>OY728119.1:376110555-381066273 GCA_963277665.1 Viscum album
GTTTTTTTTCGGGGTTGATTAACACTAAATTAAATAATAATAAGTAAAATAAACCACAAATCCAGGATCTCTATGGAAAATATGAAATTGCATAAAATTGGAAATGAAGAAATGTGTAAACTTGTATATTGTTCACTGAAGAGAAATTTTATCATCTTTATATTTTTCAAACACCTTTGAATGTTCTAGGTAATGATCATTGTGTGTTGTCCAAAAACTTTACACCTCCAGAGTTTTCTGTGGTTTGAGTGAATCAACCAACATTTGGATGGGATCCATTCTATCTCCACAGTATATTAGTTCTAGAAACATAAAGGATCAGAACAAAGAGCGACTGAGGTGATGGATTTTCATCCTATCATTAATAATGACAACCTCACACACCTATCTTCATATATAAGTGGCTTTAAATAGACCAGACGATAATCCTCAGTGATGTTGACATTAACTCATGTGTTTATAATGCCTGAGTTAATTCCACTATCAGGTCATGCATCATATGAATGAATACAACTACCCTTTCACTACTAAAATTCTTAATAATTACGACGGGCTATTTGGGACGGGATACCGTCACAAATAGGCTTTAGCGATGGGGACCCATCGCAAATAGCTCGTTGTAGAAAACATTGTCGCAAATACAAGTATTTTCGATGGGCCCATCGCAAAAAATGTTATTCATGATGGGAAACATTGTCGTTGCAAATAAGCTTCCGATAATATGTATTATATATACCAAAACGTTTTCGTGATGGGACCGTCGTAAAAACTATTTGAGATGACCTCTCGTCCCGTCGCAAAATATATATATATATATAACACTTTCTACGACGGGCATGTCGCAACAAATTATTTGTGACAGTCAATTAGTACCTTCGCAAATATGTTTTTAAAAATATTTAGTTAGACTATTTGCGACGGGACCCTGTCACAAAAGGTCCCATCGCAAATAATAAATTAATTTTAAAAAAAAATAAAATTTAATAAAATTACAATAAATTTAAAAATAATATTACTATTATTAAAACAATAAAAAAACAAAAAAATATTAAAATTCTTAATAATCACAAAAAAATATAAAAATATAATAAAATAATAAAAATTAAAGTATGTAATGTTTTCACCGATATAAAAGACAGAAAATGTGAATAATTCATTTTACAATGTTAAATTCAAATGTATGTAACATAAAAAAATCATTGGGGTCGTCTTCTGGAGGAGGTGGAGGAGCTGAAGGAGCTGGTGGAGGAAAATCCATCCCTAAACTACGAGTTAGACGGCACATATACTCTATCTGCTTGTGATGCTGCTGCTTCCATTGATGCATCTGCTCCTCGTAATTCTGCTCCTGCTGCTACTGCCGCCGACACATCTCTTCTTTCTGCTTTTGCAAAGTCTCTATATGCTCAGACTAAGCTCGAAACTGCTCCTGATACTGTGAGCCAGAAGATGATACCTCTCCATGAGCTCCTCTCGATCTGGACTCCAACATCACAATAGTACCATAATAAGTACCAGGAGTCAAATGAGATCTGATGCCAACTACTCTGCCCTTCTCAAAGCCATACTGAGTCACCTGCATACATGCCTTCTCATCGAAATAGTGAGCACTGGTCTACTCAGCCGTCTCGTCCTGACCCTCAGCCTGTGTCTGAGAGGTCACAACCTCATATGACTCCTTAAATTCCAATTTTAAATTAAAATTGTCAAAATATTATATGCAGTTAATTGTTAAACTGAAAAAATAATACTAACCACAATCTAATGCTGGTGATCACCTCTAACCTCTCCAGTGGCTGGATCACTGTACATCCTCCTATAAACGTCGAACTCCGTAATATCGGGATACTCGACTACCTACAAAAATATAAAATAAACTATTTATATTTAAAGTTATATAAAATATTAAAAAAATATACTTACCAGATGATCTCTATGGGAACTGAATGTACGGCTACCAGCTCGATGTGTCACCTCCTGTCTCCCCCGGTTTTGTCGTCCCACTGAAGATCTCCTCTGAAATCCACCATCCAACCGGTGTAAACATAATTCATCCCAAACGTGAGATTAAATGTACTCTGGTCGGTGGGCTCTACACGACTCATCAAATTCTGTCACCCCTTCTTTCTTAATGGTTTTCCTTCTCAAATTGTGCAAAAACTAATGGAAACGGTTACACATAGAAACCCGTCATGCCATGTGGATAGCGTCGTGCATGCTATCATCGATATGATGCCATAAACCCTAAAAATAATTTATAATATCAAGTTGTTAATAAAATAAATTTCAAAATAAATATTATTTATTTACATACAATCCAATGCTGGAACATGTCACATCACACATCAATGGTAATCTATTCCCATGTGATCCATGGCTGAGAAAAATAATTGTGCAATATAGCGCTCCCATTTCCAATAGCTACATGTTGAAAACTGTGAAAAAAGAATAAATAATCAAACAATTAGTATATATATAAATAAATTAATGAAATCTAACTAAAATATATAGGTTACCATACCTCTATGTGTGTGGATCAAAACCAAGATGTGGACGTTGCTCGGGGATAGGGTCAGGAATCATCAGTTGCGCAAGACCGCGCCCCATCCGCGTACCTCATGAACCACCAGTAGGCTGAGGGTCAGATGATCCCACATCCTCATCATCCAAATGTAGCTCAGCCTCCTCTAACTCACACAATAGATCAGATTCCATCTGAAACACAAAATGATTGTTGTTAGTAGATAGTTGAAAATTACTATTATATATAGATATATATTAGTTATGATTATAACCAGAATTTAATTGTGTCAATATTCATCTTCATACTCTTCTCCATACCTATCAATGTCAATGTCTTCATCTTCCTCCTCAGCATCATCAATATCCATATGAATTTCAGTTTCAGCATCTCTTGTCATTTCAAATTCATTTGTAACATCATTAACATTTTTATCACCATCGATCCTTAATTGTGGGGTGTCATCGTAGATATTCATGTCACTTTGTGAATTAGATGAATTTTGAGCCGTCTCTTGAAAGATTTCAATTCCTTCCACTTCAGCAGAACCACATTCAGTTTGAGTAAACTGATTTTCCCGAGATTTCATTTTTATTATGCTCCACCAATCGCTCAAGTATCTTGAAGTAGCACAGTACTTTGCATAATAAATTTGATGTGCCTGTTGAGCCAGTAAAAATGGTACATTTACTACAAGAAGACTTTTATATTTAATATCGACGATTCCATAAGTCAGATGAACACGAAAACCTCTCTCAGAATCCAACCACTGAAATTTAAACATTGTTATGTCATTCTGTCCTGGATAACACATCTCAATAATTTCATCTAAAATTCCATAAAAGTCAACTTCAGTTTCTCTGTGATGTGATCCTCTCAAGAAAACTCCATTGTTCATTGTTTTTTTTTTATTCCCCGTATGCATGTGTATGAAATCGAAAACAATTCACCATATATGCATTATAAGATTCAACCATTTTGGATGGTGGGTTACTCAATATACACAGTCGCTTATCAATTTTATCAGCATATTGAGAAACCAGAAAATTTGTAAAACAATTATCAATATAATAAATAATAAATGGAATTGATATTAAACCATCAATAATTTATGTTACCAGTTTTTAAAACCATTAAGAAAAAAATTTTGTTTGCGTTCTTCAAGAGAAGCTACTGTAATTTGTGGAAGTTGTTTCTTGATATGATTATCATATAACCTAAAAATAAAATAAGTTTAAATACTATAACATAAATTATAGAATAAGTGATAGAAGCACTCACAGGACAAATGATGTCATTTCTTCACAGTTGAGCAGAACGTATGTATGAGCTCTATGATGATCATCATCTGAACTCCATCATTCATGAACTCCACCGAAACCAAGATTTGGATGATTAAAAATGTTAATTGATTTTCAATTTCGTCATTAACATTCCCCTTGTTTCATCCCATGTGATATTTTTTGATGGATATTGAGATTAAAAATAATGAGAGCATAAAAAAGCAATTTCCTCTTGCAAATAAGCTTCAGCAATTGAGCCTTCAACTGATGATTTGTTACGTTTTTTTTTCTTCAATTTCTACATGCATCTCTCGAATGGGTATATCCATTGAAACTATATTGTACCTCCACATTTAGATTCATGCGGAAAATGTAATATCAGATGTTCCATTGAGTCAAAGAAAACCAACAGAAATATTTTTTCCAGTTTACATATAATTACAAAAACATCTTCTGCCAGTTTTCTTAGTGTATTGTAGTCTGTTGTCGATGCACAAATGTCTCGAAAAAAATATGATATGTTTGTTATCGAATCCCAAATCCTATAATTTAACAAACCTCTGAATCCAATCGGCATAATTCTTTCCATTATGACATGAAAATCATGGCTTTTTAATCCAGTAATATAACCATTCTTAACACATCTGCCCAAATTGGAAGCATAGCCATCTGGAAGTCTCAAATATGCAATCCACTGACAAAATAATAAGCGACTCTCTTTGTACAGTGTATAAGATGCTTTTGGATTCATTAACCTCTGTGATTTGACATTTTCAAATAATTCAAGTTCGGGTTGCCTGCAAATTTGGGCAATATCTAATCGTGCCTTTACAGTATCTTTGGTCTTACCTGGTGTATCCAAAACTGTATGAAATAAATTATCAAAATAGTTCTTATCAATATGCATAACATCCAACTTGTGGCAGACCAACAAATTAGACCAATACGGAAGATCCCAAAAAATTCTCTGTTTTATCCAATTATGATCTTTCTTAAAGCCATGAATTTTTTATTGGTTTACTGTTGGTCAAAATGTGATGGGGGTAATGAAAATACAAATGATTTTAACTTTGTACCTGAGATCATCTTTGGAGGTTCATCCCTTTAAATTTTACCTTTTCTGAAATGATATTTGTTCCTCTGAAAAGGATGATCGGTTGGAAGAAATATATGGTGACAATAAAAATAGCAAGGCCTTTTTCCATTGACCAGCATAAAGGATTTTTTTTCTTCATACAGTAAGGACATGATTTCGGACTATGTGTACTCCAACCAGATAACATGCCATATTCTAGAAAGTCACTAATCGTCCACATCAATGCAGCTTTTAATATGAAATTTTGTTTCGTAGAAACATCATATGTATTAACACCATCACTCCACAATGCATTTAACTCATCAATTAATGGTTTCAAATAAACATCAATATTATTTTTCAGATGTCCTGGGATTAATAGAGTCAAAAAGATATAAGGATCCTTCATCAACATCCATAGAGGCAAATGTTACAGAGTTATAAAGACAGACCAACATGAATACTGACTACCATAAGAACCAAACGGACAAAAACCATCAGTAGAAAGACCCAATCACACATTTCAGGCTTCTATAGCAAAAGACAGATGCCGATGGTCAAAATGTTTCCATGAATCGCCATCAGATGGATGATTCAAGCTTTTATCAGTTAAAATCTTGGTTTTGTGACATGACATCATTGATGTTGTGTTCGGAGAACAGGTTGTGTGGCATGCTATATGGGATCGAACACATGATGTGGGAACTGCTGAATAGAGCATAAGATGCATGAAAGGGGTGTAGATCCTAGGACTGGGTGTGATGAAGGGGACACCTGACCATTATACATCTTTTTTTAAGTCTTTAAATTCCTCTGAAGGCTTCATAAAATTCCTCCTTTAATCAAATTTGAGCATCGACAATGTGATAGTACAGTATTTTTATTAATTACATGAAAAATATAAATGTTTATTTTTTTTACAATATATTATTAATTATTAAATTGTAAAATTCAAAATAAAGTTTTTAATAATTATATTTATATAGATTTGAATTTTCTAATATAGAAATGTTTGTGTATATATATTATTTATATATATATATATTAATTTTTATTAATTTTTTAAACCAATTTATTAATAATGTTCTACTATTATTAAATATATTTAAAAATATTATTATTTATATAAATGAATTAATATTTATTAAATTACATCATTAATTATATTAAAAAATAATTATATTTACATACAAAAAAATTTTAAAATGTATATTACTAATTACTTAAATCTAAATATTGATGGGTTTCATATGAACAACTAATGATCATATTCCATGGAAGACAACCCAAAAAAGAGGAAGACCTATCTTCAATAATTCAACATGTGAATACTATCATAAAACATAGTACATGTAAATCATCTATTCCAGTAACCAACTTCATCATTCGAAGGGGAATGGTTGACGGAGACCATGAGGAGTAGTGAAAGAATGTACCCTTCTTATGAGGTGATACACCATACAATTGATATATGGATGCTTTTGAGGATACCCAACAATATAAATGGGTGCTAGCACCTTCTTGGGTGAGATGAAAAATACTATAGAAGAAGAGATATTCAGTAGAGGTTCACAAGTATTTCACCACACACACTATGTCATTTAACAGTAGTGGTTTATATAGGCAATCAAGGATTATCCTTAATTGATTTTTCATTTATTCTTATGTTACAAAAAATTAATAAATGTTATGTTCAATATATATATTCATCATATGAATGCATAACCTCCTTTATGTTTTATCCTATAAAATGGTTTCCGAATGAATGAAAAGCATTAAAAGAACCAACTTTTGTTTTTAAATAAATGAAAATTGTTCAAGGAGAGAGATGAGTAATATATATATATATATATCATACATATATATTATATTCATTAATTACTTAAATTAAAAATACATACATTATATGAATGTATTAAATTTACACTATACATATATGCTTAAACACCCAAAGGCTTATATTGATAATATCCTTTTACAAGTTTAGGAGTAACCTTAACATAGTATGTAGACCGAGAGGAACTAAGCCTTTGTAGATTTCCCCAATAGCACCGAGGATCAGACTCCCAACATCAATCCCCACCGAGCTGATACAAATTCTTTAGACTATAGAAACCGACCTGCAAAGCTCCAAAGCAAGAAATATTAGTGCCTGAATTCATGGTCTTGGTATCAATGGAAAATCCATACCCTCACATTCATCCAAATATGAGAGTAATGTTGGTGTTTTCTTATCGATCTAACCTTTTCTGGTCCTACACCTCGGTATATGACCCGAATATCATTGTAATAATTTTCCTACCCACTCCGTAACCACAATATACCACTGTATATGCCTAGTTGAGCCCCTTTTGATGGATGTTCATGCATTATATGCATGGGTACATTCATCTCATGCATTTAACTTTTAGTTTACATCTAAAAATCTCCCACAAGAACTAAAATCTCATAAGGACTTTATGAAAAACTTCATAACTCTTTTTGAATCCATCCAAACACTTTTAGATGTTTTTTTATGAAACTCTCTTTATTTTAAGCAAACACTTTCTCCAAAACTTAATCCTCATTCAAATACCAAATCTTGTGATCAAACAGGCCTTAATATCATTGAAAAAAAACTATTAAATGCCTATTTCATATATATAATCCAAGAGTATCCTCCAAAAAATAATCAATTCTCTTAAAGATGCTAAGGGGTCTAGTGTGATCTCAATTAACCATACTCACATTTCTATAAGAACATGTCCACCAAAATATGTATCATATTTATCATATATAAACCTATATAATAACTTTTTTCCTAACTTCTAGCAACCATTATAAATAGAACATATCAATATAGTATTTTCCTATGACAACCCATTTATTTATTACACATTTATTCATGATTTATTCCAAAATAATACACACAATACAACCCAAAACATCACTGTGTCTAGTGTCTTTGAGAATTAGGTACATAGCATGACATATTTAACATGGGATGTGAGAACATTATTAAAAACCTCCATAACAAGCTCCTATAAATCATCAGCCCTCCAAAACTACAGAGGATAGCTTAGGAATCTATATAAGAAAGGGGTGAGCTATAAATCCTATTAAGGAAATAAACATAGAATAACATGAATAAATTATTACATTTTAGACAATATAAAATGAAATGGGACATAAAAAGGGTTATAATCATAAACATTAATAATGACACATGATATAGAATGATAACGTATAGGCAGTATGTGAATATGGAAACAACTTTTATCATGACATCATAAGAATAATTCAAGATTCACCACCAAGACAGCATAAAATAATGTGATTAGGATAAAATTTTGTACATCATACATGGAATATCAGGACACTAAAATATGACCCAATTTATTAGAGTGTTATCTAGTAACACCCATCATAATAATATCATGTTCATGCATAAGTTTTCCACAAAGATCATATATATAAGAACATAATTCATCAAATTTAATCCCATGATAATGGAGTGTGAATGGCATAAATTTAATTCCACAATAAAAGGATAATAAGTTCATAAATTTTAAAACCATTTATAGGAAATTAGCATAGTTATTCACTACACAATTGTTTGTCATGTAAAATTGTAGTGAAATTTTGACAGCATAACAGGGGGAAATAAATGTTCGTGGGATAGATTAATGAGAGTGAAAAGGGATTCTCATCATTTATACGTCATAAGGGAATTAAGTTTAACATGGAATAACAAATCCCAAAATTATTAATTTGATAATAAATGTATAATATTATGAATATAATTGAATAAATAGGAGAAGGGGAGGATTTAGACACAGTAACGGCATAGGTAAACGCTATAAAGAAAGGGGATAAATGAGCTATAATTATTTGGAAATAAATTTGATAGTAGATATATATTTATAATTTCATTAAAACATAACCAATTCATATTAAAAGGGATAAATATAATGAAGGTACTTGAATTGAAAATAAGAGGGAGAGATCCCTAACTTTTGTTACGGAAAATCGTAGGACAATTTTGGAAGCATAATAGGTGCACATAAAAGTTCATGGGAGGTATAATGAGAGTGAAAGGGGTGTATCATCACATAGAAATAAAAATTTAATTAATATTTATGTATAAAAACATACCCCAACAAGAAAAAATATAAATTAAGAGGCACAACATAAAATAAGTTCTTAGATAAAAAAGAAGAGGGGGAGATCCCTTACCTTGATAGGGTGATTAAAAAATCCTAAGAGAAGATTATTGAGAGCTTGGGGATACCTTGGGAGGAATTTATAGAGGTAATTAAATATTAAGTATACATTCCATGGTTTTTATGTGAACATGAAAGAGACAATGGGTGGGTTTATATAGGAAAAGGGAGGGGAGTTTTTTATTATTTCACAAACATATGTTTCGAACTCTATACAATAAAATAATAAAAACCACAAATGTTTACATGGTCTTATCCAAATTTTTACTCCAAATATAATTGTTTTTAATTATTTTAAAATTAAAAGGTCATAAATAATAAAAATATTACCCTCGGTGTTGTGGATTTGAGTCATCTTTATAAAGAAATGATTTAAAATACCTAAAATATTATATAGGTTTTGAAGGATTCATAAAGGCTTTATAAAATTAATAAAATGACATAAAAAGTAAAATATTTTAAATGGTAAACATATATTATTTTATTTAATCACTTAATATCATTTATTACCACACTTTTGGGTTATTACGATGTCATAATACACACTGTATATTTATACCATATTTAATATTTACCCAAAAATTTAAATGTCTAATAAAATTTTAATAAAATCACCGTTGAATAATTTTGATGTTATGATTCCAAAAAATATATTTATTTTATGAAAATAATTTTATATATATATATGAATTTTCACTTTTAAAACAAGAATTTACATTTATTAGAAATGCTGGTTTTTTCGACAATAACAGTTTCTGAACAATTATAAAAATTATATTTGACTTCATAAAAAATTATATGATCATTTAAATTTAATATATAATATTTAATAATAATATTTAATTAAAATATCCTCTATTTAAAAAATTCTTGAATTAATAAAAAATGAGTGTTTTTATACTCTTAGGGTTACTTTGTCTATATTCCTTGTTATTTTTACCCTTAATTAACCAATTTTCCTTTTACCATGGTAATAAATATTTATTACAGTTATTATTAATATTGTTCAAAAATTAAGTTGAACTAATTAATTAATATTAATTATGGTGATTCTAATTATGTAATAAATTTTTTAAAATTTAATTCACACAGGTGGAATAATTTAATTTAATATAAAACTTGGAAGCATGATGGAAAGTGGTTTTCTGAAAAATGAATTTTTCAAGGAAAAGATTATTTTACTTTACCTCTATAACTAGTAATCTTCATTATATGAATTTAAATTCATAAATGTAGATATATAATATAAATAATTCCTTTAATTTTTTCTTATTATGGTTTATTTTAATTAATCATAATAGATAAATGTCAGTCATTTTAAAATGTTTTAAGAAAAATGTGTTTTAACCCTAAAAATAAAATTATTATGAAATCCAGTATAATAATGACATAAATTTAATTAATTGAAATAAATATAACTAAATAATATTTATGTTACCTTTAAATAAAATTAAAATATTATTGCGACTTTTATATTGTTTAATTTAACAAAATAAATGACAATTTTACATAAAAATTGTATTTTTCAGTATTCATTGAAAAACCTATATTTTCTGAAAAATACCAAAATTTCAACTTAAGTTAATTTTTATGTGATGATATAAAAAATGGAGTTCAATTTATAAAATAAATTGTTTAATTTTCTGTAAAATAATTATAATATTTTTTTCATAAAAAGAAATAAAAATAATTTTTATAGAAAACATATTTTGAAGAACAAAAGCAAAAACATCAAAAAAAACCCCACAAAAAAAAAGGCATAACACTCTTACCCCATTTAATAAATTTAATCATTTAAATTTAAACTTTAACCCTATAATTAATATTTTGACACATGAAAATATTTTTATTGAAAACCCACATCATAAAAATGGTTAATAAAACATTTACTTTAAAAGAGAGAAAGAGAAGTATGAAGGTCATCACATAATTAGGTTTTCAAGTAGGTGAAAATTAGTGGGATATGAAAACAAAGACATGGAATAGAAAACTAACCCAAATAATTAATAGATTGTGATAGATAAAATGGTCTGGGGAAATTCAGTGACCAAAAAACCACAAATATGTAATGGGTAAAAGGACCATAAATTCATCAAAAATGATCGTAATATGAAAAAAATTTGGTTTTATGATTCTTTTCCTCTAGTTAAGGAATTTATTTACCATATGTACTAGGTACATAAGGAAATACACTTTCTTGAAAAGTATAATTTCATCCTTTAATCAATTTCTACTACAATCTCATCTTTTCTCCCAATGATGAAGACTCAGGATAAATTTTTTAATGCCTGAAGTATTAAAAAAGATTATAATAGATCACATAATCCATCAAATAATAACAATATATTCCTCCCATATTTACTAAATCCAAAATGGTTAGAATAAATTAAGATAATACGAAAAATGAATAAACTATAATACATTAATCTTCAAAACTCCAAAAATAAGCCCAACTGTTTAACATATATCTTTCCTTAAATTAATACCCATATATCCCAAATAAAATTAATAACCTAAACATTAAAGAATTTTTTAACCTCAAATGTTGTCTCGTTCCCTTCACCATACACCTCCAAAAAATATTATAGCATTTTTTAAAAATAATCTTTTATATTAAACCCAATGGGTATATATACCTTAACCCTTTAAAGAATATTATAAAATATAACTAATAATCTCAAAATCAAAAAGATTTGATCTGATAATATGTTTCCCAAAATATCCTTAATCATACTAAACTTCCTTCACATAAATCTTCAAATTTTGTATCAATGATTTTAAACATTATATTGGCCTTATATGTATCATCCTAAGACTCTTTAGGTTTATCCCCAAATCAAACATATATTAAGGGTTATCAATAACCATATTAATAAATCACTTTTATAAGTTATTGATACCATTAAACATATATTTAAAATCCTTGAAGAGAAAATACTATAGAAGAATCCTTGGATTTTTCTTGATCATTATATCTATGATCCCATTTATTTGCTGCTTCTATGACATAACTCTAAAATACCAATACATAAACTCTTTAATCCTTATATTTCAATGATTTCCAGAGTATGGTCCTTAGTCTAGTATTTAACCCCTCAATTAGGGAATTGAATCTAATAAATCCCATATTCTCTATACATAAGACATTGAACAAAAGGAGTGTTGTAGGATGTGATATATTCACTTCTATAATAATATTAATTTTTTTATATCAACTAGTTACTTTATGCCCTATTTTTTCTCACCTAAAACACCTTCGAGTTCCTTTGTGGAATTTCTCTTATTGCCTCTTTCCACATTTTTTACATGCAAGAAATTGAATCTTCTTTCCTTTATCTTATTTTTTGATGAAATTCCTTTAGAATTCCTCCTATTATTATTTTATATATTTTTACATTCAAATATGTTTTAATTTTTAATTGTGATTTTTGATATCTGGTTTGGAATAATCACAATATGTCTAACCAGGAAGAAAATAACATTAAAGAGATAACCTATAAATGATATGTATTTCCTTAACTTATGAATTTCAAGAATTCAATCAAAGTTATAAATTATCTATTTCCTAACATAAAATATTATGGGTGTTCTTTTTCTTGTGATAATAGTTTATAATGAGCTTGTTAATTACCAAAGCATATCCCCGAAGAGTGTCACACTAGATAAACAGTAAGGCATGCTTTCATGCACTTGTTCCCGATCAAGTTTAACTCAATACAGTGTTTTTGGGAATTAAAACTATTTACATCTATGTCAGAGTCACCTCCACTTATATTATCTAGACATGGGTGTATTTTATTGTAAAAAACTTACTCGATACATTAACAAAATTTAGGGATGTTTTCTTATGCTTAGTCTTATCCCTAAGGCTTTTGCTAGAGTTTTCTAATCCTAATCCCAAAAATAAAAAAACTTTCCTTTGATACAAAATATGATAACGAATGCCTTTATTATACATTAATTCATGATTTATTATATAATAAAACACATAATACAACCCATAATATCACTAATTCTAGTATATTTTTTAATTAACTACATAGCATGACATCTTGAACATGGGATATAACAACATTATTTATAACTTCCTTAACCTGGGGACATATATAAGAAAGGGGTGATATATAGAGCCTATTAAGGGAATAAACATGTAATAACATGAAGATATTAATGCATTTTAGACAATATACAATTAAATGGGACATAAAAGGGTGATAATCATAAAAATGAATAATGAGGAATGATATATCATGATAACAAAAGGCAACATGGGAATGTGGAAACAACTTTAAACATGACATCATAATAATAAGTCAAGGTTAACCACAAATAAAACATAACATAAGGTTCTTAGGATAACCTCTCACAAACCATACATAGCATAACATGAGACTAAAACATTACCCAAATCATTGGAGTGTTATCTTCACACACCCATCATAATCAAATCATGTACATGCGTTAGTGTGTCACATATATCATATTAATAAGAACATATTTCATGAAATTTAATCCCATCATAATGTAGTGTGGATTACATACATGTAATTCCCCAACAAAAATAATTATAAGTTCATAAATCTAAACACCCTTGATTCAAAATTGGTGCAGCTATTCATTGCACAATTTTTTGACATGGTTAATTATAGTGATATTTCATTAGCATAATGGGGGAAGATAAATGTTATGGGAGGGATTAATGAGAGTGAAATAAGTATCTCATAATTTATAAATCATAATTTAAGTAAGTTTAATATTTAATAACATATACCTACATTATTAATTGGATAAAATGGCATAAAATTACGAATATTCTTGAATAAATAGGAGAAGGAGATAATTTCGACATAATAATGGCTTAGGTAAACGCTATAATGAGAAGGGATAAATGATCTATTATTGTTAGGAAACTAATTTTAAAGTAGAGATATATTTATAAGTTTATGAAAACATGAAAAATTGAGAATAAAATTTCTAAATATAATGAAGGTTCTTGAAATGAAAAGAATAGAGAGAGGTCCCTCACTTTTGGTACAAAAAATCACAGGGCAATTTCGACAACATAATGGGTATACATAAAAGTTCATGGGAGGGATTAATGAGAGTTTAATGTGTTTATAAAAAATTTAAACTAAAATTTAATTAATATGGATATATAAAAAATACTCAAATAATAATAAATATAAATTAAAAGGCACAACATAAAAGATGTGCTTGGATAAAAAGAAAAGAGGGAGATCCCTTACCTTGAGATGGTGATTCCAAAATATTGGGTGGAGATTATTGAGAGCTTATTGGTACATTTTAAGGACTCTATAGATGGTATTGAAGAGTTATGATGTGATATATAATTTTTTAGTGAAGAATAATGGGATATTTAGTGGGTTTATATAGGAAAAGAGAGGGGAGTTCCTTATTATTTACCAAACATAGGTTTTGAACACTACAATAAAATAATCAGAAACACAAACCTTACCATGGTTTTTACCCATGGTTTATGAAAAATATAAGTTTTTTTAATTATTTTATAATTAAAATTTCCAAAATTATTGAAATATTACCATTGGTGATGTGGAAGTGAGTCATGTTTACAAAGAAATGATTTCAAAGACATAAAACATAATATAGGTTTTGGAGGATTCATAAAGGATTTATAAATTTAATAAAATAACCTAAAAATAAATTATACTAAATTTTAATCATATATTTTATATTTTATTCCCTTTATATAATTTATTACATCACTTTTGGGTCATTATGATGTCATAATACACATTGTATATTTATACCGTATTTAATTTTTACCTGAAAATCTGATTATCTTAAAAAATCATGAAAATTTCACTATTAGATAATTTCAACAGGATGATTACAAAAATAATATATATTTAATCAAAATAATTTTCTAAATATTTGAATTTTCACTTTTAAAATAAAAATTTACATTTATTGGGAATTGCTAGTTTTTTCGACAATAATAGTTTTCAAACCCTTATAACAATTACATTTGACTTTATAAAAAATTATATTATCATTTAAATTTAATATATAACATTTAATAATAATACTTAATTAAAATATACTTTATTTTAGAAATTATTGAAATAATAAAAAATGAGTGACTTGATTAAAACTGTATATTACCCCAACTACAATTTATGTTTTGATGCCTCAAAATATAATTTTTATAAAAATCATTATTTAATCATTTATAAAGTAAAAATATATATATATATAATAAATATGATATTAAAATTAGTATATAAATATTCATAATCTTAGTTTTACTTTCATTTTAGTACTTGTTAAATTATTTTTACACCTAATTAACATGTTTTTCTTTTACTATGGTAATAAATATTTTCTATAGTTGTTATTAAAATTGGTTAAAAATTAATTTGAACTTATTAAATAATATTAATTATGATGACTCCAAATATTTAATCCATTTTATCAAAATCAATTCATAGAGGTGGAATAATTTAATTTAATACAAAGTGTGGTGGAAAACGGTTTTCTAAAAAATGAATTTTTCCAGGAAAATGTTATGTTACTTAAAGTCCATAACTAGTAATATTTATTATATGAATTTTAATTAATAAGTATATATATATAATAAAAAACAATTTAATTCATTACTAAATACGGTTTATTTTAATTAATTATAATATATAAACATTATTCATTTTAAAAAGTTTTCAAAAAAATGTGTTTTTAAGCCTAAAAATAATCTTATTCTAAAATCCTATATAAAGATGACTTAAATATAATTAATTGAATTAAATATAATTAAATAATTCTTATGTTACCTTGAAATAAAATTAAAATAATATTTGGACTTTTATATTAATGAATTTATCAAAATAAATGACAATTTCACAAAAAATTGTATTTTTTACTATTCACTGAAAAATCTATATTTTTCAAAAAAACAAAAAATTAAAACCTAAGTTAATTTTGATATGATGATATAAAAAAATAGATCTAATTTTATAAAATTCATTTTATAAATTTTCTAGAAAATAATTATAATATTTTTTCACAAAAATAAATAAAAATAATTTTTGAAGAAAATGTATTTTGAAGAAAAAAAGGACATTACAAAAAAATTGAGTTATTATTTACTAAGAATTTATCAAGACATTTATTATGAGTAGTAAATTTATATATAAATTTCATAAATTAGTTAATCCTACTTATATCCACAATTTTAATAGAAATGTTAAAATGGTTATATTTAAAAAATCATTATTTGTTTGGGTTCAGTGTTGCATATCAGATACACTATCGAACATAATGTTATATTTTAAAAACTCGGGATGTTACATGGCCTCTCATCATTTCCTGATTCTATAAAAAATACTAATCAAGTTAATGAATACATCACATGTCATTCATTTATTTTATAAGTACATCACATATCATTAATCCAAATAGTTGAACACATCATATGTGAAACAAATAAGCATGGAAAAGCATTTTATTCGGTCTAATTCAATCAAGGGTTAGATGTTTTTACTTTTCATATAAGTGTACAAATCTCATCTTGGTTGTACTCCAACTGACGACATGATCAAAAACATACTCATCCACCCTCGTATTAGCTAAGTCAACATGTAGACTTGCATAAATAGGGAAAACATGTATTATGGTTCTCGTGATAGATATCTCAACAACCTCAGGTAAAAAGGATTGATAATAAGAATAAAACCTTAAGTATATTGATGACTATATAAAATTCCATAAGATATAATTTAGAAAATAAATCCAAGTAATACGTATCAACTTATTAATTCATGAATATATTCTTTTTATCTCAAATACAACTCTTTGAAATGAATATAATATTCTATTCATGATAACCTTATCATATCATTACAACCCATAATACTCTGTAATGATCATTGGTTAGGGAATACTCAAAGTTGTAAATTGAGGAGATATCATCGTTAAACTATTCAGGTAAAATGAATTTCATCACATATGAATTGATGATAATTATAGATTTACAAAATTATAATAACATGAAACATTTAAAACCATTGAAAAAAAATCTCTCATGTGTATAACACCCAAATATTCTACATGACTCTCATATTGTCGTTGCAGTAATTCATTCATCAATGGATCAACTTTATTCTCCAGAGCATCCCCCCAACTGATCTTTATATCACCCCTCTCAATGATCTCCCATATGATATGGAATTTTTGAAGGATGTTTTTGGTTTTTTGATGATATTGGGATTCCATAGCCTGTGAAATAGCACCATGGTTGTGATAATATAGCTCAATTTCTCCCTCGAGGTCAAGAACCACTCCATGTTTATAAATGAACTTCTTTATCCAAACATCCCCCTTTATAGCATGTGATGCAGTGATGTATTCTGACTTTATTATTGAGCCCTCTATTGTGGATTGTTTGGAACTCTTATAATTAATTGATCCACCATTCAGAAAAAACATGAATATAGATTGAGATTTCATATCATGATTTTTTAGATTATAAATCGACATTTGTATAACCCTTTACATAGATCTCATCTTCTCCTCCAAAGACCAAGAATATATCTTTAGTCTTTCTTAAGTACTTAAGGATGTTTTTTATAGTAATCCAGTGACCCTCGCCAAGATTGGATTGGTATCTACTTGTTGTGATCAAATCGTATAAGAAATCAAGTTGAGTACATAACTTAGCATACATGATAGAAGGTATGGTGAATGCATGATAATTCTATCCATCGTTTCTAACTCTTTATAATGATCCTAAATCTTCTTAAGATTTCTTCCCTTCAATAATAGTAAATACCCTTTATTAGTGTTCTCAAAGATAAACTGCTTTAGTACTTTTCCAATATATATATATTCTAACTCAATCCAAGATACTTCTTAGATATATCTCTATAGATCCTAATACTGAGTATGTAAGATGTTTCACCCATGTCTTTCATTGTGAAACATTTACCCACCTATGTCTTCACAAAGTGAAGTGTTGGGAAGTAATTTCCAATAAGTAGTATATAATCTATGTATAGTATCAAAAATACTACAATACATCTACTAATACTATTATATACACAAGAATCAGCTAAATTATTAATGAAACCAAACTCTTTAATTGCATTATCAAACTATATATTCCAACTCTGAGAATCATTCTTTGGTCCATAAGTAGAAATTTGTAATTTGAAAATTTTATCATTCTCAAATGTAACATTTAAAACCTCAGGTTGAATTATATACACATCCTTGACTAAATTTTTATTAAGAATTGTGGTTTTGACATCCGTTTTATATATCTCATAATCATAATGAGATTTTATGGCTAGGAGAATTCAAATGTAATTTATCATCACAATAGGTGAAAAGGTCTCTTCATAGTCAATACCATGAACTTATTTGTAACCCTTTTCTAAGATTCATTATTTATTGGTAGATACTCTAAATCCATGTCAATTTTCTCATAGAAACCCCACTTGCACCATATAGAACTCGCCCCTTCAGGTGCATCCACCAAGTCCCAAAAATGGATAGTGTATATAGAGTTCATCTCAAATTCCATGGATTTTAACCATTTATTCAAATTAGCACTCTCAATGGCCTCTCAGTAGGAATTATTTCCATCTTCTATGAATGTTATTTCATTGTCGTTAACCACAATAAATCTATATCTATTAGGTTTCTGAAAAATCCAACCAGACCATCATGGTTCTTGTGTAACTTATGTTGGTTCTTCTTCCACAACTCTTTGTAGAACCAACTCAACTTCCATATGAAGAACACTTCCTATTTGTTGGTCTTTAACTTCTCCAAATTAAACTTTTATCCCACTGGATACTCGATCCATGTGTTGTCTTTCCTATAAATCACTATCAAGATCCACAAAAATTTTATGTTTGATAGGGTGGTAGAAATAATATCATTTAGTTTCCTTGGAATAACTAACAAATAAGCATTTTTATGTCTTCGGGCCTAGATAAACAAAATTCAATCATCATATGAGTGCTTCGCAACCCAAAATCCTCATAAAATACATAATGGGATGCTTCCTAGTCTATATCTTATATGGTGTCTCTATAACTTCATTATATGGAATGAGGTTTAGTAGGAATGTAGTAGTCTCTAGACCATAACCCCAAAATGGGATAAGATGCTACTACAAAAAAGACCACTAACAGCATTGGCCTTTATCAGCGCTAGAAAAAATCACTTATAAAGGTACTCATTATCAATGGTTTTTTAGCACTGATAGGCGATTACCTTTATTAGTAATAAAAATAGAGATCTGTAAAAGGTTACCCTTTATTAGTGTTTTTTTAGTGCAGATAAAGGTCCTGACCATCAGATGAATCCCACATAAAAATAGCTCACGTGAGGGCACTCGTTTATATATCATTCCACCACATCCATTGCTCAGAAGACTGTTGTCGGGATGGGATCCTACAAACACTGAACACACTTATATGGGCCTTCCATTGGCCCATGCGGGCCCTGGCCCACCCTATACTTAACCTACCCCTCCACCCACCTTCATAATCGGGTCCTAAAGTGTCCTTTTCAGTCTATAGCCAATTGTTTTTAAAGAAAACAATAAAAAAATACAAGTACTAAAAATAATAAAAAAATTCAAATAACTAAAAAAATATAAATTAATAATGAATAAATTAAAAAATTAAAAAAAAAATTAATTAAAAAATTATTCATAAATTCAATATATATATATATTATAAATACTAATAAATAGTATATGTTAAATTAGATATATAAAATGAATAAAAAAAATAATTAAACAAATAAAAATTAAAAATGAGTGAAATAAAAAAAATTATTAATTAAGTTATTATTGATAAAAATAAATAAATTTAATATTCATATATAAAAATTATAAATATTAATAAGTAGTGTATATTAAACATAGATATATAAAATTAATAAAATTAAATAATTAAATAAATAAAAATTAAAAATGAGTATATTAAGAAAAATATTAAACATTTTATTAATTAAATAATTATTGATAAAAAAAGAATAAATTTAATATACGTATATATTTTTGTATTTTAAATATTAATAAATATAATATATTAAATATATATATATATAATGAATAAATTGTAAAAATTAAAAAAATAAATTGAAATAATTAAAAAAATAAAATGAATAAATTAAAAATTATTAAAAAAAATTATTAATGAAACAATTATTAATAAAAATGAATAATTTTAATATATATATATATATTATAAATATTAATAAATAGTGTATATTAAATATAAATATACAAAATGAGTAAAATGTAACAATTAAAAATATATTAGTGTCTTATTTATTTTTAATGGTTTTTATAAATAAATATTCATTAATACATTTAATATAGAAATATATTCATATATATTTCTATATATATATATATCAATGTATATAATATTTCATAAATTTTGATTTATATAATACAAAGGATCTATTCATACATTAAATAAGTCATATATTTAGTGAAGAATGGCTAATAATTAAAAACTAATATTAATTAAAAATATTGATTAATTCCAGCGAGTAATGGATATTAATTAGTTGTTGTTTGATTTTATAATTTTATATATATCAAAAATCTGTTACATTGATTTCACACATACATATATGTAATTAATGCATTTTTATATACAACAAGTACACACTTTTTTATAAAGGTTGAAGTTTGATGGCCTTTTATTAAATAAAGACATAAAACATAAGAGGAACATAAAAAGTCATAGTTATCTAAAAAATAGGCCATAATAAAAAACACAGAGATTAGGTGTAAAGGATCCGACTGGCCAAGCAGGTTGTCCTGCCTCCGCGCCTTCGTTTTCTTCATTTATTTGTTCCCACTCAAGCTGGATTCTTCGAAAGGGTTCAGCAGCTCATGTTGATGTCAGTCCTAAAATATTTGATGAGAGGATTGCAATTCGAAAGAACTCTCTAATTGCACATCTTGTTTTAGCGAAGGGTGCGATGTCCAAGAAATTTGATGATCTTGTTAGATGGGTGTTATTCTTGTGGGGTTGCTCTGATTGGTGGTGCGTTTCTCTTGGTCGTGGATTCTTTCATTGCATTTTTCCATCAAATGCTCTCAAAGTTCATACATGGAGTATTGAGTCCCTTTATTTGAAACCTGGATGGCATCATCTTCATGAATGGTCCCTTTATTTAAATGCCTCCCATGAAAGGAATGCCTTTTCGCAGGTATGGGTCCATTTGTATGCGCTTAACTGGGTCCTTTGGAATCCAAAGATTCTTCATGACATTGGCATGGCGATTGGATCCCCTATTCGCCTTGACAAGGAAACTGAAGTTTTTCGGTTTGGAAATTTTGCTAGAATGTTGGTGGAGGTTGATTTGAGCTCCACCTTGATTCATAAGGTAACTCTTTCCACTCCCACTGATAACACTAATATTGATGTTGAGTATGAAAGGAACCCACTTTTTTGTACTGAATGCATGGCTGTTAGGAACTCGTTGGAGTTATGTCGGAGGAAGATCTCTTGTGAGAGATGTGGGATGAAGGGTCATCTGACTACTCTTTGTAGAAAGAGACTTAAGGGGAAGCATGTGGACTTTTCCAAACATGAAAGGGATTCTCTCAAAAAATCATCTGCCACTCCGGCTGAGGTGTTGGCCTCCAGCAAACCTATTTCTCATGTGAAAGGGAAACGGATAATAGTGGATACATCTCCGATGAGTGGCCCCTCTAATTTTCGGGTTGATCATAAGGAGATTCCATCGAAGGATGGTCGTGTTGTTACTCCCACTAGGTTAGTTGAGGCTGGACATACTCCTAGCCTCTCTATTTCTGGATCCCCTACTTGCATTAATCCTCCAAATGTAAGTATGAATGACAGTCCTGATGCGGGCTTGATATGTGATGAGACTTTTGAGTTGGATCCTTCTGGGACTTCTCAAAATGTTGATTGCCATCAGGAAATTCAGAATCTCTTAATCTCCTCTAAGATTTATGGGAAGTGGGGTGACATCTCTAAGGTGGAAGAGACAGCGATGGGTTACGGTGGACCTAGCACTTTCAAAGATGCCCTTCTTTTTGGGAAAGGGAAGGTGAATGATTACTTAGTCTTAGATCCTGCTCCTTCGAAGATACGACCAAGGAAGGATTATTCTAACATACCTCATACGGTGTCTACACGATCTTCTAAGCTT
This sequence comes from Viscum album, assembly GCA_963277665.1. Taxonomy (NCBI): domain Eukaryota; kingdom Viridiplantae; phylum Streptophyta; class Magnoliopsida; order Santalales; family Viscaceae; genus Viscum; species Viscum album. The sequence continues at coordinate 376,132,825 of OY728119.1, forward strand.
TCAGGTGCGTTCAATTATGATATTCTCAAGATCCTCAATCGGGATAAGTCCCACTCTGAATGGGAAACTGCTGATGACTCTGATTATGGGAATGACATGTCTTATTATGATCTGTAATATTGTGTTTGACAGATGAGGGCAAGTTCCTTTGTTTGACCCCACCCGCCTCCTTTGTACCATTTATCTTTATTTAATAAATAGTCTGAAGCTTAGCTTCTGGATGATCTTGTTGGTTATTTAAATAATGAATATATTTACTATATTTATATTTATATTTATATTTATATTTATATTTATATTTATATATATTTATTAAACATTTTTATAATTATATAATTATATAAATATTTTTGAAAATTATTTATATAATTATAAATAAATAATTATGTATTTAAATAATGAATATATTTATTATATTTATTTTATATTTATATCTATTTATTAAATATATATATATATATAATTATATAAATATACTCAAGATGGTGCAGACCATGGGTTGTAGCCCATGGTCCCAAAATTTATTGAAAATCAAGAAAGGACAAGATACAAGAGTAGATAACAAAAGGAAGCAAGTGACATGCCAGAGCCATAAAGGGAAAAGCAGACATCAGCCCATAATTTGAAAAAAAATCATCATTGTGATCTACCACAGCCTCTACCTCTAGGATGGTGACCCCTTCTTGAGGTATTAGGTTGTTTCCATGTCCTATAATCCACACCAATTGTGTCATACAGTGAGTTGGGATCCACAAGGGTTAAGGATATTGTCCTCCAGTTTGATATGCTCACTCTAGTCCAAGAGGGTTTCCACATTCCTCTTGATACACCACCCTACTCTGAAACCTATTAAGGATGTCAAGCAAACTAAAATGATTATTACTAGATTTCGGTGAGCTCATCACAGTGTTATGGGTAGTAGTTGCAGACCCATGCAACCTGCTAGCATGACCCACAATAGAGAACCACTCCACCCCTCTACCCAAGATCTACTCCAAGGAAGCACCAACCCTAAAATTCTTCCAATCTATATCTTCATTGTGAAAATTACCTTTGAATGGGCCTTCATTTCATGTATTTATTTTACACATCAAGTCATACCTGAATGAAGAGGGCTACCATATTTTTAGCTTCCCCTTATGACCACTAACCTCAACCATCCTATCCTCTTGCATTGTCTGCTGATCAAATTCATTCTAAATCCTCAATTCAAGTGCATTTTGTTCATCGTCATTAATGGATTGAAAGGAAACCCCCTCCATATTAGCCCAATTTCTATTTATTTTACTCAGACACCATATGTCCTCTATCCTAGTTCCCTACATAGCTAACACACTATACTAATCCAAAATTTGGTCTATCCTCTTATCTTTAAATCCCGTATTAGAATCAAAGCCACAAACTTCTACATCCAAATCATGATTCTCTTGACCAGGTTTAATCCCACCAGCATGACCAATTCTTGTCCTAGTAACTTGTGGCACCTCTTCAATACTTCTAGATACTGCTTTATGTCCCGTATTCATGTAGAAATTGGAGGATTCATTCCCTTTTTTAGAGAAAACTGAGAAGAACAGATTCATTTTTTAATTTTATTTGGAGTGACGAATAGACAGAAAGTTTGAGTAGAAGAGAAGAATGTTTTCATTGAAAAAATCTTATTTAAAGCATAATGATCAGTATATAATATTACCCTATCAATTAAAGAATAATTTAGTTCAACTTCAATCAGAACTTGAGTAAAAAACCATACCGAGATTCCTCAATAGACTTATCTATCTAAATTGAAATAATAATCACCGAGGCGATTTCAACTAGAATTTTTGAGTGCCATAAAATCAATTTGAGGCCAGAAATCCTTACCCAAACCTACACATAGATGTATTTTATGGATAAAAGAGAGAATCGAAGATCCATCTTCCTAAATACACATTTGACCTAGCTTCAAAGCAGTTTATCTATACCCCCATGCCTTCCTTTTCAAAACCTCCCAAGGAAAGATGAAATGATAATACCCATACCCCATCATTTTGCACATCCAATTGTTAAATCCCCACAACAAGGAGACACATCATGAAAGGCCTTCGACCTTCCAAATTTCACACCCTCTCGATAGAATAACCCACACAGTAATTGAAAATTCAAAGATCTCGTACCTTGTAAGGATTGTTTCATGATTTATAGTGACATGGGTGGTACTATCCCTCTTGGAAATATGATCTAGAGAACCTTATTTCATAGAAGAGAAGATGCGTCAAGATCCAAAATCCATAGCAGAGCCACAATGAGGTACCCTCTCCCCTTCGTCCTTTCTGGAGGGAGAGAAAGTGGTTGGTGAAGCGCCTCATGGATATGAAATCTTTAGGAAGTAACAAATCATAAGAATAATCCATCTAAGAATAACTCATCGAAGAACACTAAAAGATCATCGTGTTGCCTAGGTCTCCCATCGAAGATCACCTCGCATCTATTTACTCTTGATATTTTACCATTATATAAATATATATAATGATATAAATATATTTATAATTATAAAATTATAATAAATATATTTAAATAATGATTACATTTATATAATTATATAAATATATATAGTTGGGGTGGCATCAGAGTAGTAAACCTGATAATCCTACAACCAAAGGACCAGAGTTTGAATCCTAGAAAACCCTTTGGGGGATTAATGATGCAAGAAGTGATGCAAGCATGACACAAGAAGGCGGTCACGCAGGCAGGTGGTGACATGGGCATAATGAAGCCCTCAAGACGTGGGGAGAATGAGGTAGGCATGGTGCTACATTGGGCCTTCGGGCCATGTTCATGTGTCACTTGGTCTTGGGCATATGGACTATGTAATAGGTTTAACCACTACACAAATATAAAATAGGTCTTTTCTTTTATAATAAAGAGGATTTGGCCCCCGACTTTAAAAAAATTATATAAATATATATAATGATATAAATATATTTATAATTTTAAAATTATAATAAATATATTTAAATAATGAATATATTTACTGTATTTATATTTATATTTATATTTATATTTATATTTATATTTATATTTATATTTATATTTATATTTATATTTATATTTATATTTACATTTATATTCATATTCATATTTATATTTATATTCATATTCATATTTATATTTATATTTATATTCATATTATATTAATATTTTTTTTATTTTTTTTATTTTTTTTATTTTTTTATTTTTTTTATTTTTTTTATTTATTTATATTTATATTTATATTTATATGTATATTTGTATTTATATTTCTATTTATATTTATATTTATATTTATATTTATATTTATATTTATATTTATATTTATTTACCATATATATATATATATATCATTATATAAATATATATAATGATATTAATATATATATATATATATATATATAATTTTAAATATATCTACAAATATATTTATTTATAAATATATATATATAAATGTATATTTACAATATTTTCAAAATTATATATTAATAATTATAAATAAAAAATATTATTTTTTTAAAATATTATTTATATATTTATAAATAAATAATTATATATTTAAATAATTATAAAATTATATAAATATATTTAAATAAAGAATATATTTAATATATATAATTATATAAATATATATAATAATTTAAATAAATTTATAATCATATAAAAATATTTATAAATATTTTTACAAGTATTTTTATTTTTATTTTTAATTATAGATCCTTTATCAGCGCTAAAACATTAGCACTGATAAATATTAATTTCTCAGCACTTCTTTAGCACTAATAAAGATATGCCTTTTATTAATGCTAAAGAAACCCGGATAAAGATGACTTTAATCAGTGATTTTTTAACATTTATTGAGCTCCATATTTATCATCACTTATTAATTTAGCAATGATAAAAGGTATTTTGTTAGAACATTTTTTGAAGTGCTGATAAAACCCTCCCCAGTCTATTTAAAAGAACCCAAATCACACTGATTTCAATCACAATTCCCAAGATTTCATGGAAGTCCACTCCTATTGTCTCTCCTCCTCTACTTTCTCTTAGAGGAATCAAGCCTCAAATCCAAGGTATGTTATCTTTTTATCTGCCACTATCATTGATTGCTTTTTTAGGTTTTGCAGTTTTCTTTACTGCAATATTTTATTGGATCCCCTTTTCTCTTATCCCTCATGCTCATTCGATCCAACTTGGTTCCCTAACAGGGTTTAACATCCTTCTACTTCGATTTAGGTGTCTCCTCACTCAATTTTAATGCATTTCATAATGAAAATCCCCTCTTTGTTCCTTCCAATTTGGGTGTCTCCTTCCTCTATTCTGATTTTTTGTGGTATGTTTTTCTTTTATAATCCTTTATTTTAAAAATCATGGAATTCCTGATTCTTTTTAAAAAAATTATTTAAATTATTCTTACGTGTAATGTTTATAACAAATTTGGAAAACATTTTAGTTGAATTACATGCTTGGCATAAAGGGTTTTCCATGGATTTTCATTGAATTATTTTGAATTAAACATTATGGGATGTTTATTAATTTATAATGTATACATTATGTGAAAGATTTTTTTCTATGAAAGTTTGTTGGAGGTGAGGATTAGGATATTGATTTTGTTACCATATGTTTATACTTCTATTTCATTCTCACCTCCTCACTTGGTTTCTTGGTCATGGGAATTCTTGGTAACTAAATGGTATCTGGGATGATTGAAAACTATAGTTTTTGTTGTGTCTTGTTAGAGTGGAATTGGGTTATTAAGTGGGACTGGGTTATTTTATACTTAAATTTTTTTAGTTTTATTTCAAAAATCAAACAAGTTGATAATACTTAATAAGTTATCACAAAAATTCATTCCTTTCTACTTAATCAACCTAGAAATTATCTTATCATTGATGTAATCAATAAATAATGTTTAATTATTGTTCATTGACTTATAATTCATTTTGGTTATAGTGAAAGGAAATTAATTTCTTTGTAACTTAAGATAAGGTATAAAAGGGAATACTTAACTAAATATATTCATACCATTTAAACTCATGATTTAAAACTAAATTCAAATTTACTAAAATTACTCAAGATATTTTAATAAAAATATGTACCAAATAGTAATTTCTTTTCTTGAACAAAGGTCTATGACATGTGAATATTCAGTTCACTTTATCAAAATAAAGTGAGGTGTCATAACCCAAATATATGATTGATATATTCCTTTATGTATCTTAAAATTATTTATATATTATAGAATTTAAAAGCAAGAACTTATATAAATTAAATAATTTAAATAATTAAATAAAATAAATCCATACTTTAATTTCATAGAATAAATAATTTTAAAATAAGTAAACATTTTTAACAGAGTTTACATAATAAATCAATAATAAATATATAATTTGAACAACATTAGTGATGTGGTTTCAATCTCACTTCACCTAATCTCATGAAAAAAGTGTATTTGGTCCTCCTATGGATAAATATTCACTGAAAATGCTCGGTTTCACCCATCGATGCACTATCTCATCACTCTATCACAATTCCTAAAAACCCCAAATCATCCCATGATCTTCTAAACACCCAAAAAATATAAAAACTCAAAACTTGGTGTAACTTCATGTTTTCCAAACAAAAACCAAATCCACTATCATTCTCTCACCTCAAGTACTAGAGCACATCCAATTAAAATCAAGCTCAGATAAATTGAAATCAAACCTAATCCGGATATCACATATGGACTCCATCAAAAACCTCATGATCTTTTGGGAGATAGTTTTCAATGTCATGAATATGTGTAAAAACTTATTGATGTTGATTCTTGAATAAATTGTATGCAATGTAAAATATAGGATTTGTTTCTTATTTTGTGATATTTGATGAAACTGGTTTTTGATAAATGACTAGCCCATTGATTAAATTTTTAATTAATCCCATGGTAACCTCAGTATTTAGGTAGTTAGTCTAGGAAAATCATGTTAGGCATATTTATCTCTACCTAAAAATGGAATATATATTTACAACACTAACCAAACATTGGTGGGGAAGAGATACACTTATAGCGATTAAATCTTACCCCCTAGGCCAGTATCCCTAGGATAATGTGCACTCTAGTTATCCATGATCACTTAGAGGAGTGAGTTGTGAAGAAATTCCATAATCTCTCAGGTAAACAATTAATTCTTGTATCAATTATTCACCACCTTGATCTGATTGGAATACTTTAATAATTTTTATTAGTTTTTTTTTTAATTTTCTCTAAAACTCTTTTAACTATTTAAAAGTTTCAAACTTTAATTTCATCAAAAACACATAATTGTACCGATTAAAGACTTAAAATTATTAATATGATGTATTTTATAATCTATAATAGGACATATCAATAGGTGAGTATCATGTATTATATATTTTTATTAAGGAATTTAAATAAAATTTCACATTATAAAAATGATAATCTCATTACATCATATCCATTTAGTGATCCAATATCCATATTTTATTAAGAAATGACCCCAATTTGGCATGAAACTCGTTAATTTAGTTATTTAGGTAGGGATTCATCCTAATAACAATAATTGGGTTTCTTGGATATTTTATCGGATATCTATTTATCCAAATCCACTATATTAATTCACTCAACATTATTCCTCTGGTATCCAAACCCATGGGTTTTTCCAACTAAGTGTAACCCAAAGAAAACATCAAAAACAATCTAACACCAGAAAATCAAGGGGTACCCCGCTTTGGTATGAAACTACCAGTTATATAATCCTAAGTCACTCATTACTTTCTCCCCTTACACAATATAATATAATGGCACCCCTTTTTGGAATGAAACTACTTGGTTGGATGATATAGATCATGAAAAGTTTTTCTTAGGTAGAAATATCACACTTAGTATTTGTTGTGTTTTCCATTAATATCTCACCAATTTAATATACATTATATTCATATTAAATATATAACTATTAAATTTTATTTAACTTTTATCTTTTTATATTTTATTTATTTTTTTGTATGCATTCTTCTAATGATTTAGTTTTCGAAATACCTTTTCCAACCACCAAATTAATGGGTCCACATCACATTAATGTGAAAGTATTCACACAATCTACAATTTTAGTTTACTTACCCAAAAAAAATCCAATTATATTCACATATATCCAAATTCATCATATTTGTAAGGTACATGAACACTTCATGTAAATACATAGAGTTATATGAGATTGAAAAACTCCACGTGAGTAAGATCGGAGCAATAGATAGCCAACCCCATTCACTTCCCTAACCAAGGAATATGTCTCTAGGAAAGTCGGTGGTGTGACACTAAGTATCTCTACCCTATGAGACTATACTCAACTGATAATTCAATTCATAAAAACTCTAACACCTAATATGATCAAATTATAACCAAAAATAATTTTCAATATCATAACTATAATTTCAAACCAAAGACAAGGTGGATGAAAACTAAACATTATGATACAGAACCAAGAATTATATGAAAGGATCTATCCTAGATGAAATTTATCATATAATTTATCATACACAATATTAATATTTAAAAAAAACATTACTAAACATTAATATCAAATAAATTTAACAAATAAGTAAACATTTTACATATTTTACAAAACATGATCATTTATAAATTATTTATAAATAAATTAAAATTATAAACATTTTATAAATTATAAAGAATATAAATCTTTTATATTTATTTCAATATTAACCCCTTCATATTTTATATTATATGTTATTTATATATTATTTAATGAACAATAAATATTTTATAATTCAATTTTCTGTTATATAAACATTTTATATAATCTAAGTATCATATATTTTGAAATTTATAAACACTTTTTAAATCACCTCATATGATGTATAAATAAACCTTTTATTTCTACATCATATGACATTCCATTTAATTATCAAAATTTATTTTAAAATATTAACCATTAATATTTGGGAAAAATATTTCATAAACAATTATTTATTCAATTATAAACAATTTATAATTAATTAATTAACTATAAATTAAAATATCCCAAAATACATTTTAATATGATTTATAAACATTTTAAAAACCATAAAAAAATTTACATATTTAAAAACAATTTTTGTACTTAACCTTATGTGGAATCCCTATTTTTTAAAAGGGTGTGCTCCCTTTACCCTTACATAGACACTCTGTGTGAGGATAACTACCCTCTACCTTCATGTAGACAATCTACATAAGGGTTATACCCTTATATATATGGGTATGTAAAGGTATAACCTTTACATATCTTACCTACATAAGGGTTAGGAAGGAACAACCCAAATGTAGCGCCGCGTATAAGGGTAATGAATGTTTTCATAAACCTGCATAAAGGTAATTTAATGATTAACTTTAAATAGATCGATTGAAAATCATTGTGTAAAGGTAATATGTAGATTACCATTTTATAGTTTCTTAATGTAAATTTATTACCTTTACGTGAACTCTTCATGTAAGTGTAAGTAATCGGTTACCTTTACATAAATTATGGTTATTTTTATATTTTACCCTTATGTAGTTTACTCACATAAGGGTAAAGTCTTATCTACTTTTCTATAAATAACTCATGTAAGGGTATAACCTTTATGTTTCCTACCTTCATAAGTTTAAATAATATTTACCTTTACATAGCATACCTATGTAAGGTTAAATCATATTTACCTTTATGAAACTCACATAAAGGTTTATAACCTTATTTCTATTTTAAAAAAATGATGTTTTTCATTTTTCTTCAAAAAAATAGTGATCAAAAACCATTTAGTTATTGAATAAAATTCATTTGATACCACTGATGGGTCTTGTATAAACATATAATGATCATATAAAGAGTAATAAAATCTAAAACACAGACATATCTCTATTCAAGAATTCAACATGTAAATAATATCATAAAATAGAGTACCTATAAACTCTATATTGCAGCAAACATCTTCATCCTTTGTAGGTGAATGGTTTATAGAGATCATGAAGAGTAGTGAAATAATGCACCCTGCCTATGAGGTGATACACTGACCAATGGATCTTTGAACACTTTGTAGGGATACCTATGAAATTGGAGGGGTTTTAGAACCTTCTCTAGTGTGATGAACAATTCTCAAGAAGAATAGAGATTTGACATAAGCTCACAATTATTGAACCACACACACCATACAATCGCATGGAAGTGGTTTATATACGTAATCAAGGAATCTCATTAATTTTTATCTTATTTATTCATAATTTACAATGAATGAATAAAATTTATGGTCAATATATACATTCATCACATGAATGTACACCCTCTTTTACGTTTCATCTTATGAAATGGTTTTTGAATAAATTTTTATCATTAAAAGAACCAAAATTTAGTTTTAAATAAATGAAAACCATACTGAGAGAGGGATTAATAATATGTGTTTGTGTGTGTGTTTATATCATACATATATATTATATTCATGCATCGCATGCATGAAAAATACATACATCATCTGCATTTACTATATGGGCACAATATATATAATATCATATGATATATATATATATACACACTTCATACATAATATACATGTAAATTTTTGTAGCACCCCCGGTTTGAGGTATGTGGCCTTTGTTTATGCATTTTTTATGTGTTTAAAGTGAATGGGATGAGTTGGGAAGAGGTTGACAGAGTTTGGAATGGTTTTGGATGAGTTTGGAGGCTCTTAAAGGGGTGCACGGTTTGACCACAGTTAATAGAATCCATGTGGATTCCTTAGGAAACCGTGCAAGGGAGACAGTAGGCTCCACACGGCCTGTGCACGGTTTTCCAAACCGTGCGAGGAAATCGTGCGGACCCTTGCTCCCGAGGCAGTAGCGTGCGCACGGTTTCCCATACCGTGCGGGCTAACGGTGCGGCCACTTAAAAATAGGGTTATAAGTTATGGGCTCACTCGGGCTTAACCTAAAACACTCCAAACTTCCTCCCACTCGTGTCTCACTTAGAATTTTCGGTTCTTAAGGGTTGTAGGGGCTCTCCCACTCTGTTTGGAAGGTTTTTGAAGGGGTTTCAAGGAGTATTGAAGGTGGTTGCTCCCAGGTAAGTCTTATCTCATGGTTTCTTTGTGTTTTCCTCTAGATATACTCTTCCCTCTTTATTGGTTTTCTATATCTACACTTTTTGTGTGTAGATCTAGGGTTGTGGTTGCCTTGGATGATGATTTTAAGGCTTGTAGATGTTAGGGAATGGGATATAGAGAGGTTTTGGTGGTGCGTTCTCTGGATTTGAGGTGCGGTGGCTTGTGGGTCGATTTCTTGGGAACCCTAAAGGTATGTGGTTTCTCTATCGACTCCACTTGGTTAGAGCTAATGGTTTTGGTTACAATTAATTTTTTGTTCTTGAAATCAATTGTGTTTGATGTGCGAAATTGGGTAGAAATCCCATGGCTGATGCTTTGGGGATTTTTGGGAAAAAGAGGGTTTTGTGGTGAAATGGTATTGTCATGGATTTTAAAATGGGGATTTTAAAATGGGATGCTATGATTGGTTTGTGAAATGATTTAGGTAAATGGATTTCAATAAATATGTTGTTTTTTTAAAGGTTGTTTGGCATGAAAAATGGTTTTCAATAATTGGATGATTTATTGAAGTGGAATGGTATGCGAGGGAATTGGTTGATTGCGTGTTGTTGTGACCTTTTTGAGTTTATGCTTGGTTTGGCTTGATTGAAATGTTTTGTGGAAGTAGTCGGGAAGTCTTGCTATAAAAGGTGAACGAGTTGGGTGGGAAGTCCCACAGTTACCGTTTTGGGTTGTCAGGTAGTGGGTGGGAAGTCCTGCTAGCCGAAGATGGGTGAACAAGTTGGGTGGGAAGTCCCATTGTTATAGTTGCTTTGTTATGGTTACTTTGTTCTGTGTTGCTTTGCATAGATGGAATTTGTTGTGAAAATGTGAAATGGTTGAATTTTCTTCCTTGAGTGTCAAGGTTGATTTGGCTTCCTTGTGTGACATGTTTGGCCTACAGCATGATTGTTTTGATTTCCCTGGGTTTACATGGTTTGGGGTATGATGGCTTGGAAAGGGTGTGTAGACTTATGGTAATGGATACACTTGTGATTATTTTATATAAACTAATTTATATAAATGTGCTAACGGTTTTATCCTAGTGGAGTGTGTAGGGAAGTCATTTGGGGAAATCCTATTGAGTTTTAGTACTCACCCCCTGCTTTGGCACATTGGTGTCTTTGCAGATGTTGTGAATTGTGACATGGGAAAAGGTAAGGTATCTCCCTCCTTTAGTGGAGCATTGTGATCCATTGGTGGAGCTTGGAGCTTGGAGCTTGGTGTGGAGCTATGGTGGTGTCATTGCTTGTGGTGTTGGTTGTTTAGTTTCCGCAGTGTACTCTGATGTTGTGTGGACATGTCTAGTTGTATTGGTTTTGGGATGTATTGTGGAACAACTTCGTTGTCCTTTGATAATACATGTTTGAATGTTTGATTGGAATGCATCTTTAGTTGTTGGTTAGGTTGGTTTTGTCTTAATGGAAAATCATTCCCCAACTTGATCTTGAAGCCCTCGGCATTTATTGCCAGCCTTTGGCGTCTTGGGAACGTTGCTTAAGGCCAAGTAGCCCTCACCACCTCCTCAAGCCAATGATGTAGGGGCAGGGTGTTACAAGTGGTATCAGCTTTTTTGTTCCTTTGGAGTTTATTCTCAGATTTGGAGTTGACATTCGTTGTGGTATATTCATTGAGTCGGGATGGTAGCAAGGCGTAGGAATGTCAGAACTTGGAATGTATATCATAAAAGGATGTAGGTAACCCTCTTATGCTGAACTTCAAGTTACCAGGGAGTTGGGTACATAAGTGTTTTGGAGACACTTATAGGCATTGGATATCTCATTATCGTGGGTGTAGACAATGAGATGAGCATGACATGCATGGTAGAAATGACTTCCCACTAGGATGCATATTTCATTAGGCATAATGATTTATGGGTTGAATTGAGAAATAGTTTTTCAAATGGTATGGTTTTCAAAAAAGGTGAAACATGTAAAATGTGGAAAGGTGGAAAGCCTCGTTGTGATAGTGTTGTATAATTCGATTTGAAATGAGAATTCTTGATGTCTACAGAAGAGATACTCATGGTTGTTTGTTTTCTGTTAATGGAGATGGAACTGGTTAGACATCGTAGAGATCAATCGGAGGAAGCTACTGAAAATGTGGTTCCACCTGAGCCCCAGGTGAACCAGCAGTGGGCCCAAAGCATCGTTCAGGATTTTCAAACAGTTCAGTCAGGACTGCAACTAGATACACCTATTATGATATCTATCACGGTTGAAAATCCAAGTAATGGAAGCACAGTTGTCCTCACGAGAGGAGGTGTGAACCCCAACGCTGAGAGAAAGAACAATACAGAAACCTTTTCTCGACGACTTAGAGTAAATCAAAATCGGACCACTAGATTATTAAAACTTCCTTCGAGACCCAAGTGTAAGCTAGGATGCTTTCAGTGTGGTTCTGTAGGCCACCTGAAACGGGATTGTAAGGCACAACCTCGATAATGTCATAACTGCAAGCAGATGGGGCATCTTTAGCCGTATTGTCATAATTCTCTGAGTTCGGGTGTTTGTGATACTACTCAACAAGGGAAGTTTTAGCTAGTGGATAAAGAGAAGATCATGTAAAGCACACAAATTTTTTGAGCTGAGCAAGTTGTAGTGGATGATCTAACGGGACTATCCACGATGCGAGGTACGGTTCTTTTAAATTCCATGTTAATGCAAGCTTTGTTTGATATGTCTGCTTCCCATTCTTTTCTTGCTTCTCATGATGTTATTTTACTGGGTTTAACTCAGGAGATGATGACTTCATTTTTGAAACTTCAAACTCATCTGGGTCAAAGAGAGTGTCGAGCCTTCTTGTGTAGAGCATGTTGTATCGTTGTGGGCGAGGTTGAGCTAATGTGGAATTTCTCAGTGCTTGAGATGGATGGGTATGATGTAACCCTGGGAATGGATTGGCTGGTGGCGTTTAAGACCCCCATTGATTTTAATGTGTGGACCCTGGCTTTGACGACACACGATGGCGTTAGACATCTCTTTAGAGGAGAGAGGCATCAAAGGTAGGGTGCAACAGGTTTGTTGGCACCAGTAGTGGGTACGTTATCATATCAGTTGGAGGTGTTGTCATTGGAATCGATAGAGGGTGTTGAGTATAGTGTTCTTCCTGCAATGGTGCATCAGTTCATGGACATTTTTCTTGAATAATTCTCTGGTTTACCTCCCGTAAGAGAAGTGGAGTTTATGATTAATCTCCTTCCAGGGACCAGTCCTATCTCACCTCCATCTTACCAGATGGAACCTACTGAATTGAGGGAATTGGAATTCTAGTTGGAAGAGTATAGAAAAATCGTTTTATCCATCCTAGCATGTCCCTGTGGGCAGATCTGGTGTTTTTTGTGAAAAAGGCGGATAGAAATTTGAGGCTCTGTGTTGATTATCGCCGACTTAACCAAGTTACAATAAAGAAAAAATATCCACTTCATGAATTGATGATGTGTTCGAACAGTTGAGGGGATCCCAGTGGTTCTCCAAGATCGACCTGAGGTCAGGATATCATCAATTGCGGGTGAGGAAGGATGATATTTCTTAAAAAAATCATTCAGAAGTATATATAACCATTATGAATATTTTCTTATGCCATTTGGTCTAACGAATGCCCCAGTGGTGTTCATGGCATTGATGAATCAGATACTTCAGAGATATCTGGATTCATTTGTGGTGGTGTTTGTAGATGATATTCTGGTGTATTCAAAGATAAGGGTAGAGCATGAGCAGCACTTGGCGACAGTGCTAGGGATATTGAGGGATCATCGGTTGTACGCCAAACTGTCAAAGTGTGAATTTTGGATACAGGAGGTTTGTTTTCTTGGCCATGTGATTTCTGAAAGGGGTGTTTCATTGGATCCAGAAAAGATAGAGGATGTTATCTCATGGTAACCACCAAAGAATGTGTTTGAGATATGGAGTTTTCATGTTCTAGCTAGGCATTATCGGCGTTTTGTTTGTGATTTTTCACGTTTGGCTTCTCCAATGACAGCTTTGACAATAAATAATATTCCATTCTAGTGGAATAAATAGTGTCAGTAGTGTTTCAAAGAGCTAAAGGGTCGTCTTACATCAGCACCAACCTTGGTTTTTCCAGAATCAGGAAAAGGGTACGCGGTGTATTGCGATGCATCGGGATCAGGGTCGGGGTGCGTTCTCATGTAAGGAAATCATGTGGTTGCATGTGGATCACAGTAGTTAAGAGTGCATGAGAAGAACTACCCAACTCATGATTTGTAGTTGGAAGCAGTGGTCCATGCTTTGAAGGTGTGGCATCATTATCTCTTCGGTGAGAAATTTACGGTATATACAGATCATAAGAGCTTGAAGTACATTTTCTCACAAAGGGATTTGAACTTGAGGAAAAAGAGATAGATGAAATATCTCCAGGTGTTTTATTTTGACTTGATGTACACAACGAGTATGGGAAATTCGGTGGCGGATGCATTAAGTAGAAAATCATATCCTCAGGTGGTAAAACAGGCATCAGACCAGTGGGAGTTGATGTCGGTTATAGCTGAAATGCGGTTGGAATGTGAGTACAAGGGCGATAGAGCGGTCTTCTTTCCAATTTTGTTGAATCTTAACTTGGTTTTCCAGGTTATAGAGGCATAGATATCTTATTCTGAGTGTGTGAACATGGGGTGGAGACTTTATGGTGGGGAGACCATTGAGGTTTGGCAACTGAATGGGGATTCAGTTTTGTGTTTTCCGAATCGGATGGTTGTACCAGTTTCTTGTCAGGAGGAACTTCTCAGGTTGTATCATCATTCTAGGTGGTATTTTCATCCTAGAATTCAGAAAATGTATAAAGCGTTGAAAGTGCAGTTCTGGTGGGCTTGCATGAAAAGAAGAGTGGTTGAGTTTGTTTCGAGATGCTTGACTTGTCAGCAGGTCAAGGAAGAGCATCAGAGGCCAGCGGGAATGTTGCAGTCTTTACCAATCCCTATTTGTAAGTGAGAGCAGATAGCGATGGATTTTGTCATAGGTCTCCCAAGAAAGGTTGGAAAGCACGATGTAATTTGGGTGATAGTGTATCGGCTAACTAAGTCGGCCCATTTCATCCCAATTCGTGAATCTCATATGGTGGAGGATCTGTCCAAAATCTATATCCGGGAGGCGGAAAAGAGGCATGGTGTTCTAGTTTCTACTATATCAGATAGAGGTCCTAGTTTTACATCTCGTTTTTGGAAATCCTTACAGCAAGCCTTGGGACATAGTTGATGATGAGTACGGCGTATCACCCTCAGACGGATCATCAAACTGAGAGGATGATACAAACTCTGGAGGATATGTTGTGGGCTTGTGTCTCAGATTTTGGTGGCTCATGGGAGGAGAACTTTTCATTGGTTGAGTTCTCATACAATAATAGTTATCATGCATCCATACAGATGGCTCTGTTTGAAGAGTTGTATGGGCGGCCACGTCATTCTCAACTATGTTGGGTGGAAACAGGTGAGTCCTCAATGGCTAGACCGAGCCTTGTCCAGGAGACTACGGAGAAGATCAAGTTGATCAGGAATAGAATGAAGATGGCTCAGAGTCATCATAAATCATATATGCATCATCATCGACGGTCATTGTCGTTCGAGGTGAGTGATCATGTGTTCTTGAGGACCACTCCTATGTTGGGACATCGTCGGTTTGGGAAGCAGGGAAAGATATCTCTGACATATATTGAGCCTTTTGAGATTATTGAATGGGTTGGTGAGGTGGATTATCGTTGGGATTTTCTACCTAGGTTTAGTGCGGTGCACAATGTGTTTCATCTTTCGCATTTGAAAAAGTATCATCCAGATCGTGACCGTGTGATTCGATGGGATCATGTTGAGCTAGAACCGGTTGCTTCGTTGGTGCACGTGCCAGTGTGTATTGTGGATAGGCAAGAGAAAGTCTTGTGTGATAAAAGCATCGGTTTAGTTCATGTTTTGTGGAAACATGGTCAGATTGAAGAGGATACTTGGGAGAGGGAGAAAGAGATGTTCAAGCAGTGGCCCGAGCTCTTTCGGCAAAGGGCGGGATCACTACTTTCCGAGTACAGAAATTCCAATGGTGGGGAGAATGTAGAACCCCCAGTTTGAGGTATTTGGCCTTTTTTATGTATTTTTTATGTGTTTAAAGTGCATGGAATGAGTTGGGAAGAGTTTGGGAGAGTCTGGAATGGTTTTTGATGAGTTTGGAGGCTCTTAAAGGGGTGCACGGTTTGAGCACAGTTAGTGGAATCCGTGCGGATTCCTCAGAAAACCGTGCAAAGGAGATAGAAGGCTTTGCACAGCCTGTGCACGGTTTTCCAAACCGTACGAGGAAACCATGTGGACCCTTGCTCCTGAGGTAGTATCCTGCGCACGGTTAGCGCACGATTTTCCAAACTGTGCGGGCTAACCGTGCGGCCACTTAAAAATAGGGTTATAAGTTCCGGGATCACTCTGGCTTAACCTAAAACACTCCAAACATCCTCCCACTCATGGTTTACTCGAGATTTTCGGTTCTTAAGGGTTTGAGGGGCTCTCCCACTCAGTTTGGAAGGTTTTTCAAGGGCTTTCAAGGCGGATTGAAGGTGGTTCCTCCCTAGTAAGTCTTCTCTCGTGGTTTCTTTTTGTGGTTTCCTCTAGATCTGCTCTTCCCTCTTTCTTGGTTTTCTAGATCTACACTTTTTGTGTGTAGATATAGGGTTTTGTTTGCCTTGGATTATGATTTTAAGGCTTGTGGATGTTAGGGAAGGGAATCTAGAGAGGTTTTGGTGGTGCGTTCAAGGGATTTGAGGTGCGGTGGCTTGTGGGTCGATTTCTCGGGAACCCTAATGGTAGGTGGCTTCTCTCTCAACTCCACTTAGTTAGAGCTAATGGTTTTGGTTAGAATTAATTTTTTGTGCTTGAAATCAATTGTGTTTGATGTGCTAAATTGGTTAGAAATCCCTTGGTTGATGTTTTGGGGATTTTTGGGAAAAAGAGGGTTTTGTGGTGAAATGGTATTGTCGTGGATTTTAAAATTGGGATTTTAAAATGCGATGTTATGATTGGTTTTTGAAAATGATTGATGTAAATGGTTTTCAATAAATATTTTTTTTTGTTTAAAGGTTTTTTGGAATGAAAAATGATTTTCAATAAATGGAAAATTTATTGAAGTGGAATGATATGTGAGGGAATTGGTTGATTTCATGTTGTTGTGTCCTTGGTGAGTTTATGCTTGGTTTGGCTTGATTGAAATGTTGTGTGGAAGTGGGCAGGAATTCTCACTATAAAAGGTGAACGAGTTGGGTGGGAAGTCTCACCGTTACCGTTTTGGGTTGTCAGCTAGTGGGCGGGAAGTCCTGCTAGCCGAAGATGGGTGAACGAGTTGGGCGGGAAGTCCTATTGTTATGGTTTCTTTGTTATGGTTACTTTGTTATGTGTTTCTTTGCATAGATGGAATTTGTTGTGAAAATGTGAAATGGTTGAATTGTCTTCCTTGAGTGGCATGGTTGATTTGGCTTCCTTGTGTGACATGTTTGTCCTACGTCATGATTGTTTGGATTTCCCTGGGATTACATGGTTTGGGGCATGATGGCTTGGTAATGGTGTGTAGACTTATGGTAATGGATACACTAGTGATTATTTTATATAAATTGTTTTATATAAATGTGCTAATGGTTTTATCCTAGTGGAGTGTGTAGGGAAGTCATTTGGGGAAATCCTACTAAGTTTTAGTACTCACCCCCTGATTTGGCACGTTGGTGTCTTTGCAGATGTTGCGTATCGTGACGTGGGAAAAGGTAAGGTATCTCCCTCCTTTAGTGGAGCTTTGTGATCCCTTGGTGGATCTTGGAGCTTGGAGCTTGGCGTGGAGCTGTGGTGGTGTCATGGCTTGTGGTGTTGGTTGTTTAGTTTCTGCAGTGTACTCTGATGTTGTGTGAACATGTCTAGTTGTATTGGTTTTGGGATGTATTGTGGAACAACTTGGTTGTCCTTTGAGAATACATGTTTGAATGTTTGATTGGCATGCATCATTAGTTGTTGGTTTGGTTGGTTTTTTCTTAAGGGAAAATCGTTCCCCAACTTGATCTTGAATCCCTCGGCATTTATTGCTATCCTTTGGCGTCTTGGGAACGTTGCTTAAGGCCAAGTAGCCCTCACCGCCTCCTCAAGCCAATGAGGTAGGGGCGGGGTGTTACAATTTTAGTGCACACCCAACAACTATTAATTAAATTTATTATCAATTGTATAAAGAATGGTGTTAATGAACATAAGTAACATATATAAAATATTATATTATACTGGAATAATAATAAACCTATGTATCATTTGGTTTCAATTCTTTTAAAATGAAAAATTAAATGGAAGTAGCGTTCGTGCGTACGTACGGACTACCGTCTCCACGAACGCGATGAGATTCATTGTCCATCATATCCATTCAAGTATAATTATAATTTGATGATTTAAAAATAGTATCTAAGGACTTGATATCATTCTGGATATGAATAATATACATCCCATTAATATCGAATATGGCTCACATAACAAAGAATATAAAGTAAAATGAACCCGTTAACACCCGAAATAACGATAATTCTAAGATATTATTAACAAATCAATGTTAAAAGATCATATATGATATCATATTAAAGTAAATGATTCTTGTATTATTCAATAACAATTATTTCACCATTATACAGGAGGTAAACCTACCATCGACCAAGGAAAAAGTACAAGTAAGGGATTCTCTTATCTCACTTTCAATTCCATGAGATTTCCATTGTTCGCCACTAAATTATTGAAAGTGGTGTATTGTGTACTGCCATTTGATATATATTATCATGATTCTATTTATATTCATGTTATTCTGTAAATCATTTGGTGGTTATTAACTTTTGGCCATACGACTCAGTTGATTAACGTGGTAAGGGGTTTCTTATCTCACTTTTAATTTCGTGAGATTTCCATTATTCACCACTTAATTATTTCATGTGGGGTATGTGTACTGCCCATGATTGTATTCATTGTGTAATATAAATTAATTTATGGTTACTTACATAGTCATGGTATGATCCTTCTTTCATAGTTGTATGTTTCGTAAGTTACCAAATCGATAAGGGAATTTGACATTTCAATTTCCACTCATTCGGCTTTACGCATATTTCATTGATTATATTACTCCAAGATTATGTGTGGAATCACTATTCATTTGATTATGTCATAATTTCCACTCCCCTTCCTGTGGATATACTTTTGATACACATAATCACTCTATTGATAATTCTCAAGTCATTAATATGAATTTGATAAGAGTAATTTTAACTCTTTCACCATTTGTTGAGTTAAACATCCAATTCGTTGGTGTTGTTTCTACAAGAATATGTGTGAATATCCTTTGATTGTTTTACACTGAATATTCAATCATATATAGTGTATTTATATTTTCACACATAATTATGTCATTGATTTATCCTTAACCTAAGTATAAGACCTTTATGAGAGATTTCATCTCAATTTACATTCAATTGGGACTTCTTTGTTGATATACACCAAATCACTTTTATGTGGTGTATATAATGTACTTTGACATAGTATATCATGAATCCCTTTATTCTCATGATGTTACAAAGTTTTGATTACCTCAATTATTTGTACTCAAGTGTCTCTCTTTTGGTTAGAATCTCTAACCAAAATACCATTTTAAAATGTTTTAAAGACTTATTCTTCTAAATCTTGCTCATTAATGTCCATGTTTTAAAAAAATGGTTTTAAGGATTTATTTATATGGACATTAAAGTTTTAAAATTAAAACTCCTTTTAAAAGTTTCAAAGTGGTATGGGACACTTTGATTCAAAAATCTATTTTTAAATGGCTTCTTGACAAATAGTGTGACTTTTAAATGATTTCAAGAAATGGGGGATATTTCCCTCAAATAGTTTTGATGATTATTTTCATCTATGTCAACATCCTTCATTATTCATGATTGAGGTTAATGTGATACAATACAATCTTCCATATTGTATCAAATGAGTTATGTTTGACTGTGGATGTTCTATTTTTATACCATTCATGGTTTGTGGTTAAAGTATTGACATTTCGTATGCTATTTTTAATACGAATGTTTATTTTATGCTTAAACCTATTCATATGAGGAATGCATTGGACTTAATAAGTGACGGGTGGAGCCCGCTATAGCTCCTCGATGCATCGGTAGGTCTCATGAGACAAACTAGTGTCTTGGCACAAGTCCTTGGCAAAATCTTATTTGTAGTCTTGGCACGAGGCCTTGGCTATGTGGTTATGATAGTCTGGCATTATGCATTCCATCATTATGAAAGTGGATATTGATATTGCATGTGATCATTCGACTAGTAGAATATCCATGTGAGTAAGTAAATGGCATTATTTCATTTTACCTTTCCCATTTTATGCTGAAGTTCAAGTTTAAAAGGCTTTTGTTTTAGTTATAAATTCCCTTAAGTATTTATGCTTATTTATGAAAGCTTCTGCTATAATGTTATCCTTACTGAGCATCTGAGCTCACCCCTTTCAATGTTTTATTTTTTTCCCAGGATTATGAAGAAGTAATTTATGAATGACCTGCAGGGATAGTATGAGGGGATATGAAGACAAGATTTTTTTTTTATGATGTAATGTAAAAATTTATGGATGTATCTAGTTATTCCAAGGCTACTAAACTAATCGGTCTTTCGAGACTTGATCTTTCTCGTGATCATGCCAATGTTATGTAATAATGCACCGACTCTAGTTATTTCATGTTGTTGTGTCCTTGGTGAGTTTATGCTTGGTTTGGCTTGATTGAAATGTTGTGTGGAAGTGGGCAGGAATTCTCACTATAAAAGGTGAACGAGTTGGGTGGGAAGTCTCACCGTTACTGTTTTGGGTTGTCAGGTAGTGGGCGGGAAGTCCTGCTAGCCGAAGATGGGTGAACGAGTTGGGTGAGAAGTCCCATTGTTATGGTTTCTTTGTTATGGTTACTTTGTTATGTGTTTCTTTGCATAGATGGAATTTGTTGTGAAAATGTGAAATGGTTGAATTGTCTTCCTTGAGTGGCATGGTTGATTTGGCTTCCTTGTGTGACATGTTTGTCCTACGTCATGATTGTTTGGATTTCCCTGGGATTACATGGTTTGGGGCATGATGGCTTGGTAATGGTGTGTAGACTTATGGTAATGGATACACTAGTGATTATTTTATATAAATTGTTTTATATAAATGTGCTAATGGTTTTATCCTAGTGGAGTGTGTAGGGAAGTCATTTGCGGAAATCCTACTAAGTTTTAGTACTCACCCCCTGATTTGGCATGTTGGTGTCTTTGCAGATGTTGCGTATCGTGACGTGGGAAAAGGTAAGGTATCTCCCTCCTTTAGTGGAGCTTTGTGATCCCTTGGTGGATCTTGGAGCTTGGAGCTTGGCGTGGAGCTGTGGTGGTGTCATGGCTTGTGGTGTTGGTTGTTTAGTTTCTGCAGTGTACTCTGATGTTGTGTGAACATGTCTAGTTGTATTGGTTTTGGGATGTATTGTGGAACAACTTGGTTGTCCTTTGAGAATACATGTTTGAATGTTTGATTGGCATGCATCATTAGTTGTTGGTTTGGTTGGTTTTTTCTTAAGGGAAAATCGTTCCCCAACTTGATCTTGAAGCCCTCGGCATTTATTGCTTGCCTTTGGCGTCTTGGGAACGTTGCTTAAGGCCAAGTAGCCCTCACCGCCTCCTCAAGCCAATGAGGTAGGGGCGGGGTGTTACAATTTTAGTGCACACCCAACAACTATTAATTAAATTTATTATCAATTGTATTAAAAATAAAAAAAATATTATTTATATTTAATTTATTTTTTATATTTTAATTTTTTTAAATTATATATGTAATAAAAATTAATATTTTTATTATATTAATATTTAATATTTTAAAAATATTTCACCAATTAGATAATATATATATATAGTATTAATTATGATAGAATATATATACAAATTAATATTAATTATATTTGAATAATATATATATATTTAATAATGAGAGTTTATAAAATTATAAATATAATATTATTTTACAAATTCATTTACAGATTAAAGTTTCATTTTCAATTAATCATTTATATATATGAACATCTTTATTCACAAACACAACTAGAAACCGAGATATTTATGATGTGTGAATCGTGATGGTATCCCATCGCAAATATTCAATTGTGATGAGACACCATCATGATTGATCAGTGGTGGGGAATGACATTGAAAAAAACATTTTTTACCACAGGCCATCACAAAATGTATTTTTTTTTGATGTAAACATTCCTTGCCTCAAATAGTTCTTTTAACTATAAATAATATGAATTATCATAATCAATGGAATTTTATTTTCAATATATGGGTTATTAGTGATAGAAATTCATACTTGTTGTTAATAACCTTTTGTGATGGGAATATGATTCCCTCACAAAAAAACTGGAAAAAAATAAAAAAAATTAACATCAAACAAATTAAAAAACCAAATATATAAATGTTTATACTCATAAACTAATAACCATACTACACAAAATATGTTCATCCAAATATTATCATAATATGTTTATCAAAACAATATATCATCAATAATTATAGAGATGATGGAGAGACTGAAGGACCGAGTGAAGGGAACTTCATACTTATACCCTACACAATTTATCACATACACTCTGTCATTTACTCATGTTATTTCTCCTTTCATCAATGTTTCTACTACTACTATTAGTAGTAGTGTTGAAAAGGAACCTCATTCCTTCTATGAATACTCTCTAAAATTTCATTATGATCTGGAAACTTCTCCTCATACTCTATAGATGATGATGATGATAATGACTTTGTATGATATCCCCTCAAGTTGGGCAATGACCACATAGTAGTGCCTAAATAACTAGAAGGCATCAATTGAGAACCAATACCAACCGCTTGGAATTTATCGATACCATATTGAGTCACATGCATCCAATCTTCCTCATCAAATCTCGACTCATAAATGTCCCAACCCTCAGTCTTGGCCTGACTCTCAACATGTTTGTGAGAATTCATGGCCTCATATACCTCTTTCAAATGTAATTTAAAATTAAAATTATTAATATATTAATTTCAGTTAATTTTAAATATAATATATATATATATTAAACATAATCTAACATTATCAATCATCACTAATCTCTCCAGTTATAGGATCAGTGTACATCTTCTTAAAAAAATTTAATTCTCTAACATCGACATGCTCAACTACCTATATTGATATAAAATAAAAAATTTACATTTAAAGTATATATAAATTATTAAATAAAATTACTTACCATATTTCATAGATGAATACTAAAGGTATGACTACCATCTCTATGTGTGACCACTTGTCCCCCCCCCCAATTTTATCATCTTATTGATGATCTCATATAAAAACTATATCTTATCCAGTCATAGGTACAATCCATCCTAAACATGGGATGAGATGTACTAAGGTTAATGATTATAGTAATACTGATAAAAAACTATGGTTCAAGCTCTCTCCATGGATCTCTTTATCATATTGCATAAAAAATAATAACAATGTTCATGTATATAGATCTCCCATGACTCTCAGATGGTAGATCTTTAGTTATCATCGACGGGATACCATAAAACTTAAATATAATTAATAATAGAAAGTTAATAATTAACTAAATTTCAAAATAAATATTATTTATTTTTGTACCATCCAATGATCAAACATTAGATAATGAACATCAATGGGAATATGATTTCACATTACCCATGGTCTGAGAAAATAATTACATAGAATCGAACCCCATATCCAATAACTATATGTAAAAAACTATGGGAAAAAGAACAAATAATCAAAAAAATAGTGCATAAATAAATAAATGAAAATTATCTAAAATACACACCTGAACATACCTCCACATTTGAGGATTGGAATCAAGGGGTATAAATTTATTATGAATAGGGTTTAGAATCATCAATCTCAAGAGACCATGACCCCTCTGAGTTGATGATATAGTGGAAAATCTTTTGGGTAAGATGATGATTCATTAGGTGGGTCACTAGGAAGAACATCATCTATGAGGGTACGAAATATATCAATGATATATTTATTATCCATATGAAACACAAAAATAACATTGTCTATAAATAATTGATGTAACACCCTAGGATTTCATAGTGTGTTATTTCTTAAAAATAATTCAATAACTTGCACTACACGCAACACCGAGTTCAATCACACCATGACGTACAAAAAAAATCCATTAAAAGAGGTCATGAATAGTATTAACTACATTTTTAACTTTATATAATCCTTATAATTTTAGAATCCCTATTATGAGTTTCTTAGTCATAATGCAAGAACAGATTCATTTTCAGTATTGCACTTTTATCAACTTTTAATAGTGAAACCTTTTTGAATAAAATATTTTAAACTATCTGAATAAATTGGGATATCAAAAAATTTAAAATGAAACATCCCAAGCTTCCACGGTACGCTTTCCTTTGAATAAAATAGTAGTGTGTGTTGTACGCAACCTTGAGTTTTAACACACGCCACAACCAATCAAACTAGCCGTTATGAATAGTAATACCTAAATTTTGAAATTATATATATTTTATATTTTAAAATGGACTTCATTTTTGGATTCGGAATATCGAATTTAGCCTAAGGTGAAATTTTGGTACTTTTCGGATAACTTTTATATTTTGATGAATAGTGAAAATTACTATATTTTAATTAAAATCAACTTTTTTAATCGAAATAATTAATATTGATAAATTATGAATTTTAGTGGTTTTAAAGTATATTTAGAATATATTTTTACCATTTAATTTAATGTTTGTCATTGGACATAATTTCACAATTAAACTAGACATAAACAAGTGTCAATCTTTTGATAGTTATTATCTCTTAAAAACGCGCTTTTTATTTTAACAACAGGAATTAATTTTAAATTAATTTCTGCCACTTCTGTGTTTTGAATTTGGAAAAATAGATTACATATTTGGAATCAGGATTTCCAAATTATGTAAATAGGTAACTTTTATTTTTACACATTTTGAATAATTACTGCGGTAAATATTTTATTTACCATGGTTAAAGGGTAAATCTGGTAAATAAGGGTTAAAAAATAATATTATAATAATACAAAATTACCCTAAAACGTGTCCTAACCTTATTGGTGGACACATACCCGACCATGGGAATCCTTGGGTCGATTTGGGGACCCCTTGGAGCCACTTGTATGTGGTAGGGACACATTATATTAATAAAGTTAAAATAAAAATAAAAATGTCATAAGCTTACATCTTTTAGAAGACCAATTTTTACATAGGGTTATACATGTTGGATTTTCTATTATAAATATTCATTAGAAAGATAAAACTATTTCCTACATAATGATATTTTATTTATAATTTTTAGACATCAAATAATTTAAATTATTAATGACACAATAATGATGCAATGTTTACCTCATTAATAAATCATTCAAATAAATAAGATTATAATGATTAAAATATTATCTAAAATCTGTCCAATTCTTATTGGTTGATGTTATTTAGAATATGAGTCATCTTATCTTCGACCTCAATGATTTTTGGACCATTATAAACCGAATATAATTATATTATAAAGTAATACTTTCACTCTTTCCTAAAGAGCCCCTCCTCTCCCTTATAAAAGGAGACCACTTCTACTCATTACTCACACCTCTCAAGCCACTTGTCTCGTCCAAACCCTACCTAAATAAGCTCCCCACATCTCTCTCCTCCTCCTTGAATCTTCCCCTTAGGCAGAAATCATTTCAAGAAGTCCTTTGGTTCCAACCAAAGTGAGTTACCTAAATTAAAGGTAACGATTTCTCTTAAATTATTTTCATTTATTTTGCTTCTCCAAACCCCAAACTCTTTTTATTTCCTTTCTTTTGTAACAACAAAAGTATCCTAAATATACTAGTATGTTTTTATAATAAGGATTCGAACTACACATACACACACCTCCATCTAATGGATGATGAACATAATGTTTCTGTGAATGGAAAACTAATGCCTCACGAAACGATGATTGTTCAAATACATCTTACCACCTCTCATGGTGGCCATTATGATGGAACTATAATTAAGTGTGATATTAATGATAAATATTTTATATATAATCTTCTGTAATTCCATTTTATTTCATACCATTATTATTTTCATGTTGTATATACATTAGATAATTTCATTTGAGGAAGTGTGGACTACCGCCCCCTTAAAATGATATGACTCGTTCATACCACACATGGAACGTATAAATAATGGTGTTAATGAACATAAGTAACATATATAAAATATTATATTATACTGGAATAATAATATACCTATGTATCATTTGGTTTCAATTCTTTTAAAATGAAAAATTAAATGGAAGTAGCGTTCGTGCGTACGTACGGACTACCGTCTCCACGAACGCGATGAGATTCATTGTCCATCATATCCATTCAAGTATAATTATAATTTGATGATTTAAAAATAGTATCTAAAGACTTGATATCATTCTGGATATGAATAATATACATCCCATTAATATCGAATATGGCTCACATAACAAAGAATATAAAGTAAAATGAACCCGTTAACACCCGAAATAACGATAATTCTAAGATATTATTAACAAATCAATGTTAAAAGATCATATATGATATCATATTAAAGTAAATGATTCTTGTATTATTCAATAACAATTATTTCACCATTATACAGGAGGTAAACCTACCATCGACCAAGGAAAAAGTACAAGTAAGGGATTCTCTTATCTCACTTTCAATTCCATGAGATTTCCATTGTTCGCCACTAAATTATTGAAAGTGGTGTATTGTGTACTGCCATTTGATATATATTATCATGATTATATTTATATTCATGTTATTCTGTAAATCATTTGGTGGTTATTAACTTTTGGCCATACGACTCAGTTGATTAACGTGGTAAGGGGTTTCTTATCTCACTTTTAATTTCGTGAGATTTCCATTATTCACCACTTAATTATTGCATGTGGGGTATGTGTACTGACCATGATTGTATTCATTGTGTAATATAAATTAATTTATGGTTACTTACATAGTCATGGTATGATCCTTCTTTCATAGTTGTATGTTTCGTAAGTTACCAAATCGATAAGGGAATTTGACATTTCAATTTCCACTCATTCGGCTTTACGCATATTTCATTGATTATATTACTCCAAGATTATGTGTGGAATCACTATTAATTTGATTATGTCATAATTTCCACTCCCCTTCCTGTGGATATACTTTTGATACACATAATCACTCTATTGACAATTCTCAAGTCATTAATATGAATTTGATAAGAGTAATTTTAACTCTTTCACCATTTGTTGAGTTAAACATCCAATTCGTTGGTGTTGTTTCTACAAGAATATGTGTGAATATCCTTTGATTGTTTTACACTGAATATTCAATCATATATAGTGTATTTATATTTTCACACATAATTATGTCATTGATTTATCCTTAACCTAAGGATAAGACCTTTATGAGAGATTTCATCTCAATTTACATTCAATTGGGACTTCTTTGTTGATATACACCAAATCACTTTTATGTGGTGTATATAATGTACTTTGACATAGTATATCATGAATCCCTTTATTCTCATGATGTTACAAAGTTTTGATTACCTCAATTATTTGTACTCAAGTGTCTCTCTTTTGGTTAGAATCTCTAACCAAAATACCATTTTAAAATGTTTTAAAGACTTATTCTTCTAAATCTTGCTCATTAATGTCCATGTTTTAAAAAAATGGTTTTAAGGATTTATTTATATAGACATTAAAGTTTTAAAATTAAAACTCCTTTTAAAAGTTTCAAAGTGGTATGGGACGCTTTGATTCAAAAATCTATTTTTAAATGGATTCTTGACAAATAGTGTGACTTTTAAATGATTTCAAGAAATGGGGGATATTTCCCTCAAATAGTTTTGATGATTATTTTCATCTATGTCAACATCCTTCATTATTCATGATTGAGGTTAATGTGATACAATACAATCTTCCATATTGTATCAAATGAGTTATGTTTGACTGTGGATGTTCTATTTTTATACCATTCATGGTTTGTGGTTAAAGTATTGACATTTCGTATGCTAGTTTTAATACGAATGTTTATTTTATGCTTAAACCTATTCATATGAGGAATGCATTGCACTTAATAAGTGACGGGTGGAGCCCGCTATAGCTCCTCGATGCATCGGTAGGTCTCATGAGACAAACTAGTGTCTTGGCACAAGTCCTTGGCAAAATCTTATTTGTAGTCTTGGCACGAGGCCTTGGATATGTGGTTATGATAGTCTGGCATTATGCATTCCATCATTATGAAAGTGGATATTGATATTGCATGTGATCATTCGACTAGTAGAATATCCATGTGAGTAAGTAAATGGCATTATTTCATTTTACCTTTCCCATTTTATGCTGAAGTTCAAGTTTAAAAGGCTTTTGTTTTAGTTATAAATTGCCTTAAGTGTTTATGCTTATTTATGAAAGCTTCTGCTATAATGTTATCCTTACTGAGAATCTGAGCTCACCCCTTTCAATGTTTTATTTTTTTCCCAGGATTATGAAGAAGTAATTTATGAATGACCTGCAGGGATAGTATGAGGGGATATGAAGACAAGATGTTTTTTTTATGATGTAATGTAAAAATTTATAGATGTATCTAGTTATTCCAAGGCTACTAAACTAATCGGTCTTTCGAGACTTGATCTTTCTCGTGATCATGCCAATGTTATGTAATAATGCACCGACTCTAGGTAATTAGGGTCGGGGCGTTACAATTGAAAACAAATATTTTATATTTATTATAACTATAATCATCATGTAATTGCATCATTCTTTATATGCATAATCATCTTCATATTAGACAATTTCAATATATTTGTCTTTCTCCTTATCATCATCAATTTACATGGGATATTTAGCTTCATTATCCTTTTATATTTCAAATTCCTTAGTTACATCATCAATAATATCAACACCATCGATACATAATTATGGGGTTTCATCATTGATATTTTTATCTCTTTGAGAAAAAGTTTTATTTGGTGTTATCTGTTGAAAATTTTCAATTTATTTCACTTAAATAAAGCCACATTCACTTTTCATAAGCTGATTTTTAGGGGATTTCATTGTTATTATACTCCATTGGTTAATTAAATCACTTGAAGTGGCATAATAATCTTCATAATAAATTTGATGTACTTGATGAGCCATTATAAATAGTTCATTTATTATAAGAAGGATTTTATATTTGATGTCAAGGATTCCATGGAATGGATGAACACATAACCATTTATCAGTATCAAACCAATTATGTTTAAAAATTATTATATAATTATATCCCAGACAACATAACTTAATTATTTCGTCTAGTATACCATAAAAGTCAAATTCGATTTCTTTATGATGATATCCTTATAAGAAAACACCACTATTCTTTTTTTTATTCCCCATATGCATGTGTATGAAATTTAAATCCATTAAACACATATGAATTATAATATTTAAGATTTTTTTTATGGCGGGTTAATAAATACACAAAATCAATTATCAATTTTACTTACGTTTTGTGATACCTGGAAAATTTAAAAATGCATAATAATATAAAAAATAATAATTCGATTTCATATATTCAAACATAAAAAATTTACTTTACCAATCTTTCAAACCAATAGAAAAAATTATGTTATTAGCATTCTTCAAGAGAAGTTGGTATAATATGTGTGAACTGCTTCTTGATATAATCATTATATAATCTAAAAATTAATTGATATTAATTTAATATTAAAAAAATATAAAAAAATAGGTGAAAGTATCACTCCATGTACAAATCATGTCATTTCGTTACAATTGAGTAAAACATATGCATGATTTTTGTGTAGTTCATCATTAAAAACCCATCATACATAAACTCCACAAAAGTCAATTTCAGGATTATTAAAAACTAATAATTGATAGTTCGTTGTATTATCAACATATTCTTCATCAGGAACCATTAAATTTTATTTTGAATGATATTTAGGTTGAAAATAATGAGAGATCAAAATGAAATTTCCTTTTGAAAATATGTGTATGCAATTGACCCTTAAACTAATACTTTGTTATTTACCTTTTTTCTTTAATTTTTTCTTGTATATATCATGTGAATATATCAATTAGAACTGTATTGGTTCTCCATATTTTTCTCCATGTGATAATTGTAATATTAAATGTTCCATTTAATGAAAGAAATTTAATGTAATTTTTTTCCAATTTACATCAAATTAAAACACCATCTTGTTGTATCCTACTCATTGCATCATAGTTTATCATAATTTCACAAATATATTAGAAATAGTATGATATTTATATCAATTCATCCCAAATAGAATAATTTAACAAACCTCAAAGACCAATCGATAGTAGTATTTCCATTATAACATGGAAATCATCACTTTTTTATATGATAATATGGCCATTTCTATCACATCAATACCAATTGGAGATATAACAATTTGTTAACCTAAAATATGTGATCCAATGATATAATAATAAAAAAAAATTCTTTAGGAAGTATTTAATTATATTTTTGATCCATTAAATTATGCGATCTGAAATTTTAAAATAACTCAAGTTTGGGATGCCTGTAAATTTGGGAAAGATCTAATCATGTATTTAAATTATCTTTAGTCTTACAAGGAATGTACAAAACTGTATAAAATATGTTATCAAAATAGTTCTTAACATGAATGACATCTAAAATGTGATGAACCAACAAATTAGACCAATACGGAAGATACCAAAACATACTATGTTTTCTCTAATTGTGATCTTTCCCAAATCCATCTATTTTTTGTTGGTTTATAGTTGATCCAAAGATAATAAAAGGTAATAAATACACATTATATTTTAAATAAATAAATAAGATCATTATTGGAGGTTCATCTATGTCAATTTTACTTTTTTTAAAATTATTTATGTTCCTTCAGAAAGGATGGTCTATTTGAAGAAATCTATGGTAACAGTTAAGAAAACAAGGTTTTCTTCCACTATGAATAATAAAAACTTTGTTTTCACTCACACAATATGAACATGATTTTGGTTCATGTTTACTCCATCCAGATAACATTTAATACGCTAGGAAGTCACTAATTGTTCAAAATTAAATATATTTAATTATGAAATTATGTTTTTCAATTGAATCATATGTACTGACACAATTACTCTACAATAAATTTAACTGATCAATCAATGGATTCAAATAAACATCAATATCATTTTTTGGATATCCTATAATTTTTAATGTCAAAAAGATATATGTTACATTCATCAGTATAGAAGGAGGTATGATATAAAAAGTTATAAAGATGTCTTAATAAGAATAATGACTATTATAAGAACTAAATGGATAAAAACCACCATTAAAAAGAACCAATCACATGTTACAATATTCTGAACAAAAATGTAGATTCACTTGAGCAAAAAAATCTATAAATCGTCATAAAAAGTATGATTTAGGCTTCTACTAATAGAAATATTGAATTTGTGTCATGTCATCAATGACGCTAAATTTTTATACATAAATAAATGTTTCAATCTAGCTATAAGTAGGAAATACCATAATTTTTTAACAAGAACAAATATATACTTTCCTTATTATGTCTCTTTATACGTAGATTTTCCACATGTAATATAATTAACTAATGACTCATATTAACCATAATATAAAATTTAATCATTTAAACATGCATCGATCATCTGATAACCAAGAACCAAATTACATACCAATCTATTTCTTTTATATAAATTTTTAGGCAACATATTTCCCCAGGTAACAATTATTTCTCAAAAGAAGATATTTTATCAAAATAATTATTCACATTCCATTATCTAATTTAATATCCATAAATTTAGTAACTATATAGACCTAGTCTTAACATACATGTATATTACATCATTTTTTATAAATATTTAGCACATTACAAAAATACAAGACCAAAGATCATAATAGTTTAGTGTATTTAGAAACTTGGAAACATAATCTTCTATCTTGGTAAAAGATCTTTAGCATCTCCCTTAAATATATCACCCTTTAGTAATCCTACTTAAAACCTTTATTTATATCCTGGGGAAAGATAACATAAGAAATGTTTGAGATCAAATTCTCATTAAGGGTAAAAATGGGACATATATAAGCATAACATTAGCATAAGGGTATGAGAACATGGTTGTTTCATTAGAAGATCATACCCTGCATATCAAAGAAAATATACATCAATAATGTAATAAATATTATAAGTTAATGAGATATTAACCATAAGATAATCAAGATCATAATCCATGAAAGCATAACATATAAATAATACATGTAACTATGGTAGACACAAAAGCATATAAAATTATTTCAATATTAGTCAAGTATTAACAACAAGGCCATATTAGTGGAATTATTCAACTCCCCAACCCATATTGGTAGTCATGGTTCATCCCCATAGTCATCTTAGTTATCAAGGTTCACTCCCAAGACCATCTTAGTAGAAAAATTCCTTTACTGAACTGATTTCACTCCCCATTCCAACCATGTATAACTCATGAAATATAAATCATTACCCAATGCATTGGACAGAGATATGGTTTCCACACATCTCATAATGAAATCATACATACATATACTATAAGATCATGAATAATCATATCATAAACTAAGAAATTAAATGGGTATAATAAACATGCCATCATATTATAACCTGTGGAAAAGAGATAGATTAAATAATCATTTCATCAAAGCATAACCTGTGAAAATAAGTGGGTTTCAAAATCATATAACTTGTGGAATAAAAATAGGTGTCAAAAAAACTTATCATATTAAACATAAACCATTAAAAGAAATAATAAGAATGGTTTTCTTGGATCATATCCCCAGTAAATCATAAACTATTTTAGAGTATGTCATCTTATATGGAGAAGGATTTTGAAATATCACTTGGAACATTTCCTAAGGAAAATATCCATTCTATAAAAATACCTTTCATAAAACATTTTTAAAAATCTTTTTCTTATAAAGAAATATATGAAATTTCATTTAAAACATTTCTTGAGGAAAATATATTTTACTCTTTGAAATTTTCCTTTTAAAACATAAATAATTTTGAAAACAATCATTTAAAATATCTTTGAAAACTTATAAAAAATATTAAAAACCTTTTGAAAACCTTTTTATTTTAAAATACTTTGAAAACTTATAAATAAATATTGAAAACATTTTGAAAAAGTTTTCATTTGAAAATATGTTGAAAATTTATAAATAAAGCTTGAAAACCTTTTGAAAACCAGTTTCATTGAAAATATTTTAAAAACTTATGAAGAAATATTAAAAACTTTTTGAAAAACTTTTTCTTTGAAAATAATTTTAAAAATTATAAATAAATATTGAAAAAAAATTAATCCCTTTTTCCTTGAAAATTATTTGAAAACTTATAAATAAATATTGAAAACCTTTTTCTTTGAAAATACTTTGAAAACATATAAATAAATCTTGAAAACATTTTAAAAAAAATTATTTGATAGTAGTTTTGAAAAAATATAAGGAAAATTTTTAAAAATCATAAAAAAATATTTAAATCATTTTTCCTTGAAAATTAGATTAAAATATCATTTAAAAAACATTTTTGAAAACATTTTTTTTAATAAAATAGATTTCTAATAGAAGAGATAAATAAGGTCATACTTTATTAAAAGCATTATCTTCATTATCTTAAGTAAAAACAAGTTTAAAATTTTACCAATACATGAATATATCATGAATGACCATATGATAATAAACTTTATGAGTTATATGGACCATAATATTTCATTAATAGAAGCATAATTGCAAAAATCCTGAAAAATGATGAGATTGTGGTAATAAACTATTTCCACTTTGGTAAATTTGAATCAAAATAACCTTGAGTGAATAAAATTACATAAATATTGAAATATCATGAAGTAAAGAGATTCATTATAAATCATGTTATATTTTAGTATATAAACCTTGTAAAATAATGTGGGTGCATTACAAAACATGTGTCTCTAAGAAGGAACATTGAGAAAAAATTACATTATCGATTTGGTAACTTTTGAACCATAAAACACCAATGAAATAAAGACCATAAATATATATTTAAATATAAATAAATTTAAGTATAATAATAATATAATAAATTCATGGGTATCGTATACACCAAAAAAAAGAAACAAGTGGTGAATGAGTCATAAATATCACAGAAATAAAAGTCAGATGAGAAAACCCTTACCTCAACTCTTGACTTTCTTTGTACATGTTCTACCCTCATATGTAATAGATATAAGTATATTATACATCTAACATAGAACCATATTCTTATATATAATAACATATATTAATTTATTATGAACTTATATTATCCATTTTTTAACAATTCCATCTTTAGGTTGTGTTTTGGGTAATAACTGCTTTGTTTTTCGTATATGTTTTTACTTGTTGTTCTTGATACTATTACTTAGATCATAATTTAATTATTTACAGAATGTAAAACATGGTATAATTATCATATATATTCATTATATAAATATTTATAATAATATATAAATGATATAAATATGAAATGGAATACACCGTTCATGGAGACGGTATGTCGTACATATGCATGAACATTGTTTTCATTTTCTTATCATATTTAAAGAAATAAAGTAAATGAAATATATATAAATATATATATATATATATTATCAGTATAGTATAATTATTATGTCATATATATCATATATTTTTACCAAACTCATTCTTAATGCATTCTGTGTAAAGTGTGAACAGATCACATCACTTTGAGGAGGCGGTAGTCCATATGTCCACAAATGATGTTATCGTATTTAAAAAATGGAAATCAAGAAGTTATGTTTTATATAATAATTATAGAAGCATAAATGAATCATAAATACCATATATATTATATAAAAAAATATTTAAATCATAATTCCCAACCATTATAGAAGGTAAAGGAAAAATGAGAGACATCATTTCACGAGGTGGTAGTCCACCATACACACAAACGGTAAGTTTGTTTCCCATTTGTGGAAGTGTGTTTAGTTTTAGGTAGAATCACTATAATAACAATATATCAGTATATTTTTCATACTTAAGTTATAATATAATCATATAATATGGATAATTTAAGTGGTGGAGAAATTAAATAAAATAAAATAAAAGTGCTTGTTGAAGGATGTTGCCTCTTCTTTGAGTAACACCTTTTGGTTTGCACCAAAGGGCTTCCTTGGATTTCTGACCAAAGTGAGGCCTCTAAGATAAAAGGTATAAATTTTTAAGGAGATTTCGGTATGGTTTTTTATCCAAAGTGATTTATATGTTTGAATAAGTAAGGGGGTTAGTGCCCTTTTTATAGTAGAGGAGTAGTGGCATTCTTGTAAATATAAAAAGGAAAACACTATTGAGTAGCATCAATTACATAATGTGCAACAAATAATTTCCCATTTTCAATAAAATATGGTACATGGTCCAAATATTCCCATAAAATGGATTTTGTAAATGTTTCTAGGTTATTCGGCCCCTTAAAATAAAGTTTAACTACTAAGTAATCTTGTTTTTAACTTAGTCTCTATAATTAATTTTATTTATTTTCACTAATATTTTTATAAAAAACTAAGTTTATATTATTATACATTATCAATTATGATAAATATAAATATATAATCCCTTTTTAAAAGTTAAAAACACATAAGTGGAAAAAAATAATTTAAAATTAATCTCGTAGACGAGGTGAGACGACGGGGTTTTAAAGTGAAAATTTGAAAAGTTAGATATGTTTTTATATCCAATATCGATGTGAAATTGGTTAAAATAACATAAATTGGATTTATTTATGTAAAATTGAGATAATTATACTTTAAAACATAATTAAAATATAATTTAACTATATAAATAAATTAATTGAAAAATAATTTTTCAATTAAAATTCAGTGTTGCTCACTATTCATCAAAAAATAAAACTTCACGAAAAAATAAAAAAAAATCTCCCAAAGTATATTTTAATTTTCTTATTTCAAAAATAAAGTTTAATTTTTCAAACAAAATTTATAAAAGTGTCCAAAATTATATTTAAAATAGGTGTGCCATTAAAAGGCGGTAAAATTACTTTTTTGAAAAAAAAACATGTTTTTATTCATAAAATTGTATTTATTCTTATCTTATACTGATAAAATCTATTATATGAGTTTCAAAAAAATTATTTAATATATAGTATATAAATTTTATTAAAAACATTCATAAAAATTGGTTTGTTTAATTTATTGATATAAAATGGTGTCTGTAAATAAAAAAATAGTTTTCTTAGAAAAGGAATTTCTTTATTTTAAAATAGTTCTTATTTTCATTTATAACTAATTGATAACCAAAGGATTAATTTTATATATGTGTGTGAA
This sequence comes from Viscum album, assembly GCA_963277665.1. Lineage (NCBI taxonomy): Eukaryota > Viridiplantae > Streptophyta > Magnoliopsida > Santalales > Viscaceae > Viscum > Viscum album. Next base: position 376,169,394 of record OY728119.1, read on the forward strand.
TCATATTTTAAAATTTTAGCTAATATTATTTGTTACTTCCATTCCAATAGTTAGGTGGTGACTATAATAATATTTTAATAACAATTTTAATAGTATATTGTAGTTTGGTAAAACTCAGCCTTTTGTGTAATGCAAGTTATAGAATGAACTAGGACTTGGGTATAACACAATCCAAACATAGTGTTTCGTGTACTGTAATATAATCTAATCATTTTGTGTATTAAAGTATTAACTTGGTGTTGCATGAAACACAATCCAAACATAGTGCTTTCATATAACACAAGCAATATTTAGTGTTGCGTGAAATGAAGAATATTAAAAATATTAAATTAATTTGAAAAAAAAGCTATTTTAAAAAATCTCACATTATTATATTCTACCCACCCCCCCCCTAAGATTAATTTTTCCATCAAAATTTTTCTTAGTTATCAAAGTATTAATACTTGAAATTCCCTTTTATATAAACCTGCATCATAAAAATGAATACTAAAACTTCCATTAAAAAAGAAAGTTAGAACCATAACAGTTACCTAAAGTAACTCATAACTAGGTTTCCATATAAGAAAAAATGGGATGGGAAGTGAAAACATAGACATGGAATATAAATCTAACTATCAAGTTCTAATTGATATTGATAGAGAGCATGGTTAAGATAAAATTTAACAATCACAAATCCATAACCCTAAGAAGCTTGAAAAGGTCATTGATATCATCAAAGATGATGATAATAGGACAACGTTTTATTTCAAGACCCTTCTCTTAATGTTGAATAATTTTCACGAGAAAATATAAGTAAATTATTTTATTCTATTTCATAATCACAGCCTCACCCTTGGGTTTTACCTTGATCAATTTACACTTCATCGCTTATTCTAATAAATGAAGGTGATTTTTTCATCCCTAAAGCATTAGCAGATCATGAGACCCATAAATATAATGATAGGTGATTCTATATGTCTTCAGTTATCACAAAAAAAATGGTTATCACAAGTTATACAATATGTATAAATCCTCGGATGGACGGATAATACTTTAATCTCTAAAACCTCATTTAATGTTTAACTTAAACCATTACCTAAATGGTCAACCTTATAACCCTTATGAAATATAAAAATACGAAACTTTAGAAATAAGGTCACTAAATAATATTAACATTGATCCCCCATATATCATAAGGTAGCTCTTAGTTTTCACATTCCAAAACAAGTTAATAACTTTATCATGTATTCTCTTGAAACATGGTAACAACCTGAATTATCATAAAACCTAATACTATTGCAAATATGCATGATTTGTTATTCCAAAGTTTATTGTATATATTCCTTAAATACAAAAACTTGTAAAATTCATCCATGATAACATAGACCACTTTGTTAAAAAAATCCATAATTAGTTCCACGGTAATCAGTACCAAGGTAATCAGAACCATCTAATTTACTTATTCAAATCCAACATATATTTATCCAAACATCATTTTCTCAGTGTCAGGAACATATTAAGGGTTATATTTTCCTTAATAATGTGTTTTCCATGAATATAACCTTTCCATTAAATCACTTTTCTATTCCATCAGAACTATTAAACATATTCTTGTAAATCCTTAGCAAAACCCATAAAACTAACAATCCTTATATATATCACAATTCATATAGCATAATTATAAATCCAAATACAAAAACACTTAATAATTCTACCACATCCTTATAAAATTAACTAGGCTAACTCATACTATTACATAATACACTATTCATTTCAGATTTCACCTATAGTCTCATCATCATTGGAAATATAATCGTTACTCATACCACCTTTCTAGTTCTCATTGGGAGATTTTCACTTAGGACATAGATTTTCATAATGCTCATTCATTCCACATTTAAAGCATTCAACTGTTAATTGTGTCTTAGGGAGGTTATTATTCTCATTCATTGTGTTAACTAAAATTTTTGTTTTCCCTTTACATTTACTTGTTTTTTTCCTTCTTTTTCATAATCAAAACATCTTCTCATTCCTCTAAAAAATCTTTTGGGTGCTTCTTTCCACATTCTCAACACAATGGAAACTAAATATTTTTTCCTCTATGGTATTTATTACCTAAACACTTAGAAAAATCTTTCTTTTTCTTATTTAGTGAGTATGAGAGTTGGTTAAGGTACACGTAGTTAATCATGTTCTATAAAAATTTATTAGATATGATGATAACATCAATTACTCTAGTGATCATCCCATTTGACTGCTCATCAATAAATCATCCATCACATTCAATGTTAACCCAGTTCCTTCTTGTTCCCTCCATTAACTAAAACCAAAAAATCATAGTGTAAGTATCACTTATCATATCATAAAACCACATAATCATGACAAATCACTTATAGGATGTCTAAATTATGACACCATTTTTAAAATCTATGACACATTAGGCCTATCCTTAGAGGCATCCCTAGATGTATCCTTAGAAATATCCCTAGGGATCTCACAAAATTTTTCTCATCATGGTTTCCAAAGGTTGATTAAAAATTTCTTTTGATACCAAATATAGTTACATAGGTTTAACATACATGGATATTATATCATTTTAGATGAATATTCAGCACATTACAAAAATACAGGCCTGAGGACCATAATAGTTTAGTATCTTTGGAAACTTGAAAAAATAATATTCTATCTTGATGAAAGATCTTCAACATATCCCTTAAATATATTCCCCTTTATTACACCTACTTAAAACCTTTATTAATAACCTAGGTAAAGGAAACATAAAAAATCGTTGATCTTAGATGCTCGATAAGGGTAAACAAGGAAAATATATAATCATAACATGATCATAAGGGTATAAGAACAAGGTCGTATCATTATAAGATCGTAAAATGCAAATAGAATTTCATATACATGAATCATGAAATAAATATTGGCATTTTATAAGATATGATTAATAAGATAATTGAGAGAAGAATACATGAAAGCATAACATAGGAATAAGACATGGAATTGTGTCAGACACATAAGCATATAAGATGATTTCCATAGTAGTCAAGGCTTAACACCAAGGCTATCTTAGTGGAATGGGTCCACTCCCCAAACCATCTTGGTAGTCACAGTTCAATCCCATGACCATCTTAGTAGTCAAGGTTCACTCCCAATACCATATTAGTGGACAAAGTCCTTTATTGAACCGATTTCACTCTCCATTATAGCCATGTCTATCTCATGAGATATAAATCTTTACCCAATGCATTTGAGATAGATATAGGTCTCACCAATATCATAATGAAATAATAAATAGGTGTTCCACAAGATAATAAAAAATCATAACATCACCCCATGAAATGAAATGGGTATCATAAATATTTCATCACATCATAACTTGTGGAAAAGTGATAGGTTTCATAATCATTTCATCAAATCATCTCTCATGAAAAGAAGAGGGTTTCAAAAGCATATAACCCTTAGAAGGGAAATTATGTCATAAAAACTTGTCATTTTAAACATAAACCATTCAAATAAATAATATGGTTTCCTAGGATCATATCCCAAGTAAATCATAAACTATTTCAAAGTATTTCATCTTAAATGGAGAAGGATTTTGAAATATCACATGGAACATTTCTTAAGAAAATATTATTTCTTTGAAAATCCCTTTCATAAAACATTTTAAAAAATCCTTTTCTTAAAAAAAGATTTGAAATTTCATTTAAAACATTTCTTGAGAAAAATACACTTTCCAATTTGAAAAAAACTTTTTAAAACATAGAGCATTTTGAAACCCTATTTCTTTTAAAATATCTTTGAAAACTTATAAATAAATCTTGAAAACCTTTTGAAAACCTTTTTCTTTGAAAATAATTTGAAAACTTAAAAATAATTCTTGAGAAATTTTTAAATAATTTTTAAAATATAAAATATTTTAAAAATCCCTTTCCACTGAAAATTATCTTAAAATATCATTTTAAAAAAACTTTTTTGAAGACCTTATTTTTGAATAAACATAATTTTGACCTAAGATAGAAATAAGGTAATATTTTATTAAAAGAACTTTATTAATTATATTAAGTTACAAAAAAGTGAAAAAATAGTAACAATAAAATAATATATCATGAATTACTAGATAATAGAAAAAAACATGAGTCTTATTATGAGATGGATCATAATATTTCATCAATAGAAGCGTAATGAAAAAAATCTCGAAAAATGATGAGATTGTAGCAATAAACTATTACCACTTTGGTAAATTTGAATCATAATCCACATTAGAAAATAACAAACACGTGAATCTTAAAATATCATGAAATAAAGATATTCATGATACAATATGTCAAAGGTTAGTATATAAACCACATAAAATAATGTGGGTGCATAACAAAACATGTGTCTCAAAGATGGAAAATTGAGACAAAAATGCCTTACCGATTTGGTAACTTTTGAACCATGAAACACCATGAAATAGAGATAATAAAATGGATATATAAATAACCATAAATTTAATTATAATAATCATATAATATGTTTATGGGAATTATATACACCACATAAAAGAAATTGGTGTTGAATAAGGCATAAATCTCACAGAAATAAAAGTGAGAAGAGAAAGTCCTTACCTTAAGTCTTAACTTTATTTGTACACATTCAAACCAATTGGGTAATAAATATAAGTTTATTATAAATCTAACACATAACCATATTATTATATATAATATATTATATGATCTTATTATGACCTTATATTACCAATTTATTAATAATTCCATGTTTTGGTTATGTTTCGGGTAATAACCACATTGTTTTTCATATATGTTTTGACTTGTTATTCTTTACCCTATTAATTAGATCATGATTTAATTATTTATATAATTTAAAACAAGGTATAAATATATTATATATTCGGTATATAAACATTAATAATAATCTATAAAATATATAAATATGAAATGTAATACTCCGTTCAGGGAGCCGGTAGGTCGGGCGTACGCATGAATGTTGTTTCTGTTCTCTTATCATATTGAAAGAAAGTAAGTAAATTAAATATATTTACATACATATATATATATATATTATAATTAAATTAGAATTATTACTTCATATATATCATATAATATTACTAAACTCATCCTTAATACATTTCATGCAAAGTGTGAACGAATCACATCGCTTTGAGGAGGCGGTAGTCCACACATCCACCAACGAAGTTATCCTATTTACCCAAAATAGAAAGCATGAATTTATTTTCAACATAATAATTCTATAATCATAAATACATAATAAATATCATATAAAATTATTATTTCCATCATAATACCGAACCATGATATATGGTAAAGGAAAAAATAAATGACATCGTTTCGGGAGGCAGTAGTCCGCCATACACATGAATGGTATGTTCGTTACTCATTTGATGAAATTTTGTGTAGTTGTAGGTATAGCCATTATAATAACAACATATCTGCATATTTATGATAATTTGTTTATTATATAATAATTTAATATAAATAATTTAGGTGGTGGAGAAAGAAAATAAAACAAAAGTGCTTGTTGAAGGATATTATCACTTCTTTGGGTAACTTCTATTGGTTTTCATCAAAGGGATTAATTGGTCAGATTTATACCCTAATTGAGGCCTATAGGATAAAGGGAGTAAATTTGGTAGGAGATTTGGTCAGGTTTTTTCTAATCCAAATGGATTTAGAGGTGTGAACAAGGGAGTGAGTTTACTTTTATAGTGGAGGAGGAGTGTCATTCTGATAAATATAAAAAGGAAAAGACTATTGAGATGTCTCCATTACATAATGTGCCTCAAATAATTTTCAATTTTAGATAAAATAGGGTAATTGTTCAAAGTATTTCCATGAAATGTCTTTAAGAAATATTTCTAGGTTATTTGGCCCCTTAAATTAAAGTTTAACTACTAAGTAATCTTTTTTTAACCTTAATCACTGTAATTAATTTTAATTACTTTCACTAATATTTATTTTGATAAATTATGTTGAAATTATTATAAAATATAAATTATAATTAAAAAAATGTATAACCCATTTTTCCAAATCCCAAACACATAATTGGCTGAAATTAATTTAAAATTGATTTCACAGACGGGATGAGACGATGAGCTTTTAAAGTGAAAAGTTCAAAAAATTGAGCTATTTTTAAATCCAATTTCAATGTCAAATTGGATTAATTGATGTAAAATTTAAATAATTATAATTTAAAACCAAATTAAAATATTATTTAACTATATAAATAAATTAGATGAAAAAGTAGTTTTCAATTAAAATTCAGTGTTTTCATTATTCATCAAAAAATGATATTTCTCATAAAAATATCAAAAACTCACCCAAAGTTTATTTTGATATTATTATTTCAAAAATGAAGTTTTTTTATCAAATAAAATTTATAAAAGTGTAAAAATTATTTTTAAAATAGGTGCGCCATTAAAATGTGGTAAAGTTACCTTTTTCAAAGAAAATACATCTTTTTATTCATAAAATTTGATTTATTCTTATCTTATACAAATCAAGTCTATTTTATGGGTGTAATAAAAAAAATTTAATATATAATACATAAATTTTATTAAAATAATTCATCAAAATTGGTTTTTTTAATTTATTTATGTAAAATGGTGTTTGTACATAAAAAAATAGTTTTCTTAGAAAAGGAATTTATATGTTTTAAAAATTGTTCTTTCATTCATTGATAAATAATTTATAACCAAAGTATTTAGTTTATATATGTGTGTAAATCATGTTTTCACAATTTATTTAATATTATTTTCAACTTTCATTCCAACAGCTAGGTGGAAACTATAATAATATTTTAACAATAATATTAATTTTACATTATAGTTTGGTAAAACATGGCCTTGTGTATAATCCAAGCTATTAAAGGAACTCATCATTGTATGTAACACAAACCAAACATGGTGTTATGTGTACTTTAAGGTAATCTAAGTGTTGTGTGTAGTGTAATCCTAACTTGGTTTTGCGTGAAATGTAATCCAAACTTTGTGATTTCATATAACACAAGCTATATTCAGTATTTCATGAAATACAGAATATTAAAAAGATTAAATAAATTCTGGAAAAAAAAATATTTCCAAAAATCTTACGGTGTTGCAGTAACAGCCTCAAATTTTCTTACCTTACAACCGAGATATAAGGCATCCTCAACAGACTTCAACAACTCATTAAATTGTGATGGTTCTAACTCAAAAGTTGAATTATCATTCTTTGTTTTTTTTTGTAAAAATGGGATAGAAACCTTGTGTAATATAGTTTGAAACTGGGATGGATTTGGAACATAATTATTTTTATTTTATCCATAATTTCGATCACCATGTTGATACAAAAAATCATAATCTTTTTGAAGACCAAAACACCATAGATAAACCCCAATGCTATCAAATGTTCCAAATTCTCTCAGATCACATTTCTTATCGGGACACTTAAATGTCCCTTCTGAAAAAAATTATGGTTTTCATGACGAGAATGATACAAAAGTTTTAACACCCTCAATATATACAAGATTTATACCATAACTTTTTGGATTTTTTTGATGATTTATCAAATCGTGATTTTGTAAAAAAACATTATGTACTTCCTTATTCCATAGTTTTCCAAAAAAATAAAAAATAGAAATATTGCTTATGATTAATCAACTAGAATGAAGGAATGATCTGAGAAAAAATTAAAAAATTAAAAAATTACTAATTACTTATAATTATTACCAATTTTCAATAATTACTGGTAATTAAAACTAAATATTATAAATTATTATTAACTAAAAAATAACAGTTAATTGAAATATTGCTTACTAATTATTACTGATTTTCGATAATTATTACTAATTATTACTAATTATCAGAAATTATTTACTATTTATCAATAATTATTACTAATTGTCACTATAAATTAATAATTAATACTAATTATCGGTATTATTTACTAATTATTGGTAATTATAACTAAATATTACTATTCATTACTATTTATCGATAATTATTACTAATTAATACTAATTATCAATAATTGTTACTACTTATTACAAATTATCCAAAATTATAACTAATTATTTACTATTTATTAGTAATTATTTATATTTATTACTAATTATTAATAATGATAAAAAATTTATTTCTAATTATAAATAATTATTACTAATTATAACAAATTTTTACCAATTATAACTAATTATCAGTAATTATTTGCTATTTATTGGTAATTATTACTAATTATTACTATTTATCATTAATTATTACTAATTATTAAAATTTATTAGTAATTATTAATAATTATTAAATCTTATAAGTAATTATTACTAATTATCAAAAATTATAACTAATTATTAATAGATATTAATAATTACTTACTATTTATCGGTAATTATTACTATTTATTACTAATTATAAATAATTATCAGCAATTATTAATTATTTATTGATAATTATTACTAATTACTGCTAATTACTATTAATTGATGCAAATTATTACTAATAATCGATAATTATTTGCTATTTATCATTAATTATTACTAATTATTTACTATTTATCAATAATTATTTACTATTTATTAGTTATTATTTACTATTTATCAGTAATTATTATTATTATAACTAATTATTACTATTTATTTACTATTTATCATAATTATTACAAATCATTACAAATTATTACTAATTATTCTTATTGTTGGTAATTATTACTAATTATCGGCAATTATATACTATTTATCAGCAACTATTACTGTTTATCAGTAACTATTACTAATTATTACTAATTATCAGTAATTATTTATTATTTATTAGTAATTACTAATTATTGCTAATTATTACTATTTATCGGTGATTATTACTAATTAGTACTAATTATTCACAATTTATCTGTAATTATTACTAATTATTAAAGTTCGTATCGGATGATGATGTTGATATATTGTATATGTTATCAATAGTTTTTTGTATAGTCAATGAGTAAGTTGAAGGTAAAGGTTCCTAAGGAAATTTTGTATGATGCAGAAGCACACTCTAAGAAATCTAGTGTTGAAGAAGTGAGTGCTATTAGAGAAGTAGATTGAAGATAGGCTAGGGGAAGTTTTCCTAAAGGTAAATCCATAGGAAGAACAATGGTACCGTTATTTAGGAGAATCGGAATGGAAAAATCCAACAAGAGATTTGGAAGAGTCCCCTTTGAGTTGTTGCAGAAGCTTAAGAAACTTTCCTTATGGAAGTTAAGAAAGCTTCCATATATCGTGTCAAAGGGGTTTAAGAAATTTTCTTTAACCATGTTAGGAAAATTTCTTACACAGTTAGATGATGTTATGTTGTTCTTCAAATACCTAACATCATAAAGATATTCATGATTCAGGCCAAAGTCCAAAGGGGGAGATCGTGGTTACCATACTGATGGTAACGTATCGAGGATACTGGGTGCAAATCACCAGACATATGTGATCGGATAGAGATGCAGTAGATATTAGAGGTTCTAGTTTCACAATGTCATCAGATGGAACATGAATGATGTTACCGAACAAAGAGTTATTAGAACCTATCGTTATAGAGTGTAGAGTTTGACAACTAAAAAATTATTCTATTGACACGATTCAAAACCAGGATAATGCGGTCCAAAACCATGGTTGTATCCCATGGCCATGGTTTTCAAAATCGTGGTTGAGTAGGCTGTTGTAATAGTTCTCCAGCCTATGGTCAAGGTTTCAAACTGTGGCCATAGGCTAGCTATAGCCATGATCCACAGGGACCATGGTGATAGGCTAAGCCAACATAGCCTATTGTCGTGGTTTATTAAACTGTGCCAATAGGTAGTTTATCGCCATAGTCCATGTGGACCATGGCCCTAGGCCACACAGCATACACCTATCACCACAGTTTTTAAAACATGGAAGTCACTACCACAAAAACAGTTTTCTCACCGCCAACCTTTATCAACGCTAACAAAAAAGTGTTGATAAAGGGGGTACCTTTATCAACGCTTTTTTAGTAGCACTGATAAAGGGGGGGCTTTATCAGCGATTTTTTTAAAAGCGCTGATAAAGAGTCGACCTCAAAAAAATTAATTAAAAAAATCTATTAATATATAAATATATAAATATAGTTATATAGATATAAATATAATATATAATTTTTAAATATATTTTAGATAAGTATAAATATACATTTACACTGAATATACTTAATATATAAGATATTTAGTGAAAATTGCTTATAAAAAATTAATAAAATATTTTTAATTAATAATTTTCTAATTATTATGGATGAATAGCCATTTCATAACAATTTGAAGACCCAAAAAATCAAAAAATTAAAAAAATACCCAAAATATGTTGAAAACGCAACTCGAACTTCAAACGGCCATAACTTTTGATCCGGGTGTCTGTTTGAGCTCTACCATATATCAAATCGAAGCCTACGATGAGCTCTACACCCAAACAACTTAGTCAGACCCTGGTAAAAGTTTATTCGAGGCCAAAAAAGTCCCAGAAGGCCTCCAAAACTGAGTTTTTAGTCGGGGTACCCTGATTTTTTAACATTTTGTGGATTTTCAGCCCCGTTTAAGGGGGTATTATTGCCTTTTTTGTTGGGGACTGAATTTATTCCAAGGTATTAAATTCATATTGATATTATTTATTTGAAATTTAATCATTTTTTATAATGAACTGCTATTTATAATCAAATATATAAGTATATGTACATATTTTTTATATTTTCACACCTAAAAATTTAATTTTTTAAATAAATAATAACTAATAAAATATATTATAAAACATATTTACATATAAAATAAACATATTTATCTAAATAAACATATTTACATGTAAAATAAACATATTTACATATAAAATAAACATATTTACATATTTTTTTTAAATAAACATATTTACATATAAAATATATTATATTTATCTAAATAATAACTAATATCCATTTTATTTAAAATACCAATATATGAATATTTATATAATTATATATATATATTAATTTAACTATATATATTAATATAACTATAAATATATATATTAATATAACTATAAATATATATATTAATATAACTATAAATATATATATTAATATAACTATATATATATATTAATATAACTATATATAAATATTAATATAACTATATATATATATTAATATAAATATATATTACTATATGAATAAATATAACTATATATATATATAAATATATATCTCATAAATAAGAGAACAAATCAATATAGGGGAGTGGCAAAGGCTTCAGGTGCACGGGGGGAGGTCTCGAGATCAAATCCGGGTGGAGGCATGGGCGTGCGTGCAAGGGTGAATTTAAGGGGCTAGCGTTGATAAAGGTGGGGTATAGTACTGATAAAGGGTGGAGCTAGTGTGTGCGGGTTCTAGAGGTGTGGGAAACCGCTGATAAAGGGGGGACTCAAGCGCTGTATAAATCTCGTCCAAGATTGGATGAATTTTTTTTAATTTTTTTTTAATTTTTTTTAGTTTCATCAGCGCTTTTAAAAAAGTGCTGATAAAGGACCCTTTTATCAGCTCTTTTTTTATCACTGATAAAAGGGGTCTTTATCATCTCTTTTTGGAGCACGGATAAAGGGGACCCCACCTTTATCTTCGTCATCTTTAACATCACTTTTCTAGCGCTATTAAAGACCATTTTTAGCACTGATAAAAGGGGTATTTGTAGTAGTGAGTGGCCTCTAAAAATTACATAGAATCATCATGTTTTGTTCTCAGGACCACTTCCAAAAAACTCTGAACACTTAACCACTATGCTACACTCTATTACATGCATAAATAAATATATAAATATATGTGTAACAATATTTTTATTTATAATTTTATATGATTGTAATTATTAATCTTATAAAAATATTATATTTGGCCAATGGGGTTTTTCCATGCTTTTCACAAACCATGGAAATAGGTGAGGGATATTATTACGGTTCTCTAAAACCATTGAAATTTTGATTTTCACAAGGCCTTTTTATATGGTTGTATAAACTGTGGAAATAGGTGAGGGGTCTTTCCAAGGTTCTCTAAAACCATGGAAATAGGTGAATTTCTTGAGTTTTATTACCATAGTTGTATAAACTATGGGAATAGGTTAGGAATATAGCCACGGTTCCCTAAAACTATGGAAATAGGTAAATTTTATGAGTCATGTTTCCACAGTAGCACGAAATAGTGGCAATATATGAGGTCTATTTCCATGGTTCTCTAAAACCGTGAAAATAGGTGATTTTTTGCCAAGCTTTTTTCCACAGTTGTACAAAACCATGGAAATAGATGAGGGTTATTTCCACGGTTCTCTAGAACCTTGGTAATATCCCTTTCTCACCAATTTATCATGTTTTTGAGGTTACAATGTAGCAAATGTGGTTCCCACATCCACATACTATAACAGTTTCAAATAATTATGGCCATAAATTGGCATATAGCCATGGTTTGTGTAAACTGTGGCTATAAAAGTGCTATCATAGGGCCATTTTCTAGTTATTTTTGTATGAGTTTGTACAAAGAGAAGAATCCAAATTTAAATATATAAATTTGAAGTCATGTATTCACAAAATACAAGATAAGATATAGTGAATTTGATGCTACTGATCAAACATACATGATTGAAGGCTTACGTCTCGAGAATACCAGACAGACAGTTTGTATGAAGTTCAAGTGGCATAGATTATGTTACAAGTTGTGTGAATTTTGATGTTATGAATTCAAAGAGTATTTTGTAGTATGAAGGAATCATTTCGAGTCCATCGGATGAATAACCATCAGACTTATTTTTGTTTTGAATATAGATGAATTCACTTCTATAGAAGGAAAGTTCATACAAATATTTAAAAATATCAACGGGACGTACATTTTCAAAGTTTCACCAAATGAAGTACATAAAACAGAAAATGAGATATTGTTCATTTATTCTCCATCAGATAATATTTCATGGAGTTTCATATGATGAGGATTTATGATTTCATCAACTAAATTAATATAATGGTGAACCTAGAAAATAAATATATATAAAGATAAAGATAATGCTTGATTTTTATCAGAAAAATAGTTAAAAAGGTCATACTGATCAAGGGACTAGAATGATCATTGGATGAATGAGGTGGTATATCAAAATAGATGTTATGATCAGTTTTATGATTCATAAAGATCAGTGGAAAAACCATTGGACGGATGAGCATCAAACAAAGGATCATAATGTTATCAGATAGAAAATTATAAGTTTTTTGAAAAAATCACTTTATGAAGTTTGAGCTAAGGCAAGGTGATCAGACTGAGATATTCTAACTCATTTAATTGAAAAGTTCAGATGAATAAACGTGTTTCCATTTTTCATAGGAATCATATGAAGAACATCAGTTTAAGAAGTACCTATTTCATCGAACTAAGTCAATTGGTTTAAGCGGTTTTTAGAGAATTGAATTATCGGATGGAGAAATATTAAATGCATTGGGTGGAGAAGTAGACACCAGATAGATGTGTTCTTAATTAATTCTCTAGAAAAACATATACTGAATGATGTAATGATGACATTTACAAAAACCTTATAAAATCCTTAGAAATGATGATGTTGAATTGGTCTTTCAAGGATTGGTATCTATCTAAGATAAGGAAGTTTGAAGAATCCCCTTAACACTGAGGATAAGGAAGTTCGAATAAGTTTGCAGATAATGGAGTTTTAATAAATATTTAATAATATTCTACAAGATTTAAAATGCATAAAAATAATTTTGAAATCATTGGGAAGTTTGAAATTGGAATTTGAGTTGAGCAAGAGAACATATTTGAGTTCCCTCCCTTTCCCCTTATGGTGTTCTTATATAAATAGGAGTGCTTATTAATGTATGGAAACTATTCATATGCATTAGTGAAGTGAAGTGTTGAAGATTTCAAAGCATCGTGAATTTCCAACCAATGCAACACTTGGTTGAAGAAGAGGCATTAGATAGATATACCAAGAAAAAGTGTATTGAACAGAGGTTTTAATCAGAGGCATCAGACCAAGGTTTATCGATCATAGGTACAAAAAACATAGTTTTATTGGATATGGGTATCATTTATAGGGGACTTCATTTGAGGCACAGCGGACGGAGGAATACCAGACAAAGGTTGAAGGAATATAAATACCCCTCACTTGTAATTGATGAAAGTATTATTAGTAGAAGAGTATACATGATAAGGATGAGTGTTCTCACACTGAGTTTGAGCCTTATAAAAATATGTGTGTGTTGTTTTCCTTATATCATGTGCAGAACATAAGGGTAAAGCAGTAAATAAGAGTATCTAAGGACACATACATCATAATTTATACAAAGGTTTGATAAAATTAAAGTAATAAAGAGTTTAATTCGAATATATTCGATAAAAATATGGTGACCACTAGTTCTATCCCCCCCCCTCAAGGTTACTGCACAATCCATTTTTGAATCTTAATTATTATTACTTATTACTAATTCTCAGTAATTATTACTAATTATTTGTTATTTTCAGTAATTATTTATATTTATTAATATATAACTAATTATAACTAATTAAAACCAGTGATTACTAATTATAACTAATTATTACTAGTTATAACTAATTATAACTAATTATTACTAATTATTACTGGTTATAAATAATTATAACTAATTATAACAAAATGTCGATAATTATTTAATATTTATTAGTAATTATTACTATTTATATTTTTAAATTACTAATTATTACTAATTATTGGTAATTATTACTAATTATGAAAAATCATTGGTAATTATTACTAATTATTGGTAAATATTACTAATTATTACTAATTAGTGGTAACTATTAATAATTGTTGATAATTACAAACAATTATTACTAATTATCGGTAATTGTTAATTATTTATCGGTGATTATTTCTATTTATTACTAATTATTAAAAAATATTACTAATTATCAGTAATTAGGACTAATTACTTCTAATTCTAGGTAATTATTACTAATTGCGACTTATTGTTGGTAATTATTACTAATTATTGGTAAGTTTTAGTAATTACTACTAATTATCAGTAACTATTACTAATTATTACTAATTACTGCTAATTATTAATTATTATTCATAATTATTACCAATTATTACTAATTTTTGCTAATTATCTATAATTAATAACAATTACTACTAATTACTATTACAAACTACTAATTACTACCATTTACCACTAATTAATACTAATTATTCAAATATTAAATTAATTGTTGCTAATTATTTATAATTATTATAAATTAATAATATTTATTCATAATTATTACTAATTATTATTTTTTATTTCTAATATAAAAGAAGGTAAATAAATTTACAATTTAAAAAGTTAAAATAAATACCTTAAAAATGATAATTTATCAAAATAAAAATAGTGATGTGATCCTGAAAGCGTTACCATAAAAATTAAAATTTTTACAGAGAGAAATTAGAAGAAAAGGTAAAAAATTGTGATAAAAGGATGATAATGAGGGTCTTATATAGGTTATATTAGTTACGGTGAGTTATGCTGAAAATAATGCCCCTATAAATAGTTATGGCGGCAAAGGAAAAAGCATTTCAGATGGATTACTAAATCTATCAAAAAGGATACTCATCGTAAATAATATTTATACCAAAAAAGTATTTGTGATTTAAATCCTCATTCCATCGCAAATAATATCATTTGTGACACAATGATATTTATTTTTCATTTATAAGTATTTTCGATGGAAGTTGATCTCATCACAAATAAATTTATTTTCTATAAAAATCCTCATTCTATAGAAAATAGTATCATATGTGACAAAATGATATTTATTTTTTTATTTACAAGCATTTAAGATGATCCTTCCCTAAAAAAATTATTTATGATTGAAATCATAACTTCATCGCAAATAATCCTTTTCCACAATATGGACAACTAGCTGAATAGTCATGTAATGGTGGAGAGCTAACATTACAATGTATACACTGGGGAGGGGCAGTTCCAAGTATACATAGTCTAGGATGAATTCCTCTAAGGCCTTTGGGTCATGAAATGTCACAAATCCTATGGTCTATGTAAGAGTTCCTCTTAAACCCTTAAAAAGCGGGATTATCAAAAATGAAAAAAAAAACTAAGGCCTTCAGGCCATTCAGGCAATATGGCACACATTTTAACCAAATTTATTTCTGACGAGACTAATATCTCATCGCAAATACTATGAAATATATAGTTATTTTCAATGGGTATCTCTTTTAGTCGCAAATAACTCGACGTTGTTTATTATTTGTGATGGGTCCCTGTTGCGTCACAAATATAACCCATCATAAAAACCTATTTTTTCATGTAGTGATATAATACTTGTGTGTGTGTGTGTGTGTGAAGAACTCAAGGACATGTGTGTGTGTGCGTGTGTGCATGTGTGTCATAGGTGATACAGTACATATGTGTGTGTGTAACTATATACTATTCTTGTAATATCAATTTTATTATAATGTCTGTAAGATAATATTAATTACATTAGAAATATATATATATATCAACAATATATAAAAATTGATATGAAAACATCTAGAATTTTATAAGATAAATTAGTTCATTCAGTTAAACATTAAAGTTACATATCTTTCATTGCAATCAAAATATATAAATATTTTAACTCAAATAAATTGATAAATATTTTATAAGCGTTATTAATTATTGATAAAAGTTTATTCCTTTTTTTCATTTCTGTATTAGTGTTTGATTGTCATGAAACTCTATGAAAACAATCAATAATTTATCAGTGACATGTATAAATTATCCAAGTGTCATTACAATTGAAATTTATCATGGATTATATAACATTATAGTGATAATTTATTTTTATTTTGTTATACTCCAATAATAAAATAAGCATTTTTTCATTACAGATACATCCATCCTTTTGATAGTGTTAATTAAGCTAGTAGAGAAGGTATTTTATGAGAGTTAAATTATTTTTTTATTGTTTATAATTGGATTTTACAACAATTAAATTATAAAAAAATTGAAAATATTTAATTTAAATATATTTGTTTTGAAATTGTGTAGTGTAAATATATTATCTATTATATGGAAATATTGAATTGGTGTAATGTAAGATGACTTTTATGCTTTGTATAGGCTAATGTAGTGTACTATTTATCCAATATTACACTGAATCTGATGAGATGTGTTTTTATCAGTACTAACTATGATGCTGATAAAAGGATCCTTTTATGTGTGTTATAAATAATGTTGATAAAAGAGCTTGTTTATCATTCCTAAAAGTTGCACTAATAAAAGTTAAACTTTATCAACACTAAACTTAGCACTTATAAATAAAAGATTTATTCATGATTTTTTAAAGCTGATAAATATTTTTTGCGTACTGATAAAGGCCAACCTTGTAGCAGTGTGAAAAAGTTATGATTTCTAGCAGTGTTCATCAAATGCAATGTGAAAAGTTTTTCTTTTAATCATATTACACTATGGGGGTGTTGTGGATCAGAATCCTCCCCATTTCATGGACGCTCTAGGTTCCATTGAAACTTTGTCCTTTCTAATGGAACTTGGCAAAAAAATTAAATTGGATCCAAAGAATAAGACCTAAAAAAGGACTAGAGTGTCTAGGGAGTTACCGGCACCACAGGTGACAATGACGACACAATGTGAAGTGAGGGAAAAAAATTTAGGTGGGTGTTTTTTTAAATAAATGGGAGTAGGGTTTTATTTATTTGGGAACTGGGTGCAGCCAACGCCAGATCAATTGTCGCTGGCCTGTTATGGGGATGAGCACCAATTCATTTTGTGCTCACCCATCCACACATTCATATGTATATATATATATATATATATATATTTACAATTATAAATATATAAATATATTTATATAATTATAATTATATATTTATATTTATAAATATATTTATATATTTATGTAATTATATAATTAAATAAATTCATAAATATATATATATAACAAAATTTAATTTAAAATTATGACATGATTATTAATCTGGGTGGGTTCGTGTAATATTTCTAAAACAAAAACTATGTCCGAATCTAAAACATATTTAGAAATATTTATTTTCCAATATATTTATAATACTATATTTGTAAATAAATATTTTTAAATTAAAATATAAATATGTTTATAAATGTATAATTACTATATTTATAAAAATATAAATTCATAATTATATTTATATTTATTTATTTAAAATTATTTAAATCTATTTACAATAATATAAATTTATTCATATAAATATATATATATAAATAATAAATATATTAGACATTCATATTATTATATAAATATATATAATTATATAAATAAATCTATATTTTTATATATAAGTAATAAATATATATATATATATAAATAAATTTTAAATTTATTTATAAATATATTAATTGTTTATATATATATATTTATTTATTTATTTATATAAATAAATTTATATTTATATTTATATTTATAAATTCATATTTACAATTGTTTAAATATATTTATAATTATATAAATAAAATAAATTTTTATATATAAATTTATTTTTAATTTATTTTTAAAATATATTTTAATAATTATATAATTATAAATATATTCAAATTTATATACTTATAAATATTTAGTATAAATAAATTTAAAATATATTTAAAAATATAACAATTTGTTAATAATAACATTATTATTAAAAATTATATTTTCTATATTAGTAATTTAATTAAAATTTATTTTTAATTATATTATTATCTACTTTATT
Source organism: Viscum album (assembly GCA_963277665.1). Lineage (NCBI taxonomy): Eukaryota > Viridiplantae > Streptophyta > Magnoliopsida > Santalales > Viscaceae > Viscum > Viscum album. The sequence continues at coordinate 376,188,125 of OY728119.1, forward strand.
AGTATCATTTCCATTATTATTCATATTTATTAATGAAATTATTGTAAATATTTAATAATATAATTAATATTTATTAACAATGTAATTAAGAACATTAAATAATAATAAATTAATTAATAATACTTCATAATAATGTAATTTATAATATAACACTTAATAATAAATATGCCCATAAATTTAGTGTAAATGTAATGATTTTAAGGATAAAGTTTTTTCGTGTAAATTAGACTTTGTTTACTATATTTTTTAATTTCTATTTATTTTTCAATAATTTATTATATTCTTAGTTAGTGTGACAAATTTCATTTTGATAATATGTATACTTTTTAATTTATACGCTTTCAAAGTCACCTCAATGAAACATAATAATGTTACAAGTATGTAACTGTGAAATTTTATAAATTACAAAGTATAAATACAATCTAAATGAAATTTGATACATTGACTAAACTTATAAAAAATAATTTAAAATAAAAATAATTTCATAAAAACATTTAATCAAAAATAATTTTAAAGGCACAAAACATTGTTGTTTCAAAAATATAACATTTGTACTTATAAATATTTTTGACACTCTTTTCACTACTAAAAATGAGATCTATACTAGCAGAATAAATCAACATCGATTCTCCTCAGCACTATAACCCGATGTATAAAACTCATTCCCACTTTGTGCCCAACGCCTATGTCACTCTCATGTCCCAGCTATAGGTGTGGGTTCCTCCACATATAGTGTTATGGGTGCCTTCTCATGCTGGTTTATAAAGGACTGCACAAAGCATATGTGGAGGATGACCTAACATTATATGTGGATGACTTCCTAACATCATATGTGGAGTCATATGTCCCCAGAGCCCTTAAAGATATAGGAAGTGTGATATCAGAGAAGTCATCTACAATGGAAGGGTCATTTGAGGCCGCCACAAGTTGTGCTACCGTACCCGGGTCCCGATCCACCGAAACCAACTGAGATAGAGATTGTATATCATATGTATGAGTGGGAATATGTGACACATAAACCTATCCCGACTCTACAATATCCTCAACTTGTTGTGCATGATCTTCTCTTTGTGGTGCAGTTATATCTGCAGGAGCCTCTCTCAGGCATCTCTCTCTCTTTCCTCGCCTTTTCCCTCACCAACTTCCTTGTCTCTGTCCTCTGACTGGCGGTGGTAGTGGCAGTGCATCATCCTCAGTGGGCACATTAGTAACATCATCATCCTCAAGTGCCTCAATTGGGGTATGTGGATCGAGATACAATTGTGGATCCTTGTTATAGACACTCTCACATATGAAATAGATAGGATCTCATAGAGCCACCAGATCTAACTGAACTACATCTCACCTAATAAATTCTTCCTCCTTAGGATATGTGATATATACATGTCGATCAAGTCTATTAGACTACAAATTAAATAACATTCAATTTAATATGAAACCTGGCCTAAAAAATATAATATATTTTAGTAACATACCAACTGTGAAATGCATATCCCATGGTGTGTAAGGAACAATATTGTGTGTCATCAGTACCAATATGCATAATCCCCCTTATTATCTAACCAAAAGCATGTTTTAGGATATCTGTGATAAAAGATATTATATTTGGAATGTGTGTCCCAAAACTCAATGTAATGTTCATGATATTATGTAAAATTCATGATATTTCTACCAATAAGCATAATGAAAAATAACCCATTAACCTATCTTGGTGTAATGAGGATATTTTGTATATATCCAAATTGTTGTATAACTCAGAATTATTGGTTCTACTTAAGTATGTGATAGTGGATGAGTGGCATCACTATGATATGGAACCATTCTTTCACCCTTTTTCACATCTATTTTGATTAATTAAATGTGTTTTTAATGGTTTATTAATATTATAATGGATAATTGGAAAATTTGGAACAAATCTACTACAAACTATTCTTCATTAGTTTTTTATAATGAAAATGCCTATTTTTAGTGCTTAACTATTCCTGGATGCTGCAATTGAAATTTAACTAATACCATTGTGAAAACTAATTTAATTCTTGAAAAAAAGTTGTAAATAGTTGAAAAAATATAAATAAGAAAACAAGAAAAATTGATGCATGTTTTTTGTCAAGTGATTCCATCCTAATTGTCTCCATGTTAGTAGATTCCAAGGAGTACTTTGATGTTGAATTCCCTAGAAATGAATTTGTAGCTAAGGGATATCGATGCATCCATTCCTGTCCGATTTTTACTTTTAGATGCTCATGGATGAGGATGATTACAAAGAGAGAGATGATGTCGGTGTGGGTGAGGCCTCTATTTCCTCTGTGTTCCCCATTTAAAATGAGATATGGTGAGGGCACCACTGAGTACTGCAATGAAATGATCTTCAATATGAACCGAGTCACTAAAGATCAGACATCTCCATTTGATTGTCGAAGTTGCACCTCCAACTTTGGCTGAACTCCATTTACAAAGGATGGAGGTTTCAATTTAAAGTAATGATCATAGATCTCACGTTTCTTAAGGTTAAACGAAGTAATTCTGGCAGAGAAGACATCATGATCAGCCTACAGTACCAATAGGGCGTGATGTTTGGAATTTGGTATTAGAACTGAAGAAGAAGGTCAAATCGATTATGTGGATTAGTTGGCTACATCGATAATCGCATACGTCGGGTGAAACTCCTGCATCAGCAAAGGCTACGTTCAGATTCGGCTATGTTAACCTCAATCGCTTATGTCAAGATTCAGGTATGTGGGACCAATCAGCTATGTAAAAGGATTTGGCTATATCGAAAAAGGCTATGTCGATGAATCATCTTTGTAAAGGAAATAAGCTATGTGAGGGGAAATGATGATATCCCATAGGGTGTTGTTAATTTTCAATGGAGCTACACAAATTTAATAATTTATAAAACTGAAATAAACTACTAATAATATAGTACTTGGAAAGTCCAAGTTTCAAACTCACATGGATGGTTTTTATGTTCTAAATTAATTTAAGTAATTAAAATTGAAATTATTTGGTTTGTTTGGAGAAAGAAAGAAAGTGCAGCAAATATTAGGTTTGATATTAGGAGAGAAGCATACAATGTTTATTTATTTCAAGTTCATGCGCTATGGATTCAATTGATAATGGAGTTATTCAAGTTTAGTGTCAGGATTAGGTCATCAAAGATCATTGGTCTAAGTATCCTTCCCTAATCCTATGATTTCCCCATTGAGATGGTCATCTACTAGGTGAAAATGAAAAACTGAGTGACCTAAAATACTATTTAAACATAATTAACCTATATTTCATAATGTTCATACATAATATAGGCCAATTAATTGATGTAATAAATTAATACTCCTCAAACCAAAAGAAATGGTCATGAAACTGAAAAAATAAGAATATCAGAATTGATAAATGGAATTATAGCAATCCAAAACAAGAATAATAGATAGAAATAATCCATAATGGAACTTCCCCATATAATAACATCATCCTATATAAATAAAACTACTGACTCATGCTATTCATGATGATAACGAGTAGCATGGATACCTGAGGATGAAAGATGGTGAAGAATGGTGGTGAATCAGGACTCCATGGTGCCACTTCGATCTCTGCATTCATATATTGGGGATCCTCACAGTCCTGGATCTTATATTGTGTATCTAAGGGGGTATTTTTATAAGCCTTTCCATCATACCCTTGTATGTGTATCTTTATTTTTTTTGTCAAAACTTACATGACGTGTAAAGATTACACATCATGTAATAATTTTATTTTTCACTGTGTGAGAATGCATCATGAATTCCAGTGTATCTCTTCTAAAATAACTTTTCTCAAATAATACTCACATCATGTAATGTAATACACAACAAGTCAATGCTCTGCTCCAGTTATGCAGCTCCGTTGCATCCTCAAAAATCTTATGCCTCACATTTCGTTCCTTTTTCCAAGATTCATTGTATCCTTACATACAACACAAAATATATTAAATCATTCAAAAAATGGTAAGATTCATCATTTAAATACAAAATTTAATTTATTAAAACACTCTAAAGTGTATGCATGAAATACACCTATCAAATACCCCCACACTTGAATTCATACTTGTACTCAAGGATGGAATCTCAACATACTACAAAGGATGTTCACCTTACCATGCATAAAATTCAATTTAGACAAATGAAATTGATAAAATGTAGAATTAAATGTTCGTGAATCACATAGGAAAATTAATCAATGCTATATTTTTCAAAGAAACAAGTCAATCAATTGTTTTCTTTTATTCTTTGAAACATCCAAGCCTTTTTAACCATCCGTTTTAATTTTTCAATTCAATATTAATATGAATTCCCTTTTCAATTTACCTCACTTGAATTTTTATGCTCATCATTAGGGTAAAATGTAAATAGAATTTAGCACATACCGAAAAACATTCCACTTAATAAAGGCTTGCAAGGAATCTCACTTCTCCACCACGTAAATACAGACTCACAAATAATCATGAGGGATTCACCATTTAGGATTAAATGAATCTGAGGCTCTAGGGTAGGTTGGTAAATGATATAATAAATAATTCTAAAAATGGATTTTTAAATCTAAATCATTTTACATGATATCATAATATAAGCTCAATAATGATCTCCATTTATATATGTGATCTCTCTCTTCCCCTTAAAAAGCTCAAATTGGGCGCATGATACATGTAAGAACAATGAATGCATCATCCACTCTTCCTATTTTTTTATATATTTTTTACCTTTTTTGAAAGTTATGATTAAGTAAAATTGCACATCCACCCTTAACCACATATGATCAAAATATCATCAGTCTATAAAATGGTGATTTTTGGATATTTCTAAGAAAAAACCCATTTTTTTCAAAAACAAATTCCAAATTTTTTTAGAAAGAGAGGTGAATAATAAAATACAATGAATCTTTCTAAATAAAAAGAGATTATCCCCTATAAAAATATCCTCAATGAAATATATCCTACTAAACCTTATAAAATCCCCCCCCCCCCCACACACACTTATTTTTTAAAAATATCATGAAAAAATTTAGAAGAGGGTAGGAATTGATAAGATAGGCTTGTAACATTAATCGTTTCCTAACAAGGAAATTCATAGATTTTAAGGGATTAAAAATGATTAATGTTGGGTGGGTCCATAGAAAATGGCATAAACAAAATATGCCTCAATAATTTTAAAAGTGATTATGTGTAGTTATAGATTTGAAAGATGCAAGGAAAATTCTAGAATAAAACATAACAAAGTTTATCAAGAAATACACTAAATAAATAATATGAAATATTAGACTTAGAGGATTTCTCAGGAATTAGATGAAGGGTTGGGACAATCAATTATGGAAATTCATATGAATAATAAAATCAATGAATTCAAATATCAAAAAATGAAAGCAGTCCAAATCTCATAAAAATTTCATTTACAATGATTAAAAATCTCTTCAAATCATCATTTGTCAAATCTAAATCCACATTCTTATATCTACTAATTCCTTTCACGCATTTTTCTCATTTAAATTTATTAATAAACATATTTAAATTCATGTAATTGTATTTATTCTAAGAATTTTATGTCACCTATCTCAGTTGATTGAAGAAAGAATCAAATGTGGGCATGAAATTTGAAATTAAATCTCTAGACAATTTTAATGTGGGGAATATAGTATAAAATTTTGGATTTGAAACACTTACTCCCATTTTAAATTGATGCTTTAAACTTGGGTTATAGAGGTTATGCCTTCACCTTTTCACAGTGTGTACATACACATCATGACATGTAATTATTTTATAGCTCCTTCTCTTGTTGTTTTTTCTACCTGTTGTTTGCCTTGATGGTCTTGCAAGCACGAGACATAACAATAAAATTTTAAAATTATTTAGAGAAAATTTCATGTTCCTAAAAATAGAAAATAAATAAATAAAATTACTAAAAAATCCCAGTTGCCTCCAATAAGCACTTTTGTTTATCTTCGTTGGCTCAACCTTACCTCTTTTATCTCAGGTTGTTGATAATAGGAACGAGGTTACATGATCAAGATCTAAGAAATGTTGAAGTCATGATTCCTTTGTATAGATAGGTCCTCTATGTTTTTATAAAACTAACTTCACTCTTTTATTGGTGAATACTTTCTCAATCTCTATCGTCCCAATCCAGCGGTTTATGGACCTTCTTGAAAAATCAAATGGAAACTCACTAATTACCCAAACCCATTATCCTCCTTTGAGTTCCTATTAGATGAAATTTCTTCCACTATATTAATCTTTTTTCATAAATTTATTACCTTTATTCATCACTTTCATACTTTCTTCATCACTTTCTATAACAGATACTTTACCTTTTCTTCCATGGACAACAATTTCCTCTACTTTTAGCAGACTATATTTTGAAAAGTCATCAACAATTTTATATTATTTTTTCATTTCCTAATGAAATTTGAACTTAACCTTTGATCCTATAACTCTTAAAAGCAGTTCTCCATTGTAAACATCTATAAGTTCCCTTCCCATAGCTAGGAACGGCCTTACCAATATTATTAGTAGCTTCTCTTCATCCATGTCCATCACTAGAAATTCCACCCAAAAATAGAACTTTTGTACCTTGATAAAGGTATCTTCAAGCATTCCTTAAGGATGTATTATTTTTGTATCATCTAGTTGAAGCATAAATCTAGTTTCTTGAATCTCTATTAATCCCAAACTCATGAATGTTGTATATGACATTATATTTACAACGGAACCTAAATCAAAAAAAAGAGCTACCAGAATCATTAGTACCAATATTAATTGGAAAGGAAAAACCACATATATCACTTTACTTATTTGATAGGATACTTGAAACTATGTCTAAACTTTATCCTTCCAATGTAATGGTTTATAATTATTCAAGCATATTATTGTTCGTCATCAACTTCTTCATGAACTTTTCATAAAAGGTCGTGTTTTCGATTACCTCAACAAATGGAATGTTGATATGTATCTTTTTTAACATCTCTAAGAACTTTTGTTTTTTTCATCAATCTTCACCTACTTAAACCAATCTAGAAATGGTAGTGATGGTCGGTACGGTGGTGGTGCTTCCTCTTTATTATGTTCTTTAGATTCTCTGTGATTTTCTTTACTATCTCCCACTGGTTTTCCTTCATTATTTATTGTAAATTATATACCACTTCATTGTGTCTTATTTCTACTTTGAAGTAAAATAGATTTCAAATATGCATGGGGATACTATTTTGGGCATCCTGGGATCACTCCTCTAGTCATTTCCCTAAGTTTCTTGGTAATATGACTGACCCAACCTTCTAAGTTCTTCATTATAGCTTGTTGGTTTTATGATTCGTTTTTCAATTCTATGATCACAAATCCATGATCCTTGGATTATGTGGTCAACTCTTTAGGTGTATCTCTTGTAGTAGTCATAAAGGTTGAAAGGGTCTCCTCTAGTGAAGTCACCTGACTAGTTAGTGTTGTCCCTTGGTGTTGAGGTTTGAAACCTTGGGGTCTTGGATGAAATCCATGGCCTTGATTTTTTTTGTTGTAATTTTTGTGGTTTTTTTGGCCTCTATACTTGTACAAAATTTTTCAAGATTATAATATAGACAATTCTCATCTTCGCAATACATACCTTTGGGATTTTGGTTGGTCATCATCGCATTGTGTTTCTTTTACAGGATATTCATTTGGGTGGGAACCCAACTACTGTCTACCATGAAAACTCCTTGTGATTTCCCCTATTATGTATGCCACTAAAAACTATTACTAGACATCTCATCTAACAATTTATAGCTCTCCTCTAGAAAATTTTTCATAAGGAAACCTTCTGCAGTAGCATCCACTATTTAACTTTTTCCTTATGATAATCCTTCATAGAAATTTTTAATTAATAACCACATCTAGATTTCGTGATGATGGAATCATCTTATTAAATATTTAAATATCTACCATTAAAAATATAAATATTTTTCAGTAAATTGAGAAAAATTTAAAATACTTACCTACAGATCCATAGACTTTGAGGGTGGGAAAAACCATGTGAGGAAATTTCTTACAAGATCATTCCAGATTGTGATAGAATGTGGAGGAAGATTTTGGATAAAATCTCATTCTTTGTCCTTCAATGATAATCTAAACAGGTATATCCTTGTAGGATCATTTGTGACATTATGAAATTTAAACGTGTCACAGATTTCTAAGAAAAATCAAAGGTGTGAGTTGGGGTCTTCATGAGGTATCCCAAAAAATTGGAGTGAATGTGATATCATTTCGATGACCGCTGACAAGATCTAAAAAGGTTAAGAAATAACTAATGGTATGATAATACTTGAATTAACCCCCATATATGAGGGTATTGGTCATTATTTCCCCCCTTGATTTCTTCCTTGGAATTATGGTCCTACTCTCTAGCCCAGCTCATGACCATCTCTTTGGTATTGATCAATTTCATCCATAATGTCCTATTATTTCTCGGTCTCATCCTTTTACTTATTTTTCTTGTGAATAGTCCTTTCCAACTCTAGATTGTATGCAAGATCATCAATTTTATCTTTCCCATGAGTGGATTAATCATGCAATGGATTGGTACCTAAAACTACAGCATGATAAGACTAAGTATAAAATCATGAATTAAAATAAAAAAATTATCAAGATTCCTAATTAATTTAAACATAGTGACAACCATCCCTAGAAACATAACCAAAGAATTGACAGCCCGTAGGGAATCATTAATTTTCAATGGGGATAAACATATTTAAAAATTTATAAAAATCAAAAAACTACTAAAAATATAGTACTTAGAAAGTTATAATGTCAAACCCACAGGGAAAATCCATATATTATAAATTAATTATAGGAATTGAAATTGAAATTGTTTGGTTTATTTGAAGAAATAAGGAAAGTACAAAAAATATTAGGTTTGATATCAATATAGAATCATTTCAGATTTACTAATTTTAGGTTCATGTTCTAGAGATTCAATTGATAATAGATTTATTCATGTTTGGTGTTAGAATTGGGTTATAAAGGATCCTTGGTCTATATATCCTTCCTTAATCCTTTGATTTCTCCATTGGAATGGTCATCTACTAGGTGAAAATGAAAAACTAGGTGACCCAAAACCCTATTTAAACATAACTAACCAAGATTTCATAATTTTCATACATGAAATAGGGAAATTACTTGATGTAATAAAATAACACTCCTTGAATCATAAGAAATGGTCATGAAATTGAAAAAAGAAGAAGATTAGAATTTATAAATGGCATTACAGTAATCCAAAATAAGAATAATATATAGGAATAATCCCTAACGGTACATCCCCATGAAATAAAATCACTCAACATAAAGAAAAATACCCACTCATGTTAGTCGTGATGAGAATGAGCAGCATGGATACAAAAGGAATAATGGTGGTGAAGAATGGTGTGAAGTAGGACTCTGCAGTTTCACTCTAATCGCTACAGTCATCTATTGGGGCTCCTATCAGTCCTAGATATTCTAATGTGAATCGAAGGGGGTATTTTTAGAAGCCTTTTCATCAAATCCTTGTCCACTTTTATTTATTATTTTCATCAAAACTTACATGACGTGTAAATCTTACACATTGTGTAATCTTTTAATTTTCATTATGTGAGAAGGCGTCATGAATTTCAGTATATCTATTCCAAAATAATTTTTCCTAAAAAAACTCATTCCATGTAATGTAATAAAAGATGTGTAAATTCAATGATCTATTTCAACATCTTTTTTTCATCCTTAAAAATATGGTTTCATGCCTTTTTCTCCTTTTTCTAAGATTCATTATATCCTTCCATACAACACAAAATAGATCAAACCATTTACAAATTGGAAATATTCATCATTTAAATTCAAAATTTAATTAATTAAAACAATCTAAAATGAATTCATAAAATAAACATATCAAATTTATATATAAATAGAATCTCTTATGTTGTGAAATGGATACATGTCCTAATCGAATACATTTGTTAGAAATGACTACATGAAGAATGAGCTACATCAGCTCAAATAGATATGTATAAAATGTCTATGTGTGAAATCAAATATATAAATGCATTCAGATACATAGAACAAATTTCCTATGTCATTCTAAATGGTGTTGTTTCCCATTCATTTATTTCATTCATGAAGATGAACAATCCTATCACCATCCATCTAGAACTCCTACCATTCAAACTTGTGTTAGGCGGTCAACAACGGTTTCAAGGAAGCGGGTGGGAGTTGTTGATCACTTTTAAGGTGGCAGTTATCATCATAGAAAATGAAGTGGGAAAATATATAACAAGGAGGGAGGTTAGTACTAGAATGGATAGAGGAGAAATGGGTGCGAAAGGAAGGTAGCTCCAAAGGTAGTAATAAGGAGGCAGACTGAGGATCAGAGTTTTGTTTTATTTTGAATCCCCTATGTGGGAAATCTTGTTTTGAAACTATTTATTTATTAAATTTTATTTAAACCTCTTAAATTTAATGAATACCATTGTTGATATGGTTATCTAAAAAATCGTGTGGGAATGAGGTTGGGTTGGTAGGTAATTTTACCATCACTCTGGTGTTAGGCATTGTAGGAGTCCACCCAGTTTTCTATTTGATCGAGTATTTATGAACCTGAACTGTCTAAATTAGTGAAGTTTGTTTGAGTTTTTGGATTCATTAATAAATTTTTATTTATAAATATTTTTTTAAGGTAAAACCAAGAATTATATTATTGTTCAATCAAATCAGAAAGACCAAGTCAATCAGTGAAAGAATCATCCCAACAGTGGAAACCCTGATGCAACCCAAACCCCTCCAACCAGTGAGAAACAAAATTACCCCCACGACCAGTAAAATAAAACTTACAAGTGGAAAAAGACATAGAAATAGCCCAAATTTTCCCCAAGATCAGCCCAAAAATTTGGGAATCCTTCTCTTTTTTTTCCAAATAACTGATAACAGTGAGGCAATCTGAATCCAACACCACCTTTGTCCATCATTTTTTCTAATCCAATAGGATACCTTGAAAAAGAGAATATGACTCTACCAAGATCATACTTCATATGAACTGGACATTCATACAGAAATCCTCCACCATTTGTCCATCACTTTTCCTTAAAAAATCCCCACTTCAATATTTTATCTATTAGACATTGTTGCGTATGATTTATTCTTGATGAAATACAATAGAGGGGGTTCCAAATTGGTGGATCATGTTGTGGATGGTCTGAGGATTTATCCTCATCAGAATCCAACCAACGGTCAATCCATTATAAATCCTTTTCAGCCCAAATTGGGTCAATAGTATATTTCTTATAAAAGATACACTCATTCCTTCTGGTCCACACCAACCATGCCAACGTACAGATCTGCCCGATCATGTTTGAATCCAAGGAGTCCACCCATCCATAAAATTTTTGGGCTAAACTTAAGGAAGGGAGTATTCTTTTTGAAATCCCTAGGGATTATTCCTTCTACACCCCTATAACATCATGAAAAAATAGAATTGCATGCAGTGGTGTTTCATAGTGAAGATAAAACAATAGGAACAATTTATATTCTGCCATATGGCACCTGGAAAAATATCACAAGTAGGAAAAACACCCAAACAGATCTTCCACGAGAATAATTTCACTTTAGGTGGGATAGCCAATGCCCAAAACTTCTCCCAACTTTCTTCTAGAAGAGCTTGATAAGAATCTCAAACTATAATTATGTACCCTGATCGAACTGAATACTTCCCTACAACTTCTTCATTCCAGAAAATGTGATCAAAATCCAACCCCAACACAAGTGGAATGATAATAATATGATGTTGATTGATATCATTGAACAAGCAGTTAAGTCCTTCCTGGTCCCAGTCCTCAATAGATTCGTTAATGAGGTCTTAGACTCTAGCATCTTCATTACCTGGAACATCTATTGAAGTGACTCTCATAAGATTCCCTTCTGGCATCCAAGGATTATTCCACACATTAACTGAGATTCCATCATCAATCCTCCAAATAGAAACTTTATAGATAAGTGGAATTTCACCCCATATACTCCTCCACATATAGCTAGGTCATGGCCCCATATGAGCGTGAAAGAGATCAGAATGGGGAAAGTACTTTTCTTGGAAAACTTTAGCAATACGGATTGAGGGGCAGGTCAGTAGATTCCATCCTTACTTTTCCATCATATATTTGTTAAGCCATTTTAGGTTCCTAAATCCAAGTCCACTACAAAAATTGGAAACACATAATTTCTCCTAAACCACTCAATGAGTATTATGTTTACCATTAGAAGATACCCACAAGAAATTAGAAATATGAGAGTGAATCTCATCCACAAGATTCATGGATAAGGTGACATATCATTTTAAGGTGGTTACCAGGGTGCCTCTATGTGTGGGTAAGATAATTCTTTAGTTCAGAAGTTGAGGATCTTTTTACCAACAGACTAGAAACTTGAGAAAGTTGGTCAGACACTTCTTCTAGTCCTATAGTGACTGTCCCTAGGTGATAAGAAAACAAAATAAAAATAAACACATTCCAAAATAATTTTTCGAGTAAACCAATGTTCCCCTACTCTATTCCTTGAAGTTATTCCACTTGTTGTTTTTATTTCTCATCCTATAACCCTTACTCTTTTCCTATTCCCAATATTTATTCCAATAGAATCACCTCCATCATTTCACCCACAATTCCATTTTATTTTTTCTTTTTTATTTTCGTTTTTTCACAAAAAATTCCTTTTCTTGGGTTTGATCAATACTTTTCAGGATATTAATAGTTAGTATGTGTTATAAATGAATTTGAACCAAATAAAGGCCTAGGGTTTTCCTTGGAGGTGATTGGGAGGGGGTATATATCTGGTGCTTCCCCATACTCCTCCCTCATTTCCTCTTGTTTCTATCTATCCTTTCCCCATTTACTATCTAAAGTCTCAGTTTCTTTCCAATGCTCCATGTCTCACCTTTTGACAATGTATTCTCTCATGATGGAGGATGATGATCCTGATGAATTTTGCGTAATCAAAGCCCTTGGCCACCAAATCCACAGCTCTGACCCCTCGTTCCTCTATGAATCTCTAAGTTGGATCTAGAGAAGTGGTTTCAAAGAGGTTTTGGGTTATGATGTTCGGTGGTCGATGAATTTCCTGGCTCTCCTGTGTCGGCTTCAGCTTACTCCTATTAAGTCGGGTTCTTGTCTGATGGATTCCTCGAGTTTTCCTCCTCAAGCCATGTTGAAGGTATGGTTTGGTATTGTTTTTTGGGATTGATTATGTTATTATGTTAGTGTATCTCTATTTCTATGGAACAATGAGGTTTACATCTTGGTCCCCTACTGAGTTCCCCATTTTCTCATCCCTACTCTGACATCCCGGTCCTGCACTCCTTCCCTTATCGGTCTGGTGAACGGGTCTTCACAGAAGTTCTGGGATGTGCGGTTCGAGTGGTTTAGGGTATTCGAGAGGGAAACTGACCCACCATCAAAGTTTAGTATGGTTTTGATGTTATTTTATGATGTTTTTATGGTGGTGATGTTGGATTTATACAGCAGGGATATGAAGATAGTGGTGGTGATTGGTGGATGTCCTGGTTTTGTGCCCTGGTTCCCGACTCCGATGATGATGGTTGACAACGAAGAAGGTGATTTTCCCAAAAGTGATGTGGTGACTCTGGTAGTGAGGGTTATGATGATGATGTTCAGAGTGGTCGACAACATCAGGATGATGAAAATGGGTGATGATGATGGGTTCAGTGATTTCAATGAGCTTCTTAACTGTAGTGGGTGCGCGATGTGCAGGATCTGTCGTTGACGTGATGATTCCCATAGTGATGATACTCATTTAATAGTTTCACTCTATGGACAGTTTTAATTTTGGATAAGTTTCTTGCTGGTGTTCTTGGTCATGTTTGGTTCCCATTTTTCCTCAAAGTGGCTTTTTTTTATAATAAAAAAAGAATGATTTGAAGATAGGTGTTATAAATAATTAATTTTCAAAAATTTCAATGATGTCCATGTCACACTAAACCATGATCACCAACCATGGTTGTGAATTATGGTGGAAGTAACATATAGACAAATCCTATAAACGGGGTCCATAAAACTTAAAATATCAACTTAAAAATTAATTCATAAATTTTCACAACAATGTTACTAAGACAGTATTGCAATATCCTAAAAGTGTAACAAAAAAATTAATTTTTCTTAAAAAATTATGTTTAACTTACATCATTCAGTTGTATAACGTCCAATATCTGTTGAAATCTATGCACACTATGTCTCGCAGTATGTTCATAATGCTGATCCTAACTCCACCTAATTAAAAAAATATGGTATGTTTATAAAATTAATTAATAAAACTATGAAATAACTCAAATTAATGACATAAACATACTAGTTTCTTCAAGGACTATCCTGAAAAAGGTGGTGTGGAAGTGGTGTGATAACTCTTAGAGCGATTCTTGGAAAACGGTTGCATTCCCACATCCACACGAAATTCATACACCCTATAATCTTATGTGAATAATCTTGACAACCAGTATTGATAAATCTATATAAAGATATGATAATACATTAGAACCCCGACTATATCTACCCATTTAGTCAAGATCCTAAAGTAATGGTAGATAAATCTTATATACCAAGGTGGTGGATTTCTCCACACATAATATGGATCCAATCAATCACATAATGTATCAACGTGAGTGTCTAATAAGTATATCCTTGTTTTCATCATCAAAAATAGTGGTAAAATTATCTTCAAGCCACCCCATGTGCAATAAGAAACCCTATAAGACACATGGTATGCTGACAATGTCAATTCCTAGTCAATAGTGTATAACTTCACACCAGTCACCAATAGTGGCACCCATATCCGCTTGCCCATGGATGGGTAAACCGAGCATGTAGGTCACGTACTCTAAAGTAATGGCCATCTCTCCCTTAAGGAGATGGAATGTTTGAGTCTATGGAATCCATATCTTAACCATCACAGCAATCAAATGGTGATTGATAATCTTGAAGTCACGCATGGTGACTCTATAAAATCCATGTCTGAGGTATGGAAAAATGGCTGCTAGAGGTGCATCATGGTGAAAATTATGTGCTCTCTAAACATCAATATGTCTAACTGGTCTTCACATAAACACATCACACAAGAAGTGTCACTACTGGGTATATAATATAGGATAATCCATCTAAATATATGAATAATAAGACACTAGTGGTGACAACTATTTAACTCATACATGGTTTTGTGATTTAGAATAAAATATTTTTTTAAGTTTCTAATTGGTTTCTCAGAAAAATAAAGTATGTTATTTCAAGTAAATGTAGATGTAATTTGATATAGATATAATTTTAAGTAAAATATGTGCTTATGGACAAAAGGAGATATACTAATATATAGAACAACAAGGAAACATATGAACATTCCTGTAATACATAGAGGATTTTTTCAAAACTCGCTATGATAATATATTTTCCTGAACCTTCTATACAAGTCTTCACATCTCTCATCTCTTACTATTTATTCACATATCTCATCTCTTGCATCAAATATTCACAACTCTCAAATATTTCTCTTTTTTTAACTTATCTTTCGAGATATGTTTTTATTTACTCTTTTTTTCACTTTTTTTTCAAACCAACCTAATGTCTATTTTTAAACTAATAACAAAACATTACTTTGATAGTTGGATTTAATTTTTGTCTTATATAAAGTTTTTTATATAAGTAAATTATTTTTCAAAAGTTATAAGGAGTTTTATAACTTTTTATAACTGATTTCTCATTAAACTGTTGAGAACCTTTTTGAGATATCAAGTTATATAATTCTACAGTTTTAGTTAACTGGGTTGTTTTTATATATTGCGGATTTTAGTTTTAATTTTTTTTTGACAAACATTTTATTTGGAAACTGAATTCACCCCCCCCCCCCCACTTGAGTATTTCACTCTAACCAAAAAATGATGTTAATTAAAAAAAATTACACATAAAAAATTTTATATTATATTACAATAATAATTTTAACTATTAGATGACTACCCTATAAATCTTGAGAAACATTTCCATGCCCATTTTCTAGGCCAATTCATATCATTTCAAATACATGTATACGTTGGCCTCCCTTTTGGTCAGAACCTAGTAATGTATAGTATAACCATGGGTACACCGTTAGATAGACCAAAATGATGATATTCCCCCCATAGGTATTCATAGAGAACTATAGCAGTTGTTAATACTTTCTAGTCGATAAAATAGATCAATGAACTACTCCCAAGATAATCATATAGAAGCATGTGTTATGATCACATGTCGATAAGGATATCTTAATGCTTGAAAGTTACCACAATTACAATAACACTACTCCGGTAAAATGAAATGCATGTGACCACTACTACGAGTCATAGGATCATGGGCTCAACAACCTAAAGATATGTCATGCATGATCAAATGAATAAACATAAAATGTTGCAGCCTTCTGAATAACTATATCAATCTCAAATTGGAAATGGAGACCATATTGAATCACTCTATTCAGACCCTCTTTATCCTACTTTACTCATTCTACAAAATAATTTACAGTGTGATATAAGGTCTCTTTTACAAAACTTTTAATTTACATTTAAAACGTTATACCAATATTATATTATAATTATGGGTACTATAATTAACATATAATCATTGCCTGTGATGGGTAATTTTTAAACTCCCCTTAAAACTCCATTTATACATTCTATGATGTTATTCATCAAATCTCCATATCTTCTCCTATCATCATATGAAAAAAACCATTTACATTTTGGAATTTTCATCATATAATAATAAACTATAGGATTATCACTTTGAATATCTTCAAGATGATCCTTTATCCATTTTTTTGAGATTTATATGATAATAAACAACAACTTATCTAAAAAAATATGATAATAAATATGACAATGATTTTTCAAAAAAAAATATATTAATAAAAAAAATTGTGATTGTTTTCTTCATGGACTCATTCTTGAACTTCTTTCGCACATTTTTGGAAATGTGTAGAATACAGTATCAATTATGGGTATAGAGTGGTCTCCATGAAAAAAACTAAGACTATATTTCCACCTTGATTTCTCAATAAAAATCTAAAATAAGAAAAATCTCTTCTACACCCATCACAAACTCCCTAAGTCAATCCAAGAACCATCTCCAATATGAGAAGTTCTTATTTTCAACAATAGAAAATTTCAAAGGCATAAGGGCTCAGTTACAATCTGGTATGGTGGAAATCAAAAAAAATTAGTATAATTTATATATATAAATGTGTCATCAATATGTATAAACTATTTTCAATGTCTAAGAGAAACCATACATGGTAAAAAATTTCAAAAATAATCTATCAAATTCAACCATCAACTAATAAATTTGGTTTTGTTAGTTAACATAATCCAAAATATGTAATTTATATATAACTTGATTTTTTTGGCATAAAATCCCCATTATTTGTGTTAAAACTCAATAAGATTCATCCCAATCCCCATAAACTTTCACAATAGCATTTTGTCATGCAGCCCAGGTAATGAACTAGTTTTAATTAAGGTATAGATAATTATTTTTTGAAATGATACCTTTTTTCTCTTGGTAAATGTACCTTAAGGGTTAAAAAAGATCTCAGGAGATTTTGGAGACTATTCAGAGCCCAAAGCACTATAAATTGAAGAGGTAAACTAATTTTCATAGTTATTTTTAACCATGTGGCTCAACCATGAAGATCACCTCAGTGCACAGCAAAGGCTGTATAGTTTTTCTAAAACCATGTGAGTCGGGCCACATGACTGTGTGAAATGTATTAGACATGTGATAATATATTTTCACATGGATTCTTCATGGTTATTCAAACCATGCACCTAACATATGCGAGTGGGGTTCTTGTATAGTAGCTGACGCACGGTTGGTGAATGGTTTGGCCAACCATGCAACCCATTTTTTAGGGAGAATTTACAATTTTTACATTAAATGATTTTAAAACCCTCACATTCTTTTCTTATTATCCAGTGGATAGAAATCCCATGTTTCTTTATGTTGATAGCTCCTCCTCAAGATCCCCACTTAGTCTGTTTCATTACTCCTCCATCCAATCTATGATTTCATCATTATTGGTCATGTTGGATCTGCAACGGGCATTTGTCAATTTTTTAATTTCTTTCGTTCTTTGTTGACTCAAAGTATGAGGTTGGAAGAGTGGTCATCCATGAACCTAAGTTAGGTTTTCTATAAATATTTCCTAAAAATTTAGGTGTTTTATAATATTTTTTGATGTGACACATTCCATAAATTTATGCGTGTTTCCTTAAAATGTGTTTAACCTCTTTAATTAATTATACCATGTTTAAACACTCTTATAGACCTGTAATAATTTTTTATAGGTTGCATACATATTTGATACCACCCATTTGGGAGTGTTAAATGAATTTCCATTTTGAGTTAAATGTTTAATTGATCCGACCATCATTTTTCACAAATTCTACTTATCATAAATAGCCTTTATTTTCTTTATTGGCAGATTATTTTTGAAATAAATCCTCATTCTGTTACAAATAATATCAGTTTTGATGGAATGATATCTATTTTTTATTTATAATTATTTTTGATGGAAAATTATCTCATCACAAATAAATTTATTTTCTATAAAAATCCTCATTTTGTCGCAAATATTATCATTTACGACAAAATGATATTTATTTTTTTATTTACAATTATTGGAGATGATCCTTTCATAAAAAATATTTATGAATGAAATCATAATTTCGTCGCAAATAGGTCTTTTTTCAATATGGCACGCATTGTCTCCAAAATTATTTGCAATGGGACTAATATATTGTCACAAATACCATGGAATATATAGTTATTTGCAATAGGTATCTCATTCAATCACAAGTAACTTGATTTTGTTGATTATTTGTGATGGGTTCATGTTTTTTCACAAATAACCCATCACAAAAAACCACTTTTTTATGTTGTGATATAATATTTTTGTGTGTGTGTGAATAACTCAAGGACATGTGTGTGTGTATTTCATAATTGATCCACCACATATGTGTGTATATCTAACTATATACAATGCACATAACATAAACTTTTTTATAATGTCTATATAAGATAATATTGATTACATTAGAAAAAAAATTATTATATATATATAAATAATATATAAAAAATGATATGAAAACATGTAGAATTTTAAAAGTTAAATTAATTCATTCATTTAAACATTAAAGGTATATATCATTAATTGCAATAAAAATATATAAATATTTTATCTTAAACAAATTGATAAATATTTTATGATAGATATTAAGTTCTCATACAATTTTACGTGTTTTTCTTATTTATATAGTAGTGTTTGATTGTCATGAAACTCTACGAAAACAATCATTAATTCATTAGTGACATGTATAGATTAACCACATGTCATTCAGAATGAAATTTATCATGGATTATATAACATGATAGTGACAAATTTTTTTATTTTTTTATGTATAGATAATAAAATAAGCATTGTTTTTATTATAGATACACGCTTCCTTTTTACAGTGTTAAGTCATCCAGTGGAGAGGGTATCGTCTAAGAGTTAAATTATTTTTTTATTGGTTATAATTGGATTGTACATCAATGAAATTATAAAAAATAGAAAATATTTAATGTAAATCTATTTATTCTGTAATGGTGTACTTTAAATATATTTTCTATTATATGAAAATATTGAATTGGTTTAATGTAGGATGATTTTTATGTTTCGTATCGGTTGATGCAGTGTACTATTTATGCAATATTACACTGCATCATTTGAGGAGAGTTTTTATCAGTTCTAGCTATGACGCTGATAAATGGATCCTTTTATGAGTTCTAGAAATAGTTTTTGATAAAAGGGATTATTTATCATTGCTAAAATTAGAACTAATAAAAGTCATATTTTATCAAAACTAAACTAAGAACTGATAAATAAAATATTTATTTGTGATTGTTTATAGATGATAAAGGTTTTTTTCATACCGATAAAGGCCCACCCTATATCAGTATGAAAAAGTTAGGATTTCTAATAGTGTTCATAAAATTCAAGGAAAATTTTTTGTATTTTAACTACATTATACAATTGGGTGTTGAGGATCAGAATCCTCCCCATGTCATAGATGCTCCAGGTTCGATTGAGAATTTTTCTATTCAAATGGAACTTGGACTACAAATTACATTGTCACCAAATAACAAGACCTAAAAAAAGGACTAGAGTGTCCAGGGAGTCAGTGGTTCCATGGGTGACAACTATGACATAGTGTGCAATAAGTGAAAAATTTATTGGGTGGGTGTTTTTTTAAATAAATGAAAGTAGGGTTTTTTATTTGGGAATTAGGTGTAGCTAGAAAAATATCAATTTCCATTGTCCCGTGATGCGGGTGAACGGAAATTCATTTAGCACTCACCCCCCCCCCCCCTCACATTCAATATATATATCAGAATAGTGTAGACCATAGAGAAACTCCATGATCCTAGAAAATTATTATAAAAAATATTAAAAATAGAGAAAAATAAGATGTATATGGTAAGAGTGGCAAAAAAAGACCACCAAAATAAAAAAAATAGTAACACCAAACATCCTTTATTTATAAATATATTTATATATTTATATAACTAAAATAAATTCACAAGTATATATATATAACAAAATCAAATTTAAAATTATTACCTGATTTTTAATCTGGGCCGGTTCAGGTAATATTTTTAAAATACAAACCATGTCCAAAACCAAAACATATTTAGAAATATTTATTTTTCAATATTTTTCTAATAATATATTTCTAAATAAATATTTATAAATAAATATTTTTATATTTATAAATAAATATTTTTATATTTATAAATAAATATTTTTATATTTATATATAAATATATTTATAAATGTATGCTTACTATATTTATAAAAATATATATTTATAATTATATTTATATATTTTTATTTAAAATTATTTAAATGTGTTTATAATAATATAAATTTATTTATATATATTTAATAAATATATTTGACATGCATATTATTATATAAATTTATGTATTTATTTATTTAAAACTATATCTTTATAAGTATATTTATAAATTCATATTTATAATTCTTTAAATTTATTTACAATTATATAAATAAAAATAATTTTTTTATATAAATTTATTTTAAATTTATTTTTAAATATATTTTAATAATTATATAATTATAAATATATTTAAATTTATATACTTATAAATATTTATTTATAAATATATTTAAAATATATTTAAAAATTTAATAAGTTGTTAATAATAACATTTTTATAAAAAAAAATATTTTCCATATTTCTAATTTAATTAAGAATTATTTTTAATTGTATTATTAACTAATTTATTAATATCATTTCCGTTATTATTCATATTTATTAATGTAATTTTTTAAATATTTAATAATAGAATTAATATTTATTAATAATTTATTTATGAACATTCAATAATAAAAACATAATTAATAATACTTCATAATAATGTAATTTATAATATAACACTTAATAAGAAATATGCCCATAAATTTTTTAAAGTTTAAATGTAATGTTTCTAAAAAAAGTTTTTGTCCTATAAATTAGTCTTTGTTTACTATATTTTTTAATTTCTATTTATTTTTCAATAATTTATTATATGTTTAGTTAGTGTGACAAATTTCATTTAGATAGTATGTATAATTTATAATTTACATGCTTTTAGAGTCACCTAAATGAAACATAATAATGTTACAAGTGTAACGTCCCGGTTCCGGGTGCCGCCCAAAGGTGCCCCGAACCCAGTCTGTCACATGACCTCAAGCGCATTTCCCCAAATGTCTGAGGATGCTGATTAGCAGTGAGGGACAAGGTCTAGTAATAGGGAAACTATTCCACCATTGGTAGAGTATACACAACTGAATTACAAATAGTAAATAGTTGCGGAATCAGTAATACCATACAACAGAAGTAAACAGTGAAAGACTGATAGTATAAACAACTTCAGTGTATATAAATAAATGATGCATGTCACATGTATCTAGGAAATCATCCAAACAAGTCACAATGCTGGAAATATAATAATGAAACCAAAGTACAAAAAACAGAAAACTCCAACAGCATCGCAAGGCTCAACTTGGTCCCATGCTCTCTAGCTCCAATAGCAATCAAGTACCTGATATAGAAGGGCACTTAACCTTATCTATACCTGAAACCATATAATCTATTTGGGATAAAAATCATGAGCCAAATAGGGTGTGAGACGAATCCTAGTAGGAAACCACCAAAAGATTTATGCCTAACATTCAGTGAATATAAATAGCAGGCAATGAGCAGAAATGAAGAAGTAAACTAAGGAGTGCTCAAAAGTAAAAAATCCTACAGTTTTCAATTAAATTCATTTACATTTGTTAATTATTAATTTCGTTGAATAATGAAATCTCCGGATCCAACCTAAGCTTAGTATCCCTTGTGTAAAAGCAAAACAAATGTATTAGAAGACCATCTAAATAAACTAGTAAGACTGAGTCCAAGATTGTCCTTTGTCTTGGCAGACTCCTCACAGACATTCAATCATTCACAAGCAACCCTCCGGGAAAGTTTGAACAAGTCTAACCCCTCTAGATTAACATATCATCAATTCAATAAACAATGACCCTCTGATAAATCTCAAATAGTCTAACCCCTTTGGTCCTACATAGAAATAATCATTTACAAATTACCACATGGGTAGCACTCACAGTTAATACACCCATGTTCTACATAGAAACAATAATATATAATGACCTCCGGGTAGCTCTCATAGTCAATTCCCTATGGTCCAACATTCATTTAATAACAACCCTCTCGGTAGCTCTCACGGTCTAACCCCTCTGTTCTATGACCCCCAACAGCTCTCATAGTCAATACCTTTGGGTAAAGATAACTATAAATTACACATAAATGACCCTACCTCAGGAATCTCCCACATTCAATTCCCCTTGGTCATACTTTCATAATGTGAATCACATGCATCTCAAATAAACGGTAACTCCATCCTAACAACACGAGGAATGAAAAACAAAGCAAGCCTGACAGAAATTCTAGACCAAATGGCCATAATCAATCAAACATGAGAAATACACACATAATCAAGGTATTAAACCTTATTCCTAAGAAACAACCCTTTCTCAAACAAAAAAACCATAGCAGGTATTAAACAGGGTTAAAATCCAAAACACGCAATACCCAAAACATGGGTTTTTAGAACTTGAAGCATTTATAATCCAAACATAATCAAAGAAAGTCACAAACCACCTACTTTGATGTTCTACGATTAACACTCTTGAATTTTGGCACTTGAATCAGCCTAGAACAACATAGATATATAAAAAGGTTAAAATCGCTCAACCTTGGATAACTCAAGAGAGAGGAGAAATTAGGAAGAGAGGCTCCAGGGGAAGAGAGAACTCACCGGTGAGAATCCAATGCACCTCGCAGCATCTCAATTAGAGCTCTGAGGAAGGAATGTAAGGAGCTTGAAGATCTTTGGTTGTACGTTGATCTCTTGTATGAGATATGGGAAGAAGAAGAATGATCCATAAAGGACACGCAGCCCCACTCTGATATATCTATTAAAAAGAAAAGTACGCATCATGTTCATTTAATGCACACATCGTGTACTAGCCTCAATTGGCTCCTACTTTAGGTGGTCTTACAAGTCACCCACGCGGCCATTTCCTTGACCATTACATGGCCAGACATGGCTACGCATGGCAACCGGTTACATAGTGTGTACTCAAAATTACATGACGTGTACTTAGAAAATTTACCCTTTCTTCATTTTTCCTCAAAAACAACCCGAAATAAAGATCCATACTGGAAATTAAGACATGGGTTCTTAAAAACTTTCCCCCTTTAATCTATTAATCCCTGAATTTCCCTTCTAAGGGTGGTGAAGAAGAAACTTCAAACAACTCTGGCCACTATGATCTTACGTCGACCTCCCTCTCGAAATTCTCGTCATGTACTCAGCCATTCTGTCATAGAACCTGTACCAGAGGAACATACTATCCATGGAGAACATTTTTGATGCAATACACAATCTGAATAGGGTTCTCCTTGAAGGATGCATCCACCTCCAACTCAACCTCCTCGGGTTGAAAAACATGAGATGGGTCTGAAAAGTAACATCATAGCTGAGAAACATGAAAGACGTCGTGCATAGCCCAGTACCTCTAAGATAACTACAACCGATAGGTAACCGGTCCGACTCTCTCCAAAATATCAAATGGCCCGACATATCTCATTGAAAGATTCCCATGTCTTCTAATACTCATGTGTCCTAACCTCAGTGTGACACGTAAGAAAACATGATCTCTAACCTCAAACTTCAGAGGTCGTCTTTGACGATCAGTATAAGATTTATACTGATACTGTGCAGTATCCATCCTCTTCCAAATCAACTCCACCTACTCAGTGGTCTCCTGTACATGATGAGGTCCTAGTATAGTTTCCTCTCCTACCTCCAGCCAACATAGGGGTGATCGGCATGGCCTACCGTAAAAATCCTAATAAGGTTTCATCTGAATCGTCGCCTAAAAACTGTTATTATAGGAAAACTCCACTAGGGGTATGTGCATCTCCCAAGAACCCCTAAAATCCAGGATGCATGCTGGAAGCATGTCCTCCAAAACCTGAATCGTATGCACATATTGGCCATCTTTCTGGGAATGGTAAGTTGTACTTAGAAGTTCCTATGTACCCAAATCGCTTTGTAGTCCCTGATAGACACGAGAAGTAAACCGGGAATCCCTAAATGAAATGATATAGTGCGGAACCCCATGAAAAAGTACAATATCTCGGATGTAAAACATTCCAACCTCGTCAACATTGAAGGTTTCCTTAATTAGCAAGAAATGTGCAACCTTCATGAGTATGTCAACAACAACCCAAACTGCATCATTCCCTCGAGGTGATCATGATAAACCTGTCATGAAATCCATTGCGACATCATTCCACTTTCACTCAGGAATGGGTAACTAATGTAAAATCCCTACTGGTTGTTGATGCTCTTCCTTCACCTGTTGACAGGTGGAACATCTCATAACAAAACCAGCTACATCCTTCTTCATACCTGGACACTAAAAACGACGGTGTATATCTTGATGTTTCTTGGTCACACCAGGATAAACTGCCCAAACTAAGGAATTAAAATCTCGCATCAACTCCTCACATATGTATGCTGACACCCATATGCATCCATGGAAATTAAAGATCCCATCATCGTCTACAGTCCACCCAGGAGTAGGGTCCTCTCCTGACACACTCTCTCATAGGACTAGGCCTTCAGAATCTAATAGATTCATCATTCACACTCGATTAAAAAGATTAGAGGTAATGGCTATAGAAGAAAGGAACTTCTTCCCCTGTCTATCATGAACCTCCAAATTCATCTCATATAACATACTTATAAGCTGTCACTCACTATTGTCCTCCTAAACTATTTATATCTGAGTCCTCCTACTCCAAGAATTAGCCGCTATGTTGCCTTTCCCATGTGTGTAGGAAATATCAAAGTCAAAATAATTAAGGCACTCAACCCACCTAAACTGTCTCAAATTTAGATCACACTGAGTAAATATATACTTGATACTTTTGTGGTCAGTGTAAACCACAAAATTCTCTCATAAAATATAATGTCTCCAACGGTGTAAAGCATGTACAACTACATCTAACTCGAGATTGTATGTAGGGTAATTCCTCTCATGTGACCTCAACTTCCAAGACCCATATGCAAAGACTCATTCCCACTGCATAAGAACTACTCCTAGCCCAATACCTGATGCATAACAGTAAACAGTGTAAATCTTGCCCGGATCCAGTAAAATCTATATCAGTGCTGAATTCAATATCTCTTTCAGCTTCTGAAAGGCTGAATCATAGGAATCAGTCCACAAATACTTCATGCCCTTCTTATTCAGACCCATCAGTGGTGCTACTCATCATGAGAAGTCCTGAATAGATCACCTATAGTAACCAACCATCACCAGAAAACTCCAAACCTCAAAGATGATTTTAGGATTCTCCTAGGAAACTACTTATCTCACTTTATCTAGGTCTATTGATACTCCTATATCTGAGATAACATGACCCAAGAAGTGAATCTGATCCATCCAAAAGTATCATTTTGAGAGATTAGAATATAAATGATTCTCTCTCAGTGTACTCAAAACAATATCAAGATGGATGGCATGGTCGTGTTGAGTGTTAGAGTACACCAAGATATCGTCCAAAAAACTATTACAAAAGAATCCAAGTAAGGATGGAACATGTTGTTCATCAGTGCCACGAAAACTTCAGGCACGTTCATGAGACCGAATAGCATAACAAAATACTCATATAGACTATACCTACTCCAAAAGGCTGTAAACGGTATATCTTATGGTCTAATGTGCAAATTATGATAACTAGATCTCAAGTCAATATTCGAGAACACCTGAGCTCCTCGAAATTGGTCAAAGAGACCATCAATCCTTGGAAAGGGATATCATTTCTTGACCGTCAACTGGTTTAACTTCCGATAATCTACACAAAGTCTGAGGGTACCATCCTCCTTCTTCACAAACAAGACAGGCGAACCCCAAGGAGAAGTATTGGGTCGGATGAAACCCTTTTTCTGCAACTCCTCTAACATTTTCTGGAGCTCCTGTAACTCTGGAGTAGCCATCCTATATAGAGGAATGGACATTGGTACTGCTCTTGTAACAAGATCAATAGAGAAATATACCTCTTTCTAGAAGTAAACCTGGAAAGTCATCTGAAAAGACATCTCTAAAATGATCCACAACTAGAGGTAAGTCCTTCTATAAATTCCCTTGGTCATCCAAATATAAACTAGCAATCTAGGTCATAAATCTTCTCAACCCATGATGCTCAGGTCCATCTCTGCTTTCCTAGACATCCCATTCACCCTTGTATAGAAAAGACCCACCCTATAGTGATGTGAAATTTACCCTATGGTGGTAGCAGTCAATAAAGGCCTGAAAGGAGACTAACAAGTCCATTCCAAGAATAAAATTGAAGCCTGTTATTTCTAAGACATAGAGGTCCCATAAGAAGTGACACCCACCAACCTCAAGAGGGAACTCCTTGAACTGACATACACTAGCCATCCTAATCCCCAACTAAGTTTCTAGCATCATAAAATCCTCATAAATGAAGATATCGATCCCAAGGATCTCCACTATAGTAAAATATATGAAACTATGGGAAGCCCCTATATCAAAAAGAGCAGAAGATAAAACTGAGGCAACTTGAATCGTACCACTAACTCTAGAGGTTTCAGGATGCTTCTCCTGTTGGGTCTACTCCACTATAAAATTATGACCTGCACTGAAGCCATGTGACCCTACCTAACTACCCCGACCTAATCCACCCGGTTGTTTCTAGAATCCTAACGACTATCTACCACAACCACGACCTCATCCTCAACCTAAATGGCCTGACAAACTCTAGTTCCCTGGCTAATGAGAAAATGGTAGTCCTCCTAAATGTGGAGTCATAACAGAACCCATATCACCCTCTTCTGGTAAGAAAAACCAGTAAAAACGCTAAAGATGGCCCATCTTGCCGCAAAACCGGCACTAGATTGGGTTCTTTAGGCAATGTGATCTTGTATGCCCACTCTTCCCGCACTTGTATCATACTACATGAATACCTAAAGAAACATCACATGAAAGATTCCTACGGTTCTTCCTACTATCTGTAGAAGGAGTACCAGCCTTGGAAGCTAAACTTACATGAATCATAGCTCCCAACTCCCTCAGATTGTGCCCAGTAATCAGTGTCTGGTTCACTATAGCATTCACCAAATTCATCCTGAAGACATTCACCTATGATCAGATGTTATACCTGGGACCATCCTCAAATATCCTAGCCAAAGATAAATTATCACCTCCTAGAATAGCTATGAAATGCTAAAGCTCTGTAAAACGATAAGAGTAGTCCATCACTAAAAGAGCACCCTACTCCAAATGCTTGAACTCTCGGGATCGATCGGCCCTCAACATCTCGGGGTAGAAGTAATCATAGAAGGTTTTCTGAAACTCTTCCCAAGATATATCCCAATTATGTCCCTCCTATGAGATAGCATACCACTATCTCTTGGCGTTATCACGTAGCATGTACATCGCAAGCTTCACCCTCATCTCCGGAGGCATCTCTAGATTCTCAAATATAGAAATCATGGACTACAACCATGAATCTGTAGCATGTGGTCCTTCATCCCCAGAAAAAGTGGGAGGATGTTTCTACTGGAACACCCGTGTCAACTCTGATATAGATGGGTTAGGATTCAGTGATCCCTGGAAAGTATATAACATCCTCAAAAAAGACTTCATAGAACTGTGCATCATCACCTGCTTCTGGTATAATAGATGGTGCCAAAACGGGCATGACAGGAGGATCTACTGTTAGTCCCTGATCTACCATTTTTGGTGTCCAATCATTGCCCTGTATCTGGCATACAACTAGAGGACATCTTGGTGGAATGAATCTGCAAGCTCAGGAGCACACCTCAGTTCAAGATTATCAAGGACAAAAACTTAGAAGTGAAATAATGTAATAGGATAAGAAACATTCAAGTTTTATAAAATAGTGTTACAAGGAGTGTATAACACCAACACGATGTGTTCCCTTAATCTTTTAACATAGTGTGTACCTCTGTCAAACCTGTTCATGTAACACTCATACACATGGAATGTTTCTCTTGGGACATGGCATGTACTTTAATTTTCCCTCCTTCCCAAGTTTCTTTACATGGATAGAACTACATGGCTCTCTCCTGGGTAACACTACATGACGTGTTCACTCTAGACATGGAGTGTACTACTTAAGTTCCCTCCACATATGTCATTAGTCGCATGGTCGGATACAAGGTCATTTACCACACAGTATTTACCATCTGAATTTCATCCACCCATGTCGTTAGTCACATGTTTGGATACACGGTCATTTACCACACGATGTGTACAAGACAGACACGGCGTGTACCATCTGAATTTTATCCACCTATGTCGTTAGTCACATAGTCGTATACATGGTCTCTTACAACATGGCATTTACTCCCAGTACACGGCATGTTCTACAAAAAATTTATCAACCCATGTTTATGCTCACACAGTCAGTCACATGGTAAAGCACTACAAGGAATATACTCTCAGTATACGGTGTGTACTTAAGAAAATTTGTTTCCTCCATAATAGAAGAACACATATCATATGTTCAAAACATCACACATTGTGTTGTCTGGGTTTCAGGACAGTAGGCCTCTAAAAATCCTCCATAACCCTTAAAAACTTGGAATTTTTTCCAAGTCATGAAAAATTCCAACCCGTGAGATTCCATACTCCTATGAAACAAAGTTTTTAATCCTTATTTATATCATAACTTTAAAAAATTCAATTTAAAATTCAAACATGATCCACCAAATTCTAATCCAAGAGGGCCCATAACACCTTAGGAAACAAAGTTTGGCATCCATCCAAATGAAAATTTACATATTCCAAAGGCCCTATCAAAATAGAAAGTATTATATCACATCATCTATCACAAGAGCATGCATATCTAGCACAACATCTATCACAATAGCATGCAATCAGTAATGCACCCTAAATGGAATGAAAAAATGCATGACATGTGATCTATATCAAGTGCATATATGATGTATGAGATGGAATACACTCATCTCATCAAGTTTCAATAGAAATATAACCACAGTGATATAAATCATAACAGCACAAAAGAATTACCTGACCCAATGGTGAAATCAAATCAACTGTAACAATTTCCAAACCAAGAAAATTGTAATATTAGAGGTAACTTGGATTTTCACTATACACGGGTTAGCTGCTCTCAAGCATAGATTATTACCAACTACCCATTACTTTCTATCCCTATCTATAGGCTCCAAACAGTAAGACAAAGTAGAAAAAACTCCCTCTAATACCACTTTGTAACGTCCCGGTTCCGGTTGCTTCCCAAAGGTGCCTCGTACCCAGTTGGTCACATGACCTCAAGAATATTTCCCCAAATGCTGGAGGATGCCGACTATCAGCGAGGGCCAAGGTATGATAATGGGGAAATTATTCCTTCATTGTAAGAGTATACACAACAGAAACACAAATAGTAAATAGTAGTGAAAATGGTAATACTATATAACAAAAGTAAACAGTGGAAGACTGATAGATTAAAAAACTACAGCATATATAAATAAATGATGCATGCCACATGTATCTATGAAATCATCCAAACAAGTCACAATTCTAGAAATACAATACTGAAACCAAAGTATAGAAACAGTAAACTCCAACAACATGGCAAGCCTCAGTATGGTCTCATGCTCCCCAGAACTAACAATAATCAAGTACCTGATGTAGAAGTGTGTTTTACCTTATCTATACCTCCAACCATATAATATGTTTGGTCCCAAAATCATGACCCAAATACGGTGTAAGATGAATCCTAGTAGGCAACCACCAAAAGATATGTGCCTAATAGTCATTTAATATATATAGCAGGCAATGAGAAAAAATAAAGAAATAAACTAAAGAGTACTCAAAATTAAACAATCCTACAGTTTTCAATTACATTCATTTTCATTAATTAATTATTTAATCCATTGAATAATGAAATCTCGAGATCTATCCTAAGCTCTATATCCCCTGTGTAAAAGAAAAATAGATGTCTCAAAAGACCATCTAAAAAAACTAGTAAGACTGATTCCAAGCTTTTGTTTTGTATTGGAATACTCTTCACAAAAATTCAATCATTCAAAAGCAATCCTATGGGATAGTTCTCATAGTATAACCCCTCTGGTTTAACATATCATCAATTCAATAAACAATGACCCTCTATGAAAGTTCACACAGTCTAACCCCTTTTGTCCCACATAGTAATAATCATTTACAAATGACCACCTAGGAAGCTTTCACGGTCAATACCCCTTGGTATGCATAGCAACAATAATATATAATGACCTCCTGGTAGTTCTCATAGTCAATTCCATATGGTCCAAGATTCATTTAATAATGACCCTCTAAGTAGCTCTCATGGTCTAACCCCTCTGTTCAGTGACCACCTGGAATCTCTTACATTCAATACCTATGGGTCAACATAACTGTAAATAATACATAAATGACCCTACCTTGGGAAGCTCTCACAGTCAATTCCCTTTGGTCATATTTTCACAATTTGAATCACATGCATCTCAAATAAACGATAACTCCATCCTAACAACATGAGACATGAAAAACAAATCAAGCCTAACAAGAATTCTAGACTAAATGGCCATAATCAATCAAACATGGTAAACACACCCATAATCAAGGTATTAAACCTTATTCCTAAAAAACAACCCTTTATCAAACAAAAAAACCATAGAAGTTATTAAATAGGGTCAAAATCCAAAACACTCAATACCCATAACATGGGTATTTGGAACTTTAAGCATATATAATCCAAAGACAATCAAAGAAAGGCACAAACCCCATACCTTGATGTTGTACGATGAACAGTCTTGAACGTCGGCCAATGAATTGGCCTAGAATGACGTAGATCTAAAAAAAGGTTAAAATCATTAAAACTTTGATAACTCTAAAGAGAGGATAAATCAGGAAGAGAGTCTCTAGGGGAAGAGATAACTAACCAATGGTAATCTAACACACCTGTCGGTGTCCCAATTGGAGCTCGAACGGATGAATGGGAGGAGCTCAAAAATCATCTGTCATACATCACTCTCTTGTACGAGACATGGGAAGAAGAATAATGATATGTAAATGAGATGCACCCCCTATTTTATATATCAATTAAAAATAAAAATACATTCCATGTTCATTTAATGTACACATCATGTATTATCCTCAACCAACTCCCACATTAGGCGGTCTTCTAGGTCACCCACATGGCCATGTTCTTGGCTATTGCATGGCCAGTACACGACTATGCACAGAAACTAGGTACACAGTGTATACTCAAAAGTACATGGCGCGTACTTAGAAAATATTCCCTTTCATCCTTTTTCCTAAAAAACAACCCGAAATAATGATCCATACCTGAAATAAAGATCTGGGTTCTTACCACAATTATGTGACTTTGAAAGTATATAAATTACAAAGTATAAATACAATCTAAATGAAATTTGAAACATTGAATAAACTTATAAAATATAAGTGAAAATAAAAATAATTTCTTAAAAATAGTTAATGAAAAAAATTAAAGGCACAAAACATCATTTATTCAAAACTTAACATTTGTACTTATAAATATTTTGACATTACTTTCACTAATAGAATTGAGATCTATAAAAATAGAATAAATCAACATTGATTCCCCTTATTACCACATTCTAACGTATGAAACTTACACCCACTCTCTTTCTGACATTTATGTTGCTCTCATGTCATGGATATAAGCGCGGGTTCCTCAACATGTGGTGTTGTGGGTGCCTCCTCATACTGGTGTGTGAAGAACTTCCCAACATCATATGTATAGGATGACCAAATATTATATGTGGAAGGCTTCCCAACATCATGTGTGGATTCATATTACCCTAATTTCCCAAAAGATACTAGAATTTTGATATCAGAGAATTCATCACTAACGGAAGGGTTGTTTGAGGCTGCCACAAGTTGTGCTACCATGAATAAGTCCCAATCAACTGAAACTATCTGAGATATAGATAGTATATTATATGTATAAGTAGGAATATGTGACCCATAAACATCTCTCAGTAGTGTAATATTCTTCTCTTTCTAGGAAGAATCCTCTCTGTGTGGTGCAAAAACATCTATAGGAGCCTCTCTAGAGAATCGCTCTCTCTGTCCTAGAATTTTCCCTCACCCATTTCTTTATCTACATCCTTTGACTGGTGTTGGTAGTGGAAGTGTGTCATACTCATTAGTCACATCCGGAACATTATCATCCTCAGGTGCCTCAATTGGGGTAGGTGGATCGGGATATAATTGTGGCTCCTCATTATAGACAATCTCACATATGAAATTTAGATGATCTATGAGAGCCACCTGATCTGGGTGAACTACATCTCACCTAATAAATTTATCCTTAGGATCTATAATATATATATAAGTATATCAATTCTGACTGATTGTAAATTAAATAAAACTCAAATTAATATGAAATGTGACCAAATAATATAATAAATGTTTGTAAACATAAAAACTATGAAATGAATATCTCATGGCACGTAAGGTATATGAACTTGTGTTGTTAGTAACAATATGCATAGTCCCCTGATCATATAAATTAAAGTTTTTCGTGGTATAATTTTTCTAAAAGATATTATATTGTGAGTGCATGTCTCAATACTCAATGTAGCATGCATGATACTACGGTCAATTCATTATCTGTCTACCAATAAGCATAATTAAATGTAACTCATCAACCTGTCATGGTGTAATGAGGATATTTTTTATATAGCCAAATTGTCACATGACTTGGTATGAATGGTTCCACTTAATGATTTGGAAGTGGATGAGTGGAACCACTGTGATTTGGAACCATTCTTTCATACATTTTCACATCTATTTTTATTAATTCAATGTGTTTTTATTGATTTGTTAAACTTATAATTTATAATGGGAAATTTTTTAAATATATATATTTTAAACTATTTTTCATTTATTTTTTATAATTTAAATGCATCTTTTTGGTGCATAGTTATTCTTGGATGCTGTAAATGAGATTTTTTTAAGACCATTGTGCAAACAAATTGAATTCTTGACCAAAAGTTGGAAGTAGTTTTAAATGTCTATAAAGGAATTATAGAAAAAAAAAGAAATAGCATATTTTTTGCATATTTTTTGTGAAGTGATATCATCTATATCGTCTCCACATTGGTAGCTTCCCAATTGTACTTTGATTCTGAATTCCCCGAAACTAAATTTGTAGTTGAGGGATGTTAATGTAGCCATTCCTAGTCAGTTTTCACTTTCAAATGCTTGTGGATGAGGTTGATTTCAAAGATCCAGTCAATGCTGATGTGGGAGAGGCCTCTACCACCTTTTTGTTCCCCAATTAAAAATGATCCACAATGTGGGAACCACCGAGGAATGTAGTGAAATGATCTGTAATATGAATTGAGTTTCTGAAGATCCCACATCTCCCTTATCCTGTATAATTTACACCTACCATTGTCTCTAAGTGTCATTTCCAAATTATTGAGGTTACAATTTATAGGAATGTTTATGGAGTTCATGTTTCTCAATGTTGAGAAAAGTAATTCTGATAGAGAATACGTCATGCTCGTCCTGTAGTACCCCTGGTGCATGATGTTTTGGAATTCAGTGACAGAACCGGAGAAGAAGGTCAAATAAATTACTTGTATTAGTTGGCTATGTTTAGAATCACATGTGCCAAGAAAAACTCCTACATCGGCAAAGTTTACATTCAGATTTGGATACATGAATCTCAATAGCCTATTGTAGGATTCAGCTACATGGTCCCAATAGGATACGTAAAAGGATTTGGCTACATTGGAAATTTCTATATTGATGAATCAGTTATGTAAAGGGAATAAAATATGTGATAGGAAATGAATACAAAAAGAGAATCGCAAACATAGTGAAACAACTCTGTGTCCTAGTCGGCTACATTTTTCAGAAACAGCTACATGAATAATTGGCTACGTCAGCCCGAATAGAAATGTGGAAAATGGATACATGGGAAATTGCGTACATCAATGCATTCAGATACATTGAAAAAATATCCTATGACATTTTAAATGGTTATGTATACCATTAATTTATTTCATTAATGAAGATTAATGATCCTATTTTGGGAAAAGTATAACTCTTCCTATTCAAACTCATGTAAGGTGGCTAGTAGTAGTTTCATGGAAGCAAGTGGGAGTTATTGAGCATCTATCATGAGGAAGTTTTCATTAGGGAACATGAAGTGGGAAATATATAATGAGGGGGTAGGATAGGACTAGAATGAATGGATTTGGAGTGGGTGTGAAAGGAAAGCATCTCTGAATGTAGTAAGAAGGAGGTATACCAAGGAGCATATTTTTGTTTCATTTTTAATCCCCTGTGTGGGAAATATTATTTTGAAAGTATATGTTTTTTTCAAAATCTTAATATCTCTTGAATTTAATGAATTCATTTTTTTATTTGGTTGTCTAGGGGAAGGAGGTCGGTTTTTTAGGCAGTTTTACCCACAATCTAGTGTTAGGCATTGTAGGAGCACACCCCTTTTTCTCTTTGATCAAGTATTTATGAACCTCAAGTATCTAACTTAGTGAAGGATGTTTTGGTTTTTGGAGTCACTAATAACTTTCTATTTTGAATTTTAATAGAGAAGAGGACATTCCATTTCATGGTGGTTATTTTAGCACCTCTATGTGTGGGTAAGAGTATTCTTTAGTAGAGAAGCTGAAGGTTCCTTTCACCTACAGACTAGACACTTGAGAAAGTTGGTCATCCACTTCTTATGTTCCTATTGTGATTGGCCTTGGGTGTAAAGAAAAAAAGATAATAAGAAACACATACCAAAATAATTCTACCATTCAACCATATTTCCCCTTCTCTAGTCCATGAAGTTCTTCCACTTTATGTTCTTCTTTCTCATCCTCTAATCCATACCTTTTTCTTGTTCCCAATATTTATACCAATAGCATAACCACCATCATTACACCCACTTTTCTATT
This sequence comes from Viscum album, assembly GCA_963277665.1. Classification (NCBI taxonomy): domain Eukaryota; kingdom Viridiplantae; phylum Streptophyta; class Magnoliopsida; order Santalales; family Viscaceae; genus Viscum; species Viscum album. The sequence goes on from OY728119.1 coordinate 376,223,840, forward strand.
TTCTTGTTACTATTTTATTTTCATTTTGTTCCCAAAAATTTCCTTCTCTTTGTTTTGATCCCTACTTTACATGATACTAATAGTTAGTAGGTGTATAAATAATTAATTTTCATGAATTTCAAAAATGTTCATGTCATACTGCACTATGATCTCCAACCATAGTTGTGTGGTATAGTGGAAGCGAAACAAAGACAAATACTATATACGGGTCCCATGAAACCTAAAATGTCAACTCAAAAAAATCATAAAGTATCAAGATAATGTAACTAAGATAGCATAGAAATATCTTAAGAGCAATAAAAAAATTAATTTTTCTACAAAAAATTTAATTTTTATCTTGCATTATTGGGTTATATAATGTTAAATATATGTTTAAATCTATGCACACTTTGTCTCTGGGTATGTGCATAATGCAGATTCGGGCTCCACCAAGTTAAAAATAGTAATATACTATAATTTTATAAAATAAATTAATAAAATTGGAAAATAACTCAAGTTAATTAAGAAAAAGTACCAGTGTTCCTTAGGAATATCCTTGAATAGGTGGTGTGGAAGTGGTGCGATAAATCAAGGAGAAATTCATGGAAAATAATCCCATACCCACATATGTACCAAATCTATACACCCTAAAATATTCTCTGCACCATCTCAAAAACCAGTATAGATACATCTATACGTATGCAATAATACAGTAGACCCCCAACTGTATCTACCCGTTATTAAATATCCTAAAGTGATGGTAGATAAATCTTTTATACCAAGGTGGTGGAGTGGTCCACAAAAAACATGCTTCCGGGTAGTCACATAATATATGCATGTGTGTGCTGAATAAGTATCTCATTGTCTGCGTCATCATGAATAGAAACAAAATTCTCATCAAGACACCCCATGCAAAATCAGGAACCCTATAAGACACATGGTATTCTGATGATATCAATGCCTAGTCGATGGTGTATGACCACACACTAATCTCCAATAGTGGCACCCATAACTTCCTTCCCATGGATGGGTAGGCCGAGCATGTAGGCCACATCCTCTAAAGTAATGGTGATCATTCCCTCATGGAGATTAAATCTATGTTTCTATGGCTTCCATCTCTCAACTAGTGTAGCAATTAAATGGTGATCGATAATCTTTAATTCACACGTGGTGACTCTATAAATTCTAGTATTTGTGAGGTATAGAACAATGGCCACTGGAGGTGCATCATGGTGAAAATGATATACTCATTGAACATAAAAATGTCTAACAATCCATCATGACAACACATCGCACAACATGAGTCACTAATTGGTAGATAACAGAGGATTCTCTATATGAATATATGAATAGTGATACATTAATAGTGAAAAATATTTAATTCATTCATGGTTTTATGATTTAGTATAAAATATATTTTTAAGTTTCAAATTGGTTTTCCATAAAAATGAATTATTTTATTTCAATTGACTACATATGTAGTTTAAGATGGAGTTCTTTTTAATTGAAATATAGGCTTATGAAAAAAAATGAGATATACAGTTATATAGAATAATAAAGAAACATAGGAATGTGCTTTTAATACATAGAGGATTCATTTATAACTCTCTACAATACTATTTTTTCTTTAACCTTTTATAAAAATATTCACATCTCTTGCCTCTTACTCTTTCTTCACATTTCTCATCTCTTTCATCAAATCTCAATGTCTCTCGTCTCTTGATCTTTCTATTTTATATTATCTTTCAAGATTTGTTTTTCTTTAATCTTTTTATTTTTTTTTTTTTCGCTTGTTTTGAAACCAAACTAGTTTCTTTTTTAAAACTAATAAAAAACATTAATTTGATAGTTAGATTTAATTTAGGTCTTATATAAAGTGTTAGATGTAAGTAAATTAATTTCAAAACTTAGAAAGAGTTTTCAAATGTGTTTATAACTGATTTATGATAAAACTATTATGAACATTTTTAAAAGATAAAATTATATAATTCTATACTTTTGGTTAACTGGACGATTTTATAAATTAGGGGTTTCAATTTTAAATTTTTTTAACAAATGTTTTTATTTGGAAATTAAATTCACCCTCACTGGAGTATTCTACTCCAACCAAAAAAATAATGATAACTAAAAAAATAATAGCATGTAAAAAATAAATTAGAGTATAATAATCATTTTAATTGTTAGATTAATACCCTATATGTCTAGGGAAATTTTTCTACATTTGACCTTTCTAGCTGCATAAGCTATGAAACATCTCGAGATTTTGTGAAATATTTTTTTTAAAATTAATTTAATCTTTCTGATGTTTTTAATTTCACAAAACACTAAATATAGCTTTTGTTATATGAAAGAACTAAGTTTAGATATAATTACATGCAACTCCAAATTAAGCTTCTAATACACACAACACTTAGATTAACTTTTGGTCACAACACTATGTTTGGCTTGTGTTACACACAAATCCTAGTTCCTTTGATTTCTTGAGTTACATGCAAGGCTGAGTTTTACCGAACTACAATATACTATTAATATTGTTATTAAAATATTATTATAGTTACAACCTATGCGTTGGAATGGAAGTTACTAATAAGATTAACTAAATTGTGAAAATATTATTTGCACATGAATATAAAATTAATCCTTCGGTTATAAATTATTTAGAAATGAATGTAAGAAGTATTTGAAAACAAAGAAATTACTTTTCTAAGAAAGTTATTTTTCTATGTACAAACAAAATTTTATCTCAATAAATTAAAAAACACTTTTGATGAATGTTTTAAATAAAAATTATATATTATATATTTAATTAATATTTTTGATACTCTTCCAATAGATTTTATAGGTATAAGATAAGAATAAATCAAATTTTATGAATAAAAAGATGTATTTTTCTAAAAGGTAATTCTATCGCCTTTTAATGGAGAACCCATTTTAAAACTAAATTTTGACACTTTTATAATTTTTATTTTAAAAAATAAAATTTATTTTTGAATTTTTAATATCAAAATTTACTTTGGGTGAATTGTTTGTATTAATCTGATAAGTTTCAATTTTGATGAATAGTAAATAATTCTGAATTTTAATTCAAAACTGCTTTTCATATAATTTATTTATATAGATAAATTATATATTAATTTGTTTTAAAGTATAATTATATCAATTATACATTAATTAATCCAATTTAGGTCTTTGGTACCAATTTCACATTGAAATTGGATATAAAAACATTTCAAACTTTTAAACTTTGTAGCTTTAAAAACCTGTTTTCGCGACACGTTTGCAGGATTAATTTTAAATTAATTTCTAAAAATTATGTGTTTATAATTCAAAAAAATGGATTCCATAATTTGAATCAGAATAATTTATAATATCTAGTAGGTTAAACTTAGTTTTTTACCAAAAATATTAGTGAAAGTAATTAAAATTAATTACAGTTATTAAGGTAAAAATGACATTACTTAGTGGTTAAACTTTAACATAATGGGTGGAAATGCCATAGGAACGTGTCCAAAAGACATTTTATGGAAATATTTCTAATATATCCTTAATTTTATATAAAATTTATAATTATTGTAGGTTGATGATGTAAGGGATACATCTCAATAGTTTTTTTCTTTTTATATTTACAAGAATACCACTCCTCTGCTATAAAAGGGCACTCCCCCCCCCCTACTTCCTCACACCTCTAAAGACACTTTGGATCATCAAAAATAATCCCAAATAAGCTCCAAAATTTACTCTTATAAACATATAAGCCTCAATTTGGGAATAAATGAAACCAATTTAGTCCTTTGGTGCAAACCAAAAGGAATTACCCAAAGAAGAGGTAACATCCTTCCACAAGCTCTTTTGTTTTATTTTCATTCTCTACCACCTAAATTATTATTATTCCATGATTATATAATAACATAATTATCCTAAATAAACTTATATTTTTTCATTATGTGATTTTTACCTACACCTACACATGATTCCATCAAATGGGTAACAAATTTACCAGTGTGTACGGCGGACTACCGCCTCGCGAAACGATGTCATACGTTTTTTCCTTACTACCTCTCATGGTTTTGAATTATTATGAACATGATTTTTTTCTATTATATTTATTATTTTTATTATTTTTGTAATATTTTTTAATTATTACAAAAAACACACTTTCATGCTTTCCATTTTTTGTTAATATGATGACTTTATTTGTGGTGGTGTGGACGGTCGCCTCCTCAAAGAGATGTTATTCATTCACACTTTACATGGAATGTATTAGGTATGGTTTTAGTAAAATTATATGATATATATGAAATAATAATTATACTATAATTATAATATATATATATATATGGATGCACATATATGTAATTTACTTTCTTTCTTTCAACACAATAATAAAACAAAAACAACATTCATGCGTATGCACGGTCTACTGTCTCTATGAATCATGTAATCAATTTCATATTTATATATTTTATAGATTATTATAAATACTTATATAATAAATATATATATATATATATAATATTTAAATAATTTTTTACATCCTTTAAATAATTTAATAATGATCTAAGTAAGAGGATCAAGAATAACAAGTCAAAACATGTATGAAAAACAAATCATATATTACCAGATACATAACATTAACATTAAATTGTTAATAAATTTTTAATATAAATTCATAATTAAATAATATATGGCATGATATATGAGAATATTTTTTTGTGGTAGATTTATAATAAAATTATACTTATTATACAGGATTCTTGAACATGTACGAATAAATTCAAGACTTAAGATAAGGGTTTTCTCATCTCACTTTTTATATCTTTGAGGTACAAGTAATGTTCGCCACTAATTAATTTGTGTGGTATATATACTACAATTTGAAATTTTATATCATTAATTTACTTTATTTAAGGATATTAAAATTTTCAATTGATGTTATTATTTCATGGGGATCAATATTCAAAACTTACTCATGTATTAAGGGGATTTCTACTCTCACTTTTATTCCTGCAAGACGTATACCATAATCACCACTTGTTTATTTTTTGTGGTGTATGTACTTAACATTAATGTATTATATGATCCTTATCATTAATTTTATGGGTATTTACATATCCATTTTATTATCTCTATTTCATGGGGTTTATGGTTCAAAAGTTACCAAATCGGTAAAGTAATTTTGTCTCAATTTTCCTTCTTTGAGACACATGTCATATTATGCACATATATTCTTCTACGAGGTGTATATAATTCCATTTGACATGTTATATCATGAATTTTAATATTTTAATGATATTATAATCTTCATATATTTTTATTTATCTCGGGGATCATGATTTAAAGTTAGGAAAGTGGTAAAAATTTATTGCTATAATCTCAACATTTGTCGAGATTGTTTACGATTATACATTCATTAATGAAATATTATTATCCCAATCTCAAGAAATATCATAAATTTTCTTATTCTTTATTTATTAATGATATATTCTTGTATTCGTTCCATTATTTGACTCTTCGGTACTTAAGATAATTAAGGAAATGTTTTCAAGAAAATATGACCTTATTTTTCTCTTGGGTCAAAAATCTATTTTATTCAAAAACCATGTTTTCAAATATGTTTTTAAAAAAAATTCAAAAAAAAAATTTTAAATGATATTCAAGGAAAAATTTTTAAAAACAATTATGGTTTTCAAATAAATTTTCAAAAAAAAAGGTTTTCAAAAAAATTATGTTTCAAAATGAATTTTTTTTAGAGTGGAAAGGATATTTTCCTTAAGAAATGTTTTTAAAAGATATTTTTCATCTAATATGACATAATTTGTTATATTTTATGATTTATTGGGGATATTATCCAAGAATACCATTAATATTCTTTCTTTTATGGTTTATATTTTGATGGAATAATTTTCATGACACCTATTTCTCTTCCACGGGTTATATGCTTTTGAAACCTGCTTCTTTTTATGGGTTATGCTTGGATGAAATGATTCTGAGACCTATTTATTTTCCATATGTAATTATTGGATGATATTTTTATGGTACCCAATTCATTTAATGGGTTATGATGTGATATTTATGAAACCTATTTTTTTGTATGGGTCATGATATGATTAATTTTTTATTATCTTATGAGACATGTATTTATGATTTGACTATGTGATGGGTGGGACCTATATAGCCCTCTAATTAATTGGGTAATGATTTACATATCATGATATAATGATGGGAAACAAGTCATCGAACTTGATCCACAATGGGAAACAGGTGTGTCCTGATCCATAATGGGAAATAGGTGTGTTATGATCTATAATGGGAAACGGGTGTGTCCTAATCCACAATGAGAAATAGGTGTGTCCTGATATACAATAGAAAATACTTGTGTCTTGATCCACAATGGGAAGTAGGTGCGTCCTAATCCTCTATGTGAAACAGGTATGTCCCGATCCACTATGTTGATGGTATTGGTAATTAACCTTGACATATGGAATGGTTTTATATATTTATGATGTTTTCACACTTATATGACATTATATTATGGTTCATGATTGATGTATGATGATTTATAACTCTTAGGATTCATGTATTATGAACTTCCAATCTTTATTCCATGATTCGGGTCTATGATCTTTGTTATGTAGGATATGATCTTCTAATGTTATGCTTGTAATCTCATGCCATTATGTCCATGTTATGCTTACACATATATTTTATTTACCCTTACTAAGCATATGATCTCACCCTTTATTATGTTTCCTTTCCCCATTTTATAAATACAGGTTTTAAGTAGCAGTATCAAATGGGAAGATCTTTTTGGAAAACATTAAAGATATTTCACTAAGATTAGAAGATTGTGTTCCAGGTTTCCAAAGACACTAAACTATTATGGTCCTTGGGCATGAAATTTTATAATATTTTGAATATTCATCAAAAATGATGTATTATCCATGTATGTTAATCCTGGGTTTCTATAGTTGGTATCAAAGGAAAGGTTTAGTCAACCTTTGGAAACTAAGATGAGAAAAATTTAGTGAGACCACTAGGGATATTTATAATAATTTGTTTAGGGATGTCTTTAAGAATAAGAAGAATGTTTCATTGATTTAAAAGTAGGTTTCATGATTTATGCATCCTATAAGTAATTTTTCATGATTATGTGGTTTTCTACTTTGATAAGTGTTTCTCACCCTATGCATTCTTGTTTTTGTTAATGGTAGGAACTGGAAGGAACTTGGTTTACATTGAATGTTCCAAATGTATAAAGTATGGGAATTATGAAAATCAATTTCCTAAGGGGAAATATCATATAGAGAACTGGGAAGGTGGTATGAGTATTGGTTATATTACTAAAGATAAAGGGACACCAAATGACATGTGAAAGGTATGGGATGTTATAACTATATTGTTTACATTAAAATTAAGAATAATGGTTAGATTTAGTTTGATTAACCTTAATACATGATTCATATTTCATAATCTATGAAAAGGGTATTAAGGAATAAGATGATCAAGCCCGTGTAATGGTTTAAGAATAAAGTTGGATTATTGAAGTTTATATGTTTTGGAATTTAAGGATTATGTTATATGATATATAATTATTTTTAGTATAAGTTTTTCATTAAGTATTGAAAAATATATGTTTAATGGTGTTGAATACTTATAAAAGTGATTTAATGAAAAGGTTATGTTCATGGGAAACACATGATTAAGGGAAATATAACCCTTAATATGTTACATATTTTAAGATGATGATTTTTGGGTAAAGATATGTCATATGTGAATAAGTAAATTGGATAGTACTGATTACCTTGGAACTAATTAAGGATTTATTGACAAGTGGTTTATGTTATCATTGATGAAGTTTACAACATTTTTGGATTAAATTAATATATCCAATACACTTTATAATAAGGAAACATGCATGTTTTCAATAAGGATTATGGTAATTCATGTTATTACCATGTTTCAAGAGAATACATGGTGAAGGTATTCACATGTTTAGTATATTAAAAACAAGAGATACTTTATGATATAAATGGGATCAGTGATAAGATGTTTTGATAAATTTAGTGACCATATTTCTAAAATTTGGGACTTCCATACTTTAGAGTAGTTATAAAGTTAACCATTTATAGAATGTTCTATGTTAAACATCAGATAAAGTTTTAGAGATTGAAGTATTATCTCTCCATATAAGGATTAATGCATATTGGATAACATGTGATAAGATTTTTTTGTGATAACTAAAGATATATAGAATCATCTATAATTCTATTTATTGATCTCATGATATGCTAATGTTTCTAGAATGAAAAATTCACCTTCATTTCTTCCAATAAGAGTTGAAGTGGAAATTGATCAAGGCACAACAAAGGGTGATGTTGTCTTGAAATCATATAAGCATAGATTCTCGTGATAATTCTTCAACTTTAGGAAAAAAAAATTCTTTAAATAAAATATTTCTCTATTATAATCATTTTTTATGATATCAATGACCTCTTTCAAGCTTCTTCAGTTTATAGTTTTTTGATTGTTAACTTTCTCTAGAACACCCACTTTATAGCATCCCGTCTTTTTATAACATAACTTTCATTCCATTACATGGAACTGAGGATCTTTAAGGTTTAGTGTCTTGGAAACAAGGATCATAAAACATGCAACAAAAAAAACATTCTTATTAAACACTTGAAAGGATTCTCCTCATGTTCACCCTAGGCTCATTACTGCATCTCATAACCTGGGGACATACATCAAAAGAAAGGGTGAGCAGAAGGCCCAGCAAGGGAAACAAGTGAAACATTTTACATATGAACTTGAGATATATCAATAAAGTCATGAAAAGAACTTTAAGGCATGAAAATGAAATCATGAGGCATATCATAATAAAAATAAAACTTCTTCATAACCTGAAGATGTGGCTACATCATTTAACATAGACAATCATGAACATATCACCAAGGTCCATCCCCAAGGTGTCATTTGAAAATTACCAAGGTTATTCACCAAGGTATCGTGAAAATTGTAATCTCTAGTGGTTACATCATTACCCAATGCATTGGAGCGCTATCAGGGAGCACCCTTAAATTTGCCTTTATTATCATGTGAGCCACATATATCATCATCAAACATTTCATAAATAACCCATATAGCATAAAATAAATGGGTTTCATTTCATAATCACAACGTTTTAAAAACTGCTTTAAAGACATGATCTTTACGTCACTTTAAAACCCACAGAAAAGGAAGGTGGGTCTCATGTATGTAAATCCCATAATTTAAAATAGAACATTTTGGTATATATGTGAATACCCCTTTAGAAGAAAGATCTTTGAGTATTCACTTAATAATATAAAAGAACTTTAGAAAAATAGAGATACATTTTGAGATGGAAATTTTGCAGCATAACGGCTATGTTACGAGGTTTTAGAAGACATTAAAAAGAGAGGGAAAATGGGTCAAACATTCATAAGTGACCCATAAAACAGTAGATGGACAGAATAAGAAGGATATATGATCATGGTAAATGAAATTTCAAGGACATGCCATTTGAAATGAAAAACATGGAAGGAAGACAAAAATTAGATTTCTCTTATGAAAGTTCGGCAGCCTAACGGTGTTACTTAAACTTCAAACAAAATGATTTGAAAAGATCAAATAGGGTCTCTCATCATGTGAACATAAGAGTTTAGTATGACAGATATAGAGATAATTCCCCAACATAATTAAAAATGAACTTGAAAGACTTGACATGAAAGTAGAACTTTGAAAAGAATGAGAAGGGTGAAAGAATCCCCTAAAAATTCGGTAGCCTAACGGCGCCACTTAAAACCTCAAAATACTGAATTGAAGAGATAAAATGGGGTATCTCATCATATTAACATAATATTACAGTATGATAGATATAGAGATCATACCCCAACATAATATAAAGGAACTTGAAAGAATTGACATGAAAGTAGAACTTCAAAACGAGAAGGGTGAAGAACCACTTAAAAATTCGGCAGCCTAACGGCGCCACTTAAAACTTCAAAATACTGAATTGAAGAGATCAAATGGGGTCTCTCATCATATGAACATAAGAGTACAGTATGATAGATATAGAGATCATACCCCAACATAATATAAAGGAACTTGAAATAATTGACATGAAATTAGAACTTCAAAAAGGGAATGGTGAAGAACCACTTAAAAATTCGGCAGCCTAAAGGCGCCATTTAAAACTTCAAAATACTGAATTGAAGAGATCAAATGGGGTCTCTCATCACATGATCATAAAAGATCAGTATGATAAATTTAGAGATCATACCCCAACATAATAAAAATGAACTTGAAATACTTTACATGAAAATAGATCTTGAAAAATGAGAAGGGAGAAAGAATCCGTTACAAAAATTTCGCCATCCTAACGGCGCCACTAAAAACGTCATAAAACGAAATAATGAGAGTAAGAGGGGATCTCTCATTATATGAACATGAAAAGGGAAGTAAGAGGAGTATAAAAGAACATCCTACAACATATGAACATGGAGCATAAAAGGAATGACATAAAAGAGATTACTTGAAATTAAAGAGAGAGGTCGGATCCCTTACCTTAAAACGTAACTCTTAAAACTCAAAGTTTTGGACCTTGAGGGCTTGGGGGCACCTTGGGAGGACTCCTTGGGAGGTAAGGAGACCAGAACTTCGTTGGGGGGGAGTGGGGAGTCGAATGGATGAGAAGATGGCTTGGTATTTATAGGGAAAGTGAGGGGACAAGGCATTAATGGCCAAGGGACACCTCATTAGTGGTTTTGGAAAAACCATGGGCTTGCCCATGGTATTTGCCCATGGTATTGGCCACTTGGGACACCTCATACCTTATCTTACTATTCATAAGTCGACCATATTGATTAAATACTTAATACATCATTTAATGATGTCATTAAACACCTGTAACTTAAAAACTGTATTTTCACTATTCATCGAAAATTCAACTTTCTCAGAATAGTCCCAAAATTTCACCTTAACCAAATATCAATGCTCTGATTTCAAAAATGAAATCCATTTTATAAAAATAATTTTCTAAATATTTTTAATTAAATTTTTAATCAAAAACACTATTCATCGAAAATTTATTTTTTTTCAGAAAAATCCCCAAAAATTACCTTAACATAATATTGATGCTCTGAGTTCAAAAATGAAGTCCATTTTATAAAAATAATTTTCTAAATATTTTTAATTAAAATTTTAATTAAAAAACACTATTCATCTGAAAAAACTAATACTTGAATAATAATTTATGAAACCGTTATTTAACCATTTTATTGAATCACATTACTTAATCAAAGTGCCTAGATTATTTTAATACTTTCTTTAAGTGAGATTACTAATCCATTTGGACACATTATTAATCCTAATCATAAAATCACTATTCATAATTTACTATTCATCAAAAATCAAGTTGATCTTATTAGACTCTAAATTTCGTACTGAACATAATTATAGAAGACCATTTTTTGAAAATCATTACACATTTTTAATTATTTAGGGTTTACATAAACATATTTAAAATATCCTTTTTCTAAAATTCATCAAAAATATGCATACTATATTTATCCGGTCATTTGAAAATTCATAAAAGAAATCGAAATTTTTATTTAAAACAAATGATTACACAAGATAGTTACGGTCTCCTTATATAGCCCCTTATCACACCATCATAGGACCTAAGTGTAAGGTGTGCTAAGGTGAGAGAATCTGAGGGAGGCTCGGCCAACATCGCACGAGTAGTAATTTCTATCAGTTTGAACTTCTCGCGAAGGCGATCCCGTTCTAGCTTTATACGATGAAGTTCAGCTTGGGTTTGGTCCAGAGCAAAGCCCAGTGGTGCTACCTCCTTCCCAAGATCTGTTATATGGGCTTCAATCAGTCCAAGACTACTGGGTGAGGCCATCGAATCTTCTTTCTATATTAATTAACCAAGATTGCTTGTATTTAGAGACAATAGTCAAAACATTTAGTTTCCAGCGGTCATATTGACCAATGGTCAAATAATAGTCAAAACCCAACAGTCTCATTTTAATTATACTCATGTTATCAAATGAAACATTTTGTTGAGTAATAAAATAAAATAAAATAACACATAAAATTAGGAAACAATATTTATTTAAAATTTCGGGTCGTTACACACTTTCTTATGATCAGTGATCTATATCAATATCTATGATTATTTAGGTTTTTCTTTAATTTCCATTTTTTCACTTTCCACCTATGTTATACTACGTATAAACCTAGTGATGAGTTACTTTGGCTAACTGTTATGTTTCTAAATTTCCCTTTTTAAATCGATTTTTAGTATTTATTTTTATGATGTGGGTTTCTATGAAAGGTAATTCGAAGTATTAAAATTTTTATAACCCATAATAATTTTGACGTTGAAATTAATTTTAAGGGGGGTATAATGTAACACCCTAAGATTTTTTGAATTTTTTTTAATTAATTTAATATTTTTTATATTTTTCATTTCACACAATAATGAATATAGCTTTTGTTATATGAAAGAAATAAGTTTGGATTGGATCACATGCAACACTAATTTAATATTCTACTACAACTAACACTTATATTAACTTTCAATACATGCAACAATATTTTTGTCCTGTTTTACACATAATTATGATTTCCTTTGATAGCTTGCGTAACATGCAAGGTCATGTTTTTCCGAACTATGATATACTATTAATATTGTTATTAAAATATTATTATAGTTTCCACCTAACCATTGGAATGGAAGTTACAAATAATTTTAAATAAATTGTAAAAATATGATTTAAACATGAATATAAAATGAATCCTATGGTTATCAATTAGTTATAAATGAATGTAATAACTATTTGAAAATAAAGAAATTGCTTTTCTAAGAAATCTATTTTTTTATGTACAAACATAATTTTATCTTAATAAATTAAATAAAACACCTTTGATGAATTTTATAAATAAAATTTATATATTATATATTCAATCAATATTTTTTATACTAATCCAATATATTTGATAGGTATAAAATAAGAATAAATCCAATTTTTAGAATAAAAAGATGTATTTTTCTAAAAGGTAATTTTACCTCATTTTAATTGAGAACCCATTTTAAATATATATTTTTACACTTTTATAATTTTTATTTGAAAAAATAAACTTTATTTATGATATTGGAATATCAAAATTTACTTTGTGTGATTTTTTTTATTTTTCTGACAAGTTTCTTTCTTAATTAATAGTAAAAAATACTGAATTTTAATTCAAAACTATTTTTCTATATATTTTATTTATATTGTTAAATTATATATTAATTTGGTTTTAAAGTATAACTTGATCAATTATACATAAATTAATCCAATTTATGCCATTTTAACCAATTTAACATTGAAATTGGATATAAAAACATTTCAAACTTTTAAACTTTTTCGCTTTAAAAACTCACTTTTGTGACACATCTACAAGATTAATTTTAAATTAATTTATTCCCCTTATGAGTTTAGAATTTTGGAAAATGGATTCCATATTTGGAATCATAATAATTTATAATATCTAGTAAGTTCAACTTAGTTTTTCAATAAAAATATTAGTGCAAGTGATTATAATTAATAAATGTGATTAAGGTAAAATCAAGTTTACTTAGTGGTTAAAATTTAACTTAAGGAATAAAATGACCTATAAACATGTCCAAAATCCATTTTATGGCCATATTTATACCATATAATGACTTTTATAGAAAATGGAAATTTATTTGAGGCACATTATGTAAGTGAGGCCTCTCAATAGTGTTTACCTTTTTATATTTACAAGAATGTCACTCCTCTTCCACTATAAAAGGAAACTCACCCCCCTCACTTCCTCACACCTATAAAGACATTTTGGATCATCCAATCCATGAAAAAATAATCTCCAAAATTCCCTTATCTAAACCTATAATCCTAAATTTTTTGTATAAATCAAACCAATTTATTCTTTTAGTGCAAACCAAAAGGAATTATCAAAAGAAGAGGTAACATTCTTCCAAAAGATCTTTTATTTTATTTTCATACTCCACCCCCTAAATTATTATTATTCCACGATTATATAATAAACTTTTTATCCTAAATATACTTATATGTTTTTATTCTAAGTCTATGACATAAACCTATACACACTTTCATCAAATTGGTAACGAACTTACTGTTCGTGTGTGCGGCGGACTACCACCTCATGAAACGATGTAGCTTTTTTCTTTTACCACATATCATGGTTGGAAATTATGATGGACATAATATTTTTATATTATATATATTATTTTTATTATATTTTTATTATTCTTTAATTATTATATAAAAACACACCTTCATTCTTTCCATTTTGTGTAAATAAGATAACTTCAATTGTGGACGTGTGGACTATAACCTCCTCAAAGAGATTTAATTCATTCACAATTTAAATGAAATGTATTACTGATGGGTTAAGTAATATTATATCTTATATATGAAATAATAATTATATTTTAATGATGATATATATACATATATTTCAATAACTTGTTTTTCAATATGATAATAAAATGAAAACTGCATTCATGCATACATGTGGCCTACCTTCTCTATAAATGGTGTATTCCATTTCATATTTATATATTTTATATATTATTATAAATATTTATATACTAAATATATATGATATTTAAATTAATTTTTACATTCTATAAATATTTAAAAAATTATCTAAGTAAGAGTATTAAGAATAATAAGTCAAAACATATATGAAAAACAAAGCTGATATTACCCAAAATGTAACATTAACATGAAATTGTTAATAAAAGGGTAATATAAAGTCATAATAAAATAATATATAGTATTATATATGATAATATGGTTCTTTTTTATAATTATAATAAACTTATACAGATTATACCTGAGTTTTGAACATGTGCTAAGAAATTCAACACTTATGGTAAGGGTTTGCTCATCTCACTTGTTATATCCATGAGATACATGCCATGTTCACCACTCATTTGTTTTGTGTGGTGTATATAATAACCATTATAATGTTATATCATGAATTTAATTTACTTAATGATATTAAAAGTTTCAGTTGATTTTATTCTTTCATGAGGATCATGATTCAAAACTTAATCATGTTGTAAGTGGATTTCGAGTCTCAGATTTATTTATGCGAGCCTTATGCCATAATCACCACTTGTGTCTTTTGCGTGGTGTATATACTAACCATGAATTTATTCTATGATACATATACTTAATTTATGGGTATTTACATATCTATTTTTTATCTATATTTCATGTGGTCTGTGGTTTAAAACTTACCAAATCTGTAAAGTAATTTTGTCTCAATTTTCTTTCTTTAAGACACATGTCATGTTATGCACCTATATTCTTCTAAGAGGTTTATATACTACCCTTTTACGTGTTATATCATGAATTTTCTTATTTTAATGATATCATAAGCTTAATTTAATGTAATTATATCATGTGGATTGTGATTTAAAGTTACCAAATTGGTAAGAGTTTATTGCTACAATCTCATCGTTTATCAAGATTGATTATGATTATGATTTAATTGATGAAATATTATGATCTCACTCTCAATAAATATATTGATTTTATTAACCTATTTTTAATAATGATATCTTCATGTATTTTTACAATTCTTTTAATCTTTATTACTTAAGATAAGTAAGGAAATGTTTTCAAGAAAATCTAACTGTATTTCTCTCTTGGGTCAGAAATCTATTTTATTCAAAAACCATGTTTTAAAATATCTTGTCAGAAATGTTTTCAAAAACAATTTATTCAATGATCTTCAATAGAAAAAAGGATTTTAAATTTTTTTATATTTTTCAAAGTTATTTTCAAAGAAAAATGTTTTCAAAAATGTTTTATGTTTTAAAAAGCATTTTTTTAAAGTGGAATGGATATTTTACTTAAGAAATATTTTCAAAAGACATTTTCCATATAATATGACATCATTTTTTATAGTTTATGCTTTATTGGGGATATGATCCAAGAATACCATTCATGTTCTTTCTTGAATGGTTTATGTTTTGATGGAATGATTTTTATGACACTCATTTCTCTTCCACAGGTTATATGCTTTTGAAACCTTATTATTTTCACAAGTTATACTTTGATGAAATGATTATGAGACCTATCTCATTTCCATAGTTAATGATAGGATGATATTTTTATGATACCCATTTCATTTCATAGGTTATGATGTGATGTTTATGAAACCTATATCTTTTTTTATGGGTCATTATATGATTAAAGTTTTACAATCTTATAGAACATGAATGTATTATTTGACTATGTGATGGGTGGGAACTATATATCCCTCCAATTCATTGGGTAAAGATTTATATATCATGAGATAATGATGGTATACCAATCGATAGACTTGATCTAAAATGGGAAACAGGTGTGTCCTAGTCCATAATGGGAAATACGTGTGTCCTAATATATAATGGGAAATAGGTGTGTACTAATACACAATTGGAAATAGGTGTGTCCTGATCCATAATGGGAAATAAGTGTGTCCTGATATGCTATGGGAAATAGGTGTGTCCTAATACACTACGTTGATGGTCTTTGTATTTAACCCTGACACATGGAATGGTTTTCTATATTTATAATGGTTCAAAAATTATATGGCATGAGATTATGGTTCATGATTAATGTGTGTTGATTTATCACTCTTATGATTTATATCTTATGAACTTCCAATATTTATTCTATGATTCATGTCTATGATCTTTGTTATAAAGGATATGATCTTCTAATGTTATTATCATTCTCTCGTACACTTATATCCATGTTATGATTATATATATCCTTTATTTACCCTTACTGAGAATTTGAACGAAACCTTTCTTATTTTTCCTTTCCCCATGTTATAAATAAAGGTTTTAATTAGGAGTACTAAGTGGTAAGATATTTGTGGAAAACATTGAAGATAATTCACCAAGATCAGAAGATTGTGTTCCAAGTTTCCAAATACACTATACTATTATGGTACTCAAGAATATATTTTTATCATCTGATGAATATTCATCTAAAATGATATAATATCCATGTATGTTAGCTTAGATTGCTATAAGTCTCACCTTCATATAGGTTCTCGTTCACTGGGCCAATCCATATCATTTCAAATACAGGTCAAATTTGGGCTTCCTTTTGGTCGCAACCTAATAATTTTTGGTAGAAGCATGGATATGCCATAATACATACCAAAATTTTTATATTTCCTAATAATCATTCATGGATAATTGTAAAAATCATTAATACAGGCTAATAAGTAAACTGGATCAACAAACTGCTCTAAAATATAAGCATACATAAGTGCATCTTGAAATCACATGACCGTAAGGATACTGTAATGTTTGAAAGTTACCAAAATTACAGTAACATTAATACAGTAAAATGATAAGCACATGACCACTACTACAAGTCATTTGACCACAAGACTCAGTAAACTCAAATCAATGCTCAGCACAACAAAATGAATGGACATGAAATGTTGTAGCCTTCTGAATAACTCTATAAATTTCACACTGAAAATGATGACCATGTTTCATCCCTCTATTCAAAACCTCTTCATCCTGCTTTCCTCATTCCAAAAAAATACTTTATAGTGTGATAGAAGGTCTTTTGTACTAAACTTTTAATTTACATTTAAAACATTATACTATTATTATAATATAATTTTGGGTCTATTAATTAATATATAATACATACCTATTATGGTTAATTTTTTAACTCCCTTGAAAAATTCATTTTTACATTCTATGATGTTAGTCATCATATGCTCATATATTCTCCAATCATCATATGCAAGAAACCATTTGTGATTTTGAATTTGAATCTTGAAATCATAAAATTTTATATTAAAATTGTGAATATCTTTGAGATGATACTCCATTATTTATTATCAAGTCTCGTATACTAATAAATAATAACTAATCTAAAAACATATTAAAATAACTATGATAATGTTTTTTCAAAAAAAAGGATATTTATACTAATTTTTATGATTTCTTTCTTCATAGACTCATCCTTGAACTTATTTAACTCATTTTTTGAAATGTTTAAAAAACACTATTGATGATGGGAATAGGGTGATCTCCATGAAAAACCCTCAGATTGTACTACCTCCTCTATTGCTCGATAACAATCTAAAATAATTCAAATCCCTTCTATACCCATCACAAACTCTCTAAGCCAGCCAAGAACTAGCTCTAT
Source organism: Viscum album (assembly GCA_963277665.1). Lineage (NCBI taxonomy): Eukaryota > Viridiplantae > Streptophyta > Magnoliopsida > Santalales > Viscaceae > Viscum > Viscum album. Next base: position 376,242,073 of record OY728119.1, read on the forward strand.
GATGATAAGTTATTTTTTTATAATATAAAGTTCCAAAGTCATAGAGGATTGATTTCCATATTTTATGGTAGAAATCAATAAATTTATGGTATAATTTATATACAGAAATATTCCATCAATTTGTATAAACTATTTTCAATGCTTAAAAGAAACCATACATGGTTAAAATGTCGAAAATAATATATCAAACAAAACCTTCAACTGGTCAATTTATTTATGTTGTTAACATATCCAAAAATATGTAAATGATACATAACTTTATTTTTGTGTTGTAAAATATCCAGGGGTTTTGGTAAAACTTTATAAGAGTTATCCCAGTCACTATAAACTTTCAAAACATCCTTCTGTCATGTAGACCATGTAATGGCCCGACTTTTCCCGATGGTACAGATTTTTTTTTCTGACTTAATTTATTGTTTTCTCTTGGTAAACATGACTTAAGTCATAAGGATAGTATCGAGATCATATGGGGCTTGTTCAGAACCTAGAACTCTATAAATTGAAGAGGCAGACTGAGTTGTATGGTCAGTGATAACAGTGCGCCTCAACCGTGTTGGGAACTCAATGCACAGTAGAGGCTGCACAAATGTGTGAAATATCCCAAACATGGTACATTGTCTTTTCTCATGGATTTCATATATTTAGTGAAATCGTTTGCCTAAACCAAGTGAGTGGGGTTCTTGGATAGTTGTAGTAACATGGTTGGCACACGGTTTATCCAACTGTGTGACCCGGTTTTTAAGGGGTAATTTATGATAAAACTATTATGAACATTTTTAAAAGATAAAATTATATAATTCTATACTTTTGGTTAACTGGACGATTTTATAAATTAGGGGTTTCAATTTTAAATTTTTTTAACAAATGTTTTTATTTGGAAATTAAATTCACCCTCACTGGAGTATTCTACTCCAACCAAAAAAATAATGATAACTAAAAAAATAATAGCATGTAAAAAATAAATTAGAGTATAATAATCATTTTAATTGTTAGATGAATACCCTATATGTCTAGGGAAATTTTTCTACATTTGACCTTTCTAGCTGCATAAGCTATGAAACATCTCGAGATTTTGTGAAATATTTTTTTTAAAATTAATTTAATCTTTCTGATGTTTTTAATTTCACAAAACACTAAATATAGCTTTTGTTATATGAAAGAACTAAGTTTAGATATAATTACATGCAACTCCAAATTAAGCTTCTAATACACACAACACTTAGATTAACTTTTGGTCACAACACTATGTTTGGCTTGTGTTACACACAAATCCTAGTTCCTTTGATTTCTTGAGTTACATGCAAGGCTGAGTTTTACCGAACTACAATATACTATTAATATTGTTATTAAAATATTATTATAGTTACAACCTATGCGTTGGAATGGAAGTTACTAATAAGATTAACTAAATTGTGAAAATATTATTTGCACATGAATATAAAATTAATCCTTCGGTTATAAATTATTTAGAAATGAATGTAAGAAGTATTTGAAAACAAAGAAATTACTTTTCTAAGAAAGTTATTTTTCTATGTACAAACAAAATTTTATCTCAATAAATTAAAAAACACTTTTGATGAATGTTTTAAATAAAAATTATATATTATATATTTAATTAATATTTTTGATACTCTTCCAATAGATTTTATAGGTATAAGATAAGAATAAATCAAATTTTATGAATAAAAAGATGTATTTTTCTAAAAGGTAATTCTATCGCCTTTTAATGGAGAACCCATTTTAAAACTAAATTTTGACACTTTTATAATTTTTATTTTAAAAAATAAAATTTATTTTTGAATTTTTAATATCAAAATTTACTTTGGGTGAATTGTTTGTATTAATCTGATAAGTTTCAATTTTGATGAATAGTAAATAATTCTGAATTTTAATTCAAAACTGCTTTTCATATAATTTATTTATATAGATAAATTATATATTAATTTGTTTTAAAGTATAATTATATCAATTATACATTAATTAATCCAATTTAGGTCTTTGGTACCAATTTCACATTGAAATTGGATATAAAAACATTTCAAACTTTTAAACTTTGTAGCTTTAAAAACCTGTTTTCGCGACACGTTTGCAGGATTAATTTTAAATTAATTTCTAAAAATTATGTGTTTATAATTCAAAAAAATGGATTCCATAATTTGAATCAGAATAATTTATAATATCTAGTAGGTTAAACTTAGTTTTTTACCAAAAATATTAGTGAAAGTAATTAAAATTAATTACAGTTATTAAGGTAAAAATGACATTACTTAGTGGTTAAACTTTAACATAATGGGTGGAAATGCCATAGGAACGTGTCCAAAAGACATTTTATGGAAATATTTCTAATATATCCTTAATTTTATATAAAATTTATAATTATTGTAGGTTGATGATGTAAGGGATACATCTCAATAGTTTTTTTCTTTTTATATTTACAAGAATACCACTCCTCTGCTATAAAAGGGCACTCCCCCCCCCTACTTCCTCACACCTCTAAAGACACTTTGGATCATCAAAAATAATCCCAAATAAGCTCCAAAATTTACTCTTATAAACATATAAGCCTCAATTTGGGAATAAATGAAACCAATTTAGTCCTTTGGTGCAAACCAAAAGGAATTACCCAAAGAAGAGGTAACATCCTTCCACAAGCTCTTTTGTTTTATTTTCATTCTCTACCACCTAAATTATTATTATTCCATGATTATATAATAACATAATTATCCTAAATAAACTTATATTTTTTCATTATGTGATTTTTACCTACACCTACACATGATTCCATCAAATGGGTAACAAATTTACCAGTGTGTACGGCGGACTACCGCCTCGCGAAACGATGTCATACGTTTTTTCCTTACTACCTCTCATGGTTTTGAATTATTATGAACATGATTTTTTTCTATTATATTTATTATTTTTATTATTTTTGTAATATTTTTTAATTATTACAAAAAACACACTTTCATGCTTTCCATTTTTTGTTAATATGATGACTTTATTTGTGGTGGTGTGGACGGTCGCCTCCTCAAAGAGATGTTATTCATTCACACTTTACATGGAATGTATTAGGTATGGTTTTAGTAAAATTATATGATATATATGAAATAATAATTATACTATAATTATAATATATATATATATGGATGCACATATATGTAATTTACTTTCTTTCTTTCAACACAATAATAAAACAAAAACAACATTCATGCGTATGCACGGTCTACTGTCTCTATGAATCATGTAATCAATTTCATATTTATATATTTTATAGATTATTATAAATACTTATATAATAAATATATATATATATATATAATATTTAAATAATTTTTTACATCCTTTAAATAATTTAATAATGATCTAAGTAAGAGGATCAAGAATAACAAGTCAAAACATGTATGAAAAACAAATCATATATTACCAGATACATAACATTAACATTAAATTGTTAATAAATTTTTAATATAAATTCATAATTAAATAATATATGGCATGATATATGAGAATATTTTTTTGTGGTAGATTTATAATAAAATTATACTTATTATACAGGATTCTTGAACATGTACGAATAAATTCAAGACTTAAGATAAGGGTTTTCTCATCTCACTTTTTATATCTTTGAGGTACAAGTAATGTTCGCCACTAATTAATTTGTGTGGTATATATACTACAATTTGAAATTTTATATCATTAATTTACTTTATTTAAGGATATTAAAATTTTCAATTGATGTTATTATTTCATGGGGATCAATATTCAAAACTTACTCATGTATTAAGGGGATTTCTACTCTCACTTTTATTCCTGCAAGACGTATACCATAATCACCACTTGTTTATTTTTTGTGGTGTATGTACTTAACATTAATGTATTATATGATCCTTATCATTAATTTTATGGGTATTTACATATCCATTTTATTATCTCTATTTCATGGGGTTTATGGTTCAAAAGTTACCAAATCGGTAAAGTAATTTTGTCTCAATTTTCCTTCTTTGAGACACATGTCATATTATGCACATATATTCTTCTACGAGGTGTATATAATTCCATTTGACATGTTATATCATGAATTTTAATATTTTAATGATATTATAATCTTCATATATTTTTATTTATCTCGGGGATCATGATTTAAAGTTAGGAAAGTGGTAAAAATTTATTGCTATAATCTCAACATTTGTCGAGATTGTTTACGATTATACATTCATTAATGAAATATTATTATCCCAATCTCAAGAAATATCATAAATTTTCTTATCCTTTATTTATTAATGATATATTCTTGTATTCGTTCCATTATTTGACTCTTCGGTACTTAAGATAATTAAGGAAATGTTTTCAAGAAAATATGACCTTATTTTTCTCTTGGGTCAAAAATCTATTTTATTCAAAAACCATGTTTTCAAATATGTTTTTAAAAAAAATTCAAAAAAAAAATTTTAAATGATATTCAAGGAAAAAGTTTTAAAAACAATTATGGTTTTCAAATAAATTTTCAAAAAAAAAGGTTTTCAAAAAAATTATGTTTCAAAATGAATTTTTTTTAGAGTGGAAAGGATATTTTCCTTAAGAAATGTTTTTAAAAGATATTTTTCATCTAATATGACATAATTTGTTATATTTTATGATTTATTGGGGATATTATCCAAGAATACCATTAATATTCTTTCTTTTATGGTTTATATTTTGATGGAATAATTTTCATGACACCTATTTCTCTTCCACGGGTTATATGCTTTTGAAACCTGCTTCTTTTTATGGGTTATGCTTGGATGAAATGATTCTGAGACCTATTTATTTTCCATATGTAATTATTGGATGATATTTTTATGGTACCCAATTCATTTAATGGGTTATGATGTGATATTTATGAAACCTATTTTTTTGTATGGGTCATGATATGATTAATTTTTTATTATCTTATGAGACATGTATTTATGATTTGACTATGTGATGGGTGGGACCTATATAGCCCTCTAATTAATTGGGTAATGATTTACATATCATGATATAATGATGGGAAACAAGTCATCGAACTTGATCCACAATGGGAAACAGGTGTGTCCTGATCCATAATGGGAAATAGGTGTGTTATGATCTATAATGGGAAACGGGTGTGTCCTAATCCACAATGAGAAATAGGTGTGTCCTGATATACAATAGAAAATACTTGTGTCTTGATCCACAATGGGAAGCAGGTGCGTCCTAATCCTCTATGTGAAACAGGTATGTCCCGATCCACTATGTTGATGGTATTGGTAATTAACCTTGACATATGGAATGGTTTTATATATTTATGATGTTTTCACACTTATATGACATTATATTATGGTTCATGATTGATGTATGATGATTTATAACTCTTAGGATTCATGTATTATGAACTTCCAATCTTTATTCCATGATTCGGGTCTATGATCTTTGTTATGTAGGATATGATCTTCTAATGTTATGCTTGTAATCTCATGCCATTATGTCCATGTTATGCTTACACATATATTTTATTTACCCTTACTAAGCATATGATCTCACCCTTTATTATGTTTCCTTTCCCCATTTTATAAATACAGGTTTTAAGTAGCAGTATCAAATGGGAAGATCTTTTTGGAAAACATTAAAGATATTTCACTAAGATTAGAAGATTGTGTTCCAGGTTTCCAAAGACACTAAACTATTATGGTCCTTGGGCATGAAATTTTATAATATTTTGAATATTCATCAAAAATGATGTATTATCCATGTATGTTAATCCTGGGTTTCTATAGTTGGTATCAAAGGAAAGGTTTAGTCAACCTTTGGAAACTAAGATGAGAAAAATTTAGTGAGACCACTAGGGATATTTATAATAATTTGTTTAGGGATGTCTTTAAGAATAAGAAGAATGTTTCATTGATTTAAAAGTAGGTTTCATGATTTATGCATCCTATAAGTAATTTTTCATGATTATGTGGTTTTCTACTTTGATAAGTGTTTCTCACCCTATGCATTCTTGTTTTTGTTAATGGTAGGAACTGGAAGGAACTTGGTTTACATTGAATGTTCCAAATGTATAAAGTATGGGAATTATGAAAATCAATTTCCTAAGGGGAAATATCATATAGAGAACTGGGAAGGTGGTATGAGTATTGGTTATATTACTAAAGATAAAGGGACACCAAATGACATGTGAAAGGTATGGGATGTTATAACTATATTGTTTACATTGAAATTAAGAATAATGGTTAGATTTAGTTTGATTAACCTTAATACATGATTCATATTTCATAATCTATGAAAAGGGTATTAAGGAATAAGATGATCAAGCCCGTGTAATGGTTTAAGAATAAAGTTGGATTATTGAAGTTTATATGTTTTGGAATTTAAGGATTATGTTATATGATATATAATTATTTTTAGTATAAGTTTTTCATTAAGTATTGAAAAATATATGTTTAATGGTGTTGAATACTTATAAAAGTGATTTAATGAAAAGGTTATGTTCATGGGAAACACATGATTAAGGGAAATATAACCCTTAATATGTTACATATTTTAAGATGATGATTTTTGGGTAAAGATATGTCATATGTGAATAAGTAAATTGGATAGTACTGATTACCTTGGAACTAATTAAGGATTTATTGACAAGTGGTTTATGTTATCATTGATGAAGTTTACAACATTTTTGGATTAAATTAATATATCCAATACACTTTATAATAAGGAAACATGCATGTTTTCAATAAGGATTATGGTAATTCATGTTATTACCATGTTTCAAGAGAATACATGGTGAAGGTATTCACATGTTTAGTATATTAAAAACAAGAGATACTTTATGATATAAATGGGATCAGTGATAAGATGTTTTGATAAATTTAGTGACCATATTTCTAAAATTTGGGACTTCCATACTTTAGAGTAGTTATAAAGTTAACCATTTATAGAATGTTCTATGTTAAACATCAGATAAAGTTTTAGAGATTGAAGTATTATCTCTCCATATAAGGATTAATGCATATTGGATAACATGTGATAAGATTTTTTTGTGATAACTAAAGATATATAGAATCATCTATAATTCTATTTATTGATCTCATGATATGCTAATGTTTCTAGAATGAAAAATTCACCTTCATTTCTTCCAATAAGAGTTGAAGTGGAAATTGATCAAGGCACAACAAAGGGTGATGTTGTCTTGAAATCATATAAGCATAGATTCTCGTGATAATTATTCAACTTTAGGAAAAAAATTCTTTAAATAAAATATTTCTCTATTATAATCATTTTTTATGATATCAATGACCTCTTTCAAGCTTCTTCAGTTTATAGTTTTTTGATTGTTAACTTTCTCTAGAACACCCACTTTATAGCATCCCGTCTTTTTATAACATAACTTTCATTCCATTACATGGAACTGAGGATCTTTAAGGTTTAGTGTCTTGGAAACAAGGATCATAAAACATGAAACAAAAAAACATTCTTATTAAACACTTGAAAGGATTCTCCTCATGTTCACCCTAGGCTCATTACTGCATCTCATAACCTGGGGACATACATCAAAAGAAAGGGTGAGCAGAAGGCCCAGCAAGGGAAACAAGTGAAACATTTTACATATGAACTTGAGATATATCAATAAAGTCATGAAAAGAACTTTAAGGCATGAAAATGAAATCATGAGGCATATCATAATAAAAATAAAACTTCTTCATAACCTGAAGATGTGGCTACATCATTTAACATAGACAATCATGAACATATCACCAAGGTCCATCCCCAAGGTGTCATTTGAAAATTACCAAGGTTATTCACCAAGGTATCGTGAAAATTGTAATCTCTAGTGGTTACATCATTACCCAATGCATTGGAGCGCTATCAGGGAGCACCCTTAAACTTGCCTTTATTATCATGTGAGCCACATATATCATCATCAAACATTTCATAAATAACCCATATAGCATAAAATAAATGGGTTTCATTTCATAATCACAACGTTTTAAAAACTGCTTTAAAGACATGATCTTTACGTCACTTTAAAACCCACAGAAAAGGAAGGTGGGTCTCATGTATGTAAATCCCATAATTTAAAATAGAACATTTTGGTATATATGTGAATACCCCTTTAGAAGAAAGATCTTTGAGTATTCACTTAATAATATAAAATAACTTTAGAAAAATAGAGAGACATTTTGAGATGGAAATTTTGCAGCATAACGGCTATGTTACGAGGTTTTAGAAGACATTAAAAAGAGAGGGAAAATGGGTCAAACATTCATAAGTGACCCATAAAACAGTAGATGGACAGAATAAGAAGGATATATGATCATGGTAAATGAAATTTCAAGGACATGCCATTTGAAATGAAAAACATGGAAGGAAGAAAAAAATTAGATTTCTCTTATGAAAGTTCGGCAGCCTAACGGTGTTACTTAAACTTCAAACAAAATGATTTGAAAAGATCAAATAGGGTCTCTCATCATGTGAACATAAGAGTTTAGTATGACAGATATAGAGATAATTCCCCAACATAATTAAAAATGAACTTGAAAGACTTGACATGAAAGTAGAACTTTGAAAAGAATGAGAAGGGTGAAAGAATCCCCTAAAAATTCGGTAGCCTAACGACGCCACTTAAAACCTCAAAATACTGAATTGAAGAGATAAAATGGGGTATCTCATCATATTAACATAAGATTACAGTATGATAGATATAGAGATCATACCCCAACATAATATAAAGGAACTTGAAAGAATTGACATGAAAGTAGAACTTCAAAACGAGAAGGGTGAAGAACCACTTAAAAATTTGGCAGCCTAACGGCGCCACTTAAAACTTCAAAATACTGAATTGAAGAGATAAAATGGGGTCTCTCATCATATGAACATAAGAGTACAGTATGATAGATATAGAGATCATACCCCAACATAATATAAAGGAACTTGAAATAATTGACATGAAATTAGAACTTCAAAACGGGAATGGTGAAGAACCACTTAAAAATTCGGCAGCCTAAAGGCGCCATTTAAAACTTCAAAATACTGAATTGAAGAGATCAAATGGGGTCTCTCATCACATGATCATAAAAGATCAGTATGATAAATTTAGAGATCATACCCCAACATAATAAAAATGAACTTGAAATACTTTACATGAAAATAGATCTTGAAAAATGAGAAGGGAGAAAGAATCCGTTACAAAAATTTCGCCAGCCTAACGGCGCCACTAAAAACGTCATAAAACGAAATAATGAGAGTAAGAGGGGATCTCTCATTATATGAACATGAAAAGGGAAGTAAGAGGAGTATAAAAGAACATCCTCCAACATATGAACATGGAGCATAAAAGGAATGACATAAAAGAGATTACTTGAAATTAAAGAGAGAGGTCGGATCCCTTACCTTAAAACGTAACTCTTAAAACTCAAAGTTTTGGACCTTGAGGGCTTGGGGGCACCTTGGGAGGACTCCTTGGGAGGTAAGGAGACCAGAACTTCGTTGGGGGGGAGTGGGGAGTCGAATGGATGAGAAGATGGCTTGGTATTTATAGGGAAAGTGAGGGGACAAGGCATTAATGGCCAAGGGACACCTCATTAGTGGTTTTGGAAAAACCATGGGCTTGCCCATGGTATTTGCCCATGGTATTGGCCACTTGGGACACCTCATACCTTATCTTACTATTCATAAGTCGACCATATTGATTAAATACTTAATACATCATTTAATGATGTCATTAAACACCTGTAACTTAAAAACTGTATTTTCACTATTCATCGAAAATTCAACTTTCTCAGAATAGTCCCAAAATTTCACCTTAACCAAATATCAATGCTCTGATTTCAAAAATGAAATCCATTTTATAAAAATAATTTTCTAAATATTTTTAATTAAATTTTTAATCAAAAACACTATTCATCGAAAATTTATTTTTTTTCAGAAAAATTCCCAAAAATTACCTTAACATAATATTGATGCTCTGAGTTCAAAAATGAAGTCCATTTTATAAAAATAATTTTCTAAATATTTTTAATTAAAATTTTAATTAAAAAACACTATTCATCTGAAAAAACTAATACTTGAATAATAATTTATGAAACCGTTATTTAACCATTTTATTGAATCACATTACTTAATCAAAGTGCCTAGATTATTTTAATACTTTCTTTAAGTGAGATTACTAATCCATTTGGACACATTATTAATCCTAATCATAAAATCACTATTCATAATTTACTATTCATCAAAAATCAAGTTGATCTTATTAGACTCTAAATTTCGTACTGAACATAATTGTAGAAGACCATTTTTTGAAAATCATTACACATTTTTAATTATTTAGGGTTTACATAAACATATTTAAAATATCCTTTTTCTAAAATTCATCAAAAATATGCATACTATATTTATCCGGTCATTTGAAAATTCATAAAAGAAATCGAAATTTTTATTTAAAACAAATGATTACACAAGATAGTTACGGTCTCCTTATATAGCCCCTTATCACACCATCATAGGACCTAAGTGTAAGGTGTGCTAAGGTGAGAGAATCTGAGGGAGGCTCGGCCAACATCGCACGAGTAGTAATTTCTATCAGTTTGAACTTCTCGCGAAGGCGATCCCGTTCTAGCTTTATACGATGAAGTTCAGCTTGGGTTTGGTCCAGAGCAAAGCCCAGTGGTGCTACCTCCTTCCCAAGATCTGTTATATGGGCTTCAATCGGTCCAAGACTACTGGGTGAGGCCATCGAATCTTCTTTCTATATTAATTAACCAAGATTGCTTGTATTTAGAGACAATAGTCAAAACATTTAGTTTCCAGTGGTCATATTGACCAATGGTCAAATAATAGTCAAAACCCAACAGTCTCATTTTAATTATACTCATGTTATCAAATGAAACATTTTTGTTGAGTAATAAAATAAAATAAAATAACACATAAAATTAGGAAACAATATTTATTTAAAATTTCGGGTCGTTACACACTTTCTTATGATCAGTGATCTATATCAATATCTATGATTATTTAGGTTTTTCTTTAATTTCCATTTTTTCACTTTCCACCTATGTTATACTACGTATAAACCTAGTGATGAGTTACTTTGGCTAACTGTTATGTTTCTAAATTTCCCTTTTTAAATCGATTTTTAGTATTTATTTTTATGATGTGGGTTTCTATGAAAGGTAATTTGAAGTATTAAAATTTTTATAACCCATAATAATTTTGACGTTGAAATTAATTTTAAGGGGGGTATAATGTAACACCCTAAGATTTTTTGAATTTTTTTTAATTAATTTAATATTTTTTATATTTTTCATTTCACACAATAATGAATATAGCTTTTGTTATATGAAAGAAATAAGTTTGGATTGGATCACATGCAACACTAATTTAATATTCTACTACAACTAACACTTATATTAACTTTCAATACATGCAACAATATTTTTGTCCTGTTTTACACATAATTATGATTTCCTTTGATAGCTTGCGTAACATGCAAGGTCATGTTTTTCCGAACTATGATATACTATTAATATTGTTATTAAAATATTATTATAGTTTCCACCTAACCATTGGAATGGAAGTTACAAATAATTTTAAATAAATTGTAAAAATATGATTTAAACATGAATATAAAATGAATCCTATGGTTATCAATTAGTTATAAATGAATGTAATAACTATTTGAAAATAAAGAAATTGCTTTTCTAAGAAATCTATTTTTTTATGTACAAACATAATTTTATCTTAATAAATTAAATAAAACACCTTTGATGAATTTTATAAATAAAATTTATATATTATATATTCAATCAATATTTTTTATACTAATCCAATATATTTGATAGGTATAAAATAAGAATAAATCCAATTTTTAGAATAAAAAGATGTATTTTTTTAAAAGGTAATTTTACATCATTTTAATTGAGAACCCATTTTAAATATATATTTTTACACTTTTATAATTTTTATTTGAAAAAATAAACTTTATTTATGATATTGGAATATCAAAATTTACTTTGTGTGATTTTTTTTATTTTTCTGACAAGTTTCTTTCTTAATTAATAGTAAAAAATACTGAATTTTAATTCAAAACTATTTTTCTATATATTTTATTTATATAGTTAAATTATATATTAATTTGGTTTTAAAGTATAACTTGATCAATTATACATAAATTAATCCAATTTATGCCATTTTAACCAATTTAACATTGAAATTGGATATAAAAACATTTCAAACTTTTAAACTTTTTCGCTTTAAAAACTCACTTTTGCGACACATCTACAAGATTAATTTTAAATTAATTTATTCCCCTTATGAGTTTAGAATTTTGGAAAATGGATTCCATATTTGGAATCATAATAATTTATAATATCTAGTAAGTTCAACTTAGTTTTTCAATAAAAATATTAGTGCAAGTGATTATAATTAATAAATGTGATTAAGGTAAAATCAAGTTTACTTAGTGGTTAAAATTTAACTTAAGGAATAAAATGACCTATAAACATGTCCAAAATCCATTTTATGGCCATATTTATACCATATAATGACTTTTATAGAAAATGGAAATTTATTTGAGGCACATTATGTAAGTGAGGCCTCTCAATAGTGTTTACCTTTTTATATTTACAAGAATGTCACTCCTCTTCCACTATAAAAGGCAACTCACCCCCCTCACTTCCTCACACCTATAAAGACATTTTGGATCATCCAATCCATGAAAAAATAATCTCCAAAATTCCCTTATCTAAACCTATAATCCTAAAAAAATTTTATAAATCAAACCAATTTATTCTTTTAGTGCAAACCAAAAGGAATTATCAAAAGAAGAGGTAACATTCTTCCAAAAGATCTTTTATTTTATTTTCATACTCCACCCCCTAAATTATTATTATTCCACGATTATATAATAAACTTTTTATCCTAAATATACTTATATGTTTTTATTCTAAGTCTATGACATAAACCTATACACACTTTCATCAAATTGGTAACGAACTTACTGTTCGTGTGTGCGGCGGACTACCACCTCATGAAACGATGTAGCTTTTTTCTTTTACCACATATCATGGTTGGAAATTATGATGGACATAATATTTTTATATTATATATATTATTTTTATTATATTTTTATTATTCTTTAATTATTATATAAAAACACACCTTCATTCTTTCCATTTTGTGTAAATAAGATAACTTCAATTGTGGACGTGTGGACTATAACCTCCTCAAAGAGATTTAATTCATTCACAATTTAAATGAAATGTATTACTGATGGGTTAAGTAATATTATATCTTATATATGAAATAATAATTATATTTTAATGATGATATATATACATATATTTCAATAACTTGTTTTTCAATATGATAATAAAATGAAAACTGCATTCATGCATACATGTGGCCTACCTTCTCTATAAATGGTGTATTCCATTTCATATTTATATATTTTATATATTATTATAAATATTTATATACTAAATATATATGATATTTAAATTAATTTTTACATTCTATAAATATTTAAAAAATTATCTAAGTAAGAGTATTAAGAATAATAAGTCAAAACATATATGAAAAACAAAGCTGATATTACCCAAAATGTAACATTAACATGAAATTGTTAATAAAAGGGTAATATAAAGTCATAATAAAATAATATATAGTATTATATATGATAATATGGTTCTTTTTTATAATTATAATAAACTTATACAGATTATACCTGAGTTTTGAACATGTGCTAAGAAATTCAACACTTATGGTAAGGGTTTGCTCATCTCACTTGTTATATCCATGAGATACATGCCATGTTCACCACTCATTTGTTTTGTGTGGTGTATATAATAACCATTATAATGTTATATCATGAATTTAATTTACTTAATGATATTAAAAGTTTCAGTTGATTTTATTCTTTCATGAGGATCATGATTCAAAACTTAATCATGTTGTAAGTGGATTTTGAGTCTCAGATTTATTTATGCGAGCCTTATGCCATAATCACCACTTGTGTCTTTTGCGTGGTGTATATACTAACCATGAATTTATTCTATGATACATATACTTAATTTATGGGTATTTACATATCTATTTTTTATCTATATTTCATGTGGTCTGTGGTTTAAAACTTACCAAATCTGTAAAGTAATTTTGTCTCAATTTTCTTTCTTTAAGACACATGTCATGTTATGCACCTATATTCTTCTAAGAGGTTTATATACTACCCTTTTACGTGTTATATCATGAATTTTCTTATTTTAATGATATCATAAGCTTAATTTAATGTAATTATATCATGTGGATTGTGATTTAAAGTTACCAAATTGGTAAGAGTTTATTGCTACAATCTCATCGTTTATCAAGATTGATTATGATTATGATTTAATTGATGAAATATTATGATCCCACTCTCAATAAATATATTGATTTTATTAACCTATTTTTAATAATGATATCTTCATGTATTTTTACAATTCTTTTAATCTTTATTACTTAAGATAAGTAAGGAAATGTTTTCAAGAAAATCTAACTGTATTTCTCTCTTGGGTCAGAAATCTATTTTATTCAAAAACCATGTTTTAAAATATCTTGTCAGAAATGTTTTCAAAAACAATTTATTCAATGATCTTCAATAGAAAAAAGGATTTTAAATTTTTTTATATTTTTCAAAGTTATTTTCAAAGAAAAATGTTTTCAAAAATGTTTTATGTTTTAAAAAGCATTTTTTTAAAGTGGAATGGATATTTTCCTTAAGAAATATTTTCAAAAGACATTTTCCATATAATATGACATCATTTTTTATAGTTTATGCTTTATTGGGGATATGATCCAAGAATACCATTCATGTTCTTTCTTGAATGGTTTATGTTTTGATGGAATGATTTTTATGACACTCATTTCTCTTCCACAGGTTATATGCTTTTGAAACCTTATTATTTTCACAAGTTATACTTTGATGAAATGATTATGAGACCTATCTCATTTCCATAGTTAATGATAGGATGATATTTTTATGATACCCATTTCATTTCATAGGTTATGATGTGATGTTTATGAAACCTATATCTTTTTTTATGGGTCATTATATGATTAAAGTTTTACAATCTTATAGAACATGAATGTATTATTTGACTATGTGATGGGTGGGAACTATATATCCCTCCAATTCATTGGGTAAAGATTTATATATCATGAGATAATGATGGTATACCAATCGATAGACTTGATCTAAAATGGGAAACAAGTGTGTCCTAGTCCATAATGGGAAATACGTGTGTCCTAATATATAATGGGAAATAGGTGTGTACTAATACACAATTGGAAATAGGTGTGTCCTGATCCATAATGGGAAATAAGTGTGTCCTGATATGCTATGGGAAATAGGTGTGTCCTAATACACTACGTTGATGGTCTTTGTATTTAACCCTGACACATGGAATGGTTTTCTATATTTATAATGGTTCAAAAATTATATGGCATGAGATTATGGTTCATGATTAATGTGTGTTGATTTATCACTCTTATGATTTATATCTTATGAACTTCCAATATTTATTCTATGATTCATGTCTATGATCTTTGTTATAAAGGATATGATCTTCTAATGTTATTATCATTCTCTCGTACACTTATATCCATGTTATGATTATATATATCCTTTATTTACCCTTACTGAGAATTTGAACGAAACCTTTCTTATTTTTCCTTTCCCCATGTTATAAATAAAGGTTTTAATTAGGAGTACTAAGTGGTAAGATATTTGTGGAAAACATTGAAGATAATTCACCAAGATCAGAAGATTGTGTTCCAAGTTTCCAAATACACTATACTATTATGGTACTCAAGAATATATTTTTATCATCTGATGAATATTCATCTAAAATGATATAATATCCATGTATGTTAGCTTGGATTGCTATAAGTCTCACCTTCATATAGGTTCTCGTTCACTGGGCCAATCCATATCATTTCAAATACAGGTCAAATTTGGGCTTCCTTTTGGTCGCAACCTAATAATTTTTGGTAGAAGCATGGATATGCCATAATACATACCAAAATTTTTATATTTCCTAATAATCATTCATGGATAATTGTAAAAATCATTAATACAGGCTAATAAGTAAACTGGATCAACAAACTGCTCTAAAATATAAGCATACATAAGTGCATCTTGAAATCACATGACCGTAAGGATACTGTAATGTTTGAAAGTTACCAAAATTACAGTAACATTAATACAGTAAAATGATAAGCACATGACCACTACTACAAGTCATTTGACCACAGGACTCAGTAAACTCAAATCAATGCTCAGCACAACAAAATGAATGGACATGAAATGTTGTAGCCTTCTGAATAACTCTATAAATTTCACACTGAAAATGATGACCATGTTTCATCCCTCTATTCAAAACCTCTTCATCCTGCTTTCCTCATTCCAAAAAAATACTTTATAGTGTGATAGAAGGTCTTTTGTACTAAACTTTTAATTTACATTTAAAACATTATACTATTATTATAATATAATTTTGGGTCTATTAATTAATATATAATACATACCTATTATGGTTAATTTTTTAACTCCCTTGAAAAATTCATTTTTACATTCTATGATGTTAGTCATCATATGCTCATATATTCTCCCATCATCATATGCAAGAAACCATTTGTGATTTTGAATTTGAATCTTGAAATCATAAAATTTTATATTAGAATTGTGAATATCTTTGAGATGATACTCCATTATTTATTATCAAGTCCCGTATACTAATAAATAATAACTAATCTAAAAACATATTAAAATAACTATGATAATGTTTTTTCAAAAAAAAGGATATTTATACTAATTTTTATGATTTCTTTCTTCATAGACTCATCCTTGAACTTATTTAACTCATTTTTTGAAATGTTTCAAAAACACTATTGATGATGGGAATAGGGTGATCTCCATGAAAAACCCTCAGATTGTACTACCTCCTCTATTGCTCGATAACAATCTAAAATAATTCAAATCCCTTCTATACCCATCACAAACTCTCTAAGCCAGCCAAGAACTAGCTCTATGATGATAAGTTATTTTTTTATAATATAAAGTTCCAAAGTCATAGAGGATTGATTTCCATATTTTATGGTAGAAATCAATAAATTTATGGTATAATTTATATACAGAAATATTCCATCAATTTGTATAAACTATTTTCAATGCTTAAAAGAAACCATACATGGTAAAAATGTCGAAAATAATATATCAAACAAAACCTTCAACTGGTCAATTTATTTATGTTGTTAACATATCCAAAAATATGTAAATGATACATAACTTTATTTTTGTGTTGTAAAATATCCAGGGGTTTTGGTAAAACTTTATAAGAGTTATCCCAGTCACTATAAACTTTCAAAACATCCTTCTGTCATGTAGACCATGTAATGGCCCGACTTTTCCCGATGGTACAGATTTTTTTTTCTGACTTAATTTATTGTTTTCTCTTGGTAAACATGACTTAAGTCATAAGGATAGTATCGAGATCATATGGGGCTTGTTCAGAACCTAGAACTCTATAAATTGAAGAGGCAGACTGAGTTGTATGGTCAGTGATAACAGTGCGCCTCAACCGTGTTGGGAACTCAATGCACAGTAGAGGCTGCACAAATGTGTGAAATATCCCAAACATGGTACATTGTCTTTTCTCATGGATTTCATATATTTAGTGAAATCGTTTGCCTAAACCAAGTGAGTGGGGTTCTTGGATAGTTGTAGTAACATGGTTGGCACACGGTTTATCCAACTGTGTGACCCGGTTTTTAAGGGGTAATTTACGATTTTGAACTTTAATAATTTTAAAACCCTCACCTTATTTTCTTTTTCTCTAGTAGATATAACTCCCTCATTTATTCACATTGATAGCTCCTCCACAAACTCTCCACCTAGGATTTTTCATTTCTCCTCTTTTTGGTATCTGATTCATCTTCATTGGTAATGTTGGATCCACAATGGGAATTTTTTAATTTTGGTGATTTCTTTCGTTCTTCTCCAAATAAAAGGCTGAGATTAGACAATTGGTCATTACAGACCTAAGTTAGGTGGTCAAGAAATTTTTCCTAAAATTTTAGGTGTTTTTATAGTATTTTTTTATATGCATCATGTCGTACATTTCCGCACATTTCCTTAAAAAATTTAACCTCTTTAATTAATTATACAATGTTCAATCACTCTCATGGATGTGTAATAATTTTTTATAGGTTTCCTAACTCTTGTATACCACCAATTTATAAATTTTCAATGAATTTACCTTTTTTATTTAAATGTTTAATTGAACCAACCATCATCTAAGTGGTCTAGATTTACTTTAAAAAGGATTTTATTTTCTTGTAAATCAAATGGTTTAATTATATTAAATGATAATGGGTGGAAATGCCACGCCAAGTGTTTTATAATTATATTTATATAGATTATGTGATTATGAATCCCATGGTTAGATCAGTAATACTATTTATAAATTCTTAAAGGTAATACCTCAAGGTTATTCTTATTATTATTATCCTACAATGGATATTGGCTAGTGAACAATGGTCAAGGGATTTGTTTATCATGTAATTTCACACTCCCTTATGTTGGGTGTTGGGCATGACATCTCAAACTGTTTACTTTAATTTGGGTGATGGCCAAGACGTTTTGTGTTCCCTTGTATCGGGTGTTGTGAATGATGGCTTGCCCCACTATCTTGAGTGACGATCATGATGTATTGAATTCATATGAGATTCAGGGATAGTACCCATACTGGATCCCTAAACTCATTAGAATAATCATGGACGCCTAAGTTATGATCCAAGTTAAGCTAGCACCTTGTATTCTTGTATATGCTTCTAAATGTCCTCTCATATAGAGTGTATAAACATGCATATATATTATATATATATAATTAATTATATATAGTAAACTGATCAAACTATTATTGGTCTATGCCGAAGTAGGTGTAACATCCCCAAATGATAAAGGGTTAAATGACTAAATGATATGACTCATGTCAATAAGGTGTGCCTTCCTTTTCAGGAGTCTGTCTAATTAGAACTCCAAAGTTAAGAGTGCTTGGCCTGGAGTAATGATCAGGATGGGTGACCTCATGGAAAGTTTCTCAGGGTGTGTGTGAGTGAATACAAAACACATTGGAAAGGACATGTGTTGACCTGTGGGGACTATCATTAGTCAGATGACCCATTCGGGTACGTGGGTAGACCCTAGGGTGGGCCCCACGTGTTTGCGGGGCAACTGGTGGTACCTGGTGGGTCAGGACCCGACGACCATGTTAAGGTGGGGTGGTTGTGCTATCATTGGGACCCGGTTGTCACATTTGGTATCAGAGGTGGTACCCAGCCTTAAGTGTGGTGCACCGCCTAGGTCGAGATGTAGGGCCCACAACGAGGGTGTTGTGCTCTAAAGGGGGGGTGATTGTAACATCCCCAAATGATAAAGGGTTAAATGACTAAATGATATGACTCATGTCAACAAGTTTCACCTTCCTTTTCGGGAACCTGTCTGATTAGAACTCCACAGTTAAGCGTGCTTGGCCTGGAGTAATGATCAGGATCGGTGACCTCCTGGGAAGTTTCTCAGGGTGTGTGTGAGTGAGGACAAAACACACTGGAAAGGACATGTGTTGGCCAGTGGAGACTTTCATTAGTCAAATGACCCGTTCAGGTACGTGGGTGTACCCTAGGGTGGGCCCCACGTGTCTGTGACCGGGACCTGCTTGTCACGCCAGGTAAAGTCTACGAGGTATCCAATAGGAACCTAATCTAACTAGCATTTATTTTCCATCATTTGTTATTATTATACCTACACACCGCTATGCTATGTACACTGACTAGATTATTTCTAGACACTGTTGGTGGTGGCCTACTGAATTTATCTCACACCCTACTCGGGGAACCTTTGATACCCGAGTAGAGTTTATATCTATAGGTGTTGACAAGGGAAATCACCCTCTCATGAATTCTAGGTCTATTTAACTTATAGCATAGATCATGGGAGCAGATGGTTGAGAGTATGCTCGTGATACTAGTGGAGATATCATTTGGATCTTATATATTTTTGTCTAGCATGTTGTATATGCTAATTCCATGTATCCCTTGTTTCCCTATTTTTATATATTAGAATTATATTATATCATTTTTCATATGAATCAGCCTATTTGATTTTGATTATTATTATATTTTCTTGGTTGTTTATGCTTCTGTAGTTGATTATTGTACTTTTTTACATTGTGACATATGTTATATATTTCTTCCTCTATTTTCCGTTTATTTATTAACACTGTTATGCTACTTTGATATAAGGATATAGTCTCCCCATCATACCACAATGTACCCTCACTGGTATCCAATAGGAACCTAATCTAACTAGCATTTATTTTCCATCATTGGTTATTATTATACCTACACACCGCTATGCTATGTACACTGACTAGATTATTTCTAGACACTATTGGTGGTGGCCTACTGAATTTATCTCACACCCTACTCGGGGAACCTTTGATACCCGATTAGAGTTTATATCTATAGGTGTTGACAAGGGAAATCACCCTCTCATGAATTCTAGGTCTATTTAACTTATAGCATAGATCATGGGAGCAGATGGTTGAGAGTATGCTCGTGATACTAGTGGAGATATCATTTGGATCTTATATATTTTTGTCTAGCATGTTGTATATTCTAATTCCATGTATCCCTTGTTTACCTATTTTTATATATTAGAATTATATTATATCATTTTTCATATGAATCAGCCTATTTGATTTTAATTATTATTATATTTTCTTGGTTGTTTATGCTTCTGTAGTTGATTATTTTACTTTTTTACATTGTGACATATGTTATATTTTGCTTCCTCTATTTTCTGTTTATTTATTAACACTGTTATGCTACTTTGATATAAGAAAATAGTCTCCCCATCATACCACAATGTACCCTCACTGGTAGTTGAGTGCCTCAGTTGTATGGGAAGGATCACTTGAGGCCATGTGACCCACCGACTCGGGGCACCATTTAAAGGGATCCTAGGTCAGGGTGTTACAAAGTTATATCAGAGTGTTCTTTTCCCTTTTTTCTTACTATTTGGGTATTAGAAAAGATACTAGGATGTTATGGAATTTGTTAATGAGCCTATTCCTAGGAGTAGTTAACCCATGTATAGGAAAATTACCTAGGATGGGTTATTGCTATTATGGGTTTTCCTTATTATAGTTGATTAGATTTCACCATTGGGTGACACAAATGTTTTATGACATTATTGTTATTGATATTATTATTTCAATTGTGTACTTTTCCCCTTTTCCTATTATGATAAGGATATATAATTGCATGCATCATTATAGGCACTTTAGAACTGATATGTCATGCATTTTTTCATGCCATGTTTACTTTCTATGTGCATTTTCCTATTGTATATAGTTTGGTTCCTTGATTATTATATATTGAAATATTATAATGATTTTTCAGGATGAAATAATTATGTTATTTAAATTTTCTACATCAACCTAAATGGTATTTTTCCACATAGATTTATGGTTACACTTTAATTGGAAAATTATACCATATTGTGGATTTGAGACCTACTATTTCCATGGACCGAAACAACATTATTTTACTGGTTTAATTTAATTCCAACAATGATTTATGAAGTAAGTACTTATATAAATCACAAATGGTGTTTCATGTAATCAAATAATTGAAAATGATCTATTACATCTTGATACTGGAATTAAAGGTTGGGTTACAGTTAAATGATATGCCAATTTCAATTTATAAGGAGTATAAATTTTATAAATTGGTAATGGAGATGCATTTAAATGGATCATGATATATATATATAATAGTATGAACTCAAATAAAATTAAAACTTTTAAATAAAATGGTTACTTCTAAATAGGGATTCCAATTGAAAAGTAAAGGGTGTTTTCCTCTATACCTTGAAACTGACACTCCATATATCATAACCTTTACTATGATACGAGACCTAAACCCAAACTCAGCCTTAGTAGTGGGTAGTTGGGGTGTCTTTTATTATTTTTATATCCTGTTATGGTATTCCCTTAACATCTTGACCTGGATTTTCGAGCAAGTAGAGAGATGTGGTCCTTTTATAAAAAATCTATGTACATGTCCTATTATCTATTTTTAATCTTTTAAACTATTAATTTCTCTTCTGAGGTATGCACTTGTAATTATAGAAACATGCCACTATGATAAACTAGGGTCATATTCTAGGAAAGCGGTGTTGACCATGCACCAAAGGATGTGGGCCCAGAGCTTCCAGTGATACCTTCTATAGTTCCACCTACAACACCACCTTCTCTACCTGATATGGATAACACCTAGTTTTGAGAGGGTTTTTTATGTATGATGTAGTCTATGTAAGTATTTTCTCGACCTTCCTCGACTATGGAAGAGTTGACTTGGTAGTTTCAATAGAATCATCCAACCACATTTTTGGGGGATGGAGGACCTCATGCTATAGAGTCATGGATAAAGGCTATGATTTTTATTTTTAATCATCTAGAGACGCCTCTAGAGTAGAGGGTCAAACTTTCTAGTTATATGCAATATGGTTCTTCTAATTTATGGTGGGATGTCATTACCTAGGAAAACCAACATTGTAACATGGTCCAGAGGGATTTCCAGGAGGTCTTTTATGATTACTTCTTTCCACATACATTGAGGGATAACTAAGATAAAAAGTCCATAAACTTTCTCTAAGGATCCATGTATGTCATGGATAATTCTACTTGTTTTAATGAGCCATGTCAATTCTCACCGACTCTAGTGGGTGATGATTTCATGACTACCAGGTGATTTGAGGATGGGATGGTTTATGCCATCTGATCACAGGTCAATGTTTTCTAGTTGACCAATATTTCTGAGATAGTCAACTGGGCCCTCATTACTGAACAGAACTTGAGGGAAGCTGATGGAGTGAGACAGGGCAGTTTAGCACCAAGACATGATAGTATTTTTTTTAGTGGAAGGAAACGGTATTTCCAGGTTACTTGTGGGGGTGGTACCAATCAGGAAACTCATACTGACAACTTTATTATAGGTCACTAGTACAGAAATATAGGACACATGAAACCTCGGTATATAGTAGATATAGTTGAGTGCAGAGGTTGTGGAAGGATAGTTCATATCCAACACTTTTGCGGTACGTTTCCACCAGTACCTAGAAAGAGAGGGTTAACACTGACTCCACGCTCTGGAGTGGGACCAGTAGCATATCTCCAGGCATGTAGATGGAATATCACTGGCCACTCAGGCTGAGGAGATGGTTGAGGTGGAGGGAATTAGAATCAGGATTCACAATTCCAGTAGAGTGGTCCTACTTGGGGTAGTCAGTTTATGACTTAGGGATGCAATATGGGCTAGTTACATGCAGTGAAACTTGTTCCAGAGGAGAAGTGTTTCGGACCTTCTATTGTTCAAGGTACTACTCTAGTAGCCTCTACAATATTTTCTACTTTATTTGACATAGGTGCATCATACTCTTTTATATCTATATCAATTATAGAGATTCTAGGCTTTGAAATAGAATATTTTTATGGTTTCATGACACTCGATACCCCATTGGGTATCCAATCAGAGTGTTTATTGATGTAAGGATTGTCCCTATAATATATATGGATATTTATTCATGTGGAATATTTTCATCCTTGATATGATAGGGTTTGATGTAATTATTGGGATGGAGTGGTTAGTTCCCTATCAATCCCATTTTGACTGTTATCACTGGAAAGTAAATTTCACATCACCATAGGGTGGTAAACATATGCATAAGGGAGAATGGGATATACATGCATCTCAATATGGACCTAAGCATTAGGGGTTGGGTATATTGATATCCTATATCGCTAGTCTATTCTTAGATGATCATGGAATATGACCTACTAATTTCCCACCTATAGTGGATCATTTTAGGGATGTTTTCCTAAAATATTTTTATGGGATACCTCCAGTGAGAGGTAGAATTAACCATTGATCAAGTGCTAAGAGTGGCACTGGTTTCTATTCCTCCTTATAGGAAAAAACCTATAGATATTATGTAACTCAAGAAATAGTTGGAGGACCTTGAAGCTAAGGGTTTTATTGTAACAACCCAGTGTTTTATAAATGAAATTACCTTCTTATAATATTTTATTATAGTATAATCACATAAGATTATATATAGAACATAATACAAACCTTATAAATGAAAAATGAGTGAAATAAAAGGTATCTCTAGAAGTTAAGGAACATATACCAATGAAATAGTAACTTGACCTTTAGAATAGTAATGTGACTCTTATGAATAGTAAGTCGTCCAATATAATAGTAACCTCACCAATAAAAGTTTAAATAAAATATATTCATCTTATAATTTCGAATATGATATAATTATATCATAGTATAAGTAAATATTTTAAAAATTAGTAATTAAGTGTTGGTTTTTTTTAAGTCATAAATATTTAATTACATTTTTTGGACTAATTTAATAATTTAAAAGAAAATTTGTTTTCATACAATTTATTCTTAAATAATTATTTTGATGTTTTATAATTATAATATAATTTTATGAGACCTTAATTGATTTTTCAAAGTGTTCTAAAAACAGTTTTAATTTTAAATTTTTTATTTTTCAAGTAAATTATGATTTTAAAAAAATCTAATATTTAGGAAATTATTTTCATAAAATTGTGTTCATTTTTTGACTCTACACGTAAAAAAATGGTTAGAGTGATTTTTTTTAATTTTTCTAAAATAATTGAATTTCTTGTGAATAGTGAAATATAATAATTTACCATATATATACATTAGAAGTTAAATACACTATTCATTGAGTCATGGATCATATAATAACCATTGTTTAAAACTCACATGATCTTATTACTTTATTTAGTCTCAAGAATCATCACTATTTCTTTTCTTGAGAAAAATAATAATCTAATGAATTAAATATTGAGAAAACTCCCAACTCCTCCACTATAAAAACCAACCCTCACCACCTCTTCTCCTCACACCTATAAAGCCTTGTGCCTTATCAAACTTATTCTCAAATATCTTCCCAATCCCCTCCTCCAATTCCATAAGCTCTTGGTATTATCGAAATACCAAAACCTCTTCCCTAAAGAGGCTCTCAAGGAAGATAAATTCAAGAGGTAAATTCCTATTTTCATTTCTTTCTTTTTCAAGTTCCTTTCTTTTCTCTCCTCACCTACCCTCATACAAATGGTATGATAACTACATAACTTTAAATATACTATAATGTTGTTATTATAATGAAATAATTCATCATCCTCTCTACTTTACCCTTCTTTTATACTAGAAATGGAAATATCATCCGAGATGTGTTAATTTATCACATTCAAGGACGGCAGGTTTTTAACTTCTATTACCATCTTCAATTCTGGTCATGAAAAAAAAATTATGGTTGAACCATATTATTATATATTTAATATTTCCTATTTAATGTGCTGGAATAATTTTTTAAAATTTTTATTAATTTACAAAAAAATGAGTTCTTTGTGATCAAAAACTGCCAATTAACCCAAACGGTTATCATTAAAGTTTTATATAATGATTCATCCACTCTCCAAATAACCAAATGAATTTTATAACCATTTAACCTTATGTATGTTATCTAATAACATATAACATCAATTCTAGATAAACATACTCATATTACATGATTATCCACACATGTATATAAGTAAATCGATCATGAAAATCAAGGAAACAAACACTCCCAAACAATGAAATTGAACCTCTTAACCCATCAAAAATGCCATTAATGAAATTAATAAGGTTATAATAAATAAATTTAATGTATAAGAGGATATTTAATTATTAATTAATTAATCTAATTTTATTATCCATGACATTAAGATCAAGATAAGAACACCTTCAAACTTAAGGTAAGGGATTCTACCCGAACCTCCATTATTCCTTCGGGTTATTCTTACTCTCTATTTACCCAAATGAAATTCCCATTTATTTTTATGTAAATCTTATGAATGTTTTTTATATGTTCCAACTCACGTTTCAAGATCAAATAAACCTTATTTTTTAGGTTTATACATGTTTTTAAAAGTTTATATACTCAATTATTCCCGAAAAGAAAGTTTGTTTTAAGGAAACTTACCGAATACTTACCCATTTTCAAATGTGCTCCATAATATGATTTAATCCACAATTATTTTTATAGAAACAATATTTTTATTATTAGAACCTTATTGGTTTACTTATGGTTTTATATAAAATATTTTCCCATTTTTTGTTTTAAATGATCTTTGATATTTTCCTTAAACTGCAATAAAATATTTTAATTTTAAAGTTTCCTAAATACTATTTTTACATGTTATCACTTAAATTTGATATCACTTATCATCTTATATGCCTATTATACCTTATTATTTTCCACTAATGATCTAATTACTTTCCTTTATGTACACTTTTATGAAACACCCATTGGTTACACTTTATGACATGATTATGATACCCATTTATTTCCATGGGTACCCTTATGTTTATGTATGATTTATTATGTATGATTATTTTTGTGGAAAAAATATTCATGAACATGTTATTATGGGCGAGCCTAGATAGTGCTTCAATTCATTGGGTAAAATTTGTCTCATGAGATGTTATGTGCAACGGTCTTGGCAGTTAGCCTTGACTCTTACTCTATGTGCAACGATCTTTGTGGTTAGACTTGACTTGTGCTACTCTATGTGAAATGAGTGTTGACTCATGATAAAGTAATGTTTTATGTTTCTGAAATATTACTATGCTTCCATGACTATATGATTCCATTTTCTATATGTTATGATGTTTAATCATGTTCCATACCTTTTTATATCATTATGTCATGCCTTCTAACCCATCCGATTAGCTTTATTCCTATGTTTATTCCCTTAATGGGATTTTAGAGAACCCTTTTTTCATGCTATCCCTAGGTTATCCAATGTCGATTTAAGCGATCAAAGTAAGTTAGGAGATATTTATTAAGATTAAATAAATAAATTTTTATTTAGTTCTATTTCTTCAGTTTCATGTACCTAGTCTTCCAAGACACTATATGATCCTTGTCTTATAATTGGATGTATAATTATGCTTAAAATCATGTAATGATATGTGTAAAAGGATTGGGTCTCTATAGTTGGTATCAGAGTAGGGTCTAGTTATTTTTGGATATTAGGAATAGATAACTCTAGAAAGAACCTTAGGGATAAGACTAATTATAAGAAAACATTCCTAAATTATAGTTAGTATAGAGTAAGTGGTTTATCATGAAAATACATCTATGACTGGATAATACAAGTGGACGTGGTTCTAGAACAGATTTACCTAGGGGTAAAAACTCAACAAGGTTTTCCAAGGTTGACTTGGGGTAACCAGGTACATGACAATGATCCTTACTACGCACATAGTTTTACACTCCTAGGGGATATGCTTTGGTAAATTCATAAGCTCATTGAAACCTTGGTAATCACAAGTTAGGATATTATTTTCCTTTAAGAGTTTATCATTTTTTGTTTAAAGTTTCCTTTTTTATACTGATTAGCTAAGTATTCAATCCCACTAATTACACTTTATTTTTTCTTATTTAATGAAGATAAATATAAGAACACATGCCAACAATCAATGTGATAGAGAATGTGATGATTTACCTAAGGATATTCCAAATATGATGGGAATGGTTGATCAAAAATTTATGATAGTACTTGCTCAGTTGGCTTGAGTTATGAATAATAACTTTAATCATGTGGAAAACACTTATCCTCCAAGGAAAGAGAAATTTTTTTCGAATCCTTCAGGCAACAAAGGCCTCCCATGTTTAGTGGATCTTATGATCACCTCCTTGTGGAATAGTATATTAACCCCATTGAAAAGATATTCTTTATCCTCTAATGTTTATAAGAAGATAAAGTTGCGATGGAGGTCTATCGTTTTGATAGGGAAGCTGATCAGTGGTGGAAAATAATCAAAAATAAAAAGTATAAAGAGAAAATTGAATCCATGTATTGGGAGGAATTCAAGAAAAAAAATTAAATAAATATTTCCCAAATCCCTCCATATCAAGATGGAAATAGAGTTCCTTGTACTTAAGTAGAAGAAAGATGAGTCAATCAAGGTGTATGAATCAAACATCACAAGGCTTGAAAGATACACCTCCAGATTTTTCATGAACACTAAAAGTAAGGTGGATCACTTCTTTAGCAGACTAAAGCTGAGTCTATGAAAATCATTGGTGATTTGTGACTTTGATAGTTATGAGGATATTTTCTGTTGTTCCCTCAAGGTTGAAATAGAGATCTGAGACTCTCAATGGTCTTGTGGGCTTGGTGAAAAAAACAAGAAAATGGAGTCTAATATGAGTGGTTTGGGAAATAAATCCCATGATGGAAAGAATATAGAACATCGCATGTGTCCAAATTGTGGGAAGAATCATATTGGGAACTATCTAAAGTGAACTAGGAATTGTTTCAAATGTGGAAGAATAGGACATCTAACTAAGAACTGCCAAAGGGATATGAATAATCCCACTAATGTGTAAGAAAAAATGAAGGTTCAGATCAAAACTCAGCCTATATTGTAGTGTTACAACTTCAAGTAACATGGTCATTATGTGAAAAACTTCCCTAATCCTAGGGTATTAGGAGAAAATCAAAAATAACCTCCAAGGAAACAAGGGCTTATGTTATCACTACTATTGAGGTGGTGTTGTAAAACAATGTGGTGACATGTACACTAGTTATTCATTCAACAATAGAGAACATACTATTTGATTTTGGTTCTATTAATTTTTTCTTTCAAGTTTAGCATAACTATTAAAACACCACCTAAAAATATGGAGGTTGAGTTATCTGTGAGAACAACGAATGGAGAAATTATTATGTCTAATGTTTATAACTCCTCGGTAAATGTTTGTGGACTAAACCTCCCAAAAAATCTTTTCATACATCCTTTGGTGGAGTTTGATGCTATTTTGGGTAAGTATTGGATATGTTTTTATAAATACAACATTAACTATTGGGAAAGGGAGGTTACTCTACACATCCCATGACATCCTATAATCTTGTACAGGTGTAAGGAGGAAGATTAATCTCCTTCTGAATCATCATCTCAAGTGTGGATAATGTTTCATTTTTATTAATAATATCTTTCTCAAATTATTAAGACAAAGTAAATGATACTTCTCGAATATATTCCCATCGTGAGGGATTACACTGATGTATTCCCTAAAAATCTGTCTAGTCATCCTTATGATAGATAGTTTGAGTTCTCAATTGAACTTATTTCTATATCTATACCTATATCAAAGACACATTATATAATTTCCACTGTAAAGATATAATAGATGAAGAATAAATTACAGGATAATCTGAAGAAGGGTTTCAAATTCTCGAGTGCTTCACCATGGGGTGCACCAGTCCTCTTTATCAAGAAGAAGGGTGGATCAATCTACCTCTACATTGATTATTGTAAGATTAATAAAATCATGATAAAGAACAAGTATCCCCTACCATGGATAGATGAAATGTTTTATTAGCTTCGTGGGTCCATTTATTTCTCTAAGGTGGACCTCCAGTCAGGATATCAATAATTAAAGGTGAGGAAGGAATATATTCCCAAGACTATCTTTCAAATGAGGTATAGACACTATGAGTTCATAGTGATTCCCTTCAGACTCACTAATTCACTATAAATATTCTTGTATTTAATGAATATATTCTTTAGATATTACCTCAACAAATTTGTGGTAGTCTTTATAAATGATATTCTGATATACTCCATGAGGAAGGAGGAACATGAGGAGCATTTGAATACTATGATGAATACTTTTCGAAGGGAGAAAATTTATGAAAAGTATAGTAAATGTGAGTTCTAGTTGGAAGAATTATCATTCTTGGGAAATGTTATCACTAGAAAAAGAATATTTTTGGACTCTTCTAAGACAAAGGAAATTGAAGAGTGGCCCAGGCCAACATTTGTAATGGAGATCCGCAACTTTCTGGGTCTATCCGAGTATTATAGATGATTTGTGAAGAACTTATCATTATTTTACAACCCAATGACCAAGATTAAACCTAAGGGAGTGAAGCTAATTTGGACTCAAGAATGTGGGGAAATATTTAAGGATCTCAAAAAGAGGCTTATTATTATTCTAGTACTCACACTCCCGACAAGTGGAGAACTCTTTTTGGTGTACAGTGATGCTTCAAAGAAGGGATTAAGTTGTGTGATGATGAAAATGATAAATTTATAGTATATGTTTCAAGGAAATTAAAAATCCATGATAAAAACTATCCCATGCATGATCTGGAGTTAGAATCTATGATCTTTTCATTGAAAATATGGTGGCATTATCCCTATAGGGAGAAGTGTGAGATATATATTGATCACAAGAGTCTAAAATATATATTCACATAGAAAGAGATTAATATGAACTAGAGAATATGGTTAGCTATCATTAAGGATTATGACTTCTCAATCCACTACCATTCTGGTAAGGAAAATAATGTGACGGATGATCTAAGTAGAAAGGATCCTACATCTTTATCAATGATGAGAATTGAGAAGGATCTAATATTATTAGATTTTAAGAGGATGGAATTGGGAATTGTTAAGGGAGGAACATCATAAATCCTTTCTCAAATGATTTCTAAACCATAACTCATGGATAAAATAAAGGGTTCTCAAAGAAATGATATGGAAATTAAGAAAAGGGTAGAAGCTATCAGAAATGGGAAATCATCTAATTTCAATATTGAAAAGTATGGATTCATAAAATTTGGGTCACGATTATGTGTACCATATGATCCAGAGATAAAGAAGGAGAATCTTAATGACACACATAGCTCAACCTTATCTATTCACCCAGGGATCAAAAATATGTATCGAGATCTCCGGGATAATTACTAGTGGGGAAATATGAATAAGAATATTACTAAGTATACATTAATGTGCCTGGTATGTCATCAAGTGAAGGATGAAAGGAAAAATTCTAAGGGGGTGATGTAACCACTACCCATACCAAAATGGAAGTGGAAGAACATCACCATGGACTTTTTCACTGGACTTCTAAGGACATCCAGAGAAAACAAGGTTACATGAGTCATTGTAGATCATCTTATAAAAACAGCTCACTTTATCGCAATTATAGAGGAATTATCATTGGATAAACTTGAATGGATATATATCAAAGATGTGGTAAGGCTTCATGGAGTTACACTATCTATTGTATCTGATATAGATCCAAGATTTACCTTGATGTTATGGAAAAGTCTACAACATTCTCTAAGCACTGATTTGAAATTCAGTACAGCCTATCATCCTCAATCTAATGGCCAATCTGAGAGAACTATTTAGACACTAGAAGACATGTTAAGATCGTGTTCTATTGACTTAAAAGGAGGATGGTACCAAAATCTGTCTATAGTTGAGTTATCTTACAATAATAGTTTTCAATCAAGCATCCAAATAGCTTCATATGAATACATTTATGGGTAAAGGTGGAGAACACTAGCATGTTGGGATGAATTCAGTGAGCATAAGCTGCTAGGACCTGAAATGGTTGAAGAAATGGTGAAGAAGGTGAAAACTATTCAGCAAAATATCAAGGAATACCAAAGTTTACAAAAGAGTTATGCATAAAATCATAGATGGTACCTTAAGTTCAAAGTTGGAGACATGGTATCCCTCAGAATATCTCCATGGAATAAGGTCATGAGATTTGGAAATAAAGCAAAGTTAAGTCTTAGGTACATCAGCCCCTTAGAGATCCTTAATCATGTTGAAAATATGACCTATTGACTAGAACTTCCTCCTACCATGTCTAAATTACACGATGTATTCCACATATCCCTCTTAAGGAAGTACATATCGGATCCTTCACATGTACTGTCTTCAAAGGTGGTACAGTTGGAGAATGAACTTTCTTATGAGGAGAAGCCAGTTAAGATCTTGGATCATAGAGCTAAAGTTATATTCAATAAGACTACTCACTTGTCCAATGTACTATGGTAGAACCATAAGTACAAATAGGAAACATGGGAACTAGAGGAATCCATGAAGGAAAATTACCCACACCTATTTTTAGCTTAGAATGTAAAACAAAAATTTGAGGGTGAAATTTCTTAAGGGGGAAGAATGTAACGAACCAATGATTTATCAATGAAATTCCCTTATTATAATAATGTATTATAGTATAATCACATAATATTTTATATATATAACATGATAAAAACATTATAAATGAAGAATTAGTGAAATAAAAGGTATCTTGAGACGTTAAGAAACATATACTGATGAAATGGTAACTTGGCCATTGAAATAGTAATGTGACCATTATGAATAGTAAAGTAGCCAATGTAATAGTAACCTCACCAATTAAATTATAAATAAAATATATCCATCTTATAAGTTCCAATTAGATATAATTATATCATAGTATAAGTAAATAAATATTTTAAAAATAAGTAATTAAGTGTTGGTTTTTTTTAAGTTGTAAATATTTAATTAAAATTTTATGAATAATTTAATAATTTAAAAGAAAATGTATTTTCATAAAATTTATTCTTAAATAATTATTTTTATGTCTTATAATTATAATATAATTTCATGATACCTTAATTAATTTTTCAAAGTATTAGAAAAATGGTTTTAATTTTAAAATTTGTAGTTTTGAAGTAAATTGTAATTTTAACTAAAAAATTAAATTTCTAATATTTAAGAAATTATTTTCCTAAAATGGGGTTCATTTATGTATTCTAAACTTTGAAAAATGGTTAGGGTTATTTTTTGGGATTTTTCTCAAATACTTGAATTTTTTATGAATAGGGAAATACAGTAATTTACCGTATATTATAAGTTTAATACATTATTCATTGATTCATGGATGATTTAAGTACCATTGGTTCGAACTAAAATGATATTATTACTGTATTTAGTCTCAATAATTATCACTATTTCTTATCTTGTGCAAAATAATCAACTAATGAATTAAATATTGAGAAAACTCCCCTCTCCTCCACTACAAAAACCACCACTCACCCCCTCTTCTCCTCAAACCTCGCAAGCCTTGTTCCTTGTCAAAATTCTGCTCAAATCTCTTCCCAATCCTCTCCTCCACGTCTAGGAGCTCTTATTATTATCAAAATACCAATACCTCTTCCCTAAAGAGGCTCTCAAGGAAGATAAATTCAAGAGGTAAATTCCTCTTTTCGTTTCTTTTCTTTTCAAGTTACTTTCTTTTCTATCCTCACCTACCCTCATCCAAATGGTATGATAACTTGAGTACATTACATATACTATAATTTTTTTTTGTTAATGTAATAATTCATAATCATATCTATTTTACCCTTTGTTTATATTACAAATGGAAACACCATCCGAGATGTGTTAATTTATCACATACAAGGATGACGGGTTTTCAATTTCTATTATCGTCTTCAATTATGGTTATGAAACCATTTTTATATTTTAAAAAGATTATTATATATTTAATATATTCTATTTAATCTTCTGTAATCCTTTTTGAAAAATGGTATTAATTTATAAAACAAAATGAGTTCATTGTGATAAAAAACCACCAATTAACCCAAATTGTTATCATTAAAGTTTTATATAATGATTCATCCTCACTCCAAATAACAAAATGAATTTTATAAAAATTTAATATTCTATATGTTCTATAACAACATAAAACCTCAATTCTAGAAAACCATCCTCATATTACATGATTATTCGTATATGTATATAAGTAAACTGATCATGAAAATCAAGGAAACAAACACTCAATGAAATTTAACCTCTTAACCCATAAAAATGACATGAATGAACTTAATAAGGTTATAATAAATCAATTTTATCTAAAATAGGTTCTATAATTTTTAATTAATGAATCTAATTTGATTATCCAGTACATTAAGATCAACAGAAGAACACCTTTGGACTTAATGTAAGGGATTCTACCCGAACCTCCATTATTCCTTTGGGTTATTCTTACTCTCTCTTTACAGAAAAGAAATTACCATTTCTTTTTATGTAAATATTTTTAATTTTGTGTATATATTAAAACTAATGTTTCAAGATCCACTAATCCTTATTTTTGGGTATTATATATGTTTTTAAAAGGTTCCATACTCAATTATTCTTGAAAAGCAAGTCTATTTTAAGGAAACTTATCAAATTATTACCCATTTTAAAGTGTGACCCATAATATGATTCTAGCCACAATAATTTAATAAAACTAATAATTTTATTATTAAAACCTTCTAGTTTCACTTTTGGTTTTATATAAAAAATTATCCCCTTTTCTATTTTAAATGATCTTTTATATTTTCCTTAAACAGCACTAAAATATTTTAATTATAATGTTTATTAAATACTCTTTTTACATGTTAACACTTAAATTTGAAAAAACTTATCATGATATATGCCTATTATACCTTATTATTTTCCATTCATGATATAATTCCTTTCCTTCATGGATACTTTTATGATACGCCCATTGGTTAGGCTTTATGACATGATTATGATACCCATTTCTTTCCATGGGTGCCCTTATGTTTATATATGACTAATTGTGTATGATTATTTATGTGGAAAACATATTAATGAACATGTTATTATGGTTTCACCCAGATAGCTCTCTAATTCATTAGGAAAATTTTAGTCCCATGAAACTTTATGTGCAACGGTCTTAGCGGTTAGCCTTGACTTGTGCTTCATATGCAACGGTCTTGGTGGTTAGCCTTGAATTGTGCTACTCTATCTGCAAAAAGCCTTGACTCGTGCTAAATTCATGTTTTATGTTGCTTCCACATTTCTATGCTTCCATTATTATATGATTACATGTTTTATATGTTATGGTGTTTAATCATATTTCATACCTTTTTATATTATTATGTCATGCCTTCTAACCTATGTGATAAGATTTATTCTTATGTTTATTCCCTTACTGAGATTTTAGCTCATCCATTTGTTCAAGTTATCATCAGGTTATCCTATATTGATGTAAGGTCTCAAAGTAAATTAGTAGTTCTTTATAAATATTAAATAAAAAAATTATTTAGTTCCATGTCTTCAGTTTCATGTACCTAGTCTTACAAAACACTAGACCTTACAATCCTTGACTTGTAATTTGATGTATAATAATGCTTGGAATCATGTAATGATATGTGTAAAAGGATAGGGTATCTATATATATATATACCCCAGAACTTCCCCTTGGGTTTCACGAGTCGTTTTCCAATAAGGCGGACGGTACCCTCAAGCTTTGTGTGGATTACTGAAAATTAAACCAGCTCACAGTAAAGAACTGATATCCACTACCACAAATAGAAAACATGTTGTATTAACTCCAAGGAGATATGGTGTTTTAAAATATTGATTTGAGTTTGGGTTACCATCAGGTACTTGAAAGGCCTTTAGACATGACTCATACAACTTTCCAGAGAATATATGGTCTTTACGAGTACCAAGTTATGTTGTTAGGCCTCATGAATGCACCATCCATTTTCATGTCTCTGATGAATCATTTCTTCTACCCATATCTAGATTAATTCATGGTAGTCTTTTAGATGATATCTTATTGTAGTATCACACACGTCTTGAACGTGAAAAACATATTGAGAATGTGATGAATACATTGAGAGGGCACTAGATTTATGAAAATCTCGCTAAATTTCACTTTTTGATTGTCAAAGTCCACTTACTAGGACATATCATCTCAAAGAAATGAGTATCAGTAGACCTAGAGAAGGTGAGATTTGTAGTTTCTTGGGATTATCCAAAGAACATCCTTGATATACAGAGCTTCTTTAGGCTATCTGAGTATTATAGACACTTTATCCAAGATTTATCATGCCTAACAACACCTCTTACAGACTTGACTAAGAAGGGTGTGAAATTTGTATGGTCAGAATCTTGTGAAATATAATTTCAGGAGTTTAAGGGAATGTTTACTTCAGTGTCAATTTTTATTCTTCCAGAGCTAGGTAGAAGATACATGGTTTATTTTGACGCATCAGGTATTACGCTAGGAGCAGTGTTGATGTAGGATGAATGACCCATATCATATAGGTCTCATCAGTTGAATCCTCATGAGTAGAATTACTCAATGCATGACCTAAATCTATTTGTTGTTGTTTTGCATAATTTACATTGTTGGAAGCATTATTTACTTGGGGATCATTTTTTGGTATTCATTAATCACAAAAACCTCAAGTATATCTTTACATAGTGTGATCTGAATCTCAAGAAACATAGATGGGTTAAATAAATACAATAATTTGATTTTGAGATCACCTATATGTTTGGGGAAGGTAATGCAGTAGATGATTCTCTAAGATAGAATACTCATACATAGGCAGTTTAGGAGTCCAGTGGTGAGTGAGGGTATATGGACTTGTTTTCAGAGATGCATGTTGAGGGTCAGTAGGATCATAGCTAGACTATCCTCATAGCTCTTGCAGTGACCTCTACCACTCTATAGTGAGTGAGAATGAGACAAATTTCATATCTTTATTGATTACTCCTGAGGGACAGTATCTCATATAAGGATGCAGTGTTAATTTGGACCATCGATGAGGATGAGACCCTATGCATACATGGACATGTCTAGGTTCTAGTAGAGATTCTATAGGAGTTGATGTATGGATTTCATTCCTCAGTTTGGGTAGTACATCCTGGTGTCACCAAGATTTATTGAGACTTATGTCGCTATCATTGGTGTCCTGGTATGAAATTAGAGATAGATGGATTTATCACTTGGTGTTCTACCTACCAGTGGGTGAAGGCAGAACACCATTAACCGGAAGGACTGCTACAGTTGTTGTCTATTCCTGAGTGGAAATGGGATGATGTCTCTATGGAATTCATGATATGTTTTACTAGATCACATGAAGGTAACAATAAAGTTTGAGTATTATTTTATTGGTTGATGAAGGTCACGCACTTATTATCTATCCAATAGACTTTCTCAGTAGATGAGCTAGGGATTCTATACATCAGGTAGGTCATATGCCTTCATGGATATCCATGTTCTATCATATCTGACAGGTACACTCACTTCACATATCAGTTCTGGAAATGTTTTTAGAAGGCCTTGAGTACACTAGTGCTTCTGATCATAGCTTATCACCCTCATACCAACGGTCATATAGAGTGCATGATTCAAGTGTAGGAGGACATTTTTCGATCATGTGTACTTGACTTCAGGTTTTCTTGGGAGAAACACATACCCCTTTATAAGTTTACTTAAAATAATATTTTTTAGGCTACTATTCAGATAGATCATTACAAGGCCTTATATGGTAGGCCATTTCGATCACCACTGTGTTGGTTAAAGTTAAGGCAGGTAACTTTACTTGGACCATATCTTGTTCAGGAGACTTTAGAGAAAGTCCAGCTAATCAGGAAGTGCATGTTGACATCTCAATCCAGGAAGCAGTCATACACTAACTGTTTTTGATGACCTCTTGAGTTCAAGGTTGGGTAATAGGTTTTCTTGAAAGTTTTTTCCAGGTTAGGCCATCAATGGATTCAAAGGCAGGGTAAGATTTCACCTCAATGCATTGGACCCTTTGAGATTTTAGAACGAATCGGAAAAGTGGATTATCAGATAGAACTTCCTCAGAGATACCGGTATGGGCATAATTTTTTTCATGTTTCTCACCTATGTCAGTATTATACAAACACATCACATGTTTTAAAACCTAATTTGGTTGAGATAGATGTTGATTCTTCCTTTTATAACTACCCAATGAATATCATGGATCAGAGTTTGAGGACTCTATGAGGTTGGTCAGTTCCTTTAGTACAGGTGTTAGGGCAGAACGATCGAGTACAGGATGAGACCTAGGAGTGGGAAGCTAAAATTTATGCCTAGGTACTGGAGATTTTCTAAAGTGATTCCTCTTTACCATCAGAAGTCCAACTCGAGGATGGGTTTCTTTAAAGATGGGAAGTTTAATGACCCATCTTTTCACTAAAGTATGAATCATTGTATTTCTAACTAAATTCCTTTTTTTCTCTTGGTAAACACGCCTTAAGGATTAAGGAAGGTATAAGGATCATTTGGGGATTCCTTAGATCTCAAATCTATTAAAATTAAATAGGAATACTGGTCTTTATGGTTAGAACATGGTTAGAGCTAATTGTGCATCTTAATTTCATGGGAAACTCAGTGCACAACAGAGGCCGCACTATTTGTCTACAACCTTGTGATTTGGGTCACATGACTGTATGAAATGTCTCATACATCGAGTAATGGATTTTTTCATGGATTTAAAATGGTTAGTCAAACCATGCACCTAGATCGTGTGATTGGGGTTCTTGGATAGTGGATGGTGCATGGTTTTTTCAACCGTGCTGTCAAACCATGTGATCTACTTTTTTAGGCAGAATTTATGATTTTTCCCTTAAACGGTTTTAAAAACCTCACCTTATTTACTTCTTATATAGTGGATA
Organism: Viscum album; assembly: GCA_963277665.1. Taxonomy (NCBI): domain Eukaryota; kingdom Viridiplantae; phylum Streptophyta; class Magnoliopsida; order Santalales; family Viscaceae; genus Viscum; species Viscum album. Next base: position 376,280,566 of record OY728119.1, read on the forward strand.
GAACTCCCTCATTTCTTTACTTTTAGAGATCCTCCTCAAGATCTCCATCGATTATTTTCCATTAATTCTCCGTCTAATCTTAGATTTCATCATCATCGGTCACATTAGATCTATAATGATAATTTTTCTACTTTGGTGATTTCTTCCATTATTCTTTGAATAAAAGGCCAAGGGTGGATGGGTGGTCATCCAAGAACCTAAGGTAGGTGGTATATAATTTTTTCCTAAAAGTTAATGAGTTTGTATAGTATTTTCTAATGTGCCGCATGTCATACATTTTCACGCATTTCCTTAAAATATGTTTAATTTATTTAATTAATTGTACCATGTTTAATCACTAACATAGACCCGTAATAATTTTTGATAGGTTTCCTACCTCTTGTATTCCACCCCTTGGGGAGTTTTTAATGAATTCCACTTTTTGATTTAAATGTTTAATTGACCCAAACACTATCTAAGTGTTTGGTCTTAACATTAAAATGGTTTTTCTTTGCTTGTAAATCAAGCAGTTTAATTAAATTAAATGATAATGGGTGGAAAATCCATGACAAGTGTTTCATACTTATATTTATATGGATTATTTAATTTTGAATTCCATGGTTATATCAGTAATACTATTTATAAATGCTTAGAGGAAATTCCTCATGATGATGATGATGATTATTATTATTATTATTATTATTATTATTATTATTATCCTACCATGGATATTAGTTAGTGAACAATGATTAAGGGATTTATTGAGCATGGTGTTCCATGCTCCCTTACGTTGGGTGATGGGTATGATGTCTCGCACTATTTACTTTCATTTGGTTGATAGGAATGAAATTCCACATTACCTTGTATTGAGTGTTGGGTGTGAAGACTCACCCCACTATCTCTAGTGATGGGTATGATGTCGTGTATTCATATGATATTCAAGTATAGTACCTGTGCGGGATCCCTTGGCTCATTATACTAGTCATGGATACTTGAGATATACCTCGGGTCCATCTAGAACATGGTATCCATGTATATGCCTCTAAATTTTATCATATATAGAGTGTATATACAAGTATACAAATTGTATGTATGTATGTATGTATGTATGTATGTATGTATGTATGTATGTATGTATGTATGTATGTATGTATGTATGTATGTATGTATGTATGTATGTATGTATGTATGATTACGTATATATAGTAAATTGATCAAACTCTTTCTGGACTATGCAGAAATAGGAAAAGTCTATCGGGTGTCTAATAGGGACATGAGTTGTATTTATTTTCCAGCATTGGTTATTATTGTTATACTTGCATACCTCTATGATATGTATACTGAATGGATTATTTCTAGACATCATTTTTGGTGTATTATTGATTTTATCTCACACCCTACTCAAGTCACCTTTTGTACCTGAGTAGACTTTATGTTTGTAGTTGTTGAAAAGTGAAATCACCATGTCATGGATACTTTATCTATTAAGCTTATAGAATAGAGCATGGGATTAGAGGAATATATGTATACTCATGATACTGGTGGATATTTTCATTGGTAATTCTATATTTTTTATAGCTTGTTGTATACACATGTATCATGTATCCCATGTTTCCCCTTTTTTGTATATCATCATGCCATGATATCATTTTGTATATGACTCAGTATATGGGATTTTGATTATTATTATTGTTTCTTAATTGTTTATTCTTCCATGGTTGATTATTATACTTATTTTTGTTTTTCTATATGTTATATTATTCTTATGTTATTGTTTGTTTATTTATTATTACTGTCATCCTACTTTGATATGAGGGTATAGTCTTACCATTGTGCCACCATGGACCCTCATTGCTAGTTGGTAGCCTATGAAATACAGGGAGGAGTTCTTGAGTCCATGTGACCCACTAGATAAGGGCACTGGTTAAAGGGCTCCCAAGTCAGGATGTTACAACCCATGCCTTCCACTAAGAGACTTGATAACCAAAAAATTGTTTGATTCTCTCCACCACTAGAATGATATGAATGTCTTGGCGTGATCTTATCATTTAAACAATGATAGTTTAAATTAATTCTTCATCTAATGACGAGTGATCCTGTGACTGATTTGGGTTCACACATATGTGTGGAGTAAATCTAGTAATGCACTAACAGTGAAAATTGTTATCAATTATAGATCTCAAATTCATCTGATAGTCTATATAATATTTATCACACCAAATCAAATAATAAAATGTATTTGAATATTCTATAACATAAATAAATTTTATTTCAATGTGATATTGTTTTATTTCATTTTTTATTGCTTATTTTCTTACAAAATGTCTTCCAATATACAGAACACCTTTATCCGAAATTAGATTGATGCGACTAATAATTCCTTGAAATTCTATACTAGGAGTAATAATTAGACAATAAAACTACAGAAATCATGTAATGACTTTGACCGGCCATGATATCAATGGTGGAGGATGGTTAAAAGGTCATTTGAACCTCACTGGAGTGGGATTAGAATGTTCTTTGGAATCTTATTCTTATTTAGCTACCTCATCATCTTCTTGTTCTGTATTTCATCATCCTCAAGATTATCAACCAACAAATATAATTTGTTTTGAGGAATATCCATGGAAACATCACTTCCTCTATGAGACATCACAACATGAGGATATGAAATTGTGACCTAAGGATATGAAGGAAAAAATACCATTGATGGTGGAACTTATTGAGGTGTTATAGATTGAGAATATGGAATTGTATCATGAAGTTGTGATGGACCAACTTTCAATGTTAATGGAACTTTTATTGTAGCTATGGTGACATAAAACTCCATCATTTGATTTTTATATTGATACTTAACTAATGAAAATAGTTGTTTCTACTCATCCTCATAAGTTAGTGGATAGGATATATTCCATAACCGATCTTCAAATTTTAGATGTTTGTATATTATGGATGTAATGACCTAGATTTTAATGAAGGTACAACTCATTTTTTTGGTTTAATTCATTTTTTTCTTGGTAAACATTCTCTATGGTATAAGGAATGTTATGGAAGCATATACGGCTTGTTTGAAGCCTAGAATTCTGGAAAATGGGGAAGTAGATTGGGTCGTATGGTTAGTGCACAATTAGTGCTAATCGTGCGACTCAACTGTGTGAGGCACCCAGTGTATAGGGGAGTTCACAAGGTTTGTCTAAAACCATGTGAGTCAAGGTGTACTCCCATGTAAAAGATTTATACATATTGAGAGTGGGTTTAATAGGGATTTTTCATGGTTAGTAAAATCGTGTGTCTATCCCATATGGGGTCCCTTCTTAAGAAGTGTATGGAACATGGTTTGGCCAATTGTGTGGCCAAACTATGCGACCCATTTTTAAAGGGTTAAATCTCAATTTCTCATCTGAATTTTTTTAACACAAATCACTCCTTCCTCCTTCTCATTTTCAAAAGATGTGAACTCCTCCCCTCTCCCATGGATTCTTCCTCCTTTGAACCTAGGGATTTTTATTGCACCTTCATCTGAACTCCAAGTCGACCATCATTGAAATTTTTTGATAGATATAGGTAAGATCCTTAATCCTATTGCATCCAATAAAAGTTTATATTTCCATATCTTACTCTATTTTGGTGAAATTTCATTCTCCCTATGTTTAGGGCATTGGATTTTTCTTCCATTTTCTTTCGTTATACTTAAAATCTGAAGCCAATAATGGATGAGGAGTCGTCTATGACCCTAAGGTAGGTGATCTAGTCATTTTACATAAAATTTTTGATGTTCTCATAGTGTCGTTGGTGTGTTGTACACTGGCCATTATCATGCATTTCCCTTAAATTTGTTCTTCCTTTATAAATAAATTCAAGTATGTTGTTATACTCTCATAGACCCTTTTTAAGTGATTAGAGGATGGTGACCTCTTGATTGTTTCCCCTTTGGGTGTGCCAAATTAATTTTCCTATTTTGTATAATTTTTTTAGTTGACCAAATCACCTTTAAAGTGTTTGGATTGACCATAGGATTGAATTTCCTTACCTTGATGAATTAAATGGATTGTTTAAATTAAATGGAAATGGGTGGAAAGGCCACACGTCCTGTTTTATAATTATGAACATGAAATATATGAATTTAGAACCCTTGATATATGTGTTATGTGACTATGAATATATTAGAGGCAACCCCTCATATTTATTATTATTATTATTAGTATGTCATTTCTATTTTCTAGTGAATGATGGTTAAGGGACTTTTTGAGAATGATGTTTCATGATCCCTTACATCAGGTTTTGAGCATGATATCTCTCTCCATTATACTTATATCTGAATGATGGGAATGATGCTCTACATTACCTTATTTCAGGTGCTGGTCATGACGTCTCACCACACATATCTCGATTTTTTATCAATATTTCTCACATTCACATTAGATTCTGGGCTTGTACCCTCTTCTAGAGCCTATAGCTCATTAGACTAGTCATAGACACCTAAGTTGCGAGCAAGTCCATCTAGAACCTAGTATCCATGTATATGGATATAAATGCCCTCACATATAGTGTGTGTATACATGTATATGATATATATATATATGTGATTACTATATATATTCTATTATATCATCTTATGCTAAAACAGGAAGAGTCAGCTATGTATCTGATAGGAACCTGATTTTCCTGGTATTTATTATTCAGGATTGTTTTTATTCATTACACATGAAAACTACTATGTTATGTACACTGGATAGATTATTTATAGACATTGTTGGTGGTGACCTACTGATTTTATCTCACACCCTAATCAATCTATCTTTGGTACTCGAGTATCTTACATTTATACAGGTATGGACAAGGGTAAGCACCCAACTTCGAATGTTTGATCTGATTTACTTATAGCTTGGATCATGGGATTAGAGGACTGGGCATATGCTCATGAAGCTAGTGGAGTAGTATTTTGGTATTTTTATATTTTTTATAGCATGTTTTGTATGAATGTACCTTGTATCCCCTCTTTCCTTTTTTTATATCAGTATGCAATGACATAATCATGTATATGAATCGTCCTATGGGATTTTTACTATTATTATTGTTTTTGGTTGTTTACACTTTTATAGTTATTTATTGTATATGTTTCCACTGTGTCATATGTTATATTATACTTTTTATATTATCTTTTTATTTATTTATGGTATCTATTGTGTCACTTTAATATGAGTTTATAGTCTCTCCACTATACCACCTTAGACCCTTGTTTTTAGTTGGAAGCGTTTGGCATACGGGGAGGCATGCTTGAGGCCATGTGACCCACCAGCTTGGGGAACCGGTTGAGTGGATCTCGGGTCGAGACATTACAAATTGGTATCAGAGAATTATTTTCCATTTTTTATTACTATTTGGGTATTATACAGAAGACTAGTATATGATGGAATTTTATAATGAGCCTATGTATAGGAGTAGCTAACCCACATATAGAGGAAACCCAAATTACCTGGGATGGTTTAGTATTGTTCTGATTTTTTTTCCTATTATAGTTGATATGATTTCATTATGGAGTTACATACATGACTTGTGATATTATTAGTGTTGATGTTATTGATATGGAATTTTTTTTCCTTGACCTTATATGGTAATGAATTAGTATCTCATGCATCATTATAGGCACATTAGGACTAATATACCAGGCATTTTTCCATGTCATGCCTACTTTCTGCATGCATTTATCTGTAGCATATAGTTAGTTCTTAGATTATTAAATATTGAAATGTGATGAAAGGTCTTGTAGGTATAATATAACTAGACTAATTAAAGTCCCTACAACAATATAAAGGGTTTTTTCTTGCATATATTGGTGATGAAACCTTAATTATTCAATTATATCATGTTATGGGTTTTGGACCTATTGGTCCTGGAAAGTGATATATTTATATAATTTTATAAATAAATAAAAACTTATACAAATTTAAATCTTTAAAAGTGAAATGGTTACCACTAAATGGGATGCCAATTGAAAAGTAAAGGGTGTTTTTCTTTATACCTTGCAATTGACACTCTATATAACAGAACCACTAATATCTTATATGAGACCTTGACCCAAACCTGGACTTAGTAGTGGTTAGATGAGGGTATATCTTGAATTTGATGTCCTATTATAGTCTTTTCCTTTTCACCTAGACCTGGATTTTGGAGCAGCTAGAGAGGTGTGACTTTTTCTATAGGAAGGTTGTGCACCTATCCTAATTATCTATCTATGATCTTTTCCAACTGTTGAATTCTATTATGAGGCATGTGTTTGGAATTGTAGAATCATTCCACCATGATAGCCTTATGTCATATTCCAAGAGGGCAGTGATGACCATGCACCAGATTTGGTGTTCCCTAAGCCACTCGTGATGCCTCCTACAGTGAAAACTATAGCACTACCATTAATTTTTGATATGGTAATCGATGCCCAATTTCAAGAGGGATTTTTCTATATGATGCAATCTATGTAATATTTTTATCAACCTGTCCCGGCTATGGTAGAGTTGACTTGGGATTTCTAAGAGCAATATCCTCCCACCTTTTGGGGGATGGCGGAGCACATGATTTCGATTCATGGATCAAGGTTGTACTTTCTATATTTGAGCTTCTAGAGATGCCTATAGAGTATAGGTTTAATCTCACTACCTATATGTTATGCAGTTATTCCAAGTGATGGTGGTATTTAATTACCCAGGCAGACCGACATCAAGATATTATCTGGGAATACTTCTAGATGATATTTTATGATTACTTATATCCACATACATTTAGAGATGATAGGGATATAGATTTTATGAACCTATAGTAGGGAGACATATTTTTCATGGAATGTTCTGGTTATTTTATATAGATGTAGTGATTCAATACAACTTTTTTCAGTGATGATCTTGTGACTAATGGGTGATTCAAGGATGGTATGGTATATGTCATCTGGTGATAGTTCAATTTATTTCAACTAAAAACTATTTATGAGATCTTCCACTAGGCCCTCATTACTAAGAGAACGATGGTGGGCACCAGGATGGTTCAGCACCTAAACCTGATAGTAGTTCTTCTAGTGGGCGAAGGCATTGCTTCAAGGTTTCTCATGGGGTTGGAAGAAGTTAGACAACTCATGATGAAAACTTATTTATATGTCACCAGTGTGGGAAACTGGGAAATAAAAAAACCTTAGCATATGTGATATCCAATTTAATTCATAGGTTTCAGCGGGATAGGGAATATCTAGTACTTCTGTAGGAATTTTCCATCAGTTCCTCGTGAGAGGGTATTTACACATACTCCATGTTATACAGAGAGGCCAGTAGTATCTCATCAGGAAGGTATATTGAATACCATTATCCACTCAGAACACGGTGGTAGTAAAGTCAAAGGTAGTCAGACTCAGGATTTGCAGTGCCAGCAGAGCAGGCCTTCTCAGCACAGTCAAGTTGTGACTCAGGCTACGGTACAGGCCAATTACATGTAGTGTAGCCTATTCCGGAGGAGCAGAGTTATAGAACTTCTACTATATGAGTTACTATTCTAGGAAACTCTACTTTAGTATCTAATTTATTCGACATAGGCTTGTATCACTCTTTTATATATAAGGTAATTATGGAGAGTTTGGGCCGCAACATTGAGTTTTTTTGTGGATTTACAAAACTATATACCACATTGGGTATCCAATCAGAGCGTTTTCACTATTTTAAGGATTTCCCCCTTGAGATAGATGGATATCTCTTTGTATGGAATATTTTCATCCTCTACATGAAAGGGTTTGATGTAATTATCAGGATGGACTGGTTGGTTCCATGTCAAGACCATATTGATTTCTATCACCGAAGGGTGACGTTTACATCACCAGAGGGAAGTAGACATATCCGCAAGGGAGAATGGGATGTCCTTTCATCTCGAGTAGGACCTGAGCATCAGGGTCTACGTAGATCGATGGCCTAAATTTTCAATCTTTTCTTGGATGACTAGAGGTTATGACCCACTGTTTTTCTCCTGTGGTGGATTATTTTAGGGACATATTCCCTGACTACTTTTCTATGCTACCTCTAGTGAGAGATGTAGAATTCACCATTTATCTAGTTCTAGGAGTGACACCAGTGTCCATTCCTCCTTATATGATGAACACTATATATATTTTTGAGCTTAATAACAAGTTGTAAGACCTGGAGGCTAAAGGGTTTATATACCCCAACACTTCTCCATGGGGTTCACCGGTCTTTTTTTACATGAAGGTAGATGGTAACCTCAGTATTTGGGTGGATTACCAATGTTTGAAACATATTATGGTTAAGAACTGATATCCACTACCTTGAATATATAACATATTTCAACAGCTCTGAGTAGGCTATCACCAGGTGCATGTTTAGTCATCATACATACCTAGAACATCTTTTGGGGTAGATATAGTCTTTATGAGTACCTAGTAATGTTGTTTGGTCTCAAAAAAATACTTTCTCTTTTCTTGGATTTGATGAATCAGATTTTCTACCGGTATCTAGATTCATTCATGGTAGTCTTTTTAGACGACTTCTTAGTGTATTCTTGCTCTCAACATGACCATGATCATCATCTTGAGATCATGTTAAATACACTAAGAGAGAATCATCTATACAAAAATATCAAAAAATTCCACTTTTGGATCTAAAAATTCCACTTCTCGTGTCATATCATCTCAGAGTCAAGAGTTTTAGTGGACCTATATGAAGTGAGAGATGTAGTTTCCTGGGAGAATCCCAGGAATGACTTTGAAATACAGAGTTTCTTAAGGATATCTGAACATTACAGATGCTTCATCCAGGATTTCTCACACCATGTAGTTCCTCTTACGGGCTTAACTATGAAGGTTGTGAAATTTTTATGGTTAAAATCTTGTAAATAGTTCTTTTAGGAGTTGAAGAGAAATTTGAATTCAGTATTGATCCTGATTCGGCTAGAGACAAGAAGGATCTATATTGTTTATTGTAATGCATTAGGTATCAATCTGAGAGTTATTTGGATATAGAATGAGCAATACATAGCAGACGGGTCTCATTAGTTGAGGCATCATGAGCAGAATTACCCAATGCACAACACCAAACTAGTATCCACTATACATGCTCTATGTTTTTAGAGAAAAAAATTACTTAGGGATCATTTTTTGGTGTTCAAGGACCAAAAAAACCTCAAGTATATCTTTACACAATGTTATATGAATCTCAAGCAGTGTAGATGGGTTTAGTACCTACAATCCTTCAATTTCAAGCTATCCTAAATGCCTAGAAAAGGCAATGTTGTATTCGATTCTCTAAGCCAAAAGACTCGGATGAAGTCCATTCAGGAGACCAATGTTCGGTGGTAGCTCATGACCTTATTCTCAGAAATTCATGTTGAGTTTTAGGAGGATAAGGGGAAGACTATCCACTTGGCTTTAGTAGTGACCTCTACCCTTCTATAATGGGTGTAAAGGAGACAACTCTCTTATCCCTAGGGCTTAGTCTTAAGGTAAATTATCTAGGAAGATGATTCATCTTCTGGTTATAGTGTGGATGAGGATGATACCTTACACTTTCATAGGCATGTTTGGGTCCCAGAAAACATCATAGAGGAGCTGATGTGGGAATTTATAGACTCATCTTGGGAAGTACATCCTAGTGTCACCAAGATGTATCAAGAATTACATCACCAATATTGGTGGCCTAGTATGAAATGGGAGATAGCCAATTTTATCACTTGGTGTTCTACGTATCGGCAAGTGAAGATAGAACATCAGTGACTGAAAGGACTTTTAAAGTCATTTTCCATTCCTGAGTTATTGGTTTTGGTTGACAAAGGTCAGGAACTTTTTACCTATTCAAGATACCTTCTTGGTAGATGATCTATGGAGACTATATGTTAGGGAGGTCATACGTCTTCATAGATCTCCCCAATTTATCATATCTAAAAGATATTCTCACTTTACTTCTCGGTTACGGTAGTGGTTGTGGAAGGATTTGGGTACATAGGTGATTATAAGAATAGAAAATCATCCTCAGACCGATGCACAGAAAGAGCACATGATTTAGGTGTTAGAGGACATGCTTCGTTCTTGTGTCCTTGTATTTGGGAGTTCTTGGGAGAAACACACACCCCTTGTCGATTTCTCTCATAATGAAATATTTAATGATGTCATTTATATGGATCCTTATGAATCCTTATATTTTAGGCCTTTCCAGTCACCTCTATGTTGGTTAGTAGTAGGGTAGGAAGCATTTCTTGTACCACATCTTATCTAGGAGACTTAGAAGTAGGTCCAATAGATCAGGAATCACATGTTTATGGATCATTCTATACAGTAATCTTATGACAGCCAATACTAATGACCTCTTGAGTTTGAGGTTGGTGATCATGTTTTCTTGCGAGTTTCACCTGGGTTGGTTCATTGATGTATTTGGAGGTAGGGTAAGCTTTCACATAGATTCATTGGACCCTTTGAGGTTTTGAAGTGAATCGGGCCAATGGATTACCAGATACCACTTCATCAGAGATACCATTCTATGCATGATGTCTTTAACATATCTCATCTTCGTTGGTATTATCCATACCCATCGCATGTTTTACATCCTGATGAGGTTGAGTTGGATTTGGATTCTTCCTTCGAGGAGTATCTAGTGATTATCATGGATTGGAGTGTGAAGTTACTCTAAAGAGGGTCAGTTCCATTATTATGAGTGCTATGGAAGAACAGTAGATTACAGGATGAGACTTGGTAATGATAAGCTGATATACAAACCCTGTGGCTAGATATTTTTTTAGATTATCCCTCTTTACCCTCAAAAAGGCCAACTCGGGGACGAGTTGCTTTAAGAAGGGTAGATTGTAATAAATAGGCTTTTCATGAAGGTATGTATATATTTTTTGTTCAAATTCTTTTTTTTCTTGTTAAATGTGTCCTATGTCCTAAGGAAGGTTGTGTGTATGTCCTAGGCTTGTTCAAAGCCTAGATTTTATAAAATGGAGAAGCATAGTGGGTTGCACGGTTAGCTTATGATTAGTGCTAACTATGCAACTCAACCATGCTAGGAACACCGTGCATAGGGGAGGCCACATGGTTTGTATAAAACCATGAGAGATTAGGTTCACACCTTTAAAAAAGTTTCAGACATCATGATAGTGGATTTCTCATGGATTGCACATAGTTAGGAAAATCGTACACCTAGCCCATGTGGGGTCCTCCCTTAGGAATTTTCTGGTGCACAGTTGGTGCACGATTTGGACAATCATGTGGTTAAACCATAAGAATTAGTTTTAAAGGGTGAAATTTCAATTTTTCCACATAAATATTTTTTAACACAAATCTCTCCTTCATCCTCATTTCCAGCGGATGTGAGATCCTCCCCTCCCATGTGGGTTCTTCCTCCTTCAAACCTAGGGATTTTCATTATGCCTTCATCAGAAATCTAAGTCGACCATCATCAGAATCATTGGATATCTAGAGGTAAGATCATTAATCCTAGTTCATCCAATATAATTTTATCTTCCTGTCTCTTATGCAATTTTGGTGTGAAATCATTCACCCTATTTTTATGTCATTGGACCGTTCTTATGTTTTCTTCTGTTCTACTTCAAATATGAAGCTGATATTAAACAAGGAGTCATATATGGCCCTAATGTAGGTGTTCTAATTGTTTTCATTAAAAGTTGTGATGTTTTCATAGCTTCACTATTGTGCTGCACATCGGCCATTTTTTTGTATTTCCCTTAAATGTGTTCTTCCTTTATAAATAAATTCAAGCATGTTGTTATTCTCCTATGGACCCTTTCTAAGTGATTAAAGGATCTTGAACTCTTGATTATTTCCCCTTTGAGTGTACCAAATTAATTTCACTCTTTTATATAATTTTTTAGCTGACCAAAGAACATTTTAAGTGTTTTTCTTAACCATGGAATTGAATTGATTTTCCTTGAAGAATTAAATGGATTGTTTAGATTAAATAGAAATGGGTGGAAAGTCTGCACCTCATGATTTATAATTATGAACTTAAAATATATGAATTTTTCAACCTTGATATTTTTTATATGTGACTATAAATGTATTATAGGTGACCCCTCATGGTTATTATTATTATCATGAGTATTTCATTATTATTTTTTGGTGAATAATGGTTAAGGGACTTATTGATAATAAAATTTCACCCTCCCGTACATTGGGTTTTGAGCATGATGTATCCCATGTTTATGCTTATGTCTATATGATGGGAATGACACTCCATGTTCCCTTGATTCGGGTGTTGAGTATGATATCTCATCCCAACTTATCTCGAGTGTTGAGAATGAAGTCTCTTATTCGCATGAGAATATAGTCTTGTAACCTCTGCTGGATCCTATCACTCATTTGACTAGTCATGGGTGCCTGAGTTACACCCCAGGTCCAGCTAGCACCTAGTATCCATGTATATGGATCTAAACATCCTCATGTATAGTGTGAATATACATGTATACAATGTGTGTGTGTGTGATTACCATATATGTATGGTTTTGGATTAGACTGTTACACCAGCTTATGCCGAAGAAGGTAGAGCTATCCAGGTGTCCTGTATGAACCAGATCTGGTTGGTATTTATTATTCTTCATTTTTTATTATTCATTATACTTGCACATTGTTATGATATGTACACTAAATGTATTATTTCTAGACATCATTGGTGGTGACCTACTAAATTTATCTCACACCCTACTTAGGCCACCTTTGATACCCTAGTAGGTTTCATGTATCTAGGTATGGACTATCAGTTTTGGGCATGGTGGAAGTGTTTGGTGGTGGGTGATAATAATCATTACCCAAAACCAAGAGTGAGGATCATTCATTTCAAATTTATAATTAATTTATTTAATATTTTGAAAAAATAAGTACTTGGTCTTAGGAACTTTTTTCATTGTTGACTGTTGATTGTCTAAAATAGCCATTTTATATTACCTTTTTTGTGTTGTGAAGATCCAAGGATAGAATCCCTCTAAAGGTGATCCACACATGCTACTATGATCTCTAAGAAACACCACTGAATCTTTGAATGCTATCATGGTGAGTTGAATTTCTTTCATTGTTCATTCTTGATTACTTGTTCTTTGGTCTTGAATAAATCTCTCATGCATTTATTGTTCTTAAGAGGGAGAGAGAAGGGGGATTTGAGAGAGAATTCATTGTGCGGAACAATTCTCTATTCTCAATTTTGAATTCTCTACACAATAGATATAGTCGTCTATTTATAGATTTGGGATTTTGGTTAAAATATTATTTAATTGCATTCCAACCATTAAATAAAATTTATTACCTTTAATAAATCTCATGTCACATAATATTATTATTATTTATATTATTTTATGGCGCATTCCAACTTGCACAATAAAAAATATTATTTAACCATAGTGTTAATTAATATTTGTCATCAGACATGATCTTGGCCCATTTGAACTCCTCTTGCATTTATTAAGCACTCGAATAAAAATTTTATTCATAAATAAATATTTCATTCACATATCGGTGAATAAATATTTATTAAATATTCAATAAAATAAATAAATATATTTTTATTCACATGTCGATGAATAAATATTTATTTAATTTATGTGATCAATATATCTTGAATAAAATTATTTCTTGGACCTGAGAATAATATTTATTCCATTAATTAAACTCAAATATATTTTAATTGAGATCAACGTAAATTCTTAGTGTGTGACCATATAGGATTATTTCTCATAGGCATTAGGCGGTCTTTCCTAAAGTATAATATTACTGTCTAGAAACAGGTCAAGGAACTGAAGAGAAAGATCATAATTTCACAACCTTGACAACCACATATGAATGCTCACTATGTAATATAATCCCTTTATAACAATATCTCATCAAGCAGGTTGCATGAAGGTGTCATAAACCTATTTACTCAATATTTATTTCTTTGACTATCTGAAATAAACACATCATTACACCATGGCCATGGAATTTAATGTGATGGTTCTATTTGAATTTAAAGGGTTGAGATTTCATATTCCATAAATATATAAGGGAAAAATTCTTCCTTGACTTATCCATTAATGACATGTCAATCGTGATGCACCCAACATACCCTACTTCTAACCAACATATGGCATGATGGTTTTCATCAGTAAATCTATGTGTGCGAGTCATGACATGCATTAATAATAATTTAAGGACCATTGAAAACACTTTAAAATAGGAATATATAATGACACTAAAACATGTGAAATTCCTATTGGTGGCTCTATTCTCATAATCTTCTATCTTGCAGATTATTGGTTGTGAAATTCATGAGAAGAAGCCTCATCCTCTTATGAGCACTTGCAGCTAATAGTTTAAATACTATATGTCCCATCATAGTATGTTATCCAACCATATAACTAAATTAAGAATATTATCATAGAAATTCAATATTATCATCATAGAGTATAATATCTATGACCTTATCAATGTGAAAAATACTCTACGTCATTATTACATTAAATACATATAGAAATAATGAAAAATATATAATAAGACAATAAATTAATATTCAATACATAGAATATATATGTAATCAAAGTACAATCATTTGGTCCTAGGAAACCAACTCTAACAAACTCCTACTTAGACTAGAGACATATTCCTACAATATTGAGTCAAGGCTTTAGTCAATAGGTTCTCCATGTTGTTTTCCATGGTAATAATTATCATCGAAACCTCGCCTCTATGTGAAAAATACCTCAAGAGATGATAATTCTGAAGTATGTGCTTATTCTACTAATGTGACCTTGGATCTTTTATGAGAACCACTGCTACAGTATTATCACAATAGAGTGTGATAGGATCTTTACTTCTAGGTACCACATAAAGTTATTAGATAAACTTGTGCATCCATACTGCTTCCTTAGCTACCTTAGAAGCCACAATATACTCAGACTCTTTTGTATAATTTGCAACCCTGACATAATTTGAGCTCTTCCAGCTCACAACACCTCCATTCAAAGTGAAAATGTATCATGTTTAGGACTTCATGTCATCTTGATCAGTTTTTAAACTAGAATTTACATATCCTCTGATGACTAGATCATCATATCCTCTATAGACTAAGAATATATCCATAGTACACATTAGATACTTAAGGATGGTCTTGATTTCCATCCAATGGCGGTCACTTGGATCAACTTGATATCTATCTACCACACTCAATGTATAGGAAACATATATACTAGTAAATAGAATAGCATACATGACTGACCTAATCACTAACATGTATGGAATCCTTTCCACTCTATTTATTTCCTCAGGTTTCTACGGTGACATTTTCCTAGAAAGATGAAATTCATGTGACGCTGGTAATTATCCCCTATTAGATTGTTCCATACTGAATCTCTTTAGTATCTTGTCCATGTATGTACTTTGAATTAGGCTAAGAAGTCTCTTGGATCTATCACAATGTATCTTGATCCCACGAAAATATATTGATTCTCCCAAGTCCTTTATAGAGAAAAATTTATTCAACCATGTCATAACAGACTGTAGGACCAGTATTTCATTTCCTATGAGCAATATGTCATCAACGTATAATATTAAGAAAATTACTACACTACCACTAAAACATTTATAGACACGAGGATTTCATTCATTCTTTATGAAATAAAATTTTGTTATGGGCTCATCAAAATGAATGTTCCATGAGTTGGATGCTTTTTTTAATTCATAAATGAGTCTTCAAAACTTGTATACCTTGTTGGCATCCTTTAGAGTCAAAAAACCTTTAGGTTGTGTCATAAATAAATCTTCTTGAAGGCTCCTATTAAGGAAATTTATTTTTATATCAATTTTCCAAATCTCATGACCATGTAAGGTCATAATGGAAATTATAATTCTGATAGATTTTGATATTTCAATTGGTGAAAAGGTTTTGTTATATTCAATGCTTTGAAATTTTTTGAACCCTTTTGCAACTAGTCATGATTTATAGGTATTTAATTGTCCTTCCATGTACATTTTCTTCTTGAATAAACATTTTAAACCAATGTGATTTAAATATATCAGAGGTTCTACCAAAATATAGACATAGTTTTGGTACATGGGATCCATTTCAAAATTCATGGAATATTTACACTTAGTAACTTTTGTGCCACTTACTGCTTCCTTATAGGTTAGAGGATCGTTATTACAAACTAATAATGAGTCAACCTTATCAGTAACTATAAAACCATAATGTTTTGGTTCTCTTACATCTCTTTTACTTCTATGCAATACTTATGTCTCTAAAATAATTTTTTCTTCCATGGATATTTTTGGAATTAGTTCTTGTACCAACTCTTGTATGCCTTGAGCCTCGACTCCATTGAAGTCTATCTAGCTCCCACTATCTCTTTTATATATTTTCTCCAACTCTAAGAATATGGAGTGTACTTCCACTGTAAACTTTTATTTCTAATGGATTTTATATGTAATATATCCCTTTTTCCATAGGGTATCCTATAAAGGTTCACTTTTCACCTTAGGGTGTAATTTTTTACCTGAATAAGCCTTAAGAAATGCTTCACTTCCCCACACATATAAATTTGATAAAATGGTTTTTATTCCACTACAAAATTCATATAGAATACCATTTATCAATTTATTTGGCACTTGGTTTAGTATATGTTCTTCTATTTATAACGTGTATCTCCAAAAGGATAATGGAAGACTCGCATGACTCATCATTGATCTCACTACGTCCAACAAGGTGTGGTTCCAAATTTTTCTAACACCAATACATTGAGGTGTGTAAGGAGGAGTGACTTGGGATAGGATCCTAACTCCCATAAGTAATTAATAAAATCTTGATTAAGATATTCTCTACCATGGTTTGAGTGGAGTTTCTTATTCTTCTTACCAATATGGTTCTTCGCTTCATTCTTGTATTCCTTGAATTTATCAAAATAATATAACTTATACCTCATTAAGTAGAAATATCCATATTGATGAACCCAAAAGACATAATTAATTCCTCTAGGCATGTATCAAATTAGACATTTATATTATCCCAAACTGTACTAACTACAAAGTCATAGTATAGAAAAAGTATGGGGTTGAACCCACAGAGAACGGGGAATGCATCGATGACAAATCTAGACTAAAGGTTAGTTCACTCAAATTTCAGTTTTATTTTATTAAAATAATTATGAAAATTAATTCAAATAGAGAAATAGAAGAGAGGGGAACTATTTTACAGGGGTGTTTTTTCTAAATAAACTAATTCATCTTTACTCATAAAAAATTATATTAAAAAGTTGCACAACCAAACAATTTCATTGATAGAGGAAATGTTAAATCCCTATTAAACTACCCTATAATCTCAATTCATCATGGTCAAATTAATAAAAATAGATAAAGTTTATTTAGTTTATATTTTCATATGAAGAAGATTAATTTAATTCAATGATCATGAAAAAATTATCTCAATCATGCTAGGGTTCGTTCAAAACATATGGTCAATGATTCAATGATGAATAAAATATAAACACATTAAAAACATGATAATATTGCATAAAATAATCATTACAGTTAGAGATAAATATAACTATGATGGTATACACCCCCTTTTACCGATTCCTCTCTCCCCTATGGGTTTTAGACAACCTTTATTGGGTGATTACCAACAATGATTAAACTCAAATCCATAAGAGAGATATTGAGAAAGAAATAATAAGAAAAGAATAAAGAGAACAAAAATATTGAAATTATTCTAAATAACATTCAACATTACATGTAAGAAGAATAAATAAAGAAAAAAAAGTAATAAAAAACCTATATACAACAGCCTCCCAGTGGTTGTGCCTCCAACATAAAATGGAATTCTTTTTTCATGGACAAACATTGTATATATAAGCATTAAATTCATCATTCAAACTCCTTTGGTAAAAAATGCCATTAATGGTTGGTATGGGTCAAAATAAATCATCTAATCCCATCCAAAGATTCACTAGAAATCATCGTTTTTTGCTATATTAGGGAATTACATGACATGTAATGGGTATTAATATCATGTAATGTCGATCAAATGTTTTCTCTATGGATTTGGAATCTATTTGTATCTCACATGGATCTCATTTGAGATTTGGAATTTTGACCCCTCCCAAGTTGGTTGACTGGATGTCAAGTCATGTAATGATGATTCACATCTTGCTTTGCTGCTTGCAGCATGTGGTGAAATGAAATTACACATAATGTAATGATGTTACACAACATGTAAAATGTGATTTCAGCACCATAATCTTTGTTTCATATTTCTTATTCAATTTTTTACCTCCTAAAGTGCTCTATGATCTGTCTAAAAATTTGATGTTGCGCCGCTTCGCTTCACTCATGGTGTGATGTGCCATTTTGTTCCTCGATTCCCATGTTTTCTTTCATATTACTCCAAATGTCAATCCTACATAAGATTTCACAAAAAAGTAATATCAGGAATACATATTATATTATATCAATTAATATTCAATGATCTCATATATAAAAACCCATAAAAATATATATACCAAATAGATATATCACATGTATACTAAAATTAGTAGTAAAAGTTTAGAAGTATGCGTACCCACCCCTTGATTCAATAGTAAATGGTATTTACACATTAGTATGAACTATTCAATAAGCTCTTTATCCCTTTAAACTTTCCAAAAAAATGGGTTTTGATCATTTTTTCCTTGTAAATATGCATGACATACACCCAGTGGTTTTAGTTCAAAAAAATATAAATATTCATCTTAATGTAATTTAGTCAATCACTTTTCACTTACATGATCTAGTCGGTGTTTCCAAATTTGGGTGTGGTATGAGTCATGTAAAGTGACATCATTATCAATTTCCATTACTTGGTTCATGTAATCCAGCACATAAATATCATTATTTAAATGTGTCTTACCATAAAAAAATGCTATCTTTATAAAAAAAGAAATATTTATTTCAAAATTTGAAAATAAATCCATTTGTATCTAGTCTGGATATAGAAATAATTTTTTTGGTAACAAATGGAACATAAGAACATCCTTTCAAAACCAATATCATTTTAGTCGGCAATATAAGGTGGTAGTCCCTAATAATTACAGTGGCAAGTTTATCTCCATTTTATTCTCATAGAACTACCTCCCCTAAGTCAATGTTTATGAATCTACTTAGTTCATGTATTTGAATACATATTTGAGAACCACAAGTTGTATCTAATACCCAATTTTTAGAAACATATAAATTTCACTTGATAAAAAATGCACCTAAAGCTCCCCCTTGCTTCTTTGGATGGGTTTAGTTTTTCTTCCACTGGCCCTTCTTTCCATATAAAAAATAGACAACATATTATTCCCTTTCATTCCCCTTGATCTTACCCTTCTTGGAATGGTGTGAATAATCTTTGGTCTTAAATATCTTTACTTTCTATTTCCATTTGTTCACCATAAGGATGGAAGGATTTTTCCGCTTCTATCCTTATCTACTTGGAGAATAAGACTGAGAAGATATAGAAAATACTTCTCATTATTGTTTATATAAAAATTCAAAAACAAATAGAGAAGATATAAGGGTGTGTTTCCATAATTATATTGGTGTATAGTTCTTTTGAGAGTTTAAATGCTAGAACATATCGGCACTCAATGTATCCAATGAACTTGAGTATATAAGGACCATCTAGGGTATCCTCTACAATCTTACTCTGAAAGACCACCTTGGAAATATCAAACTGTTTTGTTCTATCTCTCTCCTAGTAAAGACCACTAAGGTGCTCAAGCATGCTATACGCATCCAGGCTTTCATGAGTCTTCATGAGTTCACTATACATTGATGAAAGAATCGAGCATTGAAAGTTGACCGCATATCTCAAATTTTTTTCATAGATAAGGAACTCTTCATCACTCACCTCCTTAGAAGGTGGATCGGTCATTGAGGATTATAGCACATAGCATTCCTGTTCATGATGTAGAATAACCTTAATACATATGTACCATTCCTCTAAGTTACTTCCAGTAAGGAGGTTGTCTTTATCCAATATTGATCATAGGGATAATTTGGATAATGATCTTCCCATTTTATTCTATAATAAAACAGATCATATTATTAATACTTTTTCTTGATTACAAATTATGTAATAAATAATAAATTAATTGATTTTATTAAATCTCCCAATATTTTATCAATTCCCAATAGACATCACCATTAAACTAAGAATATCTAGTTACTTTAAAATTCTAGTGGAAAGGATCCATATTCCCCTTCGTATAACCCCAACAAGGTTGTTCAAACTACTTGAAGGTATTTGGGTAGGTAGGTCATTTCCAACCGCGAACTTATAGCTCCTTGATCCATTGAGTGGACTCCCCTATCTTGAAATCCTAATTTAGATTTCCTCAACACTTACCTCCAAATTACACCAAGTCTAGCAAGAGCTACTCCTCTTGATGTAAAATGGTTAATTCAATCCAAAACCTTCATAAGAACTCCCCTTATAAAATTAAGTGTCCCAAAAGTGTTGGTAAAATAATGAGTTTTATTGCATTTCATTCCCAGTCAAGTAATAGAAGGTAAATTCGGACTTAATATTTGGTTGATGGATTTTAATTAATTATGCACAAATTTTATCTTGTTTTATCCTTTACGTGTCTTGATAATATTAAGTTGATGTTAATTAATTAACCATGTTGGATAAAAAATTTATGTATAATTTATTTATTTAATTTATTATGCATAAATTTTATCTTGGTTTATCCTTTACATGTATTATTAATATTAAGTTGATGTTACTTAATTAATTTACCATGTTGGATAAAACATTTATGTATAATATATTTATTTAAATTGAATTTTTCAAATTAATTCATTTATTTATGTAATTGTGTCCTTATATCCATAAAATAAATAACTGCATGGATAGAAATAATTAATTAATTAAATGGCTCATTCATGATATTTATCTAACAGTTGATTTAATGAGTATACATTAAATCAACCTAAGACCTAGGGGAAATAACTCATTTTATAATTCATGGAATGAATTAATGTATCCCACATTTACACTTTTTTATCACCTGAGTTGGAATCAAAATGGTTTCATCTTGAACTGCCTTCATACCTCTTGGGATACTCTATTAATTACATGTATTTATGACTCACACGCAGGTGAGGGAACCAAAGGATTGGTTAAAAGTGGATGACATAAATATATTTGAATACATAGGTCCTAAATGATAATGGAGGGAGGGATGACACACAGTTCATCATATTTACTTTTAATAATAAATAATTGAAAACCCATGCAATAAATTAAATTAAAACATCCAATGCATACACAGGTCTTGTTCATGATCATGAATGGTCATATAGGCAATGAATATGAAAAAATAACCAACGAGCATTAATTTCTTTATTTATTCTTTATTATTAAGATAAACACACTTTCATTAATTAATTTATAAAATAATTAATTAATTCCCTTTCATCTTAATGATCATATAAACTTAATCAGAGATACCCATCATTTATGGCATTCATGACAAATAAACGGTATAACCAATAATGACATATTTTTTACAATAAATTAATTGTGCATTTAAAAATCTATAAAACCATTATTACATTTTCAAATACGTAGTAGGTGTCAATCAATAAATTAAGGTTTTAATTATACAATTTTCAATTTAATTTAATTTAATTATTTTATTAATTGGGAGACTACACAGTGTTTAGAAATCATCTACATGCCATGTAGCTCAGTTATCGTGTATCCAAGACACACACTTAGGGATTCAGCATATTAACTCAACCAGATTACATGGCATGTACATGCAAGCTACATGCCATGTATCTGCTTGTTGTGTCCCAGATTGGCTCAGTCAACACACGGTGTGCAATAAATTCACCATGTGTAATTAATTTTTTAGTTCATCCATGTATAATATGTATGGGTACACAATGTGGGCTAAGCCTACATGTCATATAACCTAGTTTTATCGACCAAAGATTTGGCACTTTCTGATGGTATCTCTGTTCATTCTTCATTTGTTTTTAAACTTTTAAGAAAATTAAACACTGGAACGAAGATGATTAATATGTCAATAACATGTTAATTTAAATAAAATTAAAGAACGTATAACATAAAATTAAAATCAAAACCACAATTTCACATAGATTAACAATAAAATAAATAATTATAAATTTAAACATGACCCCTTTGATACCACTTGTTATTTATGGATGTAGCGGAAGCATATGGTAGTGGGTGATATATTAAAATTTATTTTAATAATCATTTCCTGAAATCGAGAGAGGATATTGCACGTCAAATTTCTAATTAATTTATTTAATATTTGAAGAAATAAATACATGGGATTGGGAACTTTCTTTGTCATTGAATGTTGATCATACAAAAAGACCCTTTTAGATTACCTTCATTTCGTTGTGAGGATCCAAGGATAGAATCTCTCTAGTGATGATCCACACGTGAACCTATGATCTCTAAGAAATGCCACTCGATCTTCGGGTGCTAGCATGGTGAGTATAATGTCTTGAATTGTGTGTTCTTGATTGTTTATTCTTCAATATTTAAGAAATATCTATTACACTTATTGTTCTTAATATGGAGAGAGAAGGACGAGTCGAGAGAGAATTTGTTGTGCGCAATAATTCTCTATTCTCAATTTTGGATGATCTACACAATAGATATATCCGTCTATTTATAAAGTTAGGATTTAGGTTAAAATATTATTTAATTGCATGTAGAACATTAAATAGTATTTATTACCTTTAATAAACCTCATGACACATAATAATGTTGTTATTATTATTATTATTTTGTGGAGTGCATAAGCTTACGCAATAACAAATATTATTTAACCATCTTGTTAATTAATATTTTTCATTGGACACGGTCTTGGTCTGTTCGAACTCCTCTTACATTTATTAAATACATGAATAAATATTTAATTCATGAATAAATATTTCATTTACATAATGGTGAATAAATATTTATTAAATATTCAATAAAGTAAATATATATATTTATATTTATAGGTTATTTTAAATATATATTTAATTTATTCAATCCATATAACTTGAATAAAATTATTCCTCATAATTGAGAATAATATTTATTCCATTAATTAAACTAAAATAGAATTTAATCGAGATCAATGGAAACACTTAGTGTGTGACCCTCTAGGATTCTTTCTTGTTGGAATTAGGTGGGATTTCCTAAAGCCCAAGATTACTGTCTAGCAACGATTCAAGGAACCCAAGAGAAATAACTTAATGTCACAACGTCGATAACCACATACAAATGATCACTGTTTAATATAATCTCTTTGTCATAATATCTCATCAAGCGGTATACGTGATGGTTTCATCAACAACTACTACAAATCAGAGTAAGGGAAGTGCCTACTTTTATCAGTGCTAAACAGAAAGCACTGATAAAAGCCTTGCCTTTATCAGCACTAGCTAAAATCACTGATAAAGATCACGTTTATCAGTGCTAAAAAAAGTGCTGATAAAGGTGTATCCTTTATCAGTTCTTTTTTTAGCACTGATAAAGGATAGATTTACCAACACTATTATGAGCATTGATAAAAATTTTTAATAAAAAATATTATTAATATATATAAAATTATTATATTTATATTCAAAAATAATGTTTATTTTTATACATTAAATAAAAAATTCATGTTTATAATTAATATAAATATGATATAATAATATATATTTTTTAATAATTCAAATATATATATAATGTTTTAAAAAATTATTTATAAGATTATAAATAAATAACTAAATATTTAAATAATTATAAAATTATAATAATTTTTTAAAAAATAATAAATATATTTATTATAATTATAATTATATATTTATAATTATATATAAATACTTTTTAAATATATTAATTTATAATTATAATTATAAATAATTAATTAATATATATTTCAATAAATATATGTCACTAATGAATTTGGCCAATAATATATATATATACACACACACATATCTCATGAGATAATGATGATATTCATGGACATGATTCGCGTTATTTATGTTCATATATTGATGCAAGGGTATAATTTATGCTATATGATAATAAGTTTATTTGTGTACATGATTATGTGTTGTTATGTTCCAAATGTTAAGATTACCTATTTTATGATGACACATGCATATGTTATGTATTCATGACTCATGAATGTTCATTTATGCATTGACACCCTTATTATTCATGCTTTCCATATATGTGATGACTTGTTTTTTATGATCTATAATTACTTGGTATGATTTATTCATCATATACCCATAAACTTATTATGTACTCGTAAATACTTATAAAATTACAATAAATACATTTAAATAATAAATTTATTTTATTTATTTATAATTATAAATTTTTAATTATATATGAAAACTTTTTAAATATATTTATTTATAATTATAATTATAACTATATATATATTTAAATAATTATAAAATTATAACAAATACATTTATTATAATTTTATAAATATATATATATATATATATGAATATATATATATATAATTATATACAAATATTTATAAATGTATTTATTTATAATTATAATTATAAAATATATATATATATATATATTTAAATAATTATAAAATTATAATAAACATATTTATTATATATATTTGGTGCTTAGGGGTAAAATTACATTAAACACACACACACCACACACACAAGCTGTAAAGGCAGACCATAGCCCCCCCAAAGGGATAATTTACCCATCAAGCCTTATTTATTCAGTACATGGCCTGAAGACCCAATGGGCATGAAGCCCATTACATGACCCAAAGGCCCAAAATATAGCCCAAAGGCCCAGTGGAGTGTTATGCCTGCATCATGCATGCATCACCGTCTACCTGCATCATGCCTATGTAGTCGCCTTCCTGCATCATGCTTCTGTCATGCATGTGTCACCACCTACCTGCATCATGACTGCATCACCTCCTGCCTGTGGAAATTCTCTCCCACCCAGATTTGAACTCGAGCCTGATGCAAAATCACAGGGCACCTCTACCATTGAGGTACACCCCAACTGCAATATATTTATTATATATAATTATAAAATTATACATATAATAAATATATTTATTATAATTTTATAATTATAAAAAATATATAGTTATTTAAATAATTATAAAATTATAATAAATATATATATATATAGGCTAATCAGAGGTCTTGACTTCTTGACCATGAGGGTCACTGACGGTTTTTCTCTAATCTTAGGGATGAGAAGGAGCCTCCTTGTAAGTGGATTACATGAAATGGAATGTTTGTTTTTTTGAAGCAAATTTGAAGGTCCTTGAGGAACGACTTGAGGAATGAAAATTTTTGATTCTTGCACGGTTGATCATACCATAGATGGAGAATCCATGGAATATTGCAATCTTAAAAAAACTATTAATTCAATTCTGGGGATTTGGAGGATGTCACATCACCTCAATTGGTATAGTATTGTTCCATATCATCTTCTCATCCAATGAATCTAAGGCCAAAGAATGGGAATTTGGAATTGTTTCTCTTAATCCATGTAACATGAGTATACAGGATTGAGATCCACTTTTTTGATCCACTACTCATAAATAGGTTTGTTACCTAGACGTGGATTTGGATACATGGCCTAAGATGGTTCTTTTGGAATCCCCATATCCTTTGGTTCATAGAATCCACTATCGGTGTTCCAATCAAATTTGATCAGGAAACTAAATATGTAAGGTACGGTCATTTTTCTAAAATTTTGGTTGAAGAATACATTTCTTCTCCTTTGGTTCGAACTATTTTGTTGGTTGCCTCCAAGTTCAAGCTTGAGCTTGAAATTGAGTATGAAAAAGTTCTTGGTCTGTGTTTCAAATGCAAATGCATTGGGCATAATGCTAAAAAATGTCGTAGGAATTTTTATTTCTCTAATTGCAAAAATCTTGGGAATTCGGTTGTCACTTGTAAGCTTAAACTCAAGGAGGATATTCAATCTATAAAGTAACCTCATCAATCTTGTGTTTATATAGTGGTTACTTCCTCTTATATTGATGCTCTAATGCGGGATAAGGAGATTAGGTGCACATTTTTTAAGGGATTTGGGAACCTTGTTGAATCTTATCCTGATAAGGTTGGACTGTATAAGGAATCAGATGCTTATAAAGTCCCTACAGCCTCTTCTAGGGGCACTATATATGGAGAGGCTTGAAAATATTTTGATACTCATCATTTTGACCTTGTTATATACTCTAATTATGAGGCATGTAAGGGTCAAAAAAATTTGGATGAAGATTTGGATCCAGCTGATCGGTTTAAGGATCTTTTTATGAGTCCTGGTAACAGAAAAGGAAAAAATTCCCATGAGGGTTCAACCATTGTTCACAAACAAATCAAGGAAGGATCTTCAAGGTCCTCTGATCTGATATCTACTGATAGGAGAAAGGAGTTGTACAGCATCAAGTAGGCTGTTAAGTCTTCTGGACAATGGATTTTGGATTTTATACCTACTGAACACCCCTCAAAAGATAAGGGTCACACTACCAACACTACAAGTACCATGGGGTTTGTGATATCCATCTAGAGGAAAGAAGTTAGAACTAATGTTTCAAAACTGGATGATAAACACTCACTCATTTTGATTGATATTTTGAATCATTAAAATTATAGGGAGGTATTCTTTGAATAATTTGGTAATGTTTATGAAATGGATACTGAGACTGTCAGTGAAAGGAGAGGCTCTAGTCTGAAGGAGATTTCAAGTCAGCCTGAAGAACAAGTTCCTCAAGCTAGGGTTCCTAATCCATTGGATTTCAGCATTGATCATCCAGATGATGATGAAATTTCATGGAAAAATCCCAAGACCCGAAGGTGGGATCATCATCCAAGAGGTAGGGGCGGTGGCCGTTATCAGTACATAAGATGATCACATTAGGTTATGGTATAGGAAGATTTTCTCTTGTTCTACGTGCTTTGTGCCTTTTATATTTGTGATGGTGGATCTACCATCTTTTTTTGTCATTGCATCCCCGTGTTCCCTTGTACTTTCCTTTTATAATAAAATTTTGAGGGTGTGGGTCGGGTCTCCAACCCACACTCGAGCCTCTTGGACTATAATTACAAAAAATAAATACTTATTTAAATAATTATAAAATTATAATAAATATATTTAAATAATAAATATATTTATTAGAAATAAATAATTATAAAATTATAATTAATATATTTAAATAATAAGTATCGTTATTATATTTATAATTATATATATTTATATATTGATATAATTATATGTAATTATATAAATATACCAAAGTAGTGTGGGCCATGAGATATTATTATATAAATATATTTATAATTATATAGAAATATTTTTAAATATATTTATTTATAATTATAATTAGAAATAAATATATATATATGTATATATAAATAATTATAAAATTACAACAAATATATTTAAATAATAAATATATTTACTATAATTTTATAAATATATATTATATATTAGGTGATCCATGTCTTCAGTGTCATCGTCATCGTTACTCCCCGATGCCATCGCTCCCAACTGAACCCCCACCGCTCTTCATCAACGAATCATCACCGCTCTACGATATGAGATTATTGATTCTTCTCTTTAATTTCTACTTCCATATAGTATTTACTCCCTCTAACCTTGATGCATGTTGTTCAGACCAGATTCGTCCCCTTAGTTTATTCCCCATCACTGCACCCATTCGTGGTCGTATCCAAGGGTAAGGGTTACCCTTTTTTCTTATGATTTATTTGTGTCTAAAGAATTTCATTAATTTTTTGAGATCTTTTCATCCTATATTTAAATTTATAAACCATTCTCTATTTATTTGTGATAGGGTGACCCATGTGTTTTCCATTGAATTTGAGGACCATGAACCTTTTCATGTTTAACTCCATGTTTTGTATATCAAATAATAGCATTAAATGTGTTTATTTATTATTGGAAAGGTAAATAAAGTTTTATGTGATTTTCATTTCAATTCCAAGTACTTAACAACTATGGAACTTGTTAAAAATATTTTTTAATAAACCATGCACACTATGCGTTTGAGAAATTGCACGAGTTATCTTTATAAATAAATTCTAAGATTTTATAAGGTGTTTTGGTCATCAAAGTGAATTCTCAATAGGCACAATATTTTTACTTTTTTATTTTAATAAATACTTGAAATTCCAAGAATTGATAATATATTTCAAGATTTTTTTAAAATAAAATGCATGGTTTAACCTTTTTTGAACATGTTTGGTTTATTGGATAAGATAATTAAAGCAAAATTTTAATCAATCAAGTGATTTTATAAGGGTTTACTAATTTATAAATTGATTTCAAAGGTGTTTTAATTATAATGTTTTAAGAAATGTCTTATAAATTATTTAAAATTATTATATAGATAATTGGCCTCTTGGTGGGTTTCTAAAAGTCCCGTTTGGACCTTTTAAATGGTCTTTCAAACATGTGGGTGTGTGAGACCCACTTATTTCCCCTTAATATTGTTTCCCTTTATGGGTGGTGTTTGATATATGTGGTGATCGGGAAATGGATATAAAGGGGTTATTTCTTGTGATATCATTAGAGGTGTGGGTGAACTATTATTTATGCTTAATGATGATTGTATGGATTATTGATTGTTTCTCACCATTATTATTACTTTGTCATGAGAACCTGAGTAACTAAGTGGGAAGTATTTATTTATGTTACACTAGATCATTGCACACTTCTAGTGACCCCTAGTTATGTATAGGCCTAGTGTGGAGTGCCCCTAATTCCAGAATTCATGCAAGCTAGTCAAGTGACTTGTGTTAGAATGAAACATAAGCTTGCAGTTGGTCTGAGTTTGATAAATTCTAGGACCATCTCACATTAAAGCCAAGGGTAAATCCCATGACAACATTTCATTGGTTTGTGGTTTGGTATAGGGGGTTCTATTGATCTTCTTTAGTTCCCCTACTTGATTTATATGTGTGGGGCCCTTAAAATATTTCTTTATTTCTTATTTTCATTTCATTGATGATGTGGTTCCATTCATTTGATCATTTACCTGTGTAGCATGAGTGGGGTTTCTATAGGATTTTCAAAATGGTTTGAAAAGTGTGTTTCATTAAAGCTAAGGGTAGATCTCATGAGAATCTCAAGGTACACCTAGAGTTTTTCTATTAACTATAAAATCAATAATGATTGTTTCATCAAGGGACTAAAATTGAATTATTGTATACTTTTATACTTTCATAAATTTTACTTTTATATATTATAATTGTATGCTTTTATAAATTTTTAAAACTATATACTTCTATAAATTATTAATACTTATATAACATATATGTACTTTTATATAGTTTTATAAATTTATATACATTAATAAATTATTTATATTTCTTTAAAATGTATATTTTTTTATAAATTATATATAATTTTATACTTCTTTTTATGTCTATAATTTTATATAATAATATAAATATATATACATTTTTAATTTATTTTTTTATACCTATAAATTTATTTCGATTTATCAATAGTTTAATACTTTTATACTTTCATAAATTCAATTTCAGTGTTGAAAATATTTTAAAAAATATAATAATTTCTTTTTTTATTTTTTGAAACCATTCTTATATCCAATAGCCGTATTTTCTATTATGAAATGTGTTTTTAAATAATATATATTTTATTTTTTTTATCTCCATTATTACATTAAATATATGTATTTCATTTATTTTTTATAATTTAAATGTGATTTTGTACTTCATTTATACTCATAAAAAATGGTTTTGATCATTAAAAGATATGAAGTGAAATATATTTTTTAAAATTGAAATATCCACCATTATGTTTATAAATTTCCTTCAATAAGTTTTTTTTTATCATGTGGAATGATAAACCGTTTTTCAATCTTTCCATTTTCTTTCAATAAATTCATGAGATCCATCATCAACTGAACTTATTTTTTGTATTTATTTTTTAAAATATTAATATTACTGAATCGAATAGAGAGGATATTAATACTGAATGGATGAATTCCAATCATATGAAAAAAGAGTATGAATATGGGGTGAAATATTTCATCAAGTTTTCAAAAGATTATGCTTATGACCCTTCTCAAATCATTTTTCCATATTTTCATTGATGTTATTCAAGACTAATTAGTTTAGAGGAGTTGAAAGAATACTTGATCTGTCATGGAATTGATCGAAGTTATAAATGTGGAAATTGATTGGGATAGCACTGCATTTTATAGATCATATGATATGATTACAAGTATGGACAATGAAGAAGATCATATCAAGGATGTGATTACAGGTGTGAATGATGATAAAGATAGTATTGATGAAAGGACAATGATAGTTGAAGATAAACTTCGTGATTGTCCAAAATTGTTTGAGAAGTTAAAGAGTTTTTCAAAGATACCATTGTAAACTAGTTATAGTAAATATACATCATTGTCAGTCATAATGAAGCTGTATAATTTAAAATATGAAAATGGATGGAGTGATGCTAGTTTTACTAAACTATTTTATCTATTGAATGATATGATCCCAGAAGATAATGAGCTCCCTAACCAAACATATAATTTTAAATGAAGGCTATGTTTTATGGGTATGATCTCTAAAATAATACATGTATTCTCAAATGATTGTATAATAATTCACAAGGACCATAAATCACTTAAATAATTTCCAAAGTGTAGTGCTTCTTGATATAAGAAAGATGAATCATGTCATATAAATGTTTTATGGTACTTTCTAATCATTATAAGGTTTATGTGCCTATATGGAAGTGAGGATACTGTAAGGAAATTGATGTGACATTTAGATAAAAGAAATAAAGATGAGAAACTTCATCACCTAGTAGAATCTACTAAGTGTAAGAGAATTGATCATGAGTATCCTGAATTCGGAAACGAGCTAAGAAACCTTTGTCTTTCATTATCTATAGATGGAGTGAATCCTTTCCATTTTCAAAGTATCACTCATAATAAATGGTTGGTTATGTTGGTAAATTATAACTTCTGATCATGGTTATGCATGAAATGAAAATACATCGTGTTATATATGCTTATATTAGGACCAAAACAATAAGGTAATGATATTTCTGTTTATTTGTCTCCATTGATCGAAGATTTGAAATTATTGTGGGATTCAGGTGTTATGTTGTATGATTCTTATAGAAATAAACATTTCACATTGAGAGCCATGTTGTACGGGATGATAAATGAATTTTTTGCTTATGGAAATTTGTCAAGATATAATATTAAAGGAACTCAAGGGTGTACCATTTGCGAACAAGGTACACATTCAATTAGGTTTAAACATTCATCTAAGACAATATTTCTAGGACATCGCATATTTCTATCCCAGTGAAATAAGTATTAATCTTAGATGACATCATTTGATGGAAGTTATGAAGAACATACAACACCATCTCTACTAAAAGTAGATCAACTATTTCAAAAAGTAAAATATATATACATTTATTTTGGTAAACCATTTTCAAAAAATATTACAAAAACTAGTTGGAAAAAGAGATTAGTTTTTTTTTAATTACCATACTGGATTTCTCTGTACATCAGACATTTTCTTGATGTTATTCATTTTGAATAAAATGTATATGATATTGTCATTGGAACTTTACTAAATGAACCCAACAAAACAAAGGATATAATTAAGTCTAGGTTGGATATGGTTTACATGAGAATATGGGAAGAGTTGGCACTAGTTATCAATTGTTTTGTTATAGACCAAAACTGAAAGTGATCAGTTGTTCTATTATTGACCAAAACCACTGAAGGGTTAGATGAAAAATCAAATGAGGATGACCCTTTTATTGGGAATTCACAATCATTTAAAAAATGTCCTAATGTATATGAGGTTTTTTACATCAAAGGAGACCATAATTAATGTATTTTGATACTCAATAGAGGGGTAAAATCCCTTCAACCTTTAAAAAAATAGATTTTAATAATCAGGTTATATTTTTTATATAATATACATTTAATTAACTCAGGTTATTATCAGTTCACTTCTGTATTTATGTAATATAAATTAAATTTTAAACCGCTTTTAAGGATAATGACTTATGCATGTGTTGGTGATCCCAAACCTGAGGAACAACTGGTTTCTCAACTAGTTGTTTCTCTCAGTGTAGAGGAATGACCTTATGCACATGTTGTTACTCCCAGTGAAGAGGAACTACATAATGACGATGTTAAACTTGATAAAATGTTTGATAAAGAAGAACCGATGTCACATAAAAAATATAAGTGTTATAGCATTATGGTGTTAGCAAAAATTATTAAGGAAAAAAAGAAATGCATAAAATTTGAGGTCATATGGAATGTGTTCAGGTAGCCTATTAACCATAACAAGGCCATGTTCAGAAGTTACATTGGTCTCATCACTTAGAAATGTGTGTCGATTAATGTAGATTTGTGGCACTATGTTTTTCCCTCAATTAAAGTACTAATTTGGGAAGATATTATGGTAAAATTATGATATCCTTTCTTTATTTTACTAAAAAATAAAATAATGAAACATTTACTTACTCTTCATCATCCCTTATATATTGAATTTATAGTAGATGGATTCTACAAGAAATATGTATTAATGATTTTTGTAAGGATTCATAGATCCTTTCGCACAATTCAAATGATATTTCATCTCAAATATGTTGAAGGGAAAATAAACCAGCACCTACCACTTATGTATGCACACCTGATAATCCAAGAATGATAGGGTTTATTTACTGGTCATCATACAGAGATGTCTTTTCAGGTACATTATGGATGGTAATAATTTTTTTAATAATATGTGTATTCATCAATTTTATTGAGAATTTTTTATTTATGAAATATAAATTTAGTTCTGAAAATAAGGAACTGATAGAAATACCAACGTACCCCTACCATAAAGCAAGGATGGGGTACGCTTCACTTGAAAAAAAATGGTATGTATTTTAAATCTACCGTAATAATTTTATGTGACATGAAACAACAACATAATTATGTTCCTCTAATTATATTGATTTATGAATTAAAATCCAAATACACTTCCATCTCACATCATGTTCTATGGAAGGAGGCACGGGTAAATAAATATAGAATAATAATATATGAAAACACATAAAAAGTGTGGGAAACATGTGTAAGTATGACATAATAAAAAAAATTCTTTAAATTTCTATTACATGACAACTATTACTTATTTTCCTATATTTTCTATTTAAATTAATCATAGGAATCATTAACACCTGTACCAGATGAACATCTACTATCAATGGGATTTAAGCATCTAGAATAGTATGGTCACATCATAGGTGCGTGTTTTGGTGTGACACCCTAAACATATTTTAAGAAAACAAAACAATAAGTGGATAAAGATAAATAAATGGAATAGATGAAAGCAATATTAGTTTCCCTTGAAGAAAAATTCCATTAGAAGACTGGGTTTCTAGAAATTATTATGGAGGGGAGAAAATAGAATAAACAACTCAAGAATAACCATTGTGTGAAGAACTCGCCCCCCCCCCCCCCCACTAGCTTTTAGGTGAGCCATTTTCCCTCAAAGAGATATCTTAGTTGAGGTAATCAATATTATAATAATTATTTTTGTGAAATGTGAATCAAACAGATATTGATACCTTTTCTATACTGATATTATACAGGGAAGAAATGTCTATTATTTATATCTATCAACACCCACATGTCACCTTGTATAGAGAGCTACGGTGCTCAATATAAAAGAAAAAACTCTACACAATATACCACTTCCAACAGGTCATGTGATAGTGGTGGTTATCATATCTCATGAGTCAAGCATCGATCTACCTATTCCCCTGAATGGTGAAGATATTCATAATGTCGACCAAGGTATTGGACCATTCATCACATGGCTGTCAGATCTTGTAAAAACACATGAAGACAAGGAGGTATTCATTTCCAATTTATTTTTCATGCTAAACCATTAACAATTAATGAAAAAAATTCTGAACCAATGAATGTTATTATAGACATACAAAGGTAAGGGGGTGAAAGGAAAGTTTAACACAAAACCATCTAAAGGATCAACCAACCAAACAAAAAGATCTTTTGAAATTAACTTTACCCCACCCGTTTAATATCCGCATCTACAAACATTGAATTTTCATGAGGATACAGAGTTAAAAAATGGTAGTAATCACATAGTTTATTTTTAAGAACAAATGTACTAATAGGAATTTATAGACTAAATTTCTCTTGAGAATATAAATTAAATATTCAACTATGAATGTCTAGGAGGCTGATTTATAAATGTATACATGAGGTATGTTTTCATGATTTGTTTTTCCAAAATCTGATATACTATGTTGATTATGACTAAATACATTTCATATTTTTTTAGGAATATATATCAATACCAATTGAAGGGATTATCCCATGAAAATAAATTTAAAATTATTAGTCCTCACATAAATTCTACAGAAAAAAAAAGAAAAATATTTAAAAAAAAGAATGAAATAGTGACAAAATTGGTCAACTTGTCTGAAAGAAAACTTTTGGATAATAGAATCTTCTTAATACCAACATTGCAGGGGTAAAACTATACAATTTAATCATATCAAATATATTTTCATTTCTTTCATTACTTATTCGTTTTTGTGTTTTTAGGCAACATTGGATGCTCATTGTGGTCAATTTAGATACTCCAAAGATTTATTTCCTAGATTCACTGCATGAATACCCAACAAACCAACCACACATTATAATATTTTTGAATATGTAATACACTACATCCAATGTTTTAGAACTAAAATTTAAGTTATTTATTTTATATTATGTTTTAATGAGAATTTTGTTATGATAGGACAGTGTATAAATATCATGAAAATCATGTCATGAGGACAACCCATGCGCACAAGGATCCTGACAAGTTCTTTAATTGGAAAAGTATCATGGTATATATAATAATATTTCACTATCCAAACACATATCAAAACAAATTACTTATTTTTATCAATCCTTATACTTTTTATGAAATAAAAAAATGAAAAATATTGTGGTTATTATGTTTGTAAATTTATGAGAGAGATCATATTCCATCAACAAACTAGCATCCCCAAAGATGTATTTTTGAAGATAATTACTATTTAATTTAAATTATTTATTAATCCTTTGTGTATTTATATTTTTATAGTACTACTATGAATTCTGAAAAAAAAATTATATTTACAAGATGGTATAGATTTTTTATAAATTAATGGGAAGAATACCTAATAGCAGAATGTACACAAATAGAATGAATATGTGACTTCCATAGAAGTAATGGATTTCTTAATATTTATGTTTAATTTATTTCTTTTTAGTATTACTCACATAAGAATTGTTTTCTTATATGGGTGGATTCCTTTGTTCGAGTTGGGGTGGTTTGTTCAAAGCTACTCATGCTCATAAGAGATTGGATTTCAAGGTTGCAATTAATATTTCAATGAGAAGGTAAAGGTTTTTTTCAATATACTATATTTTTCCTCATAATATTATCTATTCTCTACTGTATTAACATAATATAAATTAAATGTTTGAATACTCATATATGTTGAGCAAGTGTTGTTTTCAACAATACATAATATTTTTATTTAAAGAGGGGGAGATTGTTGAGAATAATAATCTATCTCTATGATGATTTTGATGCTCACAAATACACTTAATTTTTTTCTAATGATTTTATTTTTAAGTATATTTCAGGAATTTATTATTCATTATATTTTTATTTCTGGAAGAAATATTTAAGTTCTTGAACAATGAGATTTAATTGCTAAATTATTTGCATTAGCGTGTTCTGGAAACACTGTTTTTTCTTTACATATTCGAGAATTGTTTAAGCGTGTTCTGGAATCAATATTCATACCCTACGTGGAGAAACGTAGAGTAAGGATGGAATACGGTGTATACTTTATGAGTTATCAAAAAATTATGTTTAATCAACCATACATTATTGGAAAAGTATGAAAGAGGAACCCTACGTTAGGAAGGAACCCTACGATTTGGATATTGAAAAGTATGGTTCATTAACCTTACTTTTGTAAACAACCTTAGGTTTGAAGGATATGATATCAACCCTATGTTTGTATTCAACCTTACGTTTGAATGTTGAAAAGAAAAGTATGGTTCATCAACCCTACGTTTGTATTCAACCTTACTTTTGAATGTTGAAAAGAAAATTAAGGTTCATCAACCCTACGTTTTTATTCAACCTTATGTTTGAAAGATGCATGCTATACATTTCAACCCTACATTTGACGTCGGAAAATTAAAGATGATATTATTTTGCAATGGTCTGCAAGCGGATTATTAGGATGATTTCAAGCCAGATTAAAATTCTTTTTTTAATCGTGTATTTGACTAATTAAAAGTCATTTTATCTATGATTTAGAGGATCAGTTTAAAAGGAGATTTTCATGCCAAATTTTAAGGGGAGTTATGACTTCTCTTTTAATTCAAATGTTTGAATATCACGAGTCAAAAGGTAAATTTTATGGATCTAAATTTTTAGGAGAAGTGTTCATCGTTATACATAGAGAATAAATATACAATATTTTCTGAACAACAATGATGAATATATATATATATAAAGAGAGAAAAACAGAGACTATCAAGAACACAGATCTTTTGATTACAAAGAGTGACAAAGTTCTGTTTATTGAAGAAGAAAAATCATGATACAAGATTCACTCATTCGATATAGAAGATCTGTTGTGAAAATACTGTTGCTGAAGTTGCAAATTATATTTCTATATCTACTGCAACAGGATCGACTCAGAATGACTCTTACTTGAAGATCATTATTTCTGAAGGTGATGATCCATCTACTATCAATTTCATTCTTTTGCAATTGTGAAGAACAATGGGAAAATATTTTTAAAGAACATTTTCCTTTTTATCTTCAGTGATCAGCTTCTCGTACTAAGATGTGTAGGTTCTATTATTAAACCAGAAGGATTTGTTCTGCCTTAGATTGTAAAGGTGTCAAATGCCTATACTTGGTTGTGGAACGGTCTGTTGATAAGAGGACCGGATAGTGAAAATCACCAAGATCATGGAGTAGAGCATTGGAGGAGTGTACTAGGGGCCTTCTGTTACTCAAACCACTATACATCGTGTGTCCCTACTATTTGAATTTCTGCTGCATTAATATATCTGATTAAATTAAAGGGCAGAACACGTTTTTGTGAAGAATTTGTAAAAGACACAATTCACCCCCCCCCCCCCCCCCTCTTGTGTATATTTGTTATAACCCGATCCAAAAATTGGTATCAGAGGTTGAGCTTTCTGATAAAGCCTTAAAAAGCTTAAAGTGATTATACATAGATCAAGATGACTGATACAAAAGAGGGAATGTCTATGGTCAGAGCACCGTACTTCAATGGAGAAAATTATCGATGATGGAAATCAAGAATGATAATATATCTAAAAAACCTTGGATACAAAGTATATTCAAAGATTCTGTCTCCTTATGAAATACCTAAAAAACCTGATACATGGAGTGCAGCTACTGAAGCAGAATATGATATGAACTCAAAGGAAATAAATGAAATTATATGTGGTCTAGGACCTGAATATTTCAATAGAGTATATCAATTCCCAAGAGCATATGAGATGTGGAAAACTATTGTTATTGCTTATGAAAGAACTAACAATGTCAGGAAAATGAGATATGCTGCTGCTAAGCTTAAATTCGACACATTCAGAATGTTTTAAGATGAAATAATTACTCAAATGAATGGAAGATTGATAGAGATTTTCAATAATATAACAAATTTGGGAGACCCAATCAAACAAGCTGATCAAGCTTTAAAAGTACTGAGATTACTGCCTACTAAATGGAATGCAATCTCTACTGCAATCAGATAGTCAACACCTGTCAAAGACTTAACCATGATAGAATTGATTGGAAAAATTATGATGTATGAAGTTGAGATGCAAGATGAAGCAAATGAGCATAAGGTTCTGATCAAGAGAGAAGGAACTGCGTTAAAAGTGTCATCTTAAGGGAAAAGAAAAAGGCTAAAGAAAAAAATA
The DNA here is from genome assembly GCA_963277665.1 of Viscum album. Classification (NCBI taxonomy): domain Eukaryota; kingdom Viridiplantae; phylum Streptophyta; class Magnoliopsida; order Santalales; family Viscaceae; genus Viscum; species Viscum album. The sequence goes on from OY728119.1 coordinate 376,318,621, forward strand.
AGTAAAGGTGAAATCAGAAAGTTTTGATTCATAAAGTTGTGATATAGAACTAGCTCAGCTAGCCAGAAATTTTAGAAAATTCTATAGAAATAAAAAAAGGCTTCAGAAAATCCTTCAAAAAGGATGAAAAGGAAGTCAGATGTTATGAGTGCAAGAAGATGGGTCATATCAGACCTGACTGTCCTCAGTTGAAAAAAGATAAGTTCTTCAAAAGGAATGATTATGAGAAAAAAGATAAGAAAGTAATGAAAGCAACATGGAGTGTGTCTAAAGACTCTAGAAGTCCTTCAAAATCAGACTCAGATAAAGAATAGGTAAATTTGAAATCCAACATGTTCTTTATGGAGAAAACAGATAAGTTAAAATCATACTATTATTCTAATTCTAATAAAGACTCTAATTCTTAACCAAGCTATTTTAATGAAAAACTTGCAGCCTACTGCAACATGCTTGAGGAAAAGTATGATTCTATTTTTAAGAAGCATAATTAATTAAATAACATTCACAAGGTCGTTTCAGCTAAAAGAGATACATTACTAAAGCAATTTAAGGAGTTAACTGATAAGTATAATTCAATTAACATTAAATATACAAATCATGAAGCTAAAATAAAAACACTACAAACTAAAGTAGAAACATATAAAAGTGTATCCCTCATTTTTACTAAAGGAGAAAAATCCTTGAATGAAATTCTTGGGAACACTATCATTAAGAAATAAAGATTTGGAATTGGAAGTAAATGTGAAAAACCTAAGCCGTATAAGAATTATTTTGTTCCAAGCACAAAAAGAATAAATTGTAATTAATGTGGAACAAGGGGACATATTTCTAAAAACTGTTTCTTAAGACAACCTCAAATAAGTGGTATTAAGAAATATTTTGTTTCAAATAATTTATTTGATTCTGTTGATTTTAGAAAAACAAAGCAAGTATGGATTTCCAGATCTTTATTGGATAACACAACTGGACCCAATAGAATATGGGTACCAAAGCAACTTGTTTAAATGCCTTTTTAGGAAGTAGGTCACAAAAGCAAAAAGACCATATGGTATATGGATAGTGGATGATTAAGGCATATGAGTGGAAGAGCATCGAATTTCTCTACACTCACTCAAAAAGATGGTGGACTTGTCACTTTTGGTGACAATGCCAAAGGTAAAATCATTGGTATTGAAACAGTTGGAGATCCATAAGCTATCTCAATCAACAAAGTACTTTATGTACAAGGATTGAAACACAATCTGATAAGTATCTCTCAACTATGTGATGATGGTTATGATGTTGATTTTTCTAACAATTGTTGTTCTGTTTTCAAAAATAAACTGCTTAAATTTAGAAAACCTAGAACTGACAATGTGTATATCCTGGATTTAAATTCCTTGTGCAAACAACAAGTAAACTGCTTAACTGCTAAGATAAATAAATCTTGGATCTGGAATAAAATACTTGGACATTGAAATATATATTCTTTACATAAATTATCCAAGAAACAATTATTTTCTAATTTTTCCAGTCTCAAGTTTGAAAGTGATATATTCTGTGATGCATGTCAACTTAGCAAGCAGCACAAATCATCCTTCAAATCTGTTAACAAAATTGCTACATCTAAACCTCTAGAACTTATTCTTATGGATTTGTTTGGACCTTCAAGATTAGTATGTTTGGCTGGTAAATTATATGTATATGTTTTGGTTGATGACTATTCTATATTTACATGTATTTTCTTTTTAAAATTTAAAAATGAAGATTTTACATTATTTGAAAGTTTTTGTAAAGTTGTTAAAAATGAAAAAGGTTTTAGTATAATTTCATTAAGAAGTGATCATGGTGAAGAATTTGAGAATCTGGAATTCAATTCCTTTTGCTCAAATATGGGTATTAAACACACCTTCTCTACACCAAGAACACCTCAACAAAATGTAATTGTTGAAAGAAGAAATAGGACTATTCAGGAAATGGCTAGGACTATGCTAAATGAATATAGTCTTCCTACCTATTTTTGGGCAGAAGCTGTAAGCACATCTTGCTATATAATGAATAGAGTTTTAATTAGACCAATTTTGAAAAAGGCACCCCATGAAATCTAGAATAACATAAAACCTAAAGTAAACTACTTTAAAGTTTTTGGATGGAAGGTTTACACCTTAAACACCAAAGAAAATCATGGTAAGTTTGATCCAAAATCTGATGAAGGCATTTTCTTAGGATATTCTGCTACTTCCAAATCTTATAGAGTTTTTAATAAAAATTCAAGGATTGTTGAAGAATCGTTTCATGTGAAATTTGATGAAACTGATCCCTTTGAGAAAAGGACAGATCAAATGGATGAGATTGATTCTAATGATAACATGATATTGGAGAACCTAAAAGATGATTTTGGAAATAAAATAAATAAAACTCAGTCCTTTCCAAAAGAAGATGACACTGAAGAATCTATAAGTGTACTACCTAGACAGTCAAGGGCCCTAAAGAATCACCCTTTAGAAACTATAATAGGAGACTTAGAAGAAGGAATAAAAACTAGAAGGAACATAGGAAATCTTTTTGAGTTTTTTACCTTTCTATCCCAACTAGAACCTAAGAAAATATAAGAAGCTCTAGATGATGAAAGCTGGATGATAGCAATGCAAGAAGAATTAAACCAGTTCAAGAGAAATGAAGTTTGGAAATTAGTTGAAAGACCACAGAATTATCCAGTTATTGGAACCAAATGGGTCTTTAGAAATAAACAATATGATCGAGGAATAATAACTAGAAATAAAGAAATACTAGTAGCAAAAGGATATAATCATGAAGAAGGTACAGCTTATGATGAGACCTTCGCACCTATAGCTAGATTAGAAGCCATTAGAATCCTTTTAGCCTATGCATCTCATATAAACTTTAAATTATTCCAAATGGATGTTAATTCTTCCTTTTTAAATGGTCATTTAATGGAAGAAGTTTATGTTGAGCAACCTCCTGGTTTTGAAAATTCACAAAAACCAGATTCTGATTTTAAACTTACTAAATCTCTTTATGGCCTTAAACAAGTACCTAGATCTTGGTATGAAAGATTAAGCTTTTTTCTTTTGAAAAATTATTTTACTGTTGGAATGGAAGATCCAACACGATTTAAGAAAACTGTAAATTCTAATATTTTATTGGTTTAAATTTATGTTGATGATATAATTTTTGGATCAACTAATAAATCTCTTTGTCGTGAGTTTTCAAATATAATACAAAAATAATTTGAAATGAGTATTATGGGAGAATTAAATTTCTTTTTAGGACTTCAAATTTATCAAAAATATTTTGGAAATGTTTTAAATAAAATCAAATACATTATTGATTTAATTAAGAAATTTGTACTTGAAAACAGAAAGACATATACAACTCCTGTGTGTACTAATATAAAACTTGATTTGGATGAAACTGGAAAATTAGTGGACAGCAAGTTATATAGAGGTATGATTGGTAGTTTCTTATATCTTACTACTAATAGGTTAGATATAATGTATTCATTATGTCTTTGTTCAAGATTTAAATCAAATCCTAAAGAATCCCATTTAACTACTGTTTAAATGATTTTTAGATATTTAAAAGGAACTGTTTTTTCAATCTCTTCTTTATCCCAAAACATCTGATTTTAATTTAATTTCATATTCAGATGCAGATTTTGGAATTTTTAGATTAGATAGGAAAAGAACTTTGGGTACTTTTCACTTTTTAGTAAAATCCTTAATATCATGGTTAAGTAAGAAATAACACTCAGTTGCCCTGTCAACAGCCGAGGTAGAATATGTATCTGCTGGCAGTTGTTGTGCATAAGTTTTGTGGATGAAAAACACTCTTATAGATTTTGGACTAAGTTTTAATAGTACTCCTATTTTATGTGATAATACTAGTGCTATAAATATTTTAAAAAATCCTAATAATCATTCTAGGACTAAGAATATTGATATTAGACATCATTTTATAAGAGACTGTGTTCTTAAAAAGGATATATTCTTATAATTTGTAAGTACTGAAATTCAATTAGCAGATATTTTCACCAAACCACTACACACTGCAAGGTTTGATTTTATTAAGGGGGATCTAGGTTTATTTAATTTTAAATAAAGTTTTATTTTATTATGTTGTTTCTTTCTTTTAATACTGTTTAAAATAAATTAGGTATTTGTTTTTCAAATAGAATAAGTTTTTTTTCCTCACGCGATCAATTTTATTCATTTTTAAAATCTATGTAATAATTATTGATGACATGATAATCAAGGTTGTGAGAAACCTTTTGAATTCTGAATCATTTCATTTCTACCAAAAACCCTTTCAAACCCATGACGCTTTAGCACTCTTTGTCTATTCGAACCTGAACCTTCGAAACCCTAATCCTATTTCAAACCATCAGAGATTTTTTCGACAGATATGGCCAAGACCAAGAGAATATATGAGGCTGAGACCAGCACTTCCAAGAGACAACACTCCGAAGGAAGGAAAATTTTGCAAGGAAAGGTCATAGACCAAGAATGGATATTTCAGAAAAATCTTCTGCTAAAACAAGCTCTCACTTTTCAAAATCTGGAACAGACCTTCAATGGTAAGAAGTCTAAGTTTTTATATGAGGCAGAGATGAGATATTTCTTTATGTATATACAATTTAGTCTGGGAGACGATGAGGATACTATGGTATCTAAGATTGAAGATCGAGATGTTTCAATATCCTCTGTGGAGATCAGTCAGATACCGGACTGCCCTCATGAGGGAGTCTTTCATTTTGATTTGAAGAATATAATAGATTCAGTACATAAGTCTGAAGATATTATGTCTTTTATTTTTGGTTCTACATCTATAAGGAAGATGTTTATAAAGGACTTAGAGCTGGATCAGAAAATCCTAGTGAAGTTTGTGAAAATAGGGATTACACTGAGGATGTCTGAGTTGGAGAAAATCTTGTATCCAGATATGTATATAATGTATCTGTTGATGAGTGATATAAGACTTAATTTTACTAGGTACATGGTAAGGTACCTTCATTATTGTTGTCAAACAGAAGCTCGCATGAATTTTTATCCATTTGGTAGATTCATCTCAAAAAATCTATTCAAAAAGGATATGGTAAGGCTGGTAGAAGACAGAGTTAGATGTCATCATAGTAACACTTTTGGTACTGAAACCCTGAGAAAGATTGGTTACTTCTGGAGCACATTGAAAGGAAAAAATTTTCCAGTAGGAGCTGAAGAATATGAAAAGAGTGCTCAGGATCAGTTTTCTAAGTCCAAGGAAGGACAGGCTGAATCAAGAGTGAGAACTGCTATGAGAATAATAAGATTTGAAACTGAAGAGGACCAAGAAGAAGAAAGCCAAGAGGGACTTCAGATTCAAAGAAAATAAATGCTATTTTTCATGAGGAAATTGGTTCACATGATTTAACATCAAGAGATTTACTCACTTACAGTTTTTTCAGAGAAGCAGTTGTTGAGAATCCATAAGAAAGAGATACTACTCAAATTAAGGTGACTCCTCAAGTATAATCTAAAACCCAAGCAGAAGCTGAAACTAAGACTTAGGAGATGGTTGTGGTTGTAACTGAAATTGAACCTCAAATTGTAGTTTAAGCTAAAGTTACAATTGAAAAGGAAAAAGAGGAAGAGCCTGATAAGAATGTTTTTGAATAAATGATTACTGATGTTCATGATGATAATGTTTCTGAAGTTCAAACAGAGGTAATTCATGAAGATTTTTCTATGGAAGATTCTGGAAAAGTCTCTGAGGAAAAGTCTATGAACCAGCCAGCTCAGTAGGAAGCAAAAGAAAAATCTGATGCAGACTCTTTTCCATTAGTACTATTGTATCAAGTACAAGATGAAAATGTGAATCAACCATAGGGTTCCTCTGATTCAATGAATAAGGAAGTAGAAGAACTGTACAGGAAGTTTTCCAGTTTGGAATCTGAAAATGTTGCTCTCAGGAGAGCCTTAGAAAAAGAACAGTTAAAATTTCAGAGACTTAAAAGAAGTATAGTTTCAAGGCAGGAAGTTGAAACTTTTAAGAAATAGATGTTAACAGAGGTATACAAGCTGAAATTATAAATGGTGATGAAGTTAGATCTGTCAGAGTTTAAAGACTATATGGAGACACAGTTTGCATCTATCAGGACTAGTGAAGCTAGTGGATCAGGTACTTCACCTGATTTAATTAGAAGATTTTAGGATATCACGAAATCAATGAGAAATATGAATGACAGATTGCATGATTTGCAATGCAATAGTGCTCCACTATCAGTTTTAATAGATAATCAGAAGTTTTTGGTTGACCAGTTAACCTCCAGTGAACTAAGAATTACAACTGTACTGACTCAATTCACAGAAAAGTTAACCCTATTTATGGAGAAGGAAGAGAGACTTCATGAGTTTTTTAGAGTCAACTTGATATAAGATATTCATATGACTCAGAAGAATAGAGATATTATTATCAAACTGGGAGATGGACTGATTAAAAGGCTGAGGGATTAGTTAACAAAAATTAAGGCAGTGATTCAGAGGAGATACAACCTATCTCATACCCTTACCACACCTTAATTCCTGTGTTCATCCTGATTGTCCATATTCCATGTTATCAATGAAAATTTTGATTCATTCTATATTTGTGTGTTTTTATTTGTTTTGCTGTATTTGTTTTGATATGCCGGTAATCCATATTTAATTATTACAAACAGTTAATAATAGCATTTACTTAAGTTCGGTGCTACATTATATGTGTTCTATTATATCTTCAAAAATTCTGTTTGATATCACAAAAAGGGGTAGAAATTTGGATAAAAGCAACATTTTTTTAGGGAGAAATTTTATTTAAGGGGGAGAAATTAAGTTAACTATAACATTGTAATATTGTATTTATCTTTGAAAAATTCAAAACTATATGAAATTAATTTTGTAAGTTAATTTCATTGGTTATTTTATGGGTTTTGTGATTATAAAAAATGGGGAGATTGTTGAGAAAGTGTTGTTTTAAGTAATACATAATATTTTCATTTAAAGAGGGAGATATTTTTGAGAACAATACTCTATCTCTATGATGATTTTGATGCTCACAAATACCCTTAATTGTTTTCTAATGATTTTATTTTAAAGTATATATAGGAATTTATTATTCATTCTATTTTTATTTCTATAAGAAATATTTAAGTTCTTGAACAACGAGATTTAATTGCTAAAGTATTCGCATTAGCGTGTTCTGGAAACATTGTTCATGTATTACATATTCAGGAATTGCTTAAGTGTGTTCTGGAATCACTATTCATACCCTAAGTGGAGAAACGTAGCGTAAGGATAGAATACGGTGTATACTTTATGAGTTATCAGAAAAGTATGGTTAATCAACCATACATTATTGGAAAAGTATGAAAGAGGAACCCTACGTTAGGAAGTTCAAGAACCCGGATCTTCTTTTCAGATATGTTTTTCCTTTTTTACTCGTTTTTGGGAAAAAGAGGAAAATCTGGAAATTTTCGAAGTACACACCCTGTACTTTATGAGTAAACGCCATGTATTGCGATGCCGCTAGAGGCCATGTGCTGGCCATGTCATGGCCACACACGACGACCATGTGGGGGTGACATGGAGGCCGCCCAATGCGGAGTATGGAAACAGCAAGTACACGCCCTGTATTTTGTTTTTTTTCATTAAATGCACCAGGGTCGCGTCTGATGGATAGAACTCACTTATTCTAGGTCTTCTTCGTCCGATAGAACCCGTACGGCCACGAATCTTCAACGATCCCTCGAGCCTCCGTCTGGCCTCTAATTCGAACAATGGTGATTGCGTTGGAATCGCATCGGCGAGTTCTTCCTTCTTCCAGAGCATTGTTTTCCAATTCCTCCTCTTTTCCAAGTTATTGTGGGTTGAAAGTTTTATATGTTTTTGTAGATCTAATACGTTCTAAGGTGATTCAAGCATTGAGGTTCAAGTATATCGATCTCCTAACACCATGGTAGGTGGTTTGTGTCTTTCCGTTGAAATTCATTGAATATTTTGTGCAGATTCCACCAATAGCCTTGAACGGGGTATTGCGTGTTTACCATTTTAGCCATATTGTTTGCCTTAATTGTTTATATGCTAGATTAGAAGATAATTAATGTGAATAGGGTTAATTGTTATGCTTTAGAAATTTTTTCCATGCATGTTTTTCCTATTTGGACCGTTGGGTCTAGTTTTCCTTTTTGGCTATTGTTTACTTTCCATGCCTAGTATTGTAGGATGGTATGACTGTAGTTCTAATGTGCTGATGTGCAATAAAATTATATCCAAGTAGTTCTTGAGGTTTACTTTGGCGTTTACGCGTGCTATACTTATTTTACTTACACAGAGCCGTGAGAACCTAGTGTAGTAGACCACAAAGAGAATGGACGTAAGGGATTCTCTAGAGAGTCTTTGTAATTTTACGATGTGAGGCCACAGGGTGAATTGACATTGAGTGCTTCCTCAGAGTGTCTGTAGTTCCTTGACGCGAGCCATAGGGGGAATGAGACGTTGAGTGATTCCCCAGAGCACCTTTAGTACGATACGATACTATAGGGGGAATTGACGGTGAGTGCTTCCCCAGAGAGTCTATACTTTAGCTAAACTAGAGGGGAGAGACTGTGTGTGCCTCCAAGAGGGTTGCTAGTACTTGTTGGTTGAACCATAGGGTCTAGGTTGTGATAACTACCCAGAGGGTTACCTTTTTTGCTTCTACTTGCTTGAGTAGCTGATTACTTGTTTGTGAGTTAAATTCTTGAAACTGTGGATTGTTTGTTGTTGAGTACTTTCCTCTTTACTGCTTTCTATACTTTTACCTCCATATATTCACTGACTATTAGGCACATATCTTGTGGTGGTTTCCTACTAGGATATAGTCTCACACCCCGTTTGGGTCATGCTTTTGGGCCCAAACATATTATATTATTGTAGGTATAGATAAGGGAAAGCACCCTTCTTCTTCAGGTACTTGACTTGTTGTGGAGCTAGAGATCATGGGACCAAGATTAGGCTTGCGATACAGATTATCTGTTATCTGTTTTCCTTGTATTTTGGTTTAGTACTATTTGTATTCAGCACTATGACTTGTTTGTCTACTTTCCTAGACATATGTATCATGCATTATTTTATAAGTATGTGATCCAGTTGTTTATCATTTAGTCTTCCGTTGTTCACTTGTGTATGGATTGTTTACTTCTTCTGCTATTGTTTATTTGTTTCTCTTCTACTGTGTACTCTGCCAATGAAGGAATAGTTTCCCCACTATCACACCCAATTCCCTCACTGCTATTCGGCAACCTTTGGAGTTCGGGGAAATGTGCTTGAGGCCATGTGACCAACCGGGTACGGGGTGCCTCTAGGTGGATTCCAGAACCGAGACGTTACAAAGTGGTATTTTAGGGATTCTTTTCTCTTGAATTACTATTTGGAGCCTATAGCCAGGGATAGGATGGAATAAGTACTTGGTAATAAGTTGTGTCCGGGAGTAGCTAACCCGTGTATAAGGAAAATCCATACTACCTAATTATTTTCAATTTTACTGGTTTGCAATTTTACAGATGATTTGATTTCACCGTTGGGTGGTTCACATGTTTTGTGTTGTTACCATTATTGTTATTGCGGTTATACTTCTATCACAACCCGGTAAGATGAGGGTATGCCATCTCATGCATCATATAGGCACTTGTTAGAATCACTTGCCATGCATTCTTTCCATGCCATGTCGGATGCATTAGTGATTTTCTGTTGTTGTGATATATATTGAGTAGAATATGCATATTGTTGTGATAGATACTTTGATAAAGATACCTATTGTTTGATAGGGCATTGTTTGTGTAGTTCTTTGTTTGTATTAATGTCAAACATTGGTTCTTGAGGTGTTATGGGCCCTCATGGACCAGAATTTGGTGAATCGTCGCTTTTTTTCCTTGTAATAACATGTATAAGATGCCAAACTTTTATTAGCGGAGAGTATGGGCCCTCACGGATCATAATTTGGCTCCTTCAATGTTCGTTTCAGTGTTTTCTGGGCTCTAGAGTAGTTTCTGAGGCTTACTGTCTGGAAAAACCCAGAATACATGCCCTGTAGTTTTGACTACATGCCATGTGTTCTTCTTTTCAGTAAGAAACAGTTTTTCAAAATAACATGTCGTGTACTTATGTACACGTCGTGTAGTCTCTAAATGTATCTTATGCCATGTGGTCAGAGACATGAGATGGGGAAATCCTTGTGGGAACATGTCGTGTACCAGTTTAGCATGCCGTGTAGCCTGACCTAGGTACTTGGTCGTGTCACGCACAACACAAGTCCATGTTATCTTTTCACATACACGCCGTGTCAGGATTATACATGTCGTGTAGTCTGACTACAGTACCCAGCCATGTCACGAACAACACGGGTCGGTGTTATCCTTTCTTAGTGCACGCCATGTTTATTTGGAACACACCGTGTAGTGTAACCTGGGTATACAGGCCGTGTCACTAACAACACGGGCTGGTGAATCTTGACGAAGTACACGTCGTGTCCACCTTCAACATGTCATGTAGTCTTGTCTTAAGAGAGCCGTGTAGCTTGACCGTATAGAAGGAATCAGGCAGGGAAGAGGATTCAAGTACACACCGTGTGTTTGGACAACATGTCGTGAATTTGGGGAGTTACACGACTAGTTTTAGCTGAAGTACATGCCCATGTGAATGAATTAAGGGAACACGTCGTGTAGGAAAAGTACCTGCCGTGTCGTCATGTTTTGCAGAACTTGAATGCTTTCCTTCTTCTATTACTTTCTTGTCCTTCCAGTTTTCAGTCTGTGTAATGACCCGCTTATCCTTATTGGCTTAAGAATACAACAAGTCATTACTTGGCCTTAAGCGACATCCCCAAGGCGCCAAAGGCTGGAAATAAATGCCGAAGGGTTTCAAAACAAGTGGGGGATGATTTACCATTTTAAAAACATATCACATAACCAACAACCATAAACAAACTAATCAACTAAATGATGCATGATAAAAGATAAGACAACTCAACCATTTATGTTATCATAAACCAACTAAGAGTACCACAGTGGAAACCAACACTAAAACAGAGTAAACAGCAGAAAGACAAACTAAAAGACCATAATTCGATAACCCAAATCCATGCTCCACAAGCTCCAAGCTCCAACATCACGAACCAACCAAAGCATTACTAAGTGGTGCTATAAACATGTGACACTTTACCTTGGCCAACATCCCGGTATATGAAATCTACAAAAGCACCAACGTGCCAAATCAGGGGGTGAGTAATGAAACTCAGTAGGTTTTCCCCAATGACTTCCTAACCCGTGCCTCTAGGATAAAACATGTTAGCACATTTATATAAAAAAAATTATATAAAAAAATTACAAAACCGTTCACAATATAACAAGTTCCATGTTAAAACCATTTTCTAACAAAAACCATCATTCTCAAGAAAATCAACCAAGTAAAGTTTCCAACCAAATTCACATTTCCACTTTGGAATAACCATTCCATTTCACAAATCCACACAACCAACCATTTCACAACCCGTGAAATCAATCATGCATGCTTCGTTATGATAGTTACATACTCATGAGCGGTCTCTCGTCGATCTACCAAGTTGTCACAAGGTAATTATTCCCCATGTTCCATTACACTTTTGGCACAGAGCACAAGGTCATATTTCAACCAAGCCTCGTAAATGCAATATGAACGCACACACCCAGTACGCCCAAAAACCACACCATTCCAGCCATGCCAAAACCATTTCAATAAAACAGCCCTTTTATTGAAAACCTTTTTCCTGCAAACCATTTTCCAAATCCAGCAAAGCCATATTTTAAAATCACCATTTTAAAATAAAGAAACCAAAACACTATGCACAAACCATTCTTTCAATTTCCACAATTCCACCAAAACCCATAAATCATCACTAAAGAATATTTATAACATGATTTGCACCACAATTTCACAATTAAAACCAATCAATTTAATCAATTTGAACTAATCCTTCAAGTTATAAGAAATAGGAATAGAGATTGAATCTACCTACCTCAACAAATTAGGCGAAACCAAACAACGGCCAAAGAACGCTCAAGAAACCCGGGTCGATTCACCAAGGATCCTCCCTAGATCTCTTCTCCTAACACAACCAAGACCAAAACTCATCATGTTTGGAATACACACACTTAGATCTACCCATAACAGGCATAGATCTAAGAAACCGAGAGAATATGAGAAGTGTATCTAAGTAGATCTGAGAAACCAAACAAGAACTATCACATACCTCAAGAATTCGGCTTCGATTCGTCAAAAAAAGAATTCGGATCACCTCTGGAATGCTTGGGAGAAGTTTTCCAACCTTCAAGGGAGATTAATCCCGATTTATGGCTGTTTAAGAGATTTAATGAAGAAATTAGATGCAAAAATGAGTTAGATCCACAATTTAAGGATCTAATTTAAGTTCCCGCACGGTTTAACAAACCGTGTGCTAACCATGCGTTAGCTACTGCCTCGGTCACCCTTCTTGCATGGCCTTATCACATAGTTTCCCTTAACCATGTGCCGACCATGTGGAAGCCACTGCTGCCCAAGTCATCCATACACGGTTTGGTCGCACGGTTTAGACGAACCGTGTGCCGCCCGTGTGACTTCCCCTTTGCCTCAAACTTCAATCCAGGATCTCCCGACTCTCCCATACGTCACCCTTAAATTTTAAAACCAAGAAAAGCATCAAGTAAGGGTTACAAACTATAAACTGGGGGTACTACACTCTCCCCACCACTAGCATTTCCGTCCCTGTAAAGTAGAAAACCATTGCTTGTCTGAAAGAGTTCTTTCCACTGCTCTCTCATTTCTTTCTCTCGTTCCCAAGTCTCTTCTTGAATATGACCATATTGCCACAAAACCTGCACTAGACCGATGATTTTTCCATGCAAGACTTTATCCTGCCTATCCAAAATCTACACCAGGATATGTACCAACAAAGCATCTGGCTCTAGGTCAATGCCATCCCATCTGATCACATGGTCAGGATCAGGATGATACTTTTTCAACTGAGATACATGGAACACATTATGCACCAAACTGAACCGTGGTGGTAATGTCAACTGATATGCCACCTCTCCAACCCATTCCAGTATCTCAAAAGGTCTAATGTATCTAGGAGATAATTTTCCCTGCTTTCTGAAATGACGATGTCCAAGTCTTGGAGAGATCCTCAAGAATACAAGATCACCCACAACGAACGACAACGGTCTTCAACGGTGATCTACATAAGATTTTTGATGAATCTAAGCCATCTCCATCCTCTTTCTAATCAATTGGATATTCTATATTGTATCTTGGACAAGGCTTGGCTCGACTAGTGAGTTTCACCCATTTTCACCCAGCATAGTGGAGAATGACAAGGACTCCCATACAATGCTTCAAACGGAGCCATGCGTATCGAGGCTTGATAGCTGTTATTGTATGAGAACACCACTAAGGGTATATGATCCTCCCAGGAGCCACCAAAATTTATTACACAAGCCCACAACATGTCTTCCAACGTTTTTATCATCCGCTCAGATTTCCCATCCGTATGAGGATGATACGCCGTGCTCATCGTCAACTGAGTCCCAAGGGCTTACTGTAACGATATCCAGAAACGAGATGTGAACCTCGGATCTCTATCTAAGACTATAGACACCAGTACACCATGCCTCTTTACCACTTCTCGAATATAGATTTTTGAAAGATCTTCCATCATATGGGTTTCACGAATAGGGATGAAATGGGCCGACTTGGTTAGACGATCCACTATCACCCAAATGGCATCATGTTTCCAGACCTTAATTGGAAGACCTGTAACAAAATCCATTGTTATCTGATCCCATTTCCACAATTTTATAGTTAAATACTGTAACATACCAGCTGGTCTCTGATGCTCTGCTTTAACCTGTTGACAAGTTAAGCACCGCAAGACGAACTCGGCCACCTTTCTTTTCATGTTGCTCCACCAAAATTGTTCCTTCAATGCCTTATACATCTTTTGTGTACCTAGGTGTACAACCCATCTTGAATGGTGGTAAGCATGAAGGAGTTGTTCCTAAAAACCAATAGGTACAACCATCCGATCTCTGAAACACAAAACTAAACCCCCATCAAGTTTCCAACCATCAATGATCTCCCCACCATTGAGTTTTGAGCTTACAACCAGAAATTCTGTATCAGATGTTTGTGCTTCTATGATCATCTTTACTAAATCATGAACAAGTGTAGCTAAAAAGAAAACTAAAACATCACCTCGGTTTTCACATTCCACATGCATGTCGGCTAAGACCGACATCAACTTCCATTCATATGAAGCTACTTTCGCTAACTGAGCATATGACTTTCTACTCAATGCATCCACCACCGAATTCCCTTTTCCAGGTGTGTACATCAAGTCAAAGTCAAACATCTGGAGATACTCCATCCACCTTATTTGCCTCAGATTCAAATATCACTATGAGAAAATGTGTTTCAAGCTTTTTTGATCCGTAATCACAGTAAATTTCTCACCAAAGAGATAATGTCTCCATGTTTTCAAAGCATGGACGACTGTAGCCAACTCCAAATCATGTGTTGGGTAGTTCTTCTCATGCACCCTCAACTGCCTTGAACCATAAGCAACAGCATGGTCTCCTTGCATGAGAACACATCCCAACCCATATCTTGAAGCACCACAATACACCACATACCCATGTTCTGATTCTGGAAAAATCAAGATGTGTGCTGATGTAAGGTGAAGTTTCAACTCTTGAAAAGATCTCTGACATTCCTCAGTCCATTGAAATGAAAATGTTCTTCTTTGTCAAAGCTATCATTGGTGACGCTAGTCGTGAAAAATCACGAACAAAGCGTTGGTAGTAACCAGCTAGACCAAGAAAACTGTGTATCTCAAACACATTCTACAATGGTTTCCAAGAGATAATGGCTTCTATCTTTTCAGGATCAACTGAAATTCCTTTCTCAGAAATGACATGGCTAAGGAAACGTACTTCCTGTATCCAAAAATCACACTTTGATAATTTGTCATACAAATGATGATCTCTCAAGATTTGTAACACTGTTTTCAGGTCCTCCTCATGATCATCCCTTGTCTTTGAATACACCAAGATATCATTCACAAACACCACAACAAAAGAATCCAGATATCGCTGAAATATCTGATTCATCAAATCCATGAAGACCGCTGGTGCATTCGTTAGACCAAAAGGCATGACTACATATTCGTAGTGGCCATATCTGCTTCTGAAGTCTATCTTTGGAATATCCTCCTTCCGAACTCGCAACTGGTGATATCCTGACTGCAAGTAAATCTTAGAGAACCACTGAGCTCCCCTCAATTGATCAAACAGGTCATCAATGTGTGGAAGTGGATATCTATTCTTTATCATGACTTGGTTAAGTTTACGATAACCCACACATAGCCTCAAAGTTACATCTTCTTTCTTTACAAACAAAACTGGTGATGCCCATGGAGACACGCTTGGACAAATAAAACCTTTGTTTTCCAGTTCTTCCAACTGCACTTTCAATTCCTTTAACTCCATTGGTTCCATCCTATAATATGGAAGTGAGATAGGATTGGTCCCCAGAAGGAGATCAATCATCAACTCCACTTCTCTCACAGGTGGTAACCCTGAGAAGTTTTTAGGAAAAACATCAGGAAATTGATCCATGACTACTGGAAAACTGTTATTCGGGATCTCGTCCATAGATTCCAAGTTTAACGCAGCCAACTAGTAAGAGATCGTTTCCACTACTGGTTCCAACAAGCCCGTTGCACCTGCCTTTAACACTCTTTCTTCTCTAAAGATATGCTTGACATCATCCTCAGTCGTGAAACTGACTGTTCTGCTATAACAGTCGATGTGAGCCTTGAACTCTGTCAACCAATCCATACCCAGGATTATATCATAGACACCCATCTCCAGCACAGAGAAATCCCATTTCAGCTCAACTCCATCAACAGTTATAGAACATTATCTACACACGAAGGCTCTACATTATCTTTCACCACGAGGGGTTTGAAGTTTTATCATAGAAGGCATCATTTCAAGTTTTAAGTTCATCAAATTAGTAATTCTAGAAGAAAGAAAATAATGCGATGCACCAGTATCGAACAACACTTGCATGAGGGTAGAATTCAAAAGAATCGTACCTATCACCGTATACATTTCAGACTGGTCATCCACAATCACTTATTCTGCTCCATACAATTGCTTTGTTGTTGTACTTTGCTCCTTATTGACTTCTTTAGATTTCCCTGCCTGAGAAGTCATGGTATTCTTGGAATCACCATAGCTAGCTCTGTTCTGCTGAAGAGACTGATTTTGTTGTTCTCGCCCTGTCGAAGCATAAGATGATTGCGACACCTGAGAAGTTTCATGAACACCCGACCGTGGAGCACTGCAACAATATCACTGAAGATGTCCCATCTTGTTAAAATTGTGGCATGATCTCAGTGGTACTGTACATTCTCGTTTCATGTGATCAATCGCGCCACATTGAAAACACCCAGCTTTCATCATGGTTCGTGGAGGAAGATTCACTGATCCAGCCGTCTAATTCTGATTTACACTCCCACCTTGGAAGTAGGTGTCCCTCTTCTTCTTGTTCCCAGCATTAGATTTCCCACCTGTTCCCGTGGGTATCATCATACTTCCTCCTCTCATAACTCTTGAGATGTCTCTTTCAGCTATTGTTGCTCTGTTTACCATCTCTGTATAATTTGTAATACAGAGCACAACTATCTTCGAACGAATCTCCTGTCGCAACCCTAATTCAAAGATGTGTGCCTTCAGCGACGCACTTGCATCAACTTCCAGTGAAAAGCGCACTAAATTCAGAATTTAGCCGCATACTCCATGACAGAGAGATTCTCCTGCTTCAGGCTGAAAAAGTCGGTTGTCCTCTGGATATTGAACGTGTGAGGATATAATTGTTTATTAAACAATTCCTCAAATTCCTCCCAGTCTAGGCCTTGATCAACCTTAGCCTGCACCACTACCTCCCACCACTACCGTGCAAGATCCTCCAGCATATACGTCACCAACTTTACTTTCAGTTATGTTGGTGTGCCAATGAAATCGAAGATATGATTCATCTTATTCAGTCACACCTCTGCCCTTTCTGGTTCATAATCACCCCGAAAGATGGGTGTATTCTGCTTCTCGAACTGGATGAAATGGTCTACATGTCTTGACTCATCCGTCTGATTCCCCGTGTCCACAGCTTGAAACGCTTGAACTATACTTTGGACTAGCTGCTGGTTCACCTGTGGCTCAGGTGCGACCACATTCTTCACAGCCTCTTCCATTTGGTTTCTACGACGCCTAACAGGTGCCATTTTCTATACAAACAACGCACGCCGTTAGTCTCACTTCCTGGCAACTGAAGGCTTAGCATTTAAAATTCTATCACATCACTATCACAACATTGATTTCCAATCATCAAGCTTTTCCACATTTACCCATTTCTAAAAAAATATTTTCTTTCTTTTGAAAATCAATCTATTTTCAAAATACATCAACCATTCTCTTTTAAAAAAAATTCATTTGAAAACAAGTTTAAAATTTTCATAAATCACGCTTTTGCATCAACACATAATCCATTTCTGAAAATGATATATGCACTCCTAGTGGGAAGCCATTCCTCTACAATGCATGTCATGATCCTCTCATTGGATGAACCCATGACAATGATATTTCCAACATTCTAGAAGTGTATCCAAAACACTTATGTACCCAACACCCTGGTAACTTGAAGTTCAGCATAAACGGGTTAGCTACGTCCTTTTATGTTATACATTTCAAGTTCTGACAATCCTACTCCTATCTAATATGACCACCTAAGGAATAGACAAGAAGGAATTTCAACTCCAAGACCAAGAACATCGATGACCACTTGTTAGGAAAGGATCGAACAAGTTGATACCATTTTTAATGACCCGCTTATCCTTATTGGCTTAAGAATACAACAAGTCATTACTTGGCCTTAAGTGACATCCCCAAGGTGCCAAAGTCTAGAAATAAATTCCGAAGGGTTTCAAAACAAGTGGGGGATGATTTACCCTTTTAAAAACAAACCACAGAACCAAAAACCATAACCAAACTAATCAACTAAATGATTCATGATAAAAGTTAAGACAACTAAACCATTTATGTTATCATAAACCAACTAAGAGTACCATAGCGGAAATCAACACTAAAATAGAGTAAACAATGGAAAGACAAACTGAAAGACCATAAGTCGACAACCCAACTCCATGCTCCACAAGCTCCAAGATCCAACATCACGAACCAGCCAAAGCATCACGAAGTGGTACTATAAACATGTGACACTTTACCTTTTCCAACATCCCGGTATATGACATCTGCAAAATCACCAACGTGTCAAAGAAGGGGGTGAGTAATGAAACTCAGTAAGTTTCCCCGATGACTTCCCAACCCATGCCTCTAGGATAAAACATGTTAGCACATTTATATAAAACAATTTATATAACACAATTCCAAAACAGTTCACAATATAACAAGTTCCATGTCAAAACCATTTTCCAACAAAAACCATCATTCTTAAGAAAATAAACCAAGCAAAGTTTCCAATCAAATTCACATTTCCACTTTGGCATAACCATTCCATTTCACAAATCCACACAACCAACCATTTCACAATCCGTGAAATCAACCATGCATGCTTCGTTATGACAGTTCCATACTCATGAGTGGTCTCTCGTCGATCTATGAAGTCGTCACAAGGTAATTATTCCCCATGTGCCATTACACTTTTGGAACTAAGCACAAGGTCATATTTCAACCAAGCCTCATTAATGCAATATGAATGCACACACCCAGTACGCCCAAAAACCACACCATTATAGCCATGCCAAAACCATTTCAATAAAACAACCCTTTTATTGAAAACCTTTTTCCCACAAACCATTTTCCAAATCCAGCAAAGCCACATTTTAAAATCACCATTTTAAAATCAAGAAACCAAAACACTTTGCACAAACCATTCTTTCAATTGCCACAATTCCACCAAAACTCAATAAATCATCACTAAAGAAGATTTATAACATGATTTCCACCATAATTCCACAATTAAAACCAATCAATTTAATCAATTTGGATTAATCCTTCAAGTTATAATAAAGAGTAATAGAGAGTGAATCCACATACCTCAACAAATTAGGCAAAACCAACCAACAGCCGAAGAATGCTCAAGAAACCTGGGTCGATTCAACAAGGATCCTCCCTAGATCTCTTCTCCTAACACAACCAAGACCAAAACTCATCATGTTTGGCATCCACACACTTATATCTACCCATAACGGGCATAGATCTAAGAAACTGAGATAAGAGTAGAAGTGTATCTAAGTAGATCTGAGAAACCAAACAAGAACGATCACATACCTCAAGAATCCGGCTTCGATTCATCAAGAGAAGCCTTCAGATCACCTTCGGAACACTTGGGAGAAGTTTTCCGACCTTCAAGGGAGATTAATCCCAATTTATGGCTGCTTAAGATCTTTAATGAAGAAATTAGAGGCAAAAATGAGTTAGATCCACAATTTAAGGATCAAATCTAAGTGCTCGCACGGTTAGTCCGCACGGTTTAACAAACTGTGAGCTAACCATGCATTAGCTACTTCCTTGGTCACCCTTATCGCATAGCCTCATCGCACGGTTTCCCTTAACTGCGCGCTGACCATGCAGAAGCCACTATCTCCCAAGTCAGCCACACACGGTTTGGTTTCACAGTTTAGACAAACTGTGCGCCGCCTGTGAGACTTCCCCTTTGCCTCAAACTTCAATCCAGGATCTTCCGACTCTCCCGTACGTCACCCTTAACTTTTAAAACCAAGAAAATAATCAAGTAAGGGTTACATACTAGAAACAGGGGGTACTACACTTTGACCTTGCATAGATTGGTTGTTCTTGGAAAAGAAGTTTGAGGATGGTCTCAGACGGGAGATCCGATCACAGGTAAATATCTTCAGGTTGACTTATATAGCTTCCATTGTCAATCAGACGCTGATTACAGAGTGCAATCTGAGAGATTTAGGAGCTGAGATCTAGGGCGGTTCCACTTCCAGAGTTAGTTCTCTGCCAGCTAACAGTAGAAAGCACCGTAGGGAGTCTACATGTGTTGATCCGAGGCAACGAGACATATCTTCAGGTAGCCAGGTGGTATGATACTATTGTGGAAGGGTTGGGAATACAAGGCCACAGTACCAGAGAGACCCAGTGGAGTGTCGATCATGCGGCAAGTTGAGTCACCTTCAGCACTTCTGTCAGATCTTTTCACCAGCAGCTGGTGACAGGGGTTCTTTTATGACTCCTCGTTCAGCAGCAGCACCACCAGTTTCTCACCAGTCAGGGAACTGGAGTTCTTCTGGTTGTTCAGGCTAAGGTGGAGGTCATGGTCATGGTGGTCAGTCACCGTTCTTTCAACGATAGCAAATTGAATCGGCTTAGAGTGTTCAAGAAAGGTCACAGGGTCGCGGTGCAGGCCAGACTTTTGCAGTGGAGTAGACCCAGCAGGATCAGGATCCCAGACCCTCTATAGTTTGAGGTACGATCTTAGTATCCTCATTTTTATCTTCTTCTCTTTTCGATGTAGGGGCTTCCCATATCTTTATCTTTGTTGTTTTTGTAGAGAGCCTTGGGCTATGCATCTTTTCCTCTGCCGATATCTTGACGTTAGACACACCGTTGGGGACTAGGAAGGCTAGTGTACGTCAGTGCAAGGAGTTCCCTCTAGAGGTTGTTGGGTTTCACTTTCTATGGGACCTCTATGTCCTAGAAATGATAGGCTATGATTTCATTCTTGGTATGAACTAGTTAGTTCCCTTCTAGGCAGTCGTCAACTTTTATCACCTCAAGGTGAGCTTCATATCACCAGAGGGTGGATCTTTTCTTCATAGAGGCGACTAAGATGTCCAGGCGAGTAGATCAGGACCTGAGCATCATGGGCTAGAAGGAGTTACAACCCAAATTTCTAGTCTATATTTGGATGACCAGGGGACTTCGTAGTTAGACTTCCCTCCAGTGGTGGATCATTTCAGGGATGTCTTTATAGAGGAATTTTCAGGTTTTTCTCGAGAGTGTGAGGTAGACTTTTCTATTGATCTCATGCTAGGAGTGGCACTAGTGTCCATTCCTCCTTATAGGATGGCTACACCAGAGTTGAAGGAGCTCAAGAAGCAGTTAGAGGAGTTGCAGGCAAAGGTTTTCATCTGAACCAGTACTTATCCTTGGGGTTCGCCTATCCTATTTGCAAAGAAGGTAGACGACACCCTTAGGATTTGTGTGGATTATCAAAAGCTGAACCAGTTGACATTCAAGAACTGATATCCCTTACCGAGGATTGATAATCTCTTTAATCAGATTTGAGGGGGCTGGGTGTTCTCGAAGATTAACTTAAGGTCTGGTTACTATAAGATGCGCATTAGACCATCAGATATACCTCTTACAGCCTTTCAGAGAAATTATGGTCTATACAAGTATACGGTTATGCCGTTCGGTCTCAGGAACGTGCCAGCAGTTTTCATGGCACTGATGAACCGAGTGTTCCATCCGTACTTGGATTCATTCATAGTGGTCTTCGTGGATGATATCTTGGTGTACTCTCACACTCGACACGACCATGCTACCCATCTTGAGATAATTTTGAGTACACTAAGGGAGCATCATTTATATGCTAATCTCTCAAAGTGACACTTTTGGATATACCATATTCACTTCTTGGGTCATTTTATCTCAGAGACAGGAGTATCAGTAGACCCAGAGAATGTGAGAGCAGTAGTTTCCTGGGAGCATCCGAAGAACGTCTTTGAGGTGTGGAGTCTTCTAGGGCTGTCTGGATACTAAAGGTGCTTCATAAAGGACTTTTTATGCTTAGAAGCACCACTGGAAGGTCTGACTAAGAAGGGTGTGAAGTTCTTATGGTCAGATTCTTGTGAGTCAACCTTTCAGGAGCTGAAAGAGAGGTTGACTTCAGCATCGATACTAGTATTTCCAGATCTAGGCAAGAGCTATAACATTTACTGTGATGCGTCAGGTATCGGGAAGGGAGTTGTGCGTATATAGGGAGGAGTCATTACGTATGGGTATCGGCAGTTGAGGCCACATGATAGGAATTACTCGACGCACGATCTGGAGTTGGCAGCTGTTGTTCATGCCCTACGTTGTTGTAGACATTACCTTTTGGGGGAGAATTTTGTGGTTTTCACTGACCACAAGAGTCTCAAGTACATTTTCACTCAGCGTGATCTGAATTTGAGATAGCAAAGGTAGGTTGAGTACCTACAGTCCTTTGACTTTGAGCTTGCCTATACGCATGGGAAATCGAACGCATTGGCTGATGCGTTGTGTAGGAGGACTCAAATACAGGCAGTTCGGGAGGCCAACAGTGAGCAGAAGCTTATGGATCTATTCTCTGAGATGCATTTGGAGGTGCAAGATAGACAAGGGTATACTTTTCTACCTTCTGTATCTGTTACCTATACCCTCCTAGATCGGGTGCGAATGAGGCAGCTATAAGACTCTGAAGGCCTAGTCCTGCGGGAGAGTGTGTCAGGAGAGGACCCTCTTCCCGGATGGACAGTAGGCAGGGATTAGATCTTGCATTTCCAGGGGTGCGTATGGGTACTGGAAGATATACTCAAGGAGCTGATGTGGGATTTTCATTACTCTTTTTGGGTAGTTCATCCTGGTGTCACCAAGATGTATCATGATCTACACCGCTAGTATTGGTGTCCATGTATGAAGAGAGATGTTACTGGTTTTTTCATGAGGTGTTCTACTTGTCATTAGTTGAAGGTAGAGCATTAGCGACCAACAGGTCTTTTACAATAGTTACCCATTTCTGAGTGGAAGTGGAATGATGTCGCGATGGACTTCGTGACTGGTTTACCGAGGTCGCCTCGAGGGAATGACGCAGTTTGGGTTGTCATTGATAGACTCACGAAGGTTTCTCACTTCTTGAAGATCAAGGAGACCTTTAGTGTTGATGATCTAGGGTGGTTGTACATTCGAGAGATTTTACGTCTGCATGGAGTTCTGCACTTCATTGTTTCAGATAGGGATGTGTGTTTTACTTCTCAGGTCTAGCAGGGGCTTCAAAAGGCTTTGGGTACATAGGTGCTTTTAAGTATAGCATATCATCCCCAGACTGATGTCCAGTCTGAGTGTATGATTCAGGTGCTCGAGGACATGCTCTAAGCATGCATTTTAAACTTTAGGGGTTCTTGGGAGAAGCATATACCTCTAGTGGATTTTTCCTACAATAATAGTTTTCAAGAAACTATTCAGATGGCACCTTATGAGGCTTTGTATGGTAGGCCATGTCGATCAACCATATATTGGCTGGAGGCAGGAGAGGCAGCTTTGTTGGGACCTCGTCTCATTCAGGAAACCATAGAGTAGATAGAGTTGATTCGGAAGAGGATGGCTATTTCACAGTCTCGACAGAAGTCATATGTTGATCAACGAAGATGACCTCTGGAGTTCGAGGTCGGGGATCAGGTTTTCCAACATGTCACACTGAGGTTGGGGCACAGGAGGATTAAGAGGCAGAGTAAGCTTTTATCGAGGTACGTCGGACCATTTGAGGTGTTGGAGAGAGTTGGGATGATTTCCTATTGATTGCAGTTACCTTATAGGTATTAGGCTATGCATGACGTTTTTCACATTTCTCAGCTTCGGCGTTACTTTTCAGACCCATATCATGTCCTTCAACCTGATGAGGTTGAGCTAGATGTGGATGCATCATTCGAGGAGAATCCTATCTGGATTTTTGATCGCAGTACAAAGGTTCTTTGTGGTTATTCTATTCCTCTAGTATAAGTGCTATGGCAGCACGGGCGGGTACATGATGAGACTTAGGAGAGGGAGGCTAATGTACGAGCACAATGGCTGAAGCTGTTCGGGGTTTCTTCTTCTATGCCACGCTAGGGAAATTCAGGGTTGAATTTCTTTAAGGGGGTAAGTATATAGGAACCCGGATCTTCTTTTCGGGTATGTTTTTCTTTTTTCTAGTCATTTTTGGGAAAAAGAGGAAAATCTGAAAAATTTTGAAGTACATGTCGTGTACTTTATGAGTACACGCCGTGTACTGCGATGCCACTGGAGGCCGTGTGCTGGCTGTGTCATGGCCACACACATGTCCATGTAGGGTTGACATGGATGCCGCCTAATGCAGAGTATAGAAACATGAAGTACACGCCATGTACTCCAAAAGTACATGCCGTGTATTTTGTTTTTTTTCATTAAACACACTAGGGTCGCGTATGATGGACAGAAATCACTTCTTCTAGGTCATCTTCATCTGAGAGAACTTGTATGGACATAGATCTTCAACGAGCCCCGAGCCTCCATCCGAACTCTGATTCGAACACTGGTGATTATGTTTGAATCACATCGGTGAGTTATTCCTTCTTCCAGAGCATCGTTTTCCAATTCCTCCTCTTTTCCAATTTATCGTGGGTTAAACATTTTATACATTTTCATAAATTTATGATGTTCTAAGGCGATTCAAGCATTGAGGTTCAATTATATTGATCTCCTAACACCAAGGTAGGTGGTTTGTTCCTTTTTGTTGAAATTCATTGAATATTTTGTGAATATTCTACCAATACCCTTGAATGGGGTATTGCATGTTTACCATTTTAGCCCTATTGTTTGCCTGATTTGCTTATATGCTAGAGTAGAGGATACTGAATGTGAATAGGGTTAATTTTTATGCTTTAGAAATGTTTTCCATGCATGTTTTTCCTGTCTGGACCATTGGGTCTAGTTTGCCTTTTTGGCTACTGTTTACTTTCCATGCCTAGTATTGTAGGATAGTACGAATGTAGTTCTAATGTACTGATATGCCATAAAATGCTATCCAAGTAGTTCTTGAGGTTTACTTTGTCCGTTATGCGTGCTATAATTATTTTACTTACACAGGTCCGTGAGAACCTAGTGTAGTAGACCACAGGGAGAATGGACGTAAGGGCTTCTCCAGAGAGTCTTTATAATTTTATGATGTGAGACCATAGGGGGAATTGACGTTGAGTGCTTCCTCAGAGTATATGTAGTTCCTCAACATGGGCCAAAGGGGTAATGAGACGTTTAGTGCTTCCCCAGAGCGCATTTAGTACGATACGAGACTATATGGGGGAATTGACGGTGAGTTCTTCCCCAGAGATTCTATACTTTAGCTGAACTAGAGGGGTGAGACTGTGTGTGCCTCCCAGATGGTTGCTAGTACTTGTTTCTTGAACCATAGGAGACAGGTTGTGAGAAATACCGACAGGGTTACCTATTTGTTTCTACTTGCTTGAGTAGCTTGATTACTTGTTTGTGAGTTAAATGCTTGAAATTGTGGATTGTTTGTTGTTGAGTACTTTCCTGTTTACTGATTTCTGTACTTTTATTACCATATATTCACTGACTGTTAGGCACATATCTCATGGTGGTTTTATATTGGTATTTAGTCTCACACCCTGTTTGGTCCATTCTTTTGGGCCCAAATAGATTATATTGTTGCAGGTATAGATAAGGGAAAACGCCCTTATTCTTCTGGTACTTGACTTGTTGTGGAGATGGAGAGCATGGGACCAAGCTTAGGCTTGCGATGTAGAGGATTTGTTATCTGTTTTCCTTGTATTTTGGTTTAGTACTATCTGTATTCAGCACTGTGACTTGTTTGGCTTTTTCCTAGACATATGTATCATGTATTATTTTATACGTATGTGCTCCATCTATTTATCATTTAGTCTTTCATTGTTCACTTGTGTATGGATTGTTTACTACTTCCATTATTGTTTATTTTTTTCTATTCCACTTTGTACTCTGCCAATGAGGGAATAGTTTCCCCACTATCACACCCAAGGCCCTCTCTACTAGTCAGAAGCCTCTAGCGTTCAGGGAAATGCGCTTAAGGCCATGTGACAAACCGGGTACAGGGTGCCTCTGGGTGGCTTCTGGAACCGGGACGTTATAGGAAGGAACCCTACATTTGGGATATTGAAAAGTATGGTTCATAAACCTTAATTTTTTAAACAACCTTTCATTTGAAGGATGTGACATTAACCCTATGTTTGTATTCAACCTTACGTTTGAATGTTGAAAAGAAAAGTACGGTTCATCAACCCTACGTTTTTATTCAACCTTACATTTGAATGTTGAAAAGAAAAGTATGATTCATAAACCCTAGGTTTGTATTCAACCTTATGTTTGAAATATTCATGTTATAAAGTTCAACCTTACCTTTGACGTCGGAAAATTAAAGACGATATTATTTTACAACGGTCTACAAGCAGATTATTAGGCTGATTTCAAGCTGGATTAAAAGTTTTTTTTAAAACACATATTTGACTAATTCAAAGCTGTTTTATCTATGATTTAGAGGATCAGTTTAATAGGATATTTTCATGCCAAATTTCAAGGGGAGTTACGACTACTCTGTTAATTCAAATGTTTGAATATTGTGAGTCAGAAGGTGACTTTTATGGATCTAAATTTGCAGGAGAAGTGCTTGTCGTTATACACAGAGAATACATATACAAGATTTGACGAAAAACAATGACAAATATATATATATATATAAAGGTAGAAAAATAGTGACTATCAAGAACACGGATTTTCTGATTAGTAAGAGTGAAAAATCTTTGTTTATTGAAGAAGAAGAATCGCGATAGAAGATTAACTCATTCGATATCAAATATCTATTCTGAATCTACTACTGCTGAAGTTTCAAATTATATCTCTATATATACTTCAATAGGATCAAATCAGAATGACTCTTATGTGAAGATCATTATTTCTAAAGGTGAGGATCCATCTACTATCAATTTCATTCTGTTGAAATTGTGAAGAACAATGGGAACGTATTTTTAAAGAACATTTTCTTTTTTATCTTGAGTGATCAGCTTCTCGTACTAAGTTGTGTTGGTTATATGATTAAACCAGAAGGATTTGTTCTGCCTTATATTGTAAAAGTGTCAACTACCTGTACTCAGTTGTGGAATGGTCTGTTGACAAGAGGACCAGATAGTGAAAATCACCAAGCTCGTGGAGTAGAGCATTGGTGGAGTGGACTAGGGGCCTTCTGTTCCCTGAACCACCATACATCGTGTTTCCCTGCTATTTGAATTTCATCTTCATTAATCCATATGATTAAATTAAAGGGAAAAACATGATTTTGTGAAGAATTTTTAAAAGACACAATTCACCCCCCGCCCCCTCTTGTGTATATTTGGTATAACCCGATCCAACAATATAGACAATGTCTCCTGTAGATGATGATATTACCAATCTCATGGAAGAACATACTATAATAAAGGAGACCCTTTGGGAAGATATAAAGATAATTTTATGATATATTTTCTTTTTTTTAGGTGGGGGGGAAATCCCATTTTAATTGAATCATAAAAAGTGCATGGAACAGAAAAAATAGAAACAAAAATTCAAATAGTATATCAATACCTCTATCACGTGGTCCAAAGATTTTTTTCTGATATTTCCAGTGATCCTTTTTTCTTTGTCCCGAAAGGCCCCCCAATCCATTATACGGCCACTAATATGCCCCCGGCCACGGTAGTGGAGAGCCTCCAAATCTCATTCTTATTGTAGAAGAGTTTCAATGTCTATGTCTGAGTCTGATACATCCGATGGAGCTTCATTCCTTTCCACTATTTTATCCCTTTCACGTCCCCTACCATGACTTCTAGCATGTCACCCACACTTCCCAGCATTACCTTGCTATCAAGAGTTATCCAAATCATTATCTTCAGTAACAGGGTGCTGATGTTTCACCTGAGGAGTACAATGTTCTGACTGCGACTCATTAGGGTGATGGATTGGGGTGGATTCTCCCTTTTGCACCACTATATGCATCTTTGGGGGTTAATTGTGATATATTTTCTTTATTTTAACAAAAAAAAATATATAATGACACATTGATTTAATTTTCATTATTCCTTATAGATTCCATTTATTTTAAAATATTTTTGTCAATATTTCATGTCTTTTTGCACAAAAACTTTTATATAATTATTCTCCCTCAAAACCTTTTCACCCCTGTAGTGTTGGCATTTATCCCTTTCCTTCAAGTTTCCTCCACTAGATTTTTAGGGAGATAAATGATGCTGCCTTTACTCAATCACATATGTAATCATTATGTTTTCATAGTAAAATCATTATCCATAAAATTAACGTATCATTTCATATTTATGGTTAATATATTTATTTTTAGTATTAATCACATAATAATTGTTTTCTTATATAAGTGGGTTCTTTTGATTTAAGTTGGGGTGGTTTCTTTAAATCTTCTCATGATCATTTGATATTTAAACTGAGATAATAACAATAAGGAAATGAGTCAAAAAATTATACAACCATTATAAAAATGTGAGTTCCTACTACTTATTTAATTAATTTTTCATTAGTTTATCAATTATTTGTAAGATAATTTCCTTATCATTTTTATCTAATACTTGTTTAGTTATTTTCATATATCTTTTAGGAAGTAATATTTTTCTTTAAACTATCTAAAACAAGCCACAAAAAAGATAACATGGTCCTTTTCCAATGTTACCATGCTTTCTATTTCCTTTCTTTGTCGAACTGTCAACACTGCATACTTTTTCAGCTAAGAACATCGAATCAATATGCAGTGATTCCATTTTAACAAATAAATATAATGAAAATCATGGTAAAATTGGAAGCTTGGATTTTTTTTGAGACTTTGGGACATTTAGGAATCATTCGTACCTCAATCCAACACACGGTGTGACCAGTATGACTCTAAGTGCTTCTTTTTATTTAAAATTAACATTAATTTTAGTCAAAAAGAAAACTGACATACTCAAAACTAAGAAAAAATATTCATATTGTTTTGAAACTTTAGGAAAATGATCCATAATTCACTTGTGACGGGTAGGAATTATCTTCACCTCAATCTGATACATGTTGTGTCTGGTATGACTCAAAGTGTTCGTTATTAGTTTAAAATTGACATTTTAATTTAAAAAGTGTCACTCACTAAAAATTGAGAAAAAAATTCATATTATATTAATAATTTAAGAAAATTATTTATAATTAATTTGTGACATGTAGGAATTAGTCTCACTTAAAACTGATACATGATGTGACCGGTATAACTCAAAGTTCATGTTTCCAATTTAAAATGACATTTTAGTAAAAAATACAAGTGATTTGCTCAAAACTGAGAAAAAAAATTCATATCCTTTTGATACTTTAGGAAAAAAATCATAATTCATTTTGGAAGTGTAGTAATTAGCCTCACCTCAATCCGATGCACGGTGTGACCAGTATGACTTCAAGTGTGTCCTTTTATTTAAAATTGACATTAATTTTAGTAAAAAAGACAACTGACATACTCAAAACTGAGAAAACTCATTCAGATTGTTTTAATACTTTAATAAAATGATCTATAAGTTATTTTTTACATTTATTAATCTTTCACACCTCAATATGATACACGATGTGCCTGGTATGACTCAAATTGTCCATTATAAGTTTAAAATTGACATTTTAGTTCAAAAAGTTTCAATCCCTGAAAATCAATAAAATGCACTCGGATTGTCTTGATAATTTAGTAAAACAATTCATAACTATTTTTTGACGTTTCTAAATTAGTCTCACATAAAACCAATACACTATGTGACTATTATGATGCAAAGTGCGTGTTTCCAGTTTCAAAAGACATTTTAATAAAAAACACATGTGACATACTCAAAACTGAGAAAACACATTTGGATTATTTTTATAATTTTTAAAAATTATCCATAATTAATTTATGGTGTGTAGGAATCATATGTGCCTCAATCCAACACATGGTGTGACCAGTATAATTCCAAGTGTGTTTATTTATTTAAAATTGACATTAATTTTAGTAAAAAGAATAAATAACATACTGAAAACTGAGAAAGTGCTTTCATATTATTTTAAAAATTTAGGAAAACAATTAATAATTCATTTATAATATGTAGGAATCAACCCCACCTCAGTATTATGCATGGTGTGACTGTTATAACTCTAAATGTGTATTTTAATTTAAAATTGACATTAAATTTTTGTAAAAAAAAGTGTCATACTGAAAACCAATAAAAAACATTTAGATTGTTTTAATACTTTAGGAAAACTATCCATCAATCATTTGGGATGTTTAAGAATAAATTACACCTCAATCTGATGTACAGTGTGATTGATATGACTTCAAGTGAGCCTTTTTATTTAAAATTGACATGGATTTTAGTACAAAAGACAACTAACATACTCAAAACTAGAAAAATTCATTTGGAATATTTTGATAATTTAATAAAATTATCCATAAGTTATTTTTGAAATTTAGGAATCAGTCTCACCTTAATATGATATAGTTTGTGACAGGTATGACTCAAAGTGTCTATTATCAGTTTAAAAATGACATTTTAGTTCAAAAAGTGTCACTCACTGAAAACCAAGAAAACATTCTCGGATTGTCTTGATAATTTACTACAATGATTAATAAGTCATTTTTGATGCGTAGGAAGCATTCTCATATAAAATTGGCACACGATGTAAATGGTATGACTAAAAGTATGTGTTTCCAATTTCAAATGACATTTTAATAAAAAACACAAGTTACATACTCAAAAATGATAAAACACATTCAAATTGTTTTGATACTTTAGAACAATGATCCATAAGTCATGTTTGACATGTAGGAATCATATTCACCTCAATATGATGCACGGTATGACCGGTATAATTCCAAATGTGTCTATTTATTTAAAATTGATATTAATTTTAGTAAAAACAACAATTGACATACTAACAATCGATAAAACACATTCGGATTGTTTTTTATACTTTATAACAATGATTTATAAGTCATTTCTAACATATAGGAATCAACCCGACCTCAATGTCATGAACCAAGATGGGACATCATCTAAACCGGCTCTCGACCCAGTCTGCGGCAAGGCTCGAAGGGCATTCTCAATCCCCATGGGATGGAATAAGTGTTCGGGTATTGATACTAACAAGTGGGAACAATTTACCCAAACATAAAAATATAAAACAATAAACAATGTAAAATAAACCAAAGATAGAAATCATAAGAAAACAAGCCTTTATAAGTGTTCAGATTCAGTTTTACAATTTTAATATAAATCCAAAAAAAGATACTACCAAAAACCAAATCCCAAAACCACCACTAGGAAAGGGGTGTATCTCTTACCATCCATCTCCATAACACCACCCAAGAAGATCCCTAACATCCCAAACCACCATCACCAAAAGCTTTACCCTTACCTGTATCAAACATGGCCAAGTATTCTTACACCCAAAGGTGTGGTGTGAGTTATTTCCCAGTAGGATGCCACCCAAAAATATTCCATGCTCTAAATTTTAAATGACAAATAAACTTTCAAGTTTAACACATGAAAGGAAAATCTAGAAAAATTTAAATGAAAATAGTTTTAATGAAAACAAATTTTAAAGGAATGAAATTTTTTACATGAAAAAACTTTTACCTTTGGAGTAACCTCAAATGTCACATTGTATGTCAATGGTGAGTGCAACATAGTCCAAGAGAACCAAACATGGGAGATCCCCTATAGGTACTAGCTAGTAAATGAGACCCTAGAACCTCACGTCTCAGTGTAAAGTGGTATAGGAACCACAACCATATATATTCTCATGCACGATCCACTAAAGAGAAAAAACATCTAAAATTCTAGTGGTCTTTGATCATCATCAATATATTTAGTTAGTTTTTCATTTTCAATCTTGCTAAGTGAAACCATACCGTATCCACTATAAGAACCCAGGTTTTCATATGAGGTACAGATCCTTTTTTCAGTTTAAATGTTTTATTATGGTTTTACATATGTACCCCTTGTGATCATGGGTGTTTTGGAGGTGTCTAGGGATTTTTGGAGCTCAGAACCAAGATTTGAAATGGCATGGCACACGGTTTGTGCATGTCCTGTGCATGGTTAAGATAATCGTGCGAGGGGAGGAAGTAGATTATGTGTGGTTTGAGAAACTATGCGGTAGCAGCCACACGGTCATACAAAAGATCTGAGAAATTTTAGAATTTTAACAGATAGTTGCCACATAGTTACCACACAGTTAGTCAAAGCATGTGGGGTAACAGTGCAATATGCCCCTTGGAGATAGTGAGCTGAGCACAATTTCTACACAGTTTGGGAAACCGTGCAGATAAATCGTGCGATCCTGTTGCGTGTGTTTTTAAAAAAAATTATTTTAAAGTAAATTTTTCTTTTTAAACCCTTTTTGAGTTTTCTTCTTCTCAATGCATAGAACCCTCTATAGGATCTCTCATATGGCACCTAAGATAGGCTTTTAGGATTCTTTGTCATTCGACCTCTATTTTGATCATGGTTTGTCTCATCGGATCCATATTGGTAAGGCCTGCATTCTATTTTATCTGTTCTTGTTTCTTCAGAACAACAATTATTCTATTTGATTTTAGGCTCATATGCCCTAATATTCCATTCTTAATCTATTCTTCAGATCTCTCCTAAACCAGGAAGAATCGGGACTTGATACTGGATGAGCTCTCTACTACCGAGTCGTGGTAGGTGGTCTATACTTTCTTTCATCTTTTTGGGTGCTTTTCAGGTGTTCATCATTTTCACCACCCATCTGAATTTTCGGCATGACCACATTTTTGAGATATCTACTCTTGTTAGGCTTAGTTGGACCTAGTGTGGATTCCCATAGGTTCTATTTAGGTGTGTTGGCACATATTTCTCGATTCGAGGTCACTAGAGGGGTGCACCTTAAGGAAATAACCTATTTATGCATGTTTAAACCACACAAGGGGTGTGTGTTTATGATTTCCTAGTTAGAGGATTCCCTTACATACCTTAATGTTTTAAAGTATCTACTTAGGAGATGTATTGACTTCTTTCTTAGTGATATCTGGTTATGGAATGATTATTTTATGTTAAATGGTATTATTAAATGGGTGATATGGGTGGGTATACATATACGAATTGATAAATGGAATACTAAATGGTGAATATGGGAGGGTAGGCCCATATTAATGGTGAATGATAAATGTAATGCATGGGTGTGTATACTCATGGATTGTGATTGGTTGTGTGAGTAGGTATACTCACACGGGTTTTGAATTGTAAATTTTGGTTGAATGGTTTGATAGATGTCATGGGCTACTCTCCATGGATCTAGAATGCAGTAGTGGATGCCTTGGGTTGACTCTAACCCTTGGGTCTCGATTCTATGGGATGCCTCGGGCCTTGCTACCATGTGGATCCAGCTTTCTTGGAATCACGTAGGACATGTAGGTACACATGATCCTAGGACTCTGACCAATTCCTAGACTGAGTTTTCACCAGGACGCCCATGGGAATCGATCTGGAAGACTTGGATGAGCTCCTTGGTTCTAACCCTTCATGGTCTAGATTTATTTCATGGATTCCCTGGTACATGACACCTTGTATCTAGACCTTGGATTATACACTTCACTATAAGGCATGGTCATGGGATTCTTGACTTTTTTATACAACATGGTTGTGGCTTACTTGATATGGATAGAGGTACGGTGAGGCTATTTCACCCAGTTATTTGTTATAGCTGCCTTGTTAGGAGATGACTCTATTATAGGAATCCTTGATGGGATATTTAGTTTTACTTATTTTAGTAGACATATTCCATGGGCACTCACTTTACTTTACTGCTCTGCTTACACTTGCAAGCACTAGTATGTTGCTTTCAGAACTATATAGACCTGGGTGGTTGCTTGCTGGGATGTTTATATCACACCCAGTTTGGGCCTCCTCGGGGACCCAAATAGATTATATGGTTGAAGGTGATGATAGGGGCGAGCACCATGGTAGAGGTTGTTGACTGTGGCTTTGGAGTAGGGGAGTAGAGGACCAAGTTAAGGCATGTGATCATACAGGCAATTTTGGTCTATTGTTTTTTTTTTTGGATACTTGTACTGTATTGTATTTATATTTACTATTATGTATGATTTTTATATACTTGTATCATCTGCATCATTTTTCATATGAGACACTTCTGGTTATTGATATGTATTCTTATCTTGTCTTACTTTCAATTGACTATTATTTATTTCACTTCTGCTATTTATTGTATGTTTGACTTACACTATGATACCCTAGTAATGAGGGTATAATATCCGCACTAACTCACCTAGGCCCTCGTTGCTAGTCAGTAGACTCTATTATTTGGGGAGATGGGCTTAAGGTCATGTGGTCAACCGGGCTCGGGGCACCATTGGGTGGCATCTGAGTTTGGGACGTTACAAAGTGGTATTTTAGAGGTCTTTTTTGGTTTTCCTTAATGCTTGGAAATATTAGAAATGGATAAAAAGGAAAGGGGATTTTGTAATAAATTGTGAACAGGAGTAGCTACCCTGCATACAAGGAAAATCCAAATATCCTTGAATGGATTTCTATTTTTTCTAAATTTTATGGTTATAGTTGATTCGATTTCACCAATGGGTGACGCACTTGATTTATGCTATTACTATTGATGCAGTTGTGGGTTCTATTTTAGTCTAAACCTGATGAGATGAGGGTATGTCATCTCATGCATCATATCGACACTTATTAGAATCATGTGCCATGCATTTTTTCAGGCCATTTAGGATGAATTGGTTATTACATTTTTTTGTGATAGTTGATGTGATAGTTGTGCTTATTATTGTGTTAGTTTGGGTTCATTGTATATATAGGAGTGGTGTCATCTTGAAATACATAAGGATTATGGGACCTTATGAATTGGTAAATGATGCACTGATGGAATGTAAATGTTAAATGAACTCGTTACATGTATGGTTTGAATGGGAACCAATTTTGGGTTTGTGAGGTGTTATGGACCCTCATGGATTCGGAATTAGTAACCCTTAGTGGAATTTTCTAGATAACTAAATGTGAACTAGAAATGGAAACTTGAAATGATGGATAGAAACTTGGCCTAGACCTGGCTTGTGAGTGGGTGATAAGTATAGTTTCTAGTGGTTCGATGACTATTCTTTATACAATCTTCGATTTAGGAGAAGGTTGTGGGTTTGAATTGGTTTCTAGGAGGGTTTTTACCTATCCTACTCTTTTGAGTTGTGGACCTTGATGTTGTTCTTTTCTGAGGTGTATGTTTGGAATTGTAGAGATATGCTGCCATGACGACCTCTAATGGTATTCCACGAGGGAAGTGATGACTATACTTCAGAGATGGTGGGCCACAAGATACTAGTTGATCATCCTTTAGTGTTAATTTCGACACCTAAGGTTGTTCTAGACACAGGTGTTGAGGCATAGTTCCATGAGGGTTTCTTTCGATTTATGTAGACATTCTAGGGAGCACCGCAACCATCCTTGAATATGGATAAGCTAGCACTAGTGTTCCAGCAACAACATCCTCCCATTATTTCAGAGGATGGAGGACCATAGGCTGTAGAGATGTGGCTAGAGACCACATTAGCAATTTTTGAGCATCTGGAGTTGCCTCTAGAGAAGAGGGTCAAGCTCACAACTTACATGATACGTGGAGTAGCAAAGTACGGGTGTGACATTTTGAACTAGGCTAATGGGTTGCAGAATATGGGTTGGGATGAATTCCAAACCCACTTATTCGATTACTTTTACCCCATGACTCTGCAAGCAGATAGGGCTAGTGAGTTCATGCGTCTGGAGTAGAACATGATGACGATCATGGAATACTTGGCATGCTTTACATAGATGCAGTGTTTTTCACCGATATATCTTACTAATGAGCTTTTGAGGATGAGACACTTCGAGGAAGGTCTCAGACATGTTATCAAGTCTCAGGTCAACATGTTTAGATTGACTTCAATCACTGATATTGTGAATCAGGATTTGATCACATAGTAGAACCTAAGGAAAGATGGGGGTACAGAACAGGGGAGTGTTATTTTTCACCCTAGTAGATCTACATCTTCTGGAAGGAAGCACCATTTTGAGGCTTTCTATGAGGTTAGTGCTATTCAGGATGTCGATGAAGGAAGCTTGGTGTATTGTCCTCGGTGTGGTAGGCGAGGCCACATGAAGAATCAGTGTAACCTCAACCCAGTCGAGTGTCGAGCTTGCGGTAGGATGACGCACATGTAGCAGTTTTGTAGGACCTTTCCTCCAGCTACGAGTGGTAGGGGGTCAGCTTCGAAATTGGGTTCAGGAGTAGGTTCTTCAGCTCCGCATCAGGCTGGGAGTTGGAGTAGTGTAGTTCAGTTAGGTCAGGGCAGTGGTGTTCGTGGTCGTGGTAGCCAAACACTGGGTACTCAGAGACATCGGGGTGGATCATCTTTGGGTAGTCAGGCAGTGTCACATAGTTGTAGTACATGCTAGACTTATGTTGTGAAATAGACCCAATAGGAGCAGGATCCCGGACTGTCTACAGTGAGAGGTACGATCTCAGTAGCTTCTATTATTGCATCTTCTCTTTTCAATATAGGTGTGTCGCATAGTTTTATATCTTCACGGGTGGTTAAAATCCTTGGACTCATGGTTTTTCTTTCTAAGGTAGTTATGATGCTAGGCACACCATTGGGAGTCAGAATAGGTGATGTGTGCTAGTTTATGGAGTGTCCCCTTGAGGTTGGAGGGTGTCACATCATCTGGGATCTTTATGTCCATGAGACGACAGGGATCGACATCATTCTCGAGATGGACTGGTTAGTAGCTTATTGAGTGTACGTTTACTTCTATCATTGGGGGTGACTTTCAAATCACTAGAGGGTGAATTGTATATTCAGAAGGGTTAATGGGATGTCTAGGCGAGCTGATTTGGGCCTGAGCATTGTGGGTTTAGGTGGGATGATAGCACAAATCACTAGTTTGTTTTTGGATGATCAAGGAGTGAGTTAAGAGGACTTCCCTCCAATAGTTGAGCGCTTCAAGGACATCTTTACCGATGACTTTTCTAGTTTACCTCATAAGAGAGAGGTGGATTTCTCTATCAAGATAGTGTTAGGAGATACACCAGTATCCATTCCTCCTTATAGGATGGCTAAGACGGAGTTACAAGAGCTCAAGAGGTAGCTAGAGTATTTAGAGATAAAGGGATTTATTAGAACCAGTACTTCTTTGTGGAGTTCACCGATCCTTTTTGCAAAAAAGGAAGACAAAACTCTTAGGCTATGTGTGGAATATCAGAAACTAAACTAGATTATGGTTAAAACCTAATATCCCTTGACTTAGATAGATGACCTATTCGATCATATTCGAGGAGATCGGGTGTTATTGAAAATTGATTTGAGGTCAGGATATCACCAGGTACATGTTCGGCCTACGGACATAACTAGTACAACATTTTGTAGCGGGTATGGGTTATATGAGTATCTGGTTATGTCGTTCAGTCTCACGAATGTGCTAGCGGTCTTCATGGCACTGATGAACCGAGTGTTCCATTCTTACTTGGATTCTTTTGTGGTGTTTTTCTTGGACAATAACTTGATGTATTCTCATAATCGACACGACCATACTAATCATCTTGAGATCATTTTAATACACTAAGAGAGCATCAATTATATTTTAGGATCACAAATTTTCACTTTTGTATAGATCATATTCACTTCCTAGGTCACATCATCTCGAAGACAGGAGTGTTAATGGACCTAGAGAAGATGAGAGTAATAGTTTTCTAGGAATATCCTAAGAATGTTTTTGTCATGCGGAGTGTCTTGGGGATAGTTGGATACTACAGATATTTTATATAGGACTTATCACACTTATCATTGCCATTTATGGGCTTGACTAAGAAGGGTGTAAAGTTACTTTGCTTAGATTCTTACGATACATCCTTTTAAGAGCCGAAAGGGGGGTTGAAATCAGCACCCATCTTGATACTTCCAGAGTAGGGAAAGAGTTACACGGTTTTATATGAAGTTTTAGGTATTGGGATGGGGTAAGTGATAATGCAGGGGGATCGATTTGTGGTGTACGGTTCTCAGCAGTTGAGGCCTCATGAGAGGAATTACCCTACACATGATCTGGAGTTAGTTGTAGTTGTGCACGCATTGTACTGTTAGAGACACTATTTACTGAGAGAGCATTTTTTGGTATATACGGACCACAAAATACTCAATTATATCTTTACATAGTATGATATGAATCTTAGGTAGTGAAGGTGGGTGGAGTACTTAAATTATTTTGACTTAGATCTTGCCTACACACCTAGTAAAGGTAATGCAGTGGCCAATGCACTATGCAGGAGGACTTAGATACAGGTGGTGTAATAGTCCAATAGTAAGTGGAAGCTTATGGAGTTGTTTTATGAGATGAATCTGAAGGTTCATGACCGACAGGGGAAGACTTATCTATCATTCTTAGTTGTAACCTCTACCCTACCGGATAGAATTAGGATGAGGCGGCTATTGGATTTGGAAGGCCCAATGCTATGGGAGTGTGTGGCAGGTGAGGACCCTCCTTTTGGTTAGAAGGTAGGCGAAGATGAGATCTTGTGTATCCATGGATGTGTTTGGGTTCCGGTGGATATATGTGAGGAGTTGATGTGGGAGTTTCATGCTTCAGCTTGGGCAGGGCATCCCGGTTTCGCCAAGATGTATCGTGACTTACGTCGTCAGTATTGGTGGTCGAGTATGAAGAGAGAGAGGTAGCTGGTTTCATTACGAGGTGTTCCACCTTTCAATAGGTGAAGGCAGAATATCATCAATCGGCTGGGCTTTTATATAAGTTACATATTCTAGAGTGGAAATTGTATGATTTCATGATAGATTTCATGACAGGTTTACCAAGGTCGCCTCAAGGTAGTGGTGTTGTGTGGGTTGTTATTGACAGACTTACGAAGGTCGCTCATTTCTTACCGATCAAAGATACCTTCAGTGTTGATGATCTTAGAAGGTTGTATATCTGAGAGGTGGTGTGACTATATGGGGTCCCATGCACTATTAATTTAGTTAAGTATGCCCATTTACATCTC
Organism: Viscum album; assembly: GCA_963277665.1. Classification (NCBI taxonomy): domain Eukaryota; kingdom Viridiplantae; phylum Streptophyta; class Magnoliopsida; order Santalales; family Viscaceae; genus Viscum; species Viscum album. Next base: position 376,357,610 of record OY728119.1, read on the forward strand.
ATTTCTGGTAGATTTTTCAGGGTTCATTGGGTACACAAGTGCTTCTAAGCACAGCTTACCACCCTCAGACTGATGGTTGGTCAGAGTGTACGATACAGGAGCTAGAGGATATGCTGCGAGCATGTGTCCTAGATTTTGGGGGTTCTTGGTAGAGGAACATTTCCCTGGTTGAATTTTCCTACAATAATAGTTATCAGGTGATTATACAAATGGAACATTATGAGGCTTTATACGGTAGGCTATGTCATTCTCTCATATGATGGTTAGAGGTAGGTGAGGTAGATTTACTAGGACAGTGTCTCATGCAGGATACTTATGAGCTGGTCCAATTGATTTAGAAGAGAATGGCTACTGCACAGTCTCATCAGAAATCATATGTAGATCGTTACAGACAACCTCTAGATTTCGAGGTCGGGGATCTGGTTTTCTCATGTGTTTCATAGAGGCTGGGACACAGGCGGATTAGGATACAGGTTAATCTTTCACCATGATATGTCAGGTCATTCAAGATTTTAGAGAGAGTCAGGTTGGTTGCCTATCAGTTTCAGTTACCTTAGAGGTACCAAGTCATGCACGAAATCTTCCACGTATCTCAGCTACGCTGTTATCATCCGGATATGTCTCACATTTTTCAACCTGATGAGGTTGAGCTTTAGGTTGATGCATCCTTTGAGGATCATATGATTCATATCATTGATAGGAGAAAAAAGATTCTATAAGGCTATTCAGTTCCTCTAGTACGAGTTCTATGGAAGCATGTCTGTTTACAAGAGGAGACTTGGGAGCAAAAGGCCAATGTATGTGCTCAGTGGCCAGAGTTGTTCTCAGACGAATCTTAACCACCCTTCAGAGAGAAATTCGAGGATGGATTACTATAAGGGAGAAGATTATAAGAAACCCATTTTTCATATGAGTTATAGATCCTTTTATTTTTAGTTTAAATGCTTTTTTATGGCCTTACATATGTACCCCTTGTGATCATGGGTGTTTTGGAGGTGTTCAGAGCTTGTTTGGAGCTTAAAACCAAGTTTTGGGCAGAAAATAGCCTCCCGCACGGTGTGCGTACATCCTACACATGGTTAAGATAATCATGTGAGGGGATGTGTAACTTCTTCATAGTTTGAGAAACCATGCAGTAGCAGTCATATGTCCATGCAGAAAGTTTGAGAAATTGCAGACTTTTGAAAGATAGTTACTGCACAGTTAGTCAAACCGTGCGGGGTAACTGTGTGATATGACCCTTGAAGATATCAAGGTGAGCACAATTTGGGAAACTGTGAAAATAAATCGTGCGATCCTGTTGTGTGTTTTCTATTAAAAAAACATATTTTAAAGTTAAATATTTCTTTTAAACCCTTTTTGGTTTTTCTTTTCCTCAACCCACAGAACCCTCCATAGGATCTCTACTTTCGGGCCTAAGCTAGGCTTTGAGGATTCTTCTTCATCTGACCTCTGTTTCAATCATGGTTTGTCTCATCGGATCTATATCGGTAAGGCCTAAATTCCTTTTTATCCATTCTTATTTTTTAGGAACAATGATTTTGCTATTTGATTTTAGGCTCATATTCCCTAATATTATGTTCTTCATTTATTCTTTAAATCTCTCCTAAACTAGGATGAATCGGGACTCGATACTGGGTGAGCTCTCTGTTATCGAGCTGAGATAGGTGTTCTATACTTTCTTCCGATTTTTCAGGTGCTTTTTGGGTGTTCATCCTTTTCATCACCCATCGGACTTTTCAGCGCGGCCCTATTTTTTAGCGAGCTACTCTTTGTAGGCTTAGTTGGACCTAGTGAGGATGCTCATAGGTTCCTTTTAGTTGTATTATCAACTGTTGCTCAATTTGAGGTCACCCGAGGGGTGTGCCTTAAGGAAATAACCTATTTGTGCTTATTTAAACCACCCAAGGGGTGTGTGTTTGTGATTTTAGAGAAATCCCTTAGATACATTAATGGTTTGAAATATCTGCTTAGGATATGTAACGCCTCCTTTCTTAGTGATATCTGGTCATGCCATGATTATTTTGTATTAACTAAAATTATTAAATGTGTGATATGGGCGGTTGTGCTTATATGAATTGATAAATGGAATATTAAATAGTGAATTGGGAGGGTAGGCCCATATGAATGGTGATTGATAAATGTAATGCATGGGTGGGTATACTCATGGATTTCACTTGGTTGTGTGATTAGGTATACTCATGTGGGTTTTGAATTGTAAATTTTGGTTGAATGGTTTTATAGATTCCATGGAATGCTCTCCATGGATCTAGAACATGGTAGTGGATGCCTTGGGTTGACTCTGCCCCTTGGGTCTTGATTCCATGGGATTCCTCGGGCCTTGCTACCTCATGGATCTGGATTGATTGGACTCATGTAGGACATGTTGGTACACATGATCCTAGGACTCCAACCAATGCCTAGACCGAGTTTCCACTGAGACGCCCATGGGACTCGATGTGGATGCCTTGGAAGAGCTCCTTGGATCTATCCCTTCGTGGTATAGATTTATTTCATGGATTCCCTAGTATGGGACACCTTGGATTTGTCCCTTGGGGTCTACACTTCACTATACAGAATGGTCGTGGTATTCTTGACTTCTTTATATAGCATGGTTGTGGATTACTTGATATGGATGGAGGTACGTCATGGCTGTGTCACCTAGTTATTTGTTATAGCTTCCTTTTTAGGATATGAATCTATTATAGGAAGCCTTGAGGGGCTGTTTAGTTTTACTTATTACAGTAGACATATTCCATGGGCACATACTTTACTTTAATGATTTTTTTACACTTGCTGGGACTTGTATGTTGTTGTTGGAACTGTATAAACTGGGGTGGTTTCCTACTGGTATGTTTATCTCACACCCTTTTTGGGCCTCCTTAGGGACCCAAATAGATTATATGGTTGTAGGTGATGATAGGGGAAAGCTCCCTAGTACAGGTTGTTGACTATGGCCTTAGAGAATGGGAGAAGAGGACTAATATGAGTCTTGCAATGCTACAGACACATTTTTTATTTTGTTCTTTTTTGGATAATTTTAATTTATTTTATTGCCATGTATTGTTCTAGATGATTTCTAGATACTTGTATCATCTACATCATTTTGTATATGAGAAAATTATGGTTATTAATATGTATTCATGTCTTGTCTTAATTTCAGTTGACTATTGTTTATTTCACTTCCTCTATTTATTGTATGTTTGAATTCTATTGTGATACTCTGGTAACAAGGGAATAGTCTCCCCACTAACTCACCTAGGCCCTCACTGCTAGTCAGCAGCCTCTGGCATTTGAGGATATGTTCTTGAGGCCATGTGCCCAACCGAGCTCAGGGCACCATTGGGTGGCATCTGGTTTCGAGATGTTACAGCCACTTCCACATCACTATCACACTAGTCCTATCCCACCCTCCTAGATTCCTGATCTTCCCCTAGTCTCAATCAATTTTCACATGCCACATGATACACCACATTCACACACCCAAGCCAAATAAGGCATTACACACACCAAAAGCCACCATTTTCACACCCAAAACCTCTTTCAAAAATCAAACTCACACCAAAACCTTTCCAAAAATTATTCACATTCCAAACACAACTTTATAAATTATTTACATGATTAACAAAAAAATCAGAAGAACACAACAAGGGATCGCATCAAGAATACACCATTTTCATATGTACAGTCCATTTTAAAGTAAATTGTATATCCAATCTCTTCAAAAACTATTTTTTCACCAAACTTATTATTCATAAAGCATGATAAAGAACACAATAAATCCTAATAAATTCATCAAGCAATATTTAAGAATATAATCACCTACCTTTGGTGTAAAAAATCCCAAAATCTGGTGTGAAACTCCAACCATACCTAAACCGCACCACAATGAAGAAATATCAAGCCCTAATCAACAAGATCAAACCCCAAAGATCAAGATTCAACCATAAAATCATAACCCTATAATTTGAGAAGATAAAACCCCCAAAAGAAGATAGGAAACCCTAGAATAGTGGGAGATTAGGAGAACAAATAGGGTTTACTTGATGATTCGAAGAAAAAATGCACCAAATCCAACAAGAAATTGAGGATCTGGGAGAGGAGAAAGGAGGGTAAGGCACACTTAGGGTAGGAAATCCTAAAGGGAAAGAGAAAATGAGGGTTAGGGGTGTTAAAGTTGAGACTAGAGAGAAATTTTTAATGACCTGGACACCATGCATGGTTAGTCTTCATGGTTTGGTAAACCGTGTGGAGCATTCTTTTCGAAGGAGAACCTGTGTACAATTACCTGGGCTAAGGTGCACGGTCGTGTGGAGGTCATGCGGTAGGTTCTGTCTCCCACCACATGGTTTCCTAGGTTGGGTTCACGGTCACCACTAGTTGTGCACCAACCATGCATATGGTCCTTCCCACTCAAAATCCTCCATCTAATCCAAAATTCAAATGGAAATCAAGGGAAAAAGATAGACCAAAAATAAAATAGAAAAACTACCTAAAAATGAGATCACATATGTGAAAAATATCCCCACCGTAATAACTTTCCGCCCTCAGAAAGTCAACCTAAAACTTGATAGAAAAACAAAAATGGCTACTCTTGCTCGACCCAAGAATTTTTCTCCCATGTATCATGTGTATCAATCCCATGCCACCAAAGGAAATGGTCCGACAGAATAGACTTCCCACAAAGCACCTTCTCTTGGAAATCAACTATCTGTATTGGTCGTTCAAACACTAATAAATTAGGCTCCGACTCCAAATCCTCCCAATTTAATACATGAGATGGGTCTAGATTACACTTATTCAGTTTGTAGACATGAAACACATCGTGAATCGATGTCAACTAAGACGGCAAATCCAAATGGTATGCCACCTTTCCAATATTCTCAGTGATTTTGAAGCGTCTGACATACCTCGGTGTTAGCTTTACCTACTTCCTCAAATGACAATGACCCAAACAAGGGGACACTTTCATGAACACCTAGTTTCCCACTAAAAACTCAAGATCCCGACACCTTTGATTATCATAAGATTTAAAGTGACTCTAAGATATAAATAAGTTATGCCTGATTAACTTGACTTTCTCAAACATCTCCTGAATAAGCCTCAGTCCCAAAAGTGAGGTCTCGCCTGCCTCATCCCAACATAAAGGAGACCGACATGGCCTCCAATAGAGCTCCTCAAAAGGAGACATTCGAGTAGAGCATTAGTGACTATTATAATAAAATTCAACCAATCCCAAATTTCTATCCCATGATCCTCTAAAATCCAAAACACATGCACAAAGCATGTCCTCCAAAATCTAATTTTCCTGCTCTGTTTGACCATCCATTTGAGGATGGTATTCCATACTCATTTTGATCTGTAACCCCAATGCCCTTTGAAGGCCTTCCCAGAACCGATAGGTAAATTGAGGGTCTCTGTCAGAAACAATCGCTAAAGGCACACTGTGAATTACGACCATCTCCTAAACATACAACCGAACCAGCTCATCCACCTTCACTAAATATTTTCTTATTTGGTCAAATTTTCAATCACTACCCAAATAGTGTTCCTTCCTCAAGGTGTACGTGGTAAATCGGTGATGAAATCCATGGAGACCTCATACTAATTCCAGGTAGGGATGGTTAATGGTTGGAGAAAACCAGAGGGCCTTTTATGCTCTTCTTTCACCTGCTAATAAATATTACATCTTGATATGAAGTCAGCTATGTAAAACCTCATACCTGGCCCCCCATAATTGCTGATGAACATAAAAATAAATCTTGGTATCACTAGGATGAATATCCCATTGATACTGGTGGCTATCCCACATCACCACTGTCCTTATAGATAATGGCACTATGAAACGGCCCTTGAAACACAGAGTTCCCTCAGGAGACAGCGACCAATCGGAGGATGTCTCTCCACCATGAAGAAACTATATATACCACTGACACAACTCATCACCCAGATGCTCTCACTAAACCATCTCTAAAAGAGATGGATCTAACTGCACACTTTCCAAGAATTCACCTCCATTGTGCTCCTTGGACTCGAAGTACAACTGGGAAAAGAGACCCATCAAAGTCCAATCATCGCTAGACTTCCTCAATGCCTACACTGGAACTTTCCCACTCAAGCCGTCATCCACCACATTACCCTTTCATGGGGTATAGATGATATCAAAGTCAAACCCCTACAAATTTTCGATCTAATGTCACTGTCATATATTGAAATCCTTTTGTGATAAGATGTAGGTTAAACTCTTATGATTGGAGTAGACCACACACTTCTCCCCAAAGAGGTAGTGATGCCATGTCTTCAAAGTGTGCATCATTATTGCTAACTCCAAGTCATGGGTCGGATAATTATTATCATGTGGTCAGAGTTTGCGAGAACCATATGCTACCACATGATCATCCTGTGTAAGCATACACCCGAGACCCATAACTGAAGCGTCGTAATAAACCACATACCCCTTTATTGATTCTGGCAAGATCAACACGGTTGTGGTAGTCAACCGCCGCTTCAGCTCCTCAAATGATGCCTAACATTCTGGGATTCATTAAAACTTCACCCCCTTCTAAGTGAGTGCAGTCATAGAGGAGTCAAGTTATAAGAAATCCCAAATAAACCGCTTGTAATTACTTTTCATGATGAGAAAACTTCTGATCTCGAACACGTTCTTCAGCTGCTCCCATGACATAACGGAATTGATCTTATCAGGTTCTACCAAAACCCCTTTCTCCAAAATGACATGGCATATAAACTTCACTTCCTTAATCCATAAAGTAAATTTTGAGAACTTATCATATAGATAATGATCCCACAAAGTACCTAGCATAATCCGCAAATGGTGCTCGTGCTCTTCTTCAAATCTAGAGTAGACTAGGATGTCATCTACAAATATCACTAAAAGAAGTCAAGATACTAGTGTAACACCCTATACATGAGCGGCATGAATACTGTTGGATCATTTTTCAATCCAAAAGGCATGACCAAATACTCTAAGTGGTCGTACCTACTTCAGAAAGCTGTTTTTAGGATATTCGCCTATTTCACCCTGACTTGGTGGTAACCAGAGCGCAAATTGATCATAGAGAACCACTTTTCCCATTTAATATGGTCAAATAAATCATTAATCCATGGTAAAGGGTATTTATTCTTGATGGTTACCTTATTCATCTTCTGGTAGTCTATGCACAACTGGAGAGATCCATCGACCTTTTTCACGAAAAAAATAGGAGAAGCCCAAGGAGAGATGCTCGAGTGAATGAACCCTTTGGATTCCAAATCATCCAGTTGTATCTTTAATTCCTTCAATTTGGTGGGGTATATATGATATGAGTGAATAGGTGTCATCTATTTTCCCAATACCAAATCAATCAAGAACTCCACATCCTTCTCTAGGGGTAAGCCTGAAAAATAAACAAGAAATACCTCTGGGAACTCATCCACCACATGAGGTAATCCACCCTCATGATCATATCCATTGTACTCTAGTGTGAGTGATGATAATTGAAAAACCATATTTCCCAACTCCGGGAGTGGAGTTCTAGCACAACCCAATCGAGGATCCCATTCTCCGAGAAAGATTTGATCACTTCCATATGGTGTTGTGAAACTAACTCATCACTGATAGTAATTAATGTGTGCTTAGAAACGCACCATCCAGTCCATACCAAGGATCAAATCAAACATGTCCATATCTAAGACCAATAAATATCATTCTATATCAACCCCTAACATAGAGAACATACATGATGGGAACCTAAGACCATGTTTCTTCTTACCCAACGTCATCACCAACTCCATAAAAAAGATAAGATCTCAGTTGGAAAATTCAAGAGGTTTACAATATGGGAAGATATAAAATGGATAGATGCACCAATATTTAATAGAACAATAGCTAAAGAAGATGCAATTATAATAGTACCTCGAATAGTCGAGTTCCCTACATCCTGTCCCACTGGTGCTTGCTCCACAGCATGAAGGTGCCTGGTATCTATCTGATTCTGACCACAACCACTGGCCCAAGGCTCTACTTTGAGGTGAATCTAATTGAAATAAGATCTAGTCCTGCTACCTCAACCACCAAACCAATATCCCACCATCCTAGATGGTTCTAACTGAGCTTTCATTCCCCTATAACCCATCGATCCTTCATCTCTCTGATAATAACGTGTAGATATGCAGAATTGTTTCAAGTGCTCCAATGATCCACATCAATGATAGGATTTGGGAGGATACGTACAATCATGTTGAGTGTGTCCCACTTTCCCTCATTAGTGGCACATGACAGACCCAACATTGGAAGCCACGGATGAAGGCTGCCTAGAAGGATGGCTCAAACTATCACCACCCTTCTTCCCTTGCTCATCATGATTCCTCTTCTTTTCCGATGAACTTCCACTACCCATAACTAACATGGCTCCATAGGAACTTGACTTTCCCTTATGGTCAATATCCACTATACAAACTCAGTCAACCACTTTAGAATAACCCTTCAACTTGAACAAGAAGACATGAGAATAGATCTCTCGCCATAAACCTTTCTCAAATCTTTGAGCCTTCATCTGCTCATTGGAGACTATTTTGGGGGTATACCGAAACATCTCATCAAAGTGGTTGGCATACTCCATCACCGACTGGTCCCCCTGAACAAGATCCACAAACTACTAGGATCTAGAATATTCCAAGACCTCATGTAAATATTGGTTATTGAAGACCTCCTTGAAGTCCTTCCATCTCATCTGCTCATGCTTCCAAACTTGAATCATTGAGTCCCTCCATCTTCAACTGGGACCCAATAGTATAAATGAATCACAATTATCTCTGATTTATTTAGGGGTGTTTAGGAACTCGAACATGTGCTCTATCTTCTCGAGTCATTCCTCTACTTCTTGAGGCTCTAAGTTACCTCAAAAAGAAGGAGGTTTAGTCTTCAGGAACTCCTGGCCTTTATCCTTTTGAGGGTTAGGCTCAGCTTCCCTAATTAGAGCAGGAGCAGGACCGGATCCCTATCCTGTAGCCTAAACTACCCAGACAACATCATCTACCAACCTCTTATCAAGTGGTGAGGGATAACTCTCTCCAGCTCCTTCTCGTAGTAGCATGGGAACTTTTCGGGGAGGTATGTTTCTACAAAAATCAATAGTCACTTGAGAAAATCATTTACAAAACATATCTAAAAAATATCAGCAAGAATAAAAAACATCAATAAACCAAACAAGACAAAGTAACATAATGAAAAAATCAATTCACACCCACCCAGTGTCCATGTATAGTCTGCAGCCTGCACATTCCACCTAGAGGAGAAGTAAAACAAGCATCCCAACATCCCATGGTGACTTGAGGTGTGTCACAAGGTGTGCTGGCCAGGAAACCTACCCGTAACCAGAACTCTGAGCCCCGATAGTCCTAACTCTTGTCTATCCAGACTCATCCCAAATAACATGACCCAAATATCTAAGCCATCTTCTGATACCATTTTGTCATGAACCATGTTGGTTCTTCATCTGAACCGGTGCCTGACCTGATCTTTGGAAATCCTCAAAGGGTGTTCCCGATCCCCATAGGCTAGAATAAGTTCCTAGGTATCGATACTAACAAGCAGGAATGATTTACCCGAATATAAAAATATAAAATAATCAACAATATAAAATAAACCAAATATGGAAATCACAACCAAGAAATCCTTTACAAGTGTTCAGATTTAGGTTTACAAGTTTAATACAAATCCAAAAAAAGGCTACTTCCAAAAAGAACCAAAAACCAAATACCAAATCCACCACTAGGAAAGGGGTGTATCTCCCACCAGCCATCTCCATAACACCGCCCAAGAAGATCACTAGCATCCCGAACCACTATCACCAAAATATTTACCCTTACCTATATCAAACATAACCAAGTATGCTTACACTTAAAGGTGTAAGAAGGGTTTGAGCTATTTCCCAGTAGGATTCCACCCAAAAGGATTCCATGTTCTAAACATTAAATGAAAAATAAACTTGCAAGTTTAACAAAATAAAGGAAAATCTAGAACAATTTAAAAGAAATCATTTTTAATGGAAACAAATTTTAAAGGAATGAAATTTTTTAAATGAAAACACTTTTACCTTTGGAGTAACTCCAAATCCCACACTATATACTAACGGTGAGTGCAACATAGTCTAAGAGCACAAAACAAGGGAGAGGTCCTATGGGTACTAGCTAGTAATTGGGACCCTAGAACCATGTGTCTCGGTGTAAAGTGGTATAGGAACCAAAACCATTAATGTTCTTATGCAAAAGACACTAGAGATAAGAAACATCCAAAATTCTAGTGGTCTCTGATCATCAACAATATATTTAGTAAGATTTTTCATCATTAATCTCGCTAAGTGAAACTGGGTTGTAGCCACTTCCATATCACTATCACACTAGTCCTAGTCCTCCCTTTTGTTGAAATAGTGGGTTTCCTAGACACAACTATTCAGTGCTTTTGATTACCATATCGTGTATACAGTTATCTATACATGATGTTATCTTACCATTATAGTGTATACTTTTCTGCGTCCACTATTGAAATGGTAATGTCCAAAGATTAATTGTCATATCAAAAGGTTATAACAGTTCTTAGGTTATAATGAGAACCTCTATATACTATGACATTAATCTTAAATATATGTTCTATGGTCTAGAAACATCTTACTGATTAGACATAGTAGATGTTTGACTATCAATTATTGGGGGATCATGAGCATTAAGACTTCTTCTCATGAATTTTTCACTTGGTGATCTCTTATAGTGAGATCATGAGGACAGGCCCGCCAATAGGAACACCACATGTTTCAGGTGTCATTGGATGTTCCTATCTACGATCATGTGTAATGGTCACCTGACTTGAGACCATTACCAATGCATGTCATTTGATTGCATACTTTGATTCAAGAAGAAAATCATGGCAATTAATTCATGGAGAGATAGTTTGTGTTGGGTGCATCATTGGTGGCATGGCGTTGGTTGAATAGTCAAGAAAGGATTTGTCACTTTTTAGGTTATGGAAGTAATATATCTCAAGCCATGTTGATTAGGATGGTAGTACCTTCACAAGAACATGGTCATGGAAGTTGAGGTTAAATTTGTCGAGTTAGATCAACAAACAGTAAAGTAAGAAAATGGCGATGACATGTGAGTGTGTCTTGCTTTATGAGATATTACCGACAAAAATATTATATTTCATAGTGTGTGTTCGTAGGTTGGTTATCATTGTTGTGACAATCCTTATCTCTTTAGGGGCCATGATGGGTTGCTAGATCCCTCTCTTGGTATGTGAATAATATTCACTACTATTGAGATAAGTGCCTAGAGGGTCAAACACAATAGCGTATTCAAAATATTTCCCTATTTAGTTGAATCGTAGTTTTGGACATGGTGGGCCCCACCACTGGGGTCCAGGATTTTCCCAAGAAATACGATCACCAATGAAATAAATAAATTCATATTATTTAAGTTTGTAATAATGAGTATTGAATTTATTTATTATTTTATTTATTATTTTTAAGTAAATACATGAAAAATATTAATTGATGAATATTAAAAATATTCAAGGTTCAATTAATATTTATGGGAATAACGAGTCAAGTTCTGGAATCAATTATTGTCATGTAATATGTTTAATATATTACAAGAAAATGATAATAATATTTATGATTGGGTTTAGTATACATAATATATTGTTAATAGTGCATTGATTATTCGGGGTTCGGGTTGGCATTTCCAAGTAAACACAAAACACACTATAAATAGAGGAGGAGGGGATTTCACAAAGAACTATTCATGGGAATTCTCTCTCCTATCCTATCTTCCATGTTCTAGAGAGAGATGCTCTGGATCCAAGAAGCTTGGATCGAGCTCTCTCTTAGGCATCACAAGAAGAGCGATGCGGTGGTCATTGGAGCGTCGAAGGCATCATCAAAATTCTGTGCTAGCACCTAGATTTCGACGAACGGTGTTTCTGCAGTTTCTTGGAGCATGTGTGGACGATCTAGAAGAATTTGTCCTTGTATTATTCAAGCAACGATAACCAACGATGAGCAGACATCGTACGCGGCTTCGAACTTAAACTAGGTATTTTATAGTTTATTTTTTTACTTAAAACCCTTCACGTGAGATCCTTGGCTTAAACTGGGAGCTGTTCACCGACATCAATGAGATTACATCAATCATCGGTGAAAAAATTTAAAATCCCACCTATTTGGGGCTTCCGTTGCATGATCGATTCCTTCAAGTGGTATCAGATCAGATGTGTATCAATTTTAATCCAAATAAATTAAATTTTTATTAAAACTTATAGAGGGCGTCATTCTGGTTCCAATGTCGCAGACTACATTTGAATCCGATATTGGATGACCAATCTGCGGTCATCCGAAGTTTTAAATTAGAAGAGCTCCTCCTCCCCAGTGGAATTCCGGTCACCGGAATAGTGTTTTCTAGGACCGAATTCTTCATAAGAATTTTAATTATTATTATTATTATTATTATTATTATTATTATTATTATTATTATATTATAATAAAAATAGTTTTATTATAATAATTATTATAATAATATCTTATTATAATAATATAGTAATATATAATTTTCCAAAGCCTAGTAGATAGGATTTAGAAAATTTAATGGGGTGCTTGACTAGTTTTAACAAAAAATAAAAACAAAATGGGGGGACCTACAAAGCAAGTCTCAATTGACAAAAAAAGGGAAGGGGAAAGGTTGGGGCACCTAGAAAAACAATACACACAAAAACGGGTTGGGAGACCTGAAAATTGGGTCTCCTTCTCGTTGAGCGGTGGCCCTGTAGGGTCACCTCCTCCCTTCTTCCACGCTGTAGAGGACCAACATACCGCCTCAACCAACCAGCGACCACCCCCGGATGCGTTGCACTATTCACCCACAGCCGCCTCCTGCCTTCTGTCGCCTCTGGTCAGCGACGTACACCCCCCCCCCACCTTGTCTGTTTGTCTTCCCAATGGAGCACCCCGCGCCGCCTCCTACCTAGGTCGTGACCTCCTGGCATCCCCTCCCTGTGGTGGCTCCCTACTGTGCTGCCTCGATGTGGTCTAGCCTTCACCCTCGCTGCCGACACGGACCAGCCTTGGGCCACTCGCCTCCTCCTTGCTCCGCTGGCCGCCGGCCTCACCAAGGCAGCCCTTCCCAGACGAACCATCACCGGCCGCATTCGACCTCACCCACGGTGGTCCTGCTCTATGGTGCACCCTTTCGCACCTTTTTTAGATCACCGTGGCTAGCGGCTCCACCAATAAAGCTACCTGCCTCCACCGGTGCAACCTTCTCGGGCCACCGGTCCCATCTCCTCCAGCCAAGCACGCCCCACAGGCACCCTCCAGTGCCTCCATGCTCGAAATCTCTGGTTCACACCACCACCTCCCGATATCCCGCATTGCCATGGACACACCACGTTCCGACCACCATCTGGTCCTTCTAGCAGGATGGTATTTTCACTGCCTCGAAATAGGTTTGGGCAGGTCTACCCAGCTCGAAACAGGCTTGGGCGGACCCACCCAGTCTAGTATGCCTCTGTACAGGGTCAGTAGCACCTGTATTGGGCCTGTGCAGGTTCGCCCTAACCCACATAGGCCCTGCCCAAAGTTTTATGGGCCTGGGTGATTTAATTTAATCAATAATTAATTAAAATAATTGATTTAATTTCAGTTGATAATTAAATTAGTTAAACATTAATTTTTGGTTCTTAAAATTTAGATGTAGTGTAATTAATTAATTTTAAAATTAAATTAATTAAATAATTTAATTTTTAGTTTTTAAAATTAAATTAATTAAATGGGACCAAATGACATTTTATATTGAATTAAAATTAGAGTGAAATTTTAATTCAATAAAATAATGTCATCGAATTTATTTAATGCAAGTTTAATTTTTATTCTGCATTTAGTTTATATATGTGAGTTAATGCGTATACTGATCATGAGCTAGAGACTGACCAATGTATTTCTGGTTCTTGTTTATTTATTTTATTTAATTATTTATTGATTACAATGGTTTTGTAATAATTAGTTAAATAAAAGGCAATTTGTGTGTCGTCTTAGAGTCGTTATATGTATAAGGGTATGCACTCCTATTCTCAGAGTTGTATATTTATACCATGAGATCCCCTCACCTGCGTGCAAGTATTATTTTATAATGACGAGACGACCAGTGACGCAGTTCGTGTCGAGTCCTGGCGATGCACCAAATAGGAGTTTGATGCATTGGAGGGACAGACACTGCAATTTGAGTTGCAAGCGACGTGACTCAAGGTAACACCCCTTAGGGTTTTAGGTTGGTCCATTATTCACTTAATGGATCAACCATTAGTACCATATCATGATCATGTTGTCTTTTTATTTTTCATGTTTTATTATTTTGTGAATGTGTAGTTAGAGTGCGATCACATAGAATTATAATAGCAAGCATGCAAGATAAAATGAACGTGTGACATGATATATTTTTCTATTTCATGCATGGTCAGTTGTGAGTGCGATCACATAGTACGTGCTTATAAAATAGAAAATGATTTCTTTCATCACACTAAAAATAATAAAACCTCTCAAAGATATATTAAGTCATAACAGCCTTCCATCATTCAAATTTGGACAAAACCAACTATTTGAGGTGTCGGTCATGCCATAGTTGAGGGTGCCTCTTACTACCGAGGAGTCCTTATAAGAGTTATGGGTCAACTTAACTAAATTTATAGTAAGTATTATCCATGTATAACTTGTTATCATTTTAGAGGCAAGCATTGAGTAAATCAAGTTCTGATTTTAGAAGTTGGGACTTCACTCAACAGATCAATGAACTGCAAGTTAAAGTGGTCGGCCAGCCAAAATCCCACCTTGAACCCTCCAAGTAGTGATGTAGATATAGATTGTAGATTATGAGGGGTGGTTCCAGGATCCTTGCTACTAGAATACTCAAGTGATAGAGTATTCTTATTCTAGCATAGAGGGTTCCTAGAATCTGATAAAATAGTGGGAGACATTAAATGATTTAATTAATTAATCAAAATTTATTAACTGGTAATCATGATAAAAGAACTAATCTACTAAATTTTACTTTTATAAAAAATGGAAAGTTAAACCACAAGTTTAAAAACTACAATATTGTGTTGGACAAAGTAAATGTTAACACTGGCATGATTATCCAAGAATAATATAGGTGATTACACATAGTATTATGGTATAAGTAACTCAAGGTTCCAGTGTCCCCAACACTGTTAAACTACCTCAAGAAGTGAGGGTGAAATTGATTATAGGAGACTAATGTACAAATCATATGATAGTTATATAATTATGCTTTCATCAATTCCTGGTGTAAGTTTCGGATGCTACACCAAGACATAGATGATATAACATGAAGTCTCATCTCTGAGAAGTTTGCAAGGAGAAAGAAAAGAAATGATATAAATAAGGCGATGTTACACCAGCATGTGTAAATTGAAAGATCAATCATGATATTTAAATGGATCCCTTTCTCATATCATTTTTACCACATTACTCAAGTCTCATTTTAAGTTACAAAAACAAACAAGTATTGAGTAAACACTCCATCACCAATTTAGGCAAGGTTTGCCAAGATAATAAGAATATCAAAGATAATTTCATCTTTAATTCTTATGGCGAATAAATTGAAAGACAATGAGAAAGGGCCAAAAGTCAAGTAATTCCAATGGAACATTCACGACATCCTTCAATGAATGAGGTATTAATAAAGGTAATTTGCATTGAAATATTATAAAATAAAACAATGGAAGTTTAAATGCAATTAACCGAATTAAAGAAGGAAGTTACCTGCTTCTTCTTCGGGAATATTCATCAATTGTAATGTTTTAATATTACTACTTGAGAATTAAATACAATATTTTGGTGACATATTTGTATTCTAATACAGTAACCAAGTAAGTATAGAAACCTTACTATAAGTTAGGTGTATTCTCCAAGTGTATATGAAAGAGTGATACCTAGGCTAGTGGTGAGAAGTACACGACTTCTTTAATTTCCAAGTGAATGATTTTTATTGAAATACTATTGAATATAACCAGAAACATTAATCTCATGTGTCCTTGGACACAAGGATACATTCTTACAGGTTTTGTAATGAATGTTGTTTTTGGTATTTAAAACTCAATTAATAGTTCAGTAATAAAAGAATCATAGGCAATTAGTGATGAATATAAATGTAAGACTTATTCCCAGTTATGGAAAGACAATTCTTTTTCAATTAATAGTAAAAGTGGAAATCAATAAAATACCAAGTATAGTATTTAGGCTTGTTATAGCTAAATAATTTTGGTATTATCAACTTATTTAGTTTGGACAAAGGAACCTTTAAAATAAAGGTATGTCACAAAGCTTTTGGAAATAGTTCAACAAGTGAATGTGAACTATTCCAAGAATAAGATAGAGGTATATATATATACTTAATATTATTCCTTTAAGTAATTAAGGAATGATAAAATTAAGTAAGTTCATGGTCAAAAGATATGATCTGCTTCGATCCGGCATGACGAAGAATATCTTGACTGTGTAATCATCGATCATGATAATGTAGCATGGAGTAATTCCTAAACGCACATTACCTTATCCACATCACATATTTGATGTTAATGAGGAGGATAGATGATGAAGTCTTACATTTTAACATTGATAAACAAAATATAGTGTGGAGTAATTCATAAACGCATGTTTTATACATTAGAGTTATGATGTAAAGATTATTAATGTTGCAACTTGAAGAAACTTCCATTATATTTCATGACATGATTTGAAAATAACGGTGTTATCCCATAACTATATGTCAATTATAATGACAAATTAATATCATACAATTTATGGTATAATGAAAATTCATTATGTCATAAGGACATGTGTTTGGATGTAAAGAGTTTGTTAGGATATAAATAAACTTGAATCAAGCTAAACACATTGTGAATCTATATAATTATCCTAACATTTTCTTAGGATATTACATAAATATATAAGATAGAAAAGATATGGCCAAGTTATAGACTATATTTCTATAAGAGGGTGCACGTCTATTTTGAGACAGTGGGAGTAAGATTGACTTGATTTTAGTCAATGCTCAAGATGCACAAATTGTTGGTATAGGAACTAGTTCCACAAGATCATGTGGAACAGAGTTTGTTCCAGAGACACATATTGTGTAGGAAGGATAAAACCATGGTGATGGTTTTTATATTCACCATAGTTGGTGATCTATTATTCAATGTGAATAATATTTTCTACAAGTAAGAAGTGTATGGAAATTATCTAAAATTTATAAGACCAACTGAAAATTCAATTAATGGATACCCTGTATCAAAGTGAAAAGGGGCTTATTATTTTGAATACTACGGTGAGTATTCAAGTGAGTTGATACATGGATGGTACAAGCATAGTACCAACAAGGATCTATTGTTTTGACCAAGTAGTTATGCCTAAATCCATTAGAATTTTACTTGTCATGGCTAATTTTATGATCATATTTGTAACGCCCCGGCCCCAGTTACCCAGAGTCGGTGCATTATTACATAACATTGACATGATCACAAGAAAGATCAAGTCTCAAAATACCGATTAGTTTAGTAGCCTTGGAAACACTAGAAATATTCATAAAGTTTTATATTACATCATAAAAATGAAAACTACAACAACATAGTCTCCATATTCCACACTCTTATCCCCTCATACTATCCCTACAGGTCATTCATAATTTACTTCTTCACATCCTGGGAAAAATAAAACATAGAAAAGGGGTGAGCTCAAATGCCCAGTAAGGATAACAATATAGCAGAAACTTTCATAAATAAGAATAAACATTTAAGGTAATGTATAACTAAAACAAAAGCCTTTTAAACTTGAACTTCAACATAGTATAGAAAAAATAAAATGAAATAATTCCATTTACTTATTCACATGGATATTCTACTAATCGAATAATCACATGAAATATTAGTAACCACTTTCATAATGTGGAATGCATAATGCCAGACTATCATAACCACATAGCCAAGGCCTCGTGCCAAGACTACAGATAAGATTTTGTCAAAGCCTTGTGCCAAGACACTAGTTTGTCTCATGATACCTACCGATGCATCGAGGAGCTATAGCGGGCTCCACCCGTCACATATTAAGTCCAATGTATTCCCATATGAAAAGGTTTAAACATAACATAAACATTCGTATTAAAACTAGCATAAAAAATGTAAATACTTCATCCATAAACCATGAATGGTATAAAAATAACACATCCATAGTAAAACATATCACAAAACCTTCAATACAATATATAAGTTTTGTATCATAATAAATCAACTTCAAATAAGCGTAAAATCCATCAAAGGATGTTGATATAGATGAAATCAAAACTCTTTTTAGAGAAATATCTCTTTCTATTTTGAAATAATTTAAGAGTCATATATTTATAAAATAAAACATTTTATTTGAAAATATTCTTATAAGCTTGTAAGGGAAGATTCGACGATTTTATAACGGCAGAAAATAGTTGCACCTTCCGTATAAGTTAAAAAAACATTCTTACCTTAATTCTGTCGAAAAGGTTAAAAGGACCTTGTTTGGAAAACAACGGAAAGATTCATTTATAAACCACTTATAAAAGTAAACAAGGGTATAAATGACTTTAACCCATATTCTAGTAAATAGTAAAAAATGTTTTGAAATACATTTTTAAGAAACATGGATGTGGATGATAAAGAAATCACAGTAGATTATTACGTATAAACAACCTCAGATAATGAAGAGATTGCGAAATAAACCCTTACCTTGTACTTTTCCTTGGTTGAGGGTAAGTTAACCTCCTGTATAATGGTGAAATAATTTTTATTAAATTATTCGAGAATCATATACATTAATATGATATCATATATGATCTTTTAACATTGATTTGTTAATAATATCTTAGAATTATCATCGTTTCAGGTGTTAACTTACTCATTCAGTTTTATATGTTTTGTTAAATAAGCCGTGTTTGTTATGGATAGGTTGTATCTTATTCATATCCAGAATGATATCAAGTCCTTAAATACTATTATTAATCATAAAATTATAATTATACTTGAATGGATACGATGGAGAATGAATCTCATCGCGTTCGTGGAGATGGTAGTCCGTACGTACGCACGAGCGACAATATCATTCTTTTGATATTAAAATAATATATAATTGGATGGTATATCATATATACAGAATCATTATCATGTTATATTTATTATTTAAATGAATTAAAAAACATTATTATACCCATCCAAATAATAATATATTGAATAACAATTACACCACGACGTGGAGACGGTAAGTCGTACGTACGCACGTATGGTGACATGTCATTCAAAGGATGGATAGAATACTGAATATGGTTGTACCATATTTATAATAATATTACAGTATATAGGAGATACTGGATTCATTATTTTATAATGGGAATAACAAATAAATAAGAAGTTGAAGAAGGAATGAATTTGAAAAAGGGTGGTGAAAACATTACCTCCTCTTCGGGTTCTTCCTTTTTATTTGATCAAAAGGGCTCCTTAGGTTGGCTTTTTGATCAAACTAAGGCCTCTAGGTTGTATTTAGGGAAGTTTAGAGAGTATTTGGTCAGGTTTTGGCCGAACCAAAAGGCTTTGAAGGTGTGAATTAATGAGAAGGGGGAGTGCCCTTTTATAACATGGGTGAGGGGCACCTTTGGAAAAGCTAGAAATATTATTTTATAATAAATTCATATTCGGTTTCTAATGGATCCAAAGTGTATTATTTAAAGTTTAAGGTAAGGATGGGTCTAAAAACCACTCAAAAAATAGAATTTAGACAGGTTTGGGTCATTATATTAAACTTATCTTTTAGTTTTAACTCTTAGTGAATTAGTTTGACATTTACCATGTCACTTTGTATTTTTATATTATATAGTTTATAAACTTACTATATACATAAAAGCGACCCCCAAGTGGTACATTAATGATACACCTATCATGATATAAGTCTCTTGGCCGAACCTTATATTTTTAGGAATTTAATATCAATTAATAATACAATATTTGTTTTAAAAACTCTTTTATGTCAATTTTGACACTATTCAATAATTGATTTTTGTGAAAATCATAACAGAATGATTACTTAGAAAAAAGTTAATTAAGTCAATACTAACATGTCATATTAACCTATAAAATTAGTTTAATTCATAAAAATTCTCAAATTATATTTATTTGGGTATTTATAATATCAATTATTTTAATTTTTCACTATTATGGTAATTACTGCATCATCATTGTGTCATAAATAAATTAAATTATTTAATGTATAAAAATTATAAATAAAATATAATTATGTAGGAAATACTTTTATATTTCTAATTAATATTTACAATCGAATTTATCTTATGTATAACCCTATATTAAAAATGTTTTAGTAAATAAACTTTGATTTTAACTCTTTTAACTCTTCTTTGAATTAAATAATAATAAATGTCCTAATCTAATCCAAATGGACCTAAATGATAATATTTTATTACTAAGGTTGTTTTTGGTCGATATAAACTTGTACAATAGAATTAGGACATGTGTTAGGCTAATATTAATATCATTTTTACCCTTAATTACCCTATTTACTTTTAACCGTGGTAAATAAAAGTAAAAAGTTACTATTCACCAGAAATTATTTTCATCTCAATGAATCACATTTTACTCCTTGATATTAACCGTGTCTCTCAAATTTTTGAAATTCCAATCACAGAAGCGGTAAAATTAAGTTTTATGAAAAAATTAGTTTTTTAACTACCACTTAGTAGTTTCACTATTCATCAAAAAATCAAGTTTTTCAGAAAAATACCAAAAATTCACCCTAGGCTAATTTCAATATTCCGAATCCAAAAATGGAGTCCATTTTGAAAAATAAAATTTATAAGATTTCAAAAAGTAGGTATTACTATTCATAACGGCTAGTTTGATTTGTTGTGGTGTGTTAGAACTCGATGTTGCGTACAACACACGCTATCGCATTATTCAAAGAGAAGCGTACTGTAGAAGCTTGGGGTGTTACATTCTCCCCTCCTTCAAATAATTTCGTCCTCGAAATTTCTAGAATACTACCGCATAAAAAGACTCGGGTGGTTCTTCATCATAAGTTCCTCGGGTTCCCACGTTGCATCTTCCATCTTATGGTTTCTCCACAAGACTTTTACCAGACACGTCGTCCGATTTCTCAGCACTTGTTCTCTCGTATCAAGAATCTTGACGGGATCTTCACAATAAGACAGATCAGATTCCAGTTCTAATTTCTTGTAGGTGAGTACATGTGTTGGTTCAGGCATGTATTTCCTCAATAGAGATACGTGGAACACATCGTGAACTTTGGAGAGACTTGGAGGCATTGCCAATCGGTAAGCTACAGCCCCAATTCGTTCTAGAATTTCGAAAGGTCCGATGTACCTGGGACTCAATTTACCTTTCTTACCAAAACGTATGACTCACTTCCATGGAGATACCTTCAGTAAAACATGATCACCGACTTGAAATTCCAAATCCTTCCTTTGATTATCGGCATAGCTCTTCTGCCTACTTTGAGCTGCTTTGATGTGATTTTGGATTACCTTCACCTTTTCCATTGTTTCCTCCACCAGTTCTGGACCTACAAGTTTTCTTTCACCAACGTCATCCCAACAGGTTGGTGTGCGACATCTCTTTCCATATAACGCTTTATATGGTTCCATATGAATACTTGAATGGAAGCTATTGTTATAGGAAAATTCTACTAGAGGTAAATATTGATCCCACATACCCTGAAAGTCAAGTGAGCAAGATTCAACATGTATTCTAAGGTTTTAATAGTCTGTTCTGATTGTCCATCTGTCTGAGGGTGGTAGGCAGTGCTCAAATGAAGTTCAGTATCCAGGGATTTCTGAAAACTTTTCCAGAATATTGAAGTAAAACGGGGATCACGATCAGAAACAATCTATAGGGGTACTCTATGAAGTCTCATAACTTCATTAATATATAGTATTTCTAGACGTTCCAGTGGTAGATCTTCTCTTATAGCAAGAAAATGTGCTGACTTGGTAAGAAGATCAATAATAACCCATATTTCATCATTCCTTCTAGGATTCTTTGGTAGTCCCATGACAAAGTCCATTGTAATATTGTCCCATTTCCACTCAGGTATGGGAAGAGGTTGCAATACTCCACCAGGTTGTTTCCTTCCATCTTTCAATTGTTGACAAACCATACATCTTGACACAAAATCAGCAATCTCCCTCTTCATGTTGTCCCACCAAAAATGTTCCTTCAAATCTCTATACATTTTGGTGCTCCTAGGGTGTATAGAGAAATTGGAACTATGAGCATCATCCAGCAATTCCCTTTTTAGATCACGTATATCGGGAACACAAAGTCTCTTCCCAAATTTCAAAATTCCTTCTTCATACACAAAGTCTCTCAATCTCCCATCATTCACAGCTTTAATCTTCTTTTGAAATTCTTCATCATCGGTCTGAGAACTCTTAATCCTTTCTAGTAAAGATGGTGTGGCAACCATTTTAAAAAGTATTGATGTTTCACCTTCCATGGTTATTCCCATGTCCATATTCACTAGATCCATGAAAATTGGATCCCTTTAAATTCTCATCACGTTCAAAACTCCATGGTCTTTTCTGCTCAAAGCATCTTCCACCTTGTTTGATTTCCCTGGGTGGTAGTGTATCGTACAATCATAATCCTTGAGTAATTAAAGCCATATCATTTGCCTCATGTTGAGTTCTTTTTGTGAGAAAATATACTTCAAACTCTTGTAATCAGTATAAATCTCACATTTTCACCATAGAGGTAGTGCCTCCATATCTTCAAAGAAAATATCATAGATGCTAACTCTATATCATGAGTAGGATAGTTTTGTTCATGAATTTTCAACTGTCGTGATGCATAGGCAATAACCCTATCATTCTGCATAAGGACACAACTAAGTCCTTTCTTCGATGCATCACTATAAATAACGAACCCATCATTCCCCAATGGTAGAGTCAATTGACTAATATTCTCTTCACTTCTTCAAAACATTCTTCACACTCTTTTTTACAAACAAATTTAACCCCTTTACGTGTGAGCTTTGTTAATCGGTTATCCAACCGAGTAAAATTCTGGACGAAATGTCGATAATAACCTGCTAAACCAATAAAACTACGTACCTCAGTTATACTCGTAGGTGCTGGCCATTCTTGGATTGCCTTGTTCTTAGAAGGATAAACAGATATTCCATCTTTAGAGACAATATGTCCAAGAAAAGAAATCTCCTAAATCCAGAATTCACACTTTCTAAACTTCCCATATAATTCATGTCTTCTCAGAGTCTTCGGGATAATGCGTAAGTGATTTTCATGATCTTCATAGCTTTTGAAGTATACCAAGATATCATCAATAAATACCACCACAAATTCATCGATATATTCCTTGAAAACTCTATTCATCATATTCATGAATACAGAGGGTGCATTAGTCAATCCAAAAGGCATTATTGTAAACTCGTAATGCCCGTACCTGGTTCGAAATGCTGTCTTTGGAATGTCTTCCTTCTTTACACACAACTGATTGTATCCAGATCGAAGGTCAATCTTTGAAAAGTATTGAGCTCCATGCAGTTGGTCAAATAAATCATCAATGCGAGGTAGGGGATACTTGTTCTTTATTGTTATAGTATTGATCTCCCTGTAGTCGATACATAACCTCATAGATCCATCTATCTTTTTAACAAAAAGAACAGGGGCTCCCCATGGAGAAACACTAGGGAGAATAAATCCCTTATTACTCAATTCCTCTAGTTGTTTCTTTAGTTCGACTAATTCCACAGTGGCCATTCTATAAGGGGTCTTTGATAGAGGCCTTGATCCAGGAATTAAATCAATGGAAAACTCAACTTCTCATTCTGGAGGATGTCCAGGTAAATATTTCGGAAATACATCTACATATTCTTTCACAACAGGTAAATACTCTATTTGAACATTCCTTTCCTCACCCATAGTCATTTCATTCTCTTCCTCCCCAATAATTGAATTTAGTTGAGCTACTGGGGGTGGATCTAGATAACAATTAGGTGGTGACGATTCTACTCTAAAGATAAGGTGTTCCTTATCATCATCATCAATAATTGTAACCTCGTTCTTCTTACAATAAATCTTCACATCATAGTCCGAAAGCCAGTCCATACCGAGGATTATATCAAACTCAGTCATAGGTATGACGATGAGATCAGCAGATAAAGAACATTTATGTGCTCTAATGGGGACTGATTCACAAAACTTTGTTGCAATGATACTTCCCTTAGGAGTTTTAACTGAAAACTCCCTTATTAAATCAAATTGGAAATATCTAATTTTCTTAGCAAACTAGGAAGATATAAAACAATGCGATGATCCAGAATCAAATAATGCATTTTCTAAACTTGAGGAAACCATTAAATTACCTGCCACCACAGTGATAGCATAAGCTTGGCCTTGATCCCTTGGCCTTTTCTGAGGTAAGTTCCCCTGACTCTTAGGACATTCATTTGCATAATTTCCCATCTCCCTGCATTTATAGCATTGAACATCAGTAGCTTCCTTCTTCCCCTTGCAATCACGAGCTTGGTGGCCTTTTTCACCACACTTGTAACAGACTCTCATTCCTTTTAAGCAAGTACCGGGGTGTTTCTTCCCACATTTACTACAGGATGTATATTAAACTTTTCCCTTATTCCCTTTATTTCCATTCCCAGATTGATCAGCAGATCTCTTCTTCTCTTGCTTTGCTTTAAAGTCATAAGACTTAGAGAATTCCTTTTCTGTCTTGATAGCACATGAGACAATGTCTTCATACGACGAGAAGGATTTTGAGACTAATGCTCGATGGAGAAATAGTTTTAACCCATCAAAGAAACGATCAATCTTACTTCTTGGGTTATGTATATAATCTCCAGCATACCTTGCTAACCTTGTAAAGTTAGCCTCATACTTTGCGACATTCTCATCCTCCTTTTGTCTCAGACTCAGAAATTGTCTTTCCATATCTGCTCGATGGTCACGAGGAAAGTATTTTTCTAAAAATAGATCTTTGAACTCCCTTCATTCCATATTTGATACCTCATCATCTTCCTTCATGTTTTGAATCAATGACCACCGTTGATCAGCATCTCTAGTGAGGCGGTAAACAGCCATGATAACTTTTTCCCTTTCACTACTCCCCAAATCCTGAAATATTTTCTCTAGGGAATTTATCCATTGCTTAGCTACTAAGGGATTTGTACTCCCATTGAACGTTGATGGTTGTTTCCTTGTGAATTGATCTAACATTGATCCTCCATGCTGCGGATCAGGGTGCTCCATACGGGTAAGGTTATTATTCATAACCTGAGTGAGTTGTCCCAGTATGGTGATTAGCTGATCGACACCAGTTGCATCACCAGCTCCACTATAATTATCTTGATCAATAGATAAATCCCTACATGGAGTGCGTGTATTGATACGGTTTCCATTTCTTCTACTAAGCACCACTTCTAAACAATGGCATAAACTAGATCAGTTTATGAATCAAAATACATAATCCCATACTTATAAAACACTTAACATAAATTGAACTATTTATGGATATAATCCATAATCATAAAAATGTTTTTTTTTTGAGGAAGTATATACTCATAAACCCTTCATAATGATTTGTAAAGAAAATGAGAGTTATCCTAAGCATATCCCCCAGGAGTGTCGTAACCAAGAGTGCAGCAAGGCCCGTTGTCGTGCACCAGTTCCCGTTCGAGTCTAGCTCAAAGAGGTGTTTTTGGGTTTTACCCCTAGGTACATCTGTGCCAGAGCCGCCTCTACCTGCTTGTATCCAGACAGGGATGTATTGCTCGGAAAACTCACAAAATCTCTACAATACCAAAATTCTAAAAAGTTCTTCTATACTAATCCTCAAAGTTCATCTTAGGTCTACGTGCTCTAATCAGAGTTTATCTAAATCTAGCTTCCAAGGTTTTTACTAAACTTTCTCTGATACCAACTGTAACACCTCGACCCCAGTTACCCAGAGTTGGTGCATTATTACATAAGATTGGCATGATCACAAGAAAGATCAAGTCTCAAAAGACCGATTAGTTTAGTAGCCTTGGAAACACTAGAAATATTCATAAAATTTTAAATTACATCATAAAAATGAAAACTACAACAACATAGTCTCCATATTCCACACTCTTATCCCCTCATACTATCCCTGCAGGTCATTCATAATTTACTTCTTCATATCCTGAGAAAAATAAAATATAGAAAAGGGGTGAGCTCAAATTCCCAGTATGGATAACAATATAGCAGAAACTTTCATAAATAAGAATAAACATTTAAGGCAATGTATAACTAAAACAAAAGCCTTTTAAACTTTAACTTCAACATAGTATGGCAAAAATAAAATGAAATAATTCCATTTACTTATTCACATGGATATTCTACTAATCGAATAATCACATGCAATATCAGTAACCACTTTCATAATGATGGAATGCATAATGCCATACTATCATAACCACATAGCCAAGGCCTCGTGCCAAGACTAAAAATAAGATTTTGTCAAGACCTTGTGCCAAGACACTAGTCTGTCTCATGAGACCTACCGATGAATCGAGGAGCTATAGCGGGCTCCACCCGTCACATATTAAGTCCAATGCATTCCCATATGAAAAGGTTTAAACATAACATAAACATTCGTATTAAAACTAGCATACGAAATGTAAATACTTCATCCATAAACCATGAATGGTATAAAAATAACACATCCACAGTCAAACATATCACAAAACCTTCAATACAATATAGAAGTTTTGTATCATAATAAATTAACTTCAAATAAGCGTAAAATCCATCAAAGGATGTTGACATAGATGAAATCAAAACTCTTTTTAGAGAAATATCTCTTTCTATTTTGAAATCATTTAAGAGTCATATATTTATAAAATAAAACATTTTATTTGAAAATATTCTTATAAGATTTTAAGGGAAGCTTCGACAATTTTATAACGGCGGAAAATAGTCGCACCCACCGTATAAGTTAAAAAAACATTCTTACCTTAATTCTGTCGAAAAGGTTAAAAGGACCTTGTTTGGAAAACGACAGAAAGATTCCTTTATAAGCCACTTATAAAAGTCAACAAGGGTATAAATGACTTTAACCCATATTCTAGTAAATAGTAAATAATGTTTTGAAATACATTTTTAAGAAACATGGATGTGGATGATAAAGAAATCCCAGTAGATTATTACGTATAAACAACCTCGGATAATGAAGAGATTGCGAAATAAACACTTACCTTGTACTTTTCCTTGGTTGAGGGTAGGTTAACATCCTTTATAATGGTGAAATAATTGTTATTAAATTATTAAAGAATCATATACATTAATATGATATCATATATTACCTTTTAACATTGCTTTGTTAATAATATCTTAGAATTATCGTCGTTTCGGGTGTTAACTTACTCGTTTACTTTTATATGTTTTGTTACATAAGTCGTGTTTGTTATGGATAGTTTGTATATTATTCATATCCAGAATGATATTAAGTCCTTAAATACTATTATTAATCATAAAATGATAATTATAATTCAATGGATATGATGGAGAATGAATCTCATCGCATTCGTGGAGACGGTAGTCCGTACATACGCACGAGCGACAATATCATTCTTTTGATATTAAAATAATATATAATTGGATGGTATATCATATATAAAGAATCATTATCATTTTATATTTATTATTTACATGAATTAAAAATCATTATTATACCCATCCAAATAATAATATATTGAATAACAATTACACCACGACGTGGAGACGGTAAGTCGTACGTACGCACGTATGGTGACATGTCATTCAAAGGATGGATAGAATACTGAATATGGTTGTACCATATTTATAATAATAATACAGTATATAGGAGATACTGGATTCATTATTTTATAATGGTAATAACAAAGAAAGAAGAAGTTTAAGAAAAAATTAATTTGAAAAAGGGTGGTGAAAACATTACCTCTTCTTCGGGTTCTTCCTTTTGATTTGATCAAAAGGGCTCCTTAGGTTGGATTTCTGATCAAACTAAGGATTCTAGGTTGTATTGAGGTAAGTTGAGAGAGTATTTGGGTAGGGTTTGGCCAAACCAAAAGTCTTTGAAGGTGTGAATTAATGATAAGGGGTAGTGCCCTTTTATAAGAGGGGTGAGGGGCACCTTTGGAAAAGCTAGAAATATTATTTTATAATAAATTCATATTCGGTTTCTAATGGATCCAAAGTGTATTATTTAAATTTTAAGGTGGGTATGGGTTTAAAAACCACTCAAACAATAGAATTTAGATAGTTTTGGGTCATTATATTAACCATATATTTTATTTTTAACTCTTAGTGAATTAGTTTGACATTTACCATGTCACTTTGTATTTTTATATTATATAGTTAATAAACTTACTATATACATTCAAGCGACCCACAAGTGGTCCATTAATGATACACCTATCATGATATAAGTTTCTGGGCCAAACCTTGGATTTTTAGGAATTTAATATCAATTAATAATATAATATTTGTTTTAAAAACTCTTTTATGTCAATTTTGACACTATTCAATAATTGATTTTTGTGAAAATCATAACAGAATTATTACTTCGAACAAAGTTAATTAAGTCAATACTAACATGTCATATTAACCTAGAAAATTATTTTAATTCATAAAGTCTCAAATTATATTTATTTGGTTATTTATAATATCAATTATTTTAATTTTTCACTATTATGGTAATTACTGCATCATCATTGTGTCATAAATAAATTAAATTATTTAATGTCTAAAAATTATAAATAAAATATAATTATGTATGAAATATTTTTTATATTTCTAATGAATATTTACAATTGAATTTATCTTATGTATAACCCTATATTAAAAATGGTTTATTAAATAAACTTTGATTTTAACTCTTTTAACTCTTCTTTGAATTAAATAATAATAAATGTCCTAATCTAATCCAAGTGGACCTAAATGATATTATTTTATTTCTAAGGTTGTTTCTGTTCGAGATAAACTTGTCCAATAGAATTAGGACATGTGTTAGGGTAATATTAATATCATTTTTACCCTTAATTATCCTATTTACTTTTAACCGTGGTAAATAAAAGTAAAAAGTTACTATTCACCAATAATTATTTTCATCTCAATGAATCACATTTTACTCCTTGATATTAACCGTGTCTCTCAGATTTTCTAAATTCCAATCAGAGAAGTGGTAAAAGTAAGTTTTATGAAAAATTTATTTTTTTAACTACCACTTAGTAGTTTCACGATTCATCAAAAAATGAAGTTTTTCAGAAAAATACCCAAAATTTACCCTAGGATAATTTTGATATTCCGAATCCAAAAATGAAGTCCATTTTGAAAAATAAAATTTATAAAATTTCAAAAATTAGGTATTACTATTCATAACGGCTAGTTTGATTTGTTGTGGTGTGTTAGAACTCGATGTTGCGTACAACACACGTTGTCGCACTATTCAAAGAGAAGCGTACTGTAGAAGCTTGGGGTGTTACAATATTATTGATCATTTGATATCGTGACCACAAATCATGGATGGTGTCTAAATGATGCAACCAGAAAGGGATGGTCACGTCACAGAATATTAATAAAAGTTGTAAGTTACTGAAATCCAGTTTAGGATTAAAGTAAGCAACATGATCATAGAATATACATTTTCAACAAATGATTGTCATGTGTATATGAGAGGTTAATGGAAGCACCAAATATTTCCAAGTAAAATATGTTTGAAAACATATTAAAACAGGTGGTCTTTAAGTTAGTTAAGACCAAGATGAAATTTATTCTTCATTGATTGACTTAAAGTAACAACCTAAGTTCTAGGGAACAGGATCTACTGAGTTAGATCTATAGGTTTCTTGGTCCTAGTCAATCGTACATATATTGACACTGTATTGAAAAATATAAGTTGTAAAAATTCAAGAGATGAATTGTTTCCTATGTCACAGGGCATAATCTCTTTAGTTTTACATGTCTGGGACATGGGAAGAGATAAGCATGATGATTTAAATCCATACGTCGAAGCGATGGATCAATCATGTATTCCATGATATGTAAAAGTATTGATATTTACAAGGTATATTTTACAGTAAGAAAATATCAATCATATCCATGATAACTTCAAGGGATGCAGTCATAACTATCTAATTGTACTTTTTCAAGTACAAAAGATATGTACCTGGTAAGCGGAGAAGAAAGGATACTAGTTTTTGGGGATACAAACTAGTCTTCCATAGATCAATGTGATCAACTATCATAGTTAGTCTAAAGATGATAATCAATTAAAGCTCATATCAGCTAGTGGTATCCATGCCTACAAAGATTGAGTATGTTTCAGCTTCTAAGGTAGCTAAGAAGTAGATAAATGCAATAATCTACTCCAGTTCTTGGAATCGCACCTAGTAATAAAAGTATTATCATAATGTAAATTATGATATTATTATTATCCAAGATGTCAAGTTATGACAATGGAAAAGTGGGATATACTTGGGATACCGTCTCTTGAGAAGTTTTACTCAATAAGACAAGGTTGAAAAAGTAGTATTGTCATGCAGCGGAAGTGTGGCGGGGCCAGTAACTAAAGTCGTTACTCAGTAGAAACTTGATGTTTATCATGTGAGTATCTAAAAAGTCTAGTTAGAAAATTGTCTCTAGTGCAAGTGGGAGTGTTGAAATAGTGGGTTCCCTAGACCCAACTATTTGGTGCTTTTTATTACCATATTGTGTATACATTTATCTATACATGATGTTATCTTAACATTATAGTGTAGACTTTTCTACTTCAACTATTGAAATGAAAATTTCCAAAGATTAATTATCATATCGAAAGGTTATAGTTTAAGAGTTGGTGTCCTAGAACCAAGTGGTTTTATTTTGATTACATGGATATTTAATGTATTATTACATATTGTTTATTGTTTTTCATGACTATAATGTAATAATGTCCTAGAGTATTTGTTGCATTGATAAGGTCATGGTAGTTCCCTGCTATGATGAGAACCTTGAAATTATATAACAATATTCTTAAATATAGTTCTGTGATTGGATGACATGCTATAATGGGACACATATCATGCAAACCGTCAGGTCCAAGTACTCGTAAGCAGATGAGACTTCCTCTCATGAAGTTCTCACTTGGTAATCTCCAAGATGGGAGATTATGAGA
Organism: Viscum album; assembly: GCA_963277665.1. Taxonomy (NCBI): domain Eukaryota; kingdom Viridiplantae; phylum Streptophyta; class Magnoliopsida; order Santalales; family Viscaceae; genus Viscum; species Viscum album. The sequence continues at coordinate 376,388,907 of OY728119.1, forward strand.
ACAGACCCACTAGTAGGAATTCCTCATTTTTTGGTTTTATTGGATATTTCTATCTACGAGCGTGTGTAATGATACTTAGATTTTAATATTTTCATTAATACATATCATGGATTACGCACTTTGATTTACTGACGAAAACCATCACACAAACAATTGGTGGGAAGTAGGGTACGTTGGGTGCGTCACGGGTGGAATGTTATTAATGGATAAGTCGATAAAGGATTTGTCCCTTCCATTTATGGAAGTTGATATCTCATCCCTTAGATTGAAATAGAACCGTTGCGCGAAATTCCATGGCCATGGTGTAACGACAAGTTTATTTCAGGTATTCAAAGAACGACGTATCAAGCATAAAAGTTGATGACACAATCATGAAACCTTCTTGATGAGATATTATGACAAAGGGATTATATTACACAGTGAGAGTTCATATGTGGATGTCATTGTTGCGACTTTACGTTCTTTCTCTTGGGTGCCTTGACCAGTTGCTGGATAGTACTCTTGGAATTTAGGTAAGCTCGCTTAATACCAATGAGAAAGAATCCTAGAGGGTCACACACTAAGTGTTTTTTGTGGTCTCTGTTAAATTCTATTTGAATTTAATTAATGAAATAAATATTATTCTCAAGACTGTGAAATAATTTTATTCAAGTTAAGATGATCCCATAAATTAAATTAAATATATTTATTTGTTTTATTGAACATTTAATAAATATTTTTTTACTAGTTTATAAATAAAATATTTATTTAAGAGAATAAATTATTTATTTATTTATTTGGGTGTTCAATAAATGGAAGTGGAGTTCGAGCGGACCAAGGTTGGTCCAGTAGTAAAATAATTATTTTCAAGACGGTAAATAATTATTTAACTAGTTAGCACAAATTAAAATAACGCTGCTATTATTTTGTGACGCGGAATTTTATTTATAATTCTGTTTTGCGCAAGTTGGCGAACTATAAATAATGACGCAGTATTATTATTAAATGCATGGTTTTTCTCTAAGTTCATGAATGTATTTAATTGTTGTTATTAAATTAAATATTGTAACTGAAATTTCATGTATATAAATAGGAAAGTACCCTTATTTTTCCATACACCACACCACACACCTGGTGAATTGAGAATTGTTGATCCAAATAATTTCTCTCTTGAATTCTATTCTCTCCCCTTTTAAGAATGAGAGACGTTCTTCAAGGCCAAAGAACAAGCGATCAATAAATACCGACACAAGACACTCGCTTCGCCGCGCTAGCACCCGTAGAATGAGCGGTGTCGATCGAAGGTCATCGGAGCACGTGTGAATCACCACTAGAGGGATTCTAGTTTAGATCCTTACAATAAGAACAAGATAATTCTGAAGGGTCAATCCAGATGATCAACATCATCAACGAAGAAAAATACCAAAGACATAGGTATTATTTTTCTTTATGAAATTAATTAAATTAATTATAAACATGATGTGCAAGATCCTCTCTAAAGGTTTTGGACTTCTTTTTTATCTAAATATTTGATTATATTATGTGGAGACTGGTGTTCATCATCGTATTGATCCCGGAATAATCATTGATCATCGTAAAAATCAAAATTGGGTGTTTTCCCAACCACACTTCTGTTGTGCCTGGAACCTTCAAGTGGTATCAGAGGGAGTGCATCATAGTTTATAATTATTTAAATATTTCATTGATGAATTATGCATTTGATAAATTAGTTTTTTCAATTCAAGTTAATCATTCTGCAAGTATGAATCTCAAGATCTATTCCTCCTCTTTCATTTTTTGTTCACCTTATAGAAATGATCTTTTCTTTTAATTTTGATTAAAATAAAATAGAGGATATCATCCGTAGGTTCCAAAGCTTCCTGGTCGTACAACACCAGAACACACGGCATGTATTCGGCAATACACGTTGTGTAGTCAAGATTCAATGCATCGTACTGGTCCATCAAACCAAGTCGTGTGTTGGAGTCTTTCTAAGTCTTAAATGACTCCGTGTGTTGACCAGGAATAGGTGGCATGTGGTTTCGGATTACACACCGTATGGCCCGATGGACACGGTGTGTAGTCCCTTTAGGTTAGGGTTAGACTGTGTACCCCACACACGGCTTGCCCATCTGGAGACCATGTAATGAGGAACTATACGGCATGTGGTCTACTGGACATGCCATGTACTCCAAATATTTTTGAAGTACACTCACACGTTGTTTCCTCGGGCATGTACTTTGGATAGACGGTGAAAAATAGTACACGACGTGTAGTTAGAACTACATGTCGTGTACTCATCCAAATTACGCATATTTATTAAAATTTATTATTATATTATAAAAACTCTTGAGACATGTACCATCATGCAGGCATAAAGTTGAGGTATAACATGTGATAGGTGTTTTATATATGTGTGTTTAATTTAACATTTGTGTAATGTTCATTTCTACTCATTGGGTATTTATGAATAGGAATTCACCAGGTTGCCTCCAAGGTACAATTTACATGAAAAGATAATTTTAAATGAATTTATTTGTTTAAAATTATTATGGATGATAATCTCAAGGAAATTCAGAAAAGGATTTAAGATAAAAGGATTGATTAATTAAAGATGGTAATTAATTGATTTTAGCATGATTTGTCTTAAATGAGAACGATTAAAGAATTGAATGATTGTTTTATTTATGCATAAACATCGTTTCATGTATGCATGATCATGAGCTAGACCAAGACCTTTGTATGTGGATTTTTTCTTTTAATTTATTTATTTAAATTAAATTTGTTGGCCTACGAGCCTTCTATTCATTAATATGTAGGGCCTGGATGCCCAAGGTTTCTTTTATGTAAAACCCCTTTCTACCCCTCACCTACATGTGAGTTAAAAAATACATATGTAATGGATGGAACTCTCAATCTAGTAGAGGTGGTTCAAGCTAGAGCCGAGATGAAACCAATCCCAGGAGATACAGAGGTGGATAGGTGTAAGATGTAAACATGAACCCAAAAGGTTCAAGTTGTTTCTCCCCTAGGTCAGGGTTATTTTATCAACCGCTATATAAACTAACCATTAGAAAAGCTTTTGATCATACCATTTACTTTATTTTATTTCTGTAAGTTTCATGGTTTATCATTATGGATGTGTTGTCACGATCACATAATTAATGAATTAAACAAGCATGCAAGATGGAACTAAAATAAACTAGAATTATGCAAAAATATTATCAATACATAGTTAATCACTTAATTAAGTTCCAATTAATATTAATAAGTGTGTGATAATGATAATAATAAATTCACACATAATAGATAAAAATCCCTCAAATAAAATATTAAGTCAGAATAAGCCTTTCGTTACTTGATTAAACGAAAAAACTCAATAAAACTATGTGTTTGACCACCCTTGTTGGGACACTTACTTTTATACAGGAATCCCTTATGAAATTTTTTGGGTAGAATTAACCATATTACATCAAGAGGAGTATCCCTTGCTATAATTGGTGTAATATTGGAGGCAAGAGTTGAGGAAATCCAAAGTCATGATTTCAGGATTGGGGAGTCCACTCAACATATCAAGGAGTTGCAAGCCCACAGTTGGCAAAGACCTGCCTACCTAAATACCTTCTGATAGATTGACCATCCCTTGTTGGGGTTATTTGAAGGGGAATATGGATCATTTCCACTAGAATTTCATGGAAACTGGACATTCCTAGTTCAATGGTGAGGGCCATTGGGACTTGATAAAATAGTGGGAGACTTAATAAAATTTATTATTTCTCATAAAATGTAATCAAGAAAGTATTAATGATATGTTCTTTTAATTTTAGAATAAAAATGATAATCTCATCAACCACATTATCCCTGTGATCAATTTTGGATAAAGACAACATCCTCACCGGTGGTAACTTCCAAGAATGGTTTAGACGCCATCGGGTTATCCTACACCATTAATGGAAGTCTTACATACTGGAGTCAGCATTGCCTAATTCGCTTTCCAAGGAGGCGAGTGATGAGGATTTCCTAGTCTATGAGAAACATATGAACGACGCGGTCGACGTTCAATTTTTTATGTTATCATCAATGTCTATTGATCTCATAAAGTCTCATGAAAACATGGATTTTTATATCATGCTCAAGAACCTTCATGGTCTTTACCAGGAGAGAGTAAGACGGGAAAGGTTTGAAATCTCTAAGGAACTCTTTCAGAGTAATCTTGGATAAGGTGCCCTAGCTGGGCCTCATGTAGTCAAGATCATTGGATACATTGAGCGCCTGGAGGTTCTAGGGTTTAAACTCCCCAAATAACTAGGAACTGATCTTATTCTCATATCACTCCCTCAGATCTTCTCTAACTTTGTTGTCAATTTCAATATAAACAACATTGAGAAGTCTCTATCTAATATTCTTATCCTCATTCACCAAGTGGAAAAAGATATGAAGCACAAAAAGCCTTCTGTCCTTATGGTGAATAAGAGGAAAGGGAAGGCGAAGAGATTTAATCCCAAAGCTTCATCACAGCCATCCAAGAAAAGGAAGATCAAAGGGGAGGCAAGGGAACAGGAGGTTGTTTGTTTCACATGTGGCAACAAGGGATACTGAAAGAAGAACTACACCCAGCCCAAGAAGCAAGGGGAAGCTTCAGGTGTGTTTGTTATTGAATGAAATCTATCTATTTCTACAAATTGGGTATTAGATACAGCTTGTGGTTCTCACATATGTATCCAAATACAGGAACCAAGTAGATTTATAAAGATTGATCGAGGGGAGGTAGATCTATGAGCATCCAACAGAGCCAGACTTACTGTTGTAGCTGTCGAGGAATACCACCTCACATTGCCAACTGGGATGATCTTGGTGTTAAAGGGTTGTTTTTATGTGCCTTCTGTAACCAAAAACATAATTTCTATATCCAGACTAGATATATATGGTTTTGTTTTCAAGTTTTTAAATTAATGTTTCTTCTTTTATAAAGATATCATTTGTTTTGGTAGGGCACATTTATACAACGGTCTTTATGTGTTGGATTACACAAGACAAGTAATGGAAATAGATGAAAAAGATACTTCACATGATTCATACCACACCCAACTTTGGCATCATTGGCTAGGTCATGTAAATGAGAGACGCTTGAAAAAGTTACATCAATATGGATATTTAGATTATTTTTGAACTAAAACCACTTGGCATATGTCATGCATGTTTACAAGGCAAAATGACCAAAGCCCCATTTGGTGGGAAATTTGAAAGGGCTAAAGAGATTCTTGAATTGGTTCATATCGATGTGTGTGGACCATTTCCAGTTAAAGAAAGGGGTGGGTACTCATACTTCATAACTTTTACTGATGATTTTAGTAGATATTTATATATCTAATTAATGAGGTATAAGTCGGATTCCTTTGATGAGTTCAAGGAATACAAGAATGGAGTTCACAACCAGCTTGGTAAGATGATTAAGAAACTCCGCTCAGACCGAGGTAGGGAATATATTAATCAGGAATTCATTGATTACTTATGAGAGTTTGGGATCCTATCCCAACTCAATCCTCCTTACAAACCTCAATGGAATGGTGTAAGTGAAAGGAGGAACCGCACCTTGTTAGACATGGTGACATCAATGATGAGTCATGCAAGTCTTCCATTATCCTTTTGAGGATATTCGTTACAAACAGTGGCACACATACTAAACCAAGTACCAACTAAATCGATAAATGGAATTCCATATGAGTTATGGAGTGGAAGAAAATTTATGTTATCAAATTTACATGTGTGCGGTAGCGAAGCGTTTGTTAAGTCCTCTTCAGGTAATAAACTCGCACCCCAAGGCACAAAGTGTGCCTTTATAGGATACCCCAAGGAAACAAGGGAATATTACTTACACAACCCCTTAGACAAAAAGGTTATAGTGGAAAGACATGCCATATTAATTTAGAGAGAGCACATCTCCAAAATAGGTGGGATAGATATAGACTTTGATGAAGTCGAGGCTCAAGGTGCACAAGAGTTGGTACAAGAACAGATTCCACAAAGCCCTATGGAGGAAGAATCTGTTCTAGAGACACAAGTACTGTGTAAGAGTACAAGAGAGGTTAGAGAACTAGAATGGTACATTTTTCTAGTTACTGAGGATGTTTAATCCTTATTAGTTGATAATAATTATCCTCTAACCTACAAGGAAGCAGTAAGTGGAACAGACGTTTCCAAGTGGCAAGAAACCATGAATTCTGAAATGGATTTCATGTACCAAAACCAATTCTGGATTCTGGTAGATCCTCCAATTGATGTAAATCCTATTGGTTGCAAATGGGTATTCAAGAAGAAACTGGACATGGAAGAACAAGTCAGTACCTATAAGTCATGACTGGTTGCAAAAGGTTTTAAAAAGTGTTAAGGAATTGACTATGATTAAACCTTCTCACCAGTTGCAATGCTGAAATTCATCATAATTCTACTTGCTATTGCATCTTACCATGACTATGAGATTTGGAAAATGGATTTCAAAAAAACATTCCTTAATGGGAACCTTTAGGAATATGTCTACATGACACAACCTGAAGGGTTTGTGACTTCAAAGGATTCCAATAAGGTTTGAAAGTTATAGAAATCCATTTATGGATTAAAGCAAGCATCCAGGTCATGGAACATTTGTTTTGATGAAGTCATAAAAGAATTTGGTTTTATAAAAAATGAATGTGATCCTTGTGTCTACAAACGGTTTAGTGGGAGTGCAGTCGTTTTCTTAATAGTATATGTTGATGACATATTACTCATTGGAAATGAGATACCAGTCTTGCAGTCTATTAAGTCATGGTTGAATCAATGCTTCTCCATGAAAAACTTGGGTGAGGCATCATATATTCTTGGTATCAAGATACATCGTGATAGATCCAAGAGATTGATGGGCCTAAGTCAAAGTACATACATTGATAAGATACTGAAGAGATTTAGTGTGGAACAATCCAAGAGGGGATTGTTCCCAATGTCACATGGAATTCATATTTCCAAGAAAATGTGTCCTAAGACACATGAGGAAATAAATATAATGGTAAGGAATCCATACGCATCAGTGATTGGGTTAGTCATGTATGACATGCTATGTACTAGGATGGATGTCGCCTACGCATTGAGTGCAGTAGGTAGATATCAAGCTGACCCAGGTGACCATCATCGGATGGTAGTCAAGACTATCCTAAAGTATCTGAGGCATACTAAGGATATGTTCCAGGTTTATGGAGGATATTAGGAACTATTCATCACAGGATATGCAAATGTTGGTTTCTAGACTGATCAAGATGACATAAAGTCACAAACGGGGTACATCTTTACTTTGAATGGAGGTGCAGTGAGCTGGAAGAGCTCAAAGCAGAGTGTAGTCGCAGATTTTATAGTAGAGTTCGAGTATATCGCAGCTTCTGAGGCAGCTAAAGAATTAGTTTGGATGTAAAGCTTTGTCCAGGAGCTAGATGTGATACCTATCATTAAAGATCCCATCACATTGTACTGTGATAATACTGCAGCGGTGGCTCTCACAAAAGAGCCAAGGTCACATCAACGGATGAAGCACATACTTCAGAAGTATCATCTCTTGAATGATTTTTCTTAGAGATGTGAAGTTGAAGTGAACAGTATTTCCATGGAAGACAACATGTAAAACCCCTTGACTAAAGCCTTGACTCAACATAAACACAATCATCATGTGATTTCTAGTAGACTGAAAGTCATAGGCAGTTATCTCTAGTCTAAGTGGGAGTTTTTAAGAGTTGGTGTACTAGAATCAAGTGGTTTTACTTTGATTACATGGATATTTAATGTATTATTACATATTGTTCATTGTTCTGTATGACTATAATGTAATAATTTCCTAGAGTATTTATTGCATTGATAAGGTCATGGCAGTTCCCCGCTATGATGAGAAACTTGAAATTCTATAACAATATTCTTAAATATAGTTCTACAGTTGGATGACATGCTATTATGGGACACATAGCATGCAGATCGTCGGGTGCAAGTACTCGTAAGCAGATGAGACTTCCTCTCATGAAGTTCGCACTTGGTAATCTCCAAGATAGGAGATTATGAGAACAGACCAGCTAGTAGGAATTCCGCATGTTTTGGTGTCATTTGGTATTTCTATCTACGAGCATGTGTAATGATCCTTAGACTTTAAGATTATCATTAATACATTTCATTACTTATGCACTTTGATTTATTAATGAAAACTGTCACGCAGACAGTTGGCGGGAAGTAGGGTACGTTGGGTGCGTCATGAGTGGCATATTATTAATGGATAAGTCGAGGAAAGATTTGTCCCTTCCATTTATGGAAGTTGATATCTCGTCCATTTTATTGAAATAGAACCGTCGTGTGAAATTCCATGGACATGGTGTAACGAAGAGTTTATTTCAGGTAGTCAAAGAATGACATATCAAGCATAAAAGTTGATGACACAATCATGAAACCTTCTTGATGAGATATTGCGACATAGGGATTATATTACACAGTGAGCATTCGTATGTGGATGTCGTTGTTGTGACTTTACGTTCTTTCTCTTGGGTCCCTTGACCTGTTTCTAGATAGTACTCTTGGACTTTAGGTAAGCCCACCTAATACCAACGAGAAATAATCCTATAGGGTCACACACTAAGTGTTTTTTGTGGTCTTGGTTAAATTCTATTTGAATTTAATTAATGAAATAAATATTATTCTTAAGACCGTGGAATAATTTTACTCAAGTTAAGATGATCGCATAAATTAAATAAAATATATTTATTTATTTTATTGAACATTTAATAAATATTTATTTACTAGTTTGTAAATAAAATATTTATTTATTTTATTGAACATTTAATAAATATTTATTTACTAGTTTGTAAATAAAATATTTATTTAAGAGAATAAATTACTTATTTATTTATTCAGGTGTTCAATAAATGTAAGTGGAGTTCGAGTGGACCAAGGTAGATCCGGTAGTAAAATAATTATTTACAAGACGGTAAATAATTATTTAACTAGTTGGAACAAATTAAAATAATGCTGCTATTATTTTGTGATATGGAATTTTATTTATAATTCTATTTTTCACAAGTTGGCGCACTATAAATAATGACATGGTATTATTATTAAATGCAAGGGTTTTCTCTAAGTTCATGAATTTATTTAATTGTTTCTATGCAATTAAATATTGGAACTTAAATTCCATGTATATAAATAGGCAAGTACCCTTATTGTGTCATACACCACACCACATGCCTGGTGAATTGAGAATTGTTGAGCCAAATAATTTCTCTCTCGAATCCTTTTATCTCCCCTCTCAAGAATGAGAGATTTTCTTTAAGGCCGAAGAAAAAAGCGATCAAGAACGACCAACACAAGACACTCGCTTCGCCGTGCTAGCACCCGGAGAACGAGCAGTGTTGATCAGAGGCCATCGGAGCATGTGTGGATCACCGCTAGAGGGATTCTAGTTTGGATCCTTACAACCAAAATGAGATAATCCGAAAGGGTCAATCCGAATGATCAACATCATCAACGAAGAAAAATACCAAAGACATGGGTATTATTTTTCTTTATAAAAATAATTAAATTAATTATAAACATGATTTGCAAGATCCTCTCTAAAGGTTTCGAGCCTCTTTTTTTCTTTATCTAAATATTTGATTATATTATATGGAGACTGGAATTCGTTATTGTATTGATCCCGTAATAATCATTGATCGTGGTGAAAAGTAAAATTGGGTGTCGTCCCAACCACACTTCTACTGCGCCCGAAACCTTTATATAGTAGTTCCTAGTCTATAATGAGAACCTCTAGATACTATGAAATTAATCTTAAATATATGTTATATGGTCTAGAAACATATTACTGATTGGACATAGTATATGTTTGACTATCAGGTGATGGAGGCTTATAAGCATTGAGACTTCTTCTCATGAAGTTCGCACTTGGTTATCTCTAGTAGTGAGATCATGAGGATAGACCCACCAATAGGAACACCACATGTTTTGGGTGTCATTGGATGTTCCTATCTATGATCATGTGTAATGGTCTTCTGAATTGATACTATTACCAATGTATGTCATTTGATTGAATACTTTGGAGCAAGATGAAAACCATGGAAATGAAGTTGTGGCGAGGTAGTTTGTGTTGGGTGTGTCTTTAGTGGCATGGCATTAGTTGAATAGTCAAGAAAGGATTTGTCTCTTCTGGGTTATGGAAGTAATATATCTTAGACCATGTTGATTATGATGGTAGTACCTTTATAAGATCATGGCCATGGAAGTTGAGGGTAAATCTGTCCAGTTATATCAACAAACAATAAAGCAAGAAAAGGGCGATGATATGTGAGTGCGTCCTGCTTTATGAGATATTACAGACAAAGAGATTATACTACACAGTGCATGTTCGTAGGTTGGTTGTCATTGTCGTGACAATCCTTATCTCTTTAGGGGCCATGATGGGTTGCTAGATCCTACTCTTGGTCTGTGAATAATATTCACTGCTATCGAGATAAGGGCCTAGAGGGTCACACACAACAGCGTATTCAAGAATCTGCCCTATTCAGTTGAATAAAAGTTTTGGACACAGTGGACCCCACCATTGGGGTTCAGGATTTGTCCAAGAAATACAACCACCAATGAAATAAATAAATTCATATTATTCAATTTTATTATGATAAGAATTTAATATATTTATTAATGTATTCACGAGTTTTAAGTAAATACATGAAAAATATTAATTGACGAATATAAAAAATATTCAAGGTTCAATTAATATTTATGGGAATGATGAGTCAAGTTTTGGAATCAATTATTGTCATGTAATATCTTTAAAGTATTACAATAAAATGATAATGATATTTATGAATCAGTTTAGTAGTCATAATATGTCGTTAATAGTGCATTGATTATTTGGGGTCTAGGTTGGCATTTCTGGGTAAACACATAACACACTATAAATAGAGGAGGAGGGGATTTCACAAAGAATTGTTCATGGGAATTCTATCTCCTCTCCTATCTCGTATGTTTTAGAGAGAGATGCTCTGGATCCAAGGAGCTCAGATCTAGTTCTCTCTCAGGCATCGCAAGAAGAGTGATGTGGTGATCGTTGGAGTGTCGAAGGCATCGTGGGAACTATGTGCTAGCACCCGGATTTTGATGAATGGTGTTCCCACAGTTTCTTGGAGTGCGTATAGAAGATATATAAGAATTCAGCCTCAGATTCTTCAAGCAGAGATCGCCAATGATGAGCAGACATCGTGTGCGGCTTCAGACTTAAACTAGGTATTTCATGGTTTATTTTTTCCCTTAAAACCCTTCACATGATATCCCCAGCTTAAATCGGGCAGTTGTTTGCCGACATTCATAAGATTACGTCGATCGTCAGTGAAAAAATTGAAAATCCCACCAATTTGGGGCTTCTGCTGCATGCTCAGTTCCTTCACCTCCTAGCTACCCAGGCTTCCCTTAGTGCTCAATCAATTTTCACATGCCACATGATACGCTACATTCACACACCCAATCCAAACAAGTCATTACACACAAATATCCACCATTTTTACACCCAAACCCTCTTTCAAAAATCAAACTCACACCAAAACCTTTCCAACCATGATTCACATTCCAAACACAACCGAATAAATCATTTTATAGATTAAAAAACATTTCAAAAGAACACAACAAGGGCTTGCATCAAGAATACACCATTTTCATATGTAAAGTCCATTTTAAAATCAATTGAATATCCAATCTCTTTAAAAAAACTATTTTCACACCGCACTTATAATTCATAAAACATGCCAAATAACACGAGAAAGCCTAATAAATTCATTAAGCAATGTTTAATCATAGAAACACCAACCTTTGGTGTAGAAATCCCCAAAATCTGGTGCGAAACTCCTACCACACCACAAGGAAGCAAGATTGAGACCTAATCAACAAGATAAAACCCCAAAGATCAATATTCTACCCTAAAATTGGAACCTTGGGGCTAGAGAAGAGGAAACCCCCAAAAGAAGAGAGGAAACCCTAGAATAGAGGGAGATTATGAGAAGAAAGAGGTCTTACTTGATGATTTGAGGAAGAGTCGCACCAAATCCGGCAAGAAATTGAGGATCCGGGAGTTGAGGAAGGAAGGTGAGTCACTCTTAGGGTAGGAAATCTCAAAGGGAAGGATAAAATGAGGGTTATTGGTGTTAAAATTAATAGGAGAGAGAAATTTTTACCCAGATGTCGCACACAGTTAGTCCGCACGGTTTGGTAAACTGTGCAGTAACTGTGCGGAGTGTTCTATCTGAAGGAGAACCTGCACATGGTTACTTGGGCCAAGGTGCATGGTCATGAAGAGGTTGTGCATTAGGTTATGTCTCATACTGCACGGTTTCTTGGGTTGGGTGCATGGTCACTACTAACCATGCACCAACCATGTGTAGGGGCTTGCCCACCCAAAATCCTCCATCTTCTCTAAAATTCAAAGAGAAACCAAGGAAAAAATATAAATAAAAAATAAAAAAAATACTTGAAAATACTTGAAAATGAGATCATGGATCTGCCATCAATATGACGCACGGTGTGACCGTTATACCTCTAAGTGTGTCTTTTTATTTAAAACTAACATTAAATTTAGTAAAAAGAACAGGTGACATACTGAAAACTGAGAAAACGCATTCGTATTGTTTTGATACTTTAGGAAAATGATCCATCAGTCATTTTTTATGTGTAGAAATCAACTGCACCTCAATATGATACATGGTGTGATCGGTATAAATCAAAGTGTCTCTTTTTATTTTAAAATCAACACTAATTTTAGTAAAAAGAAAAAGTGACATACTGAAAACTGAGAAAACGTATTTGGATTATTTTGATAATTTTGTAAAATGATCTATAAGTCATTTTTGATATTTAGGAATCAACCATACCTCAATCTGACGCACGGTGTGACCGATATGACTCTAAGTGTATTTTTTATTTAAAATTGACATTAATTTTAGTAAAAAGAACAAGTGGCATACTGAAAACCAAGAAAACACATTCAGATTGTTTTGATACTTTAGGAAAACAATCTATGAGTCATTTGTGACGTTTTGAAATCAATTTCACCTCAATTTGACACACGGTGTGACCGGTATGACTCAAAGTGTCTATGATCAATTTAAAATTGACATTTTAGTTCAAAATGTGTGTCAATCACTAGAAACCAAGAAAACATACTATTATTGTCTTGATAACTTAGGACATTGATTCATAAGTCATTTTTTATGTGTATGAAAAATTTTCCCATCAAACTGACACACGATGCGATCGATATGACTCAAATTACGTGTTTTCAGTTTGAAATGACACTTTAGTGAAAAACAAAAGTGACATAATGAAAACCAAACAAATGTATTCGGATTGTTTTTATACTTTAAGACAAAGATCTATAAGTAATTTTTGACCTATAGAAATTAGTTTCACCTCAATCTGAAGCACAGTGTGACTGGTATAACTCCAAGAGTATCTTTAATTAAAATTGACATTAATTTTAGTAAAAAGAGCAAGTGGTATACTCAAAACCAAGAAAACTCATTTCGATTGTTTTTATACTTTAGGACAATAATACATAATTCATTTTTGATGTGTAGGAATCAACCACACCTCAATACGACACACAGTGTAACTGGTATAACTCAAAGTGTGTCTTTTTATTTAAAATTGACATTTTATTAATGAATTATTTCATATTAATGTATAATTTATTTCTTTACAGTATCACTAACATAATATTTGTTTTCTTATATAGGTGGATTATTTTACTTGGGTCGAGGTGATTTGTCCGGCAACTGATACCATGGGAGGACTTTTCTGAGAGGGGATAGCTGGTTCCAAAGAAGATGAAACATTAATAGTTCTAAATGTTTGTATATAATTATAAATTTAATTATAAAAAACATTGTTTGAAATGTTTATAGTAGTGTTTTTTTTTGTATTCATGATGTAAAATTTTTTCAATTAAATTATATATTTTTCATACATAGGTTACATGTTTTTGTTGCAGTGTGTTGTTATACAAACAACACAGTGCAGCAAGTTGGGCCTTTATCAGCGCTAAGCTAGTGCTGATAAAGGGTGGTCTTTATCAGAGCTTATTTTAGAACTGATAAATCCCCCCCCCACATTATTAAGGATAACAACGCTTTTTTAGATCTGTTAAAGTCTTTTTTGTGTGATGTTAAAGGGAATATTTTTAGTAGTGAACCTATTTACTCAATACATATTTATTTGATTATCTGAAATAAACATGCCGTTACCCCATGACCATGGAATTTAGCGCGACAATTCTATTCCAATAAAAGGGTTGGGATATCAGGTTTCATAAATATGGAAGGGAAAAATCCTTCCTCGACCTATCCATTAATGACATGTCAATCACGACGCACCCAACATACCCCACTTCCCACTAACATATGGCATGACTGTTTTCATCAATAAATCTAAGTGTGCGAGTCATGACATTCATTAATGATAATCTTAAAGTCTAAGGACCATTGCATATGCTCGTAGATGGGAATATCCGATGACACCAAAACATGCAGAATTCTTACTGGCGGGTTTGTTCTCATAATCTTCTGTCTTTGAGATTACCATGTTCAAGCTTCATGAGAAGAAGCCTCATATTCTTATGAGCACTCACGCCTGACAATCAAAATACTATGTGTCTCATAATAGTACATTATCAAACCGCATAACTATATGAATAATATTATCATAGCACTTCAAGGTTCTAATCATAGTGGGGAACTGTTATGACCTTATCAATGCGAAAAATATTCTAGGACGTTATTACATTAAATCCATGTTGAAACAATGAACAATATGTAATAAGACGTTAAATTAATATTCAATACATCAAACCGACACACGATGAGATCGGTATGACTCAAAGTATGTGTTTCCAGTTTGAAATGATATTTTAGTGAAAAACACTAATGATATACCGGAAACTGAACAAACATATTTGAATTGTTTTGATACTTTAAGACAACAGTCCATAAGTAATTTTTGGTGGGTAAGAATCAGTTTCACCTTAATCCAAAGCATGGTGTGACCGATATAACTCCAAAAGTGTCTTTAATTAAAATTAAAATTAATTTTAGTAAAAAGAACAAGTGACATACTCAAAACCAAGAAAAAAATTCAGATTTTTTTGATACAATAGGACAGCAATCCATAAGTCATTTATGACGTGTAGAAATCAACCCCACATCAATACGACACACGATGTGACTGGTATAACTCAAAGTGTGTCTTTTTATTTAAAATTAACATTTTATTAGTG
Source organism: Viscum album (assembly GCA_963277665.1). Taxonomy (NCBI): domain Eukaryota; kingdom Viridiplantae; phylum Streptophyta; class Magnoliopsida; order Santalales; family Viscaceae; genus Viscum; species Viscum album. The sequence continues at coordinate 376,404,196 of OY728119.1, forward strand.
AATTTTTTATATTGATGTTTAATTTATTTTTTTATATTATTACTAACATAAGATTTTTTTTCTTATATGAGTGGATTCTTTTGCTCGGGTTGAGGTAATTTGTTCGGTAACTCATACCATGGGCAGACTTTTTTGAGAGGGGATCGCTGGCACCAAAGAAGATAAAACATTATTGTTTTTAAATATCTATAGATAATTATAAATGTAATTATACAAAACATTGTTTGAAATGTATATAGTAGTGTTTTTTATATCCATGATGTCAAATTTATTTCAATTAAATTTTATATTTTGCATACACAGGTTACATGTTTTTACTATAGTGTGTTGTTATACAAATAGCACATTACAGAAGGTCGGGCCTTTATCAATGCTAAACTAGCGTTGATAAAGGGTAGTCTTTATCATACATTTTTTTAGGGATGATAAAGGAGACCCCCTTTTAACGTCATTGAGGATAGCATCGTTTTTTTAGCGTTGTTAAAGGCCTTTTAAATCGATGTTAAAGGGAAAATTTGTAGTAGTGAACCTATTTACTTGATACGTCTTTCATCGACTATTTGAAATGAACACGTTGTTACCCCATGACCATGGAATTTAACGCAAAAATTCTATTCCAATCAAAGGGTTGGGATATAATCTTTCATAAAGATAGAAGGGACAAATCATTCATTGACCTATCCATTAATGACATGTCAATCGTGACGCACCCAATGTACCCTAATTCCCGCCAACATATGGCGTGAAGGTTTTCATTAGTAAATCTAATTGTGTGAGTCATGAAATGCATTAATAATAGTCTTAAAATCTAAGTACCATTACAAACGCTCGCTGTCATGACCCATCCCAGTGGGGCCCGCGTCGCGACTCCCCAAGCCTGCCTCCAATAGGCCAGGGGCTCATGACTAGCACCGAGTAGGCATATTACTAACATGGAAGGAATTTTGTAATTACTTGTACACACACACACATATCCAAGACCACAAATGCTGAAATGTAAGAAAAACCACTAAGGAACAAAATGCATGCATACAACTACACCCAACCAACAGAGTACGATGGGAAGTAAAGTACTGAAAGTAAACTCAGACAGAATACAATCCCACCAAAAACAAGAGTCTGAAAAATAAAAATCCCAACCTATAAACACAAATAGGTACTGTAACTACTGCTCATAGCCATAGGAACACCTCTTCCTGTAAGGAACTCATAAATCTCAGTCTTATCCTGGTCTACCCTGGTCTCTGTCAAAAGGTTGCTCATCTGCACAAAACACGATACATGTGGGTGAAGCCCGTGGAGGGGTCAGTATAACAATACTCAGTAGAGGACCCCAAAAACCACAAAGAAATACACAAAGGAAATGTACATTGATCTCTACACAGTATATGTCTACTAAACATATAATAGGAGAATAAAATCGATATATACTAAAAACCTAGACCCGTAGTCTAAGGACAAGTCACACAACTGCATACCCCTGCTAGGGATTCAGTTTGAAGATTCCACGAAGCACTCATCTGGGAGAACTCACTCCATGAGTTTGATGGCTCTGATGACATTCGTCTGAGAAGTACTATCCTTCGGGAAAAGTAACGAGAGATAGATACACTCATTCTAGGAGAACACACTCCTGAGTGGGGAAAGATCTCGATACACATATGAGGATCAGTGTCAAGGCCTTTGCGGATATTGTGACTCATCCAGATTCACCTTCTAAGTAGAGGATCGATGCCCTGTGGGGATATTCACGTCAATACCTGACTCTAACTAAGGTCAATAATGGATAAAGGATCTCACTCTATGCCTCTCGAAGGGATACCTGACTCTATCTTGGAAAGTCCTGCTGAAGGGGTCATACTCCTGAAAAAGGAAATGATACCTGACTTTCAAGGGAACGAGAAAAAGGGGAACTAACCCAAAAGAAACATGTCCAAGATGTGGTGGACAAGAATATAAATCCATGTACTGAGAAGTATACAGCATGTAGAAATGTCACACTCCATATCTTCTAACCTCGGGTACTACCCATGTACAACGGCCCATGTTGTGAGGTTGGTCGTGTAGAAGAAGGTATACATGGTGTGTAAGAGAGTGAAATGTTGTGTTCCTCTATTCGGGGAGGACTCCGTGTACACTAGCCATGTGCCAGTACACGGCTTCAACTCATGTGTTACAACTCGTGTATCAGGTACACAGGGTAACCCATACAGTCATCCTGGTCTGGTCGTGTGGTGGAGTACACGGCCGTGTACTCCACCCCATGTCTTTTTATCACCTGGATACACTTCGAGTCTTGTGTAAGGACCCACATGTCGTGTTTTTTGTAGAACAAGTTGTTTCATCACTTCACGCACCGTGGAACCCTATCCTCCACTTAGCTGAGCCTACACGCCATGTTCTTCGAGATACACACCGTGTGTTCTGGAAATTTCCAAAATCACGAACCTCCGACGTCACACCTTGGGTGGAGATCCAATATTTGATTCAGCCATCCATTTACCAAGAAAATTGAAGATTAAGGTTACCTCAATGTCCCAAAGTCATCTCCGTTGTTTTCGGGCCTTCGATCGGCCCCGAAAACGCATATCGATCCACCCACGTGAAGAACGCTCGAAGAAAGGTCTCTCCCGATCCGAGCCGATTCGTCATCTTCCATTTTCATCGCACCTCTGTTGAGTCATCGCGATGTTGGGTCTCTAGTTTTGGATCATTACATTGTGAAATGGACGTGCAGCGATCCATTGTTCGTCACCCCGCAAAGAACACGAAGAACACGAAGAAAAGAGAGAGAAAAACCAATAACAAAAGATGAACGAACCTCTTCGTCATTCTCCATGTCATTAATCTAATACTATTAGAAGTTTTTAAACATGAGTAAATTAAAATCATAAAACATGGAATAAAAATCTCCCAGGAACGAACCCAAAGAAACCCTCCAGCAAAAACGACGATGCGCGGATCAACTAGTTTGTGGGTTGATCCGCGTTCGTCGTTAAAATCAAAGGACAGGGAATAAAAAAACTTTAAAAAATTAACCCCTACCTCGAGGTGGGATTGATCATTGATTAAGGGATTTCACTGTCATCATCGTCGAGATCCTTCAACTCTGTTGGCAAAGCAATTTTCACTTTCGATTCGCAATCGTTCGTCATCGAGAGTTCTCTCTAAAGTTCTAAGAATTCACCAGAGTTTCTCACAATAGTCTTCCAACAACCAAAATTAGATTAACCCATTAAAAGGAGGAAATGAATTTATGTATCCTATTGTGTGGTGGCATTAATGAGTCAGCGTTGCTATTTCTGAGTCATTATGGTGTGGTATTAATTATCGAAATAGCTGCCCCATCATTAAGCTCCAGCAGATGTTTCTAAATAAAATAAAATAAAATAAACCTTTTGAATTATTTTATTTTATTTTATTTTACTAAAAACATCTGAAAATTTACTTTTTCCCTTGACTCGCACTGGTTGAGATTAGGCTTATTCTTAGGTAAAGTCATCATCCTGGATGCAACGGTGCCCTCAGATTTTTATTTTGGGCATCCATTTGGAAACTTCCACAACCGCACACACCCACCAACATACTTAGCTAAAAAAATTCAAACCACCATTCTGGGCTCATCGGTCTTCAAAATGACGTGTTGTCTCTGTGCTTGGTCTTGTAATAATTCCATATAATATTTAAAAATAATACATAGAAAATCTGAGACATTACATTCTCCCCACCTTGGGGATTTTAATCCCTGAAAAGCCAAAACAAAGGCTACTCAAAAGATGTGGGTACTGGGCATGGATATTAGCCTCTTGCTCCCATGTTCTCTCCTGAATATTCCAGTGCTACCACCAGATGCGCACCAAGGGAATCGATCACCCACAGAGGATCTTCTCCTACTGATCCTCGATCTCCACTGGGTACTCAGCAAAGGTCTCTCCATCCTTGATGTCCATCTCGTCCTAGTCGATGAGGTGTGATGGGTCATGCGCGTACCTCCTCAGTTGTGACACGAGTAAGACATCATGTTCCTGATGCAACTATGGCAGTAGAGCTAGGAAGTACGCCACCTCTCCAACTCTGCGCAGTATCTGAAAATTTCCAATGAATCTCAGAGATAGCTTGTCACCCCAGCCAAATCTCTGCAACCCTCTTTGAGGTGGGACCCGAAGGAAGACGTGGTCTCTCTCCTCGAACTCCAGAGGTCTCCTTCATCTATCAGCATAAGACTTCTTCCATATTTGTGTAGTCTTCATCCGCTCTTGGATGATCTACACCTTCTCGGTAGTAGCTCACACCAACTCTGGACCCATGAGTGCTGACTCTCTGGGGTCAGTTCAATAAAGCGGTGACCGGAAAGGTCTCTTATATAAAGCATCTAACTATGTCATACTAATGGTGGAGTGGTATCTATTATTATATGTAAACTCCACCAGTGGTATGTGGTCCTCCCAACTGTGACCAAAGTCCAAGATACAGGCCCGCAACATATCCTTTAGAACCTGAATGGTCCTCTCTGTCTGACCATCGGTATGGGGATGGAACATCGTGCTCAATCGTAGATGAGTCCCAAAATCCTCCTTTTATCCCTTCCACAAATGGTATGTAAAACGAGTGTCTCGATCTAAGACTATTGTCAAAGGGACACCATGAAGTCGAACTATCTCATGCACGTAGAGGCGTCCCAAGCTCTCTAAAGAACTCTGCTCTCTGATAGCTAAGAAGTGGGCCGACTTGGTGAGTTAGTCAACGATCGCCCAGATGGAATCATGCCCCTTGGATGTTTGTGGTAAAACCATTACAAAGTCCATCGATATTCCATCCCACTTCCACTATGGAATTTCTAGGGGTGAGCTAATCATGTTGGAACCTGGTGCTCATCCTTCACCTTTTGGCACGTAAGGAATCGAGAAACGAACTCTGTTACTGCCTTCTTTATGCCTGACCACCAGAACTGTCATCGGAGATCTTGGTACATCTTCGCCACTCTAGGATGTACCGCCAAGGGGGATGTATGAAACTCTCTCAGGACATCCTACTGAAATGACATTGGTACAATAGTGCATCCTCTAAAATAAAGTATATGCTCCCCACCTTGAGAATATCCATCAAGAGCATGTCCTATGAATAACTAAGCACATAAAGCCTCACAGTCAACATTCCTAAGTTGTGCCTCCCTAACTCGCTGTAAGAGTGGAGGGGTGACAACCATCGACTGAAGGTAAGATGCATCCTCTCTTTCCATGAAGGATAACTGTAATAAGGCCAATTATTATGTCGCCTCACTCAGTAGTTGTGAGCTCGGTCTCATACTAAGAGAATCTTCTACCTTGTTATCCTTCCTAGGAGTATAGATGATCTAAAAATCATAGTCCTAGAGGAACTCTATCCAACGCCTTTGTCTCACATTAATATACTTCTGTGAGAAGATGTGCTTGAGGCTCTTGTGGTTAGAGTAGACGATGAACTACTCGCCCATAAGGTAGTGTCACCACACATTCAACGCAAAGACTACCACTGCAAACTCGAGATCATGGTTCGCATAGTTCTTCTCATGTGGCCTAAGCTAGAGAAAACCATAAGCAACCACTACCTGTCTCTGCATCAAGACACAGCCAAGCCCAATCCCCAATGCGTTGTAGAAAACTACGTACTCGACACCCTCCTTCGGTAATCTCAAGATCGGGGAGCTCGTCAAACTCTACCTCAACTGCTCAAAAGCCTACTGGCACTTCTCCGTACACATTAAGGGTTTCCCCTTCCTGTTCAAGGCTGTCATCAGTGCTGATATTTGGTAGAAATCAGGAATGAATCTTCAGTAATATCCTACAAACCTAAGGAAGCTTTGTACCTACAGCATGCTCTGAGGTGGCTCTCATGCTAACACTGACTCCACCTTGGTTGGGTCCACAGCTACTCCATCTGTTGAAATGACATGTTCTAGAAAGTGGACCTCCTAAATCTAGAACTGTCACTTCAAGAGCTTCCCATAAAGTTGGTGCTCTCGGAGTACGTCCAGAACCATCCACAGGTGTCTCGCGTGCTCCTCCTCTAACACCGAGTACACAAGGATGTTGTTGATGAAGACTACTACGAACCGGTCCAAGTATGGCTAGAATATCTAGTTCATAAGTCCCATGAACATTGAGGGGTCATTCCTCATGCAAAAAGGCATCACCAAGTACTCATAGTGACCGTATCAGCATCTGAAAGCCATCTTCGGTATATCCTCATCCCGTACTCATAACTGGTGGTAACCTAACTGAAGGTCAACCTTAGAGAACCATTGTGACCATCTCAGCTGGTCTAAGAGTTCGTCGATCCTCGTTAGTAGATACTTATTCTTCACTGTCACTTTGTTCAGGCGTCGGTAATCCACGCACAACCTCAAACTCCCATCTGCCTTCTTGGTAAAAAAAACTGGGGGCACCCAGGGTGAAACGTTGGGTCTCATGAAACCCTTGGTCTAAAAATCCTCCAACTGCACCCTCAGATCGTGAAGATCTACGGGATCCATCCGATATGCTGATGAAGAAATTGGTGTCGTCCCGGGGTGTAAGTCGATGCAGAAGTCAATTTCCCGGCGGGGAGGTATTCCTGGAATATCTTCGGGAAAGACGTCCTCGTACTCCGCCATTACTGTTGGGAACTGCAAACTCACAACATCTAATGATCTGATGGTAAGGCTATAAAAATCATGAGTGATCATTTATACCCTCCTATGCATGATCCCATCATGTGATGCCTGAGTCTCCCTTTCACTGACAAAGGAAAACCTCGTCCCATCGCTGCGGACACACCGCACTCTTCACCTAAAGCAATAAATCTGGGCATGAATTGAGGATAACCAGTCCATACCGAGAATGATGTCGTAAGGCCTCGACGCTGCCACCAAGAGGTTTCAACCAAAACTCTCACCTCCAAGGGTAAGATCACACTGTCTGTAAAGGTGTGTGATCATCGAGTCTCCTCTCATATGTATATCCAAGCATAAGAACTGATTCAATGGATCTACCAGAATCTCAAGTTTTCGCACAAGACATGTGGTGAGGAAGGAATGATGGGAACATGTGTCTATAAGTACAGAAGATAAGGTAGATAATACACAGATCGTACCTCATATCATCCCTGGAGTCCCTGGGTCGTACGCCTCGACTGCATGTAGTTGTCCCTGCCCCTATCCCCCATCTCCCTGAGCCTGGTGCGAACCTCCTGGGGGTGGGGGTGGAAGTAGATCGAAGTGTCTGCCACCACTTATAGCTCTCCCTACTCCTCTACCACATCAACCATATGGCGGGTATGTCTACTCCACTCTCTGCCTCTGCCTTAGTGGTCCATCCACCGCCTCTCTGTCAGCAGCTCAACGGGTCGGACAATCTCTAGCGAGATGTCCCCTACCGTCACATGTGTAGCATCGTCTCTCCCTAGACTGACTGGATCCAGCCTGAGAGACATGGACTACCAAACCCCTATCATGGGTCCTCCTGTGATGTCTTCCATATCCTAATCCCTGTGTCTAACATTGACTCCCTACAAATGAGGTCTCTGTACCTGTCTGCCTACTGCTGATTATCGTCAGTTGTCTCTACTCCGCCAAGAATCTTTCAATCACAAAGGTCCACTCGAGCACTCCGACATAAGTTGGAATGAAAAGAGGCGCGACACTAGCTCGGATGTCCCATCGTAGACCTCGCTCGAAGGTCCGAGCTCTGAAGTACTAATCCCTGACCATATCCATCGAGTACCTGGCAAGGTTGGTGAACCTCGATGAATAGTCAGCCACCGTCAAATTGCCTTGCTGAAGCTGAAGAAGCTCCTGGATACGCACTAATCTTAGCGTAACTGGTGAGAACTCCTCCCTAAAGAGTCACTCAAACTATATCCACGAAAGAGTCTCCTTGTCATGAGTTTGTGTGTTTAGACTCCACCATCATCCCGCCGAACCCTGAAGAAGGCTCGCTCCTAGGATCACCATATGGTCTGTCGGTGTCCTCACGAGACAGAAAACTCCGGTCACTACCTCAAGCCAGTCCTCAGCTACCTCAGGATCAAGCTCACCTCGGAACCTGAAGGTTATCTATCTCTGGAACTCATGGAGAGCGCTCAGCCTGCGCCCCTCATCAGTCGGTACTGCAAGTACCATGGGTTGCTTTACTGGTGGTGGTATAATAGGTGCACCACCTAGAGGCAATGCCTGGGAAACTAGTCCCTATATCGAAGCATCATCACTGAGGGGGTCATTGATGTTATTAATATTTTCATGACTTATTATATACTCCATTTACTGATTTTATATGAAATGTGCATAATTTGTGTGAAATACTAATGTTTTAATATTAAGTATAATTTTTGAGCATTTTTAGAAGTAGTCCAATTGAGTCAGTTTACTATTTTAATAATAACTATCACTATACAGATCCAAATTGTGTGGTTATTGTTTTTTTAGGATTCTAATTTAAATATAAAACATTTCATTAGAAGGTACCATGATCCAATTCTACCATTTTAAGGGTTATGTGGTCCTCACAAACAAGACCAAAGAATATGTGAAGAAACTAGACTATTCATGAAGATTGATTTACTGGGATAAATACAGAAGTCCAAATTCCATTATTCTCCACCATAGTTTGGGGGATAACGTAAGTAGTCTTGGATAAAAATTTCGAGGCCCAAATCCAAAAACAATGGTCCCAACTTATGCTTTGAAGTCCAGCCCACCATTCTGGCCGAGAAATAAAATCAGTACAGTATTAAGGACATATCTCATGATTTAAGCATCCAATAAAGCTGAGATTTTTCAGTGTGAAATAGAAGATATTGTAGGATTATTTTTTTAAGAAATCATTCGGCTTTAAAGGCATATTACTATTCAAAAACCCTTTCCCATTTTGGACTTCAAAAAATACTGGATTTAAATGGACAGATTAAAATTGTTTAATCAACCGGCCATAACTTTGGCTAAATAGGTCCAAATCACTCCAAATTTTGAGAGAGGTCGGACAACTGTATTATATACAACTTTGAATAATGTTATATCTCTATATTAGGCTGTCTTAATAGCCAACTTGGTGATGCAAGTGGAGGGACAGATTGGGAATGAAAACAGTCCACTTCCTTGGGCTATAAATGCATCCCCCTCTTCTCCTTCAAAGGGGTTGGCATTTCATAATAGAGGAGATCATATTGGCATGACCAAAGCCTTGAAAAAGGCTTGGGAGGACCTTCCATACTCAAGTTTTCACTTGAGAGACCTTTCTTCCTCTCTTTGTTTTCATTTACTTTTATGTTCTTCATTGTTGTAATTTTGTAAGTCCTTTCTTTTGAAATTATGTTTTAATGAAAATTTCTTCTTAAATATCTCTTATTCTCATCCACCTTATGTAGTTTAATATTAATGTTCTTAAAATAGTTTAAATTCATTTGAATCCCCTTACCTTCTTCTACTTCCTCGTTCAATCTAAAATCTATTTTTAATTATCATCATTGTTCATGTGTGTGTGTTCGACGTACCACTCTTTTCTAATCCCTTTCTTTTTCTTCTCTTGCTAATTCATCATCATAAATATATAAACCATATTAATATTAATATAAATGGATGAGTAAATATATTGTTTAGGTGAGTAAAAATTTAGGGATGTTAAGTGATTGAGAGTATTTGCTCGATGAATATTCTTTAATTTAACATTGTGTATGTTAGACTTAACATGTCATGGATTAATGACTTGTTTTGTTTAACGTGTGGTTTACATGGATTATTGGAACCATAAATACACTACCATAAAAAATATCTTATTGATATTAGAACACTAAGTTAAGTTAAGTCTTGGATTAAATCCTTAACACTTAGTAATTCTAATCAACATTATCTTGCGAAGTGGGTGTTAAATTAACTACAATATAAAGCAAAGCTAGAGGATATCACAAGCCTAAATCCCTAAAAATGAATTCACCCCAATATTTATCAAATTGTTAAATCAAACACCAATCATTAATCACTTCATTTAATCTCTGCAAACAAACCCCCCAATCAGAATACAATAAACTAAAAATAACTGACTATAAAAAAAGTATCATTGCCGAGGATTCGACCCGAGTGCTGCTATACACATTAGCAGAGCACCAGAACCTTGACCGGTCGATAGGAGACAATCATCCGTGAATTTAAAATGGAACCATTGTTAGGGATAGTGCTTTAAGTATTCATTAGTTTCTGGTTATTGTAAAAAAAACCAAAAAAAAACTAAAGTTTAAAAAAATTGAAAAAAAACACAAAGAAAAACCTATCTTCTCATAAAAATCATAAACGGAAAACAAAAAAAGAAAAATTTGTCTTCCTATTTCTTCCAAAATCTATCTAAATACCCTGTAGCCTTCCAAACAATCCCTTGGATTTGTTTGAACCTAAAATTGAATGAACACTTCGACAACTTAGGAGGAACATAAGAGATAATCAAATAATTCAAGAACCAATCCTTGTCCAACCAATTGAATTAGATATAGCCAATCCTAGGGAACAAACACTTAAAGAACTTGTTGCCCGTGATATGAATTACCAACCTCTTGGTATTAAATATCTAAACATAGAGGCTGACGTTGAACTCAAATCAGGTTTGATTCATCTTCTCCCTCATTTCCACGGGCTAGCCGGTGAGGATCCACATCTCCACCTTAAAGAGTTTCAAGTAGTGTGCTCTACCATGAAGCCTCAAGGGGTTTCTGAGGAACAAATCAAACTCCAAGAATTCCCTTTCTCCCTAGCTGACACTGCTAAGTCATGGCTCTACTAACTTCCTCCGGGTTCCATAACCACATGGAATGACATGAAGTGACTCTTCTTAGATAAATTCTTTCCTACTTCTCGTACTGCTTCTATCTGAAAGGAAATAAGTGGTATCTGATAGTTCCCAAGTGAATCACTCCATGAATACTGGTAGAGGTTCAAAAATCTTGTTGCAACCTGCCCACACCACCAAATTCCTGACCAAATCTTGATCCAATACTTCTATGAGGGGTTATTGGATATGGAGAGAACTCTCATTGATGTCGCAAGTGGCGGTGATCTTGTTGATAAAACTCCTGTAGTAGCAAGAGATCTCATAAGTAACATGTATGCAAACACACAACAATTCCATACTCAAGCACATGCTCAAGTCAAACAAGCCCAAGATAATTAATCAATTGAGCCGAACAAGATGACCGAGTGGATGAGTGAACTTGCAGGTCTTGTGCGACAACTAGCTATGGATACCAAATCCCCAACCTAATCTTCTTCGCAATCAATGTTTCCTAGACCTGTCAAAAACTGTGGAATCTGCAACTCTCCATCTCATCCTACAAACACAAATCCACAAATTCAATAGGATCAATCCGATTCATCTGGACCAATGGATCTCAATGCAGCATATGCTCAGTGGAACACCAACCCTCAACTATCAGCTCAGTTTGTTATAAACTTCAACCAACCTCACTCTGAGCCCTTCTCTTCTTTATATAACCAAGGCCTTAGGTATGGTAATCTCATATCTCATCCCCCTCAATTCCCTCCTCAAAACCCAAACCTGTTTCAATATGGTCAAGGTGTTGGTAACTTTCAAACAACCTTATCCTTTTCTTCCTTAACCTCAAAGGAACAATCCTCCTCCTGGATTCCATTATCCTAGTGAGACTTCCCAATTCCAAAACCAATACAATCTCTTTCCCAATAACCAATATCAAGGCAATCCCAATATGGGATAAGCCTCTTCTTCCAAGCAACCATGGGAAAGTGCAGTTCAAGATCTTGCCTCTTTCACCCGTTCCAGCCTTAAAAATATTGAAACCCAAATTGGTCAACTGGCATCCCACCTTAGTCAGCAGCAACCATATAATTCTTCCCAACTTCCAGCTCAACCATTACCCAATCCCAAGGGTAATTTAAGTGAAATTGCACTTAGATCGGGAAAGAAAATTGCTATGCCTCAATATAAGTCCTACAACCCTCCTTTGAATGTTGACCTAGAAAATGAAAAGAAAAAAAACTTGAAAAGGAACCTGAATCCATTCCCTCATCTCCTTCAATTCCACTTAAGAACCCAATTCTTTTTCCTCAAGCTGTTTCTAAGACAAAGAAGTCCTTTGAACCTAATCCTGAAATGCTTGACATGTTTAGACGTGTTGAAGTCAACATTACCCTCTTAGATGTCATAAAACAAATTCCTAAGTATGCCAAGTTTCTGAAGGAGTTGTGTACCCACAAAAGGCAACTTAGGACCTTCGAAAATGTTTCCACCCAGCAGTCTATTCCCATAAAGTTCAAAGATCCAGGGACCTTTACGGTTCCATGCCAAATTGGAAGCTCCAACTTTGATGATGCACTCATAGACCTAGGATCCTCAATTAATGTCATGCCCAAATCCATATTCTACAACCTTGGTTTAGGTCCCTTACATCCAACAGGTGTTGTTATTCAGTTAGACAATCGAAGCACAACCAGTCCTGAGGGAATAATTGAGGATGTACTTGTTCGTGTCAATGATCTTATCTTCCCTGCTGATTTCTATGTCCTTGACATGGAAGGTGAGATGAAATCTTCTCAATCTCCCCTAATTCTAGGAATACCATTCCTAATGACAGTGAGAACCAATATTGATGTCCATTCAGGCATCTTATCCATGGAATTTGGTGACCAACTGGTCAAGTTCAACATTTTCCAAGCCATGCGATACCCATCTGAGGATCACTCTACATTCTCAATCCATTATTCTAAGGATACTTATGAAAGTCAATTGAACCCCATTCCATCATGTTCTTCATGTTCAAATGATAAAGGATCTTGTGAAATCTTCACCATGATTAACCAAGTCATAAATGGTGAAGTTGATGTGGACCTCTCATTCATAGACTCTGTCAATATAGAGGAACTTGAAAACTCTATTGAATCCCACATCAACTCTGATCTCTACTGTGCCACCTTGGATAGTATTAAGGAAAATGAATCTGATGCAACTGAAGTCCCTTCCTCTACTCCTGAGTTGTTTAACCCAAAAATGAAAGATGAGACTGATCTAAAACCTCTTCATGAACACCTGAAATATGCATTCCTTTTCCATGATCATTTATATCCTGTCATTATCTCTGATTCACTTACTGAAACTGAAGAGTCCAAACTTGTTCAGGTGTTAGAGGAAAACAAAAAGGCATTAGGGTGGACCCTAGATGACATAACAGGAATTAACCCTTCCCTTTTCATGCATCACATCCATATTGAGGAGTCATCCAAACCAATTAGACAACCACAAAGAAGACTCAATCCACTTATATTTGAGGTAGTTAGGGAAGAGATCGCCAAGCTTCTTCAAGCTGGTATTATTTACCCAATTTCTGATAGTGAATGGGTTAGTCCAATTCAAGTTGTACCTAAGAAGGGTGGGATAACTATTGTCACAAATGAACATGGAGAGGTAGTCACAACTCGAGTGAAGAACAAATGGCATGTGTGCATCGACTATAGTAAATTGAATGTTGAAACAAGAAAAGATCACTACCCTCTTCCATTCCTTGATCAAATGCTAGAACGATTATCTGGAAAGTCACACTATTGCTTTCTTGATGGATACACCGGCTACTTCCAAATCCCAATCGCACCTCAGGACCAAGAAAATACTACTTTCACATGCCCCTTTAGAACATATGCATATAGAAGAATGCCTTTTAAACTTTGCAATGCTCATGCAACATTCCAGAGGTGTATGACGAGTATCTTTTCTGAATTCATTGAACACTACATGGAATTATTCATAGATGACTTCACCATTTATGGTGAGTCATTTGAATCTTGTTTGAATTCACTCTCTCTAGTCCTCCAAAAGTGTTTCAAGTGCAACCTTGTGTTAAATTTTGAAAAATGTCACTTCATGGTTGAAAATGGGATTGTTCTAGGGCACATAGTTTCAAAAGATGGTATTGAAGTTGATCCAGCCAAAATTGAAGTGATCCAATCACTTCCTCAACCCACTTCTGTTCGAGACATCCATTCATTTCTCGGTCATGCCGGTTTCTATCGATGATTCATCCATAAATTCAGTAAAATTTCCCTCCCACTCACTCGGTTTCTTCAAAATGATGTCCCTTTTCATTTCAATGAGGTTTGCAAGAGAGCCTTTGTTGAACTCAAAACTGCTCTAACATCCGCCCCAATAATCCAACCCCCAGATTGGCCCTTACCCTTTGAGTTGATGTGTGATGCTTTTGATAGAGTTGTTGGGGATTTTCTTGGTCAAAGAAGATAAAAACTTCCTCATGCCATCTATTATGCCTCAAAAACATTGGATGAAACTCAATATCACTACATTGTCACTGAAAAAGAACTTTTAGCAGTTGTTTTTTCCTTAGATAAATTCCGGCCCTATCTCTTAGGTGCCAAAATCATCATCTTCACAGACCATTCTGCTATAAATTTATTACTCAATAAAAGTGATTCCAAAACAAGGCTAATAAGATGGATCCTAATGCTCCAAGAGTTTGACCTTGAAATAAAATATAGATCAGGAAAAGAAAACCATGTGGCTGATCACTTGAGTAGAATTTATAATTCTTCTCATTCTGAAATCATTGATCCTGAATTCCCTACTGAGCACATTTCATCTCTCACTCCAAAAATACCATGGTATGCCCCAATTGTAAATTACTTCGTTTCTGGTGTTTTTCCTAAAAATTTCTCAAAATAACAAAAAATGAAGTTGAAAAGTGATTCAAAATACTATTTTTGGGAAGAAAATAAACTTTGGAAAACTGGGGATGACATGGTAATAAGGAGATGTGTTAATGAAAATGAACTTTCTTCCATCTTAGAATTCTGTCACTCAATGCCTGGTGGTGGCCACTTTGGACCACAAAGGACCTCCCGAAAGGTTCTAAACTTTGGATTCTTTTGTTCTTCTCTCTTCAAGGACTCACATGAGTTCTGTAAATCATGTCCCACTTGCCAAAAGTTTGGCACAATTTCCAAGAGAAATGAAATTCCCCAAAAGCCTTTAATTTTTTGCGAGATCTTTGATGTTTGGGGCATCGATTTTATGGGACCATTTCCCCCTTCCAATGGATTCTCATACATCCTTCTTGCAGTTGATTATGTTTCTAGGTGGGTCGAGGCCAAACCCACTAGAAAGGATGATTCACATACTGTTAGTGAGTTCCTAAAGACACACATCTTCCATAGATTTGGCATGCCTCGTTCCTTGATCAGTGACTTAGGAACCCATTTCTGTAATAGAACCATGGAATATCTTTTGAAAAGGAATGGGGTTGTACATAAAACTTCAACTGCATATCACCCCCAAACAAATGGCATGGCTGAACTTTCTAATAGATAAGTGAAAAGAGTTCTTGAGAGAATTGTAAAACCCACCAGAAAAGACTGTCCTGAAAGACTTGGTGAAGTACTTTGGGATTATCGAACTGCCTATAAAACACCCATTGGGATGTCTCCTTTTAGGCTAGTTTTTGGTCAATCATGTCATCTACTAGTTGAAATCCAATATAAGTCTTTTTGGGCTGTAAAAACCTGTAATTTTGATTGTGAAAAATCTGGTGAAGAAATACTGTTGAAATTGGATGAACTGGAGGAGCTTAGACTTGATTCTTATGAGAATTCTAATCTCTACAAAGAAAAATCCAAAGCACTCCATGAAAAACACATCCTGAGAAAGGTATTCCATGAATGTGATAAGGTAATGCTCTTCAATTATGGATTTTGGCTTCACCTAGGTAAGCTTAATTCTCGTTGGGAAGGTCCTTTTGTTATTTCTAATGTTTACCCATTTGGTGCAGTGCAAGTCCAAGACCCCTTTCCAAAAGGACATTCACGGTTAATGGACATCGGTTAAAGCATCACCATGAGAGGACATACAATCCTGGATCAACATCGACTTCTACTAAATCCCCAACTTCTCCAGTCGACCTACCACTAGATGAAGATGGAAATTCACCAAATCCAAATCAGGGGGCACCTCTTTCCCTTTAACTCCTTTTCTCTCTCTCTCTATCTCCTTCTTCTTCTTCTTCTCTCTTTCATTTTTTTACCAATTTCTTTTTCAAACCCTTTATTTTTCACTTTCTCTTTTGTGTGGGTGTATCTTTATTAAAAACTAAAAAAACTAAAAAAAATAATCATAACAAAAAAAATAAGAGTCATGATTACTCACCTTCCAATTTTCTAATTTTGTCCAACCTTTTTGGGGAGTCAACAAACATGTTTTCATCTCAAAAATTTTGTATTTTCATCATGAATTTGGATAAAGAATTTTGTGTCAAAATTAAAAAAAAAATTGAATGCTCAATTTTTGATTTGGAAAATGATTTTCCCAAACCGTGAGGAACAACATTTGATTTCATGCCAAGGCCACCTATGGCCATCTTTTCAAAATGTGTGTTTTCACCCCCATTTGTGAGTCTTGAGTTTGTGGACCTTCGATCTGAATTTTCTACTTTAATGTGCATTAATATGATAGAATCATTTTTTTTAACCACATGAGAATCACAATAGCCAAATAGCCTCCCATTAACCATACATTAATCCTCCTTTTGAAAGCCCCTTCAAGCCTATGAAAACCTTTTCTTTGATAGCCACATTACAAGCCCAATACCTTTTCCCACCCAATATCAACATGGATTTTCATTGCATAATTTTTTGAAATTTAAGTGTGGGGGGAATGGATTTCATTATTTGGGTACCCTATTATTGATTTTCAACGAGTTATCATCTGCTTGAGGGAAAGCATCCATTTCAGTGTGGGGGAGAGGTTGTCATTCAGTGTGTTTTGGGGAATGTAATGTACTTCCATTTATGTAATTTTGTAAATTTTATTGACAAGTGTTCAAAAAAATCAAAAATGATGAAATTGAAAAAAAAAATCAAAAAAACAATTGAAAAAATGGGTTGTGTCTTGGGTAGGTAAAAAATCACTCTTTATCAACCTTTGATCTTATTATAACTATTACAATTAGTGTTGTGAGGAGATCAAACATGGGTTGGGATATGAGTGTGAGATCTATTTCAAGGTCAACTTTCGAAAAAACAAATAAAAAAAGGAAAAGAAAAAAAAAGAACACTTGCATTATATTATTATTGGGAGAAGTTCTATGTTTTGTAAATATTCCATCTTCTCATTACCTTCATATTTTCTTCCTCTATTGTGTCTTTCTTCACACAATCATTCCCTTGTAAATATGTGTTTTCATTTCCTTCCATGTTTTATTTCAAAAAAAATGTGCATTGATTTTTCTATGTTAGTGTTTTAACCCTCTTTTTCTCTCTCTTGGACATTATATTACTACCATCACATAGCCACAGAAAAACCCCTTAAAAACATCTTGATTATTGTGCACTTTGGATATGGATTGTAAGCTGAGAGCTCTTTCAAACTCTAAGATTTTTACTTTTTGTTGGTGAAAGAGTGAACCTCCACAAATGAATTTTATCATCTTGAGAGGTGTGAGTTTTGAGTGTCCACATTTTCCATTTCTAAATTTGAGCATGAAAAAAATTAATTAGTTTCAGAACATTGTTTCTATAACAACTTGTGGTGGAATTCAAAATGGATGAGTGAAATAGTCTAAACCTCCCCTCATTGGAGAAAACAAAATTTTAATATTTGTTGGTGAGTGAAAATGATTTTGTCGTGTTTTTATATTTTTTGCACATGAGGAAATACACAAAACTAAGTGTTGGGGAGTTGATGTTATTAATATTTTCATGACTTATTATATACTCCCCTTACTGATTTTATATGAAATGTGCATAATTTGTGTGAAATATTAATGTTTTAATATTAAGTATAATTTCTGAGCATATTTAGAAGCAGTCCAATTGAGTCAGTTTACTATTTTAATAATAAATATCACTATACTGATCCAAATTCTGTGGTTCTTGTTTTTTAGGATTCTAATTTAATTATACAACATTTCATTATAAGGTACCATGAGCCAATTCTGTCATTTGAAGGGTCATATGGTCCTCACAAACAAGACCAAAGAATCTGTGAAGAAACTGAACTATTCATGAAGATTGATTTAATGGGCTAAATACAGAATTCCAAATTAAATTATTCTCTACCATAGTTTGGGGGATAATTTAAGGAGTCTTGGATAAAAATTTCAAGGCCCAAATCCAAAATCAAGGGGCCCAACTTATGCTTTTAAGTCCAGACCACCATTCTAGATGAGAAATAAAATCAGTACATTATTCATGACATATCACATGATGTAAGAATCCAATCAAGCTGATATTTTGCAGTGTGAAAGAGGAGATATTGAAGGTCGACTTTGTTGAAGAAATCATTCGGCTTTGAAGGCATATTACTATTCAAAAACCCTTTCACATTTTGGACTTCAAAAAATACTGGATTGAAATGGACATATTAAAATTGTTTAATCAACTGGCCATAACTTTGGCTAAATAGGTCCAAACGACTCCAAATTTTGAGAGAGGTCGGCCAACTTTATTATATGCAACTTTGAATAAGTGGATATCTTAATATTAGGCTTTATGAATATCCAACTTGGTGATTAAAGTGGAGGGACAGATTGGGAATGAAAACAGTCAACTTCCTTGGGCTATAAATGCATCCCCCTCCTCTCCTTCAAAGGGGTTGGAATTTCAGAAGAGAGGAGATCATATTGGAACGACCAAAGGCTTGGGAGGACCTGACATACTCAAGTTTTCACTTGAGAGACCTTTCCTCCTATCTTTGTTTTTATTTACTTTTATGTTCTTCATTGTTGTAATTTTGTAAGTCCTTTCTTTTGTAATTCTGTTTTAATGAAAATTTCTTCTTCAATATCTCTTATTCTCATCCACCTTCTATAGTTTAATATTAATGTTCTTAAAATAGTTTAAATTTAGTTGAATCCTCTTCCCTTCTTCTGCTTCCTCATTCAATCGAAAATCTTTTTTTAATTATCATCATTGTTTGTGTGTGTGTATTCGACGTACCACTCTTTTCTAATCCCTTTATTTTTCTTCTCTTGTTAATTAATCATCATAAATATATAAACCAGGTTAATATTAATATCAATGGATGAGTAAATATATTATTGGGATGAGTCAAAATTTAGGGATGTTAAGTGATTGAGAGTATTTGCTCGATGAATATTCTTTAATTTAACATTGTGTATGTTGGACTTAACATGTCATGGATTAATGACTTATTTTGTTTAACGTGTAGTTTCCATGGATTATTGGAACCATAAATACACTACCATAAACAAGATCTGATTGAGATTAGAACACGAAGTTAAGTTAAGGCTTGGATTAAATCCTTAACACTTAGTAATTCCAATCAACATTATCTTGTGAAGTGGGTGTTAAATTAACTACAATATAAAGAAAAGCTCCAGGATATCACAAGCTTAACTCCCTAAAAATGAAATCACCCAAATATTTATCAAATTGTTAAATCAAACACCAATCATTAATCACTTCATTTAATCTCTGCAAACAAACCCCCCAATCAGAATACAATAAACTAAAAACAACTGACTATAAAAAAAAGTATCATCGCCGAGGATTCGACCCAAGTGCTGATATACACATTAGCAGAGCACCGGAACCTTAACTGGTCGATAGGCGACAATCGGTCGTGCATTTCAGTCCTCCTCGTGGTTGCGTTGTTGAATCCTAGCGGGTATGCATCGCGGAGGCATCCTGTAAGGAACAAGATGTATCATGGTCAAGAGTATATCTGGATTGCTGACACAAAGGACATGGAATACACAACCCATTCCTATATGATGCATGTATCAATCTCTTATTTCCCTGCAACTAGTGTTTTCATGTACCGAGTCGAAAAGCAGGTTATCAGAGTTTTGGTGTATGGATATATCGGTCGCCCACACCAACACTTGAGTTTCTGGCCTGAAAGTTGAGCTCGAATTATTTAACATTGTTTCCCCAAACCAATCTCACAGACTCTTGGTTCTAAGGTAGAACCGACCACCTTTGATACCACTCTATCATGACTCGTCCCAGTGGGGTCCGCGCCGCGACTCCCCAAGCCCACCTCCAATAGGTCAGGGGCTGGTGACTAGCACCGAGTAGGTATATTACTAACATGGGAGGCATTGCCTAAGTACCTGTACACACACACACATCTCCAAGCCCACAAATGCTGAAATGTAAGAAATCCCACTAAGGAACAAAATTCATGCATACAACTACACCCAACCAATAGAGTGAGACGGGGAGTAAAGTACTGAAATTAAACTGGGTCAGAATACAAGCCCATCAAAAACAAGAGTCTGAATACTACAAAGCCCAACCTATAAACACAAAGAGGTACTGGAACTGCTTCTCGTAGTCATAGGAACACCTCAGACTGTAAGGAACTCAGAAAGCTCGTTCTTGTCCTGGTCCGCCCTGGACTCTGTCAAATGCCTGCTCGTCTGCACAAGTCACGATACGTGCAGGCGAAGACCGTGTAGGGGTGAGTATAACAATACTTAGTAGAGGACCCTGAAAACCACAAAGCAATACACGAAGGAAAGGTACAGTGATATCTACATAGTATATGTCTACTGAACATATAATAGGATAATACAATCCAGATATACTAAAAACTCAGAACCGCAGTACAGGGACAAGTCACACAACCACATACCCCCGCTAGGGATTCAGTTTGAAGATTCCACGAAGCACTCATCTGGGAGAACTCACTCCATGAGTCTGATGGCTCTGATGACGTCCGTCTGAGAAGTATTGTCCATCGGGAAAAGTTATGAGAGATAGATACACTCATTCCGGGAGAACACACTCTTGAGTGGGGAAAGATCTCGATACATAGATGAGGATCGCTGCCAGGGCCTTTGAGGATACCGCGACCCATCCAAATTCACCTGCTAAGTAGAGGATTGATTCCCTGTAGGGATAGTCACGTCGATACCTGACTCTACCTAGGGTCAAGAATGGATAGAGGATCTCACTCTGGGCCTCTCGGAGGGATACCTGAATCTATCTCGAAACTTCCTGCTGAAGGGATCATACTCCTGACAAAGGAAACGATACTTGACCTTCAGGGGAACGAGAAAAAGGGGCACTAACCCAAACGAAACATGCCCAAGATACGGTGGACAAGAAGATCAAGCCATCACTACCACAGAACTAGGTTTCCGCAGTGTCACCCTTTATCACCGCTAAAAAAAGCACTGATAAAGGGGAACTTTTAACAGCATTAAAAAAACGCTGTTAAAAGTGACCCTTTATCAGCCTTTTTTTAGCGCTGATAATGGTCCCCCTTTATCAGCGCTTTTTTTAGTAGCTCTAATAAAGGGGGGTTTTATCATCGCTTTTTTCTAGCACTGATAAAGTTTATATTTCAAAAAGAAATCATGAAAAATAATATATTGTTATATAAGTATATTTATATTGATATAAATATAATATATATTTTTCAAATATGTTTTAGATAAGTATAAATAGACTATTACATTTAATATATAATAAATTTAGTGAAAATGGATTTAAAATATTTTAAAAAATATTATTAATTAATAATTTGCTAATTATCATCGATTAATAATCATTTAATAACAATTTGGAAGACACAAAAAATACGATCTAAAATAAGTTGAAAATGTAACTCAAACTTCAAATGGCCATAACTTTTGATTCGGGTGTCCGTTTGAGCTCTACAACATATTAAATCGAAGATTACGAGAAACTCTACATGCTAATAATTAGAGGAAACCTTATTTCACATTTTTGAGGCCCAAAAAGGCCCAGAAGTCCTCTAAAACTGATTTTTTAGTCGAGATACCCTGATTTTTTAACATTCAAACAGGTATAACTTCTGATCTGGATGTCCGCTAGGCCTGTACCATATATCATATCGAAGATTGTTTTGTTTTATTCAATTTTACTGGTTGTGGAGTTGAAATATACTATATATACTAAACCTGGGTGTTCCCAAGCCTATGTGTCACCACCACAAGAGACCACGTCACCAATTTTCCATAATCAATTACCCTTTCACCCACTGCCTTCACCAAAAACACCCGACATGCCCTTAGAAAGTTGACTACCACTAACGCCTTCTCCACCAGATGCCTGCGCACTTAAGGTTGACGTCTTCAAGCTGAATCCTCCCGCAGCTCACATGCGACGATGGCCTTACAACACCCGTCTACCAGCATATGGTTTCCCTCATCTGGCGCCTTCCACAGACAACTATCCTTCATCATCCACTGTCTCCTTCGATATCCAATGTCCCCTTCATCTTCCTCCCGCCTTCACATCAGTCTAAATCGACTTCCTCCCGACGATCTAGGGTTTCCCTATTCTCCATCGACTTCCTCCTGTGCAAACAGGGATCCCCTCCTCTCCATCGTATTCCTCATGCCTACATATCATTCTACATCTGTTTCAACCGATACTGAGGTCATACTTCTGCTCATCATCTAAACCGATTTTTCTACGACGTCGAATAGGGGATTCTGACTTCTACCACTACTCTGGAGATAAGGGGTTTCGCCGTCTACCAGAAGCGTCTGCTACACCTGCTGCTACCAAAACCAAAAACCCTATTCCACTCCGTATAACTGCATAAAGGTAACATTTCTTTCCCTGTCACCCTATCTATGAAACCTACAACATTCAATTGACTATGTGTTTTACTTTACCCAGGAATCGCGTGAGGAATTTCTAATAAAAACGATTCATCTACTGGTTTTCAGAAATAATGATCCTGATATTTACATTGTGAGTATACATTGGATTATATTGGAACACTTACCTCTTCTTGCATTGATGTTATAGTTTATTTTTTCACCTCTAACTGAACTGTTCTAAGAACAATGTTTTGAACAACTATAACTATAGGATATCTATTTACAATACACAAAATAATATATTTAAACTGCTTTAGATAATACAATATTAATGAACTGTAAACAAATTGGTAACATAACTACTTCCATTTACCACAGTCTCGTAAACATAAAACACCACAAGTTAGCATACATGTGTAATATACCTACCAATTTTTATTGAATACTTTAGTTCCAATATCTGTTACCTGCAGCTTCCACTATATTTTACATGCAAATTTCATTTGTAATATCTTAACAACTACATAAAGTTATGCACATACATCTTTATCCATTTTTGTGTCTGCATTCACAAATTATACTACGTTTTCTTCACTGCTCACTTTGCATAAAAATAATACAATGCACGCCTTGATATTTATATATAAAGATATACAACCAAAAAATGCATTCCCTGACAACCTCTACAGATGCAATTTTGCAAAGAAGAGTGCTACCAAATGAACGACGCAATTGCGAGTTTACTATTCCCTACATTTTAGACTTATTTATGTTATAAATTTTATACATTGTTTGTATAAGCTACTGCTGTCACAATTACAGTGTTAACATCTACTGGAAATCCCTCAATGACATCTACAAATCTCTCTCCTACTCTGACAAGTGAACTGCATTCTACAAATGGCGGTGTAGATGGAGTCACACGCACGCCACTAACACCATTGTCTATCAATGGTCTGTTCTATTTACATTGCAGTGCCTAAATCCCTACTTTTTTAATACTTTACATACTAACTAAAGTTATTCCTCTTTAACTACTTCGTCTACAGTTCAAAAACAATCTGAAGCAAGGAGAACATTTAACGCAAAAACAAACAAGCGAAAGCAAACATCAGATGCCTTCAAACAGTCACTTATTCCTTACTGTAAGTATGGTGACAATTATCTGCACTTACCACACTGTATGCCACACAACCAAGAAACTTATCGTCTAACTATTTCCTTTACACTTTTTGGAAACGATCATGATTGACTAAAACATGCATTTCTCTTCAACCTCTAGAGATGCAAGGTTTCAGAGAAGATTGCTAATGAAGGAACAACACAATTGTAATTTTACTATTACCTTAATTTTAGACTTCTTTATGTTACATTATATTTCCATTGTTTTTATAACCTACTGTTATGACACTAACATTGTCAGCATCTAATGGAAGTCCCTCAATGACATCTACAAATGGCAGTGGAGATGGTCTCACACATATGCCATTAAGACCACTGTTTATCAATGGTCTATTCTATTTACATTTTAGTCTCTAAATCCCAAAATTTCTAAATACTATACATACAAACATAAGGTATTACTCTTTAACTACTTCTTCTATAGTGCAATAACAATCTGCAGGTAGGACATCATTTATCACAGGAGCAAATAAGAAAAAGCAAAGAATGGATGCCCTCATACAATCTTCTATTCCTTACTATAAGTATGATGACACATATATGTGAACACATCGTTGTACTCCACACAACCAAGCAATTGTTCGTCTAACATTTTCCTTGACACTTTTGGTAGAAATCATGACTGACGCTACCAATATGTCGGATTCATCACCAGCCTCCTCGACAGTGTTATCACAAGTCCTGCAATTAGATTTTATTGTGACCATTAAGGGATCTTCATTGATTACAATTTACGCTAACATTTGTTACAAATTCAGTTGACCTGATAACGGGAACTACAGTACTATATCATGTCTAGGTTCAACATCGTCTTTAACACAACTATATTGCATCACACACACACACACACTTCAATGAACACATATTTCAGTTATAATACTATTTTATACACATACTATCAGACCGCAGGCAACAACTGTTACGTCAAGAAGCATCACATCCTAACAATTCAGATACAAATGACTGTATCAACGGTGACGTCCAGCGTACATAAAACTATAAAGGTATGTTGACGAATATTCTTACATACTAACAACAATCAGTTATGAATTATTTAGTGTTATATTCATAATAATCGGATTGTTATTACAGGCAACTCAGTACAACAACAATTTTCAGATAACACAGGTTAGTCAACTTATTGATTCAGCATTACTACTACGAGAACACGGGAGACAAATAATGCACTGCCACTACTTTGTAAATACCGCCTGCTACATTTGTTTCACTCAGGATATTCAAATATTGGAGACCCTTCTTACGTCTGTCAATATTTTCATGCTTTAATGTGGTTCGATGAAAGAAACAGAAAATGTAGCAATCAACAAAACCAACGTTTTGTTGTATGTTGTGCTATGGGAAAGATTTCTTTGAATTTAATACCACCATGTCCGTTGTACCTTAAAATGTTTCTCTTCAGTTCAACTTCCACAGCATCCAGAACATTCCAAGAAAACATGCATATTTACAACTCCATGTTTGCTTTCACTTCAATGGGTGGGAATATTGATAGGTCTATCAACAAGGGTGGAGCTCCATGTATATTCAGATTGAATGGATAGAACTACCATTGTATAGGAAGTTTATGTCCACCAGATGGTCACCCACCAAGATTCGCACAACTATACGTGTATGAAACTACACATGAATGTCAAAATAGGGCGTGTGAATTTAGGTATCTCTAAACCTATATTTTATGGACTAATTTTTCAATTTCGCCTATTTCTGTATTAACATGACTGCTACCTGCAGCTCGGAAAACCAGAATGTCAAAACTCATATAGACTAAAAGATAGTCAAGAACCTGCAACAAATGATTCATGATAAAAATGATTTAGCTCGACAATTCAAAAGTGCAAGGGATGTTCTTCAGACTGAGGAGGTGACAAATTTGAAACTACAACTACTAAAAAGAAGAGAAACAAATCCCAGTACATATAACTTACCAAATAATTATGAGATTGAAATGCTTATTATTGGTGATGTCGAAGATCTCAACAAAGAGCGTGATATAATCATTCATACCAAAGCTGAAGATTTTCAAAGAATTGATGAGCAGCACCCACTGTATCTTCCATTACAGTATCCCTTGATTTTCACAGGTGGCAGTGATGGATATGTTGACAACATTCTGCATCGCCCAACTCCTTTCACAATAAGTTCCAAATTAAGGAAGGTTACCATGAGAGAGTACTTCTCCTTCCACTTGTAATTCCATGAAAATCATGCCTCAATGCTATTGCATTCAAGAAGAATATTGCAACAATTTTTTTTCGATGCTTATATGATGATAGAGTCTCAGAGACTTTCATTCATTCGCTTCAATTAAAAGAAAATGAGGGTAGATCTATACAATGGATTGCAAGATGCATTTCTAAGAGGCGGCCGAGATGGTTCTTCATGCGGCAAACGCATCATTTTACCTTCAACCTTTATTGGTGGTCCAAGGTATATGATCCAGAATTACCAAGATGCGATATCTATTTGTAATTGGGCAGGTTATCTAGATTTGTTTCTAACCTTTACATGTAACCCAATGTGGCCTGATATCACTCAGTATCTTAGATATAAGAATCTTTTTCTAGTAGACTCCCCTCAAATACTATCTCGAGTTTTCAATATTAAGCTTGAACATCTAATGAAAGATTTAAGAGAAGGTTGTTTCTTTGGAAAATCAAGGGCAGGTAACCATCAATCTACATACTTAAAATATATTTATCCATGCTATTTGAAATTATATCATCAATTACTAACAATAACACTTTTCTTTCCATTTAGTTGTTCGAACTGTAGAGTTTCAGAAACGCGGCTTGCCTCATGTGCACATCTTATTATTTCTCTGCCGTGAAAACAAAGTGAACACTCCAACAGCTGTAAACAAGTATGTATGCTCTGAAATCCCAGATAAAGTTTCATAACTGGGGCTACATGAATTTGTCAAATGTTTTATGCTCCACGGCCCTTACGGTGCTGTGAACAATCCTTCACCTTGTATGAAACATGGTAAATATGCAAAAAAAATCCAAAAAGGTTTGCTGAAAATACAACATTTGATGATGTTAGTTATGTCATTTATCAGAGAAGGGATGAAAAAAATACTATTTTGAAACATAACATTCCTTTGGATAATCGCTATGTAGTTCCATACAATCCGGTATTGTTATTAAAGTATCATGCTCATCTCAACATTGAAGTTTGTAATCAGTCGTCTTCAATAAAATATTTGTTTAAGTATATTAACAAGGTAAAAGATCATGTAACAGAAGCACTCTATGAAGGGAACAATGAACAATTGTCAAAAAATATTGTAGATGAGATAAAAATGTATTATGACTGTCGATACATATCTCCTTGTGAGGCATCTTGGAGGATTTTTTTCATATGATATCCATTACAGATATCCACTAGTTGAGAGGTTGCATTTCCATTTGCCTGAATAGAATTGTTTCACGTTTTCAGACAGAGATAACATTCAATATGTATTAAATAATAAAAATAGTTCTCAGTCAATGTTGACCGCTTAGTTTGAAGCAAATATTATATATCCAGAAGGAAGAGGTTTAACTTTTGCACAATACCCTACAAAATTTGTGTACCACTCTCAAGACAGAAAGTGGCATCCCAAGAAACAAGGAATCTATATTGGAAGACTATACTATGTGCCTCATACCACTGGAAAACTCTACTACTTGAGGCTACTTCTAACAAAAATCAGAGGAGCAACTTTGTATGAGTATATCAGTATTGTAGGCAGCATCACTCATGGTACATTTAGAGAGGCCTGTTCTGCTATGGGACTACTGATAGATGATAGAGAGTTTGTTGAAGCCATAAAAGAACTCTCTTCTTGGGGAATGGGACAACATGTACGCAGACTGTTCGCAAGCATGTTAATCTACAATAACATATCTCGCCCAGATATTGTCTGGGATGAAACAAAAGATATACTATCAGAAGACATTTTATATATAGAGAGAATGAACCAAAAAATTCCAGGTGCACATTTTCTCTTCTACCTGCTTTACTGGTCTCAATTAATGTCTTGCTAACGTCTTATTATTACTGCTTGCTGCTATTTATAACATTGTAATAAAGAAAAACTACTGTAGTTTTTCTACAATAAACTATATACCTCCCATTACATCTGCAACATCTTACTCTATACGTGTACTTACAATATTGTAGTACACAAAATCCCTCCCATTAAGTTAATTACAATACTAATTGGAAACAACATTTATGTTCACATTTAAATAATAAATTACTTTGTTTATTTTGTTCTGTAATCCTTCTTAAAAATTCAGCACATTTCTTCAAATAATTGTTTATTCCGCACTTTATGGATTGAAATATTTAAATCTGTACAGGTATTCCACATATTCATAAATTAGTTAAACACATAACACTTCTGACTACATTGTACTTGCAATCATTGTACATATTTCTCTCAAGTAACTTCGTTTATATTTAATATAATTCAGTACAACAAAATTTAAAGCATTTTTGTTCAAATATAAATATAATATTACTTCGTTCATTTTAATTTGTACTATTCTGTACAAGAAATCCACAGTTTCATTTATCATTTATTCACACTACATTGCCAAATGTACTGTACTAGCTATAAGATTGTGATATATTTCTCCGCTCTAGAATTAATGACAATATTGCAGTACAATGCAGGCACAACATTAATAATAAGATGTTAATACTAAATGCATGAGTTTAAATTATACTGTAAGCCTCAATAAAACAATACAGAAGTTTCATATATCAATTATTATTACCTGCAAACTGGATCCTACTTGGAGAAATTATTAATAAGTACTTTCTCCTCAATAGAACCATGTATTGGTTTAAGAATTCCTAATAATGCATACTACAACACATAAATACTAATGGTTTCTGTCTATGTATTTCAGCTTCCACTTGTAGTGCTTATGTTTAATTTATAGTAAACTGTTGTAATGTCTTTATTAATGCTATTTCATACTGCTATTTAACAATATTCCATAACATTGTAGATTTGACACTCACAAATCACCAGATACATACATATGCTTTGAGAGAGATAGAATGCATTTTACAGAGTAATGGAAGATCACTTCAGTTATATCCTCCTATGCCACTTCCAGATTCAGATTTTGATGCCACTCCAAATCGTTTAGTTGCAAAAGAATTAAATTAAAATAAAGAATCACTTCTACAAGAGTACAACAGTTTACATAGTATGCTTACAGATGAACAGAAAGAGGTGATGTCTATCATTCTCTCTTCACTATCTAGCAATTCGGGTGGGTTCTTCTTCTTTCATGGTTATGGAGGCACAGGTAAAACCTTCATCTAGAGATTACTAACATCATTGCTGCAAGATCAGGGCACGATTGTACTTGCAGTTACATCGAGTGGAATAGCTTCACTACTACTTCATGGAGGACGAACAGCCCATTCTAAATTCCGTATTCCAATCTCCATTATGGAACATTCAGTTTGTAATATTCAGCAGGGGAGTGACGTAGCGGAAATTTTTCAATTGAATAAGCTCATAATTTGTGATGAGGCATCTATGATTCATAAGTTTTGTTTCAAGGCTTTAGACCGAACTCTTAGGGACATTATGACTGTCAAAAATGAAAATGCTCAGAATTTTCCATTCGGTGGATTGAAAGTTCTCTTGGGAGGAGATTTTAGGAAAATACTACCTGTTATACCTGGGGGAAACATAAATGACATTTTCTATGCAAGTGTTAAGTCATCGTATCTTTGGCAACACTGTCGGGTGTTATCTCTTACAAAAAACATGAGATTGCATTGTACTACTAGTAGTCATGATGCGGATGTGTTACATGACTTTGCTAAATGGACATTAGATATTGGTGAAGGTCGAATTGGAGAGCCTAACGACGGTGAAGCACTCATTCAAATTCCATCAGCATTTCTTCTTACCGAGAGTGATAATGCCATGGCTACAATCATCAACAATACATACCCACGTTTTTGTAGCAAACTTGGAAACCAAAACTATCTAAAAGACCATGCAATTTTAGCTCCGACCAGTGATGTCGTACAAGAAGTAAATGAATATATGTTGACCCTCACTGGCTCTGAAAACAAAGATTACTTCAGCTCAGACTCAGTTTGCAATGCAAGTTATGATACAGACAGACCAGAAAATATTTACACATCTGACATGTTGAATGGTATCAATGTCTCTGGGTTACCTGCCCACAAAATTACACTACAACTCGGTGTTCCAATTATGTTACTACAAAATTTAAACTAATCTGTTGGTTTGTGTAATGGAACTCATATGGTAGTAACACACTTGGGTGAGCATGTTATTGGGGCCGAAGTTATAACTGGATGTTATTCGGGATATTCTGCGTTCATTCCAAGATTAACTATGACTCACTGTGATGGTAGATGGCCATTCAAACTACAAATAAGACAATATCCTTTGACAGTTTCTTATGCGATCATTATTAATAAAATTCAGGGTCAATCATTGTCTTCAGTTGGGATTTATCTTCTCAAACCAGTATTCTCTCATGGTCAATTATATGTTGCAGTGTCTAGGGTCACATCAGCTACTGGATTGAAAATTGTAGTAGATGGTAACACTAATGAGTCCTCAAATTAAACAAAAAATATTGTGTACAAGGAAATATTTCATAATTTGTCTTAGGTATCATCTAAAATTATTTTTATATACTCTATTATGCTCTGGAAAATGATTATGTTTACTTTCATGGCTTATTCACCTGCTTAATATGTTTTATTTGAACACTGCATGATTATGTAGAGTCACAAATATGTCACGCTCAATAACTATGCTGAATGAGATTAGCCCAGACGACGATGAAACACTGTGAATACAATTTTGTGTCTTGAACATGTGGTTCAATTCGTCTTATAAATACTCCAATGAAGTTGTTGTTGTTGATCTCATACTATGTGACATTCAGGTGACTTTTTTTTACTACAAGTAATTATAGATTATTTTCACTACTTCTCATCTATGCTCTGAACGTGTGTGTGTGTGTGTATATATATATACTTTCATTGTTCCTTGTAATCTGTATTGTTTCCTTATTAGCCAACATTTTGAGGTAGTGTATACAGGGAACCAAGATTCAATGTACCATTACGAATCGTCGGCTTATCTCTAAGTACAAACAACTGTCGGGTGAGGGACTCTGCTATATTGTACAAAACTTCCAAATATCTTCAAACCAAGGGAGTTGCCTTGGAACTAGACACCTGTGTCGAATCATGTTCACATCCACGACATATGTTTTTCCGTGTGAAGTACAACTACCTCTTTTTAGTTTTCAATTTACTTCATTCGATGACATCATTCAGGAAAAGTTCCAGAAGAACATCTAATAGGTACATGTGCTTAATACCACATAATTACAGTTCCATTTACCAAGTTATGTTAAATTAATCTATACAATGTCTTTTAATTTAGACTTATGTTATTCAAAGTAACTTTGTATCTATGTACATTGATTTAGAACTAATTGGAGTTCTACGCTACTCACATCCAATGCAATCAATGGGAACTTCCAACCACAGGATGCAGATTATTTCAGAAGATGACAGGTCTTTTTGTTTTTTGAGTAATTGCATTATATTACTCTAACATGCTACATTTACTCATTATGTCACTTGGTTTCCGTGCAGAGGGTTTAAGGTTACTTGCAGCTTGTGGGGTAATTTTGCATTTGAAATTCCATGTTACATGGAAAACAACATAGACCCCACTACCATTTTGATATTACAGCTCGTCCGGGTGAAGAGATTGACATGTATGGTTTCTATCTATAATTATTAATCACAATATTTCTACTGTGTGTTTTCAATATGTCACTTGAATAGAAAATTATATAATGCTGACTTGAAACTGCTTTCAGACTCTGTTCTTGTCACAACAACTGTGAATGCAACAAAGATTATTTACAACCAAAACCTTCCAGTAGTTGAAAACTTCAGAAGAAGGTATCATTTTAACAACCTTTACTTGTGTAGTAAAATATTTTACTTATCTATATGTCATAAATGTACTACCAACAAGTTCTAACTGTTTACTTCCATGTATGTTGTTCTGCTTTTATCAGGCTTGGGGTGATAATAGCATCACCGTTACATACTACATCACCAACAACTCCCAACCAAACAACAGAAATACTATATTGGAATAACAAGAAATCCATTTTAGATGTCAAAACCTGTCAACAGGTCGGCAATATACCCTTATTTTTCAATTGTGATTATGCAAAATTATTAACTGTTCACTACTATCCTGTAATAAATTATATATTTACATGTAATGAATATACTGCAGGCTACAAGGTGCTTAATTGCGGCTACAGTTCAAAAAATTCAAAGCACCCACAACTGGTTCTATGAATCATGTCATTCGTGCATGAATAAAGTGAAGATTATAGATGGAAGCATTTGTTGCATTCCCTACAACTCCTCACCTACTAGCATTACTCCGAGGTGCGATTGTATTCAATGCTACCTAAATTTCTTTTTATCATTACGCTACACCCTGGGTTCATATGTACAGTCCAAATGAGACTGAAAGTGTAGTCATAATAACAATTGCAACAGGTTTAGAGTTCAGCTGCTGGTTACGGACAAGACAAGCTCTTTTTCAGTTGTGTTATTTGAGAAACAAGTCAAGCAATACATACACAAAACAGCTGCGCAACTAAGAGCGACTTTGATAAAGGTATATCCAAGTCCTTATATCTTGTCATTATAAAAAATTAAATATTTTAATTAACACTGCCAATGGATTTTTTTTATTAGGACGACGACGAGTTTGGTTTCCCTCAGGAATTGAACTACTTCAAAACCAAGAAATTTCTGTTAGCAATTGAGGTGACAGATTACAATATTAAGAATCGTCATCGTCCATCTGAGCAAAATAGTTACAAAGTGTTTTATATGAATGATAATGACAACTACATCAACCTTTTTACCGACGTCTTAGAACATAAACATGTTAGTCTGTATTTTTTGACATTATCTATAAAAACAACAACTCAGAATACTTTACGTTTTTCTTCAATAATATACAGGTAGATCAAAGCAGTGGGTCTTCTACAGTAAGCAGTGTCATTCATTATATGTAGGTAACTGTCGATCAATTTCTTTAATATGTCTTTCTAACTATGGATATCATTTTACTGATATATTCCTTTGCACATTTCCTCATAGGATCATCAAACAGTTGGAACTTCTCCTGGTACTTTAAACATTGACACAGGATTAGATACTACACCCTCGAACACGTGTTCTACTCGGGTATAAATATGTTATATTTCCTTACTGCTAAATGATATCCATTACTATAAGAATTAATGATGTTAATGTAAAGTATTTTGATTTATAAATATTTAAAAAACCTACATGTATTTCAAATTACATCTGTGTGCTGATAAGAAACACTATACTGTTTAAGCTCTGCTCTGAATTTCAATGATTTCAACCTATGTACTTTATAGGTTAAAATTATTCTAACAAAACCCTCTATGTAGAAAAATCTATCGTGATGTTTTGATATTGAGGATGGTGTGCAAGATAATGTCCAGACGTCTCCAGACAGGGTGCCTACAGCATGTCAATCTACTGACATACATACCATGCCGAAGGAATATATAATCAGGAAAACCGAAAAAATAGACTGAAATCTCGTACTGGAAACAGAAGGTAAACATACTTCTTCACTGATCAAATTCTTCTCATTATTGTGTTCATAATTAATAATTGTTGTACAATGTGTTACATTTGATACTGTAGAGACCGTTCATTTGAAATATTTTCCGCTACTCATTCAGTATTTTGATATGATTACTATATAGTATGTCATTGAGGAGACAATAGCACCATGAGCATTTCCTGTTTTCAACCAATTCAATATTCTTTTTAAAATTTATCATACAGTACATACATATATGACTGCAAACCTAACTGCATTTTTTATTACTCTTTTGTATCCTATACAAAGAGGCATTATTACTATGTCTACTAAACCTGTTAGTTCTTCTATATGCACAGTTTGGTCGTTCATTTGGAGCATGTTTCAAAAAAAAATCAACTATTTTGTTAAACTTTTAGGATGTACGAAATGCTTACAGTAACAGCTATTCCTAATAGCTATTTCGGTGATCAGAAAATTAATATACATGACTGTTATTTATTCAATGGTTTCTAGTATTTAATTTTTACATTCTTGATATTAGAGGTACTAAAACAACCACCCTTCTGTACTATTTGATTTGGGGTTTTCGTATCATTCCCCTTTCCAAAGGCCTTTTTTACATTCATCACTTTTTTGGTACAGTAAATTCCCAGCCTGTTTAAAAGGATTTAGCGTTTTTTCAAGTACCTTCATTTACATAAAACGCCCTCTTTATCTATTCATTGCTATGTATTTATGTTCATAATTGTACTTTCATATGAAGGTTGGGAAACCTGTACGAGAAAGAATCTGAAGACCTATTGCAAATAGAATTTGCTCCTGCATTGTAAAATGTAATATTATTCACAGCACTACAATATGTTCTATTCATTAATATTACACTGCAATATGCACACATTTCCATATGAAATGTTTAAGACTTTGAAATGTGCAGATATTACATACAAAAACACTTTAGCATACAAGCATATATGTACAGAACCATTTTATTTACCTTTCCCTAACAAATTTCTGTTGTCACCTAATATTTGGTAATTGATCCAATTTGCTAATCATGTATCTATTTAAATTATGTAATATGATCTTCTATTTGTTATATTTTCTTCTGAAATCCTGTACTAAGTATTCCCATCTTTCTACCACTTATTTTTACATTTGTATACTATACAAAAACTCCATTTTTTCTACCTATTTTCATTTCAATTTCCTGTTTATATACATTACAAACACACCACCTTTGTAATGTTTGAATTTTTAATAGTTTGTGATACTGTCCAGTGAAGAAATTGGTCAAAATGTATTGCAATCCTATGTTCTGTATACTGTTCATTTCCAAAAGAGTCATTTTTATTACTTCTGTTTTGTTTCATTGCTGGATTGGATTTTCATATTTAAATATTCATTACTATTTATTAATCTATCTAATTATTTTTCATCTACAGAGTGCATTCACTGGACGATGATGAAGCTTTAAGACTTATTATCACAACACTTTGTTCTTGCAAACTTTGTAACTTCATTTAGTTGGAGAACTTCTACATTAGCAACTTCATAAATTTTGGTGCAACTAAAGATTGGGTTTTGTCATCATGTATTCAAATTATTCCTCTTCCCAGTTCATATTTTTTTATTACATCCACTTCTATAATATATTTGTCTTTCAGTTCAAATTACAATGCATGCATTACTCTTTTCTATGGAGCATGTTCGCAATGCCGGTTTGCTGAACCCTGTGATGACGTGTAGTGAAATGAAGCACAGGTGTTGACCCACTATGGCCATCAAGCAAGGCTTGAATGCATTTGAAAATGATGTGCAACCTCCCTCAAAAATTAGAAGTTACTTTTTATATATCCTTTATTTTTTCAAGTATTTTGTTGGTGTGTCCATAATTTATCTACTCTTATTCCATTTTTATGTTCCAATACTTTGGGATTAAAAATTATTAAATATTACTATTGGTGGGTTACTTTTACTAAAAGAATTCTCTTTTCAAATAAAAACCATTAATTCAAAATGTCATGCGTACGCACGGGTGAGTACTAGTGGACTTCTGTATTAGAAGTTATGGTCGTTTTAACATTCTATAGCTTTTCAAATACACATATATATGTATTTATTCGTAAATATGTGTGTGTGTGTGTGTGTTGTATATATGTATGTATTTATTTATTTATTTATAAACACACATAAAAAACATATTTTATAAATGTATTTAAAACTAATCTTATAAATATATCTTAATATACAAATAAATATATAGATAAAATTTTATAACTAAAATATATATATAAAAATAAATATAAATATAAATTAATATACGAATAAATATATATATATATTAATATATGAATAAATATATATGTATTAATATAACTAAATATATTTATATTAATATGAATCTATATTAATATACGAATAAATATAACTATATATATATATATTAATATACGAATATATATATATATATATATATTTAATAGATGAATAAATATATATGTATTAATATAACTAAATATATTTATATTAATATGAATCTATATTAATATATGAATAAATACAACTATATATATGTAAATATAAATATATATTAATATACGAATATATATATATATATGAATAAATACATATGAATTAATATAACTAAATATTTTTATCTTAATATGAACCTATATTAATATACGAATAAATATAACTATATATATAGATATATCAATAAATCAAGAAAAAAACGAAATGGCTTAGTGGTAAATGTGCAGGCGCGCAAGGGGGGAGGTCGCGGGTTCGAGTTCGGGTGGAAGCAAGGAGGTAGCGCTGATAAAGGAGGGGTCAAGCGTTGTTAAAAGCCCCCTCCCCCCACATTATATATTCTTTTTTATTTTTTTATTTTTTTACTTTTATCAGCGCTAAAAAAAAGTGCTGATAAAGGACCCTTTTATCAGCGCTTTTTTCAGCGTTGATAAAAGGGGTCATTTATCAGTACTTTTTTTAGCGCTGATAAAAGGAACCTTTATCAACGCTTTTCTGAGCGCTGGTAAAAGGGACCCCCTTTATCTTCGCTTTGATTAACATCACTTTTTTTAGCACTGTTGATGCACTTTTCTAACACTGTTAATGCACTTTTCTAGCATTGATAAAGGTCATATTTGTAGTAGTGCATGTACTGAGAAGTACACGGCGTGTAGAAGTGTCACACGTCATGTCTTCTAACCCCGGGTACTGCCCGTGTACAACGGCCCGTGTCGTAAGGTTGGTCGTGTAGAATAAGGTATACACAGCGTGTAAGAGAGTGACATGTTGTGTTCCTCTATTCGGGGAGGACTCCGTGTACGCTGGCCATGTGCCCATACACGGCTTCAACCCGTGTGTTACAACTCGTGTATCAGGTACACGGGGTAACCCATGCAGTCGGCTTGGTCTGGTTGTGTGGTGGAGTACACGGCTGTGTACTCCACCCCGTGTCTGTGTATCCCATGGATACACACCGAGTCCTGTGTAAGGACCCACACACCGTGTTCTTTGGAGAACATGTCGTGTCATCGCTCCACACACCACAGAACCCTAGCCGCCACTTAGCTGGGCCTACACGCCGTGTTCTTCGGGATACACGTTGTGTGTTCTGGAAATTTCCGGAATCGCGAACCTCCGTCGTCGCGCCTCGAGTGGAGCTCCGATCTTCGATCTGACCGTCCGTTTGCCACAAAACTTGAAGATTAAGGTCGCCCTGACGTCCCGAAGTCGTCTCCGTTGTTTTTGGGCCTCCAATCGGCCCCGAAAACGCGTATTGATCCACCCGCGCAAAGAACGCTCGAAGAACGGTCTCCCCCGATCCGAGCCGATTCATCGTCTGCCATTGTCGTCGCACCTCCGTTGAGTCGTCGCGATGTCGGGTCTCCAGTTTTAGATCGTTGCGTTGCGAAACGGACGCGCGACGATCTGTTGTTCGTCGCCCCGCGAAGAACATGAAGAAAAGAGAAAGAAAGTCCAATAACAAAAGAGGAACGGACCTCGTCGTCGTTCGTCACGGCGTTAATCTGATCTCGTTATAAGGTTTTAAACGAGAGTAAATTAAAAGCATAAAACATGGAATAAAAATCTCCCAGGAACGAACTCAAAGAAGCCCTCCCGCAAAAACGACGATGCGCGGATCAACCAGTTCATGGGTTGATTCGCGTTCATCGTTAAATTCAAAGGACGGGGAAGAAAATTAACTTTAAAACATAACCCCTACCTTGAGGTGGGATTGATCGCTGACAAAGGTATTGTTTTGTCGTCGTCGTCGAGTTCCTTCAACTCTGTTGGCGTAGCAATTCGCACTTTTGATTCGCAATCGTTCGTCGTTAAGAGTTCTCTCCAAAGTTCTAAGAATTCACCAGAGTTTCTCACAATCGTCTGTCAACGACCAACATTCGATTAACCCATTAAAAGGAGGAAATGCGTTTCTGTGTTCTGTTGCACGGTGACATTAATGAGTCAGCGTTGCTGTTTCTGAGTCATTATGGCGTGGTATTAATTATCGAAACAGCTGCCTCGTCGTTAAACTGCAACAGATGTTTCCAAATAAAATAAAATAAAATAAACTTTTTCAAATTATTTTATTTTATTTGATTTTACTAAAAACATCCGAAAATTAATTTTTTCTCTCGACTCGCGTCGGTCGATGTTAGGCTTGTTCTTAGGTAAAGTCATCGTCCCGAACGCAACGGTGCCCTCAAGTTTTTATTCCAGGCATTCGTTTGGAAACTGCTACAATCGCGCACACCCGCCAACTTACTTAGCTAAAAGAAGTTCAAACCACCATTCCGGGCGCATCGGGCTGCGGAATGACGTGTCGTCTCCGCGCTTGGTCTCGTAATAATTCCATATAATATTTAAAAAAAATACACAAAAAATATGAGACATTACACTCGTAGATAGGAATATCTGATGACACCAAAACATGCAGAATTTATATTGGCGGATCTGTTATCAGAATCTCCTGTCTTTGAGATTACCACGTGCGAGCTTCATAATAAGAAGCTTTGTCTGCTTATAAGCACTCACACCCGCACCTGACAGTCTAAATACTATGTGTCTCATCATAGTACATTATCCAACCACATAACTATATTAAGAATATTATCATACCATTTTAGGGTTCTCATCATAGTGGGGAACTGTTATGACCTTATCAATGTGACAAATACTCTATGACATTATTACATTAAAGTCATGCAGAAACAATGAACAATATTTAATAAGACGTTAAATTAATATTCAATACATCGAATATACAAGTAATCAAAGCACAATAGGTTTGGTCCTAGGATACCAACTCTAACAGGGATAAGGGCAAGCGCCCTGCTTTAGATGTTTGATCTGATTTACTTTTGGCTTGGAGTATGGGAGCATAGGATCGAGCACGTGCTTGTGAAGCAAGAAGAGAAGTCTTTGACTTTTTTTGTATTTTTTATATAGCATGTTGTATATGTTTGTCCTCTATATCCCTTGTTTCCTTTTTGTATATCACCATGTCAAGACATCATCATGTATATGAATCAGCCTATGGGCTTTTGATTGTTATTATTGTTGGTGGTTGTTTAAGCTTCTGCAGTTATTTATTGTATTTGTTTCTGCTGTGTCATTTGTTATATTATACTTTTGCTTTTCTTTGTTTATTTATTTATCATATATGTTGTGACACTATGATATGAGAGTATAGTCTCATCACTGTACCACCTTAGACCATCGCTACCAGCCGACAACATTTGGCATACGGAGATGCGTGTTTGAGGTCATGTGACCCACCAGCTCGGGGCGCCAGTTTAAAAGTACACTGGGTTTTCAAGCCCAAGGGGTTACACGGTATAGGTGGGTCGTCACCCACGATCGAGTGCCTTTATGTACACCCTCAGCCACAAGCCCAGGTGTAATGGAACCCGGGCTTTCAGACCGGTTCCACACGGGGTAGAGGGGCCCACGAAAGAAGATAGTGGCATATAGTGTGTGTTGCCTTATGAGGACTCGAACCCGGAACCTTGGGGTCAGGACGCCACCGCCGCTCACCAACTCACATGTGCCCCGCAGGCAAAACGTACACTGGGTTTTCAGGCCCAAGGGGTTACACGGTATAGGTGGGTCGTTACCCACCACCAAGTGCCTTTATGTACTCCCCGAGTCGCAGGCCCAGGTGTAACAACACCCGGGCTTTCAGGTCAGTTCCACACGGGGTAGAGAAACCCACGAGAGGAGATAATGACATATAGTGCGCGTTGTCTTGCGAGGACTCGAACCCGGAATCTCAGGGTCAGGACACCATTGCTGCTCACCAACTCACCCGTGCCCTGCGGGCTACCGTCTTGGGGCACCAGTTGAGTGGATCCCGGGATGGGATGTTACGATGAACTCTATCACTTGATTCACCATCAGTTTTAACCTTCGATGAATTTTTCTTTGAATGTATTTCAAAGTTGTACACTCTCAAAGCATCACAACTCTTTCTAGTCGTATATTGTAACTACATCCTTATTCGGTCTCAATTATTCGACCGTTGTAATAAATATAGGCACTCATATTTTTTTTTATCTAAAATATAACATCATTATTATTTAAATTTGAACATAGAAACATAATATGAATTTCAAATATTCCAATAGTTCGAAAGAATCTCGTACTTAGTATTTGAGGGTGATTTAACCTCACCATTTATGTATGCATGATTTTAGTAAATTTAGGTTGAAATCTTATTTCCTCCACCAAATTAATATGTTCAAATCATATTAATGTATAACTCTTTATACAACCCGTGAGTTCGAGATATTTACCCAAAAATATAAGTCAAACATATTTATACACATGCACATGCATCATATGCATGGGGCACACAAACGTGTCGTGTAAAAACATAGAGTTATATGAGATTGACAAACTTCACATGAATAATCTCAAAACGACACATACTCAACCCTAGTCACTTTCTTAGCCAAGACAAACCTCAGTAGGTGGTATCACCCAAAGTCCCTCAAGACTTTGGATATAATTTAATTCATGACAACTCTAACACATAATATGCACAAAATATATTCAACAACTAAATTCATCTTGATAACTTCAATTACAAATTGACGTCAAAGTAGTTGAAAAACTAAATTCGTTATCATAACTAGCATGTGATGCAAGTGGTCTATTCTAGAATCAATTTATCAAATATACTATGTCATACAATTATTCAAAATATAAACAATGTACAGATATAAATAAACAAATAATTATTAATTAATTTGTTTAGTAATTATAATTAATTAGTTATTTATTTATTTATAAATTAATAATTAACAATGCATGTTCGAAATTCATACTATGTCCGCATGATGTCGTATGCCAACCGACCAAAGCCATAAAATTACGTTAATCAATCAATCAGAACATGTGCCTTTTTAAAAATTAATAAACTAATAATAACAAAAATAAAAGATATCGCTATAAAACGGCTCATCCATCCGGTATGATTCCTACACGAGCCGTCACAGTGGTCCATGCTGCTGTAATGATCACTCACGAGGACCCGCGATTTTACCAACATGGCATTTGTTATTTCCGTGTATTATTTTATAAAAATATTTGTTCTTTAAGATCGATATTTAAATTAATAAAAGGATCTAAAACAATATTTCTGTATAATTTTAAAAAATTAAATTGATTTCCAATGATTCTGTTAAATTTATAAAATTGATTATATATCCGTTACTGTCGTTTTTTTTTAACAAATAGAAAAAAGCTGGAGAGGCAGCAGGCGAACAGAACTCCAGCGGCGCAGCATAATAGGTTTCTCTCCGGCGAGCCTCTCTCTCCTCACCATCACTCGCGATCATACGCTCCTGCGACGCCGTCGCCCCTTTTTAAAATGTATCCGCCGTCGCGGCGAATGTCGCCGCCGTTGCCGACGGAGACGCTTCAAATGGCGACGTTCCTTTGCCTTTGCCTGGCGCTCTCGCCCGCCGCCCTGGTATCGAGCGCCGCCGCTGTTTCCGAAATCCAGGCGCTGCAGTCGTTCAGGGACGGCCTGCATGACCCGATCGGCGCATTGGAAGGCTGGGATCCGACGACGCCGGCCGCTCCCTGCGACTGGCGCGGCGTGGTCTGCTCCGACGGCAAGGTCCGCGAGCTCCGGCTG
Organism: Viscum album; assembly: GCA_963277665.1. Classification (NCBI taxonomy): domain Eukaryota; kingdom Viridiplantae; phylum Streptophyta; class Magnoliopsida; order Santalales; family Viscaceae; genus Viscum; species Viscum album. The sequence continues at coordinate 376,445,817 of OY728119.1, forward strand.
CCTCGTCTCAGCCTCGCCGGCCGGCTCACCGAGCGGCTACGGGAGTTGAGCCAGTTGCGGAGGCTGAGCCTTCGTTCCAACGCTTTCAACGACTCCGTACCTTCTTCCCTGTCCCAGTGCTCCCTTCTCCGCGCCGTCTATTTCCAGAACAACTCCTTCTCCGGCGGTTTGCCCCCGGCCATTGCCAACCTCAGCAACCTCCAGGTGCTGAACGTCGCCAACAACCTTCTCTCCGGACGCATCCCCGGCGACCTCCCGCGGAGCCTCCGGTACCTTGATCTGTCCTCCAACGCCTTCTCGGGAGAGATTCCGGCGAATGTCTCATCGGCGCCTTCCCTGCAGCTCATCAATCTGTCGTTCAATCGTTTCTCCGGCGAAATCCCGGAGGCCGTCGGGGGGCTCCAGCAGCTGCAGTACCTCTGGCTCGACTCTAACGCGCTGTACGGCACGCTGCCGTCGGCGATGGCCAACTGTTCATCTCTGGTTCATCTGAGCGCCGACGGCAACGCTCTCAGCGGTTTGTTACCGGAAAGCATCGGAGAAATTCGGAACCTGGAGGTGCTTTCGCTGTCGCGCAACGAACTCTCTGGATTGGTCCCCACAACGATATTCTCCCCGCCACTGAGGATCGTTAGGCTAGGGTTTAATGCTTTCACGGGGCTCGTCGAGCCGCAAAACGCAGCATCGTTCCTCGCCCTAGAGGTTCTGGAGCTTCAAATGAATCGCATCAATGGCGTGTTCCCTTCGTGGTTGACCACTGTATCCAGTCTCACTGTGCTGGATGTTTCAGGTAACCTTCTCAAGGGCCCCCTGCCGGCTAATTTAGGTTATCTGTTCAGACTGAGGGAGCTCCGGGCCGCCAACAATTCCTTCTCCGGTGAGCTGCAAGGGGACCTTCGAAAATGTACTCTGTTGGAGACCTTGGATCTTGAAGGAAATCGACTTTCTGGTCGGATTCCCGCGTTCATCGGAGAATTGCGGAGCTTAAAACTGCTGTCTCTAGGCGGAAACCGATTATCGGGATTGATTCCGCAGAATTTCAGGAACTTCTCCGGTCTGGAAGCTTTGAATCTCGGCGGGAACGGCATAACTGGAAGCGTGCCTGAAGAAGTCATGAAGCTGAGAAACCTGAGCTCGTTGAATCTCAGCTATAACAAGCTTTCCGGCGAAGTTCCTTACAATATCGGTGATCTGAAAAACCTGCAGGATCTCAACCTTAGCGGGAATGGATTTTCAGGGAAGATTCCGGGGAGCATCGGGGGCTTAACCGAACTAACATCTCTGGATATGGGTAAACAGAATCTCTCCGGAGAGCTGCCTTCCGAGCTCTTCGGGTTGCCGAACCTGCAGGTTGTCGCCCTGGAAGAGAACCGGTTCAACGGCGATGTCCCGGAAGGTTTCAGTAGCTTACGCGGCTTGCGGTATCTGAATTTGAGCTCCAATGGCTTCTCCGGCGAGATTCCGGCGACTTACGGATTTCTGCAGTCGCTGGTTGTGCTTTCCCTCTCCGGAAATCGAATCTCCGGCCACATTCCGGTGGAGATCGGCGCCTGCTCTGCTCTGGAGGTTCTTGAATTGCGGTCAAACCGGTTGAAGGGGGCGATCCCTGACGCCATATCCAGGGTATCTCACTTAGAAGTGCTCGACCTGGGGGGGAACAATTTGAGTGGTGGAATTCCAGAGGAAATCTACAAATGCTCCTCACTGCGCAGTCTCCGGCTTGATCGGAACCGTTTTTCAGGACAAATTCCGGCGTCGTTTTCCGAATTATCAAACGTTGAAGCACTGGATCTCTCATCGAACAGATTCACGGGAGGCATTCCCGACAATCTTTCACGGATTACCAGTTTGAAACACTTGAATCTGTCTAGGAATAATCTAGAAGGTGAGATTCCAGCAGCACTGGGTTCTCGATTCCGCGACCCTTCAGTTTTCGAAATGAACATGAATTTATGCGGGAAGCCATTGGATAGAGAATGCCGGAGCGTGATCAGGAGGAGGAGGAAGAGACTGATTTTGTTACTATGCGCGGTCATCGGCGGGGTTCTGCTTCTCGTTATCTGCTGCTCTGCCTACGTGTTCAGTCTCTTGAGGTGGCGCAAGAAACTACGAGGCGGCGGCGGCGGCGGCGGCGGCGCAGTTTTCGGTGGGAAGAAGCGGAGTCCAGCGAGCTCGAGGGGAAGCCGGGAGAACAACAATGGCGGGCCGAAACTCGTCATGTTCAATGGCAGGATCACTTACGCGGAGACGCTGGAGGCCACCGGGCAATTCCACGAGGAAAATGTGCTGAGCAGAGGGAAATTAGGGTTCGTGTTCAAAGCCTCGTACCAGGACGGGACGGTGCTCGCCGTTTGCCGCCTTCGAGATGGGCCCGCCGTCGACGACGGCATTTTCCGCAAGGAAGCCGAGTCGCTGGGCAGGGTGAAGCACCGGAATCTCACCGTCCTCCGCGGATACTTCGCCGGAGCGCCGGGCGTGAGGCTGCTGGTGTACGACTACATGCCCAACGGGAACCTCGCCACCCTCCTCCAGGAGGCCTCCCACCAGGGCGGCCACGTCCTGAACTGGCCCATGCGCCACCTGATCGCCCTGGGCATCGCCCGCGGCCTCGCTTTCCTTCACTCCGCCGCCCTAGTTCACGGCGACATCAAGCCGCAGAACGTCCACTTCGACGCGGACTTCGAGGCCCACGTCTCCGATTTCGGGCTCGACCGGCTGGCCGCCATGGCGGCGCCCGAGGAAGCTGCGTCCTCCTCTTCCACCCCGGTGGGGTCCGTCGGATACGTCGCCCCGGAGGCGGCGTTGACGGGGCGGGCGAGCAGAGAGGCCGACGTGTACAGCTTCGGGATCGTGGTTCTGGAGATTCTGACGGGGAAGAAGCCGGTGATGTTCGCGGAGGAGGAGGAGGACATCGTGAAGTGGGTGAAGCGGCAGCTGCAGACGGGCCAGGTATCGGAGCTGGTGGAGACTGGGCTTCTGGAGCTCGACCCGGAAGCGTCGGAGTGGGAGGAGTTTCTGCTCGGCGTCAAGGTTGGGCTCCTCTGCACAGCTCTGGATCCGGCGGAACGGCCAGCCATGGCCGACGTTGTCTTCATACTGGAAGGCTGTCGGGCCGGGCCGGAGGTTCCGTCGTCGGCTAATCCGACCTCGCAGCCTTCTCCGGCGTAAACCGGGTCGGCCCTCCGGGAAAGCAGTTAATCATTTGACGAATTGTCTTATTCATTTTTTTAATTATTTTTTCCATAAAACAATTCGTGCTCGCAGGCGAATCTCCACCCAACCCAATGAAAAGACACTCGCCTTCGCTCATAAAATCTGTAGATTCCGTTCGCTTATTAAATATGCTTTCGCGCCGGAGGCAAAATTTCCGGCAATCGGCGGAGGGTGGCTCCGTTTCGGGTAGGCGGTGGGCGACAGCGCCGATAATCTAGCGATGCCACGTGGCGTTTCTTGTTATTTAAACAAAAAAACAATGGGGAGGAAACGGGGATTTAGCCGTTGAGTTGCATGGAACGTTTGGCCGGGTCTTCTCCTGGCGCGCACTGGTCAGGTGGGTCGGGGCTGCCGGTTAATATTGAGTGCCAGGTGGAGGGCGGTGATTGGCGTGGGACCCATAAATTGATGGCTGCCATTAATTCCGCACGCTGCAAGGGCAGTCGGGGGATGGCAGTAGTCACGTGCTGACTGCGGCGTACTTCACCGTAACTCCGCAAAAGCCAGGGCTTCGTCAGCCGCGAACACATCGTGAGCGACGGTGGTTCGAGGTTCATGACTATTCGGGTGAGTACTGAAGCCTCAAAACGGCGTCGTCGACTTAGTAAAGCGAATATGATATATGATATAATCAACCTAATGCAAGTAATAAATAAATTTCATTATTAGAACACATGTGGAAGAGTTGGTCACCAAATCAACGATCCTTATGACTTTTAAGCTACTAAATAAATGTATCTCTAATTAAAAAGAGTAACATATAAATAATAATAAACAATATATGTTTTATTAATAAAACATAACAAATCTAAAGCTAATTACATATAAAAAAATACATATTAAGTCATCCTATTGTATGTCATAATGAGGTGCGGTTTCATCCTACATACCACAAATGAACCAAAAATCAATGTCTCAAAGTTTCATGACAATTTGAGCACATCTACTCATTTTTGAGTTTATGGCGTGCATTTTGATCTACTTTAATGCTTTAGATGGAAAGTTACACTTTCAACGTCGCACACACAACATCATTTTTAGGTACATAATCTATCTTTTATTGTTTTTTATTTTTGTTTCTTAGTTTCAGATCAAACATCTTCTAAATTTGAAAAATAAAACGGGAAACGATGCATGTTGCGCACTTAGCGCATGATTATTATTAATCGTGCTACACAATCGTGCAAGGGGTTGCACTACATTCATGTAGTGTTTGCACGATTGACACACGATTTTGTAAACTGTGTGGCCAAACCATGTGGTTTCTCAAGACATTTCAAAACCGTTCACATGGTTGGTGCATGTTTACTAAACTGTACGATTGCACCATGCATCCTTCCTAGAATGAAAATACGTGAATTTCTAATTTTGCCCTTCATTTTAATATGAAATTCGGCCTTCATTCTCCCCCATTCAATTGTTAAGGCCCTCCAAGCATTGTCACTTGTCCCACCCTCCTTGGGTGTGCTTCCTTGTAGATCCTTCATCAAAATCTTCAAGTTCCTTTTCCAATAAGTGGTTTCTCTCTTCATCTTTGGGCTCCTTCTCTTATTAGTAGTTTTCTTTCCGCAACCATGGTGACCTAGTGTTCATGTTGGATGAATTTAATGATGACATATTTGTGATGTTTTGGACTTCCTCTAACTTCCTAAGGCTCTCTTCTCTTCCAATCCAGTGGCGTAAAATCATCTACCATGGGTTTCATTGATTAAAGGTCGGTGGTTCCATCTATTACCTTTGTTTGAAGAACCATATGCGCTTGACTCTTAAAAATGCCACTTTCAATTATTTAAAAGTATAAAATGTCATCTTCGTCTATTGGACCACTAAGGTCCGCTCGTCTGCTGGACCACTAAGGTCCCCTCGTCTGATCCATCCGCTCGTCTGCTGGACCAGCGAGCTCCGCTCGTCCGCTGGACCACTGAGGTCTGCTCGTTTGCTAGACCACTGAGGTCCGTTCGTCTGTTGGACCACTGAGGCCCGCTTGTCTGCTGGAGGTCCGCTCGTCTGCTGGACCATTGAGGTCCGCTCGTCTGCTAGACAAATGAGGTCCGCTCGTTTGCTGGACCACTGAGGTTTCGCTCGTCATATCCTTCGTGTCACAACCAACCGTAGGATTCCCGCTCTCCAACGCGCTTAATTCCGGGAGAATATACTCCTCAAGCCATCGGTCGTATCTCGACTGCCACAAAGATTCACTTAGAGTATACCCAAAGGACCGTTTCGTCGCAAGGGTCCCAATGCCGCGGACGACGCGTCAATCAGACGTCCGGTTTAAAAGATATTGATGTTTTAGTAAACAAGATACGATTGCGTTCGGGTCCGGTCCGACTTGGTCGGATCGACCCGACCAACTCGGCCCGGGGGGTCCCGCATGACCCGACCCATTTCAGCTGACCCGACCTGACCCGTTTCGGATCTGGGCCGACCTTGTCCGACTTGGTCCATTGCCCAGGCCCATTGGGCCTTGCTGGACCCGGCCCGGTTCGACTGTGGGTCCAGCCTGCGCGGGTCGCCCAACGACCTGGTTCAACATTCTCCAGCCCGATCTGACTTGGTCGGACTAGTACTGCTTCGCCAGGCCGCCCAATGGCCCGATTTTCCTATCCATCTCGGCCCGCAATGGCGGCCGATTCTCCTCCATCTCGGGCTGCCCAGCGGCCCGATTTATTTCGCCGGACTAGCCCGCATCGGCGGGCCAACTTTGATCCAGCCCGGGCGCCATTCGGGCGTCCGGTTCGTGCGACCACGCGACCGACTGAGGCCGACCGCCTCCCCTTCGCACGCGGTCCCCACTGGACCGCATGCCAGCGCACGTCGCGACCTGCCTCGTGGGTCGCTTCCCTTGACGCGGTGCCCGACCGACGCCACCCTCCTGCACCGCTGCGATCTCTGCCGCCTCGGCGTGACATCTCTTGCTTGCTGTCGACCTTGGTGCCAGCAGCTCCTACTGCCGCTGCGACCTGGGTGTCGTGGTTTGGTGCCGCCGCCATGGTTGGGTGACGCGACTTCGTGTCGCCGCCACGACCTCTCGTCGATGCTGCGACCCTTCTTGCCTGGCGCCGCGGTCCGATGCGCCGCCGACTGTTGCATCACGAAGAACGGGAAGACCGCATGAATAAAATTGTGGTAGGAGTCGCAACACAAGAACAACCAAACAACGATCCAGGTCTTTGTTAGTTTTGACCCGGATGCATTCTTGTTAGCAGGATCACAAAGAACCATAATAAGGCGGAATAATCACTAAGATATATATCCCCTTTTTATCCCGCATCATTAACCCTCCCGTATGAACGATCGATTCGCGGGTTAACTTGTTCGTGAGTTAACCCGCGTTCGTCGTTTAAAAGAAAGAACGGGGAAAAGCAATTCACACAGAAAAACATCAAACCCCTACCTGGGAAAAGGAGATCGATCGAGGAAGATCACTCATCGCCGTCCATCGATCTCCGGTTCCGATTCGCTCTCCAAGGGTATCGTCGCTGCTTTCTGATTCGTCGACGTTCGTCGTTAGAGAGGTTTCCTTCAGAGATTCAGAGTGATTCGTAAGATCACAATATGATCTCTAATTCTTGTTATCCTATTAAATGGGGAAAACGCGTCATAGCGTTTCTGTTACGCTAAGTCGTCGTCGTTACGCTGTTTCATTTATGAAACAGTGTTTCTGTTACTTTGCGTTGCAGCGTCGTTACGCGGTTTCATTTATGGAATGAAACAGTCAGCTTGTTGCTGCGTTGCAGCGAAACAATTTCGAATAAAATAAACTTTTTAAGTTTATTTTATTTTCCCTTAAAACGTTCGAAAATTAACTTTTTTCCTTGACCTGTGCCGATCGAGGTTAAGTCCTGCTTAAAGAGAACACATCATTACAAACTCAACGATGGTCTCAGATTTTTAATCCGACTTACCGTTTGTGAGTTATAAGGATTTGAAAAATAAAATAATTTTATTTACAGTTATGCCATTTTCGGGTTTTATCACCAGAGCACCCCACCGACTAAACTTAAGTCACGCTTAGAGTAAACCCGCCATCCTGAACGCAACGGTACCCTCAAATTTTTGATCTGGGTACCCGTTTAAGAGTTATTTCACTTTTTTAGGAAAACCGCTCGCAAGCTATTTAAAACTTAACATTTTTCAATGGATCATTCTGGGCACTTCGGCGCTCAGAATCACATGCCGTCTCAGCGCCTGGTCTCGAAATAATCACATATAATTTTTTTTAATAAAAGTTACATGGAATTCCATGACATTACAATACCCCCATTTGGCTTTGTTGACAACTTCAAAACATATTAGCACTTATTTTCTTGAAAACTCTAGAAACAACTGAATATGATACTAAACATAATTTGAACCTCTTGCCTTCAACGAGTGCATCAATGATTCACTTAACATCAACTCTAATCCCACATGAGTCAAGATCGATGTGAGAAATAAGAGTTAAATGAAAATATCCTCATGCAAACACTTTATTAAACTTCCATGCTCTTCATAACTTTTCCAACTTCTCCAAAAAAAACACCCCCTAATTAAACAATGAGACACTCTCCTCCTCTTCAAGATATTAGCATAAGATTTCTCCCCCTTTGTCAATAGTAAAAACACTCATAGCCATTCTTAATTCAAAAAAAATCTCTATTTATGGATAACTTCTCCCTTGAAATCCAAGGACTACATCTCCCCCTTTATTAATGAACCCAAAGAACACTTCTCTGAAATTTCACAAACTAGGGTTAGAAATACAAGCATTGAATTTATGAGAGAAATCATACCAATCCACTCTTAGTACCTTCCACGGGGGAGTGGGGTTCCCTTGTCTAACTTCTCTAGTCGAAAGGAGTTAGTTTTACTCCAAGAGAAACCAATGTCCTTCAAAATCTTCCTTGGGCAGTGCCTTCATTATAATATCATCCACTTGATTCTGTGTTGACACATACTCCAATTTCACAAGTCCTTGTTAAATCTTCTCCTTAATAAAGTGATATTTTATCTCGATATGCTTTTCCTTTAACGATATATGATATTTTTTCTAAGACTAATAACACTCAAGTTATCATACATGATACCAATGTGAGATTTCGCCTCAACTCTAATATCTTTAAGTTGTTGCTTCATGCATAACAATTGAATAAAATATTGAGTAGCTGATATATATTCAACCTGTATGGTGCTTAAGGAAACACATACTTCTTACTTAGCTAAGAAATGCAAAAACTTCCAAGATAAAAATCACCACTAGATGTTGACTTCCTGACATCAACTGAACCTACCCAATCTACATATGTGAATCCCAATAGCCCTTGTCATGATGTTCTATGATAAAATAACTCTAAATATATAGTATTATTGATGTATCTAAGCATCCTCTTCAATGATAACATATATTTTTCTTTGGGATAACCTTGGTAATGTATATCTTGGCATGGATCAAAAACTATATCATTCCATGTGATTGTTAGATAAAAAACTTCCAATAATATATCTATATCCCATTATATCGACCTCCTTAACATTACAATATTTTAACAACATCATCTGGGTAGAATATAGAGATTTCATTGGCCTTGAATCTTATATTCCAAACCTCCTTAGAACTTACTTTGAATAGTTTTCTGGAGAAATACATGTTTCATTCATTCCTTGAACCTCCATTTATTAAATCAAATGACATTAATTGTTAATATTGGACTAGTGATTTTACTTGAACTCCATGACCTCCAAATATTCACAGGGTTCTTCACTCATATATAATATTTAAAAGACTTTTTAAATTCATCACCAACCCCCCTAATTTCAACATCATATTAATTTAGGTATTCTTAAATTTTGGGGATACCATTTGTTGAAAATAACTCCCCCTGAAATACATAATTTAGAATCCTAGAAAAATAGCCAGCTGATACTTGTCATGTTAATATTTTTGGGATGTGAAGTCTGGTTTCAGTTGACCTAATTTAGTTCACCGAAATTTCATTTATTAGAAGGTGTATTGGCTCAATGTGTAGACAATGGCATCAAGATCTCTCTAAGAGGAAATTGAACCATCATAAGTTCACTTATTTTGATGGAGTTACAATTAAGATATGGAGGTTTCAAAAGTTTAGTGAGTGAGGATGATTAGGTTGGTTTGACCCACTATCAGGGTCATGTTTTGTTGATCATATTTTTAGGGGAGTAGGTTTAACTTGTTGACCAACTAAAAATTACTATATAAGTGGGTGGGACCTTTTGCGCAATGTTGAGGAGATCAAGAGGTGCATTAATTATAGAGAACCGAGAGCTTATAAAGATTACCTTTACTTTTTAATATGTATTTTAATTTCTTATACTTTCACTAAATTTAAAGAAATCAATAGTTCCCATGAACATATGAATCATTATATGAAACACATTAATCTCTTGTGTCCTTTACTTGCTTTGTACCACTATTGTATATTTTTTTGCTGCTTTAAATGCGTGTGAGTTTTGATTGAGTGTGTGATGGATGACTTTGTATGGTGAGTATGGTGCAAAATCTTCCTATTTATGGTACACTTAGTCGGGATAAGTTTTGAAGGTCTTATTTTCACAGTACAGAGCCTATGGTGTGTGAATTTCTAATGGATTTAAGACTTGAGTTCCATTGGTTAAACTGATGAATAACTTCCTAATATGTGGTATCATATCTCAACTTGTGGCTTAGTGATCGCTCAATACGCTCAAAGGAAACTCAAGTTTTTATCTCTCTTTCCTTTGATGGAATTTCATTTTAGTGGGATTCCACTGTCAATGGAAGTTATAATGTCAGATAATGGAAAGGTTTGAGTAGATAAGTTTGATGGAACATATTTTGACTTTTGGAGAAAGAAGATGGATGATCATCTGATTCAAAAGGGCTTGGATTCTCCACTTATTGGTGTTTGTCCAGATAAAATGGAGAAGGTGGAATGAGAATGGTTGGATAGGAAGGCACTGACACTAGTGAGGATTTCTTTGGCACAATATGTTGTATTTAAAATCCATGAAGTGAAGATGATGATAAAGCTCATGAAATACCTGAAATATATGTACGAGAAACCTATGACACTTAATAAAGTGTTCATGATGCGATGACTGTTCAGCTTGAGGTTATAAAAAGGATGAACAATGAAAGATCACATGAATGATTTCAATATGATCTGAGGGCATGTCGACTTGGTGAAGGTGAATTTTATAGATACTATATGAGTACTTCTACTATTATCATCGCTACCAATGAGTTGGGATGTGATAGTTACTACTGTTAATAACTCATACAAAAATATAGGACTGGTACTTTTGGATTTCCATAATTTGATTCTCAATGAAGAAATTCATAAGAAGGAAGTTCAAGCATCATATGATAATGCTCTTAATGTTGACATACAATGACAATCACCTCAACAGAAGATCATCAAGAAATTTAGAATAATCATATTTAAGCTAGTCTCAAACACTCTTGATGGACACTTCAGATAGTTTAAGGAGAGATTTTCTAAAACATAATATGAAGTCACATCCATGGAAAAGGGGAATTATGCATCAATGATAAGAACTTTGATGTTTGAGATCATTTGTACATGACCATACATTTCATTTTTAGTGAGTGTTATAAGTCAATTCATGTTGAATCCAGGAAAGGGACACTGAGAGGCTGTCAAATAGACCCTTTAGTATTTGAAAGGAATAAAATATACAATTCTTTTCTATGGGATGAATGATCCTATGCATTGATATATTGATCTTGATTTTTCTGGTGATTCAGACACCTGAAAGAGCAAAAAAATATATGTATTTACCTACAGAGGAACAATGTTCAGTTATATGTCATGACTATAACAAATTATTACTCAACGTACAACGAAAGTAGAGTATGTAGATACATCGAAACCCATAAAGGAAATGGTTTTGTTTATACGGTTATTGAAGAAACTTTAAAGAAGTCAAGAGGAAGAAATATTATTCAGTGATAATCAGAGTGTGATTCACTTGGATTGAAATCCATTCTTCTATACGAGGACAAAGAATATTTAACTGAAACATCATTTCATACATAATTTGATGGAGGATAAGAAGATGGATCTATGAAAGATAGTCATAATCCAAAATTTGGTGGACATGTTCACTAAGTTGATAATTCAAGAACTTTTGTGACAGTATAATGCCTTAATAGGACTTGGGTGAATGGAGTAAAGGTGGAGGAAAACCACATTTTGTGAATAAGAAAAGAAGTTTTCAATATTTTCCAAAGTTTTGGAGAATTTACAAAGGTTCTCTAAAACAATTCTTAAAGTGGGATATTTTGGGGGTGTCAATTTTGGTTTGAGTTCACCAGATTTAGTTCACAAAAATTTTATTTACCAAAATATGGATTTTCTTGATGTTTAGATAACGATAATCGGATCTCTCCAAGAGAAAATGGAACCATCGAAAGTTCACATATTCTGATGGAGTTACAATAAAGCTAGGAAGGTTATGAATTTCAATGTGCATGGATGACCAAGTTAGTTTGACCTACTATGGCAGTCATGTTGTGTTGATCGCGTTTTCAAGGGAACATGTTTAACTTGTTGATTGGTCGACACTTACTATATAAGTAGGTGGAAATTTCAGTGCAATATGAAGGAGATCAAGATGGTAACATCCTAAGATTATATGATATATTTCTCTTTAATAAATTTAAAATGTTTGATAGATTTATTTACATGAAAAACCAAGTTTAAATGAACTGTGATATACTATTAATATATTATTATTTAATGTGACAGTTATTGACTAGCTGTTGGACTGACAGGTATGAATATGACTAACTAAATTATGAAAAAATAATTTTTACATATGTATAAAATGAATTAATTGGTTATCAATTGGTTAGAAATTAAATTAAAATTATTTTGAAGGTAAAGAGAGATGTTTTTATAAAAGACTATTTTTATGTGTATAATGCGATTTTATCTTAATAAATTAAATTAATATATATTGATGAATTATTTTAATTAAATGTGTAGATAATATATTTAATCAAATATTTTAACATTCATTTAATAGTTTTTACATGTCAAGGAATGAAGGTAAACTCAATTTCATGCTTAAAAATGAATTTTGCTAAAATGATTTTGTTACATTTTGCGCCCTTATTTTAAAATGAATTTATGTCGCTTATGGAAATTGAATCTTATAAAATAGATTTCATATTTGGAATTAATATAATTTTAATGAACCTACCTAAATACCCTATCAAATGGGTACCCAACCCGACACGTCACGTACCCAAAGGGCCTTCCCGATCCCCATGGGCTGGTGACTAGCATCCGAGCATCAAATAACAACCGGAGGGAATGATTTCAACCAACCTGAAGCAAAAAAATGACACATATATACAACATGAACAATAGTGGAAAAGATAAACAAATTAAATAACTGAAAATAGACAGTAGAAACCAACAACTCAAGAGTAGAAACAATCTCCAATTACAATTCCAACCATAAAGGACTACCAAATAGAAAAAAAACTACTCCATGTGATAGAATGGAAAGACTCCCACCATCTCATCACTAGCCACTCAACTAAACTAATAGAAAACCTCATCGCCTCACTACGACGCCTTGACTTTCCCTGCATCGAAATACATAACCAGATCTATGCACCATCAAAGGGGTATGCAGGGTGTGAGATAACAAGCTCAGTAGGGTCTCACCTAGGTGTTATATAATAATTATCTGTACAAATAACTCAGGTATGTTCATTTTAAATAAAACATGGAATGATAAGAAGTAAATCAGTTTTATCAAGATGTGGTAAATACTTTCCTTTTTCAATAATTCCAAAATAAAGGCAGTTATATCAATTTCAATAATTATTTCCATTATCACTTACTAAAAACCAAAGCATGCATATCAAATCCAAAATAGTTTAAAGTCAATCATAGGTAAATCATGCCAAGGAACTCAACATGATAGGCTAGCAGACTACTCATACCACAACAAATGACTGGCACACAATAAGTTCTTAGAACACATGCCTAAGGAGCAGAGGAACACCCCATGAGTGAACCCCCTAACAATGTCAAAAACACGTCCCTAGAATAACATGCCTATGGAGTAGAGGAAATCCCCATGATCAAACCTCCTAATGGTAATATAGATGATGTACCTAAGCTAAACCTTCCACCCACATACCCAAGGATTCCCATGTGTTGCATTTCATAAATCATTTCAATGCATAGAAAGTACCACTTTTCTATTTACCAAAACTAGGGAAAACCACCTTTTATCAAAAATCCATTCACACACACAAAACAATCATGCCAAATTTATTTAGAAACAAATTTATAAAAATAGGAGAAATACATTTCATCCAATATAGGCTAGAGATGAAACCACCTACCTCCAAACTTGGGTCGCACACACCCACAATGAGATTCAACAGGGAACACAACAACAACAATGAATGCCCTAGAACCAATATACACATCTCATAATTGATTCAATTTAACAAAAGGGTTAGTAGAGAAGAGGAAACAACACATACCTTAAAAATTCACAACCCCCTCACCACAACCAATAAAGGAAATGACCTCTGTAATAAGATCACACAATGAATCTAGAGAGAGACAAAAGGAAACATCACTACAGATCAATGAATCTGATAACGCAATGAAATAGTGCTACCGTAATTAAAGAAACAAAGAATAAGAAAGTATTGATCACTTAAAGAGATTCGATCTAACCACAATGGTGATACAACCTCGAATGAATCAATCTAGAATGAAAAAAGACTCCTAAAATCACTGGAGAACCCTTCTAGGTCGAGAGTAAGGAGGACTGCAGAAGAATGAATAAAAATAAACTGACACAACACCCTAAAATCCTACCTACCGATAGTTACATGACATGTAACCCATATTACATGTTGATTAATCCATGATGCTCTAGTACGTCAAAAAACCCATCACCTTTTTATTAAAAACCGATCTTTAATATTTACACAGTGTGTAACTCCAACACAACATGTATTGCTTTCATGTTGTGTACCATGTTCACGACTTGTGTATAGAAACCAAGTACATATAGTGTAAAGCCTTAACATGCCATGAAATATCCTAGTACACAACAAAAAACCTAGATTCTTACACAAAACCCCAAACCAACTCAGGAATTCCACGTACTTGGGAAGAACCATGCAAATCCATTAACCCATTTATACCTAGATTCTGTTAATTCAAAGAACCATACATCCCCAAAATTTAGGTCATTTTATCCAATAAATTATATCCATCTTTGGAAGTCCCAATACACACCCAATTAAAGAGGAAAAATATAAAGGAGAAGGGAAATACCTGAAATATGATAATGGGATGTTATAAACTCCCCACCATAAGACTTTCCATCCTTGGGAAGTCATATAGAAGAATGAAGTCCAGTAAAGAGGTGAGGCCATTGCTCCCTCATCAATGACTCACACTCCCAAGTATCATGATAATATGATCCATGTTTCCATAAAACCATGACCAACAAAATAGTCTTTCTACACAATAATTTCACTTGAGAGTGAATGATCTCTACACACTGTTCAACAACAGAACTGTCTGGCTCTAACTCAATTGCTTCCCAACTTAGAATATGAATGGGATTAAGATGATATTTCTTGAGATGTGATACATGGAAAACATTGTGAATGCTTGTAAAATTAGTTGGAAATTCCATCCAATAAGTAACCATATCAAGTCTCTCAATGACCTCAAACGGTCCAATATATCTTAGGGCCTGATGGTAACCCAACTGTGGAAAAACTTTCAAGAAAATCTGGTCACCTATGAAAAACTCCAAAGGAAAAAATTGTTGGTTTGAATTAGATTTATATCGACTCTACACTGTAAATAGACACTGACATATATCCTAAATCCTCACAGATGTATCCTGAACCAAACTTAGTCCCAACAAAGAAGCTTCACCCACCTCCATCCAACAAAGAGGTTTCCTGCACGAGCAACCCTACAAAGCCTCAAAAGGATCCATTATGATTGATTACTAATAACTATTGTTATAAATAAAATCACTCATTCCCAGATGGCTCCCAAGATCCAACAAAATCCAAGACACATGCATGAAGTATATCCTTCAGAATCTGAATAACACACTCTATCTGGCCGTCTGGCTATGGATGGTAATCTGTAGTCAATATTACCTAATCCCCAATCCGTTCTAGAGACTTTTATAAAACCTTGAAGTAAATCTAGGATACTTGTATAAAACAACAATATAAGGAACCTCATGTAACCTCACAACTTCCTACACATACAACTTACCCAAATCTTCAACTTTTGCAGCGTCTTTGATTGGAACAAAATGAGATGACTTTGTAAATTGATCAATCACCACCTAGATAACATTACTCCCTCATGGAGTATATAGTAATCTAATAACAAAGTACATGGATACCTCATAAAATTTATAAAGAGGAACTAAAAGAGGCTGAAGTAATCTAGAAGGTTTCATATGCTCTACCTTTATTTACTGGTAGGTGTAACAATGAGACACATACTAAAAAATTTCATGTTTCATACCCAGCCACCAGAATCACTGTCTCATTTCATAATACATATTTATAGTTCTCAGATGAACGTACCATGAATAACTATGACAATAAAAAAAATGATCTCCCCAATGATGTCGGGATAACAAATCAATCCCCAAAATAGAGTATACCATATAAAGAAAGGGAACAACATGAAATGACCTTCCCACCATATAGGGTTTCTTGAATTCCACTAAACTAGTCATCCTACTTCTGAATATGAAAAATAGACTCAAGGATAGATGAAGATAATTGAACACTAGTCAAAACCATGCCTGAAACATCCTTCTAAGCATCTAGATGTAGCTAAGTGAAGTGTCCCATCAGGTTTCATTCTTCCTTCGATCCTGAAATAGATTTCAAGGGTACTTTCCTGCTAAGATCATATACAATGAAATTCCCCTTCCCCGAGGTGTTGACGATATCAAATTCAAACATCTAAAGATATTCCAACCACCCCCTTTTTCTAAGATTAAATTCCTTATGATAATAATATAACTCAAACTCTTATGGTCACAAAATATTATGATCCTTCCCCCAAAAAGATAATGCATCCAACACTTAAGAACATGCATAACTGTATCAATCTATAAATCATGAGTGAGGTAATTCTTATCATGTGTTTTAAGATGACAAGAACCATAAGACACTACATGATCATCCTACATGATCACACAACCCAAACTAGCCCTAGAAGCATAAAAAAACCACATATCCCTTACCGATCTCAAGTAAGATCAAAATAGAATTCAATGTTAGAAGTATTTTCAACTTTTCAAAAGAGGACTGACATGTTGTATACCATATGAATTTCACCCCTTTCATAGTAAGAACAGTAAAAGGTGACACTAACTTTGAGAAATACTTGAAAAACCATCAATAGTATCTAGCAAGACCGAGGGAGCTCCAAATCTTAAAGATGTT
The DNA here is from genome assembly GCA_963277665.1 of Viscum album. NCBI lineage: Eukaryota > Viridiplantae > Streptophyta > Magnoliopsida > Santalales > Viscaceae > Viscum > Viscum album. The sequence continues at coordinate 376,462,531 of OY728119.1, forward strand.
ACACAACTCTTTCCATGACAAGATAACCTTCACCTTCTTAAGATTAACTGATAATCCATGCTCAGAAATCACATGCCCCAATAAATTCACTTCTTGGATCCATAAATTACATTTAAAAAGATTTCCATATAAACGGTGAATTCTCAGGATTTCCAAAACAAAAACTCAGATGGTGCTCGTGCTCATGCTCAGGTCTCTAGTAAACCAAAATTTCATTTACGAATACTACCACAAAAGTGCCAATATACTAATGGAATATTTGATTCATCAAATCCATGAAAACTGAAGGAGAGTTAGTCATACCAAACAACATAACAAGATATTTATAATGACCATACCCGCTCCTAAAGATATATTTAGTATATCACACTCCCAAACTCTGAGTTAATGATAACCTGACCGAAGATCAATCTTCGTAAACCAATTTCCCCCCATTAACTAATCAAAAAAATCATCTAAATGAGGCAAATGGTAATTTTTCTTATTCACTACCCATTTTAACTTCTGATAATTCACACATAATCGGAGTGAACCATCCGCCTTCTTAGAAAAGAGCACTGGGGATTCCCAAGGCGAAACACTAGGGTGAACAAAACCCTTATCCACCATATTGTTCAACTTAATCTTGATCTCTTTCAGCTCCATTGGTGTCATACGATAATAAGGTATCAATATCGACTGTTTCCTTAGAACCAGGTCAATTTTAAACTCTACCTCTCTCTTTGGAGGAAACCTGGAGAAATATTTTGGAAAAACATCAAGAAAACCCCAGAAAACTATGGGAAGATCAAAAATAGAAGAAAAATCATTGGGATCAATTATAACAATGGAAAAAACTCCTAAGCTCTGGGTGGGAAGGTCCTGCATAACCAAACCTCATATCCCACTCTACTTAAAATAATCACGAGCTTTAATAATCCACAATAAATGAAACACACTGATGATAAAAATCAACCTCAACTCGATGATAAATAATCCAATATGTACTGATGATGATGCCAAACAAATATTGATTGAGAACAATAAAATTCAAAACTAGCTTCGTATCAGCTATTGATAGTGCATAAGAAGGACAATGAAACCTTTTCTCTTTTATCTTCCCTAGATGTGTCACTAAGTCCATAAAAAAGGAAATAAGTTCATCGAAAGGTTAAGCATATCAACAAAATTTATAGATATAAATGAGTGGTAAGAACCAATATCAAATACAGAAATCTCTATCAAGGATGCAATAAAGATGCTAACTCCCACTATCATTGGACCCACGTACAAATTCTCTAGAAACTAATATACTTCATGAAGGTAATTCACTCCTGATGTTTATGGATGGATCCCGTAGTCTTTGAAGCATCTAACTGCACTGCAAAAAACTTTAGAGCTAACGATCCCTGATCATATCGAGTAGTATACATGGACTGATAGAAGCATTGTATATGACCGTAACACACACAACTGTTACCCATCTTTACTGGCATGGGACAGGAATTTCATGTGTGTCTGAAATTTACACATTGATATAAAGTTAGAGGAACACTGATAGCAGTAACCAAAGGTGCTGAGGAGGCCTGCTACTAAGAACCAACTCTGCCACTCTTGTGATGATCCAGCTAATTTATATTTTTCCCTAGAAAACAACTAAATCTACCACTAGGTGGAAGAGAAGAGGAATAATATATAACCTTTCCTACCATATTCATTTATACCATCATAACAATGTCCACTATCTCCACATATGTCAAAATATTCAGTATAAATACCTGTGATTTGATATCTGGTTGTAAACCCTACATGCATGTCTAAGTCTTCATTTGACCACTCTTCACCATATATGGTGCAAAACAAACCAGATTAACAGACTAATTGGTGTATGACAACACCAAACGCTCTCCCTACTATAAAGAAAGAAACTCCATAGACTTCATCATCATTAGTGACTCTAGAAAAAATTGTTGGAAGAAGAGAGTCTTGAAACCCTTATAGTCTAATCCCACATGCTATCAATCTATAACATGGAACCCCACCACCTTTTTTTGGTAACCTCAAGTTGAAATTTTACACATTTCACCTTGATACTCTCAAGTGTATATAGAAAGTCAAAGATATAATCGATCTTATCCATCAAGTCCTCCATATCATAAGGTTCATTCCTACCTTTAAAGGATGGTGTCTTCTCATTCAAGAACTCCCATGATTGATCCCAGTCTCCTCCAGCTCGTGGTTGTACCTCAATAACTATGTTCTAAACTTGCAGTACATTCTGATCAATAACATGAACTTCCTGCAAGACAGCCGCAATCAGATTCCGATCTTTCATAGGATTTCCTTGAGGAGAATCAACTACAACCTTCTGAGGAACTCGCATAACACTTCTTGGAGGCATACTGCTACACATTGAAACATAATAAATGATCATATGATAGAATAATATCAATTAAAACTAGAAAACCCATAATAAAAACTGAGATTATAATCAAAACTCAAAATAGGAGACACACATCCCATGGTAACTTGAGTCTCATCATGACAAGAGCTGGATAGTTACTCACTACAATATACCTATAAAGTCTAAAAAATCCTATCTCCAGTCTACCAAACATCCCAAGATAATGAATCTCAAGGAAAAACCAACTTTGACACCAAACTATAACTAACCGACACAAATACCCTCTCAAACTGGTACTTAAACCGACACATAACATGCCTGAATGGCGTTCTGGATCCCCACATGTTGGCAACTAGCACCCAAGAATCAAACAAAAACCAAAGGAAATAATTTCACCTAACCTGAAGCAACAACATGGAAAATATATAAAACCGAAACAATAATAGAAAAGATAAATATATTCCATAACTAAAAACAGACAATGAAAAAAACAACAACTCACAAGTAGAAATAATATCCAAATAAAATTCCAACCACAAAGGACTAACAAACAGGAAAACAACTACTCAATGTGATAGCATGGACATACTCCCACCATCTCACCACCAACTTCAGCTAATAGAAAACCTTTCCACCTCACTGTAGTGCCTTTTCTTTCCCTGTATCAAAATACATAACCAGGTCTACACACCATCGAAGTAGTATGTAAGGTGTGAGCTAACAGGCTCATTAGAGTTTCACCCAGGTGTTCCATAACAAGTATCTATAAAAATAACTAAGGTATGCTCATTTTAAATAAAACATGGAAATATAAGCAATAAAGTAGTTTTATCAAAATGTGGAAAATATTTCCCTCATTCAAAAATTCTAAAAAAAGGCAGGTATATCAATTTCAAGCATAATTTCCATTACCACTTACCAAAAACCAAAGCATTCATATAAAATCCAAAACATTATAAAGCAAACCACATGTAAATTACATGACAGAACTCAATAGGTTAGGCTAACAGACTACTCTTACTACAACGAATGACTAGTTCACAATAAGTCCTTCAAACACAAGATGAAGGAGAAGAGGAACACCCCATGAGTGAACCCCCAAAAAATTTCAATAACATGTCCCTATAATAACAGGCCTAGGGAGCAGAGGAAAGGCTCATGAGAAAACCTCCTGAAGGTAACATAGAATATGTCCCTAAGATAAGCCTTCTACCTACATACCTAAGGATTCCCATGTGCTATATTTCATAAATTATTTCAATGCTTAGAAAATAACCCTTTTCCACTTAACAAAAACCAGCAAAAAACCACATTTTATCAAAAAACAATTTACATATAGAAAACAATCATGCCAAATTTATTTAGAAACAACTTTATAAAAATAGGAGTAATAAACTTCATCTAACACAGGTTAGAAACGGAATCACCTACCTCAAAACTCGGGTTTTACATGCCCGTAATGGGATCCACCAACAAGAAGGAACATAACAATGATAACAGATGCCCTAGAACCAATCTACACATCTTAGAAATGATTCAATTTAACAAAATAGTTGGAAGAGAAGAGGAAAAAACACATAACTCAAAAAATAATAGCCTATGCACCACAACCAATAAAGGAAATGACCCCCAAAACAAGACCGCACAACAAATCTAGATAGATACAAAAAGAAAAATCACTATGGGTCAACAAATCCGATAACACAACACAATAACACTACCATGATCAAATCAATGAAGAAGAAGAAAGGTTTAATCACCTAGAGAGATGCGATCCAACCATAATGGTGATCGAACACTGAACAAATCAATCTGGAATGAACATAGACTCCCAAAATCACTAGATAGCCCTTCTAGGTCAAGATCATGGTGTTATGTAGAAGAATGGATAAAAATCAACCGATGCAGCACCCTAAAACCTTACCTCCCAATATTTATAGTATGTGTAACCCCTTTACATGTCGTGTAATCCACGATGCACAAGTATGCCAAAAAACCCATCAACTTTTTATTAAAACCTGATATTTAATATTTACATGGCTTGTAACTCCTACACGATATGTATTACTTTCACGCTATATACCAAGTTCATGACTTGTGTCTAGAGACCAAGTACACATCGTGTAAACCCTTTACACACTATATAATATCTCATTACATAACAAAAAACTAAGATTCTTACACAAAAACTCCATACCAACTCGGGTGTTCCCTATACTTGGGAAGAATCCCACAAATCCATTAACCCATTTATACCTGGAATCCATTAATTCAAACAAACATGCACCCCAAACTGTAGGCTATTTCCCCCAATAAATTTTCTTCATCATCAGGAGTCCCAATATGCACCCAATTAAAGAGGAAAAATATCAAGGAGAAGGGAAATACCTAAAATATGGTAATAGGATGTTATAATAATTAATATAATTTAATAGGTTCAACTTAATTTTTAGTTATAATTAATAGTAAAAATAGTAAAATATTATTACCATGGTTAGGGTTAAAAAGGGTTTATAGGGGGGGGGGGTAACCTAAGAGACAAGGTTTAAAATATCACAAAAAATTTGATTTAATTTTATTGGTTGATAATATTTTGAACTTATCCTTCCTATCTTAAAATATTTGGCATTTTGGAGCCACTTTACTTGAGTAATTCATTATTATATTTTAATCTTTTAAAAAATTCCAAGCGCATCCTCTCCCTCCCTTATAAAATAATACTATACGTTCTCTCCTCCTCACACTACATTAACCTTATATCTCAAAAATACCTACCTTGATACCATTATAACATCCCTATTCACATCCTATAGGTCTTGGTTTGGCTATAATACCATCTTTCAAGGCTTAAGGTCTAATCCAAAGAAGGTTTCTCAACGAAGAGGTACAACTCTTAACCGAATTCTTTTAATTTTAATTTTTGTTCCACATTCTATAAAAATGATGTATATATAATAACATGATTAATCTAGTATCATAAATATAATGAGATATTATTATGTTGATTATGAAACCTTTACTCACCCATTTCTTCATCAAATGGGAAATGAAAGCATCGTTCATGCGTATGGGTAGACTACTGTCTCATAAAGTGATGCATTTCATATTTCATTACCATCATTAATGGTTAGTTATTATGATGGATTTAATGTTTATATATTATATTTATTACATAATTATTCTTTTGTAATTATAATATCTTATCCACCTTCTTATCTTTTCATCCTTTGGAAAATAACAACGTCACTCGTGTGTACGCGTGGACTACCACCTTTACCAAGCTATGTGATTCATTTTTCATTTCTACTTTACATGAATGAAAATAAGGATAAATTTAATGAATATATATGATATTTATGATATAATAATTATTCTATAAAGATAAAATATTATTTATATTTCTTTCATTCCATCCATCGAAAAGTGTAAACATCACTTGTGCGTACATAAAGACTACCATCTCCATGAAGTGCTGCAATTCATTTTTTATCACCACTTTATATGAATGATTATAAAAGTTTATATGATGAATAAATATGATACTTATTCTATTAATAATATTTTGGATATGATTAAACCATGAACAAGTTTCAAGTACTAGGACTATCTGAATGAAACATGCATGGAAAACAGACCAGTTTTCACCTGAATGTTCATTTTAATAATGAAATTGTTAAAAAAAGGATAATTTGAAAATATAATGGAATCATAAATAGTAATTTATGAATGAATATTGTTTTTAATATATTTATAATAAATATATATTTATCATATAGGATATTTGAATGCATACCAAGCAAGACGAAACTTGAGGTAAGGCTTTATGTTACAATCTCAATTCTTTTCAGGACTGTCAATGCTAAATTTTCATTGAGGAAAATTATATGGATACTAACCTTTAAAACCCATATATTTTCAACTCATATGTTTATTTATGGGTTTTTATGTATTATTCCCATTTATATCTCTTTGATACTTAAAATGACAGAGAAAATGTTTTTAAATAAAAGCTGACCTTATTTAATCTTTGGATAACAAAATTTTTATTCCATGTCCATAATCTTCAAAATTGTTTTATGAAAGTTATTAAATATACTTGAAATGTTTTAAAAAAGAAATTTTCACTACTTTTGAATTTATTTAATTTTTTTAAAAAGTAATCCATTTAAATAATTTATTTTTCTGAACATTTTAGTTTTTAATTTTTATAAAGGCGTGAAAGGAATGATTTCTTTTAACATATACAACTCAATTTTTTTTTCCTCCATAATGAATGTTATTTGCTTTGAATATTCCTTTATTTTTTTTGATTATAAAAAAAAAGGATTTTATCAATATTTTGGGAAATTTTATTTAAAATGTTATCAAAAGAAAAATACATTTTCTCATGTTTTCAAATAAAGATTTGAATGAAATTTTAAAGGTATTTTTCATCTATGTAAACATCCATTATGGATTACTATAATTCACCATGTATATTATCTTATAATACCATCCAATTTATTTCTTTGGATGGATTATGATGATGATGATTTAAGGATGATTCTATGAAACCCATTTTCCCACGAGTTAATTAAGTTATGATGAAACCTTTATGAAACCCGTTTTTTTTCATGGGTTATGCTATGATGAAATGATGAATTGTTTATGAAACCTATTTCCTTTCCATAATTTATGATATGATGGTATAATTAATGTTTTATGATCTTATGGAACACATATGTATTCTTTTCATTATGTTATAGGTGGGCCCAGAATTATATAGCTTTACAATGCATAGGGTAATAATAGATATCTCATGATATAATGACTAGAATGGGGAGTGAACCCAATTCAGTAAAGAAATCTATACACTATGATAATCTTGGGAGTGAACCTTGACTAAGGAAATGATTGAATAGGGAGTTAACCTAATCCACTATAATATCCTTGGCATTAATCCTTGATTAAGGAAATAATTTTATATGTTTATGAGTATTCCAAAAACTTATTATGATTATGATGTGTTCACATGTCTCATGGTTGATTATTTATGATTACACAAACTTATGACTAATTTCTATTTTTATGAAAAATTCTTATGCCATGATTTATAATTAATGATATTTGATTGATTATGTATGATTATTTTAATATATGATCATATTCTAATACCCTTATGCATATCTTATGTACACTTATGATCATTGATTGATATCTATTATGTTTACCCTTACTATGAATTTGAGCTCACCCATTCTTATATTTCTTTTTACCAAGTTATAAATAAAGTTTGTAAATAGGGAATGTCTAAGAAGTGTTTGTGTGAGAAGATCTTTGTGGGGTATGTTGAAGATATTTTATTAAATAAGATGATTATATATCTAGTATCAAAATAATTTAAACCTTTACAATTTTGGGGTGTGTTTTATTACGAGATGTATTTAATATTCATCTAAAATGATGTAATATATATATATTAAATGATTGGGTCACCTTAGTTGGTATCTGAGTAGATTTTAGTTAATATTTGAATATTAGTATTATAAAAATCTATTAGAAACCCTAGTAATAAGTCTAAGTATATGATAACACCCCTAAGATTTGGTAAAGTATATATTTTGTGGTTTTCCTAGAAAATACATCCCTATCTGGATACTAGAAAGTGGATGTAGCTATGGCACAGATTCACCTAGGAGTAATAAATCTAAAAAGGTTAGATTGGGTATTAAATTGATCATCACTGATGCATAATGAGTGGGCCTAAGACTAAACAAATATCTAAACATTCTTTGGGGATATGCTTGGGTTAATTCACATTTTATTTATAAAACATCATGACATATTTTAATATATAATGATAATGAATGACCTAGGTTAAACCTAAGGTTTCATAGATTGAAAAGAAGATGTCATGATTTAAAAATCATATGAATGATTTTTCATGATTACATGATTACTCACTATTATTATTGTTTCTCACACTATGATTTTTAGTCTTAGTAAATGGATGGAACTATTAGAAATTGTGTTAATACTAAATGTGATGGCCAATGAAATGACTATCCTCATGAAAAACCAAATTAAATGGGAGATGGGATAAGAAATCTTGCAACTATTCTCACCCAGCTCTCTCAATCTATGAATGGTAACATGAATCATGATAATGTTACAAACAACCAAAGGAAGGTATAACTCACTATTAAGTATTTTATGAGGAAACATACACCTTCCTTCACTGGTTCCTTTGATCCACTAATTTCCAAGAAATGGAATAGTTTCACTAAAAATATATTTTCCATTCTTCAGCGTTCATAATATGAATAAGTTATTCTGGTAGTATATCATTTGAGAGGAAAATCATATCAATCATGGAATCTTATCAATAATACAAGGCAAGAAGAGGAAATTAAATCCATGAAATGGGAAGATTTTAAGAAGGTATTTTTCAATAAGTATTTTTGAAGAAATCATTATAAAAAAATATAAAGGGAATTTCTGGAACTTAAATATAAAGTTGACGAATCCATTAGCACCTATAAGGAAAATTTCACCAAGATTACAAGGTATGTTTCTGGTTTTATCATTGATCCTAAAAGAAAAGTTAACCAATTCTTCACTATCTTGAGAGCAAGTATTTGAAAGTAATTTTTTATAAGAAAATTTGATAGTTATAAATAAATCATTCGATATGATATCAAGATGGAATTGGAAATTATAGACTCTTAGTGTTATCATAGTTTTTGGAAAAAAAAGAGAAAGACTAAGTCTTGATGAAATTATAATAATAAAACCCTTGGAGGAAATAAAATTAATCTTAATTCATGTCAGAAGTATGGATAGAAGCAGATAGGAAATTGATTTATGGAGTTTGGTAAATGGCCATCTAGAAAAATAATACCGAATTGATGTGCAAAGTCCATTCAATGAAATGAGTATTGAAAATGATCTACCAAATGTTCCACCCACACTCTAATGCTATGATTGTAAGGATTTTAGACATTATGCCAATCATTGTATGAATATGCGGTTTAATGATGATAATTGGAGTTGTAAACCTCTTAATCCCAAAGACAAATGGAAATATCACATGTTCACAATTGTTGAAGTGGGTCATGAGAACCAAGTGGTGCAAGGTACACTTACCATCTACTCTAGAATTAGAAATTCTATATTCACTAGTAGAAATAGTGGATTCAACATCAAAGTAGTGATGTTGGTTTTTTATAAACCGATGAAAAATGTATCTACAAGCACTTTTTGGCATCAGTTTTAACATAAAATGATGCTAAATATTTTATATATTGACCTTTTGGAGATAGTTTTTAAGAAAACCGATGCAAAAAATAGCCATCAAAAGGTTTTATGGAATCTTTTTTTACAAAAACTAACACCATAAATTAAAAAATAATAATTATCGGCATCGGTTTTCATAAAAAATGATGCCATTAATCAGTTTTAGGTACTGGGTTATGTAAAAACCGATGCCAAAAACATTTTAAAAAATACCGGGGTCGCAAAACCCTAATTTTTTGGATATAAAAAACTATTTTTCTCGACTCAAGATGACTCCAAAGGTGACTCGCTGATCCTAAACAATCATTATTATTGATTTTCTTCTACTTTTATCATCATTTCATGATCTGTGGTCTCGATTCTTCATCCTCTATCATTGTTTCATCATCCATGGAAGTATTTTGTATTTGGAAATCGTTTTCCGACTGACCATCAACCATAGTTGGATTTTATTTCTTTATTCTTGTTTATTGTTCATTTCTACAAATATTTTTGTTAGATCTTGTAGTGTTTATTCTTCCAATGAATTCGAGGGTGAAATTTTAGATTAAGGATCCATTTTCCTTATTAAACTCAAAATTTTATAAGTTTTTTTTTTAATTTTAAAGATAAATTATTTGCAATTTAGTTATATTTTTGAGCTATTGTTTTAATTGTTTGTATGTAGTTGATTGTTATTTATAATTTTTTTTAAATATTGTTTATTTTTATAATTTTTTTATTTGATGAAATTATAAAATGGTATTGATGATATTATGAAATGAAAAATGATATATGGTGTCATCGTTCATCAATATAATGTACATCACATATAATGACTCCATATTTTTCACTCATTAAATTAATACAATCTTTAATAAATTTTGACACACGTGACACCAAACTAATGTAACAACTCTGTAAAATGAAATAATACATGTATATGATTGAAAATAATTAAATTATAATATCAATAAACCACATTTATATAATATGAAAATAAAAAATTTACTATTTTTAAATTCATAAGATAGATAATTTATATTACAATAGGATTTTTTTAAAATAAAATATGTTAAAATTTTGTGAAATTGATCTTAATAAATTAAATTGACTAATTTTAAATGATAGAAACAATATATGATATTTCCATATACGAAATAATATATTAGAATTAATTAAACTTCATATTCTTTTTAAATAATATTAAAAAACAATAAATTTTCCAATGGTTATATTTCAATAAAAATTATTTTTCATTTTATATAGTACTTCATTTAAAAATATAATTTTATAAATTCAATTTGATAAAATGAAATTCAATTATTGATTTATAATTTCAATATTATCATAAAATAAATTTTTGGTATTTTTTTCGAAAATAATGTATTTTCGTATAAATAATGATTAATATTTTTTTTACCAAAAAAGGTTTTCAATAGCAGCGGGGGTCTAAGGAGTTACCTTGGGGTGACTGTACCCCCTATATTAGAATGTTAACAAGTAAAATAATTAACCATTTATCACAAACAACTACAAACATTAGGGTATGAAATTAAGTAAACATCCTAATATTATAATATGAGGTGCGGAAAACATACATATAGTGACAAAATCATGATTTTATACTAAGAATATCACATATATATAAATAAATAAAAGGAAATAAATTAAAACCGAACAATAGATTAGTTTAAAAAATCATGATTTTCTTATGGTAATTTCTACTAGGGTCATTAAATGTGATGTACATTGGATTAACACAACACACATCATGCAAAATAAATACCTTTAGTAGATTAGTTTTTATTTTATTCCTAATAATCATTGATGCTTCCTATATGATTACCAATCATTCTTATTGAATATGTTTATGTTTACAATTTATCTATTTATATATATATATTTAAATGTTTACATGTTTCAATAAATTCACTGATTATATTGTGATATCAAGTATTGAATGGATCGTAATTAGATAAATTTATGAAGAACCACTAGTGAATATGAAAATGGAGTTGGTGATTTATTGTAATTTTCTAAATGTATAATTAAAAACATAGATTTGATTTTCTATCCATGTGTGAAGTATTTGAATATGAGAAAGTTTAACTCCATAGAAATTAAGGATCATCTCATTTTCTATGGTTTTATCCTTAACTATACATGTTGGATCTAGAATGGTGAAATAATTAAAAATTCAACATCTAATATTGATGAAAATATTCATAATGAGGCATAGGATCATATTGAATAATTAATTCATGATTTAGGTGTTTAAACCATAAAAAAATAATAAATTTTGAATGATTGTTTGTAGATTCTGAGAAACCATTATTCTTAGGTTGTAGTAAATATATAGTGTTATCAACAGTTTTGATATTAGTTAACTTAAAATCAAGAAATGTGTAGAGTGATAAAAGTTTCTATAACATACTTTAGATTTTAAAAGAGATGCTTCTAGAAGGAAATGAGCTTCCAGATTCCAATTATAAGGCGAATAAAATATTATGCCCAATGGGATTGGGGTATAAAAAGATACATGCTTGCCCAAATGATTGTGTGTTGTATAGGAAAGAATATTAATACTTATCAAATTGTCCTACATGTGGGACAACACACTATAAGATGGATGGAAAATTCAACTCAGATTCATTCTTAGGTACTGGTATCTAACCTCATACAAAATCAATTTTGTATACTTTCTAATAATTTCATACAATAATTCCCTCATATAATTTTTATAATTAAACTGTGATTCATTATCAAGTACCAGAATCAAAGCTCCTGCTAAAGAAATTAAGTACCTTCTAATAATTCCTCATTTTAAGTGTCTATTTTCAAATTCAATTGATGCAAAAAGGTTAAGATGACATTCAGATGAGAGCATCTCTAATGGAAACTTATGTCACCCTAACGATTCACCATATTGGAACGGATTTGAATTTTTTTTTGATTTTGGAAGTAAAATTAGAAATATTAGAATAGGATTTTGTACTGATGGAATGAATCCATATCGGAGCCTAACTAGCCAGCATAGTTCATGGCCTATTTTTTTTGGTAGTTTAAAACTTGTACCCACATATATGTATGAAGTAAAAATATGTTATGATGAGCTTGATGATTTATGGACCAAAAAAACTTGGAAATGATATTGATGTGTATCTTTCACCATTTATTTATGATTTGAAACTACTATGGGAGATAGGTGTTAAAGTTTTCAATGCATAAAAGAAAGAGTATTTTCTTCTTCGTGTAATGATAACGTTCACTATAAATGACTTTCCTTCATATGGAAACTTATCCAAATATAATGTTAAGGGGCATAAATCATATCCAATTTGTGAAGAAGAGACTTCATATTACTAATTGCATAATGAAAGAAAGACACTGTACACAAGACATCAAAGATTTTTTTCGAATTGATCATCCTTACCATAGATTGAAAAAAATCATATGACGGTTTATAGGAATACAATCTTCCCCCATGACCATTTTTAGTTGAAGAATATTATGATAGGGTGAAAAATATTGATTCGACATTTGAAAATAAAAGAAGTTTTGGTCTTAAAAAAAATATATGGAAGAAACAATCTATCTTTTTCAAACTACCTTATTGGATAATTTTAGAGATAAAACATAAAATTGATGTTATGCATGTTGAGAAAAACATATGTAACAGTTTGATTGGAACTTTGTTAGAAATAAAAGGAAATAAAAAAGATGGATTGTATACTAGATTGGACTTGATATCAATGCGAATACATTTATAGTTAGATCCCACTATGAAAGGAACATAACATATTTACCTCTGGCTTGTCACACATTAAGTAAGATTGAGAAGATGAATTTTTTGTCAGTGTATTCATGGTATTAAATTACCTAATGGTTATTATTAAAATGTGAAGAATTTAGTGTCATTTAAGGATTGTAAATTAATAGGTATGAAATCTCATTATTCTCAGGTATTGATTTAAAAACTTTTACTAGCCGCACTGCGTGGTATATTACCGACAACTATCAGAAAGACTATCATTAGGTTATGCAATTTTTTCAAATCCATTTATAGAAAATTCATTGATCCAAAATTTTTAGATGTATTGGAGAATGAAGCTGCTCTTATTATTTGTCAACTAGAAATGTATTCCCACTTATGTTTTTTAATATAATGGTTCATCTGGTGATTCATTTGGTGCATGAAATAAGAATATATGGGCCTATTTATTTACGATATATGTATCCTTTTGAAATATATGTTAATTTTTTTAAGTGATATGTTAAAAATACATATCAACCAGAGGCATCTATTGTTAAAAAATATGTATCAGAAGAGGTGATTGAGTTCTGTATTGATTATTTGTATGAAGTGGAGCATATTGGTCTCCCTATATCTCAACATATGATAGTTGATAGTGAAGGTAGAGGGATTCAGGGCTTAAAGGTAAAGTTGATTCCATGTGATGAAGTGATGTAGACACATTTATACATTTTTAATAACACAAATGAGGTTCAATCACATGTATCATCACATATTTCTTAATTAAAGTTATGACATTTGAAAATAAATGAAAATTGGATAATGATTGAGCATAAAAATACATTTGTTTCATGGTTTAAAGATAAATTCATCACTGATATATCTGCATCAGAAACATTGAAATGGTTGGCAGGGGACCATCTCTTAATGTGATCACATGGTATGGTTTTGATATTAATGGGTACAAATTTTATACAAAAAAGCTGGATGACAAGAGTACCATTCAAAATAGTGGTGTAATGGTTGTCGCTGAAGCACTGCATTTTTCGAGTGAAAAAGTTAAAGACACAATTTCTGTATCAATACCATATTTTGGATTTCTTGAAGACATATGGGAAATTGATTATATTAAATTTTGAGTCACCGTGTTTAAGTGTAATTGGGTTGCAAGTAATAGTGGTGTGAAACATGATGAATATGGGTTTAAACTAGCCAATTTAAAAATATTTAGTTATAACGAGGAACCATTTATCATGTCCACACATGAAAAGCAAATATTTTATGTCATTGATCCATCGAATGATCAGCGGTCCATCATTTTCAAGGGAAAATGATCCATTTTTCCAATGATGATGATGATGATATTATTGATTTATATGAGGCTTCTTCGTCTATTACACAATTTCCAGATAACAATGACTATAATGCAAACATAGTTCATGTAGTATAAAATTATAATGCTGAAGGGATATGGGAAAACACTAAATTACTCTCTTAATTAATTTGGTAATTATTTACATTATATTTCTTTTTTGAAATTCACATGTGTAAAAACGGTATTATTTAAAAACTATTGGATATTTAATTATATATATTTTATTATTTATATGATTTTTTTGTGTTAAATTTTGATATTCTATAGTTATGGTTAAACATTTTTTCATTGAAATACCTGATGTAAATTATTATATTTTGGTTAAAGTTATGCATATAAGAACACTTTTAGGAACTTTGATTTTTAAATTTATAAATGTTTCTATCATTTTAGAAGTAATCTTTTTATTTAATAGTTTTCCTTGTATACTTTTTTTGTTATTCCACAACACATCCTAGTGGGGCTCGTTCCATGACTACCCCAAGCCCACCCACCATAGGCTAGGGGCTGGCGACTAGCACCGAGTAGGCATATCCCACAAATGGGAGGAATTTTCCTAAGTACTTGTACACATGCACACATCTCCAAGAAAAAGTATTGAAACAAAAAATACTAAGTAAAAAAAAAGGAAAACCACTAAGATACCAACACAATGTACAATAGTAGGAAACTAAAATTAAATGGGTCAAGAATACAAACCCAAAAAAATGAAAAGTAAAAAGGTAGAAGTCCCTAGAACTCCACCACAACAAATCCTACCTGAAGGGTAGGTACATAACAACTGTCTGAAGCCACAAAAGAACACATCGTCTATAGAGTCTCACTAAGCACCACTTGGCCCTGGTCCACCAAGGACTTCATTAAAGCATTGATCATCTGCTCAAGACACAACACGTGCGGGCGAAGCTCGTGTATGGGTGAGTAAAACAATACTCAGTGGGATACCCCAAAACCACAAAGGTTAGTACACCAAGTACACCACAAAGAAAAATACACATGAAGTATAGTCAGCTCACATAGGTATAAGTCTAAAGAATTAAGAGGGATTATCAATAGTAGTTTGTATAACTTCTTATCTTGATGACACACAGAGTGTTGATAACACATGGAGCGTCGTTGGTGCATGGAGCATCAACATTGGTGCATGGAGCTTTGATAGTGAAGCACAGGGTGTCGATGGCACACAAAGCATCTGTGTTGGTACATAGAGCGCCGATGGAACACATATCATCAGTGTTGGCGCACAGAGCGTTAATGTCAGTGCAATGATCATCGAAGGTCGGCAGACAGAGCATCAAAGGGTCATACAACCTCTGATCCACATAGCCACTAAGTCATATAGACACCAATTTGTGTAGGCACTGAGTCACGTAGACACTAAGTCTTTTAGAAACTAAGTCATATAGCCACCAAGTTGTGTAGACACCAAGTCATATAGACACCAAGTCGTGTAGATACCAAGTCTCTATCAGCCACAAGATTCGGTTCGTAGCGCGCTTATCCCGGGAGAACCTACCCCTCAAGCCAAAGTTCATATTCTAACCTCCACAAAAACTCACTTAGAGTATCTCAAAAGGACCACCTCATTGTGATGGTACCAACACCGTAGATAGATCATCAAATTGATGAATGGTTTGGAAGATATGGCCAAAAGAGTGAAATGGGTCTGGACTGGTTCGGGTCTGGCCCAACCTGAACCGGCCCGACTCGATGGGCCGCTAGACTACATCCCACTAGGTCACTGGACCGCGACTTACTAGGCCACTGGACCGAAGCCCGCTGGGTTACTGGACCGTGACCCGCTGGGTCGCGTGGTCTATCCCACTGGGCCACGTAGTTCAGACCGCTGGGCATCCCGGTTACTCCATCCCGGCCCATGTCGCATGGGCCGACCCAGCTCCACCTGACACAGACTACCTGGTCACGTGGCTAGATGGCTCCCAACCAACATGTCCGGACCCTATTGCGTGGCTGGTCCACGTGGGATGCCAAATCCCACAGCCTCCCAGCTACCGTGGGCCCCCCCTCTGACGCGGTCCCGTTGGACCGCGCCCACCACAACCCATTGCCGGCCACCCTACCGACAACCTTGTCTTATTGAGCCACCCACAACCTACTCACCATGGGCCGTCCTGCCACCACATTCTCCCCTAGATCGCGAGATGCCACCACCACCAACCGTTGAGTCGGTGACCCATCTTCTCTCGGCCGCCACCACTGCTCCAGTGCTCTGTTTTTTGAGACGAAGCTATCTATGCGATCCTCAAATCACATTATTCACTTCCTTAACCTTCATTTCTTCTATCTATCCCTCTGGGGGTCTGACCATGTTTAGAACCTCCCAGAAAATCATGCCGCGACCAAGAGGGTCCGTCAGTGAAGAACGCCAAGAACGGGGATAAGAGAATCACAAAGAACACCCAAAGGATGAACGTTAGCCTTATTAGTTTCGGTCTTAATTTTTCCTGTTAGAAAAAGAGATAGAAACAATAATCACACAGATTAATATCCCTTCAATACTATAGTAAAGATTTCGCATCCCACATGCACGATCGAACCGTGAATCAACTTGTTCGTGGGTTGGTCCACGTTCACCATTGAATCTAAAGGAAAGGAGGAAATCATAAAGAGATCCATACCTTACTTGGAGTTTGGATCGATTGGTGAAGAAATTTTTTCATCGTCGATGATCCATCCATGAGCAATCTCGATCTATCGTCTCATCATCTTCCTTTATTCTCCAACGAGAGGTTTTTTCAATGCTTTTCTTCTCCAAAGCTTCCATGGAATTTCCACAGGATTGTGAATCTAATCCCGTATCCCCACCAAGCTATTAAATGAAGAAAATGTGATTCAGCGTTGCCACCTTGTTGTGTTGTAGCACCGACACACTGTTTCATTTATAAAAGAAAATGGGATGCATTGTCATGGCACCACAGTGTTTCTGCGATGCTACGAAACATCAAAATAAATAAAATAAACCTTTTAAGTTCATTTTATTCTTCTTTAAAATGTTCCAAAATTATCTTTCACAGTTGGCATGCACTGACCAAGGTTAGGCCTCACCTAAGAAAAATAACCCCTTAAGAACTCAATGGTGGTTTCATATTTCAAATCTGAGTTACCATTCATGAGTTATTAGGATTTTTTTTTTAAAAATAAAATAATTTTATTTAATAATTTTATTTACGGTTATTCCATTTTCGGGGTTTTCCACATAAGACCCACTCCGACTAAAGTTATGTCACGCCTTGGGTAAATCCACTACTCTAACCTCAATGGTGCCCTCATATTTCTGATCTAGGCGCCTGTTTAGAAGTTATTCCACTTTTTTAGGAAAAATGCTCGTGCATTCTATTAAAATCTTAACATTTTTTGCTGAACCGTTCTAGGCACACTAGGCCTCAGAATCACACACCATCTCAGTGCCTAGTCTTGTAATTTTTCCAAAAATTTTATAAAAATAAAATTGGTAAAATAAAATTCATTAAATTATCCCCACCTTAAGGATTTAAATACTTGAAAGACAAACCAAAGGAAACCCAAATAGATGAGGGTACCGAGCATGAATCTGAGCCTCCCGCTCCCATGCTCTCTCCTAGAGATTCTCATGCTGCCACTAGGAACACAGTAAAGGAATCGACTACCCATAGAGGATCCTCTCACACCAATCCTTGATCTCCATGACCAGGATAAAAAACAAGCATCCTGATTAGAAACTATCATTGATGGGATTCCATGTAGTCGAACTATATCCTGCGTGTATATGCATCCCAATATCTCTACTGAAATCTGCTCTCGAAAAGCTTAGAAGTGTCTGGCTTGGTGAGTCGGTCAATGATCACCGAGATGGTATCATGTCTTCTGGACGTACGTGGTAAACCCATCACGAAGTCCACCGATATCCTATCCCACTTCCCTCTTGGAACCCTAAGAAAGAAAAGGAGAAATCCATTCCAATTACGAAGGGCTCGACATGGTGAGTTGAAAAACCATGAAACTGGTTCAAACAAGTGCACAACTTTTATATCAATATGTAATTCCAGATTCAACCCATTCCATCATCCTTAGTTTCTGTCTTGACACCCACATGAATATACCGATGCATCTCACCACTCTAGGCATCCACCACTACTACTATGTGTCCTCTGAAAAGAACGACATGCTCCCTACCTTTCGAGTATCCATCAGGGGTATGACCTATGGACATTTGAGCATGTAAAGTCTCACTATCGGTATCATCGAGATATACCTACTTGACTCACTACAAGAGTGTAGGGTTAATTACCATAGACTAGAGGTAAGATGATCCATCTCTATCCACAAAGGATATCTGTAATGAGGCCAACTACTCTAATTCCTTGTTTAGTAACTGCGAACTAGATCTTATGTTGAGAGCATCTGGTTCCATGTTCCCCTTCCTAGGAGCATAGAAAATCTCCAAGTCACAGTCCTAGAGTAACTCTAGACATTGTCTCTATCTCAAGTTCAGGTCCTTATAAGAGAAGATATACTTGAGACTATTGTGGTCAGAGTAGACGATAAAACACTTTCCCATCAGGTAGTGTCACCACATCTTCAATGTGAAGACTACCATTGCCATATTAAGATCATGGGTTACGTAGTTATTCCCATGTGGTATCAACTAGAGTGAACCATAGGAAATCACCGCTTTCCTATACATCAGGGAACAACCATGTTCGGTCCCTAATGCATTAAAAAACACTAAATAATCAACTCACCTTTTGGAAAACTCAAAATCAGGGCGCTTGTCAAAATCTATCTTAACTACTAAAAATCTTTCTAGAATCTCAAGAAATGCTTCCCCTTTCATGTCAATGGTGAAATATTAAATTCATGAGTCCCATGAACACTACTTGGGTGTTCTTCACATAGAAGGGAATCACAAAGTACTCATAGTGACCATAGCAGTATATGAAAGCTATCTTCAGTATATCCTCATATCGTACTCGCAACTAGTGATATCTTGATCGAAGGACAAACTTCAAGAACCACTGCGCCGCTTTCCACTGATTTAAGTATTCATCGATCCTTTGGTAGTGGATGCTCGTTCTCTATGGTCACTTGGTTAAAGGGTTGGTAATCCACACGTAACCTCAAACCTGGGTCTTACTAAGATCTTCCTCTACTAGTCCTCCAACTGCACTCTCAGCTCGTGAATCTCTACGAAATCCATCCGATATGCTGATGCTAATATCGGTTCCTTTCTGTGGTGTAAAACAATGTAGAAGTCTATCTCTCATGTGGGGAGGTAATCCTGAAATATATTCAGGGAAGACGTCCTCATACTCTGCCACTACTACTGGAAACTTGAAAACTCATAACATTTACTGCTCTAAGGGTAAGGTTGGCCAACTCATGAGTGATCAGCTATAACCGCCTTTGAATGAGTCCATCCTGTGCTGCCTGGGTTTCCCTTTTCACTGATTAAGAAAAAACCCCATTCCATCTCTGCAAACACACCACACCCTTTGCCTAAAACAGTCAATATGAGCATGGAATTTCGATAAAAAATCCATTCCAAGAATGACGTCATAAGGCCTCGACGCTTCCACTAAGAGGTTCCAACTGAAACTCTTACCTCAAGGGTTAGATCACACAGTCGGAATAAGTGTGATTATTAAGTCTCCTCCCATAGTTATCTCAAGACATAAGGGTCAAGTCAAAGATTCAACTGGAAACTCTAGGTCTTGAACAAGACTCGTGAAAAAAAATAATGATTAAAACCTGTGTCTATTAATATGGAAACTTAGAGTAGACACAGAACATACCTCAAATAATTCTTGTAGCCCTTGGATCATATTCCTTGACCGTGTGTATCTATCCCCTCCCTTGTCCTCTATCTCCCTAAGACTGGTGTGGACCACATGGGGGTGGTGGTGGTAACATGTTGAAATGTATACCAACTCCTACTTCTCTCCCAACTCCTCTACCAAATCCGCCACCCCACAGATCCATATGTTTCTATTACTGTTTCTTCCTCGGTGGACCATCCACCATTTCCCTTCTAGCAGTACAACGGGTTGGACAATCTCTAGTGAGATGTCCCAAACCATCACATAAAAATCATTACCTCTCTCCAGGCCAACTAGACTCACCCTATGATCCCTGAGCTATAGATCCCCTATCTTGGGACCTCCTATCAAAACATATAACATGTCTAGTCTCTAATATAGACATCATTTTCCTGACCCCGATGTATCTTCCCCTGCTTTCACACTACTTACATTCACTGGTTGTATCCTCTCAGCCAAGGGAATTTCAACCAAAAAGGTTTTCTCTAGAACCCTAGCATAAGTAGAAATGCACAAAGGAATAACGCTGGCTTGGATGTCATAAAAAACATCTTTCTCAAAGGTATGAGCCCTGAAGTACTTTTTGTGTATCATATTCATCAAGTACTTAGAAAGATCAGTATGCCTTAATGAATACTCAAATACCGACATGTCGTCCTGCCAGAGCTATAGAAGATCTTGGGCACACATAGCCCTTAGATTTTAAGATGAGAAATCCTTATCTGAAAAAGGTTCTAAAACTCTATCCACATAAGAGTCACCTCATCGTAAGATCAGTTAATCTGTGACCCACCATTGCCCTTCCGAGCCACGTAGAAGGCTCGTCGCCAGGACCACCATCTAATCTACTGGTGCCCTGACTGGATGGAAAACTCAGTCACCACCTCAAGTGAGTCCTCATCTACCTGAGAGTTAGGATCACCTTAGAACCTGAGGGGTCTTTGTCACTAAAACTTGTAAAGTTCACTCCGCCTGCGCATCTCATCCACTGGTACTATGGGTTCCATGTGCTACTCTACACGTGGAGGTATAACTAGTACACCACTTGAAGGTTCTGTCTCTGGTACAAATCTCTATACTGATATCTCATTACCCCGCAGATCATCTTCATGACCATGCAGTGGAATCCTGGATGGCTTTCTACATAGAATAATCTTAAATCAAAACAAGATTTACCACAGTTAATAGAGTATACTTGGTGAGATGATTCAAGAAGGACATGAAAAACACAACCCATTCCTATATGATACATGAACCATTATTTTTCCTATATAACTAGTGTTTTCATGTACCAAGTGAAAAAGTAGAATTTAGGGTCTTGGTGTATGGATACGTCGGGCGTTGCACCAACACCGGATTCCTTGGCCTGAAATCCGAACTCGAAACATTTAACATTGTTTCCCTAAACCAAAACACACAGACTCTTGGTCCTTAAGATAGAACTAATCTCCTCTAATAGCACTCTATCATGAACTATCATAGTGGGTCCTATTCTATGAATACCCTAAGCCCACCTACCATAGGCTAGGGGCTAGTGACTAGCACCAAGTAAGCATATCCCACAAATGGGATACATTTGCCTAAGTACCTGTACACATGCACACATCTCCAAGAAAAAGTGATGGAACTGAAAACACTAAGTAAATAAATAGGCATACCACTAAGATACCAACATAGAGTACAATAGTAGAAAACTAAAAGTAAAAGGGGCTAGAATACAAGCCCAACAAAAGGAAAAGTAAAACGGTACAAGTCCCTGGAACTCCTCTGTAGAAAACCCTACATGAAGGGTAGGTAAAAAACAACTCTCTGAAGACGCAGAAGCACACCTCGTCTGTTAGGTATCTCTAAGAACCACCTGGCCTCGTTCCACTAAGGACTTCGTTAAAGCATCAATCGTTTACACAAGACATGAAAAGTGTGAGCGAAGCCTGTATAGGGGTGAGTAAAACAATACTCAGTAGGATACCCCAAAATGATAAAGGTTAGTACACCAAGTACACCAAAAATGAAAATACACACAAATTATATTCAGCTCACATATGTATAAGTCTAAATCATGAAGAGGTATTATCAATAGTAGTCTGTAGAAATTATTATCTTGATGACACACATAGTGTCGATGATTGACAGAGCATCACTAGCACATGGAGCGTTTACATTGGTGCATGGAGCATCGACAGCAGTGCGTGAAGCGTCAATGGCGTTTGGATCATTAGTGTCGATGCACAGAGTGTCTATGGAGAATAGAGTGTCAGTGCCAGTGCATGGAGTGCCGAGGTCAGTGCATAGAGTGTCAAAGGTTGGCGCATTGAGCGTAGAAGGGTTACAACCCCTGAGTCACATAACCACCAAGTCGTGTACACACCAAGTCATGTAGACACCAAGTCGTGTAGATACCAAGTCTCTTCCAGCCATAGTTTCCATTCATAGTGCACTTATCTTGGGAGAACATACTCCTCAAGCCAAAGATAATATTACAATCTCCACAAAAATTCACATAAATTATTTCAAAAGGATCGCCTCATCGTGAGGGTCCCAACACCACATAATCTTGTCAAACAGTCGAAGGGTTTGGGAGATATTTCCAAAACAGTGAAACGAGTCCATCTTGGTCTGGGTCTGGCCCGATCCGGCTCAATTTGGCCAACCCGATCTGACTCGGTCAGTCTGGGCTGGCCCAAACCGGTCCATCCTATTGGGCTTCTGGACCGTGGCCTGTTAGGCTGTGCGGTCCAACCCTCACGGTCCAGCCCACTAGGTAGCCCGGTTACTCCATCCTGGCCTGTGTCGCGTGGGCTTTCCCAGATCTACCAGATACAACTCACCTAGCTGCACCCCACTCTCGGCCATGCGATCACTAACCATGTGGCTAGACGGATCTCAACTAGCGTGACTGGACCACATGGCCCACCGAATCCCACGACCTCCCACCCACTACGTGGTCCCCCTCCTACGTGGTCCTGCTGGACCGTATCCACTATAACCCACCATCGGCCGCACTACTGGAGGCCTTGTCTGGTCACACCGGCCACGACCTGCCTGTCATGGGCCATCCTACTACCGCAGTCCTGCTTAGACCATGGGATGCCGCCGCCACCGACTGTCGAGCCAGCGACCCATCTTCTCTCAACCACCACCACTGCTCCAATGATCTGTTTTTCGAGACAGAGACATCTACACGATATCCAGATCATGTTCTTTATTAACTTGACCTTTTTTTCTTCTCGGGATCCCTCTAGGGGTCTGACTATTTTTGGAACCTCCCAGTAAATTTCACCGTGACCACGAGGGTCCTTCGGTGAAGAATGCCAAGAATGAGGATAAGAGAATCACAAAGAATTCCCAAAGGATGAATGTCGGTCTTGTTATTTTCAGCCTTCATTTTTCTTGTTAGAAAAAGAGATCGAAACAATAATCACATATATTAACATCCATTCAACTTTGTAGTAAATATTTCCTATCCCGAATGCATGATGGAACCACAGATCAACCTGTTCGTGGGTTGGTTGAATTATTTGTTGAATCTAAAAGATAGAAGGAAATAAAAAATGGATCTAGACCCTACATTGATTTTGGATCGATCAGTGAAGAACGTTCATCATTGTTAGCAATCTATCCACAAGCGATCTTGATCCGTTATCTCGTCATCATTCTTCGTTCACCAACATGAGGTTTTGCCAATGCTTTTATTCTCGAGATCATCTAGGGAATTTCCCCAAGATTTAAAATCTAATCCTGTATCCCTACCAAGCTATTAAATGAAGAAAATTCATTTCAACATTTCCACGTTGCTATGTTGCAGTGTCGCCACGCTGTTTCATTTATGAAAGAAAACATGCTTCCTCGTCGTGGTGTCGCAACATCGCTGTGACACTGCGAAACGTCCAAAGAAATAAAATAAACTTTTTAAGTTCATTTTATTCTCCTTCAAAATGACCAAAAATTATCTTTTTCAGCTATCCTGCACCAACCAAGGTTAGACCTTGCATAAGGAAAACACCCCCTTATGAAATCAACGGTGGTCTCATATTTCCAATCCGATTTATCATTTATGAGTTATTAGAATTTTTTTAAAATAAAATAATTTTATTTATGGTTATGCAACTTTTAGGTTTTTCCACAGAATTCCCATGGAGAATAAAGTTAATTAATGCCTTGGGTAATGTCACTGCTCTGAGGACAATGGTGTGATCAGATTTCTAATCTAGGTAATTGTTTATAAATTATTCCACTTTTTTAGGAAAAACGCTCACACATGATATTAAAAACTTAATATTTTCTCCAAACTATTCTAGGTACACTGGGCCTTGGAATCACATGCTGTATCAGTGCTTGGTCTCGTAATTTTCCTAGAAATTTTATAAAAATAAAATCAGGAAAATACAAGTCATTACAGGTTAAGAATCATAACATCATTTTTATTATACTTACACACGTGTGCCACTTTTTTTACTTACATATTTCCATTTTCATATTTTCTAATTATTTAGTTGTTTAATAATATGCATCTACACAATAATTTTATTACATTTTCCTATTTCAATGATGTATATAGATACAGAGATAGATAAACATGTACCAAGGTATTTTTCTTTTTTTCTTCTTCATATTATTGAATATCTAGTACTATAATTATTTTTTGAAAACAAACTTTTAATTTATAAAAAATAATTACAATACTACTGATGAGACTTCAGAAGTGGAGTCTTCTACTCTTACTATTAAGAAATCGAGTTCTGAAGTTGGTAAACATGGCATTACACGTTTACCAAAACTATCACTTGCTCATGGAGACAAGCAATTACATATTACTTTTGATGATAATAATAACGAAACTGGCCCAAATGCAACAAAGTTTATCAAATATATCACTATGCAGAGCTGTTGAAAGATTAGAATTTTATATCCTGATTGGAAGGTAGTCGAAAAGATGGCGATAGATCATCTTTGGGAGGCCGTAATAGTATAATATCTCAATTGATTTATTTTATCTCATTTTTTGAATATGATACATTTTAAATGACTAATATTTATTTTATTCAATTATTGATGACATTCAGTTTTGAAGAAACAAAATCAATTAAGAAAAGACGTATTTCTTTAGATGCGGTTCAATGGAGAGATTTCAAAACAAATTTGACAAAAAACTATGATTTTTTAAAGAGACAAAATAAAAACCCATGCCTCAAGTATGAGTTTTTAGATGTAGAGACATGGAAGAAATTTGTTTCCAACTAACATGATGAAGCATTTCTGGTATGATAATTATATTATATTGTAAAATTTCTTATATATGTAACTAATTACTTATTAGTTTAATTTTTATATAACAAGACTCCAGAAAATCCCATCAAGACATCCAATTGTAGAATATATACCCTCATAATTTATTACGTGGAGGGTATCATTTATAGGATCAAAAAATAATTAAGGAAAATATTGAAGCATTAAAAGCTTAGTATTCTAGTGGTTTTGATGAGGTCCAGTTCCGTCCTCCATATCCACCCACCTACCATGAAAAATAGAAAAGAGCAAGAAGAAGAAAAAATGAAAATCATCTTACAGAGAAAGCTAAGGAAGTAGTTGAATGAATTGTAAGAAAATATTTTTTTTATTTTTCATGAATTTTTTTATTTTATAAATTAACAACACTAATATAACATTTTAATTTTTCATTTTAGGATTAACTTCAGAAGCAATCTTTATAGGGAAATTTTATCCCAGAGGGAAGGATGGACATCCTAGCCCCTACTTTAGGAAATCCAGAACACCTCAATCGCATAAGAGGATATGAGATGGGTGTTAGTATTCTGAAAGTTTTTAGTCATAAAATTAAGTAATAAAGAGACCCAGAAATCAAATCCTTAAAAGCTGAGCTAAAAGATATGAAACCGTCCACGAGTGATCAAATTCAATCAACTTTGTAGGCTATGTTAGAATAATTGATGAGAAAATCACAATCTGCACAATCTTCCCAGCATGTCTAGCCTTTTCAGCTGGCTCCACAACCTATATATCCCTCTCATCCAGACCATTCTGCCTATCCTTCCAACTCAAATCCTCCACCTCCTCGTTCAGACCCAACCTTATACCATGATTTTTATATTGGAGATCCTCATGTACATATTGCAGCGTTTAGATTTGTGCATTTTTAGGGGATTCTTTACATCACCAGCCTTTGCATATGGTTCAATTTAGAGTATCAATACATGATATTATTGATCCTACTACTCTACTACCATTTCCTATTGAGGAGGTTACTAAAGTTGTGGATTGTATGGGTCATTTTTTACATTTTTAATTTGGAATTATTCATTATCTTTCATAGAAGGTATGAGTTTTTTTAAATATTAATTACATCTGATTTAAAATAACTTATAATGTTTTATAATATTTAACTTATATAGGAAAATCTAAAATAAAAATAAATGGAACAAAAGAAACAAAAGGTTCAAGAACAAACAACTGTAGATACTTATGATATTTCTGATGGGATATAAATATTATCTCAGGCTTCTTCTTCCTTGGATAATATCTATGTGTTTTGGATGACATTCGATATATGTGAAAGAGACTATCCATTGAGAATATTCATAAAAGATATCATGGATATAATTGATTTTAAAGAGCTCAGTGTTCTTATGTTACAATTGTTTTCCATATAAGTAAATTGATGTTTCAGTATTTATTTATTTAATTAAAGATAGTTTAAATTGAATAACTATATTAATTTTCAATTAGGTATCTACACATGATTCTTATTCAAAATTAGGCTATATACGTTTATGGTTTCATAGATCCATAATTCCTTTCAACAGTAGTGTAATATTTTAATACTATTGATAGAGTTACATATATATGTGAGATATTACCAAAGATGAAGATTGAGTGTTGGTTTTTTCCATTTCTTGATGGTTAATAACACAAACATAATTATGAACCAATTTTCATAATAATTTCATTAATTGTGAACTTTTTTTATTTTAGGGGCATTGGATGTTAGGAATATTCTACCCAAGTGAATGCACATTATATTGGTTTTTCTCTTTATTAGGTGACGTTCGTAAAAAATTTACCACCTTGTTAGTCAGACAAGTTTTATTCTTTTTTATAAGTTCATTATATTTAATTCTTATTTTATATACATGTATTATTAGATGATATATATGAAAATGTAGGTCGTGGGAATTTTTTTAACAAAGATCACTTGTAGATAAAAAACCCAAATAAAATTTAATATGTGAAAGTAACAATAATTATTTTTTATATTAGTTATTATTCTAATTTTTGATATATATATATATATATATTGGTTTTATTATCAAATTAACGTTTTATAACTGCAGTTTCATTTCCAATAAGTATATGTTGAATTTGGTTATTATGTTCTATGATTCATGTATGATATAATCACAACCGGGGTAATTACTGAATTTGATAAGGTTAGTTATATTAATTATTTTATATTTTATGTTATAGTATTCTGTTTTTTAATCTTATATCATTCAATGTTATAATAGACATTCAAAAATTCCAAGTCTTATACAAAATATAAACTTACCTATCTTCGATCTTTATTTTTGAACTATTTGTTAATTATGATTTCAATTTAAGGTATGTATATTCTAATGTTTATGATTAATATTACATTTTCCTAATAACAAGTGTTAAAAAACAAATTCTTTTATTATAATAGGTGTTTGAAAATAAATATCTCAAAAGAATGTTTCAACAACAAATGTCAATGATTATGTTGTAAATCATTAGGAATGTGTTTTTTTAATTCTACTTTATAATACAAACATGTAGATAATGATTTTTTGATTAAGTTATTAAAATTATGATTATTTTTATAGATTTTTAATCTATGATACATGATGTTTGATGGCTATATATTGTTTTTTATATTATAGGAATTATGATTTTTTTAGAGGTGTAATATTGAAAATTTTCTATTTTTCCTCTTTTGGAATTTGCTTTCCTGAAAATCGACATCGAAAATAACACCAAAACAAGATTTTTGTGCTAGTTTTTACTAGAAACCGATTCCAAAAATTCAAAAATAGTAGACCTTCAACATCAGTTTATATTAAAAACTGACCAAAATATACAGAAATAATTTTCAGCATTGGTTTTTAGAAAACCAATGTTAAAAACCTTATTTTTTACATCACCTTTATAAATTTCAGTTAAAAATCAATGTTGAAATTGAAAAGAAAATGGACGTTAAAATGTGTTTTTTCACTAGTGATTGGATTCTTTCTCTACCCACTCTTTTATATCTAAATAATTTTCTATGGGCATCACATCACCATCTCAATGACTAGATTTTGAGTTAGCAGTAAAACCCCCTAATGGTATGATGATCACATCTCAAGCCTATAACTCCCCTCTAATATAAGTTTGTGGGAATGCAATTCATATAAAACTTGTGATTATCCTCTATTTGAATTTGATGTGATTTTGGGCATTAATTGACTTTATTTATATAGATCCTATATGAATTATCATGGAAGGGAATCCATATTTGATATTACAAATCAACCTATGATTGTCTTTCGATGCAAGGATGAATATGAACTTCAAATGGAAGTTACTTTAGTTGTATGGGTCTTACTACCTATTCATGAGGGTTATTTATCTCAAATGTCCAAGAAGAAACTCAACATCAAATATATTCCTATTGTTTGGGATTATGATGATTTATTTCATGAAGACATTCCTAGTCTTCCCCTGAACTACAAAGTTGAGTTTTCAATATAACTCATACTTGGTGATACACCTTTTTCAAAGTCTCTATATAGAATGATCCTGATCGAGTTACATGAATTGAAGAAGAAAATCTAGGATAATTTTTATAAGAGATTCATATGCCCTAGTGTGTCAGCTTGGGGTGCAACTATTAATTTTTAAAAATAAATATGGTTCAATGCATATTTACACTGATCATCAAGAACTTAACAAGATCACTATCAAGAACAAATATCCTCTACCCCATATTGGTGAATTGTTTGATCAACTTTGTGGAGGTCGATACTTTTCCAAGATCAACCTTCATTCTGGATATCATCAATTGAGGGTCAAAAAGTAGAATATATCCAAGACTACCTTCCATATGAGGTATGGTCATTATGAATTTATAATGATTCCATTTGGACTTACCAATGCTCCTGATATCTTTTTAGATTTAATGAATAAAGTCTTTAGATATTACTTTGATCATTTTGTGTTAGTCTTTATAGATGATATTCTTATATATTCTAAGATAAAGAAAGAGCATAAATAACATTTAAAAATTATGTTGAAGACCATGAGGAAAGAGAAAATATATTCCAAATTCAAAGAGTGTGAATTATGGTTATAATTTTTTTTATTATTGGGTCATATAATCTCAAGATATGGCATATTGATGGATCCTTCAAAGACAGATGTTATTGAATAATATCCCAAACCAACCAAATTAACTATGATCCACAGATTTCTTGGGTTTTAAGGATACTACTGATACTTTTTGAGATATTTCTCATGGATATCTAATACAATAACCAAGTTGACTCAGAAGGGATTCAATTCCTTTGTATAGATGAATGTGATGAAAATTTCAAAGAGTTGAAAACAAGGTTGGGTAGTGAACCCATACTTACACTACCCTACTTTAGATAAGGGTTTTTAAACTTTAGTGATGCATTGAATAAAGGAATAAGATTTTCCCTCTTGCAAAATAATATGGTGATAGATTATTCCTTGATCAGATTAAAAATTCATGAGAAAAAGTACCCAACTCATGATTTGGAGTTGGAAGCAGTAATGATTACAATAAAAATATGGAGTCATTATCTATTAAATTTGTCACCATAGAACCAACTATGTTTTATTTTAGATTAATTGTATATTCAAAAAAGTGAATATTAATTTAAATATCTTATCACATATTGATTTTTCTTCTGCATAACATTGATGTGATAATGTCCCAGAGTATCTGTCAAATTTATAAGGTCATAGAAGTTCCCTGATATGATGAGAACCTTTAGATGCTATGATGATATATCTTTAATATAGTTATATAGTCAAATAACATACTATTATAGGGAAAATAGTACATAGACTATCATATGAGAGTACTTATAAGAGGATAATGCTACTTCTCATGAATTTCTCTTTTGCAAGATGAGTGATTATGAGAATAGACCCCTTGCAAGAATTATGCATGTTTTGGTGTCACCACATATTCCTATCTACGAGTGTGTGTAATGGAATTTATACATTACGATTTTTATTAATGTATGTTATGACTCGTGCACTTAGTTGTATTTCGTAAACCATGACGATAACTGCTCATGTAAATTTTTGTTATGTTGGGTGCATCACGAATGAAATGATGTAATTAATAATATGAGGAAGGATTTTTATCTTCCATATATATAAAAGTTAATATCTTTACCCTTTGGTTGAAATATAATTGTCGCAATAAATTCTATGTCCATGGTTTAAAGACATTTATTTTAGATAGTCAAAGAAATATGTATTGAGCACATAGGTTGATGACACTAATGTGAAACCTACTTGATGAGATATTATGAAAAAGGGATTATATTACACAGTGAACATTTTCACATGGTTATCATTGTTATAACATTAAGTTCTTTCTCTTGGGTGGTTTGACTCATTTCTAGACGGTAATCTTGGACTTTAGGCATACCCGCCTAATACCAATGATAAAGAATCCTAGAGGGTCACACACTAATTATTTCCATTGATCTCGATTAAATTATATTTTATTTTAATTAATAGAATAAATATTATTCTCAATACTGAGGAATAATTTTATTTAAGTTTTATTCATCACAAAAATGAAATAAATATTTATTTATTAGATTGTGAATAAAATATTTATATTTATTTTATTGGATATTTAATAAATATTTATTTACTGGTTTGTGAATAAAATATTTATTTATGAGAATATTTTTTTTATTCAATAAATTTCAAGAATTTGAATGGAGAAAGACCGCATCTGGTGATGGATATTTATTTGCAAGCTGGAAAATAATATTCATCACTGTACAAGTTATATCATGCCATAAAATAATAATAATAATAATAATATTATTTTATAGCATGGGGTTTTATGATGGTTATTATATTATTTAAGGCCTGATATGAAATTAAATAATATTTTAACATAAACCCTAGCTCTATAAATAGATGGTTATGTCCATTATGTAAGGTAATCAAGATATAGAGAATTATATATTGTGCACAATGAATTCTCTCTCAAATTCTATTTTCTCTCACCCTATCAAAAACAAGAAACAAAAGACAGATTTCTTCAAGATCAAAGGATAAGAAAACAATAAAAATGATGCAATACAATTGGTTCGTCATACTAGCACCTGAAAATAAATTGGTGTTTCTTAGAGATCAAAGGAGAATGTGTGGATCACCACTAGAGGGATTATACCCTTGTATCCTCACATCTTAATAAAGGAAATCAAAAAAGAGTCTTTCATAAGACCGATAATATCATTGAAGAAAGGATCCAATGACAAGGTATTAATTTTATTTAGATCTAAATAAATTAATTATAAATTTAATGTGAAAGATCTTCACTCAAGGTTTTAGGTAACTAAATATTAAAAGAAATTTTAATATATTACCCACCACCGCACGCTTCTACTACACTCGGAACCCACAAGTGGCATCAGAGTAGTTAAGCTTTAAATTTATAATAATTTATTTTAATAATGATATATATGTGATGTGCCCGCAAACATCATTTATTTTTCATGGGTTGTAGTTAGATTATAATTTCTTTTTATCCCAAACTATACTTGCCACAATGATGTAGTAGAGTGGTAGTGCGGGGTCAAACCCATGGGGAAAGAGTGGAAGATAAGGAACCAATGAATTCAAACCTTTTATGTTAGATTACTCACAAATAGGGTTTGGTTTGGTATTTAATTAATGCTATTGATTTTTTTTAAGTTTCAAGAAGAAGATAGAGATCATGGTCAATTTTAGGGTTTAGATAAAAAAGATAATCTTGGCCTTAACTTGGGATAGTCCTAAGGCTTAGACTGTGAAGCAGTGTATAGAGAACTAGTTGATTATGGTCAAACCAACTAGATATATCTAAGATGAAATTATTTGTTGTTCTAGATATAGATAACAAACTAAATTAATTAAGCCTAACTTCTATGGTAGAAAGTATCATAGGCTAATGGTTATAGCATGCTTTACTCCGATCAGGTCAGGTTCGTTCATTTAAACTCCCCATGGTCAGGGTTCCCTAAAACAATTGAATAAATAGTTGTTATTTAACATTATTACTAGCCTTAGGGTTACCAAATTATGATTTAGAGATTCTTTAAGTTTAGATCCACCATACTCTCGACCCTTACCCTAAGTGGTTTAGCTACCCATGATGATATTAAACAAGATCAAATAAATAATTGCAGACATGCTCGATAGATTAATGAAACAATTGAAATAATATAGTTTCAAGTTAATGGATTAAAAAACAATAATTTCACAATCTAAATAGGTAATAAACCAACCAAACACTTAATCAAATTAGTAAACAAAAAAGAACGTGGTGCGAAGCTGTTGTAGAGTGGAAACAGTAATGGGAAACAGATGTCGAAATGGTAAACGACAATAGAAGAAATGAAGAACACTCAAAAATTAATAAGAAAAACTTAGATTTAATCAAAACGGTAAAATTAATTGTTTAAAGTTTATTTGGAAGAGAAATAAAGGGAGAAAAATGAGAGATGATAGAAAAATGGTGCTCCAAAAGTGTTTTTCATGGTTGTCCGTATCCTAGAAATAAATAGACTAAAATTTACATGATGTGTAAAATTCTCACATCATGTAACATCGATACAAGTTTTCCTCTATGTATTTTGAATATGGAATCAATCTTGGACTGAATATTTAGGATTTTATGGTACAAATTCTTTCAAGACGCATAATAGAAACTCACAACATGTTTCTTCTCATGACTTGAACTTTTAGTGGGAAGTATCCTTAAAATGTTACATGAAATGTATTGAATATTTATGTCGTTTATACTTTTCATGACTTGAAAAGTCTTCACGACTTGTGACATGCTATGAAATATTCATACATATCATGTATGCATTTCACGACATGTAAAGTCCAATTTTGCCTTGTTTTAAAAACTTTTCTATTAGAATATTGGAAACCTATTTTTTGAAATAATAAACATATACCTCATGAATTACCTAATAAAACATGAATAATCATCAATTAAATGAATCCAAAAAGTATATACAATTTTAGCTTATCAAATTCCCCCACACTTGAATAATTTATTGTCCTTAACAAAAATCATCTCAATAAGGATTCCAAAAGAAACAATTTTTAAAATAAGAAACATGTATTACAACCAAGAAAATAAAAATATGTGTAAGAAAGTTTTTTCAGTCTTATAGAATCAATCCTATAGAGAAAATCAGTCATGCCTCAAAGTTCAGTTCTTTATTCATATTCTTAATTTTTTAATTACAATTTCAAAAGTGTTTCTTAAATTCTATATCCATTTTGAATTTTTCCTCACAATGAATTTTCTCTCACAAATTAGGGTAAAATGTGACTAGATTTATAATCATAACCTAAATACATGTTTCTAAATATAGTATTTCATTGGTTATATAATCTCCAATTCATAAAGATAAATTAAAAATCAATCATGAGGGATTCAAAAAAAATGTTCAAATGACTTTGAGGCTGAGGGTAGGTGGGTAGAAATAAAAAAACAGGCTAAAAAATAAGGGTAATATCTAAATTATAATTAATGATAAACAGTAATAGTGTAATTTAATGGATCCTACAAGATCCAATGATGCCCATGCTCCAAACAACTTAAGTAGATCCATGATTATATCAAGTATGTACCATGTTACTTTTTTTCTTTTATTTATTTTTTAAAAGTAATGTAGGATAGATATCATATCCATCCCTAACCATATATGATCCCTCAGAGGATTCATCGGTTAGGAAATGGTGATTTTTAACATTCCTAATACACAACCCAAAATAATTTTATTTTTCTTTTATTTTAGAGGAATAAGGTCAGAGTAAAATTTAAAAAGGAATAATGGATGAAAAAATATAAATATGGTAAAATTACCATATTAAAATCGAATCTCAAGAAATATTCTTAGAAAAAAATATGAAATTGTGGGATCATAATCCTCTTAGGAATGGGAGTATATAAGAAAAATTGGTAATCACTCAGGGTATAAAATCAAGTAATAAGTCAATCAAAATAAATTTAAAAATTTTTGAATTTGAATTAAAGACTAAACTCAACAATAATTATAAAAATATAAAAAGGATAAAAACATGGATTTTAATAATTATCAAATTAACTTTTTCATTTATTTAAATGGGTATAATGAATTTTCAGGTTTAAAGCCTGATTTTAATGAATTTTTTTTCCAAGATAAATGAAAAAAATAAGCAATACAAGTGTATCAACAATAAAGTTCAAGAAAGACTCCCCCACACTTAAAATGAGACAGTGTCTAAAATTTCCTAAAATTAATCATGGGAGAGATTTCATAGATATAGCATAAATAACATGAAGTGTAAATTTGGAAAATGAATTTAAGGAATCGAGATATCCCTGTATGAGTGTTTATTCCATGGGAAAACTTGGTGGATCTTGATTTGAAATTTTGAAAACCCAAATAATATGTTAGAAATAAAAATCCTACACTAGATAAAACATTAGTTCATGGAGTTTAAATATTTTGAAAGAAATAATATGGGATGATGTATACAATGAATATCAATCAAAAACAACTCAGATACATGCATCTATGTGGGTAAAATGAATCTTAATAATGTCCTATAAAAAATAATGTCACTAAAATGAAAACAAAAAATACGAAGTACAAGAATAAAACTAAAGAAAAAAAATAAAATATGGGGCTCCTCCCATAAAGAACTAACAATGAAATTAGTATCCAAACAGATAGAAATAATAATCAATCAGTGGCATCCATCTGATCAAAAGTCAACTTCCTCCTACAAGAACCGGTGGCTATGTCAGAGGGTGGTATACTCTCACAAAATATTTTACAAAGTGGTGGTAGAATCTTGCATGATCTAGAAAGCTTCTTATTCCTTTAACAGTTGATGGATCAGGTAAATACTTGACCACCTTGATCTTTATAGGATCAAATTCCATGTCATTCTTAGAGATTTTGTGTCTGAGGAATATTCCACCTTGAACGATAAATTTTTTTTTATCAATTTAAGACTAAACACTTCTATTCAAATTGTTTCAGAACAAATTCCATATTGCTTAAGCGTACTGTTGGTCGGAGTGGATACTCAATAGAGGGGGGTGGGGGGTGAATTGAGTTCCAATTAAAATTTCTGTTAAAATATTTTCTATTAAAATCCCCCAATTTATAAAACAAGTTAAACTGTAGTGAATTTTTAAAACTGTAAAGGTTCAATTAGATTCTCAAAAGATTGATTAGTTCTCATTTAATCTAATCAAAAGATTAAATTAGATTTTGAAACTAACCTACTGATTTACAATAGATACAAACACTTGCTATATTAACTATCAAAGTAACTTTAAAAAAGATTTGTATTTCGAAGTAATAAGCAGCGGTATATAAATTAGATACTGTATATTTTTAACTTAAACTAAAAATGCACAGCAAATATAACCAAGAGGTTTAGTCTCAAGATGAGACTTAGTCCTCTCAAATTTATATATATAAAAGTGATCCACACCCTGGATCGGGGTTAAAAACAATAAAAGACTGTTCAGGCCCTTCAGGGACCTCTACCACTGTTCTTCATGGGAAATGAAAATAAAGACCAGGCCATACAAGGACCTCTTCTACAGTTGTCATGGGTAAACAAGAGTAAGGAGTTTTGGTATGAGGATTGTGATATCCTCCAGTTCAGCACAAGAGACAGTGTATGTGTAAAATAAACAGGATACACACACTGCTTGAAAGTAAATAATAAATCACTTAGAGAAAGTATATGAAATTTTATAAAGCTCTAGTGATTGGCAGTGTAGCTCTGGACTCATTGGATTTAGCAGAATAGCTTCTGAGTCCTTCTCTTGTTTTTCTGTTGAAAAACAGAGTGTTGTGGTTCATCTTTTGTTTCCCCAGGAGAGAATATGTTCTCTTGACTCCAGAGTACTTTATGTGTTCTTCAACAATGTAGGATTGCATGTATGGAACTTATTTGAGGATCGTGTAATGTGTTCTTTACAGTTGTGCTCAGGATTGTTCTTCTGTTCAGTACAGAGCTTGCGTATATTGTAGTATGTGCGTCGAGACATGTCAAGCGCGTGTGTGTCCTCTACTGCAGCTCAATCTTCTTTATATTCCACGAGCTCCGGCAATAGGAATGATTTCCTTTCCATAGATACGAGGTACGGTTTCCTGACAGACCAACAACTATCATTAAATAACATTAATTTCATTAAAAATATCAAATATGACCGTTAGTATTATTTAAATAATATTGACAAAAAGGTTAAGAAACGGTGTCACAATAGTTGTGCAAACAATGTCTCTTTGAACCGGTGTCTCCTTCACAGTATGTGCTTCACGGTATGTGGCTCATGGTATGTTCTTCACGGTGTAACCTTCACGGTGTGTTACTCACGGTGTCTCAGTCACGGTGTGTCCTTCACGGTGTCTAGTTCACAGTGTGTCCTTCACGGTTTCTGAGACTTAGAATTCACGGTGTCTGCTTCAGTGTTTCTGTTCACGCTGTCTGGGTGACTGTGACTGTGTTTTGCACACAGTCTGTCTTACTATGTCAAACATCACGGTGTCTTGATACTTAAGAAAATATCTGTATTTAGACTTAAACAGTAATATGTAGAATATGAATTAAGCTTAACCATTAGAAAGTAAGAGAATTTGAAATATAAATACAAAGGTTTGATAAGATAAGTGAGATTTGTGATCATGCATAAGATTTGTAAATAATAGTGAGATTAATTAACATAAATAAGATTTTATATCATTAAAACATGATGTGTAATTATTATTGAGATTTGTGATCATTAAAACATGAGTAATACATGAGGAGTCCAACAATATCCCCCTTTTTGATGATCAAAAATCATGCATAGGTAAAATATAAATGAAATGCAACGTCAGAGAAAATAACATATATAATAACAGATTTAGAGAATAATAGATTCTACAGTAACATATCTCTTTAGAATACTAATACTTGTACTCTTTCTCCCCCTTTTGGGATTATCAAAAAGTGAAATAGAAGGAATGGAGTGAACCAATGCATTTGTCATTAAAAACGTCCAGAATACATGATATAGTAGAAATACAAACAGTAAACAGCAAAATACATCCCATCAAAAAAGAATGCAGTCACTTGACTCTTCAGGGATCAGAATTTTCCTTGCCTTTATCAGCAGCAGGATATGATGCTGATATAGAAGAAGGTATAGATGTGGTAGAAAAAGATGGTAAGGGTAGACCTTCAAAAATAGAGGGATCCAAAGTAGGAGCTGTAGAAGATCTAGTCTGTGGTTGGTCAAGAATGACTGGCCGGATCTGAGAAAGGGCTTGACTGACTGACATGGCAGTTGAGGCTAAGAAAGTTAGACCAGATCTAAGGGGTGCAGCAGCTGGAGCAACGATAACAATGCTCTGCACATGAAGATATCTCTTCAAAAGATTGATGAAATCAGTAATGATTTCTCCACCATATTGCATAGCCTTTTCAAAATTGTCCTTATTCTCCATGAACTTGTCCAA
The DNA here is from genome assembly GCA_963277665.1 of Viscum album. NCBI lineage: Eukaryota > Viridiplantae > Streptophyta > Magnoliopsida > Santalales > Viscaceae > Viscum > Viscum album. Next base: position 376,500,917 of record OY728119.1, read on the forward strand.
CAATCTGGTGAACTCTGTAAGCTTCTGAACATGAGATTTAAAAGCTTGAGTCACTGGAGGGATTTTCAGGTTCTCCACAAGATACTTAAAGTGATTTGTCATGTCACTTTTAGAGAAAATATGGGTGTGATAAAAGTCTATCTTCTTGGTGATCTCCTGTTGAGAATCATTTGCAATCTTAGAATGAATCTGAACAAGATCAAGTGCTCTATCACTGTTCTTCATAACTTCAGACAGAGGATATAGATCGAAACCACTAAGGGCATTCTAAAGTTCTTCCTTGATTATGGAACTAAGCAAGGAATCATCCAAAGAAGGTGTGGAGGTCTGACCAGAGGAAGGATAAGCCTTGACAGCTTCGGTTAGAACTTTGAGTTGTTTCAAAACTTTTTGCAGACATCCAGTGTACTCATATGTGAACTCTGAGTTTCAAATTAGCAACACCAGCACCAAGAAACCTATTTTGAACTCTGACTTCTTGTATTTCTCGAATCATCCTTGGTTGAATATGAATAATAATATTTTCCAAAAGAATCGATGCATCTTATTGACTTAGTTGAGTCACTGGTTGAGGTTGAGTGGATAAAATCTTCTCAACACTAGCCAAGATAGTCTCTCCAAATACTTTCAAATCATCCTTAGTTACAAAGGATTGTTGCTCGGTTAAGAGTGTAGGTGAAGGTTGTGGTACAGGTTCTGATGCAGATTCTGGTTGCAAATCAGAATTAGTTTCAGATTCAGATGAAGGTTGAGGCTCATGTTCTGGTTCTGGGTGAGCTACTAACTTCAGTTGAAACAAAGAAGAGAGATCTATACCAGTTGCAGTCACTTGATGTGATTCACTCACATCATAAAAACTTGGAAACTCATACCAAGTGTACACAGAATGTGTGACAATTGGTTGAGATGTTCCAGCAGATCCAGCTTCTTTAATCTCAAGGTTTTGAGGTTCCTCCCCCTCAAAATGTGCTTCCATTTCAGGTTCTTGAGGCATATCTGCATGATCAAGATCCACAGGATCAGCTCTAATCTCTTCATCAAATTCTTGCCTTTCCAATTAAAAGGCAATTTCCATCCTCTCTTCAGTAGAGGGTATGTACTCAGGAACCGATTGTTCCACTGGTTGTGCTTCTAGAGTTTCTTCTTTTTCAACAGGGAGATCATCTTGATTAACATTTTCCCTAGCAGGGATTTCTCCTAGATCAGCTTATTCTATGACTTGCTTCTATAAATCAAGGATAATCAGATCTCGTGCAGCCTCAGACTGAACTTCTTGATCAACATCATCTCTAGAAGCAGGAGATTCTTCTTCTCTAAAAACATCAACAACTTCCTCTCTAAGAGGTATTTCATCAGGAACATCAGTAGGGACAACAGTCATTTCTTTCTCAATAGGAGTTGCTTCCTCTTGAGGTATTTCATCCTCTTCTTCTTCTTCTGGGTACTCAGCCACTTCATCTGGTTCCAAAACAGGATCAGTTATATTCTTTGTCCTTCTTGGATAATCAACAGGATTTTACTTCTTATAAAGTTGATCATTATCCTCAACCCACTACTTCTTCCAGGGGTTCCAATTAATCTTCATCCTTCTGATTATAGGCTTGGATAAATAGAAATCAAAATCCTCTATCCTTTCTTCATTCGGTCCAACTACTCCCTTGGAAACTAATAAGGCCGAAATCATCCTTGAGTAAAACAAGGAGGTGGATTTGGAAGTAACTTTAATCAGCTCACATATATGGTTAATGACATATTTGCACAAATTTATCTTATGGCCATTCTTCAACAGATGAATCAGGAACACATCCTGATACTTCAACACAGAAAAATCTCCTTTTCTTAGACTAATCAAATTCTGAACAAATTTGAATAGTAGTCTTGTCTCCCCATCCAATTCAGCTGCTATGGCCCTTCGCTTGGTGCCATTTCTAGTCAGGATTTCCAAAGAATTCTCCAGATCAAAGATTTCAGTTGTTGGAGGAGGGTCTCTTTGGTAATCATCACAAATTCCTTCATGAGGAATCCTCAGGCATGCATCCCACAACCTTGAAGAGAATGAACACTTTTTTCCATTGATCCAGCTTGTTACCATATATCTTTCTCCAGCATCAAAATAAAACTTTACATATTGGTAAAATTGAGATACCAACCTTGGATAAATCGGTCTATCTTATCTAGAGAACCATTCGAACCATCCTTGTTCTCTTAATATTTTCAGGACCAAAGACTTGATAGACAACAGCCACTCAAGGAAAATCTCTTTTTCAGGTACTACAGTACGACTTACAAGGTTCATATTTAGAGGTCCTTCGGGTGCTATCCTCGGTGCTCTTTTCTTTTTCTTAGAGCGGCACTTCTCAGACGAGGGTGAATATGGATGCGTCATCCTTGGCATTCACTGACGGTTCAGGTGAGGGAGAGGAGAAGGATTTCAAGGTAAAGAGGGTTCGAGAGAGTGAGTAGGAGAGAGCTCGGGTAAGGAATTGAGTGAAAAACCCTTATGTTTTATCATTTGGGAATGTCAAACGTCATAAAAAAAATGTGGTAAATCAAATAGCGGTGAATTAAAAAATACCGCGATGTGGGTTAAAATAAATATATAAATAATCTTCACGGTGACACCATGAGTAGGAATTATGGTGCGATGAAAAATAGTCGTCACGGTGAGACAGTTGGTGGTCGTCACAGTGAGACAATAACCATTCTGTGCAGTCACGATGAGACAGTGAGTGAACTGTTCTGTCACGGTGATACAGTTAAATGACAGACCGTGAACACAAGATGTTAACTGTGAGACCGTAAGCATGAAACAGTAACTGAGAAACAGTGAATATGAAACCGTAAAGTAAAATATAACAAAATAGTAAACAGTAAGATATGTAGGATGTCTATTTATGATTAATCATACCAATATCATGTATGATGTAGTCTAATCTCTCAGAATTTAATGGTTTGGTAAATCTATCAGCAAGTTGATATTCAGTACCAATGAATTTCAAAGTGATATCACCTTTTTGGTAATGATCCCTCAAAAAGTGATGTCTTACATCAATATGCTTTGTCCTAGAATGAGAAACAGGATTCTTTGAAATGTTAATAGCACTTGTGTTGTCACAATTTATTGGTACATGTCTGAATTGATATCCATAGTCTAGTAAAGTGTGTTTCATCCACAAAATTTGTGCACAACAACTGCCAACAGCTATGTATTCAGCTTCTGTAGTAGATAATGCAACAAAATTTTGTTTCTTACTACACCATGATACTAGTGACTTGCCTAAAAAGTGACATGTTTTAGAGGTACTTTTTCTATCTAACTTACATCCAGAAAAATCAGCATCAGAATAGCTAACTAGTTCAAACAATTGTCCTTTTGGATAGAATAGTCCTAAATTGGGAGTATGCTTGAGGTATTTGAAAATTCTATTTACAGCATTTAAATACGACTCTTTAGGTTTTGCTTGAAAATGAGAACACATACACACACTAAACATAATATCAGGACAACTAGCAGTCAAGTAGAGTAGACTTCCAATCATTCTTCTATAAGTGGTTTGATCAACAGATTTTCCATCTTCATCAAGATCCAACTTACAGGTGGTACTAATGGGAGTGTCACTAATTTTTTTTCTATCCAATCCAAAACATTTTAAAAGATCTCTAGTATATTTACTTTGAGTTAAAATAATTCCATTATTGTTTTGAAAGATTTTAAATCCAAGAAAGAATTTAAGTTCACCCATTAAACTCATTTCAAATTCATTTTGCATCATTTTAGAAAAATCAGTACATAAGGAATTTCTTGAAGATCCAAAAATAATGTCATCTACATAAATTTGTACAACTAAAACATCTTTAGAATTTTTTTTTATAAAAAGAGTAGGATCAGCTATTCCTTTTGTAAAACCTTTAGAAATTAGAAAAGTACTTAATCTATCATACCAAGCTCTTGTAGATTGCTTTAAACCATATAAAGATTTTGATAATTTGAAAATATGATTTGGAAAATGAGGGTTCGTAAATCTAGGTGGTTTTTCAACAAAAAAATCCTCAGCTATATACCCATTTAAGAATGCACTCTTGACATCCATTTGATATAGTTTGAAATTTAGATGTGCAGCATAAGCAAGTAAGATCCTAATGGATTCTAGTCTGGATACTGGAGAAAAAGTCTCCTCATAGTTAATTCCTTCTTCTTGACTATAGCCTTTTGCAACTAATCTAGCCTTGTTTCTAACTATATTTCTAGATTCATCTACTTTATTTCTAAACACCCATTTAATGCCTATGGTGAAAGTGTCCTTAGGTCTTTATACTAGTTTCCAAACTTTATTTATTTCAAACTGATTGAGTTCTTCTTGCATAGAAATTACCAAAAATTCATCATTAGTAGCATCATCAATGTTTTTAGGTTCAAGCTATGACAAGAAGGCTTGATGTTCAACCTGATTTCTAATAGAAGCTCTAGTATGTGTCCCTCTATCAAGATTACCAACAACAACATCTAAAGGATGATTCTTTAGAATTCTAGTTGATCTAGTAAAGGTAGGACTAGAAATTTTAGGTTCTTCTCTAGGTTCGGGTTTATTAGGAGCAGATTTTAAAATATTTCCAGAACTGGTTGTCTTTACAGCAGGTCCATTTATTTTATCATTAAGGTTCAGAACAGATAAATTTTCTTCAAGATTTTCAAGAGATGACTTAGGTTCATGTGGATCAGTTTCATCAAATTTGATGTGAACAGATTCTTCCACACACTTGGTTCTCTTATTGAAAACTCTATAGGATTTTCTAGTTAAATAATATCCTAAAAAGATTCCTTCATCACTCTTAGAAGCAAACTTGTCCAGATTATTCTTTATATTAAGAATAAATACTTTACATCCAAAGAATCTAAAGTAATCTAATTTAGGCTTTCTATTATTCCATAGTTCATATGGGGTCTTCTTGAGAACAAGTCTGACTAAGACTCTATTGATGATATAATAAGCTGTATTCACAGCCTCAACCCAAAAATAAATAGGCAGGTCATACTCATTAAGCATGGTTCTAGCAATTTCTTGAAGGGTTCTATTTCTTCTTTCTACTACACCATTCTGTTGAGGTGTCCTAGGGGTAGAAAAGTTGTGACTATAGCCATTGTGTGAGAAATAAGATTCAAAATCTTGATTTTCAAACTCACGACCATGATCACTTCTCAGGGTCTTAATCTTAAGTCCACTAAGGTTTTCTATAGACTTGGAGCATTTAATAAAGTAAGAAAAAGCTTCACTATTGTGAGTTAAGAAGTATACCCAAGTATATCTAGAAAAGTCATCTACTAGGACATAGAAATAGTGCTTCCCATTTAATCTAGAAACTCTAGAAGGTCCAAACAAGTCCATGTGAACCAACTCAAGAGGTTGAGAATTTGACACTTCTTTCTTTGTTTTGAAAGAGATTTTGTGTTGCTTTCCCTTTTGACAGGGATTACAAACTTTTTCATTTGGAAACTCAAGTTTGGGTAAGTCTATAACTAAGTTCTTCATAGTTAGTTTTCTAAGTGAGTGGATGTTGCAGTGTCCTAATCTTCTATGCCATGACCAAGATTCTTTATGAAAAGCATTTAGGAAAGTAACATTTTGTTTGGATAAAGAATTTAAATCAATTGCATAAACATTTTCATTTCTTAAATCAGAAAATACTAAAACATTCTTAGAATTAAAAACATTACAATAATTATTTTCAAATTTAAAATTAAAGCCATCATCACATAATTGAGAAATACTTAACAAGTTATATTTCAATCCATCAACAAATAAAACTTTAGAAATTAAAACTGAGTTAGTGTTACCAATTTGGCCTAGGCTGATGATTTTTCCCTTAGAATTATCACCAAAGGTGACATGACCTCCATCAACCTTGATTAGGCTCTTGAAGCATGAGTAATCCCCAGACATATGTCTTGAACATCCACTGTCCAAATACCATGTCTTCTTGTGGGAACTCTTCAAACAGGTTTCCTACAAAACAGATTTAGATGGGAAATGACTTTGGTACCCAGATCTTCTTAGGTCCAGACAGGTTAGAAATCAATGATTTTGGTACCCAAATTTGTCTTATGGGTCTCATATAATTTACAGAATCAAAATATTTTGAAAGATAAACTCTATTTGATCTATAACCATATGGATAATTAGTTGAAGCATATGAATTTCCAGAACTGGAACTAACAGTATTCTGTCCAGATTTAGGAATAAATCTATTCTTAGTAATCTGTCTCTGTCCAGGTTAGTAGCCTATTCCAGTAGTGTATTTCGGTGCCACTTTCTTTCCTAGCATTTGAGTAAGTGTATCTTTTCCCTTTGTGAATTTTTCTAAGTCCTTTCTAAGTTTCTCATTAGACATTTTCAATTCTATATTTTCCTTTAAAAGTTGAGCATTATTTTCTTTTTCAATATCAAGAGAAGATTTAACATTTTAAGTGAGAGCATGTTGTTTCTTTAATGACTTATATTTTTCCTTAAGTTTATTGCATGTTTCTTCTAGCATGTTACAATATTCGGATAATTCAGCCTTAGACATATCTTCAGAATAAGAATCAGATTCTACATCATCTCCAGAATAATAAGAATTTAAAACAGGAGTATCTAAGGTTACCTCAGATGTGTTGGTCATGAAACACATGTTGGTACGATTCTTTTCAGAATCAGAGATTTCAGATTCACTTGTACTATCTTTTGAATCACTCCAAGTAGCTTTCATAGATTTCTTGTACTTCTTGTCCTTATAATCATGTTTCTTTTTGAACTTCACTTTTAGATAGTCTGCTTTTATGTGACCTTTTCTTTTTCATTCATAGCAGACAACTTCATCAATTTTATCACCTTTCTTCCAGTCCTTTTTCCAATGACCTTTACTATCATACTTTCCTTTGTAATTTGATTTTCTGAAGAATTTCTTCTTCCTATAAAACTTCTTAAATCTTCTGGCTATTTGAGCCATCTCAGCATCACTGTCTGAATCTGAATCTTCACTGGTTGAGCTTTCAGTTTGTATTTGAACTTTGTCTTTGTCCTTTCTCTTAGAAGTAATAGATTTAAAAGCTACATACTTTATTTTTGGTTCATCATCTTCCTCCTTATTCACTTTGAGTTCTTCCTCATACATCATTAATTTACCAATAAGCTCTTTGACAGGCAGAGCTCAAATGTCACATGATTCTCTGATTGAAACAGATGTGCCTCTCCATTGGTCTGGCAGAAATCTCAGTATCCTCATAATTTGTTCCTTTGCTGGAATAGATTTACCAAGTGAACTCATTATATTGACTATCTCATTAAACCTGAGATACATATCAGAAATAGGTTCACCAGTCTTCATTTTAAAATTATCATATTTAGTAGTATAAGTATTTAATCTCATTTCTTTAGCATTGGTTTTTCCTTCATGAGAAACACCTAAAGTATCCCAAATTTCATAAGCAGTTTTTCAAGAAAATATTCTATTAAATTCCTCATCTTCTAATGCACAATACAAAGCATTCATATCTTTATAGTTATTATTGTAAGATACTTTAGTAGGTTCATCCCAAGTTGTTCTTTCAGTTTCTGGAATTTTATATTGAGACTCTATAGCAGTCCAGATATCAAAACCCATACTTTCTAAATAAATTTTCATTTTAAGTTTCCACTGGGCATATTTTGTACCATTAAATAAAGGTGGTCGGTTAGTAGCAGCACCCTCTAGTCTATTGTCCATAGCTAGATTTTAGAAAGTAAAGTTAAAGAGATAAAATTTAGAACTAACAGAAATTTAACATCTTTAAAGATGCAACTAAAATCACATTTGAAAGCAGAGTGTTTTGAAAACTTGTATTAATAAAAATCACATTTAATACCAAATGTTGGTCGGAGTGGATACTCAAGTGGGGGTGGGGGGTGAATTGAGTTCCAATTAAAATTTCTGTTAAAATATTTTCTTTTAAAATCCCCCAATTTATAAAACAATTTAAATTGTAGTGAATTTGTAAAACTGTAAAGGTTCAATTAGATTCTCAAAAGATTGATTAGTTCCCAGTTAATCTAATTAGAATATTAAATTATCTTTTGAAACTAAACTACTGATTTACAATAGATACAAACACTTGCTAGATTAACTATCAAAGTAACTTTAAAACAGATTTGTCTTTCAAAGTAATAAGCAGCGGTATATAAATTAGATATTTTATATTTTGAACTTAAACTAAAAATGCACAGAAAATATAACCAAGAGGTTCAGTCTCAAGCCGAGACTTATTCCTCTCAAATTTATATATATAAAAGTGATCCACACCCTAGATCGGGGTTGACAACAATACAAGACTGTTCAGACCACGTAGGGACCTCTACCACTGTTCTTCGTGGGAAATGAAAATAAAGACCAGGCCACACAAGGACCTCTTCCACAGTTGTCGTGGGTAAACAAGAGTAAGGAGTTTTGGTATGAGGATTGTGATATCCTCCAGTTCAGCACATGAGGCAGTGTATGTGTAAAATAAACAGGATAGACACACTTCTCTAAAGTAAATAATAAATCACTTAGAGAAAGTATATGAAAGTTTAGAAAGCTCTAGTAATTAGCAGTGCGGCTTTGGACTCGTTGGATTTAGCAGAATAGCTTCTGAGTCCTTCTCTGGTTTTTTTGTTGAAAAACAGAGTGTCGTGGTTCAAATTTTGTATCTCCAGGAGAGAAAATGTTCTCTTGACTCCAGAGTACTTCGTGTGTTCTTCAGAAATATAGGATTTCACATATGGAACTTCTTTGAGTATCGTGCAATGTGTTCTTCACAGTTGTGTTCAGGATTGTTCTTCTGTTTAGTACAGAGCTTGCGTGTATTGTAGTATGTGCGTCGAGACGTGTCAAGCATGCGTGTGTCCTCTACCGTAGCTCAATCTTCTTTATATTCCATGAGCTCCGGCAATAGGAATGATTTCATTTCCATATATACGAAGTATGGTTTCCTGAAAGACCAAAAACTATCATTAAATAACATTAATTGCATTAAAAACATCAAATATGACCGTTAGTATTATTTAAATAATATTGACAGAAAGGTTAAGAAACGGTGTCACAGTAGTTGTACAAACAGTGTCTCTTTGAACCAGTGTCTCCCTCACGGTATGTGCTTCACGGTATGTGGCTCACGGTATGTCCTTCACGGTGTAACCTTCACGGTGTGTTGCTCACGGTGTCTCAGTCACAGTGTGTCCTTCACGATGTCTAGGTCACGGTGTGTCCTTCACGGTGTCTGAGACTTAGACTTCACGGTGTCTGCTTCAGTGTTTCTGTTCACAGTGTCTGGGTGACTGTGACTGTGTTTTGCACACAGTATGTCTTACTGTGTCAAACATCACGGTGTCTTGATACTTAGGCAAATATCTGTATTTAGACTTAAACAGTTATATTTAGAATATGAATTAAGCTTAACCATTATAAAGTAAGATAATTTGAAACATAAATACAAAGGTTTGATAAGATAAGTGAGATTTGTGATCATATATAATATTTGTAAATAATAGTGAGATTAATTAACATCAATAAGATTTTCTATCATTAAAACATGATGTGTAATTATTATTGAGATTTGTGATCATTAAAACATGAGCAATACATGAGGAGTCCAACACGTACATCGAAGTATCTTCCAAAAAATGAGAAATATTCCCTAAATATTTCCAAGAATTCCTCTACCATGTAATGAAATATATGTGTCATGTACCTTTTAAAGTTCACTGGTGCATTGCACATATCAAATGGCATGAGTTTGTAGGAAAAGGCACTAAATGGACAAGTAAATGTTGTTTTGTAATAATCAGCTGGGTCGAATGAAATCTTATTGTATCATGAATATCTATCCATAAAATAATAGAATTCATGTCCTACTACTCTCTCCAGCATTTGATCTTTGAAGGACAGGGGGAAATGATCTTTTTGACTTGTTGTATTTAAGTTTATGTAGTCCACGCATACTCTCCATCCAGTAATGGTGCGAGTTGAGGCCAGTTCATCTTTATCATTATTTACAATGGTTAGACTGCCTTTCTCTGAAGCGACCTAGAGAGAACTCACCCACTTGTTACAAGATATGGAAAAAACTATTCTAGCATCCAAAAGTTTCAGTAATTATTTCTTAACTACCTCATTAATTAGTGGGGTGAGTCTCCTCTAGGGCTAGCATTTCGGTTTCACATCATCTTCTAGTAAAATTTCATGAGTGAATAAAGTAGGTATGATCCCTTTTATGTCAACCGGCCCCAGGAAATTGACTTATTATGACTTTATAGGACTTTTATAAACTTTTACTCTTATATCTATGTCAGTTTTGAGTTGATGATGACTAGTAGTGCATCTATGGTCTCTAGAAATGAATACTTAAGTGTTCTTGGGAGAGGTTTAAACTCTATCATTGGTGGATGGATGACCAAGGGTAAGAATGGTAGGATAATTTTCCTTGTAAGAGGTTATATATAGTTCACTTCTTTAAATTAACACTCCTCATTTTCAGTAGGGGAAAAATCATCTCTATCATCTTCAATGGTTATGTAGTCATTTCTCTCTTCTGTGAGGAAGATATCCTGGCAGTCAAAAGAATCATCTGTTTTTTTTGTAGATTTCACTAGATCAAACACAACTTGTTCATCACCTACTCTGAATATTAGTCTCCCTTGATTCACACAAATCATTTCCTTCCCATTGGATACAAATGGTCGACCTAGGATAATTATAACGTCTTCTTCTTCTTCCATATCCAATATGAGGAAGTCTGCTAGGAATATGAATTTCTCTATTTTTATTAAAACATATTCAAGAAGTCCTTAGGAATTATTTACCAATTGGTCAACTAATTAAAGTACCAATCTAGTTGTGTTTAATTAATCGAGTCCCTATTTTTGGAATACACTCATTGACATGAGGTTAATACTGGCTCCTAAGTCGCTAAGGGCTCTTTCAAAGTTGCATTCTCCTATGGTGCACAAAATTGAGAAACTCCCAGGATCTCTCATTTTTATGGAATATTCTAATAAAAAATAAATATTTATTTATTAAGGTATATGACTCTCAAGTTTTCCACCTTCCTCTTGTTGGAGAGCATTTCCTTTAAGAATTTTCATAGGTAGGCATTTGGGAAATAACTTTAGTAAATGAGACATTGAAATGAAATTTCTTGAACATTTATAAAAGTTTCATATATTTCTCTTCAATTATTCCTTACCTCATTATTTTTAGGAAGGGTATAGGTGGTTTTTAATATGGTGGTGCAATGCATATATCCTATTTGGGTTTCTCTTGTGTTGGATCTTTTCAGAAGGTGTTAATTCAAGAATTTTCTCTTAATCTATTATATTTTCTTTTTTATTGTCATCATATTCAATGATTGTTTTAGGTTTCATGGGTTCCTCAAACTTCTTTTCTTCTCATCTATAGGGTTCTTGAAAATATAGTACTTTTCCTCTCCTTAGAACCACTGTCTTTTCCTTTTACTTTAAGCATGTCTCAGTATTATCAGGTAGTGTGCCTGTAAATCTATTAGAAATGGTCTTTGAGATTTGACCCATTTGGTGCTTGAGGTTTTAGAGGGAAGCCCTTTGATTTTTTATTTCTCTCTCTTGGTTTCTCATCCTTTGATATGCCTTTTTAATGAATACTGAGAGTAGATTCCCCAAATTTTATTTTATAGGTGCGGTAGGTTGTGGTGGTTTTTGCGGAGCTGGTTGAAATTGTTGTTGGCTTTTAGGAGGAAAAGGTTACTGGGATACTTGTTGAGGTGGACCAGGAAAAAGATTTATAGGTGCATATACAAGTGTTCCTTGGTTACTGAGTGGATATTGACCACTACTATGCTGGTATTACCCTTGATTATTTGGTGGTGACTATTGATCCGACCTCTGTTGATAGTACTACTGCGAATACTAGAATTATTGGTTTTACTGATTATAATTAACATAATTAAAATATTGTATTTTTTTGTTCATCAAATCCTACCCCATAGTCTTGATCTAAGTGCAGGCTACCACAAATTTTACATGATTGAATCTTCATTATAGGAGTAGGAGGGGGTGGTGATGCAGTGGATTACTAAAGAGATTCCAACTTCTTAGTCAAGGCCTCAACTTAAGAAACTAGATGAGTGTTTTCTTGAACTTGGTGGATTCCATGATGAGGTTTTCCATGGTCGATTTCTGTAGTCTGGAATTATGTGATACATAATCTAGAAGTTCTCGACCTACTTTATGTTTTTTTAGCATTATACCACCATCATTGGAATCATCCACCACTATGCAAGTAGCAGGTTAGAGACCTTGGAATAAGGTTTTCAACTAAATCTACACATCGATCCCATGATGTGGGATTTTTCGAGTGAGTTCTTTAAAGTAATCCCAAGCCTCCCAAGCTAACTCTATATCTGTCTGGGTAAATTTTTTGATGTCATTCCTAAGATTCTAAGTCCATATAGGTGGGAAATATTTATCTAGAAAATTATTTTCTTGTTTGTACCAAGTTATAATTGACTCGGGAGCTTGTATTTTCATCCACTCCTTGGATTTGTTATGCAAGGAGAATGGGAATAATTGAAATAAAATTACATTAGAGGACACTCCCTAATTGTGAAAAGTATCATAGAATTCTAGTAAGTTATATATGTTCTCATAAGGATATTCACTCTGAAGTTTGTTGAACTGACCCATATTCTGGATCATACTAATGAGTCTAGGTTTGATATCAAATGTATGTGCCTGAACAAGAGGGTACACAATATTGGGAGAATCACCACTGATCGATGGCAGACTGTAATCCATGATGGTGGTCTCCATTTGTAGGGGTGGCTCTTCATGTAGTACAGGTGGCACATATTTCATGTTTGGTGGGTTGGGACCTGCAAGATTTCTGCGGCCTTCCATTCTTGGATGGCGGTGTGAAGAGAGGTACCTTTCGATTTTAGGAATGGAGGTAAGTTGTTCTTTAGTGTCAAGGCTCCTTGAATGATTTAGGTGACCCTAATAAATTCATTATGCCTGAAATGAAGAAATAGGTAGTGGTATCCAAAAAATAAGAAGAAATAATGAAAATAGAAAAGGGATATGGGTGAGGTAATCCTAGGTTCGTGCCTAAGGTTCCAATGCCTAAGAACAACAACCCATGACAACAGCGCCAAAACTTTATGTGCCCCCATGACTCATTTAATTCACATGGGATGCTGTCATATTGGAATTTCTTGCTACAATGATGTAGTAGAGCAGCAATGTGGGGTCAAACCCACAAAGAAAGAGTGGCGGACAAGGAACTAGTGACTTTGAACCCTTTATGTAAGAGTCCCCACAAATTTGTTTTGGTTTGGGATTTAATTAAAATTATTGAGTTTGGTTTAAGGTTAAAGAAGAAGATAGGGCTTAGGGTAAATTTCATGGTTCAGATAAAAAGGATAATCTCAGTCCAAACTTGGGAGTCTTAAGGCTTAGGCTACAAAGCGGTGCATAAATCACTAGTTGATTATGGTCAAACCAACTAGATATATCTAAGATTCAACTATTACTTGGTCTGAATATATCTAAAAACCTAAATTCATTAATCCAAGATTCTATGGTTGAAAGTATTATAGGCTAATGGTCATATGATGCTCTACTCCAATCAGGTCAGGTTCGTTCATTTAAACTCCCCATGGCCAAGGTTGCCTAAAATAATTGAATAAACAATTGTTATTTAACCTGATTACTAGACTTAGGGTTACCAATTTATGGTTTATAGATTCATTAAGTTTAGAACCACCCTACTCTCAACCCTTACCCTAAATGGTTTAGCTACTCATGATGGTATTAAAAAAAATCAAAGAAATAATTGCAGACATGATCGACAGATTAATGAAACAGTCTAAATAAGACATTTTTTAGTTAATGGATTAACAAAAAATCATTTTTCAATTTAAAAAGGTAATAAACCAATAAAACACTTACTCTAATTAGTAAAAAAGAAAGAACATGGTGTGAAGCATCTTTCGAGTGGAAATGAACATCAAAATGGTAAAAAATGATGAAAGATATGAAGAATGCTAAAAAATAAATCAACAACACTTGAAATCAAAATGGTAAAAGTAATTGTTTAAAGTTGAGTTTGAAGAGAAATAAATGGATAAAAAAGAGAGAGAATGAGAGAAAAATGGTGCCCTAGAAGTTTTATGCATGACTAACCTCATCTTAGAAATAAATAGAAGGGAATTTACATGAAATGTAAACTTCTCACATCGTGTAATCTCGATCCAAGTTTTACTCTGTGTATTTTGGATCTAGCTCTAATCTCATCCTGAATCTTTTGGATTTGGAGGTGCGACTCCTTTCATGATGTGTAATGGAAACTCACGACATGTTTCTTCTCATGAATTAAAATTTTAGCGGGAAGTAGCCTTCAAATTTTACAAGATGTGTGTTGGAGATTCACATCATGTATACTTTTAATGAATTGAAAAATATTCATGAATTGTGCTTCATAACTTGTGACATGCTGTGAAAGATGCATACACAATGTGTATGTGTTTCATAATGTGTAAAGTCCACTTTTGGATAGTTTTGACAGCTTTTATCTTGGAATCTTGGAAGCCTATTTTTATGAAATAATCAACACATACCTGGAAAATTACCTAATAACACATGAATAATCGTTAATTAAATGAATCGAAAATGAATATACAAGTTCAGATTATCAATATGCAATTGTGGTTGAATGTTTTATTTCATATTATTCATTCTTTAAAATGATTTGAATTAAAATGTTATTGACATATTAATCATGTTTGTTTAGTGTTTTATTTTCTTAAAGGTTTAATAGTATATGAATAATGATTGGAGATTCCATTGGTAAGTGCCAATTTTTTTCAAGAAAAACTGGTTCACACGACATGTAGCCAGAATACATGCCATGTACCCATGTTCACTACACTTGGATGTGTCGCGGGATACATGAAACACCAAGAAGTTAATTACATGCAATGAATTCATTGAACACATCATGTAGACTGAGTCAACCTAGCACATGAGATGTTAGATTACATGGCCTATATATGGAATACACACCGTGTAGTCTACATGGGCTAGCGGCATAAATCACACAATTCTTGTGGTCATTATAAATGGTCAAACTATGTGATACTAATAGCCTAGATAATTTATGATATAAATGATGTTTATATAGTGTACATGTTGTGTATTTCATCCACTACTGGAAAATGTACCTATCCCCACGGTTTTCACCAAAACCGTGGGGATAGACCCCCCCTATACCCACGGTTTTGGAAAACCGTGGGTATAGGTGAATTTTGATGACCTATACCCACGGTTTGCCAAAACCGTGGGTATAGGGGGCTCTATCCCCACGGTTTTGGCAAACCGTGGGTATAGGTCATCAAAATTCACCTATACCCACGGTTTTCCAAAACCGTGGGTATAGGGGGGGTCTATCCCCATGGTTTTGGTGAAAACCGTGGGGATAGGTCTGGGATAAAATACCTATACCCACGGTTTTGAAAAACCGTGGGTATAGGTCAATTTTGTGTCCGCGGGAAATTTTTTTTTTCCGCGGGAAGGAATTTTTTTTGGCGGGAACCCTATACCCACGGTTCTTCCCTCTATACCCACGGTTTTTATAACTATATTTAACTAAATAGATATATATATACATATATGTGAAGTTAGGGTAGTGGTTAGACGCGGTGTTTGCAGCGAAGAGGTTGCGGGATCGAAACTCGGCGCCTGCATTATTTTAGGACCTATACCCACGGTTTTGAAACCGTGGGTAAAAGCCGTTGAAACCGTGGAAATTCTCTATGTTTCGGTGACACGGTGGCAGGACACCTATACCCACGGTTTTCCAAAACCGTGGGTATAGGCTGGGGACCTATACCGACGGCGTTCCAGCCCGCGGTTCCCAAAACCGTGGGTATAGGCTATACCCACGGTTTTGGAGGCTATACCCACGGTTTTGAACCGTGGGTATAGGCCGTTTTTCCAGTAGTGATCATTTATCGCATTATAAATACACGTCGAGCCATTCAGTGAGAGAAAAAGACACACGACATAAGGTATACATGATGTGTGGCTGGCTTGTACACATTGTGTAGTCCAGTCGAGATACATACCTAAGCCCATGAATTTATCTCGGGCACATAGAAAGCAGATACATGGAATGTTTCTGGCATGTAAACACCATGTAGTCTAGCTATGTTAACACATCAAAGCCCCATATGTGTAACCTAGACACATAGAAACTGTGGTACACTGCATATAGCTAGATATTACATGTAGTGTAGTCTCTCAATTAATGAAAGAATTAAATTAAATTAAATTTATAATTACAACATTAAAACCTTATTTTATTTATTGACACGTGTTGTGTTTGAAAATTTAATAATGGTTTTAAATATTTTTAAATGATTAATTAATTTATTGTAATAATATTTAATAATTGGTTCTGCCTTTTATTTTCCATTAATTCCTTAATGATGGTTATCTACAAGAGGATTAATATGGTAATAAATATGAAATGGAATTAATTAATTAATGAAAGAATGTTTATCTTAGTAATAAAGGACGAATAAGAAATAAATGTTAACTGGTTTACTTTTTCATATGCGTTTCATGTATGACCGTTAATGAGCTAGACCAATAATAGTGTATGTTTTGGTATTTATTTAATTTAATTTATTTCATGGGTTTGCAATATTAATTATTAAATTAATTTGAATACATGTGTTTCATCCCTCCATCCATTATTTTTTAGGACCTATGTGTCTAAGGTTATTTATGTAATCCACATTTAACCAATCCTTTGGTTCCCCTCACCTGCATGTGAGTTATAAAAACTTGTAATTAATAAAGTTTCCCAAGGTGCATGGAAGCAGTTCAAGATGGAACCATAATGATGCCAACCCAGGCGTTACACAGGTGGATAGGTGGAATGTTGTAACTCATTCCAAGACTGAAAATAAGAGTTATTTTACCTAGTTCATAGGTTTATTTAATGTTCTATAATTAAATCAACCATTAGATATGCTCATGAATGGGTCATTTATTTATTTATTTATTTATGTCTATGCATTATTTATTTTATGGATATAAGATCATGATCGCATAAATATATGAATTAATGTGAAAAGATGGAATTTAAATAAATGTATTATGTGTAAATGTTTTATCTATCATGGTTAATTAATTAAGTATCATCCAATTAATATTAAC
This sequence comes from Viscum album, assembly GCA_963277665.1. Lineage (NCBI taxonomy): Eukaryota > Viridiplantae > Streptophyta > Magnoliopsida > Santalales > Viscaceae > Viscum > Viscum album. The sequence continues at coordinate 376,518,160 of OY728119.1, forward strand.
AAGAAAAAATTTAAAGGATAAAACAAGATAAAATTTATGCATAATTAATTAAAATCCCTCAACTTAATAATAATTCAGACTAATCCTTACATTACTTGATTAGAAAGGAAACCATATAAATAAGTGTAATACATGGCCAAAGTCTATACATTTACTTTTATGAGGGAGTTTTCATGAGCGTTTTGGGTTGACTTAACTGAACTTGTATTTAGTTTAATGGCCAAAGTATACTCAATACAAATTTGGAGGCAAGTGTTAAGGAAATCTATGTTAAGATCTTAGTATAGGGGAATCCAATCAATAGATCAAGGAGTTGCAAGCTCATAGTTGGCAAGACCACCTACCTAATTACTTTCTTTTTATTTTCATGGACAAAGTATGGATTATTAAGAAAATTAATGGAGATCCTTTCCACTAGAATGTCTCAGCAACTAGAAATTCCAATTTAAATGGTGTTGGCTATTGAGACTTAATGAAATAGTGGTAGAATTAATAAAATAAAATAATTATTATTTCTTACATAATCTATAATCATGTATAGTACTAATCATCTATTTTAATTATTGTAGAAAATGGAAAGAAAAATCACAAAAATAGTGTGATCATTCCTTAACTCAGGGTATTTTCTTAAAAATAAAAATATCTGGATATGGTATAATCGTTTATGCGATGCATTATTATCAGTAATATTTTATTATGTGTTGGAATCCTCTACTCCTATTCTGTCACCCCAACAGGTGAAAAAAGATGAAAAGGATGCATATCGAAGATATGTTTAGGATACTTCTTATATCTGTTGTATTATATTATCAACTATGTGTGTAGAGTTGATGATACAACATAAATACATGTATGATCACACTATAATATCTCATATTCTTTCTCTTGAGAAAGATAATAAAAGTATTGGAATAAATAATATTGTCAATGCACTATATTAGTGTAGACTAGAAGAAGAAAATTTAGCTACTAATAATGCTTTTAAAATGATGGGGTATAATGAACAGTTAGAGAAATTGGGTTTCCACTTGGATAAGTAATTATCCATTAATATTATCTTATTATCCTTAACACCAAGATTATTATTATTTTTCTAAGATCAGATAAATGAAATGGATAATTTTATTAGGAAACTTTTTTCCATACTTCACCAAGATGATAAGGATTGGTTTAAACCTGTTTCTCCACCCCTTATGGTGAAATTTTTTAAATACAAGGCTAAATATCCCATGGATAATATAAATCCAAAAGATAATTTTCAGCATCCTTTAAATATAAAAAAGATTAAAAGGAAAAATAATGAATGGGAGGATATTTTCTTCTTATGTGGAAAGAATGGACACTAGAAAAGCATTATAATGAATTTAAGAAGAAAGAAGTTTCACCCACTTTGGGTATATTAACCAAGTTTCTATTCATCACTTGTGTATTAAATACAATATTTTTACAACATACATGTTTTTAAATACATGAAATGAGAAAGAATAGAAATTTTTTAGAGTGAAATAAAAAGGGGATGAGAAGGGGTGATTCCTATCTCATCCAATGGGCGCTCACTATTTTTCATTTCCAGTTTGGATTGATTCAATTTTATAACTAGTATTACGAAAATATTTATCTCAGTGTATAGCTAGATGCAACGATACATTATTTATTTTTAGAATGAATGTTTTTATGGTAATTTAATATTTAACTAATGGTTTGGTTGCCCATTAATCACGAATATCCATTACAATGAATGGTGAATATAAAATATAAGACTCTTATCCAATTATGGAAAGATAATTATTTATCAAAATAAAACTGAAAGTAATTGGATTGTTTATTTCCATTAAAATATTTTGGTCTCAATTGAGCTACATTAATGTATATACAAACAAACTACTTATCATTTTTTTGATAAATAAACCCTTTTAAATAAAGGTACATCATAAAATTTTTAGAGTTAGTACAATATGGCTATGTGAACAATTCTAAAGCTAAAGGTAACTTTATATACTTAATGAGAAATTTTAGAAATGATCAGTGAAGTAAATGAGTGCACTTGGTAAAAGTAACATCTGAGCTGTCTTATTGGAGTATATCTTATCCAATTAATTATTGATCATATATGTGGAGAAAAGGTTATACCTAACTCACATTTCCTTATATCATTAATTCCACGATGGTAGAAAAAAGGAAGATCAATGAATATTTTTATATATATTGAAAATATTCCATTATCTTTTTCAAGACATATTTTATAAATAGGAATGAAACAACTAAAAATATTCAAAATATATTATATAATGTATATCATATCAAAATGTGATATGATAAGAATCAATTATAAAAATACCACAAGTTTTTTTTGAAAACCATTTGTCAAAATTTGGATTTAGTTACAAATGAATGTCGAAACACTAAGGTGCATCTGAGTTAACGATACCAAAGACACTAGGGACATTAACATCCAGTAAAGATTTACTATATTTCCATAAAGGAAGCATATATATTTAAAGATAGTGGGAGAATAATTAACGTCTATGGGTTAAGTATTTGGATGCACATGAGTTTTCATAGGAATACTGGACTCCACTGAGCTTAATTGGAGTAGTTCCAAAGACACATACTACGTAGGAATTTATAACCAAATAGGTGGTTTATATTCACCATAAATGGCGATACATGTATTATTATTTTAGAATAATAATACCTACAAATAAATAGTAAATGGTAATATGATAAGGTTGAAAATTATATATATAAATTCAAGTAATGGAATCCATGTATCAAGATTCAGGGACTCTGTATTTTAAATGTTTATAAGACTTGGTACCAATGATGAGTATTTAAGATAAAATAGACATGAATGGTAAAATATGGTAACAATAAAGCATGATTTATTATCAAAAGGTTTCATCTTTGAAAAACCTTTTTAACCACTCATCATGACTAAAATACTTTTTGAATTATATTTGTCAAAGCAGATTTCTATGATCATCATATCGGGAAATTATTTTTCAAGGCCACCTCATTTAGAGGATTCCTTATAGAATATATCTATATGAAGCAACCAAAAATTATACCCTATGGTATATTTATAATATGCATAACTAAAAGGGTTGGTGACATCAATAAATGACAATAAGAAATACATATTGTATACATTCATTTATAAATAAATCATGCATAGCGATCATAGAATATTCATTTGGGAAAAAATGAGTGACATGTGACTCTAAATGGTTAGTTAGATCATTATTAGTTTTAAATGTAAATATGGTGATAGAATATGTGTTTTTTTATGAATTACTAATTTTTAAGATAAAGTAATGATATTTATATAAGTATGATTTAAATTAGAAACTGCGTTCTGGGGAACAAGATCTAAAAAATAGATCTATGAGTTTTATTAATCTAGTAATAATAAATATATTAACAAAGTATAAAAAAATAAAATTTAAAGAAATTCAAGATTTAATTATAATTGTAATTTAATCCTTCTAGTAGAAAATTCATGGGCATGAGAAGATACTACAAAGATTAAAATAATTTCACAGGCTTAAGTGCTAGGAATTCATCTCACGTGACATGATATGTACTAATGTTTGATATTAATGATGCATAAATCATAAAAGGTAAATATCAAATAGATATAACATAATTGAATATAATTATATTTAAAACTATTTGAAAGTACTTATAAAGGTAAAATTGAATGATTTCATGGTATCTGGATAAGTGGAAATACTAGTGATCAATGGAATTGAAATTATGTCAATACTTAGTTCAATTTTATCTAGTATCATAAAAACGTGCTAATTTAATATGTAAGAAAAACTTATTTCAACCAATGGTTTTTATATCTACAATATTTAAGTTTATTGCGACTTATGATTCAACTTAATAAGTGGTTTAACAATGTTATATTCCAAGTTTGGGTTATACCAAAAGAAATAGATTTATCATTTTTTGATAATCTTTGACTATGGATTTAGTTAGGATGTTAGGATTATGACATGGGAACAAGAAGTAGATACTAATTTATATCACTATTAGAGGGATTTTCTCAAGATGATAATATTGCAGTATATAAATTCACTGCACAAACTTGTGAATTTTCCAACCCTAGCCACAAAAACATGGTAGGTAGTAGAAGCATGTTTAACATGTGAGGAATAACTGGTCATTAACAGTTGGCTCTAGTGAAAGTGGGAGTATTTTGAAGTTGGTTCCCTAGAACAAACTACTTTTTAATCAAGATTAATTGTATATTCAAAGAAGTGAATATTAATTTAAATATATTATCACATATTGTTTGTTCTTATGCATAACATTGATGTGATAATTTTCTATACTATCTGTCACATTGATAAGGTCATAATAGTTCCCTACTATGATGTGAACCTTTAAATGCTATTATGATATCTATTAAATATATTTTTATAGGTAGACAATGTACTATGGTAGGGCACATAGTACATAGGATGTCAGGTGTGAGTCCTCATTAGCATATGAGGCTTCTTCTCATGAAGTTCACATTTGGTAATATCCAAGATGGGAGATTATGAGAACAAACTCTCCAACAGGAAGTCTGCATGTTTTGGTTTTATTAGATATTCCTATCTGCGACCATGTTTAATGGTCCTTATACTTTAAGATTATTATTAATGCATGTTATGACTCGCACACTTAGATGTATTTCATAAACCATAACAATAACAGTTCATGGAGATGTTGGATATGTTGGGTTCATCATGAATGATATGTTTTAATTAATAATTTAAGGAAGGATTTATATATTCTATATTTATATAAGTTGATATCTCATCATTTTTGTTGAAATATAACCATCGCATTAAATTCCATTACCATGGTGTAATGATGTTTATTTTAGTTAGTCGAAGAAAGATATATCAAGCATATAGGTTGATGACACAGATGTACAACCTGATTGATGAGATATTGTGACAAAGAGATTATATTACATAGTGAACATTCATATGTGGTTTTCATCATTGTGATATTAAGTTCTTTCTCTTAGGTTCCGCAGCCCATTTATAGATAGTAATCTTGGACTTTAGGCATACCTGTCAATGAGAAAGAATACCAGAGGGTTACACACTAATTATTTACATTGATATCGATTAAATTCTATTTGAATTTAATTAATGAAATAAATATTATTCTCAAGAATGAGGAATAATTTTATTCAGGTTTTATTGATCAAAAAAATTAAAAAAATATTTATTCATTGAATTGTAAATAAAATATATATTTTTAATTTATTGAGTATTTAATAAATATTTATTTATTGGTTTGTGAATAATATATTTATTTAAGAGAATAAAATATTTTATTCAGGTATTCAATAAATTAAAAGGAGTTAAAATGGATCGGGACTTCATCCGATAATGAATATTTATTTACAAGCTGGTAAATAATATTCATCACTACGTAAGTTAGCGCACACCGTAAAATAATAATAATATGGTTATTATATTATTTAATGGACGGTACATAATTAAATAATATTTTAATCTAAACCCTATCTCTATAAATAGATAGTTATGTCTATTATGTAGGGTAGTTGAGATATAAATAATTACACATAATGAATTCTCTCTCGAATTCCATTTTCTCTCACCAATCAAGAATGAGAAATATAAGAGAGATTCCTTCAAGATTGAAGGATGAAAGATCAATATGAACAATGCAAGATAATTGATTCTCCTCACTAGTACCCAAAAATCAATTGGTTTTTCTCGGAGATCAAAGGAGAACATGTAAATCACCACAAGAGGGATTCTACCCTTAGATACTCACATCGGAACGAAGGCAATTTGAATATGGTATTTCGGAAGATCAACAAAATAATAAAAGAAAGTATCCTAATATAAGGTATTAATTTTCTTTAGATATAAATAAATTAATTATAAATTTAACATCAATGATTCTTGCTCAGGGTTTTGGGCAACTAAATATTAAAATAAATTTTAATTTATCACCCACCACTGCATGCTTCCACTATTCCTGGAACCCACATTATCTTTATAGGGAATGGTATGATTTATATACTAATCATAAAATATTTAATTCTATATTCACATATGAATAGTTGAATATGAATTAAAAGAGATAGTCAGATTTGATTAAAGATTATGACTAGTCAATACACTATCACCCCGAGACGGTGAATATAGTGGATGATACTCTGAGTTGAAAACAACATGCTAGTGTATCAATGATGAGGATTCAAATAGATCAAATATTTATGTATTTATATAATATGTATCTTGAAATCATAATTAAAGGGGGTATATTATATCTTTATTAGATTAATGTTCAACCGTCCATCCATGTGAGGATTAAAGAGGCACATGAGGAGGATGTGGAACTATATAAGAAGATGATAAATGTTCTTAAGTTCAACCATGATTATGGGGGAATGGTATGATTTAGGAACTGAGTATATGTCCCATCAATACCTGACTTGAAGAATGAGTTATTGGATGAAGCTCATAGTACATCATTCTCTATTCATCCTAGAAGTACAAAGATGTATAAAGATATGAAAGAGTATTTCTAATGGGATAACATAAAAAGGGATATTGAAGAGTATGAATCTTGATGTCTGGTATGCCAACAAGTTAATTATGAAATAAAAAGTTCTAAGGGGATATTACTACCATTAAATATATCATAATAGAAATGGAAAACCTTACAAAGGATTTCTTCATCGGACTCCCCAAAACATTTACATAAAATAATGCTATTTGGGTTGTAGTTGACTGACTTATATTGTCAACACACCTCATTTACATCATAGAATATTTATAACCTAGAAGTCAGATCCAAGCATGCATCATATAATATTTATATCTTGATCATATTTCCAAGATATATATTAAGTGGTTAGATTGTAAAAAGTACCACTCTTAATTGTATCTTATCAGGATCTGAGGTTTACCTCGAAGTTCTGGAGAAGTATTTAGTAGGATCTAAGTACATAGTTGAGGTTTAGAACTACATATCATCCTCATACAAATGGTATATCCAATAGGACCATTAAAACCATATAATATATGTCGATATCATGTTATATGTATTTTAAATTTAGTTGGGATCAATACCTTTCTATGGTCAATTTCTCTTACAACAATAGATTTCACTCGATCATTTAGATGACTCCTTATGAAGGCTTCTATAGTAGGTAGTATAGATTTCAAATGTTCTAGGATGAAGTTAGAGAAAAAAATCTATTAATACCTATGTTAGATTTAGAAATGATAAATAATATTAGATCTATTTATTAGTACATCATATTTGAAAGAAAAGTTATGCTGAAAATCATCAATGAGATATGAAGTTTAAAGTTGGCAAGAAGGTATTCCAATGAATTTATCCATGGAATAATGTTATGATATTTGGAAATAAGGAAAAAACAACCCTATATATATTATTACCTTTTTAATTATTGATCATATCGGGATATTTAATTATCACTTGACACCTCCACCAAATATCTCTCGAATTCACAATGTGTTCCATGCATCTCTCCTGAGGAAGTATATACTTGATCCTTCACATATAATGAACTTAGAGTCCATAAAATTAAATCATAATCTATCTTATGAGGAATAAATGGTAGATATTTTTTTATCTAAGATAGAAAGTGTTGTTAAACAAGACCACTCACCATGTTAAATTTTTGTGGTGAAACCATAAATTTAAGGAATCTATGTGGGAACTTGAAGATATGATGAGGAAGAAGTATGATCAGTTGTTTGTATCAGAGTGAAAAATTTTTGTTATAAAAATTATTATAAGGGGTTATAATGTAATACCCCAATAATTTATATTATATTTATCTCTAATAATTTTGAAACGTTTGATAAATTTCTTTACATGAAACACTGAGTTTAATCAAATCATGATATAATATTAATATATTAATATTTAATGTGACAATTATCACTTAGCTATTGGACTGAGGGGTATTAATAGGACTAAATAAATTATGAAAAAGTATTTTTTATATATTTATAAAATGAATTCACTGGTTATAAATTGTTTAAAAATTAAAATAAAATCATTTGAAGGTAAAATGAGTTTTTTTCTCTAAAAAATGTTTTTATGCGCACAATGTGTTTTTATCTTAATAAATTAAATAAATAGATTTTTATGAATGATTTGAATTAAATATATATATACATATATATATATATAATATTAAATAAAATATTTTAACATTAATTTAATGTTTTATTCATGAAAAAAAATGATGTTAAACTCAATTTTATGCTTAAAAATGCATTTTTCTAAAAATTATTTTGTTGCGTTTTTTGAACTTATTTTAAGATGAATTTATACCAATTATAGAAATTGAATATTTTAAAATTTATTCCATATTTTTAATCAAAATAATTAATATAATTTAATAAGGTTAACTTAATTTTTGTTTATAATGAATAATAAAAAAAAATAAAAATTTGTTACCACAATTAGGGTAAAAAATGGTTTACTAGGCGGGTTAACCTAAGAGATAAGGTTTAAAATATCACAGAAAACTTAATTTAATTTTATTAGTTGATGGAATTTAAAACTTATACTTCATATATTTTAATATTTAGTATTTTGGATTCACTTTACTTGAGAAATACATTATTATATTTTAATCTTTTAAAAAATTACAAGTGTGTCCTCTTCCTCCCTTATAAAAGGATACCAAATATTCTATATTACTCACAATTAATGAACCTTATATATCATGAAATAACCACCATAATACCTTTAAAATATTTATCCCCACATACTAGATTTCTTGTTTTTTCTAGAATACCACCCTTTCAATGCTTAAGTTGTAAGCCAAAGGAGGTTTCTCAACAAAGATGTATAAATATTAACTGAGTACTTCCAATTTTATTTATTCTTACACCTTATCTAAACATATTATATCCATAATAAAATTATTAATATATTATAATAAATATACTTATATTTTATTATATTGATGGTCCAACCTTTATTTATCACCCCTCCATCAAATGGGAAACAAAAACATCGTTCTTGAATATGTGCAAACTACCGCCTCACGAAGTGAAGTATTCCATTTTTCATCACCATCATTAATGATTTGATATTATGATGGATTTTATTTTTATATATAATATTTATGAAATTATTATTCTTATTTAATTATAATATATTATATACATTTTTTTTCATTTGTTGGAAAATGATAATGTTACTCATGCGTATATGTGGACTACCACCTCCACAAAGTGATGTGAACCATTTTTCATTTATGATTTAAATAGTTGGTAATAAAGATAGATTTAATCAATATATATTATATTTATGAAATAATAATTATTTTTTAAAGGTGAATCATTACTTACTTTTCTTTCATTCCATCGATCAAAAAGTGGAAACATCACTCGTGCGTATGTACAGACTGCCGTCTCCACGAAGTGATGTAATTCATTTTTCATCATTGATTTATATGAATGATTATAAAAGTGTATATTATGAATAAATGTGATAAATTTTCATGATTAATATTCTATAAATGATGAAACTATGACCACGATGCAAGTATCAGAACCATCAAACTGAAACATGCATGGAAAACAAACCAGTTTTCACCTGAATGTTCATTTTAATAAAGAAATTATTAATAAAAGGATAATTAGAAATTATAAAAGAATGATACATATTAAGTTATGTAATAATATGGTTCTATAATGTATATATAATAAAACTATATTTATTATACAAGATATTTTAATGTGTATGAAGCAAAACAAAACTTAAATTAAGTGTTTATGTTACAATCCCAATTATTTTCAAGACCGTCTATGATAAATTTATATTATGAGAAATTAAATGTATATTAACCTTTAAAAAACATAAATTGTTTCCTAATATGATTATTTATGAAGTTTTTATTTGTTATTATCATTTTACTTTCTTTTTTAATTAAAATGATTGATAATTTTTTTTAAAGAAAATCTGACCATATTTCTTCTTTCTTTGATAAACTTTTTCTTCCATGTCCATACTTTTAATTTTTTTTTAAAATTTATTACCTATAATTGAAATATTTTAAAATGTTAATTTTCATCACTTTTTTTTATTTTAAAAGATTTAAAAATGAATCTTTTTATAGAAATGTTTTTATGAAAATGTCGTTTTGGACTTTTTACAAAGGTGTGAAAAGAATGTTTTGTTTTAACATATACAGCATGAACAGATTTTCCAAATGTCATGAAATTTTTTATTTTGAAGTTTAATTTACAATTTTACTTGGTTATTTTAAAATAAAAGTATTTTATAAATATTATGGTATTTTTTAGTTAAAATTATATCAAAATAAAATTACATTTTTTCATGTTTTCAAAGGAAGGTTATTATGATATTTTAAAGGTATTTTTCATCTATGTCAACATACTTTAAGGTTTTTTATGATTCACTGGGTATATGATATTATGATACCATCAAATTTATTTCTTTGGATGTCTTATGATGATGATGATTTAAGGATGATTCTATGAATCCTGTTTCTTTCCCATGAGTTAATTAAGTTACGATGAAACATTTATGAACCCATTTCATTTCCACGAGTTATGCTATGATTAAATGTTTATGAAACCCATTTCCTTTCCATGGGTTATTATATGATGATATGATGAATTTTTTATAATCTTGTGACACACATCTATATGGTTTTTATTATGTGATAGGTGGTCCTGTAATTATATAACCCTCCAATTAATTGAGTAATAATGAATATATCATGTGATATTAAGGACTAGAATGTGGAGTGAACTTAATTCTGTAAGGTAAATTTTCCACTATGATAACCTTTGGAGAAAACCTTAACTAATTAAATGATAGAATGAGGAGTGAAACCAATCCACTATGATATCCTTAACAATGATCCTTGACTAAGTAAATTATTTTCTATGCATATGTGTATGAAAAAAACTTATTTATTATGATTATGATATGTTCTCATGGATCATGATTGATTATTTATGATTTCAAACACTTATGACTAATGTATTTTATTATGATAAATCCTTATACCATGATTTATGATTGGTGATATTTGACTTATTGGCTGTGATTATTTTAAGATATGATGATGTTCTCATACCCTTATTCTTATCTTATGCTTACTTAAGATCATTGATTGATATCTCTTATTTTTAACCTTACCGAGCATATGAGCTCACCATTTCTTATGTTTTCTTTCCCAAATTTATGAAGAAAGGTTTAAGTAGGGTTTTCCTAAGAAATGTACTATGTTATAAGATATTTGTGTTATATTTTAAATATCTTTCATGAAATATGATGATTATGTATCTAGTCTCAAAAGTCTCTAAACCATTATGGTTTTGGGGTATGTTTTGTTATGAGATGTATTGAATATTCATCTAAAACGATGTAATATACATGTATGAAATACTTGGGTTGTGTCAAAGAGTTGAATTAATTGAATAGAGTTGAGATCTTGTAAAGATTACTTATACATAGTAATTTTTCTTGTAATTTCTTCTAATTATGGTGAATTTAAAGAAAGAAACAATGTTTCTCCCATGCATGTAGAAATCATCATTTTAAGCACATTAACCTCTTGCGTCCTTTACTTGATTTATGAACTCCATTTATATGTTTTTATATTTCTTTTAATGTTTGTTAGTTTTTATTGAGCGTACATGGGGTGACTTTGTCCAGTGATTAGGGTGTGAAGTATTCTTACTTCTGGTAAAATTTATTGAGAAAAGTTCTGGAGATATCATTTGTACTATATAGAACCTTTAGTGTGTGTATATCCTATGGATTAAAAATCTTGGTTCTGGTGGTCGCATTGAAGAACAACATCCTAATAAGTATAAAATAGATAAGTAAAAAGTCTTAAATAATTTTGTTTTTCCACATGTTTTCTACATATATATTTAAATATTTCATTTGTTTGATAAGTACTAAAACCATAAAAATACTTTCAATAATGGTTTGATATCATTAATAAGTACTCAAACATGGATTTGACATCTGTTCCACCAGAAATAAGGTCTAATAATCGTTAGTTTTTTCATTACAATATATAAAGGTAGATTTAACTATGATTATCCATGGTGATTTATTAATATTAATTTGTGAAATATATTACATCTTAAAAATAGTTTAACTTATTCCTTTCAGTATGAACTTTAAAGTTCATTGTTGAGGATTATAGTTACCGCTTGGTACCACTCACTATATGCATTTTTTTAGTCTTATTAGATCTATTTCTAGATCAATGTATTGTAATTTGTTAGTGCATCTACCTTATGGATTTCATTTCCCATTAAATTCCATGCTACTTTATAACCAATTATAAATACCCATGTACATGAGGATAGGGGTTACATTTAATCTCACTTAAGTTGGGGAAGTTGAAGAATCACTATAGACCACTATTTTTCCTATATTATTCACTTTGGAGTCTATCTTATGATTTGAATTGATTTTGATATAATCCAATTCCTCCTTAGATTATTTGGGATCATTATTTTATCCATAACCTAAATCACAACCCATTTTTCCTTGTACATCCTAAGCACCAATAATTTCTCTTTTCATTATGTTTACTCCTTATTTATCTAAACATTATTTCTAATTTAGCTATTCCTATAAGGATTGTTAGATCTTTAAACACTTACCTTGACTTAGGATTATCTTTTCACATGTGTCTTTTCAGTTTATAAACATATTAATTTCTATATTACTTATAATTTTTTTATTTTCTCTCCAGGATGTACTAGGTTCAACAGATGATTTAGAAATCTATTTCAAACCAATTTAAGAATGAAATAATTCTTTAATTATGTCCTAAAATATATTTCTCATATGAAAATATTTTTCTTTAAATAAAATATGGTTTCTTCCTTTTATTCCAACTAATACTCTCTTGAAATATCTACTAGATACATAATTATCATGGTATAAATTTTTGGAATTAAATCCATATCTTGGTTATTGTGATAGGTTTTTTTGTTTTTAAAATTTCCTATAAGATTCACATCTAGAAATATATTCCAATTATTCATAGAAAAAATTGGATGTATGAACATGAATTACAAAATAAAATCATATGTATCCATACATTATTTTGAAACTCATCTAGTTTTTCTTGCATTGTTTTATGAAACTTATTTAGTGTGTTTTTATAAATGGTCATGGTTTGCTTCTTTATAATCTTTGAAGGAGTTCTATCATGACCACAAATGCATTTTCTTTTAGAGAATGGACTTTAGGACATGAAAATCACTTCGTAATTCTACTTTAATGTGTAATATTTACTTTTCATTTCAATATTAATTACTAAAGGATAGTTAAATAAAAAATGTAGAGCATCATTAAGTTTAGGCTTACTCATGGCCTCATATTGTTCCAACCGTTTCATGGATGAAATTGACTCTCCTTCTAATTACTTGATTTTTTTACTTATGGATTCAATATGAGTATTTAGATATTACTTGAGTGTATTTAAACTTGAAATATTAACTTAAAATTCATTGGAATGTTTGTACAATATATATTAATCCACTTCATCTTAGAGACCATATGAGTAATAGAGTCTTTAAGGCATACCTTTTCATGTTCCAAACTTTGTTCCTCCTCAGATAGTTCTATAATATGTGAAATAAGATTATCCTTTTTGGTCCTCAATATTTGAACTTATTTTAAGTTCAAATTATTCCCCTTGGAATCAACTTTGAGTTTTTCCATTTTTGTGGAAATATCCACCAAACCTATAGCTCGGGATTCATTTTTATTCTTTGTTTTAGTTGTAAACTCAAAAAGTCTTTAGTTAAAACTTTTTAGCTTGTAAAATTAAATTTTTAACACATTTTTCTAGATATATTGTGACTTGTTCCCCTCCTTTTTCTTTAGGTTTTCCTCTTTTATCTACTAATACAACTCCTCTTACAAGTATAAAACTTACAATTTTGGACTCCTTGAGATATCCTCATCACCAGTGGTTTCAAATTTACATAGAATATCTAGTTTCTCAACTTGTCCCACAACATAATTGAAAAATTAATATATCCACGTTATGAATTGTTCATACCTTTCTTTTATACAATTTTGGAATCCTTTAATTTAATCTCACTCTTCCTATAAATAGTTCCATAAAATTGGATTATATTTGAGTTCTTCTTCTTCTTCTTCAAATTTATCCTATTTTCCATGGATCAAAAGAATGTAAATACAAAATGAAACTTAAACTAAAAAAATCAATTAGAACAGGTTAGATCAAAGTAAATCCAATGAAAGGTAAGCTATGATTTGATACCACTTATTAGGTTCATAAGGGACTTAGGTGAGAGATACCCTGAGAGAAGTGGGGTGAATCAAGGTATGTAATATTTTCCTAATTAAACACTTTTCCTTAAATTATCCCTTCCCTAACTAATATTTACCACATAATTATTCGGTTCACTCATTCTGCTCTTATTTTGGATGTTGATCTAATTATTACTTAACATTTACTAATCCATTTAATTAGTTAGTTCAATAGTTTCTTACCCACTTTTACTATTTTATGTAACGTAGGATATAAAGGAATGTAAGAACATAAGACAAAAATATTTTACTTGGTTCACCCGCATTGGAATAATATTAGGAGAATATAATTGGTAATGTGCTGATGCACCAAAATTCACTAACCATACCAATTAATGGTGAGTTCAAGCTAGGTAACTCCTACATTTGGTCACTCCCCTTGCAACGGTTTTATGTTGGCTAACATACACCCAAGGGTCACTCATAAAATTACTTATTCTCTTTATACTCACTACTATAAGAAAGGAAAATAATGTTGTCACATTGTACAAAACCAATAAATTCACCAATGTTGAGTTTCATCATTGGATTGGTTCACTTTGAACTCTTTAGGATTATCCTTAATAGGTGAGTTGAAAATACATATATGAACAATATAATCATAATTATTACATGAAACATTATGAAAAACACCTTATCATTCTCCTATGGGTGGTTATTCAATATGCATCAAGTTCTCTTCTTCTAGTATGTGTTTGGAACACCACCTTCAAGTTCAGTGATTAGAATGATCTCTCATTTACTACAAAAAAAAACCTATTTCTTCTTTATAGTGAATTAGATATAGAAAAAACCATTCTCCTCACTATATAATAGTAAATATATCCTCCTTATTTCCAACACAATTTTGGAATTCCTTCTCAAATCCTAGCCTAAATATTCCTCTTTATTCAAGATCCCATGATCCTTAGACTTTCCATATTAAAAATTCTCTACATGAATTTTTCAGTTTTCCATATAAGAAAATGTTTTCATATTTAAAATATATAACATCAATTGTCAAGAGTGATATTCTATCCAATTTTAAATGTTAATCAAATTAATTAATATATTATAAATAATTAGCTCCAAAATATTCAATAAAATTTTGTATTAAAAAATACACAAAATTACCACTACTGAAATGTCCATGTCACCATTTCCTTTTCCATGACACGCTGCATGGTAAAATCCATTTACTCATAATTAGCCTTAATCCTCTATTTAAATAATTAAAACATTATGGATTGACTATCCTTTTAATCTTGGCATGTTTTTTACTATTTTAGCTGGTTAGTTTATTAATCATATTTAATGATTAATAAAATATATTCAAAACTACCATTGGTTAACCTTATTCAGAAAAATACACAAAGGTATACTCTTATATCAGGTTAATCATACATCAAGTCACTCTTACATCCAAAAGTCCTATGTCGACCACTCTTATATTGAGCGTCCTATGGGTCCTTTACCAATTTCACAGCTCTAATCTGTAAAGACTCGAAAATTTCAAGGAACTTTTTTTCTTAAATTCTTTTGAATTTTACGTGTCCGCAGTTTCTGACGGCGCCAAATTCCGAGGCCCGGAGTGCCCGGAATGATCCGTCGAAGTTTTGTTAAGCTTAAATTAACGCGCGTAAGCAGTTTTCCTGAAAAAGTGAAATAACTCTTGAACGGTTACTTGGATCAGAAATCCGAGGGCACCGTTGCGCTCAGGATGACGGGTTTACCCTAAGTGCGATTTAAGTTTAGTCTACGCGGGCCTCCTGTGAGAAATCCCAAAAATGGCTTAACCATAAATAAAATAATTAAATAAATTATTTTATTTTTCAAATGCTTATAACTCACAAACGGTAGCTAGGATTAAAAATCAGAGACCACCACTAAACTCGTGAGAGAATGTTTTATTTAAGAAAATACTAACTTTGACCGGTGCGGGCCACAAAAAAAGTTAGTTTTTGGCCGCAAATAAAATAATTAAGTGACTATTTTTTTATTGTAAAATTCATAACTTCTAAACGGTGAGTCGGATTAAAAATACGAGAGTACCGTTGGGTTCGTTGGGGTGTGTTTCACCTAAAAAGAGCCTAACCTCGACCGACACAAGTCGAGGGTGACTGATAATAATTTTCCAAACTTTTTTTTCCGGGTACGTTCAGTAAATGTACGTTCGAGATTTTATAACTTTTGAACCGATGCCCAGAATTAAAATCCGAGGGCACCGTTGAACTCCCAGTGTCAGTGATTGCTTAGTGAGACCTTCACCATAGTTACATTTTATCGAGAGTGGAAGATAGTTTTTGGGGTTCTTTAATAAAGTTAAATAAAAATAAGTTTGTGCCTTATTTTTATTTGTGGTGGCTAAAATCTCCAAGGGGAGGTTGGAGGTGGGGGCCACCACATCATAACCTCCCATGAGAGGTTATGGTGGTGGGGCCCACCCAAACGTAACCTCCCTTTGGAGGATTTTATTTAGGTGGGGCCCACCCGAGCTCTTTAACTTCTCTAACCCCCTTCAACCCCATGGAACTCCCAATTAACTAGGGAGACTCCTCACCTTCCCTCTCTCCATTTATTTTGCCAACTCTCCACCATTAATTCTGTGAATTAATTCTTTTAATTCAAATTCTTTTGAATGCATGTCAAACCATTAAAATAATAGTTAGTCTATTATTTCATTTTGGGTTAGCACTTTCTTCTTGGTGGAGCTTGGAAGAACTTGGAGAAATATCTCTCCAGCGAAGAATGCTTCTTCCTCCCAACGAAGAACGCGGAGAACGCTGCGATGCTTCTTCCTCCCAATGAAGAATGCGAATAATGCTTCGACACTTCTTCCTCAGTCTTCTACCGCAGATGCTTTACGATGCACAAGCTTAAGTTGGGAGGACATGACAAACGCGGCGGACGACGAATCGACACCCGCCTTTTCCCCGTGACTTCGTCTACGAATGCCAAACGAGGTAGGGGTTGTTGCATGATGACGCTTCTCTTTTCTTCTTCTCAGCATCGAATGAAGATTCATACAAAGTGATGTATTTTAATTGTTGAGCTTCGTTCATGTGAACCGAATGCTACCACTCCAAACGTGGAGGGTGCGGGCCAAACAAACATGGCCCGACCCCTCTGTGGTTCTTTTTCTGATGATTCTACGACGTCATGGAACTGAGGTGACGACGACGAAGACGGCGAATGAAGACCGCGCTACCCGTGGCCCCCGCGCACCATCGCGCTACCTGCCAGCCTGCGCGCCGGCACGCCCCGCATCGCCTGCCCGCGTGCCGCCGCTCCCCGCTCTACTGCCCGACACCCTTGAGCGCTGCCCGACGCCCCCTTGCGCGCTACCCGGAACCCCGGGCCCTGCCATCGCCCTTCCCGGCGCCCCTTCCGGCGCTCTCCCGACACCCCGTGCCCCTGCCGGCGCGCTCCCGGCTTCCCGCGCCCCTGCCCGCGCCGCTGCTCGGCGCCCCGAGCCGCTGCCCGGTGCCCCCGTGCGCTGCCCGGTGCCCCTGCCTGGTGCCCCTGCCGTGGCTTTCCTGGCGCCCCAACACCCTGCCCGGCATCCCGACACCCTTCCCGACACCCGCGTGCTCTGCCCAGCGCACCGGCGCCCTGCCCGGTGCACCCGCGGCCTGTCGGTGACCAGCCGGCCCATCTGCGCCTCACGCAGCCTACCCGCTGGCCTCCTAGACACCGACCTACTGAGCCGACCCGCGGCACCCCCGCGGTGTCGCTGGCCGAAATGGGCCAGTCTTTCGGGCCAAGTTACTGAGCCGCCGACGTGGCAAAAATCGGGCCGAACCGCCCTCACGGTCCGCTGGGCCAGACCCAGCGGACCAGGTCAAAACTTAGCGGGCTGACCCGCCCAATGGGCTGGGTCAGACCCAGCGAGTCAGACCGGGTCAGCCCAGTCTGGGTTGGGACGAGTCGGTCCGACCAGGTCGGACCTGTCCTGGGCCCATTACTGACCCTTTTCCTTCTTGGGCCATATCTTTGGAACTAGACGTTCGTTTGATGAATCTTCAGTGGTGTCGGTATTCTTGAAGCATAGCCATCCCTTTGAGTATACCCCACTAGAATTCGGGTATAGTTGAGTCACGGTCAGGTTGGTTCGTACACGAATCCAACCGGGCCCCCGGGGACTAAAATGCTAATAACTCACAGACCAGACATCCGATTGACGCGCCGTCTGTTGCGTTGAGACCCCTTTGACATGGAGGTCCTTTGAGATACTTCCACCTGCGATTTCGTGACACTTGGAGTATCGAACAGTAGCTTGTGGAGCGGATCCTTTCAGAGACGAGCAGACAGAGTGGGGAGACCTAGTAGCTTTAGACCTAACGACTGCTTGACCGATTCGACTTGGAGTGATTCGACTAGCCAAGTAGATGGAGCGCTTGGTTTGGAGGCAGACCCACGACGGACGGAGTGCCTGGTTTGGCAGCAAACCCGTGATACTCGACAAGAGGAGTACCTTTGACGGCTATTAGGGGGAACGACAGATTTTGCGGCAGACCCACAGCGGACGGAGCACCCGGTTTGGCTGTATACCCGTGGTACTCGACAGGAGGAGTACCTTAGAAGTCTAAGGTTAGTGAGTAACGCCTCAGAGTCGCAACCGGGCCACTGTACACGACAGAGGAGGAGTTCTCCAGCAGTTGTGGTTTTGATAATGAAAATCCTGGTTTGAGCTGAGTCAATGACCTTTGTGTTTTCCTCATGATTGAGATGAGTTACTTGATAACTTAGGTATATGTATGAGCATATACCTAAGTAATGGTTATCCATTGAAATCATACTTTGTGGTTGATCCTTGTGCAATTTTGTGAGACCTTGAGGGTCTCGGGGTCCCTACTGAGTATCGTTATACTCACCCCTACACGGGATATTCCCGCACCTCGTTGTGTTGGATGCAGATGACAGACAGTGCTGACAGAGGCTGAGAGCGCCAGGACGGACGGTACCTAGAGGTGGACGTCATGATGAGTCGGTACCCGGACAAGACGAACAGACTTGGAGCACTGAGGAGGATATCTGTACCTACCCTTCAGGTAGGATCCATGGTGGACGATCCTAGAGCTTCTAGGCACCTTCCAGTTGTTTGTCTTTTAGTTGTACCTGTTTATCCTTTCCTTGTACTTTACTATTGGGCTTGTATTTCTGGCCCCTTTACTTTCAGCATGCTGGTTACACAGTTTTTACTTAGTGTTTGCTTCCTCTTGTACTCTGGTTGTGTGTGTTTACGATTTATAAAGGCAACTCCTTCCCAGTTTTATGGAATTACGCCTTTGGTGCTAGTCGCCAGCCCCTGGCCTATAGAAGGTGGGCTTGGGGTAGTCACGATGCGGGCCCTGGGGGACGGGTCGTGAAAAATTGGTATCAGAGGAGTCAGTTCTATTACAGAACTTAGGACTCTGATATTTTCTTTCTGTGATGCAATAGTGTTAAGGGTACTGATTGTGGTTTTTAGTTTAGGGAGTCCAGTGTTAGTGCAACAGCCGATGTATCCATACACCAGGACCCTGACTTCTGATTTCTGACTCAGTGCACAAAAACACTGATTGCATGTGTGTTTTCAAAATTTTTCTTTAAGTCATCTCAAAAGAGGTCAGCTCACCAGGTATAGTCTTTTAACTGTGTTGCATCTGTTTCTTTCAGGATGCCTCCCCGCAGATGACCAGCTTGAGCCCTAAGAGTTGTACGTACTGACAGCCCACCGAGTGACGAGGCCTCAGTACAGGGCCCTATTCCAGTTGAGGCACCAGCGGAGGCACCAGTGGTACCACTTTCTATTGGTCCACCAATGCCACCAGCCCCAGCAGCAGAGAGTGCACGCCGCTTGAGCGCGCTACACGAGTTCCAGCGCTAGAGGCCACCTAGGTTCAGGGGAGAGAGGGACCCGCAGGCGGCTGAGGATTGGTTGGAGGCTGTGGTGAGAGTCTTCAGACTGGTAGGGACACCAGCCGAATTCATGGCGATCCTTGCTGCCAGCCTCCTTCAGGAAACAGCAGGTAGATGGTGGAGCCTGATGCTCCATATGCATGGCGAGGCGTCACTTTTATGGGAAGGATTTGAGAGCCTATTCCGGGCGGAGTTTGTACAAGCCAACCTTCGAGCGGTGCGTATACAGGAGCTACTACATCTACAGTAGGGTAACATGACGGTGGTGCAATACTCAGCAAGGTTCACCGACCTCTCACGCTACTCCACTGATATGGTACGAGACCCATTCTTCAGGGCCCATACCTTCGAGCAGGGACTCAGGTGAGAGATTAGAGCTTCAGTTGTCTCCTACAGCATCCTGACGCAGACGGGGGTGTTGGAGCGAGCCCTCCTAGTAGAGAGTTTCCTTGCTGAGCAGTCTCCATCAACGAGACCCACTACTAGCCGACATGCAGCAGAGTCTTCTGCAGCTGGCAGTAGAAAAATGATGCAGAGGTCCAAGAGGACCAGACCTATAGGTGATCGACCGCACGACTCTGGATCGGTAGTGCGGGGCACCCAGAGTGGAGACAGAGCCAGGCATACCAGGAGCGAACAGTGTTACTCCTGCGGCAGGCTTGGTCACATGGCACGTGACTATCTGACCCGCCATAGAGATGATCAACAGATAGATGAAGGACCTCCCAGGAAGAGGTAGAGGTTAGATCGATATGGTCCGCAGGGTGAAGGCGGACGTGGCCAGGGAGCTGGCCATGCAGCTGGTGGTGGACGATGCTTTGAGTTATTGCCACCACCACCACTAGGAGGTCTACCCCGACTACAAGGAACAGGTGGACGGGGGAGAGCACAACTTCAGGCAGCTGAAGCATATGACCATGGAGCTCCGGAAGCATTTAGACAGGAGCGGGACTAGTTCCAGGCATAAAGGCCTTTGTTCATGATGCTTCTATCTTTGTTGATGTTGTTGTTTGTGGTTGATTTGTGTCTTTGTACTTTGAGCTGCAGTAATAAAAGACACTTTTCCTTGTGATGTTTCCTTTCCAGCCCTTTTTGTGTGGTTAATACTAAGAGGTTTTGGTTAAAACTGTTGACTTGACCCTCACTTTCGAGATTTCTACTGGAGGAGACCCAATGACCACACACTAATGCCGACAGTGTGACTCAACCCTTGGAGGCGAGAGTAACGGTTGGATCTCTTGGTAGTAGGGTTGAGGCCTTATGACATCATCCATGGCATGAATTAGTACTGTTTATGTCACGATTGACTGTATTAGGCAAAGGACGTGGTTTATACAGGGGATGAGACTAGAATTACCTTTTTAGCAAAGGAGAAGTCTTAGTAGCTCTTGTAGAACATAGGTGAAGAAGGGTGAAGTCGAGTTCTTACAATTGGCTAGTCTCACCCATAGTTCGTTGAGCGAACGATTTACGGTTTACTCTAATCTCAATAGTCTCAGGTGTGTCTTATTTCAGAAGGATCTGAACCTGAGACAACGGCGATGGATTGAGTTCCTTCGAGACTATGACTTCGAGATAGTCTATACTCTTAGGAAGGGGAACGTTGTTGGAGATGCGCTCAGCAGGAGGACTGGTATTCAACTGCTAAGAGAGGTGATAGAGTAGCTGACTGCCTTACATATATCCTTTGTGGATAGAGATGGTGCAGCCTATCTACAGTCTCTTACATTCACTCCTCCACTTCTTCAGCATAGTAGGCGAGGTGGCTTACCACCTGACCCTTCCACCTCAGTTGCACCGGGTGCATGACGTCTTCCACGTATCTCAGTTGAGGAGATGCGTGCACGACCCGTCCCACATCATCAACCACGGGGAGCTGGACATCGATGACAGGGCGACTTTCACGGAGGTTCCAGTAGAGATTGAGGATCGATAGGAGCGGGTCCTGTGTGGACGGTCGATTCTTCTGGTGCGCATTCACTAGCGGCATGGGAACCTCCAGGAGATCACATGGGAGCAGGAGGCTCAGATTCATGCTCAGTACCCCCTTTTTTTACCTAGTGTGTGTTATAGCTTTACGAGGACGTAAATCCCTGAGGTGGGGGTAATGTAAAGACCCTGAAATTTAAAGAAATTTTTTTCCTTAATTTTTTTTAATTTTACGAGTCTGCAGTTTCTGACGGCGCCTGATTCTGAGGCCCAGAGTGCCCGGAAAGATATGTCGAAGTTTTGTTAAGCTTAAATTAACGCGCGTAAGCAGTTTTTTTTGAAAAAGCGGAATAACTCTTGAACGGTTACTCAGATAAGAAATCTGAGGGCCCGGTAGATTGGATTAAAAATATGAGAGTACCGTTTGGTTCGTTGGGTTGTGTTTCACCTAGGCAGAGCCTAACCTCGACCGAAGCGAGTCAAGGGTGACTGATAATAATTTTCCGAACTTTTTTTTCCGGGTACGTTCAGTAAACATACATTTGAGATTTTATAACTTTTGAACCGATGCTCGGAATTGAAATCCGAGGCACCATTGAACTCGCAACGTCAGTTATTTCTTAGTGAGACCTTCACCATAGTTGCGTTTTATCGAGAGTGGAAGATATTTTTTGGGGTTCTTTAATAAAGTTAAATAAAAATAAGTTTGTGGCTTATTTTTATTTGAGGTGGTTAAAATCTCCAAGGGGAGGTTGGAGGTGGGGGCCACCACATCATAACCTCCCATGAGAGGTTATGGTGGTGGGGCACACCCACACATAACCTCCCTTGGGAGAATTTTATTTAGGTGGGGCCCACCCGAGCTCCTTAACTTCTCTAATCCCCTTCAACCCCATGGAACCCCCAATTAATTAGGGAGCCTCCTCACCTTAGCTCTCCATTTATTTTGCCAACTCTCCTCCATTAATTCTGTGAATTAAATTTTTTAATTCAAATTATTTTGAATGTATGTTAAACGATTAAAATAATAGTTAGTCTATTATTTTATTTTGGGTTGACATTCTTCTTGGTGGAGCTTGGAAGAACTTTGAGAAATATCTCGCCAGCGAAGAACACTTCTTCCTCCCAACGAAGAACGTGAAGAACGCTGCGACACTTCTTCCTCCCAATGAAGAACGTGAAGAATGCTGCGCCGCTTCTTCCTCGGTCTTCTACCCCGGACGCTTTCCGACGCACAAGCTTAAGTTGGAAGCACGTGATGAACGCGGAAGATGATGAATCGACGCCCACCTTCTCCCCGCAACTTCGTCTACGAATGCCAAATGAGGTAGGGAATGTTGCATGATGAGGTTTCTCTTTTATTCTTCTCAGCATCGAATGAAGATTGATACAAAGTGATGTATTTTAATTGTTGAGATTTGTTCATGTGAACCGAATGCTACCACTCTAAACACGGAGGGTGAGGGCCCAACCAATATGGCCCGACCCCTCCGTTGTTCTTTTTTTGATGATTCTACGATGACACGACATTGAGGTGACAACGACGAAGACGAAAAACGAAGACCGTGCTACCCGCAGCCCCTGCGCACCGCCGTGCTACCCGCCTGGCTGCGCACCGCCTTGCCCCGCATCGCCTACCCGGGCGCCGCCGCGCCCTGTGCCGCTGCCCGACGCCCTTGCGCACTGCCCAATGCCCCCTTGCGCGCTCTCGGTGCCCCGGCCCCCTACCGGCGCACTTCCGGAACCCCCGCGCCGCTGCCTGGCACCCCCGTGCCGCTTCCCGGTGCCCCCGCGCCACTGCTCGGTGCCCCGAACCTCTGCCCGGCACCCGCACGCCCTGCCTGGCGCACCGGCGCCCTGCCCGGTGCACCGGCGCCCTGCCCGGTGCACCCGAGGCCTGTCGGTGACCAGCCGACCGGCCCGCTAGCCTCCCGGCCACCGGCCTGCTGAGCCGACCTGCGACGCCCCCGTGGTGTCGTTGGCCGAAACGGCCTGGTCTCCCGGGCCAAGTTACCGAGCCACTTATGTGGCGACAATTGGGCCGAACCGCCCTCGCAGTCCGCTGGGCCGGGCCAAGCAGACCGAGTCAAAACTTAGCGGGATGACCCACCCAATGGGCTAGGTCAAACCCAGTGAGTCAGATCGGGTCAACCTAGTCTGGGTTGGGCCGAGTTGGTCCGACCGGATCGGACCAGACCCGGGCCCATTACTAACCCTTTTCCTTCTTGGGCCATATCTTTGGCACCGAACATCCGTTTGACGAACCGTCAACGACGTCGGTATTCTTGGAGCATAGATGTCCCTTTGAGTATACCCCACTGGAATTCCGGTATAGTTGAGTCATGGTCAAGTTGGTTCGTACACGAATCCAACCCGGCCCCCGGGACTAAAATGCTAATAACTCACAGATCGGTCGTCCAATTGACACGCTATCTGTTGCATTGAGACCCCTTTGATATGGCGGTTCTTTGAGATACTTCCATATGCGATTTCGTGAAACTTGGAGTATCGACCAGTAGCTCGTGGAGCGGATCCTCCCAGAGACGAGAAGATAGAGTGCAGAGACCTAGTAGCTGTAGAACCAACGACTGCTTGACCGATTCAACTCAGAGTGATTCGACTAGCCCAGTGGACGGAGCGCCCGGTTTGGCAGTAGACCCATGGTGGATGGAGTTCCTAGTTTGGCAGTAGACCCGCGATACTCGACAGGAGGAGTACCTCTGACGACTATTAGGGGGAGCGCCTGGTTTGGCGGCAAACCCACATCGGATGGAGTGCCCGGTTTGGTAGCAGACCCGCGGTACTCGATAGGAGGAGTACCTCAGCTGTATAAGGTTAGTGAGTAGCGCCTCAGAGTCGTGACAGGGATAGTGTACTCGACAGAGGAAGAGTTTTCCAGTAGCTGTGGTTTTGATAATGAAAATCCTGGTTTGAGTTGAGTCAATGACCTTTGTGTTTTCCTCATGATTGAGATGGGTTACTTGATAACTTAGGTATATGTATGGGCATATACCTAAGTAATGGTTATCCTTTGAAATAATACTTTGTGGTTTATCCTTATTGAATTTTGTGAGACCTTGAGGGTTTCGGTGTCGCTACTGAGTATCGTTATACTCCCCCCTACACGGGCTATGCCCGTACCTTGTTGTGTTGGATGAAGACGACGGACAGCGCTGACGGAGGCCGAGAGCGCCAGGACTAGATGGTACCTGGAGGTGGACCTCACGATGAGTCGGTACCCGGAGGATACAGACGGACGTGGATCACTGAGGAGGCTATCTGTACCTACCCTTCAGGTAGGATCCATGGTGGATGATCCTGGAGCTGCTAGACACCTTCCAGCTGTTTTTCTTTTAGTTGTATTCGTTTGTCATTTCCTTGTACTTTTCTGTTGGGCTTGTATTTCCGGACCCTTTACTTTTATCATGCTTGTTACATAGTTTTTACTTAGTTTTTTCTTCCGCTTGTACTTTGGTTGTGTGTGTTTATGATTTATAAAGGCAACTCCTTCCTAGTTTTAGAGAATTACGCCTTTGGTGCTAGTCGCCAGCCCTTGGCCTATAGAAGGCGGGCTTGGGTTAGTCACGATGCGGGCCCTGGGGGATGGGTCATGACATAATCTATATGACTAATGTGTGGTTCAATCCTATGTTAACCACTCATACATGGTTCTCCCCTTGATTCAAGATGACTCTTATGTGGCCGAGGACTTATCCAAATTCATAAAAGCACTTAAATACTTATTATCTAGAAATAATCCAGAATCCTCTCAAACCTCTTACAAACTTGAAGATACGAGCTCCACATTTTTAAATAGACATCCTTGAAGATTACTTCCACTTTATTATCAAAACATACAACCCAAAAAATCACTCATAAGGTTTTTTATAATAATTTTAATTGATGAAATTTACTTAATTTTCAAAGGGTTTAAATGAGTTTAATGGTTTTTATTTTATTTATTTTATTTTATTATAGCACCATGTGCCCTTGAAGAGCTTTGGTGAATTCAATGCAGGGAGTTTTGGATGATATTCCATAATCTAATACTCTAGTTGATCAAAATTTTATTGAGACTATATCACAAATTATTTGAGATTTGGACCAAGGGGAAGGCCTTGGATTAACTCAAATTAAATAAATGGTTCTGAGTTAGAATCAGGACAAGGGTCACACTAAAGTATTTATTCACCATAATCCTCCAATGTTTCAAGGAAGCAATGATCATCAAGAAGAAAATGACTGGTTGGAGAAGATCAAAATATTTTTTTAATTACTTGATACCCAAAATTATGTTAAATTGAAATGAATTATGTTTATGATTGAGGGTGACATATGGAAATGGTGGGAGTATATTTTTTAGAATAAGTTACATGAGAAATTGGAGTGGAAGGGCTTCAAAGTCAGGTTCACTCAATAGTTTTATCTTGATACAATGACATTAGTAAAATATACAAAGTTCATATGACTTAAAAAATGAAATAAAATGGTCATGGAATATGCTAAATAGATCATTGAAATGGTATATTTAACACCAAATATGGCCTCATATGATAAATTTAAATCCTAATGGTTTGAAATGGGTCTTTGACCCAACATCCAATCCTAGTTATTTTTAATGAAAACCCCCACTGATTCAGAAGTGGTGGATTGAGTTCTAATGGTGGAGATAGATTAGGTCAGGATGTCAAGAATGATCATCTATACTTTTATGGTAAGTGGAAGTAAAGGAGGCTTCCTATAGAAGAAGTGTAAGTGATATGTGTTCAAAAGGGAGGTAATAGTGGCTTAAGGAATCCATCATAGTTAGTTTACTCCACTAAAATGGGGAGAAAATCCCTTATCTAATATCAATATAGAAAGGTTGGTAATATAAAAACATCTTTCTAATAACCCCAATGGGTTTTCATGCTTTTGGGAATATGGTCCATCTCTAAAGGTTTTTTAGAACCTATCTTGTTTAAAGAAGTGGTGTGGGATCTTTATCCCATAAAGGATCTCAAATGTATTCAGATGCCTGTAAATCAATGAGGTCCTAACCTCAAGTGAATTAAGGAAAAAGTAGTTCATCTTATGGGAATATTTAGTTGATTTTTAAGCCCTAGGTTGAAGGTAGGACTTAGGTTCACTCTAAGTTTATGTAGTTATATACGGTGGAGTGGGTACCCATGAAATCTGATGGGGGGACGATGATGGTGAGAGATACCATTCTTGTTGAATCATCTATGAATAATGATTTATTTTACATAGGTGTATCTCGCTAATTTATTTCTTATTATGTTTTGGATACATTGAACCTCTATTTTTATATTATTCTATATGCAATGGAGATATCTACACCTTTTGGGAAGAAACGGGAACACAAATTCCAATACCCATCATGTCCAATCTCTATATTTGAAGTGGATATGGCATGAGATTTTATCATTATCAAGATTAATCACTTTCATATTATTCTCAGGATTGATTTTATTATTTCTTTAATAGACCATATTGACCTTTATCAGCAAAGATTAATCTTTATTGATTTTTATTAGAGCTCTCATTTTTTTCCAGGAGAATGGGAACCAAGATCTAGTTGGGTGGGACCACCTATTTCTGATGTTGGAAGGTTAATATTCCAAGTATCATCTCTTTTAATGAAGGTTTATGAAGAGAATTTTTGGGGAAAGATTCCTCTTATGGTTGGAGAGTTCCTAAAGTGTTTCCAGATGTTTTTTAGGGTTACCTTCTGAGAAATATGTTTTGTTCTCTATTTATTGTATTCTTAGGTTACAATCTATTTCATCGAATTTATATAGTATAAACCCACCGAATTTAACAAGTTGAAGGTTTAGGTTGATGTTTTAAAATAAAAATTCCTTATTCAACATAACATATATTCATGGTCAACTCCTGTACTCTTTAATAAGAAGGTGGATGGAACTATACACCTATATATCAATTATAGGAATCCAAATCACGTGTTTATCAAAAATAAATACTATTTTCCTCATATAAACGAACTTTTTGATTAATTAAAATGGGAAAGGTGGTTTTCAAAAATTAACCTTAGGTTGGGGTACCACCAGCTCAGGGTGAAGGAGTCTGACATAACTCAGACTGCTTTTAGAAGTAGATATGGACACTTTGAATATCTGGTGATTCCATTCAGCTAGATTAATTTTTCCAAGGTATTCATGTCCCTTGTGAATCAAGTATTTCACTGGTACCTTGAATCCTTCATTATAGTATTCATTTATGATATATTGGTTTACTACAAGACTGAGAAAGATAATGAGAATCGTTTGAGGATTTTTTGGGAACTATTTATAATCATCATCTTTATATAAAATTATCAAATTGTAGATTTTGGATCTGAGAAGTCAAGTTATTAGTACATGAGGTATCATAAAAATAAATTTAAGTGTATCCATAGATTGTGAATGATGTTATGTATTTGTAATAACCAAGGAGTATCTTAGAGATATGTATATTCTTGGGTCTAGTGAGTTACTACCAGTGATTTATCAAGGACTTATATAAGATCACATCACCATTGACCACTCTCACTTGGGAGGGGGTTCAATTTATATAGTTCCTTTAATATTAATAATCCTTTGATGAATTGAATTGACAATTGACCACAACTCTGATCTTGATTCTATCAGAATCTAAAAGAAGATATGCAGTCTATTGAGATTTATTAATCATGGTATTGAGTTTTGTGCTTACAAATAGAGATCATGTAGTGGTGTATGGTTCTTTCCAACTTCTCCCACATAAAAAATAATTACCCAATCCATGATCTTGATATGGTAACAGTCATGGACATAATTCCCCATGATTTTACTACATTTGTTTTTCTTTAAAACCTAATGCATTAAATAGATTGTTTCACATGCAACACCAAACTAAAATGAAAATACGATACTTTAAAATAAAATTATTAAATTTGGTCATTATAATATAATAATTAAATTAGTGGGGTACAAAGAAAATAACTATATTACAAAATCTATGAACAAAAAGGAAAGAAATGGAATCAAGTAGCAAAAGTCTCCCTTATGAAGTTCATTTGACCGTGCTTGGAAAGGGGAAAACTTCACTAGGGTTTTCCTTATACCAATACCAATATTAACTCTAAAAATTATGGTATGATCAAAATTTTACGTGAGAAAAGTTCAATCTTGTGAAAATTTCCATGATATCCATGCTAATAAAATCACCACCCGCAACTACCACCCGAGCTTACCTTATGCTTAGATCTTATGTAGAGATCTTGAGGTAATATATAAATAGAAGTTAGAATGATATAAAAATTAATTATTAATTTAAAATTTTATTTATTACATTTATTTCATAAATTTTTCATTCTTAATTTTAAATAAAAATAATTTTATTTATTGTTTCATTGATAAATCAATGAGATCATTTTATTCTTAAAAACATATTATTTTTAAAATTGTATTTATTATTTTATTTATTTAAATAAAATAAATATATTAAATATATTTTTTATATTGATAATATGACACTAATATATTTGGTAATTAATAGGAAACAAGAGTAAGAATAATTTATAAATTAAAAATGTTATTTTCCTACAAAATAGTTTTCATTATATTTTAATATTTTTATTTAAAAGTTAAATTTTATAATATCACTTAGATAAAATTAAATTCATTTTTGATTTAGAATAACAATACTATCCTAGGGTTAATTCTTGTGTTTTTTTAAATAACTATTTTTTAGGTGAATAGTAAAAAATACAATTTTTACTAAAACTATATAATTTATGACTATATCAAGAAGTAAATATAAATTAAAAACTTGTAAAAAAATTTATGATAAAAAAGTAATTATTAAGTGAAATTATGAATTTAAAAAATACTATGTTGAATTTATAATATCCATCTTTAACATTTTAAAAATTGAGCATTATTTCTTGAATAAAAACTATTTTTAGTATTTCTCTTTTAACTAAGTTTTCACTTGGTGAAATTATGTTTTGTATTTCTTTTAAAAGTCACATAAATCTCATTTGGTTAATAATAAACCAATTAATTTCATTTAAATAAACAAAATTGATAATGTTTTCCTAAACATAACATTTATGCTTAAAAATACACTTTTTATAAAAATGTGTTTTTACTCGTTGCATGTGCTAATTTTAAAATTATTTTTTTATTAAAAATATAAATTTTATCTGATAAAATAAATTTTATATTTTTAATCATTAAGTTCAAATTATTTAACAAGGAAAATTTTATTTTTGGGAATTAAAATTAAATTACTTAGGTAAAAATTAATTACCATAGTAAAAAGCAAAAATAGTAAAAGTTAATAATCTATGAGTAAAATAATTAAAAAAATGTTTAAAACATGTGTGAAATTGAATTATTGAGGTATTATTTACCTTACCTCACCCCTAATTCATTATGGTCCACTTTTTCTCCACATTCCATGTGAAACATATACTCTCTTTATATTAAAAAGTGATTTTTATAAGAATTTCATTCCCTTTACCTATAAAACGATCTCACCTCCACCCTATTTCTCTACTCATTCTAAAGAATTATCTTGAAAAAAATATCACATCTTGGATTTTTTATAGGTAAATCTTTGAAATATATCTAGTAATATTCTCAAAACCAGGTGTTGAGACGACGTGCGATTCTGAGGTCTGGTGAGCCCAGA
Organism: Viscum album; assembly: GCA_963277665.1. NCBI lineage: Eukaryota > Viridiplantae > Streptophyta > Magnoliopsida > Santalales > Viscaceae > Viscum > Viscum album. The sequence continues at coordinate 376,549,027 of OY728119.1, forward strand.
ATTGATATTTAAAAAATATTAAATATATTAATATCATGTGCACATAGTTTTCCTAAAATAGTAAAATAAATACCCAAAAGTGACTCAAATTAGAAATCTGAGACCACTATTGAGTTTGTAATTCATACTTTACCCAAGGTACGATATAATGTTTGTTGGCATCAGACGTGTGTTAAAAATTTGTTGTGGGAATAAATAATAAATAAATAAATTGAATTAATTTATTTATTAGGTGATGAAGCAGTGAACTAATTTAACTCTATATAAACCTAGTTATAACCAAATTTCATCATTGGCTATATAATCCTAGAATTTGAGAGAGGAACCAGTGGGAGAGCTTTATGAAAAATCATCCACGGATCATGCTTTGTCGATCAGTGCACCAATAGAACCCATGGATCATGTCAACGACAATAGAAAGAAACAATTATTTATCAAAGATTGACCCAATATTGAGATATGTCATTTGTTTTATGTGAATTTAACCCCATTTTATTTCTCTCACAATTAATGTGAATCAATCAACCAATAGATTGATTCGTGAGACAATAGTGTTGTAGGTATGGGTTTTTTTTCCCCAGGATTTGGGGATTTTTATTATAGAATAATAACATCTCTTCATTCATCATTCTAAAGGAAATTAATTGAGGCTAAAACAAACATTATCTGAGGTCTATTTTCATGTTTTTGGTTTTTTCATTTTTTTCTATGTTCTTCATGAGTTCATCATCGATGTTTCCTTTAACCGATGGTTCGAAAAAATACTCAGTTACCGATCATTGTGCACTTGTTATTTTGTGCAACAGATTGATACCATGAATACAGGTTCATTATTGATGATGGATTGAGATTCAATGTAAGTGATGATGAATTGATATTGGATGAGAGTTCTTCATGCGAGTTTTGGAAATACAGTGACAACATGGCTATGAGATGATTCTCGATCAAGATTGATGGATGGAATCTAACCTCCAGTGATGATCGAGCATAGTTGAACTAGATCCATGATTCATGGGTGGTATTTTTAGTGAATTTAGTGATGGAGGTGGTGCAGATGAACAATATGTAAGCAACCTACAAGTTCTAGAAATTTCTTCCCTTCACAGCGTGTAATCCAGAGATACACATGTGGGGCCCGAGATGCAGTACTAGGGTTTTTGAAGAGAATAAAAGTATCACACACCATGTGAAATGTGTCTCAAATCACATGAACCTTCTATATAAGTTCATCATGTATCTCAGAGGATACACTGTCATAGACATGTCCAGGTGCATGGGAATGATTCGCTACTTGGTAATTACCAAGTATACGATATATCCTAGATACATTGGCAAGTCTATATGTACATGTGAATTGGTAGAGGTACACAGGAATGGAAACAGGTGGTTCTAAGATTAGTGGTACACACCATGTACCCTATTTACACATAGTGTACTTCTTTGAAGATGGCTCAGGGCCCTTGTTCCCCTCAGTATGGACAAGTTTCCTTAGAGTGAGTTCCCATGATCCATTCCCTTAGGGTATAATATAGTATCACATCCTAGGAATATGATTATGATCCCCTATAAGGTAATTATCCTTGGATAGAGTTTTCAGAATCCACCATGGACCTAGGAGAAATACTCTATCATCTTGTATCCTAAGTGGGGTTCTCATAATTAGTGTAGCCAACTTTAACCAGGCATCGATCCCTTACTTAGCGGGTTAATCCATATTGGGTTATTAATATACCCCACGACCCTGGGTGTAATCCCCATCTTTGTATCAATATCTTAAAAATCCTAGAATGTACTTTCTTATGACAAGACCTGATGATCATGACATATCAGATAGATTCCATCAGTGTTATCAGACTCTACAAGTGAGTTCTCCTAAGCGAGTGTTGCTACAAACTCTCAAGTAGAATCTTAGGCTGGTAATGCGGTTTTGACCTTACCTTGAGGATTAGTGTCCACTATGAGTATATTTTGATATTTTATTGTATGTATCATATTATGATTGACATATCCTGTGATGATGTAACTAATCTTGATGGTTTATGCTTAGTGATTTCAAGGTGTCCTATTGGGTATTTTTATACTCGCACCTGCATGGGATCTACCCACACATGTATGTATTATGGAGATGAAAAACCATTTGATGGGTTTCATGGTGGACTTGGAGAAGATAGAAATTATATTTGTCTAGATAGATTATGGTTTGTACCAGGATTCACATTTGACTATTGTACCCTCTTTCTAGTAGGATGGACTTCTTTACTAATTTTTGTGGGTTATAATTGGCCCTTTATGATTTCTAGTATTTTTCATCATACTCTAATTATGGTATTTATATGTATGAATTAATTTGGTATCAGTTGTATTTTATATTTCATCATTTTATGGCCTTAGAGACTTGTGTGTGCGTATAAGCTCCTTAGCCTAAGGCCTCTCATGTGAGTGTTATGCCTAGTCGACACTGGTCTCTAGCCCCTAGCCTATTGGAGGAAAGATTGGGGTAGTCACACTTGGATTATCACCATTTAGGAAGGACTTAATGGGTCTAGTCGTAAAAAATTGGTATTAAAGGAAGTTCCATATTAGGACTAGATTTTAGAGTTTTTTATAGTTGTGAGATTATTTTAGGTTTTATGGAAATAGTACTAAGTGTTTTGAGTTCAGATTTCAGGCCAAGAACTACTGTGTTGGCACAATGCCTTATATATCGATACACAAGGACTCTGACTTCTATCCTTTTGACTTGGAACATGTAGAAATTGATTGTAGGGAAAAAATTGGTACATGAATCATATAGGAATGGGTTGTGTTCCATGTACTTATTGAGTCTTCTCCCTAGATATAATCATTGGTTGTGGTATATCTTTTCTATTTTAGCATTCCTTCACAATTATTTCTAGCTAGGATTTATCAGTAGGATCATTAATATGCCCCCTTAGTTACATTTCTTTAATACAGGTACCTATTCAAGAGGTAATGCCTCTGTGTGGTTTTCTAATCATACCTCCCCCCCGTCGAGCAGCATATAGTACTAGAAGTTCCAAAGGATGAGGTGTGTAGGTTGATAATGCTTCATTAGTTTAGTATTAGTAACCCATCATGTTATAGGGTGAGCTAGAACCCTAGGCATTTGAGGATTGGATGAAGGTGGTTATGTGAGTCTTTCACCTCATTAGGACACTTGTAGACCAGATGGTGGTCCTGGCGGTGATCCTTATTCCTTGGTGTAACCTTTTGGTTCTGTCATATGATGAGGATACTCTTTCATGGAAATAGTTTGAGTGCCTCTTTAGGGAGGAGTACTCGCTGCTATTATTCGAGCATTTCCCATCCATGAGCTTTTACAACTACAATAGGGAAACAAGATTGTGGCTGAGTATTCGTCGTGGTTTACCAACCTATCATGACACTCAATGGATATGGTTCTAGATCCTTTATTTTAGGAAAATACCTTAAATATAGGTCTAATTAGATACATCCAAGAAAATTTTATACGTCTATGAATTCCTACATATGATGGGTGTTAGAGAATGCCCTGGTGATAGATAGCTTTATGAATGAGCACACCCTGATAGTAGGTACTAGTGATGGTCACACAGAGGATTAAACTTCAATAATAGGTATCCAACGGAAGATGCATGGATTTGGATGTGTAATATGTTTTAAGAGGTGATCTTAGGACATAAGGTCTATGGTCCAGGGCTCTTAGGATGGTTCTAGTTATCTTAGGGAGAGGTGGTTCTACTCTTGTGATGGTCGAGGATATCTCATGTGTGACTGTCCGACCTGCCTTAAAACTAACTAAGAGATAGTGGATGGGCCATCGAGGTAGAGGTAGTTGAAAGAGAAAGAAGGTATTAAGGGTGAAAGATAGGTAAGAGGAGTAGGGAGATCATATGGAGGTGGAGGACGGTTTGACTTGTTTTTACCACCACCATCAGGTGGTCCCCGATAAACTCAAGGAATTGGTGGGAAGGGGTGAGGGAAGCTGCAGGATATAGAGGCATACAATCTAGAGTCTCTAGGGATAATTAGAGGTATGATATATGTCTTTTATACCTTTTTTTATTTTTTATAGACACATTCATGATCCACTCTTTTCTTGCTACTTCCCTAGTTCAAGAACTAGATGTTTCGGTTGATCCCTTGGCTCAACCCTTGCTTTTGGAGACTCCTACCATAGATGAATCAACAATCACATACTTTTTATGAAAATGTGATATGATTCTTGGAGGATATATTTTCTCATGGAACCTATTTGTGGTAGCGATGAGGCCTTACAACATTATATTAGGCATGGAATGGCTGTACACACTTCATGCACATATTGACTTTTTTAGAAAGAGGATGCAGTGTTTCCATGTTGATGGGATTGAGTTTTCTTTTGTAGGTGAGAAGAAGACCCAAACGGAATAGGATAGAACCATACATAGGAGGGTGTATCCAATTATTCACTAGTAGTCTAGCATGACTCATATATTAGTGGATGCTATGGGCTATCAGTTTCATACTATGGTGTATGCGTATGAGGGCGTCTTTCATGAGGATGTTCTAGGCTTACCTCCCCACCGAGAGATAGACTTATGCATTGAATTACCCCCAGGGATGACCTCGATTTTAGCACAAACATATGATATGGATTTGGTAGAGATTTACGAGATGAGGGTGCAGTTGGAGGACTTATAGAGGAAGGGATTTGTTAGACCTAGTGTCTCCCCCTAGGAAGCCCAAGTGTAGTTTTCCAAAAAGGTGGATGAGAGGTTGAGGTTGTGTGTGGATTATTGATGCATGAACCGGGTGACCATGATAAATAAGTATCCATTACTAAGGATAATATACCTATTTAATTAGTTTAGATGGGCATGATGGTTCTTGAATATTGAACTCAGATCAGGCTATCACCAGCTGTGAATATGAGAGAGGATGAGATTACCCAGCTCAGATCTAAGTACCACTAAGAGTGGGAGGGGGTGAATCAGTGATATCTTTTTCTTTTAAGTTTCATTCCTTTTGAAATAACATTTACCTCTTGTTAAATATTTATGACTTTTCTGAAAACAAAATAATCACACATCCATAGGAACATAAGAATTTACAAGGTTCACTACTTAATAATAGTACCTACGTACTTGGTATGGTTTGGAAACAATAAAATACCACAAAATCTACTAGAAAATAATAATTTTGTGTGGATACAACAAATATGATATTCCCTTAAAATTGTGTAGCACTATTATAAACACAATAGTGATTTTTCTTCAATTAGCACAAAATGATGCATTACAATTGGTGTAACAAGTTAAGAAAATTTCACCAGTTGCTTCAAAACATTTTACTGTGCTGCCTTTTCAACTTTCACACATATGATCTTTAAAAAAATTCTTAAATTTCATACCCATAAAAAGGTAAGAACTTCTCTAGAATTCATAATGATATTCAATCTAATTCTCCAGTCTGATTCCTCAGTCTAATACCATTGAAACAAATCTGAACTGCTTCTTGCTCAGTCTAGAAAACCCAGTCTGTTTTATTAGTCTGATCCAAAAATTCTGATTAAAATATTCTCTCTTCTCCTTTTCTTATTCTATCTATAAAAATTCCTTATGATAGAACGATATGGAAACTTATTCTATTTATAAACATTTAGTGCTCCACCTTCTCTCTTCTTCACTCACAAATAATACTTCTTGTCAGAAAGTATAAAGTACTTACCTCTATTTATAGGTGTTCTAAATGTGGTTTAGGTGGGATTATGCTGATATTTCCTACTCAAAAAAATTTACAAAAACATAAACTTTCCTTACATTTTTGGATACATATTTGAGTTCTTCATTTATTCTCAACTCTTCTCATTTCTTCTCGAACATTCTCAAATCTTCTCATGACTTCAACTCGCTTCAGAATTTCTTCACAATATTTAGTACAATTTCGATTATTATTATGATTTTACCATTATGATATGGTCACTCCAATTTCTTTGACCCATTTCCCAATACATAAAAATTGAAGATTTCTCATTACGATGAACACTTTGAAATATTAGAATTATTATACCATAAACATAGTGGAAACTTCTAAAGATGTCAACACTTATTTGAAAACACTTCAGCACCAGCTTCAAAACTTATTTGATAAAAATATTCTCTAAACTATTCAAACTTAAATATCGCCTTGAAAAAACTTTTTAGCTTCTTTAAACAATTCATATTTTTGTCTTTTCCTCACACCATTGATCCTCCGTCTGAATATTTTTATAGATGTCAGCCTACGTCTGATAGATCAGTCTCTACTTTACTCTCATAATCCGTGTCAGTGCTAGTCTGATGAATCTTTTCCTAATTGAAAAATTATCATAGTTTTTTTTTCTATTAACCCACTTGATAATAAAAAGAAAATATGAGAATTTCATTTCTCTTAATACAATTGAAGACAACCAACAATTCATCTTGATGAAAATGGTTGGCTATATTGTTGACCAATATCTGAAATTCATACTTTGTTACCTAAAAAAATCAACATCCTCTTTATTTTTCATTGGTCTAAAAAACTCCCCAATGAAATAAATTCCACCTCTGATTATCAGTGGAACACCACATCCGATGGACTGGTATCGACATCTTAAACTTCAAAAACTTTTTCTATTTTTCTAATTACAAAACACATAAAATTATCTCTATAGATTTAAATATTTTGGTTTATTTTTCTAACTAAAAACTAGGATCTTCATCTTTTAATGTTTCGATCAACCTTCCCAGCCTTCAAAAAACCCTGCATCCAATGATCTCTCACTGGTGAACTGAGACCAAAAAGCTTCAAATTCAGTAACTTTATTCTTCCATAAACTTCAGTATGTATCATGGATTCCTCATGACTTTAAAAATAATTAATATTGACATAAAATCATCTGACTTACATTGGAAAGTATTGTAAATTCCCAACCTTATATCAACTTATTTCTTTCTAACCAAACCTAGATATGATTGAAAACACTAGTTCTCCCATTTCTTAAGGATTTCATCACAAGTTTTAAAAATAACTTACGATTTATGAGAATTCCAAGATCAAAAAATCATATTAATATTTTCATCAGAGGCATTCAGACTCTAATTCTATTCGTTATTATGATTGAATATTTATTCTGGAACCAAGGTGAGTCTGATGAACCTTTTATTCTAGAAAACTTATTCTCTTAACAATTTTGAGTCTGATCACTTGATTATCATGGTGAGTCCAATCATCTAAAACTTTATAAATTGAATTGATTTCTTTTATTCTATTTATTATTTGAAAAAAGACAACACTTGTAAAAAAAACTTCTTCTAGATTCCAAAAATAGCATCTTTCTAACTTGGTCCCTACAATCCCCCTTTAGATTTTATTATCAACCAAGGTTCATACATCACTGAACTTTGTAACATAAAGCTATAGAGTACTTATAAAAAATTATAAGACTAATTAAGATAACTCATTGTAGGGAACCAGAATTATTGATAGAAAAACCATGTTTTTCCAAATTTGTGACTCATGAAACTTCCTCATCTTTTCTTCATAGCTTTATTCAAATATTTCTTTGATTCTTTCACTTTCTCGTAAATAAAAGTTTCCAACAACCACTCCAACAAAATATTAAAATAGTTCACACGCTTATATGTTAAATTAATAGCTTACCCACAAATCCCTCTATATACATGATTTCTTAAAAGTTTTAGCACATATAAATGGATGAATTTATGAAACAATTCCTTCCCTTGACAGCACTATACACAGGCAAGATGAGAGAGGGGAAAAACACATACCTCAACCTTGATGATAAAGAGGTTGGATTCCCATGTTCATCATCAGTTTATAAAAATCTTCCTTTAGTAAAGGTTTTGTGAAAATATCAGCAACTTATTCTGATGTAGTAACATACTCCAAATTCAATTCATTATTCTCCACATGCTCTTTGATGAAGTGGAACTTGATGTCAATATGTTTTTAATGAGAATGTTGTACTGGGTTTCTGGTAAGATTTATTGAACTCTAATTATCACAACCCAAGAGAAAGGGTAACTTCAATTCAATAAGTAATTCTTCCAACTGAGTCTTTATCCACAAAAGTTGAGTAGTAGATTGAGTGGAAACAACATACTCAGATTCAGTCGTGCTAAGAGTTACTGAATTTTGTTTCTTTGTATGTAAACTAAAACAACTTTTCCATAGAAATAAAACTTCACTAGATGTGGATCTTTAATCATCAACATTTCCTGCCCAATAAATATCTGAATACCCAAAAAAAGTCAATACTTTCTAAGCTATAATACCTGATTCTAAAATTTCTTATGCCTTTGATATATCTGAGAATTATTTTTCCATCCAATAAATATGATTATTTTTGAGCACTCTGAAATCTTGCACATAAGATAACAACATAAACAATTTTAGGTATTTAGATATTCAAATACAAAAAACTTCCTATCAGCTTTCGAAAATTTTTAGAGTCAACTTCCTTGCATTATACATATTTATACAACTTGGTTCCCACTAAAATTGATGTGGAAAGTGGTTTTAAATTTTCTATTCTGAACTTGTTAAGAATTTCCTTAGCTTATTTTTTTTGGGAAATCAATATGTGTTTCTTCTTTTGAGATATTTGTAACCCGAGAATTTATTTCATTTCACCCAACATAGAAATTTGATACAACCTTTTAATCTCTTCATCAAATCTTTCACAAGTTCTTTTATCATTCCCAGCAAAGATAATGTCACCAACATAAACAATTACAATGAGGTAAAAATTCTACCTTTCCTTGATATAAATATTAATATCAACCATTCATTTCTTAAAACTCATCTTTCTCAAGTAGGTATCCCATTTAGAATATCACGTCCTTATATATTTTTTAGCATATAAAAGGATTTTTTTTCAACTTTCACACATAACTTTTATCCTTTACAACAAAAAATCCACATGGTTGTTCAATATAAACTTCCTCATCAAGATCATCATTCTAAAATACTGATTTCACATCCATATAATTTTTTTAGCTTCGTTGTGAAGAAATAACAAGAAGGATTATGATTATTTGTAATCTTACCGCTAGATCAAAAGTCTCATCAAAATCAATGCCTTCAATATTTGAGTAAACTTTTCACATTAATCTCAATTTTTTCCTTATCACTTCACTATATTCATTCATATTGTTTCAGAAAACCCATTTTGTACCAATAACATTTTTTTCATTTGGTTTAGGTATAAATTCCCAAGTATCATTCTTTTCTATCTGATCCTGCTCTTTATTCATAGCTTTAACCCATTCTGGATGATCCAAAGGTTCATTCACATCTTTCGACTCAAGTTTTGAATATATGGAAGTATGTACAATAGTTTTTGATGTTATTCTTGTTTGAACCTTTTGATAAATATCACCAATAATTTTCTAAGATTCCACTTGCTTCCTCAGCCAATGATGATATTTTTGAGATTCTTCCTCATCACTATAAATAACTGAGCTTGATTCTTCTTCTTGATTATGGTTAAAATTATTTTCATCCTTATCAGGATCCTTATCAACAATTCTTTCATCCTATTCATTTTACTTATCTGCATGAGTCTATTTATCTTCCTCATCTTTTTTAATAACTTTCACATCAATAGAGTCCACCAATCTTCCTAACTCTTTCTTGAAACATTTGTAACCTCTTCCTTATGGATCATAACCAAGAAAAATTCCATATTCACCTCTTTGATCCAACTTTCCAAGGTTTCCACCTTTCTTATTTATGATGCATGGACTTCTGAAAAATATTAAATGTTTCAAACTTGGAGTTTTGTCATAAAAAATTTCATATGAATTCATATCTATACTTGGATGGTTGAAACATCGGTTTTGAATTTAAACAGTAGTGCTCATGGATTTACTCCAAAAGTAATGAGATAGACCATGTTCAAGTAATATAGTTCTTCCCATTTCAACCAGACTTATATTATTTATTTTAGTAACACTATTTTTTGAGTAGTGTATGGTTTACTGAACTCATGTTTAATTCCATTCTTCTCAATATAGCTTTAGAATTCTTCATTTTTGTATTCCCCCCATTTTCAGTTCTCAACTTCTTCACTGAATTCTCACAATCCTTTTCATATTTCCTCTTAAAACTTTTAAACATTTTTAGATCATATGACTTATGTTTCATATACATAACATAAGTAATACGAGTAAATTCATCAATGAAATTGATAAATTACTTATCTCCATGAGTTGATTATTTTTTCATTGGCCCAAAAATATTAGAATGAATAACTTACAGGGGTCTTTTTGAAAAAATTTCAACTTTATTATGCACAGAGTTTGTAATATTTCCTTTCTAAAAAATCATGCAACACCAATTTTCTCTTGTTAACATATTAGGAATTTTATGGACACTATCTCAATTTGAAAACTTTTTCATGTTTCTCTAGCACATTTCTACCAACATTTTATGCCACAACTGATTCTCTTCCACCATGCCGATGTAATAAGAGTTTTTCACTTCAATAACTTAGAACAAGTTTCCTGTTGAACTTTGGCCTCTTGTAACTAACTTTCCATATTTCTATATTTTTACAACATACCCAAATTTTCTAAAGACAAATTTGTTTCTCTCCTCACATAGTTGTGAAACACTTAGCTGGCTTTGCTTCATTCCATCAATAAACAAAGCTTTCTTGGACTTGAACTTTTGTTCCCCAATAATAGAATATCCAAAAACTTTGATTCTAAGGTATTCATTATTACCAAATGTCACTGTTCCTTCTTTGAATTCTTTCACATTATTTTAAAATTTTGAGTCTCCTATCATATGAGAATAACACCATCTACCCAAGATCTAATTTCATTATCCTTTTTTAGCTTTCAGATCAGTTTCAATGACAAGATATTTTTATTGACCTTTATCTTTCTTCACATTTTACTTTTGAGAATTGTTAACAGAATTTTTTTGTACCGATAAAAAAACAAGAAAAAAAATTATAGATGTCTAAGTTATTCATATCTTTCGCAAATAGTTTCCAAAGGTTGGAATCTATTTTCAACTTTCACACTATCCTTCTTAGGTTTCTTAAAAACATCCTTCCCAAACTTGTTCCTTTGAGAGTATTGACTCCCCCTCAAGCTCTAACTTCTATATTTTTTGGAATAGAAGTAATTTTTTTTGATTGAACCAACAAATATATTCCGTATGTATAAATCCACTATAATAACAACAGTATCCATATAAATAATACTTGCCTCTAAAACTTGCATACTGTTTAGAGTTGTGCACAAGTTTCTCAATAATATTCTCGTCTTTCTTATCAAAACATCATTGACCACCAACCTTTCTGTTTTCAACCAGAACCTTATTCTTCAACAAAGTATTATTTTAAGACTTATTAAAACTAGAAGTAATAGAAACGTTTTTAGAATCATAAATTTTATAAACTTATATCTTATCTACTTTGTTGTTCTTGGCTACATAAATAACTCTCCCAACTATTTTCTTTTCAGAAATAACTTCATATTTATTCTTAGCCTTTGATGGTAACTTTTAATACTTTTTATATTTACCCTTTCTAGAGATTTCAACAACTTTAGAGATAGAATTATTAAAACTTTTAACCCTATATTCGGCTTTAGAAAGTTTTTTTGAGAAGTTATAGTTCTTATTCCTTCTTTCAGTTGGACATACAGATGTTCATCACAATTCTTTTATTTATTAACATATTTCTCCAAATAATTAATCTCTTCCAACAACTTAAATTTCTCATCATAAAATCATTATTGATTATTTATTGAAGAGTTTTCATTTTTCAATTTCCTACTCTCTTCCTCAAGCCTCCAAATCTTTCTCAGGCATTATTTCAATTCTTCTTTAGGATGAAATTCTAATTGAGTTTCTTCTTCTTTATAACTACTTCTTCTGAATTATTTATTGTTAAATATTTTAATAAAATTATTATCTCCAACCTTATCAATAGATATTTTGGATTCATATTCACTATATCATTCATCTTCATCTTTAGATAAGAAACTTCTTCTTTTGGATTTGAATAATTTTTTACCATTCCCTTTTGAAAAATATTCAACCTCATCACCCTGTTTCTTCCATGATCTTCTACATCATATATCATATTCATTACTATCATATTCTTTATTTATTCAAGGAAAAATTGACACAAAGTTCCCAATGGATCCAAATTAAAAACATTTCAAGGGAATTTTTGCCTTATATTTACTTGCACCTCTTTTCACATTTTTAGAAACAATGGAAAAAAATTCATCAAGATTTTTACATACCTCATTTTTAGAATTAGAGTCAGTAACTTCATCTTCCTCAAGAAACTTCATATACATTCCTTGTTGGGAGTACTTGAATGAAATTTCTCAATCAAATTTTGTTTTTACTTTCATAGCTTTCTTCCTTATTATTTCATAAGTAATGAGAGTACTATGAAAATCATCCATAGATAATGTTTTTGGATCTCTATATTCTAATGAATAGACTTTGGAATCAAAATTTCCAAGAATAATTCTCAGAATATTTTCAATAATGGATGAGTCTTCCAACTTTTCACCAATATATATGATGGTTCTTACAATGTCATTAACCTTGTTAAATAAGTAACCAATAGATTCATACTCACCCATTTTTTATCTTAATACTTCATCCTCTAGATTTGTAACTTTTCCTTCTTAAATTTTTTATTTCCTTAATAAATGTTTTTAATCTTATCCTAGATACCTTTAGTAGTGGAAAAACCATTCACTCTTAATAAATCACTTTCAGAAAGAGATAAAAGTAAATCATCCTTATCTCTTCCATCATTCTCATTATTATTCTTGTCAACAATTATACGAGTTACTTCTTTATCAATAGAATGAAATCCATTTGTTGCGGCTTCAAGAACATCACACCCAAGAGACATAAGATAATGAAACATTCTATCTTTCCCAATATGATAGTTCTTACCATTGAAACCCATAATTCCCTTACTATTAACACAATTCATATTCCCTATAACAACTTCTCTTTCAAAAAATTTAGTAAAGAGTAAATGAAGGGAACCTTCCCTCTGATAACAATTGAGATTACACAGCCATGATCTAAGTATCATTGAAAGGGGGATGGGGTGAATCAGTGATATCATTTTATTTTAAGTTTCCTTCCTTTTAAAAAAATAATTCACATCTTGATAAAGAGTTATGAATTTTTTGAAAACAAAACAATCACACATCCACATGAATACAAGAATTTACAAGGTTCACTACTCAAAATAGTAGCTACGTCCTTGGTATGGTTTGGAAACAATCCAATACCAAAAAATCCACTAGAAAAAAATAATTTTGTGTGGATACAAAAAGTTAGAAATGAAATTAAACTTATGTAGCACTATGATCAATAAAATAGTGCTTGTGATTCAAGTAGCACAAAATTATGTAATAAAATTTGTGTAACAAGTTAAGAAACTTTCACCTGTTGCTTCAAAACATGTTACTATGCTACCTTGTCAACTTTCACACATATGATCTTCAAAAAAATTCTTCACATTACTGAATAAAAGCAGGTAAGAAATTCTCTGTACTTCATATGATATTCAATCCCATTCTCTAATCTGATTCTTTAGTCCGATTTCTCATTCTAATAATATAAAATTTCTAAAACACCACTGAAAAAAAATCTAAACTACTTCTTGCTCAGTCTGGAAAACCTAGTATGATTTATTGGTCCGATCCAAAAAATCTAATTATTATATTCTCTATTATCCTTTTCTTATTCGTTATAGAAAACTTTCTCAGGAAAGCACAACCTGGAAACTTCTTCTCTTTAAAAACTTTTAGCACTTCTTCTTCTCTCTTCTTCACATGTGAAAAATAATTCTTGTTAGAAAGTAAAAATTACTTCCTTCTGTTTATAGGTTTTCCCAATTTAGTTTAGGCTGGATTATGATAATCTTTCCTGCTCAACCAAATTTCCTCTAAAATAAAACTTCCTTACATTTTAGATATATATTATACTTATTCAGTGCTTCTCAACTCTTCTTGTTTCTTCTTTAACCTTCTTGAAAATTCTCACGACTTTAGCTCACTTCAAACTTTATTTATAATCTTCAGTCCAATTTTGATTTCCATTATGATTTCCCCATTATGATATGTTCACTTAGATTTCCTTGTCCAATTTTAAAATATATTAAAAAAGAATATTTATCACTATGATGACCAATTAAAAATATTAGAATTGTTTTTCTATAAACATAGTAGAAAATTCTAAAGATGTCAGTACTTCTTCAGCAACACTTCAGCACTAGCTTCAAAAATTATTTGAAAAACATCATCTCTAAAGTATTAAAACTTCAATATCCCCTTGAAAACACTTTTTTATCTTATAGAAACAATTATTCTTTTCATATTTTCCTCACACTTATGATCCTAAATCCAATGATATTTATCAGTTTCAACCTATGTATGATGGACCAGTCTCTGCTTCACTCTGATAATTAGTGTCAGCACCTGTCTGATGACTCTTGACCCAATTGAAAACTTATTAGAGTTTTATTTTCTCTTGACCCACTTGATAAGGAAAGGTAATTCAAATCATTTATTTTCTCTTGACCCAATTGAAGAAAAAAACCAACAATTCATCTTGATGGAAATGGTTGACTGTATTATTGATCGGACTCTTGCATTCATACATCGGTCCCTAAAAACTTCAACATACCTTTTCTTTTTCATTGGTCCCAAAAAATCCCTAATGAAAGTAATTCTACCTCTGATGATCAGTGTCACACCATGTCCAATGGACCAATATTAGTAGCTTTTACTTCAGCAACTTCTTCTCTTTTATGATTACAAAACACACAAACTTCTTTCTATGAATATTTAAATCTTTTGGATTATTAGTATGAATGAAAACCAGAATATTAATATTCTCATGGTTCGATCAACCATCCCAAACTTCAAGAAAAACCTACATCCGGTGATCTCACTTTGATGAACTGAGACCAGAAATCTTCAACTTCAGTAACTTTCTTCTTCCATAAACTTCAGCTTGTATCATGAATTCCTCATGAATTTAAAAACAATTAATATTTGAATAGAATCACCTGAATTAAATTAGAAAGTATTATAAAATCTCATCCTTCCAAATACTTCTTTCTTTCTAGAAAAACCTCAATATGATTGACGACATTGGTTCTCCCCTTTCCTTCATAAGGATTGCATCACAACTTTTCAAAACAACTTATGATTTATGAGAACTCCAAGATCAGAAAAGCATCATAAAATTTCCAAGATATTCATTAAGAATCTAATTATCTTCTTTATTATGATCAAATATTTATTCCAAACCCAAGGTGAGTCCAATGAACCTTTTCTTCCGAAAAAATTATTCTCAAACTGATGGACTTTATTAATCATTTTGAGTCCGATTGTCTGATTATAATGGTGAGTCTTATCATCCAAAGATTTAAAAAGTTAATTGATTTATTTTCTTCTATTATATTTATTCTTTGAAAACAAAATACAACACTTTTAAGAAAAAATCTTCAATATTACAAAAAAACATCTTTCTAACTTGGTCCCAACATAGGGTATATCAAAAATAACATTCAGATATCACTACAGTCACTATGAGTACTTGGTGATTCCCTTAATCATGATGAAAACCCCATTAGTCTTCATGGGACTCATGAAATAGATATTTTATCCCTTATTAGACTAGGCGTGGTAGTATTTATAGATGATATCCTAGTGTACTCGGTGTCCAAGGAGGAGCACACAAGACACTTAATGATGATCCTAGGTATACTCTAAGAGAACTGAATTTATGGTAAGTTCTTGATGAGTAAATTATGGATTTATGTAGTCCCATTTTTGGGATATGTCACCACAGTAGAGGGAGTATAATTGGACTGAACAATGGCTAGGGCAATGTTATCTTGGGATCCACCAAAGATCATGGTGGATTTTTGGAGCTTCCTTAGGTTGGGAGGATACTACAAGATATTCATGCCCAATTTCTATAAGATATAAATACCTTTGACTAAATTTATCTATAAGGGGAATACTTTCATGTAGAAGTAAAGTTGATTGTATTATTTTAAGGAGTTGAGGTTGATATTGAAGAGATCCCCTGATAGCACTGTGATTCACTATTTCATTTTCACCCTTACACCACTATGCTATACTAGTTTTGTATTGAAAATTATAAAAATAAAAACAAATTTAAATTCATTATTGATTCAATTATTATTTTTTTATTAATTTTAAAATGGTCAATGATACTTGTTTTGATAATTTCATTGAAGGTGGAGGTGATTTGGATGACCCATGACGATGTCCAAGAAAAATGGTCCAAACTACGAAGGATCCATGCACATTAGTGGAATCAACCACATAATTATACTAAACCATGCATCTAAATGGGATTAAATTTTGTGGTATGGTCCTAAATTAAATGGGATAAATTTCATATGAATAACCCCAAATCTAATTTGGTCATATGGTGGCCCATCTAGACTGATCTGTCCAACACACCGAATTTTCACGAAGTCAAAAGTGGTGTGCGGTGTTCTATCAATATATCGAGCTGTGATTGTCCAAATGGTTACAAAAATTTTGTGGTGATATTCAGGAGGTGGATATACAAATTTTTAGTTTTTTAAAAAGTGAGATAAGACTTTCTGTCCATATAAAACCATGAACCAAGTGGTTTCTTGAAATTAGGATTCTCAAAACCACCTTCCAATTTTCTTATAAAAAGGAAACTTGGGCTCCTCATTATAATGTTCGACCAGGAGAAAAATCTATAGTATTTTAGAGAACTAGAGGAGACTCCTTATCATCCTAGAAGTTATGAAGTCCCCTATCCTCATAGGGGGATCAAGGATGAAGGCGAAGTTCAACCCAAGCCTTCTCCTCCTATCGATGACGAGCTAAATGGTGGACGACCATTTCAAGGGAGCTACACATATTTGTGATGGAGTTCTGAAACTTGATAATCTACTGGTTTTGTGTAATTTTTGTTTGGATTATTTCACTTATGTTTTATCTAAACATCTTCGAATTCATTGCTTGGGTTTAATTAAGTGAAACACTTTTCATTTCAACATTGAATGGGATGAAATTTCAAGTAGGAAACTTGGGTTGTTTCAATTGGGAAACACAAGGATCTTATTTCTCTCACACATATAAAAGATATTAGTATTA
This sequence comes from Viscum album, assembly GCA_963277665.1. Classification (NCBI taxonomy): domain Eukaryota; kingdom Viridiplantae; phylum Streptophyta; class Magnoliopsida; order Santalales; family Viscaceae; genus Viscum; species Viscum album. The sequence goes on from OY728119.1 coordinate 376,566,228, forward strand.
TTTGGTATCCTTTAATCTATTCTTGAAGTCCAAAACTTGACAACACGATTGTTGTTTCAAGGGTTGGCACTTTGTGCAATGTTTTAAGAGGCAAGAGGGGAATCAAGATCTTGATAAATCTCAACCAAAGAATTAAACAAAACCATGTGAAATTTTCAGAACAATGAACTATCCAAGATGTGTAGTGAACTTGAAGTGATCTCCTTCTATAATTATTCTTAAATCACCACCTTATTCTATCAACTATTAAACTCTTTAAGTTAAGTTATTTTCTTAAATCTGTTTTCAAAATTTCCCCCTCTTTTAGTAATCTTTATTAAAAATACACACTATAAGCTACAAAAAATCCTTGATAATTTGACGTGTCATGACAATACGTTCAAATTTTGGCGCAGTTTCCGGGGAGCTCTTTGGTTCTTAGTGAGTGTTTTTAATAATTTTTTTGTAAATTTTTTGAATATTTATTTGTTTTATCTTATAAATTTACCTACATTTTAGTGTTATTATTTATTTATTTTGTAGGTTTTATGCATGAAGTGTTCTAATTTGAGAGATTTACCACCTTTAAAACCTGAAACAGATAGGATCCTATGTCAGCAACATCGAGACACAGAAGAGAACCCTTTGAAGGAGGACACACAAAACATTGAAACTCTTTTAGATCCTTCTACTTATTCTTCTGGAACCAACATCAAAACTGAAATAAACTTATATAACATGGATAAAAACAATAGAACACTGAAAGAACTAACCTCACCTGATGTCTATATCCATCCCACATACATTCAATTACAAGGCGAGTCACCAAATTTTGAACTAAAATCTGATTTAATTCATCTATTACCAAGATTTCATGGACTTCCTAAAGAGGATCCCCATAAGAATTTAAAATAATTTCATACTATGTGTTCTATATTAAAACCTAAAAATTTGGATGAAGAATAATCAAATCTTAGGGAATTTTCATTTTCATTAGAAGACACTGCAAAAGACTGGCTTTATTATGTCAATTCACCAATTAGAGGATGGGCGGACATGAAACATCTTTTTCTTGAAAAATATTTCCCAGCCTCTTGAACTGGAACTATAAGTGAATAAATATGTGGTATAATAAAATATCAAGGGAAAACACTTCATTAATAGAGGGAAATATTTAAAAGAGTATGTTCAAGTTTTCCACACCACCAAATAAGCAATCAACTTTTGATACAGTATTTTTATGAAGGTTTAATTCCAATTGATCATAACATGATTGATACTGCTGAAGGTGGTGCACTAGTAGATAAAACCCCAATCACTGAAAGAACCCTGATTGAGAACATGGTTCAAAACACACAGGAATTCAGTTTACAGTCCAGTGTACCCTTTCAAGGTGTCCATGAGGTGCAAAGTACTGAATTTAAGAAGAAGGTGGATGCAAAGTTTGAAGAGGTAAGTACCCTTCTTTGACAAATCACTCTTTCCCAAAGAAAATCCCAATCTCCTCCTCCCATCCATTGTGGTATATGCTCTTCTGATTCCCACTACTCTGACCAATGTCCTCAATTGAGATAAACTTCTGAGAGTTTTGAGGAAATATTTCTAGGCCACCCCTATAAACAACCCATTAGGCAAGAACTTTACTATCCATCCAAACCTAGGTGAAAATAAAACCAATCCTATAGGAAAAGGGTGTTATTAAAATAACCTCAACAACAATGGAACCAACAGGTTCAGAGTAGTCATCCACCACCACCACCCAGAAATCCTCAACCACCCCAAAGGCCTTTCCAACAAACCCCTCCAAAACCTAAGCCTATCCAAGAAGATATGATGAAAAAAATGGTTTCCAAAAATATCTAATTCCAAAAAACCACTTTGGCATCCATACAAGAGCTCAAAACCCAATTAGGCCAACTATCTAACTCGGTGGGGGACATTCAAAGTCATGGGTCAGGTAAAATACCATCTCAACCATTAATCAACCCTATAGATAAATAAAATGTTAGTGACATCACTATTAAGAGTGGAAAACAAGTATAAAGTAAAATTAATCCTCTATTAGAGTCATCCACTCCTAAAGAAACCTCCATCACAACCATTAAAAATGTTCTAAATGTTGAAAAACCATGTCTTGAAAAAATCCATTACAAAGGAAAGAGTGTGTATGTCGATGAGTCTCCTAGCCAACCCATTCCTATTCCATTTCCCCAAAGGTCCACCCAACCTATAAAAAAAGGATACTGAACTCAATAAGGAAATTTTGGATACTTTCAAAAAGGTACAGATAAACATCCCCTTGATTGATGCTGTGAAACAAATTCCAAGATATGAAAAGTTTTTAAAAGAGATGTGTACAAATCTAAGAATAATTCATGGTGATGAGAAGGTAAGCTTGGGGAGGAATGTCTCAGAATTGATAGAAACATCACTTCATACCAAATGAAATGATCCTGGAACCTTCTCAATTCCATGCATCATAGGGGAGTAGTTATTTTACAATGCTATGCTTGATTTAGGTGCTTATATAAATGTGACAAATCACTCAATTTAATCTTCTTTGTATCCCAGTGAACTAAATCATACTGGAATAGTTATTCATCTAGAAAATCGGAGTACAACACACCCTTCTAGTGTATTAGAGGATGTTCTTGTGAGGGTGAAAAATTAAATTTTTCCTACTAATTTTTATGTGCTAAAAATAAAAGATGATAGGATTAATGGACCTGAATCAATTATATTGGGGATAAATTTCTTAATTACTGCCAAAACCATAATTAATGTCTATAATGGTATATTATCTATGGAGTTTGGTGGTGACATTGTCCACTTCAACATCCTTGATGCCATGAAGCAACCCTCAGAAGAACATTCCTCTCTCTCTGTTAATTCAATTGATGTACTCCCTTCCCCCGGAAGAACATCTTTTCTTTCCCCTGATACCCTTTATGAGTTTTCATCATTGGTTGAAATACTAGGAAATGAATCATGCATTGATTGTTGTAGTGGTCTAGAAAAGTGTCATGCATGTTTATTAATTGATAATTTCTTGAACATTGAGGATCTAATGACCATCGATGATACTGCTAAGCTTGTAAAAGCTCATTACTCATCTGAGGATGATACCCTTGAGAAGTTTGATGAGATTAGTGACCTCTCACTTTCAAACACACTCCTATAAATCCAAAATACACCTGAATTGAAACTGAAAAAACTTCCCTAATATTTAAAATATTCATATCTTGATAATGGAAACAAGTTTCCCATCATCATTGCTAGTTCACTCCCCCCTGAGCTTGAATTGCAACTAATTGAAATTTTGAGGGAGTATAAATAAGATTTGGGATGGACACTTTCTGACATTATTAGTATTAGCCCATAAATTTTCACTCATCATATTTTATTAAATTATGAGGCTAAACCTATGAGGTAAGAACAACGTCGACTAAACCCAAACCTCCTATAAGTTTTGAAAAAGGAGGCCACAAAATTGTTGGCTGCTGGAAACATCCTCATCTCTAACAGCCAATGGGTCAGTCCCGTTCAATTGGTTCCTAAAAAAACTAGCCTTATAGTAATCAAAAATGAAAATAATGAATTAGTTCCAACTCGTGTGCAGAATGGTTGGTGTGTCTGCATAAACTATCATCAAATAAACCAATATACTAGGAAGGACCATTTCCCTTTTCTATTCATTGACCAAATTCTAGAGAGTCTAGTGGGTAAGTCACACTACTGTTTCCTTGATGGATATTCTGGATACTTTCAGATCCATATTTCCCCTGAGGACTAGGAAAAGACGACCATCATTTGAACCTTTGGAACATTTTCATATAGGAGGATGACATTTGGTCTGTCTAATGCTTCAGGTATATTCCAGCGATGCATGGTTAGAATTTTTTTGGATCACCTGGAGAATTTCATGGAAGTTTTCATGGACGATTTCACTATGTATGGATCCTATTTTAATAAATGTTTGATTAGTCTTGCTTTTGTCCTATGTTGTTGTATTGAAAATAATATCATATTAAATTATTAGAAATTCCATTTCATGGTGTGACAAGGTATAATTTTGGGCCATGTAATTTCTGGGGATGGTAGCCAAGTAGATTAATCCAAAGTGGATGTAATTTATTCCCTACCATTCCCCAAAAATGTACGAGATGTGTGGTATTTACTAGTTCATGCTAAATTTTACTATCATTTCATTCATGACTTTAGTATGATTGCAATCCCCCTATCCCAGTTACTCTAAAAAGAAAAGGATTTTTTTTGATAATGAATGTGAGAAATATTTTAATAAGTTAAAATGGAGTCTCACATCACGCCCAGTAATCCAACCACCTTGGTGGGAGTTACCATTTGAGCTCATGTGTGACACCTCCAACTATGTAGTTGGGGAAGTCTTATCACAAAGGGTCAATCAAGCTCCACATTTCATTACCTTTGCCTAACGTACTTTGGACCCTTCCCAAGAAAACTATAACAGAACTGAAAAACAATTCCTTGCCATTGTGTTTTCCTTGAAAAAATTCATGTCATACCTTTTGGGGTCCAAAGTTATTATGTTATCAGACCATAAATCTCTCCGGTATCTTCTTATGAAACTAGATTCTAAACCACGTCTCATTTGATTGATTCTCCTCCTTTAGGAATTCAATTTAGAAATTAGAGATAAAAAGGAGTAGAGAATGTGGTGGCTAACCATACCAGTAGGATCCACACATCCTCGAACATTGACTCATACCCCTGTATTCCCATAAATGACATGTTTCCTGATGATCAACTATACCGAGTGCAAGATTATATTCCTTAGTATTCTGAAATTGTAAATTATTTGGTATTATATTTCATTCCTGATTATTTCAATAAAAACCAGGCTGACTATCTAAAGCATGAGCCCCGTTGTTAAATTTGGGATCACCCCTACCTTTGGTGCATATGTAGTGATCAAGTCCTCAGGCGTTGTGTCCCCAATAGTGAGTTTCAGTCTGTCCTTAGGTTCTTCCACACTCTTGATTGTGGGGGCCACTTTGGTCCCAACAAACTTCTCGCAAGGTCCTCAATTCTAGTCTCTTTTGGCCCACATTGTTTTGGGATTCCTATGGCTTCTGTAAATGTTTTACTCATTGTCAAAGAATGGGGAATGTATCTAAAAGAAATTAAATGCCACAACAAACCTTTCTCTTCCATGACATTTTCAATGTTTGGGGAATTGAATTTTTGGGACCATTCTCCAATTAATTTGGGAACCTTTACATTCTTCTAACAGTGGATTATGTTTCAAAATGGGTAGAGGAACGAGCTATAAGGAATAATGATTCTAAAGAGGTTGTGTAATTTTTGAGAACACAAATCTTTTATAGGTTTGGATTACCAAGGTTCATCATCAGTGACTAGGGTTCTCATTTCTACAACTGAACAATATAATCACTTTTGCGTCGGTATGGGGTCAGTCATAGAGTGTCTACTACATATCACCCACAAAACAATGGTCAAGCCAAGGTATAAAATAGATAGGTAAAAAAAATTCTTGAAAAAATGGTTCAACCCAATAGAAAAGATTGGAGTCTTAGATTCGATGATTCATTATGGGCTTACCATACTGCTTTCAAAACCCCCATTGGCATATCACCATATCGGCTAGTGTTTGTAAATAGTTGTCACCTCCCTATTGAGATTGAGCAATGAGCCTACTAGTCCATCAAAAAATTCAATTCTAATCTTTATAGTGTAGGTACTCAAAGGAATTTTCAGATTCATAAGATGGAGGAAATGAGAATAAATGCATATGAGAACTCCAGGATTTATAAGGAGTGAACCAAGTCTTCCCACGACCGTCTCATCCTTCACCATTAGTTCCACATTGGGAAGAAGGTCTTCCTTTAAAATTAAAGGATTAAGTTTCATCTAGGTAAGATTTGTTCCCACTAGTTTGGCCCATACACTGTTACTAACATCTCTCTATTTGGTGTTGTCTAGGTTCAAAATGAAGAAACCAAGAAAACCTTCACTGTAAATGGGCAGTGACTGAAGCACTTCCATGAATCCATTATAGAGTCCCCTATGGAGGAACTTTATGTTCAAAAATCAATCTACAAATGTAACTCACCAGGTTTTATCCTTCCCACATTTTCTTTCATTATAGTGAGGACACTGCATACTTTAGGTGTGGGGGTATGGGTATATTCTTGGGTTAGTTAGGAATTTTCATCATTTTTCTTCCTTTTCTCTTTTTAGCTTTCTGAGTTGTATTATTACTTCCCCCCTTTCCCTCCCCATCACCTTTGTTCCTAAATATTAAATTTTTATGGCCACTTTATCATGGAAAATGATTCCTATTTAATCATGGAAGTTATTGAAAATTCATTTGGAATGTCCGTATTTCATGTTGTTTTAACATTCAAAAAAAAATTCTGATGAAATGTGCATTTTAACAAGAATTAAATAATTTGGTGTGATTTTCTTTTGAAATATAGTTCTTTGTCGATGATATAAATGGTTGTATCATTTAGAAACATTTGAGAATAATGGTACCATTTTTGTAGATATTTTAAGGGCATTTCTTTTCACTTAATCTCTCCACACATCTTTGCACCCAACCATGAAGTGTGAAATTTTATTTCTTAATGGAAGGTAAATATAAGTTAGGTTTATTTTTATTTACTTTCCAAAATCATTTTTCCATATGTTCTTTCCGTATCCGATCTTTTTCATTAATGTACCAGATTGACCTATGCGTGTTTACCTGTTATCCGACTATTGTACGCCCTAAAAAAAAACAAAAAACAAAAACAAAAAAAGGGTTGTATATTGGACATGTCAAAACTACTCTTCCTTGACTTTTTATCTTGTTATAACTATTAAAATTATTGTCGTGGGGAGATCAAACAAGGGTTGGGAGAAGACTTTGAGATTTTTTCCAAGTGAAACTTTTGAAAACAAATAATAAATGAGGGGAGTGATGAAATGTACAACATATAAAGATATCTAGGTTGGGATCTTATGGTTTGACTTCTAGGAATTCTTAAGTCAGTGGGTCTTGAAATTTTATTGTAAAGGATGTGGGGTAGGTTTAGTGGAGAGGATGTCGTAAGTAAACAATTATTAAAATAACTTATATTTACTCTATAGAAAGTGTAAAGAATAGGATGAAATGGTTTTCACACACACACATAGAGAATTAGTGATATTATTAACTTTTAAATTATTTTCTTTAATTGGTATCACACATCTCTAGGAATTTCATTTGGATATAATTTTTGAGATGCATTTTTCCATGATCACTGAGAATAATCCCTCGGTGTGATTTTTGATTTGATCACATTTCTATAAAGAATTAAATTTTAATTGAATGTTAAATATTTATGAAGTTGGAAATATCTACATGCATAATTTCTTAAAATATGAATTTTCCAAGGAGTGAAAATGTTTAGGTATGGGGGTGTGATCGCACTGTGATTCACTGTTTCATTTTCACCCTTACACCACTATGTTAATCTAGTTTTGTATTGAAAATTATAAAAATAATAACAAATTTAACTTCATGTTTGATTCAATTATTTTGTGTTTATTAATTTTAAAAAGGTCAATGATACTTTTTTTATAATTTCATTGAAGGTGGAGGTGATTTGGAGGGCCCATGATGATGTCCAAGAAAAATGGGCCAAACTGCACATGATCCATGCACACTAGTGGACTCAATCGCATACTTATACTAAAATGTGCATCCAAATGGGATGAAAGTTTTTGGGATAGTCCTAAATTAAATGGTATAGATTTCATATGAAGAAACCTAAAGCTAATTCGGTCATATGGTGGCCCATCCAGACTGATCTGTCCAGCACACCGAATTTGCACGAATTCAAAAGTGGTGTGCGGTGTTCTGTCAATATCCTGAGTTGTGATTGTCCAAATGGCTCCAAACTTTTATTGGAGATATTCAGGATGTGGGGATACAACTTTTTACTTTTTTAAAAAGTGATATAAGACTATCTATCCATAGAAAACCATAAACCAAGTGGTTTCTCGAAATCAGGATGCTCAAAACCACTTTCCAATTTTCCTATAAAATGGCACTTTGGGCTCATCATTTGGAAGTTAGACCAGGAGGTAAATATATGGTATTTTGGATACATATAGGAGTCTACTGATCATCATATAATTTCTAGAGGCCTCTATCCTCATAGGGGGATCAAGGATAAAGGAAATGTTCCACTCAAGCCTTCTCCTCCTCTCGATGGCAGGCTAAATAGTGGATAATGATTTTAAGGGAGATACACATACTTGGGAGGGAGTTCTGACACATGATACTCTACTGGTTTTGTGTAATTTTTGTGTGGATTATTTCACTTATGTTTTATCTAAACATCTTTGAATTCATTTCTTGGGTTTAATTAAGTGAATGAATTTTCATTTCAACATCGATTGGGTTGAAATTTCAAGTGGGAAACTTGGGTTGTTCCGATTGGGAAATGTAAGGATACTATTTCTCTCACACATACAAAAGATATTAGTATTATTTGGTAGCCTTTAATCTTTTATTTAAGTCTAGACCTTGACAACACAATTTTTGTGTCAAGGGTTGGTACTTTGTGCAACGTTTTAAGAGGAAATAGGGGAATCAGGATCTTGATAACCCTCAACCAAATAATTAAACAAAACCATGTAAAATTTTCAGAAAAATGATCTATCCAAGATGTGTAGTGAAATTTAAGTGATATAATTCTCTCATGATTCTTAAATCAACACCTTATTCTATTAACCATTAAACTCTTTAAGTTAAGATACTTTTTTTAAGTCAGTTTTCAGAATCACCCGCTCATTTAGTAATCTTTATTAAAAATACACACTATCAGCTACCAATGCTCCTTGAGAGACTAACTAGGGTATTCCCTTGAATAAAAAATCTTCTTTAAATAACTATCAATTTAAAGTGTCATGAAAACATGTTCATCCCCTATCATTATGTTTCTAGAGGAGGGTGTTGAGTAAATAGTGTTCTATGATGCTTTAGGGAACAATCTTGGTTTTGTTATGATGTATAGGTAGGTGGTTATTTATTATGGGTATAGGTAGTTGAGACCTCATGGGAATAATTATATGACACATGATCATGAGTTGGAAGCAGTAGTATCATCACTGAAGATGTAGAGACACTATCTTATGGGTGAGTAATTTATTGTCCACAATGACCACAAGAGTCTAAAGCATATCTTCTCATAAAAGGATCTTAAATTGAGACAAAGGTGATGATTAAAGTTACTCTAGGACTATTAATTTGAGATAGATTACACTCCTAGGAAGGAGAAGTTGGTAACAGATACTCTCATCTGGAGATCTTGTTTTAAGTTATTGACTGAGGCTTTAAAACAATTATCCTCTTAAAAATTTTCCGTAGTGGAAAAGGATGGTGATTCATATATATAGTTGATGGTTGTTACCCAACTTCTTCTAAACATGTTAGGGAGGATCAATAAGGAGATATGGACTACGAGACTATGCATACTCATATATCCACTAGATGTACTCCTGATGCTTTTTTTGAATATGGAGAGAATGTTATCCTTTTAAGAGGACAGATGATGGTTCCAGTGAAGTTGTTGAAGGATATGATGAAGGAGTTCCATATATTCTTTTTGGAATTATATCCAGGTGTGGAAAATATATACTAGGACCACTGGTGTCATTTTTTATGGACAAAAATAAAGAATTTAGTAGCAAAGTTTGTCTCTCGATGTCTCATTTTTCAGCAGGTGAAGGATAAGCACCAGGTTCCAGTGGGTTTAGCTCAACCCCTTGAGGTCCAGAGTGGAAGTGGAATGGTGTATATATGGACTTTATGATATAGTTACCACATAATTATATAGGACATGATTCCATCTAGGTGATCATAGACAAACTCACTAAGTCGGCCCACTTCCTAGCTATACGAGAGAAGAGTTCAATAGAGAGATTGAGACACCTTTACATGAAGGTGATAGTTCAACTTCATGGAGTTCCGTTAACAATCATTTCATACCACGATGTTTTCTTCACATCATGATTGTGGATAGGATTGTAGGAATCATTATTGGATTTGTTACATTTGAGCATGGTGTTTCACCCCTATAATGATGTCCAGATAGAGCATACCATTTAGAACTTAGAGGAAATGTTATGGTCTTTCATGTTGGACGTTGGACATAGTTGGTAGGATAATCTAACATTGGGGGATTTTTCATAAAACAAAAACTACCATTCTACCACTAGTATGACACCATTTGAGGATTTTTATGAGAAACCCTATAGGTTACCACTATGTTGGACTTATATAGAATAGTTTTCACTCATGGGCCCAAAGTTGGTGAAAGTTATGATAGAAAAGGTGAAAGTCATTCAGGAGTGGATGAAGACTGCCCAAATCCATCATAAGTCTTATGCAGACTGATGACAAAAACATTTGGAGTTCTAATAGGAAGACCACATGTTCTTAAAGGTCTCACCTCGATGTGAACTATGGAGATTTGGATGGGGTAGATGGCTATCTATGGGATTCATTTTCCTCTTACAGATTCTATGTAGATTTAACATGGTGGAATACCTCTTGGATATACCATCATAGTTAGAAAGGGTAAACGACATGTTCCACATGTCGCAGCTGTGTAGATATGTGCTTGACCCATCATATGTTATCGATTGTGGTGACCTTAAAATTGAGGATGAATCTACCTTTAAGGAGTACCCAGTGGAGATCTAGGATTGATAGGAGAAGATCTTATGCGGGCTAGTGATTCCCTTGGTGCGTGTCCAATGGTAAAATTGGAATATTTAGGAGAGAACCTAGGAGTGGGATAATCACATGTGGTCTCAATACCCAAAAAATTTTAAGCAATCATTTTCACTTTTGGGATGAAAATTCATAATGTGTGGAGAATGTAATGTCTAAAATTTTTTCCATGTAAAGATTTGAAATATATCTAGTAATGTCTTCAGAGCTAGGTGCCGAGATGACATGTGAATTAATATTTGAAAAATAGTTAATATATTGATATCACATGTGTGTAGTTTTCTTAAAATAGTGAAATAACCCCCAAATGGAGTTTCGGATTAGAAATATGAGACCACCATTTAGTTTAAAATTCAGACCTTACCCTAGTAGTGACATAATATTTTTCAGTATCATGAGTTTTCTAAAAATTCATTAAAGCACAAAAAAAATTGTATTAGTTTATTTATTAGGTGTTGATGTAGTGACCTAATGAAACTCTATATAAAACAGTTTATAACCAAATTTCAGGGTTGACCACATAAACCCAGAATTTGAGAGAGGAATTGGTGTGGGTGCTTCATGGAAGATCATCTATGAATCATGATTTAGCGATCAGTGTGCCAATAAAACTTGTAGATCACACCAATTACAATAGACCATAACCATTTTTCATCAACGATCAATGCAATATTAAAGTATGATGTTTTTTATGTGGATTTTTATTTATTTTATTTCTCCCATGATGAATGCAAATTAATCAACTAATGGATTCATTTGAGGGCCGACTATGTTATGGGTACAAGTTTGTTTTACTTGGGATTTGAGGATTTTTATTATGGAATAAATATATATCTTAATAATTCATTCTAATGAAAATTAATTTAGGCCAACACAAACATTGGATGAGGTCTATTCCTTATTTTTTTTGTATATCATTCCCTGTTTTTCATGCATTCATTACCGTTGTTTCATTTGACTGGTGGTTCAAAAAAATACCTGGTAATCGATCATTTCACACCTGTTATTTAGTGCAATAGATTTATACCATGGATTTAGGTTTGGTATTGACGATGGGTTAAGATGTGACAACAACAATGATGAATCGAGATTAGATCGAAGTTGTTTATGTACTTTTTGGGCATGTGGTGATGACATGACTACGAGATGATTCCTTGTCATGACCTGCCTTCTTCAAGTTCAGGGAAGGGATGAAAAAGTGCCCTGCCCTTCCTTTCTCAAGGTGAAGGAGCGATAATGACCCCCCGAGTCCCGCATTTAGTAGGCCCTGGGGTGGCGACTAGCACCAAGGGTATAAAATCTCATATAATTGGAAGGCATTACCCTTTTTATAGAAAAAGATTAGGAAATAAGTTGGTAAACCCCAATAACAAAAAAGACTAAAGGTAAAAGTAAAGCCACGAATCCATTCCCACATGCATGTTCAAATGTAAAACTGATACTAAGTATTATGAAACTCCCAAGTAATGTACCAAAGAAAAGAAACTAAGTATAAAAAACAACTATCCTGACACCTGAGCTAGTAAATTACACCCCAGTCCTCAAATCCTCCTGGAAACCTAAAAACAATTTTATATATGTAGGGTGAGCATACAAGTATACTCAGTAGGGAAGTTAATGCTACTCATGCACAAGTGAGAGAACATACTAATGCCCATGTGAGAAAAAAGTAGAACCTCAAGAACCTACCAAGGAACACTAAGCATCCTAACATCACCAAGGAACACTCACTGATGTAACTCAAGTAAATTAAATTAATAATATAATCACATCAACATTTGGGTACCCCACACCACTTTTCCACTAGTTAACTACTCATTCCTAATGATCTAACTTCTTGACGCTGCCACTCTTCCCACATGCAGTCCCACCACCACAACCTGCCAGCACACACCTGGGCCTCAAACCACACACACCCATTCCTATAAACACCTAGGCCACAATAACCACACACCATGCCTGAAAACACCTAGGCGTCAACAACCACACACCATTCCCAAAGACACCTAGGTCTCATCCTGAAGATACTTGGGAAAACATACCTGGCCTGTAAACACCTAAGACTCTCGTCCAAAACAAACATTTTCCGGAAGAATATGGGACTATGGTAAGCCTCAATCCATTAAAACCTACCTGAGTATGCTCGAACTGCAAGATCCCAGAAGAGGGCGTGAGGAAGAAGGTCAGTAACCAGCCATCCCACTCCCACCGAGATGTTGGGAAAGAGACCCTCCCCCATGAGATGGGGGTGTTCGGTATATGGTACTCAACAAGTGTGGGGTGCATATAGAAATAAAAAAACTATAATATATATATATATATAGGCAATCAAACACTCATCCCCAACTTGTGGGTTTCACACTAACAGACAACAATCCCACACCAGCACCGCCTTCGCTGCTACCCCAATATGCACGACTATACAACAACCACTTCCAAGCATAAACCCAACCCCCTTTTTGTTCAATTTACATTTATTTATTTAATGGGATTCACATTAAATTATTCTAACACTAGAAAGAAACTAACAACCATAACCAAACCAAGAAACGAATAAAACCAAACTGCAGTCCCACTGCACAACAGCAAAAAACTAGACTTGCAATCCCACTTCACATCCCCATTAAACTATTACCAACTATAATTATTCAAAGTGATACCACCCATTCCTTATCTCACAACCTAACCCTGGATCCCCACTTCCCAAACAATTCCCCAATGTAGTCCCACTACATAACGAGTCCATAACCACACCACATTCCCACTACTCGACATCGCTTCATGACCACAACACAACAAAAAGGTAGTTCAACTGCTTAAAAGTTCATCCATTCTGCAATCAATCAATCTCTTGGACTGAAATACCAAAATACCCTCTCTACCACCCCACATACCAAGCCCACAGACCCCAGACCAGAACACACAACACATAACCACAACCATCAAACCAAGAATATTCAAATTTAACTGATAGGGGTTCTTTAATTTCCACTTTTATATAACTGAGGTGATCACATAATAGGTTTGATCCCGGGGAATCCATTTATTTAACCGACTGTAGGTGATTAATCATATTTCATGTTATACCTGTACATCAAAACATCACAAAAAAACAGAACAACACCAGTGCACAAGAAAACACCACCAAAAACCATGATTTTTAGAATTCATATAACCAAAAAAACTATAAAAGAATCAAAGATAACAAAATAAAACATGCAACCGACATCAAACCATACCCTTCCCATTATTTTATTTACACGTGTTATCTTTTGATCATATTAAATTCTTGTTTAATTCTAATTTCAAGAATATTATCCAGCCATTCCTTAAAAGGAACCATTAATATACCCACCCCTTATGATGAAAAATTAAATATAAGCAAAATAAAATACTTGATTTTTGATCAAGGGATCAAAGTTCCTTCTTGTTATAAGAATAGGGGATGACACAACTTGCAGAAAGAAATCCATGAAGGCTGAGTAGGAAGGGATCCAACATGGGTGCATGACTTGTCTCAGGAGGAAGTATCTAGGTGCACCAAGAGAAATGAAAAGGAATAAGGAAGAGATGATCTAATCTTAAGAAGAGGCTAGATCCTAAAATCAGGGAGACCACTTAGAAATACTTGAAAGTCAGATTGTGGTTTGACCATGCAACTTGGCAGTTTCACACGTTGGAATTAATTTAGATTTAATAATTCCCCTTAGAAATAGTGGAAAAAGACCAGAGGATGGTTGTGAGTTTATAGATTTACTTTAAACAGAGAAAAACATGTAACATGTGTGAAACTTGGAAAAATCGTAAAACTAGGTGAGGGGGTGTGACAGCATTTGGCGAGACACTGTAACGGTGCCACCATAAATGGTACGACCGTGACGGTGCGACCGTAATGATGCCACTATTACAGTGCCACTATAACCGGTGCCATTGTAAGGGTTCCACCATAACTGGTGCCACCGTAATGGTTCCACCATAACCGGTGCCACCATAATAGTGCCACCACAATTAGTGCGACCGTAACAGTGCCACTGTTTCGGTGAAACCATTTGGTAGAACCGATTTTTTGGGAAACTCCCGGAGCAAGCCCCTGTGACCCCCACAAGCCCTACTACTACTAGATTTTCACAAATTAGAGGCTTGGGGAAATATGGGTCATTACATAAGATACATCTTAAAATATTATCACCTCTGAGAATTCAAAACCAAATAGAAGAGAGAGAGTCTGAACAACCACCTCTTAAGATACCTCTTAGGGATAAACTACCCTGTTTTGAAAACTGGAGAGAAAACCTCAACATCTAAGAACACCTCTTTGACATCTATCTCCTAAACAACTGGGGAGACACTAAGGCTCCACTTCCCCAAGAAATCACACAAACACCAAAGGTCACACTATCCAGACACATGGATTAGGGAGCTCCTTACTTCCTATCAAGATACTATCCACTTTGGGTGGAACTGAATCACCTGAACTAGTTTAATCGCATCCTCATTAATCTGTCTTGATTTGGGATTAGGTTCTCCCTTCCCACATGTCAGTACTTTTCACACACATTCAAAGAAAAAGGGAAACAACTCATCTCACATCAAAAAAGTTCATGAATTCATCACAAGAAAGGCACAAAAGCAAAACATAAGAGAAAAACTCAAAATAGTTTCGGGTACTAAGAACGCATATGTGATTATCTCTCCCAAGTACTCACTTAGAGGACACCATGTCTCCAGAGCATATGGACCAAAGGAATGGTCCGTTCATGAAGAACTTTCTCCTTAGGATCCTCGATCCTCACTAGCTGCTCCACGAACGACATGTCTTCTTTGATATCGAACTCTCCCCAGTCAAATACACTGGAGTCATCATGTAGATACCGATGGAGCTGAGAGACATGGAATACATCATGGATCCTACCCAACTGTGGCGTCAATGCCAGATGATATGCCACCTCGCTGACTCGTCTCAACACCTTGGAGGGTCCGATGAACCTGGGAGAAATATTGCTTCCTCTGCCAAACCTCTGCTACCCACACTGAGGGGAAACCTTTAAGAAGACATGGTCCCTAACATTTAACTCCAAAGGTCTCCTCCTATGATTGGAATGTGACTTCTACTGGTCCTGAACTGCCTTCATCCATTCACGCACAAGCTGAACCTTGTTCGTCGTTCCCTGCACCATTTCTGGGCCAATAATACTTGCCTACCCAACCTCTGTCCAGCACATGGGTGAACGAAATGGTCTTCCATACAAGTCTTCAAACGGTTCCATGAAAATGGTAGAGTGATAGTTATTATTGTAGGAAAAATCAACAAGGGTAAAGTGTCATACCCATGATCCTCCAAATTCCAGAACACATGATCGTATCATATCCTCTAGCATCTGTATGGCCCACTCTATCTTCCCATCCGTTTGAGGGCGGGGAGAAATGCTGAGGTGTAGCTGGGTGCCAAAAGAATGCTATAATACCTTACAAACTTCTGAAGTAAAGTGTGTATCCTAATCCAAAATGATGTATCTTGGAACTCCATGTAGACGTAACACTTCTCCCACATACCTATGTGCTAAGGCATCCACTGCGCTCGACTCCTTAAATGATAAGAAGTGATTCAATTTCTTTAATAGATCCACCACTACCCAGATGGAATCATAGACTCCCTCAGCCTTGAATAGTCCTATGACGAAATCCATCAAGATGTCATCCCACTTACACTCATAAATGTCTAAGGGCTGTAGTAGTCCTCCAAGAACATAGTGCCCATCCTTCACCTACTAACAGACTAGGCACCTTTCCATAAACTCCACCACTTCCCACTTCACTCCAGGCCACAAAAAATGACCTCTCAAGCCTTGGTAAATCTTAGAGACTCCAAGATTTACTTTCAGGGGCGAGATATGGAACACTCAGAGAACTCCCCCATGCATCGCCACCGGGGCAAAAAGCTTCCCACAGAACAACATCCGATTCTGACTATCCTCTGACCATCCTTTCAGAGCATCACCCTGGCTAATGCAATCACATATCACTTCAACCTCTGAGTCTCCCCACTAAGATAACTCCACTTTCTCTACCAAGGAATATTGCACTGTCATTTGAAACAGATAGCCCCTACCATCATCCACTCTCATGTCTAGATACAAAGTAGCCAACTCCTCCATTGCCTTCCAATCATCTTTAGACTCCTGAAATACATCATTCTATGAATTAATAATCAAGGAATCAGCCACCACATTCCCATTTACTGAGGTGTAGGAGATATTGAAGTCTTAGTCCTGAAAAAACTCCATCCACATCCACTGCTACAAGTTTAGGTCTCACTGGAAGAAGATATACCTCAAGATCTTGTGATATGTGAATACCAAAAAGCATTCCCCGATGAGGTAATTCCATCAAAACTTTAGTGAAATCATGACCGATGCAAGATTCAGATCATGGGTTTCATAGTTACATTCACGGGGAAGTAACTGCCTAGACCTATAAGAGATTACTACCCACTACTGCATTAGTACATACCCCAAGCCTAGACTGGAAGCATCACAAATCACCTTAAATTTCACACCTTCTTCTGGAAACCTAAGCACTGGGGAACTGGCTAGCTTCCCCTTTATGTAGCTGAAAGCCGTCTGACACTTCTCACTCCACATGAAGTCCTGGTCTCTCCAGGTCAAAACCTTCAAAGGAGCCGCAACTCGAGAGAGGTCAGGTATGAACCTCTGGTAGTAACATACCAGACCCAGGAAACTATGAACCTCTACCACATTATTGGTTTCTTCCCATGAAACTACTGCTTAGAACTTTGATGGGTCCCTATTATTCCCTTCTGGGACACCACATGTCCAAGGAAGTGCACCTATCGTGTCTAGAACTTACACTTGGACAACTTCTCGTAGAGCTGGTGGTGTCAGAGGACCTCCAAAACTATCATTAGATTCTCATTGTGATCCTCCTCTGACATTGAGTAGATTAGGATGTTGTCAATGAACACGACCACAAACCGGTCTAGATACTCACGGAAAATAGAGTTCATGAGTCCCATGAACACAGATGGTGCATTCGTAATGCCAAACTAAATGACTACAAACTCAAAGTGCCCATACCTGCTCCTAAAATATTCTTTGGGATGTCACCCTCCTTCACCCTCAACTGTTGATATCCAGACCGCATGTCGATCTTAGAGAACCAACCTTCTCTCTTCAACTGGTCAAAAAGGTTGTCAATCCTCAGGAGGGGATAAAGGTTCTTGACCATCACCTAATTCAGTCTCCGGTAGTCTATGCACAGCCTGATACCATCATCTACCTTCTTCAAAAACAAGACCAGAGCACCCCATGGCGACACACTTGGTCAGATAAAACCCTTCTTCATCAGGTCATCAACCTAAATCCGCAACTCTCATAACTCGAAAGGCTCTATCTAATAGGAAGAAATCGAAATCGAAAAATCACTGGGTTGTAAGTCTATCCCAAACTCAACATCACGTCGAGGGTGTAGAGTCACAACCACTTCAGGGAAGACATTCAAGAACTCACTAAAAATCCCCGGAGCTTCCACCATCTCTAAGTCTACTGATTCCACTAATAGATTGTCTAACAAGGAAATAAGGGGATTCACACTCCGGATTCCCTCCTAAAAACTCCACCTGCCAATTAAAGCTACATGCTGGCCGCCCATATCTGAGAAAATGACCCTTCTTCAGAAGCAGTCGATAACAACATGCATGGAAAACAACCAATTGATGACTAGGATAACATCATATGGCTGAATTTGTAGTAGAAGAAGATCCCCACTAGACTGATGTGGCCCCAACATGAGTCTACATCCTCGAAAAACATTAAACAGACTGGTCTGACCTCTAACTGGCGTACTCAACACCAGGGGTCATGGGAAGTATCTCTACGTCTATACCAAGGCATGGGCTAGACTGGGTGTAACAAAGGAGTGAAAAGCTCCTAAATATAAAAGTAACATGATAGAGTACTAAACATGATAATTGTACCTAAAATAAGATCTGGCCTTGCTGGAACTGCTGCCTTTACGGCGTGCAACTACCCATGCCCAACCCCTCTAGCAGAACACCTCCTTGCGAGTGCATTCTTTCTACTACCTTAGCCTTCTTCTGAACTTCTAGGTACATCGATAGAGTAAAGGTAGTGAAGAAATACTAAATAGAAGGTCGGAGTGCCTCCTCCAAGCGTCTTTCCCACGACTCATCATCCAGAAAGAGATCTGGAGAAAAATGAAGGAGATCCTTGAACTTTATCCCAAGTTCCCTCACTGAAATACTCCATTGCTGGAGGGAGAGAAGCTCTGACCTCTTCTTGGACTTCATTGTAGAATAAAGGAATTGTGCCTGGAACCCCTTCTCAAAGTTAGCCCATGAGACATCAATCTCCTTCCCTCCCCGAGGTAAAGAATCCACCAATGACGCGCCACTCCTCACATCCAGACCATTTCCATAGGAACCCAATACTCTTTCAGAGATCAGATCAAGTTTAAAGTGATCAATAACTCCTCGAGCCATCTCCTCATCTCCATGTCTGAGATGCTGCCCTCATACTTTCCCAGAGTTTACCGTTAGAAGGCAAAAAGCATGTTATACCACTGGTTATCCTCCTCCTCTTAATAGACCCTCTGCTAATCAAATGGATCAACCTACTTGGCCTTGATTTCTCATACCAATCATGGACGATGTCTGAGTGCCATAACTGAAAAAGAAAACCAGAAAATCCTAAGCCCGGGTAGCGTGGAAATTATATTTTAACCATTTATTTAAAATTAAATTTTCCAAATTCCCAAAACACACTCGAAAACAAGTCATTATGATGCATTTACCTTTCCTAGTATATCTACCCTGTAATCAGTGTAGCCTCACCTGGTCGTTTAGTAGGTCCAGAGTCCTTACATCGGATCACAGGGGCCCCTAAAATCCCGTGTCCCAGCCAGTCTTACCTGGCCTATTTCATGCACCAAGATTGCCTAACAATGTTTACCTACCATCCCATGTAATCCTCACTATGGATAACCCTGAACTCCATCCTATATCTCTACCATCACCTCTGATACCATTCTGTCACGACCCACCTTCTTCAAGTTGAGGAAAGGGATGGAAATGTTCCTTGCCCTTCCTTCCTCAAGGTGAAGGAGAGATAATGACCCTCGAGTCCCACCTTCAGCAGGCCCCAGGGTGGTGAATAGAACCAAGGGTATATAATCTCACATAATTTGAAGTCATTAACCTTTTTATAGAACAATATTTGGAGATAAGATGGTAAATCCTAGAAACACCAAAGACTAAACGTAAAAGTAAATCCAAAAATCCATTCCCACATACATGTTCAAAAGTAAAACTGATACAAAGTTTGAAGAAAGTCTCAAATAATGTACCAAAGAAAAGAAACCAAGTAGAAACAACAACTATCCTGACGCTCGAGCTAGTAAAGTCCAACACGGTCCTCAAATTCCTCTTAGAAACCTGAAAAAAAAATTTATATACATAGGGTGAGCATTCAAGTATACTCAGTAGGAAAACTAAATCTACTCATGCATAAGTGAGGGAACATGCTAATGCCCCTATGAGAAAATAGTATAACCTCAAGCACCTACCAAGGAATACTAAGCAACCCAACCTCACGAAGGCACACTCACCGAAGTAATGAAAGTCAAGTAAAGTAATAATATAAGCACATCGATATTTGGGTAACCCGCACCACTTTCCCACTGGTTAAATTCTCATTCATAACGATCTAACATCTTGACGCTGCCACTCTTCCCACATGTAGTCCCACTGCCACAACCTGACTGCACACACCTGGGCCTCAAACTGCACACAACCAAACCCACAAAAACCTGGGCCAAAATAACCACACACCATGCCTGAAAACACCTAGTCCTCAAAAACCACACACCACGCCTGAAGACACCCAGGCCTTATCCTGAAGATACTAGGGAAAACATACCTGGACCATAAACACCTGATCCCCTCATCCAAAAAAAATATTTTCCTAAAGAATTTGGGACTATGGCAAGCCTCAAGACATTACAACCTACCCGGGTATGCCCAAGCTACAAGATCCCAGAAGAGGGCCTGAGGAAGAAAGTCCGTAACCAATCATCCGTCCTCCCACCAAGATGTTGGGAAAGACACCCTCCCCATGAGATGAGGGTGTTAAGAACATGGTTCTCAACAAGGGTGGGGTGTGTATAGAAATCACAGGGAACTAATATATATATATATATATATTGGTAATCAAACACTCATCCCCAACCTACGGGTTTCACATGAATAGACAACAAGCCCACACCAGTCCGCCTTCGATGTTACCCCTATATGAACGACCATACAACAACCACTTCCAAGCATAAACCCAAACCCCTTTTTTTCAATTTAAATTTATTTATTTAATGGGATTCAATTTAAAATATTATAACACTACCAGGCAACTAAAAACCCTAACCATACTAATCAATGAACAAAACCAAATTGTAGACCCACTGTACAACATCACAAAACTAGACTTTCAGTCCCACTACACATCCCTGTTCAACTACTTCCAACTATCATTCTTCAAATTGATACCACTCATTCCTTCTATCACAACCCATTCCTGTAGCCCTGCTACCCAAATAATTCTCCAATGCAGTCCCACTGCAGAACAAGTCCATAACCATACCACACTCCCACTACTCAATGTCACTTCACGACCAAAACACAACAAAAAGGCAGTTCAACTACCTACAAGTTCATCTATTCTGAAATCAATCAATCTCTCAGACCGAGACACCAACACACCCCCTGTACCACCCAACACCCTACATACCAATCCCACAAAACCCAGACCAGAACACATAACACATAACTACAACCATTAAAACAAGCATATTCAAATTTAACAGTTAGGAGTTATTTAATATCAAGTTTAATACAACCAGGGTGATCACAGAACATGTTTGATCCTAGTGCATCCCTTTATTTAACTGAGTGTACGTGATTAATCAGATTTTATGTTATATTTGTACATCAAAACATTATAATGAAACAGAACACCACTAGTGCACAAGAAAAGACCACCAAAAACCATAATTTTTAGAAGACATACAACCACAAAAACCATAAAGGAACCAAAGATGACAAAATAAAATAGTCGACCAACATCAAACCACACCCTGCCCATTATTTTATTTACACATGTTATCTTTTGATCACATTAAATTCTTGTTTAATTCATGTTTCAAGAAGAGTATCTAGATGTTACTTGAAAGGAACCATTAATATACCCATCCGGCATGATGCACAATTAAATAAAATAAAATAAATCCATACTTGTTGATCAAGGGATCGAAGTTCCTTCTTGCACCAAGAACAGGGGATGGTGCGACTTGTAAGAATAACTCTATGAAGGATGAGCGGGAAGGGCTCCAACACGAGTGTATGACTCGTATCGAGAGGAAGTATCTAGTTGCACTAGGAGAAATGGAAAGGAAGAAGGAAGAGAGTATCTTGTCTTAAGAAGAGGCCAGATCCTAAAATTAGGGAGACCATTTCGAAGTACTTGAAAATTGGATCATGGTTTGACCCCGCCACTTGGCAGCTTCACACGTTAGAATTAATTGAGATTTAATAATTCCCCTAAAAAATGGTGGAGATAGACCAGTGGACGATTGTGAGTTGATATATTTACTTTAAATATAAAAAAAACACGTAACATGGGCGAAATTGGGAAAACTCAGAAAACTGGGTGAGGGGGTGTGACACCATTTAGTGAGACACTGTAACGGTGACATGATAAATGGTGAAAAAGTGATGGTGCGACCATGATGGTGCGACTGTGATAGTGCGACTGTGATAGTGCGACTGTGATGGTGCCACCATAATGGTGCGGCTGTAATGGTGCCACAGTTCCAGTGAAACTGTTTGGTGGAACCAAGTTTTTGGAAAACTCTCGGAGTAATCCACTATGACCCCACGATCACTACGATCACTAGATTTTCACAAAGTAAAAGCCCAGGGAAATCTGGTTCATTACATTCCCAATCAAGTTGGATGTCTGGAATCTAGACTCCAGCATTGATCAAGCATGGTTGACCCATATCTATGACCCATGAGTGATATTTTCTACAGATTTAGTGGCAATGGTGGCATGGACAAATGACACATGAGTAACCTTTGAGTATTGAAAATTTCCACACTTCATAATGTGTAATATGGAGATACAGGCTATGTGGGTTCCAAGCTATAGTGATAGGGTTTCTGTAGATAAGATATGTATCACATGCCATGTGAAACATGTCACATACTGTGTGACCCCTCCCTGGTGGCTCGATGTGTATCTCAGAGGATACATGGGAATTAACACTTCCATGTACATGGTAACAGATAGAGTACACAATAACGAATCAGTAATCAAGGATGAATAGGTACAGAACACAACCAAGATACTTGAGAATGACCAGATATACATGGGCATGGGTAGAGGTACACAGGCACAGACACAATGGGGAAATTAGTCTCGGATAGAGTTGTTGGAATCCCCTATATCCCTCAATGGAATCCTTAATTGTATTTTGTCTTAAGTGGGGTTATTGGAATTGGAGTGACTATCTTTACCTGGGAATTTATCCTATCCTTAGTAGGTTAATTCAGATTAGGTTTTTAGTATACCCAATGACCCTAGGTGTAATCCCCTTATGTGTACCAATATCTTTAAACTTACAACATGTAATTTCTTATAACAACACTCGATGATCATGAAATATCAAATGGATTCCATCAATGGCATCAGAATCATGAAGTTATTTCTCATAGGTGACTGTTTCTACAGACGTTTAAGTAAAATCTTAGGCTAGAAATGTAGTTGTGACCTTACCTTGAGGCTTGGTGTCTACTATGAGTATATATAGATGTTTTATAGTATTTATAATATTTTTATTGGAATATACTATGATGATATGAATACTATTGATGCTTTATTCTTAGTGATTTTGGGGTTTCCTGCTAGGTTTTATTATACTCACCCTTTCATGGGATCTTCTCGCACTTGTCATGTCTTATGAAGATGAATAATCATTTGATGGGGTTCTTGGTGGGATAAGAGCAAAAAAATATTAGATTGTTCTAGATATACCTTGGTTTATATCAATAGTCACATTTTACCATTTCCCCTATTCTAGAAGGTTGTATTTCTTTACAGTTTTTAGTTGGCTTATATTTGGTTCTTTATGATTTCTAGTATTACTCATCATACTCCAATTATGGGATTTAGATGTATGCATGCATTTGGTATCAGTTTTATTTTTAATTTTATCATTTTATGGGTTTTTATACATGTGTGTGTGTATAGGTACCTTAGTATAAGGCCTACTATGTGAGTGTTATACTTACATGGCACTAGTCATCAGCCCCTGGCCTATTTGAGGCAAGCTTGGGGTAGTCACACTCAACTTATCAACATCCAAGCGGGCCTTATTAGGTTAGTTAGTAACAAAAAATATACCCCAGTCTCTTTTAAACTCACTTCCCACATCCTAGAATCTTTGATCTCACTAAAATATCATGCTAAGGAGCCTTAAGGTGTCACTCAAAGGAGAACATCCAAAGGGAGAGAAAATGTTCTCAAATAAGCTCTCTTAATTTGTTTCTTCTTATACCCTCTCAAATATTTTATATCCATGAAATTATGATAACATAAATATTAATAATATGATTAAATGTTATTATACTAATGGAATATAAATTTTCTAACTTCCTTTGAATCAATTTCAAAAATATATACATCATCATGCGTACATGCAAACTACCGCCTCTATAAGCGACATATTCTATTTTTCATTAGCACATAACATGGATGAATTTAAAAATATATTTAAGTTATAAGATTGATATTTATGAAAATATTCATATTATGAAATTATAATATTTTAAATTATATAAGTTATATTAATAATAAATAGTCATAGTGAATTTAACCTCCTTAAATGAACATATTAAGAAACATTTCTTAATTTGGGCCCATTTTGGTAAAACTTATGGAACTATATAAATTTTTTGCAAATGAAATAATTAAATACATAAACATTCACAATTTTAGATATCATTAATCTATTTTACAACACATTTGGCCATTATCAATATATCATGGAAGTTTCAGATAAATTGACTAAACCACCTCAGGTAACAGACATAAGAGAAAACTATTTAATGAATAAATAAAAAATAATAATATATATATATTAGAAAATGAAATATAGATGAAAAAATTTCTTAATAAAGTTTTTAATAAATTTAATTTTTTTATTCTTGAAATTAATAACATCCATAAAATGAATTAGGACTTGAGGTAAGGCATCTTCTGAACAATCCACTTTATTTTTGGGTTATGTGATATCATTATTTGTATCTATTTTCCTCTCTCTTCTCCTCATGTAATTAATCCATATATATATATATATATATTTCTTATATATATAACTATGTTACCTTACTTTTTTCATTGGGATTATACATGTTTTAAGTTCCCTAGACAATTATCTCTTTTAAGTAAACTTGATTTAAGGGAACATCTATATTTCTTATTTTATGTCAAGTACCACCCCCTCATAAAATGTTTTTAACCATAAATAGTTTCTAAAAACCCTCATTATTTTATGAAAAATCATCATCATTGAATTCTATATTTAGAGGAAAATTATAAGATCTTTTATTATTTAAAAGACCCTTTAATCATTTCATAAAACATCACCTAAGTGGATCATTTTTATTATTAATTAACTAATACTTCTCATAAAATTTTCTACATTAGAGATCCATGTTAAAGACATTTTATTATTTCAAATATTAACATCTAAAATGATTTAATTCCTTCTTCTATTTTTAATATTTATGATATAAACATTAGTTATGCTTTGAGATAAGATTATGAAACCCACTTCCTTCTCATGAGTTTGATCATACTTATTATTTATGTATGTTTTTTCCTTATGTTGAGCACATATGTATATAAATATTATGTCATGATGAGTGGTCCCATAATTATATATATCTAAAATTCATTGGGTAATGTTTTCATCTCATGAGATACCATGTATGATGCACAAGTAGTTAGACTAGCACACCATGTTATGTTTTCTTAGAAATGATCCTTGACTTATGTTTATGATGTCATGTTTTATGTTATTTCTACATATTTAAGATTCCATGAACTTATGATATCATTCCCTTTTGCCAAAATTTAATTATTATCTCATAATATTATTCCATGTTATATGTTTTTTCATTTGATATTACATGTTACTCTATCATGAATTATAGAAAGTACTTATTGTTTTATGTAATTTTTAATAAGATATTTATCTCATGCTCATTTTTTCTCATAAACTTATGATCTAACCATTGATGACATGTTGATGAGTTTTTCCCTTATTGAGCATTTGAGACCACCCCTTTATTATGTTTTAATTCCCTATTATATGAAGATGATTATAAACTTTATGAAGTCTAGAAGAGGGTTTAAGGTGGATTTATTATAGAAAAATGTTCATAAGTATTGTAAAATAAATTGAATATTTAGCTTTTACTTAAATACACTAAACCTTACATTCTTGGAATGATGAGATTATTGTGAGATGTAATGTTTAATATATGAAAAGGATGTGAAATATATGTATGTTTATCATGGGTTATTTCACTTGGTATTGAATCCTATGTGTAAAGTATGTGTTTTTATCATCAGATCCAAGAGTGCGGGCCTAGGGCATATCAGTTGGTATCAAAGTAGAGTTTAGTTATTTTTGAGGATTAGTTTAATTATTTTTGGTAAATAAGATAATATAACTTTAGAAAAATCCCTAGATATAATTCTAATAGATAATTATAACTGTTGTAAAACATCTTGAAATTTTAGTGGAGTTTTGTGTATGTGGGTTTCCAAGTAATTACATCCCTATCAGGATACTAAAAAGTGGATTTGGCTATGGAATAGATACACCTAGGAGTAATCACCATGAAAAAGGATATATGAGTACTGAATTGATATTAACTCAGTGCATGATGAGTGGGTTTATGACTGCACACTTGGATATACACTTTTTGGGGATATGAATTGGTTAATCACATTCTATTTATGAGACATTAAAAAGGATTTATTATGTTATGGAATTAGGTTAATGAGTATGAGATAGCCCAACCTAAAGAAATCTAGATTGAATCAAGAGTCATTTTGGTTTAACTGAATGATAATGTGATGGTTCTAATGAGTAATACATTTCCAGATTGCTTTTTTAATAAGATTATTTATGATAATTATCTTATGATGTTAATTATTCATCACTCGAGTTAACCTATTTTGGTTTTACTAATAACTAAATCCTGAAGGAACCAAGTTAAAAATACATGTTATGGATAATGCATAGATTTTCTCGAAGAGCAACCTAACAGGATAAGAGATGGAGTGATAAATCCTACGATTATTCTAAAGCAGTTGTCAAGAATTATGATTAAAAACATGAACTTAGTAGAGTTTCCGAACATAGTAAATAAGTGAAGGATGGAGTCCCATGGATGTTATGGCAATGAAGATGATGAAAGAAAGAATATTCAATTTCTTATATGTTAACAATATGAGAATGGGTATCCTGGGGAATGTCTCGAAGGAACCGAAAGATGTTTTATTTGTGGTAAAAGAGTGAATTGAGAAATAAAATATCGAGGAATGATATCTATATTCTATATCATTATTTATATATATTTTTAAATGTTTTTTAGTTGAATATTATTTGATTGAACATTATATGAGTGTATGATTTCATTTTTTTGTGTTCTTATTCTAGGGCATACATTTGGAATACTATGAAGGAAATCATGACATTTCAAGAAAATAAAGGCACTTCACGCCACAATGTGATGCAATGAGGCACGAAACTGAAAAAATTAAGATGAAGAAAAGATCAAAACAAAGTCAAGAGGATCATGTTTTTCAATGGGGGAACACTTTCCATAATGTCATATGATCACATGATGTTTTATAGTCTCAAAAATGAAGAATTAGAGAAAAATGAGGGTTCCAGAAATGGATATTGACATTACACATCACATAAATATTACAATATGTGAAAATGTTACAAGGAATGAAATAAGTACATAATGTGAATAAATAAAAATATGGAGTCATTGGTTCATGTACTTTTCATGACATGGACACATGTTTAAAGACATGAAACATGCCTAACAGATCAAGATTCATGATTTTTTAGATTTTTTCAAATAGGGTCCTACAGGTTTGACATGAAACAAATATTAAATTCCGTTTTTAACCAGAGTAAAACTGATGGTGACATCCATTCTTATAAATATGTGTTTTGTAAAAATGAAAATGATTCATTTCAGGTGTAGAGGTTTGATCACTGGGTGGCTGCCTCTAGGGTTCCGACTCAGAGTTCTTCATAGATAGGTTTTTCTATTATCCTTTCTTGTTTTCTTATTTTTCTGTAATATTTGGATGATTATTAGAAGTATTCTTTAATTTTATCTTAATTATCATTCATTTATTATCTCCCTTATGGTTTTGGGTTTATTTTTCATTGGTGATCACCTAATGACGATCAACTAAATCTATAAGGGAGAGTGGAATCGATCGAAATGGGTTTGTAACAAATTGTTCTATTTCATTATTTACTTGTGTAATGATTCTATTCAATTGGTATTGTGTTGAGAATAATTATATTTTTATCTTTTATTAAATTATGGACTATGTACATTTGGTAGCATATGAAACCCAACATAATATAGGTAATTAATTCATGACTACTAAATTGGATTATTCATTTTCTTTTTCAATATGATCCTAAAGAATACTGGTATTTTAATTCATCTAGACATGAAGAATTAGGGTTATAGGTATATTGATAGGTATTTAATATTCATTCTATTGATAAAATTGATTAATTACACAACCAATGGGAATTATTTTTTTGTAAGTGCAGTTGGGATTTTTTTAGAAAAACTACCCATGGAAGCTAGTTTCCCTCTCTTCCGCTTTTTTCTATATTTCTATCTACATTTTAATTATTTATTTTTCATAATTTAATTATTTTAAATAAAATAAATTGAAATTGGGACAACCCAACCTTTGGTCAAGACTTTTCATTGATGTGTTCCCCACACTATCTGTGGTATTGACCTCATACTTTTACTTTACCATGCCTTTGTAGTTAGTTCGGTTTGGGTTTCATATAAATTTATAATTTGACGCCACTGGAGGATTTAATGACTTATTTTAGATGTATCAAATTTTGATGTCATTTCCAAGTAACAGTGAAGCATTTCAAAAGTTTCAAGACTAATTTCTATGGTCAAATACTTTTCTTATCCCATTTTTTTTACTAATTTTAGTTTAGGTATTTGTTTTTTATTTAAATTTTTTATATTATTATTATTATTACATTTCAATATTATATTTTTGGTAGTTTTTAGTATTGTGAAGGATGGATTATGTGACAGAAAATTATCATGCCGCACCAGCACTAGAGTACATTGAATATCAAGAAGAATATACTATGCAGTCAGTGTTGAATTGCAATGGGTGGTCATCGTAGAACGAAACCTACTACCAGCCCTATGGAGGAGCTCCCAAATATCAAGTATACCAAGATGGTTATTGGGCCAAGTAGTGCAATAATAATGACTCAAATTTTCAGAAACCTCAATAGAATCATCCTGAAGATAGTTTTATTGGGTTGTTCATGCAGTACATTAAAGGGATGGACAAGAGGATGTATAATCACAAGTCTCAACTCAGAGAATGGGGAGAATTGAAAAAATACATTGCTTAAATAATTTAAAATTTAAATTCTATTTTTAGTTGTATACCAATAGTTTATAATATAGGTATAGGTTGGTTTGATAAAGAAGAATATCATAAAGTGGAGGAAGTCAAATTCATTGACACAAGAAAACCTCAAGAGAATTACGTTCAAGAAGACCCTCACTTTCTACCGAACCATGAGAATAACTAAGAATAAATACTTACCAACTTTTTGAAAAAGTTTATTCTAGTGTTTCATAAGAGAATGGATGATCCCAAGGCCCTAGTCAATGAACAGGGATAATTGAATACTAACCCTTTTCAGGTAATTTCAAATTGAAATTACATTATATGTAACTTACCTTTTAAATATAATGAAAGGATAGAATGGTTTGATGATGAAACAAATGAAAAAAAGATGATGATAATATCAAGGAATAATTCTTTGAGAATAATGATATATCTAAAATTGACGAACCTTTAGATTATGAAAAAGAATAATCATAACTTGAGTATCCCTTATGCATCAAACAAGACAAATAAGAACAAAGAGAATAAATTTTGAAACTATAAGAAGAATAAGAAATAAATATGATTGAAACTTTTAATTAGATAGATGAGGAGAAAGAGGAGCAGGAGGTTGAAGTGGTATTAGTTGTATAATCAAAGGAAGAAAAAAAGGTGAAGGAAGAGGATGTTGATCAAACATCCATTGACCTCACTAGACTTCTAGAGACCAAAGAAGAATGGGACTCCCTCTTATAATTTCAAGAATAAGAAGAAGAGAGAAATTAATATCTAAATCATGAAGTTATTTCTAGAATGTGAACCTACTAAATAAAAAGAGGAAGTTTTTCTGGAGTGTGTGAACTACAAAATTTTGTTGTAATTTTATTTCCTGGTATTTTTATTAAATTTATCCTTAAACCGTAACCCCCACAAGCACTAGTCAAGGAGAACCAACAGAGGAGGAAGAAAAGAACTACCCTAGATGAAAACATAGTTAGAAGTGGATAAATCTAAGAGGGTTATCATTATACCATATTTAAATTAGGAAAAAAAGGTAAAGGTTGATCTAAACAACCATAAAAAAGAGCAGCTACTGGGAGGCAACCCAAATTTTAAAATTTATTTCAATACTTAAATGTCTTTTATTAAATTAGTTTAATAACTCTTCCTAGGGTCTATCAATATATATTTTTGAGATAAATATTTTAAATTTTAAAAGTGACTATACTTTTACTATTTAGTTTTATTTTTTAGGCCCATGGAAACAAGGAGGAAGAAAATAGAGTGCTACATATAAGACCAATTCACACTATCTGTCTAATTCACATCATGAGATCACAATTATATTCGTGAACTTAGGTCAAATAATACCTGAGAATCTCATTAAAAATCATAAATTAAAGGGGTATACAATTTACTTGTTTTCTTTCACCCATAGTTTTTTCTTCCATATGATTTAAAAAAAAAGAGAAAAGAAAAAAATGAATTAAATTATTGCATGAAATTAATTGAATTATATTCACCCACAAAAATGATTGATTTTTTTTCTTGTACTCACTGCTCTAAGAGACATCAAAAATTGGGAGAAATATATTAACCTATTGTAAAATTTTAAATATAATGACCATAAATGAAAAAGATATAAATGGAATTTTTTAGAGTCACTTTCTTACTTCAATTTTTAATTTCTTGAAAATGACTGCTGATATGATTGTATTTATTGATGTTTATTCCTGGAAGTATGCATTGAGTAAACTAATTATTTATTTTCATACCATGAACAGATTGGATTATATATTTTTCTAATTAATGAGAGGATTTTGGACCAAATATTTCCTATTTTTTTGAGCATATTTCTTGAGTGAAAATTTAGGCATATGAACCTACTATAACTTTCATTGATAGTCAAAGATATGTATGAAAAAATTAACTTTTTAAATGATTTAGGAAATTTAATGAAGTGACCATTTTTCTTGAGACCTACCCATACATTTATCCTTCTTAACCAGTATAATACATGGATGACCTTGTTAGTATTAAGCCACATTACAAGCCATTATTTTCCTTTCCTACCCTACTATTTTTATTTTGTAAGATATTCTATTGAATGAGTGAGGGGGATGAGTTATTCATGGTGGAGATGGGATGTTGTATCTTGAGAGAAGACTATCTGGTGTTTCCATGATATTTTTGGGGAATTTTTATATTTACATTAATTATAATTAAATTTTTATCTATATTTTTATAAACAATGAAAAAATAATAAATATAAAAATGGGCTGTGGATCAGGAGAATAAAAAATATCCTTTACCAGAATAATTCTTTTTTATCATATGTGGTTAGGTGGTGGACATGAGGTCCATTCCAATAATGGATTTTGAGAATAATAATAATAATAATTTTGGGTTTTTTCTTAGGTTGTTCAAAAATCACCACTTCCATACTAAAGATCTCAAAATCATATATGGTTAGGCGGTGGTTGAAAAACTTATATTGGGTACTTATTTCAAAAAAATAAAAAAATAACAATAATAGAGGGCCATTTTTCATTCTAAATGCATCATCAATGAGAATTTCCTATACGCTTTGGGGGGTGTGTTAGATGACATTATATTTTTTTGAGGATCATTTCTTTATGCCCATCTTTTGAATATCATGTGTTATTAGTTCATATTTTTCCCCCTCTTTGAGCCTTACTTTATTTTCAATATTAATACCTACATAATCTCATCCTCAGAGACATTTGATCCCAATTGAAAATACCAAATTATTAATTGTGATATTTTTCTTTATGGAGTGGAGAAATTACATTCAATGAAATCTTGTGGTTAGGATCATGTACTTGAGGTATGATCATAACTCCATTAAATTTTTACCTTGAGTAACGAGAGGAAAAATTCATGGTGAGGTAAATCCTAAATGGAATGGGTGTTAATGAAATGTTAAAATATATAAGTTAAAAGGGGAAAATGTCCTGAATTTGAAATAACAAATGGAGCATGATTTTTGAATTCCTTATTGGGTATGTTTTTTTATTTTATAATGTTCAGTTATAACTTTTTTCTGTGAGCATCGTAATTTGAAAATTCCCTTTTTGATGTATGGACCTTGTGTGTTTCAATATTGATTTTTTCTTGAGTACTAGTAAATATTTGAGTGTTGGGGTATTTTATATCTCTAATTTATATCTTTATTTATATATTTTTTACATTCATTATATTTGAATATTAATTGGTTGAATATGAGATGAATTATTGAGTTTATTGTTTAGTGTGTTCTTATAGAATGATATTCATTTGGAACACTATGAAGGAAATCGTGACATTTCTAGAAAATATAGGCACTTCGCACCGCGAAGAGAAGAGGTGTGGAATGAAATAGGAAAATAGATATGAAGAGAAGATAAAAAAGGATTCAAATAGATCAAGTTTTGCAATAAAATAAAACTCTCCATGATGTTGGATGATCGTATGATGTTTCAAAGGCTCAAAACTGAAGAACCTAAGCAAAATGGGGATTCCAGTACTGGAGATTGACATTACACATCGTGTAAATATTACATGATGTGAAAAAGTTACATGTCATGAAATAATTACACAATGTGAATGAAGAAAAACATAGAATCGGTGGTTCCCATACTTTTCATGATGTGAACACATGTTTCATTCCATGAAACATGCCTGATTGACAAAGATATGAGTTTTTTTATGAATTTTTAAAATGGGGTTCCACAGGTTTGAACTAAAATAACCATTAAACCACATTTTTGACCAGATGAAACCTGAGGAAAAATTATATGATTATAAATATGGGTTTTTGAAAAAGGAAAATTATTCATTCCTAGTGTAGAGGTTTGACCACCAGGAGTCTTCCTCTAGGGTTCCGACTTGGAGTTTGTTACAGATAGGTTTTTCTATTCCACTTTCTTTTGTTCTTATTTTTCTATAATAATTGCTCAATTATTAGTTTTTTTATTTACTTTTCTATTTATTATCCTTCATCTATTCTATACCATATTGTTTTGGGTTTCTTTGTCATTGGCGATCACCCGATGATGATTGGCTAAACCCATAGGTGAGAGAGTAATCATTCAAAATGGGTAAGTGCCAAATTGTTCTATTTATTTATCTACTTGAGAAATGATTCTATTGAATTAATATTATATTGTGACTAATTATATTCATATATATTATTAAATTATGGACCAAGTACATTTGGTAGAAGTCAAAACCCAGCATAATAAAGGTAATTAATTCATGACCACTAAATTGGGTCATTCTTCAACTTTTGAAATCTGATATTAAAGAATCCTAGTATTTTAATTCATATGGACATGAATAATTAGGTTTATAGGGTAGATAAATAGTGACAGAACATTTATTCTATCAATAAAATCGATTGATTATGCAACCAATGAGTATTATTGTTTTTCAAGTGCAATTGGGATTTTTTTTAGATAACCACCCATGGAAGCCGATTTCCCTATCATATTCATTTTTCTATCTTTCTATATCAATTTTAATTATTTAATTTGCATCATTTAATTAATATAAATAAAATAAAATAATATCAGGATTACCCAATCTTTGGTTAAGATTTTTCATCACTATGTTCCCCTCTTTCTATAGGATCGACCTCGTACTTACAATTTACTATTCCTTTTTAGTTAATGCGGTTTGGGTTTTATATAAATTTTTGATATGATACTCATAGAGGGTTTAATGA
The DNA here is from genome assembly GCA_963277665.1 of Viscum album. Classification (NCBI taxonomy): domain Eukaryota; kingdom Viridiplantae; phylum Streptophyta; class Magnoliopsida; order Santalales; family Viscaceae; genus Viscum; species Viscum album. The sequence continues at coordinate 376,600,501 of OY728119.1, forward strand.
AATATTTCATATGCATCAACGAAAAGGAAGAGTTTATTTAACATAATTTATAAAAAATAATGTTCTTCCTAAAGACCCACTAGCAATTCTATGTTTTAGATATGATAAATTTGGGAACTATGTAAACTGGTGCCCTAATCTAAGAGATTAATATTAAAATAGACACGAATGACATATTAGAACAAGGGAATACAGGAAATACTATAAAACCCAAACTACTTAAGTGTGTTTTAAAAATTATGTTGAGTAAGGAACCCCAATCATCTACTCAAGAACTATGAGTTTTGTATTTTTATCTTGTTCAACCCACTCCTTTACAAATATTATATTTTACAAGAACATTAAATCATCACCTAGATTACTTGATGTTGAATTTTTAATAAGAAACTTATAGTGATACACTTATTTTATCCCAAGTTTAAGTTTATGTGTTCCTGAGGGGGGGGGGGGATGGTGAGGGATTGCTCGTGATGGTTTCTCTGAGTGAATCATGCGAAAAGGTGACACTGCTCATGTGGTTGTTAATAGTGAGAATATCATTGATAGATTTAAGCTTTATAAGAACTCAATTATTGCCTAACTTGTCTTTCCTAGCAGAGGAAAATTTTGGAGGCTTAATGATTTGGTTCAAAAGCTTAATTCTGTATGGGGATTATCTAATTGGATATATATACCTTTGGGTTGAGGATTTTTTCACATAATTTTTCCATTAGAACATATGAAGCGAAGATCTTGGGGGATTAGATCTATTACACTGAAGCCTGGTATGGGTTTATTTCAAGAATAAAATTTCTATTTCAATCCTTTTTCTTTAAAAAATACCAAGTCTCAAGTGTAGATTAAAATCATTGGGATTCACTGGAACCTATGTAATCCTAATATTATTTTTAACATTGATTATAGGGTGGGAGTTCCAATTAAAATGGATAAAACCACTAAGGATCTGAAATTTGGTCACTATACTAGGGTCATAGTGGAATTTGACCTAAGTTCTTTCTTGATTCACAATATAGTTTTGTCTACATTAGATGATGACATCTCTCTAAAGGTTGAATATGAGAAATAACCTGATTTCTGTATATACTGCCATGTTATTGGCCATGTTAAAGAAAAGTGCCGTAAAAATGTTGTATGTTCCTTTTGTTCCCTAAAAGGGAATCATGAATATTTTTGCAGGATAAAATAGATGAAGTAATCAATGAAGAATAAAGATGTGTCTCTTGTTGGAAGACACTCCCCAACTGATAGAGGTAAGGAATATCTTAGTGATGGTGTGGTGGAAGATGTGTCGCAAGAGCTGGCATAAGGGCTTCAGGTGTCTAAGGAAAATGAACATGCGTAGGACTCTGAGGAATGCAGACCTGTATTGACTTGATCTGGAGTAGGGTTGGCCCTGGAATTGGTTCCTAATCATGGAGTTGACTAAGATGAGGGAAACATGAAATTTAGAGTGGAGCAGTAGGACTTTGACCCTATAATCTAGGAGCACACAAATCTTTCATGGATTCAAGAAGAAATTATTAAACTATAGAAAACATAGGGCATTCCTATAAGGTGGCATGATATTGAAAATTACTCTACAAAAAACCCAACCTATTTTCAAGTTTTGTCCAAAGGAAAAAATGTTGTTGGGAATGATGAAGGTTTTCAACCTGTTCCCATGAGGAAAGCAAGACGAAGGAAAGATTTCTCAAATTTGAATCCAATTATGATTACCAGGTCCTATAGTCCTTTATATTATTATTCTAATTAGTATGGTGATTATGATGTTTCTTGTTGTGACTGTGATATTTGACCTTTTTATTTGACTTTGATCGGCATGATGGCATGATGCTTGTATGACCTCATCAATCCTCCCTTTGTCTCTTCTTTTCTTTCTTTAATAAAAGGTATATGCCCTAACTTTTTCAGTCAAGTTTAATTTTATGTGAAATTACCTTGTGAAAATTTTGTTATCTTTCCTTTATATTAATTTGATGCGATTTTGGAAATAGATTGGATATCTCCACACAAAATCCATATTAAAGAAATAAAGAGATAATATTTAATATCTCAAATCAACTTATGATCAATTATCACAGCAAGGCTTAAAATTAAATCTATAGGAAATTTGATTCCATTATATAAGCCTTAACCCCAACAATGGGGAATATTTACCTTAAATGGATAGGAAGAAACTCCATATTATGATATATATATTATGAAGTAATAGATTACTTTCCTAGACTTACCCAAGTTACTAAAGTTGATACCACATTATAAATCAAATCCCGAGTCTTGTATATCTTAATAACATCCTTAACTATTTCGTTAGTGGGTAGTGATTAAAATTTTATGGACACTATTTATTTAAGGAGGAAGAATTTAACACCCCATGATCTTACTATATATTTTTATTTAAAACATAATGTGTTAAATAGATTGTCTCACATGAAAAACTGAACAAAAATTAAACTATGATACTTTAAAATAAAATTATTAAATTTGACCGCTATAATATAGCCATTAAATTATTTGTTATAAAAGGAAGTAACCATATTCTGAAATCTATGAAAAAAAGGTAGGAAATGCCATCAAGTAATATAAGTATCCCTTATAAATATTATTTATATAAGCTTATAAATGAGGTATATTAACTAGTGTTTTTACATAGTCCAATCTCAATCAAAACTCTAATAATTACGGTATGGGAAAATCATATGTGAGAGAAGTTTAAGGTCATGGAAATTGTCACAAGATTCATGCTAGAAGAATCACCACCTGTGACCACCACTAGAGCATACCTTATGCTTAAATATTATATGGATATATTGAAGGAATATATAAATATAAATTAGGATGATATAAAAATGTACGTTTTACTGTAATAAGTTAATTATTACATGTATTTCACACATTTTTCATTTTTTACTTTTAAGGAAAAAGAAAGTTTATTTACTAATAAATTGATAAATTAAAGAGGTCATTTTCTTCATAAAAATGAATTGTTTTTAAAAATAAATTTTTATAAAATTTATTTAAATAAACTAAATGTATTAAAAGTATATTTTATATGGATAATATAACACCAATCTAATTCATAATTTATCGGAAATAAGAGTAATAACAGTTTGTACTTTAAAAAAAGTTATTTTCCTATAAAAATAGTTTTCATCATATTTTTATATTTTTGATCAAAAGGTAAACTTTATAATTTGACCTAATGAAATTTAATTTTATATTTATAATAACAATATTATCCTATAGTGAATATTTGGTATCTTTTTGAAATAATTGATTTGTAGGTGAATAGTGAAAAATATAGTTTTTACTAAAACCGTAGCATTTATGAATATATCAAAAAGTAAGTATAATTTTAAAACTTATAAAAAAAATTTCTTGATAAAAAATTTACTTATTAAGTGAAATTATTCATTTAAAAATACTATTTTTTATTTAGAGAACCCATTTTTAACATTTTGAACATTAAAAAATATTTTTCTAATAAAAACTATTTTTATGTTTTCTATTTTAATTAAGTTTTTCTGGGATGAAATTAGGTTTTAAATTTATTTTAAATTCACATAAATATCTTTTTGTTAATAAAAACTAATTAATTTCATTAAAATCAACAACATCTATAATTTTTTCTAAAACATATACATTTATGCCTAGAAATACTATTTTTTAAAAAATGGGGGTTGACACGTTACATGCGCCAGTGTTAACATTAATTTTTTTTAAATATAAAATTTATTTAAAAAATATATTTAAAATTTATAATTAGTTGGTTAATATTATGTAATAATGCCCATTTTATTTTTAGGCATTAAAATCAAATTACTTTGATAAAAACCAAAAATAATAGAAGTGAAAATATGAGAGTAAAATACTATAACAATTGTTTAAAAAATGTGTGAAAATGAATGGTTAATATATTGTCAATCTTATCTCATCCACCAATCCATAAATTTGTCCCCAAATTCCATGTGAAACATGTGATCTCTTTATATTATAAATTTATATTGATAAGAATTCCATTCCCTTCACCTATAAAGGAGCTCAACTCTATCCCATTTATCCACTCATTATAAAGAATTTACTCAACTAAAACTCTACCTTAGTATCTCATACAATCTCTCAAAAAATCCTATAAGTCTTTTTATTTATAAAATACCAAGTTAAGGAGTCTTAACGTTTTATAAAAAAGAGAACATCCAGGGGTTAATGTTCTCTACCGAGCTCTCTTAATTTAATTCTTCTTCCACACCCTCACATATTTTTAATCCTTGAAAGTATGATAACATTAGTATTATTATTATTATGAAATTTTGTTATACTAATTTAATACCAATTTTATACCTTCTTTCAAACATTCAAAAAATGAATACATCATCCAACATACATGAAAATTACCGTTTTTATGAACAACATGTTCTATTTTTCATCACCAGATAACATTGATGAATTTAAAAATATATTTAATTTGTAAAAATTATATTTATAACACTATTAATTTTATGTAATTATAATATTTTATATTCTATAATTTTTATTAATAATAAATGGTTATATCAAATTTTATCGCCGTAAATGAACATATCAAGACACCTTTCTTAATTTGATTCCATTTTGGGAAAACCTATGAAACTATAAATATTTATTGATAATAGAATAATAAAAATCATAAAAAATTATAATTATATATAATATTAATATATTTTACAATAAATTTTATCAAATTCAATATACCAACCAATTTTCAGAGAAATTGACCAAAGTTTTAGAGGAATTTACTGAACCACCTCAAATAACTGACATAAGAGAAAACTGTTCAATAAATAAATAATATATTATAATAAATATACCTTATTAAATAAAACATAGATAAAAAAGTTTCTTAATATTTTTTAACAAAATTAATTTTATTTTCTAGGAAGTTAAGTGCATGCACAAAATGAATCAGTTACCGAGGTAAGTGATCTTCTGAACCACCCTCATTTTTTGGGGTGACACATTCTCTTTCTTTTTCTACATTTTCCTCTATCTTATCCTCTTATATTTAATAAATATTATATATATATTTTCCTTAAATATATTCATAGTTTAATTTACCTTTCTTTTTAGGGATTACACATGTTTTAAGTTCCCTTCACAATTCCATCTTTTAAGTAAACTCGATTTAAGGGAACTTCTATATATCCTAATTCATGTAAAGTACCACCACCATAAATATTTTTAACCATAAATAGTTTTTTAATTACCTCATTATTTTATTGAAAATCATCCATGTTAAATTTTGGTTTTAAGTAAAATTATAATCTATTTTTATAAAATATCCTTTACTCATTGCATAAATCATCACCCAAGTTGCCAGTTTTCATTATCACTTCCCTAATCCTTCTCATGAATTTTTATATATTAAAACCCCATGTTGAATTACTTTACTTATTCCAAATATGAATGTTTAAAATGATTTAATTCTTTTTCTTTTGGTAATATTTATGATATAGCCTTTAGTTATGCTTTGAGACAGGATTATGAAACCACTTCCTTCTCATGGGTTTGATCACACTTGTGATTTATGTATGGTTTATTTTCATAATGTGGAACAAATATTCATATACAAATTTTATTATTAATGGAAGGACCAGAATTATATAACCCTATAATGCATTGCGTAATGTTTTCATCTCATGATATTCCACGTATGGTGTATGGGAAGTTACCCTAGAACACTAGGTTATGTTGTCTTAGGTGTGAGCCTTGACTTATGCTTATGATTCCATGTTTTTTATTATTGCCACATATTTATAATTCCATAAAATTATGATATCATTCTCATATGTTTCCATGCTTATTTCTCAATCTTATTCCATAGTACATGTTTGTTCATTTTAGATTCCATGTTTTACTATCCTGACTTATAAAAAACACTTATTATTCCATGTTATTTTTAATAACACACTTCTCCCATGATCATGTATTCTCGTATACTTATGATCCAAAACTTAATGAAAAGAATATGATTTTTACCTTACTGAGATTTTTGATCTCACTTTTTTCTTACGTTTCAATTCCCTAGGTTATGGAGATGATTATAACCCATCATGAGTCTAGAAGGGGGTATAGTGTGGTTTGATTATATATAAATGCTCACATGTATTGAAAAATAAATTTTATATATAGATAGTACTCAAAGGCACTAAACCTTCCATTCTTGCGATTGTGATATGTAATGTTTAAGATATGGAAAGGATGTGAAATATATTCATGTTTATCTTGGTTTATCTCACTTGGTATTAAATCCTATGTATAAACTATGTGTTTTTAGCACCAGATTTGGGAGTATGGGTATGGGTCACCTCAATTCATGCTATAAAGTATTGGTGACACTGAATTTTTGGTGATAAATTTATGGTGTATACGTACCATAAAATCTTGACTATATTTTCTGCCAGAAATATTTGAACCTCAGAATAAGATGATGGGTGGAATACTTGGAATAATTTGATTTTGACCTCAACTATATACTATGAAATGGAAATTACATCATCGATGATATTAGTCATACATTTTCATCATAGTCCTTGATGGAATCTAGCGATAAATGGAAGTTGATGTGTATATTTTTCAAAATGCACCTAGAGGTGAAGGAAGAGAAGAAACACTTTTTTTTTTCTAAAATTCCATCGAAATATTCTATTCTTGAAGTTAGTCACCATGAATAATTAGGGGATGAAGATTATTAGTGTACCAAGAGAACTATATATGATGGGGAGACCACCAATGAGTGGTTTATATCTTCCGAGGTAATATTATATTTTAGAAAGCACCATGTTATCACTCATTTGATAAGAGGGTAGTGATATAAGAATATTAGTATTATCAGTGTGAAGTTCACACAGGAACCACTAAAATGTATTATGATATTAAATATTGATATTTTTGGATTGGGATGAGATAATATAAAACTAAATTTTTATTAAGATACTACCCCTTTTAGAAGATTAAAGTAGAGAATATGAAACCATCTAGTTTTCTTTAACCTATTCATGTTCCTACTTAGAAATGGGATGGGATATTAATGGATTTCATTTATGGATTACCTCATACCCATTAGTTAAAGAATGTTGTCTAGGTTGTTATTGATTGGATGACTAAATCATCCCATTTCATACTAATTAAGGATATCACCAAGGCAGATGAATTGAGTAAGTTATATGTGAAAGAGATTATGATGATTTATAATGTGACTTACAACATTATATTTATTAGAGATCCTTGTTTTAGATATCGATCATGTAAATACCAATATAATAAAAATGGACTTTCATAGCATTTTTTGGCTATACTTGGTTGTTTAAACTATCATTGACCATTTTGAAATGGTTTCTAAAACCATTGTGTATAGTGTTGTTGAGAATTTAACCACGTTGTTTTTTTAAATTTACTATTATAGTGACCCTAGCCTTTTACATATAACATTACATGATTTTAAGCATAATTATACATTAGAGTACAAGCCAAGGATTGTAAAGTCTAGTGTCTTGGAAGACTAGGTACATAAAACTAAAAACATGGAACTAAAAAAATAATTATTTACTTAATCTTAATAAAGAGATCATAACTTCATTTGAGCCCTTAAATATGCATAGGGTACCCTTGGGATCACATGAATGAAGGTATGAGAAAAAATCCTAGTAAGGAAATAAACAGAAGAATAAGGCTTTAGCACAAGGGTTAGAGATCATGACATAATGATATAAAATGGAATATAGAATCATAACATATAACATGAGATCATATAAACTTGAATTCATTGTAATGTGGTGGCAACATAAATAATTACTTTAGAATGAGTCAAGGCTTGTTGCACATAGAGGAGCACAAGTCAAGGTTAACCACTAAGACTATTGCACATGGTAGCACGTGTCAAAGCTAAGCGCCAAGACCATTACACATAATGTATCATGAGAATAAACTTTACACAATTAATTGGAGTGATATCTAGGTGTATCCATATTAACATGTTCATGAAGATTCTTTCCCCATAAATAATCATACACAATCAATCATACATAAACATATGGGAACCCATGGAGAGAAATGGGTATCACATTCATGTCATAACAGATAATGAATGGGTGTATCATAAAAGTTTTCATGAGAGAAAGGAATTAAAACATACATGGAAATTAATAAGGTAAAATATGCACATATCATGGTAATTTATTTAAAATATAAGTGACAACATGTAAGAAGAGTATTTAGGAAATTCTTATCATTAAAACATTTTAGTGCGTTTTTAAGAAAAATACTAAAGAGAATTTAAAATCAAAAATGGAATAATATTTTATATAAAACCAGAGGTGAAACAAGAATGTTTTAAAAATAAAAATACATATTTTATAGAAACAATGATTTATTAACACAAATGGTATATTTCACTTGAAATTGGGTAAAAATTTGGGAAGTTCTCTTAAAATGAGTTTGCTTATTGGGAAGTATTGAGGAGGGAATCACTTAAAAGCATGTATATTCCTATAAGATAATGAGATATGGATCTTGAAACATGAGTTTGGATCATATAAATAGTATGTTGAAGTTTTACATGAAAATAAAGGACAAATTCATTTGGGTAAAAAGAGAGATAGAGCAACTCGAAGGAATAAAGGCGGTTTGGGTAGAATCCCTTACCAAATATCAACATTGTATCTGGTGTACTTAGGAGATATTAATGAGAGAGAAATAGATTTACCATCTTTTATAAATAATTAGGTAATTATTGGTAAGGTTATAAATCATACCCCAACATTAGTAATTATACATGAAAGGGCATAACATAAAGGACATTCTTGAATAAAAGGAAAATAGTGGGGATCCATTACCTTAAGTTCGATGATGTTCTCCACTTGATATTAATGACTTGAATAATAAAATTAAGTTAATTTATTAATAATTACAGAGCCTATTATATATTTAAATGATTTATTACAACCTTTTTGAGTTCATTCATAACCTTTTTGAATGGTTAGTAGGTTCAATTTCATTGTTCGAGTCTGTTTGTTTCCTTGGTTTTAATGATCAGTTCACTTATATTCTTGTTTAGAGAATCATGTAAAATGGGGATGGTTTCCAGAATTGAAGTTATATTATATTATTGAACATATATAATATTAAATGGTTGTAAATTACATTTTATTATCTATAATTAAGATGAATCATTATATAAATTATTTAATGATAACTGTTTGGGTTAATTGGTAGTTTTTGAACACAACGAACTCATTTTAATTTAGAAATCAAAACCATGTGTACAAAAAGATTCCAGAACCATATATGAGACATGATAAATATATTATAGTCTGGTTAAACCATAATAATGGTTTCATGACCATAATTGAAGATGGTAATAGAAATTGAAAAACCCATCATCCTTAAATGTGGTAAATTAGCACATCTCGGATGGTGTTTTCATTTTTAGTATAAAATAAAGGGAAAGGAGAGATAATTAATAATTATTCCTTTATCATGACAAAATTATAGTAAATTTAAGGTACTATAGTCATAAAAAAATTTGTATGAAAGGAGGAAATAACAAAAAAATAAAATAAATGAACTTGAAATTAAAAGAAAAGTTGGGAGATCCCTTATGAAAATTCGGCAGCATAACGACGTCGCTTAGAATTTCCTAAAAAAATTTGATGAGAGAAAAAAAGGGTATATCATAATTTTTACATAATATGGAAATTAATGTGGATATGAAATGATATATAAAAACATAATCCGATTGAAATTAAAAAGAACAACATAAAATGAAAGCTTGAAAAAGAGAAGGGAGGTAGATTCTCTCACCTTGTAGAGTAACTCCTAAAACTTGAAGGTTTGGCCCTTGGGGGCTTGAGGAAACTTTGGGAGGACTTACAAGTAGGTAAAAATACCATATATTATAGTATTATTAATTTTTAATGAAATAAAATTAAGGAATGAGTGAGTATTTATAGTAAAAGAGAGTGAATTGTTTATTAATTTCAAAGGACACCCGATTAGTGGTTTTTGCAAAACCATGAGCTTGACCATGGTATTTTCCCATGGTATTAGCCACTTTGGAAACCAAATATCATATTTTACTGTAAAAACGTCTACCAGAATTTTATATTAATTATTACATCATTATGATATCATTAAACATACTGAAAACTCAAAACTGTATTTTTACTATTCAGAATAAATTCATGTATTTTAGAAAAATCCAAAAACTTCAACCTAACCATTTTTCAATGTGTAGAATTAAAAATTGAAATAAATTTTTTAAAAGTAGTTTTCTAAATATTTTTAATTTAATTGTTAAATAAAATTATAATTTATTAAAAAAACAACATTAAAACTATAACTCATTTTATAACACCTTGAAAAACTAATCAAGGGCCCATAAAATTATCTTATAACTATAAGACAATAAAGTAAAAATTTAAGATTAAATTTTATGAAAATAAATTTCCATTTTAAATTATTAAATTAATCATAAAATTGTAAATAAAATATTTATGACACACAAAAATACCAATACTTATACTATGATCATTTTTTCACTTTTAAGATGTTTGAATTGTATTTATACATTCATGGGTGAAGTTTATATTTTTTTGGATGATTTTCTGTTCATTACTATTCATAAAGGTATGTTATTGTTCATAAGGGTGTGTTGCTATTCATCAAAAATTAAGTTTGTATTATCAGAATCTAAATATCTTATCGGATGCAACCGTGCATGTCAGTTTTTCAATATTCAAAATAAAAAAGTGACAATATTATGTTTAAAGGTCAAACAGTACCTAGTAGTTTATTTTGTTGTAATTTCATGTGATTATATGACATAATTATAAGAATGTAATTTCCATTGATAAAACATTGGGTCATTACAACTATGGATCTCTAGAACTACTATTTAACCTCTATTTTATAGTGGTTTAAGTCACTATGAATAAATTAATATTGCACATTTTTTATATGATTGGTGGTGGTTCAAACCATTGTATAATCTTTTCATAGTGGTTAAAATCAAAGTGCCTAATTTTCCTTATATAGCGGTGGTCTAAACCACCATTGATTTTTTTCCATGGTGGTTAGATAGATTTCATATCTTTTATTAGTAGGTTTTTTTGTATGTAGTAGTGGTTTCAACCACCACTAAATGAAAAATGATAGTTTACCAAGATTAGTGGTGGTTTAAATCACCCTATATAGTGAAATAAATTTTGAAATCTTACCCTTTAATTTAATTTCATACACTAGAAATTCATAACACACAATTACAAATACATATGAAAGAAATGGAATAGACATTATAAAGACAAATTAAACTATATTAAAACATTCCATACACATAAAACTTATTAAATAAGCCTTATAGGAATTAAATCAACCCATAATTTCATTTAAGTGTCATATAAACCAGAGTATACATTGACACAACAAAAAATAACACATCCTAGACCATCGAGTATTGCATATGTGTCATTGTGGCTGCCTCGAGACGATACCTTCTCTTCATCCTGATAAATTCCAGTCTCCCGTTCCTACAATTATAGATGTTGAAAACATAAATTAGATTATGTTAAATATAAATACAAATAAAATATGACAAAGAAATGCTTGTACAGGCTGAGACTGTCATGTCAAAGATAAAATGTCTCAAGAATACTCCATATCATGTCTTAAAATAATGTATCCAAAGCATCCCCATTGCAATAAACTTCTCATCTTGAACTCACATGCACGATGCTTTCTATTGTACTTTATTCTCTAATATCACATTTTTTTGTTGTTTTGATGTTTTATCATGACCACCACTAAGACCCAATTTAGGAGAATTCATCACAGTGAATGATTTCAGGGAACTCACAAAGACTCATGATGGGGATAGTCCAGAACCCATGATCCATGCATAACCTGGATGCATGTTTCCTAGAACGTGGGAAATAACATCACTCTAGGAGGTCGATGACAACTGCAAGGAATTTTCATCTCTTCCTCCTTAATTTTAACCTATATATTGAAGAATATAAAATGATATTTATACATAAAAATTAAATATTAATTATACTAGTTTAAAACTATGCACCAAGTTGATTCATTCATATAAATTGTATTTAACTTTGTATGTATGTTGAACCAAATATTAGTTTGCCCAATATGATGACCAATATCTAAATCAAATATCATTAAATAATAAAACTCACAATTATAAAATTTTAATAACTTAAAATTAAACACATATATGTTATAATAATTCAAATATTATCTTGCTTGATCTTCTCCTTGTGAAACTCTTTGACCCTATTGTGTGTGAGATTACATGCATATCTCTTCTCACAGCATTTTTCTTAGATTTTTTTTGAAAAAATGAAGATATATTAGTTTAAAATTTAATATGATTTAAAAATTTAATATGTTTTATAAATTCATAGAAATATAATATAAAATTAAAAAAATACCTTATATGAATCAGTAGACAACCTATCTATAAAATATTTCTACTGCTCTCTAGGTATCCATTCAGGTACCTTGTCCTATATTTTTTGAAGACTTAATGAGTTTTCATTGAAATAAAACTATAATTTACACTTTAAATCTTTCTATTTTTTTACAATATTTTCAAATTCCATCAACACACTGTTGTACCTCTCGTACCCCTCGTGGTTTAATTTTCATGATCACAATCACTCTCTTTTTTATCTAATCTTGTTTTAAGTGTTTTTTGATAGGAAAAAGGTTTCCAAGGAATTGGGCCAAGAAAGCGAAAGCCATGAAAGCAAAAGTGGACTATTTTCAGTCCACCGGCCAACCGGTGGATGACCACCGGCCAGCCGATGGAGCCTGGACAGAAGGCATCCCCTCTGTCCAGACCACCGGCCAACCGGTGTCCCATCACCGGCCAGCCGGTGGAACCCAGACAGAAGGGGTTGCTACTGTCTCAGCACCGGCCAACCGGTGGCCTCCTCACCGGCCATCCGGTGGTTCCCAGACAGAATCCCTCTCCCTTTTTCAAAGCACCGGCCAACCGGTGGCCTAGCACCGGTCAGCCGGTGGAGCCAGTCAAACTAGCCGTTGGGCTTTGACCAGGCTTGTCCACTTGACCCCCAACGGCTCCGAAGGCCTCTCCAACGGCTCCGAAGCCCCCCAAAGGCCATTTGAGGGTTCCCCCTCTATAAATAAAGGACTAGGAAGCCCCGGAAACCCATGTAAGCCCACGGGAACATTGTTCGATCTTTTGGCGAACCTCCGGCGCAATTCCTTCAAGGATCCCCATTTGCTCCAACTCATTTCCACATCCAAGGAGCACCATTAAAGAAGCTTGGGAGCGCTCTTCATCAACTTCATCAATCCATTGGCGCCCAAGACTTCTCCTCTTTACGGTTTTATCGTTTTATCATTTTGAGCATTATTTTGGGTTTGTGCCTACAAACCCCCACTTCTTTTATCCTCTCTTTGTTTGGGTTTTCACACCACCTTCAAGGTGTGAAGAGGTTAGTCAAGCCTTCCCTTTAAAAGGCTTGAGTCATAGGTGAGCTAGCCTTCACCTGTAAGAAGGCTAGTGGGTTCTTGCTCAACCATTAAAAGCAAGTGGGTTCTTGCTCAACCAATAAAAGCAAGCTGTAATAGGTTCTAGACTACCTTAAAGTCTAGTGGGTTTCTTGCTAAAACCATTAAAAGAAAGTGGTAGTAAATCTATCAACGGTTGAGTTGGGAGCGGAGACGTAGACTTTGGTTTAAGCCGAACTCCGTTATCAAGTTTTTTGTCTTGCCTCTTTTATTTCCGCTGCACTTTTTACTTTGATTTTAAATTGTTATTTATTTTTTAAAAGTCAATTCACCCCCCCTCTTGCCATCACTCTTCCGCCCAACAATTGGTATCAGAGGGAAAATTTGAGTAATACCCTAACCGGTTTCAAATTAAAGATCCATTGTGATGGCTTCATCTTCTTTCTCCCCCGAAGGCTATTCTTTGGGTCGTGCTCCATTCTTTGATGGAACCGACTACACTTATTGGAAAACCCGCATGACTACTTTTCTTAGAAGTATTGGCTATCCTATTTATAAAATTGTCATGCATGTTTATTCTCTTTCTTCTCCCGATGAATCCAAATGGACTCAAGCCGATATTAAAAATTTCGAGCTTGATGGCAAAGCCATGAATTCTCTTCATTGCGGCCTTGATCGTAATGAATTCAATCGAGTTTCCACATGCACCTCATCTCATGAAATCTGGAAACTTTTTGAGGTTACCCATGAGGGGACCAAAAAAGTTAAGGATACTCGATTGGATATGTACCGTCAAGATTTTGAGTCTTTTACCATGCATCCTTCTGAAAATATTTCTGAAATGTTTACTCGTTTTACTGACGTTTTCAATGGAAGAAAATCTCTTGGAGATGATGTGTCTGCAGAAACGATGGTCAAGAAGATCCTTTGGATCTTACCAAGCTCATGGGCACCGAAAGTCACGGCAATCCAAGAAGCAAAAGACATCAAGAACATGCCGGTCGAAGAGCTCATCGGATCCCTCATGACTTACGAGATCACCATGAGGAGGCAAGCTGAAAAGGAAGGCAAACCAATCAAAGTTCCAAAGAACATCACCTTCAAAGTTCAAAAAGAAGAAATCTCCTCCTCCTCATCATCTTCCTCTTCAAGCGGCGATTCAGAAGTGGAGAACCTTGCCCGCAAAATGCACAAATTCATGAAGAAGCACAAGAAGAAGAAATCCCGCAAGGCTCAACCCAACAAAAAATCCGAGCCCGAGGTAACGTGTTATGGGTGTGGCAAGAAAGGCCATTACAAACCCGATTTTCCACTCAACAAGAAAAAGGCCAAGCAAAAGGAAAAGAAGAAGGCATTCAAGGCCACTTGGAGTGATAGCTCCACATCATCCTCCTCCTCCTCAAGTGACAACGGTAAAAAATGCCTAATGGCATTCCATGAGGTAACCTCTTCCGACTCCTCATCCTCTAGTTTTTCAAATTCTTTTAATCATTTATCGTACGAGGATCTCCAACATGCAAGAGATCAATTGGAGGAAGGTTTTCACGAACTTTCTTCCAAATTTGTTGCTTTAAAAAAGAATTTCAAAAAACTTTCTTCCAAAAAAGAACAACTTCTCAAAGAGAAGGAAGAGTTGTTCCTCAAGGTCCAAAACCTTCCCGATGTTGATTCTATGGAATTAAAAATCAAGGATTTAAGGGAATCCCTAGCTAAGTTCACCGAAGGTGAACATAACCTCTCGAAGATCCTTGGTTCCCAACGCGTATCTAGAACCACCCAAGGGCTTGGCTATTCCAAGCAAGCTTCCTCTTCCCATGCTCCAACTATTTTTGTAAGGGGGAGCTCCCAATATAAATTTTGTAATTATTGCAAAAAACCCGGGCACTTAATTTATGAGTGCAATTGCAAAAATGCCCGGTATGGAATGCCCAAAACCATTTTCTTTAGCGATGAATTTAATAGGAGAAGACCTTCCACTAGACAAGTATGGATTGAAAAATCCCTTTTAGCGAGTCTCTTCGGGCCAAAATTTGTCTCGGTTTCAAAATCCTCTCCCTGGTGATTTGTTGTTTTTATTTAGGGGGAGTTAGCCTTTTTGCTTCATTTTCAAAACTTTTTTCAAAAACTTTCATTTTCAAAACTTCATTTTCAAAATTTTCAATTCAAAACTTTCAATTCAAATTTCAAAAATTTCAATTGGTTTAAAATCTCTATCTTGTTTTTCAATCCTTTCCCTCAATCAAGTTTTATGCCCCGTGCTATTTTGATAATCACAAAGGGGGAGAAATTCTTGGTTGATTGGGGGAGAAATCTTTCTCTCATGCTTTGCTTTACTTTTCAATTTATCCTTTAAAGCATGCCTTTCATTTAAGTCTTTTACATTGTCTGTTTTGGTGATTGTGATCATCAAAATAGGGGGAGATTGTTGTACCTCTCGTACCCCTCGTGGTTTAATTTTCATGATCACAATCACTCTCTTTTTTATCTAATCTTGTTTTAAGTGTTTTTTGATAGGAAAAAGGTTTCCAAGGAATTGAGCCAAGAAAGAGAAAGCCATGAAAGCAAAAGTGGAATGTTTTCAGTCCACCGGCCAACCGGTGGATGACCACCGACCAGCCGATGGAGCCTGGACAGAAGGCATCCCCTCTGTCCAGACCACCGGCCAACCGGTGTCCCATCACCGGCCAGCCAGTGGAACCCAGACAGAAGGGGTTGCTACTGTCTCAGCACCGGCCAACCGGTGGCCTCCTCACCGGCCAACCGGTGGTTCCCAGACAGAATCCCTCTCCCTTTTTCAAAGCACCGGCCAACCGGTGGCCTAGCACCAGTCAGCCGGTGGATCCAGTCAAACTAGCCGTTGGGCTTTGACCAGGCTTGTCCACTTGACCCCCAACGGCTCCGAAGGCCTCTCCAACGGCTCCGAAGCCCCCCAAAGGCCATTTGAGGGTTCCCCCTCTATAAATAAAGGACTAGGAAGCCCCGGAAACCCATGTAAGCCCACGGAAACATTGTTCGATCTTTTGGCGAACCTCCGGCGCAATTCCTTCAAGGATCCCCATTTGCTCCAACTCATTTCCACATCCAAGGAGCACCATCAAAGAATCTTGGGAGCGCTCTTCATCAACTTCATCAATCCATTGGCGCCCAAGACTTCTCCTCTTTACGGTTTTATCGTTTTATCATTTTGAGCATTATTTTGGGTTTGTGCCTACAAACCCCCACTTCTTTTATCCTCTCTTTTTTTGGGTTTTCACACCACCTTCAAGGTGTGAAGAGGTTAGTCAAGCCTTCCCTTTAAAAGGCTTGAGTCATAGGTGAGCTAGCCTTCACCTGTAAGAAGGCTAGTGGGTTCTTGCTCAACCATTAAAAGGAAGTGGGTTCTTGCTCAACCAATAAAAGCAAGCTGTAATAGGTTCTAGACTACCTTAAAGTCTAGTGGGTTTCTTGCTAAAACCATTAAAAGCAAGTGGTAGTAAATCTCTCAACGGTTGAGTTGGGAGCGGAGACGTAGGCTTTGGTTTAAGCCGAACTCCGTTATCAAGTTTTGTGTCTTGCCTCTTTTATTTCCGCTGCACTTTTTACTTTGATTTTAAATTGTTAATTATTTTTTAAAAGGCAATTCACCCCCCTCTTGCCATCACTCTTCCGCCCAACACACACAACAATTCCATCCATGTCAAAATAAAAAAAACCTATAAATAAGAAATGTAAAAATTATTAGACTAATAATTTTTATAGTAATATAAAACTAAGAAATAGTTAATCAATATTAATGTTCATTTACCTTAACTTTATTATAAAAATATCATTATTCTAGATTATTGTAACATGCCTCCAATCATGATATATAAAGGGGAGGGTCAACAACTTAGATTCCAAATAACCTAAAAACTGCCCATAAATGCCTCTAAAATAACTTGTAGGCACTCCAAAACAATAAAAAGGCAAAAAAGATTTAAATTCTATAAACTATAAATATATTTTGTTTCTATAAATTTTTATGTTCTTTTTTTATTTATATATGTTAAAATATATATTAAATAGTTAGTATAACTATGAAATTAATAACGTGTTGACCAATGACATACATACCAACAACGATCACCCGCCAATAGCCTCATGATGATATGGGTGAAAAAATATGAGTATTCAATCTATTTCCATATACTTCCCAACATGACGTCCCAATAGTCACTTACCGTGACCCCGTATTAGTGGGAATTGTACTTGTAATACCGGACGGTGTGCCTGATGGAGTCGGGACCATCACTGGTGGTGTAGTGTCATATTAGTGTATAGATATAATATAATCCTTATATCTTTTAGTCCTTTGAAATTTTCATAATAAATTAATAGTGAAATTAGTTACAACATTTCAAATTGATACAATAAAATAATAAAATTTAAAACTTAAAAATTAAAATTACAAGTATAAAAAGTATTAATATTAAAATTTCCAATACCTTTTCTCTACTTAAATAGTTGATTTCATGTTTAAAATAACGAATTTATTTTATCAAAATGAACATTTAATTATATATAATAAACATTATGTTTCTTTTTTTATAATCATATCATTATTTTATACTCATTGAATTTACAAAGGAATTAATTTCCCCCTTATACAATTAACAATAAATGACGAGTTCATGATTTTTTAAGTATAACTATTTGCACAAATATCAATATTTGTGAAATTAATGTGAAAATAAAATCAATGATAGAAACTCTATTAAATAATTAATTAATATTTTATAATAATAAACAAAACATAATTTACTAAGTTAATGGAATATTGAATATACATTGGATTCATTTATAATTGATTATCATTATCCAACATTAACATAACATCCTCATCTTCACCCTCTCTTCAAGATTGACTGTTTCAATGTCATCATGGAAAAACAGATCAATCACTTCCTATTTACAGAGTTCAGCATAAATAGGTCATTATTCAGTATTATCACCCATATTATACAAGTCTATAAGTTTCAAATAAACTATAATACTTTAACCTTTATCGATTATATCATCAGTAGAGTTTACTATTTTAGCTTGTGAAGCCAAAATATATGGATCAAGTTCTTCATGATCATGAGTATCAATCAAATGATTTAAGTTTACATAAGTAAACTATATTGAATATATATTTATAACTCTATGAATATTTACCCACTTCCATTTGAATAACATAATTCAAAAGTATCCATGATAATTTAATCTTAAAATTTCAATCAACTTTCCATAATATCTCAACTCTGATTTTTTTAAAGATACCACTATTTTGTGTTTTCAAACCTTCTTCATGATAATATACATGAAACATGAAACCCTTAATATTTTAGGCATAAAATCTTATAGATTACCTAAAAAAGACTTGAGTTAAATATTTCAAATTTTCATACAATTTAGCTCAACTATCAACATTCATGATCTATAAAAATGGGTACAAAATATGTATATTTATAAAAGATAATTATCAGAAAATTATAAATATAAAATTGATTATAAACGTACATGATGTTCAAAAAAATAAATAATATCTTTATCAATAGATCTTTCTATTTCTTTCTCTTTTTGAGTTCAACTATAAAATCATCTCTTTGTTCGTGTCTTTAGTTATTTAATGAAAAGTTCCATGATATCACTATTTAGTATCGCAAATATTTTTTCTGGTATAAACTCTATATGAGTTAGTGAAAATGATGATATCTTTCCAACTAGACAACCTAAGGCTGAAAATATTGTTGAATTAATATAGTATTGGATATAATTTGAATTATCTTCAACACATCCAACTCAATTGAATATTCTGTCAATCCTATCCAAATAGCTCAAACAAAATGCGGGACAATATTCAACCGAGTAACCTTTAGCAATAAAGCCTTCTGGTCAATCTTTGTTCTTTATATAAGATTTCAAATTACCATTGTATCTAATGAATCAACACACAATAAACCTATATATTATGATTTGGAAAAATATAATTAAGTAATGTGGAAAATTTAAAAACACAATACCTATTTATGGGACACATCCATCGATAGTATATAAGTCCTCCAAATTTAGCTTTTGTAGCTAAATGCACTGTCAAATGAATCATCATAGTAAGAAATAATGGTGGAAATATCATCTCCATGTGAAACATTATCCTCAAAATTATTTCCTTAAAATTTTTAAGATTGTAAAAGTTTAAATTTTTCTCACAAAGCTGTTTGAAGAACATAAAAATCTCAATTTTGACTATTGTTATTTTTTAGGTAACAAGTTATGAAATTCCAACAACAACATCTGATTCATAAAAACATTTTATTCATGGATTTTCATTCCATGTACCTTATGATTTTTTAATCCAACATATCATTAAATGTTACTTGAATATCCATAAAGTACTTTAACATATTTATATCTTTAATGAAACACATATTTTTCAGGGTTTTTAATACACAAATGTTTCTAGGATACATACCATTAAAAATTTCCCATATATAAAATTTTATTTTCGTTTATTACAAGTCTTCACATGAATTAGGATGATACTTGATTTTCCATGCTCGTTAAGTATTTTAAAAATCACATTATCACACACATTATTATTAATGTACATAAGATCAATATTATGGCATAACATTTGTAGTTCCTAAAAGGAAGTTTGAAAAATATACCTTTTTCTTCCATTTTGTGTGCCAATTTGTTCTGGTATAGTACAAAGTCTTTTCCACCATCAGTCAATTGATAGTCTTTCCCAAAGTTGATAACTATTTCAAAATTTCTTCCATAGATAACATTTTTGGATTAAATCATTTTGTCCATCAAATCATGAATTATTAAACTAATATCTATGAGAAGAATCCAAGAATAAATGATGGCATATAAAAAACAGTTTTATACTATAAGGAGGCCTTTTAGAGTTAAAATAAAAGTTATAAATAGGATACACTATACCAATATAAGTATTCCAACCAAACAAATTCTCAAGTCCTGGAAAGCCACTAATGGTCTATAGGAGAGAAACATGCATTTTTAACATTTTCTCCATTGATGCATTATATGTATCCACACCATTAGACCATAAATATTTTATTTCTTATATAATAGGTTGGATGTATACATTAATATCATTTTTAAGAATTTATTTTCTTGGAATAATCATTAAAATAATAAAATAGGTTTTGTGCATACACATCCAAGGAGGAAAATTTCAAGGTTTAAAAATAAATTTCCATATGCTATAACTAGTACTTAAAGACCCAAATAGTTTAAATACATAATTACCTAATCCCAAATTCACATTCCTAGGATTTTAGAGAAATTTTTATATAAAGAATAAAAATATTTCCATGACGATGAATCTCTTGGATGATACATTAACCCATCACTGTTGTTTTTAATACAATGCCATGTCATATGCTCTGCGGTTTTAGAAGATGTGAATTATCTTTATAATCAATGTTTTAGGGTAAAGTAACTCAAAATATTCACATGAATTTTGTTTCTTTACATATTTGAATTATCATGTTGAGTTATCCTTGAATAATTATTCATTGATTTCCATCTATAAGTCTGACATCTTTTACACTCCTCTATATCTGAATCTTCTCCCCAATATAACATACAATCATTAGGACATGCATGCATATTTGTATAATTTAGATCCAAATTTTTAATAACTTCATTCATATCATAAAATGATTTATGGATCTTAACATTATAAAAAGTATCATGAAATGAATCTAATATCATGGATAGTTTTTATTTATAATTCTGTATAAACACTTGATATGCTACGATTTCTGTATAAAGGATGACTTTAAATATTTTTCACACCCCTCATACAAATATTGATTTCCTTTTTCTATATAAAACTACTTTGATTTCTCATTTAGGGATCTCCCTTTATTGATCTCCATAAAAATAAATATGAGAATCTATTTACATGTTATGATATTCATCATATCGTGATTTTGCACCCAAATCATTAATAATTAAGTACTAAATTTGATTATCAAATGATGAGATAAAAACTTTATGATTATAATGTTATAAAAATATCAAACTTTCTATATTTTTTAATTCTCCATGCCAAATCCATCAGACATATCGGGTAGTTAATTATTTCAATATAAAGTGTTCATAAACTTCATCCCTTTTCAATCATTAATTAAAATTACAAAAAGGACATAGAAAATTAATTATTCCATTGAAATATTTAATTTTAATTGAAAAATATATAAATATATCCAACCCTTTAATATATTGATGTTTATTTCAAGGTAAAGTATTCTAAGTTTTATCTATTTATATATTGATAAAAAAAACTAAAAAAACATACAATATATTTGTGAAATTAAATCATGTTTAAAATATAACATATGATTAATGTAACACTCTTATGGAACTAATAATAAAAATATAAATCATAATATATTATAAAATATAATAATATTTTTTCATGGTATATTTTATATTTCACAAATACAATACAGAATATCAAATATTAGGTAACAAAAATAATAAAAAAATTCTAGATTCCATTATAGAATTAAAAAAAAACCAAATAAATAATTAGATATCCTATTGGGTAATTTTTTTCAAATATATTCTACAAAAAAATCAAACAATTATAAACATATCCAAATCCAATTCCAAATATATAAAAATAAAAATGATTAAAACGACCGAGGAATGAATTCATAAGCAGTGAACAATTTACATGAGTGGTTGACAATGGTATAAGACATAAATACAAGCTTGAATACATTATCATGAAATAGTAATTTAAAACTAGATATAATGATTCATATTAATAGGATCAATATTTTAAGAACATATTTTCTAGATTTAG
Organism: Viscum album; assembly: GCA_963277665.1. Lineage (NCBI taxonomy): Eukaryota > Viridiplantae > Streptophyta > Magnoliopsida > Santalales > Viscaceae > Viscum > Viscum album. The sequence goes on from OY728119.1 coordinate 376,622,876, forward strand.
AAATACATAACCAAAATTATTGTGATATAATGAATTGATAATAGAAATCTATAAAAATATAAAACAACATCATTGAAACCAAGTAATAAATATATACACTATAGATGAGATAAAGGGTAGGAGAGGGTGTACTCATGATCTAGGATAGGATTTAGGGTAGGGTAGGGGAGGGTGATACTAATGGTGGGATCAAGGTGAGGGAATGATATTATCATGAGTTGAAGCTGAGACTGAGGGGATGGGAGGACATCATTGGAGGGAGGGGGATTCTACTGAGGTGATGTTAGGGGGGTGTCAATGGGATTGGGGGGGGGGGGAGTTTGTTGGATGATGTGACTTTAGGGGATGGGTGTTGCTGGTCGATATGGGAGGGGGCATCGATGGTCAGACAAGGTGATATCAAGGGGGGAATCGACAGTTGGTATGAGAGTGGGGTGTTAATGGTCAATAGGGGAGGGGAGAGTAGGGGGGATTTAAAGGGGTGGGGAATCAGGGGGAGTCTGAGGGGGGAAGGTAGGAGGCCGACCATGATGAATTTAGTGGTTTGTTGTCAATGGTTTTAATTAAATACAACTAAATGTAGTTTTGGTTATTTTTTTTAATAAACCACCACTAATAATTTAAAAATGATTGTTTTATATAAATCCCCACAAAAAATTCAGTACATATTTTTTTATTAGGAAATTAGTAGTGGTTATCCAAAACCACCATGAATAAATAGTCATAATTATTCAGAATTACTTTAGACTTCCAGAGGGCTTGGTATCCCACACTCCTCTATATACCCATATGAGATCCCACAAATTGAAATGAAGAATTAGTGGGAAATCTAGATATTGAAATAAATGATTCATAGTTGTGTCTTAGACTTTGGAGGAGTGTGGGATACGTATATAGAATTAGTTGAATTTTATTACAACAATAGTTGTCAATCATAAATTAGTAAGACTCCATTAAAATATCTATACTATAATCCATTGATAGGACAATATTTTCTTACATTTTATTTTGAGTTTCAATTATTTTAAACCCACATTTTTTAGTATATATTGTGTTTCCATCACAAATCGTATTTTAAGGAATAATTTGGGTTAAATTGTTAAAACAAAATAAATTATTGATTTTTATTTGTTTATTTTATCATTGGAATTATTTAAACTAAGCCTATATATATTTATAGATATGTTTATTATTATATTATTTATTTAGAGTCTATTCTGAAGAATCATGGAAGTTTGGAGCTGATTTGGAGAAGTCTTTAAATTCCACAGAAGGAAATACATGAGTCATTTACAAAGAATAATTCTATATAACAAAATCCAAGTGATGTGTGGGAATTCAATAATCTAAATCCACCCACAAATGGGAATTCAGCTATATAATTAACGACATATGACAAGTAAATGTGCAAGGTAATTAAATAGATGAAAACCCATCCATGTATAGGAATTCATCTACATCATTATCTATATATGAGGATTCACATATGAAAAGTTTTGGATATGCTACCAACCATATATAGGATTGGCGACCTTATAAAGAAATATTTTGGTTTTGTAGGATTCCTCTATAATCTTGAATGATGAATCACTTTCACTTAGATATGAAGCCTTGGTAATCCATTACATCACCGATGCATCCATTAAGAGGCTTCCACATAGATCTATTCATACGAATTATTTAGCAAGGACCAAATAAGGAAACCACATGTTTCCTGAAGAATCATATCATGAAATAAATTTAAAACAATGAGAAATGTGGAGGATTTTATTAAATTAAACACAATAATATTCTAAATATTTTACTAGAGACTTTGAAGAATTAAACTATTCATCTTTAAGAGGAAGGGTGTATTGAAAAAGGACACAAAAAAAACTTTGTCCTGGAAGGTTGGACTGTGAAATAATGTTTAATAATTGATGCTTTTATTTTATTTTAATTCTTATTTTAGTTTTTAATTTATTATTCTACCCTTTTCTTCTCTATTACCCTTAAAATAGAGGTGAAATTATTTAGTGATTAGGTAAGGGAAGGCACACCCTTAATGCTTGAGTCTTGTTTTTCAATGAATAAAATCCCCTCTTTCTTATTAACTAGTTTTGATACTCAATAAAAACTCTTAATTTTAAATTCACTTGTATTTGATTTAACTATATTATTTACTTGGTTAAGGATCCATCATCTACCTCCACTTAGTTTTAGAATATATATGGTGGAATATTTTGGGGCTAAGTGGTGAAGTTCTTGGTATTTTTGGAATGTGTGTAAAGTACCATAATTACTCTTATATTGTATGGTAATCAAAAGACCTGGTTGGGTGTTTCCTGAGTGAACTAGGGGTGATTTAATTTATCACTTTCACACATTGGAAGGAGGTTATATCAAATAATATATTTTTATTAAGTTTATTCTCACCATACCATTCAACCAAGGGTGAGAGGTGAAACAATATCATAACCTCTCATTCATCAGATAATAAGAAGAAGATCAACCCATTTTAGGACCAAGATAACATTATAATTAGGATGATTAATCTTACATGATTTCTATATCATCAAATTTCTTAAAAACAAATTTTAACTTTATTTCTTTCTTTTCAAAATCAAAAACCAAAGTCAAAACCACTTTCCTATCTAACCAATTTTGAAAAGTGACACCTGATTTTTTTGTTCACTCCTCTCTAAGAGACTATTGAGGTCCCCACTATAACTATATTTAACTTAGGTAGTAATTTTTATCTTTCCTCAAGATAATGTGTGCGTCAAAACTTGGTGCCATTTATAGGGGTATAGTTCCACAAACCACTAATTTTAATATTTCATGACACAAACTTCTAATAACCCATTAATTTACCTTGATCTTGAAATAGAAATAACTTTGAATAGATAAATCAACATAAATTTTCAATAAAAATTTGAGCAAATAATTTTTAAAAACTTGAGTGAAACCCCCAATGTTCACTCTAAGCCTAAATAAATGGTTTTAAATCCCAAACAAACCCTCAGATATTTTTGTGCACTATATTTTTCAAACCAACATAATCAAATTTCTATGATTGAAATGGAAAATGACTTTAAAATGAAAATTGGACAAATCAAATTTTTCCCAAAGTTCTATGAATTTGTATGAGAAGACCACAACAAGAACCTATAGAAAATCACACATGTTTTCTCAAATTTGAAACCTAGAGGAATGGATGAAGAACTATTAAAGTGGAGATCCTTTTCCTTACCACTTAAAATATTTTCCAAAGAATGGTTATACATCCTACAACTAGGTGAAGTTAATGATTTGGATGATCTTAAAAATGATTTATGAAAATATTTTTTTCCAACCTATAGAAGTATAGAAATCATAAAAATGATATATTCCATCATACAAGCATATGGAAAGACTCTATACGATTACTGGGAATGGTTTAAGAAGTTGTGTGTCAGCTATATCCATCATGTTGTGGAATAGAACCACTTAATTATGTTTTTATTCCAATGCCTACTTGAAAATGATAAAAACATAGTAGACAAATCATTTGAAGGAGACTTGATAGAAAAATATCCATCAGAATCCAAAACACTGATTTATAATATTTCTTAGAAACTCACAATGATTCAGCATAAGAGGTACTAGCCCAAAACTAATTCATAAGGTAAGAAATTCTTATTCATCACCATTACTTGAAACTAAACTTGATTATTTAACCAATTTGGTGATACATATAGATCTCAAGAAATTTAGTGAATAGAAAACACTTAAGGTATATGGTTTGTTCTCATCTTTTAATAATTTTACTAACCAATGGGGTAAAATAAAATTCATAGAAAGTTGTATAGTGGCATTTCAACCAAGTAAATTCCAAAAAAACTAGTGATCGAGAAATCCTCACCAAAATAAAATTTGGATTTGGAAATTATTAGAAACAATCCCGACCACTCTACCGAAACCAATACCCATAAAAACACTAATTTCAGAAAAACCACCATTTTAAAAACCCACCATCCTTCCAGCAAACCTGTAAATAGCCTTACAGTCAATCCTACCAACCATGTAATTTCCAAAAAAAATAATCCCTTTTAACATCCCTTAACTAGTGAAAAACCCCCAATATATAAATAATAAGAATATGTGGTAGAAGTGATAAATAATATAGTATATAAGTTGACAAACATAGTGAAAATAGTTATGGTCATTATAAATAAAAGCCAAGGAAAATTATCAATATAAATATTTCCTAACACAAGGATAATGTTAGTATGATAACCAACAGAAGTGTAAAAGAACTCAAACTTCCAACCATACCAGAACCTGAACCAAGTCATCTTGATTCGGGGGAGAATAAAGTTGAAAATTATATTAGTGATGGGAAGATGCTAGAAAATAACCCTAAAAAGAATATAATAAAGAAGAAGAGGATAATGCTACACTAAGAAAGAATAGAACAAAATCACCACTCTAAAGACAAAAAAGGGAGAACAAATACTTATCCCCACCACACCCATAAAGAATGATACAATCAAACTAGATTAAAGAAGAAGCAATTTAAAAAAAATTCTCGACACTATCTAAAAAGTAGAGATTAATATTCCACTTCTTGAAGCCATAAAAAAAGTTTTAATGTATGGTCACTTTCTCTATGATATTTTAACTAAGAATAGGAGTCTTTAATATAATGGGAGGATTATATTAGGAAGAAGTGTCTCAACCTTGATCACACCCTGATTAACCACCAAATACCAAGATCTAGGGACATTTTCTATTGTCATCACCATTGGTTCTTTATCTTTTTCATATTATTTATGTGATATTTCTGATTTAATAAATATTATTACACATTCTATATTTTCATATTTTTAGATAATAATTTTTAATCCCACAATAGTGTTGGTGTAAATTTAAAACCACTCTATTGTTTTTATATTAGGAGATTATGTGCTTATAAAAGTATAAGATCTAATATTCCAAGATGATTTATTTGTACTCAACATTGAGGAGGATAAAGAACCAAGGAACTCAACCATAATGTTGGGGAGACCCTTTTTGATGATGGTCAATACCATCATAAATTTCCATGCAGGTACACTTATAATAGAACTTCTAGAGAGCATTAAGAACATTATTTTTGAATCCACAAGGCACCCTTCATATATATATTTTCTTTTTACACTCTCTTACCTTGAAGAGGTTGAACCATAGAAAATTCAGGTATGTTACATGAATTTTTATCCTTATAAGAACAATTTTTTATTGAAAATACCTTGGATAATTTGGCTATTAAAAATTCTAGATATTATATCCATAGAATAGAAAAGGAGGTAACTTCTAAAATTTCTGATGAATTTGATGAAATTTTTAATGAATAAGAATATTATATGTTTCTTTAAATGAAGGAAGTTCCAAATTTAGGAGCAAGTAACTAAAAATTAATTTAATTTCTTGAACAACTCCCAAATCTATAATTAAAACCACTTTTAATTAAATTAAAATATTAATAACTCATGGATGGAGAAATATTACCTTTTTCAATTTCTAATAATATGTTTACAATCAAATATTAAACACTAATTAAACTTTTTAGAAGATATATTCAAGTAATAGGATGGATTTTAGGTGATATCCCAGCTCAAAAATATTCCCACATAATTTTTTTTATAAAGGAGATTCTAAACTTGTTAGGGAAACCCAAATGAGGATAAATCCCACCTTGATGAAAGTATTGAAGAAGAAAATAGAGAATCTATTTGAATCTTGAATCATCTGTCCCATTTTATACTCCCAATGGGTTATCCCCATCCATATAGTTCCCAAGAAAACTAGCCTAAACATTACAAGGAATGAGAAGAATGAATTAATCCCTATAAGAATTCATAACAACTGGATAATTTTTATAGACTATAGGAAACTAAATCAGGTTACCCAGAAGGATCACTTCCCCATTTCTTTCATTGACCATATGTTAGAAATATTGGTAGAGAGGACTCATTATTGTTTGGATATATTTTCAAGTTATTTACAAGTTCTTATTCCTCCATAATATCAAGATAATACCACCTTTGCATGACACTTTATCACCTTTACTTATAGGAGGATGATATTTAGAACATGTAATGCTCTAGGTAAAAATTATAGGTGCATGGTAAGTGTATTTTCAAATCAGATTGAGTATTTCTTGTAGGTATTTTTGGATGATTTCACTATTTTTGGAAATTATTTTGATCATTGTTTGGAAAATATTGAAAAAGTCTTGAAAACATGCATTGATAAAAATATTGTTTTGAATTTTTAAATGTTTCAATTTATGGTGCAAAGGGGAATTTTTCTTAGGTATATGATTTCATAATAAGGCCTTAAAGTGGATAAATCATAGAATGAAGTAATAAATTATTCACCTTACACCACTTGCATAAAACATATTAGATATTTTTTATGACATGCATGATTCTACCAGAGGTTCATCAAGGATTTTAGAAAGATTTACTTAACTCTCCCTATATTATTTTTAAATAATTATAATTTTTATTTAACTAACGAGTACAAGGAAACCTTTGATAAATTTAAAAATAGGTTGATAACCCCACTAGAAATGAAACCACCCAATTGGGATGAACCATTTGAGCTATTTTGTAATGCTTCTAAACAAGAAATTAATGTAGTACTTTATCAAATAATTAAGGGTAGTCTAAAATACATTTCCTATGACTTAAGAAACTTAGATTCTTCCTAATTAAACTAAAAAATCATAAAAAATAGTTTTTACGATTTTTATTTTCATTGTATATATTCATATCATATTTTCTTTGAACAAAAGTTTTGGTTTTTATGATCATGAAGCCCTTAGATATTTGATAAAGAAGGAAAATGACAAAACCATGCTTGTGATAAGGATGCTACGATTGTAGGAGTTCAACTTAAAAACTATATACAAAATGGAGTTGAGAACCAGGTGGTCGATCACTTGAGTAGACTACCAAACATGTTTGAAGTAGAGATCCGTACTAGACTTCATTCCATGGGAACATATCTACTTGGTTGAAGGTGATGTAACATGTTATGAAACATGGTGAATTATTTGGTCATATACCTAACCATAACCCACTTAAATCCTCACTAAATTAAAAAAAAAAGATCTAAATCAAGATATTTCATTTGGGAAGATCCATTTCTTTTAAAAAAATATATGATGAAATGATAAGAAGATGCTTTAAAGAAAGTAAAATTGAATCTGTCGTTGATTTTTTTCACACTTTATCTTGTAGAGGATATTTTAGACCCCATATGAAAATAATAAAAGTCTTAGAATCTAGAATTTATTGGCCCACTATTTATGAAGAAAACTCAAATGCACTCTCACATTCATAACTAGAGATATCATATGGGCCTTCTTTCCAAAATAAGGCGGTCACTAGTTTTTTACTACCAATGATGCTTATGAATGCTTATTGTTTGGGTGGGTGGGTGGTTGGGATAATTGTACCTTTTTGAGGGTATTATTTTCTTATTCCTGGAATATCTTATAGATTTAAGACATGTTTCATGAATCTTTCCCACATCCTAGTGCATAATAATTTACCCCTGCACTGGTATCTAGTATTTATTATATATAAATGTTAACATCTATATGTATAAAATGTTATCCATAAATGTGAATATATTCATGTATAATAGGTTCTTTTTCAATGTGATCATTTTCGTGCATTATAGGTTCTTTATAAAAGGAACCATCAGTATGTATTATATTTTCTTCATCAATGGAACCATCTAAATGTATCAGTAGTTCTCCACTAATGGAACCATTTATATGTATCATAGTTTCTCCATCTTGTTTCATTATTACTCAGTGATTCTTTATTTTAAGGAGCTATTATTTAAAGCCACATAAATATTCACTCTAGAGTTTATCTCTATACAGGAAAGTGGTAAATATTCATGGTGTTGGTAATGGGTCTTTTAAATAGTCTTCCTATATATCCTTGTTAATGTAATCAGAACCAATGAAGTTTAGTTCCACTTAATAGGGAACCACGTACCTTTTAAGGTTATGTGATAAGGAAAATTCCATTAAATTTAACATCATGTAATAAGAAAAAAATAGAAATAGTTGGTGTAGGACTTACACATGAAAAAACCTTTCTGATATACCTCATAGTGAATATAGCCTGATGATATTGGGTTGGTCTCACAAGGAATATTTTCTTGTAAAGATAGTTCTCACCAAGAATATGAACCAATGAGAATAATGTGATAAGACTTAGAGAAAATATGGACCTCCAGGTGGGGGTTTAATTTTATTTGAAATATGTCTAGATATAGGGATAATCCATGAGGAAGATGAACCTAGTGGAGGTGGATTAGATTTCATAGGGAATATGTCTCAACGAGTATGGATTTCTAGAATCATAGAAATATGACCTTATGTGGAGGGAAATATATGGTTTTTTTGGTTTTGAACCTTAGGTAGGCATTATAAGTATCCCATTTTACATTAATAAAATTCCAAATAGTTCATAGTGCACAATTTAATGTCGTGTGATGGCATCATGCCACACTGTTCAACATCATGTTTCAAGGACTCGTGCTAGGTAGTTTAAAGTCATGAAACTTGTACTACTAGATTATTCTTATGATGAATATCAATTATAAAAATGTAAATATAAAATAAAACTATAAACCCATTAAAGTCATGTTTAGTGTGGGAAATAAGAGATAAAACATTAGTCCTATTTCATTAGAGCGCATAAGAAGGGATTTAATGGGGTTTACACATTGGTACTCCCATGGTAGGATTCCTCTATCGTAAAAGTGGTGACAATTGGAGACTGAGTGAGATTTATGCATGAGATTCCCTTATATACCCAACCTTATAAATGTGTAACAATAAGGTGTGTTAGGGGTTACACCTTGGAGGATGCCCATGTGGTAAGACAAATCTAGGGCTTAATCCCAGTAGGAGGCCTAAAGATGAAAGATGTGTTGGGGCCTACAACTAAGGAGGAGGACCATTAAAAAATATGTGTTGGGACTTACACCTAAGGAGGAAGCCCAATGATTAAAGTTTTATTGGGTTTTAAACCTAAGGATAAGGCATAACGACGAATGGTTTACTGGGGCTTACACCTAAGGAGGGTCCCCGAGGATGCAATATGTGTGGGGGATTACACCTAAGGAGGAGGACCAAGGATGAAAGATGTGTTGAGGATTACAACTAAGAAGGATGCCATAGGATGAAAGATGTGATGGGGATTACACCTAAGGTGTAGGTCTAAGGAAAAAATATATGTTGTTGATTATACCTAAGGAGGATGGTGAAGGATGAAAGACATGTTGGAGATTACACCTAAGGAGGAGGACCAAGGATGGATTTTAGTGATTCAAATTTCATGATCAACCCATATCACTAATATCACACAAGTTATGATTAGTCTAAAAACAAGACATAAAAAAGGATCATACACATTGTAGAGAAGTGTGATAATAGGTTTGAATAGGTCTTACATAGTTAGGCTATCCAAGGAACTTTCCATATCCTTAGCTCATTAATGATTCATGATTGATGAAATAATTAACAAGAACCACTTGGGTATCATGCCCAAGGACGAGGTATGGAATATGGTGGAAAGAGGAGTATGAAATCCTATAATAAAGGATAGGGGCTTAATCTAGGAGGGATTATCTACTTGGACCCACTTATTAAGAGAAGAAAAAAAATCCACCATCAATCTAGGAGGGACACATTTAGGATCCTCTTAATATAGACCCACATTATTAGGAGAATCCATGTTCATGATTGCCTATAGGTCTCTACCTATATAGGAGTATAATCCAAAATCCTCCTTTTATAAAGGTAATCCATGATTTATGGGGTGCATTATGGTGTCTAATCTATGATCTTACAAACCTGTTGGACTTAGAGGATGTCTCAAGTTGGCCTTTTCAAGGTTTTGAACATGGTGAAAGAAATTCATAGAGATCATTTAGATACTACATGAAGTAGATATAGTGAATCCAAACTATATATAGAGTGTGATAATTAATAAAGGAGTACTAAATACCCCAATTACACCTTATTTTACATAGGTTATTTTCTATGAAAAATAGAGCATTGAAAAGGGTTCCCCTTGTGGAAGTGTCTTCTTCATAAAGATATTTCAAAGAGATTCCTTCACAAAGGGTTCATGGGGTAATTCCTTCATGAAGGTCTTTCTTTATGGATTAATTCCTTTGGGGAGGATTGTTTTTTTTGTGTTTTTTATATTCCTTATTTCTTATTTTACGGTAGACCAATTACCTAAGCACACTATTCAGAAGTCGATCTGAGTCTTGAGTTTCTAGAATTGGCAAGTCTTCCACTTTTTTTTCTCTCTCCATCTCTCTATTTATATCTCCCTTTCTCCTCTTATCTCTTCTGTATTTATAGGCATTGAATGATCATCCACTCTCCTAAAATTGAGGTCCTTGTGAAGGTTTTTGAATCATAGAGGATGAATAGGATTTAATGCACCATGAGGTGCCGTGAGGTGAAAATGGGTGTTTCTCATAACACGATGTGATAGGATTAAAAATAAAAACCTTCATGATATAAGAGAAAATAGATTTTGAGAGGTTTAAATGCACACTTTTCCAAAAATGAAAATCATGTGTAGGATAAGGGGTTCGTGAAGGAAAAAATTCTCTATGCGACTACCCTAGATTTTATAAATTTTTTTTAATAAAAAAAATATGCGGAAGGCCATAAAAATACATTTCCCATCCAAAAATGATAATTCCATGTGGGAGAGGGCACTTTGTGGACCGACATTAATGATTTATGGATGAGACCCTCACAAAAGAGCTGGAGTTTTAGGAATAATGGTATGAATTATAGAAAATTATTACCTTTTCCAAATTCAACCCTGTTATTTATCCCCCTAATCAAAATTTTTGGTAATGAATTTCTTTCTTATACTGTTTCATACCTTTTAACCTTGCATCCCTAAAAAAATTATACCCTCATAATTTGGTCTGATTGACATTAAAAGGAGTCGATTCCAAGGTTGAAATTTTGTCCAATAAGGTTATTTCTGATGTGATGGTGCACCAAGAGGATGTACCACTCCTATATAAAGGGTTATAATCCATTTCATTTGGTATGTATTGATTAAATCCCATAAAAATCTGATGAGAGCTCATGAACTCACTGCATATGAGACTTTCTTTGTGGAAATCAATTACTTTATAAATTATTCTTACTTAGTGGGCCACTATTATTTGAAGATGAGGTATTTATGAGAAAAAAATTAATGTTTTTCATAATATTTAACTAACATTGATGACCTCACATAGCAGTATGAAAATCTGCATAATGATTGAGGTGTTATGCAATTCGTATAATGCCTATATCGCTACACACATTTTTTTAATTTGTAAAATTTCTATAGTTTTTGTTCTTTTACATGGGTTTTGAAAAGAACCCCATCAAATATATTTAGAGATAAAATGGATTCTAGGACAATTTACTTATCTTTTTTGATGAATGTGGTTGAAATATGAGTTTCAATCATAAAAAATGTTGATACTGATCCTTGATACCATATTATTCCTCACGATGAGTTCATAAAGAATCTTCATTCAGATGAATTTCAGAATTACCCATTTTCTGATAGAAAATCACTATAAAATTTTTGGTTTAAAAATGATTATTCTATTTTAGAAAATAGTCAAACCTTTCCATTTTCTTAGTTTAACCTTTCTTAAACTGAATTCAGGTGAACATCACCACCATGGGATAAAGAGTCCTAGTTTCATTTCAAGTAAATGTATCCATCTTGAATGAATCTTTATTGAATTGGGATTTCCATGATATGTCTTAGAATACCATCACTCCAAATTAACCATCCATTTTATAACCTTTTAAAGGATAATTTAAATGGGGGATGGATTCCAAAGTGGGAATTATTATTCGGTGGTAACTTATATGATGATTGGGAATGGGATTTATGGGAGCATCAAAGTTATATATAATTCCTCTAGAAGATAGAGGTAGTTGGTTTATACCAAGAAATATAGACTTCTAAATTTATGATATATCCACTAGATGGGATTTTAACTAAACTGATTAGTCATTGGTATCTAAATACCAAAAAATTCCATCTACCACATAGTGAAGTCAGGATAAGTTTGTGGGATATCTATCAGCTAGGAGGAATATCAATCCTTGGGGAGATTTATGACGATTTCCTCCCAATAATGAACACTTGGGAAGATTCATAGTAGATACATCCTCTAGTCAGATACTTATTAACTATGGTGGATAAATCATTGGGAAAATATTTTCATACCCATTCAATTATCATGCTCAAAAAATAGGTGAACATATTTTTTCAACCTAATATGCCGAGTCCAATGTTTGGGCATATATTGGCCCACCCTACTCAATAGTCTCATTTAGGTGTCAAGATTGACACATTGATGATGATGGTTACATTGGTGCAAGGACATCCCATTAACTTGGTTATACTGACCCTTCATCAGTTTTATCACTTACTGGGTCATATAAAATATAGAAGGTCCCCACATAATATTATAGAACCATTCGAATATCTATATGGCTAGATGTGAGAAAATTTTCAATGTTATGTGTATGAAAACATCATAATAAGCCCTTATTCTGATTATTTAACCAATTTTATCAATAATAATATTATTCATATAATACCATTATATGTCGAACATGACATTGTGATGTTGATGAATCCCATTGAATTTACCTTTGTTCTTTATATATCACCTTCTGAAATAGTAACATACAATGGAAGAGGAACCCCATAAGAACATTATTATATCATCTAATTTTAAGCTGGGATTTTAATCACTCAAACAAATTGAGTGATCATTTGGGAACCTTAAACCCATTGTAGATTCACATGATATTTTATATTTAAACAATAGGTAGCATCCTTATCTATTACTAGGTTTATAAGGGAGAAACATCTAGACATACTCCATCAGTTTGATTGATGCTAATGCATGAGGATACTGACATGAAGATTATACTTCCATCCACTGGTGGTTTAACTAAACTTTCATGGGGATACACAAAATCATGTGTGTAGTTTTACCCAAATCATGTATTTGGATATCCATTTTGATAGTTAAATAAGCCATGGAATTCCCAAAGTCCCTCTCCCTCTATCCTTTGAAAACTAATTTCCAATATGGATAATCCTACAACCAAACATTACAAAAATTCCAAAAATTATGTGAAGTGTTTTATTTTAGATCCCATTCATATTAGGAGCAATACATATTTGGTATTTTATAATAGGGTTATTGGTTATGTTACTGACAATGGTATTTCTATGAAAGTGATGGGAAATCCATTAGTGGGGGTTACCCCTATTGACCCAATCCCTAAATTCAACAAAAAAACTATTATAGAATATTTCTTTATGACCGTATGACCATACAAATCAAAACCATCCATAGAAAAACTAATTTCAGACTATATAACAATCATTAAAAGTAAATAGAGTTTGGAACCTAACACTACTATTGAAAACCAAGTTGTGATAAAATGCTATTGACTCTAGGTTTGTACTATCATCACATATACTTATTTAGATAAGATTTTTGATAAAGTTGAGTTCCTTAACTAGATATTTTATGGCTTGGGTTTTGGTGGGTTTAGCTACCGATAATTGAACACTCCCATCCATAAAGTTCTCACATCTTGATAGGAACTAGTATCCCAAGAATTAGAAGTAATCTAATTTAACCTTACTAACTGTCACATAGAATATCTGAAGGGTGTTACTACATAGCTACATAATTTTGTTATTGAGAAAGCACAAATTTATGATTGGATAACTATGTAGAATATGGAACTAAAAGAATATGAGGATCATGTGGAAAGATTAAAGACACTATAATTATCTAAAAACAATGTTCTTGAATCCATTAGATGAGGAGTAATAGATAAAAACTTATGTTGAGTGAAAATTCCCATTATCCAAAGTGAAAGATATCTAATTGAAGAACCTTTAGTAGTATATCAATAATTATTATTATGAATTGGTTTATTTATTAGAAATGTCTAATCAGATTTTATCATAGATATTTTTATTTGTTTCTATTTACCTCTTATATAAAGGAGAGACTATAGATTATGGATTCCCCTCCTTATTTTTTTGATCACTAAACGAAGACTTTTTTTCTTAATTATTATTTGTTCCCTGGGTTCTGTTTCATCTCAATTATCAATTCATAATAATTTGGGAAAATCTAGTAAAAACAATATCAAGATAATTTGAAACCATTTGAACATTGAATTAATAATGAAAAAAAAATTAAAATATGGTTCTAAAAATGATTGGGTTGGAAAAATTTCGTCCAGGGTATGGCTCATAGATAGGTATAATCATAATTTCCATCATAGTAAAATTTGAGTTAGTCTATTTGGATGAATAATTTACTCTTGGGAAAGGATTATTAATGGGTATAATCATAATTACCATCACCATCACACTAGATTTGGTCTATTTGGATGAATTATTTCCACCTAGGTGTGGCTCACAAACAAATATTAGTATCAATACAATCACTATAATACTAGAGTTGGTATATTTGGATAAGTGATTTCCTCATGTACGTGGCCCAAAGATGAGTATAGGCATAAGTATAATTACTATAACACTATAGTTGGTCTATTTATACGAATGATTTTCTCTTGGGCATGACTTACTGATTTGTAGGTTCGTGATGAGTAAGTTTGTGATTTCCTCTTGGCTCACCGATAGCCAACGAAAGGATCATGAGGATTAATTTTTTTTTGAAATGAAGTATGTTTATGTAAGTAAGGGATATTCAAGAATGGTTTTGGAACCTTAAAATATATTACACTATATAGGGACCACATAATTAGGTCAAAGAGATATGAGTTGTCATCGCTCTAACTTTTTCCTTAACCAGTGGGTCCAAAGAGCATGTCTTGGATTTTTCTAGGGTTGTACTATGGGCCCTAAAATCTTTGTGAATTTTTTAACTTAGGGTCTAATGTTTCTTAAGCCCCAAAATGGCTGGCTTAGAAAGCATAGACTTGACTTTCACTCATGAATCCTTTTATAGGTTTTTGGCTAATCAAGTTTTATATCCTTTTCGCCTAAAATTTAAGGTCTTATGATTTGGACCGTTGATGCGATAAATTTTAAGGATGTATACCAAAAAATGTTGAGTTTAAGGTCATACATTTTTTAACGTATGTGAATTGGGATAACCTATATGGTAAGGGATATATGGAAACCCAAAGAGAATGAAGAGTCTATTTTCAGTATAGACTATCTCATAGATTTGGTGCACATGATTTAATTTCATAGTACATAGACTAAAAGGGGTTATGAAAATCCATTATTGGAAAAAGGAAAAGTTGATATGCTATAAATAGAGGTCCTAATGATACTATAAACTATCTTTAGGGGGGGGGGTGCATGTAGTTTACGGTTATGATACATGGACCTAATGAAAGAGAATAACAACTGAAATGGATCCTAAAGTCTAATAATGTCATAATTCCTTTCTAACAGAAAATGATATCATCTTAAATCACAACTTAATGTTCTTAGACCTAGAGTAGGGTAGTGGATAAGGTACATAGAGGATTTTCATTGACCGTATTTGAAAAATGGGTTCCACTGTAATGTTGTGAAGGCATATAAAAATTAGAGGATCTTCCCATTTTAGGACGATGATTCCACTAGTTGACGGGCCACATTATAGGCTCATATTTAGATCCATATCAATGTTGTAACATTCATAGTCATGAAAAAGTTTCCTTTTGAGTTTAATGAACTCTCTACTAATATCTAAAGAAAGGTTTTTAACAATCCAAAAAATTAGATGCGTGAAGTTTGATTTATGAAAAAATGATGTTAAAAAGGAGAATTGAGGTATTTTAGACTCAATACATTTATAAATAACAGACATAGTATAGTGAAATAGGATTAAAATATATGTATATTAAATAATTTTAGATGAATATTCATAAAATTAAAAATGTACAAGCCTGAGGATCATAATAGTTTATGGTCTTTGGAAACTTGGAACACATTATTATAGTTTGGTGAAAGATCTTCAACATATCCCTTAAAGATATGCCCCTTTAGTACTGCAACTTAAAAAAATTCTTTATAACCTTGGGAAAGGAAACAAAAGTTAGGGGTTAGATTGAATGCTCAGTATGGGTAAATAAAGGAAATATGTAAGCATAACATGAGAATAATGGTATGAGAATATGATCATAACTTTTGAAGATCATACCCTATATAAAAATATTGTAATCATGAGACATGACATAAAGATTGAGAATTCATAAAACATGAATCATAAGATAATCAATTACATAAATCATGTGAGCATATCAAAGGCATAAGACATAGAATTTGTGGAAGATATGTAAACATGTAACAACATTACTTATATGTGAAGGCTCATTACCAAAAACTTATCAGGGAACTTCATGGGGACTACACTAACTAGGAGGGACACACCACCACCCCCGATCACAGTCCTTTACTTATAAGGGGTTGTATTTTTTCCATCTTAATAGATTGTATTGGGTTTCCCCATCTTACCATAGTTGATCGGGTTTCCCTATCTTAACATAGTGGATTCGATTTCCCCATCTTCCCATAGTGGATAAGGACACACCTGTTTCCTATTTTGGATTAGGACACACCTATTTCCCATTTTAAATCTATCATGTAGACTTGTTTTCCATCATTATATCAATAGATATAAATATTTACCCAATTAATTGATTGGAGATATAGGTCCCGCCTATCACATAATAAAATCAGGCATACATGTTCCATAAGGTAATAAAACTTCCATTATATCATGACTGATAAAAATAGATGGGTTTTATAAAAATCATATCATAACCCATTAAATGAATGGGTATCATAAACATTTCATCATACGATAACCTATAGAAAATTGATAGGTCTAATAATCATTTCATAAAAGCATAAACCATGAAAAGAATCACACTTTAAGAGCATATAACCCATGAAAGAGAAACAGGTTTTATAAACATCATTCCATCAAAAACTAAACCATTAAATAAAGAATATGGATGGTATTATTAGATCATATCCCCAATAAATCAAAACTATAACAAAGTATGTCATCTTATATGGAGAAGGATTTTGAAAGATCAGAAGAAACATTTCTTAAAGAAAATAACCTTTCTTTGAAAATCCTTTTTATAAAAACATTTCAAAATCCTTTTCTTATAAATATATATTTAAAATTTCATTTAAAACATTTCTTGAGGAAGATAAAATTTTCTCTATGAAAAATTATATTTAAAACCTAATTCATTCTGAAAACCTTTTTCTCTTTAAATACCTTTTAAAAACCTATAAAGGAAGCTTGAAAATATTTTGAAAACATTTTTCTTTGAAAATAATTTGAAAACATAAAAGGAAGGCTTGAAATAATTTTAAAAATCCTTTTCTGGAAAATGGATTTGAAAACTTATAAATAATTATTGAAACCATTTAAATCCTTTTATTTGAAAATAACATTTTTAAAAAATATAAAGGAATATTTTAAAATCATTTAAAACACGTTTTAAACATAACTGTTTTTGAAAACATTTTTATTTGAAAATATTTTTATTTTAAAACCACTTTAAAATAAAAAAATTCCATAATATTAGGAAAAATTTGATTTTTAAAAAACAACCTTGTAAACGTATAAATGAAGATCCAAGTAAATGACAGTCATGATGGTGGGTAAGTCCGTACATGCCAAACATTCCTTTTCCACCATAAAAGTTTTGAAAAGTTCCTTGATCAGAAAGTAACAAGAAGGTTAATTTTAAAACCATTTTTTTAAAAGGTAAAACATGGGTAAAATTATACTTTAAAAATAATATGATAATATTAAAACATTGTTGATTTTTTTTATAAAACATGGTTTTTAAAGAACATATATTTTCAAAATAAAGGAGAAATAAAGTCAGATTTTTATAAAAACATTTTATTAATTATCTTAAGTACTAAGAAATAGAAAAATGGTACCATTACTTGGATATAAGATGAATAAATATAGTTTAATAATATAATTGATATTTTTTGAGATATGGATCATAGTATTTCATCAATGGAAGCATAATCATAAATAATCTTGATAAATGATGAAATTTTATCAATAAAGTTTTTCCACTTTGGTAGCTTTGAATCACAATAAAATTGAAAGAATAAAATTAAATGAATCTTAAAATATCATTAAAATAATTATATTGATGATATAAAGTGTTAAATTCAGTATATACACCTCATGAAAAAATATAGGTTCATGACATGACATGTATCTCAAAGAAGGCAAGTTGATACAAAGTTACTTTACCAATTTGGTAACTTTTGAAAAATAAAACTTATTAAATAAGGGTCAAAAAATGGATATTTAAATAACAATAAATTTATGTATAATAATATTATAATATATCCATGGGAATTATACACACCACATATTAGAAATTGGATGTGAAATTGGCTTTTGTATCACAAAAAATAAAAGTGAAATGAGAAAACCCTTACTACTTGAGAAACTTTTGAATCATGATCCCCATGAAATAATAACATAAATTGAATCTTATAATATCATTAAATAATTTAAATTAATTATATAAAATATCATAGGTAATTATATACACCACACAATAATAGCGAGTGGTGAATATATCATGTATCTCACAGAAATAAAAAGTGAGATGAAATTCCCCTACCTTAAGTCGTGACTTTCTTCATACACATTAAAAAATACTATATAATAAATATAAGTTTATTATAAATACACCACCAAACCATATTATTATTTATAATAACATATAATATTTTGTTATGACTTTATTTTACTAGTTTATTAACAACTACATTGTAATGTTACGTTTCAGGTAATATCTTTTTTGTTTTTTGTATATGTTTTGGATTATAATTATTGATATCCTTTCTTAGATCATGATTTAATTATTTAAATAATGTAAATAATTATATAAATATAATATATATTCATTATATATATATTTATAATAATCTAAATAATATATAAATATGAAATGGAATACACTGTTCGTGGAGATGGTAGGCCGTACGTGCACATGAACGTTGTTTCCATTTTATTTTCATATTGAAAGAAATAAAATAAATGAAATATATATGTATATAATATAATTAAAATATAATTATTATGTCATATATATCATATAATTTCACTAAACCCATCCTTAATACATTCCATGTAGAGTGTGAATGAATCACTTCGCTTTGGGGAAACGGTAGTCTACACTTTCCCAAACGAAATTATCGTATTTACACAAAATGTAAAAAATAAATGTATATGTTATATAATAATTATATAAGAATAAATATATCATAAATATAATACAATAATATAAAAAATATATTTTCCATCATAAATCCGAACAGTGAGAGGTGGTAAAAGAAAAATGAACAATATCGTTTCGTGAGGTGGTAGTTCGCTGTACACAAGAACGGTAAGTTTTTTACCGATTAGATAGATGTGTGTGTAATTTTAGGTATAAAACTTATAATAAAAATATCTAAGTATATTTATAACTATTAGGATATTATATAAGCATCTAATATGAATATTTGAGCATGTGGAGAATGAAAATAAAATAAAATAGCTTGAGGAAGTATGTTACATCTTCTTTAGATAACTCCTTTTGGTTTGCACCAAAGGGATTCCTTGGAGGGATTTATTACAGAAGTTAGGATCCTAGGATTAATGGAGGGATTTTGGTAGCTTATTTGAGTATATTTAGGGTTATCCAAAGGGATTTATTGGTGGGAATAAGTGGGAGGGGTGAGTGTCTTTTTATAGTGGAGGAGGAGTGACATTCTAGTAACTATTTGGAAAGGGAATTCCACCCATGTTTTTCCTTTGAAAAGTGGCTCTACTAATGAAAATGTTTTTATAAAATGGAGGATAGGGTATAAATATTTACATAAAATGGATTTTTGACAAGTGTATAGGTCCTTTTATCCATTAAGTGTAAGGTTTATTCCAATATTAAGTTAATTTTCTCCTTAATAATTTTAACTAATTTTAATTACTTTCACTAATATTTATTCTCAAAAAAATTTTGAAATTAAATGAAATTATATATTATTATTATTTAAAATATATAATTATTTTTTCTTAATTCCAATAAAAAAATTTGGTAGATTTTAATTCAAATTTAATCCCGCAGACGGGACAACAAAGTAAGTTTTTAAAGTAAAAATTTTCAAAAGTTTGGTAAGTTTTTATATCCAATTTCAAATAGAAATTTATTAAAATGACCTAAATTGGATTAATTGATTTATAATTGATATAATTTAACTTTTAAACCATTCATAAACATAATTTAACCTTATAAATAAATTAGATGAAAAAGTAGTTTTGAATTAAAATTCAGTATTATTCACTATTGATCAGAAAATGAAACTTCGAATAAAAATACCAACAATCACCCTAATATAATTTTTATGTTCCTATTTCAAAAATTAAGTTAATTTTTTAAAATAAAATATATAAAATTATCAAAAATCAGATATAAAACGGGATCTCCATTAAAAGGCAGTAAAACTACTTTTTTGAAGAATACATCTTTTTATTTATAAAATTGGATTTATTATTATATTATACCTATAAAATATATTGGATTATTATCAAAAATATTTATTGAATATATAATATATATATATATATATATTTTAAAACATTAATCAAAAGTGGTCTGTTTAATTTATTGGGATAAAATTATGTTGTACATAGATTAATAGTTTTATTAAAAAAGTAATTTATTTATTTTCAAATAATTCTTACATTCAATTTTAGTAATTGAAAACCAAAGGATTAATTTTATATACATATGAAAATAATATTTTCATAATTTAGTAAATCTTATTCGTAACTTCCATTCCAAAAAATAGGTGGTAACTATAATAATATTGTTGAAAATAATATTAAAAGAATATTGTTGTTCTGTAAAACCCAGCCTTGCATGTACCGCGAGCTATTAAAGGGACTCAATACTGTGTGTAATACAAGAAAAAACTAGTGTTTCATGTACCTCAATCTAATCTAATTTTTTTTATATCACAGGCTTGACTTGGTGTTGCGTATTATACAAGCCACACTTCGTGATTTCCTATAACAAAAGCTACATTTAATGTTTTGTGAAATGAAAAATATCAAAAGATTAAATTAATTAAAAAAAAACAATTCAAAAAATCTCTGGGTGTTACATTCTACCCCTCTTAAATTGAATTTTCTCTAAAAATGCATCTCATTTATTAAAATTTTGATACTTGAATGTTCCTTTCATAGAAACCTACACCATAAAAATGAATACTAAA
Source organism: Viscum album (assembly GCA_963277665.1). Lineage (NCBI taxonomy): Eukaryota > Viridiplantae > Streptophyta > Magnoliopsida > Santalales > Viscaceae > Viscum > Viscum album. The sequence continues at coordinate 376,644,271 of OY728119.1, forward strand.
ACTTCCTTTAAAAGGGAAAGTTGAAAATATATTAGTTACCCAAAGTATCACATAACTAGGTTTCCAAATTTGAGATAATAGATACTAAGGGAATATTTGACATGGAATAAGAGGATAAATAATCATAGATATTTATGAAGATCACTGATCACAAGAAAGTGGTTGATCTATAGAAATTTAACAATAAAAAAACCATAAAGTGAAGAAGCCTGAAAAAAATCATTGATATCATTAAAATGATGATAATTGGACAATATTTTATTTGAAAAACCTTTTTATAAAGTTGAATAATTTTTTACAAGAATATATAGTTAATTTATTTCATTCCCTTTCATAAGTAAAATCTCACACTTTGGTCGTGTCTTGACCAATTTCCACTTCACCTATTTCTCCAAAATGGAAGGTGAATTTTTATTCTTGAAGCACTAACCGGTCATAAGATACATGATAATTAATCCTATCCATATTCAGTTACTCTAAACACAAAGAGGTTAGAATAGGTTTTCAATATACATAAATCCTCATGTGGTGAGATATTAATTTAATATCACAAACTTCATCTAATGTTTAACTTAAAATTTACATAAATGGTTAACCTTATAAACCTTCAAAAAGATGAAAATAAAATAAAAAATTAAATAAGGTCACAAAATCATATTAAAATTTATGACCATATATCATAAAGTATCTCTTAGTTGTCACATTCAAAACATGTGAATACCCTAACCATATATTCTATTGAAACAAGGTAATAACCTAAATTACCATAAATTATTCTAGAAAACATGCATGCTTACTTATTCCAAACATTAATTAATATATTACTTAAATTCATGAATTTATAAACTTCATCCATGATGAGATAGAACACTTTGTCAACAAATCAATAATTAGTTCCATGGTAATCAGTACTATCCAATTTACTTTATCCATATCAATTATCTCTTTATCCAAGATAAACATAATTTTATCAACATCTTGAACACATTATGGGCTACCTTAACTTATTTAAAAATATCCCCTTTCCATTAAATCACCATTAAAAATATCCTTTTCAATCCTTCATGAAAAACTTATACTAAAAATAATTATATATTTCATGATTCATATAACATAATTTTTGAATTCCAAAACATATACACTTACATCATCCAACTTTATTCTTAAACCATTACTTGGGATTCATTATCATATTACTTAATACCCATTTTCCTAAAATATAAAATATTAATGTGTCTTAAGTTTAATCAACCTCAATCTAATCATGCTTCTTAATTTTAATGCAAACATACAGTTTGAACATCCCATGCCATTCATATGTCGTGTGAGGTCTCATTAAATTCATAAGTATAACCAATACTCATTCCACATTCTTAATTATCTTAATGGGATATTGGTACATAAATGTATATAATTCCCATACTTTCCAAATCTAAAAAATTCAATGTTAACCTAGTTCCTTCTAGTTCTTACTATTGACTAACGTCAAAAATCACAGTGTGCGTAAAAATTATCATAGCAGAAAACCATATACTTATGAAAAAATTACTTATAGGATGTCTAAATCATGAAACCTACTTCATCAATCAATAAAACATTAGGTTTATCCAAGGTTATTTATAGTTATCTAATATTGAAATCGTTCAGGATGGTTCATAAAGAGTTTGTGAATTCCCAAAGAATATCCTCCAAGAGTGTCAAACTTGGTGTACAAAAAGGCATGTTGTCTTGCACCAGTTTCTGATTGAGTCTCGATCAATATGGTGTTTCCACGGTTATTACCCCTATGTACATCTATACCAGAGCCACATCCACTTGTATTATCCAGAAAGGGATGTATTGCTAGGAAACCACTCACTCTATCACTTAACAAAATTATACGACATTTTCCTATACTTTAACCTATCTTTAGACTTATCCTTAGAGACATCCCTAGACATATCCCTAGAAATATTTCTAGGGTTATCACTAATGTTTTCTCATCCTAGTTTCCAAAGGTATAATAAACCTTTACATTTATATAAACTATTGGAACCCATGATTAACATACATGGATATTACATCATTTTAAATGGATATTCAACACATTATAAAAATAAATGCCTGGGTACCATAATAGTTTAGTGTATTTGGAAACATGAAACAAATTATTCTAGTTTGGGGAAAGATATTAAACATATCCCTAAAAGATATTACCCTTTAGTACTCCTACTTAAAACTTATATTCATAACCTAGAGAAAGGAAACATGAGAAAGGGGTGAGATTAAATGAGCAGCAAGGTTAAATAAAGGGAATACATAAGAATAACATGAGAATGGGGGTATGCGAACATGAGCATAACATTTAAAGATCACAACCTATATAAAAAGAACATAATAAAGAGACATGGCATAAATATTGGCAGTTCATAATACATGAATCATAAGATAATAAAGAACATGAACCATGTGAGCATATCAAAGGAATAAGACATTGAATTTGTGATAGATACATAAACATGTAACATCATTCCCTATAAGCCAGGGCTCATTGCCAAAATATTATCAGGGAACTTCATGGGGACTATACGTACTGGGTGGGACACACCACCATCCCCATTCACAGTCCTTTATAAGGGATCGACTTTCCCCATCTTCCCATAGTGGATCAGGTTTTCCCATCTTCCCATAGTGGATTGGGTTTCCCCATCTTCCCATAGTGAATCGGGACACACCAGTTTCCCATTTTGGATTAATACACACCTGTTTCCCATTTTGGATCAATCCCATCATCTTGTTTCCCATAGTTATCTGTTGATAAATAAATCTTTATGCAATTCATTGGAGGGATATATATGTCCCACCTGTCACATAATAAAATAAGGCATTCATGTGCCATAAGAGAATAAAAATTTCCTCATATCATGACCCATAAAAAGGGAAGGGTTTCATAAACATCTTATCATAAACCATGAAATTAAAAAGGTATCATAAATATTTCATCATATCATCACCTATGGAAAATAGATAGGTCTCATAATTATTTAATCAAAGCATAACCCATAAAAAAGCGAGCTTCAAGTTCATATCACCCATGGAAGAGAAATTGGTGTCATAAACATAATTTCATCAAAATATAAACCATTTCAGAAGGAATACGAATAATATTATTGGATCATATCCACAATAAATCAAAACTATAACAAATTATGTCATATTAGATGGAGAAGCATTTTGAAATATCACATGAAACATTTTCTTAAGAAAAATAACCTTTCTTTAAAAATCATTTTTATAAAAACATTTCAAAACCATTTTTTATAAAGAAAGATTTATAATTTCATTTAAAACATTTCTTAAGGAATATATCTTTTTCTCTATGAAATATTCTTTATAAAAGATAAATAATTTTTAAAAACTGTTCATTTTAAAATACCTATGAAAACTCTATAAAGGAATCCTAAAAATATTTTAAAATCCTTTTTCTTTGAAATTAATTTGAAAACCTTAAAAGAAGGCTTGAAATAATTTTTAAAACCCTTTTCTAGAAAATTTATTTTTAAACTTATAAATAAATATTGGAATCATTGAAATAATTTTCTTTGAAAATAACATTTTGAAAACATATAAAGTAATCTTTGAATATCTTTTAAATTTTTTTTTTAAAATAAAACCTTTTTGAAAACCTTTTTTCTGAATACCACTTTAAACACAAAAAAATCCAAAAATATTAGTAAAAAATTTATTTAAAAAAAATGACCTTGTAAACTTACAAAGGAAGCTCCAAGGAAATGACGACCATGATGACGGGTAAGTCCATACATGCCAACCATTCCTTTTTCACCTTAAAATTTTATAAAAGCACCTTGATCAGAAAAAAACAAGAGTATTTATATTTTTTTTGAAAAATGGTAAAACATAGGTAAAAATTTCCTTTAAAAATCATAGGATAATAATAAAACATTTTTAAAACATTTTTTTAAACCACAGTATTGAACGAACATAGATTTATGACTAAAAGAAGAAATAAAGTTGGATTTTCATAATTTTTTTCTTAATTATCTTAAATTCCAATGAGCGAAAAAATGTTACCATTACTTGGATATAACATGAATAACCTTAGTGTGAGAAAATTTATGATATTTATTGAGATATGGATCAAAATATTTCATCAATGGAAGAATAAGCATAAACAATATCGATAAAAAATGAGATTATAAAAATAAACCATTACCACTTTGGTAACTTTTAATCGTAATAAAATGGGAATAATAACATTAAATTAAGCTTAAAATATCATGAAAAGAAGGATATTCATGATATAACATGTCAAAGACAGTGAAATAACCCAAAAATTTTGTATAATAAATGTTTCCTGAAAATATGTGTTATATTATTTTGTACTAAGAGTAAATATATCTATTTAATAATGAAGTGAGTATAATTTGGAATGTGACCATTAAGTTTTGACTGTTATTTGACCCTTTTTCAATATGACTATTGGAAACAATACTCTCAATAATAATTTTACCATTATAATTAGTATTATAAATAGAAATGATAATGGTTAATTAATATAGAAAGAAGAGTTGATGGCTTCATCTAATAGGTTCATGCCATATGAAGCCCATTTTTTAGAGATTGGGAGAGAGGTAGCGTCTTTGGGCTTCACCCTTGAACAATCCCAATCCGAGATCTAACATGTTAAGCTTGAACAAAATCACCTATGTGAGAAGTTCAAGTTAGTAGCGATTACCACTCGAGCGATGTTAGTCGAGCCGTATCATGAGTCTATCACTATCACACACCTCTCCCTTAGGTTATATGTGGGTTTTATAATGGGTTATTTTTCAATGCCTTAGTTACTTTCTATTTAATCCCTTTGAATAAATAAAATTGTTGTTCCATCAATTCCATTTTGAGTTTAGTTTTTCTTAAAAATGTGATGAATTTGATAAATTGATATTTTGGACAGAAATTGTACTTTACATAAAATATATAATTATAATAATAAAATAATATATTATTAATAATGTTTATTTTAATTAAATAGTATGATTAAATCACTGATAATTAAATTTAAATGATAAAATAATTTTTTTTCAAGTGTCAGAAATTTTACTATGCATTTTTTATCTACTATTATTTTTAATAAATATGGATTTTTATATTTTAGAGTTAAATTTATTATAATTATATAATAATTATGATAAAATAAATATTATTTTTTTTGAAATCATTCTATTGAAATTGGGTTAGGGTGAATTTATGAGTTTTTTTAAAATATTTGGTTTTTCAATGAATAGTAAAAATACAGTTATGAGTTTTTGGTATGTTTAGTGACATCATAATGATGTAATATATAATATAAAATTATGGTAGACTCTTTTATATTATAATAAAATAATAGGTGTCCCAAGTGTCCAATAACATGGGAATATACCATGGGAAAGCCCATGGTTTTGCAAATACCACCACTTAGGTGTCCAAGGAAATCAATAAAAAAATATCTCACTTTTTCTATAAATAACCAGCCATTTCTTCATTATATTTCATTCCAAATTCATCCTAAAAAAAGTTCTGATAGTTTTACCTCCCAATGAGTCCTCCCAAGGTGTCCCCAATCCCCCAAGGTATCAGTCTTTGAGTTTTAGGAACACTTTTCAATATAAGATAAATCTCAACTTCTCTTTTCCTTCCAAGTTCTATTTTTATGTGGTATGTCATTCAAATTTACAATATATGTTCTTATATCCATTTTATTATATCTCTTAATTTTATTTATATTCTTTTATTAATGGGATACCCTTGTCCCATCACTTTTTAAATTTTTATAAAACCATGTTTCATACCTGTTATGATGATAAATTTTCTTCTCAAAATCTCTCACTTTTTCTTAAGAAATTATCTTATTTTATTCTATTAATACCCAAACCTCTTTATTTTCTAGATTAATTCACCTTGATGTAAAAATTATATTTTTTATTCTGGGATTAACATACATGAAATCCACCTTCCCTTTTCATGGGTTTATAATGACATAAAGATCTTACCTTTAAACAATTTTTTTGAACGTCATGATATTGATATGAAACCCATTTATTTTATTCTCCATGGGTTATTTTTAAATTTTTTTATTATGATCTATGTGTATGAAATTAATTAAAACATATTATTGGTTCACCCTTATATTGCTCCAATTTATTGGTTAAAGAATTTAATCTCTAGACATGACATGTTTTATGATACCTTGGAAAATAACCTTCAAAATATTTGTGACACCTCAGTGATAAATGTTTGTGATATGATTGTGAATGACTCAATTAAATTTTTTATACAAATTTAAAAGTTATTATTAATGTTCTTATTATTATGATATTCCTCTTACTCATTCCTTTATGTATTTCCTCAAGTTATTATTGATATTTCTAAAGATCACAAGTAAATTGTTTCCCTTGTTTCCCCTTATTAGTCCCTATGATCATCCTTTCCTTTAATATATGTCCTTAGGTTATGAGATGCAGTAAAAGTACTTAAGATGAACCAATGAAGAAGCCTTTCATGTTTTTTAGAAGAATGTCTTATGTTTTCATGTATTATGTGCCTTATTTTCAAGAAACTAAACTTTAAAATATCCTATGTTTGTTAAATGTAATGTTAAGTCATTTAAAAAAATGTGGTATTTCATATTCTATATAAATACCTCATAGAAAAATATAGGTTCATAACATGACATTTGTCTTAAAGATGGAAAGTTGAGACAAAATTACTTTACCGATTACATAACTTTTGAAACATAAACCCTATTAAATAAAAGTCATAAAATAGATATGTAAATAACCATAAATATAAGTATAATATTCATATAATACATCCATGGTAATATACACACCACATATTGGAAATATGAGGTGAACATGGATTGTGTCTCAAGAAAATTAAATTGAGACAAGAAAACCCTTCCTACTTGAGTAACTTTTGAATCGTGATAATAATGAAATAATAACATCAATTCAAACATATAATACCATTAAATTAATTAAATTAATTATATAACATGTTATAGGAAAGTATATACACCACAAAATAAAATGAGTGGTGAATATGTCATGTATCTCACTGAAATAAAATGTTAGATGAAATTCCCCTACCTTAAGTCAAGACTTCCTTCATATATGTTCAAAAATAATTTATAATAAATATAAGTTTATTATAAATATACCACATAACTATATTATTATATCTAATATATTATATGATTTTTTATGACTTTATATTACCTGTTTATTAACAACTCCATGTTATTGTTGTGTTTCAGGTAATATCTGCTTTGTTTTTCATATATATTTTGTCTTTTTATTCTTTATACTCTTATATAGATGATGATTTAGTTATTTAAAGAATGTAAATAATGATATAAATATCATATATATTCAGTATATATTTATTTATAATAATCTATAGAATATAGAAATATGAAATGGAAGACATCTTTCATGGAGATGGTATGTCATACATACGCATGAACGTTGTTTCCATTTTATTGTAATTTTGAAAGAAAGGAAGTAAACGATATATATATATATATATAATATCATTAAAGTAGAATTATTATGTCATTTATATCATATAATTTCACTAAACACATCCTTAATACATTCCTTGTAGAGTGTGAATGAATCACATCACTTTGAGGAGACAATAGTCCACACTTCCCCAAACAAAATTATTATATTTACAAAAAATGGAAATCAAGAAGGAATGTGCTATATAATAAATCCCTAAGCATGAATTTATCATAAATACTATAATTATAATATAAAAATAAAGTTTCTGTCATAATTCCCAACTATGATAGGCGATAAAGGAAAAACAAACAACATTGTTTCGTGATGTGGTAGTTCACAGTACACAAGAATTGTAAGTTCGTTGCCCATTAGATGGATGTGTGTAAGTGTAAGTTAAAACCTTAGAATAAAAATATATAATTATATTTAGTAAATTTATTTTATTATATAATAATATAATATTAATATTTTAGGGGGTGGATAATAAAAATTAAATAAAATAGCTTGAGGAAGGATGCTACCTCTTCTTTGGGTAACTCCTTTTGGTTTGCACTAAAGGGATTCCTTTGATGAATTTTTTCATAAATGGAGGATTCTAGGATGAAATAATGTGTTTTTAGATATTATTTTAGTATATTTTGGGTGATCCAAATTTCTTGAGAAATGTGAATAAGTTGGAGGGGTGAGTGCCTTTTTATAGTGGAGGAGGAGTGACATTCTTGTAAATTTTTGAAAAAGGAATTCCAACCATGTTTTTCTATGAAAATTGGATCCAATAATGATCCAAATTAGATAAAAGGGATTATAGGGTCTAGATAAGTCCATAAAATGTATTTTGGAGAAATTTCTCGGTCATTTTGGCCCTTAAGTGCAAGGTTTAGTCCCCTGTTAAGCTAATTTTTCTCTTAATCATTATAATTAATTTTAATTACTTTCAATAATATTTTTTTAAAATAATAATTTGAAATTATTTGACATTATATGTTATATTATTCCAAATATGGAATCCATTTTTTAAAATTCCAATCTAATAAGTAGAAAAAATTAATTCAAATTTAATCCCACAGACTGGATGACAAAATATATTTTTAAAGTAAAAATGTTCAAACGTTTTGTAAGTTTTTATATCCAGTTTCAAATTAAAATTGATTCTAAGGAAATTAAATATATTAATTTATTTATAATTTATCTAATTTAACTATAAAACCAATCATAAACATAATTTACCCTTATAAATTAATTATATGACAAAGTAGTTTTGAATTAAAATTCAGTATTATTCACTATTCATAAAAAAATGAAACTTCACATTAAAATAAGAAAAATAACCCTAATATATTTTTTATGTTCCACTTTAAAAAATTAAGTTTACTTTGTAAAATAAAAATTATAAAAGTTTCCAAAATTAGATTTAAAATGGGTTCTCCATTAAAAGGTGGTAAAATTACGTCTTAGAAGAATACATCTTTTTATTCATAAAATTGGATTTATTCTTATCTTTTAACAATAAAATATATTGGATGACTATTAAAAACACTGATTGAATATATAATATAAAAAATTTATTTAAAACATTAATCAAAAGTGGTTTGTTTAATTTATTGAGATAAAATTGTGTTTGTATATAGAAAAAATGTTTTCTTAGGAATGTAATTTCTTTATTTTTAAATAGTTATTACATTCTATTACAATACTTGATAATAAAAGGATTCATTTTATATACATGTTTATATCATATTTTCAAATTTTATTTAATTTGATTTGTAACTTCCATTCCAACGGCTAGGTGGTAACTATAATAATATTCTAATAACAATATTAATATAATATTGTAGTTCAATAAAACTTGGCCTTGCGTGTAATGAAAGATATAAAAGGGACTCAATATTATGTGTAATAAAATAAAAAAATAATGTTTCATGTACCTCAAGCTAATATAAGTTTTTCATAGAGTGCAATCTTGACTTGGTGTTGTGTATAATGCAATCCACACTTAGTGTTTTTAAATAAAAAAGTTATATTCATTTTTGTGTGAAGTAAAAAATATAGAAAGATTAATTTAATTCAAAAAATAACAATTAAAAAAATATTAGGGTGTTACACATAGTCCCCACAGAGGGTATGAAAATTAATGATCACTTATGGTAGGGTTCTAAACATGGGGCCTATACACTTATCAGGGATCAATAAATACATAGTTCTTATTTTTCATGGGGGGGGTCTCCAGAAATTTGGATAAATCATTAACAAAGGGGAATTTCATCCGGATGTTTGTTTAGAGAGATAACATACATTGGGTATCCTCACATGGATCTAGCTATCATATAGGGAATCTGGTATCCATATAGAGTAATGTTTTGAGTAGTTTAAGGTCATAAAGTGTGGACTACATATCATGCCATTTTGAATCATACAATAAGGTCTAAAATGACACAATATGAATATAGAGATATTATATCATAGGTCTTTGGATATATAACCAATGATAGGATGATGTCATTTTTAGGTTCTCTCTTTTCTCAGTGTAGGTTCACAAATGATTCTTCACTAGGAAGTCCTATGTATAGGTGAGGAGGGAATTTTGGTTGATAAAATTTTTATTTGGGCCCAGATATATGATCTAGGTGTCACTACATATCCTTTCATACTATTAATTAAGCCACACATAGTTATTATGATCTCTCCCTACATTTATTCAGCTCAAATATAAGATAAAAGTGTCGGAAGTTTTGTTGGTGGAGTTTGTGGTTGGACCTAATATCATATATCTTGGCATCACTATATATCCCATTGAAATAGAAATCAAGCCAAAAATAGTTCTTGAAGAGAAATTCCATGCACATATCTAGCTCATATACAGGAAAAGAGGTTTATTTATTCATGTTTTGGACTAGGATAAAGGATCCTGATATCACTACATATCCTGAAGTAATTAGGAATAAAGATACACATAATTATTATGAAAGAATCTCTTTTATAAAATCGATCTCATATACAAGGATAGGATAATTGATATCCTTTGGTCCTAGATAGATTGTGTTCCAAGTATTTTCACATATATTTTTCTCTTATATATTGAAATTAATCCATGCATGATGGGACACTCTAAATAGTTTAAGGTCATGAAGGGTACACCATTTTACTTCTCATATTCGGTCTTTGTGCTTCTAGTTACAAAAAATGGGGTGATAAGGGAATACCTTTAAGAACATGTGATTCATGATCTGTGAGATAAATAAGAGGGAATTGGATAATAATATACACCACTCTAGGGCATGATATGGGGTTATTTTCAACAAATATCATGAGATTTGGTTTCCATGATATAGAGGGTTTCATATAGTTTAATGTCATGTGATGTGTATGTTATTATGAAATTTAAAATCTTATGATGATGATGATAATAATGTTGTTTAATGTCACATGGTGAATATGTTGTCATGTAGTTTTATATAATGCGATGAGGATAAATACTAAATAGTTTAATGTATTTTGGTGAGGACGACAATCTATGTTGTTTAAATTCAAATAGATAGTACTTGTACCACATAGTTTAACATCATGTGTCAGGGATGATGGTGTCATAAATTTTAAGGTCATACAAAAAGGAACTTAGTGGATTGATGTAAATTTTATGAAAATTAATTATTGAGAAACCTTGAATTGGTGGATGGGGTAATGCTTTCTCCATCCATTGTGACTAGGGAGTAAGATCCATTAGAGTTGAACTTGTGTATGATGCAAGGTCCCTCCCACCTTGATTTGAGATTTAGAGGATTATTTCCTAGTATCATCATAGTTATAATATCCAATACCAACTCTCCTTAGAAGAGAAAATAAAGGAAAAATTTCTTATTTAAATCCCATGAAACTTAGTTTTGATGAACGGATAAGTTGGGAAAAGTACACAACCACTTCTTATCGAGTCATTAAAAATAATCTAGCTACTTCTGAGAATGTTTATAATCAAATAATTGATTGTATATGGTAGTGTAAAGTGAGGGAAACTAGACCTCGATGGGTAGGACAACCTTTTTCCCATATACAAGAAAATATGGGGTTTCTTACATGAAAGTATGGGTCATGGTGAAGTAGGCCCAAAAATAATGAAGAAGTTTTTTGGGCCAAGGAATATTGTTTTATCCACCATATTATGGACTATATTAAATAGATACTTGATTAAATCCTCAATCTGCCCATTTTTTCACCGAATGTTAGCAGGGAGAGTGATTATATTGAATTTGATATTGGAGATACAACCATTTCAACTCATAATAGTAGAAATTGTTGATATTATCCATCAATATCATATGAGGGACACCAAATCTAGTAATGATGTTTATCTTTGTGTAGTTAATGAAAGCCTTTGTATCAACTTATTTGAGTCATATTTACTTAGAACACTTGGATATGGAATTAGTCATTGTAAGTATGTATTTAAATGTATTGTTTATAGCTACGGGATATATCCCCAAGACATATATTCCCTAGATGGTTAATGACCAAGAATATTTATTAGTGTGTAGAAAATCTAGGGTTTGATAGATGAAATTGACAAGTATTTGGAATATATTATATTTTATGGTGAACTCCATGAAATTTTGTTTCATTAATGTAAAAAAGGATCCAAGCCTTAAGATCTAATTGGAGATATTGATTCTAGAATGATGGGAACTGCAGGCGCCTATTTGGACTTTCTGCAAGACATCAAGGGTGTCTCCTCCTTCAATGAATCTTGTGAGAAACCCATAAAAGGCTTGTCTATATAGTATTTTACAAGAATTTGGGTAATCATAAAGGATGGAGTTTATGAATTGTATTCAAATTTGTTTCTTATTGGATCAATTTGGTGAAATAATTCAATTTTAGTGATAGTTTTGTATGGAGGAAATACATTAAGTAGTGGTATCATCTAGTAAAGATATCTAATCACCTTTATTAGAGGTGGAATTAATATTATCAATCATATACCTATCATTATTAGGAAATCAAGATACTACCCTATAACATGAAATGTTGATAAAAATCTCATCATGGTCTAGATCCACCAAGTCGATGGTTGCATTATCCAATGAATTTTATTGAGTGTTTTGTGAAAATAGAAAATGGAACAATGTCAGCTCAAAATGGGATTCTTCCATAAACCCTCATATATAATCAAATAAGGGAATCAATTCCACATTCTTAATTTCATATTAACTTTTAATATTCTTGATTACCTACTCCTAATCTTCCTTGATGTTTAGGTGTGTCACTGGTATTTTCAGTACCAATTCTATACCTTAAAATAAGGCTTGGTACTCTACTTTATTTTTGGTGGAACTTTATGATGGTAAAAAGGATTAGAAAAGAACTAATTTTTCTTAAAAAATTAGAATAATTATCAAACTAAATCTATTAACTTTTGGGTTTTCCATTTTTTCCTGTTATGATTTTAGAAGAACCATCAAAGTGAATTTCCCATGTTTGGGGAGTGTCTTGAATGGAAAATACCCCTTCATGAGGTAGTTCAATATCCATTTGTGTGCCTCTTGTGATGGGATTCACTGTGAGAAAATATTACATTGATTCCCCTTTGATAACCTTCTACAGTATGAATTGGATATCAAACTACTATGAAATGACCTCCCACTATGCTAGTTGTCTAGTTAGCATTGTCATATTAAGGATTTAATTGAGAATTTAAATATGAGAGACTAACTCGATCTTATGATAGAATAGGTAATGACTTATATTCTAAACTTAGAATATCAATACAAGATAATTCTTCTCAATTTCAAAATACTAGGTCCCAATATCTGACATAGTTATTCTAAGATAGTAAATACTATTCTCTTTTCTTGCATTATTATTTTTTGTGAGGAGGGAACCAAGTAATTGATCAAGGGATTCCAAATATAAGATGATTATCCTCCCTTTCACTAGATGAATCAACACTAGTGGGCTTGAGAGGTATTTCTTGAGATTTTTGAAATCCTCCAGATAATGTTCTTCCCACCGATAAATAACTCTATCCTTCATGAGTTTTAGGAAAAGTAATATAAAAACCCAAGCTAAAAATAAATAAATATTACTTTGAGTCCATGGTTAAATTAATTCTTCAAACAAATATTCTCACAACCTAATGATTGAAAGGTTTAGTGTCTTGAATACTAGCTACATAAACACCTTAATTTAAAACACTTATCCACTTTTCTCTATAAATATTCTCTTATAGACCTGATTCTAGACATTTAATATTATATAATCATATTAATAACTTAGGGAATGGAAAAATAAATTTTTTTTGAGAATGAATTCTTAGTAATGGAAACTTATCAACTAGTCATAACTGTTAGATCATAAAAATGAGAGAAAATATGAGTAAGGAAGAGGTATCTGATAAAAAGATCACGAGATCATAAGTGAAAATCATAAAAGTTGATTTATCACCAAGGATCATGGAATAGAGACATAATACCCAAGAAAGTTCATCAAAAACATGGTTTAGGGAAATATAATGAATATAAAAAAACCTAAAATCATAACATAAGAAAGAAGAATTTCTTTAGAACATGGAATATCTTTAACATTTAGAAAATCTTAAAAATAAATCCTATATTAGAAAAAATAAGTGTCACAAGAATAATAATAGGTAATAATATCATAATGGAGTGGGAATCACCACTTTATTCCCATTGCATAATAGAGTAGGCATCCCTACCTGATTCCCATAGTGGAGAGTGCATTCCTTACTTGATTACCATAGTTATCCCGTGAGATATAAAAACTTAACCAATTAATTAAAGGGTGATATAAGAACCCAATCATAATAATTAATACATATGAGTTCCTTTTAAAATAAAATCATTTATCTTATTTTAAATAACCCATGGGAAGAATATGGGTTTTAGAACAATTCTAAATGGAATCACATAAAAAACATGATCATTTGATACCAAAAAAATGACCACCCAAAATAAGTATTTAAAAATAGTACACGTATGGTTATTTGTGTACCATTAATTCATTGGATATTAATCATTTTAAAATGGAAGATAAGTCACAAAACATATTTTTCTTAAAAATCATTTCTTAATAACAACTTAAAAAGACATGATTTTCAAGTCACTTTCCAAAATCCATTTTTTTAAAGATGAGGAAAAAATTCTTAAAAAAATTACTTCAAAAAAACTCTAATAAATATAAATTGATAATAAACCAAATATATGTCAAAATGTAAAGTATAAGAGATGAATATAAGATTATGGAATGAAAAATACTTTTTAAATATTGTAAAATGCCTTTATTGAAAACCCTCATGATTAAATGGTTAACAAAAAATTTTATTTAAAATTAATAAAGGGGAATATAGGTATAAATAGATATGAAAACAATTTTAGTTTCCACTAGGGAAATGTGAACATTTGTGGGAAGTAAAAGCATGGATATGGGGAAAAAATCCATTAAAAGAGATGATAATTATTATTAACAAAATTTTATTTTTATAAAACAATAGATTCATTAAGGAAGAATAATTTATTATGAAAAATGATTTCCCAAGAAAAGAATTTATTAATAAAACAAAACATCATCAGAGATTATAACATCGTGATCTTGAAATATAATAACTAAAGTGGAGTGATTATTAATCAAGAAAAATATTTGAGTTAAGAAAACCCCTAATCTTTATTCCCACTAAGTTGAATATTCTCTAACATCCAGTAAAAAAACATATATATCTTAATAATATATTTTATAAAATTATTAATATACATTAAAATTTTATATACTTAATTTATGAACATTTATTATGAATATATTAGTTTGTTATCGCTTATTTTTACCATCAGGTGTTAGTAACTTTAACTATTTCATACATGATTTATGATGTCAATTTCGGTACCCATTCTTTGATAGTAATTTTATAATTTCTAGTTAATATAATATAATGTAATTGATGTTTATTAATGAATTATAATTTTATAATCCCATTATATGATAATTTTTTCATGTTCATGAAGATGAAATCAGTGGTGAATTATTTTCGGGTTATTTATCGATATAGATGGATTGCATAATAACGATCATTAATTTTTATGTTAGCCATAAATAATAATATTAATGATATTTATTAATACTATATATAATATATATCATATATAATCATCAATTATAATTTATAACCATCCATGAATGTGATAGTGAAAAACATAATATATGGTTCTATAGAGGCGATAGTTCGTACGTATGAATAGATGATGATTTTGTTTCTAATAATAAAAACGAAAGGAGTAATATTATTTATTATGTTAAAAAGATAAAACATGATATAAATATCAAACTTATATATTAAATTCCTTATCAGTACCATCCTTTTATGCTTGTGAATGAAAATGAAACATGTTATGTCGTTGAGTCGGTAGTCCACACATACACATGATTGACGTTTTCACTTTTCTTAAGGGGGAGGGGAGACATGGTAAGTGTTTATTCCCAAAATATAACAAAATTTAATATACCATAAATATAAAATTCATAATATAATATCGGGAATGATATATTTTAAATTGGAATATAAAAGGAAAATATGTTGGTGAAAAGATTCAACTTATATTGAGAACTTCAAGTTTCTCTTGGAGGATTCCTTATAAAGGAAGGGATTAATATA
The DNA here is from genome assembly GCA_963277665.1 of Viscum album. NCBI lineage: Eukaryota > Viridiplantae > Streptophyta > Magnoliopsida > Santalales > Viscaceae > Viscum > Viscum album. Next base: position 376,660,468 of record OY728119.1, read on the forward strand.
GTATCTTGTGCATAGAAGATTATGAGAGTGAAATAAGATTCTAGGGGAAGGAAAGAGGGTAGAGTTTATATTTTCAGGAGGAAATTGGATTTTTATAGAGGTATACAAGGGATGGCAAGAGACCTCATTTATAAGTGGAGATAATGACATTTTTGTAAATATTTCAACTTAATATAAAGGGATAAAATGTTAAACATGTCAAGTGGATACAAGATAGACAATAATTGAGTGTAGGGTGAGAAAAGGTTGATCATATCTCAACCAATCAATTAAAAACATGCTTTTAATATGTTTCAATCACTTTACCTCTTAAATTATTACTTTTTTCCATTTAATCTTCTATCGCGGTAGCTAGTTATTATCTAAGGTAACTAAATATTTATGCCTAAAAATATATTGGTCATTATTAGATAATTTGGACCCACTTATTCAAAATTTTAAATTCATTTCTTCAAATTCAATTTCTAAAAGTGTCAAAAATTAATTTTGATATAATAAATATAAAATGTATTAATTTTCTGAGAAAATCATTACTTGAGTTTTAAAATAAAAAATATTGGTATGTAAACTATAATAAAAATTATTTCAATTATAAAATACATATTTTTTTCAATAAAAATATTGCATAAATTTCTAAGTCATAATTATACAATAACAATGGAACAAAAGTCATAATAAAGGTATATTATACTATTCACCTAAAAATCAATTTTTTTTATAAAAATATAAAAAATTCATGCGATTTTTTTTGAAATTATAAATAAAAAAATAAAATTAGTTTTATCTAATTTATATTCTAAAATTTATAAATTTAGTTTTTAAATGAAAATACAAAATATAAAAAACAACTTCTTAAAAAATGATGTTTTTAAATATAATGTGTTCTTAATATTATTTCATATAAATTTCTAATTTAAAATATGTTAATATATTATTTAATTTATAATAATATTTTAAAATTGATAAATTCAATCTATTAGGATAATATATACAATACTTAACAGAACATTTCTTTGAAAAAAAACAAATATTAATTTTATATTAATCACTTTAACAAATAACATTAAAATTAATTATTTATATTTTACAAATTTTTATTGTGGTTATTTGGGGTTTTATTTGTATCTATATTCTCCTTGGGGTGCCACAACTAGGGTTCTTATTATTCGATTTGGTGGTGTCCAGTTTGCGTCGATTGATGAAGAATGCTTCCAAGAGGTAGTTGAGTGTAGCGTTGTTGCTTGGTTTAAGGGTGGTTCTCATTCATCTAAGTCTCATCGATTGGAGATGACTTTATTTTAGCATAGATCAGTGACTTAGATGGTGGTGATGGTGTCAACCACTTCTCCTTGCAGTGTTTAGTTCCTCCTCCCATAGATGAAATCATTGTCTCTCTCAATAAATCTTTTATATTCGTGTTCAGATCTATTAAAAATCTATTGTTGGTGAGATTTTCATCATGGAGTCGAAGTGGAGGGAGAAAGAGTTCATTGTACCATACGGTGACAACAGTGTGTCCACGGTGATCGAGGATGGTGGTGGAATCATTTGTATTGAGCATCATCAACGGGGGTGATGTTGGTGGTGTGGTTTCATTATAAGTGGGTGCTTGGGTGAGCAAAAATGGAATCAATGGAATGCATGGAATTGGCCTCAGTATCAGAAGGAATTAGGGTGACCAGTGACATATGTTTCATATGGTGTCGGTGATAGATTCTGAGGATGCTACCTTGATTCTGAATTTTGTCTGGAAGGGTGGTGACGAAGTGACCTAACAAGTTTTTTGTTTATGGTTTAATGATCCTTTGAACTTTATAGGACATTTTTCTTATTCCTTTGGACCATTGGGCCTCTGGGACATATTTTGGGTTGTATGTGATATGATTCACCCAATTTTTATCTCAACACATTTGGAAGGCGATAAGGCACCTCATGCTCGTGTCATCGGGTGGGTGGTCTCGAAAGGGGGATGGGTGTGTTGATACCCATCATTCATCCATATCCATCATTATAATGTTGGCTAGATGGGTACCTTGTCTTGTGGCTTTCTCTTCCATGTTTTATTTAGATATTGGAGAGCATCAGGTTTATGGTGTAGTGGGTGTCTCACAAGCACCGTTGGGTAGGCGGCTCGTTTGAGAGATTGGTGTGTTGGAACCTATCACTGGTCCTCTCCCATTTTCCAATATGGTATGTTGGATTTCTCTACCATATTATGTTAGACCAACATTGTGAAAATCTCAGTAGGTGGGATGCATCATCTTTAACTAACAACATGTGTGCAGTTGCTCTAATAGGGGTATGACGAGATGTTTGAACCGTTTCTTGTCATAGAGCGTGCTTCCTCTATATCATTGTTCAAATATCATGCCACATGGTCTTAAAATCATGAAGTTTTATTGGGTCTTCATGTTATTGGGCCTTCGGGTTATGTAAGGGTTACCTCTCTACCATGTTAAAAAGATGATGTTATTTTATTAATAAAAATGGGGCATTTCCCCCTACCTATTAAAAAATATATTTATATTATAAAATTTAATTTTACTACTCCATTTATATTAAAATATTTATTTAATTTATATATATACATAATATCATATTTTAATATTAATATTATTAATATAAATAAGTAACACACAGATATATATATATTTATAATATTTTACAATCATTTTTTTATTTCATTATTAATTATATTATTTTAAATTTACTACTTAACTATACATGAATTCAGTATACCTATTGGATATATGACCAATGAAAATATATTCAATTATCATATTTGTAACAAACATATTTGCAATGAACACATTTTCAATGACCAGATTTCATTCCTATATATACAACCTTACAAAACTTATTCCATTCAAACTTCCTATTTCCTTAGTTATCGTTTTAGATCTCACAACATGCTTTCTCCTATAATGGTTTTCTTTCTCATAGATGTTTTTAATACTAATGGTTATTTTTAAAGGTGAGGATAGTCCAAGGGATATGATAGTTTTAAAGATATCATTCTTTTCAATTTATTCTACCATTTTAATTTTTGTAGTTTTAATGGATGTAATCATCCATGATGTGTAATGCTCAGTTTCATGTGCTTCTGTTGTAACATTTTACTATGAAATAAGAAAGTGTTGTTAGTTTAATACCTATATTGTATTACTTTTTACCTAATCTATTTCAATTCCTTTGAAAAAATATAAAAAAATTAATTATAAACATATAGTTTATAGAAATAATGTGTTTTTTAAAAACCTAGGGTGTTGCTTCCCCCCTTAAATAAATTAAATCCTCATAATTTTAATTATAACATACCAAAAGAAATAGCTAAGGGAATATAAATTATAGATATAAATCATGATATAATTTCTAGAGTGATATAAACTTTACAAACTTGAGAAACATATCTCTTTCCTCAGAATAGTCTTATCCCAAATATTAAGTTTTCCTCTAACTATTTGGGCTAAGAGTCTATCGTTATTTGGTATCAAGACCCACATTATATAATTTGTTCCTAAAGGGTGTTTATTATAATCCTTTTATTGATAGATTATCATAGGATTATATGAAATGTGTTTTACTTACTCTAGATAATTTTTACTCTAAGTTTATGGAACCAATCGATCACTAAAGTTACGTTAAATTTATCTAAAGGGAGGATAATAAGATTTCCACAAGGAACATTACTATAAAATTTATCCTAGAATAAAATAACCATACCATTAGATTTTTTATTAGACAATCAAATAATTAGAGTGGTGATTTAATGATATTAGGAAACATATTAGATATATTAGAGTTCCTAGAATAAAATTCCAACTATACATATACAACTCCAAATTAAAGGGTACTTGTACCTTAAATACGAGGATCCACTTTGGGAGGATTTATTACATAGGCAATCCATTTTCCTCTTGCTCTTAGAGGTTGGTGGGGCTCATCATGTTGGTTAGTAATTGGATTAGGGAATTTATTTGGATAATTCCCATATTCCCCACAATTAATACGTTGAATTATTAATGGAACCTTAAGATGGGCTCTATTTCTTTCTATCATATTAACAAAACGCTTCATTTTTCCTCAATAGTTTGATGCTTGATGACCCTCGCTTCCATAATTAGAGAATATTCTAGTCCCCTTTTGGCAATTAGTTTGGTGTTTTTCCCTATATTTTTATATATAGGTGGTTGAATATTCCTTCTTTCATCATATTCATTTCCTAAAATTTTACAATTATCTATATTTCTATTATTTGGTTCACTCAGGATTTCAACTATTATAATATTGTTAATCACATTTCATGATAAATAGTTTGGTATAATCAAAAGTTTTATCACTCTAGTTTCCATCTCGATAGGTTTTTCGTTGTGATAATTGTTTCATTGTCCCTCTCACCCATGGTTAAATCAGTTCCTTATGGTTTTGGGCATCTCTAAAACCAAATGGGGTTAACGTGGATGAAAAACACTTAACATCATAGGAGATTGTCATAATCAATAACATAAAATGGATTCAACCTTAAAAACTTTTTTATCATCGTGTTAGCCTATAATTCCTTTAGTTCAACCTATATCAATCTTATTTTATCCTAGGTTACTTTATGTTGGTAAATCATATACCTCTCAAACTAATACCTTATAGTAACTTGAAAATCACTCCTTTATAGTGGTTTATAAAGAGAATGTGATCAACCAAATTATATCCCCCGAGAGTATCTAGCCAAGAGTTCTGTCTTAGGCCCACACATTAGGAATCAGGGTAATGACTGAGTTAATGATTAACTAACCCTTTTCGAGTTGATTATGTCACGACCCGTCCTTGGGGACCATGCCGTGACTACCCCAAGCCCGCCTTCCATAGTCCAGGGGCTGGCGACTAGCACCAAAGGCATAAATCCCGATAAAGGGGAAGGCATTTCCTTTATATAAGTAATCAAACACAACAGATTACGCAAGCTAAAGTAAATATTAAGTAAACTGAGTACAAAAGTAAGTGCTGGAAGGTAAATGGGCCAGTATACAAACCCAACTGAAAGTACAATAAAACTGATAAAAGTAAAGTAAAACAGCTGAAAAGTAGAGCAGCAACCACTGAGACATCCTCCGGAAAACCCACCTGAAGGGTGGGTACATATGGTCTCCTCGGATCCGTCCATCCGCTCTGTGTACGTCCCGCCTGATAGTCCACCTCCAGATTTCGTCCCGCTCCACAAGCCTCAATGACGATCAATGATGTCCGTCGTCTGCAACCAACACAACATAGTGCGGACATAACCCGTGTAGGGGTGAGTATACGATACTCAGTAGGGACCCCGAGACCCCCGAAGGCCTCCCAGAATCCACGAAGAGTAAACCACAAAGTAAGGATACAATCACGAAGTATCAAGCGACTCTACTTAGGTATATGACCATACATATACCTAAGTCGTCAATTCCAGTTCGGCTCCAACTCACGATCCCAAGTACAACCCAGTCCACATAGGATAGCATAACCCAGTCCACACAGGAAATCACAACCCAGTCCACACAGGGAATCACAACCCAGTCCACACAGGAAATCACAACCATGTCCACACAGGAAATCACAACCCAGTCCACATAGGAAATCAAAACCCAGTCCACACAGGAAATCACAACCCAGTACAGAGAGGAAATCACAATCCAGTCCACACAGGAAATCACAATCCAGTCCACACAGGAAATCACAACCCAGTCCACACAGGAAATCACAATCATATCGAAGAAAATGATTGAAAGTCAAGATTCAGCTCACACATGTATAATACTTGTCACACCCCAAATTTTTTATTAATATTTATTTATTTAATCCTTGGATCTAGGTTCTCGCGCTGAGGTCCGAGCCATATCCTAGATTTAAATTTTTGTCGTTTAATATTTTTAACGGGTTTAGAGCCTGTGTGCGGTCACCGCATGATAGGCGGTAGCCGTACGATGACCCCAGGTGTTTGTGCGGGTGCCGAAGCGGGCTGTGCTGAGGCGCTCAATTTGCGTGCACATTTTTTTAAGTCGTGCGATGAGCGCACAACTACCTGGTTTCCAGAATTTGATAATTAATTGGATTGTGGTTAAAAAAGGGTTTTTAATAATAATAATATTATGTTATTATCATTATTATTGGGATTATTATTATTCTTTATATTATTGTTATTATTTTTATTATTAGTTTTATTATTATAAATATTGTTATTGTATTAGAATGGAAAAAAAAGAAAAAAGAAAAGAAAAGAGAAACCCTAGATCTACCCAAGCCACACCCCACATTCGCCTCTTCCTCTACCCGCGGTGCACCCCCACTATGCGAACCCTTCCCCTTAGCTGCGAACCGCCACCCTACCCTCGTCCACTCCCCCTGTCACCCCGCTACCCCTCAGGCTTGCGAGTGACCTCTGCCTCCCTTTGGCCTTGCTCCACTCCCTCCTCACCAGCACACTCCAGCCGCTCCGTCGGACTCCGCACTCGCCCCCATCGCCCATCCAGCACACTACCTGCGCAACTCCCCACAAACCCTCGCCCTTCCCTTGCCGCTAGCTCCTCTGCGCCGCCTTCCCCGTCATGCCTCCAGCCTCACTCCGCGCTGCAACCGAACCCCAGCCTTATTGTTCGCCTTTGTCCCTCGCCCTCAAGCCGTCGCGTCGGCCCAACGCCCTAGCCGCACCCCTGCCCTCCGAGCTCGCCAAGAATTGCCAGCCGCTCTTCTCACACCCCTGCCCTACTTTCCCTGCACCACCACTCTCCAGCCAGAACCCCATCGCAGCACACACCACCGCCTCCCCTGGACTCTTCAGTCAGCGCCTCGACCTCCCCCTCTTGCAGCGCCCTCCTACCTAGAACTGTCCGACCTTCCCGCACACCATCTATTATCCGGATTCACCTCACCCGCGACCTCCCACTACTATGGGCACCTCCTCCCCCTTTCCAGAATCTCTCTGGCTGACCTCCATGGTGCGACCCGAAACCCCCCCTTGCGGGTACGACTCCATTTCTGGCGACCGTGACCTCACTGGTTCCCATCTCTTCCGGTGGTGAATCCTCATTCGGTAGTTATCTTCTCCTTCTCAATTTTATTTTATTCTACCTCTAAGGCTTTTTTTATGGTTGATTCCTATGTTTTGCTTAGGGTTGATCTTAACATCTTTGAGCATTGTGTGTTTGTAGTTTCAAATCGTAATTCCGGAAGTTTCGTTATTCTTGAGGTAGGAACTCTTTGCTTATTCCTCTTTAAATTAAGTTTACATTGATTACTTGAAGTTCGAACACCTTGGGTTTTTAGATATGCATTTTTTTTCTTAAATTAATTATATAATGTGAAAATTGTTGGTTTTCCCTTGTTTGGCTAATCGTTTTATCCGTTTAATTGTTTTGACATGTTTTGTCATTTATTTGGTTTGGTGCAAATTTTAGTTTGTGTTTGATACTTGGTGCCTTGTTTTATGTGAAATAGGTGTGTTTTTTTGGAAACCAGATTTTTTATATTTAATATCTTTTCATGAGATTGTGTAATTAGTTTATTCGACTTTTCAACTCGCGTGTTTTATGCTCGGTTATGTTGGGGATCTGTGGTTGGTCATCAAAGAGGTTTTGAAGAAGTTTTTTGGGTGTGTAAAGCTGTGAGTTACCTTTTGGAAACTGTGTTATAAATTTTAAAGTGGTTTATCAAATAGTGCAGATGGTGCCCACTCTGTTTTAAAAACATGTCGAGGCAGTTCCTTTGTGCTGGTTCATTTGAATTGTTTTGAGTCTGTGTTTATGCGTTTTAGTTGTGTGGTTGTTGCAGCGTGTCGGTGAGGAAGACCCGCGGTACTTCGGTCATCGTCTTGCGTGAGTTTGTGCGTCTGTGCGAGGCGTGACCTGCCATTATGTTTGGACATCAAGCCGAGGTAGGTCCCCCACTGTACTTACCTTTATATTTAGAATTTATTAATTGCTTGATAATTTATTAATTTTAATAAATTGGAAATAATACGATACAATTAATTTTTATATAATTATTTAGTGCGAAAAGAGCCGTTTATTTTATATCGAACAATTGAAACATTTTCTTGACGAGTGGACACCCAATATTGAAAGAATGCCCATTTGGACTTTAAACATAATCCACGGAATTTAAAATGTACTTCTAGTTTTAAAGACAAATGATTTCTTATGAACAAGTGTTTTGGGTTTTCTTGAAAATGAGGTTTGGCTTTAAAATTAGTGAAGGCCCGTTTGGCACTTTAATAAAATAAATTATTTTGGAGATCCCATTCAGGGGTGATCTTTGGTGTGCATTGATTGCATGAGATTTATGTGATGTTTGTGCATCGTGACTGATTATTTTGCATTGTTGATCCACCCATCTTTTATTATATGTGTTGACATGGGAACCTGACATAGTGAGTGAATCTTCTGAAAACGATTACTACACTAGTTTAGACCACGCACTGGCTAGTGGCCCCATAGTAGGGGAATAATGAGTTATTGCTGCTATGGGGATTGGGCCCCTCGGTTAGGCCATGCATGTCTATTCCAGGTAGTAGTATGGGAGTTTTGACGTCATCGAGTTAGGGCATGCCTTCAGGATGAGTCAGATGTATAGTATGTTCTGGATTGTTCACGATATCCTAGGTTCGACCCATGTTTCTTTTTGTGTTTATTTGTATGTGGTGGACGGTTGAGAGGTCTAGTTCGGTTGATGGCCCATGTGTGCCACTTTTTCCATTTCCCTTCATGTTTGTTGTGTGTTGTGTGTGATTTTAATTTTGACTAACAACTAAAGTTTGGATTTCTAAATTGTTCACAAAATGTCTTAAAATGCAATGCACCTGTTTCTTTAAACATTTAACTTGTTCTAAATTAAAAAGGGCAATGGACTATTACTTGTTTTAAAAATGAAAGTGTGTGTGTGAAAAACAATATTTTATATAATTTTGTGCAAACTTGGATTTGATAAATTCTTTGTTTAATGGTATGTGCTTTGGGAATAGAATTAGTCGGGCCTACCTACCGAGTTTTAATACTCACGCCTATAGTGTTATCTTGTTTTTAGTTCTCTTGCAGGTTCCAGCTTTAGTTGTTTACCTTGAGGGACGTTGGTCGTGGTATTGGAGAGTGACCCATAGGGTCACATGGAGTTTTGGTCGTGGTCAGGTTTGTAGCGTTGTTGGTTGTTCTTTGTTTATTCGTTTTTGTTCTATTTATTTTCCACTGTTTAGTTTATTTTTCTTTAGGCCAAATCGTTCCCACCTGCTTAATTTTGATGCCCGAAACTAGTTGTCAGCCCGTGGGGATCTGGAACGCCCCTCGGGCCATGTCGTGGGCCAACTCGGGTGACCGGTTAAGGGTCGACCCGTGTCGGTTCATGACAAAATGGTATCAGAGGGAGGTTCTTGTTATTTGGGGTGTCTAGTAGATGGAGATTAGGATTGTCGGGACTCGAGAGGTAGGTACGGGAAGGACGTCATGAACACTCACCCGTTCCGCACCACGAGTCACCAGGGATAGTTCGAGAATTGAGTTGTTTTTTCATTCTGGTTTGTTTTGGATTGAGAGATGACAACGGAGGTAAACCGATGTTACATCTTGATCTCACATGGAGTAGTGACCCATGTGGAGTCCGAGTACACGGTTTGAATTCCTCCTAGTTGTTGACGCTTACATGGGGCATTTCCCACTATCATGTCGCCAGGTTAAGTGTGACCGCTAGTCCTTCACTCTGGTGGTTTGATGCAAGTTGAGTGTCATTTTCGTTCAGGTTGGTGTAAGTGCGCTTTTGGAAATGAAAAAAAGGGTTTTTGAAAACGGGACTGATTTCTTTGAAATGACATTAAATTTATGAAATGGGTTTTAAAAATGAAAGCCTTTGGTTTGGAAAATCGTTGTTTGCATGGAAAGTGGTTGAGAATGGTTTGGGGTGAAACCTCAAGTACTCCTTATGAACATTTGTACATGTGAGAGGATGCGTGGAAAGTGCGTGTTGGTGTGTATGAATGAAAGTGGATGAAGACATGTGCAACGGTTCACGGGATTACCTGAGCCTATTTGAAATTAAAGTCTTGATCTTGATTTCTAAATTGGATTTTAAAGAGGAAAATGGTTTTGGAAAGTGATTTTGGTTTGAAAAGTTGATTTGGTATTTGGAAAGTAGTCTTGAAAGAATCGGTTTTGAAAAAAGGGGGTAGTTTTGGAATCTAAAATGGAACGGGAATTTTGGAAGAGGAATTTTTGAGTTGTGTTTGTATTTTCTTGTTTATTTTGAGCTGGTTGTTTTGGATGAGGGTGTTTTATTTGATGTTGCTTCGATTGATATCAGTTTTGGCTTGGTGTTATATATGTTGTTCAGAAATGCCGCCCAGAAAGGTCCCCAGAGTTTTGATGAGTCATGCCCAGTTTTTGGCCTTTCTCAGACGTTGTCTGTCCTTCATGGTGATTGGAGTCTATTAGAGACAATGGAGTGGATTGAAGAGGTCGAGCACATGTTCAGGGTATTGGGAACTCCCGAAGCTGTTAGAGTGCATGTTGTTTTGGGTCTATTTGAAGGTCCATCTCTAGACGAGTAAGAGTTGTTCGCCCCACCATTACTGCAAGTTGGGATGATGTGGTATGTCTTTAAATCCATCTTCATTCAATTTTTTTATACTTGTGGAGGTGAAGACGAAGAAAATGGAAGAGATCATGTGTGTTCAACATGGCCAGCAGACGGTGAAAGCGTATGTTGACCATTTCAAGGATCTGGTGTCTCTTTTTCCTGTGGTAGTGTCGCAGGACTGGATGAAGACTTCTCCTTTCATCCGGGGTCTTCGACCAGAGATCAAGGAGTGAGTCCTCTCCTTTTGGGAGCATCACTTTTGAGAAGTTGGTGCATGAGGTGTTCTTAGCAGAGTTGGTCCCCAGAGTGCAAACAGTTGACAGTCCACTGTATCCAGTTGCTCGTGAAGGTCCCCCATCTGGCGAGCAGAGTGTGTTAGAGGGATCTCTTTCTAAAGAGTCCTCTATAGTGGTTCTAGTTTCCAGTTCGTCGGACCGTTCAGTGGTGTGCCACCAGTGTGGCCGGTTCGGGCATGTGAAGTCTTCATGTCGCATGCCTCTGAAGACATGTCATTGTTACAGATGTCTGGGTCATCTAGAGAAGTTTTGTAGAAAGCGTCGCCTGAATAAGACACTGTGAATGAGATATTCCAGTGTCTGACTATGAGGAAAAAGATGCTTCAGCCATCAGAACCCCAGCCATAGGTCTTGGGGTGAAGCTTGCACGCAGTCAGGATTTTCCTGGGGTGTGAAGCCTTGGTCGAGGTTCTATGTTCCGTGTTGGAGAGGGAACATTTAAAGTCTTTTTGCCCTTTCTTTTTCTGTTGTGAAAGTTTTGACGTCGTTGTAAGTTCATTGCTTCATCATGGAGTTATAATAGACATGTTCTTTTGTAATCCAACAGTTTTGTTTGTCATATTATGGTTTTCTAAATCATGTGTTTTCTTAAAAGTATGTTTGACCCTTGTATATGTTGGTCTTGGTTTGGTGGAATTCGTTTGGAGATGTAAGTGCCCGTGGAGGAGTCAAGCCTTGTGGTTATACTCGAGTTCACTATTTGGGGTTATGTATTTTTCAGAGGTTTTTCTCCTAGTGTTGGGAGTGTTTGGTCTGGGTCGAGAGATCTAGGTTTTAGTGGAGGTGTTGTTCGCTCGTGCTTTAGAACATAGTTTGGATCGGTTGGGAGTTCCCTTGTCGACCCCACTTCCCAGGATAGTATGTTTGAGTGTTAATATTTCCGCACTCGTTGAGCTCTTGTGGCGTGTAGAACCCCCTCGTGTTCTCCCGCTCTCTTGTATTGTGGTTTGTTTTGGTCTCAGTCGGGCATGGACTCTTGTTTTGTCTATTGTTTGGCCGAGTGAATTTTTGGGGGCAGAAAGTGTTTGTAGTGGGGAGAATTGTCACACCCCGACTTTTTTATTAATTTTTATTTATTTAATCCTTGGATTCGGGTTCTCGCGCCAAGGTCTGGGACAGATCCTAGATTAAATTTTTTGTCTTTTAATATTTTTAGAAAGTTTAGAGCCTGTGCGCGGTCACCGCACGATAGTCGGTAGCCGCATGATCATCCCAGGTGCTTGTGCGGGAGCCGAAGCGGGCTGTGCTGAGGCGCGCAATTTGCGTGCACATTTTTTTTAAGTCGTGCGATGAGCACATGGGTACCTGGTTTCCAGAATTTGATAATTAATTAGATTATGGTTAAAAAATGGGTTTTAATGATAATAATATTACGTTATTATCATGATTATTGGGATTTTTATTATTCTTTATATTATTGTTATTATTATTATTATTAGTTTTATTATTATAACTATTGTTATTGTATTAGAATGGCAAAAAGAAAAAGAAAAAAAAAGAAAAGAGAAACCCTAGATCTACCCAAGCCGCACCCCACATTCCCCTCTTCCTCTACCTGCGACACACCCCCACTGTGCAAACCCTTACCCTTAGCTGCGAACCGCTGCCCTGCTCTCATCCACTCCCTCTGTCACCCCGCTTCCCCTCAGGCTTACGCGCGACCTCTACCTCCCTTCAGCCTCACTCAACTCCCTCCTCACCAGCGCACTCCAGCCGCTCCATCGGACTCCGCACTCTCCCCCTACGCCCGTCCCGCATGCTACTTGCGCAACTCCCCACAGACCCTCACCCTACCCTTGCTGCTAGCTCCTCCGCAGCGCCTTCCCCGTCCGGCCACCAGCCTCGCTCCGCGCTGCACCCGACCCCCAGCCTTATTGTCCGTCTTTGTCCCTCGCCCTCAAGCCGTCGCGCCGGCCCAGCGCCCCAGCCGCACCCCTGCCCTCTGAGCTCGCCAGGTCTTGCCAGCCGCTCTTCCCACACCCCTGCCCTGCTTTCCCTACACCACCACTCTTCGGCCAGAACCCCATCGCAGAACACACCACCGCCTCCCATGGAATCTCCAGTCTGCGCCTCGACCTCCCCCTCTTGCAGTGCCCTCCTACCCAGAACTGTCCGACCTTCCCGCGCACCATCTATTATTCAGCTTCGCCTCACCCGTGACCTCCCCCTGCTGTGGGCACCGCCTCTCCCTTGCTGGAATCTCTCCGGCCGACCTCCGTGGTGCGACCCAAAACCCCCCTTGCTGGTACGACTCCATTTCCGACGACCGTGACCTCACCGGTGCCCATCTCTTCCGACGACGAATCCCCATTCAGTAGTTATTTTCTCCTTTTCAATTTGATGTTATTCTACCTCTAAGGATTCTTTTTTTATGGTCAATTCCTATGTTTTTCTTAGGGTCTATCTTAACATCTTTGAGCGTTGTTTATTTGTAGTTTCACATCGGAATTCCAGAAGTTTCATTATTCTTGAGGTAGGATCTCTTTGCTTATTCCTCTTTAAATTATGTTTACATTGATTACTTGAAGTTTGCACCCCTTGGGGTTTTAGATATGTGTTTCTATTGTTAAATTAATTATATAATGTGGAAATTGTTGGTTTTCCCTTGTTTGGCTAATATTTTTATCCGTTTAATTGTTTTGACGTGTTTTGTCATTTATTTGGTTTGGTGAAAATTTTAGTTTGTGTTTGATACTTGGTGCCTTGTTTTCTGTGAAATAGGTGTGTTTTGTTGGAAACCAGATTTTTTCTATTTAATATCTTTTCATCAGATTGTGTAATTAGTTTATTCGACTTTTTAAGTCATGTGTTTTATGTTCGGTTATGTTGGGGATCTGTGGTTGGTCATCAAAGAGGTTTTGAAGGGGGTTTTTGGGTGTGTAAAGCTGTGAGTTACCTTTTGGAAATTGTGTTATAAATTTTAATGTGGTTTATGAAATAGTGCAGATGGTGGGTACCGTGTTTTAAAAACATGTCGAGGTAGTTCCTTTGTGCTGGTTCGTTTGAATTGTTTTGAGTCCGCGTTTATGCGTTTTAGTTGTGTGGTTGTTGTAGCGCGTTGGCGAGGAAGACCCGCGGTACTTTGGTAGTTTGTGCGTCTGTGCGAGGCGTGACATGCCATTATGTTTGGACAGTGAGCCGTGGTAGGTCCCCCACTACACTTACCTTTAGATTTAGAATTTATTAATTGCTTGATGATTTATTAATTTTAATAAATAGGAAATAATACGATACAATTAATTTTTATATAATTATTTGGTGCGAAAAGAGTCGTTTATTTTATACCGAAAAATTGAAACATTTTCTTGACGAGAGGAAAACCAGTATTGAAAGAATGCCCGTTTGGTCTTTAAACATAATCCATGGAATTTAAAATGTACTTCTGGTTTTAAAGATAAATGATTGCTTTTGAACAAGTGTTTTGGGTTTTCTCGAAAATGAGGTTTAGATTTAAAATTAGTGAAGGCCCGTTTGGCACTTTAATAAAATAAATTATTTTGGAAAACCCATTCAGGGGTGATCTTTGGTGTGCTTTGATTGCGTGAGCTGTATGTGATGTTTGTGCATAGTGACTGATTGTTTTGCATTGCTGATTCACCCCTCTTTTATTATATGTGTTGACATGGGAACCTGGCATAGTGAGTGAATCTTCTGAGAATGATTGCTGCACTAGTTTAGACCACGCACTAGCTAGTGGCCCCATAACAGGGGAATACTGAGTTATTGCTGCTATGGGGATTGGGTGTAACGACCCAAACTTTTTAAATAGTATATTAACTTACTCTTAACGATTTAATATAGATGTTAATGGTTAATGAAGAAAGAGGACTCGATGGATTCATCCAGTAGACTCGAACCTTATGAAGCCCACTTACCCGAGCTTGGGAAGGAGGTGGCATCTTTGGGCTTCGCTTTGGACCAAGCCCAAGCCGAACTCCAGCGTGTCACGCTTGAACGGAAACGCCTGCGGGAGAAGTTCAAGTTAGTAGAGATTACTACTAGGGCAATGTTATTTGAGCCTCCCTCAGATTCTCTCACCATAGCACACCTTACACTTAGGTCATATACTGGTGTTATAAGGGGATATGTGGTGAGACCGTAGCTTCTTTGTGTAATCCTTTGGGATGAATAAATTGAGATTTCTTCATTTAGTGATGTTTGTGAAATTTCAAATGTCCAGATAATTTTAGGATGTATTTTATTGATGAATTTTGGAAAAAAGGATATTTTAAAATATTTATGTAAATCTTAAATAATTAATGATGTGTAATGATTTTCAAAAAATGGTCTTCTGCAAAAGTGTCCTGTAAGGAATTTGGAGTCTAAGAAGATCAACTTAATTTTTGATGAATAATAAATTATGAATAGTGATTTTATGCTTAGGATTAGTAATGTGACTAAATGGATTAGTAATCTCACTTAAAGAAAGCTTTAATATAATTTAGACACCTTTATTAAGTAATGTGATTCAATAAAATGGTTAAATAATGGTTTCATAAATTATTAATCAAGTATTAGTTTTTTCGGGTGAATAGTGTTTTTTTTAAAAAATTTAATTAAAAATATTTATAAAAATATTTTTATAAAATGGAATTTATTTTTGAACTCAGAGCATCGATATTATTTTATGGTAATTTTTTGGGTTTTTTCTGAGAAAGATGAATTTTCATTGAATTGTAATAATGCAGATTTAGGGTTTCGGTATGTTAATTGACATCATAACTGTGTCATGATGATTTCATGAGATATTTTAAGGGATGGTCGACTAAATGGGAGGAATTATTGTGTGAGGTGTCCCAAGTGGCCAATACCATGGGAAAATACCATGGGCAAGCCCATGGTTTTGCCAAAACCACCAATGAGGTGTCCCTTGGCCATTAATGCCTTGTCCCCTCATTTTCCCTATAAATACCAATCCCTCCTCTCATCCATTCGACTCAAAAACCATCCTCAACGAATTTCTGGTCTCCTTACCTCCCAAGGAGTCCTCCCAAGGTGCCCCCAAGCCCTCAAGGTTCAAACCTTTGAGTTTTAAGAGTTACATTTTAAGGTAAGGAATCCGACCTCTCTCTTCCTTTTCAAGTAATCTCTTTTATGTCATTTATTTTATACTGCATGTTCTTATGTTGGAGGATGTTCTTATATATTCATATTAATTCCCTTTTCATATTCATATGATGAGATACCCCATCTTTCTCTCATCAATTCGTTTTAAGAATGTTTAAGTGGCGCTGTTAGGCTGCCGAATTTTTAAGGGGATTCTTTCACCCTTCTCATTCTTTTCAAAGTTCTACTTTCATGTCAAGTCTTTCAAGTTACTTTTTAATTATGTTGGGGTATTATCTCTATATCTATCATACTTAACTCTTATGTTTACATGATGAGAGACCCTATTTTATCTTTTCAAATCATTTTTGTTGAAGTTTAAGTAACACCGTTAGGCTGCCGAACTTTCATAAGAGAAATCTAATTTTTGTCTTCCTGCCATGTTTTTCATTTCAAATGGTATGTCCTTCAAATTTCATTTACATATTCATATATCCTTCTTATTCTGTCCCTATACTGTTTTATGGGTCATTTATTAATGTTTGACCCATGTCCCCTCTCTTTTCAATGTTTTCTAAAAACCCGAAACATAACCGTTTTGCTGCCATAATTTTCATCTCAAAATGCCTCTCTCTTTTCTCAAAATTATTTTATGTTATAAAGTGAATACTCAAAGATCTTATTTCTAAACGGGTATTTAAATATATACCAAAATGTTCTATTTTAAATTCTGGGATTTACATACATGAAACCCGCTTTCCCTTTCCGTGGGTTTAAAGTGACATAAAGATCATGTCTTTAAAGAAGTTTTTAAAACGTTATGATTATGAAATGAAACCTATTTATTTTATGCTATGGGGTTTTTTTATGAAATGATTTATGATGATATATGTGTCTTACATGATGATAAAGAAAAATTTAAGGGTGCACCCTGATAGCGCTCCAATGCATTGGGTAATGATGTAACCACTAGAGATTACAATTTCCACGATATCTTGGTGAATAACCTTGGTAATTTTAAAATGACACCTTGGGGATGGAACTTGGTGATATGTTCATGATTGTCTATGTTAAATTATGTAGCCACATCTTAAAGTTATGAAAAATGTTATTTTTATTGTGATATGCCACACGATTTCTTTCTCATGCCTTAAAGTTTTTTTTTCATGACACAGTTGATGTATCTCAAGTTCACATGTTAAATGTTTCTCTTGTTTCCCTTACTGGGCCTTCTGCTCACCCTTTCTTTTGATGTATGTCCCCAGGTTATGAGATGCAGTAATGAACCTAGGATGAACTTAAGGAGAAGCCTTTCAAGTTTTTAAGAAGAATGTTTTATGTTGTTTTCATGTATTATGTTCCTGGTTTCCAAGACACCAAACCTTAAAGATCCTCATTTTTGTGTAATGTAATGAAATTTTATGTTATAAAAAGGTGGGATGCTATATTGGGCCCCTCAGTTAGGCCATGCAGGGCTATTCCGGGTAGTATTATGGGCGTTATGACGCATCGAGTTAGGGCATCCCTTCAGGATGAGTTAGATGTATAGTATATTCTGGATTGTTCACGATCTCCTAGGTTCGACCCATGTTTCTTTTTGTGTTTATTTGTACATGGTGGATGGTTGAGAGGTCTAGTTCGGTTTCTGACCCATGTGTGCCACTTTTTCCATTTCCCTTGGTTTTTTTGTGTGTTGTGTGTGATTTTCCTTTTGACTAACAACTAAAGTTTGGATTTCTAAATTTTTCAAAAAATGTCTTAAAATACAATGCACCTGTTTCTTTCAACATTTAAATTGTTCTAAATTAAAAAGGGCAATGGACTATTAATTGTTTTAAAAATGAAAGTGTGTGTGTGAAAAACCATATTTTATATAATTTAGTGCAAAATTGGAGTTGATAAATTCTTTGTTTAATGGTATGTGCTTTGGGAATAGAATTAGTCGGGCCTACCTACTGAGTTTTAATAATCACGCCTATAGTGTTATCTTGTTTTTAGTTCTGTTGCAGGTTCCAGCTTCAGTTGTTTACCTTGAGCAACATTGGTCGTGGTATTGGAGAGTGACCCACAGGGTCACATGGAGTTTTGGTCGCGGTCAGGTTAGTAGCGTTGTTGGTTGTTCTTTGTTTATTCATTTTTGTTATATTTATTTTCCGATGTTTAGTTTATTTTCTTTTGGGACAAATCATTCCCACCTGCTTAATTTTGATGCACGGAACTAGTTGTCATCTCGTGGGGATCGGGAACGCCCCTCGGGCCATGTCGCGGGCCGGCTCGGGTGACCAGTTTAGGGTCGAACTGGGTTGGTTTGTGACAAAATAGTATCAGAGGGAGGTTCTTGTTATTTGGGGTATCTGGTAGATGGAGATTAGGATTTTCAGGACTCGAGAGGTAGGTATGGAAAGGACATCATGAACCCTCACCCGTTCTGCACCACGAGTCGCCGGGGATAGTTCGGGAATTGAGTTGTTTTTTTGTTCTGGTTTGTTTTGGATTGAGGGATGACAATAGAGGTAAAATGATGTTACATCGTGATCTCACATGGAGTAGTGACCCATGTGGAGTCCAGGTACACGGTTTGAATTCCTCTTAGTTGTTGACGCTTACATGGGGCATGGCCCACTACCATGTCACCAGGTTAAGTGTGACCGCTTGTCCTTCACTCTGGTGGTTTGATGCAAGTTGAGTGTCATTTTCGTTCAGGTTGGTGTAAGTGCATTTTTGGAAATGAAAAAAAGGGTTTTTAAAATGGGACTTATTTCTTTGAAATGACATTAAATTTATGAAATGGGTTTTAAAAATGAAATCCTTTGGTTTGATAAACCGTTGTTTGCATGGAAAGTGGTTTAGAATGGTTTGGGGTGAGACCTCAGGCACTCCTTATGAACGTTTGCACATGTGAGAAGATGTGTGGAAAGTGCGTATTGGTGCATAGAATGAAAGTGGATGAAGTCATGTGCAATGGTTCATGGGATTACCTGGGCATGTTTGAAATTAAAGGCTTGACCTTGCTTTCTAAATTGGATTTTAAAGACGAAAATGGTTTTGGAAAGTGATTTTGGTTTGAAAATTGGATTTGGTATTTGGAAAGTGGTCTTGAAACAAAGCGGTTTTAAAAAAAAGGGGTAGTTTTGGAATCTAAAATGGAACGGGAATTTTGGAAGAGGAATTTTTGAGATGTGTTTGTATTTTCTTGTTTATTTTGAGCTGGTTGATTTGGATGAGGGTGTTTTATTTGATGTTTCTTCGATTGATATCAGTTTTGGCTTGGTGTTATATATGTTGTTCAGAAATGCCGCCCAGAAAGGTCCCCAGAGTTTTGATGAGTCATGCCCAGTTTTTGGTCTTTCTCAGATGTTGTCTCTCCTTCATGGTGATTAGAGTCTATTAGAGATAGTGGAGTGGCTTGAAGAGGTAGAGCACGTCTTCAGGGTATTGGGAACTCCCGAAGCTGTTTGAGTGAATGTTGTTTTGGTTCTGTTTGAAGGTCCAGCTCTGGATGAGTAAGAGTTATTCGCCCCGCCATTACTGCAAGTTGGGATGACATGGTATGTCTTTAAATCCGTCTTCATTCAATGGTTTTTACTTTTGGAGGTGAAGACGAAGAAAATGGAAGAGCTCATGTGTGTTCAACATGTCCAGCGGACGGTGAAAGCGTATGTTGACCATTTCAAGGATCTGGTGTCTATTTTTCTGGGGGTAGTGTCGTAGGACTGGATGAAGACTTCTCCCTTCATCAGGGGTCTTCAAACAGAGATCAAGGAGTGAGTCCTCCCTTTTTGGGAGCATCACTTTTGAGAAGTTGGTGCATGAGGTGTTCTTAGCTGAGTTGGTCCCCGAAGTGCAAACAGTTGACAGTCCACCATATCCAGTTGCTCGTGAAGGTCCCCCATCTGGCGAGCAGAGTGTATTAGAGGGATCTGTTTCTAAAGAGTCCTCTGTAGTGGTTCTAATTTCCAGTTCTTCGGACAGTTTGGTGGTGTGCCACCAGTGTGGCCGGTTCAGGCACGTGAAACCGTCACATCTCATCCCTCTGAAGACCTGTCATCGTTGCGGATGTTTGGGTCATCCAGAGAAGTTTTGCAGAAAGCGTCGCCTGAAGAAGACGCTGTGACTGAGAGATTCCAGTGCCTGACTATGAGGCAAAAGATGCTTCAGCCATCAGAACCCCAGCCACAGGTCTTGGGGTAAAGCTCGCGCGCAGTCATGATTTTCCAGGGGTGTGAAGCCTTGGTCCAGGTTCTGTGTTCCGTGTTGGAGAGGGAACATTTAAAGTCTTTTCTCCCTTTCTTTTTATGTTGTTAAAGTTTTGACGTCGTTGTAAGTTCATTGCTTCGTCGTGGAGTTATAATAGACATGTTATGTTGTAATCCAACAGTTTTTTTTGTCATATTATGGTTTTATAAATCATGTGTTTTCTTAAAAGTATGATTAACCCTTGTATATGTTGGTCTTGGTTTGGTGGCATTCGTTTGGAGATTTAAGTGCCTGCGGAGTAGTCAAGGCTTGTGGTTATACTCGAGTTCACTGTTTGGGGTTATGTATTGCTCAGAGGTTTTTCTCCTAGTTTTGGGAGTGTTTGGTCTGGGTCGAGAGATCTAGGTTTTAGTGGAGGTGTTGTTCACTCGTGCTTTAGAACATAGTTTGGATCGGTTGGAAGTTCCTCTGTCGACCCCACTTCCCGGGGTAGTATGTTTGAGTGTTAATATTTCTGTACTCGTTGTGCTCTTGTGGCGGGGAGAACCCTCTCGTGTTCTCCCGATCTCTTGTATTGTGGTTTCTTTTGGTCTCAGTCGGGCATGGACTCTTGTTTTGTCTATTGTTCGGCCGGGTGACTTTCTGGGGGAAGAAAGTGTTTGTGGTGGGGAGAATTGTCACACCCCAACTTTTTTGTTAATTTTTATTTATTTAATCCTTGGCTCCGGGTTTTCGCACCAAGGTCCGGGCCAAATCCTGGATTAAAATTTTTGTCGGTTAATATTTTTAGCGGGTTTAGAGCTTGTGCGCGGTCACCGCACGATAGGCGGTAGCCGCACGATCGCCCCAGGTGCTTGTGTGGGTGCTGAAGCGGGATGCTCTGAGGTGTGCAATTTGCGTGCGCGTTTTTTTAAGTCGTGCGATGAGCGCACGAGTACCTGGTTTCCAGAATTTGATAATTAATTGTATTATGGTTAAAAAAGGGGTTTTAATAATAATAATATTATGTTATTATCATTATTATTGGGATTATTATTATTCTTTATATTATTGTTATTATTATTATTAGTTTTATTATTATAACTATTGTTATTGTATTAGAATATAAAAAAAAGAAAAAAAAAGAAAAGAGAAACCCTAGATCTACCCAAGCCGCACCCCACATTCCCCTCTTCCTCTACCCGCGGTGCACCCCCACTGTGTGAACCCTTCCCCTTAGCTGCGAACCGCCACCCTACCCTCGTCCACTCCCTCTGTCACCCCACTACCCCTCAGGCTTACGCGCGACCTCTGCCTACCTTCAGCCTCACTCCACTCCCTCCTCACCAGTGCACTCTAGCCGCTCCGCCGGACTCCACACTCGCCCCCTTCGCCTGTCCCGCACGCTGCCTGCGCAACTCTCCACAGACCCTCACCCTGCCCTTGCCGCTAGCTCCTCCACGGTGCCTTCCCCGTCCGGCCGCTAGCCTCGCTCCGCACTGCACCTGAACCCTAGCCTTATTTTCCGCCTTTGTCCCTCGCCCTCAAGCCGTCGCGCCGACCCAACACCCCAGCCGCACCCCTGCCCTCCGAGCTCTCCAGGTCTTGCCAGCCGCCCTTCCCGCACCCCCTGCCCTGATTTCCCTGCACCACCACTCTCCGGCCAGAACCCCATCGCAGTACACACCACCGCCTCCCCTGGCCTCTCCAGTCGGCGCCTCGACCTCCCCCTCTTGTAGTGCCCTCCTACCCAGAACTGTTCGACCTTCCCGCACACCATCTATTATCTGGCTTCGCCTCACCCGAGACCTCCCCCTACTGCAGGCGCTGCCTCCCCCTTGCTGGAATCTCTCCGTCTGACCTCCGTGGTGCGACCCAAAACCCCCCCTTACGGGTAGACTCCATTTCCGGTGACCTTGACCTTGCCGGTGCCCATCTATTCCGGCGTCGAATCCCCATTCTGTAGTTATTTTCTCCTACTCAATTTTATGTTATTCTACCTCTAAGGCTTCTTTTTTTTTTATGGTCAATTCCTATGTTTTGCTTAGGGTCGATCTTAACATCTTTGAGCATTATGTGTTTGTAGTTTCACATCGGAATTCCGGAAGTTTCGTTATTCTTGAGGTAGGATCTCTTTGCTTATTCCTCTTTAAATTAAGTTTACATTGATTACTTGAAGTTCGCACCCCTTGGGTTTTTAGATATGCGTTTTTGTTGTTAAATTAATTATATAATGTGGAAATTGTTTGTTTTACCTTGTTTGGATAATCGTTTTATCCGTTTAATTGTTTTGACGTGTTTTGTCATTTATTTGGTTTGGTAAAAATTTTAGTTTGTGTTTGATACTTGGTGCCTTGTTTTATGTGAAATAGGTGTGTTTTGTTGGAAACCAGATTTGTTCTATTTAATATATTTTCATGAGATTGTGTAATTAGTTTCTTCAACTTTTCAAGTCGTGTGTTTTATGTTCGGTTATGTTGGGGATCTGTGGTTGGTCATCAAAGAGGTTTTGAAGGGGGTTTTTGGGTGTGTAAAGCTGTGAGTTACCTTTTGGAAATTGTGTTATAAATTTTAATACGGTTTATTAAATAGTGCAGATGGTGCACACTGTGTTTTAAAAACATGTCGAAGTAGTTCCTTTGTGCTGGTTTGTT
Organism: Viscum album; assembly: GCA_963277665.1. NCBI lineage: Eukaryota > Viridiplantae > Streptophyta > Magnoliopsida > Santalales > Viscaceae > Viscum > Viscum album. The sequence continues at coordinate 376,683,227 of OY728119.1, forward strand.
TGAATTGTTTTGATTTCGTGTTTATGTGTTTTATTTGTGTGGTTGTTGCAGCGTGTCGGCGAGGAAGACACATGGTACTTCGGTCGTCGGCTTGTGTGAGTTTGTGCGTCTATGCGAGGCGTGACGTGCCATTATGTTTGGACAGTGAGCCGAGGTAGGTCCCCCACTGCACTTACCTTTAGATTTAGAATTTATTAATTGCTTGATGATTTATTAATTTTAATAAATTGGAAATAATACAATACAATTAATTTTTATATAATTATTTGGTGTGAAAAGAGCCCTTTATTTTATACCAAACAATTGAAACATTTTCCTGACGATCGAACACACAGTATTGAAAGAATTCCCGTTTGGAATTTAAACATAATCCACGGAATTTCAAATGTACTTTTGATTTTAAAGATAAATGATTTCTTCTGAACACGTGTTTTGGGTTTTCTTGAAAATGAGGTTTGACTTTAAAATTAGTAAAGGCCCGTTTGGCACTTTAATAAAATAATTTTTTTTGTAAAACCCATTTAGGGGTGATCTTTGGTGTGCGTTGATTGTGTGAGCTGTATGTGATGTTTGTGAATCGTGACTGATTGTTTGGAATTGTTGATTCACCCCTCTTTTATTATATGTGTTGACATGGGAACCTGGAATAGTGAGTGAATCTTCTGAGAACGATTGCTGCACAAGTTTAGACCACGCACTGGTTAGTGGCCCCATAGCAGGGGAATACTGAGTTATTACTGCTATGGAGATTGGGCCGCTCGATTAGGCCATGCAGGGCTATGCTGGGTAGTAGTATGGGCATTATGACGTCATCGAGTTAGGGCATGCCTTCAAGATGAGTCAGATGTATAGTATGTTCTAGATTGTTCACGATCTCCTAGGTTCGACCCATATTTCTTTTTGTGTTTATTTGTATGTGGTGGATGGTTGAGAGGTCTAGTTCGGTTGCTGACCCATGTGTGCCACATTTTCCATTTCCCTTTGTGTTTGTTGTGTGTTGTGTGTGATTTTACTTTTGACTAACAACTAAAGTTTGGATTTCTAAATTGTTCACAAAATGTCTTAAAATGCAATGCACCTATTTCTTTCAACATTTAAATTGTTCTAAATTAAAAAGGGAAATGGATTGTTACTTGTTTTAAAAATGAAAGTGTGTGTGTGAAAAACCATATTTTATATAATTTAGTGCAAACTTGGAGATGATAAATTCTTTGTTTAATGGTATGTTCTTTGGTAATAGAATTAGTCGGGCCTACCTACTGAGTTTTAATACTCACGCCTATAGTGTTCTCTTGTTTTTAGTTCTGTTGCAGGTTCCAACTTCAGTTGTTTACCTTGAGCAACATTGGTCGTGGTATTGGAGAGTGACCCACAGGGTCACATGAAGTTTTGGTCGTGGTCAGTTTAGTAGCGTTGTTGGTTGTTCTTTGTTTATTCGTTTTTGTTCTATTTATTTTCCGCTGTTTAGTTTATTTTCCTTTGGGCCAAATCGTTCCCACCTACTTAATTTTGATTCCCGACACTAGTTGTTAGCCTTTGGGGATCAGGAACGCCCCTCGGGCCATGTCGCGGGCCGACTCGGGTGACTGGTTCAGGGTCAACCCGGGTTGGTTCGTGACACTACTCATTAAGAGTGGTGGAGATGATTAGATGTAACCTCTGAATCATCCTATCTACCGAACCCACATAGGATTCAAGTATAGAAGTTGTTGCTGTCGAACCCACGTAGGATCCAAGTACAGTAACCATCGCTGCTGAACCCATGTAGGATCCAAGTATAGTAACCATCGCTGCTGAACCCACGTTGGATCCAAGTATAGTCATCCTCCCTACCGAACCCACGGAGGATCCAAGTACAGTTGTCATCACTGCCGCAGCCAGCTCTAGGGTTCTCGCACACAGCGTGCTCGATTCCAGGAGGTTCCGCTCCACGAGCCAAGGGGTCGATACATCAACTGACACAAAGTCCCACAAAGAATTATCTCAAAGGACCACCTCATCAAAGGGGTCTCAACGCAACAGACAGTGCGTCAATCAGACGCCCAGTCTGTGAGTTATCGTCTTTTTCATCCCAGGGGCCCGGTTAGTTTTGTGTATGAACCAACCCGACCGTATCTCAACTGTACTCTGAACTCTCATAGGTTGTACTCATAGGGACCATTTCTCAACGTGATTACCAACGCCGCTGACGGTTCATCAAACAGACGTCCAGTCTGAAAGTTATCAGCTTTTCCGTTCTCGGGGCCCGGTTGGATTTCGGGTACAATCCAACCCAGACTTACTCCAACTGCATCCAAACCTCAGGTGAATTATTCCAAAAGATCCGTCTCATCAATAGAAATCCAACAAAGTTGACTGCACGTCATTCGGACGTCTGGAGCTCAGGTTATAAGCGTTTCCGCTCCGAGGGCCCGGTTAGTTTCATGTTCGAACCAACCTGGTTGTACCCAAAGTTCTCCGAAACCTTGAGTCCAATATAATGAAATGACCATCTCGATCCAAATAATCCTACTCAACTAACGGTGAGTCGATCGGGGGTCCGTAGCCCAAGATATGAGTGTTTAACTGAAGAGGGTCCGAAAATAGGGGGTTTGGGCCCGGTCCGACCCGGCCCAATACCCCCTGGGTTGGTCCGAACCAGGTCGACCCGACCCGGGTCCAGGTCTGGCCCGGTTGGGTGTGGCCTGGACCAGCTGGCGGGCCCCAGCTCGGTTTGCGTGGACCGGCCCGGCACTGGCGGCCCGGCCCGACCGGCGCAGTTCGGCCAGACCGACTCCCGCGGTTGGCCGCGTGGCTGGCTGACCAGGCGAAGTGGCGACACCGAGAGGAGCCTTCCCTAGCCGCGGATTGGGGGGGGGGGGTGTTACACCCCTCGGTTTCAAAGAAACGTCCTACTTTAATGGCCGGCCCCTTGGATGATCGCGGGACCCCCCTTGGGTCCTCCCTCTTGATGGCGCTGGCTGCCGGCCGCCCTTCCAAGTCCACCGCGGCCTTAGGCCGCGTCTTTCTTCCACCGGCCCGGGGCATCGGCACCGCGACCCACTCCGGCCGTGGCCCCTAATGCTCCGGTGTGACAAGACGGCACCGCGACCCTCCTCCGCGGTCCGCCGCGGCCGCGACTCCTGTAGCTCCGACGCGGCGCGATGGCGCCGCGCCTCTCCGCCTCAGTCCGACTCTATTCCGCGGCCTTCTTCGACCTCTCCGGCATGGCGCGACTTCTCCGTGCACCACCACCGCTGCCGCCCGCTCCGGCCGCGGTCCCCTTCATCCCCACGCGGTGCGATGGCACCGCGCCGCCTTCGCCGCGGCCTTGCATTGCTACGGTTCCCTGCCGATCACCGCACGGTGCAACGACACCATGCACCTCCGCCTCCAACATCATTGAAAATTAACAAGAGGGGAAGAGAATCAGTTATGTTTGTGCGGTACGATCTCCTCCCGTTATGACGATATCATGCGGTCAAACCTTAAGCAACGAAGAACGATGATAATACTTGAACAAAAATTAACCCCTACCTCGATAATCGATGTCGAACGTCGGCGTCGTGGTTGACGACATCGCAAGATAAGGATTCGTAAACATCAACGGAGAGCGTCTGAGGAGGATGTGACGTCTCCCCTTTTTGTCACGGAGAGAAGATTGTAAGGCATGGCGCGTTCTCGTTCTTCATCAGAGGGTTGAAGAATTAAGCTTCTCTTATTTCTTCAGAGGTTCCCCCAACATATTATTTGCCAAACCAATAATGTAATAACCTATTAACCATTTAAAGACAATCCACCCTTTTCAAATTAATTCAAGATATTAATTATATGTGATGACAAACTTTAATGGAGGAGAGGAAGGTGGAGAGGCTACTTAATTTAAGAGGAGTTATCCAATTAATTAAATGGGTGATAAATGGGGGTTTAAAGAGGGTTAAAGAGTTTGGGAATGTGAAGGGTGGGGGCTCGTGTGGGCCCAACCTCACATTTATCCTCACATGGGTAGTTAGGAACTAGTGGGTCCCACCCCAACTCCCTCACTTAGGATATAACAAATAAAATTGTCCCACAATTTTATTCACTTCCCAATTAATCCACAATTTTTTACTTCTCCTCTCGTGCCAATGCATCTACGATAAAAGTCCTCTTAAGCAATTACCGGTGCTATGAGTTCATTGATGCCCTCAGATTTCAATTCCGAGCACCGGTTCAAAAGATAGAAAAACCTGCTCATTCGTTCACTGAACGTACCCAAGCTAAACTTCGGAAATTGATTCCGGGCACACTGGGCCTCAGAATCAGGTGCCATCAGAAATTACATACTTGTAAAATCCCAAAGAATTTAAGAAAAAAATTTCCTTGAAATTTATGGGTCTTTACAGATTACCCCTAGGTGCATCTATTCTACAAAAAAATCCACTTTCCAGTATCCAAATATGGATGTTTTTTCTAGGAAAACCACATACTCAAAACTTTACCAATACTTTAGGATATAATCCTATACTTAGACTCACATCTAGAGTTTTCACTAAGTTTATATAAAATAATCCAAAAATAACTTAAACTTTCCTATAATACTAACTATAGAGACCCAATCTAAAAATACATATTTATTACTTTGATTCCATGTTTAAATTAATATATATCACAAATAGTCCCATAACCTAAGGACAGAATGGTTTAGTGTCTTAGAGATTAGCTATATAAACATCTTATTTTACAACACTTGTTGACATTTCTCTATAAAAATTCTCTTATAGACCATTTTCTAGAAATTTCATATGATATAATCATCTTCATAACCTAGGTAAAGAAAATATAAGAAAATGGTGAGCTCAAATGCTTAATAATGGAAACTTATCAACTAGTCATATACATTATATTATAAACATGATGGAAAACATGAGTAATGTATAAATATAATATAAAAAGATAAAGTGATCATAATCTAAAAACATACAACTTGATTTATCAACTTGGATCATGATATATAAACATAATACCTAAGAATAGTAATAAAAACATGGCTTATGAGCATATAATGAAAATCAAAAAAAAATCATAACGAAAGAAAGTGGAATATCTTTAGAACATGGAATATCATAAAAATATAGTATATCTTGGAATTAAATCATATATTAGTAAAAATAAGTTTCATAAATATAACCATAGGTTATAATATCATAGTGGAGTAGCCATCACCACCTGATTCCCATAATATAGTGGAGTAGGAATCCGTTCCCGATTCCCATAGTGGAATGATCATTCCTTACCCGATTCACATAGTTATATCATAAGATGTAAAACCATGACCAATACATTAGAGGGAAATATAGGACCCAACCTATCATCATCCATACATGTGAGTGCCACTTAAAATAAAATCATTTATCTTATCATAAATAACCCATGGTAAGAAAATGGATTTCATAACTTTTAAAAATGGTATCACAAACAAAACATGATCATTTGTTACAAACAATTTGGACACTCAAAAAAAAACATATAGGATTATTCATGAACCGTTACTTCATTGGAGAAGAATCCATTAAAAGTGGAAGATAAATCGAAAACATATTTTTCTTAAATATAATTTATTATAATCACCTTTAAAAGATGTGATTTTCAATTCACTTTATAAAAACCATTTTTTAACATAAAGATAAATATTCTTAAAATATTACTTCAAAAAAATCCAATAAATATACCTTGATAAGAAATAAACATATTACAAAATTTTAGATAGAAAAAATAATATAAGATCGTGGTAAGAAAAAAACTTTTTAAAATCTTTAAAACACCATTATTGAAAACCCAAATCGTTAAAATTTTAACAAAAAATTTGTTTTAAAATGAATAAAGGGGAATATAAGGATAAAAATAGGTGAAAAAAATAATCCCAACTTTTACTACATAAAGGATAACATTAGTAGGAAGTAAAAACATGGATATGGAGAAAAAATCCATTAAAATAGATGGGAATTGTTCTTAACAAAATTACATTTTTTTATTAAAAAATAGATTCATCAATGAAAAATAATTCACTGTGAAGCCTTATTTACCAAGAAAATATTATGATAATAAAAAATAAAATCATCATAGGGTATACTAATTCAATCTTGAAATATCATAATCAACGCGAAGTGATTATGATTCAAGAAAAATATTTGAGTTAAGAAAACCCTTTAATTTTATTCCCACTTCATTGAATGTGCTCTAACATCTTGTAAAATAAAAAATAACTACCTTAATACTCTATTTCATAACCATATTCATATACATTACCCTTTTATATAGTAAATGAATGTTCATTTATTATGAATATGATAGTTATCACTTATTTTTACCATAGGGTGTTAGAAACTTTAATTGTTTCACACGTGATTTATGATGTCAATTTGGATACCCATTATTTAATACTTTGTTTATCACTCCTAGATCATATAAGCTACTAGAATTGATATTTTATAATGAAAAATAATTATATTATCCCATTATATGATATTTTTATCAGATTTCATGAAGAAAATTTAGTGATGAATTAATTTTAGGATATTTATCGATATTGATGGATTACCTAAAAATGATTGTTAATTTTTTTATTATCCATCAAGAATAAAATTAATGATATTTATTACTCCTATATATAATTTATTCTCATAAATTATAATTTATAACCATCTATGAATATGGTAGTGAAAAACAATATATATTGTTCCATGGAGGTAGTAATCCGCACATACACATGGATGATTATTTTGTTTCCCATATTAGGAGAGAAATTAATAATGTGGTATAGTATTTTTAGAAACTAAGAAATGTTATTAATATTATAATTTTATATTAAATTCCTTTTTATGTCCATCCCTATAAGTTATTCAAGGAAAACGAAACACATTATGTCGTGGAGGCGGTAGTCCGCACATACACATAATTGATGTTTTCTATTTTCTTAAGGGGAATGGGAGAGGTGGTTAGTGTTTATAGAAAAAAAAAATAAAAAAACTAAGTATACTAAAAACACTAAATTCATCATATATTATTGGTAAAAATAAATTTTAAATAGAAATATAAAATGAAAAGTTGTTAGCATAAATATTGAACATATGTTGAGAACTTTGGGTTTATCCTATTGGATTCCTAGGAAAGGAAGGTATTAAGACAATATCTTATGAATATAATAATATTAGAGTGAAATAGGATTCCAGGGGAAGGAAAGATGGTATATTTTCATGAGGAAATAGAATTTTTAGGGTGATATTTAAGGGTTAGTGAGAGGCCCCTTTTATAAGTAGTGAGAATGACATTTTTTGTAAATATTTAAACTTACTATAAAGGGAGAACATATTAAATATTTCAAGTGGCTCAAAAAATAAAAAATAATTTATTGGAGGTTTATGTAATGTCTAAAATCTATAAACTTGGTTTTAAATTAAAATAAAAAATACAATGAAAAACTTCTTTTATTGAAAATGATATTTTTAAACATTCAGTGTTCTTTATATATTTTCATATCAATTTATAATTCAAAAGATCATAATATATCTTGTTCATATATAATAATGTTTTAAAAGTTTTAAATTTAATTTATTAGGATAAAATATACAATACTTAAAAAAACTTGTTGAGGAAAAATAAATATTACGTTTATACTAAATATGCTTTAAAAAATACCATTAAAATTAATTATTTGTATTCTAAAATTAAATTTTACAACTCCATTGATATTAAAATATTTATTTGAATTTTATATATACACAATATCATATTTCAGTTATAATAATATAAATATTTATATGTAACACACACACACATATATTTATAATATTTTAATATTATATTTTTATTTCTTTATGAGTTATATTATTTTAAATTTACTACTTAAAAAACATGAATTCATTATACCTATTGGATATATGACTAATGACCATATTTTTAAATGACCATATTTATAACAACCATATTTATAATGACCATATTTTCAATGATCATATATGCAATGACCATATTTGAAATGATCATATTTTTTTTCCTATATGTACACAACCTTAATAAAAATATTTCATTTACACTCCCCATTTCCTTAGTTTTCATTTTAAATATCACAACATTCTATCTAGTTTCATGGTATTCTTTTTTTATTGTAATGTTTTTTATGCTAATGGTGATTATGAAAGACAACAATGGTCCAAGGGAGATTCTAGCTCCAAATATATTATTATTTTCAATTTATCTTCCCCTTTTAAATATTTTAGTCTTAATGGATGTAATAATCCCTGATGTGTAATATTTAGTTTAACACTCTTTTTTTTGTAACATTTTACTATGAAATAATACAGTGTGTTAGTTTAATCCCAATATTGTATCACTTTTTACCTAATCTATTTCATGTCCTTTGAATAAATTGAGAAAAACTAGTTTAGAATTATAAAAATATATTTTATGGAAAGAATGTACTTCCTAAAAACCTTGGGCGTTATAGGTTTTCACTTTCATATAAGGTTTTTTATAAAGCGCTTGATCTAAGAATGACGCCCTTAAATCCCTCTCAAATATTTCAGATTTCGAGGTGGTGGCATGTTAAGGACAACCTTATTCTTCTAATGGTAGAATTTGATGTTGTGATGGTGTACTACGAAGCCAAGAAATTTCCTTAATGTGACCTTGAAAGAACATTTCAGGGGGTTCATATTCAGGCTATATTGTCATATCTTGTTGAACATTGCTTCAAGGTTGGTGAGATGATCAAAAAATTGATGAGATTTGTCTATTAGATCATTGACATAACATTCCATGGTATTTATTAGATTTTTTTTGAAAATATAATGCATGGTACTTAGATATACTGAACCATAATTGTTCAAGGAAAATAGAATTTTTCAGTAGTAATACACCCCTTAGGGAGCCCTGAAATTGGTAGACTCCTCATCTTTGGTAGGAATTAAGATATGATTATAATCAGGATATTTGTCTATAATGGAGAGGGACTAGAACCCCATAATTTCATTAATTAAAAGTCTCATGATCAGAATTGGGATGTCTTCCTTTGAGAAATGATGTCTAAGATCCTTGAAGTCAATGAAAATTATGATTTTACCATTCTTATTCTTGACGGGAACAATGTTGGGAATCCAATTAAGATATTAAAACTCTCGAATGAAGTCGTCTTTGATAAGACCATCAACTTTGGATTTGAGTTTTTTAGCATAGGTAATGTATATTCTCATGGATTCACACCCGATGAACACGCAACACGTGCTGCTCAAAATTCAAATTCTCCAACCCATTACCCCCATTCTGGCGGCTCCTCCTTGGACCCTACCTCCTGCCCTACTAGAGTTAAGGCCTCAGAATATTTCTTCAATCAAAGTGACATGATCTCTAGTTATCCCTTCTCCAGTCATCGCCTCCTTCAAGTCAGATCTTCTTCATCCATCTCCCTCCCAGGATTCGTAGGATCCCATTTTTATAGAAATCCCTTTGGAATATCCAGGTGTTTCTTCAGAGGGTGGATCACCAGGCCTCTATGTTCCAACTTCCTCCTTCACAAAAATGTTGCAGCTTCTGTCATAGACTCTAGTGGTGCGGTCAAAACCACAGATATGTATTTTAAAATCCTTAAAAATCACTTTTATCAGTACTAAAAAAATCATTGATAAATGGGGTCTTAATCATCATTTTTTAGCGCTGATAAAAGTCATTTTTTTGTAAATCATAGGATCTTTTAACAGTGATTGACCACCCCTTTAACAGTGCTCTCCCCCCAACCCCTACAACCACCCAGGCACCCACTCACCCCCCTCCTACCCGTGCACCCCTTTAACAGTGCTAGACCCACCTGCACCCATCCACGCACCCTTACCACTGCTTGGATTTGAACTCGTGATCTCCCCTCTACGCACTGCTCCTCTACCACTCACTCATTTTATTTTTCTCTCCCTTTAATGATATATCTATTTATTTATATATATTTATATATTTAATTATATTTATTCGTATATTAATATATATTTATATTTTTATATATATAGTTATATTAATATATATTTATAAGATTAGTTTTAAATACATTTATAGATTATGTTTTTTTGTGTGAATTTAAAAATAAATAAATAAATACATACATATATACAACATAAATACATACATACATATATTATATATGTGTATTTGTAAGTATAGTTATACATATTTATATATATTTACAAATATTATATATTAATATGTATATACATATATTAGAATATATTAATAATATATATTAGTTTATAAATAGAGACACACTAATACACACACACACACACACACACACACACACACACACACACACACACACACATTATATAGATATATAAATATTCATATATTTTTATTTTAAATAAAATGGATATTAGTTTTTATTTAGATAAGTCTTATTTATTGGAAAATATATTTTATATGTAAATATGTTTAATTAATTATTTATAAAATTAATTTTTTATGTGTCAATATATAAAAAATATGTCTATATTGTTATATATTTAATTATAAATGAAAGTACATTGTAAAAATTGATAAAATTCCAAATCCATAATATTAATATAAATGTAATCTCTATGAATAAATTCAATCCTCATTGAAAAGGGGTAAAAAGACTCCCTTAAATGAGGCTGAAAATCCATCAAATGTTAAAACAATTGGGGTATTGCAACTAAAAACTCGGTGTTGGAGGATTTATGAGCCTTTTTTTGGCATTGTAAAACATGATGAATGGTTTACCCTTAGACTTTTGGGCATATAGCTCATCGCATGCTTTGATTTGATCTGCGGTAGAGCCCAAACAGACACATGGATAAAAAGTTATGACTGTTTGAAGTTCGAGTTTCATTTTCAACTTATTTTTGATCTTTAATTTATTTTTTTATTTTTTCATTCAATTTTTTTAAATGAACATTACTCTATAAAAATTACAAAATTATTAATTAGTAATATTTTTTAAATTATTTCATAAAACTTTTTTACTAAATATCTTATATATTAAGTTTAAATTTCTATTTATCCTTAAGTTAAACATATTCAAAAAATATATATTATATTTATATATTTATATAATTTTTTAGTGATTTTTTTAAATATGCTATCTTTAATAGTGAGAGTAAAAAAGAAATGATAAAAAGAAGTTTTTTAATGATTAAAAAAATAATGAAAAAGGCCTACTTTTAACATCATTTTTTTATAAATGTTAAAAGTATCTTTTATTAGAGGTGATAAAAGTGACTTTTTATTTTTTTTTCAAGGTGATAAAGGGTAGCAGTCTTGCGCTTCTGGCTTGATTTTTATTTCTAAATTTTAAGGAATTTTGAATGGTTTTGGGTTCCAGGGATGACCTGGTTAAGGGGTGGTGCTTCAGTCCTAGCTCCCACTCTCTTTGGTAAACAACACTCCTCATACCATTGATACCACTTCGCCTAGGGCCAATTCTAGGCACACTCACTGTCGATGATCTCTTTATTATTATGGAATGTCTGCAGATTAGGTTCCAGGGTTAAATCAGACTTTATCTCGTCAAGACTCTATAAAGGATATGCCTCTTTGGTGGCCATTCTCAAATCGAAATAGATTTCGTCGAAGCTAGCTGTTTTTTCATGAAGAATCAAGGTTCGCAACTTCTTGCATGCTAACCCTCAAAACAACCAAATATGGTTCTTCTGGAAATCTTTATTCAAGGTGGAGATGGTCGATGCTTTTGATCAGTTCGTTACTACAAAGATCACTACAAGAGGTCACTCTTTGTTCCTCACCATGGTGTATGTGAGTTGCAATGCACAAGAGAGTTTTTCTCTGTGGAAGGATCTGTAGTTCTTCAACCCCAAGGCTATGACTTGGTTTATCGGTGGTGATTTCAACATCATGCTTGATCCTAAAGAGAAAAAAGTAGGGGGAAAATTTCCTCAGCTGGCTAGCAGGGACTTGGCCTCCTTTATGGACTAGATTTGTTTCTTGAAAAAGGGGTATTCTGGGACCAGTTCACCTGGTGTAACAACCAATGAGGGGATTAGCGCACTTGGTGGAGACTCAATTGGTTCTTGGAAAACTGCCTTGTAATTTCATCCTTCCCAGATGCATGGGTCACTCACCTCCCCCATATCCTCTTAGATCACCCCTCCCTGTTTCTTTGTTCTCAAGTAATTCGAAAGTTGGTCTATTCCATTACTCCCATCTGTGGGTGCCCAAACCAGACTTCCATAGGGTTGTTCTTGAGTTATGGATCAAGTCTTCCCATGGGAGATTGTGAAGGGTGTAGTGTGTATATGTAGTAACAACACAACAACCAGAATTCCAAGATCAATGAATTATTAGCAAAATATTGAAATGATCACAACGCTGAATAACAAGAATGCAAAGAAAAGAAAAATGAACACAAGAACACAAATATTTACGTGATACGGATCCTTTGGGGCCTACTGCATGGCAAGAACACCACCACACACGATTTTTATTACTATGCAAAAGAAAGGTTGATTTACAGTGAATAAGATTGACGAAAAAAACCTTCAGGAAAAACAGATACATAGTTGTGATGATATGCTGAAGAAATAAAATCATAAATAATCTTATAGTGTCGGGCGTAATAAAACCCGACAATCCTGATCTCTTCACACTGTAAGTAAGCTCCTCCTGAGTTGTTGATGAGCTACAAGCTCTAGTACTACACATATGGCCTTTATCAGCGCTATAAAAGTTTATTAACATCACTAAAATAGTGTTGTTAATCGAGGTGAGGATAAAGGGGGGTCCCTTTTATCAGTGCTCCGAAAAGCGCTGATAAAGACCCCTTTTATCAGCGCTTTTAAAAATTATTGATAAAAGTTGAAACAATATTAAAAAGAATAAAAAAAATATTATTGCAATTATGGGGGGCTTCAACAATGCTTGAAGCCCCCCTTTAATAGTGCCCACCGCCCATGGTAGCCCATGCACGCCCTATGACAGCTCCACCCAGCCCCACCCCCCTTTCCTAGGTAATTCCCCACACCTGCGCGTGCGACCTACCTCCCCCAAGATTCAAACTCGAGACCTCTTGCCTGCACGCCTAAGCCTTGACCACTCCACCATATTGCTTTTCTTTTCATTTATTAATATATCTAGTTATATATATAGTTATATTTACTCATATATTAATATATATATATATATATGTATATTTAGTTATATTAATATATATATATCTGTATTTTAATATATATATATATATTAACACATATATATATTTAGTCATATTAATATATACATACATTTAATATATCAACATATATATATATATCCGTATATTAATATATATATATTAACACACACACATATATATATATATATTTAATTATATTAATATATATATATGTATCCGTATTTTAATATATATTTAGTTATAATTTTTTATCCATATATTTATTTTCATATTAATATATATTAATATATATTTATAAGATTAGTTTTAAATACATTTATAAAATATGTTTTCCTATGTGTGTTTTTATAAATAAATAAATAAATAAATACATATATACAACACACACACAGAGATATATATTATATTTATATCTTTAGGTATAATTATAAATATTTATATATATTTACAAATATTACATATTAATATGTATATACAAAAGTGCTAGAAATGGGGTCTCGAAAAACCTAACAAATCGCAGAGTCATTGAAAAAGACATAACTTCTTCTCTGGGTGTCCTTTTCAGCTCTGTAAATAATCAAACTGAAGCTCATGGAACTAAATACGATAAAAAAGGTTCTAGAGGACGAACAGACGCACATATTAGAAGTTATGATCATTTTAATAAAACTTTGATAGGGGTACGGACACAAAAACTGAGTTTTTGAGGCCTTCTGGTGGCTTTTTTGGGATTTTATGGTCCTATATGTGATTGAGACTATGTATGAGTCAATCCTCTATGTATATATCTTCACTTACACTGAGTTGATATGTGGTAGAGCCCAAACGGACATTCAGAGCGAAAGTTATGGCCGTTTGAAGTTGGACTTTTTTGGAATGCTATAACTGATATATCTTTCGTTCCTCTGATATTATAATGGTTTTGACTAGACATGGTCATCATTAATTTCAAGATATTCGATTTTACTAGTCGAGGAACTCAAATGGAAAGCCGGAGCAGAATTAATGCCCGTTTTAGTGAGTTGTTGGTTTCTTAGGTTTTTAGGAGATACGAGAGTTTCAAAATTTAAAACGACAATAACTTCTGCTCCGAGTGTCCGTTTTGGATCTACCACATATAAAATCGAATATTGAAAAATTTTACACACTCTGGTGATCACCAAAACCCCTTATCACGTTCTTTGAGGTTCAAAAAGGACAAAAAATCCTCTGAATGGTCATAAGTTTGGCTCTGGGGGTCCGTTTTGCCATAACTTCTACTCCGGGTGTTTGTTTTGTCTCAACCATAGATAAAATAGAATCTTAAAACCATAAATACACTACGGTGACCATTGTAACACCTTATCATATTCTTCAAGTTATGAAACGTTCCTTAATCCCTACAAATGGCCATAATTTCTGCTCTGGGGTTTCCATTTTGTGTCTATAACATATCAAATCAATTTGAATCATATTTATATCAATATAAATATACTTATATATCAGTATAAATATACTTATATATCAATATATTATTTTTTATGATTTTTTTTGAAATATAAACATTTATTAGCGCTAGGAAAATGCGCACTGATAAAAGCCCCCTTTATCAGCACTACTAAAAAAAGCGCTGATAAAGGGGGGGTTTATCAGCGCTAAAAAAAGCACTGATAAAGGGGGGGCCTTTATCGGGGATTTTTTTAGTACTGATAAAGGGTGGTGCTACGAAAACCCAGTTTTGTGGTATTGCTCGTATAGGAATCACCTGGATTGGATCGTCCTCCGTCGAGTAATTGGCCTGGCATCTTCTTCGTTTGAGGACCGCTAACTTCGAAGATCCACCAAAGGTGATGTACGAGCAACACACCATAGAGTTCAGAAGGCATGTATAATCACCAATGAGAAAGGGAAAAACTCATATTAGGGTATGAAAAACCAGGGAACTGGGAGCACTAGAGATCCAGCGAAAAAACCGTTGAAAAAACTAGAACTCAAATCTGAAGAATGGGATATATTGTTTAGTCGATCGAACCACTGGGGTGATGAAACCCCCTATGGAACTAAAACTGACTAACAACATGGACAAAGAGAAGCTTCCACGAAGCACCCGTCTCATGTAGCGAAACATAATGCTTGAATGAGTGAATGACCAGGATAGGATGGGCGGTGAAACAAATCAATGGCTAGTAACTAGTCCAAACCAAAAGAAATGAGATTGCCAGCATATGCATAAGGTAAACAACATAGAAATAAAGCGGTGTAAAAAAATTAAATGGAAATTTTAATATGAAAATGAAATAAAAGGAATTAAAAAAAGTTTAATTCACAAATCTCCACCATTTTCAATTAAAATTTGTGATATTCTTGCACCTAAGGTTATAGAACAGGAACCAAGTTCATTATATCTAAACAAAACTTGAACTTAGATAAATCCACAGCTTTAGTCAAACTATCAGCTGGGTTTTTATCAATGTGTATCTTATTGACACACACAGTCCCTTGTTCTATAACATCTCTAATAAAATGTAATCTAATATCTATGTGTTTAGATTTTCCATGGAAAACTAAATTTCTTGATAAATGGAGTGTTGATTGACTATCAGAATAAGCATTACTGACTGAATTAAAAATTTTAAGTTCAGAAGACAAGACTTTATGCCATAAGGATTCTTTTATCGCCTCGGTAAGGGTAATGTACTCGGAATCTGTGGTTGAAAGGGAAACTACGGATTACATGTTGGACTTCCAAGAGACAAGCCCACCACAAGCAGTGAACACGTATCCAATCAATGATTTTTTGGTGTCAATATTACCTTCATAATCAGTATCTACAAATCCCACCAAAATATCAAAAACATCAATATTTTTACTATAACACAAAGATAAATTAGATGTATAGGAGAGATATCTAAGGAGCCACTTAAGGGCATGCCAATTTAGCTTCCCATGTGTGGCCATAAATCTTCTTAAAGTGCAGATTACAAAAGCAATGTCAGGGTTGGTGAAAATCATAGACTACATTATACTACCAACAATGTCAGCATATGGGATTTTAGACATAAATTGCACGTCATCATCAACAGTGAGTGCTTGTGTTAAAGACAACTTAAAGTGTTGATCAAGTGGTACATTTACAGGTTTGAGAGATTCAAACATGTATCTCTTTAGGATCTTTAAAATATAATCACGATGAGATAAATATAGCATTTTTTGGTCTATATCTATTGATTTCAACACCCAAAATCTTCTTAGCTTCACCTAAGTCTTTAATCTCAAAATTTCCTTTTAATTGGGATTTAATAGAGGTGATAAAACTCATATTCTTACATATGATCTGCATGTTGTCAACATAAAGCAGCGAATAAATCATACAAATATGAATTGATTTAAAGTAAACACATGAATCATATTGAATCTTATTGAATTGGTTATCTAACATGAAGGAATAAAATTTTTTGTACCATTTCCTAGACGCTTTCATTAAACCACACAAGGAATTATTTAATAGTCATACTAGGTTTGGTTTGAAATCCTTAGTATAACCATCAGGGAGCTTCATATAGAGTTTTTCATTTAAATCCCCATATAAGAATGTGGTCTTAACATCTAGTTGTTCGATGTGTAGATCTAGACAAGCAGCAAAAGATAATAAAAGCCTTATGGAAGAGTTCTTGACAACGAGGGAAAATATTTCAGAATAGTCAATTCCTTCTCTTTGAAGGAATCCTTTGGTGACTAGCCTAGCTTTAAATTTAACTTTATTTCCCATGGTGTTGTCTTCCTTTCTCTTGTAGATCTACTTGGACCCAATCACCTTAGCATTAGGTAGTGTGTTGACAATGGTCTATGTGTGATTTTTCTTAAGAGATTGCATCTCTTCATTCATGGAAAAGATCCAATGTTTTGAATATGTTTATTTTTAGTCCTTCTTGTAAGATTTCAGATCATCATCAATGAGATCCTGGGCCACATGAAAGGTGTATGAGGCCATATCATACTGGCTGAACCGAGCAGGAGGTCTTAGAACCCTCCTTTTTCTATCTTGGGTTAATTGATAATCCTCATGAGTGGTTGGAGGTCCAGAATCAGAATCTAAACTAGAACTAGACTCAGAATCAGCTGCATCAGTAGGATGAGGAGGAGGTGGATTGGGATGGACATCAGCCTCAACATGAGCTAGAGGCTCATGTTCATTAGACTTATGAAGGTCTGGTTCACTACTTCCATGGGTAACTGTTATGGTCTTAGGGGAAAATGATTCATGGAAGACCAAATTTCTTCTAATATTGCACTTCTGGTATCCCAGCTTATCAACCCAAAGTTTGTATCCCTTAACTCCCTCAGGGTAGCCAATGAAAATTCACTTGAGGGATCTAGGTTCTAGTTTATCAGTCTTGACGTGAGGATAGGCTATAGACCCAAAAACCCTTAAGTAGGAATATGAAGGGGGATTACCGGTCCAGAGTTCTTTAGGAGTTTTGAATTGATTTTTAGAAGAGGGGCACCTGTTGATCAGGTCTACAGCAGTGCTGGTGGCCTCGACCCAAAAGGATTTGGGGAGGCCTGAGTATTCAAGCATACTACGGACTCTTTCAAGTATAGTATGATTCATCCTCTCTGCATGCCATTATGTTGGGGAGTTTCCCTAAAATTTCTATGCCTTTTAATTCCTTCAGACTCACAATATTGAATGAATTCAGTGGACAGGTACTCAAGCCCCTTGTCCATTCTCATGGTCTTAATCTTCTTTCCAGTTTGGTTTTAAACTGAAGCTTTCCAGGTTTTGAAATTTTGGAAAACATCCAATTTATTCTTGAGGATGTAAACCCAAAACTTCTTGGAGTAATCATCAATAAAGGTGAAAAAATAGGATTCTCCACCATGTGAGGTGGTCCTAGATAGCCCCCACAAATCTGGATGGACATACTCAAGTGGGGTGGCAGTCTTGAAGGTGGACATATCTAAACTCACCCTTTTAGCCTCACCCATCACACAATCTTCACAAAATGGAAGGTTCGAAGGTGTGATGTCACTAAACAGCCCCTGCTTGTTGAGTTATTCTATCCCCTTGGAGATTACATGCCCCAACCGTCTCTGCCAGAGCATAGTGTTGTCAATGTTTGTATTTTAAACACTACCCAACTGTCTCGAATGGGTCTTGCCATTCAAGACATACAACACATTCACAAGATACCCTTTTAAGATGGTTCTAGATCCTTTAGAGACTTTTATAGAACCCGATTCTGGTCTAAAGGTGTATCCTTTTTTATCAATGACTCCTAAACAAATCAAGTTTCATTGCAGGTTGGGGACCCACCTCACATAAAGAAGGTTAATGACTGACCGATCATTTAATTCTATGAGGACAAACCCTCTACCCTCAACCTTTCATTTCTTGTTGTTTCCTAACAGGACATCCCCTTCCACTCTCTCAACTAGCTCAAAGAAAGACTCTATATACGGACACATGTGGAAGGAACAACCAGAGTCTATGACCCACTCTCAGTCGAGTGTATCGCTGGACACATTTAAAACTTCAGCAGTGTCATACCCAGAGTCAACCAAGAGAGACTGGTTGGTGGGCTGTTTGGATTCTAACTCTCACTTGACTTTTGTACATTCAGGCTTAGTATTCCTGGGATTCCCATAATGGAAACATGTTATCTTTCTTCCCATAGAGCCATTTTTGGGTTTTGGGTGTTTTTTCTTGTCTTTATCTTTGGAAAATTGTTTCTTTTTACCCTTTCTTTGTGGTATACCCCTAGTGAACAAGATCTCTGCCTCACCTTTAACTCTCGGCCTTGAGTTAAGTTCCTTAGATAAGAGGGTTGAATTAACTTCTTCGAGGGTTAAAGTATCTCTACCATACATCATGGTCTCAAATGAAGAGTTGTAATTATGATCAAGCGAAATTAAGAGGATCATGGCTTGGTCCTCATCATCAACTATTACGTTATGTTGGAAAGGTATAACATAATTTTATTAAACTTATCAAGTTGATAGTTAATTGAAGCAACATGTTTCATATTAAAGGTGAAAATACAATGTTTTTTATAGAGTCTTCCAACTAACGAGGCAGTCATATACAGTTTTTCTAACTTCATCCAAATACCGGTAGCAGTGAACTCGAAGGAAACCTCCCTAATGAGTTTGTCTCCTAAGGAAAACAAGAGAGAACTATGTGCTTTGACGATCACATTAGAAGGTACATCTACATATTCAGTACTAGGCTTCCCAATCTCATTTACGGTGATAACAAGTTTCTTAGACCCACATAGGGCATCAATTAGGCATTATTGTATAAGGATCTCATCTTAATGTGCCATAGGTTAAAATCATTGTCGCCGTCAAATTTTTCGATTTCATACCTCATTGTGGACATGTTTACCCACAAGGCAGATGCCAAGTTCTTATGGAAAACGGTAAGCATACACCCCCAATAACTGACCAATTCCTTGGGTAAACAATTCTTCAATGAATGAATATGAAATGCACAGAAATTTTAAATGTGATAATGTTTTAACAAATACAATTTAGGTAATCACAATGGCGATTTAAGACCGAGGTAATTGTTTTTAGAAACAGAAGACAATGTAAAAAATTACAAACTAGAGACTACAAAAGGAAGCACTAGATTAACAGAATACCAAGCAGTAGATTATGAACAGTATTAGAAACTTTACAAATAATATTAACAACATTTTGCAAAGAAAATTGAAGCAGTTTGCACATACAATGATAGTATACAAAAATTTAGGGACTGCAATTGCAAATTCTGGATAACAAAAAATCATAGAGGCTCTGAAACCACATTTGAAGGGTGAAATGTGTACAGGCACCAACAACACAGCAACCAGAATTCCAGGATCAGGGACTTATTACCAGAATATTGAAACGATCACAATGTGAAACAACCAGACTGCAAAGAAAAGAAAAAGGAACACAAGAACACAAAGATTTATGTGCTTCGGCCCCTTTGGGACCTACTGCATGACAAGAACACCACACACACATTATTTTTGTTTCTATACAAAAGAAAGTCTGATTTACAGTGAATAATATTGATGAAAAAAACCTTCAGAAAAAACAAATACACTGCTGTGATGATATGCTGAAAAAATAAAATATTAAAGAATCTTACAATGCCGGGCGTAATAAAACCCAGAATTCCTGATATCTTCATGTTGTAGGTAAGCTCCTCCTGAGTCATTGATGAGCTGCAAGATCGTATAGGAATCAACTGGATTGGATCGTCCTCCATTGGGTACTCATCCTGTTGTTTTCTTCGTTCGAGGACTGCTAACTTCGAAGCTCCACCATAGGTGATGTGCGAGCAGCACACCACAGAGTTTGATAGGCGCGGAGAATCACCACCGAGGAATAGAAAACCCCATATTAGGGTATGAAAAACCAGGGAACTGGGAGCACCAGAGATCTAGTGAAAAAACTGTTGAAAAAACTGGAACTTAGATTTGAAAAACTGGATATATTGTTTATCCGATCAAACCACAAGGGTGATGAAACCCCATGGGGAACTAAAACTGACTAAAAACATGACCAAAGAGAAGCTGCCATGAAGCACCCTTCACATGCAGCGAAACAGAATGATGGAATGAGTGAATGGCTAGGATATGATGGGCGGTGAAACAAATCAATAGTCAGTAACTAGTCCAACCCAGAAAAAACAGGATTGCGAGCATATGCATAAAGTAAACAGCATATAAATAAAGTAGTGGAAAAAAGTAAACAGACATTTTAATATGGAAAATAAATAAAAGGAATTAAAATAATTTTAATTCACAGAGACCCTGGGAAATCCTTCACAAAAAATTAAGACACCTTAAAAATGACCTTAAGACCTGGAATCAGAATTTGACTGCCGCCTATCAGGATTTGGTAGAGTTCAGTTTGTAAATTGCATATCTGGAATCCATCTTGGAAAGCAAGTGGTGTGACTCAGTTTTTTATTTACTTGCTAACTGAAAGAGCAGCTACACCGAGATGATTCCAAATAATGGACAACTAGCCTGCGAGTAGTCTATAATTAGATACATCAGGTAGGGTGATCGAAATATGATGTATTTTCTGTATTGCATCAAGGAAAAATGATTCCAAATCAGGACTAACATCCTTCTTGAAAAAAACCCCCACTCAGATGATTGGGAGGTGGTTATAGGTATGGCTGAGATACATCTTAAATCTCTTCTTCCAGGTCCCAATCCTCAAAAACATGGTGGATATCCTAGTGGTCAAGCAGAGCTCTTCAACGCTATCCCTGCAAGTGTTTTTGATCTTGGAAACATGTCTCTTCAATCTAGTCCAGATGAGAAATAGATACAAGAGGCTGTTTGGAATCTCAATCCAGAGGGTGCACCTAGTCCTGAATGGGTTCCTAGGTTTCTTCTACAGTGGCTAAAGGGACATTGTTAAACTCAACCTCATGTCCATGATTCATGACTTATTTCGTAGAAGAAACTTACAGCGTGTGGCTTGCGCCACTACACTGGTGCTCATCACAAATATTAAAGACCCCTCCTCGCTCCAGCACTATCGAACAATCATTTTGTATAACTTCCCATATAAATATTTGGCATGTGTGATCAACAAAAGACTATCAGAACACCTCCCTCATTGAATTTCAGAAGAACTAAATGGGTTTGTCAAGGGGAGATCAATCCAAGGGGCAATTAAACTTTCCCATGAAATGATCAGAGACATCAACCTAAGGACCTTGGGATATAATATTGAATTCAAGATAAACATGGATAAATAATATGACCATATTGAATGAAACATCATTCTTAAGGTGATAACATGCATGGGATTTTATACGTGGGCCATAGATATTATGTTTAGATGTTTTTTCTATCCATGGATCTCCATATCCTTTCAGGGTAGGAACTATAGTTTCTATAAATTAGTTCATGGAATGAGATCAGGCGATCCACTTTCTCTAAGTTTATTCATTATTATTGGGAAATATGCTAAAGTGACGAACGTGCAAAAATAGAAAAGGGGAATGCGCAACATAAATAAAATACTTCCCTCCAAATAAAATCCCACAAAACTAAAGTGGATGCGCGATGACCTGAAATTAAATGTGCAGAAAATAAAGTTGACACTAGAAATTTTTAGGTGGAAAACCCAAAAGGGAAAAACCATGGGACTTAGTCCAGAAAGAGGGATCCACTAAAATCAAGAGGTACACGGTAGAGACTCCCCAAAAACAGAAGGGATCTCAAAAGTAATACTCAAGAATAAAAGTAGTGAATCAAAGATAGAGAGAAAAAAAGATGATCGTCAAAGAAAGGCAATCACCAAATGGGATTTTCTCTCGGTGTTGTTGCTGCTGGTGTTGTTGAAATGCCTTACTGCTGCCTCCTTATATAAGAAAAATAATCAGCGTCCAATAATTTCTCTGTGTCAAAAGCCTGTCACCGCGTGAATTAATTCATGCAGTCTTGGCTCGCATTAAAAACACCTCTTTAAAAGAGAAACAGCTTGGCGCTCCAATTGAGGAGGCATTGCGTGGTGCACCAACCAGAAAGGCGCCTAACAAACTCCCCCTCTGACTCAAGTGGGGATCACCGCCAACCCTAAAATCAGCCGTCAAGTCTCGAATTTCCCTCTGGGTAAACTCTTGGTTAATATGTTTGACTCGTTGTCATCAGTGTGTATCTTCTCAAGCTCTAACTATCTTGAATCAAGGACATTGTAGATCCAATGATATCAAACATTGATATGTTTTGACCTGCCATCAAAGTTTAATTCTTTCCCAAAAAAACTTGCACTCTCACTATCACAAAATAAAATAAACCTATCCTGATTTAAATTGAGCTCTCGAATAAACATTTTCATCCACATAAATTCTTTGCACACCTTAGTAACTACAATAAACTCTGACTCTATGGTAGATAAAGTAACACATCTCTGTAATCTAGACTGCCAAGATATAGCCCCCCTGCAAAAGTGATCAAATATCCTGAAGCAGATTTCCTCGAATTGATATCTCCTACCATATCTGAATCTATAAAGACACAAAGTATAGGTTCCCCTTTTCCAAAACACAATCTCAGATCAGAAGTACTACATAGATAACAAAAAATGTACTTCACTGCTCTCCAATTCTCTCTACCTGGATTTGATAGAAACCGACTAACCACACCAATCGCATGATCTATATCAGGTCTAGTACATACCATTGCATATATCAAACAGCCCATGACAGATGAATAAGGTATGTGCTGCATCTCCTCTATCTCTTCATCAGTAGAAGGTGACTTACTGGTGCTGAGTTTAAAATGTAAAGAAAGAGGAGTACTAACCACATTTTCTCTATCCATATAAAATCTCGGAATAACCTTCTCAATGCATCTCTCTGGAGATAACCAAAATTTCGTGGCCTTCTTGTCACGAGAGATCATCATGCCAAGAATCTGTTGTGTGGGACCCAAGTCTTTCATCGAAAAATTCTGACAAAGATCCTTATTCAATCTATCAATTCTTGAAGTATCATGGCCAACAATGAGCATATCATTAACTTAAAGAAACAATATAATAAAATCATCATCAGAAAATATCTAAAAAAAACACAATGATCAAAAGATTTATTCCTAATACCTTGATGAGAAATGACAGATTCAAAATTATTATACCACTACCTCGAAGCTTTCTTCAAACCACAAAAACTCTTCTGCAACTTGCAGACATGATTTTCTTTACCAGTTTCAACAAAACATTCTGGATTCCCTATATTAATCTCCTCCTCTAAATCTCCATGGAGGAAATTTGTCTTCACATCCATCTGCTCAATTTGTAGATCCAAACTAGCAGCTAAACCAAGAACAACCTGAATGGAAGTCATTTTGACAACAAGTTATAAAATCTCATCAAAATCAATACCTTTATTATGATGAAATCCTTTGATAACTAATCTATCCTTGTATCATGGAAGGTAACTGTATTATTCACTTTTAATCTGATAAATCCACCGATTTTGCAAAGATCTCTTACCTGTCAGTAACTTCACCAGCTCAAAGGTGTGGTTGTCGTGCAATGATGTCATCTCATCATCCATTGCCACAACCCATCTGTCCTTATGTTCAATCTCCATTGCCTCATCAAATGATTCTGGTTCTCCCCCTTCAGTGAGGATCACATACTCATCAGGTGAATATCGAGTAGAAGCGGTGTGATTTCGAGATGACCTCTGGAGTGGAACTTTGGGTTCATTAATAACCCATGGAACCGAATCATCAAAAACAAAAGGTTTATTGGAAACATCAACTCCAACCTATTCACCTTGATCATAATTCTATGCATCAACATGATCATCAGAATCAACAATATGAGGTAAATGTGAATCATAACCTGGTTCAAGACTAAAAAAATCATCAAAGGTTGGAGAAGTATCTTTTCTCCCCTTATCAGTGTCTGAAATAGTCTGATCCTCCTTAAAAACTGAATCACGGCTTCTGACAAGTTTCTTCAAAACATGATCACATAAACGATACCCAAACTCATCGTGTAAATATCCAATAAAAATACACCGGTGTGTCTTACCATCCAGCTTGGATATTTCATCTCTAGGATAATGAACAAAATCCTTGCAACCAAAAACATGCAAGTGATCGTACCTGATCTCTTTGCCATACCAAAATTTGCTGGCAGTGTCTGTCTGCAAAGAAACTATAGGTGATAAATTGATAATATAAGCAGTAGTAAGTAAAGATTCACCCAAAAAATGTCCAGGAAACTTTGCTTCTGAAAGCAAACTACAAACTCTTTCCAACAAAGTCTTGTTCATCCGCTTAGCTACACCATTAAAATGAGGTGTCTTGGGAGGCATCTTCGGATGCTGAATACCTTTTTTCCTAAAATACTGATCAAACAGACCACAATAATCTCCACCATTGTCAGTGTGAATACATTTTAATTTCTTTCCTGATTCCCTCTCAGCAGAAACGTGAAATTGATTAAGAACACTGAGCACCTGACGTAAGGCATTCAAAACATAAACCTAGAGAATTCTTGAGTAGTCATAAATAAATGTAATAAAATAAAGACCTCCACTAAAGGTCTTAGATTTCAAAGGACCACAAATGTCATAATGTACCAATTCAAGTACCTGTGACTTCCTGTGTAGAGGATGACTGCTGGAACTCACTCTGCTCAGTTTTCTAGCCATGCAAAGATCACATGTGTCTAATTTGACACTCTTAAAATCTGGAAGAAGGTTTCTCTTGGACAAACAACCAAGAACTTTCTCACTAATTTTACTGAGCCTCTTATGCCATAACTTGGACAAAACACTGCACTGAACAATGCAAGCAGTATCACAAGAAATAGAAGCTCTAGTCCAGTACAAACCTGATTGATTCTTCCCTTGAGACACAATCAAAGTACCCTTGGAAATTTTCCATTGGAAATCACTAAAAGTGATGATAAAACCTTCATCACCAATAATTATGGTATAAATAAGATTCAAACAAACCTCAGGTTCTTGTCAAACATTCTTCAAAATCAGCTTACTTCTTGTACTGATCTCTAAAAAAATAGTCCTAATGCCTATAATGTCATCATGACCATCATTTCCCATCTTCAAAATCCAAAAATTACCTAGGCTGTAAGATATAAAGAACTCCTTCTTCTATGTCACTTGAAAACATGCACCACTATCAAAAACCCATCAAGAATCATTAGAAGCAATGTTAATGGAGTCGTAAACAATAACAAGACCCCCCCTGTAGCGGTGACGACATGATCATCGCCATCACCATTTTTCTTCTGCGTATTTTCCTTCAATATGTTATCTCTTTTCATCTGATAACAAAACTTCTTAACATGCCCCTTCTTACCACAATGATGACATTCAAAATCTCTCTACTTCAGTCTAGATTTTCTTCTACCTCTGCTCTTACCTCAACTGTTCTGCCCCCGGTCCTGGCTTCTCCCCCTGTTCACTGTGACTAAAAGATCCGAATAAGATTTCTCCTAAGTGCGTCTCCTAACCGATTCATTTAAAATATAAGACTTGTAAAAACCAAATGTCACAACACCATTAGGTGCAGAACTGGTTAGAGTAACACGTAAATTTTCCCATGAATCAGGTAAAGTATTAAGAAACAGAAGAGTTAAAACCTCGTATTCAAAATTGATACCCATGCTAGACAAATGATCAAAAAATCCTTGATATTCACTTAAATAATCAAAAATTGGCATACCTTCTCTGTACCTCAAGTTCCTCATTTGTTTGAGAAGATATAGTTTATTGTTTCCCATATTAGAAGCATAGGTTATCTCAAGCTTCTCTAACAAATTTTTGGCGTGAGAGATGTTGACAATGTGGTTCATCACGCTGTCTTCGACCCATTGGAAAATGAATCCACAAACCATCTCATGCTCAAAATTCAATTCTTCATCTGACATCCTATCTGGCTTCTGGGTACTAAACACTGGAAGATGCATTGACTTGAAAAAAAGAAGATCCTTCATTTCATGTCATCACATATGGTACTTGGTACCATTCTAAAAAATCATCCAACTGTAATTGGCCTCCATAATAAATATGAAATAAAAAAACCAAACCCTATGATACCAGATGTTGGGAAAGATAAGAAAGAGACGAATTCACAAACAATATAAATGGATAATGTGCAGTGGAAATAAAATATTTGACTCCAAATAAAATCCTGCAGAACTAAAGTGGATGTGCAGCGACCCAAAATTAAATGTGCAGAAAATAAAGTTGACACCAGAAATTTTTACATGGAAAATCCAAAAGGGAAAAACCACGGGACCTAGTCTAGAAAGAGGGATCCACTAAAATCAATAGGTACACGGTAGAGACTCCCCAAAAATGGAAGGGATATCAAAATTTATACTCAAGAATAAAATTAGTGAATCAAAGATAGAGAGAAAGAAAGATGATCATTGAAGAAAGGCGATCACCAAATGGGATTTTCTCTCGGTGTTGTTGCTACCGATGTTGTTGAAATGTGTTCCCGATGCCTCCTTATATAAGAAAAAAATCAGCATCCAATAATGTCTTCGCATAAAAATCATGTCACCACGTGAATTAATTAACGCAGTCTTGGACCACGTTAAAAACACCACATTTAAAGAGAAATATCTTGGTGCTCCAATTGAGGAGGCGTTACAGGGTGCGCCAACCAGGAAGGTGCCCAGCAATTCTCTCCCAATACCCCCTTAGTCGCCTAATTAAGAGAAGTCTCCCATATGGAATCAATCTCCCATACCGGTGTATGTATTGTTCAAGTGGGATATCTCATCTCATTTTTTGCAGAAGACACCCTCACCCCTTCAAATGAAAACATAAAATCCATTCATGGTTTCAATAAGATTAGTGAGGACTATAGAAATTGGATCAGACAAGTGGTTAATCATGAAAAAATTATCCTATTCATTTCCTCCCACTACTCCGACCAGCATTATAATATTTTACAAAGAATCATGGGAATCCACAAAAGAGACTTCTCGATGGATTATCTATGTTATACGGTCTTCACAGGTCATCTCTACATCCAATAGTTTGATAAGATATTTGGAAGTATCACTAGCCAAATTGTGAATTAGAAGAATCACTTACTTTTTTTGGATGTAGAATCACATTGGATAATAGTGTTTTAATATCCATCCCTATGAATGTAATTTCAGCTCTCGATGTGCTGAAGGGATTCATTTTGGGTATTGAAAAGATACGTGCAAAATTCATCTAGGATGATCAATTTGAGGGGAAACATCACTAGATTTCTTAGAGGGGGATGGATAGTCCACTGAGGGAGGGGGAATCAATGTTAAGAATTTTTCTAATTATATACAATGCTTGCGTGTGAAAATGGAATAGGAAATAATTGAATAATTTATGATCTAGGGAAGGATTATTGTAGATAATACGATAGTGACATGGTCATGATAAGAGCTCACTCATCCTCCCTTCAACACATGCTCCAACCTCATATATTAAATCTCTAACCTCACACTTTATGGATTTTTGTAAAGGGGGAGATCAATTTTAGGTATCAAAATTGGGTGGGCACAAAGCTTGTATTTCCTAACTATTCAACCCTGAACCTGATTTTCATGCAAGCTAGAATGTACCCAAGATTCATCCATGTAGTGCTAGATAATGCTCAGCGCATTACTTTTGACCTCATTGAGCTCAACTCGGAGCCGGATCATTGTGTATTTACTATATCCTCTTCAGGAACTTTTTTGAATATGGATTATTATTGAGTGACTATGAGACAAAGTGACTTGAATAACTGAGGGAAGATCCTATGGAATACGAAGATCCCTATTAGATATAATTTTATCACCTGGTGTGTCAGGAAATTGGTGGTCCCTACAGATGAAAACATCAATGTAACATCCCGTTACATTTATCAAGTAATTTTACACCTTTTATAAGTCCCCTTTTTGTTAAAAATACTTTTATGTGATTTTTCAAGGTTTAGTGTAGACTGAAGAATAGGTACACATTGTGTACCTGAAGAAAATGTCGTGTACTTGGTGATGGTTGCATGTCGTGGATTGGGAGATTGCACTCTGAATAGGGAGATCAGGTCATGAGCTAGTACATGTCGTGTACCTGAGGTACACATCATGAGAAGATTAAATATAATTTTTTTCAACCCGAGGTGATGAGTTTTTCAGCGTATTTATCCAGCATGGCCTACACATCATGAACCATTGGTACAAGTTGTGACTCGAACCACTCCCAACTTAAAGTGACGCATTTGGCTTTTTTAGTCGGTCTTTTTCATTCCAGACTTTGTGTCTCTCGACCTAGAAAAGTTCTGGTGCGTTTCTGAGAGACTCAACTCCTTCCGGATCAAACCAAATGGCTTGGGATCTTCGTTCTTATTGTGGTACGATTCTTGGGTAAGTGTTCCCCCTCATTATTCAAGTTTCTCTCTTCCTATCCTCTTGGGTTTTAAATGGATCATCTTTGTATTGATGGATCTATGTCTTGTGGTGTGGGATCTTCCTATTAGGAAGAGTTTTAAGGTATTATACACCTTCGTTCTTATTGATGGGTGCCTTTTCAAGTGTTGTTCTTCGGGGAATAGGTAGGTGGTTCTCTCCCAATTTTCCAAATTGATTACCATCATATTGCTTGTTTTATTTCAATCGCGGATTTAAATTAAATTGTTTAATCTTTCTCTCAATTTATTTGATAAAAACTCAATTCCAATGAATTGGAGGATTTGAAATGGTTTTGACCTGGAAATTTAGAAAACCCCCAATTCCATTTAATTGGGGTGGGTTTATGGAAATTTTCTAATTTAAATGGTTGAATTTAAATTGTGGATTTGATGGAAGTGTTTTCAATTAAATAGTTGAATTTAATTATGAAAAGGAATTGTGAAAAGGATGTAATTAGTTTTGAATGAATTTCAAACTTACGAATGGATTAAAATAATTTGATAGAAACACAGTGGTTTTATCTTGTGAAAATGACATGTTTTTGAATAAAACCTAATTTGGTTTTGAATAGAAAGAAATTGGAATTTTTGAAATGGAAAAATGGGATTGATCATATTTTTAAGCAGTCTCAAAATAGTTCTCCCATCATGTAAGAGCACATGCAATCCTTAGGTAGTTAGTGAGTTATTTGGATACAATCTATGTTATGAAAACATTATAAAACATACTTGTGGGTAGTCACATTCTCGGCGGGTTGGTGACGAGTCTCCTTTGTCCAATGTCATAGGGACATGTGTATACATATTTTGATGAGTTCACATAGAGAGTGTGGAATCCTATAATGGGTTAATTCTATCGTACCTTTTGGCAGTTGACCATGTTTCTCCCTTGTTTATTTATATTTGAGATATAAATGTATACCAATGTTTGTTTGAACTCCTTTCCATACCTTCTGAATTTATATAAACTATTTTATATAAATGTTTTAGATAAGCCTTTTTTTTATAAATATTCCATCTCTTGTAAAGTAAGTCCCGTGATTTAAATGAATTTTCCATCATATAGAAAATATTTAGCATGTTTTTTTAAATATGCATTTGAATTTCCGAACCTATTTATTTTGAAAATTGAAAGGTTTTATTTGGATAATCTATATTTGGAATCTTTTATGGAATCTTTGGTGGTATCCTACTAGGCTTAGGCTCACACCCTAATTTTTCCTTCGGATGTTTGTAGACTTTCTCCTTTCAGGCTTGAGCAAAGGGAAGTGATCTATTGGAGGTGGATCTAGCTGTTGAGCTTTGGACTTGGTGAGTTGTGTCCTTAGGGACTTTGGGGATGTTTCCTATTTTAGTACTTGGGTTTTATAACTTTGGATTTATGCACTTTTTTATTCTGGTACCTTACTCCTGGTGGAGTTTCCTTTTGATATGTATATTGTCTTTTATCTTCACTTCCATATTCTTGTGGAAAAATTGTTCCCACTTGTATGTTTACGATCTCAGGTGCTATTCACCAGCCCATGGGGATCGGTAATTCCCTTCAGGTCATGTCAGGGCTGGCTTGGTTATCAGGTTACCAGGGTACCCAGGTTGGTTCATGAAAAATTGGTATCATAGGAGGCTGTTAATCTTCCCTCTTTCTTGAAGTCAGTATACTTTATTGAGATATTTTTGGGACTTAGGAGGTAGTTGCGATTGAGTGCCTGTCTGGCTCTCATTACAATGAACCTTAAGTCTCTAGGGGTGTTTAGAGAAATACATATTTTGGATTAGTTCTAATGTTTTCCCTATTTATATTTGGATAGAGAGAAATCCAAATCCTTTTTGTTCCTTATGTTGAGAACATTTTCTCTTTTAACTCAGTTTGGGTGTCAATATAATGTCTTCTTTTATATTCTGATGTTGTGTAGCATCATACCTCTGAAAAGACCTGCGAATGAGATACAAGAAAAGGCTTCTTCTGAAAACTAGGAAAAAAATCTTGTTGTTGATCCAAATTTGGTTTAGATGATTGTGCACATTTTCCATGCTCTGGGACATGGACCACCTCCAGTTCTCGTTCAAGATCTAGCATTGTATCCTCAGGGGGATGTTATTCAGAATCATTCTCAAGAGTTCCTTCACTAGAAGCCACTAGTATTCAAAGGCACCACTGATCCTCAACATGCTCAGGAATGGTTGGGCAAGAGAGAACATCTGTTTGAGTTCTTGGAGATGCTGGAAGTGATCAGGGTGAAGTGATCCACCTTCGTCCTGAAGGTACTGAGTGGGAGATTTTGGGACACAATGGAAATGTGAGAGAAGCATGAGGGATTAGAGTGGAAGGAATTCAAGGTTATTTTTACCAATCATTTCTATCCAGATTAAATGGTTTTGGCCAAGTCTGTGGATTTTTTCAATGCTGAGAAGGACGACAAAACTGTGACCGAGTATTCAAATCGCTTTGCTAAGTTGGTGCAGTTTTCACCTGAGATGGTATCTAATGAGAGGATAAAGGCTTGAATTTTTGAGTTGGGAATTCGATTAGATATTCGTTATCTGGTTTTCTCACCGAAGCTGTCCTTGTATGATGATGTGTTGGATAGGGCGATGATGGTTGATATGGACTTGGCTAGAAAGTCGGGGTTGATGAGAGTTACTTTTTATGCCAGTGGCATCATTGGTTCCTTCAATTGAGAACGGAAGCGTGATGAACCTTGCAGCATTTTTCGACAACAGAGTCATTACAGACCTCCTACAGCTCCAGGAGGAAGTTCGTTGACTTACTAGTAGTGTGGAAATCCAGGACATTCTAGGAGGGTTTGCACTGAGCCACCCAAGAACTGTAGCTCCTATAGATGTTCCGGATACTTACAGAGGTTCTTCCATCACTTCTTTACATCACGTACTGGGGCAGGATCATCAGCTCCTCCTAAAATTTGGGGCAATCAAATGCTTCAATGATAAAAGGGTTCCAGCCACCAGATTCTGGAACGAACCTTCTTCACACAATGGAAGAGTCTCTAGAGGAACTAGACACGGGTCCAACAACTGTGAGAGGTACCATTACCACTGCTTCTTCATTAGTGACTGCTCTTTTTGATACTAGTGAATATTACTCTTTTATTTCAACCTATATTGTTAACCTACTTAATCTTCTTGAGGGGTAATTATCTTATGCAATGGATATTACTACATCCACTCCCAGTCCCTACTTATAAGTGGGATGATATCTCTATGGACTTTTTGATTGGGTTTCCTCATATCTAGAGAAAAAAGAATGCAATATGGGTTGTGATCAGCATGCTGACCTGTTGAAATAGTGGGTTACCTAGACCCAACAATGACATACTTTTAATTACCATGTCATTTGTACAGTTAGATATTCATGATGTTATCTTACCATTTTAGTGTATACTTTTCTACGTCCACTATTATAATGGTAATGTCCAAAGATTAATTATCGTATTGAGAGGTTATAGCAGATCCAATGCTATAATGAGAACCTCGAGATACAATGAAATTGATCTTAAATATATGTTCTATAGTCTAGATAAATCTTACTGACTGAAAATAGTAGATGTTTGACTATCAAGTGTTGGGGGTTCATAAGAATTGAGACTTCTTCTCATGAAGTTAGCACTTAGTGATCTCTAGTAATGAGATCATGAGGACAGACCTGCCAATATGAACACTACATGTTTTGGGTGTCATTGGTTGTTCCTATCTATAGACATGTGTATTGGTCTCCTGACTTGAGACCATTACCAATGCGTACTATTTGATTATGTACTTTGATTCAAGATAAAAACCATGACAATGAAGTCATGGAGAGGTAATTTTTATTGGGTGCATCGTTGGTGGTATGACATCGACTGAATGGTCAAGAAAGGATTTGTCGCTTCCAAGTTTAGGAAGTCGTATATCTCAGGCCTGGTTGATTAGGATGGTGCTGCCTTCATAAGTCTTTGGCTAGATCAGTACAAAGGTAAATCTATCTGGATAGATCAACAAATAATAAATCAAGATAAGGATGATGAGACAAGAGTGTGTCCTACTTTATGAGATATTAAATGACAAAAATATTATAGTACACAGTCAATATTCATAAGTTGGTAGTCGTTGCTATAACTATCCTTATCTATTAAGAGGCCATGATGGGTTTCTAGACTCCGCTCTTGGTCTGTGGATTTATTCACTGCTATCAAGATAAGGTCCTAGAGGGTCACACACAATAGCGTATTCAAGAATCCCCTCTAATCAGTTGAATAGGTATATAGACATAGTGGGCCCCGCCACAGGATCTGAGTATTGTCCAAGTTCTCGATCACCAAAAGAATTAAATAAATTAAATAATATTCAAGTTATGTATATTTGGGATTGAATTTATTTAATGTATTTACAAGTTTTGTAAATACAAGAAAAATATTAATCGAACGAATAATATTTTAATATTCAAGGTTTGTTTACTATTAAGTGGGATAGCGAGTCGAGTTAAATGACTCGGTTTTATCATGTAATATATTATATATATATTACAAGTATGTGATAAATTAATAAATAATATTGACATAGTTTAGTTCGTTAAAATTATTTATTTAGTGAACATTGAAATAAACGGGGGCCGGGGAACCCAACCGGGTATTTTGGAATTCCACTATAAATAAGAGAGGAGGCTCTCTCCCTTATGGTGCAATTCACTATTCACTCATTTCATGGAGTGAAATCCAGAGCCTCTCTCTCCCCCCACTCTCTAGAGAGAGAAGCTTTCGATCCATGGAGCTTGGATCAAGATCTTCTTCAAGCATCAAAATCATCTCAATGTGGTGATCATCGAGACATCGAAAGCATCGTCGGATTGCCATGCTAGCACCCACAATTCGACGATCGACATTCCAACAGATTTTTGGAGCGCGTGTGGATGATATAGAGGGATCCTTCTTTGGATCCTTCAAGAGACGATCACCATCAACTAGTTGCAGTCGACCACAGATTAGAATTTGAAATAGGTATGTTTTAATTTTAGTTTTGTTCTCTTAACAATTTATGTGAGATCCTTGGACCTCCCCGGGGCTCTGATCATCAGCGTCGACAAGTACCGTCGATCTTCTGATGAAACTTTTAAAATCCTAGGCCCACCGGATTCCACTACAAGCCCCAGAACCTAACAGTGGTATCAGAGGGATCGTGTAAATTTTATTTGCCTAGAAAATTAAATTTTCATTATAATTAAGTAGAGGGTTCAAAGATGGTCCTAACAGTTCAAACCAAATAGTGATCCGATTTCGAATGACCATGTTATGGTTAGTTTAAATTTTCAGATGGATCAAATTCACGGTTTGATCTCGGGTTCTAATTTTATTTCATCTTGTTGAACTGATTAAAATTCAATAGGTTCATTAGAAATAAAATTAATTGTGAAAATTATAATTTTATAATTTAATAATTTGCAAAATAATTTAATTATTATAATAATATATATATTATTATAATAAAAATAATATAATAATAAATTATTATTTTATTATGATAATTTTATTATTATTAAATTTCAAAGGCTATCATTAAGCCTTTGGAAAATAATGAGGAGACTTGGAAATTTTTTTGGGAAGACTTGAATTAAAAAAAAGAGGGTAGGGGAGGAAGACTTCCAAAGAAGTCTTAAAAAAACAAAGACTTTAATAAAAGAAGTGGGTCGGTGCGGGTCAAGCAAGAAAGAAGAAAAGAAAAAAAAATGTAGATTTTTCAGGGGTCTGGGCGGACCCCCTCTCCCTCCCACGGCGCAACCCTAGAGATGTCGCGGGTCACCTCTGCACCTGGTCCGTACACCGCAGAAGAGGAGCCAGCGGTTGCACCCCACCTCATTTGTAGGCCCGACCTAGCACCCAAGCCACCGCCCGGGCTGCTCCCAGCAGGCCTTCGCTATTCTGCCTTCCTGAGGGCATGCCGCACCAGACCATCAGGCATGCCACACTCGACCTCTGCGGATCCTGTCGCCCTTCCACCTTGCCGCTTTGCTCCGAGGATACTCCGCCTCCCGCTGGACCCGGAGCAGAAAACCTGAGCACTGACACCCCCCTGTATAGTCGCCGACCTGCAGAGGTTCCGAACGCCAGCTTGTAAACCATGCTTCTTCCTTCTGGGATGCCTCCATGTAGCAGGCCGCGACGCCGCATACAGAGCCCACTACCCTCCTGGTGAGCCAACTTCTTCCTCTCGCCTGCCTCACTTAGCGCTCCAGCCCATTCTCCGCACACAGCAGCTCGCCAGACTATCATCCGACCTCCTCCTAGCAGCACCATATTCCTTGCCTCCTCATCATACAACAACCCGAGTTGCATGTAGCAGCCGAACAGCCGAACGCTGCTCTCCTCTGGAACCACCTAGCAGCAGCAGTAGCTGCCAGACTCCATAGCTCTAGACACCTCGCTGCAACAGCAACGCTAACCCGGTGCATACCGGAACCCCACGTTGTGCCTTCTAGCCATCGCGCTGCTTCGGCCTCGCCGCTAGCAGTAACTCATCAGCAGGTATCCACCTCAGCGCGACCCTGCAAAACCATGGGCCGGTTCTAGAACCAAGTGAGGTATCTCACCCAAAACTCCCAATCAGGGCCTTGGGTGGGTCTGCCTAATCCAAAATGGGTTTAGACAGACCTGCCTGGCCCAGAAAACTAAGAACAAGTTTGGCCCAACTCGTTACGGGTGTGTGCGGGTCTGGCGCAACCCACAACGGGGCATAACGGGTGCTTCATGATTGAATTTAATTCTAATTAATATAATTAATTAATTTAATTAGAGAATTAAATTAAATTAATTAATTTATTAATTGTGGTTGAAAATAAATAAATTTTAATACTCGAATAAAATTAATTCAATTTAAGTATTAAATTGAATCGAGATTAAATTAATTTAATTTTGGCATTAAAATTAATTTAATCAATAGAACGATAATTAATTAAATTATTTAAATTATTTAATTCATTTAATTTAATTAAATAACCATCGTACTTAATTAATGCATTTTAATTTTTCCACACTTTATTTTACCCGCATTCTGGTCATGAGCACCGACCCGTGTATGTCACATTTATTTAATTAATTATTTTAACTACGTGCGATGATTGTAATTAATTAAATATATGGTCTTTGCATTTTCTTTCTTTTCAGTTAAAATGTATAAGGACCTGCGTGTCCAATCCACCTGATGTACATTTATACCCGAGTTCCCCTAGCCTGCGCACAAGTAATTTTGTAGTTCGGATGAAGACGAAGAACGATGTGGACCCCACCAAGATGAGGTGGTGCGCATTGATGAAGACGGTGCAAGACGACACGTGGATTCCACTAAGACGAGGCGGTACTCCAAGACGTGACATGGACCCGACCAAGACAGGGCGATGTTCCAGATGTGAAGCGAACATTCAAGACAGAGGGAAAGCTGCATCATGAGTCAAGATTCGACTCAGGTACGATGCCCTTAGGACGTTTAGATGCTCAAGATCAGTCATTTAGTAGTTTACCTTTATGAATTTATTTATTATTTTATGCATTTTAGAACAGCAGGAAAATACATAAAATAATAGATAATAAAATGCATAAATAAGCGGCGTATGTTTTTCTATTAAAGTTCAGTTGTGAGTGCGACAACATAGATGAACAAGTTTAATAAAAATGGATCACATTCGTTGAGAGAGAAACAATAAAACCCTCAAAGAAAATATTAAGTCTCAACAGCCTTCCATCATTCAAGTTTGAACAAAACCGAGTGTTTGGGTGCCGGTCATGCCATAGCTGAGGGTGCTCTTACTACAGAGGAGTTATTATTGAAGTGGCAGGTCGACTTAACTAAAATTGCAGCAAAGAAATAGCCATATCTAGCTTGTTGTAATTTTATAGGCAAGCGTTGAGTAAATTATTTTTGAAGTTGGGAATTCACTCAACAGATCAAGGAACCGCGAGTTAATGCGGTTGGCTAGCCAAAATCATACCTTGGACCCTCTGAGTAGTGGCGTAGCCATAGCTTGTAGACTATAAGGGAGGTTTAGGGATCCTTTCCACTAGAATACTCAAGAGTATTATAATTCTAGTATAGAGGGTTCCTATAATTAGAAAAAATTAGTGGGAGACATCTAATGATTAAATAATTAGTAATGTCAAATTTGGTAATCAACATAAAAAAGTACAATCTGCTAAAGTTTATTTATAGAGTATGGAAAGTAATACCACAATAAAACTATGATAAATATTATACATATTTAATGTATAAACTAAGCACGAATTTCTAAATAGTAGTACAGGCGCTCAGACACATTACTACTATATCGGAAATTCAAGGTGCTTGTGTCCAAACCTATTAATCCACCTTAGCAAGCGAGGGTGTAAATGCTTACAGGAGACTCATGAATTAAGCATATGATGGTTTTGTCATAATGATATCATCAATGTTTGATGTCAGTTGCAGTCGCTACATCATGACATGGATGATGTTACATGTAGTCTCATCTCCAAGAATTTTATGAGGAGAAAGCGAAGAAATATTTTAATGTGATGATTACACTTGTTTTGTGTAAAGTGAAATGCATTTTATAATCTTTCATGCCATCAAATTATTATACCCATTACACCCAATTACTCTAGTCTCGTTTAAGGATAAAAACAAATGACATGGAGTAACCGCTTAATTACCTTTAAGGTAACATTCACCAAGTAATAAGAATATTGGAGATAATGTCATCTTGTATTCTTATGGCGAATAAATTGAATGATAAGGAGAAAAGGCCTATGGAATGTTACGCCAAAGGCACCTTCATCATTTCCTTCAAATAAAAGTGTTTGGTTGCTTAAAATTAGGTTATTTTCATCACATATTAGAAATAAATTTATGGAAGTTTAATAATGCAATAGACTAAAATACTAGAAGCAAGTACCTGCTTCTTGTTTAGTTAATATTCATCAAATAAAGGTATTTTTTTCTCACATACTTCTTGGGTATTAAAATATAATATGATATTCACATATATGTATTGAAATACAGTAACAAAGTAAGTAGAGAAACATTACTAGAAGTAATGTGTATTCTCCAAGCAGCTGAGAAATGGTGATTCCTAAGTCAGCGGTGCGAAACACCTAACTTGTAATTTCCCTGTGATTGATTAAAATTGAACAATTTGTAGAGTATAATTGATTAGAAAATAAAAACACGTATTTTAATTAAAATTTAATGCTATTAAATGTTCATTTTTTATCTTTTGGGCCTGATTTAGTGGATTTTAATTTTGAACATCTATTCTTATCATTTGTGCGTTTCATGTCTAATGTAAACCAATTTAGGCCCAATGATTCATCTGATTTTAAGGATTGTAATTATAAATATTTAAATTTGATATTTTTGGAACTATATCTACACTTAAATATGAACATTTTTCATTCATGTATCAATGGAGGATTCATAAAGGATTATGGGGATATTTGGCAATGAAAGGAAAGAATTATGGAGAAGGCAGATTGGACACCAGCCCATGGATGGGAATGTGGGACCCATAATACAAACCCAATGAATCACATATTTTCTAGGATTATAGAATTCATATATAGGAACAAATAATTCTTGAGGATATAGTGCTAATTAGGCCTCCATGATGGCAATTAAGGCGGACCAATTAGAATATTAAAATACGGGCCAGAATCTGTGGCCCATAATATAATCCCAATACATCGGACATTAATCTCGATTCACAACTCCAAATGGGCCCCAATTGTACAAGAGGTTAGGAGACATCCTGATATCCATTTTACTCTTCTATGGATCACTCTAATTTGGCCATCTAGAAGGTCATTTAGACACGTTTGTTCGTTGGTTGCAAGCTGGCTGCCACCTCGGGTCAAGAGTGGAAAAGTCCAAGCTCCACAAGCTTTCCACCACCCTAGGTGTACCATAATCAAGTGAGATACTTTGTACTATTGGAGGATCGAACTAAGGCTCTCAAAATGCCTATTTAAGTTAGTGGTGGTGGAAGAGTTTATCATATTTGAGTTTTTTTTTCATCTTAATGTTATGTTGCCAATTTGATGTTGTAATCACATTCCCTGAATTGTAAGTTCCTTGAATTACCTTAGCTTCTTTATAAAAGTTATCCATCTTCTATTTTTCTATTATTCTTCTTATCAATTTGATACCGTTTCCTTAAGGTGTGAAATTTTTCATACCAAACCTTGTGATATTTTCACACAATAGTGGAGTGATTGTTATTTCATTGTTTTTTACTTCTCCAATTCCTCCCTCATGAGTCTACTTTCCACTTCCATTGAAACCATAGGATAAATAGATGGATAAACCACTTATGGGTTG
The DNA here is from genome assembly GCA_963277665.1 of Viscum album. Classification (NCBI taxonomy): domain Eukaryota; kingdom Viridiplantae; phylum Streptophyta; class Magnoliopsida; order Santalales; family Viscaceae; genus Viscum; species Viscum album. The sequence goes on from OY728119.1 coordinate 376,722,632, forward strand.
ATCCAAGGGAGTATCAAGGGGCTGTATTGGATGTTATTCATCACAACCTTAATCTCTAATCACTTCTTTAAAATGAGATTTTTATTTGATGATTTTAAAACTTCTTCATCCTTATTGAATTTTAAGGCCACACACTTCAAGTGCTAATACGAACCTTTACGTTGGAGTGCTCGATGTTTTGATCCTTCAAGTGTATATGTGATTAGTATTATGGTGTGTAGGAATTAAACCTATGAGTGAAGATTTTGTTTGATCTTCTTAAATGAACTCATCTCAAATATAATAAATTGAAATAGTTGAAAAGAGAATGCATCCAATCCACCCCAAGTGATAACCTAGGATAAACTCATACTTTAAAATTGAATTAACTTCAGTGTCTTAGAGTTAACTTAAACCCCTATAAAATCAACCCAAGTTGTCCACTTCATAGCGAAAAATATTCCATAGAATGTACATGTCTATAGGTTTCTTCTTAGGTCTCTAAGGATTCGACAAACCAAGCTAAACTACAAGGACCGTTGTACCTTCATATCTTGGGTAAATTTGAGTGTGAATCAAATTTTGGTGCCGTTGTCAGGGACCTAAGTAAGTTATCTTAGACACTATCATCTTTTTTTCATCCCACTCCTCTTTTCTCACCCCCTCACTCCTATAGAAGGCAATTTTGAAAAAAATCCAAACCTGGGGAACCTCTCCCTACTTTGACTACACCACACTAGTTATGACGTACAGTGACCATCCTAGTTTATATTGGTGGGAAAATCAACAACCAATTGAGCCACAATATTTTAACTTCTATGATTCACAAAACATTCCAACCTATAATGATTTCCAATCCCATCAAATCCAATTAGAACATCCTCCTATGGAATTCCAAAAAATCAATTATCCTTATGGAATAGACCACCTGTCTCAACCCCTTATCCATCCTAATCCACATCCATTACTTGAAAAACTATGTCAACAATTGGAGATAATGAATTTTTAGGTTTCATCATTGAGATTAGAACTTCAAAACCTTGAGACGGTTATGGAACCCATTCTCACTCATGCTATCCCTTCCTCATCATTGATTGAAGACTCTTTTCTCCCACAAACCTCTCATGAATTTATTGAAGAATCATCCTTTGGATTTGGTATAAATAAATAGGATAAATTAATTTTTAAAGGGTATTTAAATCAAGAGGAAATTTATTTTTGGGATTCAAAAGAGGAGAATTTGACATCATGTATTGAGTCTCATGAATATAACTCCATTGATGATTTTTCAAAAACACCAATCACTGAACCATTAAGAGAAATCACAAACTTTGAGTCCATACCCATTCCTAAAACTAATCATTCCAAATTATTAGTTGAACATTATATTAAAAAGGATCCAATTCTGTTGAGAAATTTTGAAAATGAAACTTTGAATCAAAGCGCAAAACTATGTCTGAATTTACTATCTAAACCGAGCTTAAAATTAGTGTTCTTCCTTCCTCTCTCAAGTATCCCTTTATAGTGTATAACCATTACCTTTTATATGGAATTAATTCTTCTCTTGAAATTAAAAATGTAGGAATGATCATTGATGTCTTAGGCAAGAATAGAGAAGAAACTAGATTCACTATTTTTGATATTCCTTGGATTTACCCACTCACTTTATAACATAGATTTGTGAATGAAACAAATTATGAACATAGAATCAATATAAACCTAGTAGAATTGGTGAAACATGTGGTCCTTAAATTGTTGAAAGTTGGTATTGGGTAAGTTGTGGGGTTCAAGTCGAGCTAATGACGTTAAACATAAGCGTTGCACGAAAGGCAACCCTTGGTTTTCATGTTTCCAATATTTGTGAATCTTATTTATTTTTCAAATAGGTTTAATAAATCATTTTGATATTTTAAAAATAAAAAAATAAAAAAAATTAGACTGTTGACCTGTTCTTCTATTATGAGTATGGATGGCTATGAAAGGGGAGCACCATATTCATTCGTGTCACGTGGTGTGATACTTGAGTAATACCTTACCCTGAAATTTAAAAAGAAGACAAAGTATCATCAGTTTATTTTTATGTGTTTCAAAGGTAAAAAAAATAATTAAAAAAGGGGGACACACCGTAGGCCATGGGGCAAACCCCGTCACAACCGGCGAAGCCGTGGGGATTCGAACCTGGGATCGAAGGGAGATAGGGGCGCATGCTTACCACTGAACTACGACTTATTGTGCTTCCTTATTATATATTATATATATATATACTTATATTTCACTTTCTTTATTATATATATATATAGTTGTTTTGGTTTTTCCTTTTTTTTCCTCTAGGGAATTATCAGAGTGAGATTGAGATCAGGGGATTAAAATGGAGCAACAAGAATTTCAACTTCAACCACCAGGTGACTTCATTCCATGATCCTCATTTTCAATTTCCTTTTTGAACTCCCATTCTCTGCCTCTAACCCATTATAAATTTTCTTTTCATTAAACACTGGGGACAATGTTACTTTAAGTTGGGGGGGAGAGATAAAATAAAATCGCTTTTTCTTTGTAAAAAAAATGAATGATTAGAAAAAAAAGTGTGACTTAATGGAAGGAAAAATTTCTCTAACCTTGAACATGATAATATACATTGTACACTTTAAAACCAAATATCAAATAATTTAGCATGCCCTGGTTTTTATTTTAATCCATTTATAATTTCATGAGCATATATTTTGGAAAGTGTGGCTCTCTAATGTGATATTTCATGGTTTATATTTTCATCCAAATAAAAAAAAATCACAACACACGTCCTTTGGATAGTGGGGTATTTGTTTGATTTCATGGGGTCCCCCAAATAAATAGCATAGGTTTTTCAATCATTTTAGTTATAATATGTGTATTCAATAAAAAAATTAAAAAAAACAATAAATTTGCATGTATAGCAATGAAATGACCTAATGCGTGGCTTTCGACATTTGGGGATCATGACTCCATATTTGTATAGCCTAGAGTTAGTAATTTTATCTCTATTTTTGGTAATTTGTATTTTATTTTGATTGAGTTAACTTAAGATAATGCCTGAGTATATGGGCTTCACTTGGTGCCCTAAGGTCTTTGAGCTTGGGAGTCATCGACAAAGTCTCGGTATAGGGGTTGACTCTTTTGAGTGAAATTTCAATTACCAAGGAAAAATTGCAAAAAAAAAAAAATACAATAATTTTTTTGAATACTAATATTAATATTGAAATGTGATTCCACCTAGCGCTTCTATCATTTCTCTCTTGAATAAAGACGAACTGCCATGGATAATGCGATGCACAACACATCATCACTCTTAATTGATATTGGATGAAATATGGCATTGAATTTGAAAAAAATGAATGGTTTTGGGATTGCGATCTTCTTGTGAAACTTTATTGTATTAAGATAGTTTTATGGGTTTCATGATTGTTTGGTATAAGGGTTTTTGGTGATCATTGTTTATTAAAATGTTTTTGGAAAGGGAATTCGAATTTCATATTGTTGAGATACATTTTTCTCGGGACTAGAAAATCTCATGTTTGGGGGTGTGATTAGCCAATAAAAATACATATTTTAATTAAATTTTAATGGTATTAAATGTTCATTTTTTATCTTATGGGCCTAAGTTAATGGATTTTAATTTTGATCACCTAGTCTTATCATTTTTGCACTTTATGCCTAATGTATATCAATTTAGGCCCAATGATTCATCTAATTTTAAAGGATTGTAATTATAAATATTTTAATTTGATATTTTGGGAACTGTATCTACACTAAAATATGAACATTTTTTATTCAGGGATCAATGGAGGATTCATAAAGGATGATGGAAATATTTGGCGATGAAAGGAAAGAATTATGGAGAAGGAAGATTGGACACCGGCCCACTAATGAGAATGTGGGACCCACAATACAAACCCAATGAATCCCAAATTTCATGGGATACTAGAATAAATATAGAGAAACAAATAATTATTCAGTATCCAGTGCTAATTCAGCCTCCATGATAGCAATTAAGGTGGCCCAAATAGAATATCAAAATCTGGGCCAGAATCTGCGGCCCAGAATATTATCCCTATACATTAGACATAACTCCCGATTAAAAACTTCAAATGCACCCCCATTGTACAGGAGGTTATAAAACATCTGGAGATCTGTTTTCCTCTTCTATGTATCACTCTATTTCGTCCATTTATAAGATTATTTCGAATCGTCTATTCGGTGGTTGCAAGCTGGCTTCCACCTTGGGTCAAGAGTGGAAAAGTCCAAGTTCCACAAGATTTACACCACCCTAGGCCAACCATAATCAAGTGAGATGCTTTGTACTATTTGAGGCTCAAACCAAGGCTTTAAAAATGCCTATTGAAGGCAGTGGTGGTGGAGGAGTTTATCATCTTTGAGCTTTGTTTTCATCTTAATGTTATGCTGCCAATTTGATATTGTAATCGCATTCCCTCAATTGTAAGTTCCTTGAATTACCTTATCTTATTTATAAAAGTTCTTCATCTTCTCTTTTTCTATTCTTCTTCTTATCACTCTGATAACATTGCCTTAAAGTGTGAACTAGTTCATACCAAACCTTGTGAGATTATCACACAATGGTGGAGTGATTTTTATTTCATTGTTTTTTTTACTTCTCCAATTCCTCCCTCATGAGTCTAATTTTTACTTTCATTGAAACCATAGGATCAATGGAGGGCTAACCCACTTATGGGTTGATCCAAGGTAGTATAAAGGGGATGTATTGGATGTTATTCATCACTACCTTAATCTCTAATCACTTCTTTAAAATGATATTTTTATTTGATGATTTTAAAACTTCTTCATCCTTATTGAATTTTAAGGCCACACACTTCAAGTGCTAATACGAAGCTTTACCTTGGAGTGCTCGAAGCTTTGATACTTCAAGTTTATAGGTGATTAGTATTAGGGTGTGTAGGCATTAAACCAGTGAGTGATGATTTTTTTGATCTTCTTAAATGAACTCATCTCAAATATAATAAATTGAAATAGTTGAAAAGAGAATGCATCCAATCCACCCCAAGTGATAACCTAGGATCAAATCACACTTTAAAATTGAATTAAATTCGGTGTCTTAGAGTTCACTTAAACCAATATAAAATCAACCCAAGTTGGCTACTTTATAGAAAAAAATAGTCCATAGAATGTACGTGTCTATAGGTTTCTTCTTAGGTATCTGAGGATTCGACAACCCAAGCTAAACTACAAGGACCATTCTACCTTCATCTCTTGGGTAAATTTGAGCGTGAATAAATAACCAAAACATTTATCTCATATTACCTTAGGACATAATGAGACATTATTCCAAGTTTTGGAATTAATGTTGTTTTTGGTGTAACATACTCAACAAATAGTTCAGGCATACTTTAATCAAAGGAAATATTTGATGAATATAAATGTAAGACCTTCCCAATTGTAGAAATATAATTCTTTGTCAAGTAAAACTAAAAGTAGATGTCATGAATATAACCAGTATGGTATTTAGGCTCGGTACATATAAACACATTTGGTATTATTAACATCCTTAGTTTAGACAAAGAAACATTTAGAAATAAAGGTTTGCCACAAAGCTTCCGAGGTTAGTTCAACAAGACAGTGTGAACTATTCCAAATGAAAGAAAGAGGTAAAAATACTTCATAAGATTCCTTTATGTTATTAAGGAATGTAATAGTGAAGTATATGAATGGTCAGAAAATATGAGTTTCTTCGGATCTTCATGCATAAGAATATCTTGACTATGAAATCGTCAATCACGATAATGTAGTATGAAGTAATTCCTAAATGCATGTTACCTTATCTACATCACAATATTGATGTTTATAATGAGGATCAATGATGAAGTCTTACATGTTAACATTGATCAAAAAAATGTATCATCTAGCAATTCCTAAACGCACATTTCATACATCAAAGTTATGATTTAAGTAGTATCAATGTCGCAACCTATAGTAACTTCCATTATATTTCATGATGTGCTTTGTAAATAATGATTTAAACCCATAACCAATGTGCCAACTAAAATGACAAATGGATATCATACGAGTCATAGTATGATAAAAATTCATTATGTCCTAGATCATGTTCGATGATTCAAAGAGTTTGTTAACATATAAACAAACATGCATCAAGCTGAACACATGATGCATCTATGGTAATTATCCTAGTGGTTACTAAGGATATTACCCAAATCCCTAAGATATAAAAGATATAGTCAAGTATTAGACTGCATTTCTATATAAGGGTGAACATATCTATTAGAGATAGTGGGAGCTGAATTTACTTGTACTTAGTCAATGATCGAGATGCACAAAAGGTTGGCATAGGAACAAGTTCCACAAGTACATGTGGAATAGGTATGTTTCAGAGACACATACTACATAGGAAGAATGACACCATGGTGTTGGTTTTATATTCACCACGGTCGGTGATATATTATTCATTAAGAATATTAAATACTATAAGTATGCATTGTATGGAAATAAGCTAAGATTGACAAATTTAAAATTCAATAATGGATTCCTTGTATCAAATTGCAAAGGGGCTTATAAATTGAATACTATGGTGGGTATTCAAATCAGAAGATACATGGATGGTATAAGCATGGTACCAATAAGGCTCGATTGGTTATACCAAGTCGGTATGCCTAAATCCATTAGATTTTTACTTTTCATAGCTAACTTCTAAGATCATTCTATTGGTCATTGGATGTCAAGATCATCTTTCATGGATGGTGTCTATATGACGCAAGCAGAAAGGGATGATGACATCATACGGTTCCAATAAAGGTTTCAAGTTACTGAAATCCAGTTCTGGATTAAAGTAAGTAATAATATCTTACCAAATTCATTATAAATGAATATTTTCCTTGTGGTTACCAAAGGTTAGTGGGAGATCCAAAGAATTGAAAGTGAAATATGTTCAGAAACATATGGAAAACAAATCTTGGTCTTACTGTTAGATAAGACCAGTTTAAAAGAAATTCTCTAATGATTGACTTCAAGTAGCAAACTAAGTTCTAGGGAACATGATATAATGAGGTAGATCCATAGGTTGCTTGGTCATATTTAATCTTACATATAGTGAAATTTTATTGAAAAATTCAAGTTAGAAGAATTCAAGTTTATAATTGTTGCCAATGTCACATGGATTAATCTCTCCAGGTTAACATGTTCAGAGCATGGGAAGAGATTAATGTTGTGATTTGAGTTCCATAAGCTTTAGTGACGGATCAATCACATATTCCATAATATGTACAATAATTGATATTTACATAATATACTTTATTGTAGGAAGATATCAATTACATCCAGGAGCACTGCAAGGGAAGCAGTCAAAACTAAAATCTTGTACTTCAGTGAGTACAAATGATATGTGCCTGGAATATGGAGAAGAAGGTATACTAGTTATAGTGGTATACAAACTAGTAATCCATAGATTAATTTTTTCTAGTATCATAGTTAGGCAAAGGCGATGAGTGAGTCAAGCTAATAAAATCTTATTGTATCCATACCTACAAATACCGAGTATGTTGCAGCTTCTAAGGCAACTAAGAAGTAGTTATCAATCACAACGATTTTTTTCTAGTTCTTGGATTCACACCTAGTGAGAAAAGTATTACCATAATGTAAATTATGATTTTATTACTAGCCAAGTTGTCAAGTTATGACAATGGAAAAAAGTAATATACTTGGGGATACCTTATCTTGAGAATATTTACTCAAGGAGATGAGGTCACATACAATAGATATGCCACGTGGAAAAAACATGGAAAACCCAGTAGTTAAATCCATTACTCATAAAAAGCATGATTTTATCATGTGAGTAGCTTACAAGTTTGTTAAGAAAGTTGGCTCTAGTGTAAGTGGGAGTGTTGAAATAGTGGGTGCCCTAGACCCATCTATGAAGTACTTTTGATTACCATGTCATGTGTACAGTTAGATATTCATGATGTTATCTTACCATTACAGTGTATACTTTTTTTCATCCACTATTATAATGGTGATGTCCAAAGATTAATTGTCATATCGAGAGGTTATAGCAGATCCCATGATATAATGAGAACCTCAAGATACAATGACATTGATCTTAAATATATGTTCTATAGTCTAGATACATATTACTAACTAAAAACAACAGATGTTTTACTATCAGGTGCTAGGGGAACATAAGCATTGATACTTCTTCTCATGAAGTTCTCACTTGGTGATCTATAGTAATGAGATCATGAGTATAGACCCGCCAATAGGAACACCACATGTTTTGGGTGTCATTGGTTGTCCTGTCTAAGGACATGTGTATTGGTCTCCAGACTTGAGACCATTACCAATGCGTACTATTTGATTATGTAATTTGATGCAAGATGAACCATGGAAATGAAATAATGGCGAGGTAGTTTTTATTTGGTGCATCTTTGGTGGTATGACATTGGCTGAATGGTCAAGAAAGGATTTGTCACTTCCAAGTTTAGGAAGTTGTATATCTTAGGCCTGGTTGATCAGGATGGTGCTGCCTTCATAAGTCTTTGTCCAAAGTTGTACAAAGGTAAATCCATCTGGATAGATCAAAAAATAATAAATCATGATAAGGATGTTGAAAAAAGAGTACATCCTGCTTTATGAGATATTTAACGACAAAGAGACTATAGTACACAGTCAGTGTTCGTAGGTTGGTAGTCGTTGCTATGACTATGCTTATCTCTTTAGAGGCCATGATTGGTTGCTAGACTCCACTCTTGGTCTGTAGATTTATTCAATGCTACCAAGATAAGGGCCTAGAGGGTCACACACAATAGCATATTCAAGAATCCGCCCTATTCAGTTGAATAAGTATATGGACATAGTGGGCCCTGCCATAGGGTTCGAGTATTGTCCAAGTTCTTGATCACCAAAATAATTATATAAATTCAATAATATTCAAGTTATGAATATTTGGGATTGAATTTATATAATGTATTTACAAGTTTAGTAAATACGAAAAAAATATTAATCAAACGAATATTATTTTAATATTCAAATGTTGTTTAATATTAAGTGGGATAGAGAGTTGAGTTAAATGACTCGGTTTTATCACGTAATATATTTTATATATATTACAAGTATGTGATAAAATAATAAATAATATTGGTGTAGTTTAGTTCATTAAAATTATTTATTTAGTGGACATCGAAATAAACCGGGGCTGGGGAACCCAATTGGGTATTTTGGAATTCCACTATAAATAAAAGGGGAGGCTCTCTCCCTTATGGTGAAATTCACTATTCACTCATATCATGGAGTGAAATCCAGAGCTTCTTTATCCTCCTGCTCTCTAGAGAGAGAAGATTTTGATCCATGAAGCTTGGATCAAGATCTTCCCCAAGCATCCAAATCATCTCATTGCGGTGGTCATCAGGACGTTGAAAGCGTTGTCGGATCGCCGTGCTAGCACCCGGAATTTGACGATCAACATTGTAGTGTATTTTTGGATCACATGTGGATGATCTAGAGTGATACTGATTTGGATCCTTCAAGCGACGATGGCCATCAACTAGTTGTAGTCGATCATGACTTCAAATTTGAAACGAGTACATTTTCATTTTAGTTTTGTGCTCTTAACAATTTATGCAAGATCCTCGGACCTCCTAGGGGCTTAGATCATTGGTGTTGACAAGTACCATAAATCCTCTAATGAAAAGTTTAAAATCCCTGGCCCACCGGCTTCCGCTGCGGGCCCCAGAACCTAATATGACCAAGTCGGCTCACTTTATACCAATTCAAGATACGACCAAAGTTGAGGAGTTAGGAAATATCTATGTGAAAGCGATTTTTCATTTGCACAAAGTTCCATATTCTATAGTCTCTGTTAGGTATCCTCAGTTTACTCCTTGTTTTTGGAGATGCCTTCAGGAGGCACTGGGATCTCAGGTTCGTTTGAGCATGGCCTATCATCCGCATTCGGGTGGACATACATAAAGAGATACACAAATTCTTGAGGATATGATTGGAGCCTGTGTCCTCAACTTAGGTGGGGCTTGGGATGATCACTTAGGGATGGTTGAATTATATTATAACAATAGTTACCAATCTGCAATCAGAATTGAACTTTTCGAGGCCTTTTATGGTCGACCTTGTAAATATACGTTGTGTTGGTTGAGGGATTGTGAAAGTTCCTTGGTTTGACCAAGCTTGGTGCAGAAGACAACAAAAAATATTTAGATGATACTTTAGAGGATTTTGACAGCACAAAGATGATATAATTCTTATGCTAATCGATATCATAAACCTTTGGAGTTTTTAGTTGGTGATCTTGTGTTCTTAAAAATTTCACCCCTATTGGGTCATCAGTGTCTTGGGAGGAAACATAAAATTTCTCCTCGCTTTGTAAGAACTTTCAAGGTTGTTGAGTAGGTGGGGGAAGGTTGTGTACCGCTTGTCACTTCCACTGAAGATAACTTTGATACATAACATGTTCCATGTATCCCATTTGAGAAAGTATCTATCTAATCCATCTTATGTTTGAGCTGGAGTGATCTTGAGATCGAGCCTAATTTATCTTTGACTAAGTGACCAGTCAGGATAGTTGATTATGAGACCAAGGTACTTCATGGGAGAAAAATTCCTTTGGTTTGTGTGCTATGGAAAAATGGATCTGATAATCACATGACATGGGAATGTGGGGCACTGATGAGAGAGCAGTGGCCTCATCTTTTTGGCATGGAAGCTTCTTTATAGGCTTTCTGAAGGAAGAAAGTTTTTATGGTGGGGAATTTGTAACATCCCGTTACCTTTATTAGGTAATTTTACATCTTTTCTAAGTACCCTTTTTGTTAAAAATCTTTTTATGTGATTTTTCTAGGTTTACTAAAAACTGCAGAACAAGTACACACCGTGTACCCGAAGTTCATGTCATGTACTTGGTGTTGGTTGTATGTTGTGGATTGGGAGATCATTCTGTGAATGGGGAGATCATGTCATGATCTGGTACATGCCGTGTACCTGAGGTGCACATCATGAAGGGATTAAATATTAGTTTTTCAACCAGATTCAGTGGGTTTTTTGGCATAATTATGCAGCATGGCCTATACATCATGAGCCCTTGGTACACATCATGAATCAACCTGTGCTCAGCTTAAAGTCACACATTTGGATTTTTTGGTCAATAATTTTCATTCCAAACTTCATGGATTTGAACTTGGAGAAGTTATGGTGCAATTTTGAGAGACTCAAATCCTTCCAGATTGAACCAAATGGGTTTGTATCTTCGTTATTCTTGCGGTGTGATTTCTGGGTAAGTGTTCCCCCTAATTATTCAAGTTTCTCTCTTCCTCTCCTCTTAGGATTTAAATGGTTCATATTTTTATTGATGGATCCATGTCTTGTGGTGTGGGATATTTCTACTAGGTAGAGTTTCTAGGTCTTCTACACCTTCATTCTCATTGACATGTGCCGTTGCGAGTGTCGTTCTTCAAGAAAGAGGTAGGTCGTTCCATCTCGATTTTCCAAATTGATTACCATCGTATTGCTCGGTTAATTTAAATTTCTGATTTTAAATTCAATTGATTAATATTTATCTCAATTTCTTTGATAAAAAACCAATTCTAATGAATTGGATTATTTGAAATGGTTTGACATAGAAATTTGGACAACCCCAAATTCCATTGAATTGTGGTGGGTTTATGGAAATTGTATAATTTAAATGGTTGAATTTAAATTGGGGATTTTATGGAAATGTTTTGAATTAAATTATTTAATTAAATTGTGAAAGGTAATTGTGAAAAGTATGGAATTGGTTTTGAACAAATTTCAAACTTTTTAATAGATTAAAATTATTTGATAGAAAACCAATGGTTTTATCTTATGAAAAAGGAATGTTTTTGAATAAAACTTGTTTTGGTTTTAAATGGAAATAAATTGGGATTTTTGAAATGGATGAATGGGATTGATTGTATTTTGAAGAAGTCTCAAAATAGTTCTACCATCATTTAAGAGCACATGAATTCCTTAGGAAGTTAGTGAGTTGTTTGGATATACTCTACACTACAACAACGTTTTAAAACATAGTTGCAGCGGGTCACATCTCGTATAGGTTGGTAACGAGTCTCCTTTGGCCAGTGTCTTAGGTACATGTGCATACAGATTTTTCCAAGTTCACATAGAGAGCGTGGAATCCTATAACTGGTTAATACTATCATAACTTTTTGGAGATGACCACTTTTCTCAATTTTTTATTTATATTTGAGATATAAATGTATGTCAATGTTTATTCAAACTACTTTACATGCCTGCTGAATTTAAATAAACTGTTTTATATGAATATTTTAGTTTTTCCATTGTTTTAGAAATATTCCATCTCTTATAAAGCGAGGCATGTTCTTTAAATGAATTTTTCATCATATTTAAACTGTTTAGAATGTTTTTTTTAAATATGCTTTTGAATTTCCGAACCTATTTCTTTTTAAAATTAAAAGATTTTAATTGTATAATCTATATTTTTCATCTGTTATTGAATATTTGGTGGTATCCTACTGGGCTTAGGATCACACCCCAATTTTTCCTTCAGGTGTTTGTAGACTTTATCCTTCGAAGCTTAAGTAAAGGGAAGGGGTCACTTATATGTGGATCCAACTATTGAGCTTTGGACATGGTGAGTTGTGTCCTTAAGGACTTTGGGGATGTTTCCTATTTTAGTACTTGGGTTTTACTACACATTCTTTATGACCTTTTGTATTCTGCTACCTTAATCCCAATGGATTTTCCTATTGATATGCATACTGTCTTTTATCTGCGCTTCCGAATTATTGTGGAAAAATAGTTACCACGTGTTTCTTGTATGAATCCAGGTGATATTCTCCAGCCCATGGGGATCGGGAATACCCTTCGGTTCATGTTAGGGTCAGCTCAGTTATCGGGTTACCAGGGTACCTGGGTTGTTTCTTGACAATCAAGTGAATGAGAATTCATCTGGTGTCAAGGTACTACTGTTATCAGATCCCACGTGAAGATACCTTGAATCATCAATTCTTAGAGAGATATTGGGAATGTATTGTATGGACATTCATCTACACATTCATTGGACCACCTACACAAGCCTCTTTTAGTGGAAACTTTCCCTTCCACTAGCTCTAGGGGTCAGGTATATATGGTCCAAAAATAAAGGCTCGATATATGATTCTTATTATAGGTTGTTGGATCATTTTGGAGGAGAGGAATAACGCATGTCATGAGGGTACCCATTACATGCAGATCGCTCTTTGTTTCAGAACAAAAAAATCTTATGGTTGATCTTTATCGATTTCTCCCCAATCGGTGGGAAGCCCCATAACTACATCATTCCTTGGCTGGGAGAGCCACTTGAACCATGGGTTTTAGTGTTAATATGGGATGGTGGGTTTTTTTTGGCTTCCACAAGGATTTGGGATCAAACTCAATACATATGGTTCATGAATTTTGGGTATCATGCATGGGGGAGGAGTGGTCTGGTACCCCTAAAATTATGTTATTCTTGCATTCACAGCCTACTTTGGCTGTAAGGATTCTCTTTAAGTTGAGTTCATTGTGCTACTCACTGGTCTTCACATGTGTCATGATGAGAATATTGATCTTGATGCTATAGAAATGGAATCTTCCACTATTCACAACTCATTTCTTGGGCCTAGGTCCATCCCCTGGTCCATTACCAACCTCATCCGTAAATGCAGGGGATTAATCAGTGCTCACACAAAAGTTATTCATACCTAGCATGAGGGGAAAAAAATTAATAACTTTCTCACTTTACTAGAAACCCAAGATGTTAGTTTTAATCATTTCTCTAGCCTTAGGTCCTTTAATATTGAGGGTGTGAACACTGTTAGAGGGTATTCCCTCAATCTCCATTATTTTAGACCCCTGTAGTTTTCTGTGTCTTATCTTTTAATTTTCCTTGTACTTGATTTCCCTCTACCTTAATAAAATATTAAATTTTGAATGGTGTCTGGTGTATTCTTCTAGATTACTTCTTGTAACTATGATGATATGTAGGTAAACCCAAATTATGGGTGGCCACATTAGGATCAAGCCCATGAATTTCTATGTAATTCCAAGTGAATACATCCCAATGCTACTTTATAAAGGTGACATATATCTCCTGTTTCTTAGGAGACATTGAAATAACTATTTATGTAACCCATGAGTCTTCCTCTATACCTATATTTACCTATCTGAGATCATAAATAGTGGTGAATATTCCTTTTTTTAATGTTGGTGGGGAATATTTTATGATCATCTTCACCTTATTATTCTGCTTTAATCTCATTGGGAGAGGGTGATGAAGGAATGTTTTCAATACTATGAGATAATGAAGGTGCATTTTTTTCCTCTATAAATGATGGGGTGTTGTTTCTAGATCCTGATAGTATTTAATAATTAGCATTATAGTTTGGGATACAATTTACATGCTCCCCTTCCTCTCCATCCACCTAAATCTTGGTAAAAGTAGGTGAAACCAGGTCATTTTCGGGGCCAAAATATGATGTGAGAGAATTTTTATCTTATATGAATGATAGTGAAATATCTATGAAATTTTAAATCTATAATGTGTGTACATTATCTGTAGTAACATTCTATATATTCTCTCTTTATTTTTTGTTATCACTGAGGGAAGAAGAAATATTGAAATCCTAGGATTTGGGAGATGCCATTTGGGGTATTTATATTTCTCAGTAGTGAAGTGAGAGAATTTTATGATCTAGATGGTGATGTGGGGTTCTCCTTAGATTTTAGAGACAAAGTGGAAGTACTTTCATCCGAGGAATCATTTTTGTTGTTGGGGTCATATCCTTCTCTTGTATGGATGGATTTAGTGGGCATGACTAATATCATGAAGATGAGAGAGAATGTGCCTAGACCACATGTCCTTCTCCTACCTCGAGGGTTGAGGGTGATATAATAAAAGAACCTTGGAAATTTTGGTCAGACCATTCCTATTTTAGATATTTTTAGGAGTGATATTAATTTACATGGGAAATAGGTTTATCTCTTCCTCTATCAGTGGCACCCGCTCCATAAGGGTAGCTACTTGGCCATCATATGACATGAAGGTGATCAGATAAACCATCTATTTATGTGGGATTCTCACAACTCAATGATTGCCTAAACATAGATATATTTCTTCAATATGTTTAATAAGAAGTATATAATCTTTACTAAATTCAAGTAATAGGTTAATAGGGTCCATCTCTAAACCATTGGGGGTAGTGATCTAGGTGATGTTCTTTATAGTAGGATATTGTCCCTCTCTCTGATACAGTCCCAAATTAATGAATTGATATTTGTGGGAATCAAAAGTGGTAAAATCAACATGAAGCACTCCTTCATGTCCATTGATGGAACATTTTGGACATTGGTGGTGTGATGAATGCACCACTTCATATAAGTGAAGCCACGATATTACTATCAAGACCTTGAGAGATGTATCCTAATGAACAACCATGAATTTAGAATTAGAGACATGATCACAAAATTGGGTCTTGATCTTTATTTAGCTAAAAGGATTTTGTTCAATTTTTTCATACCCTTGAATTATCAAAGTAGAGGGAGAAAAATTAGCTTCACTATGACCTAAGAATCATAGGGTCCAGATCAAAATGATGTTGATCCTATAACTATTGTCAATGAGAGCTCGATGAATATACACATCATCTAGATTTAAAAAAATGTGAAAGGTATTGACATTCCCTTGTATGGAGGTCTCCCTAGATTTCTCTATGAAATAATTGACCATTTTTCACTTTACAATGTCATTTTATGCATGATATACTTTATTAGAAGAGGCCTCACCTTTAAATTCTTGAGGTATTTGAAGAGCCTCAACAAGATCCTCCTAGATATCCTTTAATAAATGAGGCCCAAATTGGATCTAAAAATTTTATATAATAAAGACATTATATTTCAAGATATAATACTTTTGGTTTAGAGGTCTACGATTCATTGTGTGAGGATAGTCCTTGGTCTGAGGATGAGGAGTCATATTTTCATATGCTAGTGGTTTTATTCCCTGATAAAAATATGAATAAATTATGTTCCTCTATGAGTTAGGATAAGTTTATTTTACCACATTTTTATTATGAGCATATGATAATTTATTTAATAATTGATCTTCCTGTATGATGAGACCTAAATGAGCTTTAGTTAACTATGGATTAGATTTTATCCCCTATTCATCTCGTTAAAATGAATGTATTTGGGTCTATGTGGTGTATATTATTTTAGTAGGGACGTGACCTGAATATTAAGATCCATATCGGCCTCATCTTCCTTGACCCCATCGTCCTTGAAAACCTCTTCCTCTCTCTCTGATTATGAGAGGGGAATTCGAGGTCATATGTGTTTTATTTTTTAGTGAAGGGATCTTCCATGTGAATTATATTAATAGATTTGAATAAAAATTATTCATCTGATGAGGACTCAATTTTTGGGGTCGGTTTCCATTGAACCATTTTGTGGGGAGATTCCTGTTGAACCATTTGGTGGGGTGGCCCCATCAAACCATTTAGTGGGATGGTTCCCATTAAACTGTTCGGAGAGGTAGTTCCCTCCCTCCCAGTTCTAGAGGCATGGTATCTTAGAGGGTTTAATTTGTCTTAGGAATCAATATGGGATCCTATTCTTGTGTCTCATTTCTATTACCCAGATGATTCTTGTTCTTAGAATACTAACTCTTGGAAGGTTTTGGTTCTGAAGAAGATAACTCGATTATCACAGAGAAATTTGGAGTCACAACTGATTAATTCAATTGTTCTATAATAATGGAATGTACATGGTTGGACATTTATTTGGTTATCTAATCATCAAATTTATATACACCCTTATTATAAAATTCTTCCCATTCTCCTTATTATTCAAGTGGGATGGAATATACATAATTTTCTTATTTTTGTGTCTTACATAACTTAAACTTCTATAGAATCTACCATATTTTGAAGGTTTTATTTAATGAAAAATCACTCTTAGATGGTAGGACCTAACATTCAGTGGTAGGGATAATAATTAGAGTATTCTTTGATGCTAAATTGATTAGGATATCTAGGTTTTGGTATCTTTAAGAAAAAAAATCTATAGGTACATTTAAATATCTAGGAACTTTCTCATTTTAGAAAGAATAAACTTTATTCTTATTCTCTTTATATGGCGTACACCTCTACTCTTTTCTCCCTTCATGGTGAAGGGATTATTTTTTTTGTTTTTTTGTCATTAAAGAGGGGGAATTGTGTAATATTCCACAGGTTTAGGTGTTAGTGCTAGTGTTTGTGGATGGTTTAAGTGTAACAATTTCTATTTTTGGTTTTCCAATCCTCTTTCCCAGAGTTGTTAGTGCTGGCTGAGGCTTGATCTTTGTCCACCTAATAGAATATTCCAACCTTTGGGAAATTGTATCAAGGTCATGAAGCCTACTCAAGTAATTTATCTTGATGTGATATGTTTTTAATTCATCACAAATATTTTCAATATAAATTTTTATAAACTCATCTTATGGTATTTGCAGGCTCAAGGAGTTGGTCAATCCATTCCACCTAGAAATGAAGTCAGATACTCTTATTATTATTTTTTTTCTAATTTGAGAGATCAAGGACTTTTTTATTTGTTTGTGTCAAGAAAAAATGATATAGGAATTGACGAAGTAGGTCCTCCCACCCTGTGAATGATCTTGTTTGTAAACTGGTGTACCAAATAAATGTTGGTCTATCAAAAATTTTCACAAATCATATAAGCTTAGTTGCCTCTTACTGTCCACAAGTTCCCATCATGGGACATTATTGAGATATAAATTGTTCCAGTTTTTTTAGGTCAATATTTTCATTAAAGGTTAGTAAAGTTAGATTCCTGAAGTTAGGTGGAGGATGAGTCACACCTACCCATTTGAGGTATGTATTTCGTTTTTAGTTTTGCTGGCGCATGCCACCCATCCATGACCTCTATTCAACCTGTGTGAGACTCAATGGGTTTGATAAGCTCTAAGGGTATAGTTGGTTGTTAATACATTTTTTTAGAGGAGACGGGTATATCTTGATATGGTTGGCTTACCTATGTCTGTTGTTAATGAATAGTATAGGTCATCTTAGGGTAACTTTCTTGACATAGTTTCAGCTACCATGCCAGTGAAGGAAACTTCAAATCATCCTCATTCATTGGGTCCAGGCTGGTTATTTATTTGAAAACCAAGTTGTTTAGATAACTAGATCCTCCAATTGTTAGTGGAACAAAATCTTCATTTTGGGGAAATGTTTTCGAAGGATAGTTACAAGTCTCAACTCAAGGTGTTTTCTTAGCATGAATGTTTCATTTGATTAGTTTAGTGTTACATCACTTTAACTCCTTTATTTCCAGATCATATTGTGAATATCTTTCCTCGATAGTAAGAGGCTCAAATTATTCAGGTTGTGGATAGTATGTGATTAAACCTTTACATTTTTCTTTGGCTAAATACTATTTGGAACTTGGTAATAGTATATTCGGGGGAGCCCCTAAATTCTAGGTTTATCTTTGTTGATGAGTGAACATACCTTCTATGAAATTTCTACTGTGAACCATATTATGGACATAAACTTATGCATCCTATTATTTTATATCAATTCCATGTTCTAGATCACTGGTGGGATCAATTTTTATAACATTAACTGATGTATAATATGATATTGAGATTATGTCCTCATTAGGAGGTGAATGAGATTAGTTTCTTTTGGAATATCAATCAAGAAGAGAACCTAAACTCTTATTTTCCCTTCCTTTCTAGGAAGACCATTTTTGTGTGTTCCCTTTGTGAGGCTTCACCATCTCCTTCCATTATTTTCCTAAAGCTTGTTTTTAGATAGTTATCCTAAGATAATCTCTAGACACTTTTGTCAAGTGTGTCCCCAAAGAGAGAGATGGGTCATGATTTGAGAAAAACTGTATGGGTACCTTCAATAAAATGTTCCATGGCCTAGAGAATACATAATTTCATGGAGTAGGTGGAGGTCTTGATAAAAATACCACCATCCCCATGGGCTAGGGATGTCCCTATATTTTCATTTCTACAACTACCACCACCACTTCCCTTATAATTTTGTGGGATTTTGTTCATGCATGAGAAAGATATAATGTATGATCCGAGAATGATCTAGTCCTTATTGAGTGTAGCACCACAACTAAGGACCTAGAATTTTTTAAGTGATTGAACTAATAAACCTTTATGGGGGCTTGATATAGTATCCTTTAATTGGTTCTCTCTCACTTAACTTATTGTTTCTACAATTTGGTCATGGAAGGATCTTATGGAATATACCATCTAGAATGTGTAGAACCAATGCCTAAGGTTTGTCCCAAGAAAATGAAATTTCATGATGTCTATGACAGTGGGATCAATTTACTGAGGAATAGAGTGAAATTTAATACTCCATATTGAAGTCGTCCTCTAATGCGTACATCATATGAAACATCATCGATAAATTGATGCAAGGACTTCAAATCATTTTGGAGGGTGCGTTATATATCTCTATAATATTTCCCCAATTTAGATTATCCTTCAACTGAAAGGGATATTAGGTCAATCTTATAGCAGAATTATTCTACTACCTTGATGTGGTTTTCATATTCCATGTAAGGTAGTGGTTTTTTCTTCTGATGAAGAAGATTCATCCATAAATTTAAGAGAAGATGGTGTATGAATTCCTATGTCAAAACTTTCAAAATACCATATAGATATGTGGCTATGAGATATAACATTACTGTTATGTTGTCTTTGGATAATTATTTCCTTACAATTACTTTACTCTCTTCATATCTGGTGAGAGATTCTTCCGCCTGATATAACCGAAGTAGTTTCTTCCCATATACCTTGTTGAGGGAAGTGAGATCAGTTGTAATATTATCTATTATATGGGAGGCCAAGTGATCCAAATGTGGGACAGAAAATGATTGATGCCTTGGGATATATTATGGTTGAGAAACAATATCACTCATCAAGGATAGGGTACTTGGTGTGGCTAGCCTTAATTGTTGAAGTGCCTCATGATATGATGAATTTCTCAATGTTGGTTTGACATGGGGAGTATCTTATTTTCAAATTGATATGTCATTGTAGAGAATAACTTCACAAAAAATTCCATTATGGGAAGGACTACCATTATTGCTTAATTCCCAACTAGAGGGAGGAATTCTAGAGAATATTTCCTTGGGAGGACCTTTAAGATCAATAATGGAAAGGGGAGGACCTTCTTACAATTTTATCTTCCTATCCTGAGGATGGTTTTTTCAAATCACATCATAAGAAGAATTCCCATGGCTAATCTTAATATCTCCATGGGGAGGAACTCGATGAAAAATACTCAGAGGAGGACCTACATATTGTAAGATCCCAACCCTTTCTAGTGATGGATGGATATTTTTTTAGGTAATATTTTACCCTTGTTTTAGTGTATCTTGGTTGGGTTTTAACTTGGGGATTTTTTGGGGAGAAATTGTTGAATTTTGGAAGGAAGATGGGTAGTGCACAATTATTGCACGGTTTTCCCAAACTGTGTGCCCAAGCCAGAAAACCGTACAAAATCTGATAAAGGGGATTCAAAAAGTTGGTGTACGGTCTATCAAACCTTTAACCCCCCTAATATTAATCATGTGGAACCTTGGGAGGAGGTTCATGGTTGGGCGCATGGTTAGTGAAAACTGCGATCTCTGTACAGGAAACTGTGCATGTAGAAATTTAGACCCCCAAAAAATTAAAATAAAATCCCGAAACACTCAGTATTAATGGAAAATCACCCCCACTCAGTTATAAACTGATTCCTATGAATTTTAGAGGCTCCCAGATGAGTTACAAGGAATTATAACATCCATTCTTGGTGAATTTAAGATCCGTTGATGGATCTGCACCTCTCTCAGTAAGAGATTCTCATCCTGTATGGTTTTCTCCTACTCTACTATCTTTCTCTCATATTTTGAAGGGATGTTTTCATCTTTTGTAAATGTATATAGATCTAGGTTTTAATGTATCTAATATTTTTGATCCTGGATATAGTTTTTGTATCTATATCTCATTCTTCGTCATGATCTTGGTTGTTCCACTTCAATTGAAGATTTATGTTAGTGAGTGTCCATCAATGATCTTGAGGTAGGTGGTATATTATTCAATTGCCAAAGCCTTTATTTAATTACATTTATGTAATTGAGAAATTTAAATTTCCACAATTGGGAAATTGTATCTAGAATTTATTTAGATTAAATTGAATTTCCATGTGATAATTTAATGGTTTGAATTTAAGGAAATTTAGAATTGGTTGAATTGGATTAATTAATTCTTTAGTTAATTAATGTAATGATGTGATTATGGAAATGATGGGATATTGGAATTGTGTAGTTGGAAAATTTATGGGATTGTGTAATTTATTGATTAATTGAATGATGATTTGATTTAGTAATGGGAATTAATGGATGTTTGACTTAACCTTTATGGGTTAATGAATTATATAATTAAAGGGTGATAAATGGTTAAATTTTGATTTGTTCATATTTTTCTTTTTGATTTAAAGTGATGAATCTTGATTGTTTTGATAATTGAAATGATATTACATGATGTGAAATGTTGAAAATAGGATAAATGATTATTAAATTTTTTAAATGAGATATATGTGAAATGTGTGATTGTCTAATATTTGGGATGTGGGACACAAATTATGCTTCAAATACCCATGGGGTGATAGACATAGAATTCTATACACACAATCCATTATTATAATAATGAGTGTGGGACACATACTGGTGCTTCAAAAACCCACTTGTGTGATGCATGTGATATTGAGTGTGGGACACCTACTAATGATTCAAAAGGCCACTTGTGATATTGATTGATGAATAGGTTGTGGGACATGAACTGATAATTCAATTACACATGTGTTCCTAATAATGTCATTCTAGTCCCAAACTGTTGGCATTGGACTATGGTTCCAATTAGTCTTGTTATGAATTGAAATTAAATGTATAATGTAAGGCCGTGTGATAATGATTTATAAATCTCAATGTGATATGGTTCAAACTTTGGAATTTTCCAAATAAGGTATTGATGGGTTTGGTATCTTCATGAACATGAGGAAGTAATGTGGTTAATTAAAGAATAATGAAATGTGATAATTGTTTACTTTATTCATTGTAATTTATTATTTATACAACTACATACACTTTTATTGATTGGATATTATTTTAGACACTTTTGGTGGTGGCCTACTGAGTTGTACTCACACCTGACTCAGGTTTCCTGATCAATACATTAGTGTAAAAAGGATTTTTACATCGGTTTTCTTAGATTTTTTACATCGGTTATTAGCCTCAATTACTAAAGGAGACATTATAAATATGTCTTTTACATCGGTTAAAAAAATAGACATTGTAAATCTATAATGGAACTACTTTTTTACATCGGTTATTTAATAATTGGCGTAAAAAATCATATATCACATCAGTTTTTATATGAATGATGTAGAAACCCATTATCCTGAAGCCTTTTTATGTCAGTTATTTAATAACCGATGTGAAAAAAACTATCCCACGTTGGTTTATAAATAACTGATGTGAAAAGGCTTCATGATGAAGGCTTTTTTTACATTGGTTATTAAATAATTGATGTAAAAAATAATACAACATGTTGGTTTTTATATGACCGACATGAAAATTAATCACGCTGAAGACATTTTTATATCTGTTATTAAATAACTGATGTAAAAAAACATCAAAGAATATTTTTTTACATTGGTTATAAAATAACCAACATAAAAATGTTATTTTAAATATTTTATTTTACCCTTCTTCACCACTACCGACCAAACTAAAAAAATACAGAAACAAGCAGAAATAGAAATTGGCAAAAAAATATAGAAACAAGAAGAAACAAAAATAGGAAATAAAATTACACATTCACAATTAAAACCTTCAAAAATTACAATATTAACTCAATAAACCTAAATCCAACTAAAAATACTAGAAAAATACACATTTACAATTATAACATTCAAAATTAAAAAATTCACTAAAAAAAAATTAAAATCCAACCAAACCTGTAAAATAATTTTTCTATTAGACTTGTAATTATGTGATCTCTTGTGAACTATAAGGGAGAGGGTCATCAAAAAGATATATATTAAAAGGAAAAAATTTAACATGTGTAATGAATAAAACAAATGAAATATTAAGGAATATTTTAAAAATAAATGTAACCTGGTTGAACTTCCTAACTATTACAGTTGTAATTATTTCAAACATAAATCTTATCATATAATATACACATTATTTGATGATTTTTTCTTTGTGAAAATTCTATTTAAATGAGTTTTCCATTCAAAATAACATTCTTATGTAATATATCCAAAATGTAATAATTATAAATGAAAATTAACCTTTACTTTTACATATTTGATCTTGGTTCTCTTTTTCTTTGTGGTTTTTCAAAATAAATCACATACCCTATTAGAAAATAATATGAATGAAATAAAATTAAAATTCATTATAATATAAACAACTATTAAGAAATTAAAACTTACAGTTCCAGTACGTTCTTAAAATTTCCTCACACATCCCTATGGATAGAGCATATCCAGTAAAGTGTTTTCTCCCTTGGACAAAAAAAACCTAACATCCAATGGCCACTGATATAAAATAAAATTTAATGTCAGTGATTATTATGTTAAAATATAAATAACACTTTCTGAGATATATGTTTCATACCTCTCAACATAAGGAAACATCCATCACTATGTAATTATATGTTGTTCAAATATTTCAGCAATATAAACTGTTCTTTATTCTTTAGTCATTGTTCGTGCTTCCATTGAAATGAGTTGAGGGTACAAAAATCCACATACATCTATCTTTTTATTCTGCTCACATATTCTATAAATATACCTAATACACAAAACAAAAATAAGTATAAATTTTCAATAAATTTAATGTAGGGAGAGATCTATGTTAAGACTTACATGGAAAAAATTGCATCACATTGATGACCAAATTATCTCTAGTTACAATCTCCATGATATCATTTTTCAAAATAATCACTTTTATTTCATGGACACATACATTAGATTCCATTTGAATTATATAAACACCCGCCAAAAAATTTGAACATCTTGACAATTTATCAAGACTACCAGAATCTGTATCTAAATTCATAGTCTTTTGTCTTTTTTGTTAGATATAAAATATTTATTCACATTTAAAGTACTTATGTAAATAAATAGATAAATATATTAACTTTCAAATTTTAAAATAAATTTAATATAAAAATTAACTAAAAGATAAAATATACACATAACTCTATGGTAATATGTCATAGAAGTCTAGATGGAAAAACTAAAAAGTAGTTGATACTTTGTCCAACTATCATCACCTTATTTATAGGTAACGGTACTCTAGCATATATATTTATACTATCATGTAAAATGACCCTATGATAATCTATCTATAACTATTTATGATGAATGGTATGTCTAATATAACATATCATCCCATATACAACAATATGTTATGGAGCATCAACATATAACTTGTAGTTACTAAGAATCTGTGGAGGAGGGGGTATATGAGTAGGATAAAAAATAGGTTCTGTAGACATAGGTGGAATATTTGGTGTAGGATTAGGATAAAAAATGGGGTATGTATGAGGAGGTGGAGGAGCGAGAGCTACTGGCAGAGGTGGAGGAGTGGGAGCTGTAGTCTGAAATTGTATTTGCATGTCTAAAAACATGGACTGTATCGAAGCTATGATATTTTACTCTATAGTCACATTAATATTATGAACTTTAGCCTCCAAATATTCTATTTTTTATAAATACCCTTCATTTTAGAAGTTGAAGAACATGGTAACACTTTTCTCACTGATACACCCGTCATGCATCCTCATACACAACCTGGGTGTTTGGGATTTTCTAATGCTACAGATAAAATATCATGCCTCCCCTCAGCTAGGAACACTCCTTATGTTCTCTTCTCCTCAATAGAATCCTATATGAATTTTTTGATTTTTTTTGGAATGATTGAAAATATATAAAATATTTAATTAACTTAAATAAATAAATATAATAAACATCTTAAAATCCTCTCAGCTACAACCCTTGATTATTCCATAAGATATTTACCCTTTTTGATCATTCGATCCCTCTTATATTTCTCATGTCTAGCCAAGGGGATGGAGGAGGATCCTCTCCAGAGCTTGAAGACTCAACTATCAGTTTTTGAAATTTTTCTACAATCATTTCTACTTCCAATAATGTACACTCTCCTCGTGATAAAGTATGAGGGTATATGTTTCTAGATTGGATCTTATGATGATATATTCTTGATTTCTATAAATTAAAAATAATAAATAATTTAGAAACCATTAATAAGATCATTAATATAATAATACTTCTAAAAGTTTACATTAAACTTACCAAAAATTATTCTTGTCTTCTACTTTCGAAAAATTATTTCCATGTGTCTCCATCTATAAAAGGAATATACCACATGGATTATGATGTTGCCTATTTCCAAAAATGAAATTGGATGTGAGGGTTTCTTTTAAATCCCTCAATCTCCTAGAATCCATTGATAAACACTTCCTCTTGACTCCTCTAGTGTCATGTATATCAAATGTCATATGATAAGAAGGGGGAAAACACATATTAATATAAAAATTTCAAAATTAGTAAAAAAAATAACAAAAGGGCTTACCAAAATGGTCTCCCTCAACTGAGATAATGTTGTTTTTTCAACACTTCTCCAATAATTAAACAAAATACTGACATTTCTTTTACCCTGAGTTGATACAAAACTCCTGATTTGTTTTGAATTAGGACCTCTTGTAATATCATTTTCATCAAACTATACCATTATCCTCTT
The DNA here is from genome assembly GCA_963277665.1 of Viscum album. Classification (NCBI taxonomy): domain Eukaryota; kingdom Viridiplantae; phylum Streptophyta; class Magnoliopsida; order Santalales; family Viscaceae; genus Viscum; species Viscum album. The sequence continues at coordinate 376,748,495 of OY728119.1, forward strand.
GTCCTGGCTACAAGCATGTGATAATTTTGGTAGACGTGTGATTCCACGTTTACCAACCCTCGAACTCTTCTTTTCCTCTGTGGGAGAATATGAAAAAGGTTGGGTATCATCAAGAAGAGCATGTGAATGTTCCTCCCTATAGGTATGATCAATATTCTCATCTCCATAATTATGTGTTTGATCAGTTAATTGATTTTTATTATCCTTAAAATCAAAGATACAAACAATTAGTACACAAATATACAAATTCAACTATTACAATACTAATATAAATAAATAATGAAAAATTATGAATCAGAAAAGTAAAGTAAAACTTTAAAACTTTTTATTCATATTTTTTATAGTAAACTAAAATACTAAAAATAGTAATGATATATCAAATTTCATGTAAATGAATGAAAACAAATCAAAAATTAGTATAGGAATATTAGAAATGGTAAACATGGTAAACTAAATAAAACTAAACTAATATAAGCATGGTAAACTAAAAAAACTAAACTAATATAAACATAGTAAACTAAACAAAACTAAACTAATATAAACATTTTTACTTATTAGTTTTAATATTTTATGTAATGGTAAACATGGTAAACTAAACAAAACTAAACTAATATAAACAATCATTTTTACTTATTATTTTCAATGCGTGTTTTAATAAAAAAATTAACATATCTAACATTTTATGAAATTAATAAGTAAATGAGAAATAAACATATTTTAACTGAAATATTATGAATATACTAAATGATTTTCCCCAAATTCCTTCATCATGATCATTCCTTAGGGCACAAACCATTTCTATGACATGCTCATCATTATTATATGATAATAATTCCATGGAAGTAGGGATCTCATATAAATCAGAATCATCACCAAGTTGATCATCATGAACATAATGTTTTTTTCTTTTTTAAAAAATAGATTACTACATATCGGATTAATCAAGAACATATAATTTTTTTCATGTGTTTCCATTATAAAAGAATCAGCAGTGTCTTCCAATTTCTTTAGATTAACAAGTGTCATTCTAAAATCATTGTGTCTAACAATCTTATTACTAATAAAACGTTTGAATTTAAACACTGGAACTTTAAATTTAATTTAATCAACCTATCATATTTCTTTAATGACTCCATAATATGAACTTGGTTTTTAAATTGAGTTTTTGTCTTTAGAACTCAAAAAATGAATTGCTTTTACGAACACCAATACACCACTATTTTGAACTATAATTCTGTTTTACTGATATTTAGTTTGAAATATATATCCATTAATGTCATACCTAGACTATGTTATCACATTTAAACTTGGACCACTCACTAACCATATTAATGTTTTTGATTTATTTGATCCAATAATCACAATCTTTTTAAACCATGGGATTTTTTTTGTTATGATCATTCAAAATCCACATTACTTTATTCTTTAGATGAAATTATTTCAATACATTAATATGCAATGTTATATATGGTTTAGCATCATCTATGTTATTTAAGATGTATAAATGTACCTTATTTATCTGTTCACTTGAAAAATATTTGACTTTTAATCCATGAATCCCCTTTCCCCCATAATTAAGTCATTAATGGTGAGATGGAGGAAAACCAATGTGCTCCATTGTAGAAAAGTAGCTTATACAAAACTCCCCAAAATCCTTAGAAAAATAATTTTTAATAATGGATGGATTCTTAACATACCCCTCCAATATCTTTATATACCTTTCAAAAGGATACATCCAATATAGATATAAATTTCCACAAAGCTTTATTTCTCAAATAAAATAAACCATTAAATTCACCATTATATTAAAAAAATATGGAGGAAAATACATTTCCAATTGAAAAAGTATATCAATTTCTTTGTTTTACAAAATTTTCAAAGCATCCAGATCAATCACCTTATTAGCAATTGAGTTGAAAAAATAACACACCTTCATGATAGTATTTTTGAAACTGATGGGCAATATTCTACACAATGAAACCAGTATAAGTTGTTGCATTATGATGTGAAAAACATGATATTTCATAAGTATAAACTTCAAATCCTCCAAAGGGACAAAGAATTTTACATTTGAAGAATAACCTGGCGACAATTTGATATCATGAACAGATAAAAAAACTAATTTTATCCCTCTTGTATAATGTATGAAAAGATGTGGGAATAAATGTTCACCATCCATAAGAAGTGGGAACTAACTCCAAATGTATTCTCATTAATATTAAGACTAATATTACAATCTACCCATATTTAGTCTTTCCTTTAATATTTAACAATGTTCCAATCAAGCGATTAGATATATTCTTCTCCACATGCATGACATCAATTTTATGTTTCACTTAATTATATCTCCAATATGGTAGCTCAAAAAAATATTAACATTTTCTTCCAAATATTTATATCATTACCAGATTTATGTCTTTCCAAATTTCAAATCAAGGTTTTTAACCCTCTCAAAATACTAATCACTGGATAAAGGTTATCGAGCAATATCAAATTATTATGACCCATTGAATGCGGTTTTTAATCTTCTATAAGACTGATCCATAGGCAAAAAAATTCGATGAACCATGTATACTATTTTCATCCCATGATTCAATTGACAATATAATGTTTTTTTCAAAAATTGGACATTCTTTATGCCCTTAACACTATATCCCGAAAAATTTTCAAACGTTGGGAATCCATTTATAGTAAACATAATCATTGCATGTAGTTGAAAATATTCCATTTTTTAAGAATAATACACCCTAATACCATCCTACCATTAGTGTTTCAAATAGTCAATTAATGGTGAAAAGAAAACATAAATATCATTTATGAGTTGCGGTAATGTATTGGATTTTTTGTGTATTATTTTTAAATATTTTATGGAATTATTTCAAGACCAGGACTTTTGATGGCGTGCGATTACGAGCCTCGGGGTGCCTAGAATAAATGTTTGAAATAAGTTAAAATTTTAAATAGCACGTGTGATAGGTTTTCCTGTAAAAGTGGAATAACTTTTAAATAGGTGCTCAGATCAGAAATCTGATGGCACCATTGTGTTTAGAGCAAACAATTTACCTTAGGCGCGGCCTAACATTGACTGGCGTGTGTAGAGACCCTAAGCTTATCGTACATGGGCATTACATTACTTTTGCGGAATACTTAGTACATAACAAAAACACACACACAAGGATCGTAATAGTTTAGTGTCTTTGGAAACTCGGAACGTATTCTTCTAATCGTGGTGAAAGATCTTCAATATCTCCCATAAAGATCTTCCCTTTTTTTACCTAAAAACCTTTCTTTATATCCTGGGGAAAAGAAAACATAAAAGGGTGAGCTCAAATTCTCAGTAAGGGTAAACAAAAGAAATATCAATCACATCATATACATAAGAACATAGCTTTTGGAAATCTTAACCTGCAAAAGAGCTCATAATATCATAACATGGGATAAATCATAGAAGTGAAAATGAAATCATAACTTAAAACATTACTCCTTGTGGCATACACACATAATCATAGAGAATCATTTCTTGTTAGTCAAGACTCATTGCCAAGACTATCTTAGTGGACAAAGTCCCTTTCTGAATCGAGTAATCCTCGTTTCAGTCCTGTTTCACTGAACCGGTATAACCTACCATTCCAGCCATGTCTATCTCATGAGATATAAAATCTTTACCCAATGCATTGGAGGGAGATATAGGTCCCACCCATCTCTTAATGAATCCTTTCTTATGTGTGCCACAAAATCATAAATCATACATCATTGCATAACCCATGTAATAAAAATGGGATTCTTAAACAACATGACATCATAAAACCATTCATATAAGATAAAGGAATTCATAAATATAATTCCATCACAACATAGTCAAATCACTGTAAAAATATGGATAGAAACAGAACCCTTTATTATCTTTGAGGAAAAATAATTTTGATAAAACACTTGAATTGAATTCTTGAGGAAAATATCCTTTTTTCTTCAAAATCAATTTCTTTTCACAAAACATCATGCAATTTTAAAAGAAAGAGATTTTATTGAAAATAGTCATGAAATCTTTTAGAGGAAGCTTCATGAAAATAAGGCTTTATAAAACAGTATAAATCCGTTCGTGCCGTATAAGTTAAAAAAAACATTCTTCGTACTTTTGTCGGAAAAGTCAAAAAGTACCTCGTATGAAAAACGACAAAAGATTCCTTTAATATCTTTTACTAAAAACTTAACGAAGGGTAAAATTGGATATAAACTATTGTATAATAATGTAAATAATATTACATATTTAAGGAACATGGATGTGGATGATAAAATACACCCCAGTAAATACTTACGAATAAACAATCTCGGATAAAAATGAGATTGTGATATTTCCCTTACCTTAGGTCCGACTTGCTTTGTAAGTGTCCGAACCTCCTGTATAATGATTTAAATCATGTTATTGACTTATTAGAGAATCATATTAATTGTTATGATATCATATATGGTTCACTTATGACATTATATTACCCGTTCTTTTGTAAATTCCATGTTAAAGAAGCGTTTTGGGTAAAATCGTTTCATTTATCTTAGGTGTTTTGACTTGTTGTTCTTGACATCACTATTACTTATATCATGATTTACTTACTTTCAGAATATAAAATATGATTTATATATCATATATATTCAGTATATATATATATATATATAATAGATAGATAAATAAAATGAAAAACACCGTTCATGGAGACGGTAGTCCGTACGTACGCATGAACGCTGTTTTTCTTTCCTTATTGTCTTGAAATGGATGTAAGTAGATGACATACATATGTATATATATACATAAATCCAGTAGCTTTATAATGTCATATATTTCATTATTATTTCTTATATATACATTATAATCATTCTTAAATGGTTAACATGGAGAATGAATCTCATCGCGTCGTGGAGACGGTAGTCCGTACGTACGCACGAGCGATGATATCATTTCTATAAATATTGAATTGAATTGGAGTGGATTATACAATATATAAGAATCAATATGATGTTTTAATAACTATGTATAGTTATTCTTTACACCATTATACCCATCCATGTAAGGTGGTAATGGAAAATAGATTACACCACGGCGTGGAGATGGTATTCCGTACGTACGCACGCGCGGTGATTTCATTTTTCCGTAGGATGGATAGAAGGTGAATTAGGGTTGTTTCATACTTATAATAACATATCAGTATATGAGTGATACTGATGTTATTACTTCATAATGAAACAACCTAATAAGAAGAAGTGGAAGAAGAAATAAAGATGAAAGAATTGGTAACGGTAATTACCTCTTCTTTGAAGTGCCTCTTTGAGACCTCCTCTTAGGGCACTAGAATTGGTCTTTGAGGAAGACCAGAACCTCTAGGATGTTGCTAGGGAAGTGGAGAAGAGATTTTGGCAGGGGTTGGCCGAGCTTGAGTGCTCAAATTGGTGTGAGGAGGAGGGGGAGGAGGTGTCCTTTTATAGGGGAGGAGAGGGGCACCTTAGGAATATCTCAAAATATTATTTTATATTAAAGTCAAAATCGGTTTATAATGGTTCCAAAGGGTCTTATTTAGAAGCTAAAGTGGGGATGGGTCGAAATCCTATCAACCAATAGAATTTAGACAAGTTTAGGATATTATTTTAACCTTATCAATTAGATTTAACTCTAAGTTAAATAATTTAACTTTTACCATGTCTTTTTGTTTGCTTTCACTATATGGTTAATAAACTTACTATAACATGCCAAACGAACCCCAAATTGTATATTATTAATACATATATCCTTATCTAAGTCATTTGGCCGAACCTTAGATTTTTAGGAATAAAATAACAATTAATAATATAATATTTGATTTAAAAACTATTTTGTGTCAATTTTGACACTATTTGATATATGATTTTTGTGAAAGTCATAACCGAATTATATGTTCGAACCAAGTTGATTAAATCAACACTAATATATCATAGTAACCTATAAAATTAGTGGAATTCATAAAAAGTCTTAAATTACATTTATTTTGGTATTTATATTATCAATTATGTCAATATTTCATTAATAAGATAATTACCTCATCATCTTTGTGTCATAAATAAATTATATTATTTGATGTCTAAAAATTACAAATAAAATACCATCATGTAGGAAATCTTTTTAGCTTTCTAATTAATATTTATAGTCGAATTTATCTTATGTATAACCCCATATTAAAAATGATTTACTTATTAAACTTTGATTTTAACTATTTTAACCTTTCTTTAAATAAATTAATAATAAATGTCCTAATCTAATCCAAGTGGGCCTAAATGGTTATATTTTATTCCTAAGTTTGTTTTTGGTCGAATTACACTTGTCCAATAGAATTAGGACATGTGTTAGGGTAATAGTAATATCATATTTACCCTTAGTTACCCTATTTACTATTAACCGCGGTAAAAAAAGGTAAAAAGTTACTATTCACCAAAAAATTATTTTCATCTCATTGAACCACATTTTAGTCCTTGATATTAACCGTGTCTCTCGGATTTTTGAAATTCCATTCACAGAAGCGGTAAAATTAAGTTTTATGCAAAATTCATTTTTTAACCTACCACTTAGTGGTTTCACTATTCATCAAAAATTGAAGTTTTTCAGAAAAATGCCAAAATTTCACCCTAAGCTATAATTGATATTCCGAATTCAAAAATGATTTCTATTTTACAAAATTCCCAACATATAAGTTGCATTAATTAATTTTATAATTAAATCCCGCTGTTAAAACAAATAGCGTGTTTTTAAGAAACAAAATCTATCAAAAGATTGACACTTGTTTATGTCTAGTTTAAATGTGAAATTACATCCAATGACCAACATTGTATTAAATTGTAAAAATATATTCTAAATATACTTTAAAACCACTCAAATTAATGATTTATCACTATTAATTATTTCGATTAAAAAAAGTTTTTTTTAATTATAATTTAGTAATTTTCACTATTCATCAGAATATGAAAGTTATCCAAAAAGTACCAAAATTTCACCTTAGGCTAAATTCGATACTCCGAATCCAAAAATGAAGTCCATTTTGAGAGTTAAAATTTCTAAAATTTAAAAAGTAGTTATTACTATTCATAACGGCTAGTTTCAATAATATTTTAATAGCATATCATTGTTTCGTGAAACTCAGTATTACGTACCACACACGCTATCGAGGAAGGTTGCGATTGCGTGTAATGCAAGGCAAGTCAAGGATGCGTGTTGTGCAAGATCCTTTTGGTGTAGCGTACAACACAAGACATTAGTGAAATAAAAAAGAATATTTTTCATAAAATCTCGGGCTGTTACAGCGTGGGTCATCTGCAAGAGTTAGTTTTTCGATATTTTAATGAAAATAAAATATATTAATAATTTATTTTATTTTAAATGTTTCCATAACGCAATGGTGTTTATTTTCATTAAATAAGCAGGAGCCCATGGTTAGACTCAAAACCTCGGAGAACTCCCTAGAATCCTCTGGATCTTTGGAGAGAAGCCAACCTTGGAGGGGTTTTTTGACAGACGCCGACGAATGACGACGCGTGGATCGTTGCGTAGAGAGATCGAATCTCGACTGATGACCAATATCCCCCTTCATTTATGAATGAGGTTGGGTTTTTTATTTTTTATTTATTTCTTCCCTGTTCTTCAATTAGACGATAAACATGGATCAACCCATGAACAGGTTGATTCACGGATCGTACGTTCTTGTGGGAGGGTGGTTAGTATCTTTTTTTTCCAGAGTTTTTGATTCGGGAATTGATTAATGATAATTTTTTAATTGAAAATTTGATTTTACTATTAAAACTATTGATGGGAGAGGATCGATTCCATGATGAACGGTGGAAGAGGTGTGTTCCTCCTTTGTTTATTTTTTTCTTCCTCCCTTTTTACCCCGCGTTCTTCGCGTTCTTCGCGGGGTTATGAACAAAGGATCATTGCGCATCTGTTTCACAATACAACAATCCCAAATTGGAGATCCAACATTGTGACGATCTAGCGGGGGTATGAAGGCGATGGTGGAAGATGAACCAAAATAGTTCAGGAGTTCTATTTCTTCGAGCATTCTTCATGCAAGTGGATCAGAAAGCATTTTCGGGGCCGATCAGAGGCCCAAAATCGACAGAACCGACTTCATGATGATCGAGAAACCTCAAACCTTCAGTTTCATGATTATCAGATCACATAAAGGGACATAATAGGATCATGAGAGGCGTGATAGTGAAGAATGACAGTTTTGGAAATTTCTGAAGGACATGGTGTGTATCCCGATGAACACGCCGTATGGGACCTTCTCAATGACAGCTTGAGTTCTGTGATGCGAAAAGAAATGACACAATATTTTATCCAAAGAACACGACTTGTGGGTCCTTACGTGGGACTCGCCGTGTATCTTGAACGATATATGTACACGGGTTGGAGTACATGGTGGTGTACCACACCATAAGTCCAGAAAAGGCCAACTGCCTGGGTTACCTTGTGTACTGGTCACACGGGTTGTGACACACGGGTTGAAGCCATGTACGAGCACATGGCCAGAATTCATGGAGTCCACCCCGAATAGAGGAACAAGATGCGTCACTCTCTTACATTCCGTGTATACCTTCTTCTACACAACCAACCTTACGACACGAGCCATTGTACACGGGCAGTACCCGGGGTTAGAAGACATGACATGTGACACTTCTACACGCCGTGTACTTCTCAGTACATGGCTTGATCTTCCTATCCACCATATCTTGGACAAGTTTCATTTGGGTTAGTGCCCCCGTTTCTTGTTCCCATGAAGTTCAGGCCTCATTTTCTTTTTCAGGAGTATGATCCCTTCAGTAAGACTTTCCGGGATAGAGTCAGGTATCCCTCTAAGAGGCTCAGAGCGAGATCCTCTATCCATTTCTAAGCCTAGGTAGAGTCTGGTATCGACGTGACTATTCCCTAGGGCGTTGATCCTCTACCTAGAAGGTGAATCCGGATGAGTCGTGGTATCCTACAAGGACTTGGAAATGATCATCATCTGTGTATAGAGATATTTCCCCACTCAAGAGTGTGTTCTCTCTAAATGAGTGTATCAATCTCTCATGACTTTTCTTGATAGACAGCACTTCTCAGACGGACAAAATCAGAGCTATCAGACTCGTGGAGTGAGTTCTCCCAGATGAGTGCTTCGTGGAATCTTTAAACTGAATCCCTAGCCGGGGAATGCAGTTGTGTGACTTGTGTCTAGACTACGGGTCTTGGTTTTGAGTGTATCTGGTTTGTGTTCACCTATTATATGTTCAGTAGACATATACTATGTAGATATGACAATACCTTTTCTTTGTGTATTTCTTTGTGGTTTTTTGGGTCCTATACTGAGTATTTTTATACTCACCCCTGCACGGGCTTTTCCCACATGTGTCGTGTGTTGTGCAGATGAACAGCCTTTTGACAGTGTCTAGGGAGGACTAGGACAGGACTGAGATTTCTGAGTTTCCTATAGGCGAAGGTGTTCCTATGGCTATGATTAGAAGTCCCAGTACCTATTTGTGTTTACAGGTTGGATGTTGTAGTTTTTAGACTCTTGTTTTTGGTGGGCTTGTATTCTTGCCCAGATTACTTTCAGTACTTTACTTCCCCTCGTACTCTGTTGGTTAGGTTTAGTTGTGTGCATGCATTTTGTTCCTTAGTGGTTTCTTTTACATTTCAGTATTTGTGGTCTTGGAGATTTGTGCGTGTGTATAAGTACTTAGGCAATGCCTACCATGTTAGTAATATTCCTACTCGGTGCAAGTCACTAACCCCTGAGCTATTGGAGGCGGGCTTGGGGAGTCGTGACACAGGCCCCACTAGGACGGGTCATGACAGAGTGGTATCAGTGGTGGTCGATTCTACCTTAGAACCAAGAGTTTGTGAGTTTGGTTTGGGGAAACAATGTTAAGTGTTTTGAGCTCAGATTTCGAGCTAGAGATTCCAGTGTTGGTGCGGGCGGCCGACGTATCCATACACTAGGACTCTGATAACCTTCTTTTTGACTCGGTACATGAAAGCACTAGTTGTGGGGAAATAAGAGATTGGTATATGCATCATATAAGAATGGGTTTTGTTTTCCATGTCCTTTGTGTTAGCTGTACATATATACTCTTTGACCATGGTACATCTTTTTTCCTTACAGGATGCCCCCGCGATGCATACCCGCTAGGATTCAGCAGAGTGATCATGAGGATGACCCCCTCAGTGATGAGGCTTTGATACATAGAGCAGTTCCCCAGGCGTTACCTCTAGGTGGTGTACCTGCTAAACCACCACCAGTGGAGTAGCCCGTGGTACCTACAATACCGATCGATGAGGGGCATAGGCTGAGTGCACTCCATGATTTCCAGAGACAGAGAGCCCTTAGGTTACGAGGCGAGCCCGACCCTGAGGCGGATGAGGACTGGATTGAGGCAGGGACAAGAGTTTTCCATCTTGTGAGGACACCGGCGGTCGAGATGGTGATCCTAGGAGCAAGCCTTCTTCAAGGTTCGGTAGGACGATGGTGGAGTCTGAACACACAGACTCAGGAAGGGGACACTCTTTCATGGACGAAGTTTGAGAGACTCTTTAGATTGGAGTTCTCACCAGTTACGCTGAGATTAGTTTATATCCAGGAGCTTCTTCAGCTATTGTAGGGTAGTTTGACGGTGGCTGAATATTCATCGAGATTCACCAACCTCGCCAGGTAGTCGATGGATATGGTCAGGGATCAGTACTACATAGATCTGACTTTCGAGCGAGACCTATGACAAGACATATGAGATTGTGTCGTGACTCTTTAAATTCCAACTTATGCTGGAGTGCTTGAGCAGGCCTCAGTGATCGAGAGCTTCTTGGCGGAGTAGAGATAGCCGACGGTAGTCAACAACACACAGGTAGGTGCGGAGACCTCGGCAGTAGGGAGCTGATGTCAGGCACAAGGATCAGGATGTGGGAGATGTCACCGGAGGACCCATGATAGGGGTTTGGCAGTCCATGGCTCTCAAGATGGAACTAGTCTGCCTAGGTAGAGGTGATGCTACTCGGGTGATGGTAGGGGACTTCTCGCTAGAGATTTTCTGACCCGCCGAGCTTCTGATAGGGATATGGTGGATAGACCACCAAGGTAGAGGCAGAGAGAGGAGAAGATAGACCCTCCAGGTGGTGGATGTGGTAGAGGAGCAGGGAGAGCTTCAGGTGGTGGCAGACACTTCGATCTACCTCCACCACTACCCCCAGGAGGTCCGCACCAAGCTCAGGGAGCTATGGGATAGGGGTGGGGACAACTACATGCAGTCGAGGCGTACAACCCAGGGACTCCAGGGATGATCCGAGGTACAAAATGTGTTATCTCTACCTTAGATTATGTACTTATAGTCACAGGTTCTAGTCATTCCTTCCTCTCCACATGTCTTGTGCGAATCCTTGAGATTCTGGTAGAGTTTTTGAGTCGATCCTTAAGCTTAGAGACACATACAAGAGGAGACTCGATGATAAAGCACCTTTGCAGACTATGTGATCTTACCCTTGGAGGTGAGAGTTTCAGTTGGAACCTGTTGGTGGCAGCGTCGTGGCCTTACGACGTCATTATCATTATGGATTGGTTATCCTTGGTCTGGGCCTAGATTGACCATTTTAGGCAAAGGGTGTGGTGTTTCCATAGCGATGGGATAAGGTTTTCCTTTTTCAGTGAAAGGGAGACTCAAGCTGCACAGAATGGGCTCATGCGTAGGAGAGTACATCTGATCACTCATGAGTTGGCTAGCCTTACCCTCAGACCAGTAGATATTGTGAGATTCTAGTTCCTAGAAGTAGCGACAAAGTACAAGGACGTATTTCCCAAAGTTGTTCCAAGACTACCTCCCCATCGGGAAATTGACTTTGGCATCGACTTACACCCCGGTATGGCATCGATTTCCTCATCAGCATTTTGGATGGCTCCCGCAAAGATTTGCGAGCTGAGGGTGCAGTTGGAGGATTTGTAGAGAAAGTGTTTCGTGAGTCCTAGAATTCCACCCTGGGTGGCCCTAGTATATTTTTCCAAGAAGGCAGATGGGATTTTGAGGTTGTGTGTAGATTACCAGCACCTGAACCAGGTGACGGTGAAGAACAAGTATCCACTACCGAGGATCAATGACCTCTTCGACCAGCTGATAGGGGCACAATGGTTCTCAAAGGTTGACCTTCAGTCAAGTTACCACTAGTTACGAGTATGGGATAAGGATATAACAAATACGGATTTTAGATGCTGCTACGATTACTATGATTACTTTTTGATGCCTTTCGGCATGAAGAACACCAACATAGTGTTCATGGGACATATTAACCAGTTATTCCATCCATACTTGTATCGGTTTGTAGTGGTCTTCATCAACGACATCCTTGTGGACTCAGCGTCGGAGGAGGAGCACGCGATACACCTGCGGATGGTTCTGGATATACTCCGAGAGCACCAACTTTTTTGGAAGATCTCAAAGTTCTAGTTATGGATTCAAGAGGTCGACTTTCTGTGACATGTAAATTCAGAAGATGGAGTAGCTATGGACCCAGCCAAGGTAGAGGCAGTGTTAGCATGGGAGCCACCTCAGAGCATGACGGAGGTACAAAGCTTCTTTGGGTTGGCCGGATATTACCAAAGATTCATTCCTGATTTCTCCCGAATATCATCACCAATGGAATCCTTGACCAGGTAGGGGAAACCCTTCATGTGGATGGAGAAGTTCTAGTAAGATTTCGAGTGGTTGAGGCAGAGTTTGACGAGCACCCTGATCTTGAGATTACCAAAGGAGGGTGTTGAGTATGTAGTTTCCTGCGACGCATCGGGGACCGGGCTTGGCTGTGTCCTGATGCAGAGGCAGGCAGTCATTGCTTATGGTTAGTTCCAACTTAGGCCACATGATCAGAACTATGCGACCCATGATCTCGAGTTGGAAATGATAGTCTTCACATTGAAGATGTGGTGACACTACCTTATGGGTGAGCGGTTCATCATCTACTCTGACCACAAGAGCCTCTAGCACATCTTTTCGTAGAAGGATATGAATCTAAGATAGAATAATTGGCTAGAGTTCCTCCAGGAATATGATTTTGAGATCATCTATACTCCTGGGAAGGGGAAAAAGGTGGCAGATGCTCTTAGTAGGAGATCGAGCTCACAACTTCTATGTTAGGTGACAAAATAGTTGTCCTTTTTACAATTATCCTTCGTGGACAGAGAGGATTCAACTTAACTTCAGTCGATGGTTGTCACCCATCCACTCTTATAGTGAGTTAGGGAGGCACATCTTGGGAATGTCGAGTGTGAAGCTTTCCGTGCTTAGTTATCCACATGACATACTCTTGATGGATATTCGCAAGGTGGGAATCACACACTTCTTTTCATAGGATTCACTATTGTACCAGTGGCGTTACAGGAGGAGTTCCTACGGGAGTTTCATATATCCCCCTTGGTGGTACATCCTAGAGAGGTGAAGATGTACTAGGATCTCCGATGACAGTTCTAGTGGTCTAGCATGAAGAAGGCAGTAGCAGAGTTCACTTCTCAATGCCTTACATGCCAACAGGTGAAGACTGATCACTATGTTACAGCGGGATTAGCTCACCCCTGGAAGTTCCAGAGTGGTAGTGAGATGGAATATCGATGGACTTCGTAATAGGCTTACCATGAACATCTAAGGGGAATGATTCCATCTGGGTGATTGTTGTAATGCCCCGACCCTAGATACCCAGAGTCAGTGCATTATTACATAACATTGGCATGATCACAAGAAAGATCAAGTCTCGAAAGACCGATTAGTTTAGTAGCCTTGGAAACACTAGATATATTCATAAAGTTCACATTACATCAAAAAGTGAAAAACTACAGCAACATATTGTCTTTATATCCTCTCATATTATCCCTGCAGGTCATTCATAAAATACTTCTTCACATCCTATGAAAAATAAAACATTTAAAGGGGTGATCTCAGATGCTCAATAAGGATAACAATATAGTGGAAACTTTCATAAATAAACATAGAAATTTAAGGCAATGTATAACTAAAATAAAAGCATTTTAAACTTAAACTTCAACATAATATGGCCAGGATAAAATGAAATAATTCCATTTACTTATTCACATGGATATTCTACTAGTAGAATAATCACATGAAAATATTAATAACCACTTTTATAATGATGGAATGCATAATTCCAGACTATCAAAACCACATAGCCAAGGCCTCGTGCCAAGACTACAAATAAGATTTTGTCAAGGCCTCATGCCAAGACACTAGTTTGTCTCATGAGACCTACCGATGCATCGAGGAGCTATAGCGGGCTCCACCTGTCACTTACTAAGTCCAATTCATTCCTCATATGAAAAGTTTGAAACATAACATAAACATTCGTATTAAAACTAGCATACGAAATGTCAATACTTTATCCACAAACCATGAATGGTATAAAAATAGCACCTCCACAGTCAAACATAACTCATTTGATACAATATGAAAGATTGTATTGTATCAGATTAACCTCAATAGAGAATAATTAAGGATATTGACATAGATGAAAATAATCATCAAAACTATTTGAGATAAATATCACCCTTTTTCTTGAAAACAATTAAAAGTATAACTATTTATCAAGAATCCCTTTTAAATATATTTTTGAATCAAAGTGTCCCATACCACTTTGAAACTATAAAAATGAATTTTAATTTTAAAACATTAATGTCCATATAAATAAATCCTTAAAACCATTTTTAAAACATGGACATTAGTGAGAAAGATTTAGAATAACAAATCTTTAAAACATTTTAAAATGATATTTTAGTTATAGTTACTAACCAAAAGAGAGACACTTGAATAAAAATAATTTAGGTAATCAAAAACGTTGTAATATCATGAGAATAAAGGGATTCATGATATACTATGTCAAAGTACATTATATACACCATATAAAAGTGATTTGGTGTATAACAACAAAGGAGTATCAATGGAATGTAATTTGAGATGAAACTTCTTATAAAGATCATATCCTTAGGTTAAAGATAAATCAACGACATAATTATGTGTGAAAAATATAAATACACTAAATATTATTGGATATTTAGTGTAAATCAATCAGATTACATTCACACATATTCTTGTAAAAACAACACCAATGAATTGGATATTTAACTCAACAAATGGAGATTGAGTTTAAATCACTCTTATCAAGTTCAAATCGATGACTTGAGAATTTATCAATGGAGTGATTATGTGTATCAAAAGTATATCCACAGAAAGGAAAGTGGAAATTATGACATAATCAAATGAATAGTGATTCCACACATAATCTTGGAGTAAAATAATCAATGAACTATGCCTAAAGCCGAATGAGTGGAAATTGAAATTTCAAATTCCCTTATCGATTAGGTAACTTACGAAACATACACCCATGAAACAAGGATCACACAATGATGATGTAAATATACATGAATTAAAGTATATTACACAATGAATACAAACTTGGGCAGTGCACACACCACATGTAATAAATAAGTGGTGAACAATGGAATTCTCACGAAATTAAAAGTGAGATAAGAAACCCTTACTTTGTACTTTTTCCTTGGTCGACGGTAGGTTAACCTCCTGTATAATGGTGAAATAATTGTTATTAAATTATAAAAGAATCAGTTACATTAATATGATATCATATATGATATTTTAACATTGATTTGTCAATAATATCTTTGTATTATCGTCATTTCGGGTGTTAACTCACTCGTTTTCTTTTATATTCTTTGTTATGTAAGCCGTATTTGTTATGGATAGTTTGTATCTTATTCATATCCAGAATTATATCAAGTCCTTAAACATTATTTTTAATCATCAAATGAGAATTATAATTTAATGGATACGATGGAGAATGAATCTCATCGCGTTCGTGGAGACGGTAGTCCGTATGCATGCACAAGCGACAATATCATTCTTTTGATGTTAAAATAATATATAATTGGATGGTATATCATATATAAAGAATAATTATCATGTTATATTTATTATTTACATTAATTACACATCATTATTATACCCATCAAAATAATAATTTATTGAATGGAAATTACACCACGACGTGGAGACGGTAAGCCGTACGTACGCACGTATGGTGACATGCCATTCAACGGATGAATAGAATACTGAATATGGTTATACCATATTTATAATAACATCACAATATATAGAAGATACTGGAGTTATTATTTTAGAATATAAATAAAAAAGAAAGAATAAGTTGAAGAAGAAATGAACTTGAAAGAGGGTGGTGAAAACTATAACGACCCATACTTTACATACATTTTTAGTACTTCAAAATTGAAGTACACTTATTACAACATATAAAAAAACCATGAAAGGACCATATAGGTATATAGTCTTTAGAAACTGGGAAACATAAACAACTGGTTCATAAAGCATCTACTTTGCCTCTCATTTATTTCATCATATCTAGAGTCCCTTTTGGCATATCCTACTTAATAAACTTCTTCTTGACCTGGGGAAATAAAACATTCAAAAGGGTGAGCTCAAATGCTCAGTAAGGGTAAAAAAAAGAAATATCAATCACATCATATACATAAGAACATAACTTTTGGAAATCTTAACCTGCAAAGAGATCATAATTTCATAACATGGGATAAATCATAGTAGTGAAATGTAATCCCAATAATCATAACTTAAAACATGAAACTTTGTGGCATACACACATAATAATAGAGAATCATTTCTTATTAGTCAAGACTCAATGCCATGACTATCTTAGTGGACAAAGTCCATTTCTGAACCGAGTTCACTTCTCGTTTCAGTCCTGTTTCACTGAACCGGTTTAACCTGCCGTTCTAGCCATGTCTATCTCATGAGATATAAAATCATTACCCAATGCATTGGAGGGAGATATAGGTCCCACCCATCTCATAATGAAACCATTCTTATGTGTGCCACAAAATCATATATCATACATCATTGCATAACCCATGTAATAAAAGTGGGATTCTTAAACAACATGACATCATAAAACAATTCATATAAGATAAAGGAATTCATAAAAATAATTCCATCACAACATTATTAAATCAATGTAATAATAGGGATCGAAACAGAACCCTATATTATCTTAGATGGAAAATAATTTTGATAAAACACCTGAACTCCATTCTTGAGGAAAATATCCTTTCTACTTCAAAAACATTTTCCTTTCTTAACATGTCATAAAATTTTAAACTAAAAGAATTTGATTAAAAATAAACTTGAAAACTTGTAAAGGAAGTTTCTTGGAAATAATGTTTTAAAAATCCATTCATGTCGTATAAGTTAAAAAAACATTCTTCTCGTACTTTTGTCGGAAAAGTCAAAAAGTACCTCGTACGAAAAACGACAAAATATTCCTTTCATATCTTTTACTAAAAACTCACCGAAGGGTAAAATTGGATTTAAAAAATTGTATTTGGATGGAAACAATATTACATATTGAGGAAACATGGATGTGGATGATAAAATACAACCCAGTAAATACCAAAGTATAAACAATTTCGGATAAAATGAGATTGTGATATTTTCCCTTACCTTAGGTCCGATTTGCTTCGTAAGTGTCCTAACCTCCTGTATAATGATTTAAATAATGTTATTGACTTATTCCAGAATCATAATTATTTTTATGATATCATATATGGTCATATTCTTAGCTTCTTATTAGTAATATTTCATTACTACTTGTTATTCAGGTGTTTATTACTTTTTGTTCTTATGCGTGTTTTGTCGAATAAATTCTTAGTTTTATTTTTAGGTTATAGATACCTCATTCACAGAATGGTATTAGTGTAATATATATCATATTAATTCATTCAATTCATTTATATAATTATTATGCAATGAAGATCATGTATAACGAGTCGCATCACATCGTGGAGACGGTATTCCGTACGTACGCACGAGCGATGATATCGTTACCATGATCGTGGAATTATATTGGAGTGTATGTATACTAATTAATAATAAATATAAATTTACAATAATCATATATAGTCATTATTAATTCCATTATACCCATCCAAGTAAGGTGGTGGTGGAAAATAGATTACACCACGGCGTGGAGACGATATTCCGTACGTACGCACGCGCGGTGATTTCGTTTTCCGTAGGATGGATAGATGGTGAAATAGGGTTGTTTCATACTTATAATAACATATCAGTATATGAGTGATACTGACGTTATTACATCATAATGAAACAACTAAATAAGAAGAAGTGGAAGAAGAAATAAAGTTGAAAGAATCGGTAACAGACATTTCCTCTTCTTTGAAGCGCCTCTTTGATACCTCGTCTTAGGGAACTAAAATTGGTCTTTAAAGAATACCAGGACCTCTAGGATGTTTCTAGGGAAGTGGAGAAGATAATTTGGTAGGGTCTGGATGAGCTTGAAGGCTCAAAGTGTTGTGAGGAAAAGAGGGTGGAGTTGCCCTTTTATAAGGGAGGAGAGGGGCACCTTTGGAATAAATAAATATATTATTTTATTATAAAGTCAAATTATATTTTTAATAGCTCCAAATTGATATATTTAGAATATAAGGTGGGTATGGTTCGAAATACTCTCATACAATATAATTTAGACAAGTTTAGGTCATTATATTAACCTTATCTTTTAGTTTTAACTCTTAGTTAATTAGATTGACATTTACCATATCACTTTGTATTTTTATATTATATAGTTAATAAACTTACCATATACATCCAAGAGACCCCCAAGTGGTCCATTAATGATACAAATATCATGATATAAGTATCTTGGCCGAACCTTATTTTTTTAGGAATATAATAACAATTAATAATATAATATTTTTTTTAAAAAATATTTTATGTCAATTTTGACACTATTTGGTAATTGATTTTTGTGAAAATCATAACAGAATGCTTAGTTCGAAAAAAATTAATTAAATCAATACTAACATGTCATATTAACATATAAAAGTATTGTAATTCATAAAAAGTATCAAATTACATTTATTTGGGTATTTATAACATCAATTATGTCGATATTTCATTAATAAGATAATTTCTGCATCATCATTGTATCATAAATAAATTAAATTATTTTAAGTCTAAAAATTACAAATAAAATACCATTATGTTGGAAATCGTTTTAGATTTCTAATGAATATTTATAGTCGAATTTATCTTTTGTATAACCCTATATTAAAAATGATTTCGTTATTAAACTTTGATTTTAACTATTTTAACTCTTCTTTAAATAAATTAATAATAAATGTCCTAATCTAATCCAAGTGGGCCTAAATGGTCATATTTTATTCCTAAGGTTGTTTTTGGTCGAATTAAACTTATCCAATAGAATTAGGACATGTGTTAGGACAATAATAATAACACTTTTACCCTTAATTACCCTATTTACTTTTAACTGTGGTAAAAAAAGTAAAAAGTTACTATTCACCAAAAATTATTTTCATCTCATTGAACCACATTTTAGTCCTTGATATTAACCGTGTCTCTCGGATTTTTGAAATTATACTTACAGAAGCGGTAAAATTAAGTTTTATGAAAAATTCAGTTTTTTTAACTACCACTTAGTGGTTTTAGTATTCATCAAAAAATGAAAGTTTCCAAAAAAATACCAAAAATTAGGCCTAAGATATATTGGATATTATGAATTCAAAAATGATGTCTATTTTATCAAATTAAAAACATATTAGTTACATTAACTAATTTAAAAATTAATTTCCGTCGTCAAAATAAATAGTGTGTTTTTAAGAGATAATAACTATCAAAAGATTGACACTTGTTTATATTTGGTTTAAATGTGAAATTACATCCAATGACCAACATTGTATTAAATTGTAAAAATATTTTCTAAATATACTTTAAAACCACTCAAATTAATAATTTATCACTATTAATTATTTCGATTAAAAAAGTTGTTTTTAATTAAAATTTAGTAATTTTCACTATTCCTCAGAATATGAAAGTTATCCGAAAATTACCAAAATTTCACCCTAAGCTAATTTCGATATTCCGAATACAAAAATGAAGTCCATTTTGAAAAATAAAAAATTTACAAAATTTCAAAAAGTGGTTATTACTATTCATAACGGCTAGTTTTAATAATATTTTAATAGCATATTGTTGTTGAGTGAAACTCAGTATTGCATACGACGCAAGCTATCGAGGAAGGCCACAGTTGCATGTAAAGCAAACCAAGATAGTGTTGTGTGTAGTGAAAGATTCCTTTGATGATTTATATAACATAAAAACAAAATATTTCTCACAAAAGTCTTGGGTGTTACATTCTACCCCCCTTAAAATGAATTTCGCCCTCGAAATTCATCACTTGTAACAAACAGACGAGGATACCTCTCCCTCATCATATCCTCAAGCTCCTATGTAGCTTCTTATAATTGGTGGTTCCTCCATAAAACTTTCACCAAGCGAGTGGTCTTGTTCTGTAGGACTTTTTCAATATGATCGAGAATCTCTATCGGCTGTTCTTCATAAGAAAGATCTTATTCCAGCGGTACAACTTCTGAGCTGAATACATGTGAAGGGTCAGGTATGTACTTTCTCAGGAGAGATACATGGAACACATCGTGAACTTGAGAGAGATTCGGTGGAAGCACCAATCAGTAAGCTACCTTCCCAACACGATCCAGTATTTCGAAAGGACCGATATATCTAGGGCTCAACTTCCCCTTCTTTCCAAATCTCATGACCCTCTTCCAGGGAGATATTCGTAAGAACACTTTATCACCCACTTCAAACTCTAGGTCTTTTCTTCGGTTTTCGGCATAACTTTTCTGTCGACTCTGAGCTGCTCTTATGTGTTGTTGAATAGATCTGGCCTTTTCTGCCATCTCATCAATAAGATCAGGTCCTAATAGCTTTCTTTCCCTAACTTCATCCAAGCAAGTTGGAGTCCTGCATTTCTTTCCATAGAGAGCTTCATAAGGAGCCATCTGAATACTGGAGTGAAAGCTATTATTATAAGAAAATTCCACCAAAGGTAGGTGTTGATCCCAACCACCTTTGAAATCCATAGAGCAGGCTCTCAATATATCTTCTAGAGTTTGAATTGTTCTCTCAGACTGACCGTCTGTCTGAGGATGATAAGAAGTGCTGAAACTCAACTCTGTATCCAGAGTATGCTGAAGAATTCGCCAGAACTTTGAGGTAAATCTCGGATCCCGATCAGATATAATAGAAAGTGGTACTCTAGGCAATCTTACCACTTCCTTTACATATATCCTGACAAGATGATCTAGAGAGAAATCCTCTCTAATAGCAATGAAGTGTGCAGACTTTGTAAGACGATCAACTATGACCCAGATAACATTATTGCCTTTGAATGTTTTAGGAAGTCCTGTGACAAAGTCCATAGTGATGTTTTCCCATTCCCATTTGGGTATGGGTAATTGTTGTAACATCCCCTTAGACTTCTGTCTCTCAGCTTTAACTTGCTGGCAAACCAAGCATCGAGAGACATATTCAGCAACATCTCTTTTCATGCCATCCCACCAGAAGTTCTATTTCAGGTCCCTATACATCTTCGTGCTTCTAGGATGAATAGAGAATGAATAACTATGAGCCTCATCCAACAGCTCCTTCTTTAATTCGAGGATGGGAGGAACACAAACCCGATTCCTGAACTTCATTATCCCATCACAATCAAGGTTGAATTCACGAATATTTCTCACCTTGTTTTGTAACTCTACATCTTATTTCTGTGCCTCTTTAATCTTCACATGTATAGATGGTTGAACTTTCATTTGAGAAAGATACGATTTCCCCCCTTCCATTATAATTCCAAGATCCATACTTTGTAAATCCATAAATATTGAATCTTTTGTGATCCTCATCATGGATAAGCTAGTATGGTCTTGTCGACTTAATGCATCTGCCACCTTGTTTGCTTTCCCAGGGTGGTGATGAATTGAGCAGTTGTAATCCTTAATCAGCTCTAACCATATTCTTTGGAGCATATTCAGCTCCTTTTTTGTGAAAATATACTTTAAACTTTTATGATCAGTATAAATATCACACCTTTCTCTATAAATATAATGCCTCTAAATCTTTAATGCAAAGATTACCGCAGCTAACTCCAAATCATGAGTTGGGTAATTTTGCTCATGGATTTTCAAATTTCATGAGGCATAAGCTATCACCATATCATTTTTCATAAGAACAAACCCCAATCCCTTCTTGGATGCATCACTGTAGATCACAAACCTTTCTCCACTACAAGGCAGTGGGAGCACAGGTGCACTGGATAAGCTTCTTTTCAACTCCTTGAAATTCTATTCACATTCCTCCGTCCAAACAAACTTAACTCTTTTCCGAGGCAACCTGGTGAGTGGATTAGATAGTCGTGAAAAATATTTCACAAAACATCGATAATATCCATCCAAACCAAGAAAAAATTGGATCTCAGTTACTGTTGTTGGTCTCGACCATCATTCGATAACCTCTGTTTTTGCTGGATCCACAGATATCCCCTCTTTTGAGATTATGTGACCCAAAAATGAAACTTTTTGAAGCCAAAATTAACACTTGGTAAATTTGGCATAAAGCTTCTCCTTTCTCAGGGTCTTCAATATAATTCTCAAGTGATCTTCATGTTCTTCCTTGATCTTTGAATATACATGAATATCGTCTATAAAGACTACCACAAACTGATCAAGATAGTCTCTAAAGACTCTATTCATCAGATCCATGAAGATAGAAGGGGCATTAGTAAGACCAAATGGCATCACTATAAATTCATAGTGTCCATACATTGTACGGAAAGTCATCTTTGGTATATCCTCCCTTTTGAACCTTAATTTATGATACCCTGAACGAAGATCAATCTTGGAAAAGTATTGAGCTCCTCGTAGTTGGTCAAATAAGTCATCAATGCACGGGAGAGGATATTTGTTCTTGATAGTGATATTGTTAAGTTATCGATAATCAATGCAGAGTCTCATTGATCCATCTTTCTTCTTAACAAACAGAATAGGTGCTCCCCAAGGTGATGCACTAGGGCGTATGAATCACTTTTCAAGATTCTCTTGGAGTTGCTTCTTCAATTCCTGCAACTCAATTGAGGCCATTCTATAAGGTGTCTTTGAAATAGGCAAAGCACCTGGTACGAGTTCTATTGAAAAATCAACTTCAAGATTTGGTGGAAGACCCGACAATTCCTATGGAAAGACATCATCAAACTCTTGTACAACGGGCATATTCCTAATCGTGAGTTTCTCTCCAGCCATTTGAGATAAATAACCCTCATTTAGTGGAATCAAGACCCATAAGATGGAAGAAATTTCCATTGGAAGGTTATGTTCATCCTTGCATCGATAGACGATCATATATTGATCTGGAATATGAAATGTGACTTCCCTTCTTTGGAAATTGATATGAGCTCCATATAAATAAATCCAATCCATGCCAAGAATCACATCAAATTCCACTATAAGAAGGATCACAAGATTTGTAGGAAGCACTTTCCCACAAACTTCTATCGGGGAAGAATTATAAACTTTTGATGCGATTGTTGTGCCATTAGGGGTTGTCACAGCAAACTCAACATCTAATTGTTGAGGTAATACGGTGATACTCTTAGAAAATTCTTCAGAAATAAAAGAGTGGGTGGATCCAGAATCAAATAAAACATTTTCTACTTTAGAGTGGATGGTAAGTGTACCTTTCACCACATCATTATCGTACTCCACATCGCTAATAGAAATTTCATGTGACTTTCCTTTGTCTTTAACCTTAAGAGTTTGTTGATGTCGACCATCATCATAAACCCTTGGATTTGGGAATTGATTGGCATAATGCCCCATCTCCTTGCACTTGAAACATTGAAGTGTAGTAGGTTCATTCTGTGTATCCCTTCCTTTGTTTGCATCATTAGATATCTTCTTCCCATCATTGCAGCATTCAAATGACCGATGACCTTCCTTTCCACATTTGAAACATTTAATTGTCCCTTTAAGACAAATCCCTCCATGTTTCTTTCCACACTTTGAGCATAAGGGAAAGATCATCTTCTTTTCAGTGTGATCTTTATATTTTCCTTTGAATTCCATTTTCCTCTTCTTATCAAACCCATATGACTGATGGGTTACTCCAATCTCCATCTCAACTTTTAGAGCACATCGAATGATTTACTCGTAGCTATTGATGTCCCTTATGGCTAAGGCCCTTCGAAGACTTGGTTTTAAGACACTAAATAATCGATCGATCTTACTCTCAGGTTGGATAATAATACCAGAAGCGTACCTTGAAAGTCTTGTAAAATTTTCTTCATAGGTTCCAACAGATTCATCATCCTTTTTCTTCAGTTCAAGAAACTCTTTCTCCATCTTTGTTCGGAGAATATGAGGGAAGTACTTATTGAAAAATAAGTTCTTGAACTCGTCCCATTCCATGGAATCAATTTGATCACTTTGCCTTGTATTATTAATAAGATTCCACCATTGATCAACATCTCCTTCAAAACGATACACTGCTAGGATTACTTTATCATGTTCAAAACATTGAAGAACTGAAAATATCTTTTCAGTAGTACTAATCCATTATTCAGCAACTAATGGATCAGTAGACCCGCTGAATGAAGGCGGACGCTGCCTCATGAAGGATTAAACAGAATGTTGCTCCTTCCTTTGCTCATTTGGAAGTCCTGCATGATTCATAGCTTGAGAAAGTTGTGTGAGCATGGCTACAAGATTTTTCATTCCAGCTCCCATAACATTTGGTTGCTCAGGGGGACAATCATTTCATTTCCCGTCGCATTCCGCATTAACACGGTTCCTTCAGGTTCCATCCATTGACTAAAACCAAGAAGAATAGTTTGAGCAACACTAATTATAATAGGAAAACCACATAATCAAGAATAAAATTTCACACTTAAGTTCTTATCCTAGGTTATTCATGGTCATTTCTAAAACACTAAGATTGTGTTCTATGCTTAGACTTATCCTTAAGATTCTTACTAAGGCTTTCACATCCTAGTTTCCAAAGGTTGACTATACCTTTCCTCTGATACCAACTATAATGACCCATACTTTACATACATTTTTAGTACTTCAAAATTTAAGTACACTTATTACAACATATAACAAAACCATGAAAGGACCGTATAGGTATAGAGTCTTTAGAAACTGGGAATCATAAACAACTGGTTCATAAAGCATCTACTTTGCCTCTCATTTATTTCATCATATCTAGAGTCCCTTTTGGAATATCCTAGTTAATAACCTTCTTCCTGACCTGGGGAAATAAAACATACAAAAGGGTGAGCTCAAATGCTCAGTAAGGGTAAACAAAAGAAATATCAATCACATCATATACATAAGAACATAACTTTTGGAAGTATTAACCTGCAAAAGAGATCATAATTTCATAACATGGGATAAATCATAGTAGTGAAATATAATCCCAATAATCATAACTTTAAACATGAAACTTTGTGGCATACACACATAATCATAGAGAATCATTTCTTATTAGTCAAGACTCAATTCCAAGACTATCTTAGTGGACAAAGTCCATTTCTAAACCGAGTTCACTCCTCGTTTCAGTCCTATTTCACTGAACCGGTTTAACCTGCCATTCCAGCCATGTCTATCTCATGAGATATAAAATCTTTACCCAATGAATTGGAGGGAGATATAGGTCCCACCCATCTCATAATGAAACCATTCTTATGTGTTATACAAAATCATAAATCACACATCATTGCATAACCCATGTAATAAAAATGGGATTCATAAACAACATGACATCATAAAACAATTCATATAAGATAAAGGAATTCATAAAAATAATTCCATCACAACATAATCAAATCAATTTAATAATAGGGATAGAAATATAACCCTATATTATCTTATATGGAAAATAATTTTGATAAAACACTTGAACTCCATTCCTGAGGAAAATATCCTTTCTAATTCAAATTTTTTTTCCTTTCGTAACATGTCATACAATTTTAAACTAAAATAAGTTGATTAAAAATAAACTTGAAAACTTTTAAAGGGATTTTTTTGGAAATAATGTTTTAAAAATCCATTCATGCCGTATAAGTTAAAAAACATTCTTCTCGTAATTTTTTCGGAAAAGTCAAAAAGTACCTCGTACGAAAAACGACAAAAGATTCCTTTCATATCTTTTACTAAAAACTCACCGAAGGGTAAAATTGGATTTAAAAAATTATAGGTGGATGGAAACAATATTACATATTGAGGAAACATGTATGTGGATGATAAAATACACCCAAGTAAATACCAAAGTATAAACAATCTCGGATAAAATGAGATTGTGATATTTTCCCTTACCTTAGGTCCGATTTGCTTCGTAAGTGTCCGAACCTCCTGTATAATGATTTAAATAATGTTATTGACTTATTCCAGAATCATAATTATTTTTATGATATCATATATGGTCATATTCTTAGCTTCTTATTAGTAATATTTTATTACTACTTTTCATTCGGGTGTTTATTACTTTTTCTTCTTATGCGTGTTTTGTTGAATAAATTATTAGTTTTCTTTTTAGGTTATAGATACCTCATTTCCAGAATGGTATTAGTGTAATATATATAATATTCATTCATTCAATTCATTTATATAATTATTATGCAATGAAGATCATGTATAACGAGTCGCATCACATCGTGGAGACGGTATTCCGTACGTACGCACGAGCGATGATATCGTTACCATGATCGTGGAATTGTATTGGAGTGTATGTATAATAATTCAGAATCAATATCACTTTACAATTATCATATATAGTCATTATTTACACCATTATACCCATCCAAGTAAGGTGGTGGTGGAAAATAGATTACACCACGGCGTGGAGACGGTATTCCGTACGTACGCACGCGCGGTGATTTCATTTTCCGTAGGATGGATAGATGGTGAAATAGGGTTGTTTTATACTTATAATAACATATCAGTATATGAGTGATACTGATGTTATTACTTCATAATGAAACAACTAAATAAGAAGAAGTGGAAGAAGAAATAAAGTTGAAAGAATCGGTAATGGACATTTCCTCTTCTTTGAAGCACCTCTTTGAGACCTCCTCTTAGGGAACTAAATTGGTCTTTGAAGAAGACCAGGACCTCTAGGATGTTTCTAGGGAAGTGCAGAAGAGAATTTGGAAGGGGCTGGCCGAGCTTGAAGGCTCAAAGTGGTGTGAGGAAAAGATGGAGGAGGTGCCCTTTTATAAGGGAGGAGAGGGGCACCTTTGGAATAAATAAAAATATTATTTTATTATAAAGTCAAATTCAGTTTTTAATAGCTCCAAATTGATATATTTAGAAGCTAAGGTGGGGATGGTTCGAAATACTCTCATCCAATATAATTTAGAAAAGTTTAGGTTATTATATTAACTTTATCTTTTAGTTTTAACTCTTTGTTAATTAGATTGACATTTACCATGTCACTTTGTATTCTTATATTATATAGTTAATAAACTTACCATATACATCCAAGCGACCCCCAAGTGGTCCATTAATGATACAACTATCATGATATAAGTATCTTGGCCGAACCTTATTTTTTAGGAATATAATGACAATTAATAATATAATATTTGTTTTAAAAACTATTTTATGTCAATTGTGACACTATTTGGTAATTGATTTTTGTGAAAATCATAACATAATGATTAGTTCGAACAAAATTAATTAAATCAATACTAACATGTCATATTAACATAGAAAGTTATTGGAATTCATAAAAAGTCTCAAATTACATTTATTTGGGTATTTATAACATCAATTATGTCAATATTTCATTAATAAGATAATTACTACATCATGATTGTATCATAAATAAATTAAATTATTTTAAGTCTAAAAATTACAAATAAAATACCATTATGTTGGAAATATTTTTAGCTTTTAATGAATATTTATAGTTGAATTTATCTTATGTATAACCCTATATTAGAAATGTTTTCGTTATTAAACTTTGATTTTAACTATTTTAACCCTTCTTTAAATAAATTAATAATAAATGTCCTAATCTAATCCAAGTGGGCCTAAATGGTCATATTTTATTCCTAAGGTTGTTTTTGGTCGAATTACACTTATCCAATAGAATTAGGACATGTGTTAGGGTAATAATAATAACACTTGTACCCTTAATTACCCTATTTACTTTTAACCGTGGTAAAAAAGTAAAAAGTTACTATTCACCAAAAATTATTTTCATCTCATTGAACCACATTTTAGTCCTTGATATTAACCGTGTGTCTCGGATTTTCGAAATTCTACTCACAGAAGCGGTAAAATTAAGTTTTATGAAAAATTCAGTTTTTTTAACTACCACTTAGTGGTTTCACTATTCATCAAAAAATGAAAGTTTCCAGAAAAATACCAAAAATTAGGCCTAAGCTATATTTGATATTATGAATTCAAAAATGATGTTTATTTTATCAAATTCAAAACGTATCAGTTACATTAACTAATTTAAAAATTAATTCCCGTCGTCAAAACAAATAGCGTGTTTTTAAGAGATAATAACTATCAAAAGATTGACACTTGTTTATATCTGGTTTAAATGTAAAATTACATCCAATGAACAACATTGTATAAAATTGTAAAAATATATTCTAAATATACTTTAAAACCACTCAAATTAATAATTTATCACTATTAATTATTTCGAATAAAAAAGTTGTTTTTAATTAAAATTTAGTAATTTTCACTATTCCTCAGAATATGAAAGTTATCCAAAAAGTACCAAAATTTCACCCTAAGCTAATTTCAATATTAGGAATTCAAAAATGAAGTCCATTTTGAAAAATAAAAATTTACAAAATTTCAAAAAGTGGTTATTACTATTCATAACGACTATTTTTAATAATATTTTAATAGCATATCGTTGTTTAGTGAAACTCGGTATTGCGTACGACGAAAGCTATCGAGGAAGGCCGCAGTTGCGTGTAAGGAAAGCCAAGCTAGTTTTGTGTGTAGTGAAATATTCATTTGATGATTTATATAACATAAAACCAAAATATTTCTCACAAAAGTCTCGGGTGTTACAAAAAGATTACCTCTTCTTCGGGTTCTTCCATTTGATTTGATCAAAAGCGCTCCTTAGGTTGGCTTTATGATCAAACTAAGGCCTCTAGGTTGTAGTGAGGGAAGTTGAGAGAGTATTTGGTCAGGGTTTGGCCGATCCAAAAGGTTTTGAATGTGTGAATTAGTGAGAAGGGGGAGTGCCCTTTTATAAGAGGGGTGAGGAGCACCTTTGGAAAAGCTAAAAATATTATTTTATAATAAATTAATATTCGGTTTCTAATGGATCCAAAGTGTATTAGTTAAAGTTTAAGGTGGGTATGGGTCGAAAACCACTCAACCAATATAATTTAGACAGGTTTGGGTCATTATATTAACCTTATCTTTAAGTATTAACTCTTAGTTAATTAGTTTCACTTTTGTAATGTCTCTTTGTATTTTTATATTATATGGTTAATAAACTTACTATATACATCCAAGAGACCCCCCAAGTGGTCCATTAATGATACACCTATCATTATATAAGTCTCTAGGCTTAACCTTATATTTTTAGGAATTGAATATAAATTAATAATATAATATTTGTTTTAAAAACTCCTTTATGTAAATTTTGACACTATTGGGTATTTTGTTTTTGATAAATTCATAACAGCATTATTACTTCGAAAACAATCTATATAATCAATCCTAATATGTAATATTATCCTAAAAAATTAGTGGAATTCATAAAAAGTCTCAAATTACATTTATTTTGATATTTATAATATCAATTATTTTAATATTTCATTAATTAGGTAATTACTGCATCACTATTGTGTCATAAATAAATTAAATTATTTAATGTCTAAAAATTATAAATAAAATACCATTATGTAGGAAATCTTTTTATATTTCTAATTAATATTTAAAATCTAATTTATCTTATGTATAACCCTATATTAAAAATGTTTTAGTAAATAAACTTTGATTTTAACTCTTTTAACTCTTCTTTGAATTAAATAAGAATAAATGTCCTAATCTAATACTAGTGGACCTAAATGATAATATTTTACTCCTAAGATTGTTTTTGGTAGAGATACACTTGTACAATAGAATTAGGACATGTTTTAGGGTAATATTAATATCATTTTTACCCTTAATTACCCTATTTACTTTTAACCGTGGTAAATAAACG
Source organism: Viscum album (assembly GCA_963277665.1). Classification (NCBI taxonomy): domain Eukaryota; kingdom Viridiplantae; phylum Streptophyta; class Magnoliopsida; order Santalales; family Viscaceae; genus Viscum; species Viscum album. The sequence continues at coordinate 376,778,708 of OY728119.1, forward strand.
TAAAAAGTTACTATTCACAAAAAATTATTTTCATTTCATTGAACCACATTTTAATCCTTGATATTAACCGTTTCTCTCGGAGTTTTGAAATTCCACTCACAGAAGCGGTAAAATTAAGTTTTATGAAAAATTCAGTTTTTTAACTACCACTTAGTGGTTTCACTACTCATCAAAAAATGAAAGTTTCCAAAAAAATACCAAAAATTAGGCCTAAGATATATTTGATATTATGAATTCAAAAATGATGTCTATTTTACCAAATTCAAAACATATCAGTTGCATTAATTAATTTAAAAATTAATTCCCGTCGTCAAAACAAATAGCGTGTTTTTAAGAGATAATAACTATCAAAAGATTGACACTTGTTTATGTCTGATTTAATTGTTAAATTACATCCAATGACCAACATTATATTAAATGGTAAAAATATATTCTAAATATACTTTAAAAACACTCAAATGAATAATTTATCACTATTAATTATTTCGATTAAAATAGTTGTTTTTAATTAAAATTTAGTAATTTTCACTATTCCTCAAAATATGAAAGTTATCTGAAAAGTACTAAAATTTCACCCTAAGATAATTTAGATATTAAGAATACAAAAATGAAGTCCATTTTGAAATATAAAATTTCTAAAATTTCAAAAAGTAGGTATTACTATTCATAACGGCTAGTTTGATTGGTTATGGTGTGTTAGAATCTCAAAGTTGCGTACAATGCACGCCATTACATTATTCAAAAGGAAACGTACCATGGAAGATTGGGGTGTTACAATTGTTGACTGACTCACCAAGTCGGCCCACTTTCTAGATATCAGAGAGTTGAGTTCCATAGAGATCTTGGGACACCTCTACGTGCAATAGATAGTTCGGCTTCATGGAATCCCTTAGGAAATAGTCTCGTATCGAGACACCTGCTTCACATCCCAGTTTTGGAAGGGATTGCATGAGGATTTTGGGACTCAGTTATGCTTGAGCATGGCATTCCATCCACAGAACGATGGTCAGATGGAGAGGACCATTCAGGTTTTGGAGGATATGTTGTGGGCCGGTATCTTGGGCTTTGGTCGTAGTTGGGAGGACCACCTAACACTGGTTGAGTTTTCATACAATAATAGCAACCACTCCACCATTGGTATGGCACCATTCGAGGCTTTATATGGTTGACCATGCCGGTCACCAATTTGCTGGACCAACCCCAGAGATTCAACACTCATGGGTTCATAGTTGGTATGAGCTACCACTGAGAAGGTGAAAATCATCTGAGAGTGGATGAAGACTGCACATAGCCGGTGGAAGTCTTATACTGATAAACGATGGAGACCTTTGGAGTTTGAGGTAGGGGAACATGTCTTCCTTAGGGTCTCACCTCGGCGAGGGTTACATAGATTTGTCCAAGGAGGAAATCTATCTCTAATGTTCATCAGACCTTTCCAGATACTGCGTAGAGTTGGCGAGGTGGCGTACCACTTAGATCTACCGCCACAATTGCACCGGGTACATGATGTCTTGCACGTGTCACAATTGAGGATGTACGTGCATGACCCATTGTACGTCATCGACTGGGATGAGATGGACATCGATGATTGAGCGACCTTTGCAGAGTACCCGGTGGAGACCAAGTATCAGCAGGAGAGGATCCTTTTTTGGTGATCTATTCCCTTGGTGCGCATCTGGTGGCAACATGGGAGTCTTTAAAAGATCACATGGGAGCGGGAGGCTCATATCCATGCCTAGTACCCACATCTTTTTGAGTAGCCTTTTTTTTGTCTTTTTTGGATGTAAATCCCTAAGGTGGGGAGAATGTAATGTCTCATATTTTCTCTGTATTATTTTTAAATATTATATGGAATTATTTTGAGACCAATCCTTTTGATGGAATGCAATTCTGAGGCCCCATGTGCCCGGAATAAATGTTTGAAATAAGTTAAAATTTTAAACAGCGCACATGAGAGGTTTTTATGTAAAAGTGTAATAACTTTTAAACGGGTTTCCATATTAGAAATTTGAGGGCAATGTTGTGTTCAGAGCAGTGAATTTACCTTATGCGGGGACTAACATTGACTGGCGCGGGTCAGCTACAAAAGTTAGTTTTTGGAAGTTTTAATGGGAAGAAAATAAATCAATAATTTATTTATTTTTAAATATTTCCATAACGCAACAACACTTATATTCTTTAAATAAGTAGGAGCCCAAAGTTATACTCACAACCCTAGAAAAATCCCTAGAATCTTCTGGAGCTTTAGAGAGGATCCAACCTTGGAGGATTTTTTTGATGGACGCTGACGAACGACGACACGTGGATCGTTGCATAGCGAGATCGAATCCTGACCGATGACCAATCTCCCCCTTCATGGATGAAAGAGGTAGGGGTTTTTTATTTTTGATTTAGTTCTTCCCCGTTCTTTACTTAAATGACAAATGTGGATCAATCTATGAACATGTTGATTCGTGATTTGTACATTCTTGTGGGAGGGTTGTTATTATCCTTTTCTTCAGGGTTTTTGATTCTGGAATTGATTAATGATAATTTTTGAATTTTCAATTTCCTTCACCTATTAAACCTATTAACGGGAGAGGATTGATGTCATGATGAATGATGGCATTGGTGAGTTCCTTTTTTGTTTATTGTTTTCTTCCTCCGTTTTTATCCCTCGTTCTTCGCATTATTCATGGGGTTATGAACAATGGATCTTTGCACATCCATTTCTCAATGCAACGATCCCAAATTGGAGATCCGACATCCTGACGACCAAGCAGGGGTGCAACGACAATAACGGCAGACAAATTGAATCGGTTCGGGAGTTCTTATTCTTCGAGCGTTCTTCATGCAGGTGGATCAGAATGCATTTTTGGGGCCGATCAGATGCCCAAAATTGATGAAACTGACTTCTTTATGATTGGGCGACCTCAAACCTTCAGTTTTGTGATTATAGGATCACCAGAAGGGACATCGAAGGATCACAGGAGGCGCACTGGTGAAGAACGATAGTTCTGGAAATTTATGAAGAACACGACGTGTATCCCAAAGAACATGTCGTGTGGGACTGGCTCAGCGGCAACTAGGGTTCCACGATGCACAAAGTGATGACACGACGTGTTCTATGAAGAACATAGTGTGTGGGTCCTTATTTGGGACTCGCTGTGTATCTCGAATGATACAGAGACATGGGATGGAGTACATGGCCGTGTACCACACCACACGACCAGACTAGGCCGGTTTCATGGGTTACCCCATGTATCGGTCACATGGGTTGTGACACACGGGTTGAAGCCATGTACATGCACATGGCCAGTATACATGGATTCCTCCCTGAATAGAGGAACAAGGTGTGTCACTCTATTACACGCCGTGCATACCTTCTTCTACACGACCAGCCTTACGACACAGGTCGTTGTACAAAGGCAGTACTCAGGTTCAGAAGACGCGATGTGTGACACTTCTACACATCGTGTACTTCTTAGTACATGGTTTGATCTTATTTTCCACCATATATTGGACAAGTTTCATTTGGGTTAGTTCCCCTGAAAGTCAGGCATCGTTTCCTTTTTCAAGAGTATGATCCCTTCGATATAACTTTCTAGAATAGAGTCAGGTATCCCTCCGAGAGGCCCAGAGCGAGATCCTCTATCCATTCTTGACCCTAGGTAGAGTCAGGTATCGACGTGACTCTTCCTATAGGGTGTCAATCCTCTACCTCATTGGTGAATCCGGATGATTCGCGGTATCCGCCAAGGCCGTGGCAATGATCCTCATATGTGTATCAATATCTATCCCCACTCAGGACTGTGTTCTCTTGGAATGAGTGTATCTATCTCTCGTGACCTTTCCTGATGGAAAATACTTCTTGGACTGACTTCATCAGAGCTATCAGACTTATGGAGTGAGTTCTCCTAGATGAGTGCTTCGTGGAATCTTCAAACTGAATCCCTAGCAGGGGAATGCAGTTATGTGACTTGTCTCTAGACTACAGGTCTGGGTTTTGAGTATATATGATTTGTGTTCACCTATTATATTTTTAGTAGACATATAATATGTAGAGATGATTTTACCTTTCCTTTGTGCATTTCTTTGTGGTTTTAGGGGTCCTCTACTGAGTATTCTTATACTCGCCCCTACACGGGCTTTGCCCGCACATGTCTTTTCTTATACAGGCAAGCAGTCTTTTGATAGAGTCCAGGGTGGACCAGGAGAGGACTGAGATTTCTGAGTTCCCTTCAGGACGAGGTGTTCCTATTGCTATGAGTAGCAGTCCCAGTACCTCTTTGTGTTTACAGGTTATACTTTGTAGTTTTCAGACTATTGTTTTTTGTGGTCTTGTATTCTGGCCTAGTTTACTTTCAGTACTTTACTTCCCATCGTACTATGTTGGTTGGGTTTAGTTGTATGCATGGATTTTGTTACTTAGTGGTTTTTGTACATTTTAGTATTTGTGGGCTTGGATATGTGTGCGTGTGTAAAAATACTTAGGAAATTCCTCCCATGTTAGTAATATGCCTACTCGGTGCTAGTCGCCAACCCCTGGCCTATTGGAGGCGGGCTTAGGGAGTCACGATGTGGGCCCCACTAGGATGGGTCGTGATAGTTTATTTGGTCTGAAGATCATTAAACTCAACATGACATATTTTCACTTCAAAAAAAATTCAAAATATAGGTTGTAAATTACCATCAAAACAAGCCATGAACTATGTGTGCTACTAAGGATTCGATATGTTTTAATTCCATCCATGCACATCCCAATTCTAAGATTTCTAATTTTTTTTTTCTGAATACAGGAAACTATTGATCAATTTTATTACACTATGAAGAATCAGGTGGATGATATATTTTTCTATCAAATATACATTCATCATTATTCCACCTTAACCTTTTTGCATTATGTGAATTAGAAAATAAATGTTTTAAATGAGGAATTATAAGAAGATACCAAAATACCTTGGTAGGGGTCTCTATAACCTCTGAATTAGCCTATGATTTTTCTTTCAACTTATACCATGATTTCCCAAATTTAGGACACTCTGACCAAAATTCATGTTCCTTCCAATATATCACACAATCATTTGGGCAGACATGTAGTTTTTTGTATCCTAATCCCATCGGTCATAGTATTTTCTCTTGTTTATAATATGAATTAGGAAGATCATTATATTTAGGAAGAATATTTTTCAATAATTGTATAAAATTAGTAAAAAAAAATTCACTCCAACAATGTTTTTCTTTCAAGTTAATCAATCTTAACATTGATGATAATACTGTAAAATATGTACAAACAAGATACAATGGGTTTTCAACATCACTATATAGATTCTTAATTTTCAGTTCTTTATTAATTTTCTCTCCTTCAATATCACAAATCATTTCTTCAATTTCATCAAAGTTACTATCTTACAAATCATTATCATTAGTAGATCTTAAATTCTTCCCAGTTTCACCATTCCGAATCCAAGGGTTGTAACTTGGATTAAAACCATTAAAAATTAAATTATATTTGATCTCTCTACCATTCAAATTCTTCATATTTAAACACTTTATTAATGGATAGAAAAACAAGTAATTGTTTGGAAAATTTAGTTTAGAAAATTCCAAAATAGAATCAAAACCTTCCTCATATTCATCACTCATTTGATGTGCCATAATCTAACTTCGACTCATTATTACCTATAACAAACATCAAAATTATATATCTTGTTAAGATAATCCAATTTTATATTTATATAAAATATGTCGTAATTTGAAAGTAACACAAATTTGAAATATAAAACAAATATATTCATATTTGAAAAATATATTTATAAATTATATACAATAATGGAAGATGAGTTTATATGTAAATGATAAATCATAAAAATATATTCATGTAAATAATTTAAAAAAATATAGTTAGATAAAACAATTTTATATTTATATGAAATATTCAATAATTTGAAAGTAACACAATTTTGAAATATAAAACAAATACATGCGTAATTTAAAATTATAATGATATTGGGTTTACGAAATAAGATATAAAACCACTATGTAAAAATAAATCACACTCCACTAGTGTGATTTATTATTATCCCATCAAAAAGAATTTTTGTCAATGTAACTCATGGAAAAATCAATACATAAGAATAAAACCCTTGAAGTCATATAATAATTCACTCAAATTTTATAACAAACTATAGTTTAACATATTTCTATAAGATGTGGTGTATGAATAATGTCTAAGGGTTACACAATTTTATGGTAAAATTACTATTGTGAAAAAATCCTCTTTGGAGAATTCTCTAAACTGTAGAAATAAAATATTATCTATAACTTTAGGGAGAAAAAATATCATCATTACTCCTATGACCATTATAAAAAATGAGATAACTCGATTGAGTTACTCAATCCCCATAATGTATTTCATCACATTCTTTTGTGAATGATATAATATATGAGAATAATTCATTATAGCACTATATTTTTTTATGATGATGTTTGGAGGTTCATGGAGTTCATATTTTATTACTACAACATATATTCATCTCATGGATCCTTTATCTCAACAATAGTTCGACCAACATTTTTTGTCTAAATAGGACATGAATAAGTGAAGAATTCTTGAACAATCCATCTAGAGGTTCTATTTTTTGGAAAGTTAACATTGATACATGACTTCTACCTAATAAGTGCAGTCCTTGTACAAAGATTTGTATCCCCTAGATGAGAAAAAAGTAATGGCATGTAATTTGGGGTAATTTTAGGTAGTTTCACAACATCCATCCTATTTACTAGACATATGAAATAAGGTTCTAGAGGTTTCATGTTGTGTAAAAAGTGTACATGATTTTGAACCTCACAGGAGCTCACCTTACAGGAAAAAAGAAACTATTTGTTCTAAAAATGAGGAATTAATAAATAAAAACTATATATTTAATTAAATTCATGAAACATGGACTTATAGTGAATACATAGTTTTTAATTGGAATACAAAACATGTCCCACATAAATTCTCACATAGATTGGAAACATACTTCCATGCTAGATATGGATGCAAAGCAATAACATGAGGAAATTAAATAAGATGTTTTGATATTTTAGTAACCGAAATCGAAAAACGTAGAGTTAGGGCATCTATGAAACAGAATGACCAAAATCGAGGTGTGTGAGGCTTACTTGAGAGTTTCGAGTTGATCAGATAGATGCGCCAAGGAAAAAGATGATGACTGAAGCTATAAAATTGAGGTTGGAGGCCACATGATCAAAGAATCGATTTTAGGGTTTTCACATGAGAGAGAACCGGGTCACTATCTCCCAATCGAAAAACACCGCAATGACTCAAAATGGGGCTTCATAAAAATTTTAAATGATTTATCACATCAGTTATTTAGTAACTGGTATGATAAAGAAATTTCTATTACATTTATCACATCATTTATGTAATAACCAATGTGATAAAGTAATGACGTTTTCTTTATCATGTCGGTTATTCTATAACCTATGTAAAAAATTATCGTTATCGAGTCGATTATATAATAACCAACATGATAAAGTGAGGTACTTTATTTATCACCTCAGTTATAGAATAAACCTCATGATAAAGTGGTAAAATTAATGTTTCATGTTAGTTATAACATAACCAACATAATAAATCAATTTACTCATCTTTTCACATTGGTTATAAATAACCGATGTCAAAAGGCCGACATGATAAATACTTTTTTTACTAGTGGTAACTGAATAGAATTCATGGTCATAGGATGGGATAAGGGAAAGGGACAATTGTTAGATGGATGAGTTGGGATGGAGCATGGATGAGGGAACCAGACTTGGTGTCGGAACCCACTTGGGGGAGTTTTCGGGGTATTTACTTTTGGGTTTTCATTTTGATACTTGACACTTATTTGGAATGACATATATACTATTTTAGTTTGGGATACTGTATTTTGTTCTAATTTATTGTGTATTGCTGGTATGTTTTGGTTATTATGTTGTTTTAGTTATTGGTTATCATATATTGGTTATTTCTTGGTTATTTTTGTTATTTTACTACACTAATAAAGTGTCTATAGTCTCCCCATGTTTATTTATTGGACCCTCACTGCTATTCGGAAGCCCATGGTGTACGAGAAAACTCACTTGGGGTCATGTGACTGACTGGATTGGGGCATCGTTGTGTGGGTTATTATCATAGGTTCATCCAAAACTTTTCTCAATTGGAAGAACAACTTTCAAGCTTGAAAAAGAAGGGGGTAGAGTTTGAATGGTCTAGAGCATGTGAGAGTTCATTCTAAGAGTTTAATAATTGTTTGACCAAGACACCAAAATTGACCCCACCTATGCTAGGTGAATAGTATATGGTGTTTTGTGATGCTTTTGGGATCGGTTTTGGAGCAGTGTTGATGTAAGGAGATCAAGTTATGTCATATGGGTCACAAAAGTTAAAGCCACATGAACAGAGCTACCCTATGCATGACCTTGAGTTCGCTGTAGTGGTTTATGATTTTATGTGTTGTTGGAATTATCTGTTACGTGAAAACTTTACCATATATACTGGTAAAATGGTCTTAAAATATATATTTTCACAATGATGTTCTAATATTAGACAACAAATATGGGTTGAGTATATTAAGTCATTTGATTTTGATCTAGAATATATTCTAGGGAAAGAAAATAGTATTTATGGTGATCTAATAAGGGAAACTCAGACTCGAGAAGTTTAAAGGAGTAGTTATAAGTGGAAGATGATAAATTTTCTCACTGAGATGCATGTTGTGGCTCAGAGGGTCACAATAAGATGAATCTCATATCAATTTTAGTCTATTATATACTTTTGAGCTAGATCAAGGAAAGACGATATGGGGATCTATAATTTTTTTCCTTGAGAGAAATCCTTGAAGGTGGGGAGTCATATTCCAATTGGACTATAGATGACGACGAGATAATATATGTCAGGGATCGGGTTCTTGTGTCTGGGAGTAAGCGTGAAGATCTGATGCATGAATGTCATGCCTCAAAGTGGTCAGTACATTTGGGTTTAACCAAAATGTATCCTGAGCTACATCAGCAATATTGGTGGCTGAGCATGAAAAGGGAGATATCAGGGTTTGTGACACAATGCTACACTTATCAACAAGTAAAGGTTTAGCATCAATGACTTGGTGGTTTACTACATCCATTCCCCATTCCATAATGTAAGTGGGATGACGTTACCATGGAATTTTTGATGGGTATCTGGAGGAAACCTCAGAATAATGGTTCTATTTGGGTGGTTGATGACCATTTGAAAAAGGTGTCACATTTCTTTCCTATACGTGATACTTTATTAGTGGATCAGTTGGGATACATGTATGTTTGAGAGATAGTCCATATGCATAGGGTTCTATGGACTATAGTTTCATACCATGATTCACATTTTACATCATGATTCTTTTAGGGATTATAGAAGATGCTTGGTACATAAGTTTTATTTAGCATGAAATACCACCCACAGAAAGATGATATGTAAAAATGTACTATATAGGTGCTTGAGGATATTATTAGGGAATGTTTCCTAATATTTGGTGGGTCTTGGTAGAAGCACCTAGAACTCATTGAGTTCTCATATAACAATAGTTATTAATAATCCATTTAGATGGAACCGTATGAGGCACTTTATGGTAGGACATGTTGATCAAATCTATGTTAGATAGAGGTGAAAGAGTCATATCTGTTGGGACTGAGTCTCATTCAGGAGACATTGGAACATGTTTAGTTGATTCAAAAGTATATGGATAAGACTCAGAGTATATAGAAGTCGTATGTTGATAGACTTTGATGACCCCTAGAGTTCACGGTGGGTGATCATGTTTTCATTTGGGTGTCATCTAGATTGGGTCACTGTAGGATTCAGAGGTAGGGAAAGTTGTCTCCCAGGTTTGTTCGACCATTTGAGGTTCTGGAGAGAATCAGTATGGTGGAATACTGATTGGATAATACATAGAGGTATGGTGTTATGCATGATGCTTTTCATGTTTTATAATGTCAGCAGCATCACCCTGACCCTTCTCATGTGATCGATGTGGTTGATGTTGAGCATGAGACTGAGGTGTCCTTTGGGGAGCATCTGATAAGTGTGTTGTATCATAGTGAGAAAGTGTTGTGGGAAAATACCCTACCAATATTTCAAGTATTTTGGAAACATGGACGTGTTTAGAAGGAAACATGGTAGAGAGAAGCATATATACGAACTCAATGGTCTGATCTTTTTACCTAGGAATCTTATATATGCTTGGGAGTGCAACTATAGGAAAAGTTGTTATAAGGTGGGGAGATTGTAAGATTATAACCTTTTCTGATGACGGATCAAACTCATTTTCAGGTACTCCTTTACCCTTGTTTTATTGTATATTGGTTGGGTTTTCCTTGGGGATTTTTGTGGTGAAATTGGTGAATTTTTCAAGGAAGAGAAGTAATGAGCGGTTGGTGCATGGTTTTCCCAAACCATGCACCCATTCTAGTAAACTGTGAAAACCCTAACAAAGGATATTCACACAGTTGGTGCATGGTCTATAAAACTGTGTTCCCACCTAGTAGTAACCATGCAACACCCTGGGTGGAGGTTTATGGTCATGGAAATTCATGAACCCCATACAGGAAACCATCCATGTGGAAATTTAAACCCCCAAAAAATTAAAATAAAATCCCAAACCCTCGGTATTAATCCCTAATCACTTCCACTCATACCTAAAGTCATTTATATGAATTTTAGAGGCTCCCAAATGATTTCCAAGGCATTCCAACCTTTATTATTGATGAATTAAAGATTTTTTGATGGATATGCACCTCTACTGGTAAGAGATTATCATCCTGTGTGGTTTCCTCCCTCTCTACCATCTTTCTCTCATCCTTTTAAGGGATTTATTCCTCTATTAGAAATTGATCTAGATCTAGGTTTTCATGGATCTAATCTATTTGACATGGATCTCAGTTTCAGATCAAGATCTTGTTCTTCCTTGTGATCTTGGTTGTTCATCTTTAATTGAGTATTTTTATTGGTGACCATCTATTAATGATCTTGAGGTTGGTGGTCTATTATTCAATTCTCAAAGTATTGATTTAATTACATGTATGTAATTATGAAATTTCAATTTCCCTGATTGAAAAATTTCAGCTATAATTTAATTAGATTATATTTGTATTTCCATTTGATAATTTAATGGGCTAAATTTGGGACAACTGTAAATTAGTTGAATTGGATTAATTAATTGTTTAATTAGTTAATGGAATGATGTGATTATGGAAATAATATGATATTGGAATTGTGTAATTAGTAAATTGATTGGATTTTGGAATTTATTGATTAATTGAATGATTAATTGATTTATTAATGATAATTAAGGGTTTTTTTGGCATAACCTTGAGGGGTTAATGAATTATATGATTAAAGGGTGATAAATGTTTTAATAGTTATTATTTCATATTATTACTTATGATTTAAAGTGACAAATGTTTATTATTTTTATAATTTAAATGGTATTACAAGATGTGAAATGTTGAAAAGAGGGTTAATTATTATTACATTTGTTATGTGATATATGTGAAATGTGTGATTGTTGGGTTAACGGGTTGTGGGAAAGGGACTGATGCTTCAAATACCCACGAGGTGCTAGACATGGAATTCTAGATCCAAAATTCATTCATGTGATAATGAGTGTGGAACACATACTGATGATTCAAAATCACACTTGTGTTATGCATTTGATAATGAGTTTGGGATATAGACTGCTACTTCAAAATCCCACTTGTGTGACTGATTGATGAACATTTTATGGGACACAAACTGATTCTTGAAATACCCATGGGGTCTTAGCCATAGTATTTTAGTCCCAAAATATTGGCATTGGACTATGGTTTCAATTAGAAATGTTATTAAATGAAATTAAATGGATACTGTAAGGCTATGTGATAGTGAATTATGAATCCCTATGTGATATGGTTCAAACTCTGACATGATATAGAGTAGGTATTTATGGTTTGAGTATCTTCATAAACCTCGGTAAATAATGTGGTTAATTAAATAAATAATGAAATGTGATAACTATTTAATTTATGCATTGCACATTTTCTTATACAACTACATACACTATTATTGAATGGATATTATTTTAGACCTTGTTGGTGGTGGCCTACTGAGTTTTACTCACACCCTACTCAGAATTCCTGATCAGTACCTGAATAAACTTCATGGTTTTAGGATAGGATAAGGGAAGGGGCCCTATGTTAAATGGCTAAGTCAGGATGCAACACATATGAGGGAACCAAACTTGGTTTTAGGACCTGGTTGGGGGGGGGGGTTAGTGTATTTTTTTTGGTTTTCATTTTGACACTTGACACTTATTTATCATTAAATATCTACTATTTTATTTTTAGATATTGTCTTTTGTTACGATTCATCATGTATTATTGGTCTGTTCTGGTTATTTTATTATTCTGTTTGTTGGTTATCATCTATTGGATATTTCTTGGTTATTTTCATTGTTGTGATACTTGTATAATGAGGGTATGGTCTTTCCATGCTGATTTATTAGACCCTTGATGCTAGTAGGAATCATCTGGTGTATCAGGAGGTGCTCTTAAGGTCATGTGACTGACTGTCTTAGGGCACTGGTGTGTGGAACCTAGGTTAGTACATTGCATAGATATACTAGTATTAATGTTTCAAGGAGGTCCTTTAAAACTTTAGCTACTTTCGATATCAAATGATGATTTAGAAAAATCTTGGCCCACTATTAAAATTTTTTAGGGCCTCAATAATACCAACATTGAGCAAGGGAGGAATATAAGATTACTTATCATATTTAGGTTTCCACTAGTGATACATTTCCATATATTCTCTCTGTTAGGGTTATGAATTCATATGTTGTGAACACATACTTTTATATGTGTTATTCTCCTTAGGTGACACCCAAATTTCCATTGGATTCGTCTGATTGACTTCTTTTGAATAAAAAAAATGTGTTCTTACATTATGGTTTCCACCGGGATATACTGATGAAATTATACACACTAAATGGGAGTAGGAATATATGCCCACTCCTAAATTATTTTCAGGATATTCCTAAAATTCTTAGAAGATTTAGTAGTAATATGTGCCTACCCTAAAGTGGCTATTAAAATGGGTAGTTGATCACTAGTTAGAATGATAATGTGTGCTCGATACTATTATTCATTATTCTTCAAGATGTACTAGAGATCCTCCTAATTAGCGAATAGAGATATGTGCCTATTATTGAGTAGATATTGATATATATTAGAAAAAAATTGGGTGCAATAATGTTTTCCTTCCCCTTATTAGTTACCAAGATATGCTGACAACTATTTTATGTTTCCACTTTTAGGATATGCTGACAGTTTTGTATGATGTATCCAGGAATATATTCTTACTCATCCATTACTACCAAAATGTATTGACAGGCTTCCATGATAGGAATGGGAATTTATTCTCATTACTATATTAGAATGGGGATATGGGTATGAGTTTTTCCTCCATTTACCTCTGATATATACCGAAGAGATTTATATGTATGGAATAATATGTGTTCCTACCACCTAGTTGTGGTTAGGATATACCGAAATTTTTCCTATGATTATTCTAAAGTAAAATAGTGGTCCTGGTGTATGGTAATAGGAATATGTGACTTCTCTTTGTTTTCTACCAAGTTATGTTGGAATGATTCTTTAGATTAATGCAATAATATGGGTCCACTCCCTATGGTTAGAAACTCACCATGCCTGAAGAGCTCTCTTGGAATTTTGGGTCTAAATGAATAACAAATGAATTTTCTAAATAGAATCCCTAGAATACTAATAAATGGTTGTTTTTTCATAATTATGATGGATAAGGTTGATAGGATCCTTCCTAAGTGACCACTGAACTATGATGAAGTTGTAGTCAACCTCCTGATTAGGCTCCTTAAAATAAGGGAGGTGTATGTCGGTCCATTTCGAGGAGAGACTCCCAAAATATTTGAACATGGTGGAAAATTACATCTGTTTCTTTATAACCCATCCATGAGTATATGTTCATTGAAAATTCACGTCGAGGAAGGCTTCTCACACTACCTTCAGGGTTGATATTGTACTATTGAGCTGGTATTTCTTTACAATTTCATTTGTCACCTGGTGGTAAAGGTACTAAGTGAGTGATATTGTTATCTAGTTTGATTATGTTCTAAATATTATAATTTCTAAATCATATGTTATCATTATGGGTATACAAATAATTTAGATTAAATTAGTTCTTTTGGTTCTGAGGGGAAAACAAACATATGAAAGAAAACTCATCAGTACAGCATCATAATTAAAAGATGTGTTTGACCAATCATGTTCATAGTTAAAGGTTTTTTGTAAGACCATTTTGTTTCATCTGATAATGGATTAATGTATTATTTTCAAAGGCTATCACAGTTGAAATATTCACATTCGGTTCACCCCTTTTTGTTTCCAATGGATTCTCTTACGTTCTCCCGTATCCGTGATAGGAGATTTTATGTGGAACTATTTTCCAAAGGTTGGTGGTCACTAGTTTTTTAATACTAATTATGCTTAGGAATATTCATTGGTTGAGAGGGTGGGATTTTATGATCAAAATTCCTTTTTAGGGGATTCTTCCCTACTCATGGACTCTCTTATAGATTTAATACATGTTTTATGAATCTTTCCCATATCCCTATGTAGAATAAGTTATCCCAATGTAAACAATTGGTCATTATTTTGTATGGATGTGAATATTAATGTGTATCATATGTTCTTTATCAATGTGAATATATCCATGTATCAAAGTTTCTCTTTTAACATGAATAACTATATGTATCAGAGTTTATCCATCAATGGAACCATCTGTATGTATCAAAGGTTCCTTGTTAATGGCACCATTTTTATGTAGCAGAGGTTCTCTATCAATGAAACCATCTTTATGTATAAGAGTTTCTCCACCTTGTTTCATTATTACTTAGTGATTCTTGGTTTTTAGGAGCTATATTTCAAATATATACAGTTGGGAACTATTGAGTTTATTTCCATTTGGTTAAGTGGTAGGTGTTCATGGTGTCGGGATCAATAATGTTAAATAGGATTCCTACATATCCTTGAAAAAAGAATTAAAATCCATGTAGTTTTTTAATACTTAATGGGGTACATCGTAAATTTTATGGTTATGTGACAAGGACATATCTATATTGTTTAATATAGTTTGGTAAGGATGAATAAGAAAAAGATACCTAGAAATGGTCAATGTGAGACTTATACATAAATGACCCTTTCTTATTGAATAGATGGGAAATATGGTTCTATGAAGATAGGTCCCTCCAATAATATTTCCTGATTAAAATAATGTGATAATACCCAGAGGGAATATGTACCTTCAGGTGGTGACATAATTTTATCTGGAATATGGATAGATGAAGGGATGATCCATGAGGAATGCTACTTATGTGAAGGTAGATGAGATATCAGAGGGAATATTACATGAAAAGTAAGGATGTATAGAATCATAAGAATATGACCTCAGGAGGAGATATGTAGATGGTTTTGATATTGGGTTTGAACCTCTGGTAGGCATCCCAAAAAACCTATTTAATAAGGATCAAAGTATACATAATTTGAGAAAAATAGTTTAAATTTGTGTGATTGGACCATGCCATGTAGTTTAATGTCATGTGAAAATGGAATGTGCTAGGCTGTTTAAATTCACACAACTCATACAACTAGGTGATTCCTATAATTCATTTAAATTATACTAATCAAAAGATTCAATAAAACTCTAATCCCATTGGAGTCATACTTAGTGTGAGAAATAAGATATGGATGATCAATCATATTGCATTGGAGTACACAAGGATGGATTGAATGGGGATTGGACATTCATTCTGCTCTAGTAGGATTACTATTTTATAAAAGGGGAGACAATAGGAGACTGAGTGGTACTTATGTCTGATCTACCCTTAGATAACCTGCCTACTAAATAAGTCAAGTAAGGAGGGTTTTGATATTAAACCTAAAAGGAGGCCCATGTAGTGATATGAAGCTAGGATTTACTCCCAATAAGAGTCCCAAGGGTGAAAGTTGTGTTGAGGATTAAACCTAAGGTAGAGACCCATGTTGAAAGATGCATTGGGGATTACACTTAATAATGGGGCCTAAGAATGAAATCTGTGCTAGGAATTACACCTAAATATGATTTAAAAGGATGAAATATGTGTTGGGGATTACATTTAAAGATGAGACCCAATAATGAAATATGTTATAGGGATTACACATAAGGTGGAGGCACAAGGATGAAAAAATTATTGGGTACTACACCTAATGAGGAGGCTCAAGGATGAAAGATGTGATAGGGATTTCAACTAAGGAGGGGGCTCAAATATGAAATATGTGTTGAGGCTCACACCTAAGGAGTAAACCTAAGGATGAAAGGTGTGATGGGGATTACACCTAAGGAGGAGACCCAAGGATGAATTTTAGTGATGATGATGACATGATCAACCCATATCTCTAAGCTCACATAAGTAATGAATATTTGAAATATGAGGTAATAAAGGATCATGAACATCTAATGATATGATGACCCTGGGTTTGAATGGGGATTATACACTGAGGTTACCAAAGACTCTTTATCTCTCCTTATCTAATTGATGAGTCCAGATTGATGAATTCATCAACAAGAACCTATTGCATCTCATGCCCAAAGAGAAACCTCATCCTTATGTCATATTACATGTTTCTAGGATATGATGGTGTATGTAATTTGAAGGTATGAGGAGTATGAAATAGTACAATAATGGCTAGGGGATTACTTAAAGAGGGATACCCTATTTAACCCAATACGATGAGAGAAGAATAAATCCACCATCGATCTAGGATAGACCACACTAGGATACTCATGATAGGGACCCAAATTATCAAGGGAATCCATAGTCATGATTCCTCCTAGGGTTTATACACATATAAGATGATAATTCTTAATCCTCCTTTTATTAAAGGAATCCATGATTAAAGGGGTGTGCACTGGCGTGCAAGCCCTGATTTTGTATATCTAGTGGCCTCATAAAAGGTCTCGAGTTGGCCTTTTCAGGGTTTTGACTTGGGTAAATGAATCCATATGAATCATTTAAATTATATGTGAATAGGATATGGAAAATTGAAATTCTATACAGGAATATAAGATTAAGAGACGAGTAATAAATACCCAAAGGACACCCCATTTTTCATAGGGGATTTTTTATGAGAAATAGGGCATACACAAAGGGTGTACCTCATGAATATGTATCCTTTTTGAAGATCTTGTGAAGATATTAATTTTTGTAGGGGTCTTAGGTGAATTACTTCCTGAAGGGTCTCCTTTTTGAAGGGATTCCATTTTAGATTACTTATTTGTTGTGTTTTTCTGTGTTCCCTATTTTTTTTGAATCTCAATTACCTGAGGGTGATATGTATAGGTCAATTAGATTCTTGAGTTACTAGAATTGAAAATTATTCAACTAATCTTCTCTATATATTTCTCTTCTTATCTCCTTTTAATTTATATCTATTTCCCAATCAACTACTCTCCTTAAATGGAGGTCCACATGGAAGTTTACAAACTATAGAGGATACACTAGATTTAATGGATTATAAGGGGCCTTACATTGGAAATATGTGTTCCTCATAGCAATATGTGGTAGGATTAAAGTCTACACATCAATTTCATAAGAAAAAATGGTTTTAAAGAGGATTAAAATACACATATTTCTGCAAAAAAGAATTATATATTGGAGAAGGGGTCTGTAATGGAAAAAATGTGATGTTTGAACTTGAATTTTCCAAATTTTATGAATCAAAACTCATATAAAGGAGGCCATAAAAATAAACTTCCAACCAAAAACTATAATTCCATGCATGAGAAGTTTCATTATGGAATGGATTTCATATGATGACCTAGAAAAGAAACTGGTGTTTTGTGAAGCATGGTATATGTTGTGTGAAATTCTTCCCTTTTTCAAATTATAACCCACATTTCACCCTATTGATATGAATTTTGGGTAATGACTTTATTTATAATAATTTTTCAAACCTTTTAAATATTATGGGCCTCAACACCCACCTTGTTCAAATATTATCATAACTTATTTATAGAATGTAAAGAATTTATATTTTCTATAAATATTTAAAAAATACAATAAATACCTCAATTACCCATTATATTTTTTGAATTTTTTTATTTTTATGGCATAGATTTCATGAGACCATTTTAAATGTCATTTTGAAATTCTTATATTCTACTTACAATGGATTACATTTAAAAGTGGGTGGAATACAAAGCCACCAAAATTAATTATGCTTATGTTGTGTGTGATTTTGTCTAGAATAATGTATTTTTAGGTTTAGAGTGTCAAGGGCCATAATTAGTGATAAAGGGAACCATTTTTTCAATAGGATAATGGAGGAGTTGCTGAGAAAATATAGGGTGCATCATAAATCATCAACACACTATCACCCATATACCAATGGAAAGTTGAAGTGTATAATAGAGAAATCAAAGCAATTTTGAAAACTTATGTAAAAAAAACAATAAGGATTGGATATTAAGGTTGGAATACACCTTATGGGATTATAAGATTTCCTACAAGCCAACCATTGTAATAATCACCTACCGATTAATATATATAAAAACATTCCACCTACCCATGGAATTAGAACAAAAATTATTCTAGGGTATAAAGGAGATTAACCTATACATTGATAGAACTAGAAAATAGAGGAGATTATATCTATAAGATTTGAAATAAATTCGGAGATAATTTTTAAAAATTCATTAATTTATAAAGAAATGACAAGGATGGATGATGACAAGTTGAACCATTCAAAAGAATTACATTATTGAGACAAAGTGTTTCTTTATAAATCCATACTCAAGATAAAATTGGGTAAGCTTCATTATAGATAATAAGGTCAATTTATATCAATTTATTTATATATATTTGTTTATTTCCAAATTGTAAAATAAATAAAATAAAACCCATTCACTGTTAATGGGAAAAGGCTAAAGAAGTACCATGGGAACCTACCCCATGAACCAATGGGGGATATCACCTGAGTACACCATATTTTTCAATTAAAAAATTCTAGGTTATACCTTTAATTAGTTTTTTACTTCATGTGGTGATTATATTTAAAATTTTCTTACAAGACAAATGAATCTAAATTCATCAAGGAAAATATATAAATAATTTTGGTGGAGGTAACCTTATAGGTTATGAATTTTTAGAAAAAGATTTTTAATTTTTAATTTTTTTTAATTTACATATCTTTTAATTTTTATTTTGATTATTTCTTTGAATCCTATGAGCTTATATTGAATACCATTGAAAAATTTAAATCTGTGAAAATTTTGAGAATCTTATTTATACTGTAAAATCATATTATATGAATGCTTAAAGGAATATATTTTCAAAATATAAATGAATCAAATTTATAAAAGAACCAACTAATTTTTTAAACTCATACTATGATATACTACCCTGTATATATAAACACATACACAATAGGATTTTGAACCAATTTTTTCATTCTATTCACAATGACTTGTTTATTGAGAGAACCAAACACACTAAAATAACCCAAATTTTCTAAATAATTTAATTAAAACCTTAGAGAATTCAAGGAACTTATGATTTATAGGATCGATGAATTATTTGGATTTTAAACCCTTCTTCAATAAAATATTTTTAAATCCTACCTTTACATCAATACTTATAGACCTTAACATCCATGAATGAATTTTTTAAAAATACATATTAAAATCACAGTATATCTATCAAAATTTATCTAAAAGGATTTTTAAGATCTAAGTTGAATTTGAGTATAGGGGAAGAGAGAAAAAGTGTTAGAAAACCTACTTAGAATATTCTATTTTAAATTATATAATATTTTTTATAACTTATTATAAACTTTTGTGAGAAAAATCATTATAGTAAGAGTGTAAAAATGTTCTTGATATCATCCAAGGTAGGAAATTAAGATCCACTACTTTTTTAATTTAAAATGAACCTCGCTTTACCAAAAAAGATAAGGTTTCAAAGAGACATCTAGATCTAAAATAGATGAAATGATGTTTTTGGGAAAGAGGGAAGAAATTAGAGATGATCTTATTACTACAAAATTTTATAAAGGATAACCTGTGTAAGGAGTTGGAGAAAGTATCACACCCTAAAGAATATAATTTATAATCCTTCTATACATTCAAGAGCATAACCAAAAAACATGTTTAAAAAATATTCTGGAGGAAAGAGTGGAAAAAAATGTTCCCACTATCCTTTTGAAAAAAGGGTTTTGGATGTCCATAGATAATTCAAAGAAGTCAAGCTGAGTGAATAAAATAGGCAGTAAAGAAGGGATCTATATTTGGGGTGAATTGAAATCATGCATTTATCTTCACATTAGTTTCAAAACCTCCTCATTCGGTCTTAATTTTTTGACATTCAAATCCTTTCAGCCTTATAGACATATAAAAAAGATGATAAATCCCTAATGATATCCATGATTACTTGACTCATTGGGTATATATGAATAAACTCATCAATCCTCTGGTGACACTTGTGTGAAATTGAAATGATAAAAACATTTCTTTAAAAAAAATACTTAAATGTTGAGTGGAATAATATGGAAAGTAGTTATAAGTGTGTATGGTGGATAAAATAAGTAATAATTAATTGATTGTAATTAATAGATAAAATTTAAATAAGAAAATTAAGGAAACATGATAATTTAAGAAAACTGATGTTGAAAAAGGAACTCACATTGACTAGGTATATGGATTTACTTTAGTAACCTCTTTTGAAATTGACTTGTTTGAAGTCTAAGGTTTAAGTGTGGGGGAACAAAAAAGACAATATTTTAATACATTTTTTCTTGAGTTTAAATTATTTTGAACCAATTTTTTGAGTGGATGATGTGTTTAAATCTAAAATTTTTGTTTAGGGGATAATTTGTGTTATATTGTGAAAATGGATTAATTTTTTGATTTTTAATTGTTTATTATATTTTTTAATTTTTTTGAATTAATCTTATATTTATTTATGGATGTTTTGATGATTATTTTAGGTATATAGAGTCTATTATGAGGAATCATGAAACGTTAGAGTTTATTTGTAAAATTATACAAATTCTGTATAACCATGTATGTGAATCATTTATGTAGAATAATTCTACGTAAGAAAATCCAAGAAACATATGAGAATTCAACTACATAAATTCAAGAATGTTTGGGAATTTAGTTATTTCATTATACATGTATATGGAGTAACCATGTAATGGAATTAAACAAATTAAAACCCATATTTGTATGATAACTCAACTAGATCAGTATCTTCGTATGAGGATTCAAGAACACATATTTTTTGCTATGCGCTCAACCATATATAGGATTGGTGGATACATATGGAAATATTTTGATTATATAGGATTCCTATACAACCAAAAATTATTTATTATTTATAATTTAGATAAATCCTTGGGAATACCCATCATTACTCAGGCATTTATTTATATTCTTCCACAAGGATTTATTCGTACTAGGTATTTTTCGAGGAGAAAATAAGTAAACCATGGGTTTCCTTGAGAATCATATCATGATAAAAAATTTAAAACCATGATAAAGGAGAATTATTTTCTTAAACTCAAAACAAGGATATTATAGAGGTTTTACTAGTGTATTTGAATAAATAAACCATTTTTATTTAATAATAAGGAAGGGATTATTGTATAAGTACACAAACAAAAAAAACCTTGGCCTAAAAATTACACTGTGAACTCATACTGGAGAATTTCATATTTTATTTTATTTTTATCAATGTTTTAGTTTTTAATGTCTTCTCCTACAATTTTATTCTAGGTTACCCTTGAAATGTATGTGTAGTTCCTAAGTTATTGGAGAAGGAAAGTTTCACCCATTTATAATGATTGAGTCCTTCTTTTCAATGAATAAAACTCTCTCTTTATTATTAACTAATTTTGATATTCAATAACAACTCTTAATTTAGAACGTGGTTGTATTTAATATAATTTTCTTTGTTTATTGTTTCATTTTATAAGGATCTATCATTTCTCTCCACTTAGTGTGAGACTATATACAATGTAATTGTTTGGGGATGAGTGGTGGAGTGGTTGGTGGTTATTGGAACATGTGGAAATTATAATAATTACCCTTAGATTCCTTGAGAATGACAAGACCTAGTTGAGTGTTTCCTGAGTGAAATTGGGGTGATTTTATACTTCACCTTCACATGTATAAATGAAGGTATAATTAAACAAAGGTTTTTGTTAATTTTATTCTCAACATACCATTAAACCACAATTTATAGGTGAAGTAGCTTCCAAACCTCTAATTCATCAGATAATTAAAAGAATGGTAGTATATTTTAAGACCAGGAAAACATTATAATTAATAATATGACCTTGACCTGATTTCCTTCTCATAAAATTTATTAAACACACTTTTTAAATTGAATTATTTCTTTTCAAAATCACAAACCAAATTCAAAACCCCTTTCTTCTCTAACTAATTAAAAAATGGTAATTAATTTTTTTGTGTAATCCACTATAAGAGATAGCTAGATTCCAATTATAATTGTATTTAAATCAAGTGATAAATTAGTTTTCCATTTCCCATTAAGTTCATGTGTCATCCATTCTGGTCTCCTCTCCAAAAAAATTAGGTTAATAGGACTTCACTAGTGGAATTGAGCATTGTTTAGGAAATGATAGAAAATATCAAGTTGATTCAAAATAGATTGTTTATGGATAAAAGTGTATATAAATACTATACATAATGTCACCAATGAGATATTTTTTTGTAAGTGTTCAAGTTTCTCTAAAAGTATCATCTCATTTGGGACCGATTACTTGGTTAGTAAGGGAAGTTAACACCGAGGTATGTTGGACCCTGTAAGATCCCTAAAAGGATTGGGAAGATTATGTAATATTTGGAGTTACAAACTTATATGGAATACATTTATAACATTTTCCATGTATCTTAGTTAAATAAGTGACATCTTTATCCCCTCATGTGTCGAACTGAGAGGAGTTTGATTTAGAACTAGTTTTCTTTATGATTGAGAAACCAATCCAAATTATTTATTCTAAAAAAAGTGCTTCTTGGGAAATATATTCTATTATTTTAGTTATTATAGAAGGACTAGAAGGATTATCATGAGATATGAGAGCTTAATTCACACATGAGGGAGAAATGGATTCATCATTTTTCTAATCACCTAATTTTGGGTTAAATTTTTAGGGGAGAAAGTGATATGGTGGGGAGAATTATCTAATCCATGATGTTATTTTTTGTTAAAAAAATCTATCATTTATTTATTTTCATTTTTATTTCATGGTTTCGGGCCAAACCTCTTTGAAATTTGGTAAAAGTGAGATGATGCATGTTTCATGATTAGTGTAAATTGTTTTAACCATCAGTGTAAGGGGATAAAATACATTCTAGTACTATTCAAACTGTTTTCACATGGTTCTATAAACGATGTGTCCAAACCATGTGGACATCCCAGAATTAAAATAAGTGAATTTATAACTTTTCACTTCCCTTTAACCCCAAATTTGGCCTTTCTACCTGCCCATTTGATATTTTAGGCTCTCCAAGCATCAACCCTTTCTCATCCCTTCCTTGAATTTTCTTCCTTATATATCCATAATTATTATCTTTAATTTAATTTTAAGTGAGTGGTTTCTATATTCATCCTTGGTCTCCTTCTTCTATTCTTCTTGTTTTTTTCTATCCCTATGGTTGTGGTGGCCTAGGGTTCATGTTGACTGAATTTAATGATGGGGGTTTTCTTATCTTTGGTGCTTCATCTTATTTCCTAAGGTTATTTAATATTTTATTATAGTGTTGTTACATAATCTACAAATTGTTTCATTTATTAAAGGGATATGGTTTGATGTTTTACCTTTTTTTAAAGAACTATTTATGCTTGGCGCTTAAAAATGATGTTTTAAATTGTTTAAAAGTATAATGTACCATCATTATAGGCTATTATATGTAGTATAATTGTTGTTAATATTACTTTTTTATATGGTTGGTAAAAGTGGTTTCAAATGCAGGCATTAATATGGAATTTCATGTTTTCTATGCTATTGCATAATTTTTTCAATAGTTTTGTTTCATTTTTTATCTTTTGTGAGTTTTACATGATTTTTAGTTATTAAACGGTAATATTTTAATTTTATTTATTTTTGAAGTAAGATTTTAATTGTGTACATCCATGTATGGATTTAAATTTACCAAATCATTTATTTTAATTAAAATGATTTTAAGGCGAGTCATTGATTTCTAGAAGTATTTAGATGCATGAATGGGAACTCTTTAATATAAATTTGAATAAGGGTGGACTTGTGTAAGATTAAAAGAAACATTGCATAAGAATAAATGGAATCTTGGTCCTTGATTTGAGAAGGTTTCAAAGTGTCAACATAAAATTGTAGAGAACTCTGAGTTTCTATTAAAGCCATTGCAATATAGAGAAGAGAATATTTAGAAAATTATATGTCCAATTGAATCCAGTAATAAGGCTTGATATCATGATAGAGATCCAATTTATTCCCCTAAACATCATCATGAAGCTATGTCCACTCATCAATGGACACTGTGTGAACTTACTGGGAAAATGCCATCTCTAACATAGTGTGTGGAAGTCACTTGAGATGTTGTCATAACAAATAGTTCCTCATGAAATCTAACATAGGATACATATGAGATCTAATGTAGTGTGGAGAGATAACATAGGATGTGAACTCAAGTGAAACATAATCAATTTTTTGATGCTCTATTTTCTATAATTAAGAAAATATAGGTGTTGAAGTTATATTTCCAAGACAAAAATATGAAATTACAACCTAATATTACATCTAAACCAATGCGGTCCACATTACCTCTCTATAATACATCAGTTATCCAATGCATTGTGTTGTAACACATGTTACATGAACATTCTAATGGTTCATAGAGAAGGCCAAATTGATAATACATTACCGAGCCAATGTAATTATAGACCCCAATGTAGGCTACATTTAATTTAATGTACTTTTAGGGATAAAATTTCAAAATTTATCAAGTTAACTAGTGTAGTTTCATAAGTATACTAAAAGTGTTTACGTAGCCCTGAATCTCTATAAAACCACTTTGAAAGCATAATAAATAAATAATGAATAGAGATTGAGAATTTGGTTTCATCGATCCATCGACATTCCATGTAGAGAACATGCATAGATTGTGGGGGACTAAAATATTACTAGAACATTGCTACCTAACTAAATTGGTAAATTCATTAACAACCAGGACACATAGTTGCCAATTCAAGGGAGAGAGATGATGACCACATGGGAAAGGGGAGTAGAACTTCACTAAGGGGAGTTCAAGTTTATATCCACATGTATTGATATAATCACTGAATATCCATGAGGAATGATAAAAAATGGTGAGATGAATCACATAGTTGAGATCTCATGCATAGAATGAGTGGATCAGAACATCAAAGATTTGATGTTTAAAATGGAATTCTTAACCAAGGATGAGGGAAGAGATTAGATATCAAGTCCATTAGATGAAGCTACACTATCATCAATTATAGAAGATTATTATTCTTTATTTTATTTTAATTTCATATCTTTTACCTTTTTTATTAATGATTTTCTTGACTGGTCTGATAGTAAATGAACATAGGGGGTTGGGTAAAATAGAAAAGGTGTAAATCCAATCCTATGAACTTGGAGTAGGGACTTAGTTATCTGTATCATGAAGTGTATAAGGATGATAAGGAACATATATCATAGAATTAAATAGATTAATACTATTAGTGTAGTTATCATAATTAAATTGATGGGGACCTGTGATTTCCCTAAGAAGCTGAAGAGTGACTTGAGAGAGCACTTGGAAAGGAAAAGTGAATGTTCTAGGATTGAAATGATGAATTTGGGAATAAGTAATATGAATAAATTAAACCAATAAAACCCCCCAGTATTTCTTAATTTTAATCTTAAAAATATTTATTAATTTCTCCTATTACCATTCATTCATATACCTTACCTATTGTTTTACTGGTGGTTTCATGCTACTTGTTACTTGTCTAATTCACACAAATATAAAAACTTCATATCCATTAATTATCACACTAATAGATATAAATTTTGAATTAAATCAGATATCCCTATGTATATTACCTATAGTGAATCCAAGATAACTTGTTTCTGAACCTAATATAGTTGAAGGGAGGTTGTATAACTTCACTACATAGTTTATCATCGAATATGCATGGAATTATTACTAAGGATTTTTTTTACAATATAATATTTAAGTTCACAATATGCATATAAAACCCAAAATAGTATTATACTCTATACATTATTATTATAGAATAATATATTTAAAATCACTTCACATTATAGGAAATTCATTTATTGAATTGTTTTGCATTGCAGATATATGCACTTTAGAAGATTGAATGCAGATCTCTTATCTCTGATCTTAATATTGGAAGAAATTTTCTCATAATTAAGGCAAAAACTACAGATACATTGGATAAGAAAACTGAGAAATGATATCTCATAATATATAAGAACAATATGTTTATGATGATATCATCTAAAATTCACAAGGATTAATAATACTTAGGTACTTAAAAGTATTTAGGGTGATTAGAAACCCATTATGTATTACATTGACATGGAATAATAGGATCTATGAACTAAGAAATAATCACTTGTAGCATTTACCACCTTTCAATGGATTACCATAGGAGGATGCATCAACCCAGATCCCAATAGCTTGGAAAAAGTTTCTACTTTATTACATTGGTATAATATATAAGGAATCACATCCCAAATGACCAAATAATTTATTAGTCTTGGTAAAATAGATACATACTTGAAATTATTATTACAATTTAAAATATAAAATACACATGGTATTTTATTTGATAACACAATTATTCCTCATAGCATATATCTACATATCAAATACAAAACACTTCATGGTATCCTATGGAAAATAAAACATAAGAAAGAGGTGAGATTAAATGCTCAGTAAGGGTAAACCTATAATGGATACTATGAATAAATATGGAATAATAAATTTAAAGGTAAATAACTAAAACAAATGTCATTTAATCAATACATGACTATCATAACATGGAAGAAATAAATGACGATCAAATAATTTTATATAAATAATCACATGATCTTGAAAACATAACCATAGATAATCCAACCAATCAAATAATCACATGGAATATAAATAACTAAACTAATAATTATGGAATGCATAATTTATGACATATAAAAGACACCAATTATCCCTTGTTCCAATATATCTAAATAAATGGGTAAGGCCTAGGCTAAAACCTAATATAGTTTGTCTCGTGAGAACTATTGATGCATTGATGGGCTATAACGGGCATCACCCATCACTTATTAAGTCCAATACATTACTCATATGAAAAGGGTGAAATATAATCCATGTGAATTTTTTTATTTAAACTATCATATTAAATTGAAATACTTTTCCCAATCAATAAACATATTCATAAACCATATAGAGTTAAATGAATGGTATCAACATAGTACTTCCTCTGTTAAACTGACCATAAACCATCCAGATAAATAATAAGGATGGTATCATTGGAGTATATACCCATTAAAGCATAAGTTAAATCAAAGGATGTATTCTTTGATGGAAAATTATTTTAAAATATCACTTAGAATATTTCTTTAGGAAAATAACCTTTCTTTGAAAATCATTCTTTTTATTTTAAAACTATAAAATTTATAAAATATTTCTAAAATAAGTTTCTTTGAAAATCAATTTTAAAATATAATAATTTCCAGAATATTATGAAAAAAAATTATTTAGAGATAAACTTATAAAATTTCTATGTAATCTTAAAATAAATGATATACATGATAGTAGGTAATTCTATACATGTTGTATAAGTTAAAAAGAACATTCATTTTGCACTGTAAAAAGGTTAGAAAAGTGTCTCATCCAAAAAATTAAAATAATATTCCTTTAAAACATTTTATTAAAAATTAAATCTTGGGTAATAATTTGTGAAATGTTAATTAATTTTTTTTAAAAATATAAATCATATTTTTATAAGAAAAAGTATTTTTGAACGAAGAGAGAAATATAGTCAAATTTTATTCAAAATGTTTTCTTAATAATTTTAAGTACTAAAGAGAGAAAAAATAGTAATATTACTTTAAAAATTTTATTAATAACTATATGAGAATAAAATATATTGATTTTAAAATATAAATATCAAATAATCCCCCCAAGGGAGACTTAAACAAAAACAATCCTGAATAATGATGAGATTATGAAATAAACCCTTACCACTTTGGTAACTTTTGAATCATAATAACCATGAAATAAATAACTTCAAATGAAACTTTAAATACCATGATGGGGAATAGATTCATAATAAAACATATAAAAAAGTGAATTATATACACCACTCAAAGGAAAAACAAGTGTTGAATATGGCATATGTCTCACGAAAATACATGTGAGATGAGAAACCCTTACCTTAAGTCTGACTTGACATGTATGTTCTTTATATTTAGGAATAATAAACTTATGTTAATTATTTACTTTCATAAGAAACATTTTAAAGTTTATCATTCCTATTATTTTACATATTACCATTTTATATATAATTACTTAATAAATTAAGCTTATATCAGTTGTTTTGACAATATTTGAATTATGTGTCAAAAAATGACTTCGATAGGTTAACTATTTGTCTAAGAGTTAATTATTTCAACATATCTAGAATAATAATCATGAAATAATAATCATATTTATACATAAATTATATATTTAATACCAATTATGAAATATTGGTTTCATAATTTATATATATTATGATCATAGAGACGGTAGGTCGTACGTACTCATGTGTAACGATTCCATTTTTCAAAGATAATTATGGAAAGGAGATAATTAGTATTTTATATTTACATAATTATCATAATATTATTAATACTATATTATTTCTTAAAATATACTTATATTTATCATGTATGTTTTTTGGTCGTGAAAATATTATCACATCACTTCTTGAAGGAGGTAGTCCACATGTACACGAATGACACTATCATCTTTCAATGCGTGAAAAGGTAAGAAATAAAATGATATATTATATTTTAATAATGATACATATGTTATTAATATAATAATTATTTCATATATATCACATATATTCATTAACTTTATCCTTATTACGTTCAATTTAAAGCATTGGTCAAAAAAAAAATCTCATCACTTCATCAGCCGATAGTTCGTTGTACACAAAAGCGACGTTATCATATCCCCTATGGAATGGAAAGTAAAAAAATTCATATATGATATAATGAATCCAAAGGTATAATTATTATATATATATATATTAGATCTATCATCAAAACTCAACCATGAGAGGTGCTAATATAAAACATGTCACATCAGCTCGCAAGGCGACAGTCCACCGTACACACGGGAAATATTATCATTTCCCATTTGATGGAAGAGGAGATTGTTTTTGGTTATAACCTTAAAATGATAAAATATAATTATATGTTATATACTAGTTTTGTTATATAATCATAAATTATGAATATTTTAATGAGGAGGAATAATAAAAAAACAAAAAATCATAGTTAGAAATTTTACCTCTCATATGGCCACCTCTTTAAGATTATACCTAAAGTATTACTAGAATGGTCTTAAAAAAATACAAGGATTATATGATGAGTGGATGGAAGTTTGGAAGTTATTTGGGCTATAATTTGCTGAAAGTTTTCTAATGTGTTAATAAGAGAGGATAGGGGGTGGCCTTTTATAAGTGAGGTGAGTGATAAACTTGTCATTTTTGAAAAGAAAAAGGTGTAACCATATATTTCACCTAAAAAAGGGTAAAAATGGATTATTATAGAGTATTAGAAATTATAAGATCTAAATATGTCTATAAAATGGGTTTTGGACAAGTTTTTGGTAATTTTTATCCTTTATCTTCTTAGTTTAGCCCCCACTGTAAATCGGTTTTTACCTTAACTACAGTAAATAATTTTTACTATTTTCCCCATTCATTATGGTCAAAAAATAAGATGAACTTGTTAGATAATATAAATTATTCTGATTCCAAATATATAATCCATTTTTTAAAATTCCATTCAAATATATGGAAAATTTTAATTTATAATTAATCCCATTGGTGCGATGAGAAAGCGGGTTTTCAAAGAGAAAATATTAAAATGATTTAAATGTTTCATTTATCAAAATTCAAAATTAAAATGATTATAATGAACTAAATTTAATTAATATATATATAATATAACTAATTTTACTATAATATAAATTTAAAATATAATTTAACTTTATAAATAATTTAAATGAAAAGGTAGTTTTCAGTTAAAGTTTCGTGCTTTCACTATTCATCAAAAAAATTAATCTTTTCAAAAGATGCTAAAAAAATCACCCAAAGATAATTTTGACATGTATATTTAAAACACAAATTTTATTTTTTCAAATAAATTCTCTAAATTTTTTAAAATATAATTTTAAATTATGTGCACAAATTTGACTTGACCACCTTTTATAAAATTACACTTTTTTGGGAAACTTTTATTTTTCATTAAAATGATTCTTATTTTAGTTATAATCTATATAAAACCATATAATTTTCATATTTTAGTTATTAATATTCATCCTTATAACCAAATGGATAGGTTTTAATGGTAATGTTTAAATAATAATATTTCAGTAGAGTATCATGTTTCATTCAAACCTAGTGTTGTGTGCTTTGCAAGCTATCAAAGAGATTGTATTTATTTAAAAATAAATATATCATAAAGTCTTAGAGTGTTACCTTATCTTATAATATTGGTGTTGTGTGTCATATATTTTGTCAAACATGATTTTCCTCTTTTAAAATCTTGGGATGTTAAATTCTCTAACATTAAATAAATTGTGTCCCCATAATTTAATATTGATCTTTATAATCAAGGGGTTGAAATTTAAAAATACCATTATTAAAATACAACATCATGATAAGGGTTGATAAAACATCCTCTTGATAGGTGATAAATGTAAGTATAGATGTTATATGGAATAACACAAAGCTAGGTTTATAAGTAGGAGAACATTGGTGGCAAGTAAAGATATGGACATGGAATAAAAGAATAAATAATTATAGAGAGTGATAGAGGTCATTGATTACAAGAAAGTTACTGATAAATGTAAATATAAGTACCTCAAAACCATAAATATGTGATGATTTAAAATACCATTGGTTCAATATAAATTAAGGTATTATGATAAAATTTTATTGCAGTATCCTTTTCTAAGAGTTGAGGAATTAATTTACCATTTATACTTAGAATATATTAAATATAATTACTTTATATATTTATATTTAATAGGAAAATTTTCATATTTTTGTTGTGATTTTTTTATTTCCCACTTCATTTATTACTTCAAGAAATGAATATCCAACATGATGTTTTTATGCCTGAAGCACTAAAAATAACTTTTAACAGATCATACGATCCATAAAAGAGTGACAAGTCTTTCCATTTGTTTATAAATATTTTCCAAAACCAAAATGGATATCACAAGTTATCCAATATAATAAATTAATCTATAAACCTCAATAGTAACACTACCGGTTCAAGATAAATATTTATCTTTCAAATCATTTAACTAAAAATAATAACATATTAACCAGGACATCATGTTGGCTAGTGGTAGGCGTTAAACCATTATCATCCTTTGGTTTTGGGTTCAAGCCTCACATCCTTACAAGATGTGGTGATTTTTCACCCAACCTGTGGGTTTTCCTTTTTCTAAAACAATATCATTATAATTCCTATAATGTTCTCAAATGGTAATATCCCATAATTACCTCAACATCAAAGATTAGATAAACATTAAATGTTACCAATACTATTATAAATACCTATTTATCATTATTATTTCAACATCAGGTACATATTAAGGGTTATCCTCCCTCAATCATGTGTTTTACAAGAAGTTCAACTTTCCACAGAATCACTTTTCAGGGTCATCAGTACCATTCCACATATGCTCTAAAATACTTAATGAAGTAGTACTACAGTAAAATCATTATACATTTCTTAATTCTTATAATCAAAGTATCATTGATTAAAATACTCCTATAACATAATTCTTGAATCCAAACATAATAATTTTAATCATTACATTTTTTTTGTAGTAATATCATATTATTAAACTTGACCCCTTAACTCTTTTTGTGGTATATTCCCTAGATTCTTGGGGCATTCATTTGTGTAGTGCCCCATCTATTTACAGTGAAATCATTGTACATTGGAAAATTCTTTCTTTTCCTTTCAATCATGATCATGGTGGAATTTTTATCCACACTTG
Organism: Viscum album; assembly: GCA_963277665.1. Lineage (NCBI taxonomy): Eukaryota > Viridiplantae > Streptophyta > Magnoliopsida > Santalales > Viscaceae > Viscum > Viscum album. Next base: position 376,811,145 of record OY728119.1, read on the forward strand.
AAGAAAACGATTTTTCCTTTTAAACATATACCAAGGTGTTTCATTCCACATGTATCACATGTTAGAAAGTACTTATTTCCCTTCTTCCCTTTATCTATCATTTTCTATATCGTCCTCTTATTATCTTAATTTCCTTCAAATCCATAATACCTGTAGTATTATTAATTTATCTTGATAGAACATGATATCATATTCTCATATGATGAGAAATTTTGGGTGACTATTTCCCTTTGGAGTATTGGATTAATACCATAAAAAATGGTCAATATTTCTCTTTAGATTATATACATAGTCCGAAACATGCCTTTATAACCTTGTAAAGTTGGATTCATACTTGGAAACATTTTCCACTTCTTTATATCTTATGCTTAAGAATTTTCTTTCTATATCCGATCATTGCACATGAGAAAATTATTTTTCCAAGAAGAGTTCCTTGAAATACTTTAACTCTACTATTTATATTTCCTCCTCATATTTAGTGTATTGAATTAACCATCACCATCAATCCTAGTCTCTTGAGAGATGATAAACTTATATGACAACTTTATCCCTTTCAATACTTCTTAGAGTGATTAATATATTCTCTAAGGAAGTTATCCATTTCTCAACTAAAAATAGATTTGTAGTTCAATTGAATTATGGTGGTGTCTAACATATGAAGTGTTCTAACATCATTAGACCGCATGGTTTATCAAAATGCTTCTCCATACGGAAAAGGTCGTTACTCATAACCTGAGTCTGTTGCCCCAATATAGTAATACTTTGATCAATTATATCTCCATCGCCAGCTCTATCTTCATTATCTTGGCTAGGGGGAAATTCCTACATGGGGTAAATGCATTGATATGGTTCCCATTACTTTTGTTATGCTCTATTTATAAATAATGGAATGCACTATATTTGATCATAAAATTATAAATTATAATGAATAATCCCAAAACTAGTGAAAAATTAACATTAATTGAAAAATTTATGTATAGATAATCTCATAACCATAAACATGGTTTTTTTGGGTATATCTTTATTTTCAACTCCATCATAATATTTTGAAAATAAAATGTGATTTATCCTAAGAATATCCCCAGGGATTGTCAAACTAGGTTATAGTAAGGCCCTTTTTCATTCACCAAGTGATGATTGGGTCAAGCCCAATTCACCCTTTTTAGAGTTATTACCCCAATAGAAAATTGTGTTACAACGATGTCCACTTTTAATATCCATACTAGGATGTATTTTCTAAGAAAAACCATATAATATCTTCCTTACCAAAACATTAGAATGTTCTTATATATATATACTCAAAGTCTATCACATGGTTATCTTCCCTAATATATGTTTTCCTAAATATATGTCTCATAGTTTCTACTAAACTTCCTCTAATACCAACTGTAGAAACCCTAACCCCATTATCCCAGATCCAATTTCTACTTTATTACATTGTCATAAGATACTAGGAATCGCATCTCAAAGGACCAAATAGTTTAGTAGTATTGGTAAACATGATACTTACTTGAAACTATTAAATAAAATTAAAAACATAAAATAAACCAGGTATTTTCTCTGAGAACAAAATTATACCTCATTGTGGATCCCTATATATTAATCACAAAACACTTCCTAGTATCCCAGGGAAAATAAAACTTAAGAAAAGGGGCGAGATCAAATACTTAGTAAGGGTAATCGTACAATAAAATCTATGAATAAATAAGTCATAATCAATATGGGAAGCTAAATAAATAAAACACATTCTATTTAATCAATTATATGACTATTATAACATGGAAAGAACAAATTATTATCAAATAATTCCATATAAATGATCACATGAGCTTTAAAACCTAACCATGGATATTCTAAAAAATCAAATAATCACTTGGAATATCAATAAATGAATTCATAATGTTGGAAAGTATAATGTAAAACATCTAAAACATACCATAAAGGTGTTATGACAAGATATCTAAATAAATCGGTAAGGCCTCATCCAAAACCCAATCTAGTTTTTCCCATGATACCTACCGATGTATCAAAGGGATATAAAAGGCCCCAACAATCATTTACCAAGTCCAATACATTCCTAATATGAAAGGTAAGAAAAATAATCCTCATAAAAATTTGTATTTTAACTATAATACAAAATTTAAATAGTTTCCTTAATAAATAAACATAATCATAAACCATCCAAAGTAAAATTATTGGTATCAACATAGTACTTCCCCAATCAAACTGATCATAAACCATATGGAGAAATAATAAGGATGGTATCATTGGATTATATACCCATTAAATCATAATTTTCATCAAATTATATTTTATTAGATATAAAATGATTTTTAAAGATCACTTGAAACATTTATTGAGTAAAATAACCATTTTTTTAAATCACCCTTTTTATTTTAAAACTAGAAAATTCGTAATATTTTCAAAATCCTTTCCCTTCAAAATCACTTTTAAAAACTAATAATTTCCAAAATATTAGAAAAAAATTTCTTTATAAATAACCTTATAAACTTATAAATAAATCTTTAAATAAATTATGTTCATGATATTGGGTAATTCCATATATGCCATATAAGTTAGAAAGAATATTCCCATTGCACTATAAGAAGGTTAGAAAAGTGCCAAGTTGAGAAAATGACAAGAAGATTCATTTCAAATCGATTTATAAAAATTAAAACATGGGTAAAAAAAATTTTAATAATTAATTTTGATAATGTTAAAATATTTTTGAAAACTTTTTTAGAAAGCGTCGTTTTAGAAGAAAAATGATTTTCGACCAAAGAGAGAAATAAAGCCAGATTTTATTAAAAACATTTTCTTAATCATTTTAAGTTTCAAAGGAAGGGAAAATGGTACAATTACTTGAAAAATTTCATGAATAAAAATAGGTAATAAAATATATTAATTTTAATATAGAAATATCAAATAATTCTCCCAATGTATATTTAAACAAAAACAATCCTGAATAATGGTGAGATTGTTGAATAAAACCTTACCACTTTGGTAACTTTTGAATCATAAGTCCCATGAAAGAAATAACTTAAAATTGAACATTAAATACCATGAATAGAAACATATTCATGATATAAAATATCAAAATGGGAATTATATACACCACACAAATGAAATAAGTGGTGAATATGACACATTTCTCACTAAAGTAAAAGTGAGATGAGAAACCCTTACCTTGAGTTTGATTTATCATGTGCGTTCTTTATATTCCTAAATAATAAACTCATGTTAATTGTTTAATTTATTTATAATCCTTTAAAAGTTTATTATTCCTTTTATTTCACTTATTATCATGTTATATAAAATTACTTAATCAATTAATTTTACGTCAGTTGTTTCGATGATATTTGACTTATGTGTCAAAAATGACTTCGGTAGGTTGATTGTTGGTCTAAGAGTTCATTATGTTAACATCTATATAATAATAATGATAAAATAATCATCATATTTATATATTAATTATATTTTTAAGACCAACCATGAAAAATTGTTTTGATAAATTAGGTATGTTATGATCACGGAGATGGTAGGCAATACGTACGCATATGTAACATTTCCATTTTTCGACGAAAATTATAGAAAAAAGGTAAGTGATATTTTACATTTATATAGTGATAATAATATCATAAATACCATGTTATTTGTTTAAATATACTTATATATACCATCCATGTGGTGTGGTGATGAGAATAGAGTGTCATCGCTTCGTGAAGGTGGTCGTCCACACATACACAAACGACGTTATCGTCTTTTAGGAAGTGAAAAGGTAAAAAATAAAATGATATATTGTATTTAAATAATGATAAATATTCCATGAATATCATAATTATTTAATTTATATTACATATATTCATTAACTTTATCCTTATTAACTTCCATGTAAAGTGTTAGTAAAAAACGAATCACATCACTTCGTGAGGTGGTAGTCCTTTATCACAACAACAAAAATGGCCTTTAAAAGTTCTAGAAATAAACTTTATCAGTGCTATAAAATAATTGAATACATGAGCAAGGTTAAAATACCAAGTCTTTTGTTAGTACTAAAAAATCACTGATAAAGGGGTCCTTTCTCAGTGCTAAAAAAAGTTTTGATAAATGGGACCTTTATAAGTGATTTTAAAAGCTCTAATAAAGAAACCATTTATCAGCACATTAATTTAGCACCGCTAAAGGAACCATTTATCTACGCTGATAAAGGGTCTTTTATTGACGCTTATAGAAGAGATGATAAAGTATTTTTTTATCGACACTTATAAAATCAATGATAAAGGAACTTTTATCAGTGTTTTTTAAAGCACTGAGAAAGGTCCATACTGCAGTGTGTTGTAGCAGCACACAGAAACACCACTGCCCTATTCGGTAACATCACATCGCAACACCAAAAACACAAAAGATATGAACATAAATAAGTACCAATATAGGATTTAAATGAAATGAAATTTACAAAAAAAAACACAATATAAAACATTATATTATATACATTTCAAACATTTTTTTATGTAATTACATAAATACAAATTATTACATACATTCAAAAACATCAATGTACCTTAATCTTTTAATCCTGGCCCTACTCATGAAATTTACAAACAAACCACCCCTTCTCGAGAAAAATAATTCACCTTTATAAGGAAAAAAAGCTTATGTTAGTAATAATATAAAGAAATAAATTAGCAGGAAGTGTTAATTTTATTAAAATTGATGTCCATTTTAAATAAAAAGACACACTTGGAGTCATACAGGTCACACCATGCATCAGATTAAAGTGCGACTGATTCCAAGATATCTTAAATAACTTTTGGATCATTGTCCTAAAGTATCAAAACAATCTGCATAAATATCAATATTACCTTTGAGATTGAGCGGTGGAGAGAACTTGAAGTAAAGTGACAAATTTAAACACTACAGGGGTGAAATGATTTGAGGTAGAAGAAGTTTTTGGAAGTTTTGGTGCAGAAAGGCATGAAAGATGGAAAGATCATCTCAACTCGAACAAAACAATCCACGTGTATAATAAAAAAATTATTATGTGAGTAATACTAAAAATAAATAAATAAAACATAAATAAGAAACAATACATTAATTCTATAGACTCTGAGTTTACTGTGAAAACATCAAGATTACCTCTGTAATTGAGTAGTGGAAGTATCATTTCTCTTCTTACAAATGCAGTAGAGGGAACTTGAAAAAAATTTATAAATACACCACTATAGGGATGAAAAGGTTTTGAGGGACAAGAAGTATATAGAAGTTTTAGTGAGTAAAGGCAAGAAAGATGGATAGACCACCCCAACTAGAAAAAATAATTCACCTTTATAAGAAAACAATTATTATGTGAGTAATACTAAAAATAAATTAATTAAACATAAATATGAAATAATAAATTAATTCTATATAAAATGATTTTATTTTGAAAACATCAAGATTAGACATGTAATTTATTAGAGGCATCATCGTTTCTCTTTCTCTAAAGGTACTAGAGTGAACTTGAAATAAATCGATAAATGCACCACTATAGGGGTGAAAAGGTTTTGAGAGAGAAGAAGTACGTGGAAGTTTTGGTGAAGAAAGGCATGAAAGATGGATATGCCACCCCAAATCAAACAAAATAATCCACCTGTATAATAAAACAATTATTATATGAGTAATATTAAAAAGAAATAAATTAAACATAAATAGGAAACAATACATTAATTATATGTAAAATTATTTTACTATGAAAACATCAAGATAACCTCTATACTTGAGCAGAGGTGGTGTTATTTCTCTTCTTATAAAGGCATAAAACATGGACAAAAATATTCTAAAATAAATGAACTTTGTAAGGAATAATGAAATTTACATCAACGTTACATTATATAAGTTTTTTGTAAAATAGAGAAAATATATCGTAACATTACATTTACATCTATCCAAATGGTTTCCTTCATTATAGTTTTTTCTTATGAGCTATTGGTAATATCATCATGTGTAGAATAATTTTTCAATGTGAGTAGTCAAACATTTAAATTAGATTAAGTTAATGTAGTAGTGAACATATAATATTATGATGAAAAACATAATATATTAAAAAACACTTTTACCTTCTCATTGAACCCTATTTATTTTTTAAGGTTTCAATGATTTGGTTTCTTTATCGAGAATCCAAATCCCCTCTTTTTTGGTTCCCTCTAACATAAAAACATTGTCTATATTGGGACCGATATGAAATTATTATGATTTCCCAATGAAAGGGTCTTCCTAAATTGAAATTTCATCTGACTCAACATTTATTTTAGTTGACATCAGGATAATTGACCAATTCTTGTTTATTGGATCAGAGACATAAAATACTTGCACTGCTTGTGATGTCATTATGAACGACTCATATTTTTTTCCTTTCACACTGAAATTCTCTATCCCAAATCCTATTTCATCAACTTTCACTCTATTGATATTGTAAACCCATTTTCAAAGGTAAATTGTCACTTGAAATGTTATATAATCCAACTCGTATATCTATTGGATAATGAAAAAATATTACATATTTTTATAAATTGGATTTCTATCCTTGGAACCAGATATGTGCATCGCTTCATCCACAAGCGTAATACCACTATGTTTCATTGTACTAAACCCATCGTGTTCTTTTGTATATAACGTATAATTATTGATTACAAAACTAGTGTAAGATATAACATCTTCATTTGGTTCTCTAGTTAGCCATTAAAGTGTTCATAAATTGAGTTTGGATTTTAAGATAACTCCTTATAAATTTAATCTCTAAACCATCCTATAATCTATTGATTATGTGTATTTGATATCCATCCTTCGTCCCTTGATGGATTCAAATCTCTAAGAATTTATTTTTGGGATTCAATGTATGGATCAACATCTTTACTATTATGTAATATGTAAATATGTTCTTGCTCCCACTCTGTCAAGTTAATTTTAACAACATCTCTTTTGAAAATCCCTACGCTCACAAGGCGTTCATTGTGACGAAAATTTGGGAGACCTATGCTTTCAAAATCTGATAGGTGATCAGTATATCATTCAATATCTTCTTAAAATTATGTTATTCTGTAATAAAACCTTATGGATGACTTCGATTCTTGACATACCCTTTAAAAATATTCATATACCATTCAATGGGGTACATCCATCTGTAATGGACATGACCGCATCGTAGAACCTCTCTAACTAAGTGAACCATTAGTTAGACCACTATATCAAAGAATTATGGTGGAAATAACATATCTAATTCACATAATATGACTGCAATATCTTTATTCGTGATGGGACACATCGTCAGGTCTACAACTTTTCTGCATATGGATTTGAAAAAGAAGCAGAGTTTGGTTAATATATGCCATACATTTTGAGTAAAAATTAAATGGAGAGCAATAGGCATTAAATATTGTATCAAAACATGAAAGTGGTGTGATTTTAGTCCTTGCAAATTCAAATTAGTCATTGACACTACATTATTAATATTTATGAATACCACTATAGAACTTTTACACTACTAAAGATAAGGTAAAATTTAAATTCTTCCTGTCTGGATAGTGTGTAAGCTGTTGGAGGAAGAAAATTCCACCATTTACCCTTCACTAGTGACAACTCTTCCTATATCCCCATTTCAATCAAGTCCAATATAGCCTTGATTTTATCATTCGTTTTTCCAGGAATATTTAGTAACATGCCAATAACACTATCAAATACATTTTTTTTCTACGTGCCTGACATCAAGAAAATTTATGACATACAAACAATTCTAATAAGATAATTAAAATAAAATTGATCACTTATTCCAACCGAATTTTATAAGGTTTTTTAAAAATAGTTTACCAAGAATAGTGTCAATTTTTTTAGTTTTTTGTATAGTTGATCGCCCATTATTATATATGGTGTTGTACTTTGTTCGATATCCCCAACGAATGTTGTCCTCCAGGATCGATATTTATGTTATCGAGGTAAAAAATTATGATGTCCTAAAAATACATTATTTGAGGAATGTTTCAACTGAACAGAGTATGTGTATTTTTCACAAATGGTACACCCCAACATTCCTTTAATTCTATATCATGATAAATTTCCATAAGCGGGGAAGTCATTTATCATTCCATACCACATGGACCTCAATGTAAATCCTTCACTTCCATGAGCATCATACATTGTAACACTTGTATCCCACATCAATTTCATATTTTCAATCAATGGATCCAAATAGACATCAATATCATTACCTAGTTTCTTTGGTCAAGATATAAACAGAGACAATATAATTTATTTGCGCTTCATGCATAACCATGGAGGCAAGTTATAATTTACCAACATGATGGGACATTTACTATGAGTACTACTCTATACACCAAAAGCATTTATTCCATATATAGATAATGCAAGATGAAAGTTTATTATCTCATGTCAAAATTTAAAAAACTCATAATCAATTTTATTCCACTAAGGAGGATCTACTAGATGATTTAGGTTCCCATATTTAATTCTTTTATCTTCATTCCATGTTAATTGTCTTGCAGTTTCCTGACATCCATGTAGTCTTCTAGACCATGGAATAATAGGAAAGTACAATACATATTTTGAAGGACTTGATTCATTTTTCTTGTATCGATTTGTCCCACACTTAGGGTATTTTATGTGTGATTCATAGTCCTTATGAAACAATATGAAATCATTTTGACAAGCATGTATTTTTTTTGAGATCATTCTTATTGAAGGTAACATTTTTTTAGAATCATATGTTCCGCATTGTTGTTCATTTTCTTTTGGTATCATATCTTTTAGAAGACCAAGTAGTTTTGTAAAGCTGGTGTCACTCCATCCGTTACTATATTTCAAAATATATAACTTCAATATAGCTAACAATGTTGTGTATTTAGTGCAACCGGTATACAATGGTTTCTTTGAATAGTTATTTAAATCCTAAAAAAACTTTGGGCAATCATGAAGGTCATATTTAATTTTTATTTTCATTTCTTCAATGAGATATCCATTATCTTTTACAAAGGTATTCATATTAAATGATTCATAAACCGTAGCATCATCCCAATCGATGTCCACATTAAGTTTTCCTTATGTTTAGTCCAACATTTATAGATTTGATCTATTAAATGAAAAATCAAATGTCCTATAAACTCTTACGGACTAATTTTTCTTGAATAACAACAACATAAACACGGATAGGGGATTTTAGAAGGGTCGTCTGCATGCTCTCTTGAAAACTTGATGAACTCTTTAACTCTATCTCCATATTCATTTTTCAAATGATTACTGTGCATTCATTTTCAGTTCACATCCATCCAATTGGGTTCATAAATGATTAGTTTTATACAATATATAAATAAATATACATAAGATATTCATTATAAAAAGTAAAATTTATAGAAAATTATAATAAGGGAGACTCAACATTTGATTGTTTCAAAGAATTCCAGCATGTTGAAGAAAATGGGTAATTGAATTTGAGAAAAGAATTACTCCACATAAAATCTTTCTTAAATCCCCTAAACAAAAGAAAATATAATATAGGAAATTAAGGAGTAATAAGAAACAAAAATATGACAAAGAAGAATAAAACACTCTCATTCAATCAACTAGATCAGTGGTCTCATGGATCAATGAATAATTCTAATGATAAAAGGGATAGAACTAACATTCTTTTTGTAGAATTTTGGTTCATTCGGAAAGAAAGGAATACATATTTTTTCTAGGGGATTAATACTTCAATGAAGGGAAATATATATTGTTTATACTATAATATATGAGCACCTAGATATTACAAATACAACAATTAGGGTTGTTGGGATTTGAAAAAATAGTGGGAGATATAATATAATCATTAATAACATCATAATCAAAAATCATTAAAATGTAATAAATATTATTTGATTTTTTAGATAATGGAAAGTTAATTGACTACATTTCTTTCTTTATGATCCAAATTAGAGAAATATAATCTCATATCTAGTGAAAACTTCTAGAAGTAGTATAGACACTAATGCATTATATTGTACCAAGAATAGAAGTTAATTTTTTTTGGAATCCATTATACCTAATTATCAACCACGTAGAGACACTGAGGGTGAGAAGGATGCCTATAGAAGTCACATAGGGGATGCATCATAATTCTGATGAATCATGTTATTAGTTATGTCTCTCATATGAGGATACAGGATAAGGACATGGATGGATAAACTATGTTGAATCATGTCTAAGATTATGATAATGATAGAGAGAAAAATTAAGATGAAAAATGATATTATCACAAATCTTTATAGATGTAAACCAGAAGATGGATAGTGTATTGACCCTAGCCTGAATTACCCAAACAACTCCAGTTCAGATCATCGTATAACCTCTAACACACCTCAAATTCACTAAAGTATAGTTTAAAATTTGAGTGTAAAAACCCATAAATGGGAGGTGGTCCCCCCCAATAGATACAATTAATACCAGAGGTGGAACAAAAATCTAGCATGGCTCTTGGGTTCAATGAACATGCAGAACCAAAATCATTTTTACCCAATATAGGAAAACCTATTAGACAAAAAACTATAGAAATAAATGATGCAAAAGCTATATATACACACATAAATGTCACGCCAGTATAAAAACTCACTTATAGTCTATAAGAAATATCAAATTGATAAAAACCCAATATTAAAACATAACATGAACTAAAGGAACCATAATGATTTAAAAAGTGAAGGAATGCTGTGATAAAACCTCATGTTCTTAATTGGGTATGGCCCCTTTGAATCTGCTCCATAAGAAAACCAAGAACCGTAGTGAATTCTAAGAGGAACTAGATCCTATGATACATATATCCGACAGAGGAACATACATTACTCCACTAACTCGGTTCCTGAAAAATAGAATCTGAAGCTATATATCCCCTAAGGTACCCATGAAAGGTATCATTATATATATAATCATTTGGGAACCACCAATGTGCCTCAAATCACTATTCAATAAACAATAATGTGAATGGAAATTTCTACACATTTATGTACATATATGAAAACATTATTTAGTAAAGAGATATTAAACATAGCGGTAAAACAAAAATGAATAAATCCAAGGTTCAGTTTCGAATATAACCAATAACTCCATATATCGAGAGGGTCTATATATTGGTAGTAAACCAAACAATAAATCATACACAAATAGTTCTGTTCATAATCTAAAATCAAAATAGTATACAATCACTGGACCACAAATAACGACATCTTCAAAGAAGAAATAAAAAATGAAACCAAAAATACACAAAGAAAATCAGAAGGCTTGCCTCTCTAGGTTGAATAAAATACAAGACCCTCTTCAAAAACCCTAATTGCAATCGAAAAATGGATGTTGGACTGGATGTTCAACTAACTAGTGGTAGTAGAGTGGTGTGATTCGAGCTTCGATTCACCGAGGAGGAGCACCGGCAACGGGTAGCTTCTACGGAAAGCTTCTGATATCATGATGGGTTTGAAAATAGTTAGGATTTTTTAAATAGATCGAGACACTTTTATCATCACTTACAAATAAGTGATGATAATGAGTCCTTTTATTAGTGTTTAACTAATAAGCAGTGATAAAGGTAGGTCTTTATCATCACTAAAGTAATAGCACTGATAAATATTCATTTTATCAGTGCTTTTTTTAGAACTGAAAAAACCTCATCTTTATTAACGTAAAAAAAGTGTTGATAAAGATACTTTTATCAGGGCTTATTACTTAAGCGTTGATAAAGGATTTATAATTATAATTATAAATAAAAAATTATAAATATTTATATATACCTAATAAATAAATAAATATATATAGTAAATATATTCTGTTTAAAATATATTTATTATAATTTTATAATTATTTATTTATACTTATAGATATATTTTTAAAAAATAATATCTATATCATTATATATATTTATATAATTATACATATATATTTAATAAATAAATATAAATTTAAATATAGTAAATATATTCATTATTTAAGTAAATTTATTATAAATTTAATAATTATTTAAATATATATAATTATTTATTTATAATTTTATAAATACTTTTTTTAAAAATATTTATTTTTTTTATAATTATAAATATATAATTGTATAAATATAGTAAATGTACATTTATAAATATTTTTATTCATAAATATTTTTTTACAAATAAAATTTTAACAGTATTAATAAATATCAAATTTTAAGTGCATGCATATATGTTAAAAATGAGGGAAATTGAATAAATTAAGAATAAGTACACTTTAACAATCTTGAAAAAATATACAAGTTTTGTGTGTGTGCATTATATATAAAAATACATTAATTACATATATTTGAAATCAATACAACACACATTTGACTTATGTTAGACTAAAAAAATCAAAAGATATTCAATTTATGTCAAGTACTATGTAATTAGTCAATATTTTTAATTCACATTAAATTTTAATTATAAACCCTCATTTAATAAATAAATGAATGTTTAATGTAAAGAACATAAATATTTTGTAATATATAAATCCTATTTATATAAATTAATATATTTATCTATATATTTAATATATAAAATTTAATAACATTAATTATCATAATTATCTAATTTATAAAATGTTTAATATTTAATAATGTATAATCAATTTATTCATTTTTATCAATATTTATTTAAATAATAAAATATGTAATATTTTTTTAATAAATTGGTTTTTGTTTTTTATTTATTTAATTATATTATTTTATTTATTCGGACCTTTATTAGTGCTAAAAAACCACTGATGAAATAAATATTTATCAACGCTAAAAATAAAGCGCTAATAAATGGTACCCTTTATTAATGCTAAAAATAAAGCACTGATAAAGGATAATATTTATCAACACTAATAAAATGGTTAAATTTATCAGATATTTCTTTAGAACTGATAAATATTTCATTTATCATCATTTTTTTCTAACACTGATAAATACCAGCGTTGTTAAAGGCCAATTTTGTAGTAGTGCATACGCATTAGCGATGTTATCATATCCCTAATAGGATGGAAAGTAAAAAAAGTATATATGATATAATTACTCCATAGGTATAATTATGTTATAAATATTATATATATAATTTATATTCACCATCATACCCAACCATGAGAGGGTTGATGGGAAATGTTTCACTTTGGTTTGTGAGGCAGTAGTCCACCGTACACAAAAGTGATGTTATAGTTTCCCATTTGAGGGGAGAGAAGATGAATATATGTCAATCTATTAATATAATAATATCTCAGTATATGAGATATAATAGTTCTATTATATAAACATAAATTAATAATATTTTAATGTGGTGAAAGAAGAAATAAAACAAAAACACATAGTTAGGAATTTTACCTCTTCTCATACCACCTCTTTAGGATTATACCTAAAGTATTCCTATAACAGATTTATAACTAGAAAAGGATTCTATGATGTGGGTATGGAATTTGGTAAGTTATTTTGACAAGTCTTTTTGGAACTAAAAAGTTTTTAAGGTGTGAATAAATGAGAGGGGGTGGCCTTTTATCCTTTAATAAGTGAGGTGAGTGGCACAATTGTAATTTTTGAAAATAAAAAGATGTAACCACATTTTTTACATTCTAAAAGGGTAAAAAATAGAGTAGTATATGTAATTATACATTATAAGGTCAAAAATATGTCTATAATATGGGTTTTGTTTAAGTTTTTGGTCATTTTGTACCCTTATTTGCTTAGTTTAACCCCCTAGTAAGTTCGTTCTTACCTTAACCGTGGTTAATAATTTTAATTATTTTTACTATTAATTATGATAAAAAATTAATATTAACTTATTAGATAATATAAATTATTATAATTCAAAATATGGGATATATTCTTTCAAATTCCATTGACATAAGTGGATAAAATTAATTTAAAAATAATCCCACAGAGGTGACGAGAAAACCAGTCTTCAAAGATAAAATGTTAAAAAACTTACAAAGTTTTTATATAAAAATTCAATATGAAAATCATTACAATAAACTAAATTGGATTAATATATACATAATTGAACAAATATTACTTTAAATCCAATTTAAAATATAATTAAACTTTATAAAAATTTAAACAAAAATGTAGTTTTCAATTAAAATTCGGTATTTTTCACTATTCATCAAAAAAATTAATCTTTTCAAAAAATTATAAGAAAATCACCCAAATATAATTTTGACATGTATATTTCAAAATTTATGATTATTTTATCAAATAATTTTTCTAAATTGGTAAAAAATTTGCGTGACTAGGCCGCCTTTAAGAAAAATATGGTTTCTCATAAAACATTTCTTTTTTTTCAAATGATTATTATTTTATTTATAAAAAATATATTACCATTGAATTTATTTTATACATGTGTGACCCATATAGTTTTTATAAATTATTTCAAAAAATATATTTTATAATTGAAATGTTTAAATAATAATATTTTAATACTATGTCGTGTTTCATTCAAACCCGATGTTGTGTGCTTTACAAGCTATAAAAGATATTGAATTTATTTAAAAACAAATATATCATAAAATATTAGGGTGTTATATTCTATTAAAATATTGGTATTGAATTTCATATATGCTATTGAACATGATGTTTCTATCTTAAAATATCACTGTGATACATAGGATGCTTCAGCTTTCATAATAGATTTTTTACCCAATGTCAAATACTTCCCACTTATCAGAGAAAGTGAAGATGAGATTAATATGTGTTTATTTCCTTATTTTATTAAGGGATAAGATCGGAATGTATTTTTTAATAATAGTAATATTCATTCAACACATGGGAATAAATTTACAATTATTTTATAAGAATATTCCAACCTATATAGAGAACCATAGATTTGTGGACAAGACCATATACCTTTATTCAAAAAGATAAAGTGACTTTTCCTGAATCATGGGAAATATTCAATAGTTACTACTAATAGTTACAACATCACTAATTTTCACATGTTATACTTATGAATTTATTTTATAAAGGAATTGACCCTATGGGATAAATACTAGCAGACACTGTAGTATGAGTTCACTATGGTGATAATACAACAAAGGATCTCAAAAGACTCTACAATATTCTAGATGATAACTCAAAGAAAAAGGGAGTAAGAGGTATGGGAGTTACTATTAACTAAGTGATAGTAAGGCATTATGTGAAATCATGAATTGATGATTTGAAAATAAAGATATATGAACATGGATATAATAACCAAGGAGGAAGAGAATAATGAAATTACTTTTGTATGTGGGAACAATGATACTCACTGGATGAATTTTTACATTCTATCTGAAGTGTAATTACATAATGAATTGGAATAATCTAATTACATGGGAAATTATGGGATATATCCCATAAGGAAGGTTCCTTTTTCTAACACCTATTATCCAGGTTGGAAGGTTCATACAAAACTTGTCTTAGAAGGATAAAGGTACTTATAAGTAGGGAGGTTAGGGTGAATTTCAAGGAAACTAGAAAACTAGCTATCAAGCCAAAAATAACTAAAAAACTTATAAAAATCATGATTATATATTAAAGAAATATGAATTTAGCATTGATAAGATATTTTAGGAGCTAAGAGTAATCATGGATTATCAGTTGAAGATGAATAAATGTTTTCTGAAAAAAAATCTATAGGATTTATCAACTGATATAAGAAGACTAAGCCAGAATACACAACTGGAAAAATCACTTTGGGTAGCTTTCAAAATATAATACAACAAGAGTCAAGGGAAAATTTTCTAACATAACTACAACAAATCCAAGAGAAAAATGCATGTAAATAAAAAATATAGGAGAAAAACTATCAAGAGAAATTATTAAAACCTTAGATATGGGTAATTCAAGTAAGGAAGTGGATTTCCTTAAGGTGGAAGAAGTATATGTGAAATATAAAGAGAATTTGGAAGTTGAATTAGCAATGAAAAAGGAAAGGAAAAGGGAAAGAGATAATGGGAGAGTAATGATCAAACTTATTGACAATGATGTTAAAGAATATGATTCTCATGCTCCATTTTTTAAAAGTGAGAAAGAGTTTTATAATCACAAAGATATTTATTTCAATATGATTATTCAATTATTTCAAAATATCAAATTAGATATTCCATTTACAAAATCACCTGAAAAGATGGAATCATACATCAAATTCTTAAAGAATGTAATTTCAAACAAAATATTTCTAAAATAATTTTAAATTTTTTCAATTATTGAACAATGTGGTATAGTTATCAAAGTAACATACCTCAAAATCTATTGGATCTAGTAAGATTTAAGATTCCATGTGAATTTTATGGTGAACATTCATTTATCTTGTAGATTTGGGAGATAGTGTCAATTTAATCCATCTAGAACTCTACGATGAGATTGGAATTTGGGATGTAGTGTTGTATAATATGTTGAAGACACATATTTTTCTTATCCATAATGGGGTTATTATAGATTTATTGATGAGAGTTATAAAACTTATACTTCTAACTGATTTCATTGATTTAGACATATAAAGTGATAAATAAGTACCTGTTATATTGTGAAGGTCATTATTATCCACTGGAGGTGCCTTGATTGATGTATTTTATGGAGACATAACATTTCAAGTGGGTGGATACAAGTAGATATTGAATATATTACATGAAATAAAGAATCTATATGGTTTATATGATTGTTTTAAATGGATATCATTGATCAAGAAGTGAAAGATGAGTCACAGATTTAGATTGGGAATAAATAAACCAAGATAGAAGAATTCCCAGAAAAAAAAGGAATGAAAAACCATAGATCTTAAATAATCTAGTATAAATAGTGAAGAGAATTAACAAATAGATGTTTTTAAAAAATTACAAGTGGATCTTTATTATAAAAAACATATAGAGTAACCAACTGTGAAGAATCCACTCAACATGTAACTAAAAGTATTGTCTTATGAGCTTAAATGTGCTTATTTAGAAGAAAAAAGGACACTTCCTGTCATTGTGGTAGTTGATCTAGAATCTCAACATTAGGATAAGCCTATTTGAGTTTTAGTAAGGCATAAAACTACTATTTCATGGACTATATCAGATATAATGGGAATAAGCATAACATTTTTTAATGTGAAAAATCCACACATTGTATGAGATCAATCAAACTATTGAGTTCCAAATAAGACTAAAACCTAAAATAAAATAAGTGTTCAAATATGAAATCATCAAATTTATAGATGTTGTGATAAATTCTCCCATTTTTAATAGTGTATGGGCGAGTCCTATACATGTGGTTCCAATGATATGTGGTATGAATATCATCAATAATGTGAGGAATGAGAATATTTTGACAAGAACTATGATTGGTTAGAGAATTTGTATATATTATATAAATTTAAACATGGTCACAAAGAATTATCATTTCCCCTTTTGTTCATTGATTTAATATTAGATATTCTTATAGGGAACTCTCATTTTTTTCTTATAGATGGATATTCAGGATATAAAAAAGTGCCTATTGATCTTGTAGATTAAGAGAAAACCATTGTCACATGTTCATATGGAACATTTTTATATAAAAGAATTTCATTTGGAATGTCTGGACCACTTGATACTTTTTAAATATGTATGATGTCTATCTTTTTATATGTAGTTGAAAGGATTGTTGAAGTATTCATGAATGAATTTTCTATCATTGGTGTGACATTTAAATAATTCATATAAAATATATCAAATGTGATATATTGATGTGAGGAGATAAATTTTATACTTAACTAATATAAATGCTAATTCATGGTAAGAGAAGTAAATGTTATGGGACACAAAATCTCAAGACATAATATAATTGGATAAGGCTAAAAATGAATCAATATTATCACTAACTCCACCAAAATTATTGAATTCAGGGAGGATCTTCCTTGGGCATATCGTGTTTTATAGAATTTTTATCAATAATTTTTCAAAAATTGTTAGAAATATATTCTCAATTTTAGAAAAGGATTACAAGTTCAAGTTTTATGAAAAATACTTAGTATCTTTCTTTAGATTGAAGAAATATTTAGTCTTAACACCTATCATCACATCACCTGTTGGATCCAAACCTATGAAATCATTTGCGACACTAGTGTTTTTTATATGGGAGATATTACTAGTAAAAATAAAGAGAATAAGCAGCATGTCATCTATTATTTAGGAATGTTATTGAATAGAGAAAAACTCAATTATACCATAATATAAAAAATATGTTTGCAGTGGTGTATATTGTGGATAAATTCAATCCATATCTTATTTAAATGAAGGTAAATATTATTAAAAACCATTCTACTTTGAAGATTTTTTTGTGAAAAAAATAATCTAATCCCAGATTAATTAGATAGGTGTTTATTTTATAAGAATTTAGTATTGGGATTAAAGATAAAAAGGGGTATAGAGTCAAGTAGATGACCACCTATCTAGACTTGAATAATTAAAGGTATATCCTACCCATATTATCAAGGGAAAGTTCCCCAATGAAAGAAATCAGTTACAACTAAGAGACTACATTGGTATTTTGGAATTTAAAATTAGATTTCTATAAATAAAAATCTACAAGAGATGACATGGAGTGTGAAGAAGAGGCATGAGGCTGATTTGAATTACTTTTTGTGGTTGAATCCATATCTTTATAAAAATTAAGTTGATATAATTATGATAATTTTTTTATATAACTGGAGGTTCCTTCAATTCTAAAACATTTTTACACACTTCTATGTAGTGGACACTATGGAAATTTGAAAATATCCGCAAAGGTACTTCAATGTGGTTTCTACAAGCCTACCATTTTCAATGATGTTGGAGAATTTGTTAATAATTATGATAACTATCAATATATAGATTATGTAGGTAGAAAGAAAAAGATTCCATAATATGGTATTTGATAGGTTTAAATTTCCAATGTTTGTGGACTAGAATTATTAAGATCATTTACCAAATATCATGGGAATAAATACATTTTAGTGTTTGTAAATTATGCATCAAAATGGTTTGAGGCCATTTCTATGCCAGAAAACTTGGGTTATTTTGTTGTTACGTTTATAAGGAATTATATATTCTATAAATTTTGAATATCTAAGGGAATCATCATCGAAAATAGGGTTTACTTCCAGAATAATTAATTAAGAATACTTATAGAGAAGTATGAATGCTATTGTGACCAAGATATATTTTTATAATATTATTGAGACTTTGCTTTTGTGTGACTTTTGGAATATTTTTAAGACCTTGGGAGAGTTTTCTATAGAATAATAAATTCTTTTAGCAGGTTCTATGAATTACGATACAACCACACAATATTGAATAGGTGATG
Organism: Viscum album; assembly: GCA_963277665.1. Lineage (NCBI taxonomy): Eukaryota > Viridiplantae > Streptophyta > Magnoliopsida > Santalales > Viscaceae > Viscum > Viscum album. Next base: position 376,830,469 of record OY728119.1, read on the forward strand.
TCATATTATAAAATGAAGTGAGGCTTGTGGGACGAATTCACACCAAAATGAGAAGTTGTGAAAGTTAAACTTTTCATAGTTAGGAGATAATTGGTTAGATTGTGATAGTTCTGTATGTGGTGGAAGCATATGTTGGGTTAATGGAAAACTCAATTTTTTTATATATTTGATTAATAATTCACAATGTACAAGACATAAACGTTATGACCAATGAAATATTTTTCAAAGAATATTGAAAAATAAAATACTAAAACCAATAGAAAATAATTTTCATGTCAAATTTATAATTACTTTAATAACATAAAGAAATAGGACAATCTTGAGTTATTTCTTTGATATAGTTGTTGATTGTTTGAGGGATGTTTAGTTTTATTTTCATTATGTTGATGAGGACCCAAAGTAGAAACCCTATAGTGATGTTCCACATGTGCTCTATTGATCTTATAATGTCACTAAAATTTCTATGGGTTCTTGTGTGGTGGTAATTTTTGTATTACATTTCTCCTTTGATCTCAACCATGATCCCTTCGGGTTGTAAGGATTATCTCTTGATCTTCCCGTCATAAGAGAAATAGAGTAATAGAGAATATCTAAATATTTAGAGAAAACCATAGTGATGTTCTTTGTTGAGAGATAATTTTCTAGGGATGAGAATGTTGTGAACAACAATAAACTAGTCAAAAGTACCTTAATAATATGTTAATCTCAAAAGGAACCCCATTCCATGTAAAATATAATATCAAATTTTTATTCCATGGTGTGCACTAACTATCTCAGTGATAAATATTATTTTACAGTCTCTAAAATTAATATTTATCATCATACCTAGACTTAGTTTTCTCATCCTCATAACAATTTATCGAATATATGAATAAATATATTGTTATTAAATATTTATTCATTCAATAAATAAATAAGTATTTTGTTCACAGATTGATGAATAAATATTTATTTAACATTGGAATAAATAAATAAATTATTTATTTAATAATTAAATATTTATTTATTGTAGTGGAAATAACAAGAGATAAATAAATATTATATATTCACATAAGTAAACAATTACTTTGTGAATAAATATTTATTTAATATTTGTGATCATTTAATAAATATTGAATAAATATTAACTCTCGGTCTAGAGAATAATATTTATTCCAATTGTTAAATATAGTTAATATTTAATTGAAATCAATAGAAACACTTTATGTGTGACCCTCTTGGACTCTTCCTCAATTTCATTAGACGTTCTTGCCTAAATTCCAAGATTAGTGTCTAGAAATGGTTCAATATACCCATAGAGAAAAAAGATATGTCACAATGACAACAACCACACACGAGTGCTCACTGTGTAATATAATGATTTTGTCATGATATCTCATAAAGAAGGATGAATTCTTATATCAAAAACCTTAATGATTTATATATCTTTCTTTGATCATCTGAAATGAACATGTCTACATCACCATGGCCATGTAATTTATTTCGATGGTTTCATTCCATTCAAAGGGTTGAGATATTACCTTCTATAATTGGATGGGACAAATCCTTCTTCGGCTTATTCATTAATCTTATATCGATCATGACATACCCAACATACCCTAATTAGTGTGAAAATAGAGTGTCACAAGTTTTGTAAGTATATAAAGGTTTGTGAGTCATGATATATATTAATTATAATAAAAAAGGTTTAAGGGCCATTACACTTGCTCATAGATAGGAATATCTAATGACATGAAAACATATGGAATTCCTATTAGCTGGTATATCCTTATAATCTCTCATCTTGGAGATCACCAAGTGAATACTTCATGAGATGAAGCCTCGTCCTCTTATGATCACTCACACCTAACAGTAAAAAAACTATGTTCCATATCATTGTTTTTCATCCTAACCATTGGACTGATATTTAAGAGGTATCTTCATAGCATCTCAAGGTTCTAATCATAGCAGGGAACTACTATAACCCATTTTTTATGTGGTTGATACCCTATGAAATTATCACATTAATTTTATGCATAATAATAATCAATATGTGATAGGTTATTAATAAATATTGAAATTCATGAATATATAAGAAATCACAAGTACAACGTAGTTGGTTCTAGCAACCAACTCCAACAAATTGCATCCCAAATAGACGTACCACCTCTCAACCATTCATAACTAGAGAAAAGAAAAGAATATTGTACCATGAATAAGTTTATCTCACCAAAAATGGAGAATAAATTTTAGAATCATTTGGATGAAGACTAGTTGATCATGCCATAGTAAAGAAATTCATGATTTGAATTTTTTTAGAGTCTAGAATTCATGTTTTTTTATATGGTTCATTTGGTGCTTCATGGTCTACTCCAACTCAAATATTTAAGACTGTTAACTATAACCAAATAAGGATAAAAGACCTAGATAGATAAAAATGCTAAATAATAATCAATAGTAGTTGAATCAAATTATATTTTTGAATATGAAATTGAAATTAAAAAAAATCATTGATACAGAATCAAGTTTTTAATGTTAAATAAGAAAATATATAGAAGAGATGGATTTATATAGTAAAATAGGAAGAATACAGGGTTGATTGATTTTATACAAGTATAAAAGTAAGAAGAAAAGGGAATAAAAAAAGAGAGGAAGAAGCACAATGACAACTTGATGGAAGTCTATCTCGATTGGAGATTCTCTTATTATAAAAATTAAGATTCTATATATTTGTTTATGAGGTAGAACATTACACAAGTCGAGAGATAAATTATGTATCACAATTTCAAGGATAATACCTAATTTTTTGTAATACAGGTGGTGATTATAGTGGAATGTGTGATCACAGGCTTTGTCGGATCATTATAAGGATGTATCTTCTCTTTTTGAATAGTAAACCTTATAAATTTGTTTATGCCTTGAAGTGTGTGTGGTTTATGTCTAGATTTTTTTCCCACTTTACTAGGTGTCTAATGTTTTTTTAAAATTAGAAACATTAAAATAAGTGAATTCACTGAGTTACCCCCCTCAGTGAATTCTCATTGTATATAAGGGTCATTTCAACCAATATCAAAGCATTTAGGTTTCCCTTGAAGATGATAAATTATTTTTTGGTATTTGTGGGAAGGTGTGTCACACCATGACTTTTTAAATTAGTTTTTATTTTATTATTTTTTGGCTCTGGGTTCTCATGCTAGGGTTCAGGTTGGGTCCTAGTTTAAAATAATTTATTGTTTAACAATTTTACTGGGTTTCAGACCCGTGTACGGTCACCACACGGTTGGCGATAGCCGTGTAGTCAGACCAGGTATCGTAAAATTTCTCATTATTCATATTATTTTATTATTATTATTTCATTATTGTAATTTTTATTTTTATTATTATTTTTATAATTATTATTTTTATTATTGTTATTTATTATTATTATTATATTTATTATTGTTATTTTTGTTATCATTATTTTTGGTTTTATTAGTATTATTATTATTATTATTATTATATGATAAAATGAAAAAAAGAGAAACCCTAACCCTAATCTACCCAAACCCCCCCCCCCCCCCGTTCCGCATTGCGCGCCTTGTGCCCAGGCCCTCCTCTGCCTTTCGCCATTGTCTCTCTAGCCTTCCCCAGTGCCAGACTCTCATGCTACGGCCCTCCTCCACCCTCGATTCCCTACCTCACCTCTCACCCTGACCTCACCCTCAATCCCCGCTCCTCGATGCCACATCCTCACCACAGCCGGCCTCGCCTCATCGCACCTTCACGCTCTAGCAGACCCCCCCTCATCGTGCCTCTAACCACCCGACCAAGCCATCACCACTCCAGCCGACCAATTCCATCGACCCTCTGTGATCTGGCCTCTCCCATCGTGGATAAATCCAAATGACCTCCCCTCATTTCCAGCAGTCTCTGTCACGCGACCCAACGACGACCTCCCACTCCCACTATAGCCGGGTTAAGTTCTTCGGTCCGGTGACCTCCCCAGTGGTTGTTTTCTTTCCTTTTACACAGTTTTTATTTAAGTGTCCCAACATAAACATCTTGGGTGTTGTTTGGTGTGTTTTTATAACTAATAAGGGTGTGTGATTAGTCCATGGGGCATCGTTATTCTTCCCTTTGAAGTTTCATTCCATTTGCATGTGGTTTCAGTAGGTATTTCTAAGTTTATCTTCCCTAAAGCCTTTCCTTTGATGATTTCTATTTTAAATAAATTTATAAACTAGTTTCACAGATCTATGTCACCCTTATTAAATTATTATAGAAATTTGGAATTTATTTGGTTTGTTAAAAATAAGTTTTAAATGAGTTTTGTATAATTTACATAGGTTTGTGGTACCTAGGAAGCTTGTTCAAATTGTATTTGTTATTTTAATGAGGAATTTGGTATTTTATAAAATTTATATCCATTATTACGTTTCAATAAAATTTTTTATTAATGAATTTGGTTTGGTGCATATGATTTGGATATGTTATGGCTTGGTTACTGTGTTAAAACAATTTGGTAAGGATTTATTGGCTCTAATGTTTTAGTTTGTGTTCTTCTAAAACAAAGTGGGTGAGTGGTGATGGTTTGAAAGAAAATGGTGTTTTATGGAAATGGTTTTTGGGTAACCCTTTGTATGTGTGATGAACCATTATATGTTGACACATCCATGAGTGCACTAGGTGCACACATGGATGTGCCTCAAAATAAAGATGGTTTCATAAAATGATATTTTTATTAAAAACCTTAGTTCCACAAAATGGATCTTTAGATTCTAAAGGATAGGGGTTCATTGTGAATTTTAAAAGGATGAGTTTAAATTTATTTCTCAAGGTTTTGGTCCATTTGTCCTTGAAAAATCCTTTGGTGTGTTTGTTTGAAACCGTGTGCCCGTTTGGCACTTGGTGTGGGTTTTGGTGATTTTTTTCTTAAGGGATCAATGGGATTTGTAAATTTAAAAGAGATATTGGTAAAATGTTTTGGGTAAGTGTGTTTAGACATGTTGAGTTAAAGGCATGTTTGTAACTTTTAACCCAATGGTAATTTTTGTACTAACTTTTAAAGGAGATTGTGTTTTGGTGAAAGTGTATTCCCGGTTGGAAACTTTGAGAATTTTATGAAATGGTTTAAATGTTAAATGGTATGGTGGCCTGGTTGGAACCTTTGTGTGATATGAAATGTATGTATATAAATATAGGGAACATTTATAAGAGGTATATCCCTTACGGGTTATCATATATTGGTTTTCGTGTTTGGGGTAGGCAAGTGTGGTGAGATGAGTCATGCGTGTTAGGGCCTCCTACTTACACAGTGTTATTATTACTACCATGGGTTCGTGGGAGTCTTTAAGATGATTGAGTGATGGTTTTTGATCAACCCCAATTAGATGGGATGGTACCCCTTGGATTGGTTGTTAGGACAGGTGGGATTTTCCACTGGATTTGGTTAGTTTTAGGGTGGCCAGTTTTTTATCGACTTTAGAGTTTCAATATACACCGGAAGGTGGTTCCTAACCGAGTGTGTCTAGGGTTTGTCTGGGGATGTTCAGGATCACCCATGGTTACATCTTTTATTGCTTGTTTATTTTTTGGTACACTAGTTTATTTTTTTCTTGTATTTCTTTTTTATTTTCTACTATACTGGTTTATTTTTAGCTTGTATTGTTTACCTGTCTCCCTTTTTACAACCCTAATATCACTTGTTTGGTTTTGTTTATAAAATGGTGAACTGTTTTTTTAAATAATATATGGCATGAGTCGATTCTCATAGTGGTAAAGAGGTGTTATTTTGTTTAAATGGTAAAACCCTATTTTTATAATTTTATTTCCAAACTTATGTGATCATACAACTTTGGGTAAGGAAACACTTGGATTCAGTGGCTTACTTTTAGAATCCCTATTGAGAATTTTATTCTCACACCTATTCTATCTTTTCAGTTTTAGGTTCCCCTTTTCTCAGGTTCTCTTGGATGAGTATCTCATTATTGGATCATGGTTGGTATTTGGTTGGGTGGTGACCTGGAAGGTCACGTAGAGGTATGTGCGGTTTTATTTTCTTTCTGATGCTAGTTTTATTTTTATCAATAGTTTTATTTATCTATTTATCTTTTTTTCATGTGACAAATCATTCCCAATGGTTAAATTTTGATGCTTGATGCTATTTTTCATCCCGTCAGGATTGGGAATGCCCCTCGAGACATGTCATGGACTGGTTCGGGTGATCGGTTTGGGTGACCGGTTCAGGGTCGACCCCAGTTGGTTTGTGAAAAAATGGTATCAGAGTAGGCCCTTTTTATTTGGGGTGTTCAGTAAATGGATATTAGGAATTTTAGGACTCTAGAGGTAGGTACGAGAAGGGTTTCATGAAGCCTATCTCCTTCCGAACCTCAAGTCACCCGGGGTAGTTCAGTAATTGAGTCTGTATCTCGTTCTGGTTTGTTTTATATTGAGGAATGACAACGGAGGCAAGCCGATGTTACATCATGATTTCACATGGATTAGTAACCCATGTGGAGCCTGAGTACATGGTTTAAGTTCCTTCTAGTTGTTAACGTTTACTTGGGGCATGGTCTACTACCATGTCTCAAGGTTAAGTATGACTATTAGTCCCTTACTCTAGTAGTTTAATTCAAGTTGAGTGTTGTCTTGGTTCTATTTGATGTAAGTGTGCCTTTGAAAAAAAAGGGTTTTTGAAATGCAAATGATTTCTTTTAAATGTATTAAAATTAATGAAATGGGTTTTAAAACCAAAATATGTTGGTCTAAAAATACGGTGTTTGCTTATAATTGGTAAAGAAATGGTTTGGGTGCAACCTCAAGTACTCTTTATTAACATTTGAACATGTTATGGGATGCATGAAAAGTGCATGTTGGTGCGTATGGATGAAATAAGATGAATACATGTGCAACAGTTCATGGGGTTACTGGGGTGTGTACTTGGAATTCAAGGCATGACCTTGTTTTTCTAAATTGATTTTAGAAGGGGGAAATGATTTTGGAAATTGAATTTGGTTTGAAAAGAGGATCTGGTATTCAGAAAGTGGGCTTGAAGGAAGGAGGTCTTGAAAACTAAAATGAAAAGGGGATTTTGAAAAATGAATTTTGGGTTGTGTTTGTATTTGTTTGGTTTTTTGAGCTAGTTGTTTTTAGATGAAGGCGCTTTCAATGATGTTGCTTCGGGTTGATATTGGTTTTGGCTCTATGTTTTATAAGTTGTTCAGAAAATGAAAAACAAAAAGGTTCCCAACGTTTCTAATAAGTCATTCCTAGTTTTTGGTCCTTCTTAGACATTGCCTATCCTTCATGGTGATCAGGGTCCGTTAGAGGCAGCAGAGTGTCTTGAAGAGGTCGAGCACGTCTTCAGGATATTGGGAACTCTTGAAGTTGTAAAAGTGTATGCCGTTTTGGGTCTGTTCAAAGGTCCATCTCTAGACTAGTGGGATTTGTTTTCCCCACCATCAATATAAGTTGGGATGATGTGGTATGTCTTTAATTCTCTCTTCATCTGATTTTTTATTCCTAAAGAGGTGAAGACGAAGAAAAGGGAAGAGCTCATGCATATTCAACAAGGACAACGAACGACGAAAGCATATGTTGACCATTTTAAGGAAATTGTGTCCTTTTATTCAGAGGTAGAATTATAAGATATGATTAAAACTTCTCACTTCATTAAGGGTCTTTTTTCAGAGATCAAGGAGTATGTCCTCCCTTATAGGGACCATCGATTTGAGAATCTGGTGGATGAGCCATTCTCGGCTGAGTTGGTCCCTGGAGCACAGATGGTTGGAAATATAGCGTATCCAGTTTCATTTGAAGGTTCCCCATCTGGTGAGTTGGGTGTGCTAGAGGGACCTATTTCTAAAGAGTCTTCTACAGTGGTTCTAGCTTCTAGTTAATCAGACCGTTTAATGATGTTCCATTAGTGTGGATGTTTAGGGAATAAGAAGCCATCATGTCACATACCTTCGAAGACATTCCATCATTGTGGGTGTCTGGGTAATCTAGAGAAGTTCTATAGGAAGCATCACTTGAAGAAGATGATGTGACTGGAGGATTCCAGTGCCTTACAACAAGTTCAAAATTAAAGTTTACAACTTGAACTAAAATTCCAAAGGAGGCTACCACAAAGGAAAACCAAAACCCCAATTCAAACCTCTCTACGACACAAGAAGTCACATCCCCAAGATACCACCTCTAAATTAACATGAGAATGCCATTGATAATACAAACCACCAATTCTATGCTCGATGCCTCAACCTGGAATGCAGAAGAAACAAGATCCACATACACCCAGAAGTGTATGTAGGGTGTTAGCCAAAATCCCAGTAAGATGCCACCGAGAAAAGGTTTCACGCATAATTATTGAATGAAAAAAACATTTTAAATTTTAATTAAAGAAACTAAGTAAATTCTTGAACAATTTTATAGAAAATAGGTCTAAATAAAAAAGTTTCAAAAGGAACAAATTAAATTAGAAACACACACTCACACATACTTTTAAAACAACCAATGTGTTACACCGATGAGCGTAAAGCAACCAAATAGCTCCAAATATGGGAGAGGCCTCATCGATGTTAGCTAGCTTGGGTCCCTAGATCTTTTTGTCTTGGTGAAACGTGGATTAGAAACCACGAACCTCAAAAAACATGGATTATAAGGCCACAACCCTTAGAAAACGTGGATTAGAAGACCACGACTGTCATAAAAGCATATTTTTATTTTGTGTTGCTATATTCAATCCTGATCGTGAAACTGAGTTGAGTCACCTCCAGAACACTAACACACTAGTATAGTCTACCCTCCTAGCTACCCGGGTTTCCCACTTTGTGCTCAAACAAATTTCGAGTTCATTTCACATGTCATATTTATGCACCCAAATAAACAAGTAACTACACATTCCAAAAACCACTAATCTCGCTCAGAAATACCATTTTGAAATAATACGCACACTAAAAATATTTCAAAACTAAATCTTCACTTCTTACACAACCAATTAAAATTACTGAGTTGTCAAAGAAAACACTTCCATAGTCAAACAAACCATTAAAGGAATTTATAAAAACAAATTCAATAGATGTCGCATGTCTTTAAACACCAAAAAACCACATAAATGCTCATTTAAGATAGAATACAAATAAACACTACACTAAAACACCAATTGTATCCTTTTCTCCCACAAATTCCCTAAAAATAATAATAGTAATAATATTAAAAAAATAATAATAATCAAAATAATAGTCATATTCATGCCAATAATCTTTACACAACTCAATTAAAACAATTTTTCATCCTTAATAACTATTTAATAAAACATTTAGGATTTTAATAAACAAATTTTGAAGAGAAGAATATGAATTTGCACACTAATATTATTTAATTAAACATTTAACAATTTATCAAAGCAGACCAATAAAGCACCACATGGACTTACGTCAAAAACACACCCAAACCCCATTTTTAGAAACAAACGCACAGTAACACCATACAAGGATATAATTTGAATCCATTTCATGATCTAATAATCCAAGTTCACAATTTATAAAACAGTAATAACCAGCTCGACATGGGTTCTCATAGAAAATCACCTTTATATCACATAACACGTTACTAAAAAACAATGCTTATGAGTTCTCAATAAAATAAAATAAAACAATTTCGAACCATGAAAACTAATAAAAAAAATGCTAAATTAATTAAACATGAAAACAAATTCATCAAAAAATAATTATGAGCAGAACCACCTACCTCAGTTTGAAGAATCTCAAAATTCAGTTGTGCAACACCCCCGCACACCAACCGCACCTCCGTCAACACAAAAAGACCCTAAAAATAAAGTATTAAACAAATAGAATCAACATTGAATCAAACATAACTCAATATCGCAACTGTAACCCTACAAAAATAAGAGGAAGTAATTCACAAGAGCAAAGCGCACTATGGGGAAGCCACTGAAATGGGAGGCGCGCATAGCGGGAGTCACCGAAAGGTTCTTCCAATATGGGGGAGTCATCCCAGGGTTGCATCAGGCCAGAAAACTGGGCGACGCGTGGCTGTGCGAAGGGGAAAAACAACAAGTTCCCTAGACACCGATGTGAGGAGGGTGTGAGGTGCGAGGCGGCTGAGGAGAGGTTGCGCGCGTGGGTGAGGAGGCTGTCGGGGCTATGGTGCTTTGGTTCAAAGGGAGGGCGCCAGAGGTCTGTCTTGCCAGAAGAGGGGAGGGTTGTGTAGTAGTGGTCCGGTGCATCAGAGGAGGTCATTGAAAAGGAGAAAAAAGGGAGTGTGGGGTTTCCCGGAAGGTTTGGCCGAGAGGGAGGCGACGCAAGGGAGGTGTGCACATAGAGGGGAACCCGAACCAGGTGAGGTGCGGTGGAAAAAAGGAAGGGTAAAAGGGGGTGGCGTGACGCTGCTGTCCGGAGAGGGAGAGGAGGGTGGTGCAGTGCTGGTGTCTATAGAAGGAGAGGAGGGAGGTGTGACACTGCTTAATGGAGAGGGAGAGGAGGGTGGCGTAGTGCTGCTGTCCGTAGAAGGAGAGGAGGGTGGCTCGACGCTACTATCCGTATAAGGAGAGGAGGGCGTCTAACCTAGGGCAAGGGGGGGAGAGGTGTAGCGCGATGGAAGGAAGAGAGTGGTAGGAAAAAGATAGAAAAAAATAAAAAAAGAAATAAAAATAAATAAATAAGAAATAAAAATATATATAAAATAAAACCTAAAATAAAACACTAAACTAATTTAGAATATTATTATTGATTATAATAATAGTAATATTAGTGTTAAAAAAACGTGATGAAAAAACATATAACAATAACTTTAAAAAAAATATTACCTCATTAAAATCATAACAAAATTAATAATAATAGTGACAATGATAAAAGAGACATGCTGAAAATTTTATAACCTTCATAATAATTTAATATTTTCTAACTAATTAGAATATTAACTGAAATAATAATAAGAAGAGTAACACCAATAATAATAATAATCTTAATAAAGCAACTCTTAAATTAATTAATAATTTTTCATATTTTATTTTGTGCTTAAAGTATTATTCAACTCGTTAATTAATTGATTACTCACGCACTGGGTAGGTCGCGCGAACATTTGACGAAGCCACATGGCTTCACCCGTTCCTTTCCCACGCGCCGAACACTACCAAGCCAAAATAGTCATTTATTATCAAAATCCAAAAACTCAAGTCGGGCCGGGAATGCACCTTGGAAAAACAATTAAGTCACATAAAATTATCAGAGAAATGTAAAAATTAAAAATCATTACCAATGTGCGTAGTAGGGGTGTGACAGAGTATATTACTGAAGAACTATAAGTCGCAGACATTCAGAGAAATATATTTCATAAAGAAGCCTTCAAAATGCATCGTCTCTCTCTTAGAGTCTATTTTATCCACCACACCTAAGCAGTGTGGATGAGGAAAAACCTATCATTGAGGTATGTTGAATATTTCCATATGTATGAAAAATATTATTTTCCTATTATAGACCATTAAAGAGTGTCCTTTGGGTTTTTTGACAAAGGGGGAGAAATAATTGATAAGGGAGATGTGATTCCTCAAAACTGTTTCTAGGGAGAGATCTTTTATATGTTGAATCAGGAAGTGAGAATGGGTTGGTGGATCAAGAAGGTTGAGTTTGTTTTAAATTTAATAGTGCTAAAGATAGTTTTTTAATGAATACATATCACAAAAGGAATAACCCTTGGGTTCTTAATTAAAGTAGTTTTGAATTGTGATTTAAGAATTAGTCATTTTGTGGGCCACACTTAGTTATTGTTTTTACAAAAAATTGGTATTTATTACCATTAAAAGTTGGTATAGTCACAAAAAACAATTTCTATCAATCATAATGTGGTATCATAGAATATTTAATATGTGGTTTTAAGAAATAAGTTATTTGTCAATAAAATTCTCATGATACTCTTATTTCTCACTCTATTAATGGATAATATGGGATTATATTATGTTTTGAGTAATTATTTGGTTTTTATATGGATTAATAGGATGAAAATGGTAGTTGAAGAAGAAAGTGCACTTTTTTTTGTCAACAAAAGGGTTCAAGAGGTATCAAAGGTTGAATAATTTTCAAAAGAACCAAAGGGGGTGATTGTTGGGAACAAATAAATCTCAAAGTCATATTAAGTTTTTTGGGTTATTATTTTTATTAACAAAGTCATTATCTAAGTTCTAGTTCTATTTTTGAAAAATTATGTTGAAAAATATTCAAGATGGTGGAGTGTCACATGAGGTAGAAGTGTTTATATTAAGAGGCAGATTAAAGTTATCCAAGATACAGGAGTATTATGGCATGGAATCTCTGAAAGGTGTTCATGAAGTTAAAATAATGGACATCTTTTTTTCAAGTTCAAAGTTTCATGGACATGTGGAATGTTTCACAAAATTGGTTATTCGGGTTCATCTCTTATAAATATGGAAATGAAATGAGTTTTTTGAAAGTTTTGTTATTTCATGAAAGTTATAGTTGTATGGAAAAATGAAAAGTTTGGTGAAATTGGTGAGCTACAGTGAAAAGAGACGATGGAGGTGACATGTTTTTTAGAAGCTTACATGAAAATAAAATGTTAAAAAAAGTTACAATAAAACAGATTTACATGAACAAAAGATTCAAAGTTATTTGAAAGGTCATTAGAAGTGATGAAAGTTATGTGAAGGTATAGGAATGATTCTAAATAATCCACCATCCCATTATTTTGTGGTAGAAATTCATAAAGAAGAACTTAATGCTCTAAATTCATGAAATAATTTCTTAGATGTATTTCTTGCATGAAGATTGAACATAAACATTAGTTAAATAAAGAAAGGAAATTGTGTCAATATGACAATGTGATATTTCGCAAAAAGCATTGTTGAGTTTCATTAAATATATAAGTTTCATTAATGTGTATTGTTTTTTAAGGGTTAGGAAGTCGTGAAAAAGGTGAACCAAGGTTGTGTGAAAGTATAAGTTGCACGTACTAGTAAATAATTTTATAGAATATCTATAGTAATTTGGAATTAATCAGTTGTATTAAATAGGAACTTCATGACACACCTATTATAGTGTAAATAACATATATTTAAGAAATTAAATGTTATATTTTGATTGTTCAGTTAGTATACTTCAGAAGACAGAGCAATGAGCTTTCAATAGGTCATTGGTAGCAAACTAGGGGGATAGTGAGTTCACTCCAAACATTGTAATAGTAGTGTGCTATAGTGGATTTTGTACATTGGCACATTATCTTTTTTTTTTCTCATTGGACTAGCATAGTTGAGGTAAACCAAGTAAAATTGTTATGTCTCAATCATGTTTTCATTTCATTTTATACATTACTATAGGAAGGATAGAGAAGAGTGGTTTATATAATATTTAAAAATGATCAATAAGGGTGATTGGTTTTATCTAACTTACCCTTATTCACCCCCTCAGTGTATTCATCCTAGTGGGGCCAAAAATCTTGGTTAGAAACAAATAATATGTTTATGAAGAGTTTTCTTTAGAAATGAAGAAGATATTTAAAATATACATCCTTAGAGAGATGAGAAATTTCTTGTCTTTTCAAATTTCCTAAGAGAATCATCATATTTTGTTTTCATAAGATAAGTGTTCCTAATAACTTTTGAATAGTTTCAAAATAGAGGATTCTAAGATGTTTTCTACCACAATTTTAGTGAGTACCAATATATTAAATGACAAAAATGGAAAGGAAGTTTATTAAATATAGTTTAAAAAACTTATTGGGGGTTTTTTGTACATGAAAACTTATTGAATGGATTTATTTTATATTGTTACACTCTATACGAGGTTTCAAAGTGAACCTAAATAATCACATCTTTTTACTAACAATAGGATTATCAGATACATAAAAATAACAATGAATTATGGAATAAAATATGATAACAATGGAAATCTCGATCTCTTTAGATATACATATGAATATTTCCTTAGAAACACGGATTAAAAAGTCAACATCATGTGGAGTTTTCTTTCTTGGAGATAAATTTATTGAATGAAACAAAAATAAAGAAATTTCAATGACCTTGAGTTTATTTGAGGTGTTTTATGTTTCCTTAACTCAAGTGACAACCCAATTAATGTGGATGTAGACTCAATAAGAGGATCTCAATGTATATGTAAAGTGTCCACTACTTCTAGGATGTGATAATCAATGTGCTATAAATATTTCAATAAATATGGTTCAACATTCATGATAAAAGCATGTTGATATAAAATATCACTTCATTAAGGATTCAGTGGGGTAAATAAAGATGAAGTTATGGCTTGATCTTACCAAGGAGAATATCATTTATGTGTCCTATAGTGACCCAAGCTAAACATATATAAACAATACACTGATATCATTATTTAATTAGTACATAACACAAATATTCACACTACTCAAACCCTGATAGGTTTAGTGTCTTGGAGATTACCTACATAAACATCTTATTTTACTACACTTGTCAAAATTTTTCCATAATTGTGATCCTCTAGACCCTTTTCTATATATATCACATGAAATAACCATCTTCATAACCTAGGGATTGGAAATATAAGAAATAGTTAGGCTGGAAATTCTTAGTAAAGAAAAATTTTATCATGAAGTAATATATCATAAACACTGATTATAATTTATGAAGACATAAATGTCTTAATAGAAGATCAAAACACCTTGTATGATAATTATAAAACATGTTATTGTAACATAAGAGAATATAAATATCATTAAGGAAGCATAAAATATATTACATGGATCAAACACATCATAATAATCATATAACATGTGAGAATTACATAAAAGTGCAGAATAATTTAAAAATAATGAATAATCATGAAAACATGGTATTTTATGGAAATGGGATGCATCTTGAAAATTTAACATAATTTGATGAACAACTTGAAAATATGGAACAACCATATGCATAATAAAATTATAACAGACAAAATATGTGTACATTCTTGGTCTTGGAATAATCCTCTCATATACCCTTGGGCTTGGGTTAAAACATCTTGTATACCCCTTTGGCATGGGGATAAATCCTAATATATACCATTTGAATTTGGCTAAACCCTCTTGTGTACCCCTTTTTCTTGGGGATAAATCCTCCCATATTCCCTTTGTCTTGGGATAAATCCTCCTGTATACCTTATTGGCTTGGGATAAATCCTCCAGTATACCATTTGGCATTGTATAAATGCTTCTATATACCTCATTAAACACTCATGTTTACCTAGTTATATTTGTATAATTATTAACTTATATCTTTTGGCTTTTTATAAATCCACCCATGTACCCATTTTAGCTCAAGATATATAAAATTAAATCAATGCATTAGAGGGTGATATAGGACCCCACCTGTCATCATCTAGATATACGTGTATCATAACAAAATCAACCATAAACATATCTTAATAAACCCATGGGAAAATAATTGGTTTATAAAACATAAAAAGGGAAATCATTAAATTTTCATAAAGAAACCATGAAAATAAAATTAGTTTCATAAAACATCCAAATGGTATAAAATAACATCATGAATTAAATCATTTGAAAATAAAAACATGATCACCCAAAATAAACACATAACATGGACTAAATAAATCATAAGATATCAAAAATATAATTTTGAAAAATAAATTATATCATAATAATATATATAGGGTGATCAAAATATCACTCTATAAAAGAAAAACCTTGTATGGTAAATAGAAGTGAAAATATAAAGTTTTCACAAAACCTTTTAATACACTGATGTGAAAATTACATTCAAAAATATTTTTGTGAATGGAAGGATAGGACTTTTGAAAACCCTATTATAAATAGTTCATAATAAAAAATCCTTGATAATTCATAAAGTTTTCAATAATGATAAGTGAAAATACTTTCAAAATTTCTACCTTTAAATAATACTTAATATTAAAAACTTGAAGAAGATATAAAGTTTTCAAAAAAAGAGGTGAAAATAATATGAACAATTATAATTTTAAAATTATTATTTAATAATGTAAAGTTTAAAAATATATAAATTATTCAAAAAAATAAGTAAACATTCTTGTAAATTTTTTACTTTTAAAAAGAATCTTTAATAATAAAAAGTGGAAAAAGTCATAAAAATTTTAATAAAATAAGTATAAATACTTTGAAAACTTTTATTTTTAAAAATATATATTTAATAATGTAACATTTTAAAATACATTAAATTTATCAAAACAAAATTTGGAGTGGATGAAAAAACTTTTATTTTGGAAAGGATGAAAAAACCTTTTGAACATTTTAAAATAACCATGTTGAAAACCCAAATCACTTAAAAGATTTTAAAACATCCAATTTAAAATTAGGTAAAGAGAAATTGAAGTTTATAAAAGATATCCATAGGATAAGAAAATTATATTTTCTTCAGAATTAATGAGAAAAAAAATTCCCCATATGGATTATCACAATTGAGAGATCTCGATTTTTTGGAAGGAAGCTAAATATAAATCCTTACAGCCTCTGTAACATTTAAATAAAAACTCTTGATGGTGAATGACCATGGAATTGAAATTATAATTCCATGAATGAAGAATAAATTCATGATTTAATTTATCATAAAGGTATTATAAACACCACTTAAATAAAAATATTTTCATAATACAAACAATGTCTTGAGGAAGGGAAATTAAGAGGAAAATCCATTATGGATTTGGTAATATTTAAATCAAAAGTAAAAGGAAGCTTGAAAATCATATGGTTTGTTAAATCACACGAATTAAATCATTTAGTATGAAAAAATAAATTATTGATAAGTATATACACCATACAATTAATAAATTGGTTCATAAAAATAAAACATGTCCTGATGAAGAGGAATTGAGACGAAACCCTTATGACCTAGGTAAAAATTCAATCAAAAACCAAATAAAAAGGAGAGATTGGAATAAAACTTCAAATAGAATGAAGAAAATATAATTAATGAAAATTTATATTAATTAGGCATTATAAACACCACTTAAATAATAATTGGTTCATAAATATTATCTATGTCTCAATAAAGGAAAATTGAGAAGAAATCCCTAACCATGTTCCTGATTCATTCTTCATATGCGCTTAACTTCCTAAATAACCAAATTATTTTTATCAGTTAAATTATAAAAAACCCTATAGTTATGTATTTAATTTAATATTGGACATTTATTATCATTTTATGTTTATTTATTATTTATTATATATTTTTACCCTGGGTTTGTGTGAAATTTAATCAGTGTTAGTTTATTTTGGTAATCTTACCGAAAAAATTGTTACTTGAATAATAAGTTAAATAATGTATATAATTTTTTCAAAAACATATAATTATCATTATTAAATTAATATATTATAATAAAATTAGTTTCTATGCTATCATAGACATCCATAATCGTGTTTTAAGGCATTTTTCACATAGGTGATTAAATCAATGAAAACTTAAACATGCTTTAACTCGATTGGAGAGTTTGGTTAAATAGATGTTTCTTTTTCCATAATATCATTATAACATAATTATAATGATATTTTTTTATTTATTTTTCATGGTGAACCATATTTTAATATTTTTAGATAATGTATTATAATCTAGATGAAAAATAAAAAACATTTCATCGTGGAGGCAGGAGTCCTCAAACATACATGTTTAGACTTTCCATTTCTCAACGCATGAGGGGGGGGGGGGGGTGGGGGAAACATGGATATTAAATTGAAATTTTAGAATCAAAATTATATCATATTTATTAATAATTACCATAATTAAATTCATCCATGAATAGTGGAAATGATAAAAAAATACATCACTTCATGGATGCGGTAATTCGCACAACACACTAACGATAATATTTTGTTTTTCTATGTGGATGGAAATGAATAACTAAGAGTTGTACCATTAATATTAAAAGAAATAAATATACAAATGATAATAAATTTATCATATTATTACGATTATAATATATTTTTGAAATTAATATTAAGAAGAAAATCTTAATGATGAAATAATACTTATGTTGGAGACTTGATCTTTCCTTGGAAGTTCCCTTGAAATTAAAAGGTTGAGGTTAAATATGACTGAAAAGGGGATTATTTTTGTGGGATACAGTTATTGGGAGAGTAAAAGGGAATATATTTATGTATTAAATATAATTTTAATTGAATCTTTGAAGGGCGTAAGCTATACCCTTTTATAAAAGGAGAATAGGGACACTTTTGGAAATACTGATCATTTTTCATTAATGTCATGAAACTATACATGTTTCAATGACTCAAAAGTGTAAAAATAGGGGACTTGGGAATATATAAGGTCTAAATTAGTCTCTTCCATTTATTTTGGGACAAGTTAAGACTGATTTAAGGCATTTTTGTTTCTACTTTTAATATTTTACCCAAATTTATATTTACCTTGGTACTTGATTTTTAACCTTAGTAATTAATATTAACAAAAAAAATTATGATTGGATCTTTTAACCTAATTTGGACCTTTTGGTTTAAAATTTTAAAATCACTTTTACACATACAATTTTAAAGGGTGTGAAAATTTAATTTTAAAATAAACACACTTAATTGTGTAAAATTAATTTTTAGAAAAATAACATTTTTATGGTTTAAATTTATATATAAGATATAATTATCTTGGATAATTATTTTAATAATATAAATTGATTTATTATAAAAAAAATAAAAGGTTTGAGGCTTTCAAGGAAAGTAAAAATTAAATTTCACCATCTAAACACTTAATTAGAAGAAAATATAGAAAATATATTTTTATGAAAGTAAAATTTTAATTTAGTTTTAAAAAATATTAGACATAGAATTATAAGTTCAAAGAATATTTTAAAAAATATTTATTCTATTTATAAATATATATTTTATTAATTAAAAGTGTTTTTAATTTTCTAAGAAAAGCTTACATGATGATAAAATTATAAAATTTTTCAATATTAACTCATATTAATTATTTACCTTATGAATATTTAATGGTCTACCATCTTAGTATTTATTATATATTTATTAATATTTTTCTATTATTATGTTATGTTTTTTAGTGTTGTGTGTAGACTGTGACACAAGTAGTATAGCATAGTTTTTATTTAAAAGGATCCAAAATCATAGGTAGTTACATTCTCCCCCTTCAAATAAATTGCATCCTTATAATTTTAATTATCACTTACTGATGAAGATAGCTAAGGGTATCCATAAGATTTATATAACTCAAGAGGTAATTTACAATGTGGTATCAACCTTATAGATTTTGATGAGATTATTAAACTCGTATATTCCTTTCTAAGAGGTATATCTAAATATTGATTTTCTTTCTAACCATTTGAGCTAAACATCATCAATGATTAAGTACCATAACTCTTATAATAGAACATGTTTTCCTAGAGGTATCATATTCATCCTTATAATGATATATAATCATAATTTGATTTGAAATATAAATTTTTAGATCCTTATTCTCATAATTAATGTTTAATCCATGTAAATAGAGTTATTGAATGCCCAAAATCACATTAAATTCCCTTAAAGGAAGAATTAATAAGATTCACAAGAATAATATTCCCATAAACATAATACTGGGATACAATAATAATAAATCATAATATCAAATCACTATAGTGTTTATTTTATTCTCTTAGAAAACATCCTAGGACTTATAGGGTGGATAGAACTAGATTCCAATTGTATATCCACAAATATATTGTGTAGGTTGAGTATACCATTTACCATTCTTTTTCATGAACTACTTTAATGAGTAGGTATAACACATGACTTCCCTTATTTCCTGGTTTTATGAGGTTGGTGATGTTTGTAACCCTAGTTAGCTGTTGGGTCAGGAAATTGTTTTTCATAATGCCCAAACACTAGACATTTGAGGCATTGTAAATTTATCTTCTCTATTTCATTGATCAACTTCTTCATCCCAGATAAAAAATCATGAGCTCAATGGTTAATCCTTCCATATTCAAAACACTTTCTTATTCCTATAAGAGAATTTATTCGGTGTTTCTTACCAAATTTCCAACATGTAGGAAGTTGAATATTTTTTCCTTCATCATATGCAACAACTGATCTTCTACGAAACTATATACTTCTCTCATTTTGTGAGTTCAGATGTTTGGAAAGACTCAAGTTATTAGTAATAACTTTATATAGTTGGGTAAGAATAACCACAAGGTTCTAAACACTATCTTCTATCCGAATAGGCTACCCAATACTATATTAACCATCACATACCTTATTAACTTGGTTTATACTTTCCCTATCCATTTTTAAAACAAAAATCATTAATCAGGATTGATAAATAATTAAATCATGAGGAAAATATAAAAATATCAACCTTGAAATGTGTTACTCTTTGAAACCATCACATTATCTTTTAGTTTATCATAAATAACTCTTAGTCTAATATAGGTTTCTCTAGATTGAGTTAACCCATACCTTGAATCAAAATTACTTAAAATAATAATTATTTATTAATGTATTGTAAATATAATGTGATTAACCAAATCATATCCCCTAGGTGTGTTAAACTAGATGTGCAGTTAGGTCTCTTTGTCGTGCACTGGGTGAGGATTGAGTTAATACCCAACACTCCCTCTTCGAGTTTATTACCCTCGGTACATCTATTAAAGATCCCACATTCACTTTTAGTATCAAGATAGAGATGTATTTATATTTAAAACCATTTTCTCTAGACTTTAACAATACTTAGGATATCATCCTATGTTGTGACTCATACCATAGACTTTTTCCTAGGGTTTTTATCTAAAGTTCTATAAACTAATATCCAAAAGTAACTAAACTAATCTCAAAAAATAACTAAACCTTTCCTTTGATAAAAATTATAGATACCCAATATTAAAATACATAAATAATTCATTGATTCCAAGATTTAATTAGTATATATAACAAATAGTTGCACAAAAAGAGGACCGATAAGTTTTGTGTTTTTGATATTAGCTACATAAATATCTTATTTAACTATTATTGGGAAAATTTATCTATAATTGTGCTCCTATAAAAACTTTTGTAGATATATCACATGAAATAATCATCTTTATAATATGGTGATTATAAACATAAGAAAGGGGTGAACTCAAGAGCTTCATAAGGGAAAAACTTATCATAGAGTAATAGATTGTAAACATGGAGGAGAATATGAGGAATACAAAAATATCCTAATAAAATATAAAAATAAATTTTATGATAATCATAAAACATGTTAGAGTAACATAATATCATATAGAAATCATTAAGTAAGTATAAAATATATTACATGGATCAAACACATCTCAACAATCATATAACATGTGATAATGACATAAAAGTGAAGAATACTTTAAAAATAAGTAATAATAATTAAAACATAGAATTTCATGGAAATTAAATGTATCGTGAAAATTTAACATAATTTGATGAACAAAATGAAAATTTGGCATGAATATAAGTATTAAAGAATTATGACAAACAAAATATGGTTTTCTTTTTGGGATTGGGATAATCCTCCCATGTTTCGTTGGTCTTCGGATAAAACCTCCCATATACCCATTTGCCTTGGGGATAAATCCACCCATGTACCCTTTGGATTGGTATAAATCCTCCTGTGCACCCCTTTTTCTTGGGGATAAATCCTCCCCTGTAACCTTTGGCTTCAGAAAAATCCTCTCGTATACCTTATTGGCTTGGGATAAATCCTCACATGTACCCTTTGGATTGGGATAAATCCTCATGTATACCTCAATGGATTCAGATAAATCCTCCCGCGTACCTCATAGGCTTGAGATAAATCCTCCCATGTATTTTTTTGGCTTAGGATAAATCCTCATGTGTACCCTTTTGTGATCATGAGACATAAACTTAAACCAATACACTGAAGGATGATATAGGACCCCGCCCATCATCATCCATATATACATGTTACATAAAAAATCAATAAAAACATATCCTAATGAACCCATGAAAAAATAATGGGTTTATTAAACATTCAAATGTAAATCATTAATTTTTACTAAAGAACCCACCAAAAATAAAATTGGTTTTATAAAACATCTAAATGGTATAAAATACCATCGTGAATTAAATTATTTGAAACTAAAAACTTGATCACCCAAAAAAATCACATAATATGAACTAAATAAATAATAAGATATAAAAACTCCCATCTTAAAAAATAAATCATATCATAATAACATATAGAGGGTGATAATAATATCACTTGATAAAATATAAAATTTTAAGGCTAAATATAAGTGAAAATACAAAAATTTTCACAAAAACATTTAAACATTAAAGGGAAAATTACTTTCAAAAACTTTTTTGTGAAGGGAAATATAAGTCTTTTTAAAACATTGTTATAAATATTTCATTATAAAAGTTCCTTGAAAATATATAAAGGTTTCAAAAAGGGTAAGTGAAAATAATTTTAAAACATTTACTTTTAAAATAATATTTGATAATAGAAACAAGAAAAAGACATAAATTTTTCACTAAAGGAATTGAAAATAATTTGAAATTTTTTTAATTTAAAAATATTCATTAATAATGGAATCTTTAAGACAATAAAATTATTTTAATAAAATAACTAAAATACTTTGAAAATTTTACTTTTCAAAATAATCTTTAATAATGTAAACTTGAAAAATACATAAGGTTTTCAATATAAAAAGTGGAAATACTTTGAAAAAAATTATTTTTTAAAATAAAATTTAATAATGGAACCTTGAAAAATAAAGAAAATTTATCAATTTTTTTTGAGTGTATGATAAAAATTTTATTTTAGAAAGGATGGGTAATATTTTTAAACATTTTGAAATAGCTTTGTTAAAAAAGAACATAACTTAAAATATTTTGAAAATTACAATTTAAAATGATATAAAGATAAATTGAATTTTAAAAATGATATCCATAGGTTAAGAAAATTATATAGGATTTATAAATAATGATTATACAAATTCCCCAGATGGATTATCATAATTGAGAGATCTCAATTTTTTGGAAGGAATTTGAAAATAAATCCTTACAACTTGTGTTACATTTAAATCAAAATAATTAAAAGAGAATGTCCATTAAATTAAAATTATAATTCCATGAATGAAGAATTCATTCATGATATAGTATACCATTTAGTTATAAAACACACCAACTAAATAAAAATAGGAGTGTGATACAAATAATATTTCAATGAAGGGAAATTGAGATTAAAATCCCTTATAACTTTGGTAATATTTGAATCAAGAGTCATTGGAAGCTTTAAAATCATATTTTTTGGTAAATACCATGAATTAAATCGTTTATTATGAAAAAATACATTATTGGGAAGAATATACACCATATAAATAAGAAATCAGTGCATAAAATTAAAACAACCCTCAATGAAGATTAATTGAGATGAAATTCAATCAAAACCCCCATAAAATGGGGAGCATGAAATTAAAATTCAAATACAATGAATAAAATATAATTAATTAAATTTTATATCAATTAGGTAGTAAAGACACCACTTAAATAATAATATGTTCATAAATTTGAACTATGTCTCAATGAATGGAAATTGAGACAAAATCCATTACCATTGTTCCAGATTCATTATGCGCACACACTTAAATTCCTGAATAACCAAATTAAGTTTGTTTTATACATTATTATGAACTTTATACCTATATATTTATTTTAATATGTAGAATTTATTATCATATACCATTTATTTATCATATATTTCCTCCTTGTATTTGAATGAAAATTGAATCGGTGTCGACTTATTTTAGTAATCAAAGAAAACAAAAATATAACTTTATTAATAAGCTAAATATATAATATAATATTCAAAAACAATATAATAATAATTACTTAATTAATATATTATGTTAAATTTATTTTTTATTCTTCCATAGTCATTCATAATTCAATTTTAACGCATTTGTCACGTATGTTGTTATATCAACCCAAACTTGAACACGCTTTAACTCGATTGGAGAGTATGGATAATGAAGTGTTTATTTTAAAATAATATCATTATAATGATATTTTTTTATTTATTTTTCATGGTAAAAAATATTTTAAGATTTTTATATAATGTATCAAAATATATATGAAAACAAGAAAAATGTTTCATCATGGAGGCGGGAGTCCTCACGTATGTAGATTTTGCGTTCTCGTTTCTCAACGCATGAGAGGGGTGGAGGTGGATATTCAATTGAAATTTTAGAATAAAAATTATATCATATTTATTCATCAGTGACTCCATTAATACCATTCATCAAGGTAAGTAATGAATAAAAAAACTGATGTGGCTTCGTGGCTGCGGCAGTCCTCGTAATGCACTAACAATGCTCTTTTATTTTTCTAAGTGGAGGGAAATGAATAAATAATGGTTATACCATTAATAAAAAAAATTCAGTATAATAATTATACTGAATTAAACATATTATTATGGTTATAATATATTTGTATTATTAATATTACGAAGAAAAACTTAATAATTAAATAATACTTACGTTGGAGGCTTGATCATTCCTTGAAAGTTATCTTAAAATTGAAGGGATTGGGATAACTATGAGTGATTAAGAGATTATTTTTATTGGATAGGGTTATAGTAAGAGTAAAAAAATTAATTTTTAAGGATAAATTCTATGTTTATGTTCATATTTGAAGGGTAGAAGTAGTACCATTTTATAAGAGGATAAAATGGGAACTTTTAGAAATACAGACAATTTTTCAATAATGTAATGACACTATCCAAGGGTGAATTACACAAAAGTATAAAAATAGTGGGTTTTAGAAAATATAAGTTCTAAAATACTCACATAAATTATATTTGAGACAAGTTAAGAGTTATTTAAGTGTTTTTTTTACTTTTAACCTTTTACCCAAAATAACTTTTACCTTGGTGATTAATTTTTAACCTTAGTAATTAACATTAGTGAAAAAAAATTAAGATTAGAAAATTTTAACTAATTTAGAACTTATAATTTAAAATTTTAAAATCATTTTAACTCATAAATTCTCTAAAGTTTTGAAAATATTATTTTAAAAGAAACACACTTAATTGCATAAAAACAGTTTTTAGAAAAATAAGGTTTTTTAACTTTAAATTTATATATTAGACATAATTTTCTTAGATACTGATTTTAATCACATAAATTATTTATTATAAAACAAATAAAATTTATTATTATTTCAATTAAATAAAGATATTAATTTCACTATCAAAACACTTGATTAGAGGGAAATACTGTATTTTTTTTGTATTAATGTACCATTTTCATTTAGTTTTAAAATATATTGTACATAGAATTAAAAGTCCAAATAATATTTTAAAATTAATAATTTTATTAATTAAATACATATTTTATTACTTAAATGGATTTTTAATTTTATATGATAATCTTACATGATTATAAAATCATAAAAAGTACATTTTTTTTGCAAAAAAACATATTTTTCTACTAAAAATCAACCTTTTCAGAAAAACTCAAAAATTATAACTAAGTAAATTTTGATTTTATAAATAAAAAAGAAATTATAATATTAAAATTATAAAATTTATAAATTTAGTTTTTAAAATAAAATATAAAATACAAATAAAATGACTTTTATTGAATATAACCTTTTTTAATATGAACTTTTATTAATTATTTACCTTACGAATATTTAATGGTATACCATATTAGTTCATATTATAGATTTATTATTAATTTTCTATAATTATGTTTTGTGTGTTTTTTTGGGTTGTAGTGTGTGATAAAAGTTATAGAACATAGTATGTATGTCGAAGGATCTAAAATCTCAGGTCATTGCATGTTCACTATGCCACTACCAAGAGAATCATTTTAGAATTTGATGTTGATGATAGGAGTTGAACCAAAATCTAATCAACCCATAGAGAATATGGCAATGTGAGTTTATTGGTGTGAGTCTTGTAATGTTATAACATGTTTTGTGATAAAATATGTGGGAAATTGTTTTTAAATAGGTTTAAGTTTTAAATAATAGTTTTATATAGTAAAAGAAGAGTGGTTTTTGGTTTCAAGTGATGGGTGTAGTGAGAAATGTATTTCAGTCACTTTAATGGAAAAAATAAAGTTATCATTCAATGTTCTTTGTTTCCTACACTAAATTTTCTCCTATAGGCTTAAAATTATTGAATCTTGATTCATTTCTAAGTGTGATGAATTTGAAAAGTGATTTGTGTTCAATGGTTGATAAGAAAATCCTAAGGGGGGTATTGTTATGAATAAGAGATATTTTCGTAAGATTATTTAGATCATGATTTGGTGTAACTTTGGTTAGATTATTGAGACCCCTAGGGAATTTTTTGAGATTAGTTATTAAAGAAGAAAGCCCTATAATAGTGTTATTTTTCTAGGGAGAATAATTTGATTAACGATTAAGTGAATATGGTTTTTATATTGGATTTTTTTTCAATAAATATATCATGTTTAAACTCACATAAAATTTATTTTCATTTGATGTGAAGTTTATTTGGAAGTCTATATATGGATAAAATAATTTTGGAGTTGATATGTTGAAGTTTGGAAGAGGTTCTGGAGCTACAGATTAAATCATGATGAAATATATGTTGTCATAATGTAATGAAATCTATGTAAGATTATTTTAGATAATAATGAACCCCATGTAAGATTTATCCTATTGAGATAGAATCTGTATAATATTTTTTTGTGAAAATAATCCTAGTCATGTTGTGAGTGTTATGATCTTGTGAAATTGGGTGTTATGTAAGAATAATTTATTCGAAATTGAATGTTGTGAGAGATTAAGGAAGTTTAAATAATGATACAAAAAATAATTCACATTGTTATTAAATAAATAAATATGATTATTTTTAATTTTTTCTCATGGATTAAATATCACATTTCTTGATGGATCAAGCTATGATTTTAGTATGAAGTTGAAGAAGGGTGATTGCACAGTGAAAATTATAAACACTCCACAATAAAATATATGGATGGATAATATCATTTATCTAGTACAATTAATTAGGAGATTTTCATGCCACATTAATAAGGCCATACCTTAGCATAAGATGAAGTTCTAGTTATCATAACAATTCACACTATAATGTGAAGCTAAGAAAGTTAAACCCTATATTTTTTTGAGATGGTTGGTTATATTGTTTCAAAAATATATGTACCACACCAAAAACATATAGACCTAGATAAAATAATTAAATATTGATCAACTAAGGATTTTATCTCATTACAAATTTAGAAATGTTTTGAGAACTATTTTAAGTAAAACTAGTTGATCACATAGTAATGAATTAGTCACACCATGATTTATACAAGAGTCCAAAATTCAAGGTTTTAGTGATGTGGCTAATTTGGTGATTCATGGTATTCTATAAATTTAATATTTATGTCTTATTACTATATCCAACATCGGATAAAAGACCTATATATATCTAAAGGTTTAAGAAGAAGTGGGATTAGTTAAATCTAGTTATGTCTTTGAATTTGAAGTTCAAAAAATTCATAGTTAGAGAATCAGTTTTTTATTTTGAAAGAAAATAAAGAGTATATATATAATTTTATAGTATAAGAAGAATGATAGAGGAGTTATTAATATTTTTAAAGAATAAAATTCAGAATAAAACATTGGAAGAGAAGGAGGAAAAATCACAACAACTTGATGGAATTATATCTTGGTTGAATATTTTCTAGCTGTTAAAACTCAGATTCTATATCTTTTTTTATGTGGGATAACATTAAAAATTAGAGATATGTATTATGTATCATGAGTTGAAGGATAATCCCTAATTTTTTTAATACACATGGTTATTATTATATAATGTGTGGTCATAGGTTTTACTAGATCGTTTCAAGGATATACCGGTTTGTTTTGAGTAGTGAACCTTGTAAAAACATGTAGTATTTGTTCATTTAATAAGTGTTTAAGGTATTTTTGAATGATAACATGAATATAACTTTAATATAATGAATCTTGAATATCCATTATGAAAATTAATTAAAAAAATAAGAGATGATTTGATCCCAATTAAAACATATTCAATATGGAATTAATCATATACTAATGGATGGAGTTCTCTCACAATCAGCATTCTATCCTATGGTGATGTGTTTAGATGAAATTTTTATTGAATTTATACTATAAATTATTTCTTGGGAAACATTCATTAATGGTTTTGGGATGTTTTTGTGTTGTATTCATTGGAAACATGTTCATGGATGAAATGAAAAAGTAGTAAAAGGAGGAAAAAATATCCAAACACCCGCATATCAAAAATGTGGGAAGACGTAGTTCGATGTTCTATCAAATTTGAGATAGATTTTTAATATTGGTCCCATATACAAGGATATAAGAATATAATAATTAACTTTCAAGCTGGTGGATTAAATGAAAAAGGTGGAAGAAAGATCCAACCACCCACATGTCAAAAATGTGGAAATAAGCATCATTGGAATTACATCAATGGTACAAAGAAACACTTCATGTGTGAGGGAGAACGCCACCATGATCATGAAT
The DNA here is from genome assembly GCA_963277665.1 of Viscum album. NCBI lineage: Eukaryota > Viridiplantae > Streptophyta > Magnoliopsida > Santalales > Viscaceae > Viscum > Viscum album. Next base: position 376,858,942 of record OY728119.1, read on the forward strand.
ACCGAAGAGACCTAAATAACTTAACCAATTTTATGTAGGAAATGAAGTAACATTCTAATTTATTTCCCATGGTAAAATGATTCATCTATAGAGAGAAAGGTCATTATGTGAGCCAGTGCACCAAACCATGGGCCTTTGAGGGTTATAAATGTCAGCAAACACCAAAGAAAAAATATAAAGGCAAATATTACGACATCACTACTAGTGATGTGGAACATTAAAATGAAGTTATACAATGTACAATTCCTATTCACTCAAGAATGTAAAAATGTTTTATTTTATTATGTTTCTACATATTCCTTTATATTCTATAGGTTTTCTAGAACTGTTGAATCAAAACCTTGATACCTTGAAGTAGATATATCTATAAAAATAAATAGTGGTATGATCAATGAAACCAAGGTTTTGTAATTTTATATTGTTAGAATCTATGGGAATATTCTTCCAGCAAATAATGTAATACTTACCTTGTGGAATTTGATGTTGTACTGGGAATGGATGGTCTCTCATTAAATAGAGGTCACACTAACTATTGGGAAAATGAGACCTATTTATATGTTCTGAACCATCCCATGATTTTGTAAAAATGTAAGTAAGTTCATTAATTTCCTTTGGAAAATCCCTGAATGGTGTGATTGTTGATACCCAGTGAAAAATCATACCTTTCCCAAATGGTTAAGTTGAATGAAAGCATCAACCTTGAGTAAATTCACATTGTAATAGAATATACTGATGTATTTCCTAAATATTTACTCAGCCTTCCCCCATATTGTGAGGTATATTTGTCAATAAAAACTATACCCAGAGCCACTCTTATCTCAAAATTCCCCTATAGGATGGCCTTAATTTAATTAGAGGAGTTAAAGAAGAAACTACACGATCATTTAGAAAAAGGGTTCATATACCCTAGTACAACACATTGGGGTTTACCAGTTCTATTTATTAAGAAAATGATATATCAATATTGATGTGTATCAATTACGGGGATCTTAACAAGGTCTCAATAAATAAAAATAATCACCTTCCAAGGATTGATGACTTGTTTGATCAACTACAAGGATCTATTAACTTCTCAAAGGTGGATCTTCAATCTGGATATCATCAACTGATGGAAAAGAAGGATGATATTTAGAATATATCCCTTTGTACAAGGTAAGAACATAATTAGTTCATCGTTATTATATTCACTCTTACTAATAACCCTATAATATTAATGGATTTGATGAATAGAGTCTTTATATATTACCTTGAAAAATTGTTGGTAGTCTTTATCAACGATGTTATCATTTACTCCAAGAGAAAAGAGGAACATGAATATCATATTAGGCTTATGCTGGTGACATTAAGAAGGAGAAAATTTATGATAAGTTAAAAAAGTTTGGATTTTGGATACAGCAAGTCATATTATTGGGGCATGTGATCACAATGAAGTAAATTTTTTTGGACACTTCAAAGTCATATAAAATTTAGGAATATCCAAACCGTCAAGTTTCATAAAAATACATAGTTTTCTTGGCTTATTTGGGTACTATTTATGTTTTATGAGAAATTTATCATGATTGTCTATCCTTATAACTAAGTTATCATATAAAAGGGTAAATTATGTCTAGATATAAGAATGTGAGGAAAGATTTAAGTATATCAATAAGAGGCTAACTGTTTCACTTGTACTCACACTACTATCAAGTGGATAAGGTTTTGTGATATATAGTAATGCTTCCAAAATATGATTGGGTTGTGTACTCATAAAAAATGATAAAGTGATTGATTATTCCTCATGATAGTTGAATATCCATAAGTATAACTACTCGACACATGATCTGGAGTTAGTAGTTGTGATATCCACCTTGAAGATTTTTCAGAACTACCTCTATGGTGAGAAGTGCGACATATATACAGACCACATGATTCTAAGGTATATATTCATATAAAAGGAGTTCAACATGAATCAGTGAAGATGGTTAGATCTAATAAAATACTATTATTACTCTTTTCACTACTATCTTGTAATGGTGAACAAGGTATATTATGATCTTAACATAAAATAATATGTTACTCTATCTACGATGTGGATTTAGAAAGACCCTATCTTTATGGATATGCCAAGGAAGGATCTAGAAGTCATAATAGTAGCGAATAAATCCTACCTTTACAAATGATTTCCTAACAATATATCCAAGAGAATATCATGGCGGAATAAAGGTGTGATTTGTAACTTCAAAAGAATGTGAAAGAAGTAAATGAATGGATGCTTCATGAATTCCACATTGATGAATAAGGTTTCATTTATTTTGGTACTAAAATTCGTTTTCCTTTAGCACATGAGATAAAGAAATAAAAATTTGATAATTGACATATCACATCTTTATTCATCCATACTAGATGTACCAAGATATATCATGGTATTGAAGAGAACTTCTGGTCGGAAAACATGAATAACTATATTACTGAGTACTTATCAAGGTGCTTGGCATGTCAGAAAGTTAAAGTATATTTACATAAGTCTAAGGGGATGATGAAACCACTGCCCATACGCAAATGGAAATGGGATAATATCACTATGAAAGTTATCACCAGTCTATTAAATATAACCAATGGAAATAATTCAATATGGGTTTTGGTAGATCGACTCACCAAGACTACTCACTTCATCACTATTTGAGAAGATTTCTTTCTTGAAAAACTTTCTATGATATATTTAAATTAAGTGGTGAGGATACATGAGTAATCAATTTCAATCATATCTGATCATGATCTAAGGTTCACTTCTAAATTTTTTAAAGTCTTAAATATACTCTGAATACTGAATTAAATATTGGTATGGCTTATCACCCCCAATCTAATAGCTAATCTGAAAGGACCATTCAGACACTTGAGGACATGCTGAGAGGCCACCCAATGGAATTTAAAGGTGTATAGGATCAATATATCTCATTAGTTAAGTTCTCCTAAAATAATAGCTTCCACTTGAGTATTCAAATGGATCCATATAAGGCCCAATATGGGAAGTGATGTAGAACTCCTACATGTTTGGGATGAATTTAGTGAACGAAAGCTACTTAGACCTGATATTGTATAAGAAATAGTAGATAAGGTTCAAGCCGTCTAATAGTATATAAAATCTTCTCTAATTTGGTAGAATAACTATGATGAAAACCATTTAAGGGACTTAGAGTTTGATGTTGGAGATAAATTTACCCTTTGAATATCACTATAGAAGAGTGTTATGTGGTTTGGAAAGAAAGGGAAGATTATCCCTCAGTATATTATCCCTTTTAAGATCAATGATCATATAAAAGCAGTGGACTATCAGCTAGCACTTCCACCAAACATGGATAAAGTTAAATATGTGTTCCACATATCTCTCTTGAGGAAGTAAATACATGATCCCTTACATTTACTACATCTATAGGAGGAATAACTAGAGAATGAACTCTCTTATGAGGAGCTTCTGGTGAAGATCTTGGATCATAGAGACAAAGTGTTCTGCAACAAGATAACTAACCTAGTAAAAGTGTTGTGTTGGAAGAATAAATATGAATAGGAGAAATGGGAACTATAGGAAAAATTAAACAAAATTATCCTCATCTATTCTCAACCGCAAATATGAGTTTAAATTTTGGGGAAAAAATTTATAAATTGGAGAAGGATGTAACGATGCAAAATTTTTAAATGATATTTTTTTTCTTGAATAAATGTGTGTTATGTTATATATATTATACACAATCAACACATAGAGAAATTAAAAACACATTATTTCATTAACAAAAATCATTAAATTAGTTAATGAATAAACCCAGGAAATTTCAAAATATTAAAAGGGTAAAGAAAGAAAATAAAAAAAACTACAATGGGAAAATACAGACCACCCCTATCTGCTAAAATCATCACTTTGATAAACAATACTATAGAAAATAAACGAAATATTAGTAAACCAGTCTATATATTAGTTAAGGAAAATATAGAACCTTGGGAGTAATTTTAGTGTATTTTTTATCAAATAATAACGAGGTATTTATATGAGGTAATATGACCATTATAAAATTAATGTATTAATTAGAATAGTAATGTGACCATTGAGAATAGTAATTTGGCCATTGGGAATAGTAACATGACCACTGGAATAATGATTTTACCTAAAAATAATAAAATTTAATGTAAATAATATTTTTCATGAGTAATTTAAGAAAATGTTAATATTACAATTCCATAAAATAAATACCAAGATTAAAAACTCAATGAAATTATAAACCAAGTTTTAGTAAACTATATTTTAATATATTTCCTAAAAATCATAATTTTATGTTAAATTTTGAAATTTCTAATGCTAGAAAATTATTTTGATAAAATTAATGTTATTTTTATAATTATCATGTTGAAATTTTCTAATGGGGATTTTTTGTAATTTTATAAAATACTTCAATTTTTATATGAATAGTAAAAATAATGTTTTTTTTAGCTGATGTATTTTAAATTACATCATTATTGATTTAATAATGACTTAATAAGTTATAAAATGTCAGGCTCGACCAAAAACATGTTTAATTAGTTAAATAATCCATGAAATTCAAATTCCAAACCTAAAAAATATTTTCCAAATTCTAAAGTCTAAAGTATTACAATAACTTATTATTTTATCTTTTTTTCAACCTTTTGTTTTGATCAAAATAATAAATTCAGATTATAAGGTGTTTTAAATTCTTAAAACCATGTTATTTTATTAAAATATATTTCATAATTTCAAAAATATAAATATTCAAATGTTTACCTTGGATATAATATTTTATTCAATATTATAACTCAAAATACCCTTCTTCTCAAGTATAAATAACCCCTTAACCCTCCTTTAGAAGACCACTCCTCCCTCACTTAATAAATCCATAGTTATAGTTAAGATCCTAACCCAATTAGCATGGATCCATTGCCATACTTTGTTACATTAGTATAAAAAACAAGCATTCACATCCTGAATGATTGAATAATTTAGTAGATTTGGAAATTTAGATACAAAAATAAGTTTTACATTACAACTTGAAAATAAAAAAACATGTTAACTCCATTGGAAACATCCTTAAACTCCTATATTATCTCACAAGTCATTCATAATATATATCTTTGCATCCTTGGGGAAAATAAAACATAAGAAAGGGGTGGTCTCAGATGTTCAGTAAGGGTAAGAAACACAAATTAAGTTATCATAAACATAGACAATAAGGAAAGGTTAATAAAAAAATGCATGAAATTAAAATATAATCTTGAGCATAATATGGTAGGAATAAAATGTGATAAAATAAATCAAAATAAATAATCACATGTGAATGAAACTTAACCATAGATATTATACTAATTGAATAGTCACATCGATTATCAATTACTAGTATCATAATTATGGAATGCATAATATTGGATATCTGAAATTATAATGACTCAAATTTTCCCAATTTTTTTTAGAAATTATTTGGGAAAATTCTAAGATCAGGTGATGAGACGGCGTGCAATTCTAAGGTCAGGGGTACCTGGCATGATTGTTTGAAAAATGTTAAGTTTTTAATAGCACGCACACATGACTTTTCTAAAAAAGTAAAATAACTCTTAAACCGGTGCTCAAATCAGAAATCTAGTGGCACTGTTGAGCTCAGAGTACTGGCTTTACCCTAGGAGCAACATAACATTGGTCGGCGCAGGTCATCTCTAGAAAAAGTCACCAGGGGAGTAACCATAAATAAAATAATTAAATAAAAATTATTTTATTTTGAAATAGTAATAAATCATAAATGATAACTCAAATTGGAAATCTGATACCACCATTGAGTTTTAAGGGGGAGTTTTCCTTAAACGAGGCCTAACATCGACTGACACGGGTCAGCTAAAAAAGTTAGTTTTTGGACATAAACATCATTAAAATATTTAATACAAATAATTTATTTGGATGTTACGTGTTGACATAGTAGTAGTTTCCTTTTTTTATAATCCATGTCAGAGGAATTTAGGATGATCACCATAACCCTGGAATTTCCCTCCAGTAAGGATAAAGAAGCTCTCTCATAACGACGAACGTCAGTGGATCAAGGATCAACAATGACACGGAACCTTGTTCTTTGTCAATGAATGATCCAACGTCGAGGTAGGGTATCAATCTCTTCATGATTTATTTTCCCCTTCTTAGGATCAAATAATGAATTCGGTCCAACACACAAATAGATTGATATGTTGTTTGATTGTTCTTACGGGGTGGATAATTATTGTAGGATTAAAGGGAATAAATATTGGTGATTATTCTGTTTTTGGTTTCTTCGTGATCCCGCTAACATGAACTGATCAAGGCTGAACGAACAAGGACAAGATCCATTCTTTTTGTGGTCATGTTATTAATCCATCCCCCTTAAATCTATCGTGTTCTTCGTGCATTATTCACCCTTTTAAACCCTACGTGAATGACCGATAATTGTTCCCATGATCCATGGGGAAACGATCTGAGACCAAAGGTTGTGATCCGTGATAGTATTTTGGAGTTGCGATGGGAGCACAGCAGGTAGGTGGCAGCTCATGGAGGAGGGTGCGATGAATGGAAAGCTGCCGACAGGGTGGCCGATAGCGAGGGAAGCACATGACCTAGTGGGAGGATGAGTTCTGATAGGGTGCATAGTTGCGGTCCAATGGGACCACACTGGAGGATGAGACCATGATAGCATAGGTCACAAATGGTGGATAGGAGCCGCGACAGGAGGCCATGGCAGACAGAAGTTGGGGCAGAAGGCCGCGATGGTGGGATGCGGGTTGAAGTTCTCGTTGACGGAATCCCGTGGCGATGGGGAGGTCGTGGAACTAGGAAAGGAATACATACTGGATGCATGAAACGTGGTCTGGCCACATTGACCAGTGGATCAGGTTGGCCATGCAATCAGGTGACAGCATGGACCAGAGTGATGTGGCCAGGGTAGGCCGCATCTGGCAGAGCAGAACTGGGCCGCATGATGTGGGCCGAGCTGGAGAATCTGGCTACTCTAATGGCCCAGTGGGTTGCGGTCCAGTGGCCTAATGGGCCAAGACAGTTCGGGCTAGCCCAAACTAACTATACCGGGTCAACCGAACTGGGTTAGTTTGGGTCGTCCGTATCTGGTCGAGCAAGACCTAGACCAAACCAGACCCGTTTTACTAAATTGGCTCTATCTTTTAAAATGTGTGTCTGTTTGATGAGTTTTTTGCGGTTTTGGGACCTTTGTGATGAAAAGATCCTTTTAAAATATTCTAAGTGAGTTTCTATAGAAGTTGGAATACGAAACAATGTCACGAGGAGTAGGTTCCATCGGAACAAGCACACTACGAGCGGAATCCTGTGGCTGGCTGTGACTATGTGATCTTGGTGACTATGTGACTATGTGGCTACATTATCCATCAATAATCTATTCACCATTGATGGTCCATGTGACATCTAAGGTCCTTGTTCCATCAACGCTCCTTGTGACCTTGACACTCCATCCACCATCAACACTCTGTGTGCTATCGACACTCCGGGCCCTATAGACGTTCCATGCACCATCGACACTCCCTACGCAACCGAAGCTCTGTGAGCCAATGAGTCTCCATACACCACCGACACTCCATGATCCATCGACGCTCTATATGCTAATGATTCTCCATGCGCCATCGATTCTCTTTGTGTCTTTGACACTTATAGTGTCATTAGAGACTGGGAGATTTGTGGACTACAATTGGAAATCCTTCTCTTCATGCTTTAGACTTATACATGTGTGAGCTTACCGTATTGACTATACTTTGTGTGTTTCCTTTGTGGTGTAATTTGTGTGTTTCCTTTGTGGTGTAATTCATGTGTTTCATTTTTGGTATACTTCGTGTACTTATTAGTGGTATTTTCCTTCATGGTTTTGGGGCCCCTACTGAGTATTGTTTTACTCACCCCTGCACGAGCTATGACCGCACGTATCATGTATTTTTTATATGATTGATTATTTTATGGAGTCCTAAGTGGACTAGGGACATGTGGTTCTTAGAGAGTGGCCCGATAGAAGAGGTTTGCTTCAATGACTTTAGATGACTATTTTTTACCTACCCTTAAGGTAGGGTTTTCTGCGGATGAATTTCAGGAGCTTTTACTTTTCATTTTAGTTGGGCTTATATTCTGGCCCTATTTACTTTTTAGTTTTTTACTATCATAATCTTTTGTTGGTATCTTAGTTTTGTGAATTCTTATTTAAATTGTTTTTTTAGTTTTAGTAATCTGGTCTGGGAGATGGGTGTGTGTGTTCAGGTACTTAGGCAAATGCCTCCCATTAGTGGGATATGCCTACTCGATGCTAGTTACTAGCCCCTAACCTATTGGAAGAGATCTTGGGGTAGTCATGACATGGGGCCCAAGGGATGGGTTGTGATAGAAACACACCATTAATTCCTTGGCCAAGACGTCAAAAAATAAATAGTTAAGGCCTCATCCAAATACATATCTGAAAATAAATGGGCAAGGCCTCATCTAATTCCATATATGGTTTGTCTCATGAGACCTATCGATGCATCAGAGGGATATAGAGGGCTCTGACCATCACTTAATAATTCCATTCAATTACTTATATGAATGGGGTGAAAGATAAATAACACACACACACATATATGATGTAAATAACTTCCCCATATCAGTAAACACAATCACTAACCATTATGAGTAATACGATGAATGGTATCAAGATAGCTCATCCATAGTCAAAATGATCATAAACCATTTAATAAAATATGGTAGATGATATCATAAAAGATAAATCCTAATTAAGCATAATATTTAACAAAGGGTGTTGAAATAGATGAAAATACTCTAATAAAAACATCAAGGAATTCTTGTGAGAAATACCATTTTTTACTTTGGAAAAATAAGTTCCTTTGGAAAATCATTTATATTTTTCATAAAATTATATTGTAACATTTTTATCCCAGAAAAAAGGGATGTAAAATGAAATAATGTTTTATTCATAAATTATTTTCAAATAAAGTGAAAAAAAGTAAAAAGAGTTTTTAAGAAACTTTAGAAATGGGCCACTTCAGTGTGGTTTAAAAGAAAATATAAAAGAGTCTTTAAAACGAAAAAAATCATAATTATTTTTATAAAACCAAAAATAAAAAAAATATAGTTATTCATGATAAAAATTATTATTTTATAAAAATAATTTTGTCTTAAAATATATTATGGATGGTACTTGAAAATGGGTAAGAAATTCAGAAGTTCACTTTAATTGGGTTTGTTTCACATGAATAATTAAAAAGGGAAACTTTAAAAACAAGTAGTTATCCATCAAAGAAATAATAATTTGGATATGAAAATATGTTTGGAACATACATACAGAACATATCAAGAGTAAATAATAATAATTAAGAATTACATTGTGGAAAAGAGAGAGAAAGCGTATCATGAAGGAAAAAAATAGATGTTCAGGAAGAAAATTGTATGACTTTGTAATCAATCAAAGTGCATGCACAAAAAATTAATAATAATAAAATGAAACGTTTAATAACATTAATATAAATATATTCATGATATTATATATCAAATGAAAGTATACATACACTAAAAATAAGAAATAATTGGTGAATAAAGTAAATCTCACAGAAATAAAAGTGAGACGAGAAACCACTTACCTTATGTCTGAAAGTGTTATGTACTTGTACTTAATGTCATGGATAATGAAATTATATTTATTAATAATTTAATTAATAACCTATTAAACATTTATTTGATTTATTATAATTTTATTATATTCATTTATGGCCTTGTTGATGAGTTATAAGATTCAATTTCATGTTCAGGAGTGTTCATTCCCTTGGTTTTCATGATTGGTTCACTTGTATACATGTATGAAAGTTCATATAAAATGGAAATAGTTATAAAGAATTGAAATTATATGTTATTAATGAAATTATAGAATATTAAATTGTCTAATATATCATTTTTTCTGATATGATGATGATTCATTAGATAAAACATTAATGATAACTATTTAGATTATTTTGACATTTTTTTGATCATCACAAAATAGAGTTGTCTTATGAATTAATATTATGTATATATACTGTTTCTAAAACATTGAATAAGTTTTATTACATATATTAAAGTCTATTTTAACCATAAAAATGGTTTTATGACCAACCTTTAAGGCATTAAAAATGAAAACTCATCATCCACAAAGGCAGTAAATCAACACCTCACGGACGATGCTTTCATTTTTGGAATAAAAAGGAGAAGAGAAGAGAATTTGGGGTTGATATACCATTTACATAGTAAAATTATAATATATAAAATATACTAGGGTTATCATGTGACATTGGACATTGGAGGTTATGGAAGGATAATAAAAAGAAAACAAATTGAAAGAGAGAGAGAGAAGGTTTTACATATTGAGTGTCGCCTCCCTGAGAACCTCCTTAAGGGACTTGGAAATGGTATTTTAGTGAGACAAGAAATACCATAACGTGGGGTATAGTATTCTGAGAGTAAATGAGTATAATATAAGAAAGATTTAAGGTTTTGGATGTGTTACTAGAAGGGGTGGTGAGTGGTGGTATTTATAGGGGAGGAGAGGGGTGTTTTTTTGATTATTTTATTCATTAGTTTATTATTTTGATTCAAGACTATGAATATTTTTAATTATCATGAATAAATACAGTAAATATAGAAGTTTATATATATATTATGGTTCATACATCATCAATGACTTTATAAATAATGTATTTAACTTATAATGTATATATACTGTAAATTATTGTATTATACAATTCACTAAAAAAGGTATACTATAAAAAGGGGAGGATGGACTTGTTCTCTCCCAGAGTGCTCTCCTGAGTGTTCTTATATTCTTCTTCCCCAGCTTTCTCCCCCAGTTATAAAGTGCTCTTTCAACCTCTTATATCCCAATGATCTCCCTAGATCGATATCCTTCTTCTTTCCTAGGGTTTCATCCCCCCAATGTTCTCTTCGGAGCGTCTTTCCAGCTTTCGTCTTCTTCCTTTCCTTTTCCTAGGTTTCATTCCATATATATTGATTCCTTTTTTAGGATTTCATCCCTGGACCCTTCTTCAGTTTTCCCCTTCATATTTTCTTCCTTGGGATTCATTCCCATGTTCATTTAGGGTTTCAATCTTGTTTTCTTATTTCTCAATCCATGGTGGTTATGAGTTACATATCTGTTTTTGTTGGGTAATTTTGATGGGGTTGGGGTCTATGTTTTTATGGGGAAGGTTTTTTTATGCTTCTTTTTGGTGAGTGGGTTGGTGCTTACTTGGTCACAACCTGCTTTTTAGGTTTCTCCCACTTGTACTTTTCTCTGGCCTATGGGTCCATCACACTCTTCCTAGTCGTTTAGGTATGTTGGCTTCCAAGAGGCTTTGGGTTGGGTTGTGCATTGTGGTGGGTGGGGGGGGGGTTCTAGGCATCCCGACCTATGTTCAAGAGATGGTTTGGTATCATTTTGGTTGGGAATTATTTGCGATGTTCATGACTATCTGTGGAGTATCCTTTCTAATCTTACTTTACTTTGGCTTCGTGTACCATCTCTCCTCCCCGAGTTGGTCTGGTGAGGTGGTTTTCACCGGAGATTTGGGAGGTGTTTTTGAGTGGATATAAGTGTTCAAGGAGTTATCATCCTTACTCGAAGGCGTTTTAATGACAATGATGTTGGTGGCAACAGTTTGGAGTTGATGAATGTTTTGATGTGGGAGGTGACGATGATGATGACAGTGTCATGTTTAGGTGTTGGATGTCAGAGAGAGGCCAATGGCGAAGAGAATATTAGGGTGATGACCTTGGTGATGTGATGACATAATGGATTTGAAGGTGATTTTCCAGTGTTGTGTTGATGGTGGTGAGGTGATGTGGTCCTTGATGGTTGGTTTCTCAAGCGACACAGTTTCCTCAGTCGGCTCACGTGATTTGCAGGATTTGTTATAATGTTGGTATCTTTTGAATTCTGAAACAGGGTGCATATAAAGGTCTTTTCATGGTGAATGGATCTGTTTTTTTTGAAATTTGAACTCTGTAATGTTTGTTTTTTGAGGGAGTGACTTGATGCTGGAGGAATGGTTCTATAGGTTCTCACTTACACTCAAACTGGTTTTTCAATAAAATAAAAAAAATGGATTGTGGACTATTCATGAAAAATTCACCCTAACTATTTTTAAATGTGTAGAATTCAAAAATGGATTCCATTTTATGAAAATAATTTTCTAAATATGATAAATTTAATTTTTAATTAAAATCATCATTTATTCAAAAAATATTGAATATAAAATTACAACTCATTTTATAACATTTTAAAAAATTAATTAAGGTCTCATAAAATTATATTGTAATAATAATAAAATGAAATATTAATTAATGAATTTATTTTATGAAAATAAATTTTCTTTTAAATCATTATAATAATTATAAAATTGTAAATAAATATTTTTGTTTCACAAGAATACCAACACTTAATTTATTCTTTTAAAACATTTATTTACTTATTACATGATATAAATATATTATATTTTCAGTAATAAGATACCTAAATTTTATTTTCACTTTTATAGTTTAGGTTACTATTCAAATCATAGATAGACTATTAGTATAACGAAAATGATTGTTTTATAAAAATTGGGATTTTTCACTATTCACTGGACAATAAATATTTTTAGAAAAATACCAAAATTTCACCCTAAGATAATTTTGACATTCCACTTTTTAAAAATGAAGTTTATTTTTTCAATATAATCTATAAAAGTGCCAAAATTTAGTCTTTAACCATGTGTTTCATTAAAAGGCGGTAAAATTGTCTTTTAGAAAATATATCTTTTTATGCTTAAAATTGGATTTACTTTTATCTTAAGCCTATCAAACTTATTGGTTGAATTTAAAAAATTGATTGAATAAGTAATATATAAATTTCATTAATATATTTCAATAATAGAGATTAATTTAAGATAAAATTTCATTTTGGTCATAAATATTTTTTTTTATAAAAGAAAATCCTTTATGTTTAATTAGTTTTTATTTTCATTTATAATTAATTGGTAACAAATGAATTCATTTTATAAAAATGTGTAAACTAATTTTTGTAATTTACTTAATCCCTTTTATTCCCACCATTCTAATGGCTAGGTCATAATAATATTATTATTCATTTGTTTAAGCTTGGTGTTCTATGTAACATAAGCTATCAAAGTAGTTGATTTTTAAAAAGAGACATACCATAAAATCATGGGGTGTTGCATTCTTCCCTCCTTCAATAAATTTTTTCCTCACAATTTGAAATTTTACTATAAAAATTAATGGTTGATACTTGATAATTCCTTTTTTGTAAATCACACATCATAAAAATGGTTTATAGCACTTCCTCTTAAAAAAAGGTAAATAGAAATGTGAAGGTCACCACAAAGCTAATATTTCAAAATATGAGAACATTCAGGAAAATATGGACTTAGAAGTGAAATATAACTCTTAATTTATGATGTATAGTGATAGAAAACATTATCATTAGAAATTATACCATAAAAAAATCATAAATTTGTGATCATTTAAAAGACCATTGATATCTCATAAGGAAAAGTAAATTGATGATTTTTTGTTCTAAAATTGTTTTCCTATATTTGAGGGTTTCTTTTAATATTCAGACAATCACTTGAGAAAACAAACTTACTTGATAAATTTCAATGTCATATGTATAATCCCATGCATTGGTTGTTCTTTGATCAATTTTCACATCATCCCTTACACCTGAAAATTAATGTTCAAGATGAAGTTTTCATGCCTAAAGAACCTTTAATGAATCATGTGGTCCTTAAATCGTTCCTTCAACCTTTAAATGTTTAATAAAACCAAGAAGGTTAGCACGTGTTATCAATGAACAATAATTTACAAAGTTTAACTTAATCCATTCCACAAGTAGTTAATCTTAAGACTCATATAAAACATGTGTGTCCACTTTCAACTACCAAAAAAATGAAAAGGAAGGTCACTAAATTTCTAAAATAAAATTAACATAAGATTCCCCAAATAATGTAGCTCTTAATCCCACATACCAAATGTATGAATACCTTGATCAACTTAAAACCTTAATGAAAACATGCATGCTTCCAAATCTGTAAATAAGAATTACTGTAATACAATTCTTATATATCTTGTGATTCTTATAATTATAATATCATAACCTAATTCTTGAATTCAAAAACAGAAATACATTAATTTCCTCACTTCTATTGTAGTAATATCATAATCTTGACCTTGATCCCTTTTATTTTTTTAATCTATATTTCCTTGATTCTTGGGACATTGATTTACGTAGTACCCGATGTCCTTACAATTGAAACATTGCACATTTATAGCTTATTTATTTCCCTTAAATCCATGATCCTAGTGACCTTTCTCTCCAAACTTTTAACAAACTCTCATTCCCTTAAATCAAGTACAAGGGTGTTTCCTTATATAATTATCACATGTGGGAGAGTCCTTTTCTACCTTATTCCCTTTATCCATTATTTTCCTAGTCATCCTCTTCTTCTCTTGCTTCCTTTTGAAGTCATAAAACTTGGAGAATTATTTCTCTGTCTTGGTATCATAAGATATTATATCCTCATATGATGACAATTTTTGGAATAATAGTACCCTTCAAAAGATTTATTTAATACCATCAAATAAATTATCAATATTACTCTTTGGATTACATATATAGTATGTGGCATGCCTTGATAACTTTGTAATGCTTGATTCATACTTAGAAACGTTTTCATTTTCTTTCTGTCTCAGGCTCAAGAATTGTTCCTCCACATCCACTCATTGTTCTCTAGGAAAATATTTTTCCAAGAAAAGTTATTTAAAATACTTCCATTCCATATTTTCAATTTTGTCTTTATTTTTAGTGTTTTGAATCAACGACCACCACTAATTCACATCTCCTAAGAGATGATAATATGCCATGATAACCTTCTACCTTTCATTACTTCCCAAAGTGATAAATATCTTCTCTAAGGAACATATCCATTGCTTAACTACAAATGGATTTTCATTCCCATTTAATAATGGAGGTTGTTGTCGTATGAAGAAGTATAACATTGTTACAGTATATTATGGATCATGATTCTCCTTGCGAGTAAGGTTATTTCTCATAACCTAAGTCAATTATCCCAATATAATTACAATTTTTTGAGCTCTAGTTATAGATCCATCTCCAGAATAATTATCTTTCATAGGACGTAAATCCCTACATGGAATACTTGCATTGATACGGTTTTCATTCCTTCCACTAGGCACCATTTCTAAAAAATGGAATAAGATAAATTAGGTTATAAATCATAATGCATAATTTCAAACTAGAAAATATAAATTGTAAATTTATGAATAGATAATATCATAATAATAAACATGGTTTCTTTGGATACATGTTTAATTTTACATCCTTCATAATGGATTGTAAAGAAAATGTGAATTACCCTAAGCATATCTCTTAGGATTTTCAAACTAGGTGCACAGTAAGGCCTATTGTCGTGTACTAGGTTATGCAGATTCCGGACCAACGTACCTTGTCGGAGTTATTTACACTAGGTAAATATGTTCTAGAACCATGTCCACTTTTAGTATTCAGGAAGAGATGTATTTCTAGAAATACCCACATAATATTTAATTTTCCAAGATTATAGGATGTTATTCTATTCTTACCCTCTAAGTATATATTAGGGTTATATACATTAATATGTGTTTTATAAATATAGTTTACAAGGTTTCTACTAAGTTTCCTCTCATACCAACTATAAATACCCAAACCCCAGTAGCCCATAGTCAGTGCTTTATTTTATTACATTAGTATAATATATAAGATTTCAAATCCTGAAGGACCAAATAGTTTAATAAATTTAAAAATATAGATATAAACATAAGTTTTAAATTATAACTTGAAAGGAAAAAAACAACATAGTAACTCTATTTGAAATATCCTTAAACTCCTAGATTATCCCTACAAGTCATTCATAATATACATCTTCACATCCTCGGGAAAAATAAAACATAAGAAAGGGTTGAGATCAGATTCTCTGTAAGGGTAAGAAATAAAATATAATCTATCATAAACATAAACAATAAGTTTAGGTTAATAACTAAAAATGCATGCAATAAAAAAATAATATTGAGCATAAGATAGAAACAATAAAAGTTGATTAAATAATTCTATATAAATAATCACATGAGAATGAAACTCAACCACATATATTTTACTAGTTGAATAAACACATGGATTATCAATTAATAGTATCATATTAATGGAATGCATAATGTTGGACATCTGAAACACACTATCGAGACCTCATCCAAGACATCTGAAAATAAATGGTTGAGGTCTCATCCAAATCCATATCTGAAAATAAATGTCCAAGACCTCGACAAAGTCCATATCTGGTTTGTCTCGTGAGGCCTATAAATGCATAGAGGGGATATATCAGGCCCCAACCATCACTTAATAAGTCCATTTAATTCCTCATATGAATGGGGTGAAACATAAACAACTTATACATATGAAACACAAATAACTTTCCCTAATAAGTAAACATAATCAGTAACCATTATGAGTAATATGGTGAATGGTATCAAGATAGCACATCCACAGTCAAAATGGTCAAAAACCATTTAATAAAATAAGTTATATGATATCATAGAAAATAAATCCCAATTAATAATAATATTTAACAATGGTTGTTGAAATATATGAAAATACTCTAATAAAATCATTGAAGAAATCTTGAGAGAAATACCATTTTTTATTTTGGAAGGAAGATTTATTTTGGAAAATAATTTGTATTTGTCATAAAATCAGATTGTATCATGTATATCCCATAAAAGAAAATTGAATTAAAATTAAATTATGTTGGAAAAATAAATTATTTCCAACTAAAGTGAAAACATGTAAAAATATTTTTTATGAAACTTTAGAAATGGGCCACTTCAGTGCGGTTTAAGATAAAATATAAAAATGTCTTTAAAAATGGAAAATGTCATAATTGTTTGTATAAAACCTAAAAATAAAAAATATAGTTTTTAATGACAGAAATATTTATTTTAGAGAAATAATGTTGTCTTAAAACATTTAATGGATAGTACTTTAAAATGGGTAAGAAATTAAGAAGTTCCCTTTAATCGGGTTTGCTTAATGGGAAGAATTGAAAGGGGGTCCTTATAAAACATGAAATTCTCCATAAAATAAAGAAAAATTTAGATATGAATGTATTTGTTTAACATACATACAGAACATAGGAATAATACATAATAATAATTAATAATTACATTGTAAAAAATAGAGAGAAAACATATCCCGAAGGAAAACTAGAGGTTTGTGAAGAAACCCTTCGGACTTTGTAACCAACCGAATCGTATGCCAAAAAAATTAATAATCATAAAATGAAAAATTTAATACCATTAATATAAATATATTAATGAAATTATTTATCAAATTATAGTATACATACACTACAAACAATAAATAAGTGGTGAATAAGGGAATCCTCAATGAAATAAAAGTGAGATGAGAAACCCCTTACCGTATGTTTGAAAAGAGTTATTCACTTGTACTTAATGTCATGGATAATGAAATTATATTTATTAATAATTTCATTCAGAACCTATTAAATATGTATTTTATTTATTATTATTTTATTAAGTTTATTTATGGCCTTTTTGATGAGTTATAAGATTCAATTTTGTCATTTGAGAGTGTTCTTTTTCTTGGTTTTCATGATTGGTTCACTTGTATACATTTACAAAAGATCATGTAAAATGGAAATAATTATAAATAATTGAAATTTTAAATTATTAATGAACTTAAATAAGATTAAATGGTCTTATATATTATTTTTTACATATATGATGATGTTTCATTAGATAAAATGTTAATGATAACCATTTAGATTATTTTGGTGTTTTTTCGATCATCACGAAATAGTTTTATCTTATAAATTAATATTATGTATATATTCTGGTTAAAGAACATTAAATAATATTTATTAAATATATAAAATTCTGTTTTAACCTTAAAAATGGGTTTTTGACCATCATTGAAGGTGGAATTGAAAAACAAAAACTCATTGTCCATGAAGGTGGTAAATCGGCACCTCATGGATGATGTTTTTATTTTTAGAATAAAAAGGGGAAGAGAAGAGAATTGATGGTTGATATAATATTAACATAATAAAATTATAGTATATAAAATATAATGGAGTTATTGTTTCACTTTTTATATGGTAGTTGAGGGAAGGATATGAAAAGAAAATAAATTGAAAGAGAGAGAGAGGGGAAAGGTTTTACCTCTTGAGTGGCGCCTCCTTGAGAACCTCATTAAGGGACTCGAAAATGGTAATTTGGTGAGACCGGAAAGAACATAATTTGGGGAATGGTTTTTGGATATTAAATGTTCATAATATAAGAAATCTTCAAGGCTTTGGCGGTGTGAAGAGAAGGGGTGGTATTTATAGTGGAGGATATGGGTGTTTTTTTATTATTTTATTCATTAGTTTATTATTTTGGCTGATGACTATGGATAGTTTTTATTCCCATGACTAAATAAATTAAATAGAGAAGAAGAGTTATATATTATATTTCTTGCATCAGAAATGACTTAATAAACAGTTTACAAAACTTATAATGTATATTGTAAATTATTGTATTTCACTATTCACCAAAAATTCAACTATTTTAGAAAAATCTAAAAACTTCACCTTAACCATTTTTTGATGTTTAAAATTAAAAAATAGACTCAATTTTATAAAAATAATTTCCTAAATAGGATAAAATTAATTTTTAATTAAAATCATCATTTATTTGAAAAATAACAATTTTAAAATTATAATTGATTTTATAACACTTTTAAAAATGAATTAAGGTCTTATAAAATTATCTTATAATCATAAGACAAAAAAGATATCAATTAATGACTATTTTATGAAAATAAATTTTCTCTTAAATTATTATATTAATTAAAAAATTGTAAATAAACATTTTCGTTTCACAAAAATACCAACACTTAATTTATCCTTTTTAAAACATATATTTACTTATTCCATGATATAAATATATTATATTTTCATTCATAATATAACAAAATTTTATTTAAACTTTCATAGTTTAGGTTACTATTCAAATCATAAATATACTATTAATATAATGAAAATGGCAGTTTTATAAAAATCAGGATTTTTCACTTTTCACTAGAAAATAAATATTTTCAAAAAATACCAAAATTTCACCCTAAGATAATTTTGACATTCCAATTTTTAAAAATAATTTTTAGTTTATTCAGTATAATTTATAAAAGTTTCAAAATTTTGTTTTTAAACATGTGCGCCATTAAAAGGTGGTAAAATCACATTTTAAGAAATATATCTTTTTATGCTTAAAATGGATTTATTCTTATCTTAAGCCTATCAAACTCATTGATTGAATTTAAATTTTTTTATCTAATATGTAATATATAAATTTCATTAAAATATTTCAATAATAGTAATTAATTCAAGATAAAATTTCCCTATGGTCATAAATATTTTTTTTCATAAAAACACATCCTTTATGTTCAATTGGTTTTTATTTTAATTTTTAATTAATTTGAAACCAATTAATTAATATTATTAACATTTGAAAACCATATTTTCATAATTTACTCATTCCCTTTCATTCCCTCCATTCCAACAGCTAGGTCACAATAATAATATGTAATTATTTTTTTAAACTCAGTGTTTCGTGTGACGTAATTTATCAAAGAAGTTAAATTTTAAAAGGAGACATACCATAAAATCATGGTGTGTTAAAATTATACCAAAATATTATCTCTTAATACCATTATCATCCTTAGGTATATTTTGGAGCCACTAAAATTTAAGCACCCAAGAATATTAGTGTTATAGAAAAGAAGTAACATTAAGAAAAGAGTAAGTTTTTATCCACTTTCTCTTATCATTTTCCTATTCTCATCATATTTCACTCTATTCCTATCAAAAAAAATATTTTAATATTATTTTATTATTAATTTAAAATTATATTAATTATGTTAACCTACTATGATTAAGAAACTTATGTTTCATTCATACTTCATACTTCTCATCCTTCTTCTTTTGACAATGTTAAGTTAATTGTCGGTTAACCATCAGTAAGGACATTGTAGGTTCTTTTCTCATCACCAATAATTATGGGTGTTCATAATAAATTATTTATAATATATAAATATATAAATATAATTATTTATAATACTTTGGTTTTAATATTAATAATGTATAAATATAAATTAAGTAAGATCATTAAATTGAAAGGAATATGGGATATTTTAAGGGAAATATCATATCAAAACGTTTTACCTTTAATGATTGAAATTAATAAATATAATAAAATGATTATAATTTATAAATAGTGACAAAAATTAAAAAAAAATCTCTTTAGATGTTTTAATAAACCTAATTTTATTATACAGGAGGTAGAAAATCAACAAAATAAAGATGGATTTAAGGTAAGGGGTTTCTCTAACCCAAACTCAATATTTTTGGGCTATCTCATCTATCACATAATTTTCTATATATATGTACTTATAATGTCTATAAATAATCTTATTATATCCTTTAAGTTTTATTTTCAAGGATGTATATGTTCATACCCAATGTATTCTAATTCATTTAAAATGTTTTTTCAAAAATATTTTAATTTCCAAAACATCACATTTACACCTCTTGATTTGTTTCTTCTCCACTCGAGAATGATAATTTTTATTCAATAATATAATTTTCCTCATTCATTTAGAAACCCCAAATGTTTTCATGAAAGTTTTCTTTATGATACCTTTATAAAACCCATTCATTTCCATGGGAGTATTTGATGACTATGATTGTTATATGTTCTATGTGGCATGCCTAATTATGATAATTATATGATGTGATGGGTGGTATTGAAATTATATAACCCTCTAATATATTGGGTAATGTGATATATCTCATGATATTATGTGTATTATACCTGAACATAATGTTAGTTTTTTTACAAATTTGATGTTATAATTTATGCACATATGTTATGCATGAATATGATGCCATTTTTGTTCACAAATATTCATGGTATTGGACCACTATGTTATGATGTTTCATTATTATGTATATTCCATGTTTGATAACTTAAGCTAATTTTTCCCTAATTATTATAATGATGATCACATGCTTTTGATATGATGATTATTATGCTCACACATGTATTATTGATTTATGTCTCTTATTCCTTTAATGTCATCCCTCCCCTTACTGGGATTTCAGCTCACCCCTATCATTGATTTATATCCTCAATTTATTAGATGTACTAAGAATAATGTGAGATATTTTATAATTGATATTATGAATAATTTAAATAATGTTTATATTTTATGTTTAAGTGATGTATTAGCCTAATTTTTACAAGATATTAAACCTTTTGAACCTTAAATGCATCACTATTATGTTATTTATCTTAAAAATGTTTTAACAGTCATGTAAGAAAAGGTAGGTTTGTGATATTTTTCATCTTGTAATCTGAGTTCAAGAAAATATATTGCTCCTTTATGTTTTTTCTTTGATGACAACTTGGAACTGTGACTAGTGGGATCAAACCACTAAACCCCAAGGATTAGCTACCTGATAATAAGGGTGAGTAAACCTTATAAAACCCCTTGTGTCTATGTGTGTTCTTTCCCTCAAATTATATCATCATCACATCACCACCATCAAGATCATTTCACACTAACTGATAATGGTAATCACATTGTCAAAAAGTGAGAGTTAATGTTTTAGGTCACCACTGATAAAAACCCATCTCATTGGTGGTACTGTAACATCCCAAGTAAGTAATGAATAATAGATATTTTTATATATGTCTATTAATGAATTAGATAGTGTTTTAGAGGCTTAAAATGCAAATAAATCCAATCTTAAGCATGAAATACACTAATATTTTTAAAAGATTGTTTTAATGCCTTTTGATGGCAAACCATTTTTAAATCTATCTTTTTACAATTTTATAAGCTATGTTAGTCAAAATAAACTTATTCTTTATTATTGGTACATCAAAATTTACTTTGTGTGAATTTTTGGTATTTTTCTGACAATGTTCATTTTTTTAATGAATAGTGAAAAATACTTCATTTTACATCAAAACTGCTTCTTAATCTAATTTATTTATATGATTAGACAATCTTTTTAATTGGTTTTAAAGTGAAACCATAAAATATTTTTACCATTTTATTCATTGGTGTACTTTGGAATTAATTTCACTTTGAAATTCAACATAGACAAATATCAATCTTTTGATATATATTGTTTCTTAAAAATACGCTATTTGTTTTGACAGCGGGAGTTAATTATTAAATTAATTAATTCTACTTATATTCTTTGAATTAGGTAATATAAACATCATTTTTGAATTCAGAATATCGAATATAGTTTAGAGTGAATTTTTGGTAATTTTCTGAAAAACTCCAATTTTTGATGAATAGTGAAACCACTAAGTGGTAATGAAGCAAACTGATTTTTCAGTTAAATGAAAGTTTACCACTAATGTGTATTGAATTTTGAAAATCCGACATACATGGTTTTCATTAGTATGTAAAATGTGGTTCAATGGGATGAAAATAATTTTTTGGTGAATAATAACTTTTTTTCATTAATCGCGATTAGAGGTAATTAGTGTAATTTAAGGTAAAAATGATATTATAAAAATGTGAAAACACCATGACACTTGTCCTACCCCTATTGGATGAGTCATGGCCGACCAAGACAACCCATGGGTTGATTTAGGGTACCCTATGGAGCCTCTTGGGTGAGATACTGACTTTAATGCCTTTTTTTAAAATAAAGGTGAAAATGACACTAATATAAATTGTTTTACTAAAACAATTTTTATATGGGGTTATAGAAGTCAGATTTTTGACTATAAATATTCATTAGAAAGATAAACATATTTCCTACATCATAGTATTTTTTTTATAATTTTTAAACATTAAATAAATTAAATTATTTATGACATCATGATGATGCAGCGATGACCTCATTATTTAATGATTTAAATAAAATGGAATGATAATATAAAATCTAAGTCCTAAACATGTCCAAAAACTATTGGATGGGAATATTTAGAAGCCTTATTGTTCTACCTCTAGTAGAGTTTGATGTTATCCTAGGTATGGATTGGCTCTCTATTTACCATGCTAAGATTGACTGTAGAGCTAAAGAAGTTTCTTTTCAGAAAGAATTTCAGTTTGTGCAGAAGAATGAACCCTTACTGTGGATAACTTATCAAGAGGCCGAGAAACTTGTAAAAGATGGAAATGAATGTTACATTACACACATCATTGAAAATAAAGGAACTGTTCAGATTAGTGATGTGCCAGTGGTAAATGAGTATCCTGATGTTTTTCCTGATGAGTTTCCTGGAATAATACCAGATCGGGAAGTTGAGTTTACTGTTGACTTAGTTCCTGATGCTAATCCAAGTTCAAAACCCCCTTATCGAATGGCTCAAATTGAACTTTTAGAGTTGAAGGAGCAATTGCAAGATTTATTAGAGAAAGGTTTAATTCGACCTAGCACATCACCATGGGGTTCTCCTGTCTTGTTTGTTAAAAAGAAAGATGGTTCTATGAGACTTTTCATTGATTATAGGGCCTTGAATAACATTACTGTTAAGAACAAATATCCTTTGCCTCATATCGATGATTTGTTTGATCAGCTCCAGGGAGGTCAGTTTTTTTCAAAGATTGACTTGAGATCGGGGTACCATCAGCTGAAGGTAAAGGAAGAAGATGTTCCGAAGACCGCGTTCCGTACGAGATATGGCCATTATGAATTTTTAGTAATGCCTTTTGGGCTAACCAATGCACCTGATGTATTCATGGACTTAATGAATAGAATATTCCATGAGTTCTTGGATAAGTTTGTGGTGGTTTTCATTGATGATATTTTGGTGTTTTCAAAAAGTAAAGAGGAGCATGAAAGACATTTAAGGGTTATCTTGCAAACCTTAAAAGAAAATAAATTGTATGGGAAATTCAGCAAGTGTGAGTTTTGGTTGCAACAAATATCTTTCCTTGGTCACATTGTTTCTAAAGATGGGATAACTGTTGATCCTACAAAAACAAAAGTTGTTGAAGAATAGCCAAGACCCAAAAATGTAACTGAGATTCGTAGCTTCCTTGGTTTGGCAGGCCTTTACCGAAGGTTTGTTAGAAATTTTTGCACGGTTATCTAGTCCAATGACTAAGCTAACTCGGAAGGGTGTTAAGTTTATCTGGACAAAAGAATGTGATGATTGTTTTCAGGAATTGAAAAAAAGATTAGTGAATGCTCCTGTTTTGGCACTACCTTCCAGGAATGGTGAGTTTGTTATCTATAGTGATGCTTCATTGAAAGGACTTGGTTACGTCCTAATGCAGAATGATCAAGTAATTTCTTATGCTTCACGACAGTTGAAAACTCATGAGGTAAATTACCCTACACATGATTTGGAATTAGTTGCTGTTGTTTTTGTTTTAAACATTTGGAGGCATCATTTGTATGGAGTAAAGTGTGAAATATATACCGATCACAAAAGTTTAAAGTATATATTCACTCAGAAAGAATTGAACATGAGACAAAGGAGATGGATAGAATTAATCAAGGATTATGATTGTACAATTCATTACCATCTGGGAAAAGAAAATAAAGTGGCTGATGCTTTGAGTCGAAAAAGTAATGCTTCATTAGCAATGTTGCATTTGGAACGTGATCCTTTGGTTAAGGATTTGATGAACTTTGGTATAGAAGTTGTTGGGGCAGTAAGTTCTTCTGTTTTGTTTCAGGTATCAGTGAGATCATCTCTATCAGATAGAATCAAGCAAGCATAGAAGCAAGACAGTGAGTTGCAGAAAAAGGTAGAGCTGGTTCAGAAAGGTAAGTTCCCTGAATTCAACATTGATAATGATTGCGTTTTGAGATTTGGGAAGAGATTTTGTGTGCCTTTTAATTCACAGTTGAAGAGAGAGTTGTTATGTGAAGCTCATAGTTCTCCGTTTTCAGTTCATCCTGGCAGTACTAAGATGTATAGAGATCTGCGGGAGTATTACTGGTGGGATGGAATGAAAAGAGATATTGCTGATTTTACTGTGAAGTGTTTGACTTGTAAGCAGGTTAAAGCAGAGCGGCAGTTACCTAAAGGGATGCTTCAGCCTTTACCAGTGCCAGAGTGGAAAAGGGAGAATATATCCATGGACTTTTTTGTGGGATTACCGAAGACATCTCGAGGTAATAATGCAATCTGGGTTATTGTTGATCGCTTGACTAAATCTGCTCATTTCTTTGCTATACGAGATACTTTTTCCCTAGATCAACTTTCCCCTTTGTATATTAAAGAGATAGTCAGGTTACATGGAGTTCCCCTCTCCATTGTATCTGATCGTGATCCCAGGTTCACTTCTAACTTTTGGAAAGGCCTTCAGAAGTCGTTGGGTACTGAATTAAATTTTAGTACAGCTTTTCATCCTCAATCAGATGGGCAGTCAGAACAAACAATTCAGACATTGGAGGATATGCTACGATATTGTTCTATGGATTATCAGGGAAGTTGGGACCAACATCTTTCTTTGGTTGAATTTTCATATAATAACAGTTTTCATTCCAGTATACAGATGGCACCATTTCAGGCATTATATGGGAAGCGGTGTCGAACTCCAGCTTTCTGGGATGAAGTGGGTGAAAGGAAGTTGATGGGACAAGAATTGGTAGAAGAGATGGCAGAAAAAGTTCAGCTGATTCAGAAACACATGAGAACAGCTCAGAGCAGGCAGAAGAGTTATGCAGACAACAGGAGGAAGGATCTCTCTTTTGAGGTAGGTGATCATGTTTTTCTCAAAGTATCACCATGGAAAAGTGTGATGCGATTTGGTAAGAAAGGAAAGCTGAGTCCAAGGTTCATTGGACCATATAAAATTCTGGAGAGAGTTGGATCAGTTGCATATCGGGTGGCTTTACCTCCGAGTTTATCTCAGGGACACAATGTTTTTCACTTTTCGATGTTGAGAAAGTATATGCCAGATCCATCTCATGTTTTGAGTCGAGAGGTAGTTCAGCTGGAAGAGAACCTATCTTATGAGGAACAACCGGTCCAGATTCTTGACCACAGGGAGAAAGTGTTACGGAATAAGGTGATTAAGCAGGTAAAGGTTTTGTGGAAAAACCGCATGATGGAAGAGGCAACATGGGAATCTGAAAAGGCTATGAGGGATAAGTACCCCCATTTATTCGATAAGTAAATAAATTGTGGGGACACAATTTTTTAAATGGGGGAAGGATGTAACATCCCAAGTAAGTAATGAATAATAGATATTTTTATATATGTCTATTAATGAATTAGATAGTGTTTTAGAGGCTTAAAATGCAAATAAATCCAATCTTAAGCATGGAATACACTAATATTTTTAAAAGATTGTTTTACTGCCTTTTGATGGAAAACCATTTTTAAATCAATCTTTTGACAATTTTATAAGCTAGGTTTGTCAAAATAAACTTATTCTTTATGATTGGTACATCAAAATTTACTTTGTGTGAATTTTTGGTAATTTTCTAACAATGTTCATTTTTTTAATGAATAGTGAAAAATACTGCATTTTACATCAAAACTGCTTCTTAATATAATTTATTTATATTATTAGATTATCTTTTGAATTGGTTTTAAAGTGAAACCATAAAATATTTTTACCATTTGATTCAATGGTGGACTTTGGAATTAATTTCACTTTGAAATTCGACATAGAAAAATATCAATCTTTTGATATATATTGTTTCTTAAAAACACGCTATTTGTTTTGACAGCGGGAGTTAATTATTAAATTAATTAATTCTACTTATATTATTTGAATTAGTTAATATAAACATCATTTTTGAATTCGGAATATCGAATATAGCTTAGAGTGAATTTTTGGTAATTTTCTGAAAAACTCCAATTTTTGACGAATAGTGAAACCACTAAGTGGTAATCAAGGAAACTGATTTTTCAGTTAAATGAAAGTTTACCACTAATGTGTATTGAATTTTGAAAATCCGACATACATGGTTTTAATTAGTATGTAAAATGTGGTTAAATGGGATGAAAATAATTTTTTGGTGAATAGTAACTTTTTTTCATTAATCGCGATTAGAGGTAATTTGTGTAATTTAAGGTAAAAATGATATTATAAAAAAGTGAAAACACCATGAAACTTGTCCTACACCTATTGGATGAGTCATGGCCGACCAAGACAACCCATGGGTCGATTTAGGGGACCCTATGGAGCCTCTTGGGTGAGATAATGACTTTAATGCCTTTTTTTTAAAATAAAGGTGAAAATGACACTAATATAAATTGTTTTAATAAAACAATTTTTATATGGTCTTATTCAAGTCATATTTTTGACTATAAATATTCATTGGAAAGCTAAACATATTTCCTACATCATAGTATTTTTTTTATAATTTTTAGACATTAAATAAATTAAATTATTTATGACATCATGATGATGCAGCGATGACCTCATTATTTAAGGATTTAAATAAAATGGAATGATAATATAAAATATAAGACCTAAACTTGTCCAAAAACTATTGTATGGAAATATTTAGAAGCCTTATCATCTTATCTTCGAAATATATTAATGTGGGACCTTAGAAATTCGAAACACTTATGAAAATAAAATAATAGTTTCATGATTTCCAAAAGTGCCCCTCCTCTCCTCTTATAAAAGGCCCCCACCTCTACCTCATTTCACACACTCCTCAGGCCTTTGGCTCGGCCATCCCCTACCCATTTACTCTCTCCACATACCTCTCCTCATCCTAGAGGATTCCCTTTGGGAAGAATCCTTTCAAAGGAAGCCTTTAGGCTCAAATCAAAAGGAGTTACACTTTTAAAGGTAATTCATTCTCTCATGTTCATTTGTTTTATTTTGCTTCTCCAACCCCCTAAACTCTTTTTATTTACTTCTTTTGTAACAAAACCAGTATCTTCAATATACTAGGATGTTCTTATAAGATTTATTCGAGCTACACTCTCACAAAACTACATCAAATGGTTAAAGAACATACGGTTTCCGTGGATGGCGAAATTATGCCTCCTGAAACGATGATTGTTCAATACTCATTTAACACCTTCAAAGGTGGCCATTATGATGTCACTATTTTTATATATGATATATAATATGTTTATTATTTCCTTAAGCTTCTGTATTTTTCATTTATGGCATACCATTATTGTTTCCATTATGGGTAAACACGATATCTTCATTTTAGGAAGTGCGGACTACCGCCCCCTGAAAGTGATTTGATTCGTAAATACCATATGTGGGATGTGTAAAGGATAAAGTTAATGATATTATATATGTTATTATACTGGAATTATAATATACTCTTATATCATTATGATTACATTCTAGAAAATACGAAATAGAAATGGAAGTAGCCTTCATGCGTACGTACAGCTTACCGTCTCCATGAACGGTGCATTTCATTTCTTATCTCTAAATGTGATGTAATATTATAAATACATGAATATGATGAATATATATGATATATATGTTATCCAAATCATTAATATCATTCTGTATATAACGAACCTTTGACCAAATTAACAACATGTAAGTGTAAGAAGTCTATTTTTGACTTAAGAACCAAATACCGACAAAATGAACATTATTAACTTAAATGATTACACGATGTTCATAACATGGTATAAAAGGAATAATGAACTTGAAAAAGGTTCTTAAGAAATTAGAGATTAACTCAAGTTTATTATTCAGGAGATTAAAGAACGGTCGGGTCAAGTCGGATACGAGGTATGGGACTTCGTCTCAATCTCTTTTCATTGAGGCATATTTTGTTTTATACACAACCTTCTTTTTTATGGTGTATAAAACCCTTTGACTTTTATGTTTATTCAAAAGGAATATTTTTTTATGCGAAACTTTTACTAAACGACAAAAGGGAATGTTTTTGTCGTACGTATGCGGCGATAACGACTTCTCCACCGCCGTGACCGTTATTTGAGTTTCGGCTTCCTCTACAAGCCATACTTTTTTTTAAAAGAAAAAAATAAATACCTTATTTTACTTTTCTTTTATTTTGGTATTGAAAATGGTTTTCATAATGTTTTTATATCAATGTGTTGTATTGATATCTTGTGATTGAAAGGTGGAAATGTTATGTTTCCTTTATGCATGTTTTATGTGATACGATTTTGTTGAGGTTTTTGGGCATTATTATGAAGACGGGTGGTTCCGTGATAAACTAAGGGCGGGTGAGCCCGATATAGCTCTCCAATGCATTGGGTAACGCGAAGGAGTGAAACGTTAAGGTTTCTCCGAAGATATTTTAGGGAATATACTGTGATGGGTATTCCAAACGTAACCAAGAGGGTTACTCCCTACGTAAGAATGTTATGAATGACTCAAGTTACCTTTATGTCTTATGATTTCTATGATTTATTCATGTTTTGATGAGGTATGTTAAAGTGATTATGTTTTATGGGTAAAGTATGATCTCATTCTTATGTATATATGTACCTATGTTTCCTTTCCATATTTTTATATCCCTTACTGAGCTTTTTATGCTCATCCCAAGTTTTTTTGAAATGTTTTTCACAGGTCAAGGGAAAGGTACATGATATGATGATAGTGTCAAGGAAGTGTCAAGAAAGAATCCATGTTTTATTTTAAATATGTTTCCATTGATGGGAAAGAAGAATAATATCTTTATGTAACCACTTTGTTTATATGTGGAATGTAATGCAAGTTTTATGATCTAATTCTCTAAAACTCTAAACCCGAAAAGATCCTCAAGGTGTAATCTTGTAATAACTCAAGATTAAGTAAGGTTTAAGGCTGGGGCCTTATAGGTACACTCTCTCTTGGTCCTAAAAAAATATAAAAATAAGTGAATCCATTGATCCACCACCTCCCAATGAATTATAAATATCCATGAGGGCCTTTTCAAATGCAAGCATAAACTTGGAACTATGCATCATCCAAAAAATTATTTAGGATGAGATGACCAACATGGATTTGAAATTAATTTTGGAAAAGAAAATGAATTTATATATAAGGGATTTGACCTATAAGATGGAGTATTATCTTTTGGAATACATAAATTCCTATAAAACTACCATCGACATGTTTCTATATAGACTTGTCTTTATAAAAACATTCCACCTTCCATATGAGATCAAATAAAGTAATTTTTGGGTAGTGAAAGTTATTAAGATGGACCTTAAGAGTGTTATAGAGAAGTGGATATTTGATATGAATGAGTCATAGTTAATAATAGAATTTTATGATAATGTAATGATTGTAATATAAAAGTAAAAATAGTTTTATGATAAGATGATATAAAGGAAGGACTTTAATGAAGGACAATGAGTCGTCCTCTTCAACTCCATATTGAAGCTCTTTCCTAAAAACCTTAAGTCCTGATGGTCTGAAAATTCAATGTGATTTAAGAAGAATGAATATATGAAGAGTCAAGATGATGACTATAAACTAATCCCTCTTGAGAGATATCTCAAGTTTTTACTTCTCATTATTAGTTTTTAATAATCATAATTCCAATACTAAGTGTATTGACTTTATTTTGTAGGATGGATATGATGAATTAAAATTAAAGTGTAAAGTAAAGAAAATTATCTATAAAATAAGATCCAATAAGGAAAGGGATTATTCTACTCACCCTAACTCTTTCATTGGTATTACTATTTTATCATAACTAAAATATCTAATATCTATTCATATTTTATTCTTTGTGAAAACCATGTGTTTGGGAGTGTAGTGCATGTACTAATTTCAGATAACACTCGATAGTTCTATCCATCACTTCTCTAGAAGAAAAATCACTTAGAAAATATTGAGTTTCTAGTCTATGAACTTTGTTAGTGAAGTTAAAAAGGAAATTATTTAGAGGATAATAATCTAATGTGTATATATTATAATTTAAACATAAATTTGGGTTGAATTTTCTTTGAAATGGAATAACAGCTTAGGTATCCAAATTAAAATACAATCATACACTACACCAAATTCAGTAATTAGTAGAGTTTTAACAAACCACCACTAAAAAAATAAAAATATAGCAGTGGTTTTTTAAAAACAGTCATTAAAACTTAAAAAAACAGATGACACTTCTTCTACCCCCCTGAGACCAACACCCCCACCCCCTATTCCCCCAACCCCATCAAACCCCTAACCTCATAGAACCCATCTTCATCGGTCCCTCACCCCATTTAACCCCTCTTCATCAGCCCCCAACCCCATCGAACCCCTCACTGCTAGCCCCCAACCCCATCGAACCCCTCATCATTAGTCCCCGACCTCGTCAAACCCCTTTATGTCGGCCCTTGGCCTCATCCAATCTCACGCTGCATCAAACCCTATCCCCTCACCACTGACCCACGACCCCGTCGAACCCCATCCCGCTGAACCCTAGCCCCTCACATCCATCCCCCTTCTCCCCCTCACCACCGAACCCCTTCTTTAGTTCCACCTTCATGCACCACTCAGTCAAACTCTCACTCCCTAGTTTAAGATAAATCACCCTTTCATTAATTTTTTTTTTATTTTATATAATTTTTGGGTTCAAGCATGGGTATATTCTAGATAAGGGAATCTTGGATTCATGTGAATGTGATGACTTGACTAGTAGGATGGGAATCTTATCATGGGTTAGAAATGCACCTAGTTTGATGCATACATTTTTTGTGTGTTTGTGAATGTGGAATTGATATTCCAAGTTGAAGAAATGGATAAATTGATATTCCAAGTTAATGAAATGGATAAATTACTTCTGATGTTTATATTTAATTGAAATAATTTTTTATGTTTTTTTGGATTTTCTCCTTATAGTTTTATAAATATTTTGAACTATGAGCTAAGATGTTCTATTCCTAGTGGCATTTGTGGTAATAATTTAGTCGGATTTCCTACTGGGTATGATTACTAACCCCATCCATATGAAAATTGGTGCATAATCAAATACAAAACTGGTTATAATGAACCATTTTATTTATGAATCTGAAATGTTAATTATATTTTGTAAGGGGTTTATAATAATAAAATTAAGTAATTAAAATTAATTTTAAAATGGATGGTAAATCACCTATATGAACACTCCAATAAATGATAAAAATTTTACTAATTGAATTTATTATAGAGTATAATAAATAAATTATTTGGAACCATTTGAAAATTTGGAATGAAATTAAATCAATTTCCTCCCAATTATAGAGTTGTAAAATCATTTTTATGAAGTTTTACCATTAGTGAAAAATTGATGCAGCCTTGGAAATGTGAAACAAAATTACCTCAGATGAATGAAATGAACACAAAGATTAAATATTAAACAACATGATTATAATAGAACATAAATGAACAATAATAAATCATATATACATAAAAAATTGTTCTAAATTAAGTATTTAATAAAATTAATTTGATTATATAGGGGTTAAGATGCATGTACTAAGTTGAGTCGGGTGTCAAGGTAAGAGATTTTCTTTTTTGAGCCTTCTTTTTTTCATATATTGTTTATCTAAGGTCTATATTCTCTTATATATAATATACTCAAAATACTATAACAATAACTTAATTGTTTCCGTTTACTTTTAAGGTGTTACTTATCTTCTTTTCTCTTATAAATATTCAATGTTCATTCCCTATATGGTTTGTAGTAGGTCTTCCAAGTATTTCTAGTTTTTGATGATATATTATTTATATCTCTTTTATACTCTTACAATATTTATAATATAATTCCTTTAGATTATTTTGGATTCATTATCCTTAATTTTCGAAGGATACTAATGTATTTATGATTTCTTTCATACTCATCCATTAATTCAAACCATATGAAGTATATACAGGAAACATTTACGTTTTTCCCACCTTAACCCCTAAGATTATTCTATATAAAATCTATTTATTTTTAATATTACATTGTGGTGATGTTTTCTCATTAAAATTTTCATTTAAAATCTATTAATACATTTTTGAAAATAACTATTGAATGTGACTCATTTTCTAATTGTATAGACAATTCAAAAATAAAGTTATGAATTCTCTTTTCAAAATCTCTATTTTGTTTCCTCTATATTCTTATCAAGATTCCTTTTTAATTTGTTTTTATTTTATTTGATATAACCATTTTATATTATGAAATATATTAATTTTAATGAAATTTTTATATTTTAATGACTAGGGAAATTATTGAACAAAATATATACCCTTTTTTAAATATGTTGTAAATACTATATGATTCATTATCATGATTTATGTGTATTTACCTAATTTTTTACTTTATTTCATTTGATGCTTGTTTTAAATACATAGGTTATCATTTTGTTAATTTTTATTTATTTATGTTTATTTTTATATTCATGTGAAACACACATATATATTATGTATTATAATGAATAGAGTTTCCCTATAATAATATAGCCCCAATAAATAGGGTAATGCTTAATGTATCATGAGTTATCTATGTGTGGGTTATGTTATATATAAGTCATCCATACTTTTATATATGAAAATGATCGCTTCCCTCTGCCATATTCTGGGTTCCCCCTACGCATCCCTCATTGGCCTCACTGCTATGGTGATAGCTAATTACTAGTTTCACCTAGACTTCGTGACCATAGGGTGTTTCTCCCACGATTCCTATTTTTAAATTAATAAATGTATGATTTTTCTATTGCTTTCATTTTACATAATATTATCCATAATTTATTTCCTTTTTTTACTTTTACTTTTTTAGTACTTATATGAATCTTCTTATAATTACCTCAGTTTTGTTTTTTTCACTTCTATTTATCTCTTTTCCTACTTAGTAATACTTATGTGTATTTATTTATTTATTTTTAATGGATTATCATCAGAAAATTTTCATCAAAAAAAGAAATTCTATTGATGTGGAATTATTTTAAAAGGGTAATAGTAAATATATATGTGCTTATGGTCAGAAGGATTAAAGATTTATGATTAAAAATGAAGAACAAAAAACATAATTTTAGAGATGTCTGAAGATGGTCAGTTTGAAGACACTTTTAGGGTGACTACTAATGACATGCTCAAATATACACATGCCCCCACTTTTAGATCATTGTCTTCAACAAAAATCCCCCAACCAAGCCATGTTTTGGAAAGTTTATGATGCATAAATCAATTCACTGCCCAATTTTTAGAATGATCTGAAGCCCAAATTTTGACTAGGTTAAATATTTTCTTTAAATTACTCTTGGCGAACTGGTATGGCAGTTGTTACAAACATGGAGAGATATGCAATGGTGCACAAACACCAGAGTGAGAGTGGGAGAGGTATATTCACTTTGAGTGGAGGATTAGAGTTCAACAACCCTGTGTTCCTAGTTTCTTTAGATGAGGGATTACTATAATTTTCTTTACTAACTTCTGAAAGAGGGTAGTATATTTTTGTTACCGACATGTCAAACATGGTGATAAAAACATGGAATAGCCTTGATATGTAAAGATGATCAAGTAATTATAGTTGATACTATAGAACTCAATGAACTACCACCAGCCTTATTGAAACCAAACTCGGTGACCACAAATTCGGGAGGGATTGTTTATTCATTGAAACCAGGATTCATGGTCACCAGGTTTTGTTTTAGGAAGGCTGGTAGTAGTTTGTCGAGTTCTATAGTATCAGCTATAGTTACTTCCTCATCTTTACATATCCAGGCTATTCCAAATTTTTTGTCACTATCTTCGACGTGACAGCAAGAAAATTAGCCTAACCTCTTTCAAAAGGTAGGGATGAAAATTTTAGTAATCCCCTATCCAAAAAAACCAAGAACACAGGATTGTCGAACCCTAATCCTCTACTCAAGGTGAAGATACCTCTCCCACTCTCACTCTTTTGTTTTTGGGCCTCTACTTGTCTCTCCATGTTTGCAGAAACCACCATACCAGTTCACCAAGAGAATTTTCAAGAAAATATCTAACCCATACAACATTTAGGATTCACATCATTCTAAAAATTGGGCAGTGATTTTCTTTATGCATCATGAACATTAAAAAAAATTCTTGGTTATAGGATTGTTTTAGAAGACAACGATTTGAAATTGGGGGATGTGTGCATATTGATAATGTCAATAGTAGTATCCCTGAAAGTGTCTTCAAACTTAACATCTTCAAATGTCTATAAAATTATGTTTTTTTTCTTCATTTTTCATCATAAATATTTAATAATTCCAACCATAAGCACATATATATTTTCTATTTTCCTTTTAAAATAATTTCACATCAGTCGAATGTCTTTTTTTGATGAAACTTTTGTGATGATAATTCATTGAAAATAAATTAATTATTTATATACGCATGATAAAAAATAATATATTTAATATATTGTTAAATTTTTAAGGATTTTTGTTGCATATAAAGATAAACGACCTTTACAAATCTCTATAAATATTATTAAGATTATAAGGGAATTCATTATCTTTTTTCAATATTTTTAAAGTGTACTTATTTTGAATTATTTAATTTCACTCATTTTTAAATTGCATTTAATTAAGATTATATATCCACTAATAATGTTAAAAAAATATTTGTAAATAAATATTTTTTTGTTATTCAGAATATGCTACCCAAAAAAGGACCCAAAGTTTCTAGTGGGTCTAGCCCTGTTTATGGTTCTCCTTGGTTTATACCCATCTTCTGTGGTGATCGAGTTTTTTTAAAGGTAGTGAAGTTGCTTGAGTTAGTTGATCATGTCTTTAGAGTGTCTGAAACTCTTGAAGATATTAGATTTCTTTCTATTCTGGTTCTACTTGGGGGTCTAGTTTTAGAAGAATTGGAGTTTTTTCCCCACCAACGATGCAAGTTGGGATGACATGGGCAGTTTTTAAGTCCATATTTGTCCGATGGTTTATACCTGAGGAGGTGAAAATGATGAAAAAGGAAGATCTCATGAGTGTCTTGCGAGGTCATCAAATGGTGATGTCTTATGTTGAACACTTCAAAGGGTTGGTTTCCTTTTCTCTAGAGGCAGTATCACAAGATCCATTGAAAGATTCTATTTTCATTGGGGTTCTTAATCTAGAGATCAAGAAGAAAGTCCTCTTCTCCAAGGATCACTATTTTGAGAAGTTGGTGGATGAAGCATTTTTTGCTGAGTTGTTGTGAAAGAAACATACAATAAATTGGTTACATGTTTTGTTCCATTGAAGATTCATTGGTGTTGGATTGTTTTGGTTAATGATGAGTTTGGGTTTCATTTTGATATGTAAAAATGGTTTGTTAATTGAATGATAAAATTTATGCGATTGTGTTGTGGTTTCTTATTTTTTTCATATAGTGGTGTGAACAGTTGTGAATTTCAGCCTATGGTTTAATAGTTGTGTTATAGTTTATGCTTATGTAGTTTTTTGTTAATTGAATGATGAAATATATGGGTCTATGAATTTTTTTTCCGGATAGTTCTGGGATGAATAATAAGCAGTGGGATTTTTTTGTCAAACAATATTTAGTGGCGGTTCAAACCGCCACTAATTATGGTATATTTTTTTATTAGTAGTGGTTTTATTTATTTTAGTGGTGGTTGTTCAGTTAAAAAAATGTATGCAGTGGTTTCAACTACTCCTAAATCATCATTATTTTTTTACCAGAATACCACCTCAAAAATTATGAAAACCACCTCTAGATATTCAGTCTATGCTGCTTACCATAAACTGTCACTAAATGGAAGGAACCTCCTCATTTTGGGTTTCAACACCAACTTTAGTGATGGTTTTTTGAAACCGTTACCGAACCATGTGGTAGTGGTTTAAACTACCACTAAGCAACGATTTTATTGTAGTGATATAAGTCCTTTGAAACTGGAGTAAAATAGAATATTTGGGACCCCACTAGAAATTTATTAAATAATTTGAAACTTGGTATGTGAGTGAAAAAGAAAATCCATAATGGAAGAAATAACATTTTGATAGCTAGTTTCACCTATCCAACTTCTATGCCTTGACTATTTCAATTAATATCAAGGTATTCCTTCTAGATTGGATGGTTTATTTCTAGGATATCCACACTCAATCAATACTTTCAAATCACATTCTTTATCTTAAAAATATCACAAACAATGTGAGTGGCTAGTTGTTAAAGGGAGTGGATATTGAAGGGAATATTAAACCCAAATGAAGAAGGCGTAATTAAATTATAAGATTATCATTTAAATTTTATCAAGGAAATTAGAAACCAAGACAAGGAAGAGAAAATAGAAGGATAAGTATTTTTGAAAGTGTTTCATGTTGGATAAACAATTTAAGTAATATCTCTTCATGTAATCCTCAATGAACTAGGAATAAAATTTTAGATTATTTGGGTTCTTTATGAAACATATTGAGAGAAATAAATTGAGGAAAATTTAATACTCAAGTGTGTGTGAATAATATATTAACTATTTAAATACATGCATGGATTTTCATTAATGCAATATTATATTTTAATTGATTTTTTTATGGTGAATTAATGATTTTTTAAGTATTTGGATACATTAAAATGAGCAATGTAAGATAAATTTGAAAAAAATAGGAGTTATGGAAGATTTAAAGAAGTGTAGTATAAGAATAAATGGAATCACAACACTTGATTTAAGAAGTTGTAAAAGTTTCATCATAGAACTATGGAGAACCTCGGTCATCGGCTGAGGCAAAAATATAGAGAATAGGATATTAGGAAAAATCCAATCCCAAAATAGCCTATCATCAAGGATTGTTAGTAGAAAATTTAATGTAATCTCATGAATATCATCATGAAGCTATGCATGCTCATCAATGGACATTGCATTAACTTATTAGAAATACACTATCTCTAACATAGTGTGAGGAAAACACTTGATATATCATCCCCTCCAACATTATCTCATTGAATCCAAAAAAATATGTATCTAAGATCTAATGTATTATAGAGATAAAATTTTGGATACAAAA
Source organism: Viscum album (assembly GCA_963277665.1). Classification (NCBI taxonomy): domain Eukaryota; kingdom Viridiplantae; phylum Streptophyta; class Magnoliopsida; order Santalales; family Viscaceae; genus Viscum; species Viscum album. Next base: position 376,896,938 of record OY728119.1, read on the forward strand.
TAAAGTGCAATATAATGAGAATTAAGATGCACTATTTTTTGGAATTCAAAATTTCAAAGGGTTGAGTATGTGTTTCCAATCTAATTTAATATACTGTTGCATCATGAGATTATGCTAGAACCAATTCCACTCGTGTTACCTCTATATAATAATCCAATGATCCAAAACAATTTGAGGTTACAGTGCATATTAAATCAACATTCCAATGGTTCCTAGAGGATAACAACTCAAGAATACGTTGATGAGCCAAGGATCATGAGAACTTAGAGAGTAAGGAATTTAAATTCATATTCAATCAATAGTTTTATCATGATAGAATGGCACTGGAAATATCCTAGGAGTTCATATGCCTATAATAAAGAATTCATATATTCATGGAATATGAAAATCGGTTCATTGAATTACTTTATTTTTCAGTATAGATGGTATCAGATGATAAATTGAAAGTTTGGTTGTTTGAAATGGGCCTTACACCTAACATATTATTCTAGTAATTTTTTTTGAAACTCCCCACCTATGTGGAACTGGAGGATCAAGATTTGATGGAGGAGATAGACCGGGGTTCGATGTCAAGAATGACTGATGACCCTTACATTCCAAGTGCAATAAAAGTAGAATTCATAAATAAGAAGTTAAAGTAAGATGATTTCAAATAGGGAGGTAGTAGTGATTCAAGTCATCCATCATAGTCCAATTTCTCCACCCAAATGGGGAGAAAATACCCAATTTTCTATCAATGTATAAAGGTTGGGAATGTGAAACCATCCTTATCTGACCCCCCAAGGATTTTCATGCTTATAAGAGTATCATCTATCTCCAATAGATTTTTATAACCAATCCCACTCAAAGAAGTGTTGTGGGATCTTCGGCCTTGAAGGGATCTCAAATGAAATCAGATTCCTTGAAAGTAATTGATCCCAAACCTCAAGTAAATGTAGGTATAAGTAGTTTATATTATTATAAGAATCATTTTAGGTTTGATCCCCACACTAGTGGTAGGCCTTAGTCTCTCTTCAAGGTAAGTCAATTATGTGGTGGATTAGGTTCCTGTAAAATACAATGCAGGGTCAGAGACAGTACAAGGTACCATTCTCATTGTATCATCTATTACTTCTTATTTATTTGAATCATGTTCCTATCACTTATTTATTTATTCTAATTTAATATATATAATAAATCTCCAATATTAAATTATTTCATATTTAATAGATATATTTATACCTATTGGGAATAAAAAAGAATACAACTTCAAATTCCCATAATTTTATATCTCTATCTTTGAAGTGGAGTTGGCATAGGATTTTCTCATTATCAAGATGGATCTCTTAGATATTATTCTCAATATGGATTAGATTATTTATTTCAAATGATTTATTAATATTTATCATTGGAGGATCATCTTTACTAATTAATATGGGTGCTCTCATTTGTTTCAAGGATAATGTAACCCAGTATCTATTAAGTGAGGACCACCTCTTCCTGATGCTATAAGGTTAATATTTGAGTTATAATCACTTTTAATGGAGTTTGATAAAGGTAATTCAAGGGGTGAGCTTCCTCTTATGGTTAGAGAGTTTCTTGAAGTGTTTCCAAATTACTTTTTGGGGTTATCACATGAGTGGGAAGTTTATTTCTCTATCAATTTGATTTACATTACACAAACAATTTCATTACTTTCATATCGTATGGCCCACATTGAGTTAATGAGGTTGAAGGTTTATTTAGATGATTTAGAATACAAAGTATTTATTTTCCCTAGTGTTTCTATTTTATGACTCTTTCCACCAGGACTTCCATCATAGGATCAACATCTTAGATAGTCGTGATCCTGAGATACTACATTCTCACTTTCCAAATGAGTGAACCCTTTACCACTATAGGATATGGTTTTGACTCCTTAATTGTAATAGAATTACAGAATGTCAGCCCATCCTTATATGTATTCCTCTATGGATCTTATTGTCTATTTTGGGTCACCCTCATAGATTTAAGACATGTTCGAAAATCTCAATCCTGAGGCCATGTTCAAGAGGACATGAGTTTATTACATCAATGACTACCTTAGTTGGGTGTACACCTTTTATTAGAGATAATGATTCTTTGGGATCCACAAAAAATATTTTTTATGTTGGGAATCTATGAATTTATTCTTCATGGTGGAAAATGATTTCATCCTATGCTAACTACATACGGAATATTATGTTGAGTACCCAAGGTATCATCTACTTGACACATGAGGAAAATTTTTATCATCATAAAGGAATACTAAGGTTGTTTCCTAGGGAAACCCTAGCTTGTAACCAGAGGCTGCTCATTATAATCAGATGAGGTATCTTGTGATTATTATAGAAGTCAACTTAGGCTTTTCACATAAGGATTCCTTGGATCATCACTAGAGGCATAATGTTCTTATCACACAAGTTAAGAATCTTAAGCCCATCACCTAAGGATATAATGAAGAGATCTCATTCTCACTATGTGTGATCCTTATTCTTAACATATAATTAATATTATGCTCATAACATAGTGAATCTAGTGCTCATCACACTAGGTAAGGAAATTACACTCATAACCTAATGAAAGAAGGAAGTGATACCATGTTCATCACATAAGTTTATTTGGATCTTCATATAAGGGATATCATGCTCATCACATGAGCCACCCTAGTATCATCACCTAGGATTGGGTTTCTGATGCATCAAGTGGGGGTTTTACTAAGATTATTAGTTAAGGTCTCTTCGTCTTGTCACACTAGAGAGTGTCATATTTTAAAGTATGGTGGGTAAGCTTCCTATACACACTCTTAAGGTATTGGTTTGATCACATGTTAATGTACAATGGGTAAACATCAACATAAAAACAAAACCTAAGGGAGAGGAGAAGTCAACATCTAGTGGGTATGATTGGTCATGGTTTAGAGTCTTGTGGGAATGCTAATGTCATGACCTGCCTTCACCAAAAGGAGGGAAGGGTCAGAAGATTTCAGGCCCTTCCTTCTTTAAGTTGAAGGAGAGATAATGACCCCCGAGACCCGCCTTCAATAGGTCCCGGAGTGGCGACTAGCACCAAGGGTATAGAAATTTCTCACAAATGGAAGGCATTACCTCTTTTTGTTTTATAAGATCAAGAGATAAGAAGATGAAACTCATCAACACCAAGGTAAAAGAAAAGTAAAGCCAAAAGTAAACCATTCCCACATGCATGTTCCAAAAGTAAATCCACAAAGTACAAAGGGTGACTACAAAGGTAAGTACCAAAAAAAAAAGCAACAACTGCAACCGCCCCAAAGGTCTGAGCTAGTATGGTCCTACGTGATCCCCGAAGTCCTATTGGAAACCTTAAAGTAGTTTTATATACGTAGGGTGAGCATACAAGTACACTCAGTAGGGAAAACCAATGACTCTGATGCACAAGTGGGGGAACGTGTTAAAGTCCCGTGAGAAAGAGGAATAAACCAAACACCTGTCAAGGTAAACTATCCACCCAAGCCTCACCAAGGCACACTCCCCAAATAAATAAAGTCAAGTAATATATATATTAATATCACATCGATGTTTGGGTACCCTGTGCCACTTTCCCACTGGTTATTGAGACATCCTATGCATCGGACCAATCCCGCCATTCTCACCGCAGTCCCACTGCCACAGCCGCCCGCACACACCTGGGCCACAACTATCACACGTAACCACGCCTGCAAACACCTAGGCCATAACAACCACCACCATGCCCGAAGACACCTCGGCCAGAAGATCCACTGCCATGCCCGAAGACACCTGGGCCTCATCCCGAAGACGCTTGGGAAACCACCTACCGCACACACCTGGCCAACCATCACACTGCCCCGCCCAAAGGTTCTTGGGCTAATAATGGACCTCAGGCCATCACATCCTGCCCGAAGATACTTGGGCTATCCGGGAAAGTGAGCAGAAAAGGAGCTAATAACCATCCACTAAGAATAGTGTTGGTAAAAACACCCTCCCCCATGAAATGGGGGGTGTCCAGTACTAAGTGCTCAACTTGGGTGGGGCGCGAATAAGAAACATAAAACTACAAGTATATATATATGTAACAAGTACTCACCCCAAACTAGGTTTTTCTTCAGACGACCTACAGATTACGAAAGCTCTCAAGTCCGAGTCACAACTCTCTCCAACAAAACCCATTTGTCCCATTCTTGTTTTCATGTTCAGTAATAATGTTCAAAAGTTTATGCACTACTGGGCAGCTAACACCATAAGCATAACCAAGGAAAGGAATCCAGCCAATCGTCAATTTAAACATTCACACCCGGTTCTCTTGTATAGTCACAACAACAAAGGAAAAGTGAGAACCCTCGAAGTCCTAGAACCAGACAACCCCGAGACACTGCCCCGTGTCCCCCGAAATGGTTTCTCATCAACAGAGGATCCCACCATAATTCGTGATATAAACAAGTACCCACCCGGTCTTAAAACTGACAACCACCGAATCCATACCAATAGGGAATCCCATCCCCAATGTCACACAACCACCGAGAGTATAAAGACAGGGGATCCCATCCCCTCCCACATCTCCAGCAATCGGCCCGAAAATAAAACAACCAACTACCACCACCAACACAAGTTAGGGCCTTGCCGGTATTTTCATATTTATAAGATTTAACACACACCATGATTTCAATTCCATGTTTTGACCGGGGTTAGCATAGAAGGGATTGATCCTGGTGCTTCAATTTATTTGGCGGATATACGTGATTAACCAATTTACTTTTCACAACAGGAGTTTACAACCACAAACAAGCCATTTAAAACATCATCAGGGGTTCATTAGTGCACAAACAACGACCACCAACGAACTCGATTTTTAGAAGGCGTAAGCCAGAACAACTCAGAAAGAAGATCATAATATAAAATGGCATTAACGATCACAGCCCCCCTTCTTTCTTTACAGGATTCGTTCATTATCTTTAATTAGGTCTTGTTTATCCAATTATACAGGATCAAAAGCATGCCCACCCTGCATGATACACAAAAGAGAGAGGCGAAGGATAAATTCCATACTTGCTGATCGACGATCGATGCTTAGGCCGGGCGTGAAACTTTACGGATAACGATGCGGCGCGCCCGATGCACCAGAAGCTGTTCGTGAAAATCCGTGATCGAGGAAAGGAGAAACCACGGCTAACCATTAGTTTATAAGGGATGCAGACGGTTGAGGTGAGAACGTGAAACCGCGTAAGGCGCAGGGGTCGTGGGTTGACCACGCGGCTGGGCAGTTACACACCGAGGTATCTTGGTATTTTTAGGAATTAACTATGGGCCTTAAATGGTTTTAAAAGGAGTAAAAGAATTAATTTACGTCGAAACTTACGTTGTGGGTGCGAAAAAGTCAGGTACTAGAAAAAGAACGAAAAGCTCGGCGAGGGGACACGGTGCCACCGTCACAGTGTCACCCTCACGGTGCCACTGTTTTGGTGGATCCTCACTTTTGGCAAAGTAATGGTCTAGGAGGGTCCGGGCCATTACCTTAGATACATCTTAAACGATTCTCGTCCTCGAGAATCAAAACAAACCAAGAAGGAAAGAGAGGGTCCGAACAACCACCTCGAAAGATAACTCTTAGAAGTGAAGCCATGCTAACCAAAAACACTTCTCTGTCAAGAACCAAGCAACATACCATGCCAAACTGCCCAGGCATGTGGGTTGGGGAGTCTCATCCCCCATGTCAAGAAACTATCCACTTTGGGCGGCACTGACTCGCCCGCATGGGTTTAATCACATCCACCTTAATACGTCTTGATTAGGGGTCGGGTTTTCTCCTCCCCCATAGCCAGGGATTTTCACACACAATCAGAAGAAAGAAAACTAGTACATTTCATAGCCAAAAGACAAAACGTTCTACCACAACAGGTACAACAAGGAACAAAACTCAAAACAAATCTGGGTACTTGGTACGCATCTGTGCTTCCCTCTCCCACGTACTCTCCTCAAGCCCACCATGTCTACACAACACACAAACCAAGGGAATGGTTCGCCCACGAAGCACCTTCTTCTTGTGATCCTCGATAATCACTGGTCTCTCCACAAAGGTCACGCCGTCCTCGACGTCCAACTCACCCAAATCAAGGATGTGTGAATCATCATGCAGATACCGATGGAGCTAGGACACATGGAAGACACCATGTATCCTCAGTAGCGGCGGTGGAAATGCAAGCTGATAAGCCACCTCGCCGACCCGCCGCAACACTTCGAAGGGTCCGATAAACCTGGGGGAAAGCTTACTCCCCTTGCCGAACCTCCGATGCCCACGCCGAGGGGAGACCTTCAAGAACACGTGGTCCCCAACCTAAAACTCCAAGGACCTCCTCCTGGTATCATCATACGACTTCTGTCGGTCCTGGGCCGCCTTCATCCTTTCTCGTATGAGTTGAACCTTCTCTGTCGTGCTCTGCACCACTTCCGAGCCAAGGATTCCTGCCTCCCCTACTTAGGCCCAACACACAGGTGAATGGCATGGCCTCCCGTACAAGGCTTCAAACGGGTCCATGCCAATGGTAGAGTGATAGCTATTATTGTAGGCGAACTCTACCAGGGGCAAGTGTCGCACCCATGATCCTCCTGAGTCCAGAACACATGCCCGCAGCATATCCTCCAAGGTCTGGATGGTGCACTCTGTTTGTCCATCTGTCTGGGGATGGAAAGCAGTGCTAAGGCATAACTGGGTGCCAAATGCATGCTACAATCCTCTCCAGACTCGCAAGGTAAACTGTTCATCCCTATCTGAGACTATAGAACTCGGAACTCTATGAAACCGCACCACCTCATCCATGTACTTTCGTGCAAAAGTATCTACTGCACTCGACTCCCTGATTTCCAGAAAGTGAGCCGATTTCGTCAACCTGTCCACTACCACCCAGATGGCGTCGTATCCCCCTTGGACCTTGGGTAGTCCCGTGACGAAATCCATCGAGATGTCATCCTACTTCCACTCGGGGAAATCTAGAGACTTCAGTAGGCCGCCTGGAACTTGGTGTTCATCCTTCACTTGCTGACACACTAAGCACTTGGCCAAAAACTCTGCCACCGTTCGCTTAACTCCGGGCCACCAGAATTGCCTCTTCAGTCCCTGGTACATCTTGGAAACTCCTGGGTGTACCGCCAAGGGTGAGTTGTGGAACTCACTGAGAACCTTGTCTCGCATCGCTCCTAGAACAAACAACCTTTTCTGGAAAAGAATCCCGTTCTGACCATCCTCTGTCCATCCTTCCAGAGCATTGCCCTGGTCAACTCGGTCACGCATCACTTCGCACTCCGGGTCTCCCCACTGAGACTCCTCCACTTGTCGAAACATAGATGACTGCACTATCATCTGATATATGCAACCTCTGCCGCTATCCATCTTCACATCTAGGTGTAAGGAAGCCAACTCCTCCATTGCCTTCCAGGCGTCCGCTGACTCTCGGACCTCATCCTTCTGCGTCCTCCTGCTCAAGGCATCGACCACCACATTACCCTTTCCCTTAGTATAAGAGATCTCGAAGTCGTAATCCTAGAGGAACTCCACTCATCTCTGTTGTTGCAAGTTTAAGTCCTGCTAGGAGAAGATATACCTCAAGATTTTGTGATCCGTGAAGACCACAAAGTGCTCCCCGATGAGGTAGTTCCGCCATAACCTTAGCGCAAAAATGACCGCTGCAAGCTACAGGTCGTGGGTAGCGTAATTACGCTCATGAGGGCGTAGCTGCCTGGACCCATAAGAGATCAACCCTTGTCGCTGCATCAACACACATCCCAGGCCCTGTCCTAAAGCATCGCAGAATACCTCATAAGTCGCCCCTTCTTCTGGTAATCTCAAAACTGGGGCACTAACCAACTTCTCTTTCAGATAACTGAAGGCTGACTCGCACTGCTCACTCCACCCGAAAACCTGGTCCTTCTTGGTAAGGGCTGTCAAAGGGGCTACTACTTGGGAGAAGTTGGGTACGAACCTCCGATAGTAACCTGCCAGCCCAAGGAAACTACGGTCCTCTGCCACATTCTTGGGTGCTGCCCAAGAAACAACCGCCTCAACTTTTGATGGGTCCACCGCTACCCCCTGCTCGGACACCACGTGCCTGAGGAAGTGCACTTATCGTGTCCAGAACATGCATTTCGACAACTTCCCATAGAGATGATGATGTCGGAGGACCTCCAAAACTATCCTCAGGTGCTCTGCATGGTCCTCCTCTGATCCTGAGTAGACCAGGATTTCGTTGATGAACACAACCACGAACTGATCCATGTACTCCCGGAAGATGGAGTTCATAAGCCCCATTAACACAGCTGGGGAATTCGTAACACCAAAGGGCATGAATAAGAACTCAAAGTGTCCATATCTGTACCTGAACACCGTCTTCGGGATGTCTCCCTCCTTCACTCCTAGCTGGTGGTACCCAGACCGCAGGTCGATCTTCGAGAACCATCCTGCCTCTTTCAATTGGTCGAAAAGACCGTCTATCCTTGGAAAAAGGTAGCGATTCTTGATCGTCACCTGATTCAGCCTCCTGTAGTGTATGCACAACCTGAGACCACCGTCTTCCTTCTTTGCGAACAAGACTGGAGCACCCCACAGTGACGCACTCGGGCCAACATAACCCCTCTTTATCAGATCGTCAATCTGGATCCGCAACTCCCGTAGCTCTGAAGGCGCTATCCGGTAAGGAGCCATCAAGATTGGTCGAGCACTAGGCTGCAGATCTATCCCAAACTCGATATCACGCTGAGGGGGTAGAGTCGTCACCTCCTCAGGGAAGACGTCCATAAACTCACGGACGATCTCTGGCACTTCCACCATTTCAGCATCTACTGATTCCACTGTCAGCTCGGCCAACAAGGAGAGGTGGGGTTCCTCTCGCCTGTTTCCCTTATGACTGCTCCGCTCGCCGGTGAAGGTAACACGCTGGTCGTCCGAGTCCGAGAACACCACCCTTCTTCAGAAACAGTCGATGACGGCACACACAGAAAATAGCCAGTCGATGCCTAGGATGACATCGTATGGTTGAATCTGCAGTAGAAGAAGATCTCTAACAGACTGATGTGGTCCTATCATCAGTCTACATCCTCGACAAACAAACAACAAGTTGGTCTGACCTTCGACTGGTGTGCTCAACACCAGGGGCACTCGAAGTATCCCGGCATCTAGACCCAAGGCACGAGCTAGACTGGGTGCAACAAAGGAGTGCGAAGCTCCGGTATCGAACCAAGCATAAGAAAGAGTGCTAAACAAACTGATCGTACCTCGGACAACCTCTGGCCCTGCTGGAACTGCTGCCTCTGCGGCGTGTAACTGTCCACGCCCAGCTCCCCTGCCCCTCGGCTGTCGGCCACCTCCCCGACCATGACCCGATCGAGGTCCCTGAGGAGCGCCCTGAGGTCGACCTCCTCCTCCTACGTCTTCCCTCAGAGGAGCGGGAGCTCGCTCTCCCTGCTGCTGGAAAGGTCTGGCTGAAAATTGCTGCTGGGGCGGGTGGTGGGGTTGTCCACCACCGCCGTGCTGCACCCGGTCCGGGCACTGACTCCGGAGATGTCTAGGGATCCCACAGATGAAGCACCGCGGTCCCGGGCCCGATGGAAAAGGGCTAGGGCCGGGGGAACGAAACTGAAACCGCTGCGGTCTATTCCCTGCTGGTCGGAACTTGGAGGGTCCTGATGCTAGAGGCCTGGTGCTGATGGCCTTCCCCTTCGATGGTCCCAGCTAGATCCCCTTTCGTGACCCTCCTCCTAGAGCATGCATCGTCTCCACCACTTCGGCTTTTTTCTGGACCTCCAAGTACGTCGGAAGGGTGAAGGGAGTAACAGCATACTGGAGGGAGGGTCGGGGCGCCTCCTCTAAACATCTTGCCCAAGACTCCTCGTCGGGAAAGAGGTCTGGAGAAAAACGTAGGAGGTCCTTGAACTTTATCCCTAGCTCCCTCACGGGCATACTCTCATGCTGGAGGGAGAGTAGTTTTTGCCTTTTTTCTGCCTTCATCGTCGAGGATAGGAATTCTACCTGGAACTCCCTCTCCAAATCCGCCCAAGCCACCTCAGACTCTCTCCTCTCCCCCGAGTGAAGCGTCCACCATTGACGCGACGCTCCCCACATCTGGCTGACGGCCAGAGGAACCAAGTACTCAGTCGGGGCCCGAATTAGGCCGAAAGCTATAACTAGCTCCTCTAGCTAGCCTTCCGTCTTCATGTCGGAGGTGCTGCCCTCATACTTCTCGAGGGCCTATCGCTGGAAGGCCCGAAGAGTCTTCTACCACTGGTCGTCCACTTCCTCTCGATCAGCTCTCTGCCGATCGGCCAAAGTAGTCTCCGGGGCCTCGATCGCTTGTACCACACATGGTCGCCTTCCAGGTGCCATAGCTGCAAGGTGAACAAGGAAAGCCTAATCCCAAGTAGTGCAGAATATCGTCTTCGAAACTTCTTAAAATTTTAATTTATTCTTAATTCCCAAGACATCCCAGAAACACAAGAACACAAGTAATTATGATGCATGTACCTTTCCTAGGGTCTCTACCCTACAATCAGAGTGGCCTCACTTGGTCGTTCGGTAGGTCCAGAGTCCTTGCATCGGATCACGGGGGGCCCTAAAAATCTCATGTCCTAGCCAGTCTTCCCTGGCCTAATTCACACTCCAAGGTCACCCAACACTGTTTCCTTACCATCCCATGCAATCCTCACTATGCCTAACTCCAGACTCCATCCTATCTCTCAACCTCTTCCTCTGATACCATTCTGTCACAACCCACCTTCACCAAAAAGTGGAAAGGGTCAGCAGATTGCTAGGCCCTTCCTTCTTTAAGTTGAAGGAGAGATAATGACCCCCGAGACCCGCCTTCGATAGGTCCCGGAGTGGCGACTAACACCAAGGGTATAGAAATTTCTCACAAATGGAAGACATTACCCCTTTTTGTTTTATAAGATCGAGAGATAAGATGATGAAACTCATCAACACCAAGGTAAAAGAAAAGTAAAGCCAAAAGTAAACCATTCCCACATGCATGTTCCAAAAGTAAATCCACAAAGTACAAAAGGTGACTACAAAGGTAAGTAACAAAAAAAAAGAAAACCAACAACTGCAACCGCCCCAAAGGTCCGAGCTAGTATGGTCCTGCATGATCCCCAAAGTCCTCCTGGAAACCTGAAAGAAGTTTTATATACGTAGGGTGAGCATACAAGTACAACCAGTAGGGAAAACCAATGACTCTCGTGCACAAGTGGGGGAACGTGCTAAAGTCCTGTGAGAAAAAGGAATAAACCAAACACCTGTCATGGTAAACTATCCACCCAAGCCTCACCAAGGCACACTCCCCAAATAACGCAAGTCAAGTAATATATATATTAAGAGCACATCAATGTTTGGGTACCCCACGCCACTTTCCCGCTGGTTATTGAGACATCCTACGCATCAGACCAATCCCGCCATTCTCACCGCAGTCCCACTGCCACACCTGCCCGCACACACCTGGGCCACAACCACACACAGTCCCACTGCTGAAATCCAGCCCGCACACCCCTGGGCCACAACTGTGACACGTAACCACGCCTGCAAACACCTAGGCCATAACAACCACCACCACGCCTGAAGACAGCCGGGCCAGAAGATCCACTGCCACGCCCGAAGACACCCGAGCCTCATCCCGAAGATGCTTGGGAAACCACCTGCCACACGCACCTGACCAACCGTCACACTGCCCCGCCCAAAGGTTCTTGGGCTAATAATGGACCTCATGCCATCACAGCCTGCCCAAAGATACTTGGGCTATCCGGGAAAGGGAGCAGAAAAGGAGCTAATAACCAGCCACTAAGAATAGTGTTGGGAAAAACACCCTCCCCCATGAAATGGGGGTGTTCGGCACAAAGTGCTCAACTTGGGTGGGGCGCGAATAATAAACACAAAACTACAAGTATATATATAAGTAACAAGCACTCACCCCAAACTAGGTTTTTCTTCAGACGACCTACAGATTACGAAAGCTCTCAAGTCCGAGTCACAACTCTCGCCAACAAAACCCATTTGTCCCATTCTTGTTTTCATGTTCAGTAATAATGTTCAAAAGTTTATGCACTATTGGGTAGCTAAAACCATAAGCATAACCAAGGAAAGGAATCCAGCCAATCGTCAATTTAAACATTCACACCCGGTTCTCTTGTATAGTGATAACAACAAAGGAAAAGTGAGAACCCTAGAAGTCCTGGAACCAGACAACCCTGAGACACTGCCTCGTGTCTCCCAAAATGGTTTCTCATCAACAGAGGATCCCACCCCAATTCGTGATATAAACAAGTACCTACCTGATCTTAAAAATCACAACCACCGAATCCATACCAAAAGGACATCCCATCCTCAATGTCACACAACCACCGAGAGTATAAAGACAAGGGATCCCATCCCCTCCCACATCTCCAGCAATCGGCCTGAAAAGAAAACAACCAACTACCACCACCAACACAAGTCAGGGCCTTGACGGTATTTTCAGATTTATAAGATTTAACACACTCCATGATTTCAATTCCATGTTTTGATCGGGGTTAGCACAGAAGGGATTGATCATGGTGCTTCAATTTATTTGGCGGATATACATGATTGACCAATTTACTTTTCACAGCATGATTTTACAACCACAAACAATCCATTTAAAACATCAGCAGGGGTTCATTAGTGCACAAACAACGACCACCAACGGCCTCGATTTTCAGAAGGCGTAAGCTAGCACAACTCAGAAAGAAGATCATAATATAAAATGGCATCAACAATCACAACCCCCATTCTTTCTTTACAAGATTCGTTCATTATCTTTAATTAGGTCTGGTTTATCCAATTCTACAGGATCAAAATCACGCCCACCCCTCATGATACACAAAAGAGAGAGGTGAAGGAGAAATTCCCTACTTGATGATCGACGATCGACGCTTAGGTCGGGCATGGAACTTTACGAATAACGATGCAGTGTGACCGATGCACCAGAAGCTGTTCTTGAAAATCCGCGATCGAGGAAAGGATAAACCACAGCTAACCCTTAGTTTATAAGGGCCACAGACGATTGAGGTGAGAACGCGAAACCGCGTAAGGCGCGTGGGTCGTGGGTTGACCACGTGGCTGGGAAGTTACACACAGAGGTCTCTCGGGATTTTTAGGAATTAATTATGGGATTTAAATATTTTTAAAAGGAGTAAAAGAATTAATTTACGTCGAAACTTATGTTGTGGGAGCGGAAAATTCAGGTACTAGAAAAATAACGAAAAGCTTGGCGAGGGGACACTGTTCCACTGTCACGGTGTCACCCTCACGGTGCCAACCTCACGGTGCCACCGTCACGGTGCCACCGTCACGGTGTCACCCTCACAGTGCCACTGTTTTGGTGGAGCCTCACTTTTGGAAAAGTAATGGGCCAGGAGGGTCCAAGCCATTACAACTAATGGTTTAAAATCTAGTGAGGACTTGAGTATTTTGGTGAGATTATTGGTATAATCAAGTAAGATAATCAAGATTTAGAGAGATCACTTCTCGAGGGAGATATTGAATTATAATGATGTCAGTATTGGACCTCAAAGAGGATTCCTACATACATTATTGGAAAACAGTGATTAAAACCTACATAGTTTGAGGTTTATAGTTTAATGTTATGTGATAGGACCATAACATGCAGTTTAAAATATTGTGGTAAGTATTCTTGTTTCCTAAAAGTAGTGAAAACAAGATATTTTTTGGGTCTAATGATTTGGGATACCTAGAGGATGAGGATCTTTACATGATCCATCTCATTATTTTTACAAGGTTCATCCTAGGACATCACTCAAAGAATCCTATATTTATCCCATATGGTAAGATATAGTTTAACATCATATTCCATAGATGTAGGTTTCAATTTAACATCTTACTCTAAGGAATATTTTTTAGTTTAAAAAATTTCACTGAGGATATACATGTTGCAAAAAATAAAACAATGAAAGATGGATTGGGGCTTATGCATAAATCTTCCCAAGGGAGAGAATGGATTATTCTGTGGAATGGGGTGGTTTCCCTTGATGATGTTATAAATAGGGCCTATACGTAATAGGAGTCCCACATGTTTCTCTGGTTTTGGGAGAGAAAGAGTGGGGATTATACACTTGTGTTTTTTTTCATCTAGTAATTGTGAGAAACTAATATGGATGCTTCCTCATACACACCTGGTGTAAAGGATCTTGTGATTAGTGTAAATATTCTTAGGAGTAAAAGATAAGGGGATTTTCCTAACCATGATTGATGAAAACTTATTAAGAAAAGGGGTCTTAAACACTAGTTGTGTGTATGTATTTTTCAAGAGTAATCTCGAATTGAGTAGATGTGGGGACCATGAGTTCTCAACATTCACAAAAATATTTTTTAAAATGGAGGCATCAAATGAGATTCCCTAGTATGAGGTTATTGAAACTTGGGAGTTGTGTTAACACTTGGAATTTTAAAATACAAGGGATCTAGAACAAGGATGCTCCATGGATGTCCAAGGTAAGGGTTTTACATGAGTTGAGTGTTGCATGAAACATATATTTGTGTGAAACATTTTATTCTAGAATAAATTATATTCTTAATTGATGAAAGTTTCATAAAAAAATCTCAACATTATCCAATATATTAAAGAACCTATGTGATGTTTTATCATGGAGGTTTCTCACCTTCAGGAATCCATGGGTGTCTTTAATTTCACAAGTTCACAAAAAAGGATTTTTGTGAGGTGAAAGTGTAACCCTTAACTTTCAGAGGTCAATACCAAGAAATGAGTAGTGATGTAGTATTTGTGGGAATTTTAGATCATTGAATTTTGTTATTTCATGAAACTCTTACACAATCACATAACTTTGGGGTTGAGTGAAAATATGATTTTGATATGTGAACTTTAGAGTTACACGAGCTTCAAGACTTTTCCTTTTAGAGGAGGTCTCTAACATGCAGGGAAGTTTATACTTTCACAACACCTCAAGTCTCCAGTTCACACAACTTAGGTTGACCATTTCCTATAAATACGGGGAGGGGGAATAATACAAACCATGATATTTCATGAAAGATTATTTATTCCTATATTTTCATGATACTAAGACTTTTTTGAACTCCCTACGATTCAAATACTTATTGTTTATGCTACTCATATTTATGAAAATCAAGTTTAGTGAGAACATTTTATATGAACCATTCTTTGTTCAATCAATAGTACAAAATTTCCCAAAGTAGGCCTGTATGAAGGATACTTGCATGATGAAACTAAAAGTTGTGCATACACATCACAAAGGACCTATGAATTTATCTCCTAAATTATGAAGACAATCAGAGGGCATTTTCTTGGTTTTTAGTGAGTGAAATATTTTGATCTAAAATGTTGATTTTAAACTGATAACGGACACTTTTAGTCATACTAGTCACACCATGCATCAGATTGAGGTAAGGTCAATTCCTACACATAAAACATTACTCATGGATCATTACCTTAAAGTATCAAAACAATCCAAATGGGATTTCTTGGTTTCCAATTTGTCACTTGTTCTTTTTGCTTAAATTAGTGTCAATTTTAAATAAAAACACATTTGGATTTATACCAGTCACATAGTTCATCATATTGAGGTGTGGTTGATTCCTACATGTCACAAATGACTCTTGTATCTTTTTTATAAGGTATCAAAACAATCCATATGTGTTTTCTCAGTTTTCAGTATGTTCGTTGTGTTTTTTACTAAAATATCATTTCAAACCAGAAGCATGATTTTTGAGTAATACCGGTCACATCATTTGTTGTTTTGATGTGATACTACTTCATACACGTCATAAAGGACTTAAGAATCACTGTCCTAAATTATGAAGAAAATCAGAAAGCATTTTCTTGATTTTTAGTGAGTGACACATTTTGAGCTAAAATGTAAAATTTAAACTGATAACAGACACTTTTAGTCATACTGGTCACACTGTGTGTCATATTGAGGTGTAGTTGATTCCTACACATCAAAAATGAATCCTGGGTCATTTTAATAAATTATTCAAACAATCTGAATAAATTTTCTCAGTTTTCAGTATATCAGTTGTTCTTTTTACTTAAATTAATGTCAATTTTAAATAAAAAGACACATTCAGATTTATAACGGTCACATAGTGTGTTGTATTTAGGTTGGGTTAGTTACTACATGGCAAAAATGACTCATGGATCATTTTAGAAAATTATAAAAACAGTTCGAATGCATTTTATTGGTTTCCCGTTTTCCAATTGTGTTTTTTTACTAAAATTAATGTCAATTTTAAATAAAAAAGACAATTTGAGTCATACTGGTCACACCATGCATCAGATTAATGTTTGGTTGAAGCCTACACGTCCAAAATGACTTATAGATCATTTTCCAAAAGTATCAAAACAATCCAAATGCATTTTCTTAGTTTTTAGTATGGCAATTGTGTGTTTTTACTAAAATATCATTTCAAATTGGAAACATGCATTTTGAGTCATACCAGTCGTATCGTGCATCGATTTGATATGAAATTTCTTCATGCACATCACAAAGAACTTATGAATCATTATCCTAAATTATGAAGACAATCAGAGTGAGTTTTTTTGGTTTTCAATGTGTGACACGTTTTGAGCTAAAATGTCAATTTTAAACAGATAACAGACACTTTTAGTCATATTGGTCACACCATTCGTCGGATTGAGTTATGGTTGATTCCTACACATCAAAAATTACTTATAGATCATTGTCCTAAAG
Organism: Viscum album; assembly: GCA_963277665.1. Taxonomy (NCBI): domain Eukaryota; kingdom Viridiplantae; phylum Streptophyta; class Magnoliopsida; order Santalales; family Viscaceae; genus Viscum; species Viscum album. The sequence goes on from OY728119.1 coordinate 376,913,665, forward strand.
TATAAAAACAATATGAATTTGTTTTCTTAGTTTTTAGTATGTCACTTATCATTTTTCTAAATTTATTGTTAATTTAATATAAAAATACCCACTTAAAGTCATAATGGTCACACCATGTGTCGGATTTAGGTGTAGTTTATTCCTACATGTCACAAATTAATTATGGTTCATTATCCTAATGTATAAAATAAATCCTAATGTGTTTTATCAGATTTTAGAATGTTGCTTTTTCTTTCTACTAAAAATACTGACAATTTTAAATAAAAATAGACACTTCAAGTAATACCGGTCACATTTTTATGTTATTTGTGTAAATTATTCCATCAGGTATACCAGCCATTTGTTTTTAAAAAAATCAATATCATCTTCTGAATAGGATTCTTTTTTAAAATCATGGTAGTACTGAAAAAATAAAAATACACAAAATATTAATAAATATTTTAAATGAAATAGTAATAATCTTTGAAAATACCTCTCTAGGGATGTTGGTTTGTTCATCGAATTTGATCTCTTTCATAAATTTACAAACATAATAACCAAAATCTTTTTCATTTTTTTGTTGTGTATACTGTTGAAATATTGAGAAAAATAAGTAATTTTTTTATATGTGTTTGGATAATGAAATATTATTATATATACCCTAATACTTATCTGGTCATAGTACTTGCGATGTTCCTTGTCCTTTTCCCCTGGCCTCATTTCATGATGTAGACGATATCCATGCACTACCCTATCATAACAAAATCCTCATTAAAAGATAATATAAATTATATAACTAGATGTTTAGTTATTAAATGTTGAATGTAGTGTATTACAAATTGAAAAATTCCATCATGTGTGGTCCGTTTTTTGGATATCCATACATTGAATACAAGAAATAAATCATTGGAGTATCCAAATTGACTGTAATGATCATCCAATACTACCTAAAAACACAAAAAGTAATAAGTAATGAAATAAATTAAATTTTGATATGATTAAATTTTAGAGTTTTACCCCTACATTGTGGAATTAAGAAGATTCTATCATCCGTATTTTTTTTGTTAAATGATTTGAGTAGGCATGCCACTATTTCACCCTCTTTATCATATTCTATTTTTTATTCTACAGAGTTGATGTAAAGACTAATGAGTCCAAAAAAATCACAAGGAAATCCCTTCAATTGTTTTTCAAATATATGCCTGCGAAAAATATGAAATTTATTTAGTCATAATTATTATAGTATATTAACTTTTGGAAAATCAAATCATAAAAACATAACTCATGTGTAAATTTACAACTGATCCACCTAGCCAATCATACGTTAGGATTTCACTTACATTATCAACACTAAGGAAATCAGGATCTTCCCCTCTGTACATATTTTCATCAAAAACAATTGTGTGAGTACTATCATATTTTAACTTTATATCCACATGAGCCTGTAATGATAATAAATATAGATATAGAATGGTCAATTTTAAGGTGCTTTTGGTAGATTGTTTTTATTGGTTGGTTGATAATTGATATGGTTTTGATCCTTTCCTTATTTCCACCCACTTTCTTGTGTTTGTCCGTAATAACATTTATCAATTCAGACCTTTTTTCATTAAATTTTAAAGTTTTATATTGAAAAATAAATTGGGAGTGAATACCTCCTTGTCGACATGTTTTTTTAAAATCTGTGATGGCCATGTGATGAAGGTTACAAGATCTTGTTCGACCTTATGAATATATTCATCATCAATTGAAATAGGTAGCTTGTCACTCAAATCATCAGCTACATTAATCAATACTTTGACATGACCTGTGTCACGACCCGCCCTCGGGGTCCGAGCCGTGACTACCCCAAGCCCGCCTTCCATAGGCCAGGGGCTGGCGACTAGCACCAAGGCGTAAATCCCGGTAAAAAGGGAAGGCATTGCCTTTGAAAAGAAAACACACACCACAGAGTAAACAAGCGGAAGGTAATCACTAAGAAAGCAGAGAACAACTGAAAGTGCGGAAAAGTAAATGGGCCAGAATACAAACCCAAACTGAAAGTAAAGTACAACTCGAAAAGGGAAAAAAACAGCAACTGAAAAGTAAAGCCGCTACTCCGAGCTGTCCACTGGAAATCCCACCTGAAGGGTGGGTACAGATAGCTCCTCTGCTCCACGGGTCCCGCCGTCCGCTCCGAGCACGTCCCGCCCAGTGGTCCACCTCCGGGTACCGTCCCGCTCTGCAAGCCTCAGCTAAGGTCAACGCTGTCCGTCGTCTGCAACCAACACAACGAAGTGCGGGCAAAGCCCGTGCAGGGGTGAGTATAAGCTACTCAGTAGGGACCCCGAGACCCCTGAAGGTCTCTCAAATCCACAAAGGATAAACCACGAAGAAAAGTACAATCACGAAGTAACAACCGACACTGCTTAGGTATATGCCCATACATATACCTAAGTCATCAATTCAAATACACTCCAACCTCCGAGCCCAAGTACAACTCAGTCCACGCAGGAAAGTATACGTATTCCACATAGGAAAGCAAAATATAATCCACACAGGATTGCACAACACAATCCACACAGGAAAACAACAGGATTCAGCTCACACAGGTATACTTTTTCAAGGACGATAAAGATGATCACTGATCCATCTAAATCGTCGGACCCACGAAGGATCGATAGGTAACTAACCCCCGCAGAAGACCCACACAGGATCGGGCTCACACAGAACCTGTAGGCGCTGGCTCACACAGAACCGCTGAGCGCAAGGACCCACACAGGATCGGGCTCACACAGAACCTGTAGCACTGATCCACGTAGGATCGCTGAGTGCTGTAGTCGTCGTCGTCGAATCCACACAGGATCTCTGTACTGTCGTCGCCAAATCCACACAGGATCTCTGTACTGTCGTCGTCTAATCCACACAGGATCTCTGTACTGTCGTCGTCAAATCCACACAGGATCTCTGTACTGTCGTCGTCAAATCCACACAGGATCTCTGTACTGTCGTCGTCGCAGTCACAGTAGCAGTCGTAGCAGTAAAACAGTCGCAGCCAGCACTAGGGTTCCCGCACACAGCAAGCTCGTACGGAGGGTCCGCTCCACGAGCCGAGAGGCTGATACATCAACTGTCACGAAGACCGAAGTTGATGTATCCAAAAGTTCCGTATCGTCAACAGGAACTCAACGCAACAGACGGCGCGTCGATCGGACGCCCGGTCTGAGAGTTATTGGCATTTTCGTCTCCGGGGCCCGGTTGGTTTTTAAGGCAAAACCAACCCGACCGTACTCCACCTGCGTCCAAACCTCGGGCGGAGTATGCCAAAAGATCCGTCTCACTAAGAGGAACACTACGCGTCTGACGGCACGTCAATCGGACGTCCGTAGCTCAAGATATGAGTGTTTCCGCTCCGAAGGCCCGGTTGGTTTCGTGAACGAACCAACCCGGCCGAACTCAAAGTAAACCGAAACCTTGAGTGCGATATACCGAAACGACCGTCTCGATCCAAGGATCGCGTTGCCGCAGACGGTTCGTCATTCGGAGGTCCGAGGCTCAAGTTATGAGCGAAAAACCAAAACTGGTCCGAAACGGGGGGGTCCGGGTCCGGGCCGACCCGGCCCGACCCCCCCCCCCCCCGGGGGTGGCGCGGCGGCGGCGCGGCGGCCGGCGGCGGCGGCGACGGCGGCGCGGCGGCGGCGGGCCGCGTGGCGGCGGCGGGCCGCGTGGCGGCGGCGGGCCGCGTGGCGCGGTGGCGGCGGGCCGCGTGGCGGCGGCAGCGGCGGGCCGCGCTGGCGGCGGCGGGCCGCGTGGCGGCGGCAGCGGCGGGCCGCGCTGGCGGCGGCGGGCCGCGTGGCGGCGGCAGCGGCGGGCCGCGCTGGCGGCGGCGGGTGCCGCACGGGGTGGTCACGCGGGGGGCTTGATTGCCCCCGCGTTTTTCTCAAGCGGCACGGCTCATGGCCGTGCCTTTGCCAAAAAAAACGGCCCCCCACATAAGGGGGCCGGCTGGAACGAACCGGGGGGGCTTTGCCCCCCCCCCTCCTTTAAAGAACCGCCCCCCTCATTAAGAGGGGGGTCTTGAAGAACCGGCCGGGGGTTTAATCCCCCGGCTTTTATGACATCCGGCCGGCCGCTGGCCGGCCGGTTTTTACCAACGGGACCGGAATTTCCGGTCCCGCCCTCGACTCCCGACGCCGGCGGCACGGCCGCCGGTCTTTCCTTCCGCCGCGGCCCGGAACCGGCCGCGGTCTCCTCGTCTCACCGCGGCCCGGAACCGGCCGCGGTGTTCGTCGTCCGGCGCGGTGCGACGGCACCGCGCCCCTTTCGTCGTGCCATGAATCCTCCCAACGCGGCGCGACGGCGTCGCGTTCTTGAAATCTCTCCTCGGCGAAGCGCGACGGTATTGCGGAAATCATAAGCATGTTCATCCGCGTGGTGCGACGGCACCACGCCTCTTGCTTCCACCCGCATGAATCAACATGAACGAAGGAGGGGGTTTCGGCCGTGTTCGTGCGGTCCGACTCCCCTCGCGTTAACAAATAACATAACTAAAAAGTCTCACGTTTAGTCATGCTAAAATCCACGATTCAGGAATGGAATAAAATAATTAATAAAAACATCCCCTACCTCGGGTTTGAGATTCAAAGAAATCCTCTACGTTCCGCGGAAGACGGCGTCGCGGAATTCAGGCGTCGCGGTCGTCGTTCGTCAAATCCGTTGACGAAGATTTACGTCCGATGCGACACGTTGTTGGCGGATCTTCGTTTGCCGACGAAGAAGGTCCGAAGAGGAAGCAGAGGTCCGAAGATACTAGGTCTCCGAGTCGATGATCCTTGACGAAGAGTTGTCGTTCTTCGTTGAGGATGAAGACGTTCTTCGTTCTTCGTCAGAGCTTGGAGATGAAGGAAAAGCTCTCCCAAGACAAACAAAGAACCCTCAATAAAATAAGAATACCACTTATTTTATTAACACACAACTCAAAAGGATTTCAAATGTTTGAAATTCAAAAGAGTTAACTCCCAAAAATTAAATTAAGTAACTTAAGCCATTAAAGAGGGGGGTTAAGTATGTTGAGAGAATTTGAAAAGAAAAGGGGGTTCGTGTGGGCCCCACCACACTTAATCCTCCCAAGGGAGGTTAAGTGGGTGTGGGTCCCACTTCCAACCACCTTTGATAGGTTTTTAAATAAGTTAAAACAAAATTTGTATTACACAAATTTTATTTAACTTAACTGAAAAACCCCAAAACGTAACTCTCAACCCGCAACAAACGCAACTCCCGAAAAGGTCTCATTAAGCGAAAACCGGCGCTGCGAGTTCATCGGTGCCCTCGGATTTCAATTCCGAGCACCGGATCAAAAGTTAGGAATTCCCGCTCGTTCGTTCACTGAACGTACCCGAGCCAAACTTCGGAAATTAATTCCGGGCACTCCGGGCCTCGGAATCAGATGCCGTCAGAAACCGCGCTCTTGTAAAATTCTAAAGAAAATTAAGAAAAAATTTTCCTTGAATTTTACGGGTCTTTACATTACTCCCACCTCAGGGCTTTACGTCCCCGTAAAGCTACATCAAAAACTAGGGAAACAAAAGAGGGTACTGAGCACGCATCTGAGCCTCCCGCTCCCATGTGCTCTCCTGGAGATTCTCGTGCCGCCATCTGTTGCGCACAAGAGGAATCGATCGTCCATGTAGGACCCGCTCCTGGATGACATGGACCTCTTCTGACGTGGCCCGGACCATCTCTGGTCCCACAAGAGCTGCGAGATTTCTACTTTGCCGAAAAGAGAAACCTGGTCTCATCCCCTGGATGAACCACATTCTTTGCCTAAAACAGTCAATCCTAACATGGATGATACTAATCCATACTAAGGATGACGTCGTAAGGCCTCGACGCTACTACTAAGAGATTCAACCGTTACTCTCGCCTCCAAGGGTTGTGTCACACTGTCGGCATCAGTGTGTGGTAACTGGGCCTCCTCCAGTAGATGTCTCACAAGTGAGGGTCAAGTCAACAGCCAAAACTGGAACCTCTTAGTAACATTACGATAGAGGACAGGAACGAAAACATCACAAGGTATGCGTCTTTTATTATTGCAGCTCGTAATACAAGACGCTACACAAAAGCAACAAGGAACCAGAAGTACAAAGGATGTAACCACTAGTTCTGCTCCTGTCCATCGGCTCCCAGAGCTCCATGATCGAAGGCCTCGGCTGCCTGAAGCTGAGCTCTTCCCTGCGGTCGGGGTGGACCTCCTGGTGGTGGTGGTGGTAGAGCCTCAAAGCGTCGTCCACCACCTGCTGCTCGGCCTGCTCCTCTGCCTCGTCCGCCTCCTTCCTGCAGACCGCCACGGTCGAACCTCTGCCTCTGCCTAGGTGGTTCCTCAACCGTCTGCTGCTCCTCCGCATGGCGGGTCGGGCAGTCACGAGCCATGTGGCCTCGCCCGCTGCATGCATAGCACTGTCTTCCACTCGAAAGACTGGCTCCGCGTTGTGTGCCCTGCACTGCTGAGCCAGTGCCCTGAGGTCTGGTCTGTCTGGACCCCTGAGTCATTCGCCGACTGCCAGCTGCAGATGACTCTGCCACGTGCCGTCCTGCGGTGGGTCTCTGTGCTGGTGTAGACTCAGCAAGGAAGCTCTCGATCAGAAGGGCCCGCTCCAGTACTCCTGTCTGAGTCGGTATGCTGAGGGAGATCAGCGATGCCCTGATCTCGTGTCTCAAACCCTGCTCGAAGGTTCGGGCCCGGAAGAATGGGTCCCGTACCATGTCAGTCGAGTAGCGCGAGAGATCGGTAAATCTCGCCGAGTACTGAGCGACCGTCATGCTGCCCTGCCGCAGCTGTAGAAGCTCCTGGATACGCACCGCACGAAGGGTGGCTGGGACGAACTCCGAGCGGAAGATGCTCTCAAAGTCCGTCCAAAGAAGAGATGCCTCATCGTGCACCTGGAGCATCAAGCTCCACCATCGTCCTGCTGCTGCGTGTAGTAGGCTCGCAGCGAGGATCACCATGAGGTCTGCTGGTGTCCTCACTAGCCTAAACACTCGAACTACTGCCTCCAGCCAGTCCTCTGCTGCCTGGGGATCCGTCTCCCCGCGAAACCTGGGCGGTCGCTGGCGCTGAAACTCATGCAGTGCGCTGAGGCGACGTGCATCGTCAGCGGCTGCTGCTGGAAGCATCGGGAAATCGGCGGGTAAAGCTACCGCCGGTGCCACTACTGGAAAAGGGCCCTGCACCGAAGCCTCGTCGCTCGGTGGGCTGTCGTCTCGCTCGACTCTCGGAACCCTAGCTGGCTGCCGTCGTGGGGCCATCCTGAAAAGGAAACAGGTGCGCCACGGTTAGAACAGAATACCTGGTGAGCTGGCACAAGTAATCACAAGGAAAACTTGAGACTTTCATAAAGCAGATCAGTATACCCGGTGAGCTGACACAAGTAATCACAAAGAAAACTTTGAAACACACACGCAATCAATGTTTTCGTGCATTAAGTCGGAAATCAGAAGTCAGGGTCCTGGTGTACGGATACGTCGGCCGCCGCACCAACACTGGACTCCCTGGACTGATAACCACACTCAATACGCTAAACATTATTGCTTCACATAGAAAAGATCAGAGTTCGCGGTAGAACCGAACTCCTCTGATACCAATTTGTCACGACCCGCCCTCGGGGTCCGAGCCGTGACTACCCCAAGCCCGCCTTCCATAGGCCAGGGGCTGGCGACTAGCACCAAGGCGTAAATCCCGGTAAAAAGGGAAGGCATTGCCTTTGAAAAGAAAACACACACCACAGAGTAAACAAGCGGAAGGTAATCACTAAGAAAGCAGAGAACAACTGAAAGTGCGGAAAAGTAAATGGGCCAGAATACAAACCCAAACTGAAAGTAAAGTACAACTCGAAAAGGGAAAAAAACAGCAACTGAAAAGTAAAGCCGCTACTCCGAGCTGTCCACTGGAAATCCCACCTGAAGGGTGGGTACAGATAGCTCCTCTGCTCCACGGGTCCCGCCGTCCGCTCCGAGCACGTCCCGCCCAGTGGTCCACCTCCGGGTACCGTCCCGCTCTGCAAGCCTCAGCTAAGGTCAACGCTGTCCGTCGTCTGCAACCAACACAACGAAGTGCGGGCAAAGCCCGTGCAGGGGTGAGTATAAGCTACTCAGTAGGGACCCCGAGACCCCTGAAGGTCTCTCAAATCCACAAAGGATAAACCACGAAGAAAAGTACAATCACGAAGTAACAACCGACACTGCTTAGGTATATGCCCATACATATACCTAAGTCATCAATTCAAATACACTCCAACCTCCGAGCCCAAGTACAACTCAGTCCACGCAGGAAAGTATACGTATTCCACATAGGAAAGCAAAATATAATCCACACAGGATTGCACAACACAATCCACACAGGAAAACAACAGGATTCAGCTCACACAGGTATACTTTTTCAAGGACGATAAAGATGATCACTGATCCATCTAAATCGTCGGACCCACGAAGGATCGATAGGTAACTAACCCCCGCAGAAGACCCACACAGGATCGGGCTCACACAGAACCTGTAGGCGCTGGCTCACACAGAACCGCTGAGCGCAAGGACCCACACAGGATCGGGCTCACACAGAACCTGTAGCACTGATCCACGTAGGATCGCTGAGTGCTGTAGTCGTCGTCGTCGAATCCACACAGGATCTCTGTACTGTCGTCGCCAAATCCACACAGGATCTCTGTACTGTCGTCGTCTAATCCACACAGGATCTCTGTACTGTCGTCGTCAAATCCACACAGGATCTCTGTACTGTCGTCGTCAAATCCACACAGGATCTCTGTACTGTCGTCGTCGCAGTCACAGTAGCAGTCGTAGCAGTAAAACAGTCGCAGCCAGCACTAGGGTTCCCGCACACAGCAAGCTCGTACGGAGGGTCCGCTCCACGAGCCGAGAGGCTGATACATCAACTGTCACGAAGACCGAAGTTGATGTATCCAAAAGTTCCGTATCGTCAACAGGAACTCAACGCAACAGACGGCGCGTCGATCGGACGCCCGGTCTGAGAGTTATTGGCATTTTCGTCTCCGGGGCCCGGTTGGTTTTTAAGGCAAAACCAACCCGACCGTACTCCACCTGCGTCCAAACCTCGGGCGGAGTATGCCAAAAGATCCGTCTCACTAAGAGGAACACTACGCGTCTGACGGCACGTCAATCGGACGTCCGTAGCTCAAGATATGAGTGTTTCCGCTCCGAAGGCCCGGTTGGTTTCGTGAACGAACCAACCCGGCCGAACTCAAAGTAAACCGAAACCTTGAGTGCGATATACCGAAACGACCGTCTCGATCCAAGGATCGCGTTGCCGCAGACGGTTCGTCATTCGGAGGTCCGAGGCTCAAGTTATGAGCGAAAAACCAAAACTGGTCCGAAACGGGGGGGTCCGGGTCCGGGCCGACCCGGCCCGACCCCCCCCCCCCCGGGGGTGGCGCGGCGGCGGCGCGGCGGCCGGCGGCGGCGGCGACGGCGGCGCGGCGGCGGCGGGCCGCGTGGCGGCGGCGGGCCGCGTGGCGGCGGCGGGCCGCGTGGCGCGGTGGCGGCGGGCCGCGTGGCGGCGGCAGCGGCGGGCCGCGCTGGCGGCGGCGGGCCGCGTGGCGGCGGCAGCGGCGGGCCGCGCTGGCGGCGGCGGGCCGCGTGGCGGCGGCAGCGGCGGGCCGCGCTGGCGGCGGCGGGTGCCGCACGGGGTGGTCACGCGGGGGGCTTGATTGCCCCCGCGTTTTTCTCAAGCGGCACGGCTCATGGCCGTGCCTTTGCCAAAAAAAAACGGCCCCCCACATAAGGGGGCCGGCTGGAACGAACCGGGGGGGCTTTGCCCCCCCCCCCTCCTTTAAAGAACCGCCCCCCTCATTAAGAGGGGGGTCTTGAAGAACCGGCCGGGGGTTTAATCCCCCGGCTTTTATGACATCCGGCCGGCCGCTGGCCGGCCGGTTTTTACCAACGGGACCGGAATTTCCGGTCCCGCCCTCGACTCCCGACGCCGGCGGCACGGCCGCCGGTCTTTCCTTCCGCCGCGGCCCGGAACCGGCCGCGGTCTCCTCGTCTCACCGCGGCCCGGAACCGGCCGCGGTGTTCGTCGTCCGGCGCGGTGCGACGGCACCGCGCCCCTTTCGTCGTGCCATGAATCCTCCCAACGCGGCGCGACGGCGTCGCGTTCTTGAAATCTCTCCTCGGCGAAGCGCGACGGTATTGCGGAAATCATAAGCATGTTCATCCGCGTGGTGCGACGGCACCACGCCTCTTGCTTCCACCCGCATGAATCAACATGAACGAAGGAGGGGGTTTCGGCCGTGTTCGTGCGGTCCGACTCCCCTCGCGTTAACAAATAACATAACTAAAAAGTCTCACGTTTAGTCATGCTAAAATCCACGATTCAGGAATGGAATAAAATAATTAATAAAAACATCCCCTACCTCGGGTTTGAGATTCAAAGAAATCCTCTACGTTCCGCGGAAGACGGCGTCGCGGAATTCAGGCGTCGCGGTCGTCGTTCGTCAAATCCGTTGACGAAGATTTACGTCCGATGCGACACGTTGTTGGCGGATCTTCGTTTGCCGACGAAGAAGGTCCGAAGAGGAAGCAGAGGTCCGAAGATACTAGGTCTCCGAGTCGATGATCCTTGACGAAGAGTTGTCGTTCTTCGTTGAGGATGAAGACGTTCTTCGTTCTTCGTCAGAGCTTGGAGATGAAGGAAAAGCTCTCCCAAGACAAACAAAGAACCCTCAATAAAATAAGAATACCACTTATTTTATTAACACACAACTCAAAAGGATTTCAAATGTTTGAAATTCAAAAGAGTTAACTCCCAAAAATTAAATTAAGTAACTTAAGCCATTAAAGAGGGGGGTTAAGTATGTTGAGAGAATTTGAAAAGAAAAGGGGGTTCGTGTGGGCCCCACCACACTTAATCCTCCCAAGGGAGGTTAAGTGGGTGTGGGTCCCACTTCCAACCACCTTTGATAGGTTTTTAAATAAGTTAAAACAAAATTTGTATTACACAAATTTTATTTAACTTAACTGAAAAACCCCAAAACGTAACTCTCAACCCGCAACAAACGCAACTCCCGAAAAGGTCTCATTAAGCGAAAACCGGCGCTGCGAGTTCATCGGTGCCCTCGGATTTCAATTCCGAGCACCGGATCAAAAGTTAGGAATTCCCGCTCGTTCGTTCACTGAACGTACCCGAGCCAAACTTCGGAAATTAATTCAGGGCACTCCGGGCCTCGGAATCAGATGCCGTCAGAAACCGCGCTCTTGTAAAATTCTAAAGAAAATTAAGAAAAAATTTTCCTTGAATTTTACGGGTCTTTACAACCTGCTAGAAGGGGTCTATTATGTAGCATGGCATTCTGGATATTGAAATCCATAACCCTTGCTACAGGGCGATGGGTGGGTGTTGATAGATATAAATCATAGTTATTTTCACCCTATACAATATCAGTACAGGAAAGGTATCAGTGTCTATATGATTCATAATTCACAAAAAAATTATTATAACATTGATTACCTCAGATAAGTTAGGTTTTTGAGGGGAATGGCTCACCTCAAAGCTAGTGGGGGTTGGGTAGGATCTTCACACATTTTTTTTTCTTGATTTGTTTCTTCTCTTTGCCACTCCACCATAAAATTTTCCATGAACTCTCTCTATAATTACTTATGTTCTTCAAGGATAATTATTATTTCTCTCATAATTTTGATTTCTTCACTTTGATACTCCTCTTATTTTTTTCTTAAAAATGTTTAGGGTGTCACCCCAAAACCCACACCGGTGACGCGGGCATACTTTTCTAGCTGCTTCAAGGCCATTGAAGGTATGTATGCATCCAGTTTGGATATTGCTGATTTTTGTGACTATTTCAAATAGATAATATAGGAAAATAAGTAATCATTGTTATGTAATATATATTTAAATAAATATATTTATTTATTTATTATGTCATACTTACACATGTTTCCCACACTTTTTGTGCATTTTCATCTATTAGTATCCCATATTTATTTACACGCATCTCCTTCCATAGCACATGGTGTGGGATGGAAGTGACTTTGGATTTGGATTCATCAATATGAATATAAATAGAGGAACATAGTTATGTTGTTGTTTTATTTCACATAAAATTATTCTGATAGATTTAAAATACATACCAATTTTTCTCAAGTGAAGCATACATCATTCTTTCTTTAAATTAGGGATACGCTAGTTTTGCTGCTCATTTCTTATTTTCAGCACTCAATTACTATTTCATAAATAAAAAACATTCAATGAAAGTGATGAATACACATATCATCAAACAATGTATTACCAAACACAATGTACCTAAAAATATTTCTTCCTAAGATGGCTAGTAAATGCATCCCAAGATTCTTGGATTGTTAGGTGTGCATAAATAGGAGGTGGGTGTAAGTTTATTTTCCCTTCAGAATCTTTAAGATAAAATCTTGTTAAAATTGTGTGAAATACATTCTGAATCCTTCCAGTAGCCCTTAATACATAGTCCTTGTACGAGTCATCCTCTATACATTCACTCTATAAGGGATGATTAAGAGTAATTAAATGTTTCATTATTTTATTTTTTAGTAAATTAAATAAATTATATCATAATGTTACCATAATATCTCCCCACATCAGTGTCTTAATCCTAGTGACAACATGGTGCCATGACTGTACATCAATTGGCACGCGTTTCTGAGTGAAGATTCTAATGTAACTATTGAACATAATCTTGTTGGGGTTAACATGATGGCCCTGCTTATTCTATCCGACCTCATATTTTATGCCTTTATCTTTTGCCTTAATGATTTTTTCTAATAGCATCAAACTATGGTGGTCCTATTTTTTCTGCACCGCTAATGTTTCATTACCTACCACTTCCTCAGTTTCAAAATCACCAATATGTTCCTTCAAAGTTCTAGCTTTGATATGTGAATATGGTGGTTTTACCTCTCCAATAGGAGCAGAATCAGGTTGAGAGACCTATTTTTCCTCTGCACTGTGAGCAGTGGCAGGTTGAGAGACCTGTTGTGCCTTGGAATTATGAACATCATCACATGCAGAATTAATTATCTATATAAGTGGTTTACCATTTAATTTAGATTACATAAAAGTAGGTAGATAACATATAATAACATAAGGTAACACTATGTATATTACAAAAAATATATAACATAATTATTGAACTCTCTTTTTTTAAGGTTGAAGGGATTTGGCCCCTTTATCAACTATATAAATCCCTTTATTGTGGTCTCCTATGACATACAAAACACCAGCTACATTGGAACCCGTGTGAAATGACTACCATGTCTCAATTAAAGGGTCAACCTCTGTTGAATTTTCATCTGACCCTTAAATGGTTTTGGTTGATTTTAGAACCATTGACCACTTTCGGTTTGCAGGATCTATAACATAAAATACCGGTACAGTCTGTGATTCGATTATAAAAGGATCATATCTGTACCCTTCTTTACTGAAGTCAAATTTCATGAATCCAAAATCATCTATTTTAACATCACTCCTCTTATCAACCAACTTGAATTGAAAAATCATCACATGGAAGTTCATATAATCGAACTCACATATTTGTTTGATGATTTCAAAATATGAAATATTTGCATAAATTGGATTTCTGTCTTTAGCTCTGGAAACATGAATCACTTCAACCAAAAGTGTAACTCCACTATTCGACATGGTTCTGTATTCATCATGGTTATTAGTATAAAATGTATAACCATTAATTAAATAATAATTATAAGATAATACATACACACTTGGTCCTCCAGTTAACCATCGAAGGCATTCTGAAATTGAGTCTAAATTTTCATCTAACTCCTTAAATATATGGTCCTAAAACCATACTATAAACAATTTATTATGCACATTTGATATCTCATTTTCAGTGCTTTATGGATTCAAATGCCTAAGAATTTTTTTGTGGGTTTCAATATATGGGTCAACCTCCAAACTGTTATGAAAAAACGTAAAGGTGGACTTGCTCCTAATCTGTAATATTGATTATGACAACCTCTCTTCCAGAAATTCCTTTACCCACAAGCCACCCAGTGTGATGAGATTTCGGTAGACCAAAGCTTTCCACACTGGATAGGTATTCGGTACAGAATTCAAAACCTTCCTCGACAATATATCGCTCTGCAATACCACTCTTTGGATGACTTCGATTTTTGACATACCCTTTCAAAATCTTCATATACTATTCAATGGGGTACATCCATCTATAGTGTATATGACCACATAGTTAAATTTCTCTCACCAATTGAACCATCAAATGAACCATCATATCAAAGAATGATGGTGGGAATAATATTTCTGATTCACATAATATGACGACAATTTCTCTTTCCATAGTCGGAAATTCCATCAGGTCTATAACATTACTGCATATATATTTGAAGAAGAAACAGATCTTTGTTAATGTATAATGGGAATTATTATGAAAAATGAAATGTAAAGCTATAGGAATTAGATCTTACGTCAAAATGTGGTAGTCATGTGACCTCGAACCCTTTAACTTTAAATCGGTCATTGAAATGATGTTCATGATATTCGATGAATACCCATCTAGAACCTTTATGTCATTTAAGAAGTTGAAAAACTAATATCTCTCATGTCTGGAAAGAGTGTAAGCATCTATATGAATAAAATTTAATTTTTCACCCTTTAATAGTGAAAAATCTTCTCATTTTCTCATGTCAACCATGTACAAACTATCCTTAATTTCATCCTTTATATCTCAGGTTCATTTCGCAACATTCTGATGACACTGTTACATATATTTTTTAAAACATGCATAACATCAAGAAAGTGTTTGACGTATAGACAATTCCAAATTGGTAATTCAAAAAAACTGAAATCTTCTTCCAATTGGTTTTTGTAATGTTTTTCGAAAATGGTTTACCAAAATCAATGTCCACATTTTTTACTTTCTCAAATAATTGATCACCTATTAGTGGGGATTATTTTGTATGTTCTTCTAAAATTCTATCGAATGATGTCATTTAATATTTGTACTTATGTCGTCATGGTAGAAATATGTGATGTCCTAGAAACACAGTTTTTGATAAATGTTTTAAACTAATTGACTGTGTACCTTGTTTGTAGATAGGACACCCATGACTTACTTTAATGTTATATCCTGTCAAATTTATATAAGAAGGAAATTCATTTATCATCCTGTACAACATGGCTCTCAATGTGAAATATTCATTTCTATAGGCATCATACAATGTAACACCTGAATCCCACAATAATTTTAAATCCTAGATCAATGGAGCCGAATAAATATCAATTTCATTACCTAGTTGTTTTGGTCCTGCTATAAGCATAGATATCATGATGTGTTTTCATTACATGCATAACCATGGTGGAAATTTATAATTTACCAACATAACCGGCCATGTACTGTGAGTTCTAATTTAAAAACCAAAAGGATTCACTCCATATGTAGATAATACAAGACAAAGGTTTCTTGGATCATTTACAAAATCGAGATACTCATGATCGATTCTCTTACACTAAAGAGAGTCTATTAGGTGACTTGGTTTTCTATCTTTATTTCTTCTGTCTTCATGCCACATCAATTACCCTACAGTCTCCTCACTTCCATATAGGCACCTAAACTCTGGAATGATTGTAAAGTACCATAGAACTTTCATATGTCTGGATTCATCTTTCTTGTATTTAGAAGAACCACACTTTGGGAATTCTCTAAGTGATTTTTTCTCCTTGAAAATAGTATACAGTCATTCGAGTGGGCATGTATTAATTAAGAGATCATACCCATCAAATGTAGAATTCATTTGGCATTGTATGTTTGGATTGGGAGATCATTATCTTCTGGGAGCAATTCATTTAAGAGAGAAAGTAATTATGTAAAACTGGCGTCACTCCATCTGTTTCCTGTTTTCAAATTATATAGCTTCAGTAAGACTGATAATGTTGTATATTTAGTGAAACCACCATACGAAGGCATATTTTCACAACTCTTTAATTGCTCAAACAATTTTTTGAAATCGTGAAGTTCATCTTCAACTGTCCTTTTCATTTACTCAATAAGATCTTCATAATCATTCACATCTATAATCACATCCTTGATACGGTGTTCTTCATTGTCCACACTTATAATAATATCAGATTATCCATAAAACACCCTGTTATCCCAGCCACTAGATATATTCTCTTTTCCCCATGTTTATTTCAACGTTTATAACTTTGATCTATTCCATGACATATCAAGTGTTCTTCCAACTCCTCTAGACTAACTTTTCTTGAATAACAATAGCATACACACAAAAAAAGAATCTGATAAGGGTCATATGCATGATTTTTTTCAAACTTGATGAACTCTTTCACTCCATCTTCATACTCTCTTTTCAAACAATTGGCATCCATCCGTTCTTTATTCATATCCATCCTATTTTATTTGGTGATATTATTATTTAACAAAATAAATACAAAAAATATTGATATAATGTAATAGTTTTCTTAATTATATAAAAATATAAACATAAAAGACTATGAAAAAACTACAGTTCAAATGTCCTTTTAAAACTATTTAAAAAATCACACTTGAAATCCCATTAAAAAACCAACCCTTTACAAAAATTCCTCTTTAAAATAACATGCCATTTTTAAAATAAATTAATCAGTTCCAAACACTCTTTCACAAAACCACAATTCATTTTTTTAAATCATTCAAGACAACTTCATGACCCAACAATCTTAATCATTTAAAATGAGTGACATCCCTCTAAGAAAAATTTCAAAACACTTGAATCATTTTAAAATATCTACTTAGGAAGTTTCCCAAATTCTTAGATCCAAATAGAGAAACTTTATAAAATATAGATATAAAACACCTTGATTCCTCCCAAATCAATTAGTGTTGTATAATTCCATCACAATATTCCAAAGGTAGGTGTAATAATAATAATTTCCATAAGCATTTGATATTGTGCTCCCCGCCATTGGATATCACTTATCCATGCCTCCATTGTCCAGTTATATCAATTATCCTTCACCAAAACACTAGAGTCCTAACGGATATGTTCCATATTCATTGACCACACTCGCAACCATGAAACACTTGTTTTCTAGTTTACTACAAACACTGAATTATCCCAATGATCCTTAGATCACACCAAATCAATTGGTTATACAGCCCAAGAACCTTTTATATGTCTCTCATATGAAGTATTATTGGTTCCTTACTTTATAAATACACCTAAGAAAATCTATAAGTATGTACCCACTACATAATCAAAAATTTCTCAAGTGGGATTCCTTTCACACAAAGAATTTTTCTATGCCACTCATCACTAGAATAAATTATGTTTCTTTCTCGATTATTTTAAGTAAATCACGTCTCATGTAAAAATAAGAAAATATATATGGTAATAAACTAATAGATGGTATGATTTTATATATTCTATTTTCTAAAATCATCAAAAAGAATTTATAAATGACATTACAAATACTAGACATTCTAAAATTTTTAACTGAACTCATATCAGCAACCTCTAGAATCAAAGTGAAGAGAGTATAATTATAAGCATAAATATAATTCTTACCTCTCCAAAACTCATTCATGATTTTAACTACATCAAGTCCCAAAATATTCTACAACGTTTTAAAGAAAATTTCATAAAGAGAATCTAGTTTTAGTACCTTTGATGGATGCATCAACCTAAATGTCATGACCACTTCATAACATTGAATATCAATAGTTAATAATTCATTTATATAATTTGGGATTGTTGATTTGTACCAAATACAACTAGTGGTATTAGATATTTTTATTATTCTACTATCAGTTACCAAAAAGTGGTATTAAAGCATGGTTACATAACATGTGGTGGTTATTTTATAAACACTCTATAGAAAGTCTTGGTTTCAATACTACTAGGTTTCCTCTAGTGAAGTGGTTTTCTAAGATTTAGTGGAATTCACATTAAAGGTGGATATGTAGTAGAGGGAGGGATCAAGGAGTATGATTGGTTGAGGTTTTGGTGAAACAGTGGTTCTCGGTGAGAATGTATCAATGCTGAGAAATTGAAGCATTTTTATCCATGTCTAGGGAGATCATATTGATTCCTGGTAAGTCTGGGGATGTAATCCCAAACTAGGGAGAGTAGATAAATGTCTAGTAAGTACATGTCCTAGTTCCCACCTATGTAATTTGGGTTCTCATGATAAATGAAATGGAGGAGATAAAAATCAATCATGAAGTCAATCACATAAAATCTAAATGACATAAAAAAACTATTTGTCTCAAATCTAAACACCCTTTATTGAAACAACCCCGTTTTATCCATGTATAACACATTCTAAAAGAAAATTAACCCACTTTATATAACCATAAAAATCTAAATATAATATAGAAAAAATGTTCCCAAATCATGAATATGTGAAGGCCTCTATGTAATGGGTTCTACGCGATATGCAGTGGTGTATTCAAACATGAAGTATGCAGACCTACTGTATGAGAAAATCATATATTATAAAAAACATTTTGAATCTACCCTTAAAAACATGGGTCTCATGCATTAAAATCATAAACAAATAAAAAATTAAACCATTTCCATCAAAAACATTTTAAATAATCTATTAAGGAATTTATTACAAGGGGTAAACCAAATGCTCATTTCAAATAAGCATTTGAAATTTATAAAACAATCCCCTTTTAAAATCATTTTAAAATTAAAACCTCATTCTAAAACAATTTCCACATCAAAACATTGTTTTATTTCATTTAAAAACAAAACTAGGTTATAATAAAACACACACCATTTGAACCATCTCAAAAATCATCATGGTCATTTCACAAAATCATAATACATGAAAACATTCCATTTCAAACAAGCAAAAATTAAATTTAAAAGAGAACCCATTTATTCCAAAATCAAAACAAAATAAAATAGTCTAAATCGTTACATGGATATCAAATATATTCATAGGTTTAGAAAAAATGTATTTATAAAGAACAATAACACTTTTAAATACAAAATGAAACAATTGTAGTAAAAATATACTTGGAAGAAGAATAAATCAAGCTGAAGCATGCTACCTTCAATGGAGACCAACTAAATAAGAAAGATACCTCCATTATAATCCCTAAAGTTCCAAAACTCTAGGATTTAAATATACCAAATGATAAAATCATACACAAGGGATTAAAACTGAAATAAACCCCAAATGATCCATGTAATATATTTATTTTTGTGCGAATAAATATTCAAGTTACAATGCACACCTATGGAGGGATTTGTGATGATAGGATTCTGTGGTAGAGAAGGAGGAGAAGGGTTAGCGGTGGAGGAGGAGGGATTCACAGTGGTGGTGGTAAAGGAAGAGGAGTTAGCAGCCAAGGAGGATGAGGACGTGGTAGAGGCGGCGAAGGAGAACTTTGCGGTGGTGGAGGAGGACTTCACAACAGTGATAGAGGAGGAGGAGGAGGTGGATGAGGAGGAGGAGGAGGCGACGACTGGGTAAGGATTACTCAAGATCTTGAGTGGTGCGTAGGAGGAGACTATTAGGGTTCATTTATAAAACTGTTGGAATCATTTATCAGCACTAGCTAAAAATAACTGATAAAGGTATGTTTTATCAGCACTGATAAAACATAATTTTATGCGCGTCTGTTTAGAATTGATAAAGATGAGCATTTATCATCACTAAAAAAGCGGTGATAAAAGGTGTCTTTATCAATGTTAAAATTGTAGCGCTTATGAAAAGGCCTTTTATCAGCACTAAAAAAGTGATAAAAACTATAATGATAATAAATTATCTTTATCAGTGATAAAAAAATGCTAATAAAACTATAATGATAATAAATTATTTATATTTTTATATATATTTATCAAATTACATGTATAATATCTATATATATATATATATTTATTTATAATAATAGCTATAAATAAATATATATTTCTTTATATTTATATAAATTGTCCCATAGATGCTGTTGGACACCACTATCTCTAGATATAAAGGTTTTAATTATCACAAATCATGTCACATATTAACATATATCTTATCTTATGTTAGATCCTATATTATGACAAAACATTATCTTGAATATCAGATCATTTTATTCATAAAACTATTTTTGTGTGCCTAAGTCTAAACAAGATTTTAATTGATTATCTATGTGTAATTATGAGGATTACCAATTTCTAGCTTTGTTGAATTACAAGACAGACAGAACATCTAAAATTGTCTATGTATGAGTCACTAACACCAACATACAGACGAATCTTCATCATAAATATGTCTTACCGAAAAATAGATCAAACATACATATTTTCTAAGTATGTGAAGCTGGCACCATTAGAAAAGACTCACTATTGTACACGACATCAACAGACAGAGGACTCACCGTTTCACATGCAACTAACGCAAACGACCTACCGTTAGTTCAAATTACCTACCGTTGCATGATAATACCAATGCAAGGACTAAATAATTGTTAAAACGAGTCACCATTGGCTCATCCGTCTCACCAAAAGAAGGGAGTACTCACTATTGGTATGAGTCACCATTAGTTCATTTGTCTCACCGATGAAAGGAGACACTGACACCCAGAGTCACTAATACCGATGGAAAGAACTCCCCAATGCCGAGAGTCACCGATGCTGACAAACCGATGATGACAGACCGATGCCAATGAGTCACCGATACTTATGACTCACCGATAGTCATAAAAAACTATGTTTTATATTATTAATTCAAATTTATATCTAATAGTCATATTTAGAAAAATTAATATTTTTGACATTATTTAATGTTGTCTGTAGGAATATCAGTAGACAGTACAAGGTAAATACATGTAGGGAGATCTTCATGCCTGATGGACCTTGATGTATAAAATAATTACACACTAGATCTTTTAACAGCCAATGCAGAATGTGCTGAAAATAAAAAATAATAGAAGACCTGAAAACTCTTGGAACTCTCGAAGCTTTCTTTAAAGTCCCAAGAACTCCAAGCAAGAACATACGAGGACTTCAATAAGACAAGCAAAACCTTCCGAGATTCACTAAACATCTTTCCAACAAGTAGCTGAACATTTTACACTCTTTCGAAACCAGACAACATAGACTATGATACCCTATTTTGGAGTCGAATTTCAGAAGAGGACTCAAAATTCATTTTATCTGCATCAAACAAGTCCAAAAATCCACTACATCACACACAAAGACTTATAAACCTCATTCTACAGTTATATCTCTTTTGTGTTCTTTTGTTTACATTTTTTAGTAGTGTGTATATCTGTATATTACACACACACAATGACTCCTGTGCATAACTGGAGGATACATGATATCCTCAAACTCACTCTCATTATTACTCTTGTATCCCATATAGAATATTGGAAGAGTTCAAGTGTGAACTATTTGTTGTTTTTACCACAAATAATTATGCTAGAGGTAAAGTGTGACCTAGAAAGTCTTGTGTACTATTAAGAACCCCGATTCAGAGTGTGGATTAAACTTTTTATTAATTTTAAATGCTTAGTGGTAGGTGATCACTAAGGGTAGAGAACTATGTCTTAGCTTGAGACTGAACCTCTTGTTTATTTCCGCTGTGTTTTACTCTTTATTTTTTACTTTATTTTATCACAATTTCATAAAACTAAATTGAACATTGATAGTTAGTTTATCAAGTTTTTATATATTTTTTGAACCAGTATGTTAGTTTCAAATGTTATACTAATCTTTAGATTATTATAGCTAGGAATTAATCAATCTTTTGAGAAATTAATTAAACATTCATGACTTTTATAAATTCAATACAAATTGACTTTGTTTAAATTTCTTAATTGGGGGAAATTTTCAAAGAACCAATTTTAATAGAAATTTTTATAGATACTCAATTCACCTCCCTCTTGAGTAATCTACTCCGACTAACATTTGGTATCAAAGGGTGTTAATATTTTTCAGTTTTCAAATATTTTTAAATATTTTTCAACTATGATTCTAGTTGTCTTTGAAAGATCTTAAAATTTATATTATTTATAAATTTTTATCTCTTTGAAATCCTTTTAAAATTTATATTATGGAAAATAATTTATACGAAGCTTCTACTAAAAGACCACCGTTCTTTAATGGAAGAAAATCTGCTCAATGGAAGCTTAAAATGAAAATACATCTAGAAATCACGATATTTGAAATCTATACAGTTATTGAAAGTAAATATGAAATTTCTAAAACAGCTAAAAACACATGGTATGAACCTACCAAGACTGACAATAACAATAACTATAAAGCAATTAATGCTCTATACTATACAC
The DNA here is from genome assembly GCA_963277665.1 of Viscum album. Lineage (NCBI taxonomy): Eukaryota > Viridiplantae > Streptophyta > Magnoliopsida > Santalales > Viscaceae > Viscum > Viscum album. The sequence goes on from OY728119.1 coordinate 376,935,954, forward strand.
TAGAAGATGAAGAGTTTAATCGTATTTCTGCTTGTAAAATGGCCCATGAAATTTGGGACACTTTGTCTATTTCTCATGAGGAAACCACTAATGTGAAATAAATGAGACTTAATAATTATAATATTAAGTATGATAACTTTAAAATGAGGCCTGATGAATCTATTTCTGATATGTATCTCAGGTTCAATGAAATTATTAATACAATGATCTCTCTTGGAAAATAAGTTAAATACAAAGAACAAATCATGAGAATTCTTAGATGTTTACCTAATAGATGGAGAGGAACCTCTGTCTTAATTAAATAATCATGTGACATTAGCAAATTACTTGTCAAAGAACTCATTGGAAAACTGATAATGTAAGAAGAGGAAATCAAAGTAAATAAAGAGGAGGATAATGAACCTAAGAGGAAGTCTATAGCTTTTAAGACTACTACCTCTAAAAATAAAGACAAAGAGAAAATTCAAGCTACTGTTGAAAGCTCCAGTAGTGAAGAATAAGCTTGAGATAATGATGAAGAAATGGCCCAGCTGGCCAGAAGATTAAAGAAATTTTCCGAAATCCCAATTACAAAGTAAAGTATAATAACAAAAGAAATTAGATAAAGGATTGGAATATAAATGATAAATCAGAAGATATTTTCTTCTATGAATGAAAAGGGAAAGGAAATGTCAAATAATATTGTCCAAAGATCAAATAGAAAAGGATGTATGAGAATAAGGATAAAAAATATAAGAAATCCATGAAGGACACCTGGAGTGCCTTTGAGGATAGCTTCAGGGAATCTGCGTCTTCTCATGATGAAAAAGAAGATATAGAAAATATGTGTTTTATAACAAAAACATCTAAGGTAATCTTAGACTATCCTGTTCAACATTCTGACTATTCTAAAAATGAAAGTGAGTCTGAGAATATGTCAAATGAATAATTAGTTGAATAATAAAACATGATGGAAGAGACATGTAATGAAATAAAAGATAAGTATAAATCTTTAAAGAAAAATCATGCTCTTACTATAAATATTAAATATGAACTTACTACTAAAAAAGAGAAAAATGCTCTAATACTCAAGGAAACAATGAGTTAAAAATGTCTAATGAGAAATTAAAGAAGGATCTTGAAAATTTTACCAATCTGAAATACACACTTATACAAATTCTTGGCAAATAGATATCTCTTAATTAAACTTATGTAATAGGATATCAACCAGGACAAAGGAATTTACCAAATAAGCATTTTATAACCAAAACTAGAAAATCTGCTTCTTTATTCAAAAACCAGAATTTAACTGCAAACTTCAGATCTAAAAATTATTTTACTACATCTAGTTCTTCTGGACCAAACAAAGTTTATTTTTCAAATACTCTATATTATGCAAATAATAAACCCATAAGACAAGTGTGGGTTCCTAAATCTTTTATTACTAATGTTTATGGACCCAGAAAAATATGGGTACCAAAATCGTTTCTTGGATAAACTATTTTTAGGTAAACTGCCTAAATAGTTCCTGTAGAAATATATGGTACTTGGATAGTGGGTGTTCAAGACACATGACATGGGACTACTCAAGCTTCAAAATTCTTATCAAAATTGATAGAGGACATATCACATTTGGTGACAGTGGTAAAGGAAAAATCATCAGCCTAGGCCAGATCGGTAACCCTAGCTCTATTTCAATTTCCAAAGTACCTTAAGTTGATGGATTAAAGTATAATATTCTTAGCATATATAAACTATGTGATGATGGATTTAATTTAAAATTTAAAAATTATTCATGTCATGTTTTTTATTCCAATAATAACTTAGTATTTACTGATCTAAGAAATGATAATGTGTATACTACAAATTTAGACATAGTAGCCTCACATAATGTTTCTTGTATAAGTGTTTTTCACAAAGAGTCTTGGCTGTGGCATAGAAGACTAGGACATTTAATATAAACTCCCTTAATAAGTTAACCAGAAAATGTTTAGTTAAAGCCCTGCCCAAATTAGAGATTCCAGACAATAAAGTGTTCTATACTTGTCAAAAAGGAAAGAAACATAAAATCTCTTTAAAATCAAAGAAATAAGTTTCAACTTATCATCCTTTAGAGTTGGTTCACATGGATTTGTTAGTACCATCGCAAGTTTCTAGTTTAAATGGGAAGAACTATGTCTATGTTATTGTAGATGAATATTCTAAGTATACTTGGACTTATTTCTTAGCTAAAAAAAGTGAAGTGTGTACTTAATTTACCATGTATGCTAAAACTGTAGAAAATATTAGTGGATTTAGAATTAAATCTATAAGAATTTATCAGGGATGTGAGTTTGAAAATCAAGAATTTGAATATTTTTTCTCACACAATGGCTATAGTTATAACTTCTCTACCCCTAGGACACCAAAACAAAATGGATTTGGAGAAAGAAGAAATAGAACCTTGCAAAAAATTTCTAGAACTATGCTTAATGAATATGACCCACCAATTTACTTATGGGTTGAAGCTATTAACATAGCTTGTTATATAATAAACAGAGTCTTAATCATACCTATCCTTACGAAGACTCCCTATGAGTTATAGAACAATAAAAAACCCAAAGTCAGTTATTTCAAAGTTTTTGGTTGAAAAATATATATTCTTAATACAAAAGATAATCTTGACAAATTTTCATCCAAAAGTGATGAAGGAATATTTCTAGGTTATTCAACCTCTATTAAAACCTACAAAGTCTTTAATAAAATAACCAAGTGTGTGGAAGAATATTTACATATCAAATTTTATGAAACAAATCCACATGATTCTAAGACCTCTCAAGACAACCTTGAAGATAATATATCTGTTTCGCGCGGAATCCGGGGATGACCTCCTGGACGGGAGATTCAAACGTTCCGATCGGTTTCTAACGGGTTTGTTCGTAGAACCGGAAACATCCAATGATTCCACATCCGTTTGGACCTACTTTCCAAAGGCAGGCGCTCATTAGCTTGTGGGCTAATGAGGTTTAGGAATTTGCATTGGTCGAGAGGATGGGAGGTCGGACTCATCACACCTTTTTGAGGGGAATTATTGTCTACTCCGGGAATCTCTTTATAGATTTAAGTTAAGTTCGTGAATCCTAATTACATTACCAAGTATAAAATGAGCTTTCCTTGAGTTTTAACAATCAATGATTAAATATGCAAGAAATTTAGAGAATCTTTTATATGTATTCGAGGTTCTTCATCAATATAGAATCATCTATATTTGTTTAGAGATTCTTGGTCAATGGTATCCTTCAAAACATTTATATAAAAGTCTCTTGGTCATTTTGATGACCAGGCTGGTTTTAAAGCCACTCAGTGGGGCACTTGAAGTTTATCGTCATTCAGAAGGATAGAGATTATTTCAATGTTGGGATCGAACCCATGAATGGGCTACCTACGTATCCTTTGTTTTGAAAAAAGGAATCAGAACCCACGTAGTTCGAGGAATGGGATATGATGTTTTATGATTGATGGCTCAAAGATGAATGTCATAATTACTTTTACACTCTAAGCTCACGTGAGTCATGCTCGGTGTGAGAAACAAGAGGTATTGGTAAAATTTAGACAATTGTGCCATAAAAGATGCAATCATAAGAATTTGTTTTGGGGCTTATGTATAGATGACTGCCCAGATAGGTGAAGGTTTAGGATTTACTTTTAGGAAGAAAAATCCATGAACAGGGTCCACAAAGTTATATATGCTTCATGGAGATTTGAATACTCTAATCTTGGGGCTTACTCCTAAGGAGGATGCCCAAATTAGGAGGGGACTTATGATTGGGTTTTATTCCTGAAAAGGAAACCCAAATCAAAGGGAATTTATGACTGGTTAAGAGAAATTTTAAGAGACTTGTGGTTTACTCTTAAGAAAGATGCCCAAGATTTATGACTAGGACTTATTCCTGAGAAGGAAGCCTAGGTTAGGGGACTTGGGGCTTACTCCTGAAAAGGAAGCCCAAGGTTATGACTGAGTCTTATTCCTGAAAAGGAGACCCAAGTTAGGGATTAAGGTTTGGGGCTTACTCCTGAGGAGGATGCCCAAGATTTAGAGGACTTGATTGGGGCTTATTCTTAAGAAAGATGCCCAAGATTTATGACTAGGACTTATTCCTGAGAAGGAAGCCTAGGTTAGGGGACTTGGGGCTTACTCCTGAAAAGGAAGCCCAAGGTTATGACTGAGTCTTATTCCTGAAAAGGAGACCCAAGTTAGGGATTAAGGTTTGGGGCTTACTCCTGAGGAGGATGCCCAAGATTTAAAGGACTTGATTGGGGCTTATTCTTAAGAAAGATGCCCAAGATTTATGACTAGGACTTATTCCTGAGAAGGAAGCCTAGGTTAGGGGACTTGGGGCTTACTCCTGAAAAGGAAGCCCAAGGTTATGACTGAGTCTTATTACTAAAAAGGAGACCCAGGTTAGGATTCTCTCATCTTAAAGGATGAGGTTGAATGAATGAACTCTCAATCTTTGGTGACATAAAGATGTTTAAATCATTAGGTTTTGAGAGATATTTCACATAATTCCTTTCAGATAAGGATGTCAAATCAAGAAATCATGCCATAAATGGCTTTGAAGAGTATCTTGAAGACTGAATCTTGAATAGGAAGGGTGAAATGGCTTAAGAGGGGTAAAAAAAGGGCAAGATGGGCACCCAAAAAGATAGGGGCGCGCAAGTATTGAAGGTCGCGCAAGTTCTGCGGCGGCGCGCAAGTATTGGTCGCGCAAGTATACTTGCGCGACATAAGGGATACTTGCGCGATTTTCAACCAGAGTTGAATTACTTGAGCGACTCTTTATTAAACCATTTCTCATCCTCTTGAGGTTCTTCCAGAAGAGGGACGCGCAAGTTATATTGAAGGAATTAAGTCGGCGCGCAAGTGTTTGATAAGTTTCAACACTTAGGCCTTCCTTCTTCCCTTTAGATCTTCCATTCTAGGTAAGAAATTACCTTAGAAGTGTTCTGGAAGCTTTGAGAAGAGACTTGGGCGTCGGGAGCTTTTATCCGAGTTTCTGGGAAGAGATCCTCTCGAATGGGGGGCCCACAGGGTCTATTTATAGGCAAAAGAAGACCCCGGGCGGTTACTGGGCGGTTATCAGATCTGTCGCGCAAGTCCCTTGCACGACCAGGATGGGTCGCGCAAGTATTGAGGCGGCGCGCAAGTACACTTGCGCGACCACGATGGAACTTGCGCGCTACATGGGCAATGTTCTCCTTTTCCATCCCTTTGTCGATTTTTGATGTTTCTTCAAAGGATTAATCACTTTGAGCTCAGATATTCCCTTTTCCGAACTTTAGATTCCGTGACGAAAGGAGCGTCAACAAAAGTCCCCCCTCAGAGTTGGATCCGGAGAGAAAATGAGGATTTGACTCTGAGGAAATCGAATCCCTCTAAAGGAAAAGGGAGGCGCGCAAGTCTTCAATGCGCAGAGGGAGGCGCGCAAGTCTGCGTCGCGCAGGCCTTAAACCCTCTGGTATGGCGCGCAGGTAGGCCTCCTGGCCTATAAATATACGGCCTTACCTCCGTACAAGTATCCGGATTTCCGGACTTCATACCTTCTCGAGCTCTCGCCGCGCAGGTCACCTAAGCCGCGCAAGTCTGCTCTGTTTTTCCTTGATGTCGCGCTCCTGTAAAGGTATTCGTACTTGCGCGGTTTACACTTGCGCGACGAAAACTAGCGCGGCACGTGAATACTTGCGCGCCATTTTGTAGACTTGCGCCCCTTAATGCCTTAGCCATTTTTTCAAATTTCTTCACAAAATTTGTGAAAAATAAACCCATTTAAGAGTTAGTTTATTCATATTTTGTGCAGATTCAGTGGCTCTTAGACCTGGATTCCTTGATGAACTGGCTAGTAAGCGGATAGATGATATGATGAACATCATTGTCCCTGATTACTATGACACCTGCGACAGCACTCTTCCAGTTTTGGCTAAGTACTTGAAGAAATATCATCTTAATTTCCCACAGAGCATCTACCTGTCTCTATGTGGTCATGGTCACTTGCAAGGAGTCAATGTTCCAAATGCAAACAACTATACACCTGAAATGCAGCTGCGCTGCTACTCCTTAATTTCGGTTATGCTGTGCATTAAAAGCAACAACAATGGTGTGAACTTTCAAATTCTTCCTCCATGTCATTCCTTTGCAGATATGAAAATGGCAAACTCATGGGCTGAAATGTTTTTCACTGCCGGTTGGTGGAGAGAAGACAAACTTGGTATTAGAGCAATATCTGAAAAGAGTACTCTCTCCAAATGGCTCTTTACTTCCAATGCTCCATTCTCAAATCCATGTATCCATCTTCCAAGTCTCTTGGACAGAAACAGAGTCACTGTTTGATCAGCAGAAAATTTTCTCAAACCGCACTTAAGAACATCCTTTTACAATTGTTCCAAGAAGAGCTGGTATCACTGCATCTCCTTTTTGTTTCCAGTTTGAATGAATGAATTCCAGGTGGTTGCTGATGAAGCTCGGGATGCCGTAAATCAAATGAAGTGTTATGTTGAAAGCCTCTTGTAATTCTTGAAAAAGAGAAGAGACTCCAATCTGTGGATGTCCTTCTAACTCTTGTGTATCAATGAAAAACACTTTCGTCTCCAATCATTTGTACCTGCATTCTTTCATTACCTGCTTCAAATTTACTTAAGCCAATGGGCCTAGTAATCATAGTTTGATTTTTACTAGGATTATTTACAAATAACCCTACAAACTTTGAATCTTTTAACTGCTCAATATTACCTAAATCATACAAAAAATGTATATTTAGTGAGCTGGAACTTGACTTTTATTCATAGTTCCTCTGTCTTTTGTGTGGGCAGTTTAAAGTCATGCAAGCCGGACATAAAGAGGCTAATGTTTAAGGTCGAAATAGCTTTGACCGAAAAATGGATTAAAATGGATTCAATTCCTTGATAATTTATCTGAAAACAAATTACCATACTCAAGTATGAGAGAAAATATGTAAACTATGACTTAAGAATATTTGAATCTGAGGAATGATATGAAAAAGAGCTAAATAGCATTAGAAGAAGTAGTTTCCAAGAATGAAGTTACTATTATTTAACAAAACCCGTTAGGGGGTTGAAATATGCAGGGCCACCTATGGGCATTGGCTGCATAGTCAAATAAAATAGCATCTTTTGGCTGACAAGTCTGTTATGTGGACTGTTTATGCAAGGCCACCTATGGGCACGTGCTGCATAGTTAGGCAAAAGAACTCTCAGAAATTTACTTTCCTAGTGCTAAAATCCAGTGAAAGTTTATGGAGATTCAAATTTTCTAAAGCATAGAGTTTGTTGTATGGAAAGAGGTACTTGAATATGGAGAAGATATTTTCAAACAAGAATATCGAAGAACTGGATGAATATCACTCCTACGAAGGTCTGACCCAAACGTAGGGAAGAAGAATAAACCATAGAATTGAATACTTTCAGATCATGAAAAAGGATATGGGACAAATATGTTAAGGATGGCTATTTTTGCGGATCCCTACATACTGTCGTTTAAGACAAATAAGGAAAAAAGAGGCATTCTTCCCAAGAATGAAGTTACTATTATTTAACAAACCCGTTAGGGGGTTGAAAACATGCAGGGCCACCTATGGGCATTGGCTGCATGGTCAAATAAATAGCATCTCTTTGGCTGACAAGTCTGTTATGTGGACTGTTTATGCAAGGCCACCTATGGGCACGTGCTGCATAGTCAGGCAAAAGAATTCTCAGAAGTTTGACATTTTTGTGACCATAAGTCATGAAAAGGGTTATGAAGATCTGAAAATATTTAAAGTTAGGATTATAATACATAAAGATGGGTATTTTCCAATGTATATAGAGATACATAGGTCAATGAAAACCATAATCATGTTGTGGCTGGGTCCTGAATTGAAACTTGGACTTCACTACGTATCTCATAAGAATGAGAATCAAGCCATACGTAGTTCTTGAAATGCAGTTTAACGTCGTGCAGGACGAAAGGATGAGTGATCTTAGTTTTTGGGGTCATAGAATTCGGACCATAATAATGAATACACAGTGTGTGTTTTCATGAGGACTTTTCAGCCAAGGGACTGAAAGTGAAATTTGGGGTTAGGCCCAAAAGACTTGGGACTGGATTCGAGGGACACTCGAATGTTCCTACGTATCCCATAAGGATGGGAATCAAGTTCACGTAGTTCTTGAAACTACCCTTTGTACAAATTTGGTTCGTACATGTGAAGGGTGAAAAGGGACTTTAGTGCAATGATGGTTTTAACCTAAGATAAAAAGTTTAGGCATTACCATGTATGTACGTAGTCTTTTTGAAAATGAAAACCATGATTGAAAAAGAATCAATGTTAATAATGGTTCCTTCTCAAATGAGGAAATCAAAGAATATTGTAGTTTATTGTCGTACTGGACAAAAGTGTTGTATAGTTTAACGTCATATAACAAGGACGAAAGTGAATCAATGTAAAGATATTGATTCCAAGGGTGGTTTCACAAATCATCATCATATGAGATTGTGGTGAACCAATGTGAAGAGATTGTTTTTGGGCTTGAACCTTTGGGAGGTTGCCTACATACCCAGCCTGGAGGGCAAGGATCAAAGTCTGTGTAGTTCAATTAAAGAATGAATTAATGATCAAGTTGTTCTTGTGGACAATGATCTAAAAAAAATGTTGTTGGGACTTACACATGGTTAGTGGCCCAAAGGGAGTGTTATGGTTGATGTTCGCTCTAAGCTCACGTGAGTCATACTCGGTGTGAGAAACAAGAGGTAATAACAACCTTAACGATGCACAGTTTAATGTCATGTAGGACATATCAAGGATTTTCTGTACAGTTTAGCGTCATGTAGTTAGGACGATGGGGACAATACAGTTTAACGTCATATTGGACGAAAGGGGGATTGTGCAGTTTTAATGTCATGCTGGACTTTTGATGATTATATAGTTTAGCGTCTTTCCGGACGTGAGAGACTTTTATACAGTTTAGCGTCATGTAGTTAGGACGTCACAGTTTAACGTCTTGCTGGACATATTTGCAAATAGTTTATGGTCGTATACATGGACCAGGAATGATGCAGTTTTAAGGTCATGCTGGACTGTTTATGGAACTTTTTCACAGTTTAATGTCGTGTGGGACGAAGTTGCAGTTTAAAGTCATACTGGACCATTGCTGTATAGTTTTAGCGTCATATAGCAAGGACGAACTGATGCTGTACAGTTTAAAGTCATGTAGCTAAGACTAAGGTGAATCAATATGAGGATATCAGTTCTGATCTTTTTACAGTTTATCGTCATGCTGGACGTTGGAAGTGCCACACAGTTTAATGTCATGTTGCTAGGACACAATATAGTTTAATGTCATCTCGGACAGAATATAGTTTAGTGTCATGTAGGACAATAAGGGACTTAACACAGTTTAACGTCATGCTGGACGATGAAAGTGCCACACAGTTTAATGTCATGTTGCTAGGACAAAATATAGTTTAATGTCATCTCGGACAAAATATAAGAACTTTTATACGGTTTATTGTCATGTAGGACAAAATCAGGGACTATGCAGTTTAAAGTCTTGCAGTTAGGACTATTGGTGCTGCACAGTTTAGTGTCATGTTACAGGGACATAAGTGCGAATAGTTTAAGGTCATATGCACGGACCATACAGTTTATCGTCATGCTGGACGTAGTTGTAGTTTAAGGTCATACTGGACCATTGCTGATGCAGTTTAAGGTCATGCTGTATGAACCAATTGTAAGTCTTGGTTCCGGGGACCAATATTTTGTGTTTATACAAAATACTTCTTCAGAAATCTGGCATTAGTTGGAGTCGTGATGTGTTCTCCATCCATTGAAATCAGAGAATACGCTCCATTGGAGTAGACCTTATGTATTGAATAAGGTCCTTCCCATTTTGGTTCAAGCTTGGGAGGTTTCTTTCCTGGTATCATTGGTGTTCTGAGAACCAATACCAATTCTCCCTGAATGAATGAACGAAGACGAACTTTTTTGTTAAAAGCTCGTGCTATTCGATTCTGATAGATTTCCAAGTGGTGCAAAGTGCACAATCTTTTCTCATCTAACTGTTCCAATTCATTCAACCGCTTTTGGGATTGCTCATCTGTTGATAACTGATCACAAATGGCTATTCTGAGTGAGGGCAATTGGACTTCAATTGGCAAGACTGCTTCTGTTCCATATACCAATGAATATGGAGTAGATCGCGTTGCATTGCGAGTGGTAGTCCGATAAGCCCATAAAGCATGATAGAGTTTATCAGGCCATGACCTCTTATCTTTATCCACCATCTTTTGCAGTATATTTGAAAGAGTCTTGTTGAAGGCCTCTATCTGGCCATTAGCCGCTGCATGATATCGAGATGAATGGTTGGACTTAATGTTGTATTCTTGATACAATCTCTTTACCTCAGAAGAGAAGAAGTTGGTGCCGTTGTCTGTCAATATGGTATGAGGGACACCAAATCTAGTAATGATGTTAGACTTGATGAAGCTAACAATGCATTTAGAACTGACTTCTTTGAGAGGTACTGCCTCTGCCCATTTGGAAAAGAAATCAGTAGCAGTAAGAATGTACTTAAACTGCTTGGCCGTAGCTGAAGGGTAAGGTCCCACCACATCCATTCCCCATGTGGAAAATGGCCATGAGTATTTAGCTGTATGAAGCAACTCTGGAGGTTGATGAATGAAATTGGCATATACTTGGCATGAATGACACTTCTTTGTGAAATTAACACAATCTTGTATCATTGAAGGCCAGAAGTATCCAAGTCTTCGAATTTGATCAGACAATCTATGTCCAGACTGGTGGGCACCACAGACTCCTGCATGCACTTCTTTTATGACAGCCATTGTCTCTTCACCATCAATACATCTGAAGATAACTCCATCAAAACCACGTTTGTAGAGAATTTTCTCAAGGTGGTTTGGACCATCATAAAGAGTAAAATTGACCACACGTCGCCGAATTTGTTCTCTCTTGGCTCTATCAGGTGGAAGTGTTCCATTTTGAAGGTATTCCCTGATAGGTGACATCCATCCTGTAGTATGACCATATGGTTCAGGAATGGGACTAATTTCATTAATTTCCTCTGTTCTGACTTGAACATAAGGTGAAATTGCACGACGGTGGGCAATACCGATGGTTGTCTCGTCCCGATTTGGATCTGCTAAAGCTGTGGCTATATTAGCCAGTGCATCAGCTTGAGCATTTTGTGATCTTGGGACATAAGAAAATGTCGGTTCTGAAGGGAATTCCGACATTAACTCTCTGACGTAATCATACAAAGGGATTAATTCTTCTTTTCTGATGGCATAATCCCCATTGATTTGTTTGATTACCAGGTCTGAATCACCTTTTACCTTTAAGTGATTTACTTGTGCTTGAAGCGCTAACTCCAAGCCTGCAATGAGAGCTTGGTATTCAGCTTCATTATTGGTACCGCCTTCCCACAACAAAAAGGAATAAGGTAACACTGCCTTATCTGGAGAAATGAGCACAATTCCTAAACCAACTTTGTTGAATTTAGGATTTTCCATTTTCTTCCCTGTTGGACTTCTAGAAGCACCATCAAAATACATTTCCCATGTTTGAGGATTCTCTTGAATAGAAAAAACTTCCTCATCAGGGAGTTCGATATCTGAATATGTGTCTTCCACTGAAGGGTGTTCAGCCAGGAAATCAGCCAGAGCTTGGCCCTTAATTGCCTTTTGAGACACATATTGAATGTCGAACTGCTGTAGAATAACCGCCCACCTTGCCAGACGTCCTGTAAGCATTGGACGACTAAGGATGAATTTGAGTGGATTATTACGAGATACCAATTGGACCTCGTGATGTTGCAGGTAGTGTCTCAGTTTCTGAACTGCAAAGATTAATGCTAGGCAGCATTTTTCAATACTCGAATACCGGGTTTCTGCTTCAAGCATAGTTCTACTGAGATAGTAGAGACTATTTTCATTCCCAGCATCATTCTTTTGAGCGAGAAAGGCACCCAATGATCGCTCTAAAGCTGTCACATAGAGGATAAGAGGTCTACCCTCAACAGGTGGCATGAGTACTGGTGGACTTAAGAGGTGTTTCTTGAGAACATCAAATGCTTCTTGACATTCTTTAGTCCACTGGTAAGTGACTCCTTTCTTCAATAATTTGGTAAAAGGTAAACTTTTGCCTGCCAAATTGGCGATGAAACGCCGAATATAGGCTAAGTGTCCTTGAAGTCCTCTTAATTCTTTCAAATTCTGAGGAGGTGACATACCAAGGATTGATTTGGTCTTCTCAGGATCGACTTCAATACCACGATGGCGTACAACAAAGCCGAGGAATTTTCCTGAGGTTACCCCAAAAGCACATTTTAAGGGGTTCATCTTCAAATTATGTTGTCGAAGCTTGTGGAATATTATTTCTAAATCAGCCAAGTGATCAAAACGTTGTTTGGATTTAACCACCAAATCATCTACATAGCATTCAACAAATTTCCCTAGAAAAGGTTTGAAGATACGATGCATGGCGCGTTGATATGTTGCACCTGCATTCTTTAAACCAAAGGGCATCACCCGGTAACAAAACACACCTTGAGGAGCTCTGAAGGCTGTATATTCCTCATCTTCTGGGGCCATTCGGATCTGATTATATCCAGAATATCCATCCATGAAAGAAAGTACTTCATAGCCAGCCGTCGCATCAATTAAGAGTTCTGTAATCGGAACTGGAAAATCATCTTTGGGACAATACCGATTAAGATCTCTGAAATCGATGCAAACTCTAATTTGTCCGTTCTTTTTCTTTACGGGGACAATATTAGCCAACCACTTGGGATATTGAACTTCTCTGACGAAGTTAGCTTTGATAAGCTTATCCACTTCAGCCTCGATTTTGGAAGCATAGGTTGGGTGTGTTCTTCTCGCGGCTTGCTTGAATCCTCGATGTTCTTTTGGCAAACCCAAATGATGGGTGGCAACATCAGGATCAAGGCCAGGCATCTCTGTATAATTCCAAGCAAAGATATCTTTATTTTGCTTTAGAAAAGAAATATACATCTCTTGTTCTTCAAGGGTCATGGCCGCACTAATTAAAGTGGGGCGTGGATCTTTCTCTGTACCCAGATTTACTTCTCTGAGTTCATCCACAGTGGTAGAGATACCCTCTTCAAATGCTGGAGGAGCATCTCTAAGATCTTCCTCTTCCTCTTCATCATGTGTTATATCTTCCGTTTCTACTTGCAAAGTAGATGAAAAAACGAAATTCTCATGATCATAAGAGATGTCAAAATTTTCACATTTTGAAGAAGAAGCTTCCATTTCCGTCCCTATTGATGAACAAGGGTCTTCTTTGGGAAATAAAGAGGAGATGATGGATTGAGAATCGACATCAACATTCACCTCTGGTGTTGCTATAACTTCTTCTGGCCTGATTAGCGAAGTATAGACTTGTTGGATTTCAGCAGACGAAATGAAAACGTCACCACTTATGCTTTCATCATTGCTTGGTAAGTTACCAATTTCTCCTATGTTGTCTGGCTCGATTGCCGTAATTGACATTATGGATCTTTCCATAAGAGTATTTTGATTTGGGCCTATTTTGTCAATTTGACTGATATGTAACACATAATCTGTACTCACATGTGAAAATGGATTTATTGGAATTTTTTCCAAACCATATGGAGCATTAACTTTGGTAATTTCCTTCATTGTAGATTTTTCTCTTCCCTTCATGTGATAAAATTCCGCCTCAATGTATTGAGACTCACATGTTTTGAACGGGGCCTTATCACCATATAATGTTCCAACTTGACCATCGAAACAGTATTTGAGACATTGATGGTATGATGACGGAATAGCTGCATGCTGATGTAACCAGGGTCTTCCAAGCAAGATATTGAAAGCTGAGTCTTGATCAACAATCATGAAATCTGAATTGGAAACAAGATCTCCAAACTGAGTTCTGAGCGTAACTTCTCCCAGTGGTTCTTGTTCATTTTTATCATATCCTTGCAACATCATGGTAGAAGGAGATAAATCAGATTCTGTGAGGCCCAATCGACGAAGTGTGCGAATGGGCATGAGGTTGACTCCTGAACCATTGTCAATGAAAGCTCTTCGAACATCTATACCATTGACTTTTCCAGATAAGTACAAAGGTTTTATGTGCCCATGCACAACATCATCCTCATCTTTATCAGTAAAAGATATCACTGCATGGCATTCTGCAGGATTATTCTCTATGTGATAAATTTCAGCTGCAGCAATCTCAGCTTCAAACTCTTGAGGACTTGACAAAGCTTCGATGAGTGCTTCCCGAAGATCTCTTGATAGATTCAAAGCATCCAAAATTGATAATTTGGCTGGTACTTGGGCCAAGTGTTTCAATATATCATACTTTTGATCTAGAGGCCTGCGTTTCCCAATAGGAATATGTGGTTTAGCAGGTATCTTGGAAGCAGATGCTTTGGAAGCTGATGCATCTTGTATTGAAGTTGGAAACATCTTTGGTTTTGTAAAATTAGACTGATTAGATCCATTTGCTTGCTGAGATAAAGAAGATGGAACCTTTAATCGGTCTTCCAAAATAATTGTGCCGAAGCTGAGTTGGCCATTAGCAGAAGAACTTGCTTGTTCATTTTGAGCTCGCTGAAGGGCTCTACCACGAGTTTCTGCTGCATATACAGTGCTAGCAGGGGTAGAATTAGAGTAGTGGCTTCGGAAAGATCCACGTCTTCCCCTATATCCTGAACCTCTAGAACTTCCTCGGGTTCCTTTATTTGATACAGGGAATTCAGGTTCATCAAGACTGGAATATGAATCTGTTAATTGAATCATATTAACAGAACCAAAGATCAATTCTTCGTCTGATAAAGACTCTGCCTGGTTGGCCTGTTTAGGCTGTGCCGTTTGGTGGGACGGTGCCCGTGACTTTGAAGTAGATGGCATGAAATCTGCCAGAGTCAAAGACAATTTAGGCTTTGATACATACTCATCTTCTCCTGATTCCTCTTTCTTCTTTGAGTTACGCTGCCCTTTTGAGGATTTGTCCTTTGATGGAGGCTTTACTGCAGCTTTTGTAGGAGACACAATTGGTTTCTTCAATTGTGTTCGCAAAATGGAATGAGTCCGATTGATTGTCTTTCTGACCATCCAATCATCATATTTTTTCGCAGTTTTGCTTTTGACTTCCTGCCACTCGCCTCCTTCCTCTGGATCTGTAGCGGTAATACACGCTACATGAGCTGAAGAACCCTTCAATTTGACTTGTCCCAAGTCAACCATCTTTTGTAGGAGGTCTTTAAAGACAAAACACTCCTGGATGGGATGTCCCAACATTTGATGAAAGGGACAATAATTGGGACGGTCTTCATCTCCTTCCTTGTTTGGTCTCTTCGGCACTGGTATTTGAACCAAATTATTTTCCAGAGCTGAAATGAAGTAACCAGAAACTTGCTCACTTCGGAAAGAGTATGTTTTACTCTTCATATCCTCAAATTGTTTTCGTCGTTGATCTTTTTGATCATTTGGACGAAACAGCCTTTGTTGTTGGCGTTCAGGAGGTGGAGCCCTTCGAGAAGATGAAGGTTTTGAAGTAGAAATAGGTACAGGTGCCTGTTTAAGCATAACTGTAGCAGTTTCTGCTTTACCCATTCTTCTTCCTGGAGCTGATGGAATTACACGAGATTTAACCTTAGCCTGCATAAGGGAATCTTCAATCTGTTGAGCGATTGAAGTAAGGTCTCGAAACCCTCCTGTGTATTTCACAGGGATCAATGGCGTGCGTAATTCGTCACGCAAATTTGCCACACAGATTGGCAATAATTCCTCCTGAGGGAGTGATAAACTCAAGGAATACGTTAATCCCTTCCAACGAGCAATGAAATCAGAGACTCTTTCATTCTCCCTTTGCTTGCAGTTTGTAAGATCGAAAACTGTCGTTTTTGGCAAAGTTGACCTGAACTGAAGAAGGAATTTTTGACGAAGATCCTCCCATCCGATGACTGACCGGGATTTCAAGCTTGTATACCAGACAAAAGCTGGTCCTTGCAAGGTTCGCACGAAGCATCTGAGTTTCACTGCTTCTTGTTGTTCTGGAGTTCCCATCATAGGATCACAACAAGACACGTAATGCGTCAAATGTTGTTCAGGGTCGCCTGATCCATTGAAAGTAGGGAAAATAGGGTTTCCAAAACTGGATGGAGGAGAAATTGAATCTACCCATTCAGGGTAAACTTTCTTTTCAGGTTGAACTTGCGCCCGTTTCCCTTCCATAGTTTCTAACCGAGCTGTTAATGACTCAATAGTAGTTATTAACTTTTGAGAAACGTCAGGTTGAACTTGGTTTTGGGTAGGTGCAATGAATGGAGCTTGGACAGCCGTGGAGGTTGGTGCTGCAACTAATGGTAATGCTGCCAACCGTTGTTGCGTTTGACCCGTAGGATTAGACCTCTGTGGGTGTACTGATAAAGGAGGATATTCCTGATCCATCTCAGTAGTTACAACAAATTCCTTCGGCTGTCGGACTTCAGCATTCTTAAGAAGAAGACTACTCTGAAGTAGTTCTGCATTCAACCTTCTTAATTCTTTCATTTCTTCCTCCTGTTGTGCAAGCCTTTGCTCTAATGAGAGCGATTGACCTTCTTCAGAGGAAGGGTGAGAAGTAACCTGATTCTTTCCTTTCTCCTTATTGGATCCTTTTCGGAGAGGGGGAAGTGGGTTACTTGAAGGAATACCCAAATTTTGGGTAAGCCTTTGATTACGTGTGCGCACACCTTCTTCATTTAGGTCTGTGTGCGCAACTTCTTGAGCAGGAACCTCTTCATCTGATCCCTCTGATTGAGCCTCATCTGGTGAATCAGCAGCAACGGCAGTGATGACATTAATGGATGCATATTTCATGAAATCCTTTCTATCAGCATTTCTATGATATTGTCTCCTTTTATGTCCATGATAAGACATGGCATTCCGTTGACTTGACCCCTCAGGAATTTCTTTGTGAACCGTCACTTGGAGAGAATCTCCTGACATCTTGGCTCTTCGTTCCTCTTGAGGCTTATTCCCTAATCGAGAGAATACTGACTTTCTCTGAGGGAGGGATTGAAGATTTGAAAAAGTCCCCAGTCCGGTGGACTGGGGGTGTTCCTGTTGCTTCTGCTCAACTCCTCGAATCCCATTCGTTGATTCTGAGGGTTGGGTTAGAGAAGTCCCCAGTCTGGCAAGCTGGGGTGTCTCTTGACATGCTATGTCTGAGATCTTCTTGAAATCTCTCTTGATCTTGCGGATCTTAGTTCGGAAATCAGCTGGATGTATTAACCTGTATCCACTTTTATCACCTGGTTCAACAGACCGTTGGATGATTTCCGAAACTTCTGTCATTTGATGACGTGTTTGCTCCAGACGAGAGGCTTGCGCAATATTCTCGCCTGCTTGATGTAGGAGCAATTCAACAACCTGTTCTCTATATACTTGATTTTGAGAGGAACTAGTTGAAGCTTGATCTCAAGCAAGATTTTGATTATGAACAAAGCCCATTGACTGTGGCCGGCCATGGGCAATAACATTGCATGAGACCATTTTCGGCGGGCTTTGCTGACCGGAAAGCACTGTGAAATGTTGTGCTCCGTGAATACCCCATCCTCTGATATGAACATTAGATGGAGCATTGGAAATTAACTGACGCAATTTTCTCAGCGCGCCAAGGCATGAACGTTGAAGGGTTCTCTGTTGCTTTTCAGCCTTCGGATACCGAGAGACTGATAGAGATGCCAAATCAATCTGGCGTTGTAACCCTTCTATTATCTTAAGATGATTTTCATATTCATCGTAAGATAATACCTTCTTCTTTAATTGACAAAGAGTTTTCCATATGTTAAGACGAATATCATGGATTCCATCATCCGTCAACATCTTTGGAATGTCATACTGTGAATCAGCCAAAGGCCAAAACATGACTGGTACTTCACCTTTTGCCAGTTTTTTCCTCATGTTCAGCATTTCCTCTTTATCATTAAATGAAGATTCTTCTACCTGTTTGGACCAGAGTTGGTGTTTCCTTGTTGCTTCATTAGATTCAACAAGATTGGTAGAGGAATAACTATTCATGCTGGAAGATGAATGACCTAGGGAAGGTTCGGAGAATAACCTGAACCCCAAGCTATCTTCTGATGGAGAAAGAGTTTCACCTGCCGATAGTAAAACTTCAGACATGACTGGTTTTACGTTTGCAAGTGCCTCGAGATAGGAGGGCTTTCTCGTTACTACATTGCCTTCTGAAGAATTTTCGAGACAATGTGAATCACTACTGCGGAGAGGACTTTCGCAGCGAAGTTCATCACCATGAGGAGGACCTTCATGATGGGTTACAGCAAAAGATGATATCTCTTGCTCCTTGGTCTTCTGACCACACAGAGGGTTCCTGTGGTTCTCATCTGAAGAAGAAACTTCAAGATTGACCGAATTTTCATGAAGCAAGTCTTCATGAGGAAGTGTCTGTTGAAGACCTTCGGGATTAATGTTCCTGTTATTGGGAACTGAGGGAGTAGAATCTTGAATTCCGACAGATAAATGTCTGAGGGCTTCAAGAACTCCAGCATCGAGCAAGGCCTTGTTGCAGATTGGCCTTTGATCTCCTGACTGTGCTGGGCGGATCTTTTTCTTAGATGCCTTCTTACTCGCTTTAGAAATCACTTGATGACGAAAGTGATTGCTCTGAGCAGGTGTATGTGCCTGATCAGGAAAGATGGTCAGGTTAGGCTGACGATCATCGCTCAAATCAGATGTATGTGCCTGACTTGGTTGTCCATATGATATGGGGGAGTAGGCCCCACAACCCTCTTGGACTGGAACAGATGTGTGTGTCTGTTCCGGAGTGAATTGTTGATGTGTCACTCCACTGCTAGGGATAGATTTATGTGTCTGTCCCTGAGATGATGCTGAAGCTGTTATGATATCCTGGCAAGCATCCAGAATATGAGCAGGAATTTGCTTCTGCTCTTTCACCATTGACAAAATATGTTTGGTGACTTCAGCCGCCGGAACAGGGATATACGTCCATTCCGGGCTTGGAGTAGGTGTATGTGCCTGCTCCTGTCCTCCTTTTCCTGTCAGTGAATCCTGACAGTACTCAAGTGTGGAGGCAGAGAGTTTAGTCTGCCTCCTATTTGTCGTCGGGGCTTTCCGACTGACTTCTCCGTGCGCTACCAAACGAGATTGTTGGTAGGCTTGATTAGTATTAGCAGGTGTATGTGCCTGCTGATTACACTTCGCCAAACGCTGTTGACGAGATCCATCATATGTAGTCAGACGAGCCTGCTGACTAACTGCTGATGTATAAGCAGGTGTATTTTCCTGCCTATGGTACTCCGCCGGAATTGCCTGGCGGGATCGGCTTGATGCTGCCAGACGAGTCTGCTGGACAGCTGAATTAAAACGGGCAGGTGTGTGTGCCTGCTCGTTGTTTGCCACCAAGTTAGGTTGGTGGACTTCTCCGGAGATGGCAGGGATGACAACCTGCCTATTATTAACCGGATTCCGTCTCTGGTGATTCATCTTGCCTGCTCGGGTTCGAGGAACCTGAGCTGAATGCCTGGAGCCGGTACCCTCATCATGTTGAGGGTGCACTACCGCACGAGTCTGGCGGCGATTGTTGATGGGAGCCCTTGAGAAGGACTCCTGTCTCTTTGAATTAAGGTCCTGCGGGACCTGCTCATTCACTTCCTCAGAATGAGGGAGTGAATGGAAATTGCGTTCCGGGGATAACGACCCGAAACGGTTGGAGACGGTAGTCAGCACCGCCTGCTTCTTGATTGCTGGTCGCCGTTGTCCGGACGACCAGGTAGAATTGTTAACTTGGAGGGCTTGACGAGCGGCCTCCAGAGTTGGGATAGTACCGCTACGACGGTACTCCTTAACCAGTGCATTTGAAACACAGCGTTGAAGACGCTGAGTTGGTGATGTCATCCTCAGAGCGGATGACGTTCCAGTAGGAGTAGCAGCATTGGTTTTCATGGCAGCAGACCTCACAGTAGAGGTGTTCTCAACAGCAGTATTCACAGGGGTGAATTTAAGGAAAGCCATTTTTTTTGTAGAAGATCTTGAAAAAAGAGTGCCTGTTCCATATAACAGACATAATCAAGATGAATCCGGCTACTGCATCTTTTGGATGATCATATGTCAATGATTGCCTTGTTGGCCCAAGGGGCCTAACATCTAAGAAGAACATCACTTTAACTTGGTTAAGGATTCACGTCGGGTTCACCATTTTTTGTTTCGCGCGGAATCCGGGGAGGACCTCCTGGACGGGAGATTCAAACGTTCTGATCGGTTTCTAACGGGTTTGTTCGTAGAACCGGAAACATCCAATGATTCCACATCCGTTTGGACCTACTTTCCAAAGGCAGGCGCTCATTAGCTTGTGGGCTAATGAGGTTTAGGAATTTGCATTGGTCGAGAGGATGGGAGGTCGGACTCATCACACCTTTTTGAGGGGAATTATTGTCTACTCCGGGACTCTCTTTATAGATTTAAGTTAAGTTCGTGAATCCTTATTACATTACCAAGTATAAAATGAGCTTTCCTTGAGTTTTAACAATCAATGATTAAATATGCAAGAAATTTAGAGAATCTTTTATATGTATTTGAGGTTCTTCATCAATATAGAATCATCTATATTTGTTTAGAGATTCTTGGTCAATGGTATCCTTCAAAACATTTATATAAAAGTCTCTTGGTCATTTTGATGACCAGGCTGGTTTTAAAGCCACTCAGTGGGGCACTTGAAGTTTATCGTCATTCAGAAGGACAGAGATTATTTCAATGTTGGGATCGAACCCATGAATGGGCTACCTACGTATCCTTTGTTTTGAAAAAAGGAATCAGAACCCATATAGTTCGAGGAATGGGATATGATGTTTTATGATTGATGGCTCAAAGATGAATGTCATAATTACTTTTACACTCTAAGCTCACGTGAGTCATGCTCGGTGTGAGAAACAAGAGGTATTGGTAAAATTTAGACAATTGTGCCATAAAAGATGCAATCATAAGAATTTGTTTTGGGGCTTATGTATAGATGACTGCCCAGATAGGTGAAGGTTTAGGATTTACTTTTAGGAAGAAAAATCCATGAACAGGGTCCACAAAGTTATATATGCTTCATGGAGATTTGAATACTCTAATCTTGGGGCTTACTCCTAAGGAGGATGCCCAAATTAGGAGGGGACTTATGATTGGGTTTTATTCCTGAAAAGGAAACCCAAATCAAAGGGAATTTATGACTGGTTAAGAGAAATTTTAAGAGACTTGTGGTTTACTCTTAAGAAAGATGCCCAAGATTTATGACTAGGACTTATTCCTGAGAAGGAAGCCTAGGTTAGGGGACTTGGGGCTTACTCCTGAAAAGGAAGCCCAAGGTTATGACTGAGTCTTATTCCTGAAAAGGAGACCCAAGTTAGGGATTAAGGTTTGGGGCTTACTCCTGAGGAGGATGCCCAAGATTTAAAGGACTTGATTGGGGCTTATTCTTAAGAAAGATGCCCAAGATTTATGACTAGGACTTATTCCTGAGAAGGAAGCCTAGGTTAGGGGACTTGGGGCTTACTCCTGAAAAGGAAGCCCAAGGTTATGACTGAGTCTTATTCCTGAAAAGGAGACCCAAGTTAGGGATTAAGGTTTGGGGCTTACTCCTGAGGAGGATGCCCAAGATTTAAAGGACTTGATTGGGGCTTATTCTTAAGAAAGATGCCCAAGATTTATGACTAGGACTTATTCCTGAGAAGGAAGCCTAGGTTAGGGGACTTGGGGCTTACTCCTGAAAAGGAAGCCCAAGGTTATGACTGAGTCTTATTCCTAAAAAGGAGACCCAGGTTAGGATTCTCTCATCTTAAAGGATGAGGTTGAATGAATGAACTCTCAATCTTTGGTGACATAAAGATGTTTAAATCATTAGGTTTTGAGAGATATTTCACATAATTCCTTTCAGATAAGGATGTCAAATCAAGAAATCATGCCATAAATGGCTTTGAAGAGTATCTTGAAGACTGAATCTTGAATAGGAAGGGTGAAATGGCTTAAGAGGGGTAAAAAAAGGGCAAGATGGGCACCCAAAAAGATAGGGGCGCGCAAGTATTGAAGGTCGCGCAAGTTCTGCGGCGGCGCGCAAGTATTGGTCGCGCAAGTATACTTGCGCGACATAAGGGATACTTGCGCGATTTTCAACCAGAGTTGAATTACTTGAGCGACTCTTTATTAAACCCTTTCTCATCCTCTTGAGGTTCTTCCAGAAGAGGGACGCACAAGTTATATTGAAGGAATTAAGTCGGCGCGCAAGTGTTTGATAAGTTTCAACACTTAGGCCTTCCTTCTTCCCTTTAGATCTTCCATTCTAGGTAAGAAATTACCTTAGAAGTGTTCTGGAAGCTTTGAGAAGAGACTTGGGCGTCGGGAGCTTTTATCCGAGTTTCTGGGAAGAGATCCTCTCGAATGGGGGGCCCACAGGGTCTATTTATAGGCAAAAGAAGACCCCGGGCGGTTACTGGGCGGTTATCAGATCTGTCGCGCAAGTCCCTTGCACGACCAGGATGGGTCGCGCAAGTATTGAGGCGGCGCGCAAGTACACTTGCGCGACCACGATGGAACTTGCGCGCTACATGGGCAATGTTCTCCTTTTCCATCCCTTTGTCGATTTTTGATGTTTCTTCAAAGGATTAATCACTTTGAGCTCAGATATTCCCTTTTCCGAACTTTAGATTCCGTGACGAAAGGAGCGTCAACAATATCAAATCTAGACATAAATGAAAAGTCATCTAGTCCTTATGTAAAGAAATCTATGAAATCAAACAATTCTGGAAATTCTTCAGAATATAGCCATAATGAATCAGATAAAAATGACGAACCTAAAATAAATAGTCCTACCTTTTTCTGACCAACTAGAACCCTTAAAAACCATCCCCTAGATGTTTTTGTTGGAGACTTAGATAAAGGAACACAAACATAGATTATCTTAGAAATCAGGTTGACCATAAAGACTTATTATCATAGCTTGAACCTATAAATATCAATGATGCAATCAATGATGAATTTTGGGTGATATCTATGTAAGAAGAAATCAATAAATTTAAAAGAAATAAATTTTGAAAAATTGTGTATAGACCCAAAGACATTTTGATTATAGGAACTAAGAGGGTTTTTAGAAATAAAGTAGATGAAGCTGGTAATATTGTTAAAAACAAATCAAGATTAGTTGTGAAAGTTTAAAGTCAAGAAGAATGTATTTAATATGAAGAAACTATTGTACCTGTTTCTAGACTTGAATCCATCAGAATCCTGCTTTCTTATGCTGCCCATCTTAATTTCAAACTTTATCAAATGGATGTTAAGAGTTCATTCCTACCTGGATATATATAGTTGAGGATGTTTTTGTTGAAAAATCCCCTGGTTTTATAAATCTTCATTTTCAAAATCATGTCTTCAAATTGAAAAAAGATTTATATGGTTTAAAAAAATCTCTAAGAGCTTAGTATGATGGATTAATAAATTTTCTTATTTCAAAAGTTTTTACAAAAGGAATTTCTGATCATACTCTTTTTATAAATCGAATGATTAAAGATGTTTTAGTAGTCCAAATATATGTTGATGATATTATTTTTGGATCTTCAAGAAATTTTTTATGTTTTGAATTTTCTAAAATGATGCAAAATGAATTTGAAATGAGTTTAGTGGGTGAACTAAAATTCTTTCTTATATTTCAAAATTTTCAAAATAAATAAGGTATCACTTTAAATCAAAGTATACAAAATATCTTTTAAAAATATTTGGATTTGATAGCATTAAAAGTAGTGAAACTCCCATGAGTACTACTTGTATATTGGATCTTGATAAAGATGGTAAATCTGTTAATCAAACCACTTATAGAGGAATTATTGGAAGCTTGATCTACTTGACTGATAGTAGGCCAGATATAATGTTTAGTGTGTGTATGTGTGCTCGTTTTCAAGCTAATCCCATAGAATCTCACTTGAATGTTGTTAATAGAATTTTCAAATACCTCAAACATACGATCAATTTAGGCATGTTTTACCCAAAAGGGAAATCATTTGATATAGTGAGTTATTATAATGATGATTTTAGTGGATGTAATTTAGATAGATATTGAACCTATAGGACATGTCACTTTTTGGGAAAATATTTGTTTCATGGTGTAGTAAGAAGGAAAATTCTATCACATTATCTACTTCCAAAGCTGAATACATAATTACTGGTAGTTTTTGTGCATAAATTGTGTGGTTTAAACAATCTCTTCTATACTGTGGATATCAATTTAGACATATACCTATAAAATGTGACAACAAAAGTGCTATTAAAATTTATAAGAACCCAGTTTCTCACTCTAGAACAAAACATATTGATGTAAGACATCACTTTTTGAGAGATCATTATCAAAAGGGAGATATTACTTTAGAATTTATTGGCACTGGATATTATCTTGCTGATATATTTACAAAACCATTGAACTATGAAATGGTAAATTACATCATACATGAGTTGGGAATGATCAAATAGTAAGAAACTATGTTTATCTCTCCTTGATTCTTTTTCTGTGAAGTTTTCATGCTGACACCGTTGTCATGCCGACAACAATGGTGTTTTGCGAAATCTGTCATGCCGACATTGATGACTCATAATTTTAATAAGTTGTATGTGTTTATCAAAATGACATTGTTTCATTAATTCCAGTGAACCTGGTTCATGATTTTGTGATTGTAAAACTGTAAAATACGCAAATGGTATAAATTTGAATCGATCCACTCTATTCCAATTACCACTACTCTCTCTCTCTACCTTTCTCTTTCTCTACTCCCGAACTTTCACCTTATGACCTTTGAACTGAACTGATTGGAATGGTGTGAGTAAAGCGAGATCTGGAAGAGGGTGAGTCTCGTCCTTCCAAGAAAAAAAAAAGGGGAATCAAGAAAATCATCAGGTCCTAGGAATCCTAGTCTGGTAAACCATGTTGTAACTTCAAAGAAATAAGTTTTGTTATAGTGGATCTTGGAGAGAAAATATTTGTTGTTGAAAGTGCTGAAAGATCATGGATGTCTTGAATGGTTCAAAAATAATGATAGACTCTTTTATCCTAAACTGGTGTATGAGTTTTATATAAATCTGGAACTTTTTCTAGAAGGAAGTGATGTTGCAAGGATGAAGTTGATTATGAAAGGGAAGAGAATCTCATTCTCTTCAAGACATTGGGCTGAAGGTCTTAAGGTACCTCATGAAGGAAGGTTTGATGATTACCAAGGTACTTATCCTCCTAAAAGTGAATTCTTTTGTTATGAGACTACTCTAAAGAAGATAACCAGAAATGAAGATCACAATAGACCATTTACCTCAAAAGTTATTGGTCAATGAAAAATTCTTTTTAAGTTTATTCAATTTCATATTTGTCCCAAGAAAGGGGACTTTTCTTATCTCAAGTATCAAAATGAATACTTGGTTTATTTTCTTATGAAATCTGTTAAATGGAATCTATGTAGATATATTATGGTTCACATCAATGAGATGATAAAACCTGAGTGTAAGTCTAATTCATTCTTCTATTCAAGAATGATTTCAGCTATGCTGAAGTAGAAGTGTTGTGTAAATGAAGCTGAGGATGTGGTAGTTAGTGAATGAGGTGGAATATTATTAAGCTCTAACATTTTTAAAAGGATGAAAATAAATTGGAACCCTTAGAAGAAATAATGGGTTGGTGATAAAGACAGATTGTATGAGAAGTTCAATCTCATAGATCATCCAGTTAGACGAAGGGATCTAGTGGATCCTGGTCTCAGTCCATATGAACAGCTAACTTATTCTTTAGATGAGGAAGAGGAACCAGCTACCCCTATTAGAGATATGGGATCACTCGTTGATGATCGAAGTGACCCAGACACTACTAGACCATCAAAAATAGTCTCTATTGGAATTTTAATTCCACCTCTGGATTTCCCTCTCATGAACCTATTCAAAAATCCTCTCGTAGTAAAGAAACCAAAGTTTAAGGAAATGTAGACTTTGTTAGTTAATCTAATGAAGAAGATGAATAATAAGATGAAGAGGAATAAGATGGTAGTGATGAAAATGTTTCAGAATCAGGAAGGGAAGAAGGAGATGAACAAGTTGAATATGAGAAGAATGAATACGGTAATAATGAAGAAAGTAGTGAAAGTGAAAGTAATAGTGACTCTTGTCACCCTGATGAAAACCCATATGTTGTGAGTATAGATGTTACTAAAGATAATATTGGAGTCTCTATTGAGGGTTCTTTTCAAGAAAAAAATGTTACTCTGGATGAACCTGTTCCTCATGTTTTGTACACTAGGAAAATAACTCTTCTTATGG
Source organism: Viscum album (assembly GCA_963277665.1). Lineage (NCBI taxonomy): Eukaryota > Viridiplantae > Streptophyta > Magnoliopsida > Santalales > Viscaceae > Viscum > Viscum album. The sequence goes on from OY728119.1 coordinate 376,962,319, forward strand.
AAATGAAACCTATCAAGGAAACCTTGACTGATGGGAGCCATCTATCTTAAGAACTAACGCTGAGGGGGGAGGCTCAAGTACCTATTTCTCAATCTGATGAAGAGCATCAAACAAGAATAGTAAGGCTTGATACTATTTCTCCTTTGGATTATGATATTCTTGATGAATGGAATAAGGAATACTGGTTATGTAGCTTTGGGATTGGATTATAAAGATTCTGATGATGATATTGTTACCCTTGCTACAAAGGATCCAATGTATGATACCACTTCTAGTGACTATGTCACTAAATCTGATTTTGAATAATTCAAGGAAGAGATATGTGCCTCCATAAGACACTCAGTGCAATATCAAATGAGGTATGGTATTGATGAATCCAGGTGACAGAATATTGAGATGACTGATAATTTAAAAGCAATAAAATATATGGTTAATGGTGTAAATCAAGTTGGTGCTTCTAGTTCTTCTCCTGCTTCAACTAGTCTATCTCAAGATGATGCTACTTCTGTCTCAAAGTTAGTGATAAAAGATATTCAGTCAAATCTCACAACTGTATTGACAATTGTGACAAGCAATACCAAGCTCAGAAATGATATGAAGAAGTTGACAACTAGGATCAATGCTTCGACTACAGAGTATATGAATACAATGGAAACTACCATGAAAGGTCTTGAGAACATTGTTTCTCATTTTAAATCTCTTGAGTTTTCCAAACTGAGAAAATAAGTTCAAGATCTCACCCCCTCTGCTCTAGATTCAAGTTCTGCTCCACTTGCTCAGTCCTCTCAATCTGTAGATCTTGCATATCTTGATACTGTTAGTTCAATGTTGAAAGAGGAGCTACATGTTTTGACTACAAGCATAGCCAAAGTTTAGGTTACTTCAGATAAAGTCCATGTTCATGTGGATTAGTATAAAAGGACTTATTTATAGACTCAAGAAGAGTTTACCAAGATTATTAATGAGTTTTTCTCCAAACTCATCACAAAGAAGAAAATGAACAGTCTGTTCAAGTACTTTACCAAAAAGCTTACTCTTCATCTAGTGAAAAAAGCCTTTAAGGATCAGATTGAGAAACTTAGATAATTTACTCCTTTTTTGGATAAGTTTATATAAAAAATATGATTTTGAAAAATCTATGATATATGGTGCATAGATCATTGAATAATTCATCAAGCTATTGAAACTATATCTTCATGTTAAAATTGAATCCATTATGGTCCCTCCTACTGCAATGCTTAGCCCTGATAGTTTTATGACTGCTCAGCCTCAAATGTCACTTTCTCAGGCCTTATCCCACATCAGATGAGTCATCACAACAACTGTTCAATCTTGGGTTCTTTCTCAACAAATACATACCATTTCTTCTACAGTTCCAGAAGGAGTGCCTCTTCCTCCTCTCAAAAACCATTCGTACCCTCCTTCCCCTCAGCCTAACCCTCCTGCTCAACCTTATATTGATCCTTATGATAAGTGTAAGGAACCAATTGATCTAACCACTTGATCCTATCCTGTATGTGGGCTGTTTTTCATTTGATAGGGTTGCGTCCTTGTATGTCTTTTTTTGGACTAATCAGTTTATGAATGCTATTTCATTGTTTCTCTTTTACTGTTTTTCATACTCTTTTATCCTCTCACTTTTTTCTAATCCAAAAAGTGGGAGAAATTTAGGCAATTAGATAATGAGATAATTTGTGATTATCAAAAATGGGAAGATTGTTCACCCATAGATATTGTTGTCCACCACTATCTCTTGCTAGAAAGGTTTTAATTATCACAAATCATGTTATATATTAACATATATCTTATCTTATATTAGATCCTATATTATGAAAAAAAAATTATCTTGAATATCAGATCATTTCATCCCTACAACTATTTCTGTGTGCTTAAGTCTAAACAAGCTTTTAATTGAGTATCTATGTGTAATTATGAGGACTACCAATTTCTAATTTTTTTTTGAATTAAAAGACATACAGAACATATAAAATTGTCTATGTATGAGTCACTAACACTAAGATATAGATGAATCGCCGTCATACATATGTCTTACTGATAGACAGATAAAACAGGCATATTTTCTAAGTATGCGAAGCTGACGCCGTTAGAAAAGACTCACTGTTGGACATGATACCAACAGATAGAGGACTCACCATTCCACATGCTACCAAGGAAAACGATCTAAAGTTATTTCAAGTATCCTACCGTTGAATGGTTCTACCAATGAAAGGACTCGTCGATAGTTAAAATGATCCACTGTTGGCTCAACTATCCCGCCAACAGAAGGAAGGACTCACCGTTGGTATGAGTCACCATTAGTTCATTTGTCTCACCGATGAAAGGAGACACTGACACCCAGAGTCACCGATATTAATGGAAAGGACTCACTGATGCAGAGAGTCACCGATGTTGACAGACCGATGATGACAGACCAATGCCAATGAGTCATGGGTACTTATGACTCACTGATAGTCATAAAAACTATTTTTATATTATTAATTAAAATTTATATCTAATGGTCATTTTAGACAAATTAATGTTTCTAACAGTATTTAATGTTGTCTGTAGGACTATAAATAGACAGTATGAGGTACATGCATGTGGGGAGATCTTCATTCTTGTTGGACCTCAATGTATAAAAGAATTACACACTGGACATTTTTACAGATGATCTGGAATGCGCTAAAAAAATAATAGAAGACCTGAAAACTCTTGAAACTCTCGAAGCTTTCTTCAAAGTCCCAAGAACTCAAAGTAAGAACATATGGGGACATAAATAAGACGAGAAAAACATGCTGATCTACACTAAACATCTTTCCAACAAGTAGCTGAACATTTTACACTCTTTTGAAATCAGACCATAGAGACTACGATACTCTGTTTTGGAGTCGACTTTCAGAAGAGGGCTCAAAATTAATTTTCTCTACATTAAACAAGTCCAAAGCTTCACTGCATAACACACAGAGACTTCTAAACATCATTATATAGTTTTACCTCTACTGTGTTCTTTTGTTTTCATTTTTGAGCAGTGAATGTATCTGTTTATTACACACACTGAATCCTGTGCATAACTAGAGGATACCTAATATCATCAAAATCACTCTCATTATTATCTCTTGCATCCCACGTAGAATATTGGAAGAGGTCAAGTGTGACCTTTTTGTTGTTTTTCCCACGAATAACTATGGTAGAGGTCAAGTGTGACCTAGATAGTCTTGTGTACTGTTGAGAACCCCGATTCTGGGTGTGGATCAAACTATTAATTAATTTAAATTTCTGGGTGGTAAGTGATCACCAAGTGAAGAGGACTGAGTCTCAAATTGAGACTGAACCTCTTGTTTATTTACATTGTGTTTTACTACTTAGTTTTACTTTGCTTTATCACAATTTCATAAAACTAAATTGAACTTTGATAGTTAGTTTAAAAAGTGTTTATATCTGTTTTGAACCAGTAAGTTAGTTTCAAAAGTTATAATAATCTTCAGATTGGTATAGATGAGAACTAATCAACCATCTATGAAATTAATTGAACATTCATGACTTTTATAAATTCACTACAAACTGACTTTGTTTATATTTTTTCATTTGGGGAAATTTTAAAGAACCAATTTTAATAGAAATTTTAATAGATACTCAATTCACCCCCCTCTTGAGCAATCTACTCCGACCAACAATATATTTATTTATAATTATAAATTTATAATAAATATATTTATTATATTTTTAATTACATATATTTCTAATATTTTTTATAAATATATATCTATATTTATTTATAACTATAAATATAAATATTTTTATTTATTTATAAATATTTGTATATATTTATAAATATATTTATTTAATTATATATAACATTATATATGAAAATATTAAATGTATTTTTTATAAATTAATAATTGTTTAAATAAATTTATATTTATTTATATTTATAACTAACAAATAAATAAATATTTATTTATATTTATAACGAATAAAAAATATTTATTTATTTGTAATTAAAAATTATAATAAACAAATATATATTTATAGTTGTAATTATAAATAAATAAATTTATTTATTTATTTATTCAAATAATTATAAAATTATAACAAATATATTTATAATTTTATAAATATATATAATTAATATATTTATTATAATTTTTTAATTATTTAAAAATATCAATATTTATTGAGATTGTAATTATAACTAATTGTATTTATTTATTAATATTTGTATATAAATATATATAATTAATATATTTATTATAATTATTTAATTATTTAAATATATCTATATATCTATATATTTATTTAGGAATTATAATTTTAATTATTTTTATTTATTTATAAATATTTGTATATATTTATAAACATATTTATTTAATTATATATTTATAACTTTATAAGTAGTATAATAAATATATTCATTATAATTTTATAATTTATTTATTTATAGTTATAATTAACTATAAATAAATATATTTATAAATAATTGTATATAAGTATAAATATATTTATATATGTATATTTATTAAATTATAATATAAGTATTTATTGTAATTTTATAATTATTTAAATATATATAGTTATAATTATAATTATAATTACTTATATTTAAAAAGTATATATATATAATTAAAATTTAATAATTATAAATATATTAAATACATTTATTATTTAAATATATTTAATTTAATTTTATAAGTATCATTTAGAACATAATATTTGTATGGGTAACATATATTACTCATATACATACATAATAAAAAATTAGCCATCACATATATGGACAACATGAATAATAAGAAGGGTGTAATGTATAAATGAACATTCATGATGAAGCATAACATATATGCATGGATGATCAATATATTTATTGACCAAATTCAATGGAAACACATATATATTTAATAATTATAATTATAATTATATATATTTAAAAAGAATTTATATATATTAATTATAAATATAATAAATATAATAAATATAATGAATCTAATGAATCTAATAAATCTAAGTAATCCAATAATTCTAATAAATGTAATAAAAAATATAAAAAATATATAAATCTAATAAATCTAATAAATATAAATCTAATAAATCTATAATAAATCTAATAAATCTAATAAATCTAAAAAATCTAATAAATATATTTGTTATTTAATGAAATTTATTATAATATTATAATTATATATATATATATAATTATAATCTTAGAAATACATTTTTTTAAAATATTATATATATATAAATTTGAATTATTAAAAAATATATATTAATTATAAACATTTATTTTTTATTTAATGTATAAAAGTAAATATTTATTTGAATCTAAATATAATAATTTTATATAAATTAATAATATTATTCATTAAAAAAATATCAGAGCTAAAAATAGTGCTGATAAATGACCCATTTATCAGTGCTAAAAAAATGTTGATAAAAGGTCCACCTTTATCAGCGCTTTTCTTAGCACTGATAAAGGGTACATTTATTAGCACTTTTAGCTAGCACTGATAAGGGTCACCCCTTTATCAGTTCCTTCTACTTAGTGCTGATAAACGAGGCGCTTCCCTTGCCCCATTTTGTGGTAGTGTATGTACTTCCTAATGAGAGATATATGAGACACGTCATGAAATTAAGAGAGGTTTGGTGGAAGTACCAATCGAAAATTTACCATCCCGATATGATCAAGAATTTAAAAGGGACTGACATACCTTGGTCTTATTTTTCTATTTTTTCCAAATCTCATTAACTTATTCCATGGAGAAATTCTTAGAAACACTTTATCACCAACCTCAAATTTCAGATCACATTGGCGATTATCAGCTTAACTTTTCTATCGAATTTGTGTTTCCCTTGAGTGTTGTTGAATGGTTCTAAACTTCTATACCATTTATTCAGCTATTTTAGGTCCCAATATCTTTCTTTATCTTACTTCAATCCATCACATTGGATCTCTACACTTCTTTCCGTAGAGAGATTCATAAGGATCCATCTAAATACTTGAGTGAAATCTATTGTTGTATGAAATCTTAGCTAGGGGAAGGTGTTAATTTCAACCACCTTTAAAACACATAGAATAGGATCTCAACATATCCTCTAGGATTTGAATTTTTATATTGAAATGTCCATTTTTTGTGGATGATATGTAGTGTTGAAACTCAAATCTATATCAAGAGCTTGTTAAAGGCTTTTCCAGAACTTTGAGGTAAACCTTGGATCCAGATCAGACACAATTGAATGTGGTAATCTATACAACCTTACCACTTCCTTAATGTATATCCTAGAAATATTGTCTAGATTGAAATATTATTTGATAACAATGAAGTGTGATGAATTTTTAAGGTGATCAACTACAACCCATATAGAATTATGCCCTTCGACGTTTTAGGGAGTTTGATGAAAAAAATATATGGCGATGTTTTTTCATTTACATTTTTATGGGTAATGGATGTAAAATACCCTTAGAATTTTTTTCTCTCAGCCTTAACTTACTGATATACCAAGAACTGAGATACAAACTCAACAATATATACCCTCATGCCATCCCATTAGAAATAATCTTTCATATCTCTATACATTTTCATACTTCTAGGATGAATAAAGAATGGAGAACTATGATCTTCCACTAATAAATATTTCCTCAAATATGGTATAGAGGGAACACATACACAATTCCTAAACCTTACCCATCCATCTTGATCAAGGTTTAACTTAGGAACATTTATAACCTTCTTTTGTTGATCTATATCTTCCTTTTGTACCTCTTTAATATTCACTTGGATAGATGGTTAAACATTCAATTGAGAAAGATAAGATTTATCCACTTACTTTAGGATTTATAGATCCATCCTTTAGAAATTCAAAAATATCGGATATTTTTTTGTCCTCATCATGAATAAGCTAGCATGATCTTTCTGACAAAGGGCATTATCCACCTTGTTCGCTTTCCCAAGGTGGTAATGTAATGATTAGTCCTAATCTTTAATCAGATCTAACCATCTTCTCTAGCCCAGATTCAACTCCTTTTGGGTGAATATACACTTTAAAATTTTTTTATTAGTGTATATATCACACTTTTCACCATAAAGATAATTCCACCATATATTTAATGAAAAAACTACCACAGGTGACCCCATATCGTGAGTTGGGTCAATTTTCTCACGAACCTTCAATTATCATGATTCATAATCTATAACCATGTAATTCTATATAATAACACATCCCAATACCTTATTTGATGCATCACTATAGATTACAAACCCTTCTCTATTACAGGGTAATGTAAACACATGTACGATGACTAATATTATCTTCAGTTCCTTAAAACTTTCCACACATTTATCTATCCAGAGTAACTTGGCTCCCTTCTGAGTTAATTTGGTGAGTGGATTAGATATTCATGAGAAATTATCCAAAAACCATTGATGATATCCAATTAAACCAAGAAAACTATAGATCTTATTCACCATGGTTGATCTTTTCTAACATTCAATAGCCCTTGTTTTTTATGGATCTACTGATATACCCTCTCTTGAGATTATATAACCCAAGAATCAAACATTTTATATCCAAAATTCACATTTTTAAAAAATTTTATTTAGTTTCTCATTCCTTAGTTTCTTTATTACATTTCTCAAGTGATCTTCATGCACTTACTTTCTCTTTAAATATAAAATAATATCATCTATAAAGACTACCAAAAACTGATCAAGGTAATCGCTAAAGACTCTATTCATTAAATCCATAAAAATAGAGGGGGAATTAGTAAGACTGAATGGAATCACTATATATTCAGTGTGCATACCTCATATGAAATGTTGTCTTTGTTATATCCTCCTTCTTAACCCTCAATTGATGATATAAAAAATGAAGGTAAATCTTGGAAAAGTATTGAGCTCCACACAATTGACCAAACAAGTCATCAATATGAGGTAGATGATACTTTTTTTAAATGTGATCTTGTTCAGCTCCAGATAATTAATGAAGAGTCACATTTATCTATCTTTTTTTTAATAGAAAGAGTAAGTTCACCCCAAGGTGATATACTTGGTTGAATGAATCCCTTGTCAAGGTTCTCCTGGATTTTCTTCTTTAATTCCTACAACTCAATCGATTCTATTTTATAGGGATTATTTAAAATTGGTGTGGAACCGGGTATGAGGTCTATTGAAAAATCAACTTCACTATTCTATGGAAGACTAGGAAATTCTTATATAAATACATAAAAAATTCCCATACAATATAAATATCAATGATGTCAATTTTCTCCCCAACCATCTGAGATAAATACCCCTTAGGAATGAGAATCAAGACCCGTAAAATGGATGTGATCTAAATCAGAAGTTCATACTTATCATGAAATTGATATAAAATCATTGGTTGGTTTGAAATATAAAACATGACTTACCTTCCTTGATGATTTATGTGGGATTTATGTAGATAAATCCAATCAATGCATAATATAACATCAAATTTAACCAAAGGATGAATGATAATATTTATAAGAAGCACATTCCCAAAAACATCAACTAGAGAGGAATCATATACTTGAGATGTGATCATCATACCATTAAGGGTTTCACTCATAATTATAAATATAATAATTTTATTGGAATATTTATACATATATAAAATTCTTCAGATACAAAATAATGGGTAGATCTATAGTCAAATAATACATTAACAGTTCTAGAATATATGGTAAGTGTACCTTTCACCATGAAATTATAGAACCCCTTGTTAGAAATAGTGATAGCACGAGATTTCCCCTTGTCCCTATTCTTAAGTGTTTGTTGGTGTCGGTCATCATCATTAACCTTCATATTTGGGCACTGGTTAGCATAGCTACCATACTCCTTACATTTGAAACACTAGATGTGGGCGGTGTATTATGTGTATCTTTCTCTCTATTCACACATCTAACTTATTCCTATAAATTTAGAAATAAATTGATTTATGACCTTTCTTACAATAATTAAAATATTTACAAGTCCCCTAAAGACAATTTCCTCTATGTTTCCTTCCAAACTTAGAGCATGAAGGAAATATCATCTTCTTCTTTCCATGGTTTTTAGAGTTTCCCTGGAACTTTATATTCTTTTTCTTATCAAAACCATTGGATTTATGGGTAAATCAGATCTCCATTTCCACCTTGAGAGCACATAAAATGATTTATTCATATCTACTAAAGTTCCTTATGGATAAAACACTTCAGAGACTCGGTTTTATGCCACTAAATAATTGATCAACCTTACTTTCAGGTTAAATGATAATGTCATAAGTATACCTTCCAAGTCTTGTAAAATTTGTCTCATAAGCACCAAAAAATTACTAATCCTTTTTCTTTATCTCAAATAATTTATTCTATATTTTTGTATGGAGGATACATGGGAATTACTTATTGAAAAATAATCTCTTAAAGTCATCTCACTCCATAGAGTCAATTTCATCATTTTCCCTTATATTCTTGATGAGATTCCACCATTGATCCTCTTATCCTTCCAAATTATAGACAACCAAAATGAATTTTTATGTTCCAAATATTAGAGAATGAAAAATATCTTTTCAGTGGTACTGATCCTTTTTTTGACAACTAATAGATTAGAAAAACCATTGAAATAAGGTGTAGATTGCCTCATGAATAACTCAATAGAATTTTGATCTCTCCATTGGTCGTTAGGAATTTTAACATGATTCATTTCTTGAGAAAGTTATGCTATCATAGAAACAAGATTTTACATTATATATTCGATAAAATTTAACTTTTTTGGAGGAAAATAATTTCATTTTTCACCTCACTCAACATTAAAATGGTTCTTTCAGCTTCCAACCATTGACTAAAACTAAAAGTCATAGTATAAGAAACAATAATCATAGTGGGGAACCACATAATCTTGAAAAATTGCTTATAAGATGTATAAATCATGGAAAATTATTTTTAATATATAACCCCTTAGTTTTATCCTTGGTCATTCATAGTCATCACATATTTAAATACCTTATTATGGTCTATAAAGAGTTTATGAATTTCTAAATTATATCCCTCACAAGTGTCAAACCAGTTGTGCAACAAGGTCCATTATCATGCACTAGGTGATGATTGAGTCCAACTCAATGCACCCTTTTCAGATTTATTACCCCTGGGTACCTCTATGCCCAAGACACATCCACTTTTAGTATCTATACAGGGATGTAATTTCTTGGAAACCACTAACTTTATCCTTTACCAAAATTCTAGGACATTTTCCTACACTTTGACTCATCCTTAGACTTTTCTTTAGACATATCCTTAGTGTTCTTATTAAAGTGCTCATATCACTGTTTACAAATGTTATCTAATCTTATCCTTTTATACCAAATATAAGGTAACAGACTTCTCATACATAGATATCATATATTTTATATGAATATTCATTAAATTACACAAACACATGCCTGATGATCATAAAGGTATAGTTTCTCTAGAGACTTGGACACATAAACAATTTGTCTATAAGTTAGATTCTTCATATACGATTGTGTTCTTCATAACTATAACCCTTCTTATAAATATCATACATAATAACTTTCATCATAACCTAGGGAAAGGAAACATAACAAATAGAGATCTTAGATACTCAGTAAGGGTAAACAAGGGAAACATCAACATATCATGAGCATAAGGGTATGAGAACATAATGATAACATTTGAAAAACACAACCTAAATATCATAGATCATAAAATTGAGTCATGGAATAAATATTTATAATTTATAAGACATTAATCATAATATAATCAAATAGAATGAACCATGATATCATAACATTGGTATAGATTTGTGGTATACAGATAATCATAGAAAATCATTTCCTTTGTAGTTCAAGGATCATTGTTAAGACTATGATAGTGGATTGGGTTCACTACCCAAACCATCATATTAGTCGAGGTTCACTACCAATACTATCATAGTGGACATAGTCTCTTAATAAACCGAGTTAACTCCCCATTATTGTCACTTTTATCTTATGAGATATTAATCTTTACCCAATTCGTCGGAGGGAGATATTTATCCCACCCATCACATAATGAAAATCATACATATGTGTGACACAAGATCATAAAAAATTCATCATATCATAACCCAAGAAATAAAATAGGTTTCAAAAAAATTTCATCATAATATAATATATGTAAAAGAAACAAGTTTATAATCATTTCATTATTTCATCAAAGCACAACCCATGGAAAAATAATAAGGTTTCATTATCATTTTATCATAGTATAACCCATGGAAGAGAAACATGTTTCAAAAATATCTTATCATCATAAAAATAATTCATTTAGATAAATAATAAGAATGGTATCCTTGTATAACATCCCCAGTAAATCATAAGCAACATCAACGGGTGTAATCTTAGATGGAAAATTATTTTGAATGAAAATTTACTTTGAACGTTTTTTGAAGAAAATATCCTTTCTTTGAAAATCACTTTTTAAAAATAAAAATTTATAAAATATTTTGGAAATCATTTTATTTGAAAATAACCTTGAAAAAATTATAAAGTTATATTCAAATAAAATAATGGTCATGATGTTGGGAAATTTTTATTTATGTTTTATATGTAAAAACAAAGATTCCCTTCACATTTTTGGTAAAATCCAAATGGGTCTTGTTTAGGAAATGATATGAATATTACTTTCAAAGAAAATTTTAAAAATAATACATAGTTAAATTTTATTTAATAAATAATTTTTAGAGTGAAAATATTCTTTGAAAACATGATAGTAAAATATGGTTTTGGAAGAAACACAGTTTTCGAATAAAGAGAGAAATAAATACTATTTTTCTTAAAAACATTATTTGAACTCATGAGTACATAAATTGAGTAAAATAAAGAAAAAAATTATTATCCCCAAATAACCATATTATAATAAAATAAATGAGTTTCTTAAGATATAGATCTTATTATTTCATCATTGTAATCATAATCATGAGAAAACTTGATAAAAATGAGATTGTAACATAAAACCCTTACCTCTTTGGTAATATTGAATCATAAGAAACATGAAATAATTATGTTAAATGAAACTTATAATACAATGAAAATAAATAAATTCATTTTATTACATGTTAAATGGATTTTATATGCACCTCATAAAATAATATAGGTTCATAATATAACATATGTCTCGAAGAAGGCAAATTGATACAAAAATCACTAACCTTAAGTCTCATCTTCCTTCATGAACAATAAAACCTCCTGAATAATAAATATAAGTTTATTATATATATATATATTATAAAAATACACACATATATATATATCATACCATATATGAATTACTTATGACCATTTATTACCCATTTATTAACAATTCCATATTAAATTCACGTTTCGGGCAATAACTACTTTGTTTTTTGTGTATGTTTTGATTTGTTATTTTTTTGGTAATATTAATTTTATCATGGTTAAATTATATATATAATTTTAACCTTTATATAAATATCATATATATTCAGTATATATTTATTTAGAGTAATCCATAAAAGTTAGAGATGAAAAATGAAATAAATCATTTATGGAGACAGTATGTTGTACGTATGTATGAACGTTGTTTCCATTTTCTTGATGGATTTAAATAATGAAATTTAAATAATATATTACTATTAAATAATCATTTTTACATCATATATATCACATATTTTTATTAAACGCATCCTTATTACTTTCCATGTATAGAGTGAACAAATCACATTGCTTCGTGAGGCGGTAGTTTGTTGTGAACACGAGCGATGTTACCGTATTCCCACAGAATGGAAAGTAATAATTTAATTATAATATTATTATAAATATCATATATAAACATTTAATACATCATTTTATCCATACATGATAGGTGGTGATGGAAAATGAATAACATTGGTTCGCGAGGTGGCAGTTCACCGTACACACGAATGATGATTTCATTTCCCATTTAATGGAAGTGGAGGTGTTTTTAGGTAATGAAATTAACATAAAGAAATATAAGTATATTTAATATACTAATTTAATTATATTATAATGGTTTGATAATAATTTAAGGAGGTGTAGTAATAATTAAAATAAAAACGCTTGTTGAAGAATGTTACCTCTTCTTCGAGTAACCTCATTAGGTTTGAACAAAAAACCTTCCTATATTGGATTTATGACAATGATAAGGATTATAAGATGATATTAGGGAATTAATTAAGTGATTTGGGTAGGTATTTTCTGAAACAAATGTTTTTGGAAGTGTGAATAAGAGAGGATAATGGGTGACCTTTTATAAGTGAGGTGAGTGACAGACTTGTAATTTTTGGAAATAAAAAAGGAATACCTGCAATTTTCACATGGAACAAGGACCAAGAATGGATCATTATAGATAATTATACATTATAAGTTTTAAATATTTTCATACAATTGGTTTTGGAAAAGATTTGGGTCATTTAAAACCCATATATTTTTAGTTTAACCCCCAGTAAACCCATTTTTACCTTAATCACAGTAAATATTTTTTGCTGTTTGTACTATTAATTATTGTAAAAAATTAAGTTGGAATTATTAGATAATATAAATTATTATAATTAAAAATATTTAATCTATTTTCTCAAATTACATTCACATAATTAGAAAATTTTAATATAAAATTGAACCTGTAGACTCGATGAGAAAACAGATTTCCAAAGAGAAAATGTTCAAAAGTTTAAAACATTTTTATTTAAAATTTCAATATGAATATGATAAAAATGAAATAAATTGTATTAATTGATATATAATTGAACTAATTTTACTTTTAACCCAATTTTAGAACAAAATATATCTTTTTTAATTCTTTAAAGGAAAAGTAAGTTTTCAATAAAAACTAGTATTTTTCACTATTCATAAAAAAAACTTTTTAGAAAAATCACAAAATTTCACCCTCAGAAAATTTTGACATGATGATTTCAAAAATTAAGTTTATTTTATTAAATTAATTTTATAAAATTTTCAAAAATAATTTTTATTATTTTTCCCAAAAATAAATGAAAAACATTTGTTTGAGAAAATAATATTTTCGAAACATATAAAGACTTTACCAAAATTTAAGTAATTTTTTATCAATATGTTTTAATTATATAAAAGAATTATAATGAATATTTAAAATACGTATATTCCTATTCAACACACCAAGAATAATTTCTAAGTAATAATGGTCTTATTTAAATAATAATATTAATATTTTGTCACGGTTCGTTAAAACTCGATGTTGTGTGTAACACAAGATATCAAAGAAATTTCATTTATTAAAAATAATAATAATTTATTAAAACTCAGGGTGTTAAAAAATTGAGTTTATTATTTAGTTTAATATTTTAATATCTACACATTAGTTATTAGATAGAGCTTGTGGTGCTCAAATCTGTATCCAAATACATGAACCAAGTAGATTCTAAAATATTAACAAGGAAGATGTGGATTTGTAGGACACCAATTGTGTGAGGATAGATACTCTAGCCATTATAGACTACTAAATTAAGATACCAATAGTAATTATATTGGTTTTAAGTAATTTTTCTTATGTACCAACAGTTACCAAAAACATAATTTTTGTATCCTGTCAAGATACATATGGTTTTGTTTTCAAGTTTTCAAATAAAAGTTGTTTCTATTAAAAACATAGAATATGTTATGGTATAGAACATTTAAATAATTATATTTTTGTATCAAATTTAAAAAACCTATATATTATAAATTGATAATGAATCATGTTTACATGACTCATATAACACTCATATATGGAATCCCCATATTGTTCATGTAAATGAGAAACATTTGACAGAGCTATGTCAATATGGTTATTTAGAATATTTTGAGATAAAACCACTTGAAAGATATCATGATTGTTTATAGGGAAAATGACCAAAACACCATTTCATGGATAAGGTAAAATGTCTTCATAGCTTATAGGGTTGGTACACATTATTTTTTATAGACCATTTCCAATAGAATCTAGAGGTGGGTATTCTTACTTCATAAATTTTACTAATGAATTTAGTATATATAGATATATCTACTTGATGTGGTATAAGTAAAATTCATTTTCAATTTAAAATAATTCAAGAATGAAGTATATAATCAACTTGGAAATAAGATAAAGAAGCTTTGATCTGATTGAGATTGTGAATATCTTAACCCAGAGTTCATAAACATTTTACAAGAGTTTGGTATTCTTTCTCAAATCACTTCACCTTACACACTATAGTGGAATATTGTTAGTGAAAGGAGGAATTTTACCTTGAAAGACATGGTAAGGTTGATGATGAGTCATGAAGATCTTTCGTTATCCTTTTGGGGATATGCATTACAAACTACGGTATACACATTAAAATGAGTACCAACTAGAGAAATAAATGGAATTAACTTCAAGTTATAGAGTAGAATGAAACATATTTTTTAACATATACATTTATGGGGTTGTGAGACATTTTTTAAGGAAATATATGGAAACAAACTAGCACCGCATGGAACAAAGTGTATCTATATAGGGTATCCAAAGGAAATAAGGGGATACTACCTATATAACCCCTTAGATAAGAAAGTGATTATCACCAGACAAGACATTTTCTTGAGAGGGAGGACATCCTCAAGAATTATAGTGGGAAAAGATTAGATTTGATGAAGTTGATTCTTAAGATATAAAAGAGTTGATATAGGAACAGATTTCATAGGTCCCAATTGAAGAGGTATTTTCTAAAACATAAGTACTACAATGGAGAACCAGAGAGGAAATAGAACTATAGAGATATGGTTTTATAGTCACTAAATATGGTAAGTAATTATTGGTTGAAAATAATGATCATATCTCTTAAAAAGAGGTTGTGAAGATCTTATAAGCTACAAGATGGTAATAATCTATAAATACTAAAATGAATTTTATGTATCAGAACCAAGTTTTGGTTCTAGTCGATCCACTAGTTAATGTAAAGCATGTTGGGTGAAAATGGGTATTCATTAGAAAACTGGACATGGATGGTAAATTAAGTACCTATAAAGCAATTCTATAGGCTAAAGGGTTTAAAAACATCAAGGAATTAACTAAATTGAAACCTTTTCTCTAGTTTCCATGTTAAAATTATATAGAAACTTACCATGGCTATGAAATTTAGAATATGGATGTCAAAAACAACTTTCCTTAATGGGAACCTTCAGGAAGATGCATATATTACACAACTAGAAGGATTTTTGACTTTATATGATGCCAAAACTATTTTCAAGTTAAAATGGTATATTTATTGTTTGAAGGAAGCATCATGTTCATGGAATATTCAGTTTTATGAAACTATAAAAGAATTTAGTTTCATTAATAATGAATGTAATCCATGTATTTATAAGTGGTTCATTTGGAATGAAATCATTATCCTAGTAGTATATATTGAGGAAATATTGCTTATTAGAAATGTCATACCAGTCCTACAGTATATTAAGGGCTGGTTAAACAAGTGTTTCTTCATGAAGGAATTAGGTGAATATGCTTATATTCTAGGGGTCATTATAATTCATGATAAATCGAAGAGGTTGGTTGGACTATGTAAATGTACATTCATAAACCAGATACTTAAGGTATTTAGTATGGAATAAAATAATATGGGATTGGTTCCAATGTCACAGGGTATGCATTTTCCAAGAAAATGTGTCCTCAGAAATAATAGGAGAAATAGATAGTGAGTAAGATCCCATGTGCTTTGGTGATAGGATCAATCATGAATTCGATTTCATGTATCAGAACTGATATTGCCTATGCATTGAGCATGTTATACAGATATCAAGATGATCCATGTGAACAACATTGGTTTTCTATTAAGGTTATCCTTAAGTATCTAAGAAAAAATACATATAGGTTATTTGTATATGGAGGAGATAAGGAGTTGTTCATCAAGTTTTATATTGATGGTAGTTTTAAAATAGATCATAATGATCTAAAATAACATTCAGGATATTTATTCAATCTCAATGGAGGAGTTGTGTGCTGGAAGAGTTTAAAACAACCAGTTTTTTCTGATTCTACTGTCGAGTTTGAGTATATGGAGGCTTGTGGTGTAAAAAAATAAGCCATTTACATATGAAATATTTTATTTGAGCTTGATGTGGTACCTAGTAGTAAAGACTCTATCACATTATAGTGTGATAATATTATAGTGGGGGATTTTTTAAAAGAGTCAAGCTTGCACCAATGGAAAAAGCACATACTCCAAAAGTATCACTCCTTTAGTGATTTTTCTCAAAGGTGTGAAGTTTTAGTAAAAAAAATTACATGGAAGAAAACATGGTACACCCCTTGAATAAATAATTATCTCAGAAAAATCTTGAGTTTCATGTGAGATCTAGCTGGCTAAAAGTTGTTAACAGTTGACTCTAGTGAAAATGGTATTCTGTTGGAGTTGTTTCTATAAAAATAACTTTTGTGTACTTTATGATCACCTGTATTCATATTTTTTAATATTAATAAAATTTTTATCATGTCAATCTTATTCTTCTACATAATGTAGTATATAATAATGTCCTCAGAGTAGTTGTCTTATAGAAAGGTGATATAGGTTCCCCACTGTGAAGAGACCTTTAAGTGTCACAACATCATTCTTAAACATATGTTCTATAGACAAATGAAATCACATAAGTAAAAAAATAAATACAGGCTATCAAGGGTGAATACTAATAGTCCTTTGAGTCACCTTCTCATCATGTACCTCCTTGGTAATTTTTGGCTTTGGAGATTATAAGAATGAGACTCGCCAATAAGAAATCCATATTTATTTGGGTCATTAGATGTTTCTATTTATGGGTGTTTGTATTGATCCTTATACTTTAAGATTATTATTTATGGATATTATGAGTCATATAATTTGATGTATTGATGAAAATTGTGATGACATATGTTCATAGTGAAGTAGGATATGTTGGGTGCATCACGAGTAATATTTTATTAATGAATAATTAAAGAAAGGATTTTCCCTTATGTTATATAAGATAAGTTGATATCTTAAACCCTTTAATGGAAATTATATAGCCTAAATAAATCTATGGCCATGGTGTTCTATGGGAAAGTTTATTTTTTGGAAATTCAAAGAGATATCAAGCACATAGGTTGATGGCACCAATATGCAACCTGCTTGATTAGAGATATCATGATAAAGGATTATATTATATAGTAATAATTCTCAAGAGGTTTTATTTAATTTCAATATTAACTTCTCTCTTTATGGGTGTAATAACAATTTGTTAGATGAGAACCTTAGACTTTGGGCTGCTTTTCCTAATTTCACTGAGAAAGAGGCATAGTGGGTCTCACACTAAGGGTATCCAAAAAATTGGTTAAATAATATTATTATTTATTATTTAACATATTGAATAAATATTATTCCCACACATGGTTTAATAATTATTCAGGTTTTCTTGATCACATATATTCTCTAACTAGTTATTTGAGAGAATATTTTGTTAGCAATATATTTAACAAATATTTATTTTCTCTTTAGTAAATATAATATTTATTTATTTATTGGTGAATAATGTAGTGATATTTATTTATTAAATAAATATTCATTATTGAAGGACTGATAAATATTGTGGAAGAATTAAAGGCTTATTTTAATTGTTTTATGATAAATAATATATATTGAATATTATTTTAATAAATAATATTTAATTAAATCATGAGTTTTGAGCATGTCAAGAAATAATAATAATAATATTAGTAGTAGTAGTATTATTATTATTATATACATGAGGTTCCATGGAGATTAAGGAAATAATAAAGTTGCAAGTACAATTATTATTTTCTAACCCTATGTCTATTTAAACTCAATTATATTATTTATAAAGTGTTACCAAATTAAATTTTTTATGCACAACAACATTCAGAGATAATTGTCTTAAATACCTATAGAGATCACTCTCTATGAACACTCTCAATAACAGAGAGTGATACCCCTCCACCGCCACTCTTGATTCTATATAAATCAAGTAGAATCCCTCTTGAAGCAATTATTAAGGCGATCCAAGGAGAATGGCGCAAGTGTTAGGATCTACCATGATAGCACCCGAAGATTCTTATTGTGACATTTGGAGGTTCATGGAGCATGTTTGGATCACCACTATAGGGAATCTACACTTGATTCATACAGTGCAATAGTAGTACAACATAAATATATTTTTAGATTCATCAACATAGAAATAATTCATCATAAGGTAATTCTTTAATTGTTTAAATAAATTATAAATAATATGTGATGATCATGCATTCTAGTTTTGATGTGCTCACATAAATTTATCTTTGATTCAATTCCATTGGTCACAACATTTATATTCAATGTACATCTCAGATTAATCATCGATTACGACTAAAATCTGAGTTGTGAGGACCCATCTGATGCTTCTGTTTCACCCAAAACCATAAATATATAGGTAGTTTTTGTATTGCATGAAAATTATGATTTTCATGCTTGGTATATAGGTCCTTTAAATTTAAAACAAAAAATGATAAACTGTTATCATTTATTGTTCCCCGATATTAGTTTCCATGTATTATACCATTTCATGAGATGAAATATTTGGGGAGACTCGCATTCATGTATATGATACTTGAAATGGATAAGGTATTTATGCATGCTTTTTATCACATGACTAAATGAGAGGAAAATAAAGGAGAATCTTTTATTTTTTATTTAACTTCTTCCATGTGATGGAAATTTATAGAAATTTTTTTATGCTTGGATAGACCTCCATGAACCTATTTCTCTCTTTCATCTTCATTCCTTTTATTCTAAGATACTATCACATCATGAGAGAAAGAATAATCCTACATGTATGGTATGTGATTCATTTTACTCGTGGATGCCCCATGGAGTTTGGATACTTTTTCCACTCAGTGATCTTTGTCAAACTTATGCGATAGAGTTTTTGGATTTTCCAAATGATCTTCAACGTAAGGTATGCTAAGTTTATGATTTATTCATTTTATCATTTTATAATGTTTCATATTATCTTGCATGTATATCCTTATACAAGGTTTTTTAATTTCTTCTATTGGGTCTAATAATTGTTATTGGACTCTAATAAAACACTGTAGTGATATCAAAGGGATCTATGTTTAGTTTTATGAAATCATGTGTGAAAAATAAGAAGAAATCAAAAAATAGAATAGTTTCATGTTTCTAGAAATCTAATTTCACAAAAGGATTTACCCTTATGTAGTTGAGCTATGTAAAGGTAACCAACACCTTACCCATACATAGTTGAGATTCATAAGGGTAACCAAGGCTTTACCCTTATGCAGATTGGTCTATGTAAAGGTCATCTCGCCCAACCCTTATGTAAATCGATCTACCTAAGGGTCATATATATTTAACCTTATGTATAAAGGGATAAATAAAGGTCATACCCCTAAATGAGATGACTACATCAATGTAGAAAAGTTGTTACCATTACTTGATACCCTTACATAGAAGGTCTATGTAAGGATAACCTCTTTGTTTCCTTTACGCAAATGGTTTGCGTAAAGGTTATTGGTGCATTACCATTACATGTATAGGTACCTAATCCACTATGTAAAGGTCATTAATTTTTACCTTTACACAGCATAAGAAAAGTAGATATTACCCTTACAAAAATGGTTTGCATAAAGGTATTACCTATATATGAGGCACTGAATAAGGGTTATTTCATTCTTACCCTTATACAATTGACATAATGTAAGGGTCTTACCCTTATGTAGCACATCTGCATAAAGGTATATGCTAGTTACCATTATGTAGGGTGTTTGCATATGGGTAATGGGAGGATACCCTTATGTAGGAATGAGTTCCTACATGAGGGTAAATAGAAAAATTGTTAAAAATTGTTTTTAACATATTAATTGATAAAAATGCTTAAAAAAGGTTAATAAGTCATTATAAAAGGCATTTTGGGATATTTTAATTTATAAATTATTTATTTATAAATTTTTTATAATTAATTAAATGTTTATAAGTCATTTTATTCCCAAATATTAAATGTTAAAATTTGAAATACTTTTTAAAAAAGTATATGAAAATTTTTATGATTTAGAAATAAAAGTGTTTATTTAGAAAACAAAAGAAATAATTTAAAAAGGGATATAAATTACGAAATAAGTCATAAATATAAAATGTTTGTATTTAAATTATGAATTGTTTTTAATTAATTATTTTTAATTGTTTAAAATAAAAGGGGGGATTATTTGGATATTATTTAAGCCACATCAAAAAGATTTTTAATGATAGATATGTTTAGGGTTTAAATGATGATTAAATATGTGATATTAGATTATATAAAATGTTAACATAATAGAAATTTAATTATAAATTATTTATAGTTCATAAAATATTATATATTTAAAATGTAAATTCAATATTATGATAAATATGAAAGAGTTTATATTAGCATGAATATAATGTTTTTATATTAAATTTTTGAAATAAATATGAAAGAGTTTATATTAAAATTAATATAAAATGTTTATATTAAAAAATTATGGAATTTTCATAATATTAAATCTAAAAATTATAAAAGGGATTATAATTATCTTTGACTTGTGAAATGTTCATAAATGTTTATCTCATGTTTAAATATTTGAATTGTTCATTTATTTAAATTTTATTCCCTACTTTATTCATATTTATTAAATTATTTAAGAAATGTGAAGGTTATATATTCTTTAGTTTAATATGTTATAATTCTAAGATAGATCCATGCATTTCATGGTAGGTATGATAATAAATTTAGTTTTTCATATATATTGACCTCAATTTTTAATTGAAGTTATGATATTGATTTTAGTTGTCGAATATTATTTTTTTATATTAGGTGTTAGAGTTATGATGAATTTGATTATATCTTGAGTAAAGTATCCTAGGGTAGAGGGACATGGGAACATACTGCCTACCTACTTGAAGGATTATGTCTTATTTAGGCTAGTTAATGAGGTTTTATATCTATCACTCTAAGCTTACTCGTGTGGATAACTATATGACTTTACATGAAGTTTCCATATACCTTATGTGTATGATGCATTCATATATGTATGAATATGATTGAATTTTAATTTTTTGTGAGTAACATAGACTTTTGGGTTGTTTAAAGATTTACACATCAATATGGTTTGAAAATATTACTTTTGTGAAGGGAATATAATTCCAAAATAAATTATTAGGAGAATTCATACGTAAAAGGGAATAATAATTGATAATACGGTGAGATTAAATCCCCTTCAAATAATAAGTATGATATTCCTTTCAGAACAAAACTTTCCAAGACCTTGATCATTCTACAGGGTTGGTTATGCCTTCGCAGGGTGACCCTAAATTATCTTTTCTGAGGAAAGAAAGTGATAGATAACACTGAATCATACTAGGGTAAGTTCTTCCCAAAAGGGCTCCCTTATATTATTTTTGTTAGTTTTTTCTTGGTGATTTTTTAGTTACACTTAGTTGGGAATCCCTAAATAAGGATACAAGAGAAATAGAGTTGGATTTATCCATGTGATAGATTGGAAAATGGGTTGTCTGCTTAGCTATCCAAGAATCATATATGATATGATTGGGATAATTCCCAAAATAAATAATTATATGATAAAAAGGAAAAAGGAATTTGAATCATTTCTAAGTGAAATGTGGATCTTGGCATACTAATAGATTTGATATACAAAATGGGTCATCATTTTATTGGGATCATATTTAATAAAATTCCTTATTAAATGGTTAATAATATAAAATACTCATCTAATAAAATATTTTATTACAGATTTTATTATCATCGGCATAGTTAAGCTAAATTTTTTAATTCATACTTGAAAAGGATAAACTTTGTTTAATTTTATCTTTATACTGGTAACTTAAAAAAAATTCTTGAGCAATATTGGTAATCTAAGAAAAGTAATTAAGGAAAATGTCTGGACAATTATTTACTTGGTAACCAATTATTGAATTTTTCCAGCAAGTAAATATGGATTCTTATAGAAGAATAGAGTGATTAATTTAAGGTTTCAAAGTAATTAGATGGAAAATGGCCAAAGTAATTGTCAAGACCCGTCTTCTGGGGTCTGTGCTATGACTACCCCAAGCCCACCTTCCATAAGACAAGGGCTGACGACTAGCACCAAAGGTGTAATTCCCTAAAACTGGGAAGACATTTCCTTTTTAACCTGTAAACACACACAATAGATATGATCACAAGTAAAATAAATAACCAACAAGTGAGTACAGTAAGTGAAAAGGGGCCAAAATACAAGCCAAACTGGAAAGTACAAGAACTGAAGGTACAATTACAACCAAGGAAATAGGAAAAACAGCCACTGAGTCATCCTCTGAGGTTCCTACCTGAAGGGTAGGTACATATCGCCTCCTCATCACTCCACATTTGTCAGTCTCTTCCGTGTACTATAATGCTGCAAGGTCCACCTTCGGGTACCGTTCAGTCCTGGTACCCTCAGCCTCGGTCAGTGCTGTCCTTTATCTGTATCCAACACAATGAGGTGAAAGCATAGCCCGTGCAGGGGTGAGTATAACGATACTCAATAAGAGCCCCAAGACCCTCAAGGTCTCACAAAATCCAACAAGGACAAACCAAAAGGTATGAAATCAACAAATAACCCCACTTAGGTATATGCCCATACATATACCTAAGTTATCAAGTAATCCATCTCAATCATGAGGAAAATACAAAGTTACAGACTCAGCTCACACAGGTATACAACTCAGGTATAGTGTTAGAGATGATTAGATGTAGCCACTAAATCATCTATTTTGTCAAACCCACGTAAGATCCAGGAACAGTAGTCAGAGCTGTCGAACCCACACATGATCGAGGAACAGTATCAGAGTTATCGAACCCACACATGATCCATTAACTATAGACAGAGCTGTCAAACCCACACAGGATCCAAGAATAGTAGTTAGAGCCATCGAACCCATGTAGGATCTAGGAATAGTAGTCAGAGTTGTCGAACCCACACAGGATCTAGGAACAATAGACAGAGCTGTCGAACCCACACTGGATCCAGGAACAGTATTCAGAGCGCAGCCAGCCACAGGGTTCTGCACAAAGCAAGCTTTATTCCGGGAGGGTCTTCTCCTCAAGACAAGTGTCGAACCCACACTGGATCCAGGAACAGTATTCAGAGCGCAGCCAGCCACAGGGTTCTGCACAAAGCAAGCTTTATTCCGGGAGGGTCTTCTCCTCAAGCCAAGTGTCTATACATCAACTTCCATGAAGTCTCATGTTGATATATCCAAAAGATCCGTCAGGCCAAAAGAAACCCAACACGACAGACGGTTCATCAATCGGATGCCCAGTTAAGAGTTATTGGCATTTTAGTCCTCAAGGCCCAGTTAGATTCGTGCTCGATCTAACCTGACCGTATCTCAACTATACCCAAAACTCTAGTGGGGCATACACAAAGGGACCTTCATGCTCCAAGAATACCAGCACTGCTGACGGTTCATCAAACAGATGTATGGTGCAAAAGATATGGCCAAAAGAAAGTAAAGGGTCGGTAGTAGGTCCGGTTCTGGTCCAACCTGGTCGAACCGACCCGACCCAACTTAGTCTGGGCCGACCTAGTTCGGGTCAACCTGGCTTGAACCATTGGGTCTGGCCTGGCCTGGTCTACTGGGCTCGGCCCAGCAGGCCACGATGGCGGTTCGGCTTGGGCTCGGGGCCGGTTCACCCCGGAGCACCGTGAGGGCGCGACCGGGCAGGGCTCGGCCCAAAGGGTGTGAACGTGGCTGGTTCGACCAATGCTCCGCAAGGGGGACCGCTGGCCGGATCGTGAGGCTGGTGTGTCCAGGGCGCCGGTTTGGCAGGGAGGCCGGTGCGTCCAGGGCACCGGTTCGGCCGAGAGGCCGGTGCGGCTTGGCGGTTTGGCCAGGGCACCAGTTTTTCCAGGAGACGGGTGGCGGCTCGGGAGGCTGGGAGGCCGGCGGGTAGGCCGGGTGGTGGTCGGGCAGGCTGGCGGGTGACTGGGTTGCGGTCGGGCAGGCCGTGAGGCGGCCGAGAGGCGGCCGGGCAAGCCGGTGGAGGTTGGGGGGAGGCGCGGGTCTCGGAGGCCGCGGGAAGCACGACCTTTGTCTTTTCCACCTTCATCACCTCATCGTTTCATCGCCATACTGAATATCGTCACAAACAAGAACGGCGGAGGGGTCGGGCCATGTTGGTTTGGCCCATACCCTCCGCGTTTAGGGTGGTAACATTTGGCTCATCATGTAAGAAGAAAGATGAAATTCAATTTTTACAACCTCCGCAACAATTACGTTCCAACCGAAGAAGAAAATAAGGAAAGTAATATTACACAAATAAACCCCCTACCTTGATCGTTGGTTATCGACGGAGTCACGGGAAGAAGACAGAGGAGATCTTTGTTCGTCACTTCTGCCGCACACTTCTAATCCGAAGCTCCTGCGCTGTCTCGTTGACGACGATGTGGAGGGATGGTCGGTTGAAGATGTCTCACGTCAGTAGGATCCGAGGATGTTGGTCTAAGGAGATCGTTGTCGGCGTTCCTCATTGGAAGAACACGTTCTTCGTTCTTCATTCTTCATTGGCGAGAGCTATTCTCTCTTCTCACAAGTTCCACCAAAAAACCAATGCCCCCAAAATAATAGATTGAATTTATCTATTATTTAGTTGATGGCACAAAATTAAAATGGGTTAATTAATTAGGTTAGCTCTAATTATTTAATCAAGAGGTTGGCACAAATAATTAATATGGAGGATTTGGCACCGTAAATGCTTGTGTGTAGGCTCCATTAAGGTGGAGGGGTGGTGGCACCATTAAGTGGGGATCTCAAGAGGTTTCTCCCCACTCAATAGGGAGTTCAAGAGGTTTCAACCTCAGGTGGTCCACACCATATTAAACATGAAGAGGAGGTTAGGTTCCGGTGGGCCCCACCACTATAACCTCTCTTGGGAGGTTAAGGTGTGGTGGTCCCGACCTTCAACTTCCACATGGAGGCTTCAACCAACCAAAATAAAAATAAAGCTACAACTTTATTTTTATTTAATTCATTCATTAAAAACCCAAAAACTATCTTTTATTTACGACCATCTGTCATCGAGGTGAAAGTCTTCTTATGAGAATACCGACACTACAAGTTTAACAGTGCCCTCAGATTTCAATTCTGAACACTGGTTCAATAGTTATAAACCCCTGCTCATACATTTACTAAACGTACCCGAACAAAACTTCAGAAATTGATTCCGAGCACACCGGACCTCAGAATCACGCGCTGTCAATTTTCGCAGACTCTTAAAATTCCCATGTATTGAAGAAAAAAATTTCCATGGAAATTTAGGGTCTTTAAATACTCCCCACCTCAGGGATTTACGTCCCCATAAGCTACAACTCAAATGGAGGGAACAAGTGGGGGTATTGAGCACACATATGAGCCTCCCACTCCCATGTGCTCTCTTGGAGGTTCCCGTGCTGCCAGCGAACATGAACCAGAGGTATCAACCATACAAGAAGGACTCGATTTTGTCGATACTCAATATCAACTAGAACATACTTAAAAGTCTCCCCATCATCGATGTCTAGCTCTCCATGGTCGATGATTTTAGAAGGGTCATGCACATATCTCCTCAGCTGAGATACGTGGAAGACGTCGTGCATCCGGTGCAACTGAGGTGGAAGAGCCAGAAAGTAAGACACCTTGCCTACTCTGCTGAGGACCTGGAAAGGTCCAATGAATCTTAGGGATAACTTTCCACCTCATCCAAATATCCGTAAACCTCATCAAGGTGAGACCCATAAAAAGATGTGGTTTCCATCATCAAACTCTGGAGGACTCTGTCTCCTGTCATCATATGTGTTTTGTCTGCTCTATAAAGTCTTCATATGCTCTTGGATGATCTGCACCATCTTCGTGGTAGCTCATACCATCTCTGGTCCTACTATACTGACTCCCCAGGGTCAGTCCAGCACAAGGGTGATCTGCAAGGTCGCCCGTATAACACCTCAAAAGGTGTCATCCCAATGGTGGAGTGAAAGATGTTGTCGTATGAAAACTCCACCAAAGGTAAGTGATCCTTTCAGTTATGACCGAAGTCGAGGACACAAGAACGCAACATGTCCTCAAGGGTCTAAATGGTCTGCTCAATCTGATCATCCATCTGAGGATGGAAGGCGGTGCTCAAACGAAGCAACATCCTGAAAGTCTCCTGCAACCCCTTCCATAGCCGGGAAGTAAAATGTGTGTCACGATCGGAGACGATCGTAGAGGGTACTCCATGTAGCCTCACAATATCCTGCACATAGAGGCATCCCAATCTCTCTACTAAACCCTAATCTCTGATTGGTAGGAAGTGGGATGACTTGGTGAGTCGGTCGACGATCACCCAAATCAAGCCATGACTTCTGGATGTACGTGGAAGTCCCGTCATGAAGTCTATGGATATCCCATCCCATTTCTACTCTGGGACCTCTATAGGCTGAACCAAGCCTGCTGGTAACTGGTGTTCTGCCTTCACTTGCTGACAAGTGAGGCATTAAGAGACAAACTCTACTACTGCTTTCTTCATTCCCTGCCACCAGTGTTGTCATCTGAGGTCCTGGTACATCTTCATCACTCATGGATGTACTGATAGAGGGGAAGTGTGGAACTCTCTCAACACTTCCTCCCGTAGTGCCACTAGGACCAAGGTACTCCCTCTGAAGAGGATGACTTGCTTATCACCTTCAGAAAATCCATCAGGTGCCTACCCTGTGGATATCTGAGCATGTCATGTCTCGCAGTCAACGTATCCATGTTGCGCCTCCCTGACTCATTGAAGAAGTGGGGGAGTAACGGTAAGAGACTGTAGAAAGGCTGCATCATCTCTATCCACAAAGGATATCTGTAAAGAAGCTAGCTTCTCTGTCGCCTCACCTAGAAGTTGTATACCAGATCTCATACTGAGTACATCTGGTACAATGTTGCCCTTTCTAGGAGTATAGACTATCTCAAAGTCATAGTCTTGGAGGAACTAAAGCCATCGTTGTTGTCTCAGGTTCAGGTCCTTCTGAGAGAAGATATACCTGAGGCTCTGGTGGTCGGAGTAGACTGTGAAATTCTCTCCCATCAGATAGTGCTTCCACATCTTCAAGGCGAAGACCACTACTACTAAATCCAGGTCATGGGTGGCATAGTTTTGCTCATTTTGTCTCAGCTAACTAGAACCATAAGCGGTCACTGCTCTCTCTTGCATCAGGACACATCCAAGTTCAGTCCCTAATGCGTCGCAGTAAACTACGTACCCTACGCCCTC
This sequence comes from Viscum album, assembly GCA_963277665.1. Lineage (NCBI taxonomy): Eukaryota > Viridiplantae > Streptophyta > Magnoliopsida > Santalales > Viscaceae > Viscum > Viscum album. The sequence goes on from OY728119.1 coordinate 376,990,603, forward strand.
CTATGGAAGCCTCAAGATGGGGGGCACTAGTCAGCCTCTACCTTAGCTCCTGAAAGCTCTGCTGGAATCTCTACAACCACACAAAGGGTTTCCCCTTCTTCTTCAAGGCTGATAGTGGTGCTGTCACTCTAGAGAAGTCTGATACGAACCTCCGGTAGTATCCAGCCAAACCCAGGAAACTTCATACCTCCGTCACACTCCTGGGTGGATCCCAAGTAAGTATTGCCTCAATCTTCACTGGATCTACAGCAACTCCGGCCTCTAAGATGACATGTCCTAGAAATTGCACCTCTCGAATCTAGAACTGGCACATTGAGAGCTTACCATAAAGCAGGTGCTCTCGGAGTGTGTCTAGTACTACCTGGAAATGGTAGGCATGCTACTCTTCAGTAGTCGAGTAGATCAGAATGTCATCGATGAAGACTATGAAAAAGCGATCGAGGTATGGCTAGAAAATCTTGTTCATGAGTCCCATGAATACAGCTGGAGCATTGGTTATGCCAAATGGCCTAAACAAGAACTCATAGTGGCCGTATCGACATCTGAAGGACGTCTTCTGCACATCCTCATCTCGAACTCTGAGTTGGTGATAGCCTAATCTAAGGTCTATCTTCAAGAACCACCATGATCCCTTCAGCTGATCAAAGAGGTCATCAATCCTCGGGAGTGGGTTCCTGTTCTTCATGGTCACCTGGTTCAGGCGACGGTAGTCGGCACAAAGCCTCAAGCTTCCATCCACCTTCTTGGAGAACATAATCGAGGCTGCCCAGGGAGAAACACTGGGTCTTACATGACACATAGGCCAAAGGCACAAGGCCTTGTATTTTTTTATGGATTTTTCAAAAAAACAAAACTTTTTCGGTGAATATTATAAAATACTATTTTTACAAATAACATGAATTTTATGACATTATTTCCAGAATGGCTCGAAGGCCTTATTTTTTTATTTTATTATAGATAATCCCCCTTTTAAGGGATGAAGGGGAACCTGTACATGACCCGTAGGCCCAAGGCACAAGGCCCGACATGACTCTCAATACATGACCCGAAGGTCCATAGGCATATTATGCCCAATACATGACCCATAGGTCCAACCCACAGGGACTGCCCCTCCCCTATCTTCTATATCCTTGATCACCTATATCCCCACCTTGCATTTCTTATCATCTAGAATTTCCCCGTTCAAAGCTGCACAGTGTTTGGTCCCGATGGCGGTTTCCGTACCCTCTCATTCTTTCAATATGGTAGCTCTGATTCTGGTGAATACAAGTCTTGACACTCTGATCCTCTTCCAGGGCCTGCTCTTTGTGAACTGGGCTACTCCATGGTCTTTGTGGCCTGAAGGCCCTGAGGCCTGAAGAACGTTGATGACCCGAAGGCCCTAGAGACCAGTAGGCCCAAACCGGTGGCCTGAAGGCCCAAATCAGGTGAATAGTTACGGATGCTACAGTACCTACTACATTACTGCTACAAAACCTAGAAATTCACCTCTACCTGGTTTTGAACCGGGGTCTCTTGGATGCCAAGTACGTTCCCTTAACACTCAGGTATGGGCTCATTGGCTTATGACATTATTAGTATATAAGTATGAATAAAAAATTACTGAAACATTTTTATAAGACTTAATATGTATTTTATATGAGACTTTAAAAAATTGGAAAATATTGTTTTTAATTTACAAACCCATATTTACTATTTTAGAACACTAGTAATATTTTCTCAAAAAATGTTATTAATACATTATACATTTTTATTTTAAAATTAATTTTATTACTTATATAAATTGAATCAAATAAAATGGATTTAAAATTTAGAATCGAGGGTTCCAAATTATCTAATAAGAACCTCTTTATTTTTAGTCATAAAGATTAAGTTACCTTAGGTAAGTAAAATCTAAAATGGTAAAAATGATAATTCGATGGGTAAAGGCCTTGAAACAAGATAATAACTTGTCTATAATTGATTGTATGAGGTGTTTTTTGACTTTATCTATTCCCCCACTCAATTATTTCTCAATTTAAAGCCACTTAACATGTTTAACATGTGATCCCTTTATATTAAGTTGAAATATTTAGAAAAAATTTCTATTCTCACTGCTTATAAAAGGGGCCTCTCACCACCCCTTCAAGGCACTCCTAAAAATTTGGTTTCCTCTTGAAAATATTACCTTTTCCTTTCCCCTAGAATTATATTTCACTTTCTCAAGATTCTCGTAACAAGAGATTATTCTATTCCATCCATTTTCAAGGGACCTTCTAAGGAAATCTCAAAGTGCTCAACATGAGTAATCATTTTTAATTAATTTTATTTTCTATTTTTATTTTCCAACTTTAATTTAAAAATCCATACATAATAAAATTATTATTTTTTATATACTAAATGTTATTATTCTTTGGTAATTATCATTAATCACCGTTCTTCTTTTCTATTGAGAAAAATGAATACATGAATCATGCGTTGCGCAGATTATTGCCTCCATGATGCAAATGTTTCATTTTCATTCCCCATCTTACATGGATTTTATAAAATGGGAATTTAATAAATATTGATATTATTAACAAAAAATTATCATTAATTCAATCATATAAAATGAGTGAACTAAGAGTAAAATTATACAGTCTTTCTAATTAGTGACATTATTTAAATTATCTTCACTTTATAATTCTTTAAAATTATTATTTATCACACCAAAAAACACTAAATAATTTCATTATGCATATGGTATAATGATATTTAAATTAAAACATCTCAAATAATCCATTAATTATGGTAGGTTTTTAACATCCCATTACTCGTTTTTATGTGTTTTGACCCATTAATTCATTACTGAATGATTGGATATCTTCATGGGTTGTTTATGGAGTTTTTCCAAACTTTTTTGAGTGTTTCTAGGCCTATTAATGGTTTGCGAATGATTAAATCATGACTTGAAATAGTGTGTAGCCTCGACATTAGGGGTTACATGGTTGGTGCACAGTTTAATAAAGTGTGGAGCCAAACCGTGATACACTTCCAGTGGCTCTATTTTGGATGCACAATTAGGCATAAAGTTAGTTCTAACTGGGTGATTTAACCCATGAAACTGTGTATGTGGTAATTAAATCCCCAAAATATTAATTAAAATCCATAAACCCCCCTAATTAACACCAAACTTATCCCACTCAATCATAATATGATCCTTAGGCTCTTAGGTGCCCTCTAGAGGCATTTTAGCTCACCAAACCTCATCTATTGGCAGATCAAAGAACCAATAAAAGCATATATATATATATATATATTCTATTTTGATGAGTTTTTCTCTTATTTTCTTGGATATCACTTATTATCTCGATTAATTCATCCTAAAGGTTGTGAATGCCTTGGGTATTCTTGGATCCTGATTTATTGATGTGGAATTTTAGATCTAGGATCTCCTCCCTCTTTTTTCAAGATTTATCTTCTTAGATCCAGTGATGACCATCGAAGCTAACACATCTCAAATATATTGTGGTTCAATTCCTTAATTTACATGTAGGTATTTCTATAATTTTCCTTTGTTTTGTAATTGATTATTTCTAGATAAATCAAAGGGACATGTTTTCTAATTTCTAACACATGTTCTATGGAATTTGATCATTTAATTCCACATAAAATATTATTTGACCAATTTTCATTTGAATTTAACATGGAATATATTTAATTACTATAATCATGATCATTCTCACCTTTTTATAGATTTTTTAAATTCCATGTTTTTTTGGATTTATTTTTAAAGAGATTTTAAAGGATGTTTTTGTGAAATTGAGGGCTTTGGCCTAGGTTTTGATTTATTAAATGAACTTCCATGATTTAAATTAAATGAATTTAACTATTCAATGTTTTGTAAATATTATCAAATTATTTAATTTATTAAATTACTCAGAATCAACATTGAATGATTTTAACTTTGTTTTAAAATGGGTATTCTTGGGTTATTTGAATTAAATGATTTATTCACATGGAAAGAGGATGTAAACCCATGTTTTGAAATGTATTCAATCCATTAAAAATTATAATTCTTACATTAAATGATTTAGGGATTCTCTGAAGTAAATTATTGTTTTAATGGCCCATTTGGAATTATAATGATGATTTGGGAAAAGGAGAGGATATGGTTACCGTTTTTGAATGTTGAATTATTTAAAAGGAATTGAATTGAATTGATGACTATTGATGGACCAGTTGAAACTTTATGTTGATAATCTCTTGTAATAATCCCTTTATGTAACTTTTTGGATCCTTGTACTTCCCATTGTTGGGTGTTGAAAAAGGTATAATTTACTTTGAGGGAATTAGGGGTGAGAATGAGATGTTATTTGAGGGCCAGTTCCCATGATTGATGTTGATAAGGATCCCCATATTGATCCTTGTAACTTGAAAAACGGAATAACTTCTTTTGACTAGTCATGGGAACCTAGATATTTAGATGATATGACCTATATATATATGCTTCACTAGCAGACTCACACCCTTCTAGTGGATCTATAGAGAATGTGAAAGGTTCAGTCTATGGACTTGCGACTAGGAAAGAGGGTGTGTGTGGAACTAATTTGCTTTAGACCCGTGAGACTAGATGTAATCCTAAAAATTAGTCATGTTGATTGTATTATCTATTCTCATGAGGATTCACTATCATACCTAAGTTTTACCCATACTATCTATATACATGATCTCGATATATGAAAACATTGGTTGTCACCATTTGGTGTCGGAGTTGCCTTGCTTGCTTCATTTATTGTTATTATGGACCTTGATTCTATTGTATTGATTCTTGTTCATCTCTAAAAATTATGTTCATATTCTCATCTTATCTTGATTATGTAACATTACCTTGTGAAATGGTTTTGAAATATTTTCAAGAAAATGATTAGTTTTTAAAAAAAGGTGAAATGGCATGTTTTATAGGTTTAGTTTGAAAAATTATTTTTAAATGTTTAAAACTCTGTTTTAAACCAATTCTCATACTCTTTCATTTTTACTCCTCTTTTAGCATATTTGAATTACCTTATGAAGTAATCATATAAAATATTTGGTATAATCCTACTAGGCTATTTATCTTACACCCTACTTATACCTTTTGGTGTTTAAAGCATTTATTATCATATAGTAGGTGTTTGTGCTCTCACCTTCCTTTGTGGATTTGTGCTTGGGTGACTAAGGGTGGGTGACTTGGGACATGGTGGGTGGTCATGTACCACTAAGAGGTGGGGTTTGGTTGGTATGTTATGATTTTAGTTTTATTAGTGTCTCCTGTACTATGATATGTATGTATGGATTTATATATATCTAATGATGTTTCCGTATTGTACTCTGTTATTATAATCTTTTGAGGGAGAAATCATTCCCAATGGTTATTTTTTAATCCCCAGGTGCTTGTTGACAACCCATGGAGATCAGAAATGCTCTTCGAGTTAGTAGCAAATTGCCTCGAATATCAGTTTATATGGTATACCATGTTGGTTCATTACAAATGGTATCAATGTAGGTCCTTCCTTATAGGGAAATAATTAAATTTTAAATCCTTATGTTATTTGGGGTAAGTCATAGTATAAAGAAGATTAAGAATGTGTTGGGACTCAAGATATAGTTTGTGAGTGGGTGCTTGATCACCACCCCTTCATGGAGAGACTTGAGTTACTAGAGATGTTGGTACATGAGTATTTATTTTGAGTTATTGGTTTTCTGATGATAAATTATATTTAGATTCCCAATGATACTACCATTGATTTTGGGAATCTCTTATGATTTTTGAACCATAATGGAAGGATGACCATGGTGGCCCAATGTTTTCATGGTCTAGTAAACTGTGAAGAATTAGTGTGGATGTTTTGGAAAATCCAACCATGAATAGTTGAGAGGTTGATGTGTGGTTTACTGGCCTATATGACCAAGTTGTTTACAGTTCTAACTTGGTTCTAAACTTTAAACATTATCCATTTTCTTACAAGTTACTTCACTTATGTGAGGTTGGTTATGTGGGTTATGGATGTGGGTTGTTTTGTGATCTTAATTGGTTGTTTTAGATTTAATACCTTGTTAATAATTTTAAATCCCTCATGAAAGATAAATTTTTCCATAAAACAAGTTTTGGTGTGTTCTTTGAGAAATGTTTTCAGTTACAAAATATTGAGATTTATTCAATGTTTGGTTTGTAAAACTAATTATCAAAGACTATTATGTGATGTTGTAAAACAATGTTTTAAGAAGATATGTTGTTTTATAATGGATTTAAAATAATAAATGGGATGTTAATTAGAAGAAAATGGTTAATTATTTTGAAACCATGGAAGAATTTAAAACTATTGGTAAATATTTTTTAAAACTATGATTGATTTATAACAATATTTATCATTTTTAAAGGAAGCAATAATGTTTTTATAAATAGTGAAATAATGTTCATTTTGAAATCAATAAAGTTTTTATTAAAATGTATTGTGAATTTGTTTAAAATATTATATTCTCTTTTTGGGTGTTCTTTGATGGCAGAGTTGGTATTCTTGTGTTTTTTTATGTTAAAAAATGTCTCCCAAAAATTCCTTCAAGAATAATTGAATTTTGGTCCAACGGTCCAGTCCTCGGGGTAGTTCTTCACATTTTCCAGAAGTTTAATCCCTTGTCAGTGACTCTATATATACTTCATGTCAAGTGGTGGATCTAGAGACTTTACTTACTTTTAAACCCATCCTTGAATTCCTAGATTTTCTTCCACTTTATTATAAAGGTGAACAAGGTTCTATTGAGGTAGTGCAGTGGATTGAAGAAGTTGATGTGATCTTTGATACTCTCAAGACTCCTGAATCTTTTAAGGTCAAGTATATCCACTCCTTAATTAGGAAACTTTTCCAAGAGAGGAGGGAAGTTGTGATTACCTATTTTATGTATGAAATAATATATTAGGGATTAATTAAGTCATACTTTCTTAATTGAATGTATCCTGAGGAAGTTAATAAGGAGAAAGTTTATGAGTTCTTGAGTTTCATTCAGGATAATCTATCAGTTGTGATTTATACCAGGAAGTTGTCATGTTTGGTATGTTTCATACCTAATATTTTTTGTACTGAATTCAGTAAGAATGACAATTTTAGAAAAGGTATTCACCTAGACTTTATAACTTTCATGCATGTGGAATGGCTGATCTCTTATCCAGAGATGCTTGAAAGGGCCTTTTTATTTGAAGTGGAGCTAGAAAAATATTAGGAATGGATAAATTCCACATTCCCAATTGAGTAAGTTTAGTCTCCTTAGGAAAATAAGAGGACTGCCATTAATTTCTAGTGTGTAGAACCTGATCATTCCAAGAAGTTTTGTTCGAAATCTCTAAAAGTTTATAAAAGGTGTGGCTATTTGAGTCACCTTAGTAGGTTTTGTGAGTTTTTAGGCCAAAAAAGGATGTTTTGTTCAGGAATATTATCTCTTTATTTGAGGGAAGTAGATGTTTTATGATAATAGGGCTCCATCCATAGGCATAATAGTGAAGCTTTTCATTTAGTGCAGGAGCTTCTAGTTTCCAGCTAGTTGTTTTCGACTTGGAGTGGAAATTGTTTGATTTTTCCTTCTTTTGGATTGTATATTTTTGGAATTTTTTTGTTTTGGGATATTTTTGATGGAATATTGTGGAAATTGGTTTGGATAATTTGTGGATTTCTAATTTAAAAATTATTTTCTTTTTCTGGAGATTTGATTATTATTCCTTGGCTTCCTTTTTTTGAATTGATGGTTAGAGCTCAATTTGTATATATTGGATGATCTCACTTTTGAGAGTGTAGTGGCCTATTGTGAACTGGACTAGATGTTTGAGATCATTCTAGTTGCACTTGGATAGAACTTTGGAATGTACTTGGGTAACTAAGATGATGTGGATTTTTGATAGACCAGTCATAAGGTGGTGATGGTGTTTGTTTTAATGAGATCGTCTAGGTATGGGGATCATTTTAAAAAATCCTAGGTTACTGTTGAGTACTTACCCAAGGTATAAATCATTATTATTTCTTTACCTTGCTTTTGTATGCTTGATATTAGATGTTTCTCCTTAGTGAGTGGGTGACGTCTCTTCTTTGGGTTTTAAGGGACATGCTTTTCTTATGTTACACCATTTTGGGAAATCTTTAAATGGTGGTGAGACCTATGCTAGGTATCCAATATTTATCTTTTTTGGAGACATTGATCATATTTTTGTTTTGATCTTGGATTTGTGCGTGTTGTTAGCCTTTGGGTGGGTCTCTATTCTAGATCATGGACTTTCCACTCATAAGATTATTGAGGGATTTATTCTTGTGTCATCGTGTTCTATCTTTCAGAATGGATTCTTTTTGGGGATAGAATTTCCTATAGTGGGAAGGTTATAACATCCCATTACTTTTTTTATGTATTATAACACATTTATTTAATTACCTAGTGATTTTATATATTCAAGGGTATTTTATAGAGTTTTTCTGGAATTTTTTGAAGGTTTCTGGGCCTGTGCATGATTTTTGTACGATTTGAGGATGGTTTGAAAAAGTTTACAACCAGGATAGAAGTGGTTTTCATGGTTGGCACACAGTTTGACAAAGTGTGCAGCCAAACTGTGAAACACTTCCAGTGGCTCTATTTTGGGCACACAGTTTGGCATACAGTTAGTAATAACCGTGCAATATAACCCAATAAACCGTGCATGTGGTAATTAAAGCCCCAAAATTTTTAATTAAAATCCTAAAACCCTCTAATTAACCCCAAATTTCTCCAACTCAATCATAATCCAATCCTTAGGTTTTTTGGAGCCCTCTGAAGGCATTTTGGCTCCCCAAACCTCATATCTTGGAGGATCAAAGCACCAATCAAAGTAAATATCTTCCCTTTCAGTGAGTTCTTCTCTTCCTTTCTTGGATCTCCCCTCTTCTCTTGATTAATTCATTATAAAGGTTGGGAAAGCCTTGTGTTTTATTGGATTTTGATTGATTGATGTGGAATTTCAGATCTAGGATCTCCTCCCTCTTCATTGAAGATATATCTTCTTAGATCTGGCGATCACCAATGAAGGAAACACATCTTAGATTTGTTGCAGTTGGATTCCTTAATTTACATGCAAGTGTTTCTATTATTTTCCTTCATTTTTTAATTCATTGTTTCTAGATAAATTTTTAGGTACATGTTTCCTAATTTCTAACACATTTTCTATGGATTTTGTTCATTTAATTTCCTATAAAACATTCCTTGACCAATTTTCCTTTGAATTGAACAAGCAATGAATTTAATGGATATAATCATGTTCTTTATCACCTTTTTATAAATTTTTCAAATTCTAGGTTTGTTTGGATTTATTTTTAAAGAAATTTTAAAGGATGTTTTGGTGAAATTGAGTTCTTTCTCTTGGGTTTTTATTTATTAAATGAACTTCCACAATTTGAATTAAATGAATTGAACTATTTAATTTTTTTTAAAATAGTCTCAAATTCTTGAATTTATTTCATGACCAAGAATCCCTTTTGAATGATTTTGACCTTGTTTTAAAATGGATATTCTTGGGTTATAGGAAATAAATGATTTATTTACATGCAAAGAGGGTGTAAACCCATGTTTTGAAATGTATTAAATCATTTTAAAATTTCAAATCTTATATTAAATTCTTTAGGTATGCTTTGAAGTAAATGATTATTTTAATGGACCGTTTGGGATTATAATGATGATGTGGGAAAAGGAGCAGGTAGGGTTACCGTTTTTGTATGTTGAATCATTTAAAATGATTTGAATTTAATTAATTATTATTGACGGCCTGGTTGGCACTTTATGAAGATCCCATCTTTTAATAATTGATTTATGTGAATTTATCGATTGTTATACTTCCCATTATTGGGTGTTGAAAAATGGATTATTTACTTTTAGGGAATTGGGGGTGATAGTGAGAAGTTATTTGAGGGGAAATGCCCACGATTGATATTGATAAGGATCCCCATAGTGATCCTTGTAACTTGAAAATCTAACTCACTTATTTTGACTAGTCATGGGATCCTAGATAGTTAGATGATATGACCTAGATATATGCTTCACTAGCGGACTCACACACTTCTAGTGGATCCCTAGAGAATGTGAAAGGTTTAGGCTATAGACTTGTAGCCATGAATTTAGGTGTGAATGGAATTGGTTTATTTTAGACCCGTGAGACTATATGTAAGTACATAATTTATTCATGTTGATTTTATTATCTATTCTAAGGTGGACTCACTATCATACCTAGGTTGTACCCATGACACCCATATAATTGATCTTGATACATGAAAACATTGGTTGTACCCATTTGGAATCAGAGTTGCCTTGATTATTTATTTATTGTTATTATGCACCTTGACTCTATTGTATTGATTCTTTTCCTTATTTTCAAATAAGGTGGATATTCTCATGTTTTCTTTATTATATATCTTTAGCTTGTGAAATGGTTTTTAAATCCTTTCAAGAAAATGTTTAGTTTAAAGAAAAGGTGAAATATAATGTTTTATAGGTTTAGTTTGATAAATAATTTTTAAATGTTTAAAAATATATTTTTTAAAATAATCCTCATACTCTCTCATTTGTACTCCTCTTTTAGTATATTTAAATTAACTTATAAAGTAATTTCATAGAATATTTTGTGGAATACTACTGGGATCTTTATCTCACAACCTACTTATACCTCTTAGTGTTTGTATCCTTTATTATCTTATAGCAGGTGTCCATTCTTTCACCTTACTTTGTGGATTTTTTCTTGGGTAATTAAGTTTGGGAAACTTAGGATATGGTGGGTGGTCATGTAATACCAAGAGGTGGGTTTTGGTTGTAATGTTCTACTTTCAGTTTTATTAGTCTCTCTTTGTACTATGATATGTGTGTATTGATTTATATATATCTGATGATGTTTATATATTGTACTCTATTATTGTAATATTTTGAGGGAGAAATCATTCCCAATGGTTACTTGTTAATTCCCAGGTTCTTTTCTCTAGCCTGTGGATATTGGGAACGTTGTTCAAGTTAGTGGAGAATCGGATCAGATATCGTTTTAGATGGTATTTCGAGTTGGTTCGTTACAAGGTTCATGTTTGAGTAAGTTTAACCACCTACTTGGACAATAATATGTATTTATATCATGGATTACTATGAGATGTGATATAAATAAGTATACAATGTCTTGTTTTTGGTTTTTGATGGTTATATCAAAATTTAACTCAACAATTAAGAAAAAAAATTCTTGTTAGAATCACCGAAACATGATCTTTGTTGATTTCATCTTCATGGTTTGGTACCAAAACTTCTACAGATTGAAATTATAGATTTATAATATATATTATAACATTTATTAAAGTACCTTAGATGATTTAAGAATTATGGATTTTGGGAAAATAATGGATACCAACACCATTTTTATGAAACTATTTCAAGTCGATAAAGACTACTTACACCCTATGTTGAAAATAGGTAAAACTAACTAATATATATATATATATATGTATGTATAAATGTATTTATGTTTGTATAGAATGATTATAATTGATGAGTATAAATGGGTGTAGTTATTAATAAGATTCTTGGGTATGTATTTAATGAACTTAGTTTAATTATTCAGGATGTTTGGTGCAAGTGCATAATGAATTAGGATTGAGGTAAGGTTTTCGTCTCATATTCCTCTCTTTGAGACATGTTTTGTATCTTGTACCTAATTTAATTTTTATGGTTATATAATTTTATATGAGATATCATATCTTAAATTAGCTTTTATACTATTTCTTCATGAATTTATTTCTTCCAGGATTGGGTTCTCCTTCCCTAATATTTTATTATATGGTATTTTATAGTCCTCTTTTGGAAAATAATTTTTAATACAAATTAATGTTTGGTTACATTTCTTACAATGTGAGTTTTGAAAAAAAGTATTTTGAAAAAAATTAAAAATGGTTTTCGTTTCACTTTTATATGTTTGGTCTTCCACTCCCCATTTATCCAAGATAAATTTAATGTCCTTTTAAGGCTTCATTATAAGAGTTTCTTTTTAAATGTAAAGGTTTTCAAAATATTTCACACCACCATTTCCAAAGTTACCTTTTAAGGTTAGAAGTAATTTTTTATTTTACATAATGTAAAAATGTTTTGTAAAATCTATTTTAAGTATTCATTTCCACTTCTCTTTTTATTTTCAAATAGTTTTTCCCTAATGGGGTTTATGTTTCATGATTTTTAATATAATATATATATATATATATATATTATCATTTAGTGGATTGAATTCATGGTATCAAACAGTTTGATTCTTGATTCCTTCTTTTGTGATACTGTGTGAAGCATTCTTTTTCAAGGATGTTTTTCATCTATGTAAACACCCTTCTAAGTTTCCTTAGTTACACTATGGTTATGTTATTTTGAAACCATCCACCTTCTTTCACCTGATATCTTATGATCATGATTATTCTAGTATTTACTTATCCATATAATCATTTCAATTTACATTGTGAACATCACATTTTACATAATTCAGATTAGATGATGTTTACCTAGAAATAATCTTATTCTATTGACATGGGGAAATGTATTAGCATTCTGTATATTTTTATTACAATTTGGATGATTATAGGAGAGTTGAATATGTATTGTTTAACCATCCAAATTCTTCCTTTGAATGATTTATGATCATTTCATCCCATATATTGACATAGGGAAAAGTTTTGGCATTCCATATATTGTTATTCTAAAATAGATGATTGTTGGAAAGTTGACTATGTATTATTTGACTATGCACATTCTTTCTATGGATGAGTTATAATCATGTTATACCTTTTATTGACATAAAGAACAAAATTTTTATTCTTGATTATTATTGATTACCAACTCAAGTTGATTATGTATTAACATTTCATATATTTTATTATACGGATGTCAATGTTTTTATTCAATAATAGGTTCCTTAGGAAATGGTAAGAAAAGTATTGTTGACTCTTATGGTGAATGAATTGGACTTAATCAGGTGATAGGTGGGGAGAAAAATTATATATCCCCTCAATGTATCAATAGTTCCCATGAGACAAAATAGGTTGGGTTTTGGTGTATACCTATTCCTATAATGGGAAATGTATTGGAACAAGGCATTGATGTCATTTTTTTATGTCTGAAATTATACATACAATCAGCATGAGATCAATAATTATTGATATCCAGGTTTTCATTTATTGTCATGGATATATCATGATCAGTTTTAATTGATTATGGATTCAGGTTGTTTACTTATTCTTTCCATAAGATTTATGTAATTTTTATACTATTATTACCTCAATTGTATGTTTTTACTTACTGGGTGTTTGAGCTCACCCCTTATTATGTTTATATTTCCATAGATTATAAGGAAAATTATTAGACATGATATTCCTAACATGATAACTCATGTGTATAATTTTATGGTAGATTTTGGAGACTTATTATGAATTAAGTAGTTTCTTTTATAGTGTAAAAAAACATACTGATTAGTTGAGAAAGACATGGGTTTTGTTAGTTTATATTTTATCCTAATTCTATAAAGTTTTGAACCTAAAAGGTATTGGGAATATATATATAATGAAATGTTTGTTTTAACTCATGTAATTATGAGATAGTTTTTTTCGATAATTTTATAGTTAGTATTGAATCCGATATATAAATTATGTATTTATGACACTATATTCTGGAGTACGGGTCTGGGGAATCACATGAAACACACCATATAACATAGTGTAGAAGATTCTATTTCATCCCATGATGGACACCATGACCCTCATCCTGACAAAGAGGAAAATACCCTAATAATTTCATCTTAATGTACCCAAGGCTATAGTGTGATGAGCTCCATGTGTATATAATTGATCATCTCATTTTTTATAACAACTAAAAAAAATTCTCTTATCATATAAGAGAAATAAGATAAAGACACAAATCCTTTACTTATAATCATCTGATCTTGATAAATTATTTTAAAATTAAATCTTTATTATATAAACTCTTTGCTTCATCATTTGAATGTAAAATACAAGATCTATCAATTCTTCCCTTGATTTTAAACTCCTTTATATTTATAACACTTGTAAAATTTATATTAGGTATCACTTACTCTTCAAAATTAAATAATTGATTTATATAACCCATATACCTGACTTGGAATTTCATGAACCCCTCCCCCAAAGTGTACCCAACCTAGTCCAATACTGAGAGAAGGGAGATGGTGGCTGCCTGAGTCCCACCATGATTAGGCCCTGAGTTTGTGACTAGCATAGAGGGTGTAATAAACATGCATATCGGAGTCATTAACCTATAAGTGACATGAAAAAGATATATAATTAAGACACAAATCAAGACCTGCTCAGATATATATGTAAATAAATCCCAAGTGTAAACATTCAATGTAATACAATATTATAACAATTGAAAGGAAAACCATAAGTACCAAAAGGCAAAGACATCAGTGACCAAGAAGCCCAAACAACTCCTACGAAACTAAAAGCTATTAATATCCTAATCGATCTCAAACCTAATACAACTGATCTGAAAATAGTTTGTAAATATATCGGGTGAGCATAATAGTATACTAAGTAGGATCTTCCTTGAAGCCTCTCGTGAAAAAGATAAAGGAATCGTGCTAAAGCACAGTGAACATCAATGAAACTATCACATCACCTAAATAGGTATACTAAGTTTCCAGCTTCACCATGACTACTCTCTCCAAGTATTTCATACAAGAGAGCATATAAAATATAAATAAAATATCAAGGGTGCCCCAATCCCTCTTCCCCACTGGTTTACTACTCCGCCCCAACATCTCAAATCCTGATCCAATTCTCTCTAAAATAAGCCATCCTAAAGACACATGGGAGGGGAATCAAAACACTCACCTCATTCATCACACCATCACATCATCCCATCCTCATATCTGTATATAGTAACTGAGTAGTTTATGGGATCCACCACAACTAGTATGACATGTATCATACATCAGGTATTATACATCAATCCATCACATCCCATAGACCGAGTAAGTACCTCAAGCCATCAAAACCTATACATGTCATACCTATAATAATCCTTTGGATACTGTATCCAGAGATACATGTGTGTGAAATAAACACAATCCATCGCAACATTCTACACACATATATATGGGGAAACTAACCACCATGCATACCAACATAATTAACTACCAAGAGAAGAGAGCAGGGCAAGAGGGGGTAGTCATTCATCTATCCTCCCACTGGGATATTGTGGGAAACACCCTACTAGTTTCCACTAGGTGTCAGTCACCCTAACCGAAATGGTTGGGGTATCATATGAAATCATAGAATATATATAATATAATATATCTCATAACCACACTATAGGAATAACCTAGTCCTAATATCAACTAAAACTATCATTGCTCAGACACCCGACTACCACTACTACATACTAGATATTTTATAAGCACAAAAACTTTTAAAGAGCTACATTGATTACTTATTTCCTTTTTATCATTTACTTTAATTAATTAATTCATTATCCATTAATTAACCAACAACATTATTCTAAATTACAATACTTTAATCATCAGAGTATAGTCCATTCCCTCCACGCATAATCCAATCCGAGGCCACAGTTTCTCAAGATTAACATCCTTTCAACATTTTAATTCCATCATGATCAACCATGTGGGTTAAGATTTATTTATTCATTATTATAATCATTCCTTAATTCAGGTACTCTAGGATAACCATCCTAAGCTACCACTAATATGAAACATAAAACCAAGAAGACCCAACAACCTCAAGCATTGGGGAATGAAATGTATATAAAAACAAGAAACCTGACTATCATCCATTAAATATATTCATTTAAAGAAATATTTTATCCTTATCAAATTAATGGGTAAGCCCTTTTTCAAGTGTTTCCATATCATTAGAGCCTCCCCAACCACATCACATCAGGCATCCTAGGCTCATCCATCCCAGAATCATATCACATCCTAGCCTCCCTTCCCCATATTACATTTATCATCCCAAACTCAACCATCCTAGGCTCATATCACATCTGATCCTCCTTGATCCATATCACATCGCATATTGAAGCTCAAATCTAGAAAACCTCACAAAAGCAGTAGGAATCAAACAAGAACAAACAACAAGAAAATCTAGGCCCAAAAACAAGGGATCCAACCTTCACATATAAATGATCTCTCTTGGATCTAAACTCAAGGCACCCGAACTTCTCAAGTAGATGGGAAACTCAAGACCTAGAAACTATATTTATCAAATAACCAATTTTTATTACATCTTTAATTAACTAATTCATTATTCACCAGTTCCAACTATAGGAAACCTAAAATATAAAGAAATAATAATCTATCAAAAGTTAAACACGCTCTTAGCATTAAAACTAGTCTCAAAAAACTGCGAGAAGAACCATTATAAATTAATATGCCTTTTAATTTCAACATTCTCAACAATAATTATCATGCTTCACATTCTTTAACAATTCCATTAATACATAGAACTACATATTCAATTAAACATACATACTCACATCAAATTTATCATTATAAAATGACAAAAAACACTGGATTCATTAAACATGACTCTTTATTCTATATCCAATTAATTATTAATTAATTATGAATTTACATTCTTTACCATGATATATAAAAAAAACATTCTAAAAAGAGAATAACATAGATAACAAAATATCTAGAAAATCAAGAGGCAAACCATTATAATGGTATCAAACATCAACTTTTGATCAAAAACAAATTCATTATTAACTTGGTTAAATATTTATTAGGTAATTATATTACCATCCAAATAGATAAACCGTGATAAATGTATGATTTCATATAAATAGATTGGAGAATAAAATAATCCCCTACCAAAAAGGTTTCAACATTCTTCTCATGAGAACAGACCACCATAATCGATCTTGATCACCCCTCTTATAAGAGTTGAATCCTTCAAAGGACCCCACAACACAATTTGGATCACCACAGATTGAACATGGGAATATGATAATTGATCCCCATCCAAGGGATTCCAAAACACATAAATTATGACAACCCTACTTTTTATTACACACTTAAACATGATTTATTACATAAACTCTTCACTTGATAGAAAATCGATGATAGATAGGTATAGTTTATTTGGGGATTAGGAACATTACATAATAACTTGAAACATAAAACACAAAACATCTTTAGTGAAAAATTACTTTACATAACCACGACATTCCCTCATACTTAGCATTGCATGGGATAACATGAGGACATACATGTGGAAAGGGTGAGATATAAAGCCCAATAATGGAGTAAAAAATGCATAACATGAAGAATATGATACATGTTAGGCAATAGGAATATCAATGTATCATAATAGATACATAAACATAAAATCATTATATAGCATGATTATCATAACATAGAAATGCGGCAACAACACTTAACATGGAATTAGCATGAGCCAAGGATCATTGCACATGGAGCATGAGTAAACACTCATTGAACTTGAATTAGAATGATTAAATCCTCATTTCACTTTAATTATCATGAGTAAATCCTCATTTCACTTGATGTATCATGATACTAATCTTTATTCAATGCATTGGAGCACTATCAGGGCACACCCTTCTTAAACATTTCATTTCATGCATAAGTGTTCCAAATGGATCATAAAACATGGATTAGTCATCATTTATTCCACGATAAAGGAATGTGGAATTAATACATGAAACTATATAATCAATAAGTAAATTTTCATAAAGGTGAATAACCTAGATAGAGAAATGGGAATGGTATTCACTACACAATGACATTAGGTTGGAAAATCGGTGCAATTTCGGCAGCATAACATTGTGACATAAGGATTCATAAAAATAGTTGATGAGAGATAAAGTGGTTTATCATTATATGTAAATGAAATGTAAATTAATGGGGACATATAGATACATTTTCCAAAAAAGGTAATGGAATTTATATTCATAATACAAAAGAATAGCTTGAATGTAAATGAGAAGAGAGAAATTCCTTACGGAATTTTGGCATGGTAACAGGTGTACATGGGAGGTATTAATGAGATAAAAAGGGTTATATCACCATTAAAACATAAGGAGGTTAGTATGGGGGAGGTGAGAAATCATACCCCAACATTTATAATTGAAAATAAAAGTAAATAACAATGTTAATAAACCTAGATAAAATGAGAAAGGAAGGAATCCCTTACTTAGAAGTGTTATCCCAATGGATTGGAGGGGCTTGAGAGAGGATTCATGAGAGATTGGGGCACCATGGGAGGATTATAGATAGAGGATGTAAGATTTTTGACAAAATACAAAGGATTTTAGTGAATAGGAAGTGGGAGCTTGGGTGAGTTTATATAGGAAAGGAGGGGGGATTCTTCATTATTTATGTTTGGGACACCACACATTAAACTAATCAAAACCACAAACCAGCCCATGATTTTTTCACATGGTTTTTTCAAAATGGGATTAGAAAAAAATATTATATAAGGACAATGGCCTAAATTCTTAAAATAATAGGTTTGCATATGTGGAGGTGAGTCACACTCTCAAGGAAATCAATTTTAAAAGTTAAAATGTTTTATAAGTCTTGGAGGGTTCACTAAGGCTTTGTAAAATAAATCTAACAAGCCTAAAATCAGATTATTTTAATGGTAAGAGATATATTGGTCGAGTATAATGTTTATAGTATTTTATTACATCACTATTGGGTCATTATGATGTCATAAAACACATTATATAATTAAATAGTATTTAATTTTTTACCCAAAAAAAATCGACTGTCTCAGAAAATTATGAAAAATTCACTATTGGATAATTTTAAAATCTTGATTCCAAAAATAATTTTAACTTTATCTAAATAATTTTTTAAATATATGAATTTTTACTTTTAAAATAAAAACTGACATTTATCAAAAAATCATGGGTTTTGACAAAAACAGCTTTCAAACCTTAATAAAAATTACGATTGCATTCATAAAATTATACGATAATTTATATATAATAAAAAACAATTTAATAATAATAAAAAATATTATAGTATCATTTAATTCAAAAATCCATTAATTCATCAAAATAGATTCCTTAGTTGAATATTAACTAAAAATACTATTTGTGCTTTAAAAAACTATTTCCAAGTAACAATAAGAAAATGAATGTATATTCTTTATTATATGAAAAAATAATGCACATAATCATAGTGCTATGGTCTTGTTACATAACCACTTATAACACCTGCATATGACCAAAGGGTAAGGTGTGTGATGGTGACAGACTCTTGGGGTAGCTCGAATAACATAGTTCGGGTGGTAATCTCTATCAACTTCCACTTCTCCCACAGGCGGTTCCGTTCAAGATTATCATGTTGAAGCTCAGGTTGGGATTGGTCAAGAGAAAATCCAAATGATGCCACCTCCTTTCCGAGCTCCAAAAAATGGGATTCAAACGGGGAAAGTCTACTAGATGAGGCCGTCACTTCCTTTTTCTGAGTAAATTGGATTTGTTAAAGCCCTATATTTATACAAATCATGTGATCACTGTTCAACGACTATATTAGCAACGGTCACAATTCCTAACGGTATTTTAAAATCCAAAAACATAAAACAAAGGAAGTGCATATTTTATGTGACCATTTTACATAATAAGACATTTAATCAGATCAAGAGTAATTTTCATTAATGAAAGTTTGGGTCGTTACAATCATCCCCCCTTAAGAAATTTCACCCTCGAAATTTTGTTTTACATACTAAGGTGAAAATAGCTGAAGGTACTTTTCATTCATCTCTTCAATGAGGTCTTCAGACTTTCCTATTAGAATTTCCTTTTGGTAGAAAGTGTTTATGCGTCACAATGGTACCTCGTGATTTTTTCAAATTCATCTACTTACTTTGACCAAAAACTCCTCATCCATCTTTTATTATATCAATGGAAGCATCAGTACATCATAAAAAATAGGTATTTACTATATAGAATTTTAAGACATCATCTTGAACAATTTTTATATAAAAAAGTCTTACTGATTCATCTTCAAATATTTCAAAATAGGGTTTTCGTAAACTAGTGTTCATATATACCAAAAGACATAGATCTATAATTTGATATATATAGGCTGATCGAAGGTCCCCCTCTTCTTTAGCATCTAGAAAACCCTTTAGTGCATCATAATCTTTAGATAAAGTTACGAATTTTAAAAGAGCCCGATGGTACTTCCCCTACTTATCATGGTAAGAATGTTGAGAGCACAATATTCTCCAATAAACGATACTTGATACTTGAAAGAATCATGTAATGCTAAAGGTATAGGATTCCTCATCAAGTTGTTTGCATATAACTTGGATATTTGAAAACGTTTCAAAGTCATCTTTGCATGACTTCTGGATAATATTTTCAAGTAGTTCTTCAGGAAGAGAGATAAGAGTTGTTCGTGATCTTCCTCCTTCTATCTCGAAACTATACTTCATCCTACTGTCGAAACATATCAAATTCTGAGTTACCCTATAGACATGATAAAATTGTGATATTAAACTACTTGAAGTCTAACAATTTATTATTCCTTAATGAAAGGAAAATTAGTGGTAACACATAAAGGGTAATCCAAGGACAAAACAGATAACTTATAAATATCTTTTATTTCCTTAACATATGAATCTATAGGATTCAATCTATTTTATCCATGATCTACTTTCTAACATATATTATTAGGGTCATTTTTTTATTCCTTTAATAATGGTTCATACTAAGCTTGTGAATTTACCAAAGCATATCCCCCAGGAGTGTTGTAACCAAGAGTGTAGAAATGCCCATTGTTGTGTACTAGGATACCCCGGGTCAAGCCCAAAACTCATTGCCGAAGTTTTCACTCCTAGGTACATCTATGCCAGATCCTCCTCTACCTGCTCATATACAGAAAAAGATGTGTTTTATTGATAAAACACTTAATAAATACTCACCAAAATTTAGGGATGTTTTTTATACTTAGTCTTATCCCTAAGGCTTTTACTGGGATTTTATAATCCTAATCTCAAAAATAACTAAACCTATCCTTTGATACCAACTATGACAACCCTGTTTATTATTTCACACTTAAACATGATTTATTACATAAACTCTTCACTTGATAAAATATGGAATATTGAGAGGTATAGTGTATTTGGGGATTATTAACATTACATAACAACTTAAAACATAAAACACACAACATCTTTATTGAAAAATTCCTTTACATAACCATGACATTCCCTCATACTTAGCATTGCATGGGATAACCTAGGACATACATGTGAAAAGGGTGAGCTATAAAGCCTAGTAAGCGAGTAAACAAGGAATAAAATGAAGAATAAAATAAATTTTAGGCAATATACATATCAATGGATCATAAAAGAAACATAAAAATAAAGGCATGATTATTATAACATGGAAATGTGACAACAACACTTAACATGGAATTAGCTGGAGCATGAGTAAAACCTCATTGAAATTTAATTAGGATGAGTAAATCCTCATTGCACTTGAATTATCATGAGTAAATACTCATTTCAATTGATGTATCATGATACTAATATTTACCCAATGCATTGGAGCGCTATCAGGGCGCACCCTTCTTAAACATTTCATTTCATGCATAAGTGTGCCACATGGATCATAAAACATGGATTCATCATCATTTATTCCATGATAAAGAAATTTAGAATTTATACATGAAAATATATAATCAATAAGTAAATGTTCATAAATGTGAATACCCTTGATAGAGAAATGGGCATGATATTCACTACACAATGACATTGGCTTGGAAAATCGGTGCAATTTCGGCAGCATAACGACGTGACATAAGGATTCATAAAAATGGTTGATGAGATAGAAAAAGGTGTCTCATAATGTTTAAATGAAATATAAAATTAGGAGGTTATATAAATACATGTCCCAAAAAATGTAATGCAATTTATATTCATAATACAAAAGAATTGCTTGAATGTAAATGAGAAGAGATAAATTCCTTACGGAATTTCGGCATGGTAACGGGTGTACATGGGATGTATTAATGAGATAAAAGGTTTCTATAATCATTAAAACATAAGGAGAGAAGTATTTGGGAGCTGATAAATCATACCCCAACTTTTATAATTGAAAATAAAAGGGCATAACAATGTTAAGAAACCTGGATAAAAAGAGAAAGGAAGGAATCCCTTACTTGGAAGTGTGATACCAAAGGCTTGGGAGGGGATTGAGAGAGGCTTATTGAGAGATTGGGGAGAATTGGGAGGAATCAAGAGGGATGAGGGAAGAGTTTGGAAAAAAATCCAAAGGCTTTGAGTGTAGAGGAAGTGGGGTCTTTGGTGGGTTTATAAAGGAAAGGAGGGGGAATTCTTTATTATTTAGGTTTGGGACACGCCACATTAAACTAATCAAAACCACAAACCAGACCATGTTTTTTTACCATGTGTTTTTACACTGGGGATTGGAAAAAAATATTATATCAGGACAATTCCCTAAATTTTTAAAATAATAGGGTTACATATGTGGAGGTGAGTCACACTCTCAACGAAATCAATTTAAAAAGGTAATATGTTTTATAAGTCTTGGAGGGTCCACTAAGGATTTTTAAAATTAATCAGACTAACCTAATATCAAATTATTTTAATGTTAAAAGATATATTGGCTGAAAATAATGTTTATAGTATTTTATTACATCACTCTTGGGTCATTATGATGTCATAAAACACATTATATAATTAAACGATATTTAATTTTTTACCCAAAAATTTGACTGTCTTAGAAGATTATGAAAAAGTCACCATTGGATAATTTCGAAGTCCTAATTCCAAATATAATATTCATTTTATCTAAATAATTTTCTAATTATGTGAATTTTCACTTTTAAAATAAATGCCGACATTTATCGAAAAATCATGGGTTTTGAAAAAAATAGCTTTCAAACCTTAATAAAAATTACAATTGTATTCATAAAATTATACGATCATTTATTTTTAATAAAGAATAATTTAATAATAATAATAATAATAATATTTTATTAAAATATTATTTAATTCAAAAATCCATTAATTAATCAAAATAGTATCTTTAGTTGAATATTAACTAAAAATACTATTAGCGCTTTAAAAAACTATTTACAAAGTAAGAATAATAAAATGAATGATTATTATTTAGTATATACGAAAATAATGAACATAATCATAGTGCTATGGTCTTCTTATATAACCCCTTATAACACCCACAGAGGACCGAAGGTTAAGGTTTGTGATGGTGAAAAACTCTTGGTGTGGCTCAGATAACATCAAACGAGTGGTAATCTCTATCAACTTCCACTTCTCCCATTGGAAGTTCTATTCAAGATTAACATGTTGAAGCTTGGATTGGTATTGGTCAAGAGTGAATCCCAATGATGCAACCTCCTTTCTGAGCTCAGACAAATGGGCTTCATATGGGAAAGCTCTATTAGATGAGGCCATCACTTCCTTCGTCTGAGTAAATTGGATTTGTTAAAGCCCTATATTTAGACTAATCATGCGATCACTGTTCAAAGGCTGTATTATAAATAGTCACAATTCTTAATGGTATTTTAAAATCCAAAAACATAAAACCAAGGAAGTGCATATTTTATATAACCATTTTACATAATAATATATTTAATCAGATCAAGAGGAATTTTAATTAATCAAAGTTTGGGTCGTTACATAAATAGAGGGCCTCTGGACGCTTGGGGTTTGGGAGAAAAACCATAGGGTTTGAAAAAATACAAGGTGACACAACTTATAAAATCATGCTTCACAATGGATTTTCCCAGTATGAAACCCTTTCACATCATGAAAGTATCAAGTTTTAAGTTCTACTAAAAAAGGAATTTCCTCGAACTATTTAATCCCAATTTATTTAAAATCATGAATCACCCCATGAACCAGCCTTACACAAGCCTCAAACCTCACATTCACAACATGAAACCCTTATACATCATAAATTATCAGTAGTTCTATCTTTTAGAATAAAAACACCTCCAGACCTACTCTAGGCCTCCTCTGAGCACCATGGGATTTAGAAATACACAAAGGGACAAACTAAAAAGAACCATAACCTTATATTAGACACCTCTGAAAGAATTTTCATCCTTGATAAACCTAAACCATACCCATATAGAAAATTAAAATGGGTTATTCAAACAGTCACCCAGTGAGATACCTCTCAATGATCTCACCATCGCAGGAGCTCAACCACCTCATTATAGGAACAATGTGAAACCATAAAACAAAAACAACTTACTCCTAAACACTATATTGGGGGAGATAACTCTAAAATGAGATCAAGGTTACAAATAACAAATAATAGGGAAATATCTCATAACCATGAAATTTCATCGTCCACAAAACAAACAACATTACAAGATAATAGATAAACCTAAAACAACTTAGAGTATTGAGTGTGTACCTGCAACTCATGTTCCTAGGTACTCTCCTATATGCCACCATACCACCATAAGATGTGAACCAAGTTAATAGAATGAACTTGAAGCACCTTATCCAAGAGGTCTCAGATCTCTATAAGCCACTCCATGAAGGTCTCATCATTGTCAACATCAATCTCATACCAATCGATGACGTGAGAGACATCATAAAGATAAATACGGAGCCACAACATGTGAAAAACATCTTGTATTATATTTATATGTGGGAGAGGTGATATTTGATATGCCATAACTCTAGTACTGTCAAACACCTTGAAAGGCCTAAAAAATCAGGGAGAAAGATTAATCCCACGACCAAACCTTCACTGCCCACAATGAGGAGTCGCCTTCAAGAACACATGATCTCCAATATAAAACTCTAGAGGTCTCCTCCTCAGATTGGAATAGTATTTTTTAGAATATTTCACTACCTTAATCCTATTATTAATTACCTATACCATATCTATTGTATTCTATACCATTTCTAACCTAACAATTTATGCCTCTCTGACCCCATTCCATTAGAATGGAGAATGACAAGGTTATACATACAAAGATTAAAATGATTCTATAATAATGGTGTAGTTGAAACTATTGTTGTAATAAAACTTGACCAAGGTCATGCACATCATCAACAAACATCCAAAATCTAGTACACAAGATAAAAAATTTTCTTTAAGAGTCTGGATGGTCCAATATATCATACCATCCATCTTTGAATGAAAAGTAGTTCTAAGATAAAACTGAGAGAAAACAAGAATGTTAGAGACCTCTATACACCCTAGAGGTAAAGTGAGGATCCTGATCATAGATGACCATTCTCAGGACTCTTTGTATTTTCACCACCTCCTCTAAACACTTCAATGACAAAACCTCCAATGAGCTCTACTCCCTAGTTGCTTTAAAGCAGGATGATTTTTTTTCAAATGATCCACTATCACCCATATAGCATTATAGATTCTCTGAACTTGTGGTAAACTGGTAAATAAGTCCATTGATATGTCCTCCCACTTCCAATGGGGAATATCTAATTACTAGAGTAAAAAACCAGGAAAACAATGCTCAGACTTAACTTTTTGGTAGTCCAAACAGCGGGAAAAAACTTTTTAACTCCAAACATTATCCTAGACCATTGAAACTGACATCTCAAAGCTTTGTACATCTTTTTCATGTTAGGATGTACATACCAAGGTGATATATGGAACTCATGGATAACCATATCACCCATCACCGAAGAAAAAAAAAGTGTTACCTGGAATAACACCTGGTGATATTTCTCCTCAGACCAACCATTATGGGCATCACCAAAAATAACTCGATCTCTCTAGACCTCAACCTTAGAATCCCCTAGTCAGGAATCCTCCACCTGCTACACCAAAGATGGATAAACTTTCATCACCAATGTTTATTCCACCGCTCTCCAAGAATCCCTAGATTCACACACAACATCACTACGTGTCTTTCTTCTCAGCACATTAGCCACAAAATTTCCCTTTCCCGACATATAAAAAATCTAAAAGTCATAATAATATAAAAATTTTATCCACTAAAATTATCTCAAGTTCAAGTCATGATGGGAGAAGACATACCTTAGGCTCCTTTGGTTGGTAAAAATAACTAAATTTCATTGATATGGGAATGTTTTCACAAATTCAAAGAAAACACAATTGTCACCAACTCAAGATCATGGGTGGCATAGTTACACAAATGGGAACATAACTTATGAGACCTATACGAAACAACCAATATATATTACATCTGAATTCATCCTAATACAAGATGATAAGCATCATAGAAAACTTCAAACTGAACTCCTTCTGCTAGAAAAAAAGTACTAGAGCACTGACCAAATTCTCCTTGAAGTAATCAAAATACACGTAACACTAGTCATTCCACAAGAATGCTTGATCATTTCTGGTGATGACTATCAGAGGAATCACAACCCGAGATAAATCGACTAAGAACCTCCTATAATATCCTGCAAGACCAATGAAAATCCACACCTTTACATCTATATTGTGGGATTCCCAAGAAATAACTACCTCTATCTTAAAAGGATCCACAAATACTATTTACTAGGACATGAAATTCCCATAGAAAAATACTTCACGAGCTCGGAACCCACAATTCAACTACTTCCCGAACAGTTTCTCATGATGAAGAAATCCCAAAATGGCACACAGATTCTTTGAATGATCCTACTCATATATGTAATACACAAGGATTTCATCCATTAAAACCACTATGAACATATCTTGGAAATCTCT
This sequence comes from Viscum album, assembly GCA_963277665.1. Lineage (NCBI taxonomy): Eukaryota > Viridiplantae > Streptophyta > Magnoliopsida > Santalales > Viscaceae > Viscum > Viscum album. The sequence continues at coordinate 377,017,342 of OY728119.1, forward strand.
GAACACTATGTTCATTAACCCAATGAACATGGTTGGATAATTCATTACACCAAATGGAATCACAAAGAACATATAATTCCCATGACAATAATGGAAAGTAGTATTCTGAATACCCTCATCCTTCACCCACATATGATGATATCCTAACCGTATATCAAAATTTGAGAACCAACTTTCTCCCTTAATATGATCAATTAAATCATCAATCTGCAAAATAGGAAAGCGGTTCTTCACTGTCACTTGGTTTAAGTGATGATAATTGATACAAAGCCACAAACCACCATCATCCTTCTTCATAAAAAAATGATACACCCCAAGGTGATGCACTCGACTAAAAAAACCTTGATAAAATATATTACTGATCTACACTCATAGATCTCACAAATCAAAAGGAGCCATACTATATGGAGACATAGAGATAGGTGACATGATTGACTGTAGCTTGATCCCAATTTTGATCTCCCATTGAGGGAGTAATTCTATAACCTCTCATGGAAAGACATCAGGGTGATCTTCTATAACCCCAAGAAATATTTACTGATGAACTTATGAAAACTTAGTATCAATTTGACCGTCATGGAAAACAAGTACAAAACCTTATTTCGACCCATTCAAGGGTCTTTATTTCCAAAAAACACTGCTAGCTCTCCATCAAAATCATAGAATATAACCTAACTCCAGAAGAAATATAGATATTCTACACCGAATACAACCAATCCATACCAATGATGATGTCATATAGATGTATCTATAAACATATGAAATCTCTCCAAGATCAATGCTACCACAACACTAGTTCACAATCTCTAAATATTTCATACAAGTCATCCCGAACTCCAACTGGTGTATTCAATGTCAAGGGAACTAGAATCCTCTCTACCACAATTCCCAAAGCATGTAAAAGGATAGGTTATATAAATGAGAGAGTCACTCCAGAATCAAACAAAGCATGCACCCATTTAGAAAATAAGAAAAGGGTACCTTGGACAATGTATAGATTTCCTGATGCTAAAAATGCTAAATCATGAAGATGACCATGACCTGCTCCAAATCCTTTTTGACCCTACTGATGACCACCTCCATGGTCACTCTCTAATCTTTGAGGACAAGGAGTGTCTCGGGGTAGTAATATTCCTTCCCTATATCCTCTCTAATGATCCCAAACTAGAACACCCTTATACTCCTACCTTGGATAAAATTTACTCAACGGAACACTTGGGACATGATGACTGCTCAGAAAGGCTGAGCACTCTTGCCACTGATAAACTGAACCTCTATAAGAAAAAAATGCATTATATAAATTGGAATATGAATGAGATCTACCACTTCTAAAAATGAGATGATTAGGTATGATACCTACCACCAATTGAGCAAAATCTATTCTATCTAGGAAAATGGGAACCCTGGACCATAGCTCTACTTCAAGAGGAATCCTGACGACTCCACTCTAATGATGATCTAGTTCATGATAGCATTCTATCAATAACCTCCACTATCACCAAAAATTCATGATATTTCTTCAGCATAAATGAGGTGACTTGGAACTAGATCTATGGATGCAAAGACTCCTTCAAATTTCTCTTCCTAGTATCCTCATCAATAAATAGGTCTGAAGCATATCGTATAAGGTTCTTGAAATGGATCCCAAAATATCATACACTGTAACTCACCTATCGAAGAGTAGTAATATCCTAGAGACTAGCCTCCTTTACGGTTGAATAAAGGAAATCGACTTGGAACTGTTCTCAGAACTTCTCCCCTGAGACTACTGACTCCTCATGATCCCCAAGGAACAAGAACCACCACTAACTTTCTACTCCATGAAACATCATCATAGCCAATGAAACCCAGTGCTCCTTCTAATAATCGATTGAACTAAAATCTATACCAACATCCTCCAACCAATATTTTATGTCTAAAACTGAAAAGGTGTCCTCATACTTTTATAAACCGTAGAGCTAAAAATCTCAAAGTTTCCTCCTCTAAGTGTTATCCTCATCGGACTCCACTCTTTGGTGATTTACTAAAACATCATACTAAACATCTTCAGCTTGAACCTGATGAGGACATCGACCTGCATCCATGCCGATAAAAATATCAAACTATTAGATCTCCTAAAACTAAAATATGGAATCTTTAATATTAATTAATTAATTAATTGTTATATTGTAATGATTTTAACCTATCCCAAGGTATAACCATTTCAAACAGATGTGAAAAGAATAATGACACATGATCCTTTCCTAGGTCTCTACCCTAAAACTACTATCATCTCATTAAGTAGGTTTAGTAAACTTAAAGGTCCGTACATCAGATCACAAGGGTCCTTAAATAACTATGTCTTAGCCAGTCTCCTATATTTAAATTTCTTACTAAACATATATGATACCATTTCCATACCAACCCATGTAATCTCACTAGTTCCTAACTCCAAAATCCATCCTATTCCTCAACCTGAACCTTTGATACCACTCTGTCATGACCCCATAACCCCAAATTGTATGCCTCCTAGGCTGGTAATGAGATAAGGGGGATGGTGACTACCCGATTCCCACCTCCAGTAGGCCCCAAGATGGAAACAAGAACTGAGGGTGTAATAAACTTGGAAATGGAAGGCATTAACCTCTAAGAGAACATGCAGAAGAGTGAGATAATATAGATACACCAATAAAAACCTTCTCAGACACACACACACACATAAATATAAATAAATCCCAAGTGATAACAAGTAATGTAATACAGTACTATAAAAAATGAAAGGAAAACTACAAGTACCAAAGGTAAAGATGGAAGCGACCATGAAGCCCAAAAAACTCCTACAAAACCATGAACTAGTGATTCCCACACTGATATCCAACCTGATTCAGTTGAACTGAAAAATAGTTTATAAATATGTGGGGTGATCATAATAGTATACTCAATAGGATCCTCTCTGGATCCTCTCATGCAAAAGATAAAGCATGATAAAGCACAGTGAACAACGGTGAAACTAAATCATCACCTAAAAAGGTATACTAAGTTTGTAGACTCACCATGAATAACTCTATCCAAGTATCAATTATAATAGAGAATATAATATAGTAATGAAACATCAAGGGTACCCCTCTCCCACTTCCCCATTGGTTTTCCACCCTACCCAAACATCACACATCCTGAGTTACCTCTCTCTAAAATTATCCAGCTCAAAGAAACTTGGCCAAGTCATTACAATATGCACCCCATGAATCATATCATCACATAATCCCATCCTCATATCTTCATACAGTAACCATGTAGTTTTTCGGATCCCCCAAAGCCAATATGACATGTAACATATGTCAGGTATTATATGTCAAGCCATCACAAACCATACATCAAGTATGTACCTAAAGTCATCATAGCCTATACACATCATACCTATATTAATCCTTTGGATACTATATCTAGAGATACATGTGTATAAAATAACCACAATCTGTTACAACCCTGTACACACATATATATGATGAAACTAACCACCGTGCATACCAGTATAAGTAACTACAAAGAGAAGAGAGCTGGGCTAGAGGGGGTAGTTAGCCATCTATCCTCCCACCATGATGTTGGGTAAAGCACACTCTCATAGTCCACTAGGTACCATTCACCCTAATCTACATGGGTGGTGAATCATATTAAATCACATAATACACACAATATAATATAGCTAACAACCACACTTTCAGAAGAACCTAGTCATAATATCAACTATAGCTATCATTTCTTGGACACTTGACAGCCACTTTTAGAGATTATATATTCTATAATAACACTATTTTCAATGTTTTTTCTGAGGTTAGTGTATCATTTTCATGCTTCTCTATTTCCCCACATTCCCACTTTACAAAAGTGGGCAGCTTCCATCACTTTCATTGGTGATGTATTCTCATTGATCGAAATAGGATGATGGAATATTAGTTCCTCCTTCCATGGATTCCTCCTTGGATCTCATCACCTAGTATGGGTCTCCATCATAGATTTAAGTTGTGATCGTGAAAATAATTCTAGGCACCATTTCGAAGTGGACACTGGTTAATTATACTGCTTCTATCTTAACAGGGAAGAAACCTTCGGTCAGGAGAGTAGTCATGTTAGGAACATTAGGGCATGTTTGGACATTGGGTATATTGGGAACATGTAAATTATTCCTCTTTTTTGAGTTTATCTCACATGTGAGGCATTTTAGGTGTGGAACCCAAGGCATCTCGTGTCATTCATGGGGTAATTTATACCAGGGGTGTAAGTATTCTAAGAGTTTTTACCTCGGGCATCCCACATTCATTTCAAGGGGTATGGATTATGTTTCAGGTCAAAAGTTTAACATCTTGTGGAGATGGGTATAGGGTTAATGTCTTATGGGGAAATATCAGGTTATGAGTTTAATGTTCTGTGTGGATAGATGACGGAGTGTTTTCCCAAAAAGGTGGAAAATTTAACACTTGGATTTGGTTGTTGTGATTGAACCTTCGGGAGTTATACTTTTTACCTTGTTTAATATATAGGGATCAAAACCCAAGTTGTTCGATGCTGCAGATTAAGGTCATGTGATAGGATCAGTCCATGCAGTTTAACATCGTGCGGTAAGGATGCTTGTGTTGTGGAAGGACCGTCGATGAGGGATGGTGAAAGAATTACGTGTAGAAGACACTTGAGGTGGGATTTTTATCCCATGTGGATGGGGAATACTATGGTTCATATCCTTGATATATTCCCATGGTAGGTGTTTCATCCCATGATGGGGAAGGTTGGTGTGGGGATTACGTATGAAATCTTCCCATTGCGGGTGTATTATCCCCAAGTGGGGAAGGATGGTGTGTGGATTACATGCGAAATATACATTGGTATTGGGGTTTAATATCTAGTGGAGGAGAAGATATAATTCCATGATGATCGTACATAGGGAATCATATTCTCATCACCCATGGAAAGGCTACAGTTTTATGTCATGTACTGAGGTATTTGTTGTTCAGTTTAATGACGCCTGACTAGGATGTAGATCTAGGCAATTTTACATCATGTAGATTAGAAATGGATTAGGATTACACCCAAGGGGGCCTATGTCAAGGAGAGAGTAATATTCTTTATAAAGAAACCCAACCAATAAAAGTGACCCATTTACCTCAAAGGTGTAAGCTCTAGGGCTTACATGACCACTTCTCATGCGCCTCTAGGCAGGACATGGAATTGGAATTGTCGTTGAGGAGTGGAAATTAGGAGGCCCAATGTTAGGGAACTTATGATGAGGAGAGATAAGAATCAAATTACCTATGTTTAAGAGAATTAGGTAGAATTAAGGCCCAAGACACACTTGGAGAAAAGTGGTCATATGAAAGGGTAGGTGGTACTGATTGAACATGCATCCCAAGTGTGGATGAACTAGTATTGGATGATTATAGGGGACACAAGAACTCAACTTTCAAGAAAGGGGATAAAATAAAAGGAGGCACCATAAAGAGGCCTGTATGATGGGTTTCTCGAAATATTGGGTTTAATGAAGGGTTATGTCTTCATGAAGGCCAAAGGTCTTATGGAGGTCAGGGGTCTCATGAAAGACTATGTTTCATGAAACATGGTGACCTTTCCTTGAGGGAATGTCTAAGTTCCCATAGGGTAGGTTTTATGAAGGATAATTATCTCACAAAACCCCAATACCCTCAAAGGGATTTCTTATTTCATGAATTCCATGGACCTTGGTGAAATGAATCTCCTCTATGGGTTGAGGTTCTCAAAAATCCAAGGTATGTGGTTTCATGATAGATGGATACCTTGGGAGACCCATCTTCTAAATCTCTCATGAAGCTTCATAGTATCACAAACTTAGAGATTTTCTTATAAGTTGAAAGGTTGTACCCCATTAAATATCGTAAATAATGGGGTATTTATTGGCCCAGCAGAGGCAAGGTCATTAGTTTCATGAAAGGTGGAGGCTTTCATGAAACATTATGAGCTTCATGAACAAATAAAATTTTGCGAACTAGAGGTACACTGTGCCATGGTTACTGTCAAAGCTTCACATGGATGGGGTATTTCATGAAATAGAGCTATGTGAATCCAGAATTATGCTATGTGGAGTTTACCATCAAACCTTCATGCAGTCAAGACTTCCACAATCCATATCCATTCATTAAGGTGAGGACTTTCACAAACCTATCCCCTTAAGTAGATTTTTGCGATGTTTTGGACCAAAACCACTTCAAATCAGATGTGACTTCCTCAAATTCCATTGTGACATGTGTATTTAGTCATAAAAAACCCCCTCCCTTATAATTTTATCTAATGGGGAATGGAGGGTCAAATTATGAGGGAAAACTACTGAAATTGTTTGTTGGAAAATCCCTTTCACAAAACGCCTTTGTGAAACTTGGCTTGTATGGTCTATGAAATTTTCACAAAATATATTCCTATAATTTTTTTTCATGAAACTCAAGACCTTATTGATCTATTTTTTTTTTTCAATCCTCACAACACGTGAAACAAAACCCTTATATTGAATTTTTTTCCACGCTCAGACCTCTGTGAACTTGCTTTTGTGAACCTGGTTTTCATGAACAGAATAATGGAAACCCAAATTTTATGAGCATACCATAGAGAACCAGTTTCAAGAAACTTTCTAAGTATCAGAAAAAAATTTCCACCAAAGGTGAAAATACTGATTCAACTCATTGAGAGGATATGGGTGAGAATATTATGATTGGAGAGATCATCCAAAGAACATCGAACTATGACACACTTACCACACTACTGATGTAGGCTCAGTAATAATACCCACACTGTATGGATTCATGTTCAGGGATAATGTGTTCCTCCCTAATACTAACTACGACGATCCCTTCTATTGGGTTAGGATCTTTCATGGACTTCACCAATGGAATAGAGCCATTGGGTGCCACATCTGAAAGGATCATGCATCTCTTATGGCACAAAATCTTTGGAATCACTTGAATAATATCAACGTGTAGGATTTTGAGGAAGAATAATCCACCATCAGCATGAGACAATTCTTAGGGCGGGCTTAGGGAACTCTCTCAAGGGGTGGACAGACAACTGAGACATATACTAGGGTATAAACTTTATTGGTAAATGGGCCTAGACATACCGGGTGTGCCAGTCATTCCATGAGTTTGAGGAAGATTTAAAGTAGGTCAAGCTTTACAAAGTGTCATGGGCCTCATAGTTCCACATCCACCACCACTTGGAAATCATGTTAGAGTTACTTATCAAATGGTCACTAGAAACTAGCGCATTCCATCAGTACTATGGTGAAGTCGAAATCAGCTTGTAGGATCTTTAACAGATTTATGGGATCCCAATTCAAGGATCCATGTATAAAAAATTCCTCCCTATAATGAACATCTAGGAGGACCAGGAACAACTACTAGTTGTGGAAAGGCCACTAATAAGTTTGGTGCAGCGAATGAATGAGAATAATCCAGGGATGAAGAACATCCCATTGAAGTAGTGGTTTAGGTACTTTCTGAATGAGTTAGTGGATAATATACATGTAATGTTGCATCAATGCCTTGGGGAATTTCAGAGAGGAAAGGAGAATTCTTATTGAAGCATTCTAGAGGAAAGACAGTGGAATCTATGAGGATATAGTGTGAATACTGAGGCTACCTTGGTCAGGTTTCATGATTTATCCCCATGATAATCTATGGATGGATTCTATCGGTGAGGGATGTGCACATGGGGGTTCAGATGAGAACCTTTATCATGGAAGTGATGCTGGAGATGGGGAAACACATCAACCTGACTATCCCTATATTTGAAAATTTGTACAAGGTGCTTTGCCACATCATCCAAGGTAAGAATCCTCTCTACATGTGTGGGACCTTCCAATTTCTGTACAGTTGGGTCACTGCACACATTAACAAATACGAATACCTAAAACCCATCTCGCTTGCTAACTTGAACTTCCAGCCATCAATTTTGAACATCGTTGGGAGTCACCCTCTCAACTCTGGATCAGTGGATGCACTGGAAAAGATTTTTTTGATGGAACAATTCATATTACACCCATTCCATCTTCTCACATGGATAGTGAATTATTATGACACAGGGACCATTGAGTAGTGGTCATACCTAATGGCCTTCCGATGTGGGGTACTGGTGGAGAGGGTCAACTATAAGCTGATATGAAATCCATACGCCTCAAATCGGTTTACGATTTAGTTCCAATCCCTACAACAGTTAAACTTGAGGGTATATAGAGAGGTGTGAAACAAACTCAAAACCTCAGTCCATTGATAGATCGAGATCATTTTTACATGAAGAGATGAAAAGGGATGTAATGAGCTGCCATCGCCTACCTCCTCTTATGAGCTCACCCATAAATATGCTTAGAGTTGGCAGAGTGCATATCCTGGGGAAACACCGACCTGGAAAACTATTTGGTCCAATGATGAAGGGGAATGAAAACTATGAGGATGAGGATGAGCGACAGTTGGAACATGCCATGGAGGTAGGTTTGGGCCAGTGGGTAGAGCCATGATAGTTATAGACCCAGTAGCTCCTAGTCCTGAATAGGAAGTATCCATGGGTAGGTGAGTGGAAACAGACTTGATGCTCCTAGGAAAGTAGGAGGAGGAGGAAGGAAAACCGAATAGGGTAGTTTCGAGGGATTTTCACAAGGTCCTGTAAAGCATTTTCACTTCCAAGATACCCCCAGCGACACTATTTCTCTGGATTCCTAGGAGAGATGGGGTTTTATAGACAGATCACCACCCTCCATAGGATATGGAAGTGCCTCAATAGAGATGGGATATTAATTGATGGGTTTTTTCATTCCAGGTATAACTTCCACATTCCTTGGGATGAGGTGGTGTAATATATCAGAGATTTGTAGAATTTTCTCCACTCCCAGGGATTCGTGAATCCCATAACTAGTCAAGTGAAGGTGTGAATAGGAAAGACTTCTCCCTTACGTCTCTTGGCAGGTGAGTTAGCTACATGAATTACTCTTATATAGGGGTCATATGAATCTTGAGGAAGCAATGCCTATTAGTATTCCCCTAGGTATGGAGACCCTATCATTGATCAGGAAAATATACTAACCTTGTATGCCTTGAAAGCTAACCAATCTTTATGATTGCTTCCTAACTATTTTTTCACTTATGCAGGAATATGATAACATAGATGAGGTGGAGGTTCATGAAGAACCTTATGAATAGGGTTGTGGAGACTCAACCCTTTAAGGTTCAAGTATAGGACCCTCCCTAATTTCATGACCGTGGGAAACCAACCATTGTCCAAAATGACACTAGTGACTGAGGAAATGACCACTATGGGAATTCCATTTTCAGGGGACTACCCATGAACCTATCCAAGCTTCTCATTGAGTTGTATTATTCATGTAATCCTATTTTCACTTTTCAACCTTTTATTTCATACTTTTCATTTCTATGTTTAGTTGACTCATTCCTAAATGGTAGTTCAAACCATGTTTGGTGCTCAAAAATTGATGCCAACATCTGATTTAGTGGTGCCTAGAGTTGGGTTAGCCAAAGTGTATACTTATCTCTGGGTGGATATGGCCAAGTAGGTAATGGTCATCAGGTCAACTATAGAGATATAATAAGAAAGGGTTGTTGATACCATGGACTTGATGGAGGGGGAAAGATTGTGCCCAACAGGGCTAGATGAGAAGGATGAGGTGGATATCCTATTATAGAGGTGCCACTAGAGGTGACTATTAGAGCTGAAGCCTCATTAGAGGATGCATGAATCATTCCACCAACTGAGGTGATAAAGGAGGCTGTGATGAATGCCACTTTCCCAAATTTTCTATCAACAACGCCTGTGGGAGATGAGGCCTCAATGAAGGTGGCTAATATCATGCCACTGATGGAGGTGATTGAGGAGAATGAGATGGTTGTGTTTTCCTCAGAGGTGTAGTAGTAGGTTGTTGGGACTTTTGAAAAATATGAGGGTGATAGAGAGGATTTTTTCCCATGGAAATAGATTTCATCCCACCCAAGTTCATTCCTATGGATAACCTGGAAACAAATGTTTTGTTGGTATTTACTTCATATGTTCTTGTAACTCCAGAGGAATTAAAGTATTATAGATTAGGTTTCATCAAGAAGAACCAAGTCATTTGTCTGAAGGTGTGGAGGTACGTGTGGAACTTCACCACCTACACCTCCATGGTTTACCTGCTAAATGAGGTGGGATATATTCACCATTGGATAGTCATCATGGGGACCGATGGGGTATAATCTAGCTTCCTCCATGAATTATCTCAGGAGTTTCTCATCGGGATGGAACATGCCGAGTGGAAGGTTCTCAACATTCCCCATTAAAAACATAAGGCTGAGGTCACCCAAGCTCTTCAGGAAGATAAGGAGGAGATATCCCATTTATAAGGACTGGCATGAGAGCATGAAACCATTATTACTTCTCAAGATGAGATCATCGAACATCTAAGGGACCAGTTGGCATTATCTGAGGCTAAGGTGGTGAAGCCAACATCTTTGATGGCCAAATCCCAAGTTGAGGATGACCAAATATGGATTAGTGACGAAGAGGTCTATCCTAAATCCAAGGAAGAGGCGGCCTATTTGGTGGAGTGGAAACAGACTATAGAGGCCACCAAACACAGGCTAAGCTTGAGCATTTGATTTTTGGGGCTGAACCTTAGAGGAATCTTGTTTTATCCAAAAATAAAGGAGAGTATTCAATATATGGATAACCCTCTTAATCTTTTACATATTTGTTTTAAATTCCCCATATGCTTGAAAATGTTTCTTTTTTTCTTCATCTCGATCACATTGATGAGAAAACCAATATCAAATCCATAAATCCACATGAGTCATGATTCGTGTGGGAAAAAGGAACAAATAGAATATTTATCATTTATATGAGAGTTCTATAAAAGGGCCGAATACTTGGTGTATGAGTTTGTGTTTTGTCTATCGGGAGTGTCATAATTGAGAAAAATCTAGCTGAAGCATGAGACTCTATAAACAGATGACATTCTTTCTCAATGTGTGCTAGTGCATGAATGAGGTAATGCCAAGGGAATTGAATTCTACCCAAACAAATAGGTGATGAGGAGAATAAATCAAGATTCTCAAGATTTGGAACATAAAGGGGGTGGCATGATGATGAAGGATAACTACTGACCATGTTCAAAACACAACATATAGTATCAATTTTTTGATGATGGGGACAAAACAATTGAGGGTCAACTGCTGACCATGTTTGAAACATGAGACCTATCTCAAGATTCTATCCAAAGTATTTTGAGGCATGTGCCCAAGACAGTAGGTTAGCTAGTGTGTCATAGGACCATGCCATAAAGGTGGTTCATTTAGAAATGGATGATGATAAGGATCTATACCATCCTTCCTTTTTATTACATAACTTTTAATTACATTTTACAAACAGAGGATCTTTAAAGTCTAGTGTCTTGGAAATCAGGAACATAATACATGAAAAACAGCATAAAAAATTATTCTAATCCACTTGTAAGGCTTCATCATAAGTTCATCCTAAGTACAATTATGGCATCTCATAACCTGGAGACATACATTCAAAGGAAAGGGTGAGCAGAAGGCCTAGTAAGGTAAACAAGGGAATCAATTTACTTGTGACATCAATAAGAACTTGAATAAAAACATAAGGACATGAGCAATGGAATTATAGGCATATCATAACAAAAAAAACTTGAATAATAACTTGAATATGTGGCTAAAACATTTAATTTAGACATTCATGAACATATCACCAAGGTTTATCCCCGAGGTGTCATAAAAATAACCAAGGTTATTCACCAAGGTATCGTGAAACTTGTAATCTCTAGAGATTAATTATTTACCCAATGAATTGGAGCTCTATCTGGGAGGACCCTTAATATGTATTTTATTTCATGTGATCCACATAGATCATAATCAAATATTTCATAAATAACCCATAGATAATAAAATAAATGGGTTTCATTTCAAAATCATGACATTTAAAGTTCTTAAAAATAAGATCATTATATCATTTATAACCCATGGAAAGGGAGTTAGGGTTATATGTATGTCCATTATAGAATAAAATATATCTTTTTTATATATTTATGAACACCTATAGAAATGAAATAGGTCTGGGTATTCACATAAATAAATAAGATAATTTCTTGAGAGAAAGAGATAGAAATTTTGAGATGAAATTTCTGTAGCATAACGGCTATATAACATGGTTTTAGAAAATAATAAAAAGAGCGGGGACAAAGGTAACACACTCATATATAACTCATATTAAAATATAAATACATAATAACATTGAGATAAGAAAATTTTATGGATATTTTAATGACATACCATAAGAAAAGGAAACTTGAAAGGAAAGAGAAGATGCAATTTCTTTTACGAGAAATTCGGCAGCCTAACGGCATCACTTAAAAATTCAGAAAACGAATTGATGAGAGAATAAAGGGTCTATAATAATTTATTCATGAAAAGTAGAGTAATAAGAACATATAAGAACATACCCTCAACATAAAGAGATGGAAACTAGAATACCCAACATAAAGGAATTTATGACTTAAAAGAGGAGGGTGAAAGAATCCATTACCTTGAAGAGTAACTTCAAAATCTCGAAGGTTGGGACCTTGGGAGAATTGAGGGCACTTTGGGAGGACTAATTGGGAGGTAAGAATACCCAAAAATCGTTGAGGATGATTTTTTAATGAAATTAATGAGGGAAATGGCTTGGTATTTATAGGGAAAGTGAGTGAATAAATTATTAATTTCCAAGGGACACCTCATCGGTGGTATTTGAAAAACCATGGGCTCCCCCATGGTATTTTCCCATAGTATTGGCCACTTGGGACACCTCCTAGAATATATCACTATATATAAGTCGACCAGAAATATTACATCATTATTACATCATTAATGGTTTCATTAAACACCCGAAACTCAAAACTGCATTTTTACTATTCACCAAAAATTGAACTATTTCAGAAAAAAACCCAAAAATTCACCCTAAACTAATATCGATGATCTAAAATCAAAAATTAAGTCCATTTTATGAAAATAATTTTATAACTATTTTTAATTTATTTTTTAAATAAAATCATTATTTATTCCAAAAATACAACTTTAAAACTATAATTCATTTTGTAACACCTTAAAAAAGTAATCAAGGTACCATAAAAATATCATATACCCATAAGACAATAAATTAACAATTTATGATTAAATTTTATTAAAATACATTTCCATTTTAAAATATTAAATTAATTATAAAATTGTAAATAAAATATTTATGGCGTACAAAAATACCAAAACTTAAACTATGATCATTTTTTTACTTTTAAGATGTCTAAAATGTATTTATACATTCATGGGTGAAGTTTCTATTTTTTTGGTCAAATCACTATTCATTACTATTCATATGGGTATGTTACTATTCCTATTTTACTATTTACTAAAAACCAAGTTGATCTAATTAGACTCTAAATTTCTCACTGATCACAACTGTAGAAGACCATTTTTTGAAAATCATTTCACATTTTTAATTATTTAATGAATACAAAAACATTATAAAATACCCCTTTTTTCCTAAATTCATCAATAATACAAATCCTATATTTATCTGGAAATTTGAAATTCACAAACTTTTCCATAAGAAGAAAAAAATTATTTATATAAAAGGATTACACAAAGCAGCTAAGGTCTCGTTACATAGCCCCTTATAACACAAGCATAGGACCTAAGTGTAAGGTGTGTTATGGTGATAGAATCTTAGGGTGGCATAGAAAACATTACCCGAGTGGTGATTTCTATCAGCTTGAACTTCTCCCTTAGGTGGTTCTATTCAAGCTTCATACGTTGAGGTTCGACTTGGGCTTAGTCCAGAGCAAAGCCCAGTGATGCTACCTTCTTCCCAAGCTCCGACAGATGGGCTTCATATGGCTAGAGTCTACTGTATGAGGCCATTCAATCTTCATTCTATATTAATTAACCAAGATAACCATATTTATAAAATCACAACGTTAAGATTATAGTTTCCAACGGTAATATTAACCAATGGTCATATAACAGTCAAAACCCAACAGTCTTATTTTAATTATACGCACTTCATTAATTAAAGGACATAGTTTTGTTGAGTATAAAGTAAAATAACACACAAAATTAGGAAACAAATATAATTAAAAAGTTTGGGTCGTTACAAGATCCAAATAAAAGGACATGAAAAGTGTGGATATGAAGTGATGGAATGTTCAAATGGAGATCATCACTCTCTGAATTACACCACCATGGGTTTGAGTATGTTGGTTAGGCATATTGGTTTGAAAAAAGGTCAGACTCATCTTCCAAGGGGATCACCATTAATATATCTATTTTATATCTATATTTCATTATGGTTTTATGTGTGTTTTAGTTGAATATTGAATGATTTAACTTGATATTCATGATTGATATGAATTTTTTATATTCTTATGGAAGGATTGACATTTGGAATATGAAGGGAATGTGGAAATTGAGGAATATAGAGGCCGGGTATAACAAAAAAATGACGATGAAGCTAGGATTGATGATGCAGGAAAACATCAAAATTCAACATTACATGATGTGAAACAAAGGTTCATGATGTGTATTCATCACATAGAACACCTGCCATCCAAAGTATGATATGTGAATCCTTTTTACATAATTTTAACCATGTACATGATGTGATTCCTATTTACACATCATGAGAGACTTGAATATAAAACCTGATTAAGATACATGGCGTGAACTCATTACACGTTGTAAAAATATTCAGAGATCTCTGCGGATATGAAGTAAATGATGTGAAAAAACTTAAATATCATGTAAATGTCAAAACAGAAGTCACTTAAATAAGTCACATGATGTGAATCACTTACACTTTGTGAACCTCTTAGACCTATAAATTTTATAGCATCTTGGAAGATATAGAAGGTGTTAGATGCCGCCCAACCATTTTCCCTTCATTCTTTGTTGCTTTTATTATTTAATATAAGCTCAATTATTTTTATTTATTTTATTTTTTTAATAATTACATTGTTACCACTTACCATTCTATAATGTGTTATTTTCATTTTTCTTTTCCAACATTTGATTCCAATTCTAATGGCCATTCAACTTCATCCATTGCCACATTCTTCATTATTTCTTCATTATGGTTAGTATTTAATTTATTTTACATGATTCTAATTGTTTATTTATTTATTTTGAATCATTTATTTGTTATTTAAATAATTTTATATGTTTCCATGATCTTATTCAATACTTTCATGTGCGGCTAATCTACTTAGTGTTAGGGGTTGAGAGTTAGGGTATATTTTAATGGAATGAATATCTAAATAAAAAATTTATAACCCTATGGATATTAATTAGGTTAATTTTTTTAATATCATTATTTTTCAACTACCCTCACATTGGAGGTGCAATCAAAGGCCCCTGGCGTAATTATAGTTGAGAAATCTTGTACTAATAGCCTATGATACTTTCTTCCTAGAAGTTAAGATTCCCACACTTTGGTTTCTAACTATATCTAGACCGAGGATTACTTTCTAGATTATGTAGATCAAATAGATTATACCAAGACTAATTGGTGACATTTTCACCACTTTATAGCCTAATACATAGATTTATCCCAAGTTAGATTTAGGAATACCCTTTTTCCTAAACCCTAAAATTGACCATGTACCCTTCTTTTAATCTGAATTAAAACCTAAACTACATAGTTTAAATAAAATAAAATAGAAACCGAGATGATCCAACCTTTTTTCAATAGTTTCCATCACTTTGTTCCCTAATTTATGTAAGATTGACCCCATGTTTCCACTATATTACACCTTCGTAGTTAGTGCAGTTCTGGTTACATATAAATTTTCAATTTTATCATGCTCAGAGGATTTAATGATGTATTTTGGATGCATCATTCATCTCGAATGATGAACAATGGTCATTGAACATGAAAAATGTAGTAGGCGGCTATAACAGAATGAAGAAATAGGATTCTCAAGCAAGGTCCTAAGATGCTTTTCAGTTTAACATCATGCAATGAGGATGGTAGATGTGCAGTTTAATAAAATACAGTGAGGAAGACGTATTTCAATGTTTATTGTGGTGTGATTAGGATGTTGATTCATATAGTTTAACGTCTTCTGACCAAGACATTAGGATATTAGTTTAAGGTTATAGAGTTCATACCATAGGCTCTTAGTTTACAACCATAGAGTACAGAACAATTGAAAATAGTTTAAAGTCATAATGCTTGGACCATGGCGGCATATATTTAAGGAATATGTGTGGTATCAAAGGAAGGTTACCCAAAATGAAGTGGAGTGATTGGAAGGACACTAAATTCCACAAAAAACATCTCAAAGACAACTTGAATACTACTTAAGGTCATGATGTATGGGCCCGAGATCCTAGTTTAAGGTCATAGAGATTAGACCATGGGATCTCTAGAGTGATTGAAATGGAAACAAGAGTAGTAAAATGATGTTAAGGGATATCCAATAGAGTCTCCATGCCATGAAAAAAATAAGGGAAAATTGAAAACAATTTAAGGTTGTGATGCTTGGACCACTAGGTGAGCTTCCCAAAAGGGTCATGTGTAGAGTGAAAACCATTATAAATTGATGGGTGAAGATGGCCTAATGTTGTGAAACACATTATCGGGGTGACTCAAACATATTTTAGAGTAATTATACTTAGATTTGGGATCCTAGTTTAAGGTTCTAGATATTTTACCATGAGGCACTCATGTGTCTCAAACTTGTTTGTGTAAAACTCCCTCCTAACTTATAAGCCTACATGATCCATCATCGGTGTGAGAAATAACGAGTAGTGTGGAGTTCCCATTGCTTGAAGGGGATAAAAAATAGAGGGCTGAAAGTGACTAACAAATCCCATGAGGGTGATCGCAACCTTTGTGTCTTAGTTAGTGAAAGGAATGATTGATAATAAGGGAAAAAATTATCGACTGTGTTTGAAAAATAGGTTCTACATCAACATTGGTTTAGGATGAGGTGAAAAAATATGGGATCAATCGTTGACCAAGTTTTAAACATGGGAGACACTATATGTTATTGATTATCCTTTGAGGTATGAGACTGATATGGTAGGTGATCCAGTTTGGAATAAGACCATTCTATTAGGAAGCCAATTCAGATTGGGATGATGATGACTATCCAAGGTAGAAAAAGTTTGAAGTGTGGAAGTGGGAATAAGGAATGTCCCATAGGGAGTATTGAGTTTCATGGGATCTATTCTTCCATGTATTATAATTCACTAGATGAATGTGTGAATAGGAAAGAATCAAGCCTGACCTAGGTAGGAAGTACCCTGAAATGAGTCAATGGTGGGACTTGGCCTGAGATGAAATATTTGGGCATCACAACGTACCCCATAAGAATGGGAATCAAACAACACATATTTCTAGAATTAGAAATGGTAGAAGACTGATATCATAAGGGTGATATCATATATTGTGAGGATATCAAATCATCTCATATTATGAGGCATCTTGATTTTGTATAGTGTAATATTTTTTTGGTCATCCCATACTTATCGTATGAGGAATCCCTATTTTGTATGGGGTAAGGCTAAAACGTAACATCATGTATTGAGGATGTTAATTTGGTTCATCTTATATTTATCAAATGAGGAATCCAATTTTCATACAGGGTAAGATCTCAGTTTAACGTCACAGACTGAGGTCATTGGGATTTGTAGTTTAAATTCTTACAGCTAGGACTATGGATGATACAAATTTAAGATCCTAGAGCTCAGACTGTAGGGGTAGCTACAAGGTTAAAGTCATAAAGATCAAACCTAAGTGGGATAGTGGTGTCATAAGTAGACTTCTAGGACATTAATGAGTGATAAATTGACATGAAAGGAGTGTCAAATGGTCCCTCTATCACATAAAACTTGTAAAACGGTTCCCTAGGTTTATATCATAATACTGGGGGAGGAAAGACCCCATAATGAGACGATGAAGGGGGATGGGGATAGGATGAGATATTCCAGCATCACTAAATATCCCATGAGGATTATAATCAAGCTACACATAGTTCTAGAACATAGTGCGGTAAAATATCAACACTGGAGGGTGACATCCTACCTGGAAAGGATATCAAATCATCTCATATTATGAGGCGTCACAGTTTTATATAGGGTAATATTTTTTAGTCATCCCATAATTATCGTATGAGGCATACCAATTTTGTATGGGGTAATATTTCTTTTCATCTCATACTTATTGTATGAGGCATCTCAGTTTTATATGGGGAAATTTCAGAGTTTAACGCCATGTGCTGAGTATGTTTGGGATTGTGCATTGAGCTACCTGTTCTTTTCTTCCTCATGTTGGGTCATGAGGGAATATTGGCCTAATAATGGGTCAAGGAACATGGTTGGGGATTATACTTAAATAGTATGCCCATTTTCATTTTGGGGAAATAACGTTGTGGTTAACATATGATTTTTTGGTGAACCTGCAGTTGGGCTTAGAGACAGAAGGTATAGGCATCATTACATATCCCATGGAAATAGGAATCAAGCCACTTGTATTTCTAGAAAAAGGTGGGGGTATAGGATTTTTAAAACACCGGGGATGAAGAAAACCATGAAAATGAGGATCCAAGGAGACTGGATGCACATAGTTTAAGGTTATAATTCTTAGACAAGAGCTCCCAGTTTAAGGTCATAAAGCTTGGACTATAGGAAAACACTTTGAGGATGTTCAAGCGGTGTCAAAAAACTAAACATGACATGAAGAGTTCCAAGGAGGCTCTGAACCACACAAAATGATCCTAAATCCAGTCACACATAGTTTATTTTTGAAAGTATTGGACAAGGGGAAACTCGTAAATAGTTTAAAGTCGTGATACTTGGACTATCGACAAAAAATTTAACGTCATGATGATTGGACAATGGGGATAGATGTTTGTTTCAGGGGTATTTTTTTCCATTAAATATAGAACTTGACATGAAAGGAGGTAATGTAGTCCCACATACCACATAGACACCTTGAAACAAATGAAACATAGTTTAAGGTCATAATTTTTAGACTGTGAGTGGGGCCAAAAGACAAAACATGGTGAGTTTGCGGTTGGTCCTGGAGACTAAAGGTACCGAGGCATGCAACAGAAGCTGGTGGGCTGAGAATTTAATTTTTTTTAATCACCATAGTGACAAAATTACATTTTCTCTAACAATCCATCCCCAGTATGGTCTAAGGATATCGCATGGTTTAATTAGAGTACATGCATAAAATAAAAGAATACCTCGTACTGATTCGAAGCGTACAAACACTTAATAGGTTTTTTGAATTCCTTTGCTTAAAGGTTATGATTCTAAATCACTCTATATTTTCCACACATGATTCTTGAATTTTCTTGAAAACTGTTCATCAAAATATGGGTGCTAACGTGGAATTCTGACCACCACTTTGATGCAACGACAATCACCACAATCTATTGTCCTTGTTCCGAGAAGACAAAATTGAGTTTATTTCTTGATGGATATATTTTCTCTCTAGAAATTAGGAGGAGTGAGAAGCTCTTAATTCTAAATAATTAGTAGTCCCCTTGGAATGAAATTCCCTCCACTTATATAGTGGATTTCCGTATTACCCAGTTAGGGGTCTCAATACTCGTGTAATAAACATACACTAAATAAATATTATAAATAATTATTTATGAAGAAATAAACTACAATATAAATATTATTTATATTTTATCACATACTTGTAATATTAAATATATATTACATGATAATCCTGATTCATTAACTCAACTTGATCCTCTTGATAGTATTAGATGAACCTAGAATATTATATTAATATCTTTTCATTTAATATTAATCCTTTTATTTACCTAATCACTTGTAAATACATGTAATAAATAAATTCAGACTATTTATTATACCTCAATAATAATGAATTTATTTATTTACTGGTGATCAATAGAACTTGGATAATACCCGGACCCCTTAGTGGCCCCCACCAAGTTCTATATTCATATTCAACAGAATAGGGAATATTCTCAAAGTGCTATGTTGTGTGACCCTCTAGGACCTAATATCAATAGTATTGAATAACATTCACAGACCAAGAGTGGGGTCTAGCAACCAATCAAGACCCCTAAAGAGATTAGGGAAAGTCATAACAATGACTACCAACCTACAAACATGCACTATGTAATATAATATCTTTGTCATTGATTTCTCATAAAGCAGGATGCACACTTATGTCATCATCATTTTCTTGCTTTATTATTTGTTAATCTATCTGAATGTGATTACCTTCAACTACCATGGTCATGGATTTATGAAGGTACTACCATCCTAATCAACCAGGCCTGAGATATCTCTTCCCCAAATCAGAAGTAACAAATCCTATCTTGATTATTCAATCAATGACATGCCACCAATGACATACCCAACACAAAATAACTCCCCACAACATCATTGTTATGGTTTTATCCTTACATGAAAGTATGCGATCAAATTACGTACATTGATAATGATGTAAATTCACGAGACCATTACACATGTCTGTAGATAGGAATAAACAATGAAACATTAAACATGTGGTGTTCCTATTGGTGGGACTGTCCTCATGATCTCAACTATTAGAGATCACCAAGTGTGAACTTCATGAAAAGAAGTCTCAATGATTATGAGCCCCCAACACCTAATAGTCACACATCATCCGTGTCCTGTCAGTATGATGTGTTTGGACCATAATAAATTACATTAATATTAATTTCATAGTATCTCTAGGTTCTCATTATAGCTTGGGATCCATTATAACCCTTTGATATGAAACATAATCTAAGGAAATTACTATAAATATAGTGGAAATAGAAGTATCTATACTATTATAGAAAGATAAACACACATATATATAAAAAACTGTATATATGTAGTGGTAATAAAAGTACATCACAGGTTGGGTATAGGGAACCCACTTTCAAAACTCCCACTTGCACTAGAGCCAAATTCTTACTAGTGCCAATCATCTAGATATAACATGAGAATCATACTTCTGGTGAGATATAGCTTTAGTCAGGGGGTCTTCTACGTTGTCTTCTGTGGCTACTCTATTAACTGTGACTTTACCTCTCTGAGTAAACTACCTAAAGATATGAAACTGTCTAAGTATATGATTTGTCCTCTGGTGTGACCTGGGCTCCTTGGAAAGCACCACTACAACATTACTATCACAATAAACTGAAATAGGGTCTACACTACTTAGAGAAAAACTAATGTCTAAGATAAAGCTGCATATCCAAATTTCTTTTTTTTTCTGCATCAGAAGCTGCTATATACTCAGATTTTGCTGTAGAATTGGTGACCACATATTTCTTTGAGCTTCGTCAGCCCACTGCACCACCATTCAGGAAAAATATGTAGCCTGACTATGATTTTAGATAATCATGATCTGTATGGAAACTATCATCAGTGTATCCTCTCACTACTAGTTCCACATCCCCTCCATACATTAGAAACATATCATTTGTATGCCTCAAGTACTTTAGGATAGTTTTAATAGCTTCCCAATGCATCTCTCCAAGATTAGATTGATATATTCCTACCATTATTAAAGAAAAGGAAACATCAAACCTAGTACATAGCATGAAATACTTAATTGAACCCACTAATGAGGAAAAATGAATTTTACTCGTTATCTCAATCTCCTCCTCTCCTCCTGTGTTTGTGGACACATTTTCCTAGAGAGATTAATACCACGCAACATTGGCAACAACCTTATCTTGGACTATTCCATATTGCAACTTTTGAGTACCTTAACAATATATGCACTTTGACTTATCCCAAGAAACTTTTGAGATCTATATCAATAGATCTTGATCCCTATAATGTAGGATACTTCACCTAAGTGTTTTATGGAGAATCATTCATTTAACCAAATCTTAATTAACTATAATACTTGCACTTTGTTCCCATAATTTATATGTGATCAGAAAATAAATACTAAGAAATTATTGAATTGCCATTAACCTTCTTATGTACACAAGGCTCACTTTTTCTAATGAAACCAAATTCTCTTATGGAATCATCAAAATGAACATTCCATGATCGTGGTGCCTACCTCAACCCATAAATGGATATTTGTATCTTTCACACCTTATTAGCATTCTTTGACCTGAAAAACCATTTGGGTTGAGTCATATAGTCATCTTCAATCAACTTTCCATTTAGAAAATTAGTAATGAAATCTATTTTTCAAATCTCTTAATCATGGAAGGCTGCTATTACAAGAAATATTTTGATAGATTTCAATATTGATATTGGTGAGAAGGTTTCATCATTGTCGATTCCTTTATGTTTTCTAAAACCCTTCAGAAACAATCTTTATTTATAGGTACTAACCTTACCATCCATGTAAAACTTTTTCCTGAATACCCATTTGCACCCAATGTGTTTTACATAAGCTATAGGGTATACCAAAATTGAAGCTTGATTTTAATACATGGACTCCATCTCATAATGCATGTAATCTTTCTGTTTATCCATATCCTTTCCTTTTATGGCTTACTTTTAGGTTATAGGTTCATCATTCTCTAGGAGTAATGTGTCACCTAACTCGGTGACAAGAAAACCGCAATGCTCTAGTTCTATAACCTCACAAGTAGACCTATGTAGTACTTATGTCTATGGAACCTCTTCATCTCCCACTATCTCCTATATTGATTGTTCTGATACCAACTCATATGCATCCAGAGCATTAACTTCACCAAAGTCAATCTGGCTCCCACTATTTCCATTAGAAATGTGTTCCCTTTCTAGAAATGTGGCTTATATTTCCATGATCACATTTCTATTTTTAGGGTTATATAGGTAATATAATTTGGTTTATTTAGTATAAACTATAAATATGCACTTCATGCTTCACGATGCCAATTTTTCACTAGGTACAATCTTGAAAAAAGCCTCACATATCGATACACATATGTGTGATAGATTGAGTTTCTTTCCATACCATAACTCATATAGAATCCCATATGCAGCTTTAGTTGGTACTCAGTTAAGGGTCCATGCCGCTGTCTGCAAGGTGTATCCCCAAAAGGATAATATAAGAGTTGTCTTCATCATCATTGATCTGAAAATTTCAAGCAAGGTATTATTCCTCTTTTCATTAACATCATTTCACTATGGTTTATAAATAAGAGAGATCTGGGATACTATCCCATACTCCTTCAAGTGATCAATGAATTATTGGTTAAGATATTCTCTACTTCAGTCTTAGTAGATCACCTTAATCTTCTTACCACAATGGTTTTCTACTTTATGTTGGTTTTCCTTAAACATCTGAAAGGAATATGACTTATAACACATTAACTAGATATAATCGTACGTACTATAGTCATCAGTAAAAGTAATGAAGTACAAAAACCCACCCCTTACCTCTATTGGAAATGGACCACATACATCGGTATGTATTAATTCCAGTAACAAATTAGCTCTTTCTCCCTTCCTAAACAAAGGTGATTTGGTCATTTTACCTTATAAACAAGCTTGATATACATCCAAGGGTTTTAACTAAACTGAGTCAAAATACCCTGCTTGATGTAATTTCTATAATCACACTTTGTTTACATGACCTAGCCCAAAGTGCCATAGGTGGGTGATATATGAGTCATGTCCATTGGTCTTTTTATTGATTGTAATTACCAGGTTTCAAGTTCAATTATATATAAACCATTGTTAATATGTTCCATACAATAACACATGTTATCCTTATAAAATAGAAAAAATTTATTTCCAAACTTGAAATAAAATCCTATAGAGTCCAAACTTTAAACTGAGATTATGTTTTTGGTTATAGAGGGTACATAATAATAATAATTTAATAATATAACCAAACCACTAGGAAAAGTTAAGAGATAGTCTCCCACTGCCAAGGCTGACAGGCTTGCGCCATTTTCAGCTCGGAGATCGACTTCACCTCTTACAATCTTCTTAAAACTACTTAGTTCTTGTATATAAATACAAATGCGTGAGACACATGCCTTATCCAATACCCAACTTTTAGATAATGATATATTGAATTCAATGACAAAAATACCCGATGTTGAAGCATCACCTTACTTATTCTTACCATATCTATATTTTTTATTCTAGTGGCCTTTCTTGCCACATAAAAAGCAGAAAACTTCCTGCTCATTTCCCTACCACTGAATATTTGGATTCTTGTAAGGATGGTGTGTTGGTGTCTTGGAACTTGACTTGGAATTATACCCATTTGACTTTCCCTTATTTGTCTTGTTCATCATAAGGATTGAAGAATTTTTTTCTTGATATCCTTATGAGCTTGGAGAACTAAATCCAAAAGGTCTGGGAGTGACTTTTTAATATTATTCATGATATTATTGAAAATGAAATTCAAAAATATTGGCAGTAAAGAAGAAATAATGAGATTGGTTATTAGTTCTTGGTTGAATTTTAACCCAAGGGATTCAAGACTCTCTATGTACCCAATCATCTTAAGCACATGAGTCCCCGCTTGATTTCCTTCTGCCAGCATGCATGTAACATCCCATGTAATTATAGAATAAGAATTTTTCAAATCGATTAATATTTATAAATTAGATATTAATTTGAATTTCAAGGGGATTCTATGTCTGATAGCGTACTCAACATGCAACAATGGGTTTCTCCAAAATATTATGTTTCACACAATAGTGAGTTATACAAAAAATAATATATTATTAGTATTATTATTTTAAATGGTAGTTGTCACCATGTCATTGTATTAAAATAAATGAACATCACCAACTATATTATGTTTAATAATTTTTATTAATTTTTTTTTACTTTCATCTAAAAATTTTTAGAGGCTTAAAATGAGAATAAATTTAATTTTAAGCATAAAATAATTTAATATTTTTAAAAGGTAGTTTTACCACCTTTTTACAGAGAATCCTTTTTAAATCTAGTTTTTGTAACTTTTATATATGCTATTTGAAAAAACAAACTTATTATTTTGAATAGAGACATCAAAATTTACATTGGTTGAATTTTTGGTATTTTTCTGATAAAATTCATATTTTAAAGAATAGTGGAAATACAACATTATAATTCCAAACTCCCTTTTCATCTAATTTACTTATATAGTAGACTATCCTTTTAATTGGTTTTAAAGTAAAATTAAACAATTTTTTTATCATTTAATATAATTTTGGTCATTTTAATCAATTTCAAAATGAAATTTAATATAAAAACTCTGGGAACTTTTGAACGTTTTACTTAAAAAACCAATTTTCTTATTCTGTCAACTCGATTAATTTTTAAATTAATTTATTCCAATTTTGTGTTTTGAATTTGGAAAAACATATTTCATATTTGGAATCATAAGGTACAAATTATGTAAATATGTCCCTTTTATTTTTTGTAAATTATGAATAGTAACTTTAGTAATTATTTTTATTTACCACGGTTAAAGGTAAATAGGATAATTAAGGGTAAAAAAATAATATTATAATAATATAAAAATAGCATAAAACTTCTCATAATCTTATTGTTTGAGTTATGTCTGACCAAGAAAATCCTTGGGTTGAAATTGTGGCCTTTTGAAGCCACTTGGGTGTGATTATGACATTTATAACGTTTAATTTAAAGTAAAGTAAAATATGTCATAATCATGTCTCTTCTTACTAAAACAATTTTAATATGGGGTTATATAAGTGATATCCTAAACTATAAATAATCATTAGAAATATAACAATATTACCTATATCATGGTAATTTATTTACAATATTTAGGAAATAAATAATTAAATTTAATTGTGACACAATGATGATTCAATAATAGATTTATTAATTAAAGAATCAAATAAATGATATTATAAATATTAAAATAAATATGAGTTGAAATAATTTATTTCAATCAGAAATTTTCTAGGTTACTATGACATGTTATAAGTCTATTAAGTGGTTTTTTCGAAGTTATCTCTTTGTTTGGATTTTATTTAAATTCAATGAAATGAATAGTGCAAAAATTGTCATAATTGATATTTTATAAAAATAATAATTTATTAAATTATTCAAAAATAATAAAAATATTTTAAAATCACAAAGTGATTATTATAATGTCTAATAGTTAATTAAGTGTCCAATTATGGAAAATTTACCCCATATAAGTAAAATTTATAGCCTCTTAATATTTAAAATATTGTTACCATAATTAAAATTAAAAGAGAAAAATTAAGGGTAAACCAAAAAGATAAGGTTTAAAATAAAATATATACAAGTCTAAAAATTATTGGATAAGAGTATATTATCTAATACATATCTCAAGTCAGAGTCATTTGTATTAACAAATTAATTTATATTAATTTAATATTTTAAGAGTTTCTAAGGGTACCCCTTCCATCTCCTATAAAAAGGTACCCACTCTTATCTAATAATCACACTTCCAAAGTCTTTTGGTTAGACCAAGATCTACCCACACCCCTTCCTAGAATCCCTCCCCACATTCTTGAAGCCTCATTTTAGCTATAAAACACTTTTTAGAGTTGTTAATATGTTTTTCAAAGGTGATCAACCGAAGAAGAAGAATATAACAATTATATGTGATGATTCAGACTCAAGGTAAGAGACTTAATCTCAATCTCCTTTCATTGAGGTATATTTTGACATTATAAACCACCTTATTTTATATGGTGTATAATAAACCCCTTTTACTTTTAATTTCACTCAAAGGTTTTTCATAAGGAATCTTTTTTATGAAGCATTTTACTAAATGATAAAGGAATGTTTTTTAACATATGCCATGACAACGACTTTTATAACGATGTGACCATTATTTTATATTTGGATTCTTATACAAGACAAAACGTTTTTAAAAGAAAAATAAATACCATATTCCCTTTTTAGGAATTTTAGTATTGAAAATTGTTTTAATAGTGTTTTGATTATATCAATATCTTGAAATTATTCCTTGTGATTGAAAATTAAATTTTATGAGTGACATGTTGATAATTGTAATATTTTATGTGTTATGATTATATAATGGTACTTGTAAATTTGAAGGGTGTTTACCTGATAAACCAAATATGGGTGCTTACATAATAAACCAAATACGGTTGGTTCTGTGATAAACCAAGGATGGGTGGTTACGTTATAAGCTCCAATGCATTGGGTATGGTAGTCATCCATATGACTATTCCATTTAGTGATATGTGAGGAATTCGACTGTATGGTTATTCTAGTTAAGTATGATTATATCTCAAGTTACCTTTATATTTTATATGTTTCTTTATATAGATTTTAAGGCAATATTTTGATTACAAAAATGGTAAGCAATGAGCTTATATTCAGTGAAGTGTATTTACTACTTCTTAAAGGTGAAAGATATTATTTTATGATAAAGTATTCATGGTTTACATGTTTTCACTAGACTAATAGGTTTTCTTCTTTGTGTATCCCTTACTGAGATTTTTATACTCATCCCCTGTTTTGAAATGTTGTTCACATGATTTAAAGGAGAATAGAGTCAAGGATGAGATCGAGGAAAATTTAGGATGTTTAAACATGAGATGAAACCATGTTTCTTTTTAAAAGTTTTTGTTTGTGAAAAAAATAGATAGTGAGTAGAAGTGTCTACTTTGTAATATTTAAGTTGTTATGTATGGTTTATGGCCTAATTATATAAATCTCTAAACTTGAGAGGATCCTCAATGTGAATAAAAGTAAAATTGTTGACTTAACTCAATATTTAGTAATGTTTAAGTCCAAAGCCTTATAGTTGGTATGATAAGTCAGTTTAGATAACTTTAGGGGTTAGTATGTTGTTAGTAGAATATACATAAATGTTTGTTACTTTATTTTCAAATTTAAACGATATATAATTTTAAGATTACCATGTTGCTTCATCTAAGATATGTCTGTCCAGAATGGTTTTCCGTAGAGGAAATAGGGAAGTTGTGATGGTAAGACATATAGAGGAAAAAAACCTTTCAAATTAGCATCCTGAGATGGTCAAAATTGTAACTGAATAGTTTATTGTAGTGATGGATCAATAGACTCAGGCAATAAATGGTGGTGGTATCCATGCATGATATCAACCAGATCAACCACAAAGGAATATGTCGGTAGTGGAGCATTTCATAAGGAAACATCCACCATCATTTAGTGGTTCATATGAAACTACGAAAGATGAAGGGTGGGTTAAATCACTAGAAATTATTTTTGGTGTAATGGGGTGTTCATAAAATCAAAAGGTTAGTCTTACTGTTTATCATTTTGAAGGTGAAGTTGGTCAGTGGTGGTCAATGGTTAAAAATATCAGAGGAAGTGAAGAGATTGATACCATGGAATGGGATGAATTTAATAATATCTTCCTTGAAAAATATTTTCCTAAGGCTATTCAATTTAGGATATAAATGAAATTCTTCGAATTGAGACAAAAGGAGGAATATTTGGTGGCTTCCTATGATGGAAAGTTTACTTATTTGTCAAGGTACTTCCCAAATTTTATCTAGGATATTGATAGTAAGATAAATTTATTTTACTCAGGATTAAATCCAAAATATCGACGAGCATTAGATTCCTGTGAGATCAAAAGCTATGAGAAACTTGTCCAATATGAAAAGAAGGTAGAAGTGGAGTTTTCTAATGATCATGTGTCCCATTAGATCAATTAAAATAAGAGATCTAGTTAGAAGTCAATGGGAATGAATTCATCAAAGAATTTTGGAGGTAAAAAAATATATTTGCATCTTGTGAAAATTTTGGTAAAAAGTATCCAAAATAATGTATCTCAAAGTCTGGGAAGTGATTCATATATGGTAAGACTGGTCATATTTCTCGTGACTGCAAAGGATATGATCATACAAGTAATGAAAAGTCAGTGATAAGATATTTTAGTTTCACTGAGTTAGGGAATTATGACAATGTGTGTCCAAAGTTGATTACCCAGGGTGAAAACCATCATGATCGAATGCAGAAGGGCATGGAAAAATCATTTTCTACCACTACAGTTGATGTGGGACCATCAAATGAAGTGGTGACAGGTATGTTATAGGTTTTTTAAAAATATTCCAATACATTCTTTGATTATGTATCTTCAAATTATTTCATTTTTGAGAGATTTTCAAGTAAATTGAAAATATCACCTCATGAATGTGATATATAAATTTTTGAATAAAAATTGGGTGGAAGTATTAAAGAAACCAAGATTTATGGGAATATTTCCATTATCATTAGTGTGATGGTTTTTCTTGCAAATATTGTTGAACTTCTCATAGTGGAATTTGATGTCATTTTAGGTATGGATTGGCTTTCTGTTTATCATGCTAAAATAGATCAAAAATTCAAGAAATTTTATTGAATGATTTAATAACTTTTATAACATACCAAGAAGTTTAGATATTGATTAAAGATGGAATTTAAAGTTATCTAGCTCATTTTGTTGAAAAGAAAGAAACATTTTTTATTAGTGACATTCCAGTAGTCAATGAATTTACAGATGTTTTTTCTGATTAATTTCCTGGTATTATTCCTGAACATGAGGTTGAATTTAATATTGATTTAGTGCCTGATTCTAAGACTATTTCTAAAACCTCTTACCCAATGACTGAAGTAGAATCAGTGTAATTGAAAAAATAGTTACAATAATTGCTTGATAAAGGTTTCATTCAACCTAGTACTTTACTATGGGGTTCTCCTATTTTATTTGTGAAAAAAGAAAGATGTTTATATGAGGCTTTGTATTGATTATAGAGCCTTGAATAAAATAATTATTAAGAAAAATTATCCACTGACTCATATTGATGATTTTTTTGATCAGCTCTAGGGAGATTAGTATTTTTCAAATATTGATTTTAGGTCCGGGTACCATCAGCTGAAGGTGAAGGAGGATGACTTTCCAAATAAAACATTTCGAATGAGATATGGGCATTGTGCGTTTTTAGTTATTACATTTGGATTATATAATGAAATTTCTATATTTATGAATCTCATTAATGGAGTCTATCATCAGTTTTTGGATTATTTTGTGGTTGTTTTTATAAATGATATTTTGGTATATTCTAAAAGTTAGTAGGAACATGAAATTCACTTAAGTATTGTTTTGGAAACCTTAAAAGAAAAGAAACTATATGGAATGTTTAGTATGGGTAAATTTTTGTTATAAAAAATTTCATTCCTTGGTCACATTTTTTATAAAGATGGAATAACAGTAGACTATTCAAAAAAAAGTTATTGAAGACTGTCCAAGACCTACCAATATCATAAAGATTCATAGTTTTATTGGATTAGTGGGTTATTACCGAAGGTTTGTTGAAAATGTTTCACAGTTATCTAACCCAATAAATAAGTTAACA
Source organism: Viscum album (assembly GCA_963277665.1). NCBI lineage: Eukaryota > Viridiplantae > Streptophyta > Magnoliopsida > Santalales > Viscaceae > Viscum > Viscum album. The sequence goes on from OY728119.1 coordinate 377,047,682, forward strand.
TGTAATAGAGTTAAGTTAATCTAGAAATAATAATGTGATTATTGTTTTCAGGAATTGAAAAGAAGATTGGTAAATACTCCAGTTTTTTCCCTAACTTCTAGGAATGGTGAATTTGTTATCTACAGTGATGCTTCATTGAAAGGAGTTGGTTTTTTTACAAATAAATAATGATCAGGTACTTGATTATGCTTCATTTTAGTTGGAACCTCATGAGTTAAATTACCATATACATGATTTGGAATTAGCTATTGTTATTTTTTCATTAAAAATTTGAAGGCATCATTTGTATGGCATAAAGTGTGAAATATATACTATAAAAAAATTGAAGTATATATTCACTCAAAATGAATTGAATATGAGACAAATAATATGGATGGAATTAATCAAGGATTATGATTTCATGATTCATTACCATCCATGAATAGAAAATAAAGTGGCCAATGCGTTGAGTCAAAAAAGTAATGCTACATTAATCATGCTACATTTAGAACAAGATCCTTTGGTTAATGATTTTGATGAATTTTGGCTTGGAAATTGTTGGTGTAGGAAATTACTCTATTTTGTTTCAGGTGGTAGTGAAATAATCTCTTTCATATAGAATTAGGCAATCACATAAAGAAAATATTTAGTTGCATAAAAAGCTAGAATTTGTTCAGAAAGGTAAATTACCTGAATTTAATATTAATAAAGACAATTTTTGAGGATTGTAAAGAGATTATGCATGAAAAATGATTCATATTTGAATAAATATTTGTTATGTGAAGCTCATAGTTCTTCATTTTTAGTTCATCCTAACATCACTAAGATGTATAGAGACCTTAGAGAGTATTACTGGTGGGATGGAATGGAAAGATATATTGCTGACTTTACCCTAAGATGTTTTATTTTTTAAACAGGTTAAAGAAGAGAGGAAGTTACCGAAAGGGATAATTCAACCTTTTCTAGTTCCAGAGTGGAAATGGGAAAATATATCCATGGATTTTTTTAGTGGGATTACCAAAGAATTCTTGAGGTAACAATACGATATGGTTTATTGTTGATTGATTGAAAAAATATTCTCATTTTATTCTTATTCGAGATACTACATCTCTAGATAAAATTTTATTGTTATATATTAAAGAGATAGTCAGGTTATAAGGAGTTACCCTCTCCATTTTATCTTCTCATGATCCCAAGTTCACTTCTACCTTTTGGAAATGCCTTCAAAATTCATCGGGTACTTAATTAAATTTTAGTAAAAATTTTCATGCTCAATTAGATGGACAGTCAGAATGAACAATTCATACGTTGGAGGATATGCTACGAGCATGTTTAATGGATTACCAAGGAAGTTGAGATAAAATTTTTTCTTTGGTTTAGTTTTCTTATAATAAAAATTTTCATTCTAGTATTCAGATGACACCATTTTAGGAATTATATGGAAAGTGATGTCAAAATATATCTTTTTGGGATGAAGTAGGTGAAAGGAGGTTGATGCGATGAGACTTGGTATAAGAGATGGTAGAAAAAGTTTTGTTGATTCAGAAACATATGAGGACAACTCAAAGTAGGTAGAAAAGTTATGCAGATAACCAGAGGAAGGATCTTTCTTTTGAGGTAGGTGATCATGTATTTCTTAAATGTTTTCCTTGTAAAAGTGTGATATGTTTTGTTAATAAATGAAATTTGAGTCCAAAGTTAATTGGACCCTATGAAATCCTAGAGAAAGATGGATAAGTTTTCCATAGAGTAGATTTACCTCCAAGTTTATCCCTGGTACATAATGTTTTTCAAGTTTCAATGTTAAGAAAGTATATGCCAGATCCATCACATGTTTTGAGTCTAGAAGTAGTTCAATTGGAATAAAATATTTCTTATGAGGAATATTCGGTACATATTCTTGACCAAAGAAAGCATAAATGTCCCAAAGTCCTTTATCTTTTATTCATTTTTTACTATCCCCATTTTAAGGGTTGAGGGGAACCCATACATGGCCCGTAGGCTTCGTGACATTACAGGACCCAAAGGTCTTAAAGGAATTCATTCCAGATAATGACTACTTGAAACTGCCCCTCCCCAGTATCAGCATCATGATTAACACTCCAACTTCTCATGATTGGTTGGCTAGCCATCCTATGAATGGATGCACAAGCCTAGTACTGATGGAAAAGCCTTACCCTCTCATTCTTCCAACTATGATTAGCTCTAGTCTGGTGAATGTGCCTACTCTGAATACTCATCTTGGGACTTGTTCTATGTAATTTATTCTAGTACATCTGTAATTCATGTGGCCCAAAGTCCTTGAGGTGTACCAAAGTCCTTGAGGTGGCCTGAAGACGTTGATGTGTCCTGAAAGCCTTACTGGATTGAAGGCCTTGGGTGGTCTGAAGGCCTTGAAGGACCTGAGAGCAAGTGTTTTAGAATAAGATGATTCATCAGGTTAAGGTTTTATGAAAAAACCATATGGTTGAAGAGGCAATATGAGAATTTGAAAATGTTATGCGGAATAAATACTCTCACTTATTTGATAAGTAAATAAAATTTCAAGGATGCAATTTCCAAAAGGGGGGATGGATGTAACATTCTAGGTAATTACAGCATAAGACTTTTTCAAATATATTAATATTTATGAATTTGATATTAATTTTAATTTCAAGGGGATGCTATGTCAAATAGCATACTCGACATGCAATAATGGGTTACTCTAAAATCTTATGTTGCATAGAAGACTGAGTTATACCGAAAAATAATATATTGTTAATATTAATATTTTAAATGGGAGTTATCACCTAGTCATTGTATTATAAGGAATGAATAGAACTAATTATATTATGTTTATACATGTTTATTAAATGTTTTTTACTTTCATCTAATAAATTTTAGAGGCTTAAAATGAGAACAAATTCAATTTTAAGCATCAAATACTCTAATATTTTTAAAAGGCAGTTTTACCATTTTTATGGAAAATCCTTTTTAAATATAGTTTTTATTACTTATATATGTTATATTTGACAAAATAAACTTATTTTTTGGAATCAGGACATAAAAATTTACTTTGGTTGAATTTTTGGTTTTTTTTGATAAAATTTTTATTTTAATGAAAAGTAAAAAATACTGCATTTTAATTCAAAACATCATTTTCATCTAATTTATTTATATAGTTAGATTATACTTTTAAATGGTTTTAAAGTATAATTAAATAATGTTTTTATCATTTAATACAATTTTTGACATTAGAATTAATTTCACAATGAAATTGAATATAAAAACTATGTGAACTTTTAAACGTTTTACTTTAAAAAACCTGTTTTCTTATTCCATCAACATGATTAATTTTTAAATTAATTTTTTCCAATTCTATATTTTGAATTATGAAAAATAAATTCTATATTTGGAATCAAAAGTTTCAAATTATGTAAATAATTTTCTTTTATTTTTGGACATTATGAATAGTAACTTTATTAATTATTTTTATTTACCACACTTAAAGGTAAATAGGGTAATTAAGGGTAAAAATAAAATTATAATAATATAAAACAACCCTAAAACTTATTATAATCTTATTGGATTAGTTATTTCCCACCAATAAAATCCTTGGGTCTAAATTGTAGCCATTTGAAGCCACTTGAGTGTGATTATGACATTTATAACATTTAATTCAATGTAAAAGAAAATATGTCATAATCATGTATCTTATTACTAAAACAATTTTAATATGGAGTTATATAAGTGATATCTTCAACTATAAATAGTCATTAGAAAGAAAAAAATATCACCTACACCATGGTAATTAATTTAAAGATTTTAGGAAATAAATAATTAAATTTAATTATGACACAATGATGATGCAATAATAGATTTATTAATTAAAGAATAAAATAAATGATATTATTAATATTAAAATAAATATTATTCGACATAATTTATTCTATATAAAAATTTTATAGTTGGATATGATATGTTATAATTATATTAAATGGTTGGTTTTGAGGTTATCGTCCTTTCTGAATTTTATTTAAATTTAATGAAATGAATAGTATAAAAATTGACATAATTGATATTTTATAAAAATAATAATTTATTAAATTATTTAAAAATCCTGAAAAACTTTTAAAATAAAAAATTGACTATGATAAGGTCTAAAAGTTCATTAATTTTCCAATTATAAGAAATTAACCCCATATAAGTAAATTTTATAGTCTCTTAATCTTTAAAATGTTTTTACCGCAATTAAAATTAAAAGAGAAAAATTAAGGATAAACCGACAAGATAACTTTTAAAATAAAATCAATACATGTCTGAAGATTATTGTATGAGAGGATATAGAACTATTATCATATTATCTTTGAAATATCTCAAGTTAGTGTCATTGGGATTAATAAATTAATTTATATTAATTTAATATTTTAAGAGCTTCCACGGGTGCCCCTCCCCTCTCCTATAAAAGGTACCCACTCTACTCTAATACTCACACTTCCAAAGCCTTTTGGTTTGTCCAACATATGCCCAAAACCCTTCCTAGAATCCCACCCACTTTATTGAAGCCTTATTTTAGGAATAAATCCTTCCTTATAGGTTTTAAGGTATTCTTCAAAGGTGATCAACCGAAGAAGAGGAATATAAAAATTGAACGTGATGACTTAGACTCAAGGTAAGGGACTTCGTCTCAACATCATTTCATTAAGGCATATTTTTATGTTATACACCAAATTATTTTATAATATGTATAATAAATCTCTTTGAATTTTAATTTCATTCAAAGGTTTTTCAAAAGGAATATTTTTTTAAGAAGCGTTTTACTAAACAACAAAAGGAATGTTTTTTTAACATATGTGGCAATAATTAATTTTCCACAGTTGTGACCATTACTTGATATTTGGATTCCTCTAGAAGCCAAAATGTCTTTAAAAGAAAAATAAATACCATATTCTCTTTTGATTCATTTTAGTATTGAATACAATTTTAAGAATGATTTGATTTTATCAATATCTTTAAATGATTCCTTGTGATTGAAAATGGAATTTTATGAGTGAAATGTTGATAATTGAGATCTTTTATGTTTTATGATTATATAATTTTACTTGTACATTTGACGGGTGGTTACGTGATAAAGAAAATATGGGTGGTTATGTGATAAACCAAAGATTATTGGTTCTGTGATAAAACAAGGATGGGTGGTTACAATATAACCTCCAATGCATTGGGTATGGAATTAGGCTGTATGGCTATTCCATTTAGTGATATGTGTGGAAAGAACTATATGGTTATTTCATTTAAGTATAATTATTTCCCAAGTTACCTTTATATGTTATATATTTCTTTCTATGGATTTTAATGTAATATTTTGATTAAAAAAGTGTAGTAAATGAGTTTATATTTAGTGAAGTGTATTTACTACTTCTTAAAGGTGAAAGATATTATTTTATGATAAAGTTTTCATGGTTTATATGTTTTTAAAAGAATAACAGTTTTCCTTCTTTGTGTATCCCATACTGATCTTTTTGTGCTCATCCCATGTTTTGAAATAAAATTCACAGGATTTAAAGTAGAATAGAGTCAAGTATGGGATCAAGGAAAATTTATGATGTTTAAACATGAAACAAAACCATGTTTCTTTTTAAAATATTTTGTTTGTGAGAAAAGTGAATATTGAGTTGAAGTGTCTACTTCGTAATATTTAAGTTGTTATGTATGAGTTATGACCTAATTCTATAAATCTATAAAACTGAAAAGATCCTCAACGTGAATAAAAGTCAAATTGTTGACTTAACTCAAGATTAAGTAATGTTTACAGTTGGGGCCTTATACTACATCTATAAATCGAACTGAAAATCTCATGTCTTATTTTTTATTTTTCTCTCTTGGTATAATTCTTGGAGATCTTGTAGGAATCCTCATTCTCATTCATTTTCTAAAATTGACTGGACATGGATGACAACATGATGCACTGAAAATCTAGTGCATCATTTATATGATTCTTCCATTTTTCATTATCATCCTTTCTTTCTCCCTGAGCAGACTCAACATGAACTGGGGATTCCAGCACATAAATCTTCTTTTCTTGGCATATTAATATGCGCAAGCAATTATACCACTCCTGAAAGTTATTGTTGGTCAGGATATTTTCTTTATCCAAAATTGATCATAGTGAAAATGTAGTTGTGGTGTTGGTGATTATCATTTTAGATCTACAATAGATAAATATTAGAAGTTAGTACTTTATCTTGATCACCTTTTAGACATTTATGATTAATTAATTATTATATCATTTAAATGTCTCCCAATATTTTATCAAATCGTAATAACCCTAACTATTTGGTTTAGAATAATCTGTCTATTGAGTATTCTAGTGGCAAGGAACCTTAAAATCTCCCTCATAGTCTAAAAGTTATGGCTATTCCACTACTTGGAGGATTTCAAAGTAGACTCTAGTCTAGCCATCCACTGAAACTGACAGTTCCTTGATATGTTGAGTAAAGTCCCAACCATTTGGAATCGTAACTTGATTCCTTCAACTCATTTCCTCTAATGTGATATCAAGTTAGATATGGCTAATCCTTGACCACCCACTTTAGATTGTTCGACCCAATACTCTCATGAGAATTCCATGGTAGTGAGAGACACTCTCAAATGTGGCTAATGAGCACCCCGATCACCCAATTTTTTTCAAATGTGAGTAGTGGAAGGATTTAAGACTTAATATTTCTTTGAGGGATTTTGATATTTCTTGAAGAATATAATTCATTTATATTTAATATGTTCAAACTAGGTTGTCGCTCTCACAAATGAACATGCAATATAAAAAAATTAATCCCATATTTATGCATTTTATCTTATTTATTATATTATGTGATCAAGAAATAATGAAGCACTTACATAAAATAACAAATTCAACATAAAATAAAACCCTTCAATCTGACATGTATTGAGAATCTAATTATGATTTATCAGCAACAGATCAATCTTGGGCTAGGGGATTCCATACCTGAGTCGACTACTGACTCATATCGTAGCTTGCCCCTAGTAGAATGAACTCGACTTTTGTTTGGATTACCATATCGACTTGGTAGGGTCTGTGTCTTAGAACACCATTATATATTTACAAACATACTCACACTCAGGTGAGGGGGTCTAGGGGTGCAATGTACAAAAGGTGCATTGGATGCGTAGACCCTTATACATATTTGAATTAAAATAAGACGATGCACATACCATCATTAACTACTTATTTATTAGAATCATCACTTTCAATGAATAAATAATTAAATAACTAAAAATAGATATGCACGGGTCGGTAACTAGATCAAGACTAGTTGGTATAAAAATAATGCGTAATAAAATAAAACTATGATAAATATAAACATTAAGATGGTGTTTCAATAAATTAAATGAATTTAAATTAATTCAAAAAAATTATTTTATCAGTTATATATTTAATTTAATTTTAAAATTATATTAAAACCATTAATTTAATTTACTGCTCAAATTAAATTAAAATTTCAGATTCTGAAAATTTTAAATCAAAATTAATTTTAATTAATTTAACTTTAAAAACTAAAATTAAATTAATCAAATTAATTTATTTAAAAGGGGTTTGATTGGACTGTGGCAAGGTGACGTCGTGCCTGGAGACTTCTCCAAGGCGGTTTGGAGCTCACGAATAGTGTGGGAAACATGTGGATTGCCAACGAAAGGCTCGGTGGGGCTTGGAAATGAGGGTTTGGGAAGTCCGACAAGTGAGATCCTGGTCACGAGGTCCTACCGGCATCCCGATGGCCTGCTGGTAGACTAGGCGCGACTAGCGAAACCTTCAGAGAGGCGATGTAAGGGCCAGTGGGTTCTTGGCTGCGGCTCACGGTGACTTGCTGACGATGAAGGAGAGGTGAGGGTAGTGTCATGTGGTGACACCGGTGGTCTGGATCTTGGGTGATGAGGTCTCCAGGTTGTTTGGAAAGGTAAGATGGTGGAGCGCCTAGGTGGTCGGTCGGGCGAGACGTGGGATGACGCTCCAATCGAGAGGGAGGGGAGGAGTTGGCAATGTAGGGAGGGTGTACTTCCGGTGAGAGAATGAGGGAGGAGGGTATCTATGTGGGTGTTGACCGAGGAATAAGGAAGGGGAGGTGCTGCGGGGTTCGAACAAGACTAGGGAAGGGAGGGGAAGCTCGCTCTGCAGGCTCAACTGTTGAAGAGGGGAGGAGACCACTTCGACAAAACGATGATCACCATGATCCATTGTCCTCGATCTGAGATTAAAGACTTGGATCACTTTCTTGGTTGAGAAATTTTCTCTCTAGAAATTAGGAGGAGAGAGAAGCTTTCAATTCCAACGAATGAATTGTCCCCTGGGAATGAGCTTCTCTCCACTAATATAGTGGATTTCCATATTACTCGATTAGGGTTCCCATTGCTCGTGTAATAAACATACACTATATAATTATTATAAATAATTATTTATGAAGAAAAAATTATGGCATAAGTATTATTTATATTTTATCACTTACCTGTAATATTAAATATATATTACTTGATAATCCCGAGTCATTAACTCGACTTGATCCTATAATATTAAATGAACATGGAATATTATATTAATATTCGTTCTTTTAATATTAATCCTTGTATTTAACAAATCACTTGTAAATACATGTAATAAATAAATTAAGACCAATTATTCTTACTAGAATAATAACAAATTTATTTATTTACTAGTGATCAAAAGAAGTTGGATAATACCTGGACCCCATGGTGGGGTCCACCATGTCCTATATTTATATTCAACAGAATAGGGTGGATTCTCAAAGAGCTATTGTGTGTGACCCTCTAGGCCCTTATCTCAATTCCAATGAATAGAATTCGCATACCAAGAGTAGGGTCTAGCTACCCATCAAGGCCCCTAAAGAGATAAGGAAAATTTATAGTAATGAATACCAACCTACGAACATGCACTGTGTAATATAATATCTTTATTGTCGATATATCATAAAGTAGGATGCACACTTGTGTCATCATACTTTTCTTTATTATTTGTTTATCTATCCGGATGAACTTACCTTCGACTACCATGTACTTTGATTTATAAAGGTACTGTCATCCTAATCAACCATATAACGACCCATACTTTACATACATTGTTAATACTTCAAAATTGAAGCATACTTATTACAACATATAACAAAACCATGAAAGGACCGTATAGGTATAGTGTCTTTAGAAACTGGGAAACATAAACAAATGGTTCATAAAGCGTCTACACTGTCTCCCATTTATTTCATCATATCTATAGTCCCTTTTGGAATATCTTACTTAATAACCTTCTTCCTGACCCGGGGAAAGAAAACATACAAAAGGGTGAGCTCAAATGCTCAGTAAGGGTAAACAAAAGAAGTATCATTCACATCATATACATAAGCACATAACTTTTGGAAATCTTAACCTGCAAAAGAGATCATAATTTCATAACATGGGATAAATCATGGCAGTGAAATGTAATCACAATTATCATAACTTAAAACATGAAACTTTGTGGCATACACACATAATCATAGAGAATCATTTCTTGTTAGTCAAGACTCATTGCCAAGACTATCTTAGTGGACAAAGTCCCTTTCTGAACCGAGTCACCCTCGTTTCAGTCCTGTTTCACTGAACCGGTATAACCTACCGTTCCAGCCATGTCTATCTCATGAGATATAAAATCATTACCCAATGCATTGGAGGGAGATATAGGTCCCACCCATCTCATAATGATACCATTCTTATGTGTGCCACAAAATCATAAATCATACATCATTGCATAACCCATGTAATAAAAATGGGAATCATAAACATCATGACATCATAAAACAATTCATATAAGATAAAGGAATTCATAAAAATATTTCCATCACAACATAATAAAATCAATTTAAAAATAGGGATAGAAACATAACCCTATATTATCTTAGATGGGAAATAATTTTGATAAAACACTTGAACTCCATTCTTGAGGAAAATATCCTTTCTACTTCAAAAACATTTTCCTTTCTTAACATGTCTTACAATTTTAAACTAAAAGAAGTTGATTAAAAATAAACTTGAAAACTTGTAAAGGATGCTTCTTGGAAATAATGTTTTAAAAATCCATTCATGCCGTATAAGTTAAAAAAACATTCTTCTCGTACTTTTGTCGAAAAAGTCAAAAAGTACCTCGTATGAAAAACGACAAAAGATTCCTTTCATATTCTTTACTAAAAACTCACCGAAGGGTAAAATTGGATTTAAACTATTGTAAGTGGATGGAAACAATATTACATATTTAGGGAACATGGATGTGGATGATAAAATACACCCCAGTAAATGCCAAAGTAAAAAAAATCTCGGATAAAAATGAGATTGTGATATTTTCCCTTACCATTGGTCCGATTTGCTTTGTGCATGTTCGAAGCTCCTGTATAATGGTTTAAATAATGTTATTTACTTATTCCAGAATCATACATATTGATATGATATCATATATGGTCATATTCTTAGCTTTTTATTAGTAATATTTCATTGTTACTTGTTACTCGGGTCTTTATTGCCTTTTGTTCTTATGCGTGTTTTTCCGAATAAATTCTTATTCTTCTTTTAAGGTTATAGATACCTTATATCCAGAATTGTATTAGTGTAAAATATATCATATTTATTCATTCAATTCATTTTTATAATTACTATGTAATGATGATCATGTAGAACGAGTCGCATCACATCGTGGAGACGATATTCCGTACGTACGCACGAGCGATGATATTGTTCCCATGATCGTGATATTGTTTTTAAGTGTATTTATACTATTTAAGTATCAATATCACTTTATAATAATCATATATAGTTACTAATTACACCATTATACCCATCCTTGTAAGGTGATGGTGGAAAATAGATTACACCACGGCGTGGAGATGGTATTCCGTACGTACGCACGCGTGGTGATTTCAATTTTCCGTAGGATGGATTGAAGATGAATTAGGGTTGTTTCATATTTATAATAACATATCAGTATGTAAGTAATAATGATGTTATTAATTTATCATGAAACAACTAAAGAAGAAGAAGTTGAAGAAGAAACAAATTGAAAAGATCGGTAATGCATATTACCTCTTCTTTGAAACGCCTCTTTGAATCCTCCACTTAGGGAACTAAGATTGGTCTTTGAAGAAGACCAGGACCTCTAGGATTATTCTAGGGAAGTGGAGAAGGGATTTGTTCAGGTGTTGGCCGATCTTGAGTGCTCAAATTGGTGTGAGGAGGAGGGGGAGGAGGTGCCCTTTTATAAGGGGGGAGAGGGGCACCTTAGGAATATCTCAAAATATTATTTTATATTAAAGTCAAAATCGGTTTATAATGGTTCCAAAGGGTCTTATTTCGGTGCTAAAGTGGGGATGGGTCGAAATCCTATCAACCAATAGGATTTAGACAAGTTTAGGTTATTATTATAACCTTATCAATTAGATTTAACTCTAAGTTAAATAATTTAACTTTTACCGTGTCTTTTTGTTTTCTTACACTATATGGTTAATACACTTACTATAACATGCCAAACGAACCCCAAGTTGTTTAGTATTAATATATATATCCTTATCTAAGTCATTTGGCCGAACCGTATATTTTTAGGAATAAAATAACAATTAATAATATAATATTTGATTTAAAAACTATTTTGTGTCAATTTTGACACTATTTGATATATGATTTTTGTGAAAGTCATAAAAGAATTATATGTTCAAACCAAGTTGATTAAATCAACAATAATATATCATAGTAACCTATAAAATTAGTGGAATTCATAAAAAGTCTCAAATTACATTTATTTGAGCATTTATAACATCAATTATTTTAACATTTCCTTAAAAGGGTAATTACTGCATCATTGTTGTGTCATAAATAAATTAACTTATTTAAAGTCTAAAAATTATAAATAAATTATCATTATGTAGGAAATATTTTTAGCTTTCTAATGAATATTTATAATCGAATTTATTTTAGGTATAACCCCATATTAAAAATGTTTTAGTTATTAAACGTTGATTTTAACTATTTTAACTATTCGTTAAATAAAATAATATTAAATGTCATAATCTAATCCAAGTGGACCTAAATGGTCATATTATATTCATAATGTTGTTTTTGGTCGAATTACACTTATCAAATAGAATTAGGACATGTGTTAGGGTAATAGTAATATCATATTTACCCTTAGTTACCCTATTTACTATTAACCGCGAGAAAAAAAGTAAAAGTTACTATTCACCAAAAAATTATTTTTATCTCATTGAACTACATTTTACTTACTGATATCAACCGTGTCTGTCGGATTTTCGAAATTCCATTCACATAAGTGGTAAAATTATGTTTTATGCAAAATTCAGTTTTTAACCTACCACTTAGTGGTTTCACTATTCATCAAAAATTGAAAGTTTTCAGAAAAATACCAAAATTTCACCCTAGGCTAATTTCGATATTCCGAATCCAAAAATGAAGTCCATTTTGAAAAATAAAATTTATAAAATTTCAAAAAGTGATTATTACTATTCATAATGGCTAGTTTTAATAATATTTTAATAGCATATCGTCGTTTAGTGAAACTCGGTATTGCGTACGATGCAAGCTATCAAGGAAGGTCGCGATTTCGTGTAAAGAAAGCCAAGAAAGTGTTGTGTATAAAAAGATTCCTTTGATGATTTATATAACATAAAAGTCTCGGGTGTTACATTCTACCCCCCTTAAATTGAATTTCGCCCTCGAAATTCGTCACTTTGTAACAAACAGATGAGGATACCTCTCCCTCATCATATCCTCAAGTTCCCATGTAGCTTCTTATAATTGGTGGTTCCTCCATAAAACTTTCACCAAGTGAGTGGTCTTGTTTCGTAAGTCTTTTTCGCTACGATCCAGAATCTCTATCGGCCGTTCTTCATAAGAAAGATCTTTCTCCAGCGGTACAACTTCTGAGCTGAGTACATGTGAAGGATCAGGTATGTACTTTCTCAGGAGAGATACATGGAACACATTGTGAACTTGAGAGAGATTCGGTGGAAGCTCCAATCGGTAAGCTACCTTCCCTACACGATCCAGTATTTCGAAAGGACCGATATATCTAGGGCTCAACTTCCCCTTCTTTCCAAATCTCATGACTCTCTTCCAGGGAGATATCCGTAAGAACACTTTATCGCCCACTTCAAACTCTAGGTCTTTTCTTCGGCCGTCGGCATAACTTTTCTGTCGACTCTGAGCTGCTCTTATGTGTTGTTGAATAGATCTGACGTTTTCTTCCATTTCATCAACGAGATCAGGTCCTAATAGCTTTCTTTCCCCAACTTCATCCCAGCAAGTTGGAGTCCTGCATTTCTTTCCATAGAGAGCTTCATAAGGAGCCATCTGAATACTGGAGTGAAAGCTATTATTATAAGAAAATTCCACCAAAGGTAGGTGTTGATCCCAACCTCCTTTGAAATCCATAGAGCAAGCTCTCAACATATCTTCTAGGTTTTGAATTGTTCTTTCAGACTGACCGTCTGTCTGAGGATGATAAGCAGTGCTGAAACTTAACTCTGTATCCAGAGTATGCTGATGACTTCGCCAGAACTTCGAGGTAAATCTCGGATCCCGATCAGATATAATAGAAAGTGGTACTCCATGAAATCTTACCACTTCCTTTACATATATCCTGACAAGCTGATCTAGAGAGAAATCCTCTCTAATAGCAATGAAGTGTGCAGACTTCGTAAGACGGTGAACTATGACCCAGATAGCATTATTGCCTTTGGATGTTTTAGGAAGTCCTGTGACAAAGTCCATAGTGATGTTTTCCCATTTCCATTCGGGTATGGGTAATGGTTGTAACATCCCCTTAGACTTCTGTCTCTCATCTTTAACTTGTTAACAAACAAAGCATCGAGATACATATTCAGCAACATCTCTTTTCATGCCATCCCACCAGAAGTACTCTTTCAGGTCCCTATACATCTTCGTGCTTCCAGGATGAATAGAGAATGAAGAACTATGAGCCTCATCCAGCAGCTCCTTCTTTAATTCGGGGATGGGAGGAAGACAAACCCGATTCCTGAACTTTATTATCCCATAACAATCAAGGTTGAATTCAGGAACATTTCTCACCTTCTTTTGTAACTCGAAATCTTCTTTCTGTGCCTCTTTAATCTGCACATGTATAGATGGTTGAACATTCATTTGAGAAAGATAAGATTTTTCCCCTTCCATTATAATTCCAAGATCCATCCTTTGTAAATCCATAAATATTAGATCTTTTGTGATCCTCATCATGGATAAACTAGCATGGTTTTGTCAACTTAATGCATCTGCCACCTTGTTTGCTTTCCCAGGGTGGTAATGGATTGAGCAGTCATAATCCTTAATCAGCTCCAACCATCTTCTTTGACGCATATTCAGCTCCTTTTGTGTGAAAATATACTTTAAACTTTTATGATCAATAAAAATATCACACCATTCACCATAAAGGTAATGCCTCCAAATCTTTAATGAAAAGATTACCGCAGCTAACTCCAAATCATGTGTTGGGTAATTTTGCTCATGGATTTTCAACTGTCGTGAGGCATAAGCTATCACCATATCATTTTTCATAAGAACACACCCCAATCCCTTCTTGGATGCATCACTGTAGATCACAAACCTTTCTCCACTACAAGGCAGTGTGAGCACAGGTGCACTGGATAACCTTCTTTTTAACTCCTTGAAATTCTCTTCACATTCCTCTGTCCAAACAAACTTAACTCCTTTCCGAGTCAACTTGGTGAGTGGATTAGATAATCTCGAAAAATCGTTTACAAAACGTCGATAATATCCAGCCAAACCAAGAAAACTTCGGATCTCAGTTACTGTTGTTGGTCTCGACCATCTTTCGATAACCTCTGTTTCTGCTGGATCCACAGATATCCCCTCTTTTGAGATTATGTGACCCAAAAACGCAACTTTTTGAAGCCAAAATTCACACTTGGTAAATTTGGCATAAAGCTTCTCCTTTCTCAGGGTCTTCAATATAATTCTCAAGTGATCTTCATGCTTTTCCTTGCTCTTTTAATAGACAAGAATATCGTCTATAAAGACTACCAAAAATTGATCAAGATAGTCTCTAAAGACTCTATTCATTAGATCCATGAAGATAGCAGGGGCATTAGTAAGACCAAATGGCATAACTATAAATTTATAGTGTCCATATCTTGTATGGAAAGCCGTATTTGGTATATCCTCCCTTTTGACCCTTAATTGATGATACCCTGAACGAAGATCAATCTTGGAAAAGTATTGAGCTCCGCGTAGTTGGTCAAATAAGTCATCAATGCGTGGGAGAGGATATTTGTTCTTGATAGTGATCTTGTTAAGTTCTCGATAATCAATGCAGAGTCTCATTGATCCATCTTTCTTCTTAACAAATAGAACAGGTGCTCCCCAAGGTGATGCACTAGGGTGTATGAATCCCTTATCAAGATTCTCTTGGAGTTGCTTCTTCAATTCCTGCAACTCAATTGGGGCCATTCTATAAGGTGTCTTTGAAATAGTCAAAGCACCCGGTACGAGTTCTATTGAAAACTCAACTTCACGATTTGGTGGAAGACCCGGTAATTCCTCCGGAAAGACATCATCAAACTCTCGTACGATGGGAATATTCTTAATCGTGAGTTTCTCACCAACCATTTGAGATAAATAACCTTCATTTAGTGGAATCAATACCCATAAAATGGAAGAAATTTCCACTGGAAGGTTATGTTCATCCTTGCATTGATAGACGATCATAGATTGATCTAGAATATGAAATGTGACTTCCCTTCTTTGGAAATTGATATGAGCTCCATATAAAGAAAGCCAATCCATGCCAAGAATCACATCAAATTCCACTATAGGAAGGATCACAAGATTTGCAGGAAGCACTTTCCCACAAACTTCAATCGGAGAAGAATTATAAACTTTTGATGCAACTATTGTGCCATTAGGTGTTGTCACAGCTAACTCAACATCTAATTGTTGAGGTAATACAGTGATACCCTTAGAAAATTATTCAGAAATAAAAGAGTGGGTGGATCCAGAATCAAATAAAACATTTGCTACTTTAGAGTGGATGGTAAGTGTACCTTTCACCACATCGTTATCGTACTCCACATCGCTGATAGAAATTGCATGTGACTTTCCTTTTTCTTTATCCTTGAGAGTTTGTTGACGTCGACCATCATCATCAACCCTTGGATTAGGGAATTTATTGGCATAATGCCCCATCTCCTTGCACTTGAAACATTGAAGTGTAGTAGGTTCATTCTGTGTATTCCTTCCTTTGTTTTCATCATTAGACTTCTTCCCATCATCGCGGCATTCAAATGCCCGATGACCTTCCTTTCCACATTTTAAACATTTACCTGTCCCTTTAAGACAACTCCCTCCATGTTTCTTTCCACACTTTGAGCATAAGGGAAAGCTCATCTTCTTTTCAGTGTGCTCTTTAGATTTTCCTTCGAATTCCATTTTCCTCTTCTTATCAAAACCATATGACGGATGGGTTACTCCAATCTCCATCTCGACTTTGAGAGCACATCGAACGATTTCCTCGTAGCTATTGAAGTCCCTTATGGTTAACGCCCTTCGAAGACTTGGTTTTAAGCCACTAACGAATCAATTGATCTTACTCTCAGGTTGGATAATAATACCAGAAGCGTACCTTGCAAGTCTTGTAAAATCTGCTTCATAGGTACCAACAGATTCATCATCCTTTTGCTTTAGTTCAAGAAACTATTTCTCCATCTTTGTTCGTAGAATACGAGGGAAGTACTTATTGAAAAATAAGTTCTTGAACTCGTCCCATTCCATGGACTCAATTTAATCCCTTTGCCTCGTATTCTTAATAAGATTCCATCGTTGATCAGCATCTCCTTCTAAACGATACACTGCTAGGATGACTTTATCATGTTCATAACATTAAAGAACTGAAAATATCTTTTCAGTAGTACTAATCCATTGTTCAGCAACTAATGGATCAGTAGACCTGCTGAAAGAAGGTGGACGCTGCCTCATGAAGGATTCAACGGAATGTTGCTCCTTACTTTGCTCATTTGGAAGTCCTACATGATTCATAGCTTGAGAAAGTTGAGTGAGCATGGCTATAAGATTTTTCATTCCAGCTCCCATATCATTTGGTTGCTCAGGGGGACAATCATTGCATTTCCCATCGCATTCCGCATTAACACGGTTCCTTCGGGTTCCATCCATTGACTAAAACCAAGAAGAATAGTGTGAGCAACACTAATTATAATAGGAAAACCACATAATCAAGAATAAAATTTCACACTTAAGGTCTTATCCTAGGTTATTCATGGCCATTTCTAAAACAATAAGATTGTGTTCTATGCTTAGACTTATCCTTAGGGTTCTTACTAAGGCTTTCACATCCTAGTTTCCAAAGGTTGACTATACCGTTCCTCTGATACCAACTATAACGACCCATACTTTACATACATTGTTAATACTTCAAAATTGAAGCATAATTATTACAACATATAACAAAAACATGAAAGGACCGTATAGGTATAGTGTCTTTAGAAACTGGGAAACATAAACAACTGGTTCATAAAGCGTCTACACTGTCTCCCATTTATTTCATCATATCTATAGTCCCTTTTGGAATATCTTACTTAATAACCTTCTTCCTGACCTGGGGAAAGAAAACATAAAAAAGGGTGAGCTCAAATGCTCAGTAAGGGTAAACAAAAGAAGTATCATTCACATCATATACATAAGCACATAACTTTTGGAAATATTAACATTCAAAAGAGATCATAATTTCATAACATGGGATAAATCATGGCAGTGAAATGTAATCACAATTATCATAACTTAAAACATGAAACTTTGTGGCATACACACATAATCATAGAGAATCATTTCTTGTTAGTCAAGACTCATTGCCAAGACTATCTTAGTGGACAAAGTCCCTTTCTGAACCGAGACACCCTCGTTTCAGTCATGTTTCACTGAACCGGTATAACCTACCGTTACAGCCATGTCTATCTCATGAGATATAAAATCTTTACCCAATTCATTGGAGGGAGATATAGTTCCCACCCATCTCATAATGATACCATTCTTATGTGTGCCACAAAATCATAAATCATACATCATTGCATAACCCATGTAATAAAAATGGGAATCATAAACATCATGACATCATAAAACAATTCATATAAGATAAAGGAATTCATAAAAATATTTCCATCACAACATAATCAAATCAATTTAAAAATAGGGATAGAAACATAACCCTATATTATCTTAGATGGAAAATAATTTTGATAAAACACTTGAACTCCATTCTTGAGGAAAATATCCTTTCTACTTCAAAAACATTTTCCTTTCTTAACACGTCTTACAATTTTAAACTAAAAGAAGTTGATTAAAAATAAACTTGAAAACTTGTAAAGGAATCTTCTTGGAAATAATGTTTTAAAAATCCATTCATGCCATATAAGTTAAAAAAAACATTCTTCTCGTACTTTTGTCGGAAAAGTCAAAAAGTACCTCGTACGAAAAACGACAAAAGATTCCTTTCATATTCTTTACTAAAAACTCACCGAAGGGTAAAATTGGATTTAAACTATTGTAAGTGGATGGAAACAATATTACATATTTATGGAACATGGATGTGGATGATAAAATACACCCCAGTAAATGCCAAAGTAAAAACAATCTCGGATAAAAATGAGATTGTAATATTTTCCCTTACCTTAGGTCCGATTTGCTTTGTGCGTGTTCGAAGCTCGTGTATAATGGTTTAAATAATGTTATTTACTTATTCCAGAATCATACATATTGATATGATATCATATATGGTCATATTCTTAGCTTCTTATTAGTAATATTTCATTGTTACTTGTTACTCGGGTCTTTATTGCCTTTTGTTCTTATGCATGTTTTGCCGAATAAATTATTCTTCTTCTTTTAAGGTTATAGATACCTTATATCCAGAATGTTATTAGTGTAACATATATCATATTTATTCATTCAATTCATTTATATAATTACTATGTAATGATGATCATGTAGAACGAGTCGCATCACATTGTGGAGACGGTATTCCGTACGTACGCACGAGCGATGATATTGTTCCAATGATCGTGGAATTGTTTTTAAGTGTATTTATAATATTTCAGTATCAATATCACTTTATAATAATCATATATAGTTACTCATTACCCCATTATACCCATCCTTGTAAGGTGATGGTGGAAAATAGATTACACCACGGCGTGGAGACGGTATTTCGTACGTACGCACGCGCGGTGATTTCATTTTTCCGTAGGATGGATAGAAGATGAATTAGGGTTGTTTCATATTTATAATAACATATCAGTATGTAAGTAATACTGATGTTATTACTTTATCATGAAACTACTAAAGAAGAAGAAGTTGAATAAGAAAGAAATTGAAAAGATCGGTAATGGATATAACCTCTTCTTTGAAACACCTCTTTGAATCCTCCACTTAGGGAACTAAGATTGGTCTTTGAAGAAGACCAGGACCTCTAAGATTATTCTAGGGAAGTGGAGAAGGGATTTTGTTAGGGGTTGGCCGAGCTTGAGTGCTCAAATTGGTGTGAGGCGGAGGGGGAGGAGGTGCTCTTTTATAAGGGAGGAGAGGGGCACCTTAGGAATATCTCAAAATATTATTTTATATTAAAGTCAAAATCGGTTTATAATGGTTCCAAAGGGTCTTATTTCGGTGCTAAAGTGGGGATTGGTCGAAATCCTATCAACCAATAGGATTTAGACAAGTTTAGGTTATTATTATAACCTTATCAATTAGATTTAACTCTAAGTTAAATAATTTAACTTTTACCGTGTCTTTTTGTTTTCTTACACTATATGGTTAATACACTTACTATAACATGCCAAACGAACCCCAAGTTGTTTATTATTAATATATATATCCTTATATAAGTAATTTGGCCGAACCTTAGATTTTTAGGAATAAAATAACAATTAATAATATAATATTTTATTTAAAAACTATTTTGTGTCAATTTTGACACTATTTGATATATGATTTTTGTGAAAGTCATAACAGAATTATATGCTCAAAACAAGTTGATTAAATCAACACTTATATATCATAGTAACCTAGAAAATTAGTGAAATTCATAAAAAGTCTCAAATTACATTTATTTGAGCATTTATAACATCAATTATGTTAACATTTCCTTAAAAGGGTAATTACTACATCATCGTTGTGTCATAAATAAATTAATTTATTTAAAGTCTAAAAATTATAAATAAGATATCATTATGTAGGAAATATTTTTAGATTTCTAATGAATATTTATAATCTAATTTATCTTATGTATAACCCCATATTAAAAATGTTTTAGTTATTAAACTTTGATTTAAACTATTTTAACTATTCATTGAATAAAATAATATTAAATGTCATAATCTAATCCAAGTGGACCTAAATGGTCATATTATATTCATAAGGTTGTTTTTGGTCTAATTACACTTATCCAATAGAATTAGGACATGTGTTAGTGTAATAGTAATATCATATTTACCTTTAGTTACCCTATTTACTATTAACCGCGGTAAAAAAAGTAAAAGTTACTATTCACCAAAAAATTATTTTTATTTCATTGAACCACATTTTACTTACTGATATCAACCCTGTCTATTAGATTTTCGAAATTCCATTCACAGAAGTGGTAAAATTAAGTTTTATGCAAAATTCAGTTTTTAACCTACCAGTTAGTGGTTTCACTATTCATCAAAAATTGAAAGTTTTCAGAAAAATACCAAAATTTCACCCTAGGCTAATTTCGATATTCCGAATCCAAAAATGAAGTCCATTTTGAAAAATAAAATTTATAAAATTTCAAAAAGTGGTTATTAATATTCATAACGGCTAGTTTTAATAATATTTTAATAGAATATCGTCGTTTAGTGAAACTCGGTATTGCGTACGACGCAAGCTATCGAGGAAGGTCGAGATTTCGTGTAAAGAAAGCCAAGCAAGTGTTGTGTATAAAATGATTCCTTTGATGATTTATATAACATAAAAGTCTCGGGTGTTACAAACCAAGCCCGAGATATCTATCCCTCAACTCTGAAGCAACAAATCCTATATTGATCATTCAATCAATGACATTCCACCAATGACGTAACCAACACAAACTACCACACCACAACTTCATTTTAATGGTTTTTGTCTTGCATCAAAGTACACTATCAAATGACATACATTGATAATGATCTTAAGTCAAAAGACCATTACACGTGTCAGTAGATAGGGACAACTAATGACACCTGAAACATATGGTGTTCTTATTGGTGGTTCTGTCCTCATGATCTCAACTACTATATATCACCAAGTGAAAACTTCATGAGAAGAAGTCTCTATGCTTATGACCCCCTAACACATGATAGTTACGCATCATCCGTGTCCTGTCAGTATGATGTATCTGGACCATAGAAAATTACTTTAAGATTCCTGTCATAGTATCTATAGGTTCTCATTATAGCCTGAGATCTTCTATAAACCTTTGACAAGACACGTAATCTAAGGACATTACCATAAATATAGTGGATGCAGAATTATTGACACTATTATGGAAAGATAAGTACATGTATATAAAAAAAACTATATACATTTACTGGTAATCAAAGTACATCACAAGTTGGGTATAGGGAACCCACTTTCAATAGAGACAGGATGTCTAGACATCACTACATATCCCATAGAAATGGGAATCAATCCATGCATAGTTATGGAATGCAGCGTGATAGAAGACCAACACCAAAAGTAGGGAAATCTTCTCTGATAAGGTAATTGAGGCATACTATGATTGTCATGTTGAATCCCATGCTTATAAAATGGGGTAAGGATAAAGGTGTAATTTCGGCCCGGGCCTGACAAGCAAAAAATAGGGCCGCTGGCCACTATTCGGGCCGGCCCGGCCAGACCCAAACATCCCCCTGAGGCGGCCCGAGCCCGGCCTTTGGCCGGCCCAAACCATCGGTTCAGGCCGAGATTTTTCATGTCGGGCCATGGTGGACCTTTATTATATTCAAAATAATTGTTTTTTTAAAACTTGTTTTAAACGTTTTTATTTAAACATTTTTTTAATATTTATTTCAAAAAAAATTACATTTATTTCTAAACAGATGTTTTTTGTAAAAATGTTTATTTTATTTTTTATTAACACTTTACAGTGGGTGGATATATTTTTTTGTCTAAATAGATTTATATATTGTGAATCTATATATATATATATATATTATTTTCAAATTGTAAAAAAAAATTAATGAGGGGTTTTGGGGGGTGCGCAGTAGTGGGTGAGTTTAAAGCCTTGTTATTTAAATGTTTTTTAACATTTATTTAAAACATTTTTTTATATTTAATTTTTTTTAACTTATTTATAATTTTTTAATCGTTTGTTAAATTTTTTTATTTTAAAGTTCTTATTTATACCATTTTTTAACATCTATTTAAAATGTTTTTTTACATTTTTTAATGATTAATTTAAAACATTTTTTAATTTTTTTAAACTCATGCTATATAAAATAATTTTTTTAAAACATTTAACATTTTTCATATTTTAATGTAAAAAGTATTTTTTAAGTGTTTATTTTAAAAAATTAATTTATGTGTTTGTTTTAATTTTTTTTAAACATTTGTTTATTTTTTTTATTTAAACCATTATTAAAATATTTTTTAACACTTGTTTAAAGTGTTTTTACATTTATTTTTAGATGTTTAATTAAAATTTTTTTTTTGAACGAATGTTTTTTACATGTATTTATTTAAACATTTAACATGTTTTATGTAGAATTTTTTTATTAACATTTTACATTGGGTGAATTTGTTATTTTTTTCAAAATAGATTTATATATGTCTATTAATTTATATATATTATGTGAAAATTGAAAAAAAAAATTAATTAGGGATTGGGGGTGCGCAGCACCCCCGTAGTTGGTTTAAAGTGTTGTTGTTTAAACGTTTTTTTATCATTTATTAAAAACGTTTTTTTACATTTATTTTTTTTACTTATTTATGAAAATTATTTTTAAGAGTTTGTATAATTTAAAACATTTTTTAAATGTTTTTTAATTTTTTTGCAGGGCAGTCCCGACCTGGCCCGATCCTATTCTGGCCGGGCCAAAATTACAACCTTAGGAGGTGCGCAACTGTGGGTGAGTTAATTTTTTTCTAAATAGATTTATGTATGTATATATAGTATTTATAATATATGCAAGTTTCATCATATTTAAAAAAAATTAATGAGGTTGGGGGTGTACGAACATCATTGGGTGAGTAGTTATTTTTTTGTTAATATATAATAAGTTATTATATATATATATATAATATGAGAAAATTGTAAAAAATAATAATTAGGGGTTGGGGGTGTGTCGTAGTGGGTGGGTTGATTTTTTTTCTAAATATATTTATATATAATATATGTAAGTTGCAACATATTTAAAAAATTAATGAGGTTGGGGGACATGCACGAACATCATTAGGTGAGTGCGTTATTTTTTTGTTAAAATAAAATAAGTTGTTATATATATAATATTAAATCATTGACACACACACATATTATTAATATATTTTTAAAAGCCACATTTAATTGATGTATATTATTAATATATATATATATATTATTAATGGATTTGTTTATATATATATATATATTATATCATATCATTGATATATATATTATTAATGGATTCGTTTATATATATATAATATGCAAGTTTCATCATATTTAAAAAAATTAACGAGGTTCGGGTGTGTGCGCGAACATCATTGGGTGAGTGTGTTATTTTTTTGTTAATATATAATAAGTTATTATATATATATATATAATGTTAAATGATTGATATATATATGTGTGTGTGTGTGTGTGCGCGCGCGAACATCATGAGGTTGTGGGATGTGCACGAACATCATTAGGTGGGTATGTTATTTTTTTTATTAATATAAAACAAGTTATTATATATATAATATTAAATCATTAATATATATATATATATATATTAATAGCTTTGTTTTTATATATATATATATTATATTAAATCATATATATATATTATTAATGGATTTTTAAAAGCCACACTTAATTGATATATATTATTAATGACTTTGTTTATATGTATACATTATATATATATATATATATATATATATATATCGTTGTACACACACAGACATTATAATTATATATAATAATAATTATATTTATATATATACACATTATTAAATATATAATATAATATATATATATATATTATATATTATTTTTTTATTAATATATAATGATATATATATATACATATATATAAATTCTGGTAATAATATAACAGGCGCACTGCCTGGACCAGATGTTCCAGGCGCAGCCTTGGAAGCTTGAGGTAGGATGATCGAATCTCCCTACCAGCAGTTTCTCATTATATATTTTTACAGTAGGTGGGCTTTGCACATGCCAGCAGGCTGAGCTTTTTCAGGCCAGCTCGCGGGCCTTCTTGGATAGGCCCAGCCCGATGAACCTATGGCGCGACCCCGGCCGGGCCCGACGAGGGCTTTGCCGGGCCGGTCCACTCGGGCTTCCGGGCCTGGCCTGTTAGGCCAAAATTACACCCTTAGGCAGGATATAGTCTAACATTGTGTTTTAAGGACATTTTCATTTTTGGTCATCTCATAGTTACCATATGAGGGCATCCTGCATTCATTTCACAGGGTAAAGCTATAGTTTAACATTATGCACCAAGGAAGTTAGTTTATTATCATCACATATTCATTATATGAGGAATACTAGTTTTATATGGGGTGTTTTTTTGGATCATCCCATAATTTTCGTATGAGGAATCCCTATTTTATACGGGGTACGGTCACAGTTTAACTTCATGAGATGAGGACATTGAGCTTTAAAATTTAAATACATACAACTCAGACTATGGATACTACTAGTTTAATGTTATTGGGCTCATACCATAGGGGTTATAAATGGATTGAGTTCATAATTCTTGGACCATGACTCATAGTTTACAGTCATAGAGTTTGAACCCTGGTTACTTTGGTTTAAGGTTACACAAATTTTACCATGGGGATGATGTTAGTTTAGGTCATAGAACTCAGACCATTTGAAAATAGTTTAAGGTATTACTTCCTGAACCATGATGCAATCATGTGAAGTACTTCTCAAAAAATTGGATTTGGTGGGAGGTGTGATACCCTATCCATCCATGGTGATCAAATAGTATGCTCCATTTTAATAGAACTTGTGAATAATGTAAGGTACTTCTAATTTGCGCTCTACCATTGGTGGATTTTTTGGGTATCATCAGCATTCTAAGAGCCAGTACCATGTTACCATAGAAGAAGGATCATAGGAAAACCTTCTTGTTGAATTCTATTGATATCATGCTCTAGTGCCTCTCTAGGTTATGCAAGGATTGAAGCCTATTCTCCTTGAGGGATTCCAACTTAGCTACTTCCATTATTTATAGCATCTTATGGTCATAAAAATCAATTTAGAGTGATGAAAATTGAACCTCTATGGTTAATAGTACCTATGTTTCATATACCAAGGAGTATGGGGTCACCTAAGTGGATTTCTGAGTCATCATCTGATATGCCAAAAGGGTATTGGTGATCTTTTTATCCAACTATTTTTTGTTCTGGCCTACCGTCTTTTAAAAAATGGTAGATAGGGTCTTGTTAAATACGTCAATCTACCCATTTTCCTGTGCATGGTAGCTAGAAGTATGGTTAGACCCGATGTTGTAATTGGCATATAATTTCTTCAAATCGCCAACCTAGAAGCTAGTTCCATTGTTTGTGAGAATAGCGTGAGGAAATCCAAATTGATCAATGATGTGGGAGCTAATGAAATTGATCATAGACTAGGTTTTGACTTCTTTGATGGGAACCACTTCTTCCCATTTGGAGAATAAGTTAGTTGTGGTCAAGATGAACCTGCATTGTTGAGCTATTGCTGATGGGTATAGTTCCACAACATTGAGTCCACATACCACAAAGGGACATGAATACTTGGTGGTGTGGAGAAGCTCTAGTAGTTGATGCACAAATTTAGCATGAACCTGACATGCATGACACCTCTTAGTAAACTCGATGCAGTCATGAACCATGGTGGGCTAGAGGTAACACAACTTTTTAATTTGATGGGAGAGATTCAATCCTGCATGATAGGAACTACATGATCCTACATGGACCACTTGAATAACCTAATATATCTTGTCTCCATGGATGAAATAGAGGATAATTCCATTGTACCCACATCTGTAGAGGGTCTTCTCAAGGATAGTCTCACTCTGGATGGTGAATTTCACTATGTGCCAAAGGATTTTCTCACTCTCAGCTCAATATGGTGGGAAAAATTCCATCTAGAGATACTTGATAAAAGAAGTCATCTGATCGGGTGATTATTTAATTATGGGGGTAACTTAGGGACCTAGAATAGAAGTACCAATATCCAGTTGGTTTACACACTTTTTTCCATCATCTAAAGTGGTGGGGGATATGAACCTATGGTTCCCCACATGAATGAATATTTCATCTTGATCAAGATCTTCAAGAGATGCATCTAAACCTTCTAACGCACCAGTTTGACCATTCTGTGACCGGGGAACATGAGTCACCCTCAAATGGAAAGGGAACCAGTCTATCATCTAATGGGTACATTCCAGAATGGGAAAAATATCTTTCTTTTTTTTATTATGTAGTCACCTTAACCTCTTTAATGTCTAACTCAGAGTCTCCCTTCAGGTGAAAATAAGATACATCAATCTTGAGGGCCATCTCGAGGCCAGTAATGAGAGCCCGATACTATTCCTCATTGTTGGTTCATCCTTTTAACAATAATAAGTATGGAAAGATAGAATGTTCTAGGGTGATTAAGATGATCCCTAGGACTACCCTCTTGAGTTTGGGGTCGTTGAGACTCCTAACGGTCGAGCTCCATGAGGAACCATTGAAATTCATCTTCCAACACAACACAGCCTGATCCACTGATAGGATAGCCTCATCTAGGAAATCAACATCTATGGGTAGTTATTTAGGAGATGGATGTGCATCCCAGAAGTCTACCAATGCCTAGAACTTGACTTCCATATACAGGAAAAACCTGATGTCAAACTTCTATAGGATCACCGCCCATTGTGCCAATCATGCTATAAATAATTCCACAAATTCTTTATTATAAAACCTATCACAAGGAAATTATTCTCAATGAGGTATTATCTAGTCTCTATGTATAGGGGCATGTGTTTGAGAAAGTATATGTTGTTTGCCCGGGTTCATTGTTTTTCTAGGATAGGAGGGCATCAAGGGATCATTCCAGGACGGTTACATAGAGGACCAATGGATTTCCTAATATGGGTGGAATCCGAACTAGAGGCTGTATCATGTACTACTTAACATCCTCAAACATGTTCTGTAACACCTCATCCCACTGGTAAATGATGCCTTTCTTTAAGATCCTTGAGAATGGATTATACTTTCCAGCCAAATTTGTGATAAATCTATATATGTAGGATAAGTGGCCTTGGAGGCCTTGAAATTCTCAGAGATTTCTCTAGAGAGGCATTTGATTGATGACATTGATCTTCTCTGGGTCAATCTCGATGCCTCTATATATTACTATAAAGTTAATAAACTTTCCATAGGTGACCCAAAATGCACACTTCACAAGGTTCATCTTCATATTTCAGGTGTAGAGGAAGACAAACACTTTTTCAAGGCCCTTGATATGGTCATAACACTGAAATGATTTGACAAACAAGTCATCCATATAGAATTTCACCAATATTTGGAGAATTGGATTAAATATGTGGTGCATATCCTGATGATAAGTGGATCCTACATTCTACAATCCAAAGGGAATTACCTGATAGCAGAAATCCCTTGGGGTTTCCTAAATGTGGTGGACTCCTCTTCCTCAGGGTCCATCTAGGTTTTATTTTAATTGGATTATCCATCTATGAAGGGGAGGTCCTAGAATCCATCTATATAATCAATCAACAACTCTATCACTAGAAGGTGAAAATACTACATCTAAAAGTGACGGATGAGGTCCCATAATTAGATATAGACTCTAATATACCCATTATTATTCTAGATTGGGAAACTTTTTTCAAGCTATATAGGGTATTGGACGTCCCTAAAAAAGTTTTATTTGATAATCTTGTCAACTTTTGCTTCAACCATAGCACCATGAGAGGGGAATATCTTTATGGGAGGCTACCTGAACTTGTGATGACTCACTAGGAGGCCAAGGCAATGAAAGATGGAACAAGGGTCTTGCCATGAAATCTCATCAAAGCTTTAGGAGAATACATCATGGGGATATTTCAAGAAGGACACATACTATTGATGCTCCTCTAAATACAAGGATACACTGAATAGTATCATCCTTGAATATTCCTATGTACTGAGGTTCACCCGGGTTAACTCATCAATGGTGGTGGAGACACCCTCTTCAAATGAAAGAGGGACATCTTAAAAATCCTCTTTATTGTCTAAGATAGAAGAATATGATGGTGGAGTTGAATATTCCAAGAAAGTCAATCTTGGGGAAGCACTGGTGTCTACTATGGTGGATAAAAAATCTGTTCCAAGGGGTTCTTGATCTGCTGAGATTATGGTGACAAAAGATGTCAAGAAAATTCTGTCTAACATCTGACCACAAGGTCCAATATTGATGTCGAAACAATGGTGGTGAGTCTCTCTTCATCAAGTCAGCCCTGCTTTATGAAAGATACAGGAATTTCGTGAATTGATGGAAAAGGGGAAAAATTATCAGTACTTCACATGAGTAGGGGCTTTAGGTATTAGCTGATCATGTCCAATGTTGGAGTATGAGGTAATATGTGAGAATAATTTTTTCTTAGAGATGCCAAAACCCCTTTTCTTAGAGATAATGAAACAAACTCCCATATTGAGTGCTGTGGGATCTAACCAGTGAATTAGGAGAAAAAATAAATATTTTAAGTATACCCAATGATATAATTTAGTATCTACTAGATCATAAGGAGAATTAATGTTCTCAATCCCATCAGTATGAACTTAATTTCCTTCTCTTTTTTAGTACTTGATATCCAGATAGTAGACTTCACATGAACCAAATGTGGATACATCACCTTGGAGTATTCCTACTTGACCATTGAGGGATTATTCGAGGCACCAGTGGTATGAAGAGTTTACCAATGAATGAAAATTAATCCATGGTCTTCCAAGTAGAACATTTTAAGAATTATCCTATGAGACTACCATGAATTCATTGGTTGATACCAGGCCACCAAATTGAGTCTTTAGAAAAATATTTCCACACAGATTTTTCTCAATCTTATCATACCCTTAAATCACCAGGTTGGAGGGAGTCATATTTTATTATGTTAGTCTTAGCTTATAGAGAATTCAGGATGGAATGAGGTTCATCCTAGAGCCAGTATCCATTAAGTAGTAGCAAATTTCCATGCCATTAAACTGGCGGATGATGTTCTGTGGGTATTAGTGCCCCTATATGATGACGCTCCCATCTTCCCTATAAAATGAGATGATGGATTGACATTACTATTGTTCAGTCTCTTATACATAGTAATCCTCAGTGATAGATACCCCAGTTTCGAACTAGAGGGGACTTTTCAAAGCTTCATCAAGGGACTCACACATTTCCTTCTATAAATAGAGAGCCTTGAGGATTGAAACCCTCATGGGTATTATAGAAAGGTACTTTATCACATCATATTTGTTTACAAGGGGAATGTTTTTTCCCACGTATGGTCACTATTTGGTAAGGAAAAAATAGATTCCATTGACTAAGCCACTGGAACTTCTAGTACCTGGATAATACTGATGATATTCTACTACTAACTAGCTGGACTACTATAAGAAACATATGGATGACTATCTGTCACCTAAGGTTGGGTTCTAGTAGTACACATATGATCATATATTGGCTACAACTGAGCTACATGACCAACTAATACATTTGGATGCAGAGGAATACCTGGCAGCATGGTCCGAGAGGACTGTGCTTTCTGATCTCTACATAAAACCTTCTACCTGGTCTTAGTATCATAAACGTCTTGGTTAGAGGCACTTTCTTAAGAATTCATGTGTCTCGTGTGTCCTATACCTCTCCTTTGATGGTATCAT
Source organism: Viscum album (assembly GCA_963277665.1). NCBI lineage: Eukaryota > Viridiplantae > Streptophyta > Magnoliopsida > Santalales > Viscaceae > Viscum > Viscum album. Next base: position 377,077,856 of record OY728119.1, read on the forward strand.
TCATAGGCACTTGATGGGTTTTCATGGAATTTCTCACTGTATGGTGTTGTGAAGTTGTCTACTATATAGATAGAATTTATGGAGGAATATTCTTTCTCATCATCAGTGGAGTATTCTAGGATTTAGAATACCTGAAGTTCATCTTCTAACTCAGGAGGCATGGATTCTCAAAGAGTTAAAGATGGATTCAGAACTAGCATGGGAATCTAATTTTCCTTGTTCCATTGACATCTATTCTTCTGATAACTGGAAGGCTACAACATAGATGCGGAGGAAACGATTGGAGGAGATGAATTGAATAAAGGAGGTTTTGGATTGCTCAAGCAGGCATAGATTATAATTTGGGTGAGAGAAAATACCTTGCGAGTTAACTGATCATCATACTTATAAATCCCATGTATGGGGTCCTGTTTCCACTTACTAGAGTGTTCACTAGAACTTTCAGTATTAGTAGGGACATTTTTCACTTATTCCAGAACATCACCCAACTTAACCAGTCGACTATCCACTTGGTCCTAGATCTAATTAATGAATAAAAATTATTCCTTGATGGTGTTTCCAATGATCCTATGATATGGTCAGTAATTGGGATAACTAGTGAGTTTGGCCTCCTAAGTTCTCTTTAACTCCAAAAAAATCCAGTATTCCCTTCTTCAGGGCACAAATGAAGTATCCCAAGACATATGAATCCCTAAAGGAATAAGTCCCATTTCTTTTGTCTAGGAATGGAAACTTTGGGTCTTGGATTTGACTAGGTTCTGGAGCCACATTCTCTCATCAAGGTGTCTACACTTGGCTAGGTTGTTCCTAGTGATTCAGTGCTGGGTGAGGCTTTGCCTAGTAGGGCTGCACTCGACGAGGCTCATCTGGAAAAGGGTCCAATAAGTGTACCAAATCCGGAACCTTTTAATTCATAGTGGTGGCTATCTTTACGTTCATAGGTATTCTCATGGGAGTTAGAAGGGTTAGTGGGTGTGATTTTTGTATAGTCCGCTATAAGGCTTCTTCCAAACATTGATCCTTTTATGATAATTTAAAAAATCTATCTCGGTAGTTCACGGAGATGTGGGTAGGAACTAGCTCATTCCTAACATTTTCTATGCACATCCTGAGTAGCTGTTCTTGGGATAGTGACATGTTGATAGAGTAAGTGAGGCATTTCCATTAAATGGAAAAGTCTATGACTCATTCATCAAGCCTCTACTTGCACTTGAAGAGGTTGGTGATTCTCATATTTTACATGGTGGAGATGAACTATTAGAGTAACATTCATCAGAGATCCTCCCATCCAGTGATGGCCCCTTTGGTAGTTGGATGTACTAGAAAAATGTGGGACCCTCCAGAGTCTATATGAAGAATCAGAGCTTAGAGGCCTCCTGTTGTTTTAGAGTCCCCAACTTCGGGACACAACTTGAGGCAGAGTGGGATAAATGTTATAGTTGGTTACCCATTCCATTGAATGGGGTGAAGTTATCTTTTCCAAACTCTAGGGGTTCTCAGAAATTATCCACCCATGTCGGGTACAACTTTCCATCAGGAAGGATTTCCACTTATCATGTTTATAGAGATTCAAGATGATAAATGAGAGAAACTATCATGTCATCTTAGAGAGGGTCTAGTCACCAAGGCATTGATAGAATCATCAACTTAAGGGAAAAAATGACCTTAATCCTAAGTTGGATAGTCATGCTTCTCGAGCAAGGTTGGTGACTCATATCCTGGTCACTTTCCATATCCCATGAATTTTTCCCTGACCAAGTGCATAAGGCCACCAATTTTTAATTGGGGCATCTGGATGAGGAGGAATAGGTGCCCCACTATAGTGGAGATGGGGTACCTTAGGAACGTTTAAGCATCTGGGTGTTGCTCAGTAATGATGTTAGCAGTAAGCCTTTTGTATTCCTTAAGCTACTGGAGAAAAATGACCACCATGGGTTATTTATCTACTTTTATTGAATCCTAGGATGGTTTAGAGGGTTTGACATGTCCCTTTCCCTTGTCCAAGTATCAATGGATAGGTAGAAATTACTCATTTTGGGGGAATCCTGGGGCCACGTTCCTGTCTCTTCTAATAAGCAAGGACACCCACGAGAGGATTTTTATGGTACTGTTCCGCCCCTTGAGGCGGGTCTTCCTTACTATGACCTACATTGGTGGACCTGTTCCTCTGATCCTTTAGTGGGTCAGTGATGACCATATTTACAATTAAATTATTCAGAGGGGAATCTTCACCATCAACAGATAGACCAGACTGTTGGTCCTGTTGCTTCCATAATATAGGGATGAAATGGAGGGAAACATACTACCACCATCCTCTAATCTGTACATGTGGAGATTACTCTTCCATGACCCATAGTATTATAAAGAGGATATTAATGAAGGATTTTTTGGAGTTTATTGTGGTATCCATATGACTCATGGTGCTGATCTACCAAGAGTTCCATGATTTAAACCTTTCTACATTACTGGTTGATGGAATCGAAGTGCTCATAGCTCCCTACGTAGAAAAATTAATAATTAAAGAGGTGGTGGAATATATCACAGAAAATTTTGTGGAAGAAAACTACCTAGTCCTTAGTGAGAGACCCTTAGATGACAAATTCTGAAGTTGTAGGTAGCCAAAACACTACTGATAGATGATCAACAGCCTGAAACTTCCACATAACCTCTTACTCAGAGGAAGGGTCCTCCTCCTAGTTGTCCCAGGCCCTAATCAGCGTAGGTTGTGTTAAGGGTGGTGACCCCAATGTATACTTTCTTTTAATATTATCTAACATAATAGGGGGTTCCACATGGTTCAAATAATTTTTTATGCAAGGACATCTCTTGGAGATGGAGCCAACTTCAGGATCATGTCCATATAGGACTTTGTGTTCACCACTGCATCATGTGCAAGGGAGGAATCATCCATTTGTAGCTCAATAGAGTTTTCACCATCATATTAGGGAATAAAACCATAGAAAAATATCTCTCCAACTTCTTATGTGTAGGTAGAGATGAGGGAAATTGGTGGTGATGGGGACTGTTACACTGCGAGTCCTTAGTAGGAGGCCAGAACATCCTCCACCTATAGGTATCTATGGATAGATCTGGGGAGAAACTCTTCTTTGGTTAGTAATAGTGTGTGTGTGTGGGGGGGGGGGGGGGTGGATCCATACTATATTTTAATGGAGTGGGGTAGGACTTCTAATTTTTTTGATGATAGTGTGGGGAGGACCTTTGTATTGATTGGTGGGAGCATGGGGCGGACCTTTGTACTAGTTGGTGATGGTGCAGGGAGGACCTCAACATTAGTTATCAATGGAATGGGGAGGAACTACACTTTGGTTGGTCACACAGGGAGTAACTTCATGCAAATTAGTGATGGAGTGGGGAGGACCACCAATTGGGTTGATGGGGGCACATGGAGGACCTTTGTGCTAGTTGGTGGTGTCCCGACCCGACCCAAGCCAGGGCTCGAGCCACAACTACCCAAGACCACCTCTATAGGCCAGGGGATGGAGACTAGTGAAAAAATAATAAATAACATGGGGAGGCCTTTTATTAAGTACCTATATGAACACACATAGTAATCTTGATATAAAAGTGTAGAGGGAGTAAAATTAATAGAAGAAAAATAGTAAGGGAACAATGATGCATACAAAAACTCTAGACAGTACAAGAGTACGGTAGCATAAACTAAAAAGTGAAGGGGAAAAATAAAAAACCAACCAGAAATATATCCTAAACTAACAAAAATGGAAAAGTAAACTACTGAGGGATCCCAGCTCCTAATCTCCAAGCTGTGACCACCACACATGGTCCAAAGTACCGGGTATCCCTAAGATCCTTTGAAGTCAACGCCGACTTGTCCTTCATTTGCATAAGACATGTCACATGTGGGAAAATCCCATGCATGGGTGAGTATATACATACCCATTAGAAAACCTTGAAAGATAAAGGGGGAGAAGTAATAGATACAATAGGAATAAAAAGATTGTAGATAGCACAAATGCATAAAGTAGTGAAGTAGAACAACTCAACCCAAACCATGAGAGAGTAACCTCATCCAAACACAAGGGGACCAGTATGGTGTGTAGATGAAATACATGTAGAGTATTTTCGACCTATATCAGAATATTAGACTCATCCAACCATGAGAAGATAAACACTGAAAGCATGTAGCATACCCCACACGTCTTCAGATCTCATGGAAAGAGAGTAACCAAATCTAAAGGTAGGGATGCATAAGTATATTTATATATGATCTAAAAAAGGAAGAATAAACAAGAGAGAATGGGGATCTACATCTCATAGATCATCCTAGGAAGAAGAGTCTCCCATAGTTCCAAAAGTCCATCAATGGTTCCCAGTATCTCACGCGTCTACCCAAAAGTAACCATCCAAGTCAGTCCATGCCTCACCACTATGCCACACAGTTGAGGGGCCACAATATCTAGGTAGAGAACTCATGACCTAGTATAACAGGAGGTTTCCACTCTGATAGTTGATGGAGGAACCATGCCCTATCCAGTAGGAGGGTTCCACTATGGTGGTGAGGACCCATGCCCAGCCATGTCGTAGGGTTCCAATCTATAAGTCATCGAGGACCCATGCCCAGCTCGATTGGAGGGTGCCACTCCGGAAGCCATCAATGAATTATGCCCAACTCAACTGGATTATTCCACGTGGGAAGTATGTAGAGGACCAATACTCTGTGGTGATAGGAGGGTTCCACTCTAGTCATTGAGGACCCATACCCAGCTCGATTGAAGGGTTCCACTTGGGACACCTTTGAGGAACCATGCCCAGATTGATTGGAGGGTTCCACTTAATAATTCTACAGAGGACCCATGCTCTGTGCTGATAGGAGGGTTCCACTCTAAGAGTCGGTAGAGGACCCATGTATAGGTCAACCAAAGGGTTCCACTCTAAAATTCATAGAGGATCCATGCCCATCCTAGCCAGAGGGTTCGATTCAGGAATCCACTGGTGATCCTATATGATCCCTACCATCGTCGAGCATCTCCTAACAACACTACAAAATTGGCCTTTAACAGCACTAGAAATGGCCTTTATTAGCACTAGAAAAGTTCTGACAATATGAGAGAGGTTAGAATCCCTGGTCTTTAATCATCACTGAAAAACCACTGATAAAGGGATCTTTTATCAGTGCTAAATAATGCACTGATAAATTTCTACTTTATCAGCACTTATAAAAACATAGATAAAGGTCCCATTTATTAGTGCTTTTTTTAGATATAATAAATTATACATTTATGAGCACTTTTAAAAGCATTGATAAAGGTGTCCTTTATTTTCACTTTTAAAGGCACTGATAATAGTCTATACTGCAGTGTGCTGTAACAACATACTGTAGCACCACTGTAATGTTTTGAAACAACACATCGCAGCACCAAAAACACACCAGATACCAATATAAATAAGTACCAATACTGGATTTAAATGAAATTAAATTTACAACACAAACACAAAAATAACACTATATTATAGACATTTCAAACATTGGTTTATACAATTACATAAATAAAAATTATTACATATATTAAAAAACATCAATGTTCTTTTATCTTTTGATCCTGAAACGACTCATGTAATTGTTGAAAAAACCACCCCTGCTTGAGAAAAATAATGAACATTTATAAGAAAACAATTCATATGTTAGTAATAATATAAAGAAATAAATTAATAGAAAGTGTTAATTTTACTAAAATTCATGTCAATTTTAAATAAAAAGATGCACTTAGAGTCATACTAGTCACACTATGCATTGAATTGAGTTGTGGCTGATTCTAAACCATCTCAAATAACTTTTGGATCATTTTCCTAAAGTATCAAAACAATCTGAATGTGTTTTCTTGTTTTTTAGTATGTTATTTTTCTTTTTTTACTAAAATGTCATTTTAAACTGGAAACACACACTTTTGAATCATTCTAATAACATCATGCATTGGTTAGATGTGAAAAATATTCATACAGTTCACAAATGACTTATGAATCATTGTCCTAAATAATCAAGAAAATATGAGTGCATTTGATCGATTTTCAGCCAGTGACACTTTTTAAACTAAAATATCAATTTTAAACTCATAACAGAAACTTTGAGTCATACCAAGAACAACATGTATTATATTGAGGTGATCCTATTTACTACATGTCATAAATAACTTATGTATAACTATTGTAAAGTATAAAAACAATCCAAATGTTTTTTTCTTGGTTTTGAGTAGGACAATTGTCAATTTTACTAAAATTGATGACAATTTTAAATAAAAAGACACACTTTGAGTCATAACGGTCACACCGTACGTCAGATTGAGGTGAGACTAATTCCTAAACGTCCCAAATGACTTATATATCTTTTTACTAATGTTTATAAACAATCTGAATGTGTTTTATTAGTTTTGAGTATGTCACTTATCTGTTTTACTAAAATGAAATTTTAAAATTGAAACATGCACTTTGACTGATACTGATCACATTGTGTATAATATTGAGGTGTGGCTGATTAATATACATAAAAAATGAATTATGGATCATTTTACTAAAGTATTTAAACATTATGAATGTGTTTTCTCAGTTTTGAGTAGGTTAGTTGGCCTTTTTACTAAAATTAATGACAATTTTAAATAAAAAGATATACTTTGAGTCATACTGGTCACACCGTACATTTTATGAGGTTTGACTGATTCCTACATGTCCCAAATTAATTATGTATAGGTTTCCTAAAGGTTCAAAATAATATGAATGGGTTTTCTCGGTTTTGAGTACATCACTTGTCTTTTTTACAAAAAAGTCATTTAAAAATTAAAACACATAATTTGACTCATATCGATCACATTGTGTATCAAATTAAGGCGTGGATGATTCCTACACATCAAAAAATGAATTGTGAACCATTTTTATAAAGTATTTAAAAAATTTGAATGTGTTTTATCAATTTTGAGTAGGTAAATTTCCCTTTTTACTAAAATTGATGTCAATTTTAAATAAAAACACACACTAGGGGTCATTCTTGTCACAATGTGTGTCAGATTGAGGTGCGTCTGATTCATGCACACCTCAAATCAATTATAGACCATTTTACTAAAGTATCACAACAATATGAATGTGTTTGCTCAGTTTTTAGTGTGTCACTTGTCTTTTTTAATAAAATGTATTTTTTAACTTGAGACACATACATTGACTTATACGGATCACATCATGTATATGTTTGAAATGAGACTAATTCCTAGACGTCATAATTGATTTATGGATTGATCCCCTAAATTATCAATAAAACATGAGTGTGTTTTATTGGTTTTTAGTGAGTGACACTTTTTAAAGTCAAATGTCTATTTAGACTGATAACGAGCACATTAAGTCATATCGAGGGCATCATGGTGTGGCTGATTCTTACACATCACAAATGAATTATAGATTGTTGTCTTAATGTATCAAAATAATATGAATATTTTAGATTATTTTTGAGTATGTCCATTGTCTTTTTTACTAAAATTAATGTCAATTTTAAATAGAAAGAAGTACTTGGAGTCATACTGGTCACATCATGTGTCCGATTGAGGTGTGATAGATTTCTACATGTCCCAAAGTCTCAAAAAATTCCCAACTGTCAATGTTACCATTATTTCCATAGACTTTCTTTGTCGAACTGCCTAAAATAAATGAGAAACTTTGAACAAAATACATCAACTCGAAAAAATAATCCAACTGTATAAGAAAAAAATTATTCTGAGTAATACTAAAAAGATATAAATTAAACATAAATATGAAATAATACATTAATTCTATGGAAAATTATTTTACTATGATAATATAAATATTACTATTGTGATTGAGTAATGGAGGGAACTTGAAGGAAATTGATAAATGTCAACACTATAGGGGTGAAAGGCTTTGAGGGAGAAGAATTCTGTGGAAGTTTTAGTGTAGAAAGGCATGAAATATGGATAGATAACCCCAACTCGAACAAAAGAATCCACCTGTATAAGAAAAAATTTATAATGTGAGTAATACTAAAAATAAATAAATTAAACATAACTATAAAATAATACATTAATTATATGGAAAATGATTTTACTGTGAAAACATCAAGATTTCCTCTATGATCGAGTAAAGGCGGCATTGTTTCTCTTCTTGAAAAGGTAGTGCAGAGAACTTGAGATAAAGTGTTAAATGAAACACTACAAGGGTGAAAAGGTTTTGAGAGGGAAGAATCATAAATTTTGGACATAAGATCCTAACTTGAACAAAAGAATCCAACTGTAGAAGAAAACAATTATTATGTAAGTAATACTAAAAAGAAATAAATTAAAAATAAATATGAAACAATACATTAATTCTATGGACAATGATTTTACTATGAAAACATCAAAATTACCTATTGCATTGATTATAGGAAACATAATTTCTCTTCCTTCAAAGGTAGTGGAGGTAACTTCAAAGAAAGTGATAAATGCTCCACTATAGGGGTGAAAAGGTTTTAAGGGAGAAAAAGTATGTGGAAGTTTTGGTGTAGAAAGGGATGAAAGATGGATATAGCACCCCAACTTGAATAAAATACTCCACCTATATAAGAAAAAATTATTATGTGATTAATACTAAAAAAAATAAATTAAACATAAATATGAAACAATACATTAATTCTATAGACAATGATTTTACTGTAAAAACATCAATATTAACTTTGTGATTGAACAGAGGCATCATCATTTCTCTTCCTACAAAGGAAGTGGAGAGAACTTGAAATAAAGTGATAAATGCAACACTGTAGGGGTGAAAAGATTTTGAGGGAGACGAAACATTAAATTTGGACAAAGAACCCCAAATAGAACAAAAGAATTCACCTGTATAAGAAAAAAAATATTATGTGAGTAATAGTAAAAATAAATAAATTAAAAATAAATATGAAATAATACATTAATTCTACGGATAATGATTTCATTGTGAAAACATCAAGATTAATTCTATAATTGAACAGTGGCAGCATCATTTATTTTTCTACAATGGTAGGGGATGTAACTTGAAATAAAGTGATAAATGAACCACTACAAGGGTGAAAAGGTTTTGAGGGATAAGAAGCATAAAATTTGGATAAGGGACCCCAACTCGAACAAGAAAATATACCTATATAAGAAAAAAATTATTATTTCAGTAATACTAAAACGAAATAAATTAAACATAATTATGAAACAATACATTAATTATATGGAAAATGATTTTACTATTCAAACATCAAGATTAACACTGTGATTGAGCATAGAGAGTGTCGTTTCTCTTCCTACAAAGGCATGTCACATGGACAAAAATCTTCTAAAATAAATGAACTCTTTAAGGAATAATGAAAATTAAATCAACGTTTCATTATATAATTTTTCTATAAAATAGAGAAAGTATATCATAACATTACCTTTACATATTTCCAATGGATTTCCTACATTATAGTTTTTTCTTACATCATGTGTAGAAGACATTGTCTACATGAGTATTCAAACATTTAATTTAGATTCTGTTAATACAGTAGATAAAATATAATATTATGAGGACAACCATAATATAATAAAAAATAATTTTACATTCTCATTGAACCCTCTTTCCTTTTTTAAAGGTTTAAAGGATTTCGTTCCTCTATCGAGATTCCAAATTCCCTCTTTGTGTTCCCATCTAACATATAAGGCATTGTCTATATTGGGACCGACATGAATTTATTATGATATACCAATGAAAGTTCATACTCAATTGAATTTTCATCTAACTCAAAATTTCTTTTAGTCACCATCATAACAATCAAATAGTTCGTGTCTGTTGGATCACATTCATAAAATAATTTCACTTCTTGTGATTCCATTATGAATGAATTTCTTTTTTCCCATTCCACACTAAAATTAACCTTCACAAATCCCATTTCATCAACTTTCACTCCATTGATATTGTCAACCCATTTTTAATGGAAAATGGCACTTGAAATGTTGTATAATCTAACTCATATATCTGTTTAATAATGCCAAAATATTACATATTTTAATAAATTGGATCTCTATCATTGGAACCAGATATGTGCATATCTTCAACCACAAGCAAAACACCACTGTTTTTCATCGTACTAAAGTCATCGTGTTCTTTTGTATAGAACGTATAACCACTGACTAGAAAACCAGTGTAAGATATAACATTTGCATTTTTTACTCTAACTATCCATTAAAGTCATTAGGAAATTGAATTAGTATTTTTAGATAACTCATTATAAATTTGATATCTGAACAATCCTATAAACTGTTGATTATATGTATTTGATATTTATCCTTCAACCATTGATGGATTTAAATATCTAAGAATTTGTTTATGGAATTCAATGTATGGATCAACATATTCACTATTATTTAATATGTAAGGATGTTCTTGCTCCCACTTTTTCAAGGTAATTGTAACAAAATATCTTCTAGAAATCCCTTCACTTATAAGGCGTTCGCTGTGAAGAGACTTTGGGAGATCGATGATTTCAACATCTGATAGGTAATTAGTAAATAATTTCAACAGCTTTTTCAACAATATATCATTATTCAATAAAACCTTCTAGATGAATTCGGTTCTTCACATACCCTTTAAAAATATTCATATACCATTCAATGGGGTACATCCATCTATAATGGAAAGAAGTACATAATTGAAACTCTCTGACCAAGTGAACCATCAGGTAGACCATTATATTAAGGAATGATGGTGGGAATAACATATATAATTCACATAATATGACTCTAATATCATTATTCATGATGTAAAACTTCTCTAGGTCTACAACTTTACTGCATATGGATTTGAAAAAGTAGTGGATTCTGATTAATTCATGTCATACATTTTGAGGTAGAATGCAATGAAGAGAAAAAAGCATTAAATCTTGAATCAAAACATGATATTCGTGTGATTTTAGTCCTTGTAACTTCAAATTAGTCATTGAAACGACATTATTGATATTTGATTAATACTCATGTGGAACTTTTACACTAGTAAGGAAAAGGAAACTTTTTAATTTTTCATGTCTGGATAGAGTGTAAGATGCTAGAGGAAGAAAAGTATACCTTTTACCCTTCACCAGTGCCAACTCTTCCCTTATCCCCATTCAATGACGTCCAAACTATCCTTGATTATATCTTTCATTTTTCTAGAAACATTTAGTAAAATTATAATGAAACTATCTAATACATTTTTTCTACATGCATGACATCAAGAAAATGCCTGATTTGTCATAAATAACAACAATGTAAACATGGACAGAAGATTTTAGAAGGGTTGTCTGCATGCTCTCTTGAAAACTTGATGAAATATTTAACCTCATCTTCATATTCATTTTTCAAATTATTATAATGCATCCATTTTCAGTTAATATCTATCCTATTGGGTTCATAAAAGTTTAATTTTATACAATATATAAATAGTTACACATAAGATATTCATTATCAAAAGTGAAAGTTATAGACAATTCTAATAAGAGAAACTCAACATTTGATTATTTCAAATAAATTCAACATGTTGAAGAAAATGGGTAATTGAATTTAAGATAATAATTACTCCATGTCAAATATTTCTTAAATCCCCTAAACAAATTAAAATACAATATAGGCAATTAAGTAGTAATAAGAAACTCAACTATGATAAACAAGAATAATAAATTCTGATTTAGTCAACTAGAAGATATAAAAATGTATTGGAATAAGTGATGTAGCAACCTAAGGAATTATTAATTTAAAATTAATGGTATATCAATATTTGAAAACATCTCAGGACTCTTGGGATGTCATATCACCACACCGACCCATCCCAAGGAAATTCAATGTACTCCAATTGGATATAAAATTACCATTTACTAATGGATTTCATGAATAGGAAGTTCAAATCAAACAAACAGCTAATTTTATTATTATTTAATATGATAATAATGTTTGTAAATTGAAAAAGGTGATGTATGAATTGAAACAAGATGAATTTTTATAGAAACTTTAATTTAAAAAATGATAAATTGATCATAATCATTACATAAAAAATAATTTTATGGATAGATTGAAAGTGTTTATCAATGTGGATGACATATTATTTAGAGGTACAAGAGATGAATGATGATAATAATTTTCTACATTAACAATGACCAATGTTTAAATGTTGATGATTAGTGAGTTTACATTTTCCTTGGTTTATAGGTGACTCATGGAATTCATGGGATATTTATTTCCCAATCCATGTATACAAGGGAAGTGTTTTATAGATTTAAAAATGGAGATTGAAAACCCATGTTGGAACCCATTGAAAATTGAATAAAATTTTCAAATGCTGTGTATGGAATGTCAATATATATCATGGAGTGTGGGAGATTCATTATATGCCAACTTTTCTGATATTAAAAAGGTTTGACATACTATTTTTCTACACATCATATAGCTAGGTATCAAAGTGATTACATGGAAATACACTTGTTATTAGTTAAATAAATTCTCAAAAGGGGGTGAAATTCTTGAAGATATAAATTTCTGAGTAAGAAATTATAATGTCTTATAGTGGTATATAGGTCGAAAAAAATGGTATAACTAGAAAGGGGTAATCTCAAAAGAATATTTTTTTTTGTAAATTATTAAGGGAGCGGGAGTATGATGATGATGAAAAATTATATTATAGTTGGAAAATAGTACATAACATCAAGGTATAATATTTCATATATTATTATTAAAAGGATTTATAAATAATGTCTAATTAATCTAAAGAGGGAGAAAATAAAATAGATTTTTTAAAATTTTAGAGACATAGGAAGTTAGATTATTGAGAAAAGGTACAATGCATTTAACAATAGATATAGTTTTAAAAAAACCAAGGCAACCATATATCAAATGCCCGAGCTGGCCCATGATAGTGTCTAAGGGACATTCTCGATCTCCCTTGGGATGAAAACATGCACCAAGGCATGAAAAACAACATAGTGGGAATGATTTGGACCAAAAAATAAATAAAACTAGCAGGAATAAAATTTAAATAAAAACTACCATGATACAACCATACATTGGATTCCCACACCAACCCAGATAAGTAAAAAAAGAATATATGAATCAGTATAATATAAAAGAACTCCCTTAACCTACCTCCAACTCCCTCACACACAAAAGCCCTAGTTCCAATTTCTAAAATTTCATATCTATGGAATACCATTGATAAAATAAAGAATAAAAAATATGTATGATAGGTTTGGGCGATCAATTTGGTAAATGTAAAAAAAATTAAACAACTAAATAAACTATATGTGCCTCCATGTGTCACCATCAAGTCCTGAAACAATAAAATCTCTCTGAACAATCAAGAGTTGAATCAAAATTGTAAACTGATAAAATCAGAAGGCCTACCTCGCTAGTATACAATCACCAGACCACAAATAACAACATCGTCAAAGAAGAAATCAAAAACCAAACAAAAAATACAGAAATAAAATTGGAAGGCCTACCTCGCTAGGTTGAAGAAAATCTGAAACCCTCTTCAGGAACCCTAAGTTCAATCGAACACTAGATTTCAGATGAGATGTTCGAGAGGCAGTCATGTGTTATGATTTGAGGTTTGATTCATTGAGGAGGAGCACCGAATGCAGGTGGATTCCATAGAAATATTTTGATATCGTGAAAGGTTCGTAAATAGTTAGGGTTTTTAATTAGTTTGAGACACTTTTATCAGGGCTTACAAATAATCGCTTATAAAATAAATCTTTATCAGTAATAAAGTTATAGCATTGATAAATGCTAACTTTATTACTTCATTTTTTAGCACCGATAAAGCCTCATCTTTATCAGCGTGAAAAAGTGCTAATGAAGATGCTTTTATCAACACCTATTACTTAAGCACTAATAATAGATTTATAATTATAATTATAAATAAAAAATTATAAATATTTATATATACTTAATAAATATATATAAATATTCCCTTTTAAATATATTTATTACAATTTTATAATTAATTATTTATAATTATAGATTTATTTTAAAAATAATATTTATATCATTACATATATTTATATAATTAAATATATATATATTTACTAAATAAATATATATAGTAAATATATTCATTATTTAAGTAAATTTATTATAAATTTAATAATTATTTAAATATATATAATTATTTATTTAAAATTATATAAATACTTTTTAAAAAAAATATATTTATTTATAATTATAAATATATAATTGTATAAATATAGTAAATGTATATTTATAAATATATATATTTTTAAATATTTTTAAAAAAATATTTTTTTAACATTATTAATGAATATCTACTTTTACGTGCATGCATATATGTGAAAAATGAGTGAAATTGAATAAATTAAGAATAAGTACACTTTAAAAAAATTGAAAAAATAGATAAGTTTTATGTGTGTGTATTGTATATAAAAATTCATTAATTACGTGTATGTGAAATCAATATAACACAGATTTGATCTATGTTAAATTAAAAAAACAAATGACATTCAATTATATGTCGAGTACTATGCAATTAGTCAATGTTTTTAATTCATATTAATTTTTAATTATAAACCATTATTCAATAAATATATGACTATTTAATGTAAAGTGAATAAATATTTTTTAATATATAAATCATATTTATATACATTAATATGTATCTATATATTTAATATATACAATTTAATAACATTAATTATCATAATTATCTAATTAATAAAATGTTTAATATTTAATAATGTATAATTAATTTATTCATTTTTATTAATAATTATTTAATTAATAAAATTTGTTATATTTTTTTAATAAACCCATTTTTTATTTTTTATTTAATTTTTTCATTTTATTTATTTGACATTTATCAATGGTAAAAAAAAGATGATGAAAGAAACATTTATCAGTGCTAAAAATAAAGTGCTAATAAAGGGAACCCTTTATTAGTGCTAAAAATAAAGTGCTGATAAAGGATACCCTTTATCAGTGCTAAAAAAGCACGGATAAAAGGTTAAATTTATCAGTGATTTTATCAGCACTGATAAATATGCCATTTATCAGCATTTTGTTCTAGCGCTGATTAATACCAGTACTGTTAAACACTCATTTTTTAGTAGTGTAACCAAGAACCCTGCCTAGAAAATTACACATCATATCCAAAAATTCTACAACTGAGGTCACCATCTTGTTTTATCTGAAAAAAAACCCCGGATAGGCTACTCACGGGCCGAAATATGAGTCTAAAAAAAGGAGATACATAACCTTGAAATTTCATCAGAAGGAACCAAGTAGTACATGGTGTGTGAGGGGACTCACATGGTGTGTGGTCCCACTCCACCGCCTGGTCATGTCCCTAGAAGTACATGATTTTACAGCCACATTTGAGTACACGACATGTACAGGATATACACGGTGTGCCTAAAGGCACTTGAGGTCCCGAACATGTGCTTGGCCGTGTTCGTGTATCCAAGTAGTGTTTGTGTACTTTAGTACACGTCATGCCTCTTCACATGGGGTGCTTCCTATGTTCTCTGTCCATGCACATGTACTCGGACACATGGTGTGTGCCCTAGCCATGTGATCCTCCACAAGGATTAGCTGCATAGTGAAGGTGGTACACAACGTGTAGGAGGGCTACACCCCATTCCATCCTTATAATTTCCCAAAACTCTAGCCACTATAGCCATGGAGCTACAAAACATGTGTTTATCCTTGTACACAATGTGTAGTTAGCTTTTTCACATATTCTCAAATCCATGATATATGCCACAAATCCAGCCTCTCCTCTTCAAATCCGACCCTATATCTTCCCGAGATTAGTGGATCTATCATTGAATAGAGCATTACAACCCTCTGGTGGTCAGAAACTCAAATTATGAAAGTCTAGCACACGTCACATCACACCCCATAGGCCCAAGATCCTTTCACCTAAAATTATTCGATCTATGATCATCAAAATGATCATCCTTGTCCCAAAACGATCCTAGATCTATCCTCATTTCATTGATCCATTATTTGTTCCTTGTTTTGTTATGATTTCTGGGGTTTGATCGGGCTCGGTGCCACCCGAAAACATCGAAATGGGACCAAGAGGTCCTACCAGTGAAGAACTCGAAGTAAGTGATGCATAATTTCACAAGAAAAAATTTTTAACCATCATTGAAAAATACGCTTGTCCAACAATCAATAATGGGGATATCTGGGTCAGAAAACAATTGAAAAACCAATTAAATCCATACTTAGGAGCATTCCAAGGATCCGTAATTAGAAAAGATTAATAGAAGGGATTGATCTGATTAATTAATTTTATAAAAAGGGGTATATAATAGAAATTGAAAAGTCCTACTTGGATATTGGATCATTCATCATCAAATAATGTGCTCTTCAATGATTAAAGGAAGTTTTTTCATTCGTTTCATCCTTATCTGCTCCTATTTAGAGTTTTGTTGTCATCCGATGTGATCCGCCAATGGAAGGAATAAGGAGAAACTCTCAATGGTCCCAAGGTTATGATAATTACCTTGGGAAAATCACCCTAATGATATATTTATAGTATAAATCATTAGTTTAAATGAATTAATGAATGAATGAATTAATTAATTAGTCCAATAAACATACCGCCAATGAGTGTGAGGTCTAAACACCCAGTGCTAATCAATTTTAGGTCACATCTAGGGTAAAAACGACAGTTCAGACTAAATCATAGTCTCATTTTTCTAATCTATGCTTTCATTTAAGAGGTATACCATTCTATTTAAGAATCTCATGCATGCAATATAAAATATATTTAAAATTTTTAGAAAAATTATTTACAGGAACACCGGGCCTCAAAATCACACACTGTCTTAGAACCTATCTCTAGAAATATATATATATAAATATTTTTAAGTCTTAAAAGAAAAAATTAGGTCTCTACGACATTTCCACTAGGATTTTTATCCCTAAAAAACAAAACTAAGTAGAAAAATTAGGATATTGAGCCCGCAACTAGATCTCCTACTCATCGAAACTCTTCTGAATGTTCCTGTGTTTTCACAACATGCAAACCAAGGGGATGGTATGTATATGTAGGGTCCTCTACTATTGATCCTTGATTTGCATTGGGTGATCTGCAAAGGTGGAGCCCTCATGGATGTCCATATATCCCTAGTCTATGAAATACACAGGGCCATGCATGTATCTCCTCAGCTATAACATATGGAAGACATCATGCACCCAATCCATTTTTAGGGGTTGGGTGAGATGATAAATAGCCTCACCAACTCTATTCATGAACTCAGACGGCCTAATGAACTTCAGGGATAGATTTCCTCCCCAACTGAACCTCCTTGATACTCATCATGGGGGGAATATCAGGAAAATGTGGTCTCACTTCTTGAACTCCAATGGCCAATGAAGATAATCTGTGTAAGATTTATGCCTCCTATGATCCATCATCATTCATTTATAGATGACCTATAATTCCTTCTTCATCACCTGCACCATCTCCAGGCCCACAAAAGATTTCTCACCGATCTCTATCTAGTACAAGGGTGACCTGAAGGGTCTTCCGTATAGGACCTCAAAAGGTTCGAAACTAATGGTAGAGTGGTATTTGCTGTTATACGCAAACTCTACTAAGGTCAAGTGATCCTCCCAGATCTAGCTGAAGTCTAACGTGTAAGCCCTGAGCATATCCTCCAACACCTGGATAGTTCACTCAGTCTTCTCATCGATCTAGGGATGAATGGATGTACTCATATTCATTTGGGTCTTGAATTGTTCCTTCAGGCCTCTCCAAAACTATGATGCTCACATCACAATCATAGAAAATCATCAAGGGAACCCCATGAAGGTGAATGATCTCCCATATGTATAAATACCCAAAACTCTTCACCGAACTCTTTTCCCAAATAAAAAGAAAGTGTGATGACTTCATGAGTTATTTAACTATCACCCATATGGTTTCATGGAAATTTTCTATATGTGGAAGCCCTATCAAAAAGTCCATGGTTATACCATCCCATTTCCAATCTGAGATCTTAAGGGGCTATAAAAAATCTACAAAAGCATGGTGCTCAGGCTTCAACTGCTGGTAGGAGAGCCACTGAGAAGCAAAATCATCTATGTTTTTTCTCATGTCGGACCACCAAAACTACCATTGAATGTATCTATACATATTCTACTCACCATAATTCACAAAAAATGTTGAATCATTTAACTCCCACATTATCTCCTCCCGTATCATGATTGGAACCACTGTCCATACCTAAAAAAAATAAAGCAAATCCCTCCTTCATAATATACATCTGGTGAATCCCCCATGGATATCTAGTCACATAATACCTCATAGTTAATGTAAACCTTCCATGAATCTCTCACACACTCAATAACTGGAGGATTCAACACCACCAACTGTAGAAAATCTATACCCTCGTGCTTCAGTAGGGTCAGCTGTAGAGAATCCAATTGCTCTAAATCATCCTACACCAATCGAGCTCGGTAATTCCTACTAAGGGAATCTACTACTATGTATCCCTTTCCCAGAGTATAGACTATCTCAAAGTCATATACTTATAGGAAATCCAACAAGTATTTCTATCTCAAGTTCAAGTCTCTCTACATTAAGACGCACCTGAGACTCTGAT
Source organism: Viscum album (assembly GCA_963277665.1). Taxonomy (NCBI): domain Eukaryota; kingdom Viridiplantae; phylum Streptophyta; class Magnoliopsida; order Santalales; family Viscaceae; genus Viscum; species Viscum album. Next base: position 377,096,469 of record OY728119.1, read on the forward strand.
GGTCTGTGTAAACCAAAAAGCATTCTTCTAGAAGGTAGTTCCTCCACCTACTAAGGGTTGAGAATATAAATACTAGTTCTAGGTTGTGAGCCATGTAGTTCTCCTCATGGGTCCCAAATACCTCGACCCATAATATATAAACGACTTCTGATGTAACATACAATAGATTCTATATCTTAAGGAATCACAATACACTACGTACTCCACACCCTCCTCTGGTAGTCTCAACATATGACCACTTGTCAACCCCAACCTCAACTCCTAGAAGGAACTCTATCATTGCTCAGTACAGGTAAATGAATTCTCTTTACACATTAGGGCAGTCGAAGGGGCTGTAATTATAGAGAAGTTTTCCACAAACCTCATGTAGTACCCTGGCAATCCAAGAAAGCTTCGCAACTCTGACATGTTCGTGGGTGGATCCCAAGAAATAACTGCATCAATATTCATTGGGTCTATGACTAAACCATTATTAAAAATGACATTCCCTAGAAAGTGAACCGCATGAATCCAGAACTGGCACTTCGAGAGTTTTCCATAAATATGGTTATCTTAAAGAAAATATATAACCATCCTCAAGTGATCTGCATGATCCTCATTTAATGCAGAGTAGATGAATATTTTTTCAATTAATACAAACAAAAATTGGTCCAAGTATGGCTGGAAGACCTGGTTCATCAAATAAATAAACATGGTAGGGGAATTTGTCACACCAAAGGGAATCACTAGGAACTCATAGTGTCCATAGAGACATCAAAATGATATTTTTTGGAATATCTACCTTGTGAAACCTCAATTGATGGTATATGGATAAGAGATTGATGTTCGAGAACAATATCACACATCAAAACTGGTCAAAGAGGTCATAAATACTTAGAAAGGGGTATTTTTTTATCATTTTCTAGTTCATGCATTAATAATCGACAAAAAGCTGCGATCTTACATCCACATTTTTCACAAAAAACACTGGATCTGCCTAGGGGGACAAACTGGTTCTGATGAAACCCTTCCCTCAAAGGTCCTCCAACTACAAACATATCTCCCAGAGTTTGATAGGGTCCATACGACATGTTGTAAAAGATATCAGAGCAGTGTTAGGATGTAAGTCAATGCAAAACTCCATCTCCCTCTTTAGAGGTAGTCCTAGAATTTCCTTGAGGAAGACGTCTATATAATCCGCCCCAAATGAAGGAATAATGATGTCTGAAGAACCTAATGTACCATGGGATACACTCAACAATTGATGGATTATGGGTTAAAACATCTTTCTCGCAAAACTCACTTTCCTTACCATTATATCTCTTTCTCTAGAAAAGGAGAATCTCGCCCCATCAATGCGTAGGCATATGAATCCTCTACAGTGACAGTCAATTTGGGATTAGACCATGGAAAACCAATACATACCCAAGATGGCATCATATGGTTTTATCATGATGACCAAAAGTTCCTATGTGAACCTCTCTCTAGAAAAGCTATAGCTCACACTACTAGAAAATAAAAGATACAAAAGAATCATTCTCTATAGGAACCTCAAGATGAAGTTGTTGGGCTAGTGCCGCAATTGAGAGCTATATATCTCACACCATGAATATAGAGATGAAGGAATAACTAGAACTTGTGTTTACTTATACTGAGGTAAGAGTAGAATAAAGACATATCATACCTCTAATCATCTTGTGTGATGTGGGGTCAGAAGTCTCATGATCCTGAAGTTTTCTGTAACATCGACCACCAGCTCCTTGAGCCTAACCTGGGCTACCTGGTGGTGGTGGTGGAAGGATCACATAACATCTACCACCAATCTTATCTCCTCTTACTCCCTTTCTAGATTCGCCTCTCTAGGGACCACCCTACCCTCACCTTGGAGATCCCTGATTACAATGTTGCCTTTTCCATGGTGGGCCCTAATCTATCTATCTGTGATCCTCAACATGTATGGTTAGGAAGTCATGCACTATATGACCACACCCATCAAAAGAATAATACCAACCCTCTTCGGGATGCCCTGGTGCTCTAAATTTTCTATATACCGCATGACCACATGCCTAAATCTAATCGCAAAAGGATCACCGGCACCGACTGGAACCTTCTAGATGTTATAGATGACTCAGCTATATGATTCCCACTACTATCCCTAGTTTTCTGGTGTCCCTCTGATATAAAGTTATATGTCACTAGTTCCCTCTCTATTACCTTGTAAAAGTGGGGATTCACAAGAGCACCACCCTATCATAAATCTCTCTATGGAGTCCCTACTCAAACTTCTATGCTCAGAAGTGGACATCACATATCATGTCAAGGGAGTAGTAGGTAAGGTCTCTAAACCATGTTTCATAATCATCCACTATCATCCCTCCTTGTTGCAGCTCTAAAAGATCCTGAATCTGAACTGAATGCAAACATGATGGGTAATTGTAACACACCGAGATTTTGAGAATTATTTTTTTTCAAATTAATTTATATTTTTAATATTTTTCATTTCAAATGAAACTAGAAATAGTTATTTATATATATATATATATATATATATTAAAACACTAAGTAAAACATTCCTTTCACATTAAATACCAAATTGTCTTGTGCTACAAGCAATACCAACTTGGCTTGCACTACAAGAAACACTGACTTGGCGTACGATGCACGCAACAATGAGTTTCTATAAAGCATATTTTTATATATATATATATAATTAATTAAATGAGATAATTATAACCTAGGAATTAAACATAGTTATAGGAATAGAAATATCTACTTTCCAAATATTTTTTATAATTTTTTTATATAAATAAAACATATTGATAATGAAAGATATGATTTTTATTGAAGTCCTTCTATGTTTAAAAACATCATTTTCTCGAATAAACTACTTATAATAATGAAATTAATTTTAGAAACATTTATAAATTGAATTTGATAAAATAAACTTCATTTTTTATTCATAATATCTAAATTATCCAAGGGTGATTTTTTGGGATTTTTCTAAGAGACTTCATTTTTTGATGAATAGTGAAAAAATACGATTTTTTAGTTAAAAAATGGATTTTGTCTAATTATTTATTAATGATAATGATATTATAAATATGTTTTAAGGTCTCATTATATAAATATTACATCTATTAATACAATTTAATTCATTATAATCAATTTAACTTTTAAACTGAATATAAAATCTTAACAAACTTTTGAAATTTTTCCTACTTTAAAACCCCGTTATTTCATCCCATTTTCAGTATTAGCACTAATATTAGTTTTTACAATTCTGTGATTTGAATTTAAAAAATCTAACATATAACATTGTAATAAGTCTAATATTTAGATTCTAATAAAACCATGTTAATTTTTGACCAAAATTATTAGTAAAAGTGATTAAAATTAATCACAATAGTTAAGGCCAAATTAAGATTAATTAGGGACTAAACCTTAAAATTAAGGGCACAAAAAATTTAGAAACATGTCCAACACCCATTGGATGTCCATATTTTGTCCATAAACCTTTCATTATTGAGTTTGTTTGTTTTTTTAAGACTTTTTTTAGGTAAGAACATGTGCACACCTAACTTGTTTCTAAAAATTCCAAGTGAGTCCTTTTCCTTCCCTATAAATGTATACCACCTCTACCCATTCCTCATACCTCTCAAACCTTTTCATTTTATCCAAGATATGCCCAAGTAGCCTCCCAAAAATCCTCCCTTCTAACTTGAATCCTCCCTTTTGGAAGAAATATTTTCAAGGAATCCTTTTAGCATAAACCAAAAGGAGTTACCCAATTAAGAGGAAGATTGTATGAGTACGGAGAGAGTCAAAACACAAGGTAAGGGGATTTCATATCACTTTTAATTTCCATGAGATACATGTTATTTTCACCACTCTTTCATTTTTCGTGGTGTATGTTCTGAACATTATTGTATTATATGTATATTATACTTAAATGTTTTGGGTATTCATATACCCATTTGATGATCCTTCTTTCATGAGGTTTAAGTTTCAAAAGTTAACAAATTGGTAAAATAGTTTTTTCTCAATTTTCCTTCTTTGAGACTCATGTTTTTTTATACACCTAAAAATTTTATTCAAGTTGTATATACATCCATTTTACATGTTATATAATTAATCTCAATATTTTCATGATATTTTAAGCTTCATGTAATTTCATTTCTTACATAGAGAGTATGATCTCAAGTTACCAAGTTATAAGAGTTTATTGGGACAATATCATCAATTTTAAAGATTGTTTATGTTTATTTTTCCATTAATGAAATATTATGATCCATCTCTCAAAGAAATTCATGAATTTTCTTCTCTACTGGTTATCCATGATATGATTATATATTGGTACCATTTTCCACTCTTTGGTCCAAAATATAGTTAATAAAGTGTTTTTAAGAAATCCTAACTTTACCCTCCCTTCGGTCAAGAATCTATGTTCTTTAAAAAGTGTTTCCAAGAATATTATACCATTATCCTATAATATTTTAAATAAATTTTTACCTATTTTTTCTTTTACCAATATCTTCAAGGGAATATTCTTCTCACTTTTCGAACAAGGCATTCCTTCTATCCTTTTTACTGTAAAAAATGAATGTTCTTTTTTACTTTTTACAACATGTACAGATTTACCCACCATCATTCCAGTATAGATTCCTTTTCATTTTTTAAAAAGTTAATCTTTAAGAAATTGTTTTAAAAGTATTTTTCAAGGAAAAAGGTTTTTAAAATGGTTTCATGTCTTCTTTATATGTTTTCAAGGTATTTTCTTAGAAATTTTTTTTAAATGGTTTTATGTATTAACATGAATTTTTCAAAGAATAAATGATATTTTCCTTAAGAAATGTTTTTGAAAGATATTTCAAAACTATTTTCCATATAAGACGACATCTGTGGATGTTAATCATTCCCTTTTTAGGAATTCTCAAAAGGTTCCATCCATATCCTTTCTATGAATGGGTTACACTTAATGTCATGGTATTTATAAAACCTGTTTCACTTTTATGATTGATATGTTTATGAAATCCATTTCACTTTCATAGGTTATTCTTTGATTAAATGTTTTTGAAACCTATCTCTTTTCTATAGGTTATGATGTGATTAAATGTTAATGATACCATTTAATTTTATGGGTTATGATCTAATGTTTATAAAACTCATATAATTTTATGGATCATGATATAAGTTATATTTAATTATCACTACTGGAAAGAGGGGTTATCCCCACAGAGATATACCCACAGTTTAAAAAACCGTGGGAATAGCCTGATTCAAGGTAACCTATACCTATGGTTTAATAATAACCGTGGGTGTAGAAATTCTACCCCAACAGTTTTTATTGAACCATCGCAATAGAGGGCCCGATGTTTTTCCCTACCCCTGCTCAATATCTTTCACTCATCGGGCTGCAACTCCCCCCCCATCTAGTCCCTCCCCAGTGTTTCCTTCAATTGAATCCCCTTACCCACCTCCGGTCGGTGATCATCACCCCTCCTCCAGACGTCACACATCCCCCATCCTCATCCTCCTCCGGTCCATGCGCATCCCCCCTCCTGCTCTAGTCCGCGAGCTCCCCCCTCCTCCAGTTGACGACATATTGAAGTTGAGCAATTTCTCTTAGGTTGAGCGACTTCCTCACTCAATCGATGACCAAAACTTTATAGGGCTTTTGATCTTGGGAGTAAGATTATCCCTATATGTGTCATCCGCACCCAGTTGGGTGCTTTTAACCCATGGATTGTCGGTAAGTGTTCTCACTTATGGGGTCCCAATAGATTGCTTGATTCTTTTTATCTGGGTTTCTAATTTGTTAAAGATGTCTTCATAGGTCTTTAAGAGTATTATTCCATGGATGATGCCCTCTGAAATTGATCACGCTCCGTATAAAGGTAGGTGACTCTTTGTATTTTCTGTCATTTATCGAACCACACATTCTTGATTATTTTAAAAGAATTTTTAATTTAAATTTATGGTATTTAATGTTCATGAGGATTGCTATTAATAATACTTTCACTCTTGATTTCTTAAATCTGTGGTGTAAGGGTTGTTTAAAATTATAAAAACACATTGGTTTTACATGTCGCCCACCATGTGTTTGATGTAATGCATCATATGAATTTCCATGAAATACATGGCTGTGTTTTAGTGGAATGATTACCCTTGATTTATAATGATTTATAAAAAAAATTCTGGAGAGAAATTTATTAGGAAATCTATTGTTTGGCCAGCGTGGATAGTATTGACCAAATTAATGCTGGGTTTGTCTATTATGGGCTGAGGACTTTGTTTTATGTAAGGAAAACCTGTTTTAAGGAATCTTATCATTTTGTTATTATAGATGGTAACTTTTATCATGGTTGAACTTCTTGGATTACTTGTACCAAAATAGTGGCACATGGGAAGCCTTGGGTATTTATGGGGGAACCTAGTACAAGTACTCCTCTAGGTTTACGGGACCTCCCGACCCAACAAATATTGGTTGCACGGGCCATCGGGAACATGAAAGTGCATGATAGGTCATGGGTTTTGGATGCTACTTGGACTTCCCACCGGGCGCATTCTAGTGCATGATAGGTCACGACTAGTGGATGTTACTTGTACTGCCCATGATGGTGAACACTAGGGCATGATGAGAATCTACCTTGTAGATCTCTACAAATATAGCATATGGCAATTTTTTTAGTAAGGATCCTAGTCTTCTCAACCTCTACACATAAGTATTCTCATATGGCCTGTTCTTGGCATTAAATTTACTTTAATTTAGAAATTTCATGTTAATTCATTTGCATTTTTTTTATATTTACTATTTTTTTAATGTTACTAGCTTCCTTAAAATTCCATTCCCATATTTTTTGTTTTAACTAAAAATGAAAATTATTATATTTATAGATGTAGTTTAAACTTGTATGTCACGGTTTTATTAAAACCGTGGGTATTAAAATAGCATACTGCCCGAACTATCGGGCTCCTCCTCAGGCTCCTCCTCACTCGGCACTCCCCCCATTCAACCCTACCTCCCCGACCCTTACTCCCGGCCCTGTCTACCCTCCCCGACCACCGCCTCCCAGCCCTCTCCTCCCCTCTCCGACTCCCCTCCCCGGCCTCCGCGTCCCGGCTCCACATCCCGGCTCCACGTACCGGCTCCACGTCCCGGCTCCGCGTCCCGGCTCCGCGTCCCGGCTCCGCGTCCCGGCTCCGCGTCCCGGCTCCGCGTCCCGGCTCCGCGTCCCGGCTCCGCGTCCCGGCTCCGCATCCCAGCTCCCGACCTGGACCCCCTAGCCTTCACCTCCGCCTCGACATCTCTTAAACAAGGTAATTTTACTTCTGATGCTCCATTAATGTTATGGGAGGATATCGATGATTCTTGGTTGATTATAGGAGGTTATAACATTATCAAATCCTTACTAATTCTGCATTCCACCCTTCGACCGTATCTTCAGAGTACCAGTGGGTTTATGTTGGTAGTTTGGGCTTCAAAGGATAAGAAAGATGAGAAAACTATAAATAATGACTAGGAATTAATTTCTTATCTCAAGATCTACTAGCATTTCTATTATCATCATTATGATTTCCCTACCACTACTATTACGAATAATGCATCTGAAGAATTTGTCAACCAAGGTCACTTATTTTCTTTGAGATAGGGCATCTGGGTATCCCATATTGGAGGATATCTTATTTGAAATGGATATTCACCCTATAAATTTATTCTTCAATTTAACTATGTTTTAAAGTTGTGTCCTCCCACTCTCAACAGTTTCTGTCAAGAGAAGCATCTTATGATAACTTGTCAATTATGGCTGATGTTCACCCAGGAGGACACCAAGTGCCAGGCCAAACATCCGAACACTGGGGATTTCATACCCTTCCTCACCAATAGCAATACTGAGGCCTGCGTTAAATCATATACCCATGACCAATTAGTTGATCCAGTTCCCCTCGTGATAACTTTCAAGGCATATGGTGAAAAGTTGAAGGATAAGAAAAAAGGGAGTTGTTGGAAACTCCTGTCTAGGAAAAGTCCTTTGAAATCCACTCGTCCCCCCCCCCCCCCCCCCCGAGGAAAATTGTAAAATATGGGGTCATGACCTCAAGGGAGTCCGAACAAGCTACTAAAGCTCTTTCTGGGAGTATACCATTCATTCCCCTGAGGCTGATTTCCCAATGGCATGGACGTAATGGGACCTTTTCAAAGGCCACCCATCCACTCGCGACCGGTCCCCTAGTGCTTTATGGAAGATCCTCTAAACTAGGGAAGTTTCTCTTACTCTAATTGGTTATGTGTTACTGCCCATTGTCATTTCTTTTTTTGAGAATCCTAAAAATGTGGGTCATTACCTTGGGAACCACTATGCCCTCATACATTCCTGAAGTGGTCACTGCAAATACTCGCATTGAGTACTTTCCATGCTACGGCCAGAAAATGGTGATGAGTACGACGACGTTGATGACTCGCCTATTGTGGATACTGTGGAAAAAGATGCTTACTTTCACCCAATGTCTTCTAAGCATTTATCTTCTCGAGGTCCTAAGCTTGTGGGGACACCTAGGAAACATTTTTGGTTGTCGAAACCTACTCCGCTCCACTACACCAACCTCCCAATGATGGTCATCCCAATCATGGTTGCATTTCTGGATGCTTGGAGTGACTAGGATGAATTAAGGGTAAATGGTTAACATGAAGATATTTGGAGGCTTCTTCCGGGAGGATGTTTCAACCTTCCAGGTTTTTGGGGAGCAATTTCTCCTACCATTATTTTGACCAAAGAAGAGCCTAATGTGGTAGCTACCTACTTGAATGAAATGGACAAGTGTCTCCACACCCCTGCGTATAGGCATTAATGTGGTAGATAATACTTATATTACCCTAAAAACAGTAGTAGTTCCAATTCAAGCACCTAGGAAGGCCCTAAATCACATGACACCTCCCATTGAGCGGCATTAACAACAAATTCTCCCTTGAATGGAAGAAAAACGTGATCTGGGTCACCCATGACTTGATGAAGGGATGGACAAAGTGTATTAATTATTAAAGGAGAAGTTTTACAATTATTTCCATACATACATGGAAAATAAGATAATCAAGATACAGAAACCTAAGAAACCTAATGAGGTCAACCTCACAGACTATCATGTCTAATATTCTTTTTATAGGAGATTGATCCACACTATTTAAGGATGATTTGTCTCCAATGACATTCTGAAGAGCACAGTTGATTATAGATAGATGATATTAGAGAAGGCCCCAACACAGGTGGCATATTTAACCTTTACCCATACCAGAAGAAGAGGGTGACTATCAAGAAAAACTAACTATGTGGGGAAAAAATGTTCGATAAATAGATGACTCGAAAGACACTTGACCGAGCTCATACCTCCTCCAATGTCCTGAAGGCCTTCAAATTTTTATTAAAATAAGACTACATTTTAAGGGATGAATTGGAAAACCCAAAGACATCATGAATTGGGACAAATAATTCAAATAAAACCAGATTGACAACATAAAAACTGCCCCTCCCCAACATTTGAATGAGATGAAGCTCTCCACCATTGCAAATTGATTCAACAAGCAAGTGTCCTGTGTCAAAGCACAATCTCGATCTGATGGCTGACGCCATACCCTCTCAAATGACCAAATCCAAAAAACTCTGCATAGATGAACTGAAAGATCTATATCATGTCTTGGGGATGTTCCATGTGGTCATGACCTATTGCAAACCATCCGATGCGAAACCAGGAAGACCAAGCTCATACCATCCTAAGAGAATAGATTTGAAACCAATAATGATCACAACAAATAGGGAGGAATAATTTAATATTCATTGTAACACACCAAGAATTTTTTCTATGTCTAATTTTTTTTCTCTTTGATATCTTACTTTTCACTAAACACCAAGCTGAAACAAACTCCAAAATATTATTGTATTGTATTGACCTATTTTGAACAACCTAAATAATGATAAATTAACAGTCATTTGTATTTCAAAATAAATAATTCATTATTGTATTGAGTGGTACAATAACATTTTAGTTGAATGCATTTGGAAAATCATGCTCAATTAATTCTTTAAGCATGCAAGACTATATAAGACACATTATGATCATATATAGTGCTTTATCTGAAAATACCATTTATAGTTTATTTTTAACATAATTATATGAGTGCATACATAATTCTTAAACCAATCATGGAATGATTCATGATTAACATACTAAATTTTATGACCAGTAACACATGGAAATCATCTTCAAATCTTGATAATGTAAGTTCCATAAATTATGAAAAAAAATTAGTTAAATATATTTTTTTAAATTTAATGTTTTTTACTATGTATTAACGTAACATTTCAATGTTATATTTAAAGGTGAATTGAAAAACATGTAACGGTTTAGAGCATGATTTTTTAAGCTAAGCAACCAAACCATTTACATATAATTTAATCAATCCTTGAGATTTAAATATAATTTATCATTTGTTTGTTGTTATTCATATTATTGCTAGATATTATTTATTATCCTTAAAGGAAATAGATCTTGGATTTCTTATCCAGGTTTAGTATTTACAATGATATCCAATGTGATCCTTTCTAGATTTACATGGAAAATAATTATGGAAAGATGGTTTATCCTGATCATTCTTATTATTGCTACTTATTCAATCATGGGCTCCTCTTGTCATTAAATATGTTTTTCTAGATACTAATATGAATTGATTAATTTAATAATAAAATTGGTTGTAATGAATTTTTTAAATATGATTTACATTGTTGATTGAATGATAATTTTTTTTCTTGTTATAAAATGGATAGAAGCTGGATGTATCGTACCGATCGGATTTCAACCGAGTTTCAAAGTAATTTGGAGAATTTTTTAGATTTTGCATTTAACAATGCGTCAGATGGAGGATGTATACAGTGTCCTGACTATAATTGTGTTGGAAGACCATGGTTAAGACGAGAAGAAGTTAGTTACCATTTAATGAAATTTGGATTTCAAGCTAACTATAATGTTTGGTTTCACCATAGAGAGACGAGTCAATCTTCAACTGTTCATAAACGAAATGAACGAAGTGACATGGAGAATTTGATATTTGATCGGTTTCCATATGTGCATCATTCCGAGAGAGATAACATGCTGGTGCAAGAAGACAATGATATCAGTACACACGAGGAAAATGTTGAAGACGATGATGTTGAGAGAGTGAAAAATTTATTGGATGATGACAGAACTCCAGTATATCAAGAATGTACTAAAATGACCAAGTTGGAATTTTTAATGCGGTTATATCATGGAAAAACCATGTATGTGATTTATAATACCTCCATTGATTATATTCTTACATTTTTTAAGGACTTGCTTCCGGATGGTGGAGATATTCCCTCCAATCATTACATGGCATGGAAGTTAATTAAGCAGCTTGGATTTGCTACTAATAAAGTCCATGCTTGTCTGAAAGATTGAAGTTTATATTTGGAGGAAACAACTGACCGTAATGACTGTAAAGAATGTGGTACATCTCGATGGAAGAAAAATGCAGATGGAACACCATCTCGTGTGCCACAGAAAGTCATGTGGCACTTTCCATTTATTCCCAGACTTCAAAATATATTCATGTCTCCAGAAATCTCAGTTAATATGCGATGTCATGATGTTGAGAGAATTAAAGGTAATGATGAGCTGGTCCATCCTGCAGATGGATTATCATGGTAGACATTTGATGCACAACATCCTGATTTTGCAGCTGAGGTGCGTAATGTCAGATTGGGCCTATCATGTGATGGTTTTAATCCGTTTGGTCAGATGCTTACTGCTCATAGCACATGGCTGGTTTTTATTCATGTTTATAATCTTCCTCCGTGGATGTGTATGAAAAAACCTTTCACTTTCTTGAGTATATTGATATATGGACCTTTGGATCCTGGTAATGATATAGACGTCTACTTGCAGCCTTTAATAAAAGAGTTGAAACAACTTTGGGATTTAGGTGTGCAGACATTTGATGCTTCTTCAAAGAATATGCTTCAGATGCGTGCTGCCCTTCTATGGACCATAAATGATTTCCCTGCCTATGCAATGATGTCTGGGTGGAGCACGAAGGGAAAACTAGCATGTCCCATTTGTATGAAGAATACACGATCAAGAAGGCTTAAATATCTTCATAGTTTTAGTTTCATGGGGCATCACCGATTCTTGCCGATGGATCATCAATACAGGAAGAATCGTCGGAGGTTTGATAATAATGTTGACACTGAAGAACCACCTCAACGTATGTCAGGAAGTGATGTGCTTGATGAATTGAAATATTTCAGCTTTTCATTAGGGAAAGGTCAGTTGAAATCTTGAAAGAGGAAGAATTATGATACTGAAGTCACTTACAATTGGGAAAAGAGAAGTATTTTTTTTGTGTTGCCATATTGGTCTACTAATTTGTTACGTCATTGTTTATACGTAATGCATATTGAGAAAAATATATGTGAAATGTTGCTTGCAATTCTTTTGAATATTAATTGGAAGACCAAAGATGACCTCCGATCTCGTCGGGATTTATTGGATTTGGGTATTCGACCAGAACTACATCCTTTTTGTATCGGTGAAAACAAATGGAAAGTTCCCTGTGCTTATTATGTGATGACACCGGTAGAGAAAGATCGATTTCTGGAAATATTGGAGAATATCAAGGTTCCAGATGGCTATTCCAGCAACATATCTAAACGAGTCAACAGAAGACATTTGAAATTGACATCCCTCAAAACTCATGATTATCACATCCTGCTTCATGAATTGATTCTAATAGCAATTCAGAATTTTCTATCCAATAATGTAAGAGTGGCAGTGATTTGGTTGTGTCATTTTTTTAGAGACCTTTGTGCTAAAAGGTTATCCAAATCGTTGTTGATAAAAATGCAGCAAGAGGCTCTGTTAATTCTGTGTGAGTTGGAAATTTGTTTTCCTCCATCCTTTTTCACTTGCATGTTGCATTTAACAGTTCATCTTCCAAATGAGACACTTCTTGGGGGACCAGTTGATTTTCGGTGGATGTATCCCACTGAAATAAATATGTGCACTTTGAAATCATATGTCCGAAATATGAATTATCCTGAAGGTTCCATTGTGAGGAGTTATCTGGCCCAAGAATGTATGGATTTTTGTTCAATGTATTTGTCTGATGTGAGCACAAGACATAATCGAACAATGAGAAATGAAGATGAGCAGTATGAGGAAATTCAGCCCTCGTTTCCATCTCTTCCCCAAACAGGTGGAATTGTCGGGTCATATACATTGGTTACATTGAGCTTTGAAGAGCGGAATATGTCACATCTAAGAGTCATGTTTAATTGTGGTTTGTTCGATGCCTATATCAAGTAAGTAAATTGAATATATATATGTTATCTCATATGATATCATATCACATATACATTATACTTTGATTGTCATTTTATGTAGAGAACATGAACAAATTATAAGTAGAGTTCATCGGTCTTTTCCGTTGAGAAGGAGAGAGGCTATGCATAGCCAATAGTTCCCAGATTGGTTGAAATTAAAGGTATGACCATTACATTATATACCTTAAAATGTAGATATATATTTAATTATATTACTCATATGTATTTTAGGTATTGATTTTACCCGCTGACTTCATTTCTCAAGAATTAAGAGCGTTGGCTTTTGGTCCCAATTCTTTGGTTCGTGACTGAAAATCTTTAATAATCAATGGATATAAATTTGTTACAACTAATAAAGCGGTGAAAATGAGAACACAACATGATGGTGTTATGTTAACTGCTAGAACAGATTGTTATGCCAGTGCATCAGATAGTCGACCTCGATATGAAGATGTGTATTATTATGGGCTGGTTGAGAAAATATTGTTATTGGATTACTACTCTCAAGGTCGAGTCACTATGATGAAATGTAAATGGTTTGATTCAATGACGCGACATGGTACATTTATTGATGATTGCAGATTTAGAGTTATTGACATGAGTCGATTCCTGCATACCGATGAACCATACATTTTGGCATCAATGGTAAAACAATTGTTTTATGTGAAAGATCATCTGAAACCTGATTACGGTGTCATTAATGAAGTAATCCCAAGACATATTTTTCATGATGCTGGGGATGAAATTGTCACCATTGACACCCCCATCGGTGATATCCAAAATATTGTATTTGATGACACAAATTGTCCCATTGTGAGAGATGATGTTGAACCTGAGGTAGTGGAGGGTAATATATAAAAGCAACCATATATATTCAGAGTTCATTCAGTTTACATTGACTTGGGTTTCTCAGGTTTGTATGAATTTAATTACTATAATTTAGTTTTAGTTTGGAATGATATGTCTGTTTTAGTATTTTTTGGTTTCGTTTCATTTAATTATATTTATTTCAATTCAGAAAACTGGGTTTAAAATGTGGTTTTAAAAATTGTATAACTTGGTTGTAAATTATCATTACTGAAAGATGTTATGACATTTTTTGTCTTATTTGGCTCTTAAGTTGTATGTATAATTTTTAAAAAAGTTTGATGAAAAATATCTATTTCATTCTTATACAGATTATGAAGAAAACTACAGAAGATCGCAAGAAAAGATTATTTGATGTTGATCCTGTTAGACGCGAGCGTGAGTTGTCTTCAGTGAGTATAATAATTCTAATATTTATCTTCCGCATTACATATAATATGATGTTCATATTTTTGATCAAATTTATTTTAGGGATATATAACTTCAGAGATTCCTCTTCCTAGTATGGGACCAAGTAGGGATCCTCCTAGACCTAGGCGGAGCTCCCGTCTTACCACTCCCCACACTGACCCATCAGTGGACATCCCATCTACCACACATGTCTGCCCTCCGTTTGAGACCCCTGGGATGTTCCTATACATGCTGCCGTCATCATCCCATTTACCCTCTTTTTCCCATTCCATGTCCACGCCGACTCAACCAATGTTCTCACCTCCACAATTTTCATATCCATTTATGTATCCCCAGACCTACTATGCATATTCTGACACATCTACGCCACCTCCTTTTCCTACCATCCATCATGCACATATTGAGTCTGTTCCTTCAGTTTCCACTCCTGTTCATGAAGATCAGCCAGAGCATGCTGTGGAACAGATACTTCCTTCGGAGGATGCTGATCCAGCATAGTCCACGGATGCCTCACAGCCTATTCAGGAGCCTGCATCAGGTTTTTTTATTATAAATGTTTCAAATTATAGCATTTCACTTTTGTCTTATTGTATTGTCACTTAACTCTTCTCTTTTCACCTCTTCTATTATTTAGTGGGATCTTCTAGTAGGCGACATGGGCGCACTCGAATGCGGGATGCCTGGAATCGCGAAACTCAGATTATGGTGGATTACAATCCTCAAAATCAAATGGTAGGTAAAAATGCTAAGGAGTGTAGAAGTTTAATGGCTACTTTATCCAAATATCATGATATCATTCCGGTGGAACCGGTCTCATGGAGACATATCAGTGCTGACATCAAGGATAGGGCATGGGCGCAGATATGGGTACAGAGATTTTATAAATTTATATTTATATTAGTAATGTATTTATATGACTTAACATTTTCGTTGCAGAGTCGATTTAACTTTCCTAACGGTGAAGCTGCCAAAGCTGCTAGGTTGAGTGATCTTGGAGAGTATTGGCGGTCATACAAGTATGAGTTACATATTGGTTGGAGGAGCAGAGTGGGTACCGAGTTAGAGGGTGTACCCACAAACCCTGACTGTCCAAAAAGTCAATATCAAAAAATGATCGCTCATTGGAAGACTGAACAGTATAAGGTACTACCCATCTTTATTGGTTTTTATATAAAATTTAATTCTTATTACTTGTATTTTTTTTTCTGTTTCTTAGGAAGTGTTAGAGAAAAACAAAAAAAACAAAGATGAAATGATATATCTACACACATTGGGGCGCACTACAATGCCCGATCATGAGAAGCGGCTGGTACGTTCAATCCAATTTTTTGCATTTATCATATATGGTTGTAATCCAAATTTGTGCATTTCTCATATGCAGCAAGCTGAATGGGGCATTGAAGGTCCTGTACCTCGTGCCAATTTATTCTGCTTCAGTAGGAAAAGAAAAGATGGAACTGCAGTTAATTCACAAACACAAGAAAAAATTGTATGTTTTTTATATATATTTCAAACATTTATACGAAATTAATAATTTAATATTTGTATAATTTCAACAGTCTTCCTTGGAGGCCATGGATGAGGAAGCTGACAACTTAGGGCCAAATGATCATTTGAGTCAGGTGTTAGGTGTGGAGCATCCAGGAAGAGTCTGTTGTAGACCAGGAAAAAACATTGTCCCCACTAGGTATTGGTCATCATCAGACTCCTCTAATCCCTCTAAGGCCTCTGAGTTGGAAAGTACGCGTGCTGAATTAGCTGCGACAAAGAAAATAGTATTATAGGAGCGTGAAAAAAGTAATCTAATGAATGCACATTTCATGAAAGCCATGTCAATGATGAGTCAGTCACTACCACCAGAGGTTGCTGCCACTTTTGATTCATGTATAGCATAAATGCGCTCTTTACATAATGCCTTTGGTGATTCCCATGAGGGTGCTAGTGGCGATGACGGTGGTGGTGATAGAGCTGGCGAGGATGTTGTTGATGCTGTTGTTGGTGATGAGATTGTTGATGATGATAATGATGATGATGTTGCTGCTGGTGATGATGATGCTGACGATGTTGCTGCTGCTGATGATGATGCTGGACGTGGGGATGACGATTATGGTGATGGGGGGGATATTGATCCCCTACATTTTTGACTTAGCAGAGAGACTTGTGTTGGAGTTTTAATTTTTTTTGTATTGATGGACTGCTTGTATGTGAATTTATTTATGCAATGAAATGCATTTTGGATTATGTTTTTATCGGGGGTGTTATTTGACAATTCTTTAGGTAATATTCACATGCCATTTTTGTTTTTATGGTTTGGTGTGTTAATTATTATCTCTCCATCTAATCTTGGCCTTAGCAGTGGAGGGGAGGCTTGGGATGGGGGGATGCAGTGGAGGGTTGGGGGGGGATGGGAAGGGAAGGTTGGGAGGGGGGTGGGGGGGTGCAGTGGAGGGCTGGGCAGGGGGGGGCTGGGAAGTGGGGAGGGAGGGGGAGGGGCTAGGCAGGGCGGGCTGGGCAGGGGGAGGGGCTGGGCAGGTGGGGAGGGGGAGGGGCTGGCCAGTGGGGATGGAGGGGGAGGGGTTGGGCAGTGGGGAGGGGCTGGGCAGGGGGGGCTGGGCAGTGGGGAGGGGCTGGGCAGGGGGGGCTGGGCAGTGGGGAGGGAGGGGGAGGGGTTGGGCAGTGGGGAGGGAGGGGGAGGGGTTGGGCTGTGGGGAGGGGCTGGGAAGGGGGGGCTGGGCAGTGGGGAGGGAGGGGGAGGGGTTAGGCAGGGGGCTGGGTAGTGGGGAGGGGCTGGGCAGGGGGGGCAGGGCAGTGGGTAGGGAGGGGGAGGGGCTGGGCAGGGGGGCTGGGCAGTGGGGAGGGAGAGGGAGGGGCTGGGCAGGGGGGGCTGGGCAGTGGGGAGGGAGGGGGAGGGGTTGGGCAGGGGGGGCTGGGCAGTGGGGAGGGGCTGGGCAGGGGGGGCTGGGCTGTGGGTAGGGATGGGGAGGGGCTGGGCAGGGGGGCTGGACAGTGGGGAGGGAGGGGGAGGGGCGGGGGGAGGAGCTGGACACGGTGTCGACTTATCCACCGTCGCTGAAGGTATGGTTTTACCACACCATTTTTTACATCATGACAAGTTTTCTTTTTACTCAACTACATCCTCAGATATCCAATTTAACCCCAGATTCATATTTTCATAATATGATGCAGTAGGACTTCAAGTGCTCCCAGAAATGAATTTGCAGCTGATTTAGTTGATTACCATGGCGCATTAGAGGATCGACCACTCCCAGAACATCACCTTTCTTCAGCGCCTTCTGAACAATCATCAATGGGGCACTGTCTTCCTGTTGAAGGTAAACACTTTTGGTTGCTATCATTATACCTGACATTTTTTACTATTCATTGCAGCACAAATTCTTTGTTTCCTCTCTATTTCCGGCCATAATTGGTATGTGGGATGCAGAGTGAATCAACATTCTGTAAGCTGAAAGTGTTCTTGAAGGGTGCACTGGAAACACAAAGAAAGTGCACGGGTGAGGTGGATGTTAACAAAACCGCCCAGAGTAGCCACTTAAATAGAATCTTGATCGATGTGTTGCTCACCCCGCAATAGGTATGTTCTCGTAATATTTTTGAAATAATCTCCTAGAAAATTTGCAGTATTTCCATTCGCATAATACTTTTTCATACGTTATTACGCACTTCATCTTTTATGATGAATATTGATTATTGTTTATTTATATATTGCAGGTGACTCACTCTGCACATGAAGAGATCAAGGGAATCCTTCACTAACAAGTGCCAGATCTCTACAACAGGTATGTTTTCCTAAAATTGTGGAATTAACCTCCCTACCATGCATCATTTTTCATTTGCATTTACACACTATATGAATGCAGGTTATTGGTCATAAAATCATGGAGTTAACCTCCCTTTCATCCAACATATGAATGCAGGTGATATGTTTTCACTATTGACTCCACTGTATATTGATTTTTGTGGGTCATGTCTAAGAGTTTCTTGACAAACTTTGATTGTTCTCATCCCAGCATAGCGATGAACCGAAATATTGGTGAATGTGCATGGGCTGATGGAATGAATGCCTCCGATTTACAAGCATGGAGAAGAAAATTAAGAGATGTGTATCATTTATTTCTCAGCGAGGATTGATGAAGGTATTTTTTTCCCAACTAACTCTTCATCAGGATAGGATGTATGGAAGTTTATATTGTTTACAACTCAAGCAGTAAATGATATAGTGATAATCACATTCTTCATGAGATTGACTGGTATTTCTTGTGTTATAATCTGTTTTGTATTACAGTGAGTTGTATTACCTTAAATAAACATACCTTAAGGGAACATATTTAGTTGGACATCCGATTTTAGATTTGTTTTCTGTTATAATCTGTTCTGTAATACAGTGAGTTGTAGTTCCTTATCAAAATTTTAGGATGTTTTCTAACAGTTACAGTACCTTACCTGGTTGGGTCTGCATCCAAATAAAACATGTCATTCATCTACATATTTCATGCAGGGAGATTTAGGGAGAGGGATGGGTAGTGGGGAGGGAGGGGGAGGGGCTGGGCAGGGGGGGAGGGGGAGGGGGCTGGGCAGGGAAAGGGCTGGGCAGGGGGGGAGGGGGAGAGGGAGGGGGTGGGGGAGGGGGGCTGGGCAGGGGGAGGGCTATGCAGGGGGGGGGGGGATGGGCAGTGGGGAGGGAGGGGGAGGGGATGGGCAGTGGGGAGGGAGGGGGAGGGGCTGGGCAGGGGGGATGGATGGGCAGTGGGGAGGGAGGGGGAGGGGATGGGCACTGGGGAGGGAGGGGGAGGGGCTGGGCAGGTGGAGGGCTGGGCAGGGGGGAGGGGGAGGGCTGGGCAGAGGGGAGGGGGAGGGCTGGGCAGGGTGAGGGCTGGGCAGGGGGGGGAGGGTGAGGGCTGGGTAGTGGGGAGGGATGGGGAGGGGCTGGGCAGTGGGGAGGGATGGGGAGGGGCTGGGCAGGGGGGAGGGGGAGGGGGGCTGGGCAGGGGGGGAGGGGAGGGGGAGGGGGAGGGGGGATGTGCAGGGGAAGGGCTGTGCAGGGGGGGAGGGATGGGCAGTGGGGAGGGAGGGAGAGGGGCTGGGCAGGGGGGAGGGTGAGGGCTGGGTAGTGGGTATGGATGGGGAGGGGCTGGGCAGTGAGGAGGAGTAGGACAACAACAAGCATGGAGAAAGAGAGAACTAAAGATTTCCATATGTGGGATGGAAAGTTAGATTAAGGAGATCTAGGAGGTATTCCTATTGGAGATTCATTGAGTTCATCATTAGATGAACGTGGAGAATAATTGATACACCTATGTTGGTGTAAATTCATTCTTTGATAGTGAAGAGTCGGACAACAAGAAGCATGGAGTTATTGAGTAGTTTGAGTGTCTGAGAGTAGTGTGTTATTTATTTTCATATCTAGAAAGATGGATTCTGCTGCTTTCCAATTTCCCAATTGATCCAGTTCATTTAGAAGGGCATTATAAGTCTTGATACATTGAGTAAACCCGGTCATGACCATTTCATCATAAATTTTGGCAGCATTAACTGTATACCCACTGCATCCGGACACAAATCAAAATTCTTCCCACAATTAGTTTTAGATCCTCTATAAAAACCAGAATTTTGGTGAACGTCTGAATCTTCAATATTCATATTCAACATATTATTAGCTATATTTTTCTTTACTTTTTTTAGCAGTTTCTATATTCAAGTTAGTGCACTCCAAATTTCCTTAATCTGGATGGTCACTTGAGTTTGCTAAAAACATGGTCTTATTGTTTTGATTTTAATTTTTTGACATAGAAGAAATTCCATTATATTTTTTCTTTTCATTTGGGATAGATCCTCACTGATTTCCATGATCCTTGACCAAAAATGATCTTTTATTATTCATGCAAGTTCAGTATTGTATTTTATCGTCCTTCATTCTTGTTAGCATTTGCAATAAAGGTTCATAATTAGTTGTTTTTATGTTCTTGCAGTTAGTATGAGGCAATATAGATGGTTACACAATCTTGGAAATGAGGCAATATAAATGGTTAGTATTGTGTTGGTTTATAATATCCTAGATTTAACTTAGTCTTGTAGTAATCATTATTGATAATGTAAGTCAGTTTTGTTCTGGGAACTCCTGTGTGACATGATTTTTCCTACATTTTCTTTTGATTGTAACACCGATGGGAATATTGAAATTGGATTAGTAATAACCTTAGTAAAATAGAGAATGTCTTCTTTTTTTTTCATCATTTTAAGATATGCATCATTTTGGAATGCTGGAATTTTATCACTTTTTTTCCATCCAAGTTGGAATTTTTAATTTTCTCACCACCATGATTGAAATCCATCTATTTTGTATTTTGGTTTCTATTGTTTTTAAGTGAAAGATGGTAGGAATAGGTGCAGGATGGTAGGAAGCTAGAAGTTGCAGAGGTGCAGGAAGCTGCAGTTTCTGGGGTAAAATGTTTATACCCACGGTTTGGTAAACCGTTGGTAATTCTGGGTGCTAGAAAACTGTATACCCACGGTTAGCGAACCGTGGGTTTAGATATATGCCCACGGTTTGGTAAACCATGGGTAATTCTGTGCGGGTATGCTTCTGTGTGGGTATGCTGGAAAACTGTATACCCATGGTTTGGTAAACCGTGGGAAATCTGAGTTTTTCTTAGGCAATTCCCACTGTTTTATAGGAATTGTGGGTATAGAGCTATTGCGACGCCACTCTAGCCCAGGGTTCATGAAATCGTGGGTATAGCCTATACCCACGGTTTCATAGGCTATACCCACGGTTCTAAACCGTGGGTATAGGTGATATTTCCAGTAGTGTATCTTGTGACACATATGTGAATGATTTTACTATGATATGGGTGGGACCTATATCTCTTTCCAATGCATTAGGTAACGATAAGTTTTATATGATCTCAAAGGGTACACGGGTTGGATCCCAAGCCCAAAAATAAATAGGGTGTATGGGTTATATCCCAAACCTAAAAAGAAATAAGGTGTATGGGTTATAGCCCAATACTAAAAGAAAGAGGGTACACATGTAGTATACCAAGCCCGAAAACAATAAGGCTCATGGGTTATAGCCCATGCCTAAAAGAAAGAGGGTACACGAGTTGTAGCCCAATCCCGAAAACCAGAAGGTACATGGGTTTTATCCTAATCCTAAAATAAAGTGGGTACACGGGTTGCTAGACCAATATCGAAGAAGGTACATGGGTCATAGCCCAATCCTAACATGTTATAAAGGTCTTGGTAGGTATCCCTGAAATAAAAGTGTATATTATTATATGTATGCCACAAATACTATATCTTATTTCTTAGTTATGATTTCATGGCCCATGATGTTTATTTTCTTACGATTCATGTCTTTTGAACTGCCAAGAGTTATCCCACAACTCATATTTATAACCTTTGATATGTAGGGTATGATCTCCCAATGTTACAATCACGTTATCATACTACCATGTTCATGTTTATGCTTACATGTATCCCTTGTTTACCCTTATTGAGTATCTAAACTAACCCTTTCTTATGTTTCCTTTCTCCAGGTTATGTAGAAAGGTTTTATGTAGAGGTACTATAGGTTGAGATATTTATGGGATATGTTGAAGATGTTTCACCAGGATAGAAGATTTTGTTTCCCAGTTTCCAAAGACACTAAACTATTACAGTCTTCTAGCATTTATTTTTGTAATCTAATGAATATTCATATAAAAAGATTTAATATCCATGTATGTTAAGCCTGGGTCACTATAGTAATACCCCTCACAGAATAGATGTTGGACGTCGGGCCACAAGAGTGTCGAATCATCATGAATCTATATAACAAGGCTCCACCAACATCCAATTGCTTCATGAAAAAGGATATCTAATAGTGAAACCACATAGTCCATTGGGGTCCAAATAATCCTAATGATACAGAATACCACCTCTAGCTAATCCTCTTCTTCCTAATGATCTGGATAAATGTGGAACCTTAGCGGCGTCTAGTTCTAGAACTTTTAAAGAGAGATAATACAACGTGCATCCTCATCCTGGTCTACTGGGATGATCTGCTGCTCAATAGGTGTAGTTCTTGCTACCTACCCACCTGGAGGAAGGGGCTCATGGGATGGACCCTAAATCAAGGCCTCATAGGATCATCATCACAGTTCAGAACTGGTATCCTGGATGGATTTCATCATAGAGACCTCTTGAAATTTAATCAAGACGTACCACAATTAGATGAGCATATATATATATATAACAATAATGGGGAGATTACCCAAGAAGGAAAGTCAAATAATCAATAATATATGATTCATGAACCATTAATCCCTACAAACAATGTCTTAGTATGCCGAGTCGATAAGTAGGTAGTCAAGGTATTGAGGAATGGGTACGTCGACCTCCCACACCATCACTGGATTCCCTGATCGAAGAGCTACAATTGAGACACTCTGAAACCATTTCACTAATACCAATCAAATCCTTATAATGGGACTAATCCAAACACCATCCCAAGGATCAAACCACCTCTGATACCAATCTTTCATGACCCGACCCAAGTCGGGGCTCGAGCATCAACCACCCCAAGCCCACCTCCATAAAACATGGGCTGGTGAATAGTGTTGAAGGCATAAATAACATTGGTAGGACTTTTCCTAATTACCTATATTCACACACATAACCATATCAATGAAAACGTTTAGAGGAAGCAAAAGTAAAAGAAGAAAAATACTAAGGGAACAACCATGCATGAAAAACCTCTAGACAGTAGAAGAGTACAGTAGTGAAAACTGAAAAGTAAAGGTGAAAAAATGCACGCCCAGCCAGAAAGAATTCCCAACCTGAAAAAATTAGAAAAGTAAACTGCTGAGAGATCCAAACTCTTGATCTCTAAGTTGGAAACACCATACATGGTCTAAAGTTCAAGGTATACCTAAGTTCCTGTAAAGTCATTACCATCCTATCCATCGTCTTTATAAGACCAAAAACATTTAGAAAAAGTCCATGTTGGGGTGAGTATATACATAACTCTAGGGACACCCTGAAATATGAAGGTTTAGTATTAATAGATACAATAAGAATGGAAATACTGTAGATAGAATAAGATGCAGAAAGAAATGGAAGAGAATAGCTCAACACAAATCAAGAGAGAGTAACCTCAACCAAACACAAGGGGATCAATACTATGTGTAGATAAAATACATGTAGATTATTTTCCACCTATAATAAGAGAGTATACTCATCTAAACATGATAAGATAATGGATATCACTTGTTATACCCCGTGCATATTCATATCTCAGGGAAAGAGAGTAACCAAATCCAATGGTATGGATACCGAAGTATATTTATATATTATTAGTCAAAAGAATCCTAAATTAGAGAGAAATGAGATCTTCATGTCACAACTCATCCTAGGAATAATAGTCTCCAACAGTTCCAAAATCCCATCAATGATGCCTAGCATCTCATATGTATGTTTAGAAGTAAACATCAAAGTTAAGACACGCCTTATCATGAGGCCACATAATCAAGGGGCCATAATATCCAGGTAGAGAAACCATGCCCTGATACAATAGGAGGGTTCCAATATAATAATATATGGATGACCCATGACCTACCTAGTAAGAGGGTTCCACTCTGGTGGTAGAGGACCCATGCCCATCTCAATGGAAGGCTTCTACTTTAGAAGTTACATAGGAACCATACCCAGCTATACTAGAGGGTTCCACTCAGGAAGCTATCAAGGACCCATTCCCAGTTTGATTGGACGATTCTACTCAGGAATTCTATAGAGGACACATTCCATGTATTTATAGGAGGGTTCCAATATAGTAATCAAGGACTCATACCCAAATTGACTGGAGGTTTCCACTTGGGAAGCTGTCGAGGACCCATGACCAACTCAACTGGAGGGTTTTACTTGGGAATTATGTAGAGGAACCATGTCTTATGATGATATGAGGGTTCCACTCTAGGTGTTGGTAAAGTAAACATTCCCAATTCAATAGTAGGGTTCCAATCTAAAATTTATTCAGGACCCATGTCCAACCCAGCTGGTGGGTTCCACTTCGGAATCCACTGGTGATCCTACGTGATCACTTCCATCATCGAGTGTCACCTAACCAAGAACCATGACCGTAACATTCAAAATTGTGTTCCAAAATATAAATCTAATGCAATCATCATATTCTATGTGAAACAAGACTCAGTATAGGTTACTCGTAGACCAAAATTCGAGTCCAAATGAAGGAGATACAAAACATTGAAGTTTCCACAGAAGGAACCAAGTAGTACATGACATGTGAGGGGACCCAGACAACATATGGTCCCACTCCACCACCTGGTCGTGTCCTTGTAATTACATGGTTTTCCAACAATGTAAGAGTAAATGGAGTTTAGTGGATATATAAAGTGTTCCCAAATCTACTTGGGGTCCCACTCGTGTGGTTGTTCATGTTAGTGTATTCAAGCCGGGTTCATGTACCTTTCCCCATGTCAGTGTACTTTAGTACACAACATACCTCTTCACATGGGGTTCCACCCGTGTTCTCTATCCATGTCCATGTACTTGAAAAAATGGTGTGTTTCAACTTTTATGTTCCATCACACGACTTAGCCACACAAGGTAGGTGGTACACAATGTGTAGGAGGGATACACACCATGCCATCCTTATTATTTCCTAAAACCCTAGCCACCATAGACATGAGGCTACATGTTGTGTGTGCATCCTTATGCATGATGTGTAGTCGAGTTTTTCACAGATTTTTAGATCCATGATCTATATCTGAAATCTGGCCTCGCCGCTTCAAATTCGTCCTCTCCGCTTCAAATCTGACCCTATCTTCATCCGAGATTAGTGTATATGGTGTCGGATGGTGGATTCTAGCCCTTCGGTGGTCAAAAATTGAAATTCCTGAATTCTCGTATGCATCATCTCACACCGCACATGTCTCATATCCTTCATCCTTCAATTATATTTGATCATAAAAATGATCATACTTATCCTATAATGATCCTATATCTACCCCTATTTCATTGATTTATATCTCATTTTTTATTTCATCAGGATTCTAGAGGTCTGATCGGGCTCAGTATTTCTCGGAAACATTGAACTGGGACTATGAGGTCCTACCAGTGAATAACACAAAGAAATTGGGGGATAAATGTATAAGAACATATGTTTAACCATTTTCATCCAAGATTTCTTTGACAACGATGAAGAACATGGATATCCAAGTCAGAAAACAATTGAAAAACCAATTAAATCCATACTTAGGAGCATGCCAAGGATCCACAATTGGTGAAGATCAATATAAGGTATTTATATACTCAATAAATTAAATCAAAAATAGAATAAAACAAAAATTGATGAGTCCTACCTAGAGATTGGATCATTTGTCATTGAAGAATGCGCTTTCTAATGATCGAAGGAAGTCATGCATTCACTGTGTCCCGATCTGTTTTGATCAAGAGTTTCATCATCGTTCAACATGATCTTCCAATGGAAGGACGAATGAGAAGCTCTTGATGGTCCTAGGGTTATGATTCTAACCCTAAGAAAATATCCATAATAATAAATTTATAGTAAAAATCATTAGGTTAAATGAATGAATGAATGAATGAATGAATGAACTCATTAACCAGTCTACTAAACATAATGACAAAGAGTGCGATGTCTGAATGCCCCAAAATGACCTATTTTATATTATTCTTATGGTAAAAATGGATTTTTGGACTCACACATGGTCTCAAGTTTCTGATCTAAGATTACATTTAAGAGTTATCCCATTTTATTTTAGAAACTCTCATACGTAATATAAAATATAATCAATATTTTTATAAAAAATATTTTCGGGTACACTGGGCCTCAGAATCATATGCCATCTCAGTGCCTAGATGTGTAAATATATATAAATATTTCAAATCCTTATAAGAAAAAAATAGGTCTCTAAAGGTGGTGGTGTAATAAGTACATGCACACTGATTCGCCTCATTATGGGTTGACCCATAACAACAGTTGGTGGTGGCGATGACTGAGAGAGTCAACCCGAACTTCTAATGAGGTGGCTAGGTTATCAATCCCAGGTGGGCAACCATGGATCCCTATTCACCTATTGTAAGGATATGGTGGGATACACTGGCAGTGAAAGGTACCCCAAGAGTTGTCAAAGATACCCCTTCATTGGGAAATATACTAGGTCTACCCCCAACGTCAACATTGTGTGTTCTAGACTAGGTTTGGTGAAGTGGGGATAAAATCAACCCATTCATCATCTTGTGGGATTGATCAGTTATGGAGATAACAAGCCATGTTGGGAGACCTCTAAGGCAGCTCCCAAGTGGTAGTCGCTATAGGAACATCTCAAACATCCCCCAACTCCTTGGTGTAGGGGAGTGAGCTATCAGATCACTCTAGGGAGAGGATCCCAAAGTAGTTTTCTATTAGAAAAGGGGGAGGTTTCCCTCTATAAAACCCTTAGGTGAGGTGGTGTCGATGTGGTACCAATCCCTCTAGGTATTTATAGGACATATACCTAGTGGGAATGATCCCTTCCCACTCATACCAACACACAAGAGTGTCGATCAACCTCCATTAGATGATCTCATGGGGTGATATAGGGCACGAATTCCTAAAATATAAAGGCATAACATAATTCATGATGGGGATGTAGTCATGCGAGAATTCTGTATTACCATTACCCATGCCCCAACACCTATTGGTGTGAGGTTTCTAGATTCCTATAGCTTGAGTCATGTAAGGCATGTGGATTCATTCTTCAGTATAGGTATAGAGAAATTGATTCCCAATCCCTTAATTTCATCCAATATTTATAAAAAAATAAGGATCCATGCTAACGCTGTTTCAAACCGAGGATTCCCAATGTTATCTGCCCCAATTTGTAGGTGAGTTTCATTATAGGTCCCCCATTTTCTTGGTGGGACCTGATGCTGAATATATTTATCTGGTGACACTAAAATCCATTGGTGACATGAATTATTCTAGTACCCATGGTTGAGGAGAATAGTTTCATGTCCGGTTAAAAATTCCTAATTTTGAAGCTTCAATTGGGGCCATCGCACCATGCACACGCTTCTGTAGTTCCACACATTTCTAATTTACAAAGGTGGGTAGATTCTATCAATTTCATTAGTGATCTATACTCCTTGATTAAAAGAAGATGACGAGATTTCAGTTCCTCCTTCCATGGATTCCTCCTTGGAGTTCATCACCTAGTCTGTGTCTCCCTCATAGATTTAATTCATGTTAATGAAAATCATTCCCGGTGCCATATCCAAGTGGATGATGGTTAATTAAACGGCTTCTATCAGGAAAAGGAAGCAACTTTTGGTTAGGAGAGTAGTCACATTGGGAATGTCCGGGCATGTATGTACATTGGGTATATTGGGCACTTTTAAAGTCTTCATCTTTTTGGAGGGAATATCACATGTGAGGCATCTTATGCATGTAACCCAATGCATCCCATGTCGATCATAGGGTAATTGATTCTAGGGGCATAAGTCATCCGAGGAATTTTAGCTCAGGCATCCCGCATTTATTACATGGGGTAGAGATTCTGGAATAGGGCATGAGTTTAACATTTTGTAAATATGGGTACATGTTTAATGTGTTGTGGAGATATATCAGGTCATGGATTTAATATCCCATGGGGATAGATGATGGAGTGTGTCCCCCCAAAGAGTCATAATTTCACACTTGGATTTGGTTGTTAGGATTGAACCTTAGGGAGTCATACTACATGACCTATTTTAGAGATAGGGATAATTTCACATGGTTCAATATTGCAGTTTAATGTCATGTGATAGAATCAGTCCATGTAGTTTAACATCACGTGGTAAGGACACTTGTGTCATAAAAGGAGAATTGATTAGGGATAGTGTAGGTATTACATGGAGAAGTTTCTTGGGGTAGTATTTTTATCCCTCATGGATGAGGAATAGTGCAGGGTTTACATGTGGGAGTTTCCCATGGTAGGTGTTTCATCCCATGATGGGGAAGGATGGTGTGAGGCTTACACATGAGATCTGTACATTTTGGGTGTCTCATCCCTCAGTGGGGAAGGATGGTGTGGTGATTACACATGGAAGTTTCCCTTGTGTTTGTTTTGGTGGGGGAGAAGGTGCCATTCCATGATGATCGTATATAGGGAATCTTGTGTTCATCACATACGGTAAGGCTATAGTTTTATGTCATGTTCTGAGGACGTTGTCATGAAATTTAACATCATACTATTAGGAAATGGAGTTAGACTACTTTACATCATGAAAATCAGATGTGGATGGGGATTACACCTTGATGGGGATCATGTCAAGCTGAGAGGAAGATTCAACATAAGGAATCCTCACTGAGATAGGTGACCATTTTCCCTTAAAGATGCCACATCTAGGGATTATGTGACCCCTGATCATATGGCTATTGGTAGGAAATGGAATTGGAACTACCATGGAGGAGTGGAAATCAAGATTCCCAACATTATGGTACCCATTATTAGGAGAGATATGCATTACGGTACCTATGCTTTGGATAAGTGGGTAGGATAAATAACCATTCCACACTTAGAGAAAAGTGGGAGGACACAAGGGTTGGTGGTACCAATTGCACAAGCATCCAGGGTGCACCTAAACTGGTCCTATATGATCACAGGGTACATGGGAACTCAACTTTCATGAAATGGGATCAACTAAAAGGAGGAACCATGGAGAGACATGGAGGATGGGTTTCATGAAAGTTTGAGTTTCCTGAAGGGTATGAGATTTATGAAGGCTAGGGGTCTCAAAGAAGTTAGTGGTCTCAATAAAGAGTATTTTTCATGAAACAGGGTGACCTTGCCTTAGTGTAAGGTCTTGGTTCCCATGGGGTTTGTTTCTTGAAGCATATTTATCTATTGAAACCCCAAGATCTTAAAAAGGAATTTGTTCTTCCTCTAAGTATATGGACCTTCATGAAAGGAATATCCACTATGGGTTGAGGTTCTCAAAAAGCCATGGGAGGTAGTTTCATGAAAGATAACTACCTTGAGAGATTCATCTTCTCCCTCTCTTGAGAAGCTTCAGAGTATTTTAAACATATAGCTTTTTGTGGAAGCTGAAAGGTTGTGTCCCCTTAAATTTCAAACACAAGGGGGTATTTATTAGACCATTAGAGGAAAGGGTGTTGGTTTTGAAAAATGTAGAGGATTTTGTGAGACTTTATGAGTTTCTTGAATGGGAGACATTCCACAAACTAGAGTTACGCTGTGTGAAGGTTACCGTTAAAGCTTTACACAACTAGGGTATTTCAAAAAACAGAGCTTTGCAAATCTGGACTTATGCTACATGGTGGTTACCATAAAACCTCTTCATGGATGGTACTTCCATAAGCCACATACATTTAGGAAGGTGGTGAATTTTACGAATATAGTCTCTTAAGTGTATTTTTATGCCATTTTGGATTGAAACCACTTTAAATCAGTCATGCCTTCCTCAACTTCCCCTGTGACACATGTATTTCAGAATAAAAAATGGAAAACATTTAAAGACCTAAATTAATTACTTCATTCCATTTTATAACTTTCTTTAATTAATTAATTCATTATCCATTAATTAACCAACAAAATTATTTTTAATTACAATAGTTTAATCATTTGAGTAAAGTCTATGCTCTCTGGGAATAATCCAAATTTAGTCCATGGTTTCTCAAGATTAACATCTTTTCAACATTTTAATTCCATAATTACCAACCCCTTAGGTTAATAATTATTTATTAATTATGAGAATCATTCAATAATATAGGTACTCTAGGATAACCATCCTAAGCTACCACCAAGAGGAAACATGCAACTTAGCATACCCATCTACCTCAAGAAATGGGGAAAAGAATGCAGATAAAAACAAGAATCCAAGCCATTATCCATTAAAAAATTCATTTAAGCAAGCATCCAAATTTATCACATAAATGGGTAAGATCAGATTTAACCCATTTCATCATCTCCAATACCATTCTCGACACCCACATGCATGTCCCAATGCATCTCTCCATCACATGCGTCAACTAATGCCACATCATCTAGGCCTCTCCAACCATATCATATAAGCTATCCCATGATCATCCATCCTAGGATAATATCATAGTATAGTCTCCCCACCCCATATCACATCATCCATCCTAAGTTCATCCATCCCAGGCCCATATCACATTGGAAACTCCCCACCCCATATCACATCGCATAACGAATCTCATATCTGGAGCACATCACAAAAGTAACAGGAAAAAAACAAGAACACCCAAAAGGGAAATATAGGCCCTAAAACAAGACATCCATCCTTCACACATAATCAAGCTCTCATGGATCCAAAATAAAAACACTAGACCCTCTCAAGTAGATGAGCAACTCAATCCCTAGAAATTATATTTATCAAACAATAGGTTTTTATTGTATCCTGAATTCACTGATTAATTATTCACCGGTTACACCTATGGGAAACCTAGGGAATCAAGCTATAACAAGCTATAAAATGTTAAACATGTTCTTAGAATTAAAACCAATCTCAAAAACTGTGAGAAGAACCATTCTCAATTAACATTCCTTTTTAATTTCGATATTCTCAACAAGAATTATCATGAATCACATTGTTTAACAGTTACATTAACAAAATGAATTAAATATTAAATTAAACATGAATACTAACATCAATTTGATTATTATCAAATTATAACAAACACTAGATTCATAAAACATGCCTCTTTATTCTAAAGCCAATTAATTATCAATCAATTTTGACTTTACATTCTTAACCATGTTCCACCAAGAACAATATGCTAAAACAAGCATAATGTAAATAACACACTATCTAGAAATTCAAGAGGCAAACCGTTATCATGATATCAAACATTGACCTATGATAAAAAGCCAATTCATTATTAATCTGGTTAAATATTTATTAGGTAATTTCATTTCCATCCAAGGGGATAAACCATGATAACTTTATGATTGCATGTAAATAGGTTGGAGAAACAACGAATCCCCTACATCAAAGGCATCAATGTTCTTCACACAAGAATGTACCAACATCTTAGATCTCGATCAACCCTCCCACAACAGATACTAACTTCCAAGTACAACATTCCACAACTCATATCACCACAGATCAAACACAAGTAGGTGATAATTGATCCCCATTATAGGGATTCCAAGATGCCTAAAGAGGGAGCCGCTAGACACATGAGGTTTGGGAAAAAACCACATTGTTTGAGAAAACCTAAGGCATTTCGACTTATAAAGTCACACTACATAGCGTATTTTCATAATGTGAAACCCCTTCACATCATGAAAGTATCATGTTTTATGTTTCTCTATAGAATACATTGCTTTAAACCATTTATTCTTGATTTATTTCATGTTTTGAAGCACCTCGTGAAGCATCCTTACACAAGACATGAACCTAACATTCATGAAGTGACACCCTAACATGTCGAGAATTCTCCCTCCTTCTATATTTTAGTATTAAAATAACTTTATACCCACTCTAGGCCTCCTCTGAGGACCATGGGTTTCGAAAACACGCACAGGGTTGGACTACACGGATCCAGTCCCTTACATAGAAATTCAATAGAGTTTCCTAAAACCCCTTTATGTATCTCAATAATACATCATATAGATGTATTAATTATTCTTGACAACCCTAGGTTTCAATGACCTTGAATAGATTCTTAATAATATATTATTGAAAATTTCATTTTTTTTCAATTTTAAGTTTTTCCCAATAGTACTGATCATACAACACTTAGAACCTAGGCATCGTATACCCAATTCATATATTCTCTACACTTTGATAATATCATGTAAAATTTTCTTAAATTTATTCAAATTGTTGAAAAATTTCAATAAATTAAAATAGGATGAATTAATAAAACAAAAAAATTCATTTTAGAACCCCTTTAAAGCTTGTTATATAATTAGATAAATCATAATATATGTGTATTAAAAACATTAATCTTATTTTATTAATTTTTTAGATTATCTAATAAAGAGAAAAATGAGATTATACGCATCTTATGACAAGTTCATCCAAGCTTGAATCATTCCAAGTTATCAATGCAGTAACTTCTTTACTCAATTAATTCAAGCTCTATTCTTAAAATATTTTTTCTTTATAACCTTATGTACATTTACAACACTTTTAAATCATACAATTGATGTCATGTATCTATAAAAATAATAGAATTGAATTCTATAACTAATAAATATTTACGGAAACATTTACTCTCACCAGTTCAATAATCAATTAAATCATATTGAATATCATTTGGAATACCCAATCATATTGAGTGTATGAGACAAACTTTCCTTAAATTATTGATGTACTCAATTATTTTGTGTACACATATGAAGACTAATACTACTTTGTTCATTTTTAATCTAATGATTTTAAAACCATACATGAATCATTCTATGCCTTTATAGGAATCTAAATTTATATGTTGAATAAATTCAACACTTGATTACTTGAAAATATTTATTTCTCTAATAGATATAATATTTCTTATACATTATAAAATTTTAAAGTTACCAGTCCATATTAATAAAATTTCTTAAGTTATTGATCTTTAGAGTAGTATAGAAACCCATCCTTTTCATCCATAGAAATTTCATCTTTTTAGATGAATATTTTCTACATAACATAATGATGCATTCTAGAATCATATAGGTATAGTGCCTTTAGAAACTTAGATATATAAACAACTATGTTCACATGAGATTTACATCATCACACACTTAGTTATTCATAACTATAACCCTTCTTAGACATATCATACTTTATACCTTTCATCAAAACTTGTGGAAAGGAAACATAAGAAAAAGGGTGAGATCAAATGACCAGTAATGGTAAACAAGGGAGACATCAGTGATCAAATGACCATAACATGAGTACAAGGGTATGAGAACTTGATCTTAACATTTGAATACCACACCCCACATATCCAAAAGCATAATCTTAGGCTATAGAATAAATATTTATAGTTTATAATACATGAATCATAAAGGAATCAAAGAACATGAACCATGAGAGAATAATGTTGGAATAAGATATATGTTTATGGTATACACATGAGTCTATTACTTTGTGAACATCTATAAATAGAAAAAAATTCACTCATTAAGTTATGGAAATGAATTAAGTCCCTCACATAAACTTTTGGAAATGAAACCAGTTCCACACATAATATTATGGATATGAATTCTAGGTCAACACAGAAACTTATAGATATGAAAACTAGGTCTACACATAAACTTATGGACATGGAAAACAAGTCCATGCCAAAACTTATAGGCATGAAAACCTGGTCTATGCATAAAATTGTGAACTTGAAATCATGTTAACACATAAAATATTTAACTCATGAGTTATCCATCTTTACCTAATACATTAGAGGGATTTAATGGACCTAACCGTCACATAATCATAATTCATTCATATAAATACCACAATATCATAAGTCATAAAATTTTAAAATAACCCATGTAAAATAAATTGGTTTTGTAAAAATATCATCATTATAATCATTAACCACTCAGAGAAAGAATAAGGATAGTATCATTGGATCATATCCCCAGTAAAGTATAAATAACAATAAATGATTTTATCATAGATGAAATATTCCTTTAAAGGATAATTGGAAAATTTTATGAGGAAAATTTCCTTTCTCACTTTGAAATAACCTTTTTAAAGCATAAAAATTTACCAAATATTAAGAAAAACACATTATTTTAAAATAACTTTGGAAAATTTTAATGGAATATTCAAAGAATTGATCAATCATGATACCAGTAAATTATATTCATGCTGTATATGATAAAATAAAATATTCCATTCACACATTTTTTGAAAAAGTCAAAAAGTACGTCATTTATAAAATGAAAATAATATTAATATTAATCAATTTTGTAAAAAGAAAAAATAGGTAAAAATGACTTTAAATAATCATTGGAGAATGTTAAAAAATTGAAAACCTTTTTAGATAACATGGACATGGAAGAGAAAGGAGTTTTGACCAGAGAGAGAAATAAAGTTGGTTTTACATAAAAAACTTATTTCGGTCTATTGAGTTCTTATAGGGGGAAACAAAAGGAAAAAATTTATTATAAATAAATAAATCTAGTATAATACAATTAATGATATTCTTAAGAGATAGATTATGGTATTTCATCATAAAAACTTAATCATAAATAAGCCCAATAATCAATGAAACGGTAACATAAAACCCTTACCGCTTTGGTAGATTTTGAATCGTAACCCCATGAAAGAATAATTTCAAATAAAATTTTAAATATCATGAAAATAATAATAATAATGATATATAAATAATTAAATGTTAGTATATATACCTCATAAAAGGAGATAGGTACATAACATAACGTATGTCCCAAAGAAGATAATTTGAGATGATAAATCCTTACTGTAAGTTCCAATTGCATTGAAAGAACTCTATCCTCCTATATAATAAATTTAAATTTGTTATAATTATACATTAGAATAATTTAAATAATTATAATATCATATATGATCCATTTATAATATTTAAACACCCATTTATCAACAACTCCTTATTAAAATCATTATTTATGGGTGTTAACTTTTTCATTTTCCATAGGGATTTCAGTTCGGTATTTCCTTTCCTTAAAATTTGTTCATGTTTACATCATCTATAGAATGTTTATAATTATTTAAATATCATATATATATATATATATTTATTTTATACATATTTATAATCATTCATAAAATATAGATATAGAAAAATGAATTACACTGTTCATGGAGACAGTATGCCGTATGTACGCATGAACATTGTTTTCACTTTTTAACAGGTGAAAAAAATGAAAGGTAAATAGTAATTAAACTTTAAAAAATAATTATTATATCATATATATCATGTATATTCACTAAATGTGTCCTTATTACCATCCAATTAGAATAGAAATAAAAAAAATCACACCGTTTCGTGGAAGTGGTTGTCCACACATATGCATGAAAAACATTATCATTTTACAATAGTTTAGAAGGAAGGAAGTTAGATGTGATATTATAATTAAGTAAGTATAATTGTGTCATAAATATCTTATATAATCATTAAACCCATCATAATACCGATCCATAAAATATGTTGATGAAAATGAATTGTATCGCTACGCGGTGGTGGTAAGCTGTATGTACACACAGGCAATACATTCACTTCCCATTTGATGGGAAAAAAGATGAATAATTTTGGTTTCATAATAATAATAAAATTAATTATATTTAGGATAATAAATTTATTATTTTATTACTAATACAATAAATTTATATGATGTAAAACAATAATTAAAAAGAAAGTGATTAGTTAATGCGATTACCACTTCTTTGAAAGAACTACTTTAGAACTTATCTTTAGGATACTAGGGTTGGTAGTTTGGGAATACCAATAAATATAGAACGTGTATAAGGATTTTGGGAAGGTATTTATTTAGGTTTTAGGCAAGATATATGACTTAAAAGGTGTGACGAAGTGACATACAGAGGTACCCTTTTATAATTGAGGTGAGGGGCACTTTTAAAATTTATTAAAAGATTAAAATATAAAAAATTTATTCTCAATAAAAATAGTTAAAAATGGAAAATAATTTGATGAAATAGTGTATAGGTTTGAAATAACTTCAACCAATGAAATTTATATAGGTTTTGGTGTCATTTTAAACCATATATTTTTTATTAATCCCTTTGTTAATTATTTTTGTTCTTAACCACAGTAACATCTATTTTAACCATAAAGGGTTAAGACTATTATCATAAATATAAAAGTGACTCATAAATGGACCATATATGATTTTTCACCTATATTCCACTCACTTGGATAAATATAATACTTTTATTAATTTTAAATCATTTAATAAAATATTATTTAAATTAAAATATCATTAATGTCACTTTTGGAACTCTTCATTTAATTTGACATTAAAGACACCATGACAAAGAAGAAATTAAAATATAATCCTTTTAAACATAAATTATATGTTATATTTATCAAAGAAATTCATAGAACTCTATAAATCACTCAAATTATGTTAATTTTAATATTTTTAAAATTATTTATTTTATTTTTCTATGAATTGAATAAATTTTGAATCAACGTTGAAGAAAAATTACAGGTTATCATTTAATAAAAAAAATAGAAATAAATTTCCAAAATTAATATAGTTTTATTATGCATGAAATTACCATTTAAATTTTCCATGACTTGCTTTTCCTCAATTTGCACACATAAAATATATTTAAAAGGATCAGAGTAAAATTTTGTATGTTTCTTTAATTTAAACATTATATAGGTTATTTTCATGGCAAATTGTCCATTAAAAAAATAAACTTCGATCCTAAGGTGACAATGATTGAATTAAATTCATTAAATAATAATTTTGATGAAAAATTATGGCCTTATCACTTAGTTTTAACCTACATTAAACTGATTTACCCTTTACCAATGCGATGATTTTTATCATAGTTACTATTCATATTAACAAAAAATAAAAGGGTTGTATTTAAAAAAATTGAAACGACTCATTCAAAATATTAATTCAATTTTTTAATATTAAATTATTAGAATTGGTATAAATTAATTTAACATAAAATCCCCAAAGCCAACTAAAAACAATTTTTCTGTAAAGTTATCTGTTAAGTATAATCTTTTATACCAAATTCAACCATAAAATTGATTCTAATTAAATTAATTGGATTAATAATAATAAAAGATAAAAAAATTTACTTTGAAATTTTAAAAAAAACTAAACTATATAAATTCTTGGAAAAAATATAGTTTTCAATAAAAATTAGTATTTTTCATAATTCATCAAAATAATCAACCTTTTCAAAAAATGATCAAAAATTAAACCTAAGTTAATTTTGATATGATGATTTTAAAAATGAATTTTATTTTATCAAATAAATTTTATAAAATTATAAAAAATTTAATATAATATTTTCTCACAAAAAGAAATAAAAATCCTTTTTGAAGGAAATGTATTTTTGAAGAAATATATGGCTTTACTAGAAATTAAAATACTATTTCATAAGAATTAATAAATAAATTTTTATTAAGTTGGATATAAATTTCATAATTTTTTTACTTTTATTATTACCAACCAATTCAATGACTAGGTTTTAATGGTCATAATTATATAATAATATTTCATGGTTTGTTTAATATTAGTGTTGCATATTATTTACACTAGCGAACATAATTTCCTTAAAAATATTGTGGTGTTATACTTTTACCCATTTAATAAATTTAATCCTTGTAATTTTATTTTGAACTCAGTAATCAAAGTTTTTCTATCTGAAAATACCTTTTTAAACCCCACATCATAAAAAGGGTTAATAAAAATTGTTCTTAAAAAGAGGGAAAATAAAATATGAAGGTAATATATAGTAACACATAACTAGGTTTAGAAATAGGAAAAACATAGTGGTAATTGAAAACATGGACATGTAAGTGAAAACTAATTCCTAAGGATTAATAGAGAGTGATAGAGAATATGATCACGAGAAAGTTAATGACCATAAAACCATAAATCTATGATAGGTGAAAAGACCATTAATTCATTAGAAATAAAGGTAATATGAAATTTTTTTCAATTTATTTTCCCTTATATTTGAGGAATTCCTTCACCATATACACTAAAAAAATAAGGAAAATACTTGACAAGTATAATTTCATCGTTTAATCAATTTGCACCACAAAATCATCTTTTTCTTCAAATGATGAATATTCGAGGTGAGTTTTTTTATGATTGAAGCTCAAAAATAAAGTTCATAACCCACAAATGTATATTAAGATATTTAAAATATATTTAAATATTATCCAAAATTGAATGGTTAGCACAAGGTAAGATAATATCCATAATGTACAAACCTGCCTATTTAACTCAAAATTTTCACAATAGTAATAAAGATTCCACTTAGATCAATTTATAAATAACCCTATATCCTAAATAACCATAATAACCTCAAAATTAAATAATGTTTTAACCTCAAATGTGATCCCAAGTTTTATCTTACATCCCTAAAAATTAAATTCCATTCTTCTTAAATAATCTTTCATGTTAAATAACATGTTAAACCTAAGGTTTACATATACCTCAACCCAATGAAACATTTTAAAAAATATCATTAATAAACTTGATAAGTCACTATATAATCTTATAATGTATTGAATTAAACCCAAAATGTCATGAATACAATTTAGATACTAACTTGAAAGATAATCCTTAGCTTAACCATAAATATATCTAAAGATATTGCCTTATCAATGAATTAATTTTCACCCATCAAGATGATCTATATCTAATCATCAAATAGAACATAATAAAATTAACATCAAATCATATACCCAACCAAAAGGGTTATTTAAACCTCAATATAGTATTATTCCTAAAACTTAGCAAAATTTTCAAATCACTTTAAAATCTCATCACTTAGATCATTAAAATGGGGGTGTTAATGCCTAAGAATTTATGATCAACCTTAAAATTATAAACTCATGATGGTATCCATAACTTTTAAGTTATCATAAAATGAATACATATATTCTTCCAAAATTAAAAAATTATTTATTCCTCAAACAACATCATATGTTATTTAATATACTACATAAATCCAAAAATACAATTAAGTTGATCAAATATGTCCTAAATAATTTTTTCATCAAATTGTTACCAAATTTCAAGGTCACTAATAATATCGCATTAATTTTAATCATATATTTATCCCATATAAAAATTACCAACTTACAACAAAATAACTTTTCTTGGTTATTAGAACCATTCAACATATGTTTTTAAATAATTCAAGAAAACTACTGTGGAACAATCCTTAGATATTCCATGATTCTTATATCATTGATATAATTCCTGGATCCCAATATATAAACACTTCAATATTTTTTCTTCAAAGAGTGGTGTAACGTAGGTCCCTCCTCAGTCTAAGAGTTAACCCTTGAATTAAGGAATTGGATCAGATAAATCCCATATTACCCAAATATGAGACATTTAACTATAAATGGTCCATTGGGATGGACTTAATTTTCCTCCATTGAACTCTTCATTTTTTTCCTTGGAAATTACATGCCCTACTCCCTTCATTTACACATAGAAAACATCTTCCAATTCCTTTGAGAATTTTGACTAAGTTCTTCTTCCTAAATTCTAGACATAAAGGAAGATAAATCATTTTTCCTCTATTATCTTCATGAAACTCCTTATTTATCTTCTTTGGTTTGTTAAGAAACACGCCCAAGAAGAGGTTTCCAATCATATAATGGGATTAATGATTAGGCATAGTCATAAGGTTTTACTTTCTAGCCCTCATATAATTTGGTTGATCATTATAAAAACATTCCATTTTTTATCATCATTGACACAAATCCTCCTGGTTTCATCCACGAACTAAAACCAAAAACGTATAGAGTGAGAAACAACAATCACAGTGAGGAATTATGAAAAATCATTTATAGGTTGTCTAAATTATGAAGCCTCCTTTTAAATCTAAGATAACTTAGGTTTAACTTAATTTATTCATGATCATTATCTATTCAAATACTTTATGATTGTTTATAAAGAAAATGTAAAATAACCTAAAAATATCCCCTGGTGGTATCAAACTAGGTTCATAGTAAGGGAACACGTACCGTGCACTAGAATTATGGATGAGATATTCTCAATAATATATTTTATGGGATATTACCCCTATATGAATCAATGTTGAAACCACATCTACTTATAGGATTTAAATAAATATGTATTTCTAGGAAAAACACACTCATTTCATTACCATAACTTAGGATGTTCACCGATACTTAGGATTATCCTAAGGGTATACACTAATGTTTTTTTATCATAGTTTCCAAATAACCTTGATCTGATACCAAGTATAGTGATTCATACTTTTCATATATAGATATTTCATATTTTTTAGATGAATAATCATTACATGACATAAAAATCCATTCCAAACTCATATAGGTCTAGTTCCTTTGGAAACATGGGTACATAAACAACTATTTTATAATATATCTAAATAATCCCCACCTTATTTCTTTATAACTTGAACCTTTCTTAGACATATCATATGTAATACCTTTCTTCATAACCTGGGAAAGGAAACCTAAGAAAAGGGATGATCTCAGATTTTCAGTAAGGGTAAAAGAAGGAGATATCAATGATGACATGATTATAACATGATAATAAGTGTATGAGAAAATATGCTTAAGATTTTAAATCCATACCCTATATATCAAATAAAATAAAATTACTTATGGAATAATTTTTTGTATTTTATAAGGCATGAATTAGAATAGAATCAAAGAATATGAGCTATGATAGAGTAATGTTGGCATAAGGAATAAATTTGTGGTATACTCATAATCTTATAACTTTGTTAAAACGTATAAATAAAAACAAGTTCACTAATTAGGTTATAGACATGAAATAAGGCCCTTAAATAAACTTATAGACATAAAACCAGGTCTACACATAATATTATAGACATGGAATCCAGGTCCATGCATAAACATATAGACATAAAACTAGGTCCATGCATAAAATTATCGACATGAAAACTAGGCCTATACAAAAACTTATGGAAATTAAAACCAGGTACACACATAAAATTATGAACATAAAATCAGGTTGATGAATAAAATATTAACCTCACGAGTTATCCATATTTATCTGATAAATTAGAAGGATATAATGGATGCAACCATCATATAATCATAATCCATTCATATAAATGTCACAAGATTATAAATCACAAAATTATAATATAACACATGGAAAATAAATTGATTTCATAGAAATATCATCATCATAATCATAAACCACATAGATAAATAATTAGGATGTTATCATTGTATCATATCCATAGTAAAGTACAAGTAACTTTAAAGTATATTATCATAGTTTAAACATTCCTTTAAAGGATCACTAGAAAATTTCTTGATAAAAATATCATTTTCACTTTGAAATAATATTTTCAAAGAAAAAAATTTCTAAATATTTAGGAACACATTTTATTTAAAAATAAACTTGTAAAAATATAATGGAATCTTTAAATAATTGACCGGTCATTATGATGGGAAATTCTGTTCATGTCGTATACGATAAAATAAAACATTCCTTTCAAAATTTTGTAGAAAAAGTAAAACGTACCTTATTAGGAAAATTAAAAGAATAATACTTTTAAACAATTTAAAAAAATAAAAAATAATTAAAAATGACTTCAAAAAATTATAAGAGAATATTAAAAACATTGTTGAAAACATTTACAGAAAACATGGACGTGGAATAGAAAACATTTTCAATCAAAGAGAGAAATGAAATCAATTTCCCTTAAAAATATTATTTTAGTCTCTTAATTAATTAAAGATGGTAAATAGACAGAAAAAGTTTATAAACTCTAAATAAAAATAGTATATGAAAATTAATTATATTATTGATAGATATATCATGAAATTTCATATATGGAACTTAATTATAAACAATCCGGATAATCAATGATATTGTAACATAAATCCCTTACCACTTTGATAAATTTTGAATCATAATCCCCATGAAAGAATAAATTCAAATGAAAATTTAAATATCATGAAAATTAGGATAATAAATATAAAACATTTCAAAGGTAATTACATACACCTTATGAAAGGATATAGGTTCATAATATAACATATGTCCGAAAGAAGACAAATTGAGACAATAAACCCTTATCTTGAGCTACAATTGATTTGAAAGCACTCTAACCTCCTATTTAATAAATTTAAATTTCTTATAATTCTATATAGGAATCATTTAAATTCTTATAATATCATATATGATCCATTTATAACATTTTAACACTCATTTATTAATAATTATTTATTCAAATCATCATTTCTGAGTGTTAAATATTTCGTTTTTTATAAGAATTCTGGTTTGGTATTTTTGGTGCTTGTACTTTGATCATGGTTATATAATATCCATAATTTTAATAATTATATAAATATAATATATATCCATTATATACAAATTTATAGCTATTCATAAAAATATATATAAACAAATGAATTGCATCGTTCATGGAAACGGTAGACCACACACACACATGAACACTGTTTTCAATTTTCAATGGGTGGAATGAAATAAGGGTAGATAATAATAAAACTTTTAATAATAATTATTATATACTATATATCATTTATATTAATTAAATATATCTTTATTTCCATCCATGTAGAACGGAAATGAAAAACAAATCACATTGCTTTGTGGAAGTGGTAGTCCACATATACGCACAATCAATGTTATTGTTTTCCAAAAGATTGGTAGGTAAGAAGGTAGAAGTGAAATTATAATTATAGAATAATAATTTTTTCGAAAATATTATATATAAACATTAAACGAATCATAATATCCATCCATAAAACATGGTGATGTAATATGAATTGTATCTCTACATGGAGATGGTAAGCTGTACATACGCACAAGTGATACATTTACTTCCCATTTCATAGAAAATAGGATCGATAATTGTGGTTTATTATTAATAATAAAATTTATGTATATTTATAATATTAAATTTATTATTTTATAATAACCATAATAAATTTATAGTAGTAAAAAATAAGAAGTAAAAAGAAAGTTACTGGTTAAGGTGATTACCTCTTCTTTAAAATAACTACGTTAGATATCCTCTTAAGGATCATAGAGTTTGTATTTTGAAAGGAAAAAACCTATATAATGTGTATAAAGATGTTTGGGAAGTATTTTTTAGGGTTTTATCAATCTTGATGGCTGAAAAGGTGTGAATAAGTGAGGGGAGGAGGCACCCATTTATAATTGAGGTGAGGGTCACTTTTGGAGTTTCTTAAAAGATTAAATAATAACATAGTAAATCTATAGAAAAATGATTCTAATTGTACATGAATTAGAATAAAATTTGATAGGGTTAAAATAAAATCAACCAAATTAATCTTAGATATGTTTTTCTATCATTTTAAACCATATCTTTTTTATTAATCACTTTGTTAATTATTTTTGACCTTAACTACAATAACAACTATTTTAACCATAAAGGTTTAAGACTGTTACCATAAATTGAAAAGTGACTATTAAATGTACCACAAATAATGTTTTAACCCATATAACACTCACTTGAAAAAATATAATATTTTTATGAATTTTAAGTCTTTTAGCAAAATATTATTTATTATAAAATATCATTATTGTCAATTTTTGAACTATTCATTTAATTTTAATTTAAAGAATCCAAGATAAAGATGAAATTTGAATGTAATAATTTTAAACATATATAATATTTTATATTTATCTTCAAAATTCAGGTAACATTACAACTCACTCAAATTATATTACCTTCAATATTTTAAAAATCCTTTATTTTATTTTTCCATTAGTTGAATAAT
Organism: Viscum album; assembly: GCA_963277665.1. NCBI lineage: Eukaryota > Viridiplantae > Streptophyta > Magnoliopsida > Santalales > Viscaceae > Viscum > Viscum album. Next base: position 377,140,599 of record OY728119.1, read on the forward strand.
TAATGTATTGGCATTGCATAGGTAATTATTTTATCACAAAAAGTTACAAATAAATTATAAAAATTATTATAATTTCTTTATGAATAATGATAATTTATATTCATTCACCACATTATTTTTTTCCTTATGTGAACACATAAAATATATTTAAAAGTAAGCGACTGATATTTTGTATTTTTCATTACTTTAAATATTATATAGGTCATTTTCTTGGAAAAGTGTCCATTAAAAAAATAAATTAAAGAATAATGTGATAAGGGTATAATTTAATTCATATTATAATAATTAGGATAAAAAACTTCATCCTCATCACTTGGTTTTATCTTAGATTAACTGAATTTACCCTGTATTGAGGTTATAAATTTTACCATGGTTACTATCCATATTGAATAAAAATAAAAGGGGAATATTTAACAAATTTTAAAATATTGATTCAAAATATTGTATCTATTTATTTTATTTACAATGTAGTATATTGGATTAATAATAATATAAGAGAACAAATTTTACTTTTAAATTTTTTAAAACAAAATGAAACTTTATAAATGATTGGAAAAAATACAGTTTTCAATAAAAATCAGTATATCTCACTATTCATTGAAAAAATCAATATTTTTCAAAAAATTCTCAAAATTTCACCCGAAGTTAATTTTGATATTATAATATCAAAAATTATGTTTATTTTATAAAATAAATTTTATAAAATTTTAAAAAATAAAATAGAATATTTTCTCACGAAAAGTAATAAAAATCAATTTTGAAGGAATTGTATTTTTCAAGCATAATATGACATAACTAAAAATTGAATTTGTATTTCTTAAAAATTAATTAATACATTAGTATTGAGTAGGATATATATTTAATAATTTGGTTACACCTATTCATAAAATCCAATTCAATTCTTAGTTTTTAATAATCATAATTAAATAATAATATTTTATGGTTTGTTTAAGCTCAGTGTTGTGTGTCCTATACACTATCGAAGATACTGTTCTTATTTAAAAATATTGGGGGTGTTACAAGTAGATTAAATTAAATTATATTTACAAGGATTTATATCAAAATTATGTTTGATGATGATGAAACTATTCAAATACAATATAAGCTTTATCAAAAGAGTATCATGTTTTATTAACCATTTAATAACGAATTTTTTTAAATGTGATCCCACTAAAATGATGACCACTTTTGTATACATCATATCTATTTATATAACAAGATCCATATTTCAATATGAGTTACACCAGTTTTTTCATGTAAATAAGTCATGGTTATTTAGTTATTGCATCATCCCAATCATAATAGTTGGGATTCTTGGATAGTTGAGTGGATAAATAAATCTTTATCCAATCCATCATATGGATAAAATAAACTTCATTACTATGATATCCAAATTGATAGGGTTTACCAGCTAGTATAACCCAAATAAAACTCTAAGAATAATATAAAAAAGTACAATCAAGGGATACTTGTGATGATATTGAACTACCCAATAGATTAATCATGAGAAACTTACAACTTTCTTTCCTCACAGAAGATATCTCAGGGTACTCAGGTTGGTCTTGATAATACCTAGTTGAGTGATTGAGGTATTGTAAAATGCCTCTTTTTAAGGAATTTAATACTTAGTATTTTATTGGAATTTGATATCACCATCTTATATCAGGTTATTACATTTGTATACATGATTCTTGTGATTTATTTTCTAATCATATTCCCTCCACCAAATCAAGATGTTCAATCTATATTGAATTGTAACCCTTTACACAACCCATGGTTTTATGTTCCTCATCTAAAATTATAATCTAAATATATTCATACATATTTAAATTCGTAATATTCATATAGTACATGTAATTTTCATTGAAATATATAGAGTTATATTAAATTGAAAATCTTCACATGAGTATGACCAGAGCGACACATATCCAACCCCATTAACCTTTCTATACAAGGCATAAGCCTCTAGGTTGGTTGGTAGTTTTATTAAGTGACCCAATATAAATATAAAATAAATAATACATTAATCTCATGATTTATATTATACATCTCCCAAATAGCCACATAACCCTAAGATCGAAAGGTTTAGTGTCTTGGACATTAATTACATAAATGTGTTATTTTACCACACCTACAAACATTTATCCATAAATTTTATCCTTTAAAACCTTTCTATAAATATACAATGATATAATCATATTCATAATATGGGTATTATAAACATAATAAATTAGTGAAATCAAATTCTCAGTAAAGGAAATAGATATCATACTGTATTAGATTATAAACATGAAGAAGAATATGAGGAGAACATAAATATCTTAATAAAAGATCAAAATACAATGAATGATCATAATAAAACATAGTAGGGAAACATATGATCATAAAAATATCATTAGGAATTATAAATGATATAACCTATATCAAAACACATATCAATAGTTACATAACTTGTGCGCATGATATAAATGTGGGGAACACTTTAAAAATAAATAAGTTATTGTCAGGAAAAAATGGCATTTCATGGAAATGAAATGCATCTTGAAAATTTCGCATAAATTGATAGAAATATTATAAAGGGTTAATAATAATAGGAATATAGAAATATGGAATGTAATATAATAATAAATTATGAAATAAAAATAAATATATAAATTATAGAATTGTGACAAATTCCCATGCTTTATGGCGTGAACAAAAAAAATGCCCACTCTTCATACTGTGAATAAAAAAATCCCACACTTATTGTTTTGAATAAAAGAAATACTATGATTCATTTTTTTAATAAAAATACTCATGGTTTATATTCTGAAAAAAATTCCCATTATTCAAGTTGTGAATAAAAAAAATTCCCACTCTTTATGTTATGAAAGAAAAATCACCACACTTAATATTATGAATGAACAAAATGATAATAGTTAACATAATTTTATCATGAGATATGAACCCTTAACCAATGAATTTTATGTTTATATAAGACCCCACACTTAAGTATTCATACATTTTAGTGCCATAAGAAAATAAAACATTCATCATCTCATAAATAACCTATGGAAAAAGAGATGGCTTCATAAAAAATTCAAAAATATCACTTAACATGAACTTAATAAATCATAGAATATAACAAATATCATTTTAAAAAATAAATCACACCATAATAACATATAAAGGGCGATAAAAACATTAATTCATAAAATATAATCATTGAAGGGTAAATATAATTGAAAATAAAAAAGTCTTCATAAAATATTTTAGAACATTGAAGTGAAAATTAATTTCAAAAATATATTTTTGTAAAGGGAAATAGAAGAATTATTAAAACCTTATTATAAAGAGTTCCAAATAAAAAATACTTCAAAATACATAAAGGTTTAAAAATATATAAGTGAAAATACATTGAAAACTTTTACTTTTAAAATAATCTTTTATAATGGAGACATGAAAAAGTTATAAAATTTTCAAAATGGGGAAAATAAAATACCTTGAAAGATTTTTCTTTTATAAATAAACTTTAATAATAAAAGCTTGAAAAATACATAAAGTTTTAAAAAATGGTAATTTAGAATACCTTTTAAAATTTTACCTTTTAAGATAATATTTAATAATGGAATATTAAAAGAAAAACATAAATGTTATCAAACTAAAATTTGGATTCGATGATAAAACATTTTATTTTAAAAATATATAAAAACCTTTTAAAATTTGTGAAATAAACTTTTTAAAAACCCACATGGAGAAAAATTTGTTTTAAATTGAATTAATGGGGATAAAAGGATCATCATAGTTAAAAATAATTTTAGTTTTCACTAATAAATAGATAATATTGGTGTGAAGTAAAAACATGGACATATAAGAAAAATCCAATAAAAGAAATGAGAATTATTCATAACAAAAATTCATTTTAATAGAATAATAGAATCATTAAGGATGAATAATTTTATGTGAAACATTATTTTCCCCTAAAATAATGTGTAAATAAATCCTAAAATAATCATAGTTTAGGACAGAAAAATATTTATAAATAATAGAAAAAAAGAGTGATTATGATCCAAGAAAGATATTTGAGTCACAAAAACCTGTAATAGTTCTTTTAAATTTTGAATTAAAACCGCATGAGAAGGATATCATAAAATTGAACATTTAATATCATGAAATATAAGGTAATAATTATATAAAAACTAAAATGGGGTGGTAAGGACACCATAAAAATGTAAACATGGTGTATAACATAAACATGTCTCAGTGAAAGTTAATTGAGACAGAAACCCTTACCTTGTTTCCTTACTTAGATGATCGCAATCTAACATCTTATATAAAAAACAACTAACATAATATCATATTATATAACCTTACTCATAAATATTACCCTTTAATAATCTGTATTATAATATTTTACCATAGGTATATTAATTAGTTATAACATATTACGACTTTCAGGTGTTAAAGAACTTTATTTGTTTTGTACTTGTTTAATAATTTTGATACCTTTACCAATAATTTGATAAAAAAATAAATATTTATATATAATTTAATATTCTTTAAAATATAAATTATATTGATTTACCATATGTGTTTTGGTTATATTATGTGAAATCTGAATTGATAATGACTTATTTCAGTGATTTTAGAGAACAAAAATGATACTTTAATAAAAAGTTATATACCTAATATAATACTTCCATATCCATATAAAAATAATTTATTTAAAATTATATTATAATAATAGTAGTTTTAATTTTCCTATAGTGGAACATAATAAAATTTTAAAGCATCATTCAAGTTGTTGGTTAAACTGAGCCAAACTTGAATACGCTTTAACTCGTTTAGTGTGTATGGTTAAAGAGATGTTTCTTTTGATATAATATAATTATGATAGAATTATAATGATATTATTATGTTTTTTATATTTTTATGAACCATTATTTAATTTTTTTACATGAATAATGAAAAACTATAAGAAAAATGAATAAAATGAATCTTCATAGAGGCAGTAGTTCGCACACACACACACACACGATTAATGTTCCTTTGTTTTTATAAGTAGACGAAAATGAATTAAAAAGGGATGTAACATTAATATAAAAACATATAATTATACTAATGATACTGAATAAATCATATTATTATCATGATAATATATTTGTTATAGTAATATTAAAAATAAAACTTAGGAAGGAGATAATACTTACGTTGGAGACTTGATTTTTCTTTGGAAGTTCCCTTGAAATTAAAGAGAATAGGAAAAAACTAAGTTATCATAGGCTTATGTTTGTTGGATAAGTTTATAGGGGGAGTAAAAGGTAATATTTTAAAGGAGTAATTTTAAGGTGATGCGTGTGTTAGAAATGGTGTAAGTGATCCCCTTTTCAAAGAGAGGACAAGGGAACTATAACAAGGTAAATTGCAACAAAGTTATTAAATAATAGAGTCTGGGGTATTTTTAGATATTTTAATTCTCACAAATTTGTTCCTAACATGTTTTAAATATGTTATAGGGGTTTTACTCCTAATTTGTTACATTTTACTCTTTTTTACTAATAAACTTGGAAACATGTTTTTAACCAAGTGGTTTTATATTTTATTAAAATAACCCATATAACAAAGTTTGGGTGTTATGAGCCTAAATTAAATATATATTTAATTAAATTAAATTTATAAATATTAAAAAATTAACTTTTCAATTAAAAAAGAAAATGTGTAGAAATACTATTTTTGTAGAAAAAGTCATTTTGACCATTCTGGATTCTTAATATTATTTAGTATTGATTAAAAATAAATGAGTGTTAATATATCTATTAATATATTTATAAATAATATTATATACATTATTTAAAGGAGTTAAATTTAATTTATTCTAAAGAAATTATTTTATATTAATAAATCTGGAATTTTAAAATAATTGTATTAGAGTTATCGTAGTAATTCGCATTAATCTTAATAATCTAAATTTTATACCTAAAAAATAAATTGTTCATATTAAATAGTAATAAAATTATTTTCTAAAATATAATAATCATATTATAAAATTATATTTATATGTTTAGGAAAACTAGTCTTATTGTTAGCACATGTATCATACAAAAACCCGTTTTTTGAAAAAAGTTTATTTTTAAGAAAAATGATTTATGATTAAGATAAAATTATTAATTAAAATAATTAAAATGAATTTAAAATAAATATTATCCTTAAAATAGTATTTATTTAAATATAAAATAAATAAATAAATTTCATTTCCTCATGTTATAATTAATTAAACAAAATAATTGATTTTTTTTATTAAAACAGTATGTACATTTTCAAAATGTTGAGAATGGGTTTATAAATTAAACATATTGTTTTAAAATGGTTTATTATACTTTTTAATAAATATTTTTTATATAAAAAATGTTTCAAAAACTTTTAAGTCATATAAATTTGACAATATTAGTGAAATCACTTTTTTCACTAAAAGCCAATTATTCTAGAAAAATATTTAAAATACATCCCCATATAATTTTTTTTGTGTAGAATTATTAAATGAATTATACTATATCAAATTTAAATTATAAAATTTGTAAACTTAACTTTATAAAAGAAAATTTAAAATATAAATAAAAAAGTTTTTATTGGAAATAATCTTTTAAATATTAACTCATGTTAATTATTTACCTACTCAAGTTAATAGCTATTAATGATTTACCATATTAGTGTTTATTATGAATTTATTAATAATTCCATACTGATATTTTTTGTTTTTTTACATTGTGTGTAGCGTGTGACACAAGTTATATAACATAGTATTTATTTTAAAGGATCTAAAATATCAGGTCGTTACATTCTCCCCTATTTAAATAAATTGCATCCTCTCAATTTTTATTAACATTTAGTAAAAGAGGAGACTATGATATCCTTGTGAAACTAAACATATATATTATACTAAGATATATATATCATTATCCTTTATAATACTAGGAAACTACTTATCCCAAATATGCTTCTTAGGAGTTCTTAGGGACATACATTTCACAACTTCATTTCCTTGATTTTCATTCAACTAAATAATAAAACCAAAAGTTTATGATAATATACAAAACAATCAGAGTATGTGAGTATAAAAGTTCAATCCTAATATGTATTATCTAATTACACCTTAATTTCATCTTATGATAATTTCATTTCAACTATTTCATAATTGGTTAATCCTATAACTCTCTTGGTTTCACCTATGTTACTTTAAGTGGGGATATATTATGATCCCCATCATAATTCCTCAAATTAACATGGAAGTAAATACTTTAGAGTGGTTTATAATGATCAAATGATCATCCAAAGTATATCCATAGAGAGTTTAAAACTAGTTGGACATTCTTAGGCCCATTCTTCGTGCATCAAGGTGATGATCAAGTCAATGTTTTTCTAACCCTTTTTAGGGTATTTTTCCCCAAATGAATCTGTGCAACATCCATATACATTTTTATTATAAAGACAAGGATTTATATATAGGGAAAACCATCTACTAACGAATTTACTAATATTTTAAGATATCATTCTATACTTAAACTCGTCTCTATGGTTTTTACTATGTTTATCTAACCCTAACAATAAAGGTAGCTAAATTAATGTACAAAAATAAAAAAACTAATATCCAAAATAACTAAACCCAAATATGATACCATCTGAAGAGACCCAAGATAAAATGAACATAAATCATAAATTAATCTCTTGATTTATATTATATATATAAAAACATCACATAACCAAAAGACCAAAAGGCTTAGTTTCTTGGATATTAGCTACATAAAATTCTTATTTTACTACACTTATGAACATTTATCCATAATCATGATACTTTATACCATTTCTCTAAATCTCTCATGATATAATTATATTCATAACTTAGGGATTGGAAACATAAGAAAGGGGTGAACTTAGACGCTCAGTATTGGAAAGACATATCATAATTTATTAGATCATAATCATGAATAACAATATGAGTAGGACACACATATCTTAATAAAATATCAAAATACCATGGATGATAATAACAAAATATGATCGAGAAACATAAGATCCTAAAAATACCATTTAAGAATCATAAAATATATTAAATATCTCAAAACACATATCAATAATCATATAACATGTGCGCATTATATAAAAGTGTATAATAATTTAAAAATTAATAATGTGTAATCATGAAAACATTTAATTTCTTGGAAATGAAATGTATCTTGAAAATTTTGCATAACTTGATAAAAATCTTGGAAATGTGACATACTCATAATCATATAGAAATATGTCATGTCATATAGCAATTAATTATGGAAAAAACATAAAATTATGGAAATTATAATATTTTTAACAAATTAAATTCCTACAATTAATGTTTTGAACAAAAAAAATTCCCACACTTCATGTTGTGAACAAAAAATTCCCACACTTCATATTGTGAACAAAATAATTCCTACACATTATTTTCCAAATAAAAAAAATCCCATACTTCATGTTGTGAACAAAAAAATTAACATGCCTCATTTTTGAAATAAATAAAATGCCCATAATACAGGTTGTGAATAAAAACAATTCTTATGCTTTATATTGTGAACACAAAATATTCCCATGCTTCATGTTATGTACAAATAAAATGATCACTCATAAAACCATTTTTTCATGATATATAAATACTTTACCAACACATTGGAGGGTGGTATAGGACCCCAAAATTCATTATTCAAAAATATGATTACCATAAGAAAGTCAATCATTCGCTATCTCATAATGAGTGGGTTCATAAAACATTACCAAAAATCATAAAACATAAACTTAAGAAATCCTAGAATATCAAAACTCTTATTTTTGAAAACAAATCATATAATAATGACACATAAAGGGTGACGAAAAAATAAAATCATTAAATATAATATTTTAATGGAAAATATAAGTGAAATAATAAAGTTTTCACAAAACATTTTAAAGCATTAAAGTGAAAATTACTTTCAAAAATACATTTTTGTGAGGGTAAATAAGAGAATTTTGAAAACCATATTATAAATATTTCCAAATAAAATATACTTAAAAATAAATAAATTTTTAAAAAAGGATAAGTGAAAATAATTTTAATAATTTTAATTTTAATATAATCTTGAATAATGGAGAGATAAAAATGAAATAAAGTTTTTAAAAAGGGGAAGTACAAAACACTTTAAAATTTTAATTCTAAAAAGAACTTTTAATAATGGAACATTGAAAAATACATAAAGTTTTCAAAAAGGGTAAGTGAAGATACCTTGATTTTTTTTACTTTTTAATAGAATATTTAACAATGTAATATTTAAATAAATAAATAAATGTTATCAAAATAAAATTTGGAGTGGATGATAAAAAATTTTATTTTGAAAAGATAGAAATTTTTTTGAACATTTTGAAATAATATTGTTGAAAAACCACATAGAGAAACATTTTTTTTAAAATAAATAAAGGGGAATAAAAGTATCATTAGGGATAAATAAAATTTAAGTATATAATAAATAAAGGAAGATATTGGTGGGAAGTAAAAACATATACATGGAATAAAAATAACTTAAAATAAATAAGAATTATCTTCAACAAATATTCATTTTAACAAAAAAATGGAATAATAAAGGAATAATACATTGGTGTGAAACATTATTTCCCTAAAAAATAAGGTGGAAATAAATCCAAAAATTATCATATTTTGGGATAGATCAAACTTGAAAAATTACAGACAAAGAAGGGTGATAATGACCTAAGAAAGAGATTTGAGCCATGAAAACCCATTATAACCTTTGTAACTTTTGAATAAAAAAACCTAGGAGAAAGATAAAATTAAATTTAGCATTTAATATCATGAAATATAAGTTGATAATGACATAAAAATTACAATGGGGTATTAAATACACCATAAAAATATAAGCATTTTGTATAACATAAACATGTCTCAATGAAAGGTAATTGATATGGAAACCATTACCTTGTTTCCTTTCTTAGTTTATCCCAATATAACCTCCTATAGAAAAAAATAAAAAAATAAATATAAAATTATATAAATTTAATCATAAATATTACCCTTTAATAATCCTTATTATAAATTTTTATCATGATTTCATTAATTAGTTATAGGGTATTATGACCATCGGGTGTTAAAAACTTTAATTGTTTTGTGCATGTTTAATAATTTTAATATCATCACCCATCATTTGATAAAAAAATAATTATTGATAGATAATTTAATATTTTTTAATACATAACTTATATTTATTTAAAATTTTCTTATTTCATTCCATATGTGTTTTGGTTATGTTATGTAAAAACTAAATTGATAATGTATTATTTTGATTATTTTATAAAATGAAAATATTACATTAATAATAACTTATATACTTAATATAATATATCAAAAACGATATAAAAATCATTAATTTTTTACTATATTATAATATTCTTAGTTTTTATGTTCCCATATACATCTATATTCAGGTTTTAAAGCATCATTTTTGTAGGTAGTTAAACTAACCCAAACTTGAACATGTTTTAACTTGTTTAGTGTAAATTGTTAAGGAGTTGTTTATTTTAGCATAATACAATAATCAAATAATAATAGTGATATTATTTTTATTTTTATATTATAGTGAACCAATATTTAATATTTTTGGATAAATAATTAAAAACTAGAAGAAAAATTAAAAATAGATTCTTCATGGAGGTGGTTGTTCGCACACTCACACGATTGATAATACATTGTTTTTTTTAAGTGGGTAGAAATAAAAAAATAAATCTTGTAAAATTAATATAAAAAATTTAATTATACTAATTATACTCGATTAATAATATTATTTTGGTGATAATATATTTTTAACAGTAAATTTAAGAATTAAACATATGAATGAGATAATACTAACATTGGTGACTTTTTTTCCTTGGAAGTTACATTTAATTTAAAGGGATTAAAATAAACATAAGTGACCATGAGATTATTTTAGTGGGATAAGATTATATGGAGATTAAAATTTACAAGTTTAAATGAGGAATTTGGATGACATTTGTTCATTTAAAAGGGTGTAAGTGATCCCCTTTTATAAGAAAGGAAAAGGGGACTTTTGGAAACACCCTTTATATTTTAATATTTATATGAAACTATTCCAAAGTAAATGGTACAAAAGAATAAAACATTATGGATTGTGTTGTATTTTTAGTTTTATAATTACTCAACCTTTGTTTTTCTCACATATTTTAAACATTTTATATGGTTTTTTTCATTGTGTTTTTAAATTTTACTCATTTACTTTTAAACTTGGTAACTAGTTTTTTACTAAATGGTTTTATGTTTTACTAAAAATATAAAATAACCAATATAATAAAATTTTGGTGTGATGGAACTAAATTTAACATATATTTAATCAAATTAAATTTCAAAATATTATAATATTAACTTTAAATTAAAATAGATTATGTGTGGAAAAAATGTTTTAGCATAAAAAGGTATTTTAACCATTATGCATTCTTAATCATATTTAGTATTTATTTCCATTTAAATGACTGTAAGTATATTTATTTATAGGTCTATATATCATATTATATTAATTATTTTAATTATTTTAATTTAATTTATTTGATAGAAATTCCTCGATATTAATAAAATAATAATTTTAACATAATTGTTTCACTTTTATCGTGGTAACTAGAATTAATATTAATAATCTAAATTTAGTAAATAAATAAAAATTGTAAATATTAAAGAGTATAAAAATATTATCTCAAATATTATAATCATTTTATAAAGTTAAATTTCTATGTGAAAAAACATTAATCTTATCATTAGTGTATGTATCGTATAAAATTCAGTTTTTTGAAAAGTTTATTTTTAAGAAAAATGATTTATGATTCAAATAGAATTATAAATTAAATTGATTAAATTGAATTTAAAATAATTATTATCATTCAAATAGTATTTATTTAACTATAAAATAAATTAAAAACTTTATTTCATCATGTTATAATTAATTAAACAAAACTATTGGAAGTCATTTTTCTTTAAAATGGTATATAAATTTTCAAAATGTTGATAAAGTGTTTATAAATTAAACCTTGTATTATAAAATGATTTATTATATTTAATAATATATTTTTTTTTATAATTTGTTTTTGAAAAAATTCTAAGTCATATAAATGTGATGGTATTAGAAAAATCAATATTTTTCTCTAAAAACGACTTTTTAAAAAAAATCTAAAAAATATTTTATAAGATAATTTTATTAAGAATAATTTGTAAATTAATATTACTTTATAAAACTTAACTTCTAATATATTTAAATTAACCTTTTCAAAATAAAATTTATAATATAAAAAATTAGTTTTTATTGGAAATATCCCTTTCAATATTAACTGATATTAATTATTTTCCTTCTAAAGGTAATAAATATTAATGGTTTACCATATTTGTATTTATTATAGATTTATTAATAATATATTATTAAAATGTTGTGTTATGTTTAAATTTTCTGTAGCGTGCGACCTAAGTTATAAAACATAATATGTATTTCAAAGGTTCCAAAATCTTGGGTCGTTATATCAGACCCCAAGTCCCTCTTCTTGTGGTGACTTTAGTTTAGAGATAATTGAATTCATAATAACTCTAAAACCTAATATTCATAAACTATATTCAAAAACTAAATTAAATTTTATATCTTCAATTAAAAACTGAGGTTATGTTAGATGAAAAACTAAATTCATTTTCATACCTAGCTAGTAATATATGGATTTATTTCCTAGAAGCAGTTTAACATTTAAACTAAATGATACATGACTAATAACATAAAATGTTCATAACTATGAATAAAATAGGGGAATTTTCTTTTGAAAAAATGAACTAGTCAAATATTTAAACATGATATAACACTTTATAAACCATTCATAAATAACATTTAACTTTGACCCTTTTTATAAATTAGTTAACATTAAGAACATTCTATAACTTTGAATATAAACACTGTATATTCAATTAAATTTGAAATATTTCATATTGATTGTTATATGGAATTTTAATTTTCAAAATATGATATTTTATTGAAGGAAGTGGTGTCCTGACCCTGAGGTTCCGGGTTCGAGTCCTCACAAGGAAACGCGCACTATATGTTAACAAACATCTCATGGGACCCTCTACCCCATTGGGAACTAGCCAAAGCCCAAGGGTTGGCCACCTTAGGCCTCACTGGGGACGTGCGGCGCGAAGGTGGGGAGGCCACCCCAATACCTTGTTAGCCAACAACACCTTTTTCCAATGAGCCTGTACCCTAGTGGTACAAGCTCTTGCTTGTCATCCAAAAGACCCAGGATCAAATCCGGGTATAGTCTAACTTCTAGGGTACTATAGTAGCATTGTAACAGAGCACTAGAGCAGTACTGTAGCAGTGGTGGAACTGTAGCAGCGGAGACACTGTTGCGGAGGAGGCACTTTAGCGATGGTGGTACTATAGTAGCTGGGTACTGTAGAATTACTATTCACCGAGGGGCCATTTGGGCCAAAAAAAATGGGCTTTCAAGCCTAGTATTCAGGCAACTTGGCCTTGGGCCCTCGGTCTATGTAATGGGTCTCCCTCTACCCAGTCAAAAGAGGTATTTGCTTTAAATAATAAAATAAGGCTTCAGCTCTAGCCTTTTAAAAAAATGTATAAATTATAATCCAACTTAAAAAAATATAATAGTTTAAAAGTTTTAGTTCAACATTATGCAAGAAATGATTTTTGGATAAAGATAAACTTGTTTACCTTTACACAGACCACAATTTACATTTTGTGTAAAAGTAAACCCGAGTGACCTTTATACATACCCTTCTGTGTAAAGGTAACTCTATGTGACCTTTATATAGATCCTATATATATAATGTTAATGTTATGTGACCTTTATAAAGAAGCTTCTATATGAAGGGAAATGGTTATTACCTCCACATAGACCCATCTATATAAAGGTAGTCATCTATGACATTTACGTTAACCCCTATGCATAAAGGTACACCAACAATGACCATTACATAAATATTTTCTACATAAAGGTATCCATGGATGATCCTTACATAGACCACTCTACATATGGTTAAAATGGATTGACCCTTATATATAGAGATCTACATAAGGGTAAATAACAATGATTTTTATGCAAAACTCTTCTATATAAGGGTAATTCATTTTGAAAACAATTTCCTATTTTTGAAAACACGATGCTTTGATTTTTTAATTTTATTTCTTTCATACAATGTTTCACAAATCTAAAACATGGGATATCTTTGATACTACTATTGGGATTCATTAGGTTCAAGTAACAATTATTAGGTAAAGAACAAGGTATTAAATCCCTTGCTTAAGGGTATCCCGTGAAAGAAATACGAACAAAATATTAAATTAAATAAATAAATACTTAAAATGAATACCATTCCCAAAATATAATAAGAATCATCTTCATTTCATTTGAATAGATTCAAAAGTTCTCGATAAAGATCCTTGAATAGAATCCAAATGGTGTCTAACCTATGGAGGTATCCACAGGTCAAGTTGAATCACACATTGCATGTGCGAGACTCTCTATCCTCCATAATATGATACTATCTTCTAATGAAAATTAAGTAGGAGAACAAAACATTCTGGTTTTAGGGAGGTTTGTCTAAGAATCATCATGCATAACCACACATTGCTTCCATCACATTGTTGTGATATATATAATCACCCGAGGATGATACTTGGGTGTTGTCTCATTTTTTCATGTATTGTAACACATGAATACAGTATTTCATACATGAATTATGAAAAGTAATTACATATTTACAATGTGGAAAAATGAATAAACTATTTTTAAAACCACATAATAATAAATTATTCTTCATTTAATATAAATATTTGAACATAACTATATGTATTAGATATTCTTCTTCGATGAAATTTGTCACATAATATTAAATTTTTATTTTAACTGATCACATATGAATAAATTTTTCCTATATAAGTTTATATACATATAATAATTTATCTATAGAAAATTTAATCTAGAATTAAATATTTTTCATAAGAAAAAATTCTATTTATATAATTATTTATACTTAGTGAAATTCGTTCACATAGGAGTAACTTCAATCATAACCAAAATTATCATAATTATTAAAACACTTTATTTTTTTTATTAAAGTTAATCTATAATAATTATAAAAAAAGTCACTAAAAAATAGTAATAATATTAATAAACAATATACCGTGATCTTAAAGTAAATTCAATAATAAAACAAATATTTTCTTTTGTGAGTTTCAAAATCTAGGATGTTTTGGATTTATAAAATTCTCCAAAAATTTATCATATTTTTATGATTAAAAACCCATACAATTTAAACATAAAATTTTATAGATTATGTAATTTTACAAAATAAATATTTGATCTAATCAACAAATATATAAAAAAGAATATAAAAATTTAAACAACAAATCATAAATTGAACAAGACTATAAACAAAAATATAAAAGTAAAATTTTGTGCCATTTTAATACTATTCTCCTCATTTTATGATATAAAAAATAAAATAAATATGTAAATATATTTAAAATAGTCAATATAGAACAATGAATGTAATTGAATAAATCATACAACTAAAATTAATATAAATATAAAAAATCTTGTATTTTAAATGAATCAATACATAAAAAAGTGAATTAAAAATATCCATAAAAACAAAAAAAGAGAGAATAAATTGTCCTTGCATTTTTAATTTTTGGGACAGGAAGTTTTAGGATCAAAAGGGTTTTATTCAAAAGGCTTTGGTTGTGATGACGAATCAACATCATCTTTACCATCAAATAGAAAGATAACTAGAAGTTCTTAAAATATAATTGGTGGATGTTGTGTAATAGCCACATCCATTCTCAATATTTATGAAGGATCACTCATAACATGATCAAGGAAGGGTCTATGGGGTCCTAAAGATCATTAATTCTTAGATCTAGATAGAACATGAGAATCCTAAATTACATGACCAAGAAATATTTTACCCATTATTTCATATAGATTGTTTCTACACATATCAAGTCGCTTAATAATTTCATCCTTATTGAAATTAAAAATAACTTCATATCCTTTCCTTAAATCCCATGTATATGAAATTTGTATATATTTTAGTTTCTTTTTATTCCCAAATTCAACAAAAAATGATTCATTTTTCCCCATTATATTAAAGTTATATATAGGCATTCATCTAATTTGAAAGTAATTCTAATCAATCAATCAGAAGGGATCATGGATAGGAAACTATCTATTCACAAACATTATTCTTAGTTGATGGCACCAAAGTTTTTTAATGACTTGGTGGGGAGACCATCAAATGTAGCTCCTTTAGGTCCCTTCTATTCAACGAAATGGTCATACCGGGTGCATCTTTCTCTACCTCCTTATGTTTAAATTTTATCCCTTCCTCGTTCTTATAAAATTCAATTATCATGAAATGATTATTTATTTCAAGATAGGGAGCCATACATTTCATTATCGTAACCAAAGTTATAAAATTTGATGAGTTTTCTTAATAAAATGTTAGTTAGTAAAATTTTCATGGACATCATTTGTTGGAGGTGTTTGAAAGATTTTATAATTATTATTAGGGTTTGAAATTACTGGTCTTAGTTAGTCTATTGGATCAATAAAATTTCTACATGAACCTATTCTTTAGTTTGGAATTTTCTAAAGCATAGTCTCTTGGTAATAGGTCCAGTATAAGTCCTTTATTTTTTTTATTTTTCACTGGTTTATGGGTTACCACATGTTTACTAATCCCATAGGTGTGAAAATATATAATTTCATGCCTAGAATCCCATTCACATATCAAAATACAATAGTTTTGAAGGTGACTGGTGATATCTTAGGGTGTTTTATATGGGAGTAATAGAGTAATCCATGTATGAACATTCCCATGTGAACAAGGTTTTTTTGTTGAAGTGGTCTAAAATATCATTTATATCGTCTTCATCTTAAGTCCAGGGATAAAGATCTTAGTTGTTAATGTATCATCTATGATTATAATATGGTATATTGTATGTTTTTTAAAATATAGGGTTATGAGGACTCACACGATCAATGTATCCATGGAAAGCATAAGGTGCATGAACTAGTGTTTAAGATTCATTCCAGATGGACCAAGATTTCAGTCAAGAAGTGGATTTTGACTATGGTGATGCATCTTTCTTCATTGGTTTGTATCCAAGAAGGTGTGTGAGAAGAAATATGGGGGAGTTGAGGAGCGAAGTCATATAATTGAAAAGAACTAACCTAATGTGACTACTTCAGTTGATAATATTTATAAAGAGTGAGGCATGGATTCTTATTTTGGGTTCTTTTAAAGGATTTAATTGGTGAATAGTCTACTTATCCTGCTTCAGACGAGTCTTTATCCCATTAATTTCATGGACATAACCATGGGAACATTTTTATTTTTCTTAATTATTGAGATATGATATTACTTCTATTCTAGGGGATATAGATCATGTATTGGTAATTACCTCTTCTCTCCTGTAACTATTACCAACATGTTCTCTATTCTTGACTCAAAGATGTGTGATGATCTTATTTTGGGTTCAAAGTCTAGAGGGACGAAGAATGGGCTTGTGAAAAGTGCATGCACTATATTTTTTATTTTATATAATGGCACAAAATAAACCCAATACTATGAATCTTAAAGAAAATACATGGTAAAATGATAAATTTTATGGGTGAAGTTGCTTGCATCACCATTATCTCTAGGTCCTCTTTCTATTTTATATCTATTATCTCATGGAATATTATGGTGCCTAGGGATTTTTCTAAAAGTTAGTATTTATGAAATGAGGTTGTTGCATAAAAAGTTTTGATTCATTCTATTTTGGATCTTCAGTCTAAATCATACATGTTTTCTGATTTCCCCCATACTGTTAGACATAATAAATTTCTCTTAGTGGAAAATAATCATCATATTTTCATTATATGAAAAAACTTCATTTTTGTGGATCTAGTGGAGTATTTTGAGCAATATGTCACTGTTAGGGTGGAACACAATAGAATGAACATTTATTTATAATGGTGTATAAAATGTGTGATGTGGGGGAAATATAAATTATCGTATGTGATCTTTTTATGTTTGATTTTGGATATCTTCTATAGATGAGGGTGGATATTTTAATTGTGTTTTTTTATCCCACTAAGAAAAGGGGAGAGAATTACTAATAAAGGAGAGAAATAAATAATTTCAATATTATTTTGGATAGCTAAATGTTATTGGATTTGGTGTTCTTTGGTTATTGTTTTATGTGGTGTATCAACTCTAAATTAGATTTTCAGATTTAGCTAAGCCTAGATAAATTACATTCTAACCTATATAGCCACCATAAAATCTAATCCATAAAAGTTATAATTCACCCTCAATCATTTTATAATTACTATTTTATATTGACGGATCAAGGTGGTTCTTTATTCTCACTAAATTCCTTTTAGTTATCAGCCTTGTGGAATAAGGATGGTAGTTTTCTATAGATAGTCTCATTTTTTGGATTGGGGAGGTAGAGGGACCAACACTTTCTATTCTAATTAAAATGATTAAAATATTAAGATAAAAAATCTTTATTTGGGAAATAGGTAGGGTTATTAGTGATAATTTGAAAGATTTGTGCATAAAAATAAGTCTCCTAGATAGGGATCTACAAGGGAGTTGGGGATTTCATAAGTTCAAATTTTTAAGGTAGAAGTAATATGAGTTCGATTATATTTTTCTAAAATAGGTGGCTAGGAATAGAGTTTGATCATTGGATTTATGTTTGAAGTAAGGTGATCATAATAAAACATAATTTCATGATTATATCTAGGAGATAAAATATGTCAGTAATCCAAATCTGTACCAGGATAATGGGTTAGTTGTTTCAGATCCAGATTATCTCAATGTGCTTGTGCTATCTCATTTTCAAGGATTGTTTATAACCCCTAATGGAACATCTATCCTTTAAATGGATATTTAGAAGGGAAAAAATATTGAGTGTTTCATTACAACATTCGAAATTCTTTAAAGGAAGATTAAAATTAGATTATGGTTAATATTCTATGTGAGGAGGAAATTTTATAGTTAGTTAGAAGTCTGGGTCCTAAATAGGCACCAAGAACATATAGTTTTCTAGGATCCTTTTTAAGGAATCTTGGGAAACCATCAAAGAGGATTTAGTGAAATAAATGAAAGAATTATTTAGTGGGGGTCATATTTCTATATCCGTGGAAGAAAATTCTTTTGGACTAGTGCCCATGATCCAACTCCCATATTTTTTCTCCTATTATTATCTAATGATCCTTTAAAACTTATCTTATAAAATCATTGATATATCATCCTTAATAAATGGTTATCCATTATCCTTACCTCACCTATCTTGGAGGAGAAACATTATTTTGTTAAGGTTAGGAGTATCTATGGGTAGTTTTTATGGTGCAATATCTTATGATGGAACTCAATTGTAGGCTAGTTTAAGGTAATGTTATAGTCAAGGTTGATTTATATAAAGTGTATGAAATGGTTTATTAGGGGTAAATACTTGTAGTTATTTGGAGAAATTTATTTTGTGAAGGTTTTTATAACTTGGTTTTTAAATTCATCTCTTCCACATGGTTCTCTTTTTCTACTGGGGAGATCAAATTGATTATTTTGAACAGTAAGAGGTCTCAATCAAGGGGACCCTTTTTCTCTACCCCTATTCATTTTATCTCAAGATTCAATGAGTATAAATCTAAATTATTGAATGACTCTTGGTTTAGTGGGTTATTAAGGGAATCTACAAGGTACTTTATATTTCTCACCTTCTTTTTATAGATGATCTTTTGGTTTTATGGAATAGAATTATATGGTATATGATGGCCTTCAAGGATGATAACTGAAATGACTATTTTTAGAAAACTCTTTAACCACTATAATTATACTTAGATTCAAAGATATTATATAATATATTATTGTCACATCATTTTGAATTCTTTCCACTTTTTCATTAAGTTTACAAAAATCATTATCTTAAATTATTAATACCATTTGATTTTCAACATATCTCAATTCTTGTATCACTGATTATAAATTATTTTTCTCAATAGGTTTTTTAGTTTTTAGTAATATAATTTGATATTTAGGTAACTCTTTTAACTCATCAAAATATTATTTTAAAACTTGTTAGATTTTATCTCCACAAAATATTTCTTTGAAACAAAATTATATTTCCGTCATTGCAGCTCATTATTAGCTTTTTAAAAACTATTATTCAAATCATTTAATTAAACCTTAAGTTATTGAAATTATAAAAATATATTAATAAAAAATTAATAAATATTTTCATTAGATAAATCATTCTAAATTTGAGAGGGAATGTTCTCATCTAATGTAACTCTAGTTTCATATAGAATTTACCACATTTAATATCATCAATATCATCCTATAAGTATTCCTCATGACATCCCTTATCATGATCAACGTCAATCTCAACATTATTATCAACATTATTAATCGAGAAACTTAAAAGTTCAATTTCATTCCCAACATCTTCAACCTATTCTTAACTAACATCAATTCATTTATTATTAACTAGAATAATAGCCTGTTCAAACTCATTTTCTACTTCTTCAAAAATTATATAAATAAATTCCATAATATCATTTCTACCGATATCAACATTTATTGTTATAACATCTCCTTCGGAACCATCTATGTTAGTTTGGATGATCTGAATATCATCAACACTAGAAAAAACTATATTTTCAATATTCAAAGTAGCATTTTATCTATTATAATCATCTTTAACTCCAATAGATTCATTATCTATAGTAACACTATTATCTATCATAATAGAACTATAATCATGTTTAATTTTAGAAGTCACATGAACTTCAATTCTATTTACCTCAACTTAAAAACATATACATCCTCATATCTAGCTATACTAGACCCCCATTAGTCATAGTCAGTATATTTTCTTATTACTCCTCTTCATCATCATCAAAAAATTCCTTTATAGATACTAACTTATTATGAGAAAAATTGAAAAAGAATCTATTCTTCTTTAATGTAATGAACCGAGTTAGAATACCATCTAAACTGGTATTCGAGATGATTCACCACTAACCTGAAGAGTCCTCCCAATCACTATGGGATGGAGAAAATCTCCTAGGAATCTAGAAAAAAACCCATGGGAATGATTTAACCCATAAGAAATATAAAAATAATATAAGTAAACTATGAAAAAAACAGCAGATAAACAAATCCATACAAACATATCAGGGTGCAAGGAGATGGTATAAAAAATAGATGTAAAATAAACTACCAAAACCCATCTCTAGGTGGTACATGAACACCCAACACATACCAAGTCACCTAAACATAGTAAACCATCCATGAAACCAAAAAGAAATATGATGAGATAATGATAAAATTTTATAGTCACATAAATTATACAAACACCAACAATACAAGCATGGTCTGAGCTAAAGAGCCCAGTTGGTTTTCACCAAATATTTTATGTAGTTACATTATAACATAATTAAAATACACTAGAAGAAGAGTTAAATAAAGCGAGTGAAATTATTTACATTTAATAAAGTAAAATAAATCCAAAAAAAATCATTTTACAATGGATTTGGGTTTAAAACATAAGTTTAAACTTCTCAAAATCATTTACCAAACTAAAGATGGAAAACATGGAATTTCATCATTTAAAAACCAAACCATTTATTGAAAATATTTAAAAACCATTTTAATATCTAGAGTCATATTAGAAAAGAAATGTAATAACATGCACATGATATCAAGAGATGAACAAGAGTTAATACAATAGAGTGAATGTTCATTACTTCAATAAACAGATCAATCAATAGAATGAACCAATCAAGAAAGGAAATTTTAGTGCCAAATTGTGAAAATGAACACTTTAATGTATAGAGTATCATGTATATTTATGTAATGAGTACAACCTAGATATGATAGTGATTCCACCATAGTCAATATAATAAAAATACATCATAAATAATCTCCAAACTTATCTATAGTCTCATGTGTATCAAGAAAACCAGTTCCATACACACCCACTTTCTTGGATGCATGTTCATAGACTGAGCCTTTATTGTTATATATGAATCAAATAGTTGGTGTGTTAGACTACTAGAAAATAATATATCTAGGAAATATCATCAAACCAACAATGTTCCTATGACTAGTTAAAATAGTTTAGTGAGATAATCAATTTACGAGGATCGGAATGAGGATCCTTATCAATATCAATAATTAGATCATTACCTCCACATTTCAATCACGGGAACATGAACTAAAATCACATATCACTCTCACCCCTTATCTCCATGAAATTAAATAATACCTTTTTCAAAACCCATAAATGGGTATTACAAGAACCAAAAAAGTTACATTAAGGGATTATTACAAGAGAGGATCATCATAAAGTGCCAATAAGGCCGTCAAACATCATCAATTCAATTCAAAAGCATTTATTCAATTTAAAATTTAAAAGGTTAAACATACTCAGTTCCCTTCACAACCATCATTATAATTCCAAATGGTCCTTTAAAACAACAATTTAATTCAAAATAACTCAAAGGCATTTAAGGATGTTTCACAATTTTAAAAGGAATAAGGTCATTTCAAAACATGGGTTTACACCTTCTTTATATGTGAAAAAATCACTCATTTCAAATAACCCAAGAATTTCTATTTCAAAATAAGGGTAAAATCATTCAAATATATATATTGGGAATTTAATAAATTCAAGAAATCGAGACTCTATGAAAATAATCATATATTTGAACCAATTTCATATAAGTCAAATCATTTAACTTTAGAAATAAAACTAGTCCAAAGACCTCAATTTCCAAAAGGTAACATTGAAGAACTCTTTGAAAGGGAATTAAAATAAAAAAACATTAATCAATTTATGAAACTGTGATAGGGAAACCATTCCATGTTAAATTTATTTAAAAGAGGATCAAAGGGGAGTTTTCAATGAAATTGAAGATAAAAAATTATAGAACATATGTTAGAATGAGTGGAATATCTCTAAATTCTCAACCAAAAATGAATTAAAAAATGAAGTAAAAGTATAGAAACACCTAATTGGAATATATGGAATCCAACCGCAACAAATCTGAGATGTGTCACCTTTGATGGATATCATCACATATAGGAATAAGGATCTTGATATAAGTGAGAAGAGATCATAGATCCAAAATTCCACATCACCCAACCATGATCCAATGAATCATAAGGCCATAATAAACTATAATAATAATGAATCAAAAGAATAAAGGAGATCAAAGTCCAAGAGGATAAGAAATTACTAAAAAAGGGTCAATGCTTTGATCTTCACTTAGATCCACTAAGAGAAGAGGTTGTATGGGAAAAAATGCCTCTATAGGGATCTCTAAATTGAAAGGATCAAATTAGATTCGAGTAGGAGAAGTTTGGAGTTAAAAATGTGGATCTTGTTATTTTAATTAAGAATTTCAGGGAATTAAAATCCCATTTCATGGTTTGATGGGTCAGACCATATGGTTAATACTAACCATGCACTGACCATACACCCCTACTGGATTTCTGGATGGGGTGAATAGTTAGACCCCATTGTTAGTTTAACCTTTCATCAAACTTGAATAATCCTAGTCTCTGAGGCCACATGGTTTAGAGTATTAAGCCATATGATTTGGACAAACCGTGCACCTCCCAACAGAGCACCATCATAGGGTGCACAATTTTCTAAGACAAACCACGTGGGTTTCCCTAACTATGTTCGAACTGCAAATAGGGCCAAAAAAATTTAAAAAACTCCAAAATTTAACTAAAACAACTTAAAAAGGGATAAAGTTAAGGGATGATCAAATAAAGAGGTCAAAACACATAAACATTGGTAACAGGATATTAAAACCTCCCTTCCATAGAAATTTTTGTCCCAAAAAAGATTCCAGTCCAAATGATAGAACAAGAGTACACAATAAGAAACCCACACTCATCTTGTGAGGTGAATGATCTATAGTCTGGAAGAGGGACTCTCCCAAAGGATAAAAACACACATAACTCTATGAAAAACACACCAAGATCATAAAAAGATTCCAAACTGAAGAAATACTAGAGACCTAGAATGGGTCTCTAAACCATTTAAAGATTCATCAAAATGGTTTAACATGAGAAAATAATGTCCCTTCAGTCCAAATAAGAGACTTCAACCACTCTCTAAGAATAATATTTAATGGCCAACATCAAAAACCTTAAATAAAGGACACATCCAAACAACTCTTGATTTCCATAAGAAACAATGCTCTCATGATCCATCTATGATTAAATGTTCAAAAGCAAGATACAAAACTGACAATGATTTCTACCATAGGTAAGTACTCGATGGTAACCTATTATTTTCAATATTGAGAATCATGCCCCAATTATCCCATCAAAACATCCACTAGCAACTTTGGGTGCCTGGTCAATCAGGAATCCACATTGGATTAGTTACTTGAGTATATTCACAAGGTCTATCTAATTCCATATAGAAAGTGATCATACATAAAATTCAGTGAACAATAGGGAACTACACTCTAATAAGGGAGATCATCCGTCACATCAAAATTGAGCTCTAATCACCAAGGGAAAAAAGAAAATACCCTAGAAAAATGTCCAACATGAATGATACTTAACACCATTCATAAGAAGACATCAATGGAAGGAAACAAAAAGTATTTTGAAAGAAAAAAACCCCTGAACATATTGAGGTTTCTTAGCATAAGATTCCAATCCATCACCAGAAGCACAATGAACATTAAGAAACTAATTCCAATCTAAAAGTTAGGTTAAGCATTCATGAGTGCACATCCATAAGGCACAGTCATAGAGGACTTAAGGAAACAAAATCATCATCACAATCGCAACCAAGGTCAAAATATATCTTCCAAAAAGATCCCAAAATAGACTCCATGATATCTAAAACAAAGGGATTATAAAAATAGACAATCTATAATAAGGAAACACACAAAGAAGTTTCCACTCTAATGTTAGAATCAACAAGATCGATCAACATCAACCACAAATGAATATTATCCCAATTTCATTAAAATATTCACTCCAAGTCCTATGGCTGGAGCCTTATTATCTTAAATAATCTACTGCATCATAGTTTGGAGACAATGATCCCTGACCAAAACATTCCTTTCTGGTATCCCAAATTATAGAAACTCTTAAGGTGAACCAAATTGACACAACATTTATAAACTCTTAGAGATTTTAAATATAACTTCTTAGTGTGACCAGGCACTCCACACTGGAATAGAAAAACATGACTCTTATTTTCCTAAGAAGACTATCCTTCCTCGACCATGAACGGGTAATTATTTCCTTCATGTCATTTTTCTCGCCGTTCTTTAGATAAAATGTCCCTTTCAATTATCAATAAATAAGAGGTCACCCAGCCCACAAGCATGGGTATTACACGGTTTGAGTGAAGAATTTTTTTAAAATAGATAGCCTTATTGAAGTCATTACCGATAACCCTAAGTAAGAAACATACCAAACATGATAATTACTTGTCATAATCCACAACTGATCACTCATCTTAACTGAAACCCAAGAACTCACATACTCTATCCTTATTCATTTTTAAGGGAACTTCCATTGAATGGAGATTGACCTGGATATTTCCAAAGATATTATTTTATGTAGATGAGTGGTAATAAAAAATTATTAGCACTCCTATCCAATTCCCTGAAATAAAGAGTTAATAGAATTTACCTTGAAACAATTATGAGTCTTGAGAGAATCTAAGATCCCATCAAATTATTCAAGCCACTTTACTATCTCAATATATCCTTTTGACCATTATAATAAAGTGGATTCCAATTCAATAATCCCTATATGGGTCCAAAGGCTGGAAAATATCCATATTCACCACTCAATATAGAGTATGGGTAGAGACTTCAATAAGATACACCACTTATGGAAAATTTTAATGAATAATATAAAAATAGAACTGATGAAAAAACTTTCTATATTTTATAGAAAAATTCTTGGGATAAATTTATGGTCATCAAAAAACATAGGTTCATCAAATCAAGAATACAACAAAATCCAAATCAAAATAAAAGAAAACCAAAATATTTCAAACAAACCCATGACCCACTTTTATCACAATATCTTAGATTTCAAAGAACACAATTTTTTCGTATTTCTAAAACATTATACTTCTATTTAAAATAATAAATATAGGTAATAATTTAGTAATATTCCAAAAATACTTTACCATCTCACATAAATTGTTTTATGGTTTCAAAGGTGTTAATCCCATTTTCCAATTATGAAAACCATTTTTATTTCAAACCCACTAATAACAAATTTTTTTTATTAAGATGTTTCATTACTACATAATCAAAGAGACTTTGAAAATCAGTTTTCTAAACCAAACATTTCATAAAACTCATGATTTTTTAGTTTAAAACATTTATCAAATAACTCAATCAAAACTTCGTTTAGGCCAAAATTTGGTTTTAGAAAGGGATTGAAAATTATCAATAAGGGATTAAAACTGAAATGACTAAACAAGATATTGAAATAAACTACATCCATAACACTCTTAATAAACCTCACACAAATGAAGTCACCTAGAAGATAATGGATAAGGTTTCAAGTTTAGAACCAGGATATAACTATAAATGGATTGGTTATATGGGATGGTAAACCACACACCAACCTGAAAACTGTTCCTAGATGGATTTCTAGACTAGTCACATATATTACTCACAATTTACTAGATCGTGAAGATATGGTACGACAATGATCATCTTTCCATTATAGTTTCAAAACACATAATAGTTCCCAAAACCTATAGATAATCTCATTGGGAATCTAAATCTCAACCATCATCCAGAAAACAATAACTTAAAATAATTACCCAAGCCCACACTTTCTTTGGTAACTCATGTCTCATCATGAAGAGGTGAAGATCAATCACAAATTCACGAACTACCTCTTAAGTCCTGATACATACTTAATATCTTTCTTACCCTGGATCCCAAAAAATAATGTATGGGATTTAAATGAGATGTACTTACTTTCAAGTAAAACATCCCTTTAATACCATTTATAAAAAACTGATCCAGAATTCCATCTAAACTGGTATCTGATCCAATTCACCACTAACCCAAAGAGTGTTTTTGATATCCAAAGGATGGGGATAATCACCTGGGAATCTAGAAAAAAACCTTTAAGAATGATTTCAGCCAGAAAAATGATAATAATAATCAAATTACACGATATAATCAATATTATATAAAAAAATTGATACGAACATATCATGGTGCAAGGAGACGATAAAAAACTAGAAGAATTTTTTTTCCAAAAACCATCTACTTCTAGTCCATGAACACTCCCCATATCCCAAGTCACCTTCCCTCAATCAAACATGCATGAACCTACAAAGGAAATGATGAGTGCATGAGAACCTGCTATAAGAACATAAAGGCTTCTCACACAAATGATAAAAGAGGGGTGTGACCTATAGATCCCAGTATGTTTTTACCAAAGAGTCTATACAATTACATTATAAGGTAATTAAAATATGATAAAAAAGGAGTAAAATAAATTGAGTATGACACTTTACATTTTGTAATGTAAAATAAATCCATATAAAACATTTTAAAATGGATTTGGATTTAAAAAATAAGTTTAAAAATCTCAAAATCATTTACCAAACCAAGATTGAAAACATACCATTTCTTCATTTGAAAAACAAACCTTTTCTTGAAAATATTTGAAAATCATTTCAAAATATAGATTTATATCAGAAAATAAAATTAAGAACATGAATCTGATATCAATATTTGTACAAGAGTAAATAAAATAAATTCAAGGTATATGGATTAAATAAATAGATTAATCAAGAGCAGGAATCAATCAAGCAAGGAAACTCTGGTGCCAAGTACTACCAATGAAAATCATCATGTATCAAGTATCATGTATATAAATTTAATGGTTAAAACCTATATATGATTGTGATTCCACCATAGTCAATATTAAAAATACATCATAACTGATCATCAGACTTACATCTAGTCTTACGGGTCTCATGAAAACCAATTCCATCAACACCCACTTTCAAGGTTTCACGTCTATAGAATGAACCTTTAATGTTCTCTATGGATCCACTAGGGAGGGTGTGAGACTACTATAAAATAATATATCTATATTATCTAATCTAACTACCACGGTTACTATTACCAACCAAAATATATGAGTGAGATAATCAATTTATAAGGATCAAAATGGGGATCCTTATCAATACCAATCATGGGATCATTCCCTCAAAATTTCAATCTTGGGTACATGCCATAAAATTAAATCTCACTCTCACTCCCAAGCTCCCTTGAAGTATATAACACTTTTTTCAATACCCATCAATGGGAAGTACAATAATAAAAAAAGTTACATTAAAAGATTATTACAAGATAGAATCATTATAATGTTTAAAACAGGTCATCAAACATCATCAATTAAATTCAAAACATTTTCACAAATTAAAACTTTAAAAGGGTAAAAAATACCCACTTCTATTTACCACCATCATTATAATTTAAAACGGTCCTTTTGAAACAATTATTTCTTTCCAAATAACTCAATATAATTCAAGTAAGTTTCCCAATTTAAAAAGGATTAAGGTCATTTCTAAACATGGGTTTACACCCTCTTTTCATGTGAATAAATCCATTAATTCAAATAACCTAAGAACACACATTTCAAAAAAAGGGTAAAATCTTAAAAAGAGGGATCTTGGTCATTTCATAAATTCATAAATTCTAAACTCTATGGAAAGAATCCCATATTATAACCAATTTCATACTATTCAAATCATTTCACTTTAAAAATATACACTGTTACTAAACCCTCACTTTACACTAGGTAAACTTGATTTTTATAAATGGAATTAAAATAAACATATAATTCATCAATATATAAAATCTTGAGAAGAAACCCATTCCATATTCTATTTATTTAAAAGAGGATTAAAAAATGATTTCACATGGAAATTTAAAATCAACAATTATAGAACATGTGTTAGAAGGAGGCCCATATATATAAATTCTCAAAAAACAAATAATTAATTTTTTTAAGGAAAATCATATAAAAACCTACTTATAATATCTAGAATACAACAACAATGAATCCAATATGTGTTGCCTCTGATGGTGATCATCAGATCTAGAAAGAGGGATCTTGATAGAAGTGAGAAGAAATCCTATATCCAAAATTCCACATCAACCAAAAATGATCCAATAAACACAAGGACATAACAACCTTTAGTAAGAATAAATAAAAAGAAGAAGATATATTTAAGGGTAAGAGAGGAAGAACTTACTTTAAGAGGATCACCACTTCAATCAATACATTGATCTACCTAGATAAGAGGCTGTGAGGGCTTAAACACCACTAAATGGTTTCCAAAACCAAAAGGATCAAATTAGGTTTGAGTGGAAGAATGTTTTTGTAAAAAATAGGGTATATATATTTTAATTAAAAAAATTTGGTATTAAATTATCATTGCATGGTTTTCTGTTTCAGGCCACATGGTTAGTACTAACTATACGCCGACCGTGTGCCCTTACTGGGTTTCTGGATGGGGTGCACATTTTGGACACATGAATATTTTAACCATTCATCAACCAAGTATAATCCCACTATTTGAGGCTAAAAAATTTGGAGGGTTAAACCATACATTTTTGAAAAACCATGAACCTCCCTCTAGATGACCATCATAGTTCACACAGTTAGCTAGACCAAACTACACGATTTTCACTAACTATTATCCAAACATGCACAGGCTCAGAAACCATCTAAAAACACTATAATTTCTTGAAAACAACCCACAACGGGATCAAATAAAGGTATTCTAAAATAAATGGTTAAAAAAAACATAAAAACTGGTAATGAGATGTTACATTTAATACCCTAACATATAGAGTATTATGATGATGACACTTTGATGCATTTTCTTCCTCCAAAGAAACTTATTTCTTCTCAAAATATCAGTTCAATTTTCATAAATATGGATTGTAATTATGTTTTATCTTACCTTGAATAAAATAATCCAAAAATATCATAAAATAAATTTGATAATTAACTTTTTTATCATTCATCTACATATTCAAACGATACATTCGCATAAACAACACTTTTTAAAACTTTTTAACTATTTAAGTAATTACTCTCTAAAAAACTTTAGCTATAACCTTCTGATATGGGTATAAAATATTAATTTATTTTTGGTTTTGAATATTTTTTATAATAAATAATATAAATAACATGTCAATAATGTTAATCTCAAAATCATCAATCATTGTGTTTTTGAACAAAAATATTCTTTCATGTAGACAATAAAAGAGACCAACATGATCAATGGATGTGAATGAAAACCCTTTTACATTTACCCTCAACATGAAGTAATATTCTATAATCCAAAATTAAAGCTTTAATTTTTTCATAAAACTCTTCCACTTCACTTTCATTGAAAAAATTAGTATTCTGAGCATCAAAGATATATTCCAACTATTGAAAGGTAATATATTTATTGACCACAAGAATCGTTTTATTCATCCAATAAACTACAACTACTTGAGAGGGATTAATATATTTTTCTCCTTATACCCTAATGCCTCTAAACTTGTAATTTTGATAACTCCCTTATATGTACTAGCTAGTAAAGATCACCAAAACTATCTTCATCACTTTCAGTCCTATTATGATCATATAATCCACCGTCTATCCCCATAATTGGATAAATTGATTTTTCCACAATAGAAAAACTTGTTCCCATTGAGAATATATTTGTAATCCCCACCAACTAAACCGGGGGATATTAAAACAAATAATCAAAATTAATAACTATACCAGTTATTATCTTTTTATTTGAATTTAATTTATTACTTTTCTTTTTAGAATTTGAGGATGAACTGGTATCTATTCTCTTTGTCTTATCTATTTCATTTATTGACTCAAAATAACTTAGTCTAGGGTTTGATTTCAAAAGTCTAAGTATTGGATCAAGTTTTTAAATTTATTCAACCTCAATCTAAGGTACAATCAATTCAATAAATATAAATATAAAAAACTAGAATAGTAATCATTATTAAAAATATTAAAAACTAAATAAATGTACATATAGGAATAAAATATATTTAATAAAAAAAGTAAAATTTCAATAAATTTAATATTACATAGATAATACAAAAAAAGATATTATACAAGAATACAAATACATATTTTAGTCAGTAGAATAAAAACACACATATATTGTAATGACCCAAACTGTTATAAATAAAATTACCCTTTTTGATTTATTTAAATGGATTATTTTATATTATGGTTGTAGAAAACACATTCACTTATTTGGTATTATTATATCCTATTTAAAATTCCATTAATCATCATTTCCATTGATAATATATCCATTTAATAGTGATCACATGATTAGTATAAATAGAGGGTTTTTGCATATCCAATTAACATAGAAAAAGGAAGTGGTGGCCTCTACCGGCAGGATCATACCCTATGAATCCCATTTATCAGATATTTTGATAGAGATAAAAAATATGGGTTTTCCCTTGACCAATCCAAAGATGAGATCCAATAACTAAATCATGATCAAAACCATTTATGAGAGAAGTTCAAGATCATCGAGATCACAACCCAAACCATGTACGCCAAACTACCCCATGAAAGTCTCACCATCGCGCACCATACTCTTAGGGAATTTGCTGGTGTATTAAAGGGATATGTATAAAGACCATAATAATATGAATATGTTTTTTTATTTTTCAATTAAATAATTTTCATATTTTATTCTTATCATTACTTTAAAAATGTTTTTTATTTTTATACAGTAACATAAAAATAGAATTTTTAATTAGTATTCAATTTCAGTTAAAACTTTTATTTTGATGAATTAATGAATTTTTTAAATAAATAAATTTTAGTATAATATTATTATTAAATAATTTTTATCAAATATAAGTGATCATATTATTTTTATGAAGTTAAATGTAATTTTTTAAGGGTTCAAAAACTGTTATTATCAAAAAAACCCATTATTTCTTAATAAATGTAGATTATTATTTTAAAAGTAAAAATGTACATATTTAGAAAAATATTTTGATAAAATTTATATTATTTTTGGAATCATAATGTAAAAATTATCCAATATTTAATTTTTTTTTAATTTTCTGAGAGAGTCGAATTTCCGGGTAAAAATAAAATACCGTATAAATATACAGTGTGTATTATGAAATCATAATGAAACAAAAGTGATTTATTAAATATTATAAAGGGTATCCAAAACAAATTATATGTTTTTCCTTTAATATAATGTTATTTTATGTTTATTTTATTAATTTTATAAATCCTTTTTGAATCCTCCAAAACCATTAATATATTTTAAGGTTTTAAAATCATTTCTTTAAGAGTATGACTCACTTCCACACCTACAAGGGTATTATTTTATTAATTTAGGACCTTATACATATAAAATAATAAAAACAACTCTAATTTAGAAGATAACATGGGGAAAATACATGTTATGGTTTTTGGTTTTGGTTATTTTATTATATAGAGTCCAAAACCAAAGTTTGAGAAATAATAATGAATTCTCCACTCATTACCAATATAAACCCACTCAATATCTCATTTATATCCACTATTTTTTAGAACGTCCTTACTCTTTCCTTCACTCTATAGAGTCCTACCAAGGTTCCCCCAAGCTCTCAAGAAGCTCCTCCCAAGAATTTGGAGTCACACTCTCAAGGAAGGGGATCTAACTCTCTCCATTTTATTCAAACACCTCTTTTATGTTATGATTTTTAATTACAATTTGTTCATGTTGGTATATGTTATTAAATATACCCCTTAAATATAATTTTTTTTATAAATGATGATATTCCCATTATATGTTATTAAATCCCTCCCATGAACCTTTATGCACACACGTTACCATGCTGAAATTAAATAAGGGATCCTCTCATTCTCATATTTATTAAACTTTCCTTATTATATTATGCTTTATATTTCCAATTAATAATATTTGGTTATTTATTTAAATGTCCCTATTAATTTAGATTTTATTTAAAATGGATGAAAGACCCATTTATCTATCATCAACTCATTTTATGAATTTTTTAGTGACGTTGCCATGCTTCCGAAATTTCACTATGATTTTCCATGCCGAAAAAATTGTGTAGTGAATACCATACCCATTTAATATTAAGGGTATTAATCTTTATACACTTATACTTATATAAATTTTTAATTACATGTATATATTCCACACTCCTTAATCGTGGAGTAAAATATGATGATAAATGATTCCATGTTTTATGATCTATGTAGCGCACTTAAGCATGATAATGGAATAAAAGTGATGGGTGCGTCTAGAATTATATAATGCTCCAATTAATTTTGTAATGTTTAGTATCATGAGAGTTATGTTGGCATAGGAATTTAACCTAATTACTTTATGGTACATTTTCCATCATGATATTTTGGTAGTAAGCCTCAACCTATGTTTATGATGTAATGTTTAAAGTTATTTACACATTTACCATGTTTCCTTTATGATTATCATGCTATATCATGTATCATTGTTCATGTTTATAATTGCTACTCCTTTTATAACCAATTTAGATGCCTATTGTCTAAGATGTATTATTCCCTTCATGTTATTCCATGTTTATTACCTTACTGGGCTTTATAGCTTACCCCTTTCTTATGTATATCCCCAGGTTATCCCATGAAGTTTTAAGTACGAAGGAATATTATGAACATGTTAAAGAGGTTTTTAATAAAGAAGATGTATTCCTTATTTTAATTTGTTATTCAATGTACCTAATTCCCAAATACACTTTAATTCTTGGTCTTTTGTGTTATAATATGTGTAATTTTATGTAATAAATCAAGAATTAATGTGTAATAAAAATCACAATTGTTATAATTGGTATCAAAGGAAAAGTTTAGTTATTTTTGGGATTAGGATTAGAAAACTCTAGTGAAATACTTAGGTATAATACTAAGTATTATAAAGCATCCATACATTTTTGTAAGTATATATTAAGTGTTTTATCAAGAAAATAAATCCTTGTTTGGATACTATAAATAGATGTGGCTCTGGGACAGATGTACATAGGGGTAAAACCTGAAAATAATGTATTGAGATAGACTCGACCATAAAACACCACACAAAAATAGGCCTTTATGCACACCTAGTTTTACACTCCTAGGGGATATGATTTGGTAAATTCATAATCACATTATGAACCATTATTTAAGGAACAAAAAATACCTATAAGAATATATGTTAGGAAACAGATCACAGATAACATAGATTTAAGCCTAGAAATTCATAAGTTAATGAAATAACTATAATTTATAATTTATACCTTAAATTTAATTTTATTCCCATTTATTTGTTTAATAGTTTTAGAATACTCATCCCATAGATTTCTTTTATTCTATTTGATGGCCGGAAATAAGAGGAATCGGGTAAACAACCAATGTGATGGGAAATGTGATGACTGCCCCAACGAGATTTCAAACTTGATGGGAGAAGGAATCATGAAATTCATGATGATAATATCTCCACTAAATGAGGTTATGAAGTGAAACCTAGATCTGGTGGAGCATCCAGACCCCCTAAGTGGGAACAAGATAAGATTATGACCTTTATATGAGAAAGGCCTCCAAATTTCAATGGATCATCCAATCCCTTAATTGCAGAATAATTGATTGACTCAATTGGGAATATCTTCTTTATAATTCAATGTTTTGAGAAAGATAAGGTTCTACTAGATATTTATTGTATGGAGGGATAAGCTGATTAGTGGTGTACATTGACAAAAAAATACAAATCATGAGGAAGAGATCAAAGCTATGGGGTGGAAGAAATTCTAAAAAAATGTTTTTTGATAAATCTTTTTCTCACACTCTCCAACTTAAAATGGAAAGGTATTTCCATTCCATCAAGAAAAAATATGATGAATATATAATGGAATATGAGCTAAAAATCACAATACATTCATGATACGCCTCCAAATTTTTTGTTAACCCTGAATATAAGGTTGAACACTTCTTTGGTGGGATAAAACCTAGTCTATAAGAAGATCTGGAGATCCAAAACATTTATATCTATGAGTAAATTGTCCAGTGTTCCCTAAAATTCAAAATGGAAGTCAGAAAATCACAAGGGCATCCTGGGGATAATAAGCAGAAAGTGGAGTATAATTTTAGTGGTCTGATGAAGAAATATTATGGTGCCAAAAAATTTCAGCATTAAACTTTTCAAAGGTGTGGAAAAAAGCACCCTGAGAATTGCCTAAGGGGGATGAGGAAATACTTTATGTGTGGGAAGGAAGGGTACCTAGATTTAAATTTCCAACAAAATAAACCCAACAATGCAATGGAGGAAAGGAATGTTTTTGTCAACCCTAAATTAATTATTTAGTGGTTCAACTACAAGGAACCAATTAACTTTTCAAAACAATGAACCAATAAAAGGGTTTTCAAAGACAACCAACAACCTGCATGAAAATAAGGGAGAGACTTTTTCATCAAAACCACTAAGGTGGATTCTGATAATGAAGTGGTGATAGGTATTCTAATTATTAATTCAATAATAGTGAACTTAAATTTTTGATTCTAGTTCTCCACATTCCTTTATATAAAAAAAGTTTCTTAAAAATATTCAAACACAACAAAAAGTTGTGTAAGTAAAGCTGTCAATGAAAATAAAAAATGGGGAAATTGTTGCATTCTACATATATAACTCCTCCCCTATCACAATTTATGGTCTAAACTTCCCAGTGAACTTTATCATACTCCATTTGGTGTAACTTGATTCAATTATGGGTATGGATTGGATTTTCCTATACAGAGCCAACACAAATTTCTTTGAGAAGGAAACGACTCTCTATATCACAAATCGTACTCTGATTCTATACAAGTGAAAGGTGGAGGATGAATCTTATTTAGAACCAACATCTCAAGAATGGATATTATTTCTCTATGAAAATGTATATCTAGCTTAAATTATTGATTCTAATGAAATAATCATCCTTGAAGACATGACCATTATGAGGGAATATGCAGATATGTTTCTCGAGGAATTTCTTGGTCTTCTTCCTAGACGAGAGGTTGAATTTTCAATTGATATTATACCTAGGGTGTTTCCATTATCCAAAACTCCATTTAGAATGGATATTGTGGAAATTGAGGAGCTGAATAAACAACTACAAGAGAATCTGTATAAAGGGTTCATAAACCCATGTTATTCACCATAGGGTGAACTATCCCTCTTAATCAATAAAAAGGATGGTTCAATGATCCATTTCATTGATTATTGTGAGAACAAAAAGATAATGATAAAGAATAAGTATCCTTTACCATAGATTGATGACCTGATCAATCAACTACATTAAGCACAATACTTCTCTAAGGTGAATCTACATTCGGTATATTACCATGTTAGGGTGAAGAAGGAGGATTTCCGTATGACCTATTTTCATAAAAGGTACAGGCACTATGTGTTCATATAAATTCTATTTTAGACTCACTAATGATCTAAAAATCATCATTGAATTTATGAATAGAGTCTCCAGGGATAACCTAGAAAAATATTTGGTGGTATTTATCGATGATATTCTAATATAATCCAAATGGAAGAGGAGCATGAGGAGCATATGAGCATTATTCTAAAGAACTCATGAGTGGATAAGATTTATGGAAAGTACAAAAAATGTGACTTATTGTTGAATTAAGTCTCATTATTGGGGAATATTATCAAAAGAAATGGGATATCTATGGACCCTTCAAAAATTGAAGGAATTAAAGGATATACGAGGCCAACATATATGACAGATATCTATAGTTTCCTTGGATTAGTTGGGTACTATCATTGATTTGTGAGAAATTTCTTGCGATTATCAAACCATCTAACCAAGCTAACTCAAAAGGGAATCAAGTTTTATAAGAATTATGAATGTGAAGAGAGATTAAAGGAGTAGAAAATAAGGCTCATCAATACACCTATACTCACACTACCCATAAGTGGATAATTTTTTGGGTATTCAGTGATGATTGAAAGAAGGGATTATGATTTGTGTTAATGAAAAATAACTTAGTGATAGCCTATGATTCAATGAAGTTGAAAGTTCATGTGCAAAAAAACATAATACATGATCTAGATTTAGTTGTAGTGATCTTTTCATTGAAAATCTAGTGGTATTACCTCTTTGGGAAGAAGTGTGAGATATATACGGATAAAAAAAGCCTCAAGTATATATTCATACAGAAAGAGCTGGATATGCACCAATGACGATGGTTAGAGTTGTTCAAGGAATATGACTACTCAATCCACTATCATATTGGTAAGGAAAAAATGTGGTAGGTTCTCTAAATAGAAATGATTCATCAATTCTATGATAATTGAGAGGGATATTACCTTCTTAGACTTGAATATTATAGATATGGGAATCATAAAGGAAGGAACATCAATAATCCTTTAAAAAATTATTTCTAAATCATCTATTTTAAAAAATATAAAGTATTATCAAAGAGATGACATGTAAATTTAGAAAAATGTGGAAGCTATCAGAAAATAGAAATCTTCAGAGTTCAAAATTGATGAGGAATGAGTCATATGATTTGGGTTACGACTGTGTATACCATCCAATCAAGAGATAAATAAAGATATTCTGAAAGAAAAACATAGAATAACCTTCTCTATTCATCTAAAGATCATATATATGTATCGAGATATCTTAGAGAACTATTAGTGGGACACTATGAAGAAGGATATCGTTGAATATATATCAAAGTGCCTGGTATGTTAGAAATTTAAGGCTTAAATGAAAAGGTATAGGGGTATGATGCAACCATTACCCATACCAACATAAAAATGGGGAAA
Source organism: Viscum album (assembly GCA_963277665.1). Lineage (NCBI taxonomy): Eukaryota > Viridiplantae > Streptophyta > Magnoliopsida > Santalales > Viscaceae > Viscum > Viscum album. The sequence goes on from OY728119.1 coordinate 377,178,587, forward strand.
AATTTACCATAGAGTTTATCATCAGAATTATGAAGACATATAGGGGAAACAATTATATATGGGTTGTTATGGATCCTCTTACAAAGACAACTCACCTTATTACAATTCAACGTGACTTCTCACTCATCAAACTTACACGGATATACATCAAATAAGTGGTGAGGATGCATGGAGTATCACTATAGATTACATCTCATCATGATATGAGATTTACCTACAAGGTATTCACTATTTCCCAAAATTCTATAAAGACTGAGCTAAAATTCAATACATCATATCACCTTCAAACTGATGGACATATGGAGTGGATTATTAAAAAACTGGAAGTTATGTCAAGAGAATGTTCTATGGACTTCAAAGGAGGATGAGACCAACATATTCCTTTGGTAGAGTTCTCATATAAAAAAAGTTTTCACTTGAGTATCCAAAAAACCCCCTATGAGTCTCTTTATAAAAACAGGTATATAACACCTTCATGATGGGATGAATTTGGAAAACAAAAAATACTAGGTCCTAAAATGGTCGAATAAATAGTGAAATGGTCATGAACATTCAACAACACATCAAGGATTCTCAGATCCAACAGAAGATATATGAATATAGTCATTGATGAGACCTAGAATTTGATGTTAGAGACATGATATTCCTCCACATATCTCCATTGAATAAAGTGACGTTATTTTGAAATAAGTTAAGGCTTAGTGCAAGATACATCGACCCCTTGAGATCCCTTATCACATCAGAGTGATGAACTATCGACTAGCACTCCTACCTAACCTGTCTCAAGTACATGACATATTCCATTCATCCATATTGAGGAATTACATACCATACCCCTCACATATACTCAATCCATAGGTGGTACTATTGGATAATTATTTTACTATGAAGAGCAACCGATGAATATCGTAGATCGTAGACACAAAGTTCTACGAAATACGATAATTCACCTGGTCAAAGTGATGTGGAGAAACAAAAAGTTAAAATAAGTGATATGGGAACTGAAGGAGGTGATGCCACAGAGTTACCTTCATCTATTTTAGTGTTCAAAAATGAAAATTTTATGGAGGAAATTTGTTAAAGGGATAATATTTTAACGACTCAAACTATTATAAATAAAATTCCACTTTATAATTTATTTAAATGTATTATTATGTATTATGGTTATAGAAAACACATGAAATTATTTGGTAATATTATATCAGATTTAAAATACCATTAAAAATCATTTCTATTGATAATATATCCATTTAATAGTGATCTCTTGATTAGTATAAATATAGGGTTTTAACAAATCCAATTGACGAGGAAAAAGGAAATGATGGCCTCAAGCTGCAGGATTCTACCCTATAAAGACCATTTATCAGAGTTTATAAGGGAGATAGAATCTATGGTATTTTACATTGACCAATCCCAAGTGTATATCCAAAAATTAAGCATAATCAAAAAAAAATATAAGTGAATTTCAAGATCATTGAGATCACGACCCAAACCATGTACGCCAAACCACCCCATGAAAGTCTCAGCATCGTACACCTTACTCATAGAGCATTTTCTAGTGTATTAAAGGTATATGTATCAAGACCATAATAATTTGAATATGTGTATTTTATTTTTCAATAGAATATTTTTCATATTTTCTTCTCATCATTACTTTATAAATTATTTTTATTTTTATATAATAAAACACAAATGGTATTTTTAATTTTTATTAAATTTCAATTAAGACTTTTATTTTGATCAAATAATGGATTTTTTTAAATAAATAATATTTTATTAAAATATTATTAATAAATAATTTTATAAAATATAAATGATCATATAATTTTTATTAAGTCAAATCTAATTTTTATAATGGTTCAAAAACTCTTATTGTCAAAAAATCCATCATTTTAAATAAATGTTGACTATTATTTTAAAAGTAAAAATTAATGTAGTTATAAAATTATTTTTTAAAAATTAATACTATTTTGGGAATCATAACATTGAAATTATCCAATGGTGAATTTTTCATAATTTTTCAAGACAGCCGAATTTTTGGGTAAAAAATAAATATCATATAAATATACGGTGTGTATTATGACATAATAATGACCCAAAACTGATGTAATAAATACTATAAAGGGTATAAAAGGCCAAATATGTGTTTTAAATTTAAAATAATGTGATTTTATATTTATTTTATTAATTTAAGAAATCCTTTGTGAATTCTTTAAAACCATTAATATATTTTAAGGTTTTAAAATCATTTATTTAAGAGTATGAATCACTTACACATCAGAAAGGGTATTATTTTATTAATTTCTGCCATTTAAATTATAAAATAATTAAAACCACTCCCATTTATTATAAACTAGGGGAAAAAACCATGGTACGTTTTGTGGTTTTGGTAATTTTATTATAGAGTCCAAAACCTAAGTTTGAGAAATAATAATGAATTCCACATTCATTTCCTATATAAACCCATCATATATCCCATTTATCTACACTAAAAATATGTGGATCACATCCTCAGTCTATCCTACCCTCTATATAGACCTCCCAAGGTTCCCTAAATCTCTCAATAAGCTCTTCCCAAGCATTTGGAGTCACACTCTCAAGGTAAGGGATCTCCCTCTCCCATTTTTATTCAAGCACCTCTTTTATGTTATAACTTTTAATTACCATTTTTTTCATGTTGGTTTATGTTCTTAAATATCAAAAATACTATAAATTGGATGTCTAAATGATTATATAACCCTTATCTCTCATTAAATCTCTCCCATGAACCTTTATGTACACCCGTTACCAATGAAAAATTTAATAAGGGATCCTGTCATTCTTCTCATTATTAAAGTTTCTTTATTATATTATGCCTTATATTTCCAATTAATAATGTTGTGATATGTCTTTAAATTTCTCTATTAATACCCATTTTATGTCAAAATGATGAGATACCGCTTTATCTCTCATCAACTCATTTTATGAATTTTTAGGTTATGCCGTTATACTGCTGAAATTTTACCATGATTTTCCATGAGAAAAAAATTACATAGTGAATACCTTACCCCTTTCCTATCAAGGATACTCAACTTTATACACCTATAATCCTTTTACTTGAGACTTAAATGTATTTATTACACACTTCTTGATAGTGGAATAAAATATGATGATAAATTAATCCATGCTTTATGATGTATGTGGCACACTTAAGCATGAGAATGAAATGAAAGTGACGGGTGAACCCAGAATTATATAGCGCTCCAATAAATTGGGTAATGTTTAGTCTAATGATACCTCATGTCGGGATAGGGAGTTAATCTAATTCCTTTATGGGACTTTTTCCATCATGATGTCTTGGTAGTTATCCTTGACCTATGTTTATGATGCAGTGTTTTAAGTTATTTCCACATTTTCTATGTTGCCTTTATGATTATCATGCTATATCATGTATCATTGTTCATGTTTATGAATAATTTTCCTTTTATTTCCCATTGATATTCCTATTTTATAACATATATTATTCCCTTCATGTTATTCCATATTTATTCCCTTACTAGGCTTTATAGCTCACCCCTTTCTTTTGTATGTCCCCAGGTTATCCCATGTAGTTTTAAGTACAAAGCAATATTATGAACATGTTAAGGAGGTTTTCAATAAATATGATGCATTCCTTATTTTAAGTTGTTATGTAATGTACCAATTTCTCAAAGATACTATACTTCTTGTAACACCCTAAGTTTTTATGGAATATTTTTTATCTGATAAATTAATTTTCATTTATGTCTTGAATTTCACTAAGTCAAACATTCCTTTCACACTACACTGACTTGGCTTGCGCTGCATGCAACACTGACTTGGTGTAAATTACATGCAACATCGAGTTTCTATGAAAAATCATTTTTTATTTTAATTATTTAAAAGAGATAATTATAACCTATCCATTAAAATTAGTTATATTAATAGAAATAACTTATTTTAAAATATTTTTTATAATGGTTTTATATATATAGAATATATTTATAATAAAAAATATAATTTTTGGTAAAGTCTTTATATATTTAAAAATACTATTTTCTCAAATGCACTACTTTTTATGTCCTTTTTTGAAAAAAAAAATAATTTTAGACACATTTAGAAATTTAATTTATAAAATAAAATTCGATTTTGAATTTATATTGTATAAATTAGTTTAGGATGTGTTTTGAATTTTTTTTGAGAAACTTTATTTTTGGATGAATAATATAAAATGATGAATTTAAATTCAAAACTTTTTTTTATATAATTTATTTATAATGTTAAATTATATTTCAAATTTATTTAAAATTTTAATTAGATCATATTTTTATCAAATAATCAAGTTTTGGTCATTATAACCTATTTAACATTGAAATTGGATATAAAAACTTAGTAAGATTTTGGTTGTTTTTACTTTAAAAAACTACAGTGTCATTATGTCAGCGGGATTAAATTTAAATTAATTGCTACAACTTCTATAATTGGAATTTGGAAAAATGGATTCCATATTATGAATCATCATAACTGATAATATCATGATCAATAATGTTCCCAATTGAGTTACAGGAATTGAAGAAGCAACTATAAGAAAACCTTGATAAGGGATTCATTCAGCAAAGTGTGTCACCTTGGGGTGAAAATAATATTTTTGTGAAAAAGAAAGATGGATCAATATGAATCTGAATTTATTATAATGATTTTAACAATATCATGATCATGAAAAAGTATCCACTTCCCTGTATTGATGACTTTTTTGATCAACTTCATGGGACTCAAAACTCCCCAAGATTGACCTTTATTCTGAATATCATAAATTGAGGGTCAAGAAGTAGGATATACCCAATATGGAATTATATAAAAGGTATAGAAACTATGAATATATAGTTATGCCTTTTTTTTCTTACTAATTCCCCCGCTATCTTCATGGATTTAATGAATAGAGTCTTTAGAGATTACCTTGATCAGTTTGGGTAGTCTTTATTAATGATATTCTTATCTACTAAAAGAGTAAGTAATATCATGAATATCACTTGATAATTGTACTAAATACCCTAAGGAAGGATGAAATATTTGAAAAATTTACAAAGTGTAAATTTTGGCTATAAAAGGTTTCATTTTTAGGTCACATAATCTCAAGAGATGGTATAAAAGTAGATCCAGCAAAGATGAAGGCTATTGAATGCTGGCCTAGTCCAACCACAGTGACTGAGATCCATATATTTCTTGATTTACCAGGATATATCGATAGTTTTTGGAGAATTTATCATGAATATCTAATACTTTGACCCTGTTAACTTATAAGGGTTTCATGTTTCTCTAGACAGATGAATGTGACAGAAATTTGAAGGAACTGAAGAGAAGGTTAGTCAGTTCATGTGTGCTTACATTACCCTGTAGTAGATAAGGGTTTGTAATCTATAGTGATATTTCCAAGAAGGGATTAGTATGTGTTATTATGGATAATAACATGCTTATCTATTATGCCTCAAAACAGTTGAAGATTCATGAGAAGAATTAACCAAACTAGGATATGGAGTTATTAGTGGCAATTTTTTTCATTAAAGATATGGAGGCATTATATTAATAGGGAAAAGTGTGATATATATACCAATCATAAAATTCTGAAATATATATTCACATATAAGTAGTTTATCATGCTCAAAAGAGGATGGTTAGAGTTGATAAAGGATTATGAATGTTCAATATATTACCACTCTGGGAAATCAAACAAGGTGGATGATGCCTTGAGTTGAAAGGATCATGCTAGCTTATCTATGATTAGGATCTCAAATAATCCTATATTTCTATATTTTCAAAGGATGGACCTATAAATCTTGAAGGAAGGGGGAAAATATTATCTTTCTCAAATGAATGTTCAAACCTCTATCCAAGTGAAGATTAAGGGGAATATAAGGAATATGTAGAGATAAAAAGAAAGTTAGAAATGTTCTTAAGTTTAACCTTGATTAGGATGGAATGATAAGGTTTAAGAACTGTGAATGTGTTCCTTGCATACTATATTTGAAGAAGGAGATATTAAGGGAAACTCATAATTATTCATTATATATTTATTCTGTAAGTATGAAGATGTATAGGGATTTGAAAGAATACTTCTTATGGGTTGGTATGAAGAGAGATATCACAGAGTTTGTCTCTAAATTCTTAGTATGCCAATAAGTTAAGGATTAAAGATAAAAGTCTGAGGAGATGTTGAATCTATTACCTATACCAGAATGGAAATGGGATAAAATCACTATGGATTTTATCATTGGAATATCCAAAACCTCTAAAGAGATTAATTATATATGGGTGGTAGTTGGTCAACTTAATAAGTCCGTACACTTCATCGCTATCAAAGAATACTTATCTCTAGATCATATTTCCTAGATATACATTGAGGAAGTGGTAAGGTTGCATGGAGTACCACGTTATATTATATCATATCAGGATCTGAAGTTTACCTTAAAGTTTTGGTGAAGTATTCAGTAATAAATTGATACATAATTGAGTTTTAGTAGTGATTATCATCTTTAGATAGATATTTAGTCTGAAAGAACAATTCAAGCCCTATAGGATATGTTGAGATCTTTTTATCTCGATTTTAAAGGTCATTGGGATCAAAACCTTACTCTAGTTAAGTTTTCTTACAATAATATATTTCACTGAAGAATTTAGATGGAACTATATGAATCCATATATGGGAATAAATGTAGAGCACCAACATGCTAGGATGAAGTTGGAGAAAGAATGCTATTAGGACCCAAGATCGCTGAAGAAATGGTCGAGAATGTTAGACCTTTTTAGTAGCATATCAAGGAAAATAAAATTTACCTAAAATGTTATGCTAATAACTGACTAAATGATCTATAACTTGAGGTTATTGAAAAGGTGTTTCTATGAATCTCCCCCTTGATGAAAGTTATGAGATTCAAGAATAAAGGGAAACTAAGCCCAAGGTATATCGGTCCCTTTGAAATTCTTGATCGTATAGGGACAATAGCCTATTAATTGGAACTTACTACAAATATTTCTCAAGTCCATGATGTATTCCATGTATATCTATTGAGGAAGTACATACCTAACCCTTCACATGTAATGAAATCAAAGGTTATACTGCTGCTGCATGATATTTCTTATGAGGAACAACCAATGGAAATTATGAATCGTACAGAGAATGTTCTACGAAACAAGACCACTCAACTGGACAATGTTTTGTGGAGAAATCACCGGTTATAGTAATCTACATGGGAACTTATAGATATGATGAAGCATAAATATCCTAATATTTTTACCCAAATGATTAATTTCAAGGGTGAAATTCATTTTACGGGTGGTAGAATGTGACACCCGAGTTTTTATAGATTTTTTTTCAAATAAATAAATTTTTATTTATGTGTTTCATTTCACTAAATAAAACACTCCTTTCACACTAAAATGGATTTTCTTTAACTATAGGTAACACCGACTTGGTGTATGTTACATGAAAACTGAGTTTAAATGAAACATCATTTTATTGTTATAATTATTTAAAAGAGATTATTATAACCTATCCATTAAAATTATTAATATTAATAGTAATAACTAATTTTAGAGTATTTTTTATAATTTTTTTATATAAATATAACATAATTATAAATATAATTTTTGGTAACGTCTTTATATGATTAAAAATACTATTTTCTCAAATACACTAATTTTTTATGCCCTTCTATGAAAAACAATAAAATCAATTTTAAAAAAATTAAGAAACTTAATTTGATAAAATAAAATTTATTTTTCAATTTTTAATTTATAAATTATATTAAGATCAATTTTTTGGTTTTTTCTGAGAAACTACATTTTTGGACGAATAATGGAAAATGTTGAACTTTAATTCAAAACTACTTTTTCACCGAATTTATTTATAAGGTTAAATTATATTTTAAAATAATTTAATGGTTAAATTATATCATATTTTTATCAATTAATCCAATTTAGGTCATTATAATCAATTTTACTGTGAAATAGGGTATACAAACTTAGTAAACTTTTGGATGTTTGTTTCTTTAAAAACCCACAATGTTGCCCCGTCAGTAGGATTAAATTTAAATTAATTTTTACCACTTATGTGATTGTAATTTAGAAAAATTGATTCCATATTTGTAATAATAATACATTATAACATCTAATAAGTTCAACTTATTTTTTGACAAAAAATATACGTTAAAGTAATTAAAATTAATCACAATGATTCAGGTAAAATTAAGCTTAATAAGGGAGTAAACATTAATCTTAAGGATAAAAATGACCTATAAACTTTTACAAGAGCCATTTTATGGAAATATTTCGACCATATAAACACTTATATAGACTTTTTAACATTATTGGATCCACTTTAAATGAGAAAAATGTGGGTGGAATTCCTTTTCCAAAAATTTACAAGAGTGTCACTCCTCCTCCACTATAAAAAGTCCTTCTCCCCCCACTTCCTCACACCTATCAAGACACTTTTAATCGAAAAATATATACCAAAATATCTCTTAAAAATCCCTAAATTCCTCCTCAAATCCTCCCTTTTGGTATAAATCAATAGAAGGAATCCTTTTGGTGAAAACCAAATGGAGTTACCCGAATAACATGTAACATTCTTCCTCAACCACTTTTATGTTATTTCCATTATCCACCCACTAAAATATTCTTATTACATGATTGTATAAAAAATAAATTATCCTAAATATAATAGGATATATTTATTATAAGGGTTATTCCTACAATTATACACACTTCCATATAATGGGTATCAAATATACTGTTTATGTGTACGACAAACTACCACCTCATGAAACGACGATTGTTCATTTTTCCTTTACCGCATCTCATGGTGGAAATTATGATGGAAAATATGTTTATATATGTTATATATTATATTTATTATGTATTTAATCTTCATTATTCATTTTACAACATTTATCTTTATACTTTCCATTTTTGTAAATATGAAAATTTCATTTAAGAAAGTGTGGACCACCACCCCCTCAAAACGATGTGATTCATTCACATACTATATGGAATGTATTAAGGATGTGTTTAGTGAACTCATATGATATAATAATTATAATTTAATAATAATATACATACATATATATATACTTATATGTATTTTACTTTATTTCTTCCAATACGACCATAAAACGAAAACAACATTCATGCGTATGTACGACCTACCTTCTCCATGAATGGTGTATTCTATTTCATAATTATATATCCTATAGATTATTATAATAAAAATATAGTGAATATATATAATATTTATATCATGTTTTAAATTATGGAAATCATGATATAAGTATAAGGACCAAATATACAACAAACTGAGACACATGCGAAGAATAAAGTCGATATTACCCGAAGTGAAACCTTAATACAAAATCATTAAAAATAACCTAATATAAGGTCATAATCAAACCATATATGATATTATATATAATAATATGTTTATTTAAAATATTTATTAGAAAGTTATATTTATTATAGAGTATTTTTGAACTAGTATGACGAGATTTCGGACACAAGGTAATGGAATTTCATCAAACTTTTTATTTCCATGAGATACATGATTTATTCACAACCCATTCCTTTTGTGTGATGTGTATACCAACCATGGATGAATTATATTATTATTATACTTATATTATGGGTATTTACATATCCATTTGATGATATTTCTTTCATGGGGTTTATATTTTAAAAGTTACCAAATCAGTTAGTTAATTTTGTCTCAATTTTCCTTCTTTGAGACACATTCCATGTTATACACCTATATTTTTCCTTGGGGTGTATATAATACATTTGAAATGTTATATAATGAATATAATTATTTTTATTATATATCATGTATCATGTAATTTAATTTTCTTACATGGTGAGTATGGTTCAAAGTTATCAATTGCTAAGATTTTATTTAAATAATCTCATTGCTTTTTGAGATTGTTTATGATTATAATTCCTTTCACTAGTGGAAAGCCTACCTATACCAACAATTATTTCCCAACAGTTAGAAAAAACCATTGGGATAAAGAAAATATACGAACAATCCTATTAAATAATTGGAATAGATAATTTAAGTTGGGTTTTCCTAATGGTTTAACAAAGCCGTTGGGAAAGATAAATTTTACCTATGTTTTTTATTAACTGTTGGTAAAAAGAACTTAATTTCAGACTTTTTTTGGGCTCCCTCCCAATTTTTCATCCCCATGTGAACCCTCCATGGCCTCCGCCTCCCAGCCCCCAGCCCCTCTCAACTACCTCTCCTTCAGCGATGTCCCCCCTTCCCATATCTGTTCCCTCTCTGATGACGACATCCCCATCCCCTCTCAGCTCCCAGAAGCATCCCCCCCTCCCATCTCAGCTCCCTCCTTTAGAGACATCCCCCTCCCCTCTCAACTCCCTCTCCTCTGACGATGTTCCCTAGCTCCCTCTATAGTCACGTGCAAGACCCCCATGGCTGAAAACCCCATGTGACATCCCCCTCTCTTAGCTCCCTCCCATCCCTCTATTTCTCCCAAATTTATTGAGGGTTCTTGATCGGTACTTCTAGGCAAGGATAATCATTCATATTAATCATTCATTTTCTAGAGTTTTTGGTAGTGAACAACTCATGGTGTGATGAATTATTGGGAAAATTGTGTATTTTTTGAAAATATAGTTTTCCAAAAATGTAGGGTTATATTAATAGGTTGTAAAACATTCATTATAACAATGAATTCAATAAAATGTTCATGATTTCTTAAAAACCTCATATTTTATTCTATAGACCCCTATTAGACCTGATATTGTGTTGGATTGTTTTTGTTAATCATGATATATATGTGATGAGGTAGTATAGTTATTAATATGTGCAATGACATGGGTTAATTGGAGATGAGTGATGCTATATGAGATTTTATGGGTTATTGTGAAGAGTTTCTTTCCGTTTAATTGATTGGTTCATAAAACATAAGTTGGTGCTGCATATATTAAGTAATTGGAATTTGTAAAGAAAAACATTGGTCTCTGATTTCCGAGTTGGTTATTTGGATGACATTATCTATCAAAAGTGGGTATGTCTCTATTTACTATGAGTTTATTTTCTAATTGATCAATGTATTTATTAAACTGACCATGCAATAAACATTTACCAAAATACAAAAGCGCCTCATAAATCATATATAGACACTACACACCACAAGACACCCATAGAAGACACCCCGTAACATCTACTGATAGTTAAGGGGCTATTAACTTAGGAACTGAATTCGATTGGAACTCAAACCTTGAAAAATTCCCATTGCTGGTAGAAAATATACCTATACCTTCATTCTTAGTATAGTATAATGAAATGGTTTACAACCTCATGACCAAGTAGAACATCTGGTTTATGGACTGGTGCCCAACCAGGTTCAAGAGAAGGATCAACTACCGAACATTTATTGCGGTCCTTATGTGATTGTTTCCATAGTGAAGAGGGTTATGTGCACAATATTCAACTAAACTAATGTAACAGAGGTACATATTCATTGGATAAGTGTACTAGTCTGGTGTTTGAAACAACATTCTATATAAAAAACATAATGAAAAAAGAATATATTATTAAATGGAACTGTTTCACATTGCTTGAAGGAACATGATTTAACCAATAGGGCATTGTGGTTCTTATATATTGGGAGGTGACATGTATAGTCACAGGATACATGTATGTTTTTGTTTAGTTTTTATTTTATTTTATTTATCTCATTGGCCACTTAGGTATTTTACTACTTTCTACAGATGGAGGGTAGTGATGATATCCTGACTAGTTGATGTAGATCACTTGTATACTGTAATACCATGAGGTGTGAGTGTGAGGAAACATTAAAAGATAGAATAACCTTGGGGTATTTCATGAGATGGAATTGTTTTTCTAAAATATTATGTGGGAACATTTATGGAGTATTTTGGAGCATGAAATAACCCCAAGTGTCTCCATACAATGTATCATCCTCGCATGGGTTGGCCACTCACTTAATCCTATCAAACATATCATACTCTATCAACTCAGTCACATAGTCTAGACTCATATCTCAAGGATTATCCCATGCCTCGATGCACATCTCATAATCCAACTAGACAAAGAGGATTACTCATCTCATGATTGTCTTAGTCACAAAAGCACACCATGTCGAACCCATCTACATTCTTATCTCATCCACATGGGAATCCTCGAGGGTCCCTCAGACATGTCCTAGTCACTACTCACTGACCATAATCCTCATCCCACACACTATAGTATTCTCTCAAAATGTCGACCATTCCTTAATTATATTCTCAATAATTTGGTAAAGAACCTCATCAAAATCATTTATTATAACCCAGCCCCACTAACCTGGTTCCATCCTAAGATAAATCACACCAAGCCTTTTGGAATTATAGTTCCAATCTGTCCGACAATACCCAATACCCATGCTATTATCTCATCCTTCATCTCTTTAGTTAAACTCTTGAATCATTAAATGGAGTAAAACCTTTCATAATACATTTTATAGACTGAGAGGGACCATCCCACTTTAAGAACCCACCAAGATTCCAATCTATCCTCATAAGTATTTTCTTATCAAATGCGAGACATACAATTTCCACACCTATCACTACAAAGATGAATCCTCTTAGGAATATTTTACTTGATCTAAAACCTCATCTAGTTCATAAACATATCATCCCAATTATAATACATATGTTAGACCACTCTGTTTCGGTGCGGATGTGCGTCGGGTTTCTGTTCCGACGCTGTTCCGCCAGGACGCGTTCGCGCGTGCGCCCGTCGACCCGAGGGGATGGGCGCGCGGCTTGTGGCCCCGCAGTCCCACTTTCCAAGGGCGGGCGGCATCCGTCCCTTATTCAGGGGCATCTGCTCTTTGATCGAAACCGGGATGATGGGATGTCGGCTCCTCCTTCCGTGGACGTCTCCTCGGAACTCGTCGCCTAATCCGGGTCTCCCTCATAGATTTAAGAATGTTCGTGAATCTCGTTCCCGGCGCCATATCTTCATGGACACCGGTTAATTACGCTGCTTCCGCCCAGACGCTCCAAGGGGTCTGGTCGGGGTAGCAACCTGCGGTGAGGAGACCGGGTAGCTCTGGGTGTTGGGGGCGTGTCTTGACACTGCGGCTCTGCATATCTACCTTCCGTCCCTAATAGGGCTTTTCGAAGGCATGATGGCCTGAGGCATCCTATGCTGGGTACGGGGAACTGCGTTGCCTGAGGTTTTCCTCAGCTTCCCATGTTTAACACGGGGTATGCCGCGAGTTTAACATCCAGCGGGGATGGCATCAGACTGATCAACACGAGAAGTGGATCAGATGACAGAACCCCTTGCGAGGAACCTCCGACGCTGGGGCCAGCACATGGGTGGCTTCCCGAGTGAAGTGGAGTGGAATGAAATGGCATGACCCCACCGGGATGTGGCGGCCCGGGTAAGGATCAGGATGGATGATGGAGTGAAGAGCTTGGACCCCGTAGGGGCTTCCTACATACCGCGCGTTAGCGCGGATCAAAGTCAGCGTAGTTCGGATATACAGTTTAACGTCATGCTGGACGTTGGAAAGCCAACTCACGAGGAGGTCGAGGCTACCGGGCGGAGGATTGAACCGAACCACCTCGCACAGAGGGGGATGGAACGGCCGGGTGGATCACAGTTTCACGTCATGCTGGACGTTGTCAAGCCAACCCACAAGTAGGTCGAGGCTGCCGGGCGGAGGGTTGAACCGAACCACCTCGCACAGAGGGGGATGGAACGGCCGGGTGGATCATAGTTTAACGTCATGCTGGACGTTGAAGAGAGAGATAGAAAGAGGCAGTGGGGAAGCGCAATGGAGATACACATGTGCAGTCCCCCACAAGAGCGGATTCATAGGTGAATCGACGCGAATGTGAACCCGGAAGGGGTCCACTGATGGACGAACCGACGTGAATACGACTGGGACGACCAGGTGGTGGGCTTGAACCTCTGGGAGGCTTCCTACGTACCCTGTTTAGGAGACAGGGATCAAAGTCCACGTAGTTCACTCTGTTCGTAATACTCTGCCCCCGTGGGCGAAGGCCACTCCCATCCCGACATCCCTGCAGAGACGAGCGGGCGGGGGCCACATCCAAATCGGGAGGGGGACCCTGCGTGCGAGGCACGGGATCGGGCGATGCGGACGGTTTAACGTCTTGCCGGACGAGGTACAGTTTAACGTCGTGTGTTGAGGACGAAGATGCTTGGCAGTTTAACGTCTTGCAGCACGGACGTGGTGCAGTTTAGCGTCATGCATGACGAAAGTGCAGTTTAACATCATGCGGGACAGATGCTATACAGTTTAAGGTCTTGTAGCTCAGACGAGGATGCTTGGAAGTTTAACATCTTGTCGTGCGGACGAGGATGCTTGGCAGTTTAACGTCTTGTCGCGCGGACGAGGAAGCTGCCGCCGATGGGTCCGTGTCACTTCGCGCGAGCCTGGAGGGCCGCACGGGAAGACAACGCACGGTGCGGGCACCCAGGATGAAGATCATCGGGCGCCACGCAGGCGGGTACCCTCAGGGGGTCAAAGGGGCGACCTCGGCGGATTGCGCGCAAAAGAGAAGCTTGGCGCGCAATACCGCGGGTCGGCGCGCAAATGGACAGGCTGGCACGCAATTGGGCCAGCGCTTTGCGCGCGGGAGATGGAGATTGCGCGTACTGGGCTTCGGATAGCGCGCGGGGGCAACGACTCATTCTTTAACGAATGGCCTCTTAGAAAGGGGGGTGCGCGCAATCAGGCTGGATTGCGCGCACCCGGGGGCAATTGCTCGCAAGAGGCTTCTTTTGCGCGCGAAGGCCTTAGGGTTTAGAGTTGTTTCAATGGAAAGGAGCCAAGGGGATTGCGCGCGAAGGAGAACCCCGAGGCTTTCTTGCGCGAAAGAAAAGAGGTTACCTGAAGATCGGCATTGCGCGCGGAGTGGATTGGATTGCGCGAACGAGCGACTCTTCGAATTCCGGCAACCTTTTAAAACGTCGGGGGTCGCCTTATATTTATAGGCGACCCTGGGCGCGGTATCCGGTTCGCGGGCACGAAATCCTCTTCGCGGGCGCGGAATCGGGCCCGGCGCGCAAGGGAGTCGCGCGGGCCACGGGCGCGCAAAATTGCGCGCCGGCCCAGCGCATTGCGCGCATCCCGGGAGGTTTGCGTGCGGCGCTCCTACTTTGCGCGCGGTCTCCTAAAATTCCGCGCAAGGCCTCTGGGCCCTCCGAAACCTGCTTCCGACTCCAAATATGACCTCACTTTCCACATCCGGAGCTTCGTTTGGGGACAACGGACTTTTCCGGCGTCTACAAAAGCCCCCCCTCGGAATATGATCGGCGAGAGGTCGCAACGATCGGGTTCCGAGGGATACGCCGGAATGCCGAAGTCCTGGAAGGCGCGGGACTGTGGCGCACAAAAAGGGCGTCGGGCGTGAAATTCGCCGTCTCGGTCGCGCAAAGCGCTTTCCGCACAGTGCGGACACCCGGCCTCACCTATAAATAGGGGCCCTGGGTCCCCCGCACCGTACACTGGCCTTCCGCGCGATAAGCATTCAAGCTCTCGCGCGCGAAATTTCCCTTTCCGGCGCGGAATTCACCCGTTCGTCGCGCAAAACTTTCCGGATTTCGGCCTGTCTTTGCGCGAACACCCGGAGTTTTACGCGACGGACTTCCCAATTGCGCGCCGTCCACTAGGATTGCGCGCCACCTCTCAAACTTCTCTACCAGCCTCTTCCGATTCCGCACGCCTCATCCCTTAACCGACACGACTCCCGGAGCTTCTGAGATGGCCGCGATTCAAGGGAATGAGGGGGATGCCGCCATTCGCAGAGCTGAGATGGAGGCGAATGAGGTTTACGGAGCCAAGGAGATTGTTTCCAACAATCAATCCTTGTTCGACTTGCTGACGCCGGCCCAGAAGACATATCCGCTGTCGGACAACCTGCCGCTCTGGAACTTTGGCATCCTGGATGAGGTTCCGGTGCCAGGGTTCGAGGTTGATGCGCCACGGGCCTGGGTGACTCGGGAGGACGAGCTTCCCCGCTATAACATCACCAACAATGGGCATCCTGCCAGGGAGACCAGGCACTTAGATGTCTATGTCCTGAACCCGAGGACGCGAACCATCGCCGGGAGTGAGCCTACTGCGGAGAACTCTCCAGCCCTCTACTCGAGCACATATCTCCAGAGTGTTACTGACGACACCAAGGGCTGGCTGAAGGACTGGGACTTGCGGTCTGGGGGCAATTTCACCAGTGAGTGGGCCTGGGCGTTTTGGGTATGCCACACCTATGATCACTTCGCGGAGGAGCTGCGGTACATCGGCCTGTTTGAGGCGGTGTGGACGTCGCAATTCCACTTCTACCAGCAGTCCGAGCTCGGGCCGGAGCTGTTCACCCGCTGGTCTCCGGATACCAACACCTTCCATCTTCACCATGGGGAGGTTAGTATCGGTCTCTGGGACATCCACTGCATCGGAGGTATCCCGCTGGAGGGTTACCAATACGATGAGTTCCTGCCTCCGAGGAACACCTGGGGCGACAGGTCACAGACTCCCATCCTGACATGGCATCTGCTGGACCTGGCTACGGAGCGGCTCGGGGTCAAGGACTTCCACAAGGACATAGCCTACAAGGAGTGGTTCAGCCAGTTCTTGGAGCATGACCCCGCGGTCAAGATGCCAGGCAGGGGGAAGCGGTGCCCGACCGCGGCGCAGAGGAGCCGGAACGGGTCGTACTGGCGGGTCCTGGAGACGGGCGACTACCGCTCATGGGGGTACCGCGTCATCGAGGCCCGGGACCCAAATGTCCAGTACGCGGCGTTCCTGGACGCCTTTCTGAGTGGGTGGCTCCTGCCAGTGCGGGACGTGAGGATGGGCGTCTGCCCGGCGACACTAGCGATGGCGGGCGCCATGGCCGCCAATAAAAGATACAACCTCGGGGTCCCAGTGCTGGCTGAGCTGTACGCCATCCTGGGATGCATCTCGCGAGGGGGGTCGCCACGAAGGATCTGTGGGCCCTTTCAATTCTTCCACGGCTGGGTGGCTGCTCACCTTGGTGGGTACAGGTTTCCAAACGCCATCATTCCTCCGGGCAACGGCCTGCGACTCTCCCTGCTGAACATTGCGGGGGTCGCTCCGATGACCCTAAATGAGGAGGGAGTGAGGATTCGGATTGGTAATCACGCCAATTTCAACTTCATCCCGTTCCCCACTCCCGCTGGCCAGATGATCGACAACGGGCAGGGTCCGCTGGAGCAGCACGAGTACTTCCTGAACATGCGGGGCGGGGTGCTCGTGGCTCAGATCGACGGGAAGGTGATCTGCGAGCCCTACGTGCCAACCCGGTTCGCCAGGCAGTTCGGGTGCCTTCAACGGATGCCGAAGAGGGTATTCACTGCTGTCCGGGAGGAGACGAACCCTGGCGTCCTTCGCCAGATGTGGTTGATGTTCGCCGCTTTCGGCTCTGGCGAGGTCATCACTCTCCCTCCTACCGGGGTCGACGCAGGCTTGGAAACCGAGTACGCTAAACATTGGGCCATCGCGTACCCCGAGGGGCTTCTACGGAATCTAGTTCGGCGGCTCGAGGTCACCCGTGCGGAGACCGGGCGTCAAGGAAGGAGTCGAAGCGCCACCACACGGGGGAGAACGGAGGCGCGCCAAGCAGCGGAGCCGGCGCGGACAGGGACTTCGGCGGCGGGCACATCGCAAGCTGCCGCCACGACTTCAGCGCCCGGAGAGGGGGCACATGTGGTGGTCGAAGAGCGGCCCGGGAAGCAGGTAAGGCGTCTGCTCGAACCCTCCCACGATGCAGTCTTCCCAGCGCTGTGGTCGGCCTGGATGACTCTGCGGCAGTCACTGGGGACCGAAGCCATCTGGCGAAAGCTACTCAGAGAAGAAATCCACCTGCCAGAGGTCGGGTGCCTCCAGATCACCGACAGGGTGAACTTCCACCGGCGGTATGCATATCTGACGGCCATGGACGAGTACGCGCGCCAACGTGGTCAGCGTGCGGAGCCGTCCCTTCTGGTGAAGGTGATGCTCGGTCGAGAGCCTGCTCCAGAACAGATGCCGCCGGAGGGAGATGAGAGTAACGACGACTCCGAGGAAGAGGAGGAGACGAGGGAGGATGAAGGTTCTGAGGGAAGGTCCCATCAGGGGAGCCCGCGGGAGAGCGGCGATGTGGCCGGCTCTGACAATGTTGATGTCACTGAGCTCCTCGAGGTCCGCTTCTATCCCTACTCAACCTGCTTCATCCATTCTCTTATGCAGCCTCTAACCCACTTCTCCACCTTTCTCAAGAATGCGTGGATGTCGGTCAGGCATCCTCAGTAGGAGTAGGAGAGGCGCCAGCAGGACAAGGCGGGGGCCAGACACTCATCATTGAATTGACAAGCGCGGAAGGGTCCCCTGCTGCAATCGCTCCTGCGGCGGCCGGGATAGCGGAAGATGACGCTTTGGATTCCCGTAAGTCTCCTTAATTTACTGTTGGTGCTTGCCGTTGAAGATCCATGATTAACCGCGGCATGCCTTGCACAGTGATCTCAACACTGGAGGCTCGTCGGGCTGTCGAACCCGGGCCATCCACGAGTGGACCGGTGGCAGACATGCCGCCTGCTCCGGAACAGACTTCCCAAACCGAGCCGGCCCCAGCAGACGCCGGCGGTGCTGACATAGGAGAAAGGTCGGGGGCTGACGAGGGTGTCGACGCCGCTGGGGCGAGAGAAGAAGGTCGCCCAGATGTTGGGGAACCTACCCCTCGTGAGGACATCCCAGGGGCGAACCCTGCAGCAGACTTGCTGGCTGCCTTCCCTGCCTACCGGCCTGCCGACCCCGAGGAGATGGACGACTCGGACGCGGAGGCGGTCGAGGAGAGCCGGATAACGCGCCGCAGGGGGTGGAAGTGCATCCAGCGCTTCCTCAAGAGAGACCCATCGGAGTGGCTGGGGCGCATGGGATCGCTTCAAACCTGGCTGCGCATCCTGTGTGCCGGGGGAGCTGATGCTCAACGCCTCCATCTGACGGTCCGTGATTTCATGGACGAAAAGATGCGCGAGAGCCGCCGGCGTGCCGACGTCGCACAATGTCGAGACATGTCGGAGAGCACGCGGGCACTCCTCGTGGCAGAGCAGGAAGTCCGGCGCCTCGAAGGGCAGGCGGCAGAGAAGGAGGCCTTCATCGCGGCGTGCGCTGAGCTTGTGGAGCAACTAACGGCCCAGCTGGTTGACGCCCAGGTACAGCTGACGGAGGCGGGCCAACAGATGGTCACACTTCAAGTCGAGCGGGAGCGTGCACAGGCCAGAATCAGCGAGCTGCGTGCTGCGACCGCCGACGAAGAGAGGGCACGCAGAGAGCGAGAAACAGCTCTGGAGGCCGCCAGCCAAAGGGTAGCGGCATTGGAAAGACTCATTCAGCACGCTGATCCCTAGGGGCTTTGTTTTTGCCATTCCCATAACATTTTGCTTCCGCTACTCAATACTTCGATCCATTTGTATGAATCACCATATTTATCTGCATCTTTTGGCTTAACATGCTCAACCACAATTCATTGTCTCGCGGGAGCGTTAACCAAGCTTCAGGCTAACATTCTCAACCACAATTCATTGTCTCGCGGGAGCGTTAACCAAGCTTCAGGCATCCATAATTGGGCCTGGATTTCTAAAGAAAAGAGGGAGATCATTCCTAGGAAAGGAGACCTCAAGCCTAATCAATGTATCATCCCCCCAACTTGTTTCGACACACGAGCGGGACAACGCTAGGGGCGTTGAGATTTTATCCGAACATAGGGAAATGAGAAAGGGTGAATCGCGTGTCCCAAATTCAGAAATCCACAACGGTCGACCATCCAGGAAATGCCCAGGACGGCAAGCGGACAATGGATCAATCGACCATACTACTGCAATAGACGGACCGAAGGTCATCATTCATATTGCAGGAGGCGGATCACATGTCATCATCAATGCCGCTTTGGGGGTTCCTTCAGGCACAAGGGTGGAAATTTAGATCAACATGGAATGCGAAGCGTGGGGCGAAGTGATGATTTGTTCGGACAGAATCCAACGCTCCCAAAATTGCGCCACCGTGGGGAAAGCATATTAGGCGGATGCACTAATCTGGCCGTGAATCACCCCAATTCTCAGACAGAACCCCTTTGACGAGGAAACTGTCGCTTCCCATCATTGCGATGGGGCATCCCGAGCTGAATCGGGGAGAATATCACAACTGCACCACTCTACCAGAAGCCAGGCCAGACGGCCGGCGACGAGGAGGGGCGGGACTTAGCGATCCCTGAGGCTGGACCCGAGTCGAGATGCCCAGGCGTTCCTACGTACTCCATTAGGCTGGAGATCAAGCCACACGTAGTTCTGAAAGTGCAGTTTAACGTCATGCAGGACGTAGAACCCCGATTAGGGAGATCTTAGTTTAAAGTCGTAGAGCTCGGACCATAGGGGCAGATCTTAGTTTAAGGTCTTAGAGCTCGGACCATAAGAACCTCAAAGTACGCCACACCGTGGTCCTATCCCCTGGATATGCGAAGACACACTGAGGGATAGTGTCAAGAGCGTCGAGATTTTGCCTGGTCAGAATGGGAGGTGGAAAACGTAATGTGAATCATGCGGCCATTCACTCAAGGACTGGGGGCACCGGCGTGACGATATTGGAGTACTGCCGACCGTGGCAGAAAAGCAGCATCAATATCGCACTGACCGTTGATGGAATGAGGCAGAAAACGAGCATCAACCGCTCAAGTGCAGGATTCATATCGATTTGCTGCCCGAGGCCCTTGGGGGCACCAGCCCGAGTCGGTGGGAGAGCACTGAGGCATTGTGTCCAGACCGTTCACGGGGGCTCCACCCAGGGCGTAGGCGATGGGTCCGAATGAAAGGGAGCACGAAGCCTAAAAATGGAAGGAACCTGAACAAGCTGAACCTGACCCTCCTGGCAATAAACCAGAGTACTCTTGACACCAGTGGACCACTACAAGGGGTCGCGGGACACGCCTTGAGGGTGACCCGAAGGCGGCGGATTCCCCAGAGAAGGGGGAATCTCTAAGAGGTGGGGGGCTGGACCCGAAGTTTCAAACATCCGGGCGTTCCTACGTATCCCATAAGGATGGGAATCAAGCCACACGTAGTTCTTGAAGCGCGGCGCAACACAATCGGGCACCAGCGCGGGGAGGGGTGCGGGTCTGACCCTCGCACACAGAAGAAGCGGCATTTGATATTTCTTGTTTGTCCTTAAAGGTGGATGGTTTTTCTTTGTGCAGCGACATGCATGTGATTAAGAAATCCCTGGTGTCGCCACAATAATCAAGCCATGAAAGGCATTGATGAATGGCGTGGTTATTAACAAGCGCCCAACGTGAGTGTCCTCTGAAGAGAACATCACAATGCAGTGCCGTTTCTTGTCGGGCGGCCAAGACGATCACAGTTTACGGTCATGTGGTAGGACCAGACAACAAAATTTAAGGTCGTGTGGTTCGGACCATGGAGGAATCCGCTCATTGCGATACGGCGGACCCAGCGGAGGTGGGAACATACCCAGCCCTGCGGTCACGCACGATTCCAGGAGAAGGATCCTGGGATAGGGGCCTGCGTATGTCTATCACCCGAGGGGCAGAGATGCTAGCCTCCAGCTATACTGGGCCCAGAACGCGATTGTTCGGGTGACTCCTTCCTCCTTATGGGGACGAGGGTCCAGCTACACATGGCCCTTAGGGAGGACATCAGCATATATCCTTGGTGCTCAGATCGTGGGAGCCTCGAAAGACACCATTACCCTGGTTGGCCTGCCTAACGTGTAGAGGTGTACTGAAGGTCAGTATGAAGAGAGGTGTCGAGATTCCACTACAACGCACAGAGGCGGAGTGTGATGAGGACTGCGCAGCCAATGTTCAGAACCTGAAAGAGCCGACATGGCGATCAAGGATGTCGCTGACCATATTCGCAACACAACACCCGATCGCGTCAGCCTAGGATGGGGCAAGAAAACGAGCATCAACCGCTCAAGCGCATGATTCATATCGATTTGCGGCCCAGGACCCGCCGGTAAATCAACCCGGAGCGGTAGGAGAGCACTGAGGCATCGTACCCAAACCGCTAACGAGGATCCCTTTGAGTGAAGGCTCGAACCAGAGGAAACGCGAGGCCCGACAAGCAACACAGGACTTGTCGGGATTGAATCCGACACCACGGGTCATAGACCTGAGTACTCAAAACATGTTAACAGATCACCGGAAAGGGTCGGAGGACTCACCCTGAGAGCAACCAAAAGACGGCAGATCCCCGTGATCAACCAAGAGATGGGGCTGGACCTCAAACACAAACGTCCAGGCGGTCCTACGTATCCCATAAGGATGGGAATCAAGCCGTACGTAGTTCTTGGGAGGCAGTTTAACGTCATGCAGGACGATGAGGGGTGTGAGGTAGTCCCACACACGGGGGAGGCGTACGGCGCGGCCAGTAGACCGATGTGAATGAGGACATAATCCCCCGCTCACGCCACACGCCTCGCACAAAAAGGAGGCGAACTTGGGCCAGAGGCCCAACGCGGGATAGAGATTCCCGGGAAATGGGGCTGGGCCTGAAACATGAATGTTCAGGCGGTCCTACGTATCCCATAAGGATGGGAATCAAGCCGCATGTAGTTCTTGAGAGTCAGTTTAACGTCATGCAGGACGAAAAAGTAAAGGGGGGAGCAGAGGGCATCCCCGAACGTGGGGGGCGTACAGCGTGGCGAGCAAACCGACATGAATGAGGGCATAGCCCCGCGTTCACACCATATTCCGCATACCCAGAGGCACCTGGGCCAAGGGCCCGAGATGGGATGGAAATTCCCGAAGGATGGGGCTGGGCCTGAAGCATGAATGCTCAGGTGGTCCTACGTATCCCATAAGGATGGGAATCAAGCGGCACGTAGTTCTTGAAATGCAGTTTAACGTCGTGCAGGACGAATGCTGAACAGTTTAACGTCTTGTAGCTCAGACGCGGTGCAGTTTAGCGTCATGCGGGACGAAGATGCTTGGAAGTTTAACGTCTTGCAGTGCGGAAGAAGTGAACTCAGGCAAAGTACTGCTTGAGGAACCTAGCGTTGGTGGAAGGAGTGACACGCTCACCATCCATAGTTGCCAGGGAGTACGTGCCATTGGGATAGACCTTGTGGATGACAAAAGGTCCCTCCCACTTGGGCTCCAACTTGGGCGGCTTCCTGCCGGGGATCATTGGCGCTCTTAGGGCTAATACCAGGTCACCCTGCAGGAAGGAGCGGAGGCGAACCTTCTTATTGAAAGCTCGAGCCATTCTGCTTTGATGCCTCTCGAAGTTGTGCAAAGCGCGAAGTCTATTCTCATCCAGTGCTTCCAACTCGACTAGACGGGCTTCAGCAGCTCTGTCCGGCGCGTTCTGGTCATAGACCGCAGTGCGCAAGGACGGTAACTGGATCTCGATGGGCAGGACGGCCTCAGCTCCATACACCAGGGAATAAGGAGTCATCTTGGTGGAATTGCGAGTCGTCGTCCGGTATGCCCAGAGGGCGTTGGGGAGCTTGTCCGGCCAACTTTTCTTGTTCTGACCAACCATCTTTTGCAGAATGTTAGAGAGGGTTTTGTTAAACGCCTCAATCTGTCCATTCGCCTGCGCATGATAGCGAGATGTATGGTTCGAGCGAATGTTGTACTTGGCGTACAACTTCTTCAACTCGGCTGCTGGGAAATTGGCTCTGTTATCCCTGAGGATAGCGTGAGGCACTCCAAATCGATAAATGATGTTGAAGGTCACGAAGTCAGCGATCGAACAGGATTTGACCTCTCTGAGCGGAATCGCCTCTGCCCATTTGGAGAAGAAGTCCGTGGCGGTCAGAATGAACCGGCATTGGCGAGCCGTCGCCGGCGGGTAAGGTCCCACAACGTCCAGACCCCAGACTGCAAAGGGCCAAGAATACCTGGTGGTATGGAGAGGCTCCGGCGGCCGATGCACAAAGTTCGCATGAACCTGGCACGCATGGCACCTCCTGGCATACTCGATGCAGTCATGGATCATGGAGGGACAGAAGTATCCCAAACTCCGAATCTGGTGGGACAGCTTCGGCCCAGTCTGGTGGGCACCACATGAACCAGCATGAACCTCTTGCGTGACTCGTGGGATCTCCACTCCCTGAAGGCAACGGAGGAGAACACCATCAAATCCGCGTCTAGAGAGGATCTGCTCCAGGTCGGGACTGCTATGGAGGACAAACTGCGATGCGTGGCGTCGAACTCGCTCGCGCTCGGCCCGATCCGACGGGAGAATGCCATGTCAGAGGTACTCAACCAAAGGCACCCTCCAATCAGAGGCTGATTCGACTTCCATATCTGGGGTACTTGGGGCTCCGGGCGCAGGGGCAACCGTGGTGAGATTACTTACCAACGGGCCACGATCTCCCTCCGGGATAACGGGAGCGATGAGCCTGCGGTGCGTCACGCGGATGATCAGGTCATCCTGTTCAGGCTCTGCTAGTGACGCAGCAAGGCTGGACAAAGCATCTGCTCGACCGTTCTGCGACCGGGGAATATGGACAATTTCTGGCCGAGAAAGGAACCGGGCCATCAGAAGGAGGGTGCACTCCAGCAATGGCACAAGTTCCGGCTTCCTGACAACATAGTCGCCATTGATCTGCCTAATGACCAGCTCGGAGTCCCCTTTCACACACAGATGGGGCACGTCGATATCGAGAGCTAACTCGAGGCCAATGATGAGGGCATGGTATTCCGCCTCATTGTTGGTACAGCCCTCTGACAACAGGAAAGAGTATGGCAGCACAGCTTGCTCCGGGGTAATGAAGACGATACCCAAACCCACTTTGTTGAGCTTAGGAAAATCGAGTCTTCTACCGGTGGGGCTCCGGGAGGCACCGTCAAAGTGCATCTGCCAGCATGGATCGGCATGATCGACCGATAGAATGGCCTCATCAGGAAAGCCTAGATCCAGCGGCTGATCCGCGGATGTCGGGTGAGTAGCCAGAAAGTCTGCCAATGCTTGCCCTTTGATGGCCTTCTGAGACACATACCTGATGTCGAACTGCTGGAGAATCACAGCCCACCGCGCTAGACGGCCAGTCAACATAGGCCGGCTCAGGATATACTTCAACGGGTCTACCCGAGAAACCAACTGTACCTCATGGTGCTGCAAGTAGTGTCGTAATTCTTGTACGGCAAATACGAGCGCCAGGCAGCTCTTCTCGATGGGGGAATACCTGACTTCCGCATCGAGGAGCATGCGACTGAGCTAATAGAGGCTATTCTCTGTTCCGTCGTTGTTCTTCTGGGCGAGAAGGGCACCCAGGGACCGTTCCAGGGCAGTCACATAGAGGACCAGCGGCTTCCCGGATACAGGCGGCATCAGAACCGGAGGTTGAAGCAAGTACTGCTTGATTTCCTCAAAGGGGGTCTGACACTCTTTATCCCATACATAGGTGGCGCCTTTCTTCATGAGCCGAGAAAAGGGCTTACACTTGCCGGCCAGATTCGCGATGAATCGGCGTATATAGGCTAAGTGGCCTTGGAACCGTTGCAGTTCCCGGATGTTACCTGGGGGAGGCATCTGGCTAATCGCCCTGATCTTCTCTGGGTCGATCTCAATACCCCGGTATCTTACCACAAATCCAAGGAACTTTCCGGAGGTGACCCCGAAGGCACACTTCAACGGGTTCATCTTCAGGCAGCGAGACCGGAGGAAGCCGAACACTTTCTCATGATCTTTGAGATGGTCCTGACGCCGACGCGATTTGACTACCAAGTCGTCGACGTAGCATTCCACCAGTGTGCCGAGGATTGGCTTGAATATGCGGTGCATCACCCGTTGATAGGTGGCACCTGCATTCTTCAGGCCGAAGGGCATGACCTGGTAACAAAAGATACTTTGGGGGGCCCTGAAGGCAGTGAACTCCTCATCCTCAGGGGCCATCCAGATTTGGTTTTATCCGGAGTATCCATCCATGAAGGAGAGGGCTTGGAACCCTGCCGTGGCGTCAATCAACAGCTCTGTCACTGGAAGGGGAAAGTCATCCTTCGGACAGTGGCGGTTGAGATCGCGGAAGTCGATATAGACTCTGATCTGCCCGTTCTTCTTCCTGACCGGCACAATGTTGGCCAGCCATCTGGGGTACTGAACTTCCCTCACGAAGTTGGCTTTGATAAGCTTGTCAACTTCGACCTCAACCATGGCACCGTGGGATGGGTGCATCTTCCTGGGAGGCTGCTTGAACCCGCGATGGTTCGCCGGGAGACCAAGGCGGTGGACGGCTACCTGAGGATCTAGCCCCAGCATCTCGTCATAGCCCCAAGCGAACACATCACGGTGCTGCCTGAGAAAGTCCACGTACTGCTGCCGCTTCTCAGAGGGCATGGCGGCACTGACCAATGTGGGTCTTGGGTCTGCTTCGGTCCCAAGGTTCACCTGTACTAACTCATCGACCGTGGCGGAGATGCCCTCCTCAAAGGCTGGGGGTGCATCTTCCACGTCCTCTCCACTCGGGGAGGGATCGTCCACGGGAGAGACTGCGTTGGAAACTGAATTAGGGCCACCAGATCCTGCTGGGCCGCTGGTGCTGGCACGGGCGGTCGCGGTCATCGCATCAGGAGACTCACAGGCCGTCGAGACCATGGCTACGTCCAACCGATGGATCGGGAGGACGTAAGCGTCATCCAAACTTGCCTAGGGATCACTTGCAACAGCGACAGGCTCAACCTCACCTGCCAGGATCTGCTTATCCTTGCTCTTGTAATAGTCCGCGTCCAGATAGCGGGCTTCACATGAGGCAAAAGGAGAGGCATCTCCCTGAAGCACGCCCACTCGACCATTAAGGGAGTATTTGAGGCATTGGTGGTATGACGAGGGAACCGCCGCATGAAGGTGGAGCCATGGCCTACCCATCAATGCGTTATACGCAGTGTCCTGAGAGACCACCATGAATTCGGTGTTGGAAACCAAGTCACCGAACTGGGTCTTCAAACGTATCTTGCCGACCGGAGTTTTCTCGGTGCGGTTGTACCCCTGGATCCTGAGGTCGGAGGGAATCAAGTCATCCTCAGACAACCCCAATCTCCGGAGCGTCCGAGTGGGAATCAGGTTGATCCCGGACCCCGTGTCGACAAGACTGCGCCGGACTTCAAGGCCATTGAACTGGCCAGTAACATACAGCGGACGAATGTTCCCCAGTATAGGAGGGTCTTCATCCTCACCAGAGAACGAGATAACTGCCTGACATTCGGCATCCTCAATCGTTTCGGCGTGAAAGGCCTCTGCAGCCGCAACCTCTGTCTCAAACTGGAGGGGGCTCTTTAGGGCTTCAGCGAGCGCCTCACGCATCTCAGGTGACATGCGCAGAGCCTCAAGGATGGAGAGCCTTGCTGGGATGTCGGCCAAGTGCTTCAGGACATCATACTTTTTGGCCAAGCGCGAGCCCCTGGTAGCAGGAGGTTGCTCCGCGGTTGGAGCCATGATGGGCCCTGCCGGTTGGACCGGCGGCCGACTGGTGCTTGGCGCATCTCGCTGTTCATTGGATGAAGCCCAGGAAATGGTCACCGTACTGGGGCCAGGAGGCCGGGATGGACTCGTGGCAGGACGGAGCTGGTCGCCGCGCGGCTGAGGCGGTTCTGCCTGGTCCCACACCACAAACAGTGGCGGAGGCGGATCCTTCATCCCCGGATGGGGGGGCTGCGCACGCTGAGCTCGGTTTTGAGCCTGCTGCCTAGTCTCAGTGGCGTGCACGTCCTGGCTGGAGGTACCAACTGTCGTGCCCCAACGACTCCTGTTGTTGCGGTTCCTCCGACGGTGGCGACGACCGGGGACGCTAGGGAGGTCCACCTGGTGTTCTTCAACGTCGGGAACCGAAAAGGGATTTACCAGCTCGACGGTATTAACCGAAGCATACCCAACACTGTCGTCGGACGAATCATTCATCACCGGGCGGATCCGACGAGGGACCCCCATCTCCGGGGGCATGAAATCACCGAGAGTGCGGGATAGTGTCGGAACTGGCGGGGCGCGCCCTTCCTTCTTGCGCCGCCGCCGTTTGCTCTTCTCGGAGGAGGCAGGCTGGGACGACAATGCCGAAGCAGCACCCGTAGATTCTGGGGGCTCAGGCTGATTCAAGCGCGCACGGATGATTCCATGGGTGCGAATGATCGTTTTGCGGGCCATCCAGTTATTATACTTCTGGGATCCGCGGTCGGAGACCAGCTGCCATCCGTCCTCGTTGCCACTATCGTCATTTGATCCCACGAACACACCCGCCACATGTGCTGGAGCTGGGCCCAACCTGATTACATTTTTGTTAATCTGGTCTTGGATCCAATCCTTAAACACGTAGCACCGCTGGATGGTGTTCCCCAGGGCCCGATGGTAAGGGCAGTAGCGGGGGTTATCCGTGAGATGCGCCTCCTCTGGCCTCCAACACTCAGGCAGTCGCACAATCCTCTGCTCCAGGGCGCTCCGGAAATAACCGGGGACCTGATCCTCGTGAAATGAGTAAGTCAGGTATCGCGGGCCCCTGGGAGCGTGGTCTTGACGAGGGGCTGGAGGGGACTGCCGAGGAGGTGGACCCTGATTATCTCGCCTGGGTTGTGGCGGTACATTACGCGGAGGGGCCGGCCGGTTCTGGGGCTGCCGCTGCTGGGCCGGGAACTGAGCCCGTGGAGGCGGATTCCTGTGAGGCTGTGGAGCTGGCCTCGCCGGCAGCAGCTCCAACGGCCTGGGGGCCTCTATCTGGGCAACAGCAGCGGGCTCAGCCCTGCTGACTCTCCTTGCAGGAATCATAGGAGGCAGCGGGTGTGCCTGACTGGCCTGTTGCAGGGCTTCCTCAAGACGTTGAGCTTTGTCTGAGAAGTCCCTGAAACCTCCGGGGTAATTCTGAGTGATCAAGGAAGGGACCAGCTCGGTCTTGACGTTCCCGATGCACATTGTCAGCAACTGCTCCTGAGTCAATGGCATGTCAAGGGAATACGTGAGACCCTTCCATCGGGCGACGAAGTCCGCGACTCGCTCATCAGGCCTCTGCTTGCACTTGAAGAGTTCTGCGATACTCGTCTACCGGGTCGTGGAACTGAACTGGTAGAGGAACTGTCTACGAAGGTCCTCCCAGCTAGTTATCGACCCGACGGGGAGCTGGCTGTACCAGACAAATGCTGGCCCTTCCAGTGTCTGGACAAAGCAGCGAAGCTTAGCGGCCTCCTGCTGCGCCGGAGTTCCCAACATAGGCCCGCACCTCAAGTTGAAATGGGCCAAATGCTGTGGCGGATCTCCAGTCCCGTTGAAGGGGGAGAAAGTGGGATTCCCGAATCCCGGAGGTGCCGGCATGTCATCCACCCATGCTGGGTATGGCTTGCCGTCCGGTGGGATCGCCACTTGCCGAGTCTCCAAGGCTTCCAAGCGGGCGATGAGTGCCGCCATCGGATCGTCCGGACATGGGTTCCAGTCCTGGCGAGGATTTCTAACCACGAGCGCATTGCATGGACCTTCAATCGGGTCGTCGAACGGGTCGTCGAACTCGGCAGCTCGTGGGATGGCGGGCGGAGCGGCCCTTGGGGGGGCGGGAGGAATCCGAGCGGGGTCTCTCAGGTAGTCACGCCGCTCGGGAGGGTGTGGTGAAACATACCGCGCCCTCTTGCCATAGGCAATGGCCTCTTTCCTGTCGGCGAACACGGCATAATCACGGTTGCCCGGGAGAGCCTCATCGAGGGGTGGTTGTTCTTGTCCCTGCTGTCCTGGCCTAGGATCACCGTAGTTAGGCCGCCGTTCTGCAGCGCGCTCGGAGAGGAGCTGGTCAACTAGCTTCTTCTGCTCGGCGAGCTGTTGACGTAGCGTAGCATTCTCGGGATCCTCGTCCGCCCTCTGCATGGAGGCAGATGGGTCGGCGGGCTTTATAGCCTCGCTGTGCTCTTTACCTTTGCTGACGTTTCGGCTCAACGTCAGTGCTTCAGTGGGTGCGGGGAGACCCAGGAGGCTCCTCTGGTGACGAGTAACCCTCACTGACGGATCCAACGATGGCTTGTCTTCGGGGGGAGAGCCCCCGCCGAGAAGTTCCAAGTCGTTCCCCTCTCCCGACAGGTCAGCCATATTGACTGTTTCCGTCCCTGGGGATATACCCTCAGGGCCACCCAGTGAATCGGGCTGTCGGCGAATCGCACTGAAGCATAGGGCAGCGTACTGCCCCCATCCACGGATATACACGTGGGGAGTGGCTTCCTCGATAACCTTGCGGAGTACTTGAAAACACTCAACACATCGTTGTTGGAGGGCCTCGTGGTGCTCAAATGACCCGGGGTGCCGAACCGCGGGGAGCGTGGCCAAGTCAATTTTACGGAACTGCTCACCAATATCTTCCAGGTGCACTTGACTCCCGGGATATGACATTTGTAGGCGGTGAATACGGGAGTGAGTCTCCCGGAGAGTTCGGCGAAAGCATTCAAACTCATCCGGGGTGAGCGATTCGGGTGCATCAAAGTCCGGTCCTGCGACTGGCCAAAACTTCTCAGGGAAGTGGCCCTCTGCAAGGAAGGTCCAGAAGCTCCACGACTCAAACTCGGGACCCAGGTCTCCTTGGTCCTCTTCGACGACGGGGAATGGACGGGGAACCGACAGTGGTGCCGAGGCGGGCCGCTGGGCCGGCGGGCTGGCCGGCGGTGAATACGGCGAGCAGGCCGACTGGCCTCCATATCCCGGGCCTCCCTCTGAGGGTTGCGGTGCCCCAGCTACCACATCACGATAGGAAGGGCCGGTGAGCGAATTTCCTGCCGTAGCATCGGTGCTCGCCGAGGGTGCACTGGATCGTGGTTCGACCGTCGGTCCCTAGAAAAATTCTCCGGCTTCTCCGATCGAGGCAGGAGGCGTTTCCGGAGGGGCCGGTACCAACCGCAAGCTTGATCCTTGGGGGTCTACCAGGCCCTCGCTACTCCGGATATACCTTCGGAGAGAAGCGGGGATCATATCGATCTCGCTCTCAGGAAGTACGAGGCTGACGTGTCGCATTCCTACCCCTGCCCCTGACTGGCGGGATTGGGGGGAGGGCTCTATCGCCGAATCATACTCCGCCTCTGTATCAGAGAAACGAACCGGTCGGATCTCTGTCCGGAATTCCGTAACATTCCTCCCTCTATGTCGACGCCTCGCCTTCCTGCCCCTGGGTGGTTCTTCGGGGCATGGCTGATCTTTGTCCTGGTGTCCTCTGGCCGCACCGGTGCTGGGGCCAAGAGGACTGGAAACCAAGGTGCGAGGCGCACCGGGATAGATATCGAAGGGGACGCGGGGAGAGATGATTCCAGGCAGGCCTCCGGGCCGGGATCGGAAGGTGGGATGACCCATGTCTCTTGGATCGGCCACACGGAGTAAACCCTGCTGGTGAATAGCGCTACCGCGAGGTGGTCCGCGGTGGCTATTGCTTGTACCCACAACCGGGAGAGTCAACCCAACCTGCCTCTGGGGCGGTCGGGGCCTCGATCCAGGTCGGGCATAGAAGTGCCCCTTCTCAGGATGCGCAGGGGCCTGGTGACTAGAGCCAGCAGTGACTTGGGCCAATGCGGCCGCTGTTGCTAGGGCCCCAAGGTGGGCGTCCCCTTCCGCTCGTGCCCGACGTTGGCGTCGGGATAGACGAGTCGGGATCAGCGGCGCAGGCAGGTGGAGAGCCCGTTCTTCGACTTGAGAGGCCTATCGGCGGTGTCGATGTGGCCTAGCAGGAGCCCTGATCGCGGATCCCTGGAGCGAATCTCGGATAGGGTGGTCCCGGGCATCTTCCACCTCATCCGCATAGGGAAGAGAGCTGTCGGAGCGTTCCGGGGATAAACTCCCGAAGCGGTTGGACGTCGAGGTAGGCAGCGGTGCCTCCCTGCGCGGCCCTCGGGGGCGGCGTTGGTGGCGAGGTGCAGCTTCCTCGAGGTCTAGGCGAGCCATGTCCCTGGTGGGTATGACTCCCTCTTCCTCATATCTCCGCACCAAGTTGTTGATCACCCTTCTCTGGATGACCTTCGAGGGGGAGAGAGGGCGTGGTTGTCCCGCAGTTGCGGCTGCTGGGACGGCTGTGGAACGGGCGGGACCGCGCGGAGTAGCCGCGTCGGTGTTTCCCCTACCCCTACGCCAGTGGGCGGGCGGTGATCGGGCATTGGATCGGACGACCTGATTCCTGAAGATAGGGAGAAGAACCCATTAAAACTGACAGGAAAAGGAATCGACTACCAATCATTAGTGCCACAATTTCTTCCGTGGGGGAAACCCAGGCCATCGACGTCGTGAGACGGAGTGCCCGATTTCCCCTCCCAGCCCCTGGCGGGTCCCGTGCCCCGGTGCTGAATGCTCGGCCGGGCAACATGCCAATCTTCCAACACCTCTGAAAGCTATCGTTCTTCGTATTGAGGAGAATAGATTCACGTCGGGTTCACCATTTTTCTGTTTCGGTGCGGATGTGCGTCGGGTTTCTGTTCTGACGCTGTTCCGCCAGGACGCGTTCGCGCGTGCGCCCGTCGACCCGAGGGGAAGGGCGCGTGGCTTGTGGCCCCGCAGTCCCGCTTTCCAAGGGCGGGCAGCATCCGTCCCTTATTCAGGGGTGTCTGCTCCTTGATCGAAACCGGGATGATGGGATGTCGGCTCCTCCTTCCGTGGACGTCTCCTCAGAACTCGTCGCCTAATCCGGGTCTCCCTCATAGATTTAAGAATGTTCGTGAATCTCGTTCTCGGCGCCATATCTTCATGGACACCGGTTAATTACGCTGCTTCCGCCCAGACGCTCCAAGGGGTCTGGTCGGGGCAGCAACCTGCGGTGAGGAGACAGGGTAGCTCTGGGTGCTGGGGGCGTGTCTTGACACTGCGGCTCTGCATATCTGCCTTCCGTCCCTAATAGGGCTTCTCGAAGGCATGATGGCCTGAGGCATCCTATGCTGGGTACGGGGAACTGCGTTTGCCTGAGGTTTTCCTCAACTTCCCATGTTTAACACGGGGTATGCCACGAGTTTAACGTCCAGCGGGGACGGCATCAGACTGATCAACACGAGAAGTGGATCAGATGACAGAAACCCTTGCGAGGAACCTCCGACGCTGGGGCCAACACATGGGTGGCTTCCCGAGTGAAGTGGAGTGGAATGAAATGGCATGACCCCACCGGGATGTGGCGGCCCGGGTAAGGATCAGGATGGATGATGGAGTGAAGAGCTTGGACCCCGTAGGGGCTTCCTACGTACCGCGCGTTAGCGCGGATCAAAGTCAGCGTAGTTCGGATATACAGTTTAACGTCATGCTGGACGTTGGCAAGCCGACTCACGAGGAGGTCGCGGCTACCGGGCGGAGGATTGAACCGAACCACCTCGCACAGAGGGGGATGGAACGGCCGGG
Source organism: Viscum album (assembly GCA_963277665.1). Lineage (NCBI taxonomy): Eukaryota > Viridiplantae > Streptophyta > Magnoliopsida > Santalales > Viscaceae > Viscum > Viscum album. The sequence continues at coordinate 377,211,966 of OY728119.1, forward strand.
TGGATCACAGTTTCACGTCATGCTAGACGTTGGCAAGCCGACCCACAAGGAGGTCGAGGCTGCCGGGCGGAGGGTTGAACCGAACCACCTCGCACAGAGGGGGATGGAACGGCCGGGTGGATCACAGTTTAACGTCATGCTGGACGTTGAAGAGAGAGATAGAAAGAGGCAGTGGGGAAGCGCAATGGAGATACACATGTGCAGTCCCCCACAAGAGCGGATTCATAGGTGAATCGACACGAATGTGAACCCGGAAGGGGTCCACTGATGGACGAACCAACGTGAATATGACTGGGACGACCAGGTGGTGGGCTTGAACCTCTGGGAGGCTTCCTACGTACCCTGTTTAGGATACAGGGATCAAAGTCCACGTAGTTCACTCTGTTCGTAATACTCTGCCCCCGTGGGTGAAGGCCACTCCCATCCCGACATCCCTGCAGAGACGAGCGGGCAGGGGCCACATCCAAATCGGGAGGGGGACCCTGCGTGCGAGGCACGAGATCGGGCGATGCAGACGGTTTAACATCTTGCCGGATGAGGTACAGTTTAACGTCGTGTGTTGAGGACGAAGATGCTTGGCAGTTTAACGTCTTGCAGCGCGGACGTGGTGCAGTTTAGCGTCCTGCGTGACGAAAGTGCAGTTTAACGTCATGCAGGACGGATGCTATACAGTTTAACGTCATGTAGCTCGGACGAGGATGCTTGGCAGTTTAACGTCTTGTCACGCGGACGAGGATGCTTGGCAGTTTAACGTCTTGTCGCGCAGACGAGGATGCTGCCGCCGATGGGTCCGTGTCACTTCGCGCGAGCCTGGAGGGCCGCACGGGAAGACAACGCACGGTGCGGGCACCCAGGATGAAGATCATCGGGCGCCACGTAGGCGGGTACCCTCAGGGGGTCAAAGGGGCGACCCCGGCGGATTGCACGCAAAAGAGAAGCTTGGCGCGCAATACCGCGGGTCGGCGCGCAAATGGGCAGGCTGGCGCGCAATTGGGCCAGCGCTTTGCGCGCGGGAGATGGAGATTGCGCGCACCGGGCTTCGGATAGCGCGCGGGGGCAACGGCTCATTCTTTAACGAATGGCCTCTTAGAAAGGGGGGGTGCGCGCAATCGGGCTGGATTGCGCGCACCCGGGGGAAATTGCGCGCAAGAGGCTTCTTTTGCGCGCTAAGGCCTTAGGGTTAAGAGTTGTTTCAACGGAAAGGAGCCAAGGGAATTGCGCGCGAAGGCGAACCCCGAGGCTTTCTTGCGCGAAAGAAAAGAGGTTACCTGAAGATCGGCATTGCGCGCGGAGTGGATTGGATTGCGCGAACGAGCGACTCTTCGAATTCCGGAAACCTTTTAAAACGTCGGGGGTCGCCTTATATTTATAGGCGACCCCGGTCGCGGTATCCGGTTCGCGGGCGCGAAATCCTCTTCGCGGGCGCGGAATCGGGCCCGGCGCGCAAGGGAGTCGCGCGGGCCACGGGCGCGCAAAATTGCGCGCCGGCCCAGCGCATTGCGCGCATCCCGGGAGGTTTGCGCGCGGCGCTCCAACTTTGCGCGCGGTCTCCTAAAATTCCGCGCAAGTCCTCCAGGCCCTCCGAAACCTGCTTCCGACTCCAAAGATGACCTCGCTTTCCGCATCCGGAGCTTCGTTTGGAGACAACGGACTTTTCCGGCGTCTACACACTCATATCCCAATCGATATCTTATCCACTTGGATACCTAGTGACAGAGTGGTTTCATTTCCAAAAAATCACTAATGAACCTTCTCTAAACCTAGGAGGCTTGTGAACACCATATCTATAGGTCTACTATGTTAATATATTTCCTTTCATTTCCCGTCCTTAGAGTCCATGAATCTCATGGAACATAGTTATAATAAATACCTTGTAAATCTATGAATGAATAATCAGATTAGTGTTTAAGGGTCTATAGAGGCTTTTAATACTTTCTTTATACTCATGGAATTCAATTGTTTTTATATGTTGATAATTCAAAATAAGGGAAGAATATCAACATCATGGAATATTTCCCATGATTTACTTGATAAAAGTGGTTTCCTATTTATAAAAAATAATTATATTATGTTCTCATAAGACTCCATGAGATCGGATATCTTTTACCCTAGAGAAGATACAGATTGGGGTAACTAATCAATTGATACAGTCCCCGCATCTACAGCCTATCATAGCGCCTCTACCTTGGTAGCAACATCATGTCTGTCATGATCTACCATATCATGGAGCCTATATTGTTCTCATACTATCTTGTTTTCAATAGTAAACATGTAGCATGGGTTGGAAAAATCTTTTTGAATCCTATCAATTTCAACACTCCCAGCATTGAATGAATTTTGGTGAGCCACTAATTCCATTTCATGTTGAGATAATTTTTCTAGGGAATTATTTTGATGTTGTACACCAAAACATGAAACATCCACTACTAATAGATTCAATTAAAATTCCCTATTCTCCTCCCTAATGGTGACCACCTCCTTCACCCTAGAATGTAGTACTTGATATCCAAACCCACTGGAGCTAAGGGTTCTGAACATGTACCAGAAGTGGTCCAAATGGTCCTTGATCTCTTTAAAGAGATCCTCTAAGATCATTGTTTATATCTCTCCCCACACTTTTCACCTAATTTTTTGTTTAAATGTAGAGTAATCTGAACCTTAGATCAGTCCTAATCAAGGAACATATATGTATTAAAGAACAGGGTAGTGAGTGAGGGACTCGTGCTCACATCCCTTGGTGATCATGGTGTATAGATGGATTCTATGGGAATAGATACTGAGGCCAAAGGATCTGGGATCTCTAATCCTTGAGGTGAAATTTCCATAATTAATCACATAAGGCCTATTAGTCAATGTACATAAATAATGTTGTCAAATGAATAGCAATTATGTTAATCGCTGAGGATTTACCTTTTTTAGTTAATGTAGTAGCTAGTTATTTAACCTCAAAATTGACCCAAGGGTTGATAGAAATGTGTTCCTTCCATGCATCATTGATGCACATATGATTCCCCTTCCACAGAAACAATTTGTTCAAAAAGAATTCTAGGGACACCACCACCCTAAAGGGGTGGAAGCATAAAAAAAGGTCAAAAAGTTTGATACTGACCTGATGATATATTCAATTTCAGGATAAATGATTACCATCTCCCAATGATGCCTCCATCATAGCTAGGTTTGTCAAAGAATAGTTACCCATATCAAGATATTTTAGGAGTGTTTACAGTCATGTCAAATCAAAAGGTATGAGGAATATTTCACCCACATCAGACATCAAGTTCAACCCTTCTTGGACCTCAGTTGTTTTATACTCTCCTTAGACCCCGTCCAATACTTGGGGCATGTTGAAGGGATGGAAGATGTATCTTTCTTGGATATATATGTTTTTTACTTCTAAGGAAATTGAAGAGAACTGACACAGTTAAGAAGGCCAGTAAGAGATACTTAATAAATTTTATGATTGAAGTCAGAAAACACACTAAGTACATGATGAATTTGGGTGAGGCTTCTTGGCTTACTACTTCACACATTTACTCTTGTATGTATTCTTTGAGATAAGTCCTTCAGAAGGGTATGAAATTTAATGTGTTGGAGGTGGCACCAGTGGAGGTATACATCCCTTTCATGGTGAGACCACATATCAGATTCATATGAACAACATGAATAAACCACAGAGAGATGTTCAAGGATTTACTATATTATATAGTAATAATATAACCATCAATCATTACCTACTTAGAACATTAATTTAAAGACAACTCATTAAACTTATCTTGTAATATCTAATGATTTTTGGCTCTGTAACTACAAACACCAATGCCCAGTATTCACCAAACATTAAAATCTCTACTCATCACTATAGTTAATATCAAGATAGCATGAAACCGTGCCCATATATCCCAAGACAACATTGTATCATAAAACACTCATCCCCTAACATATGGTTCTCCCCACCATAATACATGGATAATAAAGATCAATTCAAACAAATGGTGGTCCGCTTCCTTGGAATCACCTACCGATACGGTTTCCCCAATGGTTCATTGACTATCGCAATACAGTTCCCACCTTACCACAACCAGTCTTATATAAAAACATTGGTCTATCATTCTCTAGTTGAATTAACTCAGAATTTCTCAGTCCCACCCACCAACGTGATATCACATATCTTGATCATGATGTTTAATTACTAGAAGGAATCAGTAGATCATCTAAATTTCCACACTTACAGTTAGTCTAATTCCATGCGTAGATCACCCAATTTCAAGAACCAATCCTTATTGGGAATCAGTATACTAGACCACCCACTCAAATATTAGGTCACATCTAAGAACATAAAATGACATAATTATATGATGATTTGTATCATGTAAAACAATATATAAATGATTTGGTTAAGTATAATTCCACCAAGAAGAGAAATGGGAAAACATTATATATGTTATTAGTGACACAATGAGTTGTTAGAATCTATCACATCCAACAAAAAGTGATTAATTACCAACATAAACAGTTCCTGTACCAACCCACAAGGGTCAGTATACATCCCTTCCATGGAGAGACTATGTAGTCGTCATTAAGGAAAATATCACCATATGATCCATAATACCATTAATTAGAAGTAATAATGTGGTTAAACTGTGTAGAATACTTCAAATAAGTTATATAAGAAAACACCATATATGGGGTTTTTAATTCAAACATTTGAGACCTCATAGTTAGTGACACCAATCACATTAAAGCACATAAATGTCAACCGAACCCTATATTCGAAGAATTATTCATGTGGACAGGCCCCATGCCAACATGATAAGAACTAAAACCATAAATAATAATGGAAAATACATGAACTAACTTTAAATAAATATATCAAATGTAAACATAAAAACCAAGAATAATAAGACCTTATCCATTGTAACCTATAATTCCAACCAGAAAAGGTATTCATAATTCACTTTTTTGAGATCCAAAAAATTCTCAAAATTAATGAAATTTTATGTTTACTCAACCACCTAAACTAGATTGACACATAAAATTCCTAACCATGATAGATTATCTTTGATGACATTGCATGAACAACTAGTTAACTACACCATATTTTAACATCCCCTTATTTTGAAACTTGCTAAAACTATACTAATTTATGTAAAATAGTGGAATATTATAAATCCAAAAAAAATGATATCGGTAACCATGTTTCGTGATTCTACCCCAAGATAATTACCTGGACTTTAGAAGGAACCAAAAAAAATAAATAATCCCCTATTGTCTCTAAAAAATCTTTCCCCCTCATTTCCCAAGACATTCATGTTCCATCCACATTTAATTTCATACCAATATTGGGTGGCCTCCTCTTTATCCATTTACCCAAAATACTTTGAGCACATTCCATATTTCTAAAAGTCCTTAATAGTAACCTTCATAACTATGAAGTGCACTCCCCTCCATTAATTAATGCACCAAACTCCTCAATAAGAGGATTCACTCACACCTAAAAGAGAAGGGAATACATTCTTTCATCTCTTTTATATAATTTTATTCCCAAATAAATCACCACACTACCATAAAATCCATTTCATGAGTGTTTTTTCAAATTGTGTACATTGTATTGTCTACATGAGTGTTTTTTTAAATTTTGTATTTTCTGGTGTTGTATTCATCATTGAATATTTTCTGCATGATTGTTTTTTTATTCATCGGTATTATGCAGGTTTGTACTGTAATTCCATAGTGGAGGTAGCTATATGTTGCTTACTATAATTTCAGTACTGGAATTGTAGAGGGGAGGCTGCTAGAATTGAATAGAAGGGGAGGCCACGGTATGCTGCTTGCTTGAATTTGAAATACTGAAGAGGGGAGGCTGTTGGAATTTCAATGGGTAGGTGCAGGTTTTGCCCAGCATATATTGTGGGTGGTGCATGTTTACAGTGGGGGAATCTTGCTATGGAGTATAGGATATACCAACAGCTTTGTAAAACGTTGGTATACTGTATGTTGGACTACATATCACAATTGTTTCATTTAAACCATTGGAAAAAACATGTGTTGCATGTATACCAATGGTTCAAAAATCATTGGTATAAATATATTCCAATAGTTTTATTAAAACCATTGGGATATGTTAGATGCTGGACAGTATGTGTACCAATGGTTCTTGAACCGTTGGTACACATATATACCAACAATTTTACTTAAACTGTTGGCATATATTATATTTAGACAACCTAAACCAACAGTTTTTAATAAACCGTTGGAATAGGGCTATTGAAATGCCTAGCATACCAATGATTCTTGAAACCATTGGGATATGATATCCCAACGGTTTCAGGCCCTATCCCAATAGTTTCAAACCATTGGGATATGTCAAATTTTCAATAGTGTTTCATGAAATATTATAATCCATATCTCAAGAAAAATGATGAGTTTTGTTCTCCTATTTTTATTCAAGATATATTCATTTATTGGTACCATTTTTCCACTCTTTGGTACTTAAGATAATCAAGAAGACCTTTTTAAGAAAATTATGACCATATTTATCTATTTGGTAAAAAATCTGTTTTATTTCAAAAAGCATGTTTTAAATTTTTTTTTCAAATGATCTTTGAAGTTCTTTTTCAAGGAAAAATTATTTTAAAAATGTTTTATAGATTTAAAATTTTCCTTTATAAGTTTTCAAGTTAATTTTAAAAGATTGTTTTCAAAAGGTTTTATGTTTTAAAAATCATTTTTCAAAGAAGAAATGATATTTTCCACAAGAAAGGTTTTTTTAAAAGATATTTCATAATTATTTCCCATCTAATATTACATCTCTTGGTGCTACTAATTCCTTTTTTTGTGAAACGATTCAATTATTAAATTCATATTCTTTCACTAAATGGTTTCCATTTTTTTGGAATGATGTTTATGAAATAAATTTCTCTTTCATAGGTTACATGCCTTTGAATCCTACTTCTTTTCAAGGGTTATGATTTTGATGAAATGATTATGAAGCCTATAAATTTCTACATAGGTTATGATATGATTACATGTTTAGGATTCCAATTTCATTTCATGGGTTATGATATGATTTTTAAGGATATTTTGGAACATATATGTATGGTTTTATAATGAGAAGGGTGGGACTTATATATCCCTCTAATGAATTGGGTGAAGATTTATATCTCATTAGATATGCTAACATGGTCTTGGAAGTGAGCATTGACTACTAAGATTTCCATGGGAGTGAACTATGACTACCAAGATGGTATGCGGAGTGAAATCATGGTACTAGGATGTCATGGGAGTGAACCATGACTACGAAGATGATATAGAGATTGAACCCATAATACTAATATAGAGTTGGCATCAGTTCCTTGACTACTATGGAAATCAATATTACGCAGTTATTTGTTTTCCACAATTCCATGTTTTATTTCTATGTGATGATTTCATGGTTTTTGTTCTTCATTTCCTTATGATTCATGTATTATGAACTATCAATCATTATGGCATGATTCCTATTTATAATATTTTATATGCAGGGTATGTTCTTATATTTTCATGTTCATGTTCTCATACCCTTATGCTCTTGATTATGCTTAAATATCTCTTTTGTTTACCCTTACTAAGCATTTAACCTCACCCCTTTTTGTGTTTTCTTTCCCCCAAGTTATGAAGATAGATATTCTGTTTTATGTGTCGAAGAAGGATTCTAGTCAAGAAGAACCTAGTGGGAGATAATTTAGCTCACTAATATACCAATGTTTATGTTTCCATGTTTCCAAAGGCATAAGACTAATCCTATATTTGGGTGTTTGTTTTTATAATGTTTTTAGTATTCTTTAAAAGTTATATAATGTCAATGAATGAAAAGTGGGGGTCATTATACTTCTCAATCTCCTAGGTTGTATTATGTATACTTTTATTTAATAAATCAAGAATTAATGTGTAATAAAGCGTAGGATTTATATATATATATAGCTTGTTACATAAGATTAAAAAAAGGATATCAAGGGATAAAAAATATAATTAAAAACAGATTATCGAACAAGAAATAAAAATTAATATGTAAGATAAAATAATTAATCTCTAAAAAATTAGAAATATAATTTTTTTAAAAAATAATAATAATTTAAATTAAAATAAAACAAACCTAACTCACTAATAATGAAATAAAATCTATCAGAATAAAGATTCTTAGTTAAAATATCTACTAACAGATGTTCAATATAAATAAACCCAAGATAAATATATACCTTTATAGAATGATCTCTTAAGAAATGATATCTAATATTAGTGTGATTTTTTATAGAATGGAATATAGGATTTACAATAATGTTGATTGTAGTTGTGTTATCACATTTTATTAGTACAATTTCAAAATTAAATTCAAAATCCATTAAAGTGTGTTTCATCCACAACAATTGAGCATAAAAACTCCCATTTACAACATATTTAGCTTTAACTATTGATAGTGTAATAGAATGTTGTTTTTTTACATGACCAAGAAACTAAATCTTCATAAAAAATGAATTGTTATGAGATACATTTCCTATCCATCTTATAACCTAAAAGTCCACATGGAAATATTAAATCAACAAAAATACATAGGTTTTATGAGACAAAAAACTATGCTAAAAAACCTTTATAATATCTTATAATTCTTCTAGAAGCTTTAAAATTAGATTATATAATATTATCTTAAAACCTAGAATACATACACACATAAACCATGATGTATGGTCTAGTAGTAGTAGGATATAACAAACTACTTATTATTATTCTATTTAGTTTGTTTTTTACTTATTTCCTAACTTTATCCATGTATAGCTTAATATTAGAACTCATAGGTGTGGCAAATCATTTACTATTTTCATGTCCAACTTTTTCAATAATCTTGTGTTTATTTGATTTGATTTAGAACATTACCAAAGTCTTTATAAAAGAATTTGAAAACCAATAAAGAAATTTAACTCACCTATTTTTCTCATTTAAAACTCTTGTTTCATTATTTTATGAAATTCATTAAAATATTTCTGGTTTTTTGAACAAAAAAAATCATTAATATATATTTGAACAATTAAAAGATCTATTGATGAAGTTTTCATAGAAAAATTAGGGTATATCATTCCTATAACCAAATCCATTTAAAAAAATAAATAAAAGAACTAATCCTTTAATACCAATATCTAAGTGATTTCATAAGCAATGAGGATAATTATGGCTCCTAACCAAGTAGTATGTATAACGTTTTAATCATAATATATTATTTACACTTAATTGTAACCTTTTATAAGTAATCCATATTTATTCCTAGTAATTACACCATGATCATACTTTTTTATGAAGAACCTATTTGGTTACAATCAATGGATAATTATAGACAATAATAAAAAAGTAATTAGAGTAAAATATATCCTAGAGATGCACTTGATCTAATACCAATTGTTAAGGTATTAGAGTAAAAGAAATAGATCATTATTCTTAAGGTAACAGAGTAAAATAAATAGACCAAAATTCTTCAGATCCTACCTATATTACCAATATATGACGATATCATTAGGAGGGAGGGGGTGAATAAGTGATCCCTTTCTTTTATGAAATTATTATATTTCAATTCATCTTCTATGATTGGTTAAAGCATGATCCTCTCTTTAGTGTTTTTTCCATCCTTAATTGAGTGATGAAATAAAAAAGTTAAGAAGAAATGATATTTACAAGGTTTGAACATAAAATATTACTCTTTTCTATATTCAAGTTGTGTTCTAAGACCTGGTTTCTCTACTCTAAATCAACAAGAGTACAAGTATATAATATCTCTCAAAAAAACTATCAGGAAATTTCCCAAAATTCTTAGTACCTAGTGATTTAGTGGTTTCCTCCTAATAGGTTCTTTATATTGTGTCCAACTACTTTAAGATATCTCCCAAAAATATTTTCTCCATCACTTGTGGGGTCTTTATATTACCTCTCAATAGTTCTTCAATGGTCATCTAAACCTCTATCGAATAGATATTTAACAACATATTCCTTTTAATACAACAGATCTATTGGACCTATTATCCTTCATTTCATTGAATCCATATGATTATAATGGCCGCTTAGCCTTTCTTAGCCTCAATATAGTTTTGATTCATGATGGCTTCACAATATTCTTCCATGATATAGATGTATCATAAGCTTCTCTTTATTCTTCCTTAATGGACATGTGTAGTTCTAAATTCATTAGGTTTTCCTACCTTGATTCACCAAAAATATATCATTTCTTTTAGTATTGGGTTCTTAAGAGTCTCTCATAAACCACACACCAATTATTTCTTTCTCCTTAATTTTTTATATTCACATACCATGGTTTTTTGTTTTCATAATATAATTTCAGAAACTAAATAATTTATAATAGTAACTATTTCAATATTTAAAATTAGAGGTTATTTCCATTTTTCAATCTCAAAAAAATATCATTTAAACTTCTAGTCAATTATCCAATTAAATTATCATTTAGACTCAGGATTTATTCATTCTATTAAAAAAATATCATAACTTTAATTACTCTATACAATCCATGCATTAATTTTCATTTGAAATTATCTACGTGTGAATGGACTCATACAGATGACCTAGAACTGTGACTTGAGGATTAGAGTTATTATTAAATATTTCTTAACTTGAATCATGATCAATTTAGAATATTGCAATGTTTAATATATAAAGAACAACATATGAGAGATCATCTGATTTAATATCCTTTTCTTCAGAATTTATTATTTAAGAATTCCCCAGTGTTTCATTATAATATTCAATCTTTACTTCTTATAAATTTACAACTTGATTTGTTGAGATTTAATGAATTTTATGGTTTTTGTATCTTATGAAATCCCATATATTACAAAACAGATCCTTTTTAAATGGTGGAAATCTTACATAGGTAAGTAATAATCACCATGGTATCTTATGTGAACCCAAAATGTTATGAAATTCCACATCTGAATAAAATACTCATCTTACACACAAAACTTCTCATGTGTGCCACATATCTTATGAGCTGGCCACATCTTATGTGATTTTCTCTTCTTACAAAGATCATGAAAAATAAAAAATCCCTAAGTGTATCATATGAGATTCTCAATCTTTCATATGAAATCCTAAATCCTTTCATACAAGATTTCACCTCTCATATGAATCAAATTATATATATAATTTTTATTCATATGACGATCCCTTTCAATTTGTTCACTAATAGGAAACTTTTAAACTCTTTAAAACTTGTTTTAGATAAAAACCTCATCATCAGTACATGTATTTTACATTAATAAAATCTCCCCAGTTATCAAAATTAAATGAAATTTCCCTAAATATTTCCAAATGAGATCTTCAAGAAGCATTCTAAACTTCATTTTCTATTAAGAATGATACCAAGTTTGTCATATCTTCCTAGTAACTCAACACAAATTGATATATTCTCAACATCAAGGTAGTATTCCTTATTAAAAACAAATAAAATTCATCGAATGATCACTTCACTACCCTTTTAAGTGATGTACTCCATTTCTTTTACTCTGATTCCTTAACACATGGTATTAAAGAATGGAATCTTTTAGATATACTGTTTTTTGTTTTTTACTAACTTATATCTTAGGCTTAACCATCAAAGGGAAATATATTTTTAGATAGAAGTTCAAGTATCAAATTATGGTTGGATTCCATAGAGGACACCCTTATTTTATGAGAATAACTATGTTTATTTTCCAGCTAAGATAAAATCTTATATTCAATATCTAAACATTGAAAATTTTAAATTAGTGGTAAAACCATATGAAATTCCTAAAACTAATCATGATACTCTTAATTTTAATGATTTCGCTAAGTATGTTCTTATTTTTTAAGACCATGAATATTATTTATTTTTTATTAGATGAAATGTTTTTAGTCATGTTTATACTTGTAAAACTGCTTAGGGTATTTATAAAATTTGGAAATTACTCCTTATGGTATATATAATTTGAAAAGAACTAAGATTGGCATACTGTTATTTGAGTACTAGGAATTCAAGATTAAGGAAAATGAGATAATAAACCAAAAATTTTCATAGATACACAATTATTTTGAATGAGATGTGTGCCCTTGGGGAAGAATTGGACAATACTGATATGGTTGAAAGAGTTATTAGATATCTACCAAATAAGTGGAATGTTATGAAAGTTTCAGCATAACACCCTAATATTTTATGAAATATTTTTCTTGAATAAACTTAATTTTTTGAATATCTCATGTTATATACAACCCTGAGTTGTAAAAAACCATGATATACTATTACTATTATTATTTAAACTTAACCATTATAATATAGCTGTTAATTTTAGAGGTATGAATAGGAAAAACCACATTTTTAAAATTAATTATAATGGTTTTATACAAATAAAAAATATATATAAATAAGTATATAATTTTTAGTAAGGTATTTATATACTTTGAAAAATAATTTTTTTTTCACAAAAAATGATTTTTATTGCTTTTTGTGAGTGAATAATATTTATTTTTGAAAATTTTAGAAAATTAACCTGAAAAAAATAAAATTAATTTTTGGAATCAACATAATATAATTATATAAGGGTTATTTATTTTGTATTTTTTTGAAAAGATTAATTTTTTGATGAATAATGAAAATACAAGTTTTTATTGAAAACCACATTTTGCTCAATGAAATCATAGAATCATTTTTTTTTCAAAATAATTTCAAAAAGTAAAAATTAACTCAATTATATTATTATTAATCTAATATAATTCATTATAATTAATTTTATATTTTATTTTTTCATATAAAATAATTGAAAATTTTCTCTTTGGAAAATAATGTTTTCGTCGCGTTTACTTGTTTAATTTTAAATTAAAATTTTCTACTTATGTGAATGGAATTTGGGAAAATGGATTAAATATTTAGAATAAGTATAATTAAAATTATATAATAATTTCAACTTAACTTTGAGTCAAAATGAATAGTAAAAACAGTTAAAATTAATTATAGCGATTATGGTTAAAACAAGTTTACTAGGGCGTTAAAATAAAATGATAAGTGGTAAAATTACCTAGAAACATCTAAAAAATAAATTTTATGATCATATTTAGACCTTATTGACTCTAAGGTTTGATAATGAACCATTTTTTTAACCTTATAGAATGTGAAAAATGTGGGTAAACTTTATTCTTTTAAAAAATTACATGTGTTTATTCTCCCCTACTTATACAAGGCCACTTTCTATCCTCCCACATTAAAACTTAAAAAACTCTTTGGTTTGTAAAATATACACCAAAATAAATTCCTTAATTCCCTCCCCACATCCTAGAGGCCTTATTTTTATTATGATTCCCTCCTAATAAAGCTTTATATATAAACCTAAAGAGGCTCTCTGAAGAAGAGGTAAAATTCATAAACTTGCATTTTTTGTTTCATTTATTCTTCCAAATACTTAAAATATTTTTAAAACATGATGATATAATAAAAAATTTATATCCAATATACTGATATGTTATTACGTTAATGTAATAAACTATATCAATCTCCACTTCCATCAAATGGGAAATGAAACTCTCAATCATGTGTACGACAGACTACTGGATTGCGAAGCGATATGATTCGTTTTCCATCACCACCTATTAAAAATAGAGATAATTATGGATTAAATTTTATATATTATATTTATAATACAATTGTACTTTTGAAATTATTATACCACACATATATTTTTACTTTCTATTCCTGGGGGATACAATAACGTTGTTTATGTGTATAACAAACCACTGCCTCGCGAAGCGATGCAATTTGTTTTTTAATAAACATATAAATTTGATAAATATATATGATATATATGAAATAAAAATTATTATTTAAAAGTAATATATTATTTATATTTATTTCATTTCAACTGTCAATAAAATGAAAATAAGCTTCATGTGTACGTATGGCCTACCATCTACATGAACGGTGAATTTCATTTTCTATCAGTAAATTTAATTAATTACTATAAATAATTATATAATTAATATATATGATATTTATATCATGATTTTAATTATTTATATTATTTAACTAGGATAAAATTAAAAGGATAAAAAATAACAAATCAAAACATACGTGAAAAATGAAGTAATTATTAACTGAAATGTTTTTTTACAAGGAAATTTAAAAAAATATATAATAAAATGGAATAATTAAATCATATATGGTATTATAAATATTTTTATGGTTCTATAATATATTTTTAATAAACTTATATTTATTATACAGGAGGTTTTAATGTGTACGAAGGAACTCAAGACTTAAAGTAAGGGATTTCTAGTATCTCTATTATTTATGGGAGGCAGATGAGATATTCACCACCCATTTTTTGTGGTTTATATAATGTAACTTTGAAATATTATATAAATAATATAATTATTTTAATGATATATAAATTTTCATTTCATGTTATTATTTAATGGGGGTTATGACTAAAAATATTACCAAAGCAGTAAGGGATTTTCATTTCAGTTTCATTTATGTGGGACACATGCTTTATACAACACTTATTTATTTAATGTGGTGTATATAATGACCATGAATTTATTTTATGATTCACATAATGATAATTATTAGATATAAATATCCATATAATTTTCTTGATTTCACGGGGCTTACGATTCAATAGTTACCAAAGTGGTAAGGTTTTTTAATACAATCTTATTGTTTATCGTGATTGTTTATGATTATTCTTCTGATGATGAAATATTATTATATATCTCTCAATAAACTCATAAAGTTTTTTATCATATATTTATTTATTTATAATACATGTTTTTCTTTCATTTTCCTCCCTTTAATCACTCAAGATATCAAAAATATATTTATAAGGAAAACCGACTTGACTTCTCTCTTCGATCAAAAATCCATTTTCTTCCATGTCCATGTTTTCTAAGAAAGTTTTAAATAATGTTTTAAATATTATACAATGATTCTTTAAATATATTTTTACCCATGTTTTTACTTTTTTTCAAATTGATTTTAAAGGAATCGACATATCATTTTCGAAACAATCCTTGTTTGGATTTTACTAAACATTTGAAAGTAATAATTGTTTTATTGTGTACGACAAAAATGAAATTTCCTACCAAAAAGAACAATAAATATTTTAAAGATTAATTTATATGTTTTAAAGGTTATTTTAAAATAAAATTGTGTAATTTTATTTTAATTTTTAGTTTAAAAATGAAGTTCTTTTCAAAGTGAAAATCTGATTTTCCTCAAGAAAAGTTCAAAGTTATCTTTCAAAAATAATTTTCCATCTATGATAACATCCTTTTATGTTACTTAAAATTTACTGGGGATATGATCCAATTTTACAGTAATTATCCTTTCTTTTTATGGTTTATGTCTATGAAGACAAGATTATTATGATACCCATTCCTTTTCCATAGGTTATGCTATGATGAAATGATGAAATATCTATGAAACCTATTTATTTTCATGGGTTATGATATGATGAATTTTTTATGATCTTGTGGAATAAAAATGTATGGTTTAGGTAATGGGTGGAACCTATATCTCCCTCCAATGCATTGGGTAATTATTAATTTTATACGATCTCAAAGTTTACATGGGAGGTTATCCCATGCCTGAAAGAGGGTAAATGATAGGTTATCCTAATCCCAAAAGAGGGTACATGGGAGGTTATCCCAACCCAAAGTAGGTACCTAGGTAGTTAGCCCAAGCCTAATTTTTTTGAATGTCTTGGTGGGTAGCCTTGATACAAGGTTTTCTATTCTTATATTTACGCCACAACTCTATGTATTACACCAATATTATTTTCTCATGGATTATGTACATTGATTATTTATGATTAATATCATATGAACTACTAATATTTACTCAATGAATCAAGTTTATGGTCTATGATATGTATAGAAAGGTTTTCAAATGTTAAGATCATGTTACCATACCATTATGCTCATGTTATTCTTATGTGATAATTGGTATATCCTTTGTTTACCCTTACATATCATTTGAGATCACCCATTATTATGTTTTATTCTCCAGGTTATGAAGATAGGTTTTATGAATGATAAGTCTAAAAGGGGTTCTAGATATGATGAAATTAGTGGGGTAAGATGTAATTAACCTATGAACCAATTGTTTATGTTTCCAAGTTCATAATGGCACTAGACCAAAATGGTTCTAGCAGGGATCATTATATTATGTAATGAATATTCATTTATTAAGATGTAATATCAATGTATGAGAACTTTGGGTCTTTAATGTTGGTATCATAGTAAGGTTTAAATAACCATTGAAAGATAGGATGGGAAAACTTTAGTGATATCCCTAGGGATATGTCCAAGGATAAGTCTAAGGATAATTCCAAGTATTAGAAAATATCCAGGAATATTGGTGAAGGATATATTGAGTGGTTTATAAGAAATTACATTCCTCTTTGGATACTACAAGTGGACGTGGTTTTTAGAACATATGTACCTAGGGGTAATAAATCTGAAAAAGGTGCATCGAACATGACTCAATCTTTACTTGGTATATGATAATTGGCCTAACTGCACACCTATTTTGAAACTCCCAAGGTATATGATTTATAAATTTACAAACTCTTTACAAACCATCATTATAGATTTAAATGAAAACCATGAATGACCTAAGTTAAGCCTATGGTATCATAGATTGAAAATAAGGTTTCATGATTTGGACATATTATAAGTGATTTTTCTTGATTATGTGATTTTCCACTATGATTAGTGTTTCTCACATAATGCTTGTCGGTTTTAGTTAATGGAAAGAACCAAAAGGAATAATGTTAACATCTAATTTCATGGAGAATTCATTCTCTATGAGAAAACAAATTAAATTATGACTGGATAAAAAGATACAGTGATTATTCATAATTAGGTATCATGATATATGATTAACAACATGAACTTAAGTGAGATTACTAATTCTTAAAATAAGAGTTAGATGAAATTTTATGAAATTTTGTGTGTTAATAATCATACAAGAAATAATATTCATCTTCCTACATGTCAAGAAGGTATAAATAATCCCCAATAATAACATCTCAAATGGAGGTAAAGATGTTTTTGTGTGTGTAAAATAAGGTTATAGAGTGATGTGTTTTTATGTATTCAATGTATTATGTGTGGGAAAGATGCGAGTTTTCCATGTTAATGGCCTCATCCAAGATTTATCTTCTATACCAAGGAAGTACCTATTCCATGTCAATAAATAATGTGGAAGGATTAAAGTATTTAAGTATTATGATTCAAGGATTATATTGTAGAATTATTTTTAACAATGGTATTTTGGTTGTAAGAATCATGAAAAACCTAAGGATTGTGTTAATTTTGGAATCATATATGAATCTATATAAGATTAAATTATAAGTTATTGATACCATCGTGGGTTTATGATTTTATGATTGATCAAAAGTTCAAAGTTTTGACAAATTTTGAGGTTTTATGTGATGTGAGTTTATCAAGATTAAGGAAATTTTGGGTGACATTTACTGAAATATAACTCTTTGGTTTTATATATATTTTAGCAATTTTTTTGATGAGGATATACCCAATATATCTTTATGTAAAAGGTATGGACACTATGAACATATATTGATTCAATTTAGTGTTACTAATTCCCTCATTATCTGCATGGTTTTAATGAATAAATCCTCTATAGATTACCTTGATCAGTTTGAGGTAGTCTTTATAAATGATATTATTATATTTTTAAAAGAGAAAGTAATAGCATGAATATCACTTGAAAATTTTACTTAAGATCACAATAGAGGAGAAAATGCATGAAAAATTTACAAAGTGTGAATTGTGGCTATTAAAGGTTTCATTTTTGGGTTATATAATCTCAAGAAAGGGTATATCTATGGATCTATTAAAGATAGAGGCTATTGAATATTGGCCTAGACCAACCATGATAACTGAGATATTAATTTTTATTGGTTTGGATGGATGCTATTAAGGGTTTTTGGATAATTTATCACGAGTATATAATCCTATCACCAAGTTAACTCAAAAGGGAGTGAAGTTCCTCTAGATGGATGAATGTGAGGAATATTTCAAGGAAATAAAGAGAATATTAATCAACACATCTATGTTTACATTACCCTGTAGTAGTGAAGGGTTTTTAATCTATAATAATGAATCAAAGAAGGTATTAGGATGTTTTCTTATTTATAAAAATGTGGTTATAGGTTATGCCTCATAAAAATTGAAGTCTAATGAGTAAAAATAACCAAATCAGGATTTTGTGTTAGCTGTGATAATTTTTTCATTCAAGATATGGTTGCATTATCTTTATAGAGAGAAGTGTGAAATATATACTGATCAAAAAAGTTTAAAGTATATATTCACAAAAAGGATTATGATATATTATCCATTATGAGGATCACAAAAGATCCAGTATTTATTGATTTTCAAAGGATAGATCTTGATATATTGAAATAAAGGGAGAAATATTATATTTCTCAAATAATTATCCAACCATCTATCAAAATGAAGATTAAAGAGGCTCATAAGGAAGACGTGGTGCTACAGAATAATGTGATAAATGTTCTTGAGTATAACCGTGATTATGATGAAATAATAAGGTTCAGGAACCATGTATATGATCTATCCATACGTGATTTGAAGAAAGACCTATTATAAGAGGCTCATAGTTCTTTATTTTCTATTCATTTTTGAAGTATAAAGATTTATAGAGTTTTTAAAGTGTATTTTTGGTGTTATTACATGAGGATAGATATTTCATAGTTTGTATCTCGGTGCTTGGTATGTTAGAAAACTAAGGCTAAGAGATAAAAGTATAAGGGGATGTTACAACTATTACCCATACAAGAATGGAAATGGGAAAAACACAATTTATTTTTTTATTGGACTCCCAAAAACATATGAAAGAAACAATTCTATATTAGTTGTAGTTTATCACCTTAAAAATTCATCACACTTTATCACTGTCAGAGATTATTTCTCTCTACATCATATTTCTTAGATATACATTAAAAAAGTTATAAGGTTTAATAGGGTACCCCATTCCATTATTTCAGATTGGGATCTGAGTTTTACCTTGAAGTTCTGGAAAAGTATTCAACAAGCTCTTGATATAGATTTGAGTTTCAGTACAACATATTATCCTCATACAGATGGTCAAACTAAGAGACAAATTCGAACCTTTGAGTATATGTTTAGATATTTTTTATAGTTTTCAAAGGTGGTTAGGATTAACACTACCCTCTAGTTGATTTTTCATACAACAATAGTTTTAACTCAATCATTCAGACGGATCCTTATGAATAACTCGTTGGAATGAAATGTAGAAATCCAATGTACTGGGATAATGTTGGGGAAATAAATACATTGGGACCTGATCTGGCTGAATATATTATATATAAGGTTAGATCCATTCATTATCGCATCATGGTCGCTCAGATTCAATAGAAAAGTTATGCTTAAAATCAGCAGTGTGGTCTGGAATTTGATGTTGGTGAGAATGTTTTCCTACAGATTAATATATGGAATAAGGTAATGATATTTGGAAAAAAGGGAAAACTAGTCCCCAGTTATATTGGTCCCTTTGAAGTTATTGATCATTTTAGGATGATGTATTATCTTTTGATGCTTTCATCAATCCTCTCTCAGGTTCATGATGTGTTCTATGTATCTATCTAGAGGAATTACATACCATACCTATCACATGTACTAAACATAGAGGTTGTAAAAATAGAGCTTGATATTTATTATATTAAAAAACCAATGGATATGTTGTTTAATATAGATAATGTTCTACAAACCAAGTATACTCACTTAGTCAAAGTTTTGTGAAAAAATCAATAACTTGAGGAAGCTACGTGGGAACTTGATAATGTAATAAGGCAGAATCGTCCTCAGTTGGTTGTATCAAAGTAATATAATTTTAATGAAAAAATTAAATTTAATGGGGGTATCATGTAACTCTTTGAGATTTTATGAAATAGTTTTCTTGAATAAATTTAATTTCTTTGACATCATGTGCCACATGCAATACTCAGTTTTAACGAATTGTGACATACTATTAATATTATTATTTAAAATTGATCATTATAACCTAACAATTAATTTTTATGGAATGAGTATGAATAAAAAATATTTTAAAATTAAATATAATTTTTTTAGATATATAAAATATATTTATAAATAAATAAATAATTTTTATTAAATTCTTTACATGCTTCTCAAAATAATTTTTTTTCTTAAAAAATTGATTTGAATTCCTTTTTATGAAAAAATAATAAAAATAATATTTAAAAATTTTAGAAAAATTATTTTTAAAAATAAACTCAATTTTTTCAATCAACATATCAAAATTATCATAGGGTGATTGTTTGGTATTTTTTTTAAAGAAATTAATTTTTTAAGGAATAATGAAAATAATGGTTCTTATTGAAAATTTCCTTTTTGTTTGAAGAATTTATAAGGATTAATTTTGTTTTAAAATAGTTTAAAAAATAAAATTAGCTCAATTATTTTATAATTAAGGAAATATAGGTCAATTTAATCAATTTCATATTGAATTTTGATATTCAAACTTTTTTATCTTTTGAATTTTTTTTATTAGATAAACGATTTTTCATCGCATCTATGGGTTTAATTTGAAATTATAATTTTATAGTTATGTGAATTGAATTTGGGGAAATGGATTAAATATTTTTAATAATAATAATTAATATCATATAATAAGTTCAACTTAATTTTTGGTCAAAATGAATAGTAAAATAGTAAAAATTAATTACCATGGTTAAGGTTAAAACGGGTTTATCTAGGGGTTAAACTAAAATGATAAGGGGTAAAATGACCTATAAAATTTTCATAAACCCATTTTTTGGACATATCTCTACATTATAAGCTCTATGGTTCAATAATTACCCATTTTGGTGCCTTTTAGTATGTGAAACATGTTGGTACTCGTTATTTATTTAAATAATTCCATGTGTGTTATCTCCTCCAATTATAAAAGGCCACCCCTCTCCACTCATTTTCACACTTCTAAGACCATTTTTTTAAAATAATACCTTAAAAAATATCTTATTTAATTACCTCCCTACATACTAGTGGAATTATTTGTATTAGTAATCCCTCCTGATAAGGATTTTGGCATAAACCTAAAAAGGCTCTCTAAAGAAGAGGTAAATTTCTTAAAATTGCCTTTTTGTTTTATTTATTCTTCCACCTATATAAAATATTCCTCAAATATACTGATATAATAACATAATTATATCAAAAATAATAATATTTTATTATTTTAATGGAATAATATATATCCATCTCCACTTCTATTGAATGGGAAACGAAATCGTCGATATTATGTACAGTGGACAATTTCTTTACGAACCGATGTTATTCATTTTCCGTCACCACAAATTAATGATGGATATATATGTATTTAATGTTTATATATGATATTTTTTAAATAATTATCATTTTTTAATTATTATTTAACAAATACCATCTTGCTTTCCATTCCATGGGGATACGATAACGTCGCTCATGAGTACGACAGACTATCGCCTCACGAAGGGATGAGATTTGTTTTCTACTAATGATTTTTATAGAAGGTAATAAGGGTAAAATAAATGAATATATTTGATATATATTAAATAAAAATTATTATATAAAGTTAATATATTATTCACCTTTATTTCGTTTTTCTGTTGAGAAAATGGAAATAGCATTCATGCATATGCACGACCTACTGTCTCCAAGAATGGTGTATTTAATTTTCTATCTATAACATTAATGGATTAATAAAAATAAAAATATATTTAATATATATTATATTTATATAATTATTATAATTCTTGAGGTTATTTAACCATGATTAAAGTAAAATGACCAAAAATACCAAATCAAAACATCCATGAAAAACGAAGCAGTTATTACCCGAAACATGATTTTAACAAGGAATTGTTATTAAATAGATAATGAAAATTCATAAGTAAATAATATATGGTCTGATAAATATGGGTAGGATCTATAATATATTTTTAATAAACTTATATTTATTATATATGAGTTTTGAACATGCACAAAGAAGTTGAGACTTAAGATAAGAGATTTGCAGTTTCTCGTTTATTTCTGGGAGACATATGCTATATTCACCACCTATTTATTTATATGGTGTATATACTAACCTTTTTAAATTTTATATATTTAAAATAATTATAAGAATTATTTTTTAAAGTTTCATTTTATTTTATCATTTTATGGGGACCACAATTCAAAATATTACACAAGCGGTAAGGTATTTTCATCTCACTTTTATTTCTATGGGAAAAATGCCTCATACACCACTTGTTTCTTTTATATGGTGTATATAATAACTATAAATGTTTTTTATGATCATTATCATGATATTTATGGCATATACATATCTATATAATTTTATTTCGTTCATTGGGCTTAAAATTCAATAGTTACTAAAGTGGTAAGAGTTTTATGTTATAATCTCATTGTTTATTAGAATTATTTATGATATTAATTCTGATGATGGAATATTATTTTATATATATAAATAAACTCATAAATTTTCATATAATATGGTTATTTCTTTAGAATACATGTTTTTCATTAATTTTCCTCTCTTTAATCACTTAATAGATAAAAAATATATTTTTAACGAAAATCGACTTCATTTCTCTATTTGGTCGAAAATCCCTTTTCTTCCATGTCCATGTTTTATAAAAATATTATAAATAAGGTTTTTAATATTATCTAATGATTTTAAAGACATTTTTATCCATGTTTAAATTTTTTACAAAATCATTTTAAACTAATATTTATGTATTTTTACAAACAAGGTCTGTTTAACTTTTACTGAAAATGTGAAATGAATATTTAGATTAATGTGTACATATTGAATATAATTTACTTCAATCCTGACCAATAAATGTTTTAAATCCTACTTTATAAGTTTTAAATTTTATTTAAAAATAAAAATTACTTTGAAAATTTTTTGATCTTTTAGTTTACAAAAAGAAGTGATTTTCAAAGTAAAAAAGGTTATTTTCCTCAGGAAATGTTCCAAGTGATTATTCAAATTAAATTTCCATCTAAAATTACATCATTTTATGTTATTTAATCTTTAATGGTAATATAATCCAATTGTAAAATCCTTATTATTTCTATTGATGGTTTATGTCCATGATGATAATATTTTAATGAAGCTTGTTCCTTTACCACGAGTTAAGCTATGATGATATGATGAAATGTATATGAAACTAATTTCTTTCCATATGATATGATACAATGAATGTTTTATGATCTTATAGTACAAATATTTATGATTTATGTGATGGGTGGGACTTATATCTCCCTCCGATTCATTTGGTAATGATTAATGTTATATGAGCTCAAAGAGTAAATGAGAGGTTATCTCAAGCCTGAAAGAGGGTACACAGGAGGTTATCCCAAGACCAAAAGTGGGTACATGGTAAGTTATCCCAATAATAAATTATATACACTAGTGGTTATTCCAAACCTAACTTGTTATGAATGTCTTGGTAGGTATCCTTGATATAAGGTTTTATATGCTTATGTGAATGACACAACCCCATGTCTTATGCCAATGTTGTAATATCCAAGCTTATGTACTTTGATTTCTTTATGATTAACATCTTATGAACTACAAATATTTATTACATGACTCATGTTTATGATCTATGATATGAAGGGCATGGTTTTAAAATTTTAATATCACGTTCTCTTACCCTTATGCTCATGTTATTCTTATGTGATAATTAATATCTCCCTTGTTTACCCTTACTAAGAATCTGAGCTCACCCTTTATTCTGTTATCTTAACTATATTAAGAAGAATTGTTTTATGTATAAAAATTCAAATAAGGGTGATCAGTATAAAGAAATTAGTAGTAGATGATGTAGTTCACCTATAAACTAGTTGGTTGTGTTTACATGTTTCCAAAGGCACTAGGCCATAACGATTCGAGTATGGATCATTATTTTATTTAATGAATATTTATCTATTAAGATGTAATATAAAAGTTTGATAAGTTTGAGTATTTAAATTAAATTTATGAAATAAATACTTCAAATATAAAAAATTTGGATAATATTTTTGTTAATTATTACAATAAGAGACTAAGTTGTAAAACAATGAGAATGAAGCTATTGAAAAAAAGAAAGGTATATATTTTTAAAATGTTCTCACTTTTTATAGTTCCTATGATGAAGATTCATGTTCTTAAACTGATGGAAAATAAAATATAACTAAGTTCATGAATTAATTTTATAAAGAGATAAAGAATAATCAATCTTGATTATAAAAAAGGATATCCATGAAAGATGGCATAAGAGATAATAAGAAAGATAGTTTCAATATAAGTAATCCAAATTTTAATATTTATGAGTATAAGAAGAAAGGAAACAGAAAAATTGACTTCTTATAACTTAAGAATAAAATAAAATAAAATAAAACAAAACAAAACAAATAATAAATAGAATAAATATATGGATTCATAGACTAGTAGTGGTAATTCATATTCCAGTAATAAATTTGAAAGTGAGAAGGAAACTGGTAATCTTTGTTTTATTGATAAATATGATAATGAATGTTTTTTCACCTTCCCAATCATTAAAAAGCTTTGGATTTCAGGATCTTTTCATTGAAAGAATTAGGACCTTATTTTTTTCAGCTTATATCTCTATCCTTATTAATGGCACCCCTAGAGGGTTTTTAACTGTCCTAAAGGTGTTCAACAGGGTGACCCTATTTCTGCTATCCTTTTTGTCATTGCTAAGGATTATCTTTGTAGACTACTCAGTATTTTGGTTGATCAACGAAAACTTAAACCTATACAGGTTGCTAGAAATCTTAACACCCCCACTCACCTTATATATACAGATGACATTATCTTGTTTCTAAAAGGGGATCAAAATAATATTCAAAATCTTATGAAATATATTGCTCATTATGAGGAGGTCTCTGGCCAAGTGATCTCTTGGAATAAATCTTTCATTTTCTTTGGTAAGAATTTTCCTGTCGGTAGGAAAAATAGTATTACCAATTATTTGGGTATTAAAGAGGGTCTGATTCCTTTAACCTATTTAGGAGTTCCTATTTTCTGGGGGAGACCCAAAGCCAATTATTTTTCTAATGTTATTGATCAGATTACAAAAAAACTTTCCAATTGGAAAGGGAAATATCTCTCCATGGCTGGGAGAATTTTCTTGGTTAAGTCAACATTGTATCAAAAATGGTCTACTCTCTTATGATTTATAAATGGCCTGCTGGAATTTTCAAGAAAATTAATACTTATATTAAAAAATTCATCTGGACTGGAAGTATTCTTGAAAGGAAGCTTGTAACCATTCCTTGGAATTCTTGTTGTAGACCTATTGACAAAGGTGGGACTGGCATAAAAAATTTAAAGCTTTTCAATGATGCTCTCCAGGCTCATCTCACTTGTCATATTATTAATCCCTCTTCTAAAGCCACTAACTTTTTGTATCATAGATTTCTTTCTACGCTCTTAAAAGGGAATCTCAATTTCATCAATTCTTCCATCTGGCCATCTATCAGGGACTCTTATCATAAGATCATAGAGAAATAAAGATGTATGGTTAGTGTTAACTCCTCTATTAACTTTTAGTGTGGTAAATGGTATGATAACCCCTTGATAACATTGTTACCTTCTAGTCACATTCTTGTGGACTCTAATCAATCTATAAAATATGTTCTTCAATTTCATCGTCATGATCTCCCGGATAATATAATGGAGATCATTGATAATCATTCCTTTTCCCCTAATGGTGACTTCCTGGTTTGGGAACCTGCCCCTAATGGTATTCTAGACTCCAAAAGCTTTTATAAGCAGAATTTTTCTCACTTTGAATCATGTTATATATGGGTGAGCCAGTTTAATAAACTGTGGATTAAACCCTCCAGGCTCACCCTCATTTGGCGTATTTCCAATAATAGATTACCTACTGATACTATTCTCCAAAATTTTGGTATTCAACCTTGTTCTAAATGTCGCCTATGTAACCAACACAGGGAGGATGCGGATCATCTATTCCTGTCTTGTGCGACAGCCTCTGCCTTATGGAATTTTGTTTTTGATCTATTCAATTACATATGGTCTTTTACTGATTCTATATTTGTGTTTCTTAAAAACTGCACTAGATCTGAAATTTCTTGGCAGATCAACAACATCTGGCTGGCGGCAGTGGCAGAGCCCATTCACGAGATCTGGTACGTTAGAAATGAATTTATTCATAATAATCATTATTTTAACCTTAATGCAGGAAAATCTCGGATCCTTGTGGTGATCCATGAAGCTGCTTTTATACAAAAAGATTACTGCAACAACTCAGTTGGGGATTTTGAGATCCTTCGCTGTCTTCGAGTTCCTGGCAATTATCCAAAGCCAAAACGCACCATCGAGGTTTTCTGGAAGGCTCCAATACAGGGATGGATCAAATTTAATTTTGATTGTGCTTCTAAAGGAAATCCAGGTCCTGCCAACTACGGTGCTATTTTCAGAGACTCTGCTGGCCAGTGTCAGGGCTGTTTCTTCGTTGGATGTGGCCACTCGTCATCGCAGGAGGTGGAACTATTGGGTGTCATCCATGCTGTTGATTTTTCTCTTCAATGAGGTTGGAGGAAATTATGGATTGAGAGTGATTCATCCACCATCATTCATGCCATCTGGAATGGAAACATTTATCTGGCCTGGAAGCATACATCTCATTGGATGAATTGCCTTTACTCGCTCTACGGGATTGATTATATCGCCACCCACACCTACCTTGAAGATAACTCCGTAGCTGATTCTCTTGACAACAAAGGAGTTCACCATAGAATGACTTGGATGGACTCCCTGACTGCTGATTTATTTAAGCTCTTTGATAGAGATTGTAAAAAAATCCCCTATTTCAGACTCTTGTAACTTTCTTGCTTTTTTAATAATAATTTTGTGCTTTAGTCCTTGACAAAAGCATTATCTTTAAAAAAAACCGTCCCAATCATGTTATTCAAGTGAATTGGGTGAATCTATAAAGAAATATAGAAATATATGTCTGATGGATAACATGGATGAAGAAATTAATTTTGATTATGATTATAATTATAATTATAATATTGTTTTTGTTTGGAATGATCCCACTATTAAAGAATTAAAAAATAATATTTAGGACATCCAAAATAGTTTATTCACTATTGGATATGCCTATAAGAATCTAAAGTATGATCACACGAATATGGTTAAGAATAAAAATAATGTGGATTCTGAAGATTTTAAGCTTAGATAGAAAAATGATAATATTATGAAAGATAATGAAAATATAAAGATCATTGCTTTTAGTTAAAATAAAAATGTGTATAATAATCATGAATATAAATTTTCTTTATGCTTTTTTCAATATATTAGTAATAAGAGTTCTATTTTCTCTAAATTTTCTTTCAACATTAAATTGTCTAACCCTTATATAGCATGGGTTCCAAAGGGAACTTATTTGAATCCAATTGAACCGAATTTCGTTTACTTTCTTAGGTAATGTTTTTTGTTTGGACAACATGAATACGATTTTAGTTTTATTATATGGTATGTTGAAATTATATTTATCCCTTGAGTTATTATTATTATTGAAATTGAACATGCTTTTATGAACTTATCATTTAGTTTATTAGAATATGCTTAAAATATTGGTTACTTTTTAATTCTTCACAAATCAATTATATTTTATTAAATATCATTAAAAAAAATTTGGGTCTTGATTTTTTTTATAAATGAGAAGTTTTTATAATATTCCATTACTTTATTATTATTTTTATTTCTTTAACAGTTGGTATATCTTTAAATTTTTCATGATTTTAGGGGGAGTTGGAAATTTTTGTGCCAAGAATGCTTTTTAGGTTTACTTAAAATGGGGTAGAGATGTTGGTTTTATCCTTATTAAAATTCTTATTTACTCCTCGCATAATTAGTATTGTTAACTATAATTTATTGTTTAATATAGGGGTAGAAGTTTATCAGTTTTATTTCATGTCTAAAGGGGGATAAATTCTTGTTATTTATTATTTTATTTCATACCCTATCATGATTAGTTTTATCTTTATATATTCTTAATATTTTCTTATCGTTTTGATCCTTAAAAATTGGGGTAAAAATGTTTTAGTTTGTGATGTTTGAGATTTGTAATTATTAGGGGGGGGGGATGTTGAGTGTCTCCATGCACATTTTTTTAGTAAATACATATACCACTTGTCACTTGTTTATTTTATTTTATTTACTTATTATTATTCTTTGTTATTATTAATTATTATTATTTTGGAATCATTATTCTGATTTGATCTATTTTATTAATTCCCAAAAGCTATAGATTTGTTATGATATTTGGTAAATTACATAACCTTCATGTTTTGAGGATTTTATTTTTATGTATTTTTAGTTTTGGTTTTTTTGTTAAGGACATAAATCTTATGTACTAAAATAGAAGCTGAGAGTTACTATTACATATTGAATTTTAGTAAATGATTTTACTCTTATATATGAATTATGTAGATAGGAAGTTACTTTTATGTATTGATTATGTCTAAGAGATTTAATTTTATATATTATTTTTAGATATTAGATTTGGATATTTTTCTAAGTCAGAAAATCTTATTTATTGATTTTAAGGATCTTATATATTGATAAGAAGATATAATTTTGAAAGTTATGAATTTAGAAGATATATTGTTATGTTTTTATTTAGATTTGACTTTATGAATTTTAGTATTGGTGACTTCAAAGGACAAAATTTTAGAAGTTAAGTTCTTCAATATTTTTGAATTATCCATAGATTACCTTTACACATTCAAAGGTGACAACTCTTATGTATTATATTGAATAAGATTCATATGTTAAGTTCAGAAGAAGAAAAGGGTGTGTATTCATATTTTATCAACCATTGATTTTGAAAATAATTTTTATCATATTATATAATCGATTATCTTGGTTAGTATATTTAATGATATAATGGATATAATTTTAAAGGGAAGTGTTCTACATGTTTACATGGATTTTACCAAGGGATTAAATAGTGATTATTATGGAATGATTTGGAAATTATTTTTATATATAAGTGGAGAAATTTTATTAGGACAATACAACTGAATTATAGTAACTATATAATTTCAATATTATTTATTATTATTCTAATGGTTTTTTACAAACTAGTTCATTTTGAATATTATCATTGATCATTAAATGGATATCGAGGAGAATTTTATCAAAGGTAATTTAAAATGATCAAAGATGTAGGTAATATATAACAGACACATGATATCCACTATTCTAACCTAAGGTGCTAAAATATGGACATAATAAATTTGATGGCTTTCCCAATCTTTAATGTTCCATTTACTTTGAAGGGTAAATGATCATTGTTCCATGCTAAAAACTCTATCCATACCTTTCCTTGGTTACGTTGTATACCTTTTCTTTTTATTTTTCACTTAATTTTTTATTGTGAATTTAAAACATAGGTTATACATCCCTTAAAAGCTATGTGTGTTGGTAATGCTTACCTAAACAAAAATCATGCAAACTGGTTGTGAATTGGGTTTGATAAAAGATAAGGGTATTTGATTGTTCCACAGTCTGGTTATAGCTAACATTATTTCTTCCTCAAATTCAAAAGGAAGGTTCTAGGTTTGTACCTCCAGGTGTGAAAAAGGTGGTGTTTTAGGTTTGTGACACGAAAGTGAAAAAGGAAAATTATAAATAGTTTTGACACTCCTTAAAAATTATGGATATTTAGTGGGTTCTATACAACTTGATGAGTAGAGGGGTGTGAAGAGTAGATATATGATCAGTTGGATCCAAACTACTATAAAATTCATTATGTTTTCTTATTATTTATTATTCTTAATTAACTCTTCTCTCAATACTACATTATTTATTGTTGGGTTGTTTAATATTTTTATCCATCATATTCGAAATTATATTTTAAATTACTTGGATTATTTTAAGATAGAAAATTCACCCTCACTTGTCTCTTACCATCTCCATTTGTGACATGAAAAGAAGGTATCTCAACAAACTCCCAATATTTATTTCTCTTAAATTGGTTCAACTCATCCTATATAGATAAAACACAACTTTCATCACTCAAATATTCCTATATAATTTTATGTTAATCTATGAGATAAAATAAAAGAATTCAACTATATTTTAAGTACTTATTATAGTTCTAACGTCTTCATATGAACTACCAATCGTAGAACCTAAAGTATGGTCTTTTTAGGATTTATATTTTCTTAGAAATGCACTCCCATGTTCTTCAGCTTCTAAATCTTTAATATTTGGCTCTATAAAACATGTTCCTTGTCATCATTCATTTTAGTTTTTATAGGAGTATCAAGTCACAAGTTCTTATAAGAATCTTCCAAATCATCAATGAAAGTTATCTTATAATGTAAATGATTTATTTTTTCAAATGTTACTTGAACTTTCAAGTCCCAATGATATGGTAGGATTTCCTACAGGTAGTATGAATAGTACTTTTTTAATCAAATAAATTATAATTATTAGAGTAATAAAAAATAAAATAGAAATTAAAAATATAAACATTGTATTTTTATATTGGTTCAAATCTGCACGATCCCAGTTCACTCTTCAATATTCTCTACTCAGTGAGAAGATTGGTATTCACTAAGAGACTCACTTTTGTTAGGGTGTAAGAACCCTATTGCATATGTACCCTTTTCTCACATAGTAGTATAACCCTAACTAACTTTTATATGAGGACCAACCTACCTAAATTTTATTTGAGAGTATCAACTTAAACTTCCATTTAGAGAGAAGGAATAACCTTCTTAGATGAATTTTGGATGGGAAAATCTTAAATTGACTCTAAAGGCATAAATAGAAGATAGAAAGATACAAAACTTCAAAAACCCAAAATAATTAAGAACAACAGTGGAGAAAATGATGATGAATGTTAATGAATATCAATAACTTCAATCACTTTATTAGTGGATGATCAATAAGATTAAGTCTTTTATGATCGTACCAATTGAATAATAGTCACAGAATATCTTAATCGTGTTTCGTAAATCTGTTGTGCATCAAATTTATGTGTCTAATTATTGAATAAAATGTGTCAAGTTTATTTTATCATGATCTATCTTGATCACAATCCAACAAATTAATTTTGCATCATTAATTCCATGATATTTTTGATTATGAAGGAGCATCTAATTGACTAATCACAGAATGCCACATTAGAAAATAAAAATACTTGGAATAATACCATTACCTGTAATTTGAATTATGACACTCATTATCAGAGACTTATCATTATCTCTTATTCGTAGATGAAATTGGTTGGAAATACCTCCAATATGTTCATTAGAATAAATGAGATTTTTTTAAATAATTAAAATAATTTAAAACACTCCCACTAAGATGCTATAAATTGATTACACAAAAATTATAAAAAAAGAGTATAAAATAAATAATATGAATGTTATTATTTCTATAATTATTTACATGATATTTTTCTACTCAAAATTTTACAACATAGTTGTTATAAAGTATATTTATTTTACAAAGAAAGAAATAATTAAAATATCAAAATATCGCTAAAACTGAGCATACTGTGAAATATAAATTTTCTCAAAAAATAAAAAAAGTAAAGAACTATCCATGTGAGGAACAATCCCCATGGTCAGTTAGCTTATCTTGACATCAAAGTTAATGATCAGTCTACTAACTGTGTGAAAAGTTTGATGTGTGGTAACTTCTTTATTGTAGGTTCAACATAATAAGTTGGAATTGTTATAGTAATTTCTTGTGGTAACTTAAAATATCTTAATAGTAACCTAATGTTATAACTCATAGTCAATATGAATTATAAATCATGATTACTTAGAAATTTAACTAATGGTTAGTTAACCTTATAACTCATGGTTACTTAAAAAATAATTCATGCAGTCACTTGAAACAAATACATGACTTATGGTCACTTTTTAGTTGCTTCACAGTAGGGTGAAAATAACTTCACAATAACTTTCAAAGAGGCTTCATGTTCTCTATAAATAAGCTTCTTGTAACTTTATAAAAATTTATTTATTGTAACTTAAAAAGTGTTCCTCACAATCACTTAAAAACTATGCTCATATTAAGTTAGTTTATACAGTATTTCATATGAGACAATGATGCGTTTAACTTTCATGAATTCATACGATATCATCCTTCTATGCATGATTATTTTAGATGAGATTACCTAATCGAAGAATACAAACCAGGTGCATATCAAGTCGAGGTGTGCTATCATACCAAAATGTTAGGTGTAGTTGAACTACTATGGACACTACCAGTCATATTGTCATGTTAGTATTCACATGGATAGTTGGTTCCACATTGAGAAATGGACTAGATAATAAGCATGATCAAGATGATGCCGATTCATGATGATAACACTTAGATGAAAGAGATGAATGCTTTCTTAGATTCTAAGGACCAATTGTCATGTGCGGATATCCAGTAAAAGATGAAAGAGGTGCATAAGGGAGAAGACAATGTTTATTGTGCACATATATATATATATTAAAAATAAATATATGATATATACTATTTATTTAGAAACTATAACATTAAAAACTTAAACACATATGATAATAAAATAAAATAATTTACCGACATATAAAACATGTTAAACGCTAACACATATTTTTCTCCAGTTTATATACAAAATGAGGTATTAGAATATTCAAATATGTAAAATAAATTATTTTCAACAAATATATTTAAACTAAAAGATTAGAAATTTAACAAAAAAATAAAATGAATTAAATACATTAACAAAAATCCCAATAGTAATAATCTCCCCCTTTTTATAAATTGAAAAAATTGAACTTTTCATTTAAAAACTTCAAAGATTCTACCCTTTTTGAAATTTATCAAAAAGAAAAAATATTACGAAATCTACAAAAAAATTTCCCTCTTAAATAAAGAATAGTTAAAAAAAGAATTGTTTTTTTGAAAATTTTGTTCAAATATTTTAAAATGAATAAAATTACGCCTATATAAATGCATATATTAAATTATTTTAAAATAATAAATACACCAAAATTTAATAGAAGTAGAAAGTAAGCATTAAATATTGTCCAATCAATTTTAGACTATATTAAACATAAGTGACTTACATAATATTGTTTATGTAATTTAACAAATCAAGTCATTTAATATGATTTATGATAAGGGAAAAAACGTCCATAAATAGCAAAACTAATAAAACATTATGATTCTTATATACTATTTCCAGAAAATGTTAATTTGTTTTTCAATAGTTAAAAAAACTCCCCCTAAGTTAATCATGTAAAATATCTGATCAAATTATATAAACTATAACCAGAATTAAAATATATATATAAAATCCTATTTAATTTCAAACATTTCTCCCCTTATATTAATAATTAAGGTGTAGGAGATATCAATGTTTATATTATATCAAAATATATTTAGAGAATAATTTTTTTTAAATAGGTTAGATCTGGTTTAAATAAATTATCAAATCCAAAAAAAATCTCTTAATTCAAATTAATAAAAAATAAGTTCACCTTTGATAGAGTTAAATCAATTTGAGAAAAAACTGAAAATTTTGTAGTAACTTATAATTTCAAATTTCTAGGATCCGTCCAGATTTTAAACTAGAAAAAAATTGTAATTCATAAAATTCATTTAGAAGTTATAGAGGACTTCCATAAATCAGGTGTGTTTGAAATTGTATCTCAAGGAACTAGTACAAGAAATAAACCATTAAAGTAGTAGGTGCTTAACTAATTTAACAATATAAACTATCCAACACTAATTTTTAAAATCAAATTGTTTGAATATAGTAACCAAAACATGATATCCTTCCTGAAATTTAAATTAGTTACTGAGAAATATTTCCAATTGACTAAAAAAAACTGAATTTTTGTATATATTAACTATATAAAAAATAATTTAAAACTCATATTTCATCATATTAACTAAATTTATAGATAATTGGTAATTCAACCTAAAATTAATCTTTTATAAATATATATATTAAAAATTTATTTATATGAAATATAAATAGTGAGTATATATAAATCTAAAATTTTTAAAATATGTAAACTACAATATGTTTACATGAATAAAAATAAAAAATATGTTATGGTAAATTCATAGAATCAATAAATTTTAATAACATCATAAAATATATTAGCAAGTTTATTAAACTGTAGAGAATATGCATACTGGAAAATAAAAAACTAATTACCAGGGCATGTTCACCAGATTAGGTCTAAAATGATTTGTATAAGATTATTTTGGTACCCATGATATTTTGGGTTGAAATAAATCTATATGAAGTAGTTATAAACATTTATTTGTATTAACATTTTTAAAATATCTAAAATACTCTTTATATACATTACCCTATATATAATAATCACGCACAAAATTCTAACTTGCTTTGAATTTTGGAAGTTCTAGAACCTCTCCATGTTTTTACAACTTGTACAATGGTTGAAAATGAACATTTCCTAAACCTATGTTTCAGAGAATATGCTATGTTTCTACAATATTTAAAACATTAACATTTTTATGGGTTTGTTCTAAAAACACCATTGAGTATATATTTTCTATTCTATGAGAATAAAATAAAATAGTATTATCTTTATAAATAAAAAAATTAATATCTTCAAACCCTAAACTAATAAAATCATCTCAAAGTTGTGAGATACTAATTAAATTGTATTTTAGTCGCTCTACATTCAATAAATTAGAAATTATAATAGATTTTAATATTTCTACTTCTCCAAAGTTTTTGACCTTGCCTTTAGAGTTTTCACCATAAGTGACAGTGCCTCCATCACATGAATTAAAAAATAAAAAGTTATAAATATCACCATTCAAGTTCCCAGAACACTGAATATCAATATAAAATGTATCTTTAGAACACTTTAGGCAGGTTTCCTATGAAATAGTATAAGAAGATTTTGGTACCCTAGCTATTTTGGGTCAATCTGGATTAGTAATCAAACTTTTAGGCACCCATACTGATTTAAGAAATTTATTATAAGGTAATCTGGAATATAGATTCTTAGAGAAAAAAGTATTGGTATGGAATAATTACTGAGTAAATATTAATGAACATTAATTTTCATTATTCCATTTTAAATTATATCTAAATCATGTGAAACTTGAGACATTCCCTTTACTGATTTTAACAAAAGTAGTTTTTTACTTATTAAGAATCTGACTATTATAACCAAATATTGTTTTTATCTTTATTGGGGTTTCTCATAGACATCATCTTACCAAATTTTTCTATTCCTAAAACAAAAAAATAAGGTTTCCTTTAATCCAGTAATTTTCATTTTAATATTTTCATTCTCTTTTTTTAATAACTTTTAGGTCATCATAAATTTTCATAATTTTAACACGATCATTTATTTATTATTTTATTATTTTTTCTTTGAGTTTTTTAAATTCCTCTTCAATTTTATATAAAATAATCAAAAACTAACATAAATATTATATCTTGATCTTCAATAGTTTTTTACAAAAAATATTTTATTCTTTCATTCTTATCTCTGAGCTTTATCGGTTCAAAATCCACAACCCTTTTATATTCTATTTTTCTTATAGCATAAAATTTTAGTTTTTAATTTTCATATTTAAATTTCATATTTTCTCTTTGTAGTTCTCTGTATAGTTCATTCATTTTCAAAATATCCCTTTAAAACCTTTCATTTTGTTCAACTAATTTTTTAACTTCATTTTCAATATGAGATTCATATCCTAAATTGTAATTAGATTTATTGTTTACCTCATTCATAGTTGTTTCCCTCAAAAATAGATTGGCAGATTATTTTCCACTCTCAAAATAATCATTTCTTGAGTTTGAATCCCTTGTAAAACTTCACCCATCATTATATCCATGTTTTAAATCCTTGTATTACTTGTCCTTCCCTTCTTATCTTAATTTCAGTCTGTCTCACTAGATATTTTATTTTTTCATACAATCATAAAATATTAATTATAAAACATTATATCTACTACTATTACCTTTATTACTTACCTTTATATCATTCTTTTGATGATATCTTCTATGATGCTTATTTGAAACTCTCTTTACCTTCATGTACTTATATAATTATTTAGTAAAATTTTCTATTTAATCTTTCTCTCTATTCTATAACTCAAAATCAAAAGAATTAGCAGAAAAATTTATATTATATTTGAAAGCTATACCTTTCTTTATTTTTTTATTTTCTTTACTATTATCATTCTTCAACTCATATTGATGAAGTGATCCTATCAGTTCATCCATTTAATACTCATTTAAATCCTTAATTTCTTAAATAAAAAAATTATTTGGGTGAAAACTTTTAGTTTGATCTTGTAGTGTTATTTCAATAAGAACTTCATTCCTCATGGTCGACCTGAGTGAAACCATGTTGTTTACAATTTTAGTGATTTTTTGTACATATTTTTGTTTATCTATTGATCATTCATTCTAAATTATTAATAATTAGCCATAAAAATTCCTATATTGGTTCTCTGCAACATATCAGTTCCTTGATGAGTGACTTTTAAAGTCCTCTAGATGTCCGATGTAGTTTTACATGAAGAAATATTACTATACATATATATACTTTAAAAAAAATATAGGTAGTTCATAAATTTTTTGTTTAGAACACATTTTATAGAATAATGTTTTTATTATAGTTTCTAAATCCACATCAATTGAAATGACATCCCAAAATTCAAGACCTATATTTTTTATAAATACCTCAATCTGATCCTTCTAGTATTCATATTCTCTTCCATTGAAATGGGGTGGTCTGATGTGAATCAATAACTCAAATTCCCAACTTTCCATAACAAAGTATTGAATCTTTCCTTAGATCGTTATATATAGGATAATGGTTAGTAAAGAAATATAATGAAACATTAATAACCAATACCTTTTAAAAATTAATAGAAAAGTATAATTATTAGAGTAATAAACAATGCAAAAAAAATTAAAAATATGACGATAGTATTTTATAATATTTCAAAAAACCAAGATCCTAGTCCACTCTTCAATCTTCTCTACTCAGCAAGAATATCAGTATTCACTAAGATACATACTTCTATTATGGAGTGAGAACCCTTTTACATATCTAAAATTTTTCAAGTTGTAGTAAAACCATAACCGAATTTTATAGAAGTCAAAAAATACTTGAATTTTCTTTGGGAGTCACAACCAAACCTTCCTTTCAAATAATAGAAATAACCTATCTAGATATATTTTTGATAAGAAAATATTAACCTAACTCTAGAGGCATAAACAAAAGATATAATGATAGAAAATTGAAAATCTCAAAATAATTAAGAACAACAGTGGATAAGATAATGGTGAATGTTTCCACAACTCAGTAACTTTGATCACATTAGTACTAGATTATAAAAATGATAAAGTAATTTGTGATCACACTAGTGGTACAATAGTCACATAATATCTCAATCATTTATCCAAAATCAATTTTATATCATGTTCATGTGTCTCATTGTGGAATAAATTGTACCAAGTTTATTTTATCACAATCTCCCT
This sequence comes from Viscum album, assembly GCA_963277665.1. Taxonomy (NCBI): domain Eukaryota; kingdom Viridiplantae; phylum Streptophyta; class Magnoliopsida; order Santalales; family Viscaceae; genus Viscum; species Viscum album. The sequence continues at coordinate 377,249,597 of OY728119.1, forward strand.
TGATCTTATTCCAATAGGTTATTTCCACCTAATTAATTCTAGGATCTTCTTGATTATGAAAGATTATCTAATTTACCAATCACATAATGAAACTTTATAAAGTAATAATACTTAGAATAATACCTTTACATGTAATTTGAATTATCACACTCATTACTAGAGAGTTCTCAAAATATTTTATTCTTGAATGAAATAGATTGGAAAGAATTATAATATGTTTTTTATAATAGTTTTGAGTTTTTAAAATAATTAAAAAAAATTACAAATTAACCCACTAAATCTCAGTAAATTGATAATTCAAAAACCAAAAAAATAGAGTATAAAATAAATAATATTAAAAATTTTTTTTCTATAATTATTTTTAAGATATTTTTGTACTCAATAGTTTATATAATAGTCGTTATAATATATATTTATTTTAAAAATTAATAAAACAATTAAAATATATTAATTAAACTTGTATTTAGTTAAAATTTAAAATCAGCACTAAAATAGAACTTACGAAAAATATTAAATTTCACAAAAAAATTAAAAATGAGATGAAAAAGTGAGGGATAAGCCTTGTGGTTGTTTAACTTACTATAACATCAAATATCATGGTCATTATGCTGAATATGTGAAACTATTTGATGCACAATCACTTATTTGTGGTAGGTTTTCCATGGTAACTTGTAATTTCCATGGTTGGTTCTTACGATAACTTAAAATAGATTAATGAACACATAGAATTATAAATCATGGTAAATTGAATATAAAAAAATACAATCACTTAAAATTATAACTCACGGTTAGATAATAAAATAACTCACAGACACTTAAGATTATAACTCATGGTTACTTAAAAAATAATTCACGAGGTCACATAAAAAAATACTTGAATTGATGTGACTTTGAAATAGCTACATATTTGGTTGAAAATACCTCCATGATAGCTTTTAAACAGGATATAAATTCAATTTAAATAATCTCTTGATAAATTTTAAAAAAAATGGATTTATGTTAACTTGAAAATTATTTCTCATGATCACATGAAAACTATCCTCATAGTAAGTTGGTTTATATAGCGTGTCAGATGAGTAGTGGATGAGTTGAGATTTTTTGGATTCATATGATATCATCCTTTGATACATGATTAATTTATATGATACTAACTATGTGAACAAGATAAGGTAGGTTTATGTTGAGTATAGGTGTGTTGTCGTTCCAAAATGGTAGGTTCATTCGAACCACTATGGATACAGTCGGTGCTGGTGTCGAGTTTCTACTTACATGGACGGCTAGTGTCACATTTAGAAATGAACTATATAAGAATCATGATTTATATAAAGATTACACGTGATGATAACACTTAGGAAAAGGAAGTTAATTATTCCTTATATTCTTAAGACACACTACCATGTATGGATATCCAGTCGAAGATAACAGGGGTGTACAGGGGCGAAGACAATGTATATTGTATATAATTTTATATATAAATAAATATATATGTCTGTGTATATTTATATTAAAAAATAAAAATAATATATACTATGTATTTTAAAACTATAACATTAAAAAATTAAAAAATATGGTTATAAAATAAAGTAAGATGCTGATATATAAACCACGAAAAACATTAACACATAAAAAATATTTTCCAATATATATATAAAATTAGTTATTTAAATATTCAAATAAGAAAAATAAAATATTTAAAAAAAATATTTAAATGAAAAGGATGGAAGTTTAACAAAATAATAAAATGAATAAAATACAATTCCAAAACTCCCAACAATAACATGAACAGATTCTTTTACCATCTTTATCTTTTTATTGAAAACTATATAGGCTTCAAAAGTATTTGAATAACCAATAACTATTTCTTCAGCATTATTTTGATAAAATTTAAAAATATTATCCTTAGTATTTATGATATAAAAATTATATCAAAAAACATTAAAGTATCAAATTTTTGGTTTCCTCGCATTCCATAACTCATAAAAAGTTTTTCTTTAATTTTTTTCTTTATAACTCTACTTATGACATAATAGGTTGTGTTACCAACTTCATCCCAAAAATGAGTAGTCCAGATATATTCACATAATATTATTCCAAAAATTTCTTGTAAATTCCTATTTATTATTTCTATATTAACATTATATTGAGGTATTCTTAATGAAAAAAATTTATGTTTAATAACTTTATTGTAGAAAAAAGAGTTATACTCATTACATTAAAATTATCCTCTACAGTCATTCAATAAAGAAATAATTTTGGTATAATTTTCATCTTGAATATAAAATATCATGCCCATATGGGTTGAAAATTATAGAATGGATTTTAATTTTTCAATTAGTGGATGGGTCATATTTTTAAAAAGTACATAGAAGCAAACTTTGATTATTTCAAATCCAAAGAAACATGTTTTAATAAATAAATTGGGGACTGAGATTTATATTGTATGGTTTAGAATGCATTAGAGGTAGCCCAATGTGTCTTGGATTTCTGGTGGCTACAGTTTGTATCCAACGGTTAGCCGGTGGACTTATGAGTTGAAAAAAATTAAATTCCACCCCTTTTTTTAGAGTAAATCCCACTTTATCTCCATTATTTTGGGTGAATAACTTGAGGGCCTCCTTCCCTTCCCCTTTCTTATTCCCCTAAATTTAGGGTGATTTTCTTAGGTGCTTTATTCGTAAGATCAATGTAAATACTCCTTATACTTCATATGATCTTACTCCTGATTATTTCTTCTAATTTGGAATTGTTTTTCTTAAGGGGTTTTATTAGGATTTCACTAAACAATGGTGAAATCAGGAATTTTTTATGGGGATTTTGAAAAACCTAGAAATAGGACATCACATAACAATATCCTCTCATCACCTCTCATTGTTTCGACAAAGCTATGTTATGCTACATGTTTATTTATGATTTTTTACAAAATAATAAATGAAATTAATTGTATAATCAATTCTAATTATTAATAATTTGGTATGCAATAATGCTAGGGGTCTATTGGGGACCATCCATGGGTGGTTAGTCATGGTTCTGATGCGAAGGGTTCACTTGTTGTGTTTTAAAAAATATTACTTATTTAAATTAAATTGATAAATTAATTATCAATAGTATAATTAATTCATATGGGTTGTTTGACATAAGTTAGGGCCTTGCGTAGTCTGGAGGTGGCCTAAGAAGGTAGGATGGGTTTCGCAGTATCGTAGAGCCATTGGAAAATAAAGGGAAAATCTTCTAATGAGGTAGGTGTTCCTTGGTAAATGACCTATACTTATGCATTTCTTAGTAGCATGTGGTTTTCAGTCTCACCAATTTAAGTGATCCACCTTAAAGTTAAAAAAATTAATTGGATATGTTGAATTTTTTAATTAATTAAAACATGGTTTCAATTAAATTAAAATGCGTATAAATTGACGGCATAAGGTGTCCAGGTCACTGTGAACTCTTAGACTCTAGATAGATGCCCCAATATTGATGTTATGGGGTTTTAATAATGAAATAGTTCCTTTTAACTCTTGGAAACCCTATAGTGGTATTTTAAAACTATGAATATGTAACAGCCCTTATCTTAGGTTCCCTTAGTGACCTCCTTAGAGAGGTGCTTGGTGACTTGTAGTGAATAAGCTAACATATTTCCATGTATGAGCCTTGGGAAACCATAGAGCCTCTAGTAAGGTAAATTTTACTAGCGGTGAGTGAATTTTACCCTTAGATATGTGTTTAGCCTTGGTGGTTAGATCATTGGCTGGGTGAGTTGGGTTGGGAATGAAACTGCCCTAGTATGACTGAAGAGATTGAGGTGGTTCAAGGTCCATATGTAGTGTGTTTCCTATTAGGCTTTCCCTATTAGTCTAGTGATGCTATAGTAAAATTAGGGTATTATAAAGGGATAAGATTCCCTGAGTGGCTGATGTTTTACACAATGAGAACATGTTCTAAAGGGGACACTAAGTAAGTTTTCCCTAAAATTCGTTGACTTAAAGGACCCCAAGTAGCGTACCTTTTCCTATGTTGTGACTTAGGGGACCTTAGTAGGTTCCCCAGTGACAGACTGACCTTGAGCAGGTGTTCTTGGGCTTGCATAGAGAGAGGGTGATGGGTGTCACCTTATAACCCATACCATGTGTGTAATATTGAAGGGCAGTGGATAATTGTGATTTGTTTAAGTTTACGACCAACCCTTTTCTTATTATTATTTCTGATTGATTGATTTATTATGATTCTTTTAGGGTTTCCCAGACATGTTCTTTAAGACTTGGTCTATGATTATGACCTGATACAATGATAGTGTTTTGGTTAATTCCTATTGGTTCTTCCTTGGATCATAATCTTGAGCTTTTATGATATGAAAATGAAAGGACACCATTTTAATTAGTGAGGAATCACCAGGGGTGAATTAGTAATTCTAAATCTTTTAGATTTTCATGGTGAAACAACCCTTATCACTAGTTAAAGTGAATCTTGATCACTATTCAACACACACACACACACATAATAAAGACAAAATATATTTACAAGATTGACTTCTCAAAATGAGAAGGCTAGTCATTGGTATAATTCAGATTCCTCTAAGATAATACGACCCACTAGTTTCGACATATAGGTATAATGAGAATTATTTATTCTAGAACTCGTATTTCTTTAAGTATCCCGATCATAATAGTTCATACCAAAATGAAATAATGATAAAAAATTGATATCAACAAGAATAAAACATTCCCAATATAGCCTTTAACTTTTTATGTGGTTCTTCTCTTCTTCTTCTTCAACCTATAAAAACATAGGTAGGATATCTTCACTCTCTTACCATATAAATAACCACTTATTCGTCTTCTAATTTTATTCCTCTCCAACTACATCACACAATTTATTTTTTCTCTCTAATTACACAGAAGCACACCTTTTTCACCTGTTTTAATTTTCAATTAAAATTAAAACCATCAACATCCTTTTTTAGAATCATCCTTTAGATCTTTGTTTTAAAATATTTAAGTCATACAATTTGAAATGGTAGTTGTTTTTAGAATTAAAACAAGAACCAAATGTGTTAGATGAATCTAAGTCATCATTATGCATTTAATCTACCTAGAAGCCACTTCTATGGCATGATATTATTCATTAAGGAGTATTATTTTGGTTTTCAGTAGTTTTCACACAACTGCAACACATGGATGAAACATGGTCAAAGTACTATAGCCAGGAGGTCCCTAATACTCTTGTTCCTATAAAATTCATCCAACTTAACTTTGAAATATGGTATTTTTACCATGGAATAGTATTATAAATTTTCCATTGACTGTGGCATGAAAAATGGGTTATGACATGGAGGTTACGAATTCTCCATAACCACTGAAATCTATCCAAAATAACACTAAAACATGGTTATCTCGCTATGGAATAGTCCTTCAAAGTTTCTATTTACTATTTAATGGTCATTGATCCATACCAAGGAGGTCACAAATTCAAGAACCACTAAATTCTATCTATTAGTGCATTACGTTATGGACTACTTACTATAGTGTGTAGGTCCTAGATTTTCTAGTGTCACAAAAAATCGACCCATCCTCCTCTGAAACATAGTTCTTCACTATGGATTAGAGAAATCAGTTAGAGTATCCTTTATACCATGTAATATTGTGGCTACTAACATTGCGGTGTGGTGCCTTACACTGCGCAGTGGTCCACTATTTTTCCCTTATGAAATATCTCCACTTCTCCTTAAATTTTTCTTGCATCATGAGCTTCATTTGTGATATATAAACACTAATAAAATTTAAATGGAATAATCTAATTAACATTGAATATGATTTATTTATTTAAAAAAAATACAACACTCAAAATCATATCATCTTAACAAATTATTCAACCTCCGATTAACACAACAACAAACTCAACACCTCCTGGGATCAACAATATCCCCTTTAGATTTTATTGTAAACTAAGGAACATAAATAACTATGAGACTTAGAAATATTATAAATGGATCACCATAGAATAATTCTAATCCTACATGAGTGAAATCAATTTTAGAAACAAGAAAATTTAACAATTTATACCACACGATTCATAAATAGTGATATATTTGTAGCTTCCATAACATGAACTTCGTCATCACATCAACTATTATTCCAAACCTGAATGTTTTCTAAAACAATTATATATTTTTAAATAGTTCATACATTATGAAAGCACAAATTACCCATTTTTTGAAATTCCCCTAAATACATACTATCCCTCAAAAAGTTAAAAACACATGTCAATTTGTACTCCCTCTACATTTTATACCCCTTTAAAAAAATATAGGAAGATAAACATAAAGAAATGATTTATATGTTGTCAATGTTTCTACTCCTTTGATAAAAAACTAAAAGAAAATATGAGAGAGGGGACACATCACTATACCTTATCCTTGTAAATAATGTGGTTGAATACCTAACTTTAAACCTCATATTCTAAAATGATTCTTTTAATTGAGGTTTGGTGAACACATCCACAATTTTCTCTTTTATAGGAAAATATTATTATTTTAACACATTATTCTCTACTTTATCTTTGATAAAGTGATATTTTATATCAATTTACATGGAAATTGAATGATGAAATATTTTTTTGAAAGTTCAATTGTTCTTTAATTATCACTTACCAAAAGTAACTAAAACTTCACTTAAACCTTAAAATATTCTAGTTGAGTCTTCATCTACATAATTTATGTTGAGGAATGAGTTTCAACCATATATTAATCCTAAACAGTTTCATCCATGTGTTCTTGAGTACCAATAAACATATATTTCTCTATGAAATAAAGCTCGTCTGAATGTAGACCTCCTATCATCAACACATCCCATCTAATTTTCATCTAAATAATTGTAAAGATTAAGTTAACCTTTAATATTATATTTCAAGAATTTTTTTAAGACTATGATATATCTAAGTATTCTCTTTCAATCCATAAAATGAGACTTATTTTTTTATATCTATCACAAATTGTAAAACATACACAACATCTAATCTTGAGGCTTTAAAGTAAAGTAATATTCTAATCAACTACTAGAATTCCCTTAGATCAACTTCCTTTACTTGTTAATTATTTGATAAATTTTCCCATATTGATATTAGAATAGAAATATGCTTTGAATATTCCATACCAAACGTTTCTAGTATTTCATTAGCATACTGCTCCTAAGATAGAAAAATACAAGCCTTTTATTGAGAAATTTTTAATCTAAGAAAGTATTTCCTATCACCAAGGATAAAGAGTTCAAAAATAGTCTTCATTTATTTAGAAAACTCTTCAAAAACTCTTTCCTCATTTCCATTAAAACTAATATCGTATATTTAAAAAATTACAATGAGAAAACCCTCATTATCATCTTTGATATAGAGATTGCTGTCAACTCTCAATTTCTTAAAATTCAAATTCTTTAGGAAGGTTTCATGTTTATAATACCAAGATCATAGGTATTTATTTATACCATATAAAACCTTACTTAACCTACCAACGTAATTCTCATCTTCATTAAATAAGAAACCACATGGTTTTTAAATATATACTTTCGATTGAAATTCACCATTAAGGAAGGTGGATTTGACATCCGTTTGAATGATCTTACAATGCCTTTCTGTTGCAATGGAAAGAAAAATTATGGTGGTTTAAAGTCTATCAATATATGAAACGGTTTCATAGATGTAAACTCCTTTAATATATGAATAGATTTACACACCAATATTTCTTTATTTATCACTAATTCACATTTTTCATTTATATTTTTTAGGAACTCACCCTTTTAACTAATAATGTTCTTTTCGTAGGGCTTGGGTACCAACTTACAAGTCTTAATATTTTAAACTTGATCTATCTCTTTATTCATTTCATATATCGACTCTTGATTTTTCATTACTTCTTGAATAATATTTTTTTCAACATGAGAGAATAATGAGATATAATAGTTTATTCTCAAATTTTTTCTATTTTGAATCTATTTTCCAAGATTTCCAATGATATTTTGGACTTGAATTTTCCTTCTCAACCTAGGATGATATGAAAAATACTATTCTTAATCCTTTGAATTTTCTGAATCAACTCATTCAACTATAACTTATTCATTATTCTCAGTATTTTTTTGAAACTTCACATGGCTGTTTGACAAAAACAGATTCATCATTATTACTTATTATTATTTTAAAAGAATTAGATATGGGTTTTTCACCTAGCCCATACCTCCAAAAATATATTAAATAAAACAACAGGTACAGTTTTCACAAGTGGTTTAATGACCTTACCCTAGAAAAATGAAACAAAAAGTAAAAATTATTGGCAACATGAGTAGTACATTGAATGTTGCACCCAGAATCTTAAGCCCAATCTTCTCTTTTACTAGTGTGATCAACACTGTAACTTAAATTTATGTTCCCATAAATCAACTCTTTATTATTAATAAAAATAGAGATGATAAAAATACAAAAAACATTGAGAAGGATCATCAATATGATATCAAACTCTTCATGCACCATCTCATACCAGTAAGCCTTAGAACTTCAGAAGATGAGGATACATTCATAGATTAACTATCCAAAGTCAAGATCAAAACCAATATGTTTGGAATAATAATTCAACAGTCCCTAATGTGAATGTTTTTCTTAGCATTTCAAATTTGAAATCAACTAGATAGTGAAAAAATAGATATTCGGATCAGAATTTAAGAAACATGTTTTTTCATGAGTTTTAAATTTATTTATGTGTTCCATCACTTTCACATTCAGAATATAAAAAAATTTCCCTATATCTTTGTTTTCACAATTATATCCTCTTCTATTTGGTGGATAATTATGGAAGATACCATCAACACTGCGTCTTTCAAATTTTTCTATATTTTCACAATTAATTATGATAATTAATGGGCTTTCAAACACTCTTAAATATTTTAAACTTGGAGAATTATTGTAATACATAAATTATAATAAAATATCATAATTTATCCTATAAAGAAAATGATTCTGGATATGAACTGCTGCTCCAACAGCTTTTCACTAGAAATAATGAGATGTGTCATAATCTAATAAAATAGTTTGAGGCATCTTTATAAGACTTCTATTATTTTTTCAACCATGATATTTTTTTGTTGTGCATGGTACACTAATTTCATGATGAATTACATAAATTTTAAGACAATCTTTAAACCTTTAACTGGTAAACTAAACACCATTATTAGTTCGAATATTTTTTAAAGAGTAACAAAACTCTTTCTCTGGACTTCTCTTTAAACTTATAAACATACTAAAATCCTATAATTTGTGTTTCCCAAACATAATAAATGTAATTAATGTATACTCATCAATAAAAAAATAAAATAATTATATCCATTTATTGATTTTTTTATAATGGCCTCACAAATTTCAGAGTGAATAATTTCCAATGGATGAGTAGTTTGTATTTCAAAATTTTTTTGTAGAGTATTCACAAAATTTCCATTTTGAAAAGTGGAACACATCCAATTACTTCCTCTTTTCAACTTAGGAACATCATGATCATTGTCTCTATAAATAATATTGAACACGATATTTTTACCAAGATGACAAAGTCTTCAAGACGTAATTGATTTTATTATTTCATACTTAAATAATAATAATTTCAAGCATCATTAATTTTTATTTTAATGTATTGAACTTCTTCTCTTTCTATTTTATTCATTATTTTACCTTGATTCATGAATTCTTCATTTCAACAAAAATACTGTTCAATTCATCAACTTCTTTCTATTAGTTAATTTTTTCTTCAATAAGAACTAATTTATTATTTCTAGAAGATTGGTTTTACTTATTCATTGTTATTATACCTTTTTATAAGCTATATATATTTGATATAAGCTCATTGAGTTTTATTTTCAGTAATAAATCCATTTTAGTTTCTTCATTTTCATTAAATTCAATACATCTTTCACTATTAATTCTTCTTCATTCACCTTTTCAATGAGTTTTTTCATCAACATCTATTGACATCTCCATTTCCTATTACTAATCACTACTATAATTTATTTCACATTTAGATAAGAAATTTCCCTTTTTGAATTGTGAGATTTTTTTTATTACTTATAGAAGAAACCCATGGTTTTCAAACATTGATAATCTATTCTCGGAGAATATTTTTGGTACTTATTATTATTCATCACTGAATCCATATTATTTTAAATTTCTAAAATTAATAGAAGAATTTCCATCTACTACACACTCAAATAATTTTAGTGTGTTTTATTATTTTAAAACTCCTCTTACCTCTTATAACATTTCTAGAGTTTAGAGAGGTCATCTTATAAAAATTATTTCTCAAATCAGAATTAGAATCAGAATAATCAACATCGTATTCATCAACCATATTCTTATAATTGTCTTCATTTTAGGCCCTAAAAGAGATTTATTTTTCATCCTTACACATATTATTGAGAAAATATTCTTTCCTCATCTTATAGGCAATGAGTATTCTACTCAAATCATCTAGAAGTAGAAATTTTGGATCCTTATCTTCAAGAGAAGAGACTTTAGCATCAAAACTATCTCGTATGATATGAAGTATTTTCTCAAAAACTGTATTATCTTCCAATTTATTACCATGCCATATGATTGTACTCAGAATCTCATTAACTCTTATAAATAAGGTATAAAAAGTTACATCTTCTTGCATTTTCGTATCTTCATATTTCAATATCCAAATATGTAACTTAGTTTTCTTCAAATTCTTATTTACTACATATATATTTAAAATTTTATCCCAAATTCCTTTGGATCTCATGATAACTCTAACATTGAGAAATTACTTCTCAGATAATGATGAAAATAAATCATTCATGACATAACCATAATTTTCAATATTCCTTTTACCCATTTATGTCAATGAAACATTCTCATAATGATGTGTAAACCCATCAGTTTTAGCCTCAAAAAATTAAAAACCAATTGATATATGATAAGGCAACATCATATCCTTCCAAATATGATATTTTTTCCATTGAAGGTGGGAATACCCTTTCTATTCACTTAATTATGTTTTTTCTGAAAAACATCTAAAATTCAAAAATAACTACTTATAAAAGAGAGAGACTTCTACTCAAACTTAAAACAAAAAATCACTAATGAGGGGGACATCTTTATAATACCAATAAAAAATACAACTCATGTATTAGTGAGTAATTTCTGAGAGAAAGGTTGAATCAATTACCATACATGGCTATGCCATGGTCAAGATATTTCAGCAAGAAGGTACTGAACTCTATAGTACCATTGAAATCCATCCAACATAACTTTTTGGTGTTGTCTATTTAGTACAGTGTGGCTTTCCATATTTTCTGATGAATACGACATGAAAAATAATCTATGATGTAGAGTTTACAAGTTTACTAGAACCATTTAAATCTAGATAAAAAACTATGTGTTATGTTCATCTCACTATGATATAGTCCTTTACACTTTATCTTTATTATGGTGTGGTCATAGAGCTACGACGTGGAGGTCCCAAAATATCCAGAACCATCAAATTATATATTGTAGTGCTATGTGTCATGTAATTATCACTACAACATAGAGTTATTAGATTTTATAATGTCACAAAAAATCAACCTAATCTCCCAAGAAATGGTTTCCTTTATTGCAACATGGAGAACTTAGTTGGATTATCCTGTGTGGTGTGGAAACTTATTCTATGGCATAGTCACTGACACAATAATGTGGTCTATTACACCATGGTGTAGTCTACCACTTTTCCCTTATACAGTATCTCTATATATCTTTCAATCCTAATGGAATCATGAACTTCATTCATGATATATAAACACTAAGAACATTCCATATGGTATCATTTAATTGACATTGATTATGATTTATGTATTGATGAAAAAAAGATAACACACCCAATCATATGCTCTTAACCTCTTCTTCAAACTCCCCTGAACACAATAACAAACTAAACACATCTTTCTCCGAATAGAAATTGGTATTTATGTTGATTCATAGATATACTTCCCAGGATATAGATGTTGATCCCTGTGAAAAATTCCTGGGATTCTAGAATTTGACCTCAGGTTTATATGGGATTCCTTGTATACTAAGGGTCTCTAAGATACCTAACATGTATAGGATCCACCTGTGTAGGATTTGGTAATTATTATTATCATGATTATTATAGGATTCCTAGGATACCCCTAGGTTTTTTTGGGTTGAGTCATATAATATTCTTGTATCTGATTTGGATGCCAAGGATGCCAAAGATCTGGCAGGTTAGTATGGTGACATGGGGGATGATTATGATTCCATGATTTTTTTGGGATTCATAAGAATTATCTTTGATCCTTTTATTATACCTATAGTTTTTAGAGATTCCCATGGGGCCTAGGATCTTTCTATTGAACCTTTTATAATGAGATACTCATTCATTGAGCCATATGTTACTAGATTACCTAGGACATGATTTTGGGATTTAACTTGGGTATAATATGGTTGGTATGATATCAGGATGTTCTTAGAGACACTCTAACACTATCTAAATTAGGTATGGTCAATAATGGTCAAAGACCCAAGGATCTATGATGGTTTATTTATTTATTTATTTCCTACAGTTTATTTATTATTATCAATTAAGCTTGAAACATGGACATATCACTGCATTTCCAGTATGTATGGTACAATATTGGTGGTTCCCTACTAATTTATGCACTCAAACTTAGATTAGTCCACCATTTCACTAGGTATCCAACGTAGAAATTCTATTTTTAATAAGTAAAAGTTAGGTGGAGGAATGATATTTTGTTTTTGAGATGGAGTAAATCAAGATAGAATATGTAATTTGATGTGATTCCTAGAGTTTGGGGTATGGGATTTTTCTTTGTTTTGTTTATATTATTTATTTTCTTTTCATATGTGGTCTTCCCATTGGGTAATTTGAATCATGTTATAGAATAGTCATTTGAGTTTTTATAGCTTATGAATTCATTTTTTTTGAAGAAATATTATGAATTCATTTATTATTATTATATATTTTTATTTATTATAAGTACATTGATGTGATGATATGGATGTTATTTATTTATTTATCCATTATTGCGCACTCTGATATTGGGGTATAGTCTCCCCACAATCACATCCTAGATCCCCACTACTAGTCGGTAGCATTTAGAGTATGAGGAGGTGCATTTGATGTCTTGTGGAATAACTGTCTAAGTCACTAGTTTAAGGAATTCAGGCCTAGATTTTATTGTAAACCTATTTACAAAAAATAATTAAGACAACTAAATCTTGACGTATAAGCCTAAAAATGGAACCTAGTGTAAATCTATAAAAATAATCAATAAAAACAAAAAAAACAGACTTTCCTATAATGATTTCTATTCTAGAAGGACCAAAAATATATATTTAGATATGTTCAAAAGGATTATAAGTAGAAACCTCCTCTAATCCATCATTTAAATAAACCACATAATTTTTGGGTGTGAACCCTAAAAAATTATGGAGACCAAACATGCTAACCACTACAAATCAAAATGTTACAAATTAAAAACACACAAAAAAATTAATTTCAAAAGTAGGATCTGAGTGTGGTTTGGTAGTCGATGGATTATAAAAACAAGGATTCCTTGAGTTAGTAACTAAATTTATTTCCGAAAATTGTGGACTTGATCGTAACACCTTCAAGAGATTTCCTCAAGATGTCATCCCAAGCTCTCCATTATCCTTCATCACTATAATGTTAACTCGCTGAAAGAATAAGAAAAATAAAAAACCTCAAATAATAGCTTATTTTATAAAAAAAAATATTAAGGACTTCATCAAAATACTTACAGAATAAAACAATCCATCAAAACACAACACAATAACCTTCGCCACTATCATAATAGAGATCAAGCTTCACTACCATGAAATCAACATCAAACTGGAAATTATAATGCGAAATACCTTCCAAAACCCAAAACTACTTCCAATAATTGGAAATCAACCTCAAAAATAGAAAACTAAAAAACTAAAATCCAATATACTTAAGGGACCCTAAAATCCAAAGGAGAAAAAACAAAAAACACATGTCATGTTTCTTGAACACCATCGATCACTCAACCAACTCATCAGAAAAATCTTATGAAATCCACTAAACTTGACCAAAATGTTATCTAGTGAGATAGATTTTATTGTAATAGAAGATCTTGAATGGATCAAGGGACTTGAAATAATCTATGACTATAGAAGACTAAAGCTAATGAAAAAACAAAAAACAAAGTGGTTGAAGAATGCGAACAAGTTCCACCCCATTAAAAATAAAATTTGTCACTAGATCCACTATATTGAACCAATGATGGTGCCTAGTGTGATGGGATAGATGAAAAGATAAAAATAAAAGTGATTGAGGACCACTAATACCATGAAAAAACTCCAAAAAAATATTAAAAAGTGACCCAAATTCAAATTTAACCATTTAAGAACAATGATTAAAGAGAGGTAGAGGACGAAGAAAAGAGGAAGAAACCATCATCGCCTAGAGAGAACGACTATGAAACCATAGAAAGTCAACATAGAGCAATATATATTGAATTATAGGAGATAATAAAGCCATAATGAATAGATAGAAGTAGAATACTCAATGATTGAATTAAAATAATATTTATATTGATTTATTATTTTAGATTAATCATATGATCACTTTTCATGAAACTGTAGTTTAGAGAAATCAAAAAATAAATTTATTCTTAAAAAACTTTCTCAAAGAATAATCATTATACTATAAAAGTATTCTATGAAAAATCCAATATTCATTAATTTAAATATTCAAAAAGTTTTCATTTTTTATACATAAATTATCAAGGTGTGGTGCAAAAACATTTTAAATTATTGGATTTCTAACTCTAGCAACATTATCCTTAAAAAATAAACAAGAATTATTAGTAAAATAAATCGTATAATCATAATAATAATGTTTATAAATACATACCAAATTTTTATTTAACCATTTAAAAAATAGAATTTTTTGTGAGAGTAAATTCTAGATTTATAACTAATCAATCTCTAATAATTTTTAGTTTTATATTTTCTGTAAACATGACATATATACTATAGAACTTTTATAGAGAATTAAAATTTGAGAAATCAACACTCACACAAAAATAACTTTTTATTCAAGAATCCCCAGAAATCAAAGGGGGAAGAATTGGTGAAGGATGAGGGCATCACCACTTACAATGAGGTTATAATCATGTGTAAAAGATCTAGTACATTGGTATAAAATGACAATTTTTCTTAATCTCCATTTTTTAAGGTGTTAAATGAAAAATACACTTCCCTCTAAGCGTGGATAACCTTGATGCAATGTTCAGTGATCGTCCTATACTTCCTGATGTATTAGGCCAAGTCCTATGGGGTATTGGACCTGCCTCAAAGGAATCCTACTATAATGATGGAGTTAGAATCAACTATTGAAATATTGATATTGTAAATTCTACATATCATAAGTTCACTGATCATATCCCTTATCTCTACCCAAATGCAGTTTCTCAGTATATAGTAATCACTGAATACAAAGATCACCAATCACCTATAATCCTTCAACCTAATACTGTGTGGCCTCTATTTCACTCACCACCCTTGGTTGGACTAATGTCCTCCATCTATGATAAGGGTGATCCTTAGAAGCATCCGACTCAATGAATCCAATGATCATCCATCTAATAAGAGAGCACCAAGGTATACAAAAGTGATTTCATGAAAACATGGATGTGTTAGTGAGATAAGTGCATGCCTTCTTTCATGTTGTTCATTTACTATTATACCACCCAACACACTACTGAAAAAACAAGCATGCTATCTAACCCCCTAAAACTAGCCCATGATAAACTCTAAATGTGACTACTCATGCACCGAAATTCCCATGATCTATATGATACCCCCAAGATATTGTTAGACCATTCTAATTTCAAGGAGAAGTTTTAGGCTTATTTCAAAAAAAGAGTATTTTCCACACAGACAATTTCTGGCTAGATAAATTCCCTAATTTTGGATTTTATCATCTATGGTTATTGCCCTATTCCAAAAGTACCAAAACATAAAGTTTTTCTTCATAAATATCTATTTTTATTATAATTTACATATCCAATCATCATAATCATGTTTTTCATAAATCATATATTGAAATTCCTAGCCAATGAATCTTTTGGATGTCGAATTTGAAAAAACACAACTATTGGGCTTTTTCACTAGGAGGATTTTCCCATAGAGTATCTTCTACTCTTCATCAAGCGATGTGTTGATGAATCAAAGATGAAATATTGATTATCTAAAGGAGATATATAGGACTAGGCCCCCCAAAAATGATAGGGTATCATAAGCCTAGTTATGCTTTCGGTACCAATTATCACCTCGACCCACCATCCACCATGAAACTATATATCCTCCTTGTTAGTTCTACCAAACCTCGCCATTATTCTCTGTACATATTATTCATAAATCTCACCCATAATGAATTTAATTTAATAATATCCAATTACATCTTCACCTATATTAATTTCATGGATCTTGATACACTTCTTAAATTAATATCCTCTTTATCTATTGGCTTTTCCATTCTCATCCAAGAGCCCCAATGGCATTTTCCTCCCATATTTTCATCTTAGATAAATTTATTCATGATTTTTTTTCAAGATAATTGATAGTTACCTTAGTATACATGATGACTGAGATGATTTTCGTAGGAATTAACATAAGGACATTGTTCACTAGTTTTATCCTTCCCCCAATCAAGAGGAAGTAATTATTTTAGCTACAAATGTACCTGCTAATACGATTAAGTATTCCTTCAAATAAATCCTTCCTATATTTTCCATCTAATATGGGTTCCCCAAGGTAATCCATTAGATTTGTATCCTTTAGAGATATATATTATCTTGTATGATTTTACCATACCTTTTTGAGAAATTTCCCGACATATATACACTATTATTTCCCTAGTTTATATGTTGGTTGCTCCAATGGTCGTAGGAATCCATAATATTGTTAGATTCATTGATAGATCTTTTCCTACAATTAATAAAGAATATAATTTCATCAAAAAAAATGATAAACCATTTCATCCGTAGAATTATTTCTATATGGAAATATCTTCTAATAGACCATGATGTGTTTGATTTTCTTTGAAAGGGGATCCCATTTCAGAATAAAAAGGCTAGGATGCACAGGATCTTCTTATCATAGGTTATAAACAGTCATGAAGATGCCAAATCCGCACTCCTTGACCAAAATAGAAAGACAAGAAGACACATAAAATCTAAAATATAAGTCATTAATCCACTCCTTGATATCAAATTGCCTCATTGACCTTAAAGTGAATCCCCACTCCATCTAATCATATAATTTATCAATATCCACTTTAATCATAAAGTTAGATCCAATTTTCCTCATTTTCATATCTTCCTCAATTTCTTTAGAAATCCCAATCACCACTCATATACCATGGAAAACAAAAATATATATACCACTTTGTGTTACTGTTTTCTTATCTAATTCAATATAAAAATATAAAACATATAGGTGTTTTAGTGATCATATACTTTTGGGTCCAGCTATATTAGTAATTAATGAATTTAGAATCCAAATATTCTTACTTTGAATAGAATTTTAACCATTACAAAAAAAATATTTAAAAACCAGCATATTTAAACCCATATAATTGAGAAAATATTATACTATAATTACCATCATAATGATAAAAATTTACATAATTGAAGAACATAACATTAGAGATGTTTTTTATATTAGGTTTAAGAAAAAATATCCTTTATAAAACATTCAATTTTGATCATTACATACAATACATTGTTTATTAATATCATAATTTTGATACCAAGAACATTATTAAGGTATTCCACTCTTAGTATGTCATGAACAAAACCATCGGGGCTCTCTAGACCAATGGTAATATGAGTGTGATATCCCAATCATATCGCTAATAGGCTAGGGGAAAGAGACCATCATTGAGTAGGCATATCACACAAATGGGAGGCCTTAGATTAAGGTACCTGTACACACACACACACACATATATATAAACACAACTATAATTTAGAAGTAAATGATACAGCTGATACAAAAAACATCCATAAACACAACTAATCCCATGTTAGAGTATGACATAATTATGGGATAAAAAAAGGGCTGAATACAAGCCCAATAAAATTATAAGAGTCCAACATGCTGTTAAAAAAGAGACTTCTATCAAGACACAACTCATTGAACCACCTAATGTCCATCTTGTTGGATTCTGTTCCCTATAAAAAAATTATGTTCACTTTATGATAACCTATATTTATAGTTTTGAATATTAATAAACTTCTTATAACATCATGATTATTCTTATGTGTAACATTGTATGTGATAATGACCTAAGAGTATATATGACACTAAAAGGTCATAGTAGTTCCCCACTATGATGAGAACCTAGAATTTCCATATATTTATTATAAAATATATGTTCAATACCTGAATGAAATCATTTGATCAACACAAATGATTCTGGATATCAAGCGTGGAGACTCAGAGAACTTTGAGGAATCTTCTCATGGTGTATACACCTGGTAATATACAGTGTAAGATATTATGAGAAGGAGACCTGCTAGTAGAAAATCCACATTTATATGTTTAATTGGATGTTCCTATATATGTATGTGTGTATTTTTCCTTATACTTTAATATTAATAATGAGTATTATAGGTCGTGTAATTTTATGTATTGATGAAAACTGTGATGACATATGTTTACAGTGAGGTATGATATGTTGAGTGATCTATGAGTAATATTGAATTAATGAATAATTAAATAAAGGATTTTTACCTTATATTCTTTAATTTAAGTCTATATCTCAGGCCCTTTATGGAAATGATATATCCCAAATAAATCCAGGGCCATGGTGTTCAATGTAATACCCCATGACTTTACAATATATTTATTTTATAAAATATTAAATTAG
The DNA here is from genome assembly GCA_963277665.1 of Viscum album. Classification (NCBI taxonomy): domain Eukaryota; kingdom Viridiplantae; phylum Streptophyta; class Magnoliopsida; order Santalales; family Viscaceae; genus Viscum; species Viscum album. The sequence goes on from OY728119.1 coordinate 377,268,573, forward strand.
TTACTACTAGTGAATGATATTAATGAAATATAAATAATATATATTCAATAAATCATTTTTTACATTCATCTAATAGGCTTTATAGGAATAATATAGGAACAAAATCCAATTTTATGCATAAAAGCTATATTTCTCTAAAGGCAATTTTAACGCCTTTTAATGGTGCACCTATTTTAAAAAAAATTAGAACTTTTATGAATTTTTTTATGAAAAAAAAGTAATATTTTAAATATGAGTTTAAAAATTTTCATAGGGAAATTTTTTGGTTTTTTATGAAAATTTTCATTTTTAGATAAATAGTGAAAAATACTTAATTTTAATTAAAAAGTGACTTTTCATCTAAATAATTTATAGTGCTAAATTTTATTTTTAATTTTTTTAAAGTAATATTATATATATTTTAAAAATAATAATAAAAATAATGTCATTTTAATAATTTTTATATTGAATTTAGATATAAAAACTTAGTGGTCTTTTGAACATTTTTATTTTAAAAACTCATTTTCTCGCGACGTCTGTAGGATTAGTCTTGAATTTAAATTTTCAACTTATGTAAATTTAATTGCAAAAAAATGGATATGAATAGTTGGAATATGTATAATTTTTATAGTATAATTATATAAAATTAATTTTTGACAATTATAATTATTGAAAGAAGTTAAAATTAATTATAGCGATTAAGGTAAAGATGAGTTAACTTAGTGGTTAACCATTAATCTTAAGGGGCCAAATGACATAAAAAATTTCCCAAAACCAATTGTTTGGAAATATTTTGACCATATAAAATCTTGAATATAATTTTATGAGTTAGTGGGATACTATTCCAGGAAGGTGGCCTATATAATAAGTTATGGAAAATGACAAAAAAGGAACTTTCTTTGCCTTTAACATTTATAAATCTTTGATTAATAATTAACTAAAATAAATGATAATAAAAATATTGAAAATAAAGTAAATTAACTGAATTATTGTCTTACATTAATTTTTTAGATTAATATATAATGTTACACACTTTTTAACTAAGTACATTCACATTACATCATTTTATTTATATTTTTAAATTTAAATTACGTAAATAATACTAAAATTAATATTAATTTTATTTTATAATATATGATATTTTATTAGTAGTTTTGAAATTACTAAAAATCATATCTTATGCCAATTTTTTTTAAATGTTCATAAATTTAAAATATGGTCTATTCATGGAGGAATTTATCTTTTATAATAAACATATTGACCCCTAAATAGTAAAACATTGTTAGCACACTTTGGGTTAAAATAGTGTTTTTGCACGTTACATGCCCTTGTTTTAAAATAAATTTACAACAAACATTAGATTTTTATTTTTAAAATTAGTTATAATATTTTCAATTCAGTGGGTATATATTTTCTAATAAATATCTCTTTAATTTAATGTTAATGGTTAAATTAATTTGGTTATAAAACTTGTTACCTTAATAAAAAAAATTGTAAAAGTGGCAAAACTTAAAAGTTAAGGAACAAAATTATAAAAATTCTCTTATTTTTTGTATGTTGGAGGTTTTGATCAACCATAATTTTAATTTAATGCATTATTTTTAAATTTATAAGGCACATGATGTAAGGAATATTTCTCAATAGTGTTTACCTTTTTATATTTACAAGAATACTACTCCCCCTCCACTATAAAAAGGCACTCACCCCTCATTATTCACACCTCTCAAGCCATTTAGCTCATCAAAACCCTGTCCAAAAAATCTCTCATAATACCTAACCTCATACTATAATCCAATATTTTGGAATAAGGCAAATCAAGGAATTATGTTTGTATAAACCAAAAGGAGTTACCCGAAGAAGACGAAACGATCTTCAACAATCACTTTTGTTTCATTTCTTTATCCACTCCTTAAATTATTCTTTTATATTTTCTATATAATAACATCAGTATCATCAATATATCATAATTTTATATTTTAAGGTTATGACCTACAATCACACACACTTCCATAAAATGGGATACATAATCATTGTTTGTGTGTACGGCGAACTACCGCCTCATGAACCGATATCATATATTTTTCCATTACCACCTTTCAAGGTTGTAAATAATGATGGTTTTATAGTTTATATATGATATATATAATATTTATAACATCTCTATGATCATTTAATTATTACATAAAACATAACATTATGCTTTCCGTTTTTTGGGAATACGATAACATCGTTTGTGGACGTGTGGACTATCGCCTCCTCAAAGCTATGTGATTCATTCACGCTGTACATGGAATGTATTAAGTAAGGTTTTAATAAAAATATATGAAATATATGAAAAAAATATTATAATATAATTATAATATACACAATATTATTTACTTTTCATTCTTTTAATACAATAAGAAAATGGAAACAACGTTCATGCGTATGTACGACCTACCGTTTCAATGAACAATGTATTTCATTTCCTATCGATAAATTTTATGGATTAGACTAAATAAATATAATATATATATATATATATGATATATAAATCATGTTTTACATTCTGGAGATTATTAAATCATGATATATGTAATATTAATGAAAAATAACAGGTCAAAACATACTAAAAAAACTATGAAATTAACACACGAAACTATAAAAAAATAAAAGATTATTGACAAATAGGTGATAAGAGGTTATAAAAGGATCAAATATGATAATATAAATATTAATATTGTTCTGGTGTATTTTAATAACATTATTAAAACCATTATATAATAGTTTAAATAACATTAAACTAAAAGGAAGTGTAAGGTAAGGGATTTCGTCTCAATTTAGATTCAATTAAGACTTATTTGTTATTATTCACCAATTTACATTAATGTGGGTTATATACTTCCCATTTGTCATTTGACATCATTATTCACTCATTTTTTATGTTATTATATGTTTCAATTTGAATTATCTCATCCAAGGTGGTTTGACTTGAAACTTACCAAGAGGTAAAAGTTATCTTTGTAATCTCCCTTTATTTTTGAATTATTAACTTTATCTTGAAATAATCAATTACTTATAAACATTTTACATTGGAAATAATATTTTTATATATATACATACTATTATGTGATGGGTATAATAAATTCCAAAACCATATACCATTTTTACATATGGTTTGTACTTGATAGTTATTTTATTAACTGGGGAAATATTGATAAATCTGTATCTTTTAATCAATATAGATATTCAATAAGGCACATTATTCATGAATTTAATAAATTATTTTACATATGAGGGATGATTTGGAAAGGTATGACATTTTTGGGACTCATTTATATATATCCCCTCGATTCATCAGTAGTGTCATGAGGCAAATCATTTGACTAATCAGATGAGTTTTTACCAGATATGTTATAAACCTTCTTGTAGAAGGTCTTGGCGATATAGGTTCCAAGTACATAGAAAATATGAAATCCAATAATTAAAAATTTCCTTCAAATATATTCAATTATTATTTATCCATGCGATTCTCACTTTAAAATTATCTATGGATGTAGTTAATTATATTTTTAATAATTAAATGAAATGTTTTATAATTACTTACCTTGCCATATTGATTTTTATTTTTTTGATTATATAAATGGAATGTGTACTCAATTATTTACCTTTAATTTTTAATTATGATCATTTATTCATTATTAATTTTACTATACTTAACCCTTACTAGGAATCTGATCTCACCCTAATTTGTTTCCTTTCCCCGAGGTATGGAGATGAATTTTTGGAATGTGTTTCACGGATGTTGAGATTTTACTTTTTTTATGTTTTATTTTATATCCCTAATATAAAATGTGTTTCATGTATGTAATCTAGTTTTTTAAAACGTCTAAAACTTTTAGTCCTTTAGGATTTTATTCCTTATAATCATGCTAATGTAATAAATTAAGGCACTGGCTCCAGGCTTTTGGGGTCGGAGCGTTACAGTTGGTATCAAAGGAAGTTTATTTGAAATCCTAGAAACTAGATTTAGGAAAACATATATTATAGAGAATAATACTATGATATAATTTAAAGATATGCATAGAATAACATCCCAAAGAAACATTTATTATTATTATAAGATGGGATAAACATAAAATTTTCAATTTTTATTATGTATTTCTCTAGATTTGGGATTATAAATGATATGATATAATCTAGTCTATGTCTTCATTTAGAAATGGAACATACTAGAAGGAATGTGAAGCTCACTAATAAATATGATCCAAAGAGTATGAATTATCATTTATTTTATGGTCTTAATCCAATATTTTGAAGATAAATAGTCTCCCGAACATTCTCATCATATGAGGACAAAATAAAATTTGATAATGAGACAAAGAAATAATTCTATAATTATTATATATTCAAAGGGAATTAAGAGAAGAGGAAGATGACAGAGAAAACTATAGATAAAGGGAAAAAGGGAAAGAAGTATTTCCCACAACTGTGGAATGAAACACCCAGGTAATTGCTTAAAATGAATTGGATTTCGATACCAGTGTAGAGGGAAAGGCCACTGTGCTTGTGATTTAATGGTTAATAAGAAGGTTTCTAATGTACAATACGTCAAATAAAAGGGGATAAGAAACTATGGAAATCAATGTGTCAAGCCTCAAAAGAATATACCCCAAAAGTGGTTAATGTATGATGGTCAAGATTATGCTACTTCCATAAACGAATAGAGATGACTAATAATCCTATGTCTGGATTCAACAAATATGTCATTTGAGTATTATATCTGTGATGTTCTAGTTATTAGATTATGAAATATGTAAGTATTGTACCAGGGTAATATTTAATTAAGGATTTGATATCATATGTTGAATTGTTCAAAGAAACTCCATTTATTGACAATTTGAAATTCTTGGAAAATATATGGTTGAGGGAAAATAACCGTTAATATGTTCCTGATACTGAGATAATTATGTAGGAATAAAGATATTTTTGATTTGGTTAAATTAAATTGGATAATACTGACTACCTTGGAATTGATTAATGGTTTTCTTAATAAGTGGTTTATTCCATCATTTATGGAGTTTACAATATTTTTGGATTTGAGGAATATATCCAATAATCCATGTTTTACTTAAGTAATAAGTAACCATGCATGTTTTTAATAAGGTTTTATGAAAATTCAAGTTATTACCAAATTTTAAGAGAATACATGTTGAAGATATTAACATGTTGATATGTGATTATTAAGGAATAATTTATTTTATTTGTGGAATTGATGATAATATCATTTTAGAAATTAAGTCACCTTATTTCTAATGTTTTGAATAATAATAATTTTTAAGGTTGATAAGCTTAACCATTTATGAAATGGTTTATGTTGAACTTTGGACAAGTTTTTAGAGTCTAATGTATTAATTCACCATATGATGTGACCTATACTAAGAAATGAGGTAGAAATAGTTCAAGACACTACCAAAGGATAATATTATTTTTGGGAAAGACAAATTTATATTTACTTATATTCATTGAGAGTGAAATAATTCTTCAACTCTAGGAAAATGATCTCGAAATAAAAATTTATCCTATTAAATTCATATCCTATGAATAAAATGATCCTTTAGATTATCATATATTTACGGTTTTTAGTCCCTTAACTTTTCATTGATCACTTACTTTATTGTGATCAATGACTAGTTATTTATGCTTTTCTTCCATGCCCATGTTTTCATTTCCCACATATGATATCATATTTGGGATCCTAGTTATGCGACATTCACATTTCCCTTTACCTATTATTAATAATATTTTTTATTAACCCCATTCAAATTTTGGATTTTTTGAAAAATAGTATTTTAAAATAGAAAACCCTCGATTACCGAGATCAAGTTTGAATTGCGAGGAAAAAAATTATTTATGGCGGGGAGAATGTAACACCCTAAGAGTTTACAATATATTTATTTTATAATGAATTGAATTATTTAATAATAGTGAATTATCTTAATGAAATATAAATATTATATAGTTAATAATTTTTTTACATAAATCCAATCAGTTTTACAGCCATAAAATAAGTACAAAATCCAATTTTATGCATTACAACTATATTTTCCTAATGGTAGTTTTTCAACCTTTTAATGAATCACCTATTTAGAAACTACCTGAAAATCAGTTTTTTTCAATTTTCAAAAGCCGGTTTAAGGGTACCGGTAACCCGAATCCGGTTTAAGGAAAACCGGAAACCTCACAACACTTCCTGAGATTACATTACCATTCAGAATTCAAAATTCAAACCAAACAAATTCAGTGCACACCACGTGTCCATCATCACGCGGGCCCATCATCACGCGTACCGGAAATCCATGTGCTCTACCTCGAGCCGTGAACCCGTCACACTCCTCGAGCCGTGCGACCACCTCAAAACACGAAAACATCCTCGCCGCCAAACAAGCCACCGGTGAGGTTCACCGGACCTTCCAAGTACCCAGCGCATCAGCCATATCCACATCCCCGGATCGCCGGTGAGCATCGCCGGCGTCCGTCGTCACATCGTCACCCCAGAACACCGCCGAGGAATCAACAAACCATCAATCATGGAGGTGCCTAAGCGTTCCCTCCATTCATTCCCCTCATTGGATCGCCAGTGAGCTTCACCAGCGTCCCCCATCCTCATCATCTCCACAGAGAATTCAATACAACATAGAATGAAAAACTCAAAACAAAATAGAATAACCCAAGGAGATGCATCCAGAGTCGATGCTCCATCTCAACATCACATTCACTGAAAGGTTCACCATGACACAACGGAAGAAAAACCAAACTAAAGACCAGAAAATCCCGCCGCCACCAGACAGAACAACCTCATCAGACCCACCGAAACCCAAACATTCTCACCTAAGAAGATGTAGAACCCCAAAACCGCCAGCTCATTATCCCATCCCCCAACCGCGAAGAAACTCACCATAGGACAAAAATTAGCTGCAAGATCAGAACCGCGAGCACTCCGAAGAGTGTGCCGTCAACAACCGGCCTTACACCCACGGATCTGAGCCCACAACCGCCGAAGCCCGAAGAGTGTCTCCCCATCCTGAGAGAAGACCACGAAGCCCTGCAGTAGAGAACCACCACCAACCCACCAAGAACGGGAAGGAGTCACCGCACCATCCGCAGCGCCGGAGATAGCGGCGGCGAGAGGAAACCCTAGGATGGGAGAATCCCTTTATAGGCTCATCAATCTTCAAACACTCCCATGAACATAATCACCTATTTAGAAACTAAATTTTAGAGATTTTGTAAATTTTATATGATAAAATTAAATTAATTTTTTAAATAGGAATTTTAAAATTATCTTAGGGGGAATTTTTTATATTTTTTTTTGAAAAGATTCATTTTTTGATAAATAATGAAAATACAAAATTTTAATTAAAAACTGACATTTCATATAAATAATTTATAGTGTTAAATGTTATTTTTAATTATTTTTAAAATATTATTAGAAAACTTTACATATATTAATACAATTTATTTAATTGGAATAATTTTATATTGAATTTATATATAAAAACATAGTGATCATTTGAACATTTTCACTTTAAAAACCCTCTTTCTCACCACGTCTTTAACATTAGCTTTAAATTTAATTTTTCCACATCTGTAAATTGGATTTTGAAAAATGGATATATATATATATATTTAATTGGTATAATATTTATCATATAATAATATAAAATTAATTCTTGACCCTAATAATTAGTGAAAGGGGTTAAAATTAATTACAACGATTTTGGTAAAAATGAGTTTACTTAGTGGTTAAACTTTAATCTTAAAGGGAAAAATGACATATTAACTTATCTGAAACCCATTTTACGGACATATTTTGATATTATCCCATCTTGGATATAATTCTTTGAGTTATTAGGATACTATTCAATGGAACTGAACTATGTAATAAGTTATGTAATGGAAAAGACAAAAAAATAACATTCCTTGCCTTTAACATTTACAAATCTTTGAGATATAGAATAAAATCCCATTAGTTCAATTAAAAACATTATTTAGAAATATATATAATTTTTTTTCATCATATCGATTTATAGTTATTTTTAGAGATGAATTATTTAGTTAAACTGCTTAAGGAATTCCAATGCGGTAATTATTTAGTTAATAATTAACTAAAATAAATGATACTAAAAATATTAAAAATGAAGTAAATTGACGGAATTATTTTCTTCCATTAATTTTTTATTTGAATATATCATGTTATATAGGTTTTAACTTATTATATTCAAATGAATTTATTTTCTTGTTATTTTTAAATTTAAATTAAGTAAATAATATCAAAATTAACATTAATGTTATTTTATAAAAAATCATATTTTATTAAAAGATTTAAAATAAATAAAAATATTATATTATTAAAATTGTTTTTTAAATTTTAATAAATATAAAATATTTTCTATTAATAGACTAATTTATCTTTTATAATGAACATATTGACCCCTAAATAGTAAAAACTTTGTTAGCATGGTTCTGGTTAAAGCCATGTTTTTTCACATTACACGTGCTGGTTTTAAAATTAATTTCCAATGAAGATTAGATTTTTATTTTTTAAATTAGTTATAATATTTATAATTTATAATTTATATATTTTATAATAGATCTAACTTTAATTTAGTCTTAATAGTTAAATTACATTGGTTAGAAAACTAGTTACCTTAATAAAAACCAAAATGGTAAAAGTGGAGAAACTTAGAAGTTAAGGAAAATAATTATAAAAATTATCTTATTTTTGTGTGGTGGAGGTTTAGATCGACAATAATTTCACTTTACTCCATTATTTGGAAATTTTTAGGAACATGATGTATGGAAGACCTCCCAATAGTGTTTACCTATTTATATTCTCAAGAATGTCACTCCCTTCCACTTAAAAAGGCACTCACCCCCTCAATTTTTCACAACTATAAATCCATTTTGATCACCTAAAACCGACAAAAATAATCTACGAAAATACCTACCTCATCCTAGAAGAATCACTTTAGGCATAAGGAAAACCAAGAAAGTATTTTGGTATAGACCAAAAGAAGTTACCTGAAATATAGGTAACATTCTTCAATTATCACTTTTGTTCCATTTATTTATAAAACCCTTCAATTATTATTATATATTTAATATAAAATAACATCATTATCCTCAATATACTATAATATTTTTATGTCAAGGGTACGACATACACTCATACACACTTTCATAAAATGGGATGCGTAATCATCGTTTGTGTGTACGACAAACTACCGCCTCATGAACCAATGTCATTCATTATTCTATTAAAACATTTAATGGTTGGAAATAATGATGTATTTATAGTTTATATATGATATATATAATATTTAAAATATCTTAATGCTTCTGTATTTATTTTATAACACATAACTTCATGCTTTCCATTTTGTGGCAATACGATAACATCGCTTGTGGACGTGTGGACTACCGCCTCCTCAAAACGATGTGATTCATTCATTATATACATGTAATGTATTATGGATGGTTTTAATAATAATATGTGACATATATGAAATAAATATTCTACTATAATTATAATAGACATTTATATCATTTACTTTTAATTCTTTTAATATGATAAGAAAATGGAAGCATCATTCATGTGTACGTACAACCTATAAGGAATATATATGATATCTATATCCTGGTTTAAATTTTTTATTTTAAAAACTAATTATCAAATAAATAGGAATGAAAAATATTGAGTCAAAATATACTCAAATGACAAGACAATTAAAACTCAAAACAATAAAAATAATGGAATATTATTAAAAAAATGGGTGATAAGAGGTTATAAATGGATCCCATATGATATTATTAATATTAATAAATATTAATATGATTCTATTTTAAGATAATAACATTCTTAGAATAATTATGCATGTGGTCAAGGATCATTCAACCAAAATTAAGTGTAAGGTATGGTATTTCTTCTCAATTTGCATTCCACTGAGACTTATTTGTTATTATTTACCAATTCTCTTTTATGTGGTTTATATACTTCCCCTTTATCATTTAATATCAATATTCACTCATATTTCATTGTATTATATGTTAAAATTTAAATTATCTCATCCAAGGGGGTTTGACTTGAAAATTAACAAGTGACAAAAGTTATATTTTCAATCTCACTTTCTTTTGTGATTGTTAACTTTATCTTAAAGCAATCACTTACTTATAACCATTTTTCATTGGACATAACATTTATTTTATATGTACATACTCTTATGTTATAGATATAATAATTTTGTAAAACATATACCATTTTTATGTATGGTGTGTACTTGATAATTATTTGATTAACTGGGGAAATCTTGATAAATCAATATCTTTTACTTAAAACGGATATTAGATAAGGCACATTGTTCATGAATTAAAAATATTATCTGATATATGAGGAATGATTTGGAGAGGTAATACATGGATGGGTTCTGGTTATAGATATCCCCTCAATGAATCACTAATCTTATGACATGAATCATTTAGCTAATTAGATTGGTTTTTACCCGATATGTTATAAACCGTCTTGTGAATGGTATTGATAGTAAAGGAACCATGTATCGAAGAAACATGGTATCTAATAATTAAGAATTGATTTAATACAAATTCAGTTATTATTTTTCCATGATATTTTTACTTTTAAATTATCTACATATGTAGTTAAATATTCGTTTATTGATTAAATGGAATGTTTTTTGGTTACTTACCTTTCCATATTGATTTTTCCTTATATAGTTATGGAAATGGAATATGTCCTCAATTATTTATCTTTACTTGTTGATTATTCTCATTAATTCATTATTACATCTATTATACTTAACCCTTGTAGAGCATCTAATCTCACCCTTATTTTGTTTCCTTTCTCTAGAGTATGAAGATGAATTTTTGGAATGAGTTTCAAGGATGCTGATATTTTACTTTTATTATGTTTTATTTTCTATCCCCAATGTAAAATGGGTTTCATGTATATAATATGGTTTTCCAAAACTACTAAAATTTTCGGTTCTTCAGGATTTGATTCCTGGTAATCATGCAAATGTAATAAAGTAAGACACTAACTCTAGGATTATAGGTTCAGGAAATTACATTATATAGGAAAGTTTGATTTAATAAAATTAAAATAAAGAGACATCAAGAACAAAGGTTGATGGAACCAGAATGAAACCTTCTTGATTAGAGATATCATGATAATTTAATTATATTACATAGTGAGAATCCGTATGAGGTATTATTTCATTCTACATTAACTTATTTCTATATGGGTGACTTGGTGTGTTTTAAGATGCTAACCTTTCACTTTAGGATTCTTAGCATAATGCCTTCGATAAATATACCTAGAGGGTCACAAACTAAGTGTATCCAGAATCTATGTTAAATAATATATTATTATTTATTATTTAACAAGTCGAATAAATATTATTCTAACTTGTGGTTTAATAATTATTCATGTTTTGTTGATTGTATATATTATGTCTCTTGTTATTTGAGAGAATATTATCTGAGTGGAATATTTAACAAATATTTATTATCTATTTTGTAAATATAATATTTATTTATTTATTATAAAATAATGCAGTTATATTTATTTATTAAATAAATAGTAATTATTGAGGGACTGATAAATATTATAGAGGAATGAAGAACTAATTTTATAGTTCTGATGGGAAATAATATATAATTAATATTATTTGATTAAATAATATGTAATTTTAATTCGCGAGTTTAGTGCACGTTAAGAATTATTATTATTATTATTATTGTTGACATGGGGTTCCATAGGGATTAAATTAATAATAACGGTCACTTACGCAATTCTTTATTACTAACTATAGAAGTATAAAAGCCCTACTATATTATTTTTCAATAGATCCAATTTAATTTGTGTTGTACACAACGAAAACTAGAAATAATAATCTCAATTTTTAGAGAGATCGCTCTCTAAGAACACTCCCAAAAATGAAGAGTGATATTCCTCCATCATCCACTCTCAAATCTAGAGAGATCCTAGAAATTCCTTTAGAAGTGATTCTCGAGGTGATCAAAATAAAATAAAAGCATTATGATCTACCGTTCTAGGACCTAGAGATTCATACGTTGATATTTAGGGATTTTTGGAACACATGTGGATCACATATTGATGGAATATTCCCTTTATTCCTATAATGCAATGACGATATGATGTAGATCCTTTTTTAAATCCACAGTGAAGAAATAATTTCTTGCATGGAAATTTTTTAATGGATTAAATTAATTATAAATAATATGTTATTATCCCGTGCTTGGTTCCAACATTTTATCTCTTGTTTGTTTTCTTTGATTCAATTCCATTAATAATGGAATTCATCATCATGTAAATCTCATATTAATCATTGATAATGAAAAATAGAAAATTTTGGCATGATCCATCTCACACTTTCGCTGTGTCCATAAACTATAAGTGGTATTAGAGTGGGAACATAGTTATTTATAATTTTTTAAATATATTTGATTGATTTACACATTTTTCATTTTTTTAAATTCATGATTAATAATTCTTTAATTCAAATTTCAAGATATGATTCTTCATCTTTATTTTTTTTGTAAATATAATCAAATCAATTAATTTTATGAACAAAATAAAATCAAAGATCTCATCTTAAGGTGCCTAGGAATCTATAAAAATAAAACAAGAGTACACACTATGTAATCTGAAGGTACACACTATGTACAAGTGTTAAATGAACCCATTATTAATTCAAAATTAATTCAAGGTGTGTGAATTTATTACATGTGGTGTATTTAATTATATAACGCATGTTGACTAGACCATCTTGGAACATGGTTATCCAGAGTACACACTGTTCAATTGATACATATGGGGTGTAGTCCTTTAGTTATAGAAAGGTTTTGTATCTTTTTACAAAACCTACCTGACCGGTGACTTTGTAACTCGGAGACCACACGCCATGTAGCCCATGTACATGTCATGTACTCTAAATTTTTCTATGGAATGGTTACATGATGAGTCCCTAAGTGCATACCATAGATAGGAAATGAGGAAATATACATGCCATGTATCCTCAATGTACATTCCATTAACGTTTACCAAATTACATTAAAATTAATTTATTATACTGTGAAAACCTGATCAACATGTACTTGAGGGTGGTCCATAAGTTGATATTACATTCCTTGTAATTGGTTTTAATATATATAAATGTTTAATTAATTTTTACATAATATTAAATTATAAATATCATGTATGATTCATATTATAGTTATTACTCTATGTTCATTTAAGCATAACACATGACAGAAAAATCATGTAATCTGTGTAATTATTAAGTTGATAGTACACATCATGAAAGTATGTGATAAATCATATATTCCATATGTCACAAGAATAAACTGTATACAAGTATAATAAATATTGCATAGTTCAGATGGGTACTCACCATGTTTCCTCCAAGGTACATTTGTGTACACAAATAATTTTTAATTAAATTTATTAAATTTGTTTAAAATTATAATGGATGAGAATCTCAAGAAAATCTGGATGAGAATTAAGATAAAAGAAATGATTAATTAAAAAAGATAATTAATTTATTTAAGCATAATTTATCTTAAGAAATAATGATTAGAATTTATTAATAATTTTATTAAATGTATAATTCGTTGCATGCATGTGGATGATCATGAGCCTAGACTAGACCATTATATGTGATTGGTTTCATTTCATTTTTTATTAAATTAAATTGTTGGCCTATGTGCCATCTCCCCTCCTATTATGTAAGGGCCTAAATTCTCATGGTTTCTTTTGTTTAAACCCCTTCCCATCACATATATATGAGTGTAAGCATATATAATGGATGGAGCTCCCAGGCTAGTGGAGGCAGTTCACGTTTGGAGTTGAGATGAAAAGAATCCAAGAGAGATACATAGGTGGATAGGTGGAATGTTGAAACACAAACCATAATTGGTTCAAGGTGTTTTCCCCTAGGATAACAGTTAAATTATCATGTTATAGATAAACTATATATTAAAAAAATTCATGATCATACCACTATTATTTTATTTATATTATGTTGCATGGTTATTCCATTAGGGTTGTTTTTGTCATGATTATATGAATTAATGAAATTAGCAATCATGAAAGATATAACTAAAGAAAATTAGATTATGCGTGAATATTATCTAAGAATTGATTAATCACTTTAGTAAATACAATTAATATTAAAAAGTATGTGATAAAGATAATAATTGGAAATTTACACAAAAAATATAAAATCCCTCAATTATAAATATTAAGTCTCTTTAGCCTTCCACTACTTCAGTTAAAACTGAACCATAGTTCAAAGTGCTTGTTCAACGAAAGATGGGGTGCTTTCATTTATTGGGGAATTATAACATAAAATTTTGGGTTGACTTAACTTAGTTTAAATCATGGGTTTTCTTTCAAATAAGGAATTGGGGTAACTAAGAGAAAGGGGTTAACAAAATCCAATTTAAGGATTTCTGGATTGGGAATTACACTCAACAAATCAAAAAATACTGATCTAATGTAGTTGGAATTTGGAATGCCTACCTAAAACCCTACAAATTTCTTGACCAACCAATGTTGGGGTAATGAGAAGGGGAATATGGATCCTTTACACTAGAACATCCAAGTAATAAGATATTCCTAATCCAATTGTGAGGGATATTGTGTTTTGATAAAATAAAGGGAGATTAATAAATATAATATTTATTTATTTGTCTTACTTTTGTTAGATAAAGTACTAAGTCTCTTCTCAACTTAATTATAGATTCATCAATAAAAATGACTTCAAACATATCAATTTTATCCATACTTGATAAGGATAACATTATCACCGACACAAATTTCTAAGAGTGGAAAAGGCGCTTATGCAATATCCTACACTATGAAAGGAAATTATATGTGATGAAAGAACCTATTTTTGATGTGCCTTATAATGGGGCTAGTAAGGAAGATTTTTCTCTCTACGAGAAACATATGAATGATGCTATATATGTTTAATGGAACATGAGCCTCATCCCGGTTGGTGAGGACTCACTAGGTGCATCCAAGAGACCAGAGATCAAATATGGGTGGAGGCATATTTCCAGGTACTGTAATAGTACTGTAGCAGGAACTGTAGTAGGTACTGTTCAGTACTATAGCAGCCATAACTATTCATCTATCTGGGCATTTGGGCCACCGTTTTGGTCCTCGTGTCCTGCAAGGCCTTCGGGCCCCCAAGGCCTTCAGGATAGTTGATTCCCAAGGCCTTCGGGCCACCTTAAGGCCTTTGGGCCACCCAAAGGCCTTCAGGCCACATTAAATGCAGATGTACCAGTCAGACTTCAAGGGACAAGGCATAAGAGGGGGATTCAGGGAAGGCACATTCACTAGAGTAGAGCTTACCAGAATTGGATGAATGAGAGGGTATGGTTTTTCCATCGATACCAGGCATGTGAAGCTTTGCATAAATCAACTAGCTGATCAGCCCAGTGAAGGTGGAGTGCTGATATCATGACATATGCTGGGGAGGAGCAGTTCCAAGTTTTCTAATCTAGGTGATTACCAAAAGGTCATGTAATTTTCTCTAAGCCTTCGGGCCTTGTAAGGGTTCCACATCACCCCTTGAAAGGTATATTATAAAAAAATAAAAAATGAAGGCCTTCAGGCCATTCCGAACTATAAATGTTTAATGTTTCATGATATAATTCATGCCCAATGAGCTTATAAAGCTATATGAGGACATGGATTCATATAGAATGATGTATCATCTTCGGGATATCTATTGAGAGAATGTGAGACAAGAGAGATATGAGATTTCCAATGCTCTATTTACAACTAATATTAGATATTAGACACTATTTGGGCCTCAAGTAGAGAAGATTATTGGCTACATTGAGCACTTAAACATCTTAGGGATTAAATTCCCAGATGAGTTGTGAAAAAATATCATACATTTATCACTACCCAAGATAATCTCCTATTTTTTGTTAATTATAATATGATCAATAATGAGAAGAGTATTTCAGAACTTCTTACGCCAATTCTCCTAGTGGATAAGGACACAGGGTATGAAAAACTTGTGGTCCTTATGGTAAATAAGAAAAGGATGAACAAGGTGAAAGGGACCAAGAATCATAAAACTTCTAATGATACCAAGAATCATCCTTACAAGAAGAGGAAGATCTAGAGGCATGGAAATTAAAGGGAGTCATTATGTTTTTCTTGCGAAGCGAGAGGTCACTGGAAGAGTAACTATACCCATAAGAAAGGGTAAGATAAAGGAGCATTCATTATTAAGTTTAATCTTTCAATATATGCACATTGGGTATTAGATAAAGAATATGGTGCCCATATATATATATATATATATCTAAATATAGGAACCAAGTAGATTCCAAAATATTACTATAGGATAGGTGGATTTGTGAACTTCTAATGGTAAAAGGCTAGCTGCTCCATCCATTGGTGACAACCACCTTTCATTTCCAACAAGAATGATATTGGTTTAAAATATTATTATTATGTACCAATGGTTACCAAGAATATAATTTCTATATCATGGTTAGAATCAAATGGTTTTATTGTCAAGTTTGGAAATAAAAGTTATTTTTTAAAATAAAATAAATGTTATGGTTTGGAACATTCATGTAATGGCCTTTATATATTAAAACATGAAAACCAAGTATTTTCTATAGATAATGAATCATGTTCACATGAATCATATGACAACCAACTATGGCATCACCATCTTGGTCATGTAAATTAGAATCATCTCAAAAGATCTATCAATATAGTTATTTAGTCCATTCTTTGATAAAACCAATTGTATTATGTAATTCATATCTACAAAGAAAAATCACCAAACCTCCATTCTGAGGATAGGGTGAAAGGGCTATAGAGATTTTAGGATTTTTATACATTGATGTGTGTAGACCATTTATAGTAGAAGATAGAGGTGGGTATTCTTACTTCAAAACTTTTATCGATAACTTGACTAGATATTTCTATGTCTACTTGATGAAGTGTAAGTTTTAGTACTTTGAGAAATTCAGAGAATTCAAGAATGAAGTAGAAAATCAACTTGGAAAGAAGATAAAGAATCTTAAATCGAATCGAGGTGGTGAATATGTTAACTAAGAGTTTATCTAATTCTTATAGGATATTGAGATTCTATCTCAAACCACTCCACCTTAAACACCATAGTGGTATGGTTTCAGTCAAAGGAGGAATCAAACCTTGTTAGAAATGATAAGGTTGATGATGAGTCATGAAGATCTTCCATTATCCTTTTGGTGATATGAATTAAAAATTGCAGCATATACATTAAATTTAGTACCAAATAAAGTTTTATAAGGAATTACCTTTGAGTTATAGAGTGTAAAGAAACATGTTTTTTTATATACACATGTATGGGGTTGTGAGGCATTTCTTAAGGCCTTATCAGCCAACAAACTAAAACCTTGGGGCAAAAAGTGTATATTTACTAGGTATTTGAAGAAAAAATAGGGATACTACCTATAAAACCCCCCAAATAAGAAAGTGGGTGAATTTAAAAAAGATAACTTTCTTGAGAGGTAGCATAACCTCAAAAAGGATAGTGGGAGAAAGATTTTCTCTGATGAATTTGATGCTAAAGATAAATAAGAGTTGGTAGAGGAATAGATTCCATAGGTCTATGTGGAAGAAGTAGTTCCTGAAGCACAAGTACTACGTAATTTAAAAAGAGAGGTAAGATAACTAGAGAGATATGGTTTTCTAGTCACTAAATATTGTGACTCATCATTGGTTGAAAATAATGAACCTCTCTCCTAGAAAGAGGTATTAGAGATCTCAAAAGCTACAAGATGTCAAGAATCCATGAATTCTGAATTGGATTACCTATATTAGAACTAGGTTTCGGTTTTGGTTTATGTGATAGTTGATTTAAATACCATAGGGTTAAAATGGATATTCAAGAGAAAAATTGACATGGAAGGTAAGGTAAATACATATAAAGCAAGGCTAGTTGCTAAAGGGTTTAAATATCATTAAGGAATTGACTACGATGAAACCTTTTTCACTAGTTTCCATGTCTAAATCCATTTGAATTATAATTTCTATAACATCTTACCATGACTATGATATTGTTTAGATAGATTTCAAAAATACTTTCCATAATGGGAACCTTTAGGAACATTTCTATATGAAACAACCAAAATAGTTTGTGACTTCAAGTGATGCCAAAAATAATTTCAAGTTTTAGAGATCCATTTATGTATTGAAACAAGAATCCAGGTCATGGAACATTCTATTTGATGAATATGTAAAAGAATTTGGTTTCATTTATAATTAATGTGATACATGTGTCACTACTACAAAATAATAATTTAAAAATTCTAAAAATGTCCTTTATCAGCGTTAGAGAAGCACAGACAACCAGAACAAGATTAAAAGCATTAAGATTTTATCAGTGCCAAAAAAGCATTGATAAAGGGATCACATATTAGTGCTAAAAAATCTCTAACAAAGGGGACCTTTATCAGTTCATACAGAAGCACCGATAAAGGTTAACTTTGTCAGTGCTTTTATAAGCACTGATAAAATACAACATTTATCATCACTTTTATTTAGAACTGACAAAGGGGTCCTTTATCAGTGCTTTTAAAAGATCTGAAAAAGGTAACCTTTATCAGCACTTGTAAAAGCACTAATAAAGGAACCCTTTATAAGTACTTGTAAAATCATTGATAAAGTACCCCTTTATTAGTTCTTTAAAAAGAACTAATAAAGGGGAAATCTTTAGTGTATTGTAATAGCACACTGCAACACCAGTGGAATTTGCTGTAATAACACACTGTAACACTTAAAACATCACCAAAATCAGTTAAATCAATTTCCAATACAAATTTTAATGAAAAAAAATTTACAACCCAAATGCATGAAAAAACAAAATATTATAAACATTTAAAACATTGTTTTATAAAAATACATGAGTAATTAAAAATTATTACATACATTAAAAAACATTATTATTCCTTTGTCTTTGGACCTTAACCTCGACTCATGATATTGTCGAACAAACCACCCCTACTCGAGTAAAAGAACACAACTATATAATAAAACAATTATTATGTCAGTAATAATATAAGGACATAAATTAAATATAATTTTCTACTTTTAAGATAAACTCTGAGTCATACTAGAAACACTGTGCATCAGATTGAGTTGCGGTTGATTCTTGCACGTCACACCATTTCTTGTTCTTATTCAAGAATTATATCTATGAAAATTAACTAAATAAGTATAAGATAAAAATATTAGGAAATAAATTATGTAATATCATTTATAATGATAAGAAAATAATCTAGGCCCATTTTCATAGTTTTGGTGATGTGATGCACATTTTAAACTAAAATGACACTTATATATTGAAATGAAACACTTGGAGTCATATCGGTCACACCGTGCATCATATTGAGGGGAGACTGATTCCCACATGACCAAAATTAATTATGGATCATTTTATTAATGTATCAAAACAATCCGAAAGCGTTTTCTTTGTTTTGAGTACTTGAATTTTTTTTAATAAAATGTCATTTTAAACCGGAAACACAGACTTTAATTTATACCAGTTACATCATGTGTCTTTTGACATGAGACTGATTCCTACACATCAAAAATTGATTATTAATTTTTTTCCTAAATTATCAAAACAATCCAAGCATGTTTTCTCAGTTTTCATTGAGTGACAATTTTAAACTAAAATGTCAATTTCTAAATGATAACAAACACTTTGAATCATACAAAGAATATCATGTATCCTATTGATGTGAGGATAATTCGTACATGTCAAAAATGACTTATGAATCATTTTTCTAAAGTATCAGAACAATATAAATTCATTTTCTCAGTTTTGAGTATGTCAGTTTTCTTTTTTGCTCAAATTAATGTCAATTTAAAAAATATATAAACTTGGAGTAATACCGGTCACACCATGCGTTCTATTGAGGTGATATGATTATTACACTTCCCAAATTATTTTTGGACCATTTCCCTAAAGCATCAAAACAATTTAAATATGTTTTATTGGTTTTGAGTATATCACTTTTTTGTTTTATTAAAATTACATTTTAAACTGGAAACACACACTTTGAGTCATACCGGTCACATCATGTGTCAATTTGATGTGATAATAATTTATAAACATCAAAAAATGACTTATGAATTATTTTAATAAATTTCTAGGATAATACAAACATGTTTTATTATTTTTTACTGAGTGATACTTTTTTAACTAAAATGTCAATTTTATAATGATAACGAACACTTTGCGTCATACTGGGCATATCAGGTATCATATTGAGGTTCAGATTATTCATACACATAAAAAATTAAACATGGATCATTTTACTAAATTATCAAAACAATTGGAATTCATTTTCTTGATTTTGAGTATGTTAGTTTTCTTTTTTACTAAAATTAATATTAATTTAAAATAAAAAGAAGAACTTGGAGTCATACCAGTCACATTATGTTTTCGATTGAGGTGAGGCTACTTAATATACATCGCAAAATCTAAAAAACAATCTCAATTACCAATGCTACCATGATTTCCATTTCCTTTCTTTTTCTAACTTCCAACACTACATATAGAGTGAATGTTCTTAGCTAAACAAGTTTTTTTGACTAAGAGAATCAACTCAATATGTAGTGTCGACACTTCAAAAAATAAAGGTAATGAAAATACTGGTAACATTGGAAGAAATGAACATGTTATCTCTTTTGTGGGTTGTTATAGATATTTTAAATAAAAATATAAATTCCCAAAAGGTCTCTAAAAAAACTAAATAAGTATTAAATAAAAATTATAAGGAAATTAACTTATAAATAATAGATAAAATAATGAAAAAATTAATTAAATAAGCAGTAGGAATTCACATTTTCATGATAGTTGTATACATTATTTAACCATTTCCTTGTTGTTATTACTTTAGTTGTATCCTCATAGTATAATCTCTCATGGGCATTAGTAGCTTCGAACAAATCACCCCAACTCGAACAAAATAATCCACCCATATAAGCTAAAAAATTATTATGTGAGTAATACTAAAAAGAAATAAATTAAACATAAATATGAAACAAGACATTAATTTTATGGAAAATTATTTTACTATGCAAACATAAATATTACCTATGTGATTGAGAAAATGCAGTTTCATTTCTCTTCCTATAAATTCAGTGGAGGGAACTCGAAGGGAAGTGATAAATGAAAACACTATAGGGATGAAATGGTTTTGAGGGAGAAGAAACCTATGGAAATTTTGGTGTATAAAGGCATGAATGATGGAAAAAAATATTTTAAAATAAATTTACTTTACAAGGAATAATAAAACATAAATTAATGTTTCATTATATAACTTTTTAGTAAAATAAAGAATGTGTATTATACCATTACCTTTACATATTCTCAAAGGTTTTCATTCATTATAATATGTTCTTCAATGAGATTGGTAACATATTCATGTCCAAGAGACATTGTTTTTATGAGTAGTAAAAAATTTAATTTAGTTTATGTTAATGCTATAGAGAATATATAATATTATGAGGAAAAGACATAGTATATTAAAAAATAATTTTACCTTCTCATTGAGATATCTCTATTTTTTAAAGATTTTATAGATTTTGATCCTCTATTGAGAATCCAAATCCCCTCTTTATACTCACCTATAACGTAAAATACATTGTCTACATTGGGACGTACAGGAAGTGACTATAATATCCCAATGAAAGTTTCATCCTCAATTTAATTTTCATCTGACCTGACATTTATTTTAGTTGATAGTAAGAAAATTGACCAATTCTTATTTTTTGGATTTGAGACATAAAATACTTGCACTTGTTGTGATACCATTATGAATGGATTTTTCGTTTTCCCCTTCCATAATGAAATTGAACTTTACAAAGCCCATTTCATTAACTTTCACTTCACTCCAATTATCAACCCATTTATAATGGAACATCATCACTTAAAATATTGTATAATCTAACTCATATATCTGTTCGATAGTGGAAAAATATGTTATATTTTTATAAATTGGATTTATATCCTTGGAACCAGATATGTGAATTGGTTCTTCCATAAGTGCAACACCAATATTTTTCATTGTACTTCAGTCATTAGGTTCTTTTTTATTGAATGTATAACCATTGATTATAAAACCAATATAAGATATAACATTTGTATTTGGTCCCCTGGATATCCATTGAAGTTGTTCAGCCATTGAATTTGTATTTTCAGACAACTCCTTAAAAATTTGATCTCATAACCATCCTATAAACTGTTCATTATGGGTATTTGATATCCATCCTTCATCCCTTGATGGATTAAAATATATAATATTTTTTTTGCGGGATTCAATTTATGGATCAACATCTTCACTATTATATAAAATGTAAAGGTGTTTTAGCTTATACTCTCTCAAGGTAATTGTAAATACATATTTTCTGGGAATCCCTTCACCCATATGGTGTCCACTGTGATGAGACTTTGGGAGACTGACGTTTTATACATTTGATAGACAATCAATACACAATTCAATAGGTTCTTCAAGAATATATCATTATGCAATACAATATTTTTTATGACTTTGATTCATGAAAAACCCTTTCAAAATCTTCATATACCATTCAATGAGGTACATTAATCTGTAATGGACGTGACCACATATTTGAACCTCTCTAACCAAGTGAACCATAAATTGGGACATTATATCAAATAATTATTATAGGAAGAATATATCCAATGCACAAAATATTACTCCAAGATCCTTATTAATGATTGGAAACTTCATCGGTTCTATAACTTACTGCACATGGATTTGAAAAAGAATAAGTGTATGTTTAATGTATGCTATAAAATTTTAGGTAGAATGAAACAGAAAGTAACAAGCATCAAATATTGCATCAAAATATGATAATCATTTGATTTTAGTCCCTGTAACTTCAAATTAGTTATTTTAATGAAATTATTGATATTTTATGAACACCCATCTGAAATTTTTACACTATTATGTAAAAAAGAAAAACTATAATTTTTTTATTAGGATAGAGTGTATGTTGCTAGAGGAAGAAAATTACACCCTTTACCATTCAATGCTGCCAACTCTTACCTTATACCCATGTCAATCATGTACAACTTATCCTTTATTCCATATTTTTCTCCAAGAACATTTAGGAACATTCCAATAATACTATCAAATATATTTTTTTCTTTATGCATGGAATCAAGAAAATTTGTGACATACAAATAATTAAAATATGGTAATTCAAATAAAATTGATCTCTTCTTCCAACATGATTTTGCATGGTTTTTTTCAAAATGGTTTACTAAAAATAGTGTCATTATCTTTACTTTATCAAATGGTTGATCACCCTTTAGTTGATATGTTCTTTTACCTTGTTCAATATTCCCATCGAATTTTGTCGTCTAGGATTAGAATTTATTCATTGAGGAAAAAATTTACAATGCCCTAAAAAAAGTCTTCGAAGAATATTTCAAGTGAACTGAGTGTGTGCATTCATCACAAATGAGACACCCCAAAATTACTTTAATTCTATATACTGATGAATTTCAATAAGTGGGAAGATTATTTATCACCCCATAAAACATGGCCATCAATGTGAGTTCTTCACTTTTATGAGCATCATACTTTTTTACACCTATATCCCATTTTAATTTTAAAATTTTGATCAATGGAACCAAATAGACATCTATATCATTATCAGGTTTCTTTGGTCTATATTTATGTTGAGATAACATAATGTATTTAATATTAATGCATAACCAGAGATGAAATTTGTAATTTACCAACATGAAGGCCCATGTACTATGAATACAACTCTCTTCAC
Organism: Viscum album; assembly: GCA_963277665.1. Classification (NCBI taxonomy): domain Eukaryota; kingdom Viridiplantae; phylum Streptophyta; class Magnoliopsida; order Santalales; family Viscaceae; genus Viscum; species Viscum album. Next base: position 377,292,475 of record OY728119.1, read on the forward strand.
CAAAAGGATTTATTACATTTATATATACCATAAGTTGAATGTTTCTCAACTCATTTACAGATTTAGGATACTCTTAATAAATTTTATTCAACTAAGGAAAATTTGTCGGATGACATTGGTTAGAAACTTTAATTATTGTATCTACATTCCATGTCAATTGTCTCACGGTTTGCTGAGATACATATATTATTCTAAACCATGTAATGATAGGAAATTACCATAAAAATTTCTGAGGACTTGATTCATTTTTATGGTATTGATCCATGCCACACTTAGGGAATTTTATTAGTGATTCATAGTCCCTGTGAAGAAATATTAAATTAGTTGTACAAGAATATATATATATATATATTTAGAGATCATGTTTATTGAATGTAGCATTCATTTAGCAACATATTTTTGACATGGTAGTTTATTTTCTTCTAGTAGAATATAATTTTAGAGAACAAGTAGTTATGTAATGTTGGCGTCACTCCATAAGCTTCCAGATTTGAAATTATATAACCTCAATATAGATGAAAATGTTGTGTATTTAGTTCAACCAGTATAAAATGGTCTCTTAGCATAGTTATTTAACTTCTCAAAAATATTTGGAAAATCAAAAATTTCATCTTCAATTTCCATTATTATTTATTCCATGAGATATCCTTCATCATTTACACTAGTATTCATATCAAATTATACATAAACTACAATATCATCTCAATCGGTGTGCATATTCATTTTTTACCCATGTTTAGTCCTACATTTATAACTATAATCTATTCAAGGAAAAATAAAATGTTCTTCCAACTCTTCCAGACTAATATTTCTTGAATAAAAAAACGTAAACACGAATAAAGGATTTGATAGGGGTTATATACACTATCTATTAAAAACTTGATGAACTCTTTAACTACAACTTCACACTCTTTTGTCAAACGATTAGTGTGCCTCCATATTTGATTCATATAAATCCTATTGGGTTCATAAAATATTTATTTTCTATAATAAATAAATACATACTCATAAGAAATTCATTATCAAAGGTTAAAGATATAAATAATTTTAAGAAAGGAAACCCAACATTTTATTGTGTCAAATAGTTTCAGTATGCTTTGAGGAAAATGAGTAATTGAATTTAAGAAAATAATTACTCTCCTATGGTTGTTTTATCCTATTAATTCATCCAAAGGTGAAAGTTATATACATTTTTTATCCTCATCAGCTTCATCTCTTTAATAGTTATTATATCATTTTTTTAGACTCATCCTCTATCACTTATAGACATGAACCTATGTTACTTGAAATACACCAATCAGTAGTCATCCATGGGATGACTACATATCAAAGTAGTTTAATAAATATAAAAGATATAGGGGTGAGTCTTAAGAAACAGATTTGAATAATAAATATTCAATAGATGAAGATGATGAAGATGATAATTATACTCTATTTTTTATCTAAAAGTGGTAATTCCACCCATTTGTGAGAATTACTTCATTGGAACTAGTAATTAAATTGTGGCCTATTGAAGGTGATATTTAGGGGGAATTAATGTTCTTATCTATGATTCATGGGGTCTCAGTGGGGATATGTTATGATATATGAATCCTTAGGGCCTCTATGAATTCAATATTTATAGGGTAAATACCACTTTTAATACTTTCAATCCGCTAAATAATACTAGTCCTACCTCTATTAAAATTAGACATCAAGTATTTCTTAAATACCCTAAACAAATGAAAATATAATACATGCAGCTAAGGAGTAATAAGAAACCCAAATATGATAAAAAAGAATAATGAACTATCATTCCATCAACAAAAAGATAACAAAATTATTGTTTAAAAATTTTAATAAATAAAGAGTTATTTCATATACATGGATGGTAATTAGTGATTCATGGGGCATAAACCAATACATGTAGACCTAAAAGGATTAATTCTTAAATATATTATCTAATAATTATTTTTATATTTAAATAATTTTAAAGCATTTGTTCCATTTTTTGGAAAAGGTGATGTAACAACCTAAAGAATGATTACCTTTAATATTAATGGTATATCAAATATCATCAATCTCTATAACTTCTCTTAATAAATATTTTCACCATAATAACTGATATTTTATTAAATGAAGATACTTTTAAAATTTGTAAATATTATAGGGTTCTTGAATATTCCTCTTTCTAACCATACTCATCAAGAATAATATATAATAATAAAATGAAACATTAGTCAGAAAAACAAATAAATCAACAAAACCAAATAAAAAATATAAAAAATAAGTCACATTATAATGGATAAATATTAAATGTAGAGTAATTAAAAAATAATATACATGTAATCAGTAGTAAATGAAGCAAATGTAATCTTGGGAAATTCCAAAACATCCCGTGAGGTGACTCTATACATACTTGGTTTGGAACCACCTATAAGAATGTTGATGAGTTCCTATGTTTATTTCCTACTAGGGACCCACCACTAGCCCACCAGGTTGGAATCTCATATAGACTATGATATAAGTGGGGACCCATACAATCTAATCGAGACTACATTGTAACTATCTTTCATCCCTCAATAAGATGCATACGATCCCTATTATGAATGTAATGGGAGGTATGGTCACCTTTATAGAAAACATATCAATCAACAATCATCATAACCCAAACATGTCTATTCAAACACCCTTCCAATGCCCAAAAATAAGATCTCTATATTTAAAAATAAAAAAACTTACCTCATCAAAACTAATATAGATAGCTTCTGTAGATGGTGAAATTTTTTTATAAAAAACCATTTCATGGTACCATCAAGGCCATAACACTTGATATTACTACTAACTTTCATTGAAAATATTTTTTCTTTAAATATTTTTCAAGATAACAAAGTGAGAATGAAATTAATTTTAAAAAGTTAAAAACATTCCTCAAAGTTATAACCTTAAAAAACACACATTAATAGTCTCTCTTGGAATTCAATTTTGAAAAAATGAAAAAAATTATCATATGATTTATTAAATGAATCCTATCTATATTTCATATGAATACTTACTTACATATATATGTGAAATAATGTTTTCACACACACACAGATATATATATATATTCATGTTTTTGTGGATTTTAAAATGTATATATATACATATAGATGTTCATCTAGTATATCAAGAAAAAAAGAGATAAAATTCAAGACACTTAACATAAAATAAAAATCTTGACGTAATACCACTAGAGCTTCAAAATAGAAAAAACCCAAATAACCACACCTCAACTTCAAGAAATCAATACCTGAAATCCATTTTTTATGTATTAAATAAAAACCATGAGTGGAATTTTAATAAAAACTTTGGGTGCATTTTTTCCATGGAATAAATTTGAAAACATTTAAACTTAATATGCCACAGAGATTAAATCAGTGTGTGGAATTCTTAATATGCTACAAGACAGTAAGAAAATCCCTTAAAGGGTCAATAAAAAACCAAAATAATAGAAACACGCCATCATATATTCATTATAAAAGGGAAGTCAATAATGGATAATGAATAAGAAGAGATAATGAATAAAAAAACACAAATAGATATCACAAAACAAGTGATCAATGGGTGATGAGGAGGAGAAAATAACACACCTTGGATTAAAGCATTGAATGATTCGAAAGATATTAGAGATATCACCAAACCAAGAATTTGTTGGAGCGTTGGATTCGTTCAACCCTTGAATAATTTGATACTTGGATTAAATCCTTGGAATTATTCAAGCCTTGATTCATGCCTTGATTCATGCTTGGATTTGATGAGGAGGAGCACCGATAGCTGGTGGCTTCCATAAAAATATTCAGATAGCACGACGAGTTTGTGAATAGTGAGGGTTCTTTAAATAGATCAGGACACTTTTATTAGTGATTCAAAAAGAGAACCGATAAAGATCTCATTTATTAGTGATAAATTAATAAGCGCTGATAAAAGACATTTTTATTAGCACTTTTTAGCGCTGATAAAGATAGAGCTTTATCATCCCAAAAAAAGCACTTCTAAACTTCATCTTTTTCAACACTAATGTTTTAGTACTGATAAATACGCATTTTATCATCCCTTATTTATTATGCACTAATAAATGATATATAATTATAATTATAAATAAAAAATTTTCAAATATATTTACATAGTTATATAAATTTAATAAATATATATAAATTTAAATATAGTAAATATATTCATTATTAAAATATATTTCTTATAAATTTATAGTAATTTAAATATATAATTATTTATTTATAATTATAGTAATACTTTTTAAAAAATAATATTTATAAATTTATATATTTATATCATTATATATATTTATATCATTATATATATATATATTTGATAAATATACATAAATATAAATATATTAAATATATACATTATTTAAATAAATTTATTATAAATTTATATTTATTTAAATATTATTTATTTATAATTATATAAATAATATTTTTTTTATTTTTAATTATAAATATATAAATGTATGAATATAGTAAATATACATTTATAAATATATTTATTTATAAATATTTATTTACAAATATATTTTTAATAATATTAATGAATATCTAATCTTAAGTGCATGCATGATAAAAAAGAGTGAAATTGAATATTTAAAAATGAGTACACTTTAACAATATTGAAAAAATGAATATGTTTTGTTAATTAAATATAAATTATTAAACAAATATGGATATATATTTCATATTGAAAATATTAAAACATAGTAAATAAATAAGTATATATATAAATAATTAATAGAAAATGATTAAATTTCCAAAAAAAATAAAAATAAAAAACATTTAAAATGAATTAATTCCTAACCTTAACAAAATTTATCGATTAAAGTCCCGATATATTAAATCCATCATGTTATTATGAAATGATAAAATGAATACTAAAATTTAAATAAATCAAAAAATATTAGGCGCATTTGTTTCTATATAAGATTTCATTAGTTACATAATTACTTGTGTGTGCGCATTGTATATTAAAATTCATTAATTATGTATGTATATGAAATAAATATAACACATGTTTGATATATTATAAATTGAAAAATCAAACGACATTCAATTGTGTCTATTACTCGGTGCAATTAGTCAGTATTTCTAGTTCCGAATAATTTTTAATTATAAACCATTCTTCACTAATATATGAGTTATTTAATATAAAGTATAAATTTGTTGTATTATATAAATCATATATTTATATACATTCATATATATATATATATTTAATATATAATGTTTTTTAATATTATCAATAATTATTTATTTAATATTTATTTAATATTTTTCTTAATTTACAAATTTTAAATTTTTATTTGTTTAATTATCTCATTTTACATATATCTATATATTTAATATTTAATATTTATTAGTATTTATAATTTATATATAGTATATTAAATTTATTATTTTTTATCAATAACTATTTAATTAAAAATGTTAATATTTTTTAATTATCATTTTTTATTAATTTAATTTTATTCAGGACCTTGATGAGCAATAAAAAAGTGCTGATAAAGGATTCATTTATCTATGATAAAAATAAAGCACTGATAAAGGGTACCTTTTACCAGTGCTAAAAATAAAGCACTAATAAGGGGTACCTTTTATTAGAACTAATGAAAAGTGCTAATAAAGGTTAACCTTTATCAACACTAAAAAAAGTGATAAAGGGTAGGTTTTATCAACATTAAGAAAAACTAATAAAGGGTAGACTTTATCAGTTTTAGCACTGATAATGGGAACCTTTATCAATATTTTTTACTAGTGCTGCTAAATGTAAGCTATGTTAAAAGCCTATTTTTTAGTAGTGTGTTTATAAAATGTTTAGTGGAAATGTATTTTTTATCCTATTAGTATATGTTGACGACATATTTACTTATTGGAAATGATATACCAGTCTTATAATCTGTTAAGGGCTGGTTGAAAAAGTGGTTCTGCATGAAGGACTTAAGTGAAGTAACTTATATTCTAGTAATCAAGATCACTTGTGATAGATACACGAGGCTTCTTGGACTATGTAAAAGTATATACATTGACTAGACATTAAAAAAATTTAGCATAGAACAAACCAATAGAGGATTGGTTCCAGTGTCACATGGTATACATATTTCTAAGAAAATGTGTCCTCAGACACAATAGGAGAAAGAGAAAATGAGTAATATCTCATATGATTTAGAAATAGGATCAATCATGTATGTTGTGTTATATAATAGACTTGGTGTTTCCTATACATTGAGCGTGGTAGGAAGATATCAAGAAGATCTAGGATAATAGAATTAGTTTACTGTTAAAGCAGTCCTCAATTATTTGAGAAGAATTAAGGATATGTTCTTAGTGTATGAAGGATACAGAGAGCTGATCATCAAAGGTTATACTGATGCTATTTTTTTAAACAGACCAGAATGATCAAAATTCATAGCCAGGATATGTTTTATATCTCAAAGGATGAGTTTTTATTTGGAAGTGTTTAAAGTATCTAGTTGTCAATTATTCTATATTAGAGTTTGAGTATATTTTGGATTCTGATGTAGCCAAGGAATCTGTTTGGATATGAAAATGAGTATAAGATATTGATGCGGTACCAAGTAGTAAAGACCCTATCACATAGTATTATGACAACACTGTAGCGGCGTCTCTTACAAAAGAGCCAAGGCCACACCAGTGGACACAGAACATACTCTATAAGTATTACCTCTTAAGTTATTTTTATCAAAGGATAAATTTTAAGTAAGTATATTTCCCAAAAAATAAAACATAGTTGATCCCTTAAAAAAGGACTATCTCTCTAGAAGTATGAGTATCATGTGAGAGCTAGAGGACTGACGGTTGTTAGCCATTTTCTCTTGGGTATGTGGGAGTTTATTAGATTTTTATCCCTAGAACCAACTTCTATGTGATTTATACTTCTTATCACATCATGATTTTTCATCTGTATAACATAGTATTTGATAATATCATAAGTGTATATATCGCACTAAAAGGTCATAACAGTTCCCCGCTATGATGGGAACCCAGAAGTTCCATGACATTACTCTTAAATATATGTTTTATAGCCAAATGAAATCATTCGAGGGAAAAATCATTCAGGTTGTGAATGATGGAGACTGATAGGACTTTGAGGAATCTTCTAATGGTGTACACCCTTGGTAATATTTAGTGTTGGATATTATGAGAATGAGACCCGCCCATAAGAAATCCATATTTAAAAATTTCATTGGATATTCCTATCCATGGATGTGTGATTTGATCCCGAGACTTTAATACTATTATTAATGAATATTATAAGGCGCACACTTTGATGTATTGATGAAAGCCATGATAACATATGTTCGCATCAAGGTAGGATACATTAAGTGCACCATGAGTAATATTTCATTAATGAATAATGTGATAAAGGATTTTCCCTTATGTTCTTTAAAAGAAGTTGATATCTCAGGCCCTTTGATGAATATTATATTGCCTAAATAAATCCATGAATATGATGTTCTATAGGCAAGTTTGATTTCTAGAAATTAAATTAAAGAGACATTGAGTACATAGGTTGATGGAACTGACATGAAACCTGATTGATTAGAGATATCAGATAAAGAGATTATATTACACAGTTAGCATCCATTTGAGGTATTATGTCATTACAGAATTAACTAATTTCTCTATGGGTGCCTTGGCATATTACAAGATGCTAACCTTGGAATTTAAACTTCTTTCCTAATGACACCGAGAAAGAGGCCTAGAGGGTCACACAAGACATGTATCCATAATCCTTGTTAAATAATATATTATTAATTATTATTTAACAAGTTGAATAAATATTATTCCGGCATATGGTTTAATAATTATTTGTGTTTTCTTGATCACGTATATTATGTCACCAGTTATTCGAGATAATATTATGTGACCAAAATATTTAATAAATATTTAATTACTATTTAGTGAATATAATATTTATTTTTTATTGGAAAATAATGCAGTGGTATCTATTTATTAAATAAATATTGATTATTTAAGGCCTGATAAATATTTTGGAGGAACGGTAGACCGAGTTTATAGTTCTGGTGAGAAATAATATATATTGAATATTAATTTATTAAATAATATTTAATTTTAATTCATGATTTTATCACATGTTAAGAAATATTATTATTATTATTATTATTATTATTATTGACATGGGGTTCTACAGAGATTAAATAATTAATAAATGACACTAGTGCAATTATTTATTTATAACCCTAGTGGTATATAAACTCTATTATATTATTTTTCAATAGAACCAATTTCATTTGTGTTATACACAATGAAAACCATTGATAATCCTCTCAAGCCCTAGAGAGTTCCCTATCCAAGAATTCTATAATGAATGGATAGCGATATTCTTCCACCATCCAGTCTAAATTCTAGAGAGATCAAGGGGAATCGTTTGGAAGTTATTATTGAGGTGATCACAATAAAATGAAACAAGTGTTAGAATCTGTCACTCTAGAACCTAAAGATTCCTACAGTTCCGATTGGAGGTTTTTGGAACACATGTGGATTACCAAAAGAGGGAATCTTCCTTTGATTCCTATAATGCAACGATGAAATGACGTAGATCCATTTTCATATCCATCAGAGAAGAAATATTTTCATGCATGGTAATTATTTAATTAATTAAATTAATTATAAATAATATGTGATGATCATTTCCTTGGTTCCAACATTTTATCCATTTTTTATTTTCTATGATTCAATTATGTTGATCATGGTATTAATCATTATGTAAATCTAAGATTATTCATTAATCATGATAAAAATAAAATTTGGGCATGACCTATCTTACGCTTCTGCTATGCCCATAACCTTCACATCTAACACTTCTAAACTCAACTAGCTCTTGGTCCTCCTAGGATTATATCAAAAGGATTTTAGTCTTCATAAGACATGACATGTATTGGTATAGTTCATGTTGGGTAGAGCATAAAAATTCCTAGTAGGACGCCCCAAAAATCACCAAACATAAATCATCACATAGAAACAACTCAATATCATAAAGGCGAGTCTATTAGAGAGTGAGATAATAAAAAAACATATATATTCTCAAGATAGGTATCATGTCACAAATTAGGGTCATTCCCTCACTTACAGTCTATGATTCCAATCAAGGATCTAATGCAACACTCATAAAAGATAACTAACTCTTCGAACATTGTTAACACTGATAGATCTCATTTGAGAGGTAATGCCTTTATGGCCTCACTATAAAGAGATAAAGTTTGAAACTCAGAAGTTGTAAATACATAGATAGGGGATCACACCTAGGGAATATGGTGGATACCAAAACCTACTTTGAGTAATGGGAATCACACACCCTTAATATCTGTAATAGGATACCTGACCCAATCGGGAGAATAATGATAGGGGATTTCACCCTGAGTTATGAAAAGGGATATCTTAATCGATCTAGAACTGGACCATAGAGGGGCTCAATCATCTTATTCTCAAAATGAGATGCCTTACTATACCCTCATAAGGATGAAGCAAGGGAACACATCATACTGATACTCAATTAGAGTGAAGAGTTTGAGGGTTTTAACTTTCCATGGAAGGAGTAAAAGACATGTATAGGTAATACCCAGTGTGTCTTGGCTAGTATGGATATACCTGATTCCATGCCTATACCTATGTCCTCCTTCTTATTCCTGTGTACTCTAGTCAAGCTTATGTACACTAGTTGTACCCATGTATGCTGGTCGTGTTTATGCATGATGACCATGTCCATGCCCATGTATCCCTATGGTACTTACTGAGTCACCGATTGATGTTAACACAATGTGTGAAATGTCACACAGAATGTGAAAATTCATACAAAATATGAAATTCACAATAAATTTAATATTTATCTCTGCATGAAAACCATATCCACCATGAAAAAGGATCCACATGGCATGAGTTCTTCTTAATGCACACCATGTATATATAGTTTTTACAAAAATTTAAACATGATCAATGCATCTTACGTACACCATCACCACCTATGATTCCATCATGGAATTTTCCATAAATCATAGATCTATGGTTGACTGTGCTTGATCCATCACTGTTTTCAGATTTCATACACTCAACCTCCTAGGAATCATCTCTCGTTGCACCACATTGTTGAAACTAAAATATACTTATTGATAAATCTTCATCCAAAACGTGATCTTCTATAATTTTTATCACACAACAATCTTTCCTTGAATCCTAGATCTATACATGTGGAAAGGATCCATTGCACCAAATATTGATTCTGTAATGATTGATTTATTGGTATTTTCAAACCACTGCTCAAGAACAATACTGATGATGATTGTTTGAAGAACAAGGAGAGAAAAGAATGAAAAAAATGAGGGAATAAACATTGGCCATTTTTTAAGTTGTAATTAATAAATTTATGTAGAAAAAAAATGATTTTAAAGGATAAATAATGATAAATAATCATTTATAAATTTAAAATTCTTAGAATAAAAACCACTGACTATAAACCCAAAATCTATCTGTGGATTAATTTGATAAGGATTTAATTCACATTTTTTATGGAAGAATCAAAATGGGAATCAAACCAATAGAACAAAAGTATTACCTAAAAATTGTATTAATCACTCATGAAGAAAAAATTCAACATCATTATAATTATTAAGATCCAATAACTCCATTGAGAAAGACAGACTCCTTATCAAATCGATGATTGATCTATGATATTCATTATCATCTACTAAAGATCTCCTCCATGATCCTCTCAAATCTATTGGGTTATGAGGATAAACCTAGTATTTGGATATAAAAGTATTTAAATATGATGGGACTAGGTCATATAGATTAAAATAACCATTTAAAAAATTATTGGTTTATTATTTTTCCCATGATTGCTCTTAAGAAATATACTTGACGTGAAAAAAGATTATGCAACACTTAAGTTAAAATACATATACAAGTTTGAATGTAGGGATACATTTTACAATCTAAAATACCATTTTAGATATATTCCATTTGTTAAAAAAATATTGTTCTTGTGATAAATTATATTTAATATTTTTATTATATAAGTACCGAGGCTCCATGAGCCCTAAAATTCGATGTTGATTCCACAAATAAATCCTAAAATATTCTTTAAAATATTTAAAAGTTTTATAAGGTAAAAAAAATATTCATTAAATTATTCACAACTTAGGGATTTTTTTATTGAAAAGAAATAGGCATACTAAAAAATATGAGGTTACTAAAATCGCATATGGTTCTCCTGATCCTAGGATCCCTCCAATAAGTTAATATGTTGTCATTGAATGCACACTAAGAGAATGACTCACACAAAAAGGATTTTCTCATATTGATCCTCAATATCTAATGGGTACCTTAAAATGGTAGCTCCATCATCGATTTTTATCTCACCCCAGTCAATAACATGTGATAGGTCATTCACATCCCTACTCAGCTACAAAAAGTGGAAGGCATTGTGCACCTGATCACACTGTGACAACAAGGCTAACTTATATACCACCTTGAAAACCCTATATAGTATCTGGGAAGGGACAATGAATCTCAGAGATAACTTTCCACCCCATAAAAACCTCCACAATCCTCACTTTGGTGATACCTTCATGAACACATAGTCTCCTTCATCGAACATTGAAGGCCTCTATCGTTGGTCCACATAATACTTCTCATGGATCTTGGAAATCATCTAGAACCTGAATAGTCTACTTCATCTTTCTGTTTTTTGGGTGTGAAATGACATTAAAAAATGCAACTAAGTCCCCAAGGACTCCTTAAATCCTCTTCATAATCATGAAATGAAGTGAGAAACATGGTCTAAAGACCCTGACCCCTGTATCATAGATCTAATGGTTAATTTATTACATTAGAACTATATTTAAATCATCACATCCCAAAATACTGAATAGTTTAGTTATCATGGTAAACTAAATACATACATTAATTTAAAATACATTTTAAACAAAAAATACAAAAAATTATTTTATTTGAGATCATTTTTATTTTGTTTTGAATTTCCATACATATCAATCATGAAAATTTTCCTAGCATCCTAGGGAAAGGAAACATAAGGAAGGGATGTGTTCAAATGCTCAGTAATGGTATACATATAGTGGAATCTATCATGAATACATAATAAATGTTCAACATGGAAAGGTAAATAACTAAAAAACATTCCATTTAATTAATAACTTCAACATGATAAATAATATGGTAGGAAAAATTATGATTAAATAATACCATATAAAAATATCATCAGCTAGAAACTCAACCATTGATATCATAAAAAATAAAATAACTATATAGAATTCAATAACTGAATTCATAATGATGTATTGGAAAATGATGAACAACTAAATCATAACATTGAATACTTGTACTGATACATATAAAATACCATTGAGGCCTTGTTCCAAGACATCTATACAGATGGGTATGGCCTTAGCTAAAACCCAATCTATTTTTTTTCTAATTAGACCTATCGATGCATCAAGGGGCAATAACAGGTCCATTTTATCACTTATTAATTCCAATTAATTCCTTGTATGAAATTGGTGAAAATAATAAATATAAATATTCATATTAAAAACTATCATACAGAATGATAATTCTTTCCCTAATAAATAAAAATAAATTTTAACCATCTAGAGTAATATGGAGAATGGTATCAAACTAGTACATCCCTAGTCAAACTGATCATAAACCATCTAGAGAAATAATAATGATTGTATCATCACAACATATTCCAAGTGGATCTTATGTAAAATGAGGGTTTTCATCCTTGATGAATAGAAATACCATAAAAGTTTCATTAAAAAATTATTGAGGAAAATATCCTTTTCATTTTGAAAATAACTTTTAAAAACTAAAATTTTCTAAAATATTAAGAATTTTTTTTTAAAAAAGAACCTTGTATACTTATAAAGAAGTATTAAAAATAATGACAATTTGTAATTATATACACAAAATATAAGTTATAATAATTCCATTCACACTATTATAAAAAGGTTAAAAATTGCCTCATTCTTAAAATGAAAAGAAAATTTCTTTCAAACCATTTTTAAAAAGTAAAAAAGCTGTTAAAAGTTTATTTAATAAATCATTTTATTATTTTTTTAAAATATTTTTTAAAATATTTTTATAAAACATTGATATTTATGTGAAAGTATTTTCGATCGAAAAGATAAATAAAATCATATTTTCTTTAAAAACATTCAATCATTTTAAGTACCAAAGAGAGGAAAATGGTACCATTACATGGAAAGTTAAAAAATAACTAGAGGATAATGTAAATATTTTTTATAAAATATTATTATCAAATAATTCCCCCTATATAAGCTTTAATATAAAAAATATTGAATAATGATGAGATTGTGAAATAAACCCTTACCACTTTGGTAGCTTTTGAATTGTAATCCCCTGAAAAAATAAATTAAAATGACCCCAATGAATATAATTTGATTACTGATATAACATATAAAATGTTAATTATGTTCAGCACACTAAATTAATATGTGGTGAATATGGAATATGTCTCACGATAGTAAAAGTCAGATGAGAAACCCTTACCTCATGTTCGATTTTCTTCATTCGCATTCAAAAATACTATATAATAAATATAAACTTATTAAAATTATTTTCAAGAACCATAAAATTATATATCATACCATATATTATTTACTTATGACCTTTCATTAAACTTTTATTAAAAATTATTTGTTAAAATCATGTTTTGGGTAATAACTGCTTCATTTTTCATATATTCTTTGGTTTTTTATTTTAGGTGTCTTTAATTTGATAATGGTTCTGTAATATTCTAAAATTTATCCATGATATAAATATCATATATGTTAATTATATATTTATTTATATTAATCCATTCAAGTTATAGATATAAAATAAATTACACCATTCATAGAGACGGTGGGTCGTATGTGCGCATGAACGTTGTTTCCATTTTCTCGACGGATGGAGAGAAAGGAATGTAAATCTTAAATTACATATATATAGTAATTATTATGTCACATATATCACATATATTAATTAAATTAATTCTTATTACCTTCCATAGAATGTTTAATTGAAACAAAATGAATCACATCGCTTCGCGAGACTGTAGACTGCCGTACACATGAGAGACATTATCATATTACCACTTAATGGAAAGTAAGAAAGTATATGTGATATTAAAATTATAAAAGTATATTTATGTTATTAATATCATATATATAATTTGAAATTCATCATTATATCCTTTTGTGAGAGGCAGTGATGGATAACAAATTACATTAGATCGCAAGGCGATAGTTCATCATACACATGATCTACAGTTTCATTTCTCATTTGATAGGAGAGGATATTGATATAGGTTATTCCATAAGCCTAATAAAATATTAGTATATGTTAGATAATGAGTATATTATATTGTAATTATTAATACATTAATTAGGGTGGTAACAGGTGGATTTAAAAAAAAGATCGCAGTGAAGACAATTACCTTTTCTTAGAACAACCTCCTTTGGATCTCTTAAAAAAGACTATAGGGTTGGTATTTTGGGAATACCAACAGATTAAGAACATGAATAATTATTTTGGGGAGTTATTTTTATAGGTTATGGTCAATAAAAAAGTTTTAAGAGGCATTAATAAGTTAAGGGAGTAAGTTCCCTTTTATAATTGAGGAGGAGTTGCATTTTTGTATGTACCCAAAACTATTCAATAATGGGTAGTCACTCTCACCAAAAGTGACTCGATAATTAATAATTAAAGAATGATATGGATAATATGATCAATAGACAACATTATGACATAAAAAACACATGTTTTAAAAACAATTTTCCTTAAATTCTAAGTTTCCTTACATTTACCATTTTAGTTTTGACTACGGTAACTAGTTTTTTACCTAGGTAATTAGTCATTTAAGAATAGAAATAAAATGAGAATTATTAGATAATTTATAAATAATGGTTATAAATATGAAATCCAATTTATCAAATAAAAATATTATCTTATTTGAGAATTAATTTTAACACAATCGCATGTAACGTATAAAAACCCAGTTTTAACCTTAACCACAATAACAAAGTTTTCACACTTTAGGGGTCAATATAGTCACTATTAACGAAAAATTGGTCCATTAATGGGAAATTTTTGATATTTTTAATATTTAAAAATAAATTTTAATAATATAGGTTTTATAATAATTTAAATCATTTAATAAAATATTATTTATTATGAAATAACATTAATGTCAATTTTGACACTTTTTATTTAATTTGTATATAAAAATATCAAGACAATCATAGAATTATAGTAAAATATTTTCACACCTATATAAAATGATATATTTTTATAAAAAATTCATAGAACAAAATAGTTCATTCAATTTATATTAATTTTAATATTTTTAAAATACTTTTTTTTTATTTTTATATTAATTAAATAATTATTGCGTCAACATTTTTAAGAATTTAAGAAAATTACATAATTATTAAAAATTACAAATAAATTTACCCATAAAAATAATTTCATTATTATCAAAACATCCATTAATATTTATTGAAATATTTCTTTTGTCCCTATGTGAAAACATAATAGAAATTTAAAAGAAAGAGGGTGACATTTTATCTTTTTCTTTACTTAAATTTTTATATAGGTTGATTTCTTGTAGGAGTTTAACAAAAACTCGTTAAAATAAATACTAAGATGATAAAGGTATAAATACATTGAAAACAGTAATTAGACATGTAATAAGTCATTTTAAACCCCTATCTTTTTAGTTTAACCCCATGGAAAACACGTTTTAACCTTAACCGTGATAATTAATTTGTAATGTTATTTACTATTCATTAAGATCAAAAATTAATTTTACCTTATTATATGGTATTAATTATTCTGATTTCGAACATGAAATCAATTTTTCCAAATTATATTCACAGAAGTGGTAAATTTTAATTTAAAATTAAACCGACAAATGCGATGAAAAAACAGTTTTCAAAAGAGAAAATTCTCATAAGTATAAGACATTTCAATATAAATATTAAAAATAAAATTGATTTCAACGACCTAAATTGTATTTATTATAATATAATTGAACTAATTTTACTTTGAAAATAACTTTAAATCAAAATAGAACTTTTAAATTCTTTAAAAGAGAAGATAGTTTTTAATAAAAACCAGTATTTTTCACTACTCATTGAAAAATTCATCTCTTAAGAAGATTATAAAAAATTCAATCTAAAGTAATTTTGACTTTTGGATTTATAAAATTAATTCCTTTTTTTAAAATACATTTTATAAAATTGGTAAAAGAATATTTTTAAAGTATGTGCAGAAAGCACGACGACACAACCTTTTAGAGAAATATAGTTTTTTTTCAGAAAAAATTTCATTTTATTTCTGTTGATTATAATTTTTTTATAATAAATATATAATTATTTAATTTATTCAATATAGGTGTAAACCATATAATTTTCATAATTTATTTAGTTATATTCAAAACTTCTAATTTAATGGATTGGTTTTAATGGTCACAATAATTAATAATACATTAATTATATATTGTAGTTCATTTAAACTTAGTGTTGGATGTAATGAAAGATATTTAAGAGATTAAATTTAAATAAATATATTTCATGGTTCATTAATGGCTGGAGTTTCATGACACATATGAGATCAAACAAAATTTTCTTCTTTTAAAATCTCAGGGTGTTACATTCTAACCCTTAAATAAATTGTGCCCTCAAAATTCTATATTGGTCATCATAGGTGTAACCACTATTGAAAAAAAACTTAATTAAAAGGGTTAATAAATTATCATCTTGACAAGAGGGAAAGAAAAGTACACAGTTCATCTATAATAACACATAAATAGGTTTTCTAGTTAGAAACAATTAGTAGGAAATGAAAATATGGATATAGAGGAAAAACATAAAAACTTATGGAGTGTGATAAAGATCATTGTTAATAAGAAATTGAACGAACAAGAGAATGTTAATAACTATAAATCCATAAATATGTGATGAGGGAAAATACCATCAGTTCATCAGAAATGAATATAATAGGATACATTTTTAGTTTCAAGATCCTTTTACTAGATTTGATGGATTCTTTTACTATCAAGTTAGAAAATAATGAAAAATATAATTACTTGATGTAAATATATTTTTATAAGCATAATTTAATCCTTTTGTTTCACTTCATTCAATTTAATATTCATTTATTACTTGGATAAATAAATATCAAATGTGAATTTTTTTTCTTGAAGAACTAAAATTAACTTTTAATGGATCATAAGATCTATAAAAGTGTAAAAATTACTTCCATATATCCCTTAACATTTTACAAAACCAAAATAGTTAGCATGAGTTATCCAAAAAAATCATTAATCTTTAAACCAAAATAGTAATACCCAAAATTAGACTTAATACATTCTATAAGTTTCAATTATCCAAATAAATTAATTAAAAACAATGTAATACTAAATAGTATATTTCATAGGCTAGTGGTAGGCGTTTCACCCTTATCACCCTTCAGTTTTGGATTCTAACCCTGTGACCTTGTTGAATTTAATAGGTTATCACCTGATATGAAGGTTGTCCATTTTCCAAAAACTATATTAATATAATTCTTATAACATCCCTAGAAATATTCTTAACATCCTTAAAAATAAACTTAATTCTCAAAGGTCATATAAACTTAGAAGGTTATCAATACCCTTAAACTTAGGAAAAGATCATTCTTCCTTAAATAATACTGCATGTTGAACCTATTAGTTTTATATTCCCAATTCCAATAAAAATCTCCCAAAATGCTAGTAATCAAATTAAAATCTCATCACTTAGAACCTAAAAAGGGGTGTATAAGTGTTTGAACTTATGATCGACCTTAAAATCATGAACCTATGATGGTATCCACAACTATTAAGTTAATATTACATGAGGACATATATTCTTCCAAAATTTAAAAAAAAACTTTGATTTTTCATGATTCTTATAACCAAAGTACCATTAGTAAAAATACTTCTACAAAAATAATTCTTGAATAAAAATAAAAAATCTTTTTGATAATTATAATTCAACTGTTTTAATAACATAAATATAACCTTGACCCCTTTGCTTCTTCTGATTTATATTCCCTTAATGATTGGGACATTCATTTTTATAGTGTCTCGTATCCTTATAGTTAAACACTATACATTAATAGTTTCTTTCTTTTACTTCTTATCACGAGCCTGATGGACTTTCTATCCACACTTGAAGAAAACTCCAATTCCCTTCAAGAAAGTGCCAAGGTATTTCTTTCCATAATTATCACATGTAGAAAAATATTTCTTTAACTTCTTCCCCTGATTTTTTTCTATGTCGTCCTATTATTATCATAATTTCTTTCAAAACCATAATATTTGGATAATTATTTCTATATATTTATAACACGTGATATTATTTCCTCATATAATAATATTTTTTGTTAGATTGGTACCCTTAGAAATATTATATTATTCCCCTAAAATAAATGGTCAATCATTCTCTTTGGATTACATACATAATTTGTATCATATCTTGATAACCTCATAAAGTAAGCTTCATACTTAGAAACATTTTAATCTTCCTTTTGTCTTAGATTCAGAAATTGTCCCTCTATATCCACTTGTTGCTATTGAGGGAAATATTTTTCCAAGAAGAGTACCGTAAAATCCTTCCACTATATGTTTTATATTTCTTCTTCATCCTTAGTGATCTGAATCAATGACCACTATTGATCTACATCCCCTGAGAGATTATAAACTACCATAAAAACATCCTTACTTTAATTACTTCCCAAATAAAGAAATATATTCTCTAAGGAACTTATCCATTTCTAAACTAAAAATGTATTTGTATCTCTATTGAATGATAGAGGTTTCTGATGCGTGAAGTGGTTTAACATTGTTTCAACCCATGGTGGATCAGTAGGATTTTCTATATGGAAAAAGTTATTTCTCATCACCAAATTCTAGTACCTCAATATGGTTATAATTTGATCATTTCCAGTTGTAGCTCCAATTCCAGCTTCATTATCATGACCAAGAGGAAAATACCTACACAGTGTATGTGCATTGATATAGTTCCCATTCCTTTTTCAAGGTGCTATTTATAAAAAATTACACACACTAGATTAGATCACAACATTATGAGAGATAATGTATAATACCAAAACTAGTGAAATACTTAACCTAAATTAAAAATCTATACATATATAATATCATAATAATAAACATGGTTTCTTTGGGAATGTTTTTAAATCATAATATTTTTTTCAAATCCTTCACAGTGATTTGTAAATAAAATTTGAATTATCTGAAGCACATACCCTGAGAGTGTCACACAAGGTGCACTTTAAGGCCTATTTTTCTGCACTATGTGATGATCAAGTCAAATCCCAATTCACTCTTTTTAAAGTTTTCACCCCTAGGTACAACTATTCCAAAATCTCATCCACTTATACTATCCATATAGGGATGTGTTAAAAGGATAAACCCACAAAATCTCTTCCTCATCTAAATTTTAGGACACTATTTTATATTTATCCTCAATGTCCATCATTGGGTTATGTTTCCTAATATATGTTTTCTTTAATTTAGTTCTAATGTTTTTATTAAAATTTATCTAATACTAACTATATATAACATTAACCTAGAATCCAAAAGTTGGTGGTTAATTTTTTACATTGACACTAGATACAAGCGATCACATCCCAAAGGAATGAATAGTTTAGTAGTCTTGGTAAAATAGATACATACACGAATGCAACATACATTTGAAAAAATAATTTACAATGAATATTTTTATTTGATACCATATTTACCCCCTCTTTAATTTCCCTATATATCAATCATGAAACATTCCGTGACATCTTGTGTAAATGAAACATAGGTAAGGGGTGAGATCAAATGCTTAATTAGGGTATGTATATAGTGTATGTTATCATGAATACATATGGCATAATCAGTAAATATTGGTAAATAATTGAAACACATACCATTTAATCCATCACTTAAACATGATGAATAATATGGTATGAATAAATAATGATCAAATAATTCCATATAAATAATCTCATGAGCTAGAAACTCATCCATTTAAATCATAAAAAAATAAAACAATCACATAGAATTTAATAATTGAATTTTTATTTATTGAATGCATAATGTCAAACATCTTAAACATACCCTGAAGTCCTTGTTCCAGGACATCTGAAATACCATCAATTCCTTGTTCTAATATATCTATACAAATGGGTAAGGCCTCAACCAAAACCCATTCTATTTTGTCTCATGAGACCTTCTGATGCATTGAGGAGATATAAAGGGATCCAACTATCACATACTAAGTCAAATTCATTCCTCATATAAAAGGTTTGAAACCTAATGAAAATAAAAAATCACATTTAAAAACTAGAATAAAAAATGTTAATATTTTCCCAATTAATAAACATAATCATAAACTATCTAGAGTAATATAGAGAATGGAACCAAAATAGCACATCCCCATTCAAACTGATCATAAAACATCCAGATAAATAATTAGGATAGTATCATTTCCACATATTCCCAATATATCATAAGTAAAATTAGGATTTTTTTCTACGATGAGTAGACATACCATTAAAATACCATTGAAAACATCCTTAAGGAAAATATCCTTTTCACTTTAAAAATAACTTTTAAGAACTATAATATGAGGAAAAAAACTCTATTTAAAAATCACCTTGTAAACTTGTAAGGTATGTTTTAAAATAATGATGATGGGTAATTTTGTACATATCTTATAACTTAAAAAAATTCCTTTCATGCTATTTTAAAACTGTTAAAAGGTTACTCATTCGAAAAATGAAAAGAAGATTACTTTAAAATATTTTGTAAAAAGGTAAAAAAGTGGATTAAAATGTCTTTAGTAAATAATTTGAATTATTTTAAAAACATTTTTAAAAACATTTTTATAAAACATGGATATGGAATAAAAAGGAATTTCAACCAAAGATAGAAATAAAGGTATATTTTAATAAAAACATTTTCTCAATCATTTTAAGTATCAATGATAGAAAAATGGAAATATTAATTAGAACATTAATTAATAGATTAAGGATAATAATATAGATTATTTTTAATATTGTAATATCAAATAATTCCCCCAATGAATGATTTAACATAAAAAAATCTATAATAATGGTGAGATTGTGAAATAAACACTTACCACTTTAGTAACTTTTGAATCTTAAGCCCCATGAAAGAAATTACTTCAAATAAAACTATTAAATACCCTATTGATAAAGAGATTCATGATATAACATATAAAAGGGGAAGTATATACACCACAAAAAAATGAATAATAATTTAATATGGAATACATCTCACAGAAGTAAAAGTGAGATGAGAAACCCTTATATCAGGTCTAATTTTCTTCATACATGTTTGAACCTCCAATTCCAAAATAGTCTATAATTTAAATATATTTGTAAAGGGGAACTTATATTTCATTAAGTTAAGGAATATTGGTTAATCATTATATAACATATACTATCATTTACTTTGGAATCAATCATAACATCTAAAATGGTTTTGATAGACTAAATATCCTTATTTATCCCTTTACGAATTATTATTTCTCATAACCCATACCTTGTTTTTTGATATGTATTTCACAAGAGCATATTTTAGAGTCCTTTAACTTTTCTAAATATTAATATTTTATTTCTTTGAAACATTCTGTTCAATAATATATTGGGAACTAATTTTAGAAATAATTTTAGCATGGTGATCTTATTTATCTATATCATGAAATATAATTCTTAAAAGAATAGATCTATCATAGAATTAAAACTAGTTTTCTTCATTCTTTCCAATTTAACTTCTCCTTCAAATAATAATTTTGTTTATTCTGCTTATAAGAAACTTCATGTGTTTGTTTTTGTTAAACCTACTATTTTCCCTTCACTTATGAAATACTACAGTTCTCTTCATATTCTTCCTTATGCTTTATTTTTTTAAACCCCTTAGGAATTCTTTGTGTACATCCTCTTTAATAGACAATAAATCCAGTTTGTAATATATTATCCTTGGTGGATCTTTATTTACAAGATGATCTATTTTTCTCCCATCTGGAGTGTCTTTCTTTTTTTACCTTAAAATTTACTTTTATTATTTCTAAGAAGGCTATAAATAGTTAGTCATTATGGGTTCTTAGTGTACCATTTATTGAGATATATTATTTTCCTCTAAGTTAATAAATATTTTATATAGTATAAAATATTTTAATTTATTTCAAAACTTCTTCATATTTGTCATAAGAAATTAATAATTCTTTGTAAAAGCTCTAATTTCACTATAGATTAAATTTCTATCTATATGACTATGATCCACACAAATAAATTATCACCCATTAAAATAATACCTTGTATATTCATTCATCGATTGTGATATTGTGATGTTATATTCTTATATAACTTCAATCCCTAGGGTTTCTAGACATAGACTCATATTTTTCCCTATAGTTACACAATAATATCATTTCATAGATACCTTACTTCTAGATACTTTTTTCTAGTTTTAAAAAGAAACATCCTTTTATTCACTAAGTCTATATTTCCACATTTTGTCAATCCACTTATTGATGTTGTAATGATAGGGAGATTCTACTTTTAATTATTTGTTTTCAACATCTCCTCAATCCCATTGATATTAACATCCTTATTCTTTAGCCGGGAATTAATGTCCTTCAACCTCAATATATCTTCCTTTCCATATTTTATCCTCTCTTCATGTTGTGTTTTTAGAGGGATAGTCTATCTTATATATCATTATTTGTGGCCATTTGGTATTTTATCTCATGTTCAAGTTTTCTAAGTAAATTAAATTAGCCCTTATATTTTTTCACCCATTTTCATAATATATCCATTCAAGGTCACCTCCAATTTCTTAATCCTATGACTCTCCTTAACCATTTTTACTATTTGTACAATAAGTTTATCATTTTTTTCTTTCAGGATTTGAATTTATTCCGAGTCATTTTCCCACACCTTGGGACTAGTTTTACGATTCTTCACATTTATTGAAATCTACTCCAATTACTCGATCTAAGAATAATTATATTCCCTAACATAAATGTCTATATTAATAAATATTTTTTAATAATTTTTTACCTTTTTAACCTTAATATTTAGTACTATAACATAGATCTCTTGAGACTTATTCTCTTTAATCAACTCTATGTTTCTTCTTACAACACCTAATAATGATCCTTTGATAATTGCACATATTCCACCATTGGATATCTTGATATCTCATCATAATTTGTATATCCAATATCACTTGTGATATCATATACCTATCTAATACCTTATTTCCATTGAATAAATCAATATAATATCAATCAGAATTTCGATACCTTCCATTTGAGAGATACTAGATTCTTGTATTAGAATCTAAAAATAACTATTAAATTTTACATTATATAGATTTCTCTTTGGGTCTTGCTTAATTTAAATATTTTACCCCATTTCCATGTCATCAGGATATTTTTAGGATAAAAAATAACCCAACTGTAATAAATAATTAAATCAATTAAGAATAAAAAAAATCCAACTAGATAAACCTTCAATTTAATAAAATTTAATATCCTCATAGGGGTATTTAGTGAGAGATAACTTGGAAGGAGGTGCATCAAGGAGAAAAGGACCCACAAGATTAGTGAGAATTAATTCAGATGGTATCACAACCCCCTCCCTCCAAACGCATCCATCCAGGGCCAACAATGAAGGAAGAAAAATAATAACCCACAACTCCCTCCTTTATTAGGATCCAGGTTAATGATTAGCACTAAGGTTAATAAAATCTCACATATGGAATAAATTTACAGATATAAATTTAATAAAGATCAGGTTTTAGGATGAAAACCACCAAATAAATCTATCTCAAAAGTTTAAAAGAAAACTAAAACCATCTTATTATTATTCTATAATATAATCAAATACAAGAAGTGTATCTATATAAATACCAAATGAAAACCTAAGGAAATGATTGAACAAAAACTATAATACCTAGGCTAGTACTATCCATATTGGTCCCCACAGTCCTCTTATACAACTAAAAAATAGTTTATATATATATATAGAGTGATCATAAAATATATACTCAGTAGTATCATACCCAAAGCCTCTCATGAACATGTGAGAAGTTCATACAAATGAACCTGTGAGTAAATAATAGATCCAAAAACACATAAGTAGGTTTACTAACTAATACAAACCTCACTATTACATGCTCACAAAATAACACATCCAAGTGTAGTAACATAGTAAGAAACATATCGATAAAGGTTACCCTACACTGTTTCCTTCTGATTTATCCTTCTCATTCAACAATATCATATTTCATGGAGCTCCCATCCCACCCATAATAACTATACATGAATACAATTGGGACACCACGTCATATATTTCCTAAACACACTGAGGCAACCACATCACATCCAACTCAAATACACATGGTCCACCACATTGTACCACAAACACTAACATAAAACTATAATTATAGAGAATCCTGAATGTGAAAGACATCAACCTCATAGACTCCTATAGTGGAAAAACACCACTATGAAAAACATCATTATCCTCTCATCAATAACCACCTCCAATGCACTTTTGAATTCTATACATCACAATATGTGCATATCAATCTCGCATGGAAGAAACAGCAGAGAAGATGGGGGTTCCAGCCATCCATCCTCACCATCATGGTTGTTTTGGAAAATACACCCAAAAATCCAAACTTTTGGTATTTTGTGGAAGAATTTGAATCAAGTGGGGTGTGTATAAGGTGAATGGTATATAGGTAACACACAAGCCTGACATTGTGGTTTAAAACAAGAGCACCAACATATCTCACAACAAGGCCTAACCACTTTCACCTCTATTGTTGTCACCTCCAAATGAATCAAACCACACAAGAAAGCCACACCTAACAATATTCCATCTTTCTATTAAACCCATTTCCGTTTTTTTTGAATTACTAACCATCTTTATTCAATAATCCTATTCAATTCATATTCAGATTCATTCCATTCACTTTCCATTCCATACATTTCTTTATTTATCACATATTAATTTTCCCCCACATTTATTAATCATTCCAACCCATAAAATTTCATTATGTAATCATTTAAAGTCCATTACATAGATACATGGGAACTACACTACACAATATAACACACACACAAAACATCCCATTCATCTTATGCTAACTAATTACACACATCATCCACCAAACAATCACAACCACCATATATCTCAACCAAGACACATCTCAATCACCGCATATCAGAACCACCACACATCATAACCACCAAAAATTAAAACAAACACAAAACATCCCAACTATCACACATAACCACCTTAATGTTAATAAATGGATTTTATCATAATTAATTTATTTCATTAAGGTTATTCTCAAAAAAATCCATGACTCCATGGGAAACCAATTCATTATCAAGATATATTTTCTTAAACATTTTCATATGTGGTATGTTTAATGAAACAATCACAATGAGGTTAATAAGTTTCAAAAATCCAACATAACACCCAAATCTCAACATAATTCATAATAGGAAAAACAACAATTAATCCAACCATATAGGTAAAACACAACAATAATTAAAAATAATTTGATTATGTATCCCCGTTAAATTTTAATTAATAAATTAATTATCTTCATTAATCTAAAATGTATCATTTACCTAATGGAAAAGAATCATGAGACCCCCAATTGTAAAAATAAAAAGGAGAGCTGAAGGATTCTCCATATTGATTGAATATTGAAGAGAACCAATGCTAATGGAGATTGGAACAAGAGATCAATCCCCAACAATATCAATTTAAATTTAACTAAAATATAATGCAAAAAATCTTTCATTAGTATCAAAACCAAAATAGAGATGGACTAACACCACAGAGAACACCCATATAGAAGAGAACAAGAAAAAAGAGATAGAAAATAAGGGGAGGTTAACCTCAATCCAATGAACTCAAATCAAAATAATACAAAAAAAAAGGGGTTTAAAACACTAAGGTAGGTAACTAGAGAAGGTGGTAATTAGTAGTGGTCAAATAAGAGTTAAAGGAAGGTATGAAAATTTGAAGTAAGTGGATGTGGCCCCCTTATTTCTAAACACATCCCAAATACCCTCAACCTGACATGTTGATACCCCCAACACACCGGGGTGACCCCTATTCGATACAAAGTTTTAATCCCCCATGATAGATAATCTTATTACACTAAACAAAATCTCACTACTACCATATCTAGAAACCACATCCCAGGGCCTAGGACTTGGAAATTTCACCCACACCATATCCAAGCCTATGTCATGGTGATTATATCTTTATTGTTCCACATAGTTTCTCCTGTAAAGTACCATTCATGGTGCCACACCCACCCTAGGCATGGTTACTCAACTAGTGGGACACATTCAGACCACCTTACCAAGACACCCATCACCACACCTCCCCCAAGGCATGGTCATGAAACCCATGTTACATAAAAGAACACATAAGAAAACACGACCACCACCCTAAAAAAGACGGTTCATGTTACAATATATATGAAAATAAACATCATAAATCATCAAAAATTCAACCAAAATCTAACACAGTATCTCCAAGCCTTGGGAAAGATCCAAAAAAAGGTCAGAAAGGTCTGAACC
Source organism: Viscum album (assembly GCA_963277665.1). NCBI lineage: Eukaryota > Viridiplantae > Streptophyta > Magnoliopsida > Santalales > Viscaceae > Viscum > Viscum album. Next base: position 377,319,242 of record OY728119.1, read on the forward strand.
ATTGTAGAGGGGGTGGTGAATCGGCGAATTAAATTATTTTTTAATTTTATTTTAGAAACAACCTTTGAAATTTTTTAAAGTGAATGAGAAGATCATTTTCACCAACAGAAAAACACAAAAACGAAAGGAATGATATATTTTATCAAGTTTTTTCACTCAAAAGATGTAGCTAATCCATGTAATCATCCATAATCACTCGAGACTATATAGTCTAAAAGAACCATCTTATGGATTACAGTGAGCATGTAATATCTATGAACTCTTGGAACACAAAGATGTATTCTGAATTGTGTAATTTTTTATCACAAAAAAATATATAATTTGATTTTAAAAAACAATTTATTCTTTAATTTGTTAAAATTCCATTGATTTTTACCGTGCTTCTTCCTCTCCTCGTTTTAGTTCATTATTTCCTTTTCACAATATTCTACAAAAAACTCCACTTCAATATTTCTATATACACCACATTATGAAATCTCTTCATCACCCTTTTTATTATATATCACATCCCAACCTATGTGTTAGATTGGTATTTTATCTGTATGACTTTTGACATTTCATTTTGTTACATTTCAATCTGTCATTACATGGTTTATTATTATTTAGTTTACTTGGTTCATCCTTTATATTGTAGTTGTATGATGTACTATTTATTATATTTATGATACTATAATATTTTTTTATTTTCATTTTATTGAAACTATATACTATAAGGTATAATATCCTCACTCTGTTCTCTACAGCCCTGTTGATAATCAGCAGCCTCTAGTATGTGGGGAGGTGCAGTTGAGGTCTAGTAACCAACCTGATTTGGCCATGTGAGAGAGTAATGGATCAAGGAAAGTTAAAAAGTTTTATCATAGGTCTCTAGTTTTTGTTTCTATTTCTTTACTATTTGAGAAAGGTATTAAGTATATTAAGAAAAGTTTGGGACTTAGTAATGAGCTCACACATCAGAGTAGCTGACCCATGTATGGGGGAAAGGTTGAGTACCCTGGGATGAGATTTATTTTCATGTTGTTCAATTGTTCTGATTGATACTATTTTACATTGGGTAATTCACATGCTGTGTGATGCTATTATTTCTTGATATTTATACTTGTGGCCCAGTATAGTGTGATATGAGTATACATGCATCCTGATAGGCATGGAGGGATATGAATTGACCTGAATTGTTCATGATAGGGACATATTTATTGAAAGTGATATATATTCTTGTATTAAATGTGAAATGTGATCCCTTTTATATAAGATAAATGAAATGAATGAATTGTTTTATCATGCCAATTCACTTGTTAATCCATGTTTAGTGAGACTTTACACTTGTATGTGGAATATTATATCTTGAACCAGATGACGGTTAATAACTGTTATCCCATTCTACACATCAATAATCTCTTTGATCAACTAATATGCTATCGAATTTTCTCTAATATTGACTTGATATCAGGGTATCATCAGTTGATATTGAGAAATTCAGACATACTTCAAACATATTTTAAGAGAAATTATTTCTTGTATGAGTTCAGGGTGATGTTTTTCGGTTTTATGAATGCACATATGGTACTCTCATGGCCTTGATGAATCAGATATTTCAACCTTTTCTATATTTGTTTGTGGTGGTTTTCATCGATGAGAACATAGTGTACTCCCATTCAGTAGATGATCATTCCCAATATCTTGACATCATCCAAAGTACATTGAGAGAGCAATGGATTTACACTAAGATAACCAAATGAAGTTTCTGGATTGATAATGTGTACTTCATGGGTAATTACATCTTAGAGGTTGGAGTGTCAGTGCACCCAGAGAGGGTTTCATATGAGGTATCTTGGTAGTGGACCAAGAATGTCTTCATGATTCATATCTTTCTAGGTTTAGTAGGTTATTAGCAGTGTTTTATCTAGAAATTCTCCTATTTGGTAGCATTAATTTCTAGGCTGACCAATAAAGGGGTGAAATTTATTTGGTTAGATTCTCATGAGAAAGATTTTAAGGAGTTGGGGGTCAGACTGACCTCATAACCAATCCTCAACTTACCTATTCATGGTAAAGAATATACTGTGTACATCTATGCATATGGAGTTATATTAGTATCAGTTATGATGTAAGAGGAATGATTGGTTGCTTATGGATCCAGATAGTTGAAATCACATGAGATGAATTATCCTACTCATGGTCTTGAGTTATAGGTGGTGGTACTTTTCCTAATATTCTAGATAAACTCTCTTTTGGGTGAATGGTTTGTGGTCTACATGGACCATAAGAGACTTAGGTACATATTTTCTTAGTGGCACCTGAACCTTATACAGAGGAGGTGGGTTAAGTATATACAGTCTTTTGACCTTGATATTGCTTATAAACTATAAAATGGAAACACCATTTCCAATTCCTTAAGATGTAATATGAAGACATAGGCAGTGTAGGATTCTTGTGATGAGTTACGGATGATAGAACTCTATTTAGATATGAATCTATATGTTCAGGAGTCCTAGGGATGTGTAACTTTGACTTTTATGTTTGTTATACCTATGCTTTTGGACCAGATCAAGTCTAAGAAGATTCTTGATTTTGAGGTCTAGCATTAAGTGAAAACTTAGATGGTGTGGAGCCACCATCAATATGGTATCTTGGTAGTGAAAATTATCTTATTTTTTTTGCTGTGTATGGGTTCCTGCAGGATTTCTAGAGGAAATGATGTGATAGTTTCATTCTTCTAGATGGGTGGTACACCCAGGTATGAAAATGATGTATCATGATCTTTGTAGACATTACTGGTTTCCAGGAATAAAGAATGATATATTGGGATTTTTAACAAGATTCTTCACATGTTAGTAGGTGAAGGCTGGGCATTAGAGGCCTGGTGAGATATTGTAGCCTCTACACTTTTTTGAATTTAAATGGCATGATGTATCTATGAAATTAGTTATTGGATTACCCAATATACCTCATAATAATGATGAAGTATTGGTGATCATAGATCGACTGATGAAGGCATCACAATTTTTTCCCATTAGGGAGACCTTTACTATTGATGATCTAGGTAGTCTCTATATATGGGAGATAGTTCGACAGTACGGTGTTCTGAGAAATATCATCTTTGATAGAGATCTTTGTTTCATGTCTATGTTTTTAAGGGTCTTCATAAGGCTCTAGGATCACAATTTCTTCATATTTTAACCTATAATCTATATACTGATCACCAATCTGAATAGAAGATTTAGATTTTGGAGGATATGTTACTGAACAGTGTGCGGGATTTTAGTGTTTCAAGGGAGTATCATATGAAACTCATAGAGTTTTTTTTATAATAATAGATCCCAATAATCGATATAGGTGGAAACTTTTAAGGCTTTGTATGGAAGTTCATGATGCTCCATTATTTTTTGGTTGGAGGCAGGTGATTCAGAATTTGTTGGATTTAGTCTAATGTGGTAGATGTATAAGAACATTTAGTACATTAGAAAGTGGTTTGTGACTGAGAAAAGTAGGCAAAAATCTAACACTTACTAGTAGGGAGTACCTCTTGAGTTTGAGGTGGGTCATCTTTTTTTCCTTTGGGTATCACCAAGGTTGGGGAAATGCTATATTCAGAAATAGGGAAATCTAATATCCATGTTTTTAGGCTGTTTGAGTGAGTTGGGTGGGTCAGTCCAGTGGAATACTAGCTAGCCCTTCCATAGTGATATAGTTCCATGTATGATGTGCTTAACGTATCATAACTTCAAATATATCATCCTAACCCTTCTCACATGATAGACATTGATGACAAAGATCTTGGCTCAGATGCATCATTTGAGGAGAATATGATATGGATTGTGGAATATAGTGATAACTATCTCTAGGAAAAGACTATACCTCTAGTATGAGTGTAGTGGAAGCATGGGTGTGTTCAAGAGGATACCTGGGAGAGGATATATGATATTTGAGCACATCGTCTAGACTTGTTCTCTAGGACCCCAAATAGATGCTTGGAGTGGATCTGGGATGAGTTATTACATGTTGGGGAGGTCGTAAGATCCCGTATTTTCAAGGTACATCCCTCTTGAGTTTTGGTTGAACAAATTTTACATGGGATTCATTTTCTTCTTTAAACATTTTTGGTTGAGCATGCTCATTGGGGATAGATATCTTTTTCAATGGAAAATGACCTAATGTTTAGGGATGTATGTTTATTTGAATAAATGGAGTCATATTATAAATGTGTCAAAGACCTTTAAGGGTTCTCCATGGGTTTAGAAATATTCAAATATGGATTGGTTTTTTTATAGTATATGATTTTATCTCTATGCTGGACAACTTCACATCATGAAGAAATTACATAATATGAACCTATTTTCGATCACATTCCGTGAACTAGTTTAGAGCACGAAATGTTTACACATTGTGAATCTAGTTAAAACCATGAAATGGTCGATCAATTTTATTTTATCATGAAGAAATGTGTTTTACATCATATCTTATAAATTAATAAATTCACATCATGAAAGGGGATCATATTGGTAATATCATGAGATCTACTATTTTAACCATATTGTGCATATGATTTTATTTTGATCCACCATGAAACCTACTCTCTCAAACCCTAGGGAAACTTTAGGTGATTATTTTGTGATTCCTTCCCTCTTGTAAATCCCAATCTAACATCTAATATCTAGTGAATCCCTTCTCTTTGGTTTTCTCTTTTATTCTACTATCCACAATTATATCAGTGAGATATCTTTACCACAATTCAATCTGGTTTTAGATATTGTTGTTTCTGTGATCTTGGGTTTCTTTATGACCCCTTTTGCCTTTATTATTTATTAGTATTTCCCTTTTGAGAGTGTTTCTTTAATATTTGGATAAAGTTATGTAGTTTAGAATATATCCCTATGGTATTTTTATATTTGTTTAAGTGTGTGAAAAAATATGTGTTTGTGTCAACACAACTTGCAGGTTAACTAACAGATTAATGGGTGATGATTATCATGTGTTTGGAACACTAATTGGATCCATTTTTATCCAAAATTTTTGAGATCTATATTGTGGACACATGTAGAATAAGCCTACCCCTTAACAATAATGAACTAGATATTGGTTAGAAACATGAATTATCATGACATAATACCTTAAGTGATTGCTTGTGATAGGTTCTCTTTGAAAAATGGAGTAATTTTTTATTGAAATGACCGATGATACTTTGATATGATATGGTTGTGTACACTATAATTTTAATGGTTTAAGACATAACTTTATGAGTAAAAGGGAATTATAATATAAAAGTTAATTGGATGAATTTATCTTTGTGGTTTATAATGTATTGTTGTGTTCTTCTTCACATTATGAAATGTATTTTATCTTATGTTGTAATGTTTATAGGTCTTATCCAAATTATGTATTTATTCTTATAGGTATTGGATAAATTTTTTTGTAATTATTATAGTGATTAACCTAGTTATATTGTAATCCTTATAAGGAATGGATCAGTTATATTGTAATGCTTATATGCCTTGGCCCAGATATGTTGTAATGATTATAGGGCCTGCCCTGTTTATACTATAATTATTATAGGGATTGTCAAAATTAAGATAGAATTCTTATAGGTCTTTCCCCATTTATATTGTAATGCTTATAGGGTTTAGTTTAGTTTTGTTAAAATGCTCATGTTGAGGGATTTTCCCAGTTATGTAATTATTCCATGGATTTTTGGTTATGGATGGAATGGTAATGGTGTATGCTTATAGATATTCCAACATGGTACCCAATAAGATTGATTATTATATTATCCTCCTCCTCCTCATTAAAAGTAAATTTTTATTTCATTTTTATGAAATCCCACTTTTGGAAAAAAAGGAAACTACACAAGGCTAAAACAACACTACAACAAGAGACAAGCATAAACAAAAACAAAAACATACCTCACCGGATAGGCTAACTAGTTATATTATCCAAATAAATCTAAGATATGTATCTGATATTAGTATTTAGGTGTGAGGTGATGAAACCCTATAAATTTATTGCAATAAAACCAGTAAACTCCAGAAATGATTCCATGCCAAATAGAGGGCCAAAATCAAGGAATAAAACATCTAGTTGTGAGGTGTACTATGACATCAATTCTAAGATGAGATTCTATAGATATATCCCATAATATATAATATCCCACTCCTCCACTATCAAATCATAATCCCCAAGTCCTTCCCTACCAATATTTTATTTTGTACCCTTTCCAAACTTATTAAATACCACTATCATCTTACCATTATGAATAAGGAATCTAAGAGAGTCTCCCTTCTGTTTTTTTGATGATGAATCCGCCTTCGAGGGGATGGGATATAAGGGAACCTTTTGAGGTAAGGTTCCATAGAAACTTTGGCCTATCTACCCTAGGAAAAAACCCTCTTACCGGATTATCTATTCATCATAGGTTTGGGAAGTTAGGAATAGTATTTCAATTTCATAGTCTTATTATTATCCGAGGAAGAAAATTCCCTAGAATCCTGAGCATATTTGTTCCCTTTATGCCTTAATGAATGGAAAAAACATTCTATAGGAACACAATATTCCCAAACATAAAGTACATGTTTATCCTTCATAAACCTCTTCCATTTCAGGAATAGCTTCTAGTGAAAAATTCGAGTCCACCACCAGACCTGCTTCAACACTTCCGTCTTACTTCTTCTTATTTCTGAATCCCGCTACTTTCAATCATAATCCTCTATAGAGCTAAGGAAAAACTATCATAGGGGAAAAATATATTGAAAAAATGGACCCTTATGAGTCCCTCCACTCCCAGTTTCGCATTAGGAAAAAAATAAATGCCCTTACTTTTATACTTATTAAGGGGTGTGACACCACCCTTGGATGTCACATAGCTTCAACTGACTCCTAACTTTCATAACTCCATCAAAAAATATTGGATTATTTTTATTTTTTTTCTTCATATTCTCATGTATTCCTCCCAAATGAAATAGTAGACTAGAAAAAATTACTGACACGCTAGGCTTCCCTTGATCATGCTGAGAAGTAGTACTATTTACAGCAATGGGTATATCTTGGAGGGATAAACCATATAGATAAGAAGGTTCCCTATCCTCCAGCGGAGGGACAATTATCTCACTAATAACAACCCCACTATCTAGGATATATATACCCACTATATGTGAGTTGGGGTATTCCTATGACACAAAATTTAACTCATGCTGCAAATCAACTGGAGGAGTTTGGACTTTATTTGGATGTACCCAAGACATTGACAACATCACAGATAGTCTGACCCCGCTCCACCTCCTCCATCTATAATGTAGTTGGGTGCTTTCCAAAGATGGACATCATAATAAAATTAAGCACGTACTTTCTATAAATTACTTCCACAGAAAATAGAAATTTTTTTATTAATCACCTATTTTTTTAAATGATATTACCCTATAATACAGAACCAAATAAAATCAAGAAGAGGTTTAGATTAGTCAGTTTCCACACACATGCAGGAATAAGCAGGATGTTGTAACAACATCGAATGAATATCCAAGCACATGAATCTACCACAAGTGTTCTCAACTAGTATTAAAAATATAAGTATTGAAAAAGTGAAGGGGTAAACCTAGAGGGTTCACCCACAACATAGTGAAAGGAGAATCCTGATCCATGTGATCATCAATCAACCATTAAAATAAAAGGAATCAAAATGAACTGAAAACCCTAAATTGACATGACTATTCCTTTATTAAATCTTACTCCTCTTTAAATAGTAGTAATTAATTATTCAAATCAAGAAGAACAATCAAAAAAAATTTTCTTCAAACCCCAATTCAACCTTACATGTAGTCTGAAGTCTCTAAAAGAGAGAAATTTGTGAATAAAGCAAGCAAACAGTTCCAAGCCAAGTCGATTCAAGGTGAGGGAAAATTCCATAGAGGAAATCTCTAGCACTATATGAAACTATGATATATTAATAACCTTAATGACTAACTCTATGGTCAGAATATCTGAGCATTGAGCCTGAGTAGAAAGAAAAAACTGAGCCAAAGGAGAACCCCTCTCCCCCATTATTAGGGGAGGGCCTTCCATGGATGATATCGACTAGATAGGTTATCGTCAGGAGAGAACAACTACAAAGAATAATTTATAAGGTAATTTCCATCTTTTCCATTGTTATACTATATTAATTGACAAATTAATACTCATGTTTATCAATTTACTACATGCAATTACTATCAGAGTTATTTTGTTTAGATACAATGGTGTTGTCCTACTGAGTTATACTCACACCCTATTTGGGCCACTATTGGGTACCTAACAAGATTACATAGATTTATTTTAAGTTATGGGAAAATGACCTTGTTTTTGATTTTTTATTTTTAGAAGTGTTGGAGCTTGGAGATGGGACTAACCAGGGATTTGGGTATGGTGTCTTTTGAGTTTATTTGTGTCAACTAGGTCTTTTATCTATATGAATTCCATAACTTCATTTAGTTACTTTTTATCCTAAAATTACATGGTTCATTATTATTTGGTTTACTTGGCTTATCCTTGTTAAGTACAAAAGGCAATTAGATAACATGATAGGGGTGAATCAGGGTATGGATATTATTTACAAAATCCTACCTTCCCCACTAGATCTTGACCTCTTTATTATAGGGGCAACTTATTTTTCTATTTAGTGTTTATATTAATCTTATTCTTACCAAATTTATCAGATGATGATGCACACAAAGTAAACTAATAAATACAAGGAAACACAAAAAATTTACTTGTTTCACCATCACTTGGCTATATCCAAGGAGCTTAAAAAGGAAATGTGCCCATTTACCAAATCCACTAAAGAGTACTGCTATTAGTTTAGGAAATTTCAATACTACATAGGTTTTCTACCCTTACATTGTTTAGGTAGATGCACTATCTCTACATGATCACTTCCCACACACTTCCCTCTTATGATCACTACTTTATAAGGAAATATAATTAGCATGCATGCCATATAACAATATCTTGTATTGTTGATAGTTGAACCAAATGTATGATAGGTGCCTTTTAACTTTACATTTTCTTTTATAGCCTTTATTTGAACATCCCCTCAAGAATCACATTTCCATAAGAGGTCATGGAAACTCCTTCTCACTTTAGAAAGATCTTCCAGAGATGTCAAGTCTTCTTTTCACTACCTTGGATATAATACTGAATAAATTCATTCAAAAAATATAGTTGGATGGTTCAGATCCTCTCTCTCTTATTATTATCCTATATTCAGATATGAAAATGATATTTCTCATAGGGTAATGCTAATATGTATCTACTTGCATAAGACCTAAGCATGTTACCCCTGTGCGAGGCCCTAGCATGTTACCCCTTACATGAGATCCTACTGTGTAACCCCTTATGTGAGATCCAGGAATGTAATCCTTATTAGATATCATATCTCAAGACCCCATCATGAGATACTAGTGTGACATCACTTCAGATCACATGGATCATGTGACTCTACTGTGAGACTCCTTCGTGAGACCTATCCATGAGGCTCCTTCACATGAACTCTCCATGATACCTTTTTATGTTCATGTAGATCACATGACCTTATTTATATAATATAGATCGCAATACCTTGATCAGTTCATGTGGATCAATAGATCTTGTTATATTCTTATGGATTATGAGACCTTATTTAGATCATGAAAATCACATGATATCAATAGGACTGCTTATGTGTTTAACCACCCATTTCATACTTCACTTTATGTTACTTATTTGTGAGATACTTTCACAAAACCTTTATCTTATTACACTAATCACAATATCCGTGTGAATTTATTCATTCTTCTCATGAAAAAAACTTACACAATGTCAATCATGCATACTCCTCTGCATCATGTTATACTACTTCTCCGGACTTTTAACTCCAAAAATCATAGTCAACTATCTATTACAACACATTAATAATTTCCACCACATGATTCATGTGATCCCATAACGAGATATAGATATATTCATGTGGTGGTTAGATTCATTTCCATCCATAACTCCATGTGATCCCATCATGAGATCCAAATACAATCATGTGTTCTTTGCATGATCCCATCATGAGATACAATGAACGTCAAGCGGTCATGAAATTGCCTTCTAGTGCTTCATGAGATCCCATCACAAGATATAATGAAAATAATGTAGTCATTGAAATTTCCTTCTAGTTCATCATAAGATTCAATCATGATATCCACTGACAATAATGTGCTTCACATTATTTTGATTGACAACAAGATATATCCAAAATTACCAGCTATTTTTATTTCATGATCTTATAATGATCTCTCTGAGAGATCCTATAACAATCATGAAATGTCTTCAAGTTATTCATATGATCTCTCTGTGAGACCCAATAAAAATCATGTGATCTCTTTATGTGCATCACACAATCTCTCTATGATATATTAAGACAATCATGTAGTGTCTTAAAGTTCTTCATATATTATTTTTATGAGATCATCTAAAAATAATGAAATATATTTAAGTGATTGCTCTTTGATATCATTTTTGGCATTCATACTCTGTGAGATATAACATTCACACTACCTGAGACCATACATTTAATGCTCCACAAGATCAGACATTCTCACTCCATGAGATCAGAAATTTGATGCTTCGTGTGATTGGACATTCTTGCACAATGGTACTAGACATTTCACAATCACTATTTATACCCCCTTTTCCAACCATCCTCTTTCAACAACCAAATATATTTTCAACAAACAAAATCAACCCAAAAGCACCACTAAGAGTGATTTTTTTCCAACAACATCCCCCTTTGGTTTTGTTAACAACACTAGTAATATTCAATGACCAACTTGTTGACAAGTCAAGCGCATGAATAAACATCATCCACTTTCAACACTAGATAGTGATCAAGGACTTCTTTATCACACACTCTAAGAACATATGAATCAATATTAGTGAGAGAAAAAAGATTATTATGAAAATTTCCTCAGTGAATAAATTTATTCTCAAACCGTCAGCTAGAAGATTTCTCAATACCAAAATATAGAACAAGATTGGCCTCCTATATTACTTCATAACTCTCACATGTCAACTAATTTAATCATAAACCCAAAGGACACTCTTTTTTGTTTTTCTTATTTGTTAAAATACTAGTTTTATGATCATAATATTTAAAACTCCACCTATTTCTCTATCAGATTCTCTCCCATTATTGATTATGAAAGTTTCTCCCCCATTCTCAATGAACCCAAAGGTCACTCCTTTGTGGTCTGAAACATGGTAAAGAATACATATCATTATATAAGGGAAACCACACCATAACTTAGGGAGAAGGGGGTTACACATCCACACTATTAATGTTTGGGGAGATTATTAAACTCTATGTGCCAATCGAATCCACTCAAATTATTCATTGGGTAAGGCCTTCATTAGAATGATTGTAACTTGTAGTTCAGTCTACAAATACTCCAACTTACCAATCCCATGATCCACATTCTTCTTAAAAAGTTAAATTTTATTCCATTGTGATTTTTACTTAAAAGATGAAATATATTTTTTATATAATTTATTGGGATTGAATTGTCACAATGGATACTTATCAGAGACTTCACTTCAATATCCACCTTTCTCATAGAATTAAATAGGGTATTCCTTTATTTATAAATTTACTCCCCCTTAGTCAATGATATCCATGAATCATACTTTCAATTATCTTCAAAATGATAAGGGAACAAATATTATTATTGTAAATCGTAAAATATAGATAAAGAGAAATTACTCTACACATTGGTCAAGCACTTCTCCTTATCCCATGAGACACCATAGGTTTACATATAAAGACCACCTGGATATGTCAATTTTTTTAAATTTCACCCTTGACTCCATTTATCAACTTTAGATTGAAACTTTTATTCTTTTATCAATTTTTAAGAATAGAGTAATATAACTTTTAGTAGAAGAAAACTGTTGAAATATTTTTAATAAGTGAAATTACAACTTGTAATTGAGTCATTGACAGATCCTATAATCCTACAAAGTCAAAACACTTTGTAGGAAACATGATTTTTAACCAATAAATTGTAATGCTTTCAATGTCACTCATATAATTCCATGGATTAAAAAATTGAATTTTCTCAGTTCTTTAGAGTACTTTCTTGTCAGATAAGGCTCTATTTACCATAGTGATTTTCACCATCTATCCCTTAAAAACACAGGTATTAGACTGTTATAAATCATTAATAGTGATTATTGAGTTGAATTTGGATGTTGAATTACACATCAAATTTGAGAGATCGCTTGTTGGAAACACCTTTTATCTTCTCTCATAACTTCTTGTTATCCTAAAAATAGTCATTTAATACCTTATATTTAGAAAAATTAGATAATCATGAAATACATGAATGTTGATTCTTCTCCCCCAATTTATTTTCCATTAGTGTAAAATAAAACTTAAACTAAGGAATGATACTAATGGTTTAATATTCGATGTGACTAGAAACCACCAGATCATTCAGATATAACTTTAATGGCTCCTCAGTTTCACATTAGGATATTTATCATATAATCTCCATTTTATATAGCACACAACTTATAGATACAAATTTTAAAAATAAAGTTGCTATGTAACACCAATTGTTGAATCTAATACCGTATTTTAATTTGAGGATTTGATATTATTCTTCTAACATGTATCACCATTTAACCTATTCACCCATTCCCTTTCAACATGAACACACATAAATGGATTGTATCTTCCCCTTAGTCCTCTAAAACATCTAGTAGATAATATAAACATTTAAAAAATATGGATATAATCACCTATAGAATCCTAAATAAGAGGATTGTGGTCGATCTTGATGAAGAAAACCTTTAATATTTTTTTTGAAAAACAATGTACTCTTTTTATTCTTGTTCAAAATTGCTACCAACTTCAACTGTTTTGGCCATATAACTAGATAATTATTACCAACATTCTCAATATTCTTCAAATATGTATATTTTGTTGCCTTTACATTTTGAAAATTTAGGTTTAAACATAATATTGAAATTTTACTTCTTTAATGCTCCACAAATTTTCCATTTATCATGATCCTTTCTCTGAGTAGGAATATTTCAACTGGTCATCTTCTATTTCTTCATCCTCCATTAGAGATCTATTTCTATTTCCTTTACTTATCAACTTATGGATTGATACATGAATTTGTTAATGTATTCTTTATTCATTTTTTATTAGCTATCTAAGTCACCTCACCCTTTTTGTTTGGGGGGGAGTCTTTCACTGAACATAAATTCTTAACACTTACAATTTGAGAATCTCCTCCATTATTCTTCTAGGTTCATTCACATTATTTCCAAGAGAGTCATTTTAAGTGTAACAGAAGAGGTTATTGGTACATTTTTTACAGAGATCCCTATGTTTCCTCTGAAAATTTAAATCAATTTTACAACTTAGTAGGTTGTTTTATAGTATAATTTATTTTATTATATACCATTAGAGTTGTGGATCTCCTTTCAATTTCATTTTACTTCCTAGCTTTCATATTGCTAAAATATCTTTACAAAGTCCCAAGATTAGTACATATAAAACATGAACAATTAAAAACCCACCTCATGTCATCATTTGTTGGTTGATATGTTTATATAGCTAGAGTTATACTTCTAAATTTGATCCCTCTACTTGAGAAATAATCATGGTGTGTCCCAGTCTTCAATTATAATATCATTTAATAGATACCTTCTTATGACATATGTTTCTTTCAAAATTTTCAATAATATTTTACTTATTTATAGATTTAGAAATATTTATATCTTCATAATATGAAATATTCCAATGGTTCAACATAAAAATCTTGAAATATGACCATTAATCCCATAGAAATAGCACATACTTTCTCAAATTCTTTTATGTCATTTTATGACCATTTATAGCACCTAGAGTATTTTCCCTATTTCGAGAATTGTTTATGGTTCCCTTACTCTCATGCATGGTATAGGTTTCATTATATCCAATATCATATTTCCCCAAAAAAAATTCCCTTTGGGGTGATAAAATAATTTCATTTTTTCCTTAGAGGTAACATATTTTATTTTTATTTCATTATTACCTATTAAAGGATGATGAAATAATAAAATCAAATCATCCCTCAATTTTGTATTTACTTTTTTATTAGATTGATAAACTTATTTATTGAATGATTCTGGTTATTCTCCGCATTTTTGATTCTTTTTATCCCTTGATTCAATTTTATTATTAAGTTATCTCTTGATATTCTTCCAACTCCTCATCTCATATTCAATGCACATGAGAGATTATCCACCATGCCACTTTTCTTCTTTATTTTAAAATTCATCTGGGAAATAGATTATTTAATGAAACCATTATCTAGTAGAATCCTTTTATTATCATGTACCATTACTCACAGTTTTGTAGAGAGATCAACATTTATTTCTTTCAAATTATAAATTTCTTTAAAGTTCAAATTCATTCCCTTATCACCAGCTTTGAATTTTTATAGTTTTTAATCTTGGGAATCATTATTCTCTCTTAGATCAGTGGCCACTTTAACATTAATTTTATTTAAATCATTTAGTATATTGACTTAAATTTCCTATAATAGGACCCATATATCTTTAGACTTATTATCTTCTTCCAATTTCAGATCCAATTCTCTTATTATGTAGAAAACTTACACTTTTGGACTTCTTGGAACTCTTTCATCATCAGTAGTTCCATCATCACATATAATATCATGTTCTTCACTCATTTATGAAGTGTCATTGATTGAGTATATATTTTCACTATCTGATTCATCTAAACATTTCTTTACTACATTTTTGGTTTCCTTTAACTGAATCACACTCTTTTTATAGAGACTTACTCACTGAAGAGTACCACCAGACATATTATTATTCTTTAAAGTTATTCCCTTTTCTATGGCACACCAAGATAATAGAAAAGAGAAATTTCAATTTCAACAAACAAATAAACCATTCATAGAAAACATATCTAAAAAATTAACCTTCCCTCTAATACCAATTGGTAGGCATAAAAGGGCTTAGATTCTTGGAGAGTATGGTGGGGGTGGATCAGGGTGTTCATATTCTATAAATTTTTTTCCTTACCCCAATGGATATTAACCTATTTATTATAAGGGTACCTTATTTTTATCTTTATAATTTATATTGTTCAAATCATTTCCAAATTTATCTCATGATGATGCAAATAAAGTTGTGAAATAATGATAGAACAAGGACACATAAAATTTAACTTGGTTCACCCTCACTGGGTTACATCCAATGAGTATAGAAAATAAATGTTCTAACATACCAAATCCACTAAATCACATTATTTTTAGTTTAGGATAGGTTAATATAACCTAGTATCACTTCCCTTACAATTTCTGAGGTTGATGCACTATATCCTCAGTATCAATTCAATCACACTTCCCTCTTATGGTCACTACTTTAGAAGGAAAAATATATTCTATTTTTGAGAGTTGAACCAAATGTATTATAGGTGCCTTTAAACATTAAATGATATTTCGTAGACTTGATGTGAGCATCCATTTGAGCACCACTTTTCTATGAGAGATCATGGAAACTACTCCCCATTTTAGAAAGATATTTAAGAGATTCCAATTCTTCCTTTCATTACATTATATATAGTAGTGAACAAAATCCTTCTAAAAATATAATCAGATGTTACATATCCTCTCTTTTGTTATTATTATTAGATATTGAGATATGACAATGATATTTCTTATAAGGTAATTTTGGTGCATATATCCTTGCGCAAGACCCTAGAGTGTTACCCTTGTGAAAGACCCTAGCATGTAACCCCTTGCATGAGATCCTAGAATGTAACCTTGTGCATGAGATCCTAGCATGTAACCCTTGTGTGAGATACTGGTATGATACCATTTCATGAGACTCTAGAATGAGACCCCTTCAGATCACAAGGATCTTGTAACTCTAACACAAGAATCCTTAGTGAGACCTCTTTGAATGAAACCATCATGACACCTCTCTGCGATACCTTATTCTGTTATGGAAGATCATGATACCTTGTTCATATCTTGTGGATTGTGAAACCTTTTTCATTTCATGTGAAGCATAAGATCTTATTTACCAAAAAGGTTAGGGTAGATAATTATTTATTAAAAAAGGAAAAAATAAAATCCCTCTTAAGTGGGAGGTAACTCATTACATGGAAAATAACCCCAAACCAAACAAAAAAGGATTCATCATGGCCCCAAGGCCCAGTATCTTGAAGGCCAAAAATCATTATACTAAGTGCGCATTGGTACAAAACCCATTACAAAACCCATGGATCATCGACCCATTACCACAATGTCAATAATGTGACCAAAGTGACCCAAAATCCCAAACACTGCATAAATCCCAAAAAACTACTGACGTCAGAACCAATTCCACAATAAGTGCCACTGGTTCCATCCTTCCATCATCGTTGATGAAATCACTACATGATTTTTAGAAAACAGCCTAAAGGAAACCAGATCTGAGTTTCTCCGTTCTTCTAAATCTATCCCAGTCAAAGATACCACCACAACTAGATATCTACCTCACCACACCCATCGTAGAAAGATATAAATAGAATCATGGGTTCTTCGCATGATCCCATTGCGAGATCCAATGATAATCATAATGTCAGTGAAATTGTCTTATAGTGCTTCATGAGATCCCATCACAAGATCTGATGACAATCATGTGGTCAGTGACATTTTATTTTAGTGCTTCCTGAGATCCCATTATTAGATCCACTAATAATCATGCACTTCCCATGATTTCTAACGACCATGAGATATCTCCATTATTACCATCTATTTTTCTTTCATGAAATTCACATGATCACTCCATGAGATCCTCTAGAAATTATGAAATTAATTCAGGTGATTAATATGATCCCTCTTTGAGATCCTCTTACAACCATGTGATGTCTTCATGTGATTCACAAGATCTATTTATGAGATCCTCTCCCAATCATGTGATGTCTTCAAGTGATTTTCTTGATAATTCTATAAAATCCTATGAAAATCATAAAATTTATTCAAGTGAATACTTCATGATACCAGTACTAAAATTCATGATCCATGAGATTAGAAATTTGTGCTCTACGATATTATAAATTTCTCTCTCTATGAGATTATACATTTTTTCTCCATGATATTAAACATTCATGATCTGAAAGATTAGAAATTTCATGTTCTGCGAGGTAATACATTCACACTTTATGTTATTAGTCATTTTCACCCAATTTCTATGCCCGCTTTGACAACCAGCTATCATTAGAAACCTTAAACATTGTCAACAAACACAATCAACCTAAAAGTAACACCAAGATATTTTTTAAACAATCCTTTTTCTTCTAGATGTATGATGTATTGTTTCTTCTATTTCTATTACTATGTTATTTTTTTATTTCTACTGTATTGAAACTCAATACCATGGGCTATAGTCGCCCTGCTATGTTCTCTACACCCCCACTACTAGTCATTATCCTCTGGTGTACATAGATGTGTGCTTGAGGTCTAACAACCAGATTTATCTGGCCATATTATTGAGTTCTAGATCAGGGAATATTGAACAAATCCACCCATATAGAACTTGTAAATTAGGATTTCATGAGAAGTACTATATGGTTACACTATAATTTCAATATAAATTATTTAAAAATATAATTTTTGAGTGTGAAAATGATTAATTGTTTTAACACTTTCTGATCAACATAAAATAATTATTGAAAGAATGTGATGAAATTGCATCAGTATTATCAAGTTGAATAGGGCATATTGAGAAAGTTTGGAATTTTGAACGTGATTTGATTATTTGGGTATGAAATATTATGAACTCTATGTTACATGTTGATAATAAACACACATGTGATAACATATTAAATATTATAATCAAAATCATGAAATAAATAAATGTTTTACATTGTGGATGTATTAGACCACATATACCATCATAAATTATTTCTGTAACAACCTCGACCCCAGTAGCCCAGATTCGGCAGTAACTTTAATATAATAACACAGATACAAGAGATCACATCATAAAGTATCGATTAGTTTAGTAGTCTTGAATAACTAGATAGATACATGTTTCCTTTATTACATTGGAAATAAAACGTAGAACATAATAAAAATAAACTTCTTCTTATCACTTATTCAATGATTTCATCTTAACAGTATGGGGAATAAAAACAAATAAAAGGTGATCTCAAAATCTCAGTAAGAGGTGCATGATTCAATAATAAGTGAATAAAATTCAATAAGGAACAAGAATTATGATAAGGTAAATAATTAGAAAACACATTCTATCAATAAACAGAGAATGAAAATGCATCCATATATTTTTTTATAGTGAAAATCTTATGGAAAGTAATAACTGAATACTGAATGAAGAAAATGATTAATCATTGGACATCATGTATCTAGAAAATGAACCATTATACCACAAAGGAATTTTAATTTTTTGGATAAAACCCATCTAATTCTATTTTTAAATAATCATTAAGGGTTTTTCGCTAACTATTTTGTCTCATGAGACATGTTGATGTATTGAGGGACTAACTATACTCGGGCCCCACCCATCACTATAAGTCCAAAGCATTATTTATACATAGATTCAATTCAATAACATCATCATATATAAAATATGTTATATGGTTAACAAAATAATCATATCCATGATAAATATGGATATTTAATAAATTATGATCATAAATAAAAGGGAAATATATATACACTGCACATAAGGAATAACTAGTCTAAGGGAATATTATAATGATTTCCTTGAAATAATGGATTTATATCATACACAGAAATTCATAAGAGAAAATAGGAATATATCATGATAAATTATTTCCATCTTCAGTGAAAACATGAAAAAATAATTTTTAAGAAACTATAGAAAATAGTCTCTTTGGTGCGATTAAAGGAAAAATATAAAAGTGTCTCTAAAGCAGGCAATGGAATAATTATTAGAATAAAACTAGAAATGAAAAAATATTGTTTTTCATGATAAGAAGAGTGATTTTAGAAAAATATTCGTTGACTAAAATAGATTATGGAGTGTACTTGAAAATATGTAAGAAATTCGAAAGTTCCCTTAAATTGAGCTTGCTTATTGGGAGGAATTGAAAAATGAACCTTATGAAACATGAATTTATCCATCAAAGGAAGAAAAATTGAGCTAGAAAAATAAGTTTGGAACTGAAAAACTGAATTTACGAGGAGTAAATAATAATAATTAATAATTAAATTGGGGTAAATAGAGAGTAAGATTAACCCTAATTAAAAATGGAGGTTCGGGGAGAATCCCTTACCTTATGTCCAAAAGTGTTCTGTATTTGCACTTAATGTCCTGAATAATGAGATTAGATTCATTAAAAATTTAATTTAAAAATATTTTAAACATGTATTTTATTTATTATAATTTTATTAAGTTCATTTCTATACTTTTTCATGAGTTATAAGATTAATTTTTGTCATTTAGGAGTGTTTATTTCCTTGGTTGTTATGATTGGTTCACTTGTATACATGTATGGAAGTTCATGTAAAAATGGGATTAATTATCCATAATTTAAATTAAATTGTATTAATTAACTTAAATAATATTGAATGGTATTATATATCATTTTTTCTGTATATGAGGATGATTAATTAGATAAAATGTTAGTGATAAATGTCAGTTTATTTTTTGAATTTTTGATTATCATGAAATATTTTTGTTTTACTAATTAATATTCTGTATATATACTGGTTCCAAAACATTATATGACTTATAATATTTATAATAAAATATTTTCGAACCATAATAATATTCTTATGACCATTCTTGAAGGTGGTAATTCAAAATGAAAATGCATTATCCATGATGGTGGTAAATAGTACCACTAGAGACGATATTTTCATTTTAAGAATAAAATAGAGAGGAGAAGGGGATTGATTATGGATTTTCCCATAAAATAATGAAATTATAGTATATATAAGATAATGGAGTTATCATGAATTTTTGGTTACGGGAGGTGAGGTAAGAATAATAAAAAAAATGAAATTGAAAAGAAAATAAAGGAAAACAGAAGATGATTTTATCTATTTATTTTTTTCTCCTTTAGAACCTCCTTAAGGGGATTGATATTAGTATTTTAGTGATACAAGAGGCTTATTGATGTGTGTAATATAATAGGTATGATTATTGGGTAGAAATTGGACAAGCTTCAAGGATTAAGAGGTATGATGAGAAGAGGTGGTGATGGGTGGTATTTATAGTGGAGGAGAGGGGTGTTTTCTCATTATTTTATTCATTAATATATTATTTTGCCTCAAGAATATGAATGGTTTGATAATTATAAATAAATATATTAAAATAATTTGTGGGAGTTCTAGAATATGGTGATTACATCATAAATGAATTGATAAATAGTGTATTTAATTTTTAATGTATATATATTATAGATTACCAAATTTCACTGTTCAAAAAAAATTCCAGTATTTTAGAAAAATGAAAAGAAATCAACCTATTATTTTTTTGATATGTATAATTCAAAAATAAACTATGTTTATGAAAATAATTTTCTAAATATGAGAAATTTAATTTTTAATTAAAATCATCATTTAGTTGGAAAATATCAATTTCAAAATTATAACTCATTTTATAAAACCTTGTAAAATTAATTAATTTCTCATAAAATTATCTTAAAATCATAATAAAACAAAATATTAATTTATGAATTCATTTTATGAAAATAAATTTTCTTATAAATAATTAGATTAATTAAAAAATTGAAAATAAACATTTATGTTTATGAAAAATATCAACAATTGATCATTAATTTATAAAACATTTATTTACTTGTGCTATGATATAATTATGTCATATTACCATTTATAAGATTCATAAATTTTATTTATACTTTCATAGGTTAGGTTAAATTTCTATTGGATGAGTTACTACTCCTAAGGGTCACATTAGTATTCCAAATTTCAAGTTACTATTTCATTGATATATGTTCCTTAATTTATAGAAAAAGACTTTTATTTCATTCATTATTCATTTATAAATATTTTTTTGTGTTATCTGTGTGATTTTATATGATTTATACTATATTATATAATTTTGTGTGAAATTTAAGCTGTCGAATTAATTGGATTTATTTAAGAGGATACATACTGTAAAATCTTGGGGTGTTATATTTTTCCTCCTTCATAAATTTCACCCTAGATATTTTTCATGAATATTTCCCTCTAAATAGATGTGGGTGGTTCTCCTTCATAAAATATTCTGGTTCCCATGTTGGTTCTTCCATTTTATGGTTTCTCTAAAGAACCTTTTCCAATTGAGTCATCTGATTTTTTAATACTTTCTTTCTTGTGCCCAGAAAATAAATAGGCTCTTCACAGTAAGACAAATTAGGATATAGTTATATTTCATCATATGTGAGTACATGTGTTGGGTATGGAATGTACTTATGTAATAATGATATGTGGAAAACAACATTCAATTTGGAGAGACTTGGAGGCATTTATAATTGGTATGCTACAACTTTAATTATTTCTATATTTTGAAATGGTCTGATGTACCTGGGGCTCAGTTTTTATTTCTTACTAAACCTTAATACACCCTTTCATAGAGATACTTTGAGAAAAAAATGATCTCCCACTTGAAATTCCAAATTCATTCTCTAGTTTTCAACAAAAATATTTTGTCTACTTTTAGCTTATTTAATATGAGTCTGAATAGTTTTTCCTTTGTCATTGTCTCTTTAATAAGTTGTGGGACAATAAGTTTGCTCTCACCAACTTCATCCCAATAAGTTGGATTTCAACATATCTTTCCATATAATGCTCTATATGGAACCATTTGAATACTATAATGGAAGATATTATTGTAGGAAAAATCAACCTGAGGTAAATACTAATCCCACATACCTTGAAAGTCATGTGAGCATGATGTAAACATGTCTTTCAATTTTTGAATGGTCCTCTTAGAATGTTCATCAATTTAAGGGTGATAAGAATTACTCAAATAAAGCTCAGTATTCAAATCCTTTTGAATAATCTTCCATAATTTTGATGTAAATTATGGATATTGATCAGACATAATCAATAGAGCTTCACCATGAAGTATTATATATTCATTAATATAGACTCTTTCTAGGCACTCAGGAGGTAAATCTTCTCTTATTGAAATAAAATGTGTCGATTCTGTTAGACAATAAACAATAATCCATATTCTATTATTTATTCTATATTTACTTGATAGTCCTATGACAGTGTCCATTGTAATGTCTTCCCACTTCCACTTAAGAATAGGTAAAGTTTTCATGACTCCTCTAAGATGTTATATCTCAGCCTTCACTTGTTTACAAGTAGGACACCTTGACACATAATATGTAATTTCCCGCTTCATATTATCCCACCAAAAATTATCCTTCATATCTTTGTACATATTGGTACTACCAGGGTGCTTGAAAAAATTTGAGCTTTGAGAATAATTTAATAGTTTTTATTTTAGCTCATGCACTTATGGAACACATAACCATTTCCAAATTTAAGAATTACATCCTCATACATGAAGTATACCAATCATCCATACTTAATAGATTTAATTTTCTTATGAAAATTCTCATAATCAGATTAAATAATTTTTATCTTTTCTAGTAATGATGGTTTAATAATCATTTGAAAAAATAGTGATGTTTCCCTTTACTGGAAAATTAACAAATAAATATTTACTAAATCCATAAATATAGTATTTTTCTCAATCCCCATTTTGGTTAGATGCCCATGATCTTTCCTACTTAATGTATTTTCCACCTTTTTTTTCTTAGGTGGTAGTGTATTGAGAAATCATAATATTTGAGTAACTATAGCCTTTTCCTTTACCTCATGTTGAGTTATTTATGTGTAAATATGTATTTCAAACTATTATGATTCATAAATATCTCACATATCCATATAGATAGTGTATTCATATCTTTAGAGAAAATATTATGGCTATTAACTCTAGATCATGAGTTTGATAAATTTTTTCATGAGTCTTCAACAACATTATTGCATATGAAATAAATTTATCGTTTTGAATAAGGAAACAACTAATTCCTTTCTTCAATGCATCATTCTATATCACAAGCCCATCATTTCCTGATGGTAGATTCCAAATCAGATCATTAACTAATCTTATCTTTAATTCTTTAAATAATTCTTCACATCTTTTCCGCAAAAACATAACCCCTTTTCATGTGATCTTGGTTAACTGGTTAACCAATCAAGAAAAATTATGAACAAAACACCAATAGTAACATGATAAACCAATGAAACTACATACCTATATTATGTTCGTTGGCATAGGACATTCTTGGATTGCCTTTTTATTGCCAAGATCAATCGATATTCCAATCTTAAAGATAATATGGACAAGAAAAGAAATTTCCAAAAGTTATAATTCACACTTGATATAATTACCATATAACTCTTTCCTTATGAGAGTCTCAAGAATAATTCACAAGTGATTATCATGGTCTTCATAGATTGTAGAATACACCATAATATAATCAATGAATACTACAAAAAGATCATCACGATATTACTTGAATACTCTATTAATTAGATCCATGAAAATAAAGGGTGATTTAGTTAATCCAAATGGAATTACTGTGAACTTGTAATGTTAATACCTCATCTAAAAATTTATCTTTGGAATATATTCCTTCTTTACTCAAAACTAATTATACCTAAAACGAAGGTCAATCTTCAAAAAATAGTGATCTCCATGAAGTTGATAAAACAAATCATCAATTTTAGGTAGGTGATACTTATTCTTCATTGTAATATCACTAAATTCTTTATAGTAAATGAACAACCTCAAGGATCCATCTTTATTCTAAACAAAAAGAATAGGGGCTCCCCATGGAGAAATACTAGGGAAAATAAACACCTTATTACTCAAACCCTCTAGTTGTTTTTTCAACTCCACTAATTCCATAGTTTCCATTCTATAAGGATTCTTTTATATTGGTCGTGCATCAGGGATTAGATCAATGGTAAATTTATCTTCACACTCTGGGGTGTGCCTAGATAATTCCTCAAGAAATACATCAATATATTCATTTACAATTAGTTCATACTCAATTTGAAGATGAATTTACTCATCCAGAGGTATTGTTTATCTTTCTCCCCAATAATTTCAATCATTAGAGATATTGGGTATCCCGACCCATCCTCAGGACCCATTCCGTGACATGCCCCAAGCTCGCCTTCCATTGGCCAGGGGATGGTGACTACCACCAAAGGCGTAAATCCCGATAAAAGGGAAGGCATTGCCTTTAAAAACGTAAACACACACAACCAAAGTACAAGAGGAAGCAAACACTAAGTAAAGCAGTATAAAAAATGTGCTGAAAGTACAAAGGGGCCAGAAATACAAGCCCAACATAAAGGTACAACTACAACTGAAAGAAATGTACAACTGAAAAGACAACAACTGAAAGGTGAAGCAGCTCCTGGATCATCCACCGGGTTCCTACCTGAAGGGTAGGTACAGTTGTCCTCCTCAGTACTCCACATCTATCAGTCCTCTCCATGTGCCTTCATGCCAAGTTTCCACCTCCAGGTACCATCCAGTCCTCGTACACTCTACCTCGGTCAGCGTTGTCCGTCGTCTTCATTCAACACAACGAGGTGCGGGCATAGCCCGTGCAGGGGTGAGTATAACAATACTCAGTAGGGACCCCGAGACCCTCAAGGTCTCATTAAATCCAACAAGGATAAATCAAAAAGAAATATCTCAACATATAACCTTTACTTAGGTATATTCCCATACATATACCTAAGTTATCAAGTAACCCATCTCAATCATGAGAAAAACACAAAGGTCATTGACTCAGATCAAAGTAGGATTTTCATTATCGAAACAACAACTTCTAGAGAACTCCTCCTCTTTGTAGTATAGTGGACCTGTCATGACTCTGAGGCACTACTCACTAACCTTAGACTTCTGAGAAACTCCTCTTGTCGAGTACTGGGATTTTGCTACCAAATACCAGGTGCTCCGTCCGCTGTGGGTCTACCGCCAAATACCGAGCGCTCCCCCTAATAGCCTACAGAGGTACTCCTCCTATCGAGTACTGTGGGCCTGCCACCAACTACCAGGCGCTCCTTCCTCCATGGGTCTGCAGCCAAATACTGGGCGCTCCTTCCACTGGGCTAATCGAATCACTCCGAGTCGAATCGGTCAAGCAGTCGTCAGGTCTAAAACTACTAGGTCTCCGCAATCCGTACACTCGTCTCTGGGAGGGTCCGATCCACAAGCTACAGGTCATTACTTTCAAGTGTCACGAATTCTTATGTATAAGTAACACAAAGAGCCTCCTCGTCATAGGGGTCCCTACACAACTAACGGCGCGTCAATCGGACGCCCGGTCTGTGAGTTATTAGCTTTTCCGTTCTAGGGGCCTGATTTGTTTTGATGCTAAAACCAACCCGAACATATTACAATATCATAAAAATCCCATGTATAGTATGCTAAAAGAACTATCTCATCAAGAAGAATCCAACATTTTCGATGGCACGTCAATCTGACGTCCGGTCCTCAAGTTATAAGCGTTTCCGCTCCGAGGGCCCGGTTGGTTTCGGGTTCGAACCAACCCGGACATACACAAAATTCACCGAAAACTTAAGTGTAATATACCAAAATGACCATATTGATCCAAGGAATCCTACTCAACTGACAGTACGTCAATCAGAGGTTTGTAGCTCAAGATATGTCTGTTTAACCGAAAACGGTCTGAAAATCGGGGGACTGGGCCCGGTCTGACCCGACCCGAACCAGGCCGACCCGACCTGGGTCTGGGTCCAGCCTGGTTGGACACAGACCGGCCCGGCTGGTGTGGCCCGTCCCCGCCGGCGCGGTCCGGCCCATTTGGCGCGGTCCGACCCATTCGGCGCGGCTCGGTCCACGTGGCCCGCCCCGGCCCGGCCGGGGGAGGCTGGTTCGACCAGCTGGTCGTGCAGAGGCGTGAAATCCCTTATCTGGAACGACTTAATTTCGTGCCCCTCCATCTCCGGAATGGAAAATCCATTCCGACCTTCAACCGTCGCCGCGGCTGAGCCGCGGCAGACTGCTCCGGCGGCGCCCCAGCGCCGCCGCACGCCGGCGCCGCTATGCTGGCATGGCGCGCTGGCAGCGTCTTCCACGGACCACTGGACGCACTTCGATGGTCCGATTCTCCCACTGACTGTGCCTTCAGCTCTCCCGGGACATTAGCATTACTACTACGGCTTCAAATTGCAGTGGCGGCCCCGTTTCATCGTCGCCCGTCATCCCGCACACAAAAAAACAACCAGCGGAGGGTCGTCGGGCCGTGTTTGTTCGGCCCATGCCCTCCGCGTTAGGCGTTATCAATTGGTAATAATCAAACACTTTCTTTCAACTACTAAAAGGGTATAATTTATTCAAGAATAAATTATAGAAATATCATATAAATAAATGCTCATGCTCGAGAGTATAAACCACATAAATGAGAAATAAACAATATTCCCCTACATCGAATATGGTTCGCGGTTGACAAGCTCTGTGGATGACAATGTCGATTCCAATGACGTTGGAGGATGAGTCATCATCAGTTTTGACGTTCCCCGATGTGGTGTCTCCTCCCTTGACGTGGAGGAATAAGAAGAGAAGGCACGTCGTCGGTGACTTCGCGTTCTTTGTCGGAGGAAAAACACCTCTCTTTCTAATCCTCCAAAGGTTCCCCACCGAAATATTTGCTATCGCAATAATTAAAAAATACTTCTCCCATTTAAATAAGTGCCATGAAACACAAAATAATTCAAATTGTGATGTACCAATTTAATTAATGGATCCATTAATTTAATTATATTGACAAACTTAATTAGGGAAAGGTGGAGAGATCTCATTAATAGGGGAGTTGAGGAGTAAACAAATTAATGGGAGAGTTGGCAAAGAAATAAATGAAGGGGAGATTAAATGGGGGTTTCAAGGGAGATAAAAGGTTGGGGCTCGTGTGGGCCCCACATATCATATATCCACACATGGGAAGTTGGGTGGTTGTGAGCCCCACCACCAACTTCCCATGGGAGGGATTAACTTCCATTGTTATAAAATAAAATTGTTCTAAAATTTTTATTTATTTTAAACTAATTCCCCAATTAATAATTCTCAACCTGATTAAAAAGTAACTATAGTAATGGTCCCCTTAAGAGAATACCAGTGTTGTGAGTTCATAAGTGCCCTCGAATTTCAATTCCGAGCATCAGTTCAAAAGATAGAAAAACCCTTTTGTTCATTCACTGAACATACCAGAGCTAAACTTTGGAAATTGATTCCGGGCACACCGGGCCTCGGAATCAGGTGCTGTCAGAAGTTACAGACTCATAAAATTCCAAAAAAATTAATAAAAAAATTTACATGAAATTTACAGGTCTTTATATTACTCCCACCGCAGGTCTTTACGTCTCCGTAAAGATACAAAACACACTAGAGAAACTAAAGGGGTACTGAGAATGCATCTGAGCCTCTTGCTCCTATGTGCTTCCCTGAAGGTTCCTGTACTGCCAACGAATGCACACCAGAGGAATCGTCCGTCCATGTAAGACCCACTCCTATTTATCCTTGATCTCCATTGAGACCTCCGTAAAAGTCTCCCCGTGGTCGATGATGTGGGACGGGTTATGCTCGTATCTCCTGAGATGAGATACATGGAAGACATCATTTACCCGGTGCAATTGAGGTGGAAAGGCCAGGTGGTAATCCACCTCGCCTACTCTGTTGAGGACCTAGAAGGGTCCATTAAAACGCATAGATAACTTGTCGCCCCAGCCAAATCTCTGTGGACCTCGTTGAGGTGAGACCCGTAGGAGTGGTCGCCACCCTCGAACTCCAGTTGTCTCCGTCTCCTATCAGTATCAAACTTCTGTCTGCTCTGTGTAGTCTTCATCCACTCCTAGATGATCTGAACCTTCCCCGTCGCAGCTCGTACCATCTATGGTCGATAGAAAGTTGGCTGACATGGTAAGTCGGTCGACGATCACCCTTCTTTTCCATCAATCTGTAAGAGCTGCTAAGATTTCTCCTTTGCCGAAAAGAGAAACACGGTCTCATCCCCTAAATGAACCACGCCCATTGCCTAATATAGTCAATCCTGACATGAATGATACATTCATGCTATGGAAAACTTTGTAAGGCCTCAATGATACTACCAAGAGATCCAACCATCACTCTCACCTCCAAGAGTTGAGTCACACTGTCGGCATCAGTGTGTGGTCCCTGGGTCTCCTCCAGTAGGAATCTCGAAAGTGAGGGTAAAGTCAACAGTTTTAACCGAAACTTCTCAGTATCAACCACACAAAAAGGAAGGAAAGCAAATGTCACAAGGACAAGTGTCTTTTATTACTGAATCTCAAGTACAAAGACACACAATAACCATAAACAACAACAACATGAAACTAGAAGAACCCAGAACAAAGGCCTCCATGCTTGGAACTCGTCCTGCTCCTGTTAACCTGCTTCCGGAGCTCCATAGTCGTATGATTTAGCTACCTGAAGCTGTGATCTCTCATGTCCACCTGTTCCTTGTGGTCGGGGTGGCCCTCCTAGTTTTGGTGGTAGCAACACCACGAAGCGTCGTCCACCACCAGCTGCCTGGCCAACTCCTCTACCATGGTTGCCTGCTCCATGCGGTCCACCTTGATCGAACCTCTGACTTTTCCTAGGAGGTCCTTCATCTATCTGCTGATCATCTGTACGGTGGGTCGGACAGTCACGTACCATGTGACCATGCCCGCCGCAGAAGTAACACTGCCCACTCCTGGCACGACTGGATCTGTCTCCACTCTGGTTACCCCACACAACTGAACCTGAGTCATGCAGTCGGCCACCGGTGGGTCTGGTCCTCATAGACCCCTATGTCATTTGTCTACTGCCAACTGTAGTAGACTCTGCTGCAAGTCGACTAGTGGTGGGTCCCAATACTAGAGACTGGTCAGCAAGGAAGCTCTCTACAATGAGGGCTCGCTCCAACGCTCCTGTCTATGTCAGAATGTTGTGGGAGATAAATGAAGCTCTGATCTCTCGACTGAGTCCCTGCTTGAAGGTCTGGGCCCTAAAGAACGGGTCTCATTCCATATCAGTGGAGTAGTGAGAGAGGTCTGTGAACCTTGCTGAGTACTGAGCTACACTCATGCTGCCCCGCTGTAGTTGAAGTAACTCCTGTATCTGCACCGCTCAAAGGGTGGCTGGTACAAACTCTGCCTGGAACAGGCTCTCGAAGTCTGCCCATAGAAGTGACGCCTCTCCATGCATCTGGAGCATTAGCCTCCACCATCTTCCTGCTGCTTCCTGAAGGAGGCTGGCAGCAAGGATCACCATGAAGTCCACTGGTATACCTACTAGCTTGAAGACTCTCACCACAACCTCCAGCCAATCCTCAGCCGCCTGTGGGTCCATCTCTCCCCAGAACCTGGGTGGCCTCAGGTGCTGGAACTCATGCAACGTGCTCAAGCGGCGCGCATCGCCTGCTACTGGGGCTGGTGGCATCGGTTGACCAATGGAAAATAGTACCACCGGTGCCTCCGTTGATGCCTCAACTGGGAGGGGGCCCTGTACTATGGCCACATCGCTCAGCAGGCTGTCAGTATGTACAAATCTTAGGGCTCTAGTTGGTCGTCCATGGGGAGGCATCCTGAAAGAAACAGATGGGACACTGTCAAAAGACTATACCTCATGAGCTGACCTAGTTTGAGCTGACTTTGTTTGAGTTAACATAAAGAAATTTTTTGGAAACACACACATAATCAGTGTTTTTGTGCACTGAGTTGGAAATCAGAAGTTAGGGTCCTGGTGTATGGATACGTCGGCCACCGCACCAACACTGGAATCCCTGAACTGAAAACCACACTCAATATGCTTAACACTATTTCTTCACCGAAAAGAAAATATCAGAGTCATAAGTTCTGTGGTAGAAACGACTCCTCTGATACCAATTTTTCATGACCCGTCCTCGGGGCCCATGCCGTGACTACCCCAAGCCCGCCTTCCATAGGCCAGGGGCTGGCGACTAGCACCAAAGGCCTAAGTCCTGATAAAAAGGGAAGGAATTGACTTTATGAAACGTAAACACACACAACCAGAGTACAAGCAGAAAAAAACACTAAGTAAAGCAGTATAACAAAAGTGCTGAAAGTAAAAAGGGGCTAGAAATACATGCCCAACATAAAGGTATAGCTAAGATTGAAAGAAAAGTACAAATGAAAAGATAATAGCTGAAAGGTGAAGTAGCTCCTGGATCGCCCACCGGGTTACTACCTGAAGGGTAGGTACGGATGTCCTTCTCAGCAATCCGCATCTATCAGTCCGCTCTGTGTGCCGTCATGCCGAGTGTCCACCTCCGGGTACCGTTCAGTCTTCGTACACTCTACCTCGGTCATCACTGTCCGTCGTCTGCATCCAACACAACGAGGTGCTGGCATAGCCCGTGTAGGGGTGAGTATAACGATACTCAGTAGGAACCCTGAGACCCTCATGGTCTCACTAAATCCAACATGGATAAACCACAAAGAAAGATCTGAACATATAACCTTTACTTAGTTATATGCCCATATATATACATAAGTTTTCAAGTAACCCATCTCAATCATGAGGAAAAAACAAAGGCCATTGACTCAGCTTAAACCAGGATTTTCATTATCTAAACCAGAACTGCTGGATAACTCCTCCTCTGTCGATTACAGTGGCCATGTCATGACTCCGAGGTGCTACTCACTAACCTTAGACTACTGAGGTACTCCTCCTGTCGAGTACCGTGGGTATGCTGCCAAATACCGGGCGCTCCGTCCGCTGTGGGTATGCCGCCAAATACCGAGCGCTCCCCCTAATAGCCTACAGAGGTACTCCTCTTGTCGACTACCACGGGTCTGCTGCCTACTACCAGGAGCTTCGTCCACCATGGGTCTGCCTCCAAATACCGGGCGCTCCGTCCACTGGGCTAATCGAATCACTTCGAGTCGAATCGTTCACGCAGTCGTCATGTCTACATCTACTAGGTCTCCGCACTCCGTACGCTCGTCTCCGAGACGATCCGCTCCACGAGCTATTGGTCATTACTTCCAAGTGTCACGAAGTCTCACGTAGAAGTAACACAAAGAACTTCCTCATCATAGGGGTCTCTACGCAACTGATGGCGCGTCAATCGGACGCCCAGTCTGTGAGGTATTAGCTTTTCCGTTCCAGGGGCTCTGTTGGTTTTTAAGCTAAAACAAACCCAACCACACTCCAATATCATCCGAATACCATGTATATTATTCCAAAATTACATTCTCATCAAGTGGAATCCAACGTAGTCGACGGCATGTCAATCGGACGTCCGGTCCTCGAGTTATAAGCTTTTCCGCTCCGAGGGCTCAGTTGGTTTTGGGTTCGAACCAACCCGACCATACCCAAAATTTTCCAAAAACCTTAGTGTAATATACATAAATGACCGTCTCGATCCAGGTAATCTTACGCAATTGACGGTGCATCGATCGAAGGAACGTAGCTCAAGATATGTCTGTTTAAAAAAAAATGGTCCGAAAGTGGGGGGTCTGGGCCAGGTCCGACCCGATCCAACCGACCCTAGGTCAGCCTGAACCGGGTCGACCTGACCAGGGTTCGGGTCCGACCGGGTTGGGTGGAGCCAAGCCCGACAGGCGCGGCCCAACCCGGTCCGCATGGCCCGCCCCGGTCCGGCCGGGGAAGGCTGGCTCGGCCAGCTGGCCAAGCAGAGGCGCAACCTCCCTTAGCTAGTGTGGCTTAATGTCGTGCCCCTCCATATCCGGAATGGAAAAGCCATTCCGGACTTCAACCGCAGCTGTGGCTCAGCCACGACGTGCCACCTTGCCAGCGTGGCGTGCCGGCAGCGTCTTTTACGGACCACCGAACGCGCTCCAGTGATCCGATTCACCCACCGACTGTGCCCACGGCTCTCCCAGGACCTGCTCTTCACTTTGACGGCTTCAAATTTCTGTTGCGGCCCCGTTTCATCATCGCCGATCATCCCACGCACAAACGAACATCCAGCGGAGGGTCGTCGGGCAGTGTTTGTTCGACCCGCGCCCTCTGCGTTAGGCGTTATCAATTGGCAATAATCAATCACTTTCTTTCAACTAATACAAGGGTATAATTTATTCAATAATAAATTATAAAAACATCATATAAATAAATTCTCATGATCGAGAGTATAAACCACTTAAATGATAAATAAACAATATTCCCCTACCTCGAATATGGTTCGCGGTTGAAAAGTGTCATGGATGATGGTGTCGATTCCGTTGATGTTGGAAGAAGAGCCGTCGTCGTTGGCGACGTTCCCCGCTACGGTGTCTCCTACCTTGACGTGGAGGAAGAAGAAGAGAAGGCATGTCGTCGGTGACTTCGCATTCATCGTCGGAGGAAGAACACCACTCTTTATAATCCTTCAGAGGTTCCCCACAGAAATATTTGCTATCAGAAATATTACAAAAGACTTCTCCCATTTAAATAAGTTCCATGCAACACAAAAAAATTCAAATTGTGATGTACCAATTTAATTAATGGAGCCATTAATTTAATAATTTTGACAAAATTAATTAGGGAAAGGTGGAGAGATCTCAATAATAGGGGAGTTGAGGAGTTAACAAACTAATGGGAGAGTTGGCAAAGAAATAAATGAAGGGGAGATTAAATGGGGGTTTCAAGGGAGATGAAAGGTTTGGGCTCGCGTGGGCCCCACCTCTCAAATATCCACACATGGGAAGTTGGGTGGTTGTAGGCCCCACCAACAACTTCCCATGGGAGGGATTAAATTCCAAAGTTACAAAATAGAATTCTTCTAACAATTTTATTTATTTTAAACTAATTTTCCAATTAATAATTCTCAACCCGCTTAAAACGCAACTGCGGTAATAGGCCCCTTAAGTCAATACTAGTGCTGCGAGTTCATCTGGGCGTCAGATTTCAATTCTGAGCACCGGTTCAAAAGATATAAAAACCCACTTGTTCGTTCACTAAACGTACCCGAGCTAAACTTCAAAAATTGATTCGGGAACACCGGGCCTCAGAGTCAGGTGTCGTTAGAAACTACATTCTCGTAAAATTCCAAAGAAATTTAGAAAAAAATTTCCTTGAAATTTCTGGGTCTTTACATTAGGAGTGGATATATATAAGAATCAGATGAATAAGTTTCTTCTCTAAAGATATGGGATTCTACATCTTCCTCACAAATCTTAATTTCCTTCTTCTTAAAATAAATTATCGCATCATATTTTGAAGTTCATACCATTTTGGGGATTATATAAAAATAAACCATAGTTATGATGATAAGGTCAGAAAATAAAGCACATTTATATGCTATAATGGGAACTACCCAACACATTTTTATTATAATGAGACTTCCCTTTAGGGTTTTTATCGACAACACCCTTATTAAATCAAAATGGAAATATCTAATTTTCTTTGAAAATTGGGTAGATATAAAAGATTGTGATGATATAAAACCAAATAAATCATTGGATAGATTTTAATATAGGATTAATTTTCCTTACACAACATAATAAGGTACTTCTATTTTAGCTGTAGTGATTTTATAATCTTGTCCATCTCTGCTTGGCCTCTTCTGTGGAAGATTCCCCTGATGCTTGGGAAATTTATTTGAATAACGCCACATTTCATTAAAATTGAAGCATTGTACATCATTTACTTGTTTCTTCCCCTTGAAATTATTAGTTCACTATCCTTTTTCTCTACACTTATAGAAAAATACCATTCCATTAAAGAACTACTAAAAAATAGGCCTTTAATAGTGCTAGAATAGGCCTTTATCAGCACTAAAAAAGCGCATATAATTTTAG
Organism: Viscum album; assembly: GCA_963277665.1. Taxonomy (NCBI): domain Eukaryota; kingdom Viridiplantae; phylum Streptophyta; class Magnoliopsida; order Santalales; family Viscaceae; genus Viscum; species Viscum album. The sequence goes on from OY728119.1 coordinate 377,353,117, forward strand.
CACAATTAAAGGCCTGTAGCTTTTATCAATTCTTTTAAGGGATGTTAAAGGTATTACTATTAAAGGGGGTAATTGTTTCAGATTTCCACGATCCCAACCCATTTATCAGTTCTTTTGCAACACCTTTAGCAATGCTCCCACCACATTTTTCAGTGCTTTTCACCCCACCACCTCTTTTATCAGTGCTTTTCAAATTTACAGCCTCATGCACACCCACATGGATTTGAAACCTACACCTTTCCTTTGAATATGGAATGCCATTATTACTACACCATGTTTCTTTTTTTTTCTGTTTAATGGTATTTTTGTTTATTTATATATATATTTACATATAAATTTTTTATCCATATATTTATATAATTATTTTCAAATAAATTTATACAATATATATGTGTGTGTGATATATATATACTTATATTTATTTAAATATATTATATATTATATTCGCTTACATATACTAGAATATAATATAAATATATATTTGTTTAAAAATACACACACATATATATATATATAAACATTATAAATATATTTTTATTATGTAAAAATTAGTTAGATATTGTTTTCAATACCTTTTTAGAGTTTTTATTGATTTACATATGTTAAAATATACATTTTAAAGTAAATTTATTGACATATGTATTTATATGAGTGATTTATTATAAGAAAATATAAAAAAACATGCATATATTTAATTAAAAAAAGTATGTTGTGAAAAAAAATCAAATCCATAATATAAATATGAATGTAATACCTAGTAATAAATTTATTATCCACTAAAAAAGACAATAAGACCCCCTTAAACGAGGTAGAAAATCCATTGAATGTTTAAAAATTTAGGTACCCTCCATAAAAACTACGTTTTAGAGGACTTATAGGTCTTTTTTTGTCTCAAAAAAGTGATAGAGGCTTACCTGTGTCACTAAGGGTGTAGAGACCATCGTAAGCTTCAATTTGATATGTGGTAGAGCCCAAATTGACAAGTAGATCAAAATTTATTTCTGTTTTAAGTTTACGCTATATTTTTAACTTATTTTAGATCTTTTTTTTATTTTATTATTTTTTTCATCTTTAAATTGATATTAAATGACTATAAATCGATAATAATAAGAAAATTATAAATTTATTTATTTTAAATATTTTATAAGTAATTTTAAATTAATATCTTATATATATTAAGTGTAAATTCTAATTTACATTATCTAATACATATTTTAAAAAAGATATATTATATTTATATCAATATAAATATTTTTTATATATATTTTTAATGATGGTTTTTGAAATATACCATCATCAGTGGTACTAAAAGAGCGTTGCTAAATGGGGTCTTTATCAGTACTTCTAAAAAAATATTTATAAAACTACCCCTTTATCAACGCTTTTTTATAAGAACTGATAAAGGGGGGGCCTTTATCAAAACATGGGAAAAGGTGATAATATTACCCCCTTTTAATAGATATTTTTTAGAACTGAAAAATGGGGTGTTTAACAATGCTTTTAGCTAGCACTATTAAAGCCCTAGCGCTAGATAAACGGAGTTTTTTTGAAGTAAGCATTTACCAGGATGATTATTTCCATAATTTCGTCATAATGGAAATTACATCATTACCTTATTCTTATTTGATGCTTCACCTTTTCCATGTTTATCATAAGACATATTCTTATCTTGATTTCCCTTGAACATATAGGATCTAGAAAATTCCTTCTCTGTTTTGATGGAACTTAATACTATTTCATCATATGACAAAAATATTTGAGAATCCAGTGCCCTTTGAAGAGTTTCCTTAAGACCATCAAATAAATAATCAATATTACATTCCAAATCATGTATATAATCAATAACATACCTATCTAATCTTGTGAATGTAGCCACATAATTTGTAATAATCTCTTCTTCCCTTTTCTTAAAGCTAAGGAATTTTCTATTCATTTCAGTTCATTGAACACATGGGAAATATTTGTCGAAGAATGTTTCTTTAAATTTTCTTCATTCTAAGTATTCTATTTAGTCTTCCTATTTAGTATTCTGGATAAAATACCACAATTTATCACCATCTTCATTGAGATAATAGACAACCAATACTACCTTTTTGTTTTCATTGCATCTTAATGCCAGAAATATCTTTTCAAGGGATTTGATCCACTGCTCAATAACCAATGGAATAGTAGTCTCACTAAAAGATAGGGGATTCTGACACATGAAACGATCCAACATAGGTGTAGTATGATTATTATTCACAACCTATGTAATCTCTCTTAATATGGACATGATCTTCTTGTCGCCAACACTAACTATGTTGACTTGGTTGGTATAAAAATCCCTATATTTTCTGTAGTTATTAATTCATTTCCTTCCATTAGGTTACATCACTAAATAAATTTACACACTTTTTTGGCACATAATCATCATGATTATTGATCCAAGAATTCATTAAAAATATTTATTAAAATTTTCATGTTTATTTAACATCTATTTCTCTTGGTTTCTACTATAATTTCTCTAATACCAACTATAACAACACTGACCCTAGTAGCCTAGAGTCAAGGGGTTATTTTATTATAATGGAAGAGATACAAGAGAAAACATCACCAATAATAGATAAAATAAGTTTTATTGAAGAACTATATAGATACATGGTTCCCCTATTAAATTGGTAATAAAACATAGAACATAACAAATAAAATAATTTCTCCTTGTCACTTATTCAACGATTTCATCTTTACAACCTAGGGAAGGGAAAAATAAAAGGGTGAGATAAAATGATCAGTATGGGTTTCATGAATCAAAAATAAGTGATGAGAATTAAATAAGGCATAAGCATTATGGAAAGCTAAATAATTGAAAAACACATTCCATAAATAACTGAGAATGAAAATGCATCCATAGATTTTCTTATAGTGAAAATATCATGGAATGTAATAACTGAATACTAAACGAAGAAAATTATTCATCATTGGATTTCATGTATTTAGAACATGAATAATTATACTATCAAGATGGTTTATTTTTGTGGGTAAGAAGACATCTAATTTTTTTTGGAAACAAACACGAAGGGTTTGTCGCTGACAATTTTATCTCGTGAGACTTGTCGATGCATTGAGGGGCTATCTATAACCCAGCCCCACTCATCAATACAAGTGCAAAGCATTATTCATACTTACATTCAATTAAATAACAAGACCATTCGTAAAAAATTTATATGGATAAGATATTAAATATATCCATGATATAAAAATGTGGATATTTAATTAATTATTATCATATATAAATATATATATATATACACCACAGATAATGAGAAAGTGGTCTAAGAAAATATCATAATGGTTTCCATGAATATAAATTTAAATCATAATTAGACATTCATAAGGTAAAATATGCATATATCATGATAAATTATGTCAAAATGGATTGAAAACATATAAAAATAGTTTTTAAGAAACTTTAGAAAAGTTTCTCTTTGGCGTGATTAAAGAAAAAATATAAAAGAGTATCTAAAGAGGGAAATAGAATAATTGTTAGAATAAAACCATAAATTAAGAAATATAGTTTTTACTTATAATAATATTTATTTTATAAAAATATTTTTGTCTTAAAAAATAGTATGTATTGTACTTGAAAATGGGTAATAAATCGGAAAATTCCCTTAAATCGGGCTAGCTTATCAGAAAGAATTGAAAAAGGAACCTTATAAAACATGCATTTCACTATCAAAGGAAGAATAATTGGACTAGGAAAATATCTTGGGAAAATAATAACAAAATTTAGTAGGAGTATATAATAATAATTAATAATTACATTGGGTTAAATAGATAGAAAATGTAACTCTAATGAAAAATGGAGGTTTGGGGAGAATCTCTTGCCTTATGTCTGAAAGTGTTCTACATTTTCACTTAATGGCCTAGATAATGAAATTATATTCATTAATAATTTAATTAATAACCTATTAAACATTTATTTTATTTATTATAATTATATTAAGTTCATTTATGGATTTTATATGAGTTATAAGATTCATTTTCGTCATTCGGGAGTGTTCGTTTCCTTAGTTTTCACGATTGGTTCACTTGTATACATGTATGGAAGTTCATGTAAAAAATGGGATTAATTGTTCATAATTGAAAATATATGTTATTAATTAAATTAAATAATATTAAATTTTATTATATTTATTTATGTTTCTAGATATTAAGATGATTCATTAGATAAAACTTTAATGATGAATGCTAGTTTATTTTAGTGAATTTTCAATTATCAAAAACTAGTTTTGTTCTATTAATTAATATTTTGTATATATACTAGTTCTAGAACATTATATGACATAAAATATTTATAATGAAATCTTATTTAAAAATAATAATTCTTTTATGACTATAATTTAAGTTAGTAATTGAAAATGAAAATGCATCGTCCACGATGGTAGTAAATCAGCACATCACAAATGATATTTTTATTTTTAGAATAAAAGGGAGAGAATCGGGGGTTTGATGAGGGATTTGACATTAACATAATAAAATTATAGTATATATAGGATAATATAGTTATCATTAATGATTGTATTGAGTATTTGATGTGAGAATAAGAAAATAAAAAAATTGAAAAGAAAAAAAGAGAAAAAAGAGAGGATTTTACCTCTTGAATTTCTTCTCCTTGAGAACCTCCTTAAGGGAATTGGGATTGGTATTTTGGTGAGGCCAAAGGCTCTTGGATATTGGTAAGATACTTGGGAATATTATTGTTTAATAATTATAAAATATTCACTGATTAAGAAGTGTGAGGAGAAGAGGTGGTGAGGGTGTTATTTATAGTGGAGGAGGGGGTGTTTCCTCATTATTTTATTCAGTAGTTTATTATATTTCCTCAAGACTACGAATAGTTTGATAATTATCACTAAATATATTAAAATAATTAATTTTAGTTTTAGATTATGGTTATTACATTAGTAATGAATCTATAAATAGTGCATTTAACTTTTAATGTTTGTATACTGTAAATTACTGTATTATACTATTCACTAATAATTAAAGTATTTTAGAAAAGTCCCAAAAATTAACCATAACGTTTTTATGTGTATAATTCAAAAATGAACTCTATTTTATATAAATAATTTTCTAAATATTATAAATTTAATTTTTAATCAAAATCATCATTTAATTAGAAAATACCAATTTTAAAATATTAACTAAATCTATAACACTTTGAAATGTTAATTAATGTCACATAAAATTATATTATAATCATAAGAAAAAATAATAATTTATGAATACATTTTATGAAAATAAATTTTCTTTTAAACCATTATATTAATTATAAAATTAAAAATAAACATTTATGTTTATAAAAAATATCAACACTTAATTAGTAATTTCTTAAACATTTCTTTACTTTTTATATGTTATAATTATATCATATTAACATTTATAATATTCCAAAATTTTATTTATACTTTCATAGGTGAGGATACTATTTTATTGGATGAATTAATAATCCTAAGGATACATTACTATTCCAAAGGTCCATTTATTATCGCATTGATATATATTCCTTAATTTCTAGAAAAAATCCTCTTATTTCATTCATTATTCATTTATAATGATTTATTTGTGTTCTATATATTATTTTATATAATTTATACTATATGGAATAATTTCGTGTGCAAGGTAAGATATTGAATTAATTTAATTTATTTAAGAGGATAAAAAACTATAAATATTGGGTGTTATAATTTCAATAAATATAGAGTATTTAATCTAAATTTTTTATGGTGATAATATTATAATTATTTTTCATTGAGAACATATATTTCATGTGAGTTAATTTGGTGTAGGAACCATTTTTATAAAATAGTGGATGTTTACACATATATTTAATAAAATATATCTTGCTAATTGATCTTGGATAACCCAAATGACCATGTCATATAATGAATGTATCATTTTACAAAAAACAATATTTAGTACATTTTAATTAATTATATATATATATTCATAGATTACATACCAAAAGGAATGTTTAAAATTTTCTCGGAAATTTTTTTCTCATTAGTAATACTTGTTATATAACTTTATCTTGTTCCTCTTTTATCCATAGTATCAATATGACATCCTTGACCACAAATATCTTTAATGATCTATATATTTCATCATGATTTAAGGTGAAATAAAATATTATTTATTAAAATAATGTGAAATTATTTACACATATATTAACTCTTTTAATGTATATGAATAATTTCACCCAAATAGTTTTTTAAAGATTATATAATTTGATAGATGAAAATGTAGGAGTATGAGGGAACCATAAACTTATTAGAGGTATCACTACTTGATCATTGAGTAGGGTACATGGGGGGAATGTCCCCTTTGGTATAGAGGGGAAGCACAACTATAGAAAAATTTTGTTTTGTAATGGCTTGACCCAAATAGAAAATTCAAAATGATTTTAAAATTCATCCATTTTACCCTAATTTATAATCAGTTGTAATTTATAAAACATAATATATATGAGGAAATTCAAGATCTTATATGATTGTGGATGTATACTTTTTAACAACTAAACAATGTAAAAATGCAGTGCTGTTTTTTGTTTTTTTACTTTCTATTTATCGAGATTCTCCCTCTCAATATGTTAATGTACATGACTGGAAATTATTTTTTATTTAATAAAATCGAACAAAAGGGAAACAAGGAAAACACCCAAAACAAACAAGCAGATAAACTATGTTACTCAAACTCAGGTGGTGAAAATAATAAAGCCCAAGGGATTCATAGTTAAGGAACTTAAATGAACACTTCCCATTTAAATGTTGATAAAATACGTCTCATATTAAAGTATTATATGAATCAGGACACTATCAACTGGAAAAATATCTTCAACCACTAATGAGTATATATTCTATAGAAATTATTTTAAAATATATATATAACCCGAAAACTATTATTATATTGTATTTCCGCTATTCATAAAATGTTGGAAAATAGATCAATCGATATAGCCTTATGATCATGGTTCCTAAATAATTTATATAGGAATATACATACATTGTTCTATGGAACTGTAGCTATATGTTTCCAAACCAAATTAAAAGGGATACACCTCTTTCACAAACAATACCACATAGAATTATAAATAGTAATAAAAAAATTATAACATGGTAGTTATTTAAAAAAATAACCAAACCAACATCCTAGAAAAACAATAGGTTAAAATAACACAAGACATAAATATAGTGGAAATTATCATGATCCAAAACATTATTATCCTTTTCACCAATACCAATATCACCAGAAATATCATCATAAAAAATATCTACACAAGGACCATCATCTGTAGGAACATCATTGACATAATCAACAGTACCTATGACATCATACCCACGATCACCATCATTGAGAACATCATCCCCATTTCATAAAGAATAAAAATATGAGTGTATCATTTCGATGAAATAATTAATAACCCTTACATTATCATATGAGAGTATTGAAAACATGGCCTTATCAGATTTCATAAATTTATCAATGATATTTTTTCTTATTTGATGCTCTTTCACTGTCAAATTCTTATCATCTATTACTTCTGTAATGGCATCTTGTAACTTTAGTTTGGTAGTACTTATAGTTTTTGAATTTCTCAAAGAAGAACAATACATATATAGTACAATAGACTTTTAAAATCAATAGAAACCCCTCCCTTGGTTCTATTCACCCAATACATGAACAAAATACCTGTTCAATCCCAGGTTATCATATTCATTCTCATCAAGAGCTTCTAGATACAACTTGAAAGAAGACATATTATCATGGTCCAAAACCGTGTAAATAGGCCCTAAATTATTGGTTATAGATAGCTATCATAGTTTTGGTGTTTTTGGATTCTATCATCATTTTAGTAAGCCTTTGATCATGATTAAGACAAATTATAACTATAGGTTCTAGTTTTCATAGTTTTCCACTATTTGAATAGGTATATCGCCAACGTTTTCAATTATGGTGGTCTATTTCCTTGATCAAAAATCATTGTAATTGGTATTGACAAAATAATCATTTTTTAAATATAAATTAAATACTTTAATTTATTGATTATTAATTAAAATTCAGTAAAAAATTAGTGTCAATAATTTAAATATATGTTTAAATTATTTACCATTTATTATTTTTTCTACTTGTTTTAATTTTTTTATATAAGAAACAACAACTTCCTAAGTGGTCACCCAAACCTAAAAAACTACCACCCAATATCCCATAACCCTATAATTGAAAACCATTACATCAATAAAATTCACATATAATAATATATTAACTAATATTATTTAACCTATTTGAAATAATAAATATATATAAAAAATATAAGGAATAAAATTATAAAGTTTAACTTAATTATTATTCACTAATTACTTGTTATTAATTTCTAATTACATGACAAACTATTAAATATCATCTGAACATTGAAGACTTGGGGAATAATTTAGAACCATATACAAGCGCAAGATAGGGAGTGGCATGGCATGGTGATGGTCATGGGATTGGGGTAAAATGGGGGAAACCACGATGTCGAGTGACACAATTGGTGTGATCTTGGGGCTCTATAAGGGGTAATATAACATAACTGAGGGAATGACCCCAACCACCATTACATGGTCTTAGAAAACCATTATGTGGTCTCTTATATAATATAATTATCAATTCTTTAATGTTTCCTTAGACTTCAAGTCACGTTTTTCAGGTTTGTATGACCATGTAAGGGTGCTCTCTAAACCTAATTAAAAAGTGGATTATCTGAAAATCAAATAAAAATCGGATTTGAACCTAATACATATTAATTAATTCATTCATTCATTCATTAAAAATTTTAAATTTATTGATAATTATAAATTATTAATTTGGAAATAATTAATAATTAATAATTAATAATTAGTAATTAAATAATAATAATTCTTAATTAATAATCGATAATTAATAATTTTATATTTATATTTTTAATTGATAAAAAATTATAACTTTAATTTATTATGAATTAATTTTTATCATCAATAATTAAAAAATTATTTGTAAATAAGTAATAGTTAATACATAATAATCATTAACTATTAAATATTAATTAACAATTAATATTAATAATTATGAATTAACTATCATATATAACAATTAATAAAAATTATAGTTACTAAACATTAATAATTAATTATCAATAATAAATAATTTATAAAAATAAATAATTATATATATTTATAATTATTATTAATTAATTATTATTTATGATTAATTAAATAAAATTAGAGACTCATTAATCACAAATAATTATTAATTTAAGATCATGGGGAGATCCATTATTGGGGATGTTGTTTGCTCCACCTAGGAGGATTCAATTTGAAGGAGGAATCTCTCAACATCCCACTCTCTAGATTCAAGGAAGGTTTACAAAAGTCCATAAAAGGGGTAATGATGGTATTAAGACGACGTCTTCAAATAATTTGGTTATTAATGGTGACACTACAAGTGGTAGTGATGGAATTATTACCTAAACATAGAATTTTAAGACCATAAAGCATCGAGTCATGACTTCAATAAATGTTTCTTATAAAGAGGATAAGGATTCTAGAGACACTATTGTGAGCCTTATAATGTATTCTCTATTAGAGAATAGATTGATGAGAGAGTTTAAACTAGGACAAAAGGATCATTAAAATTTTAAACCTATTATTGGCGTTGTGGATGGAAATACAATCAATAATGTAGGTGAGGTTGGGATTGGTCTTTCAAACCATGCTAAACATACTGCACTAACTAAGGAGTATATAAGACCCTTGGGAAACTGGAGGTAGTTGATACTATTGTTATCCAAAATGACTCTCATTCAGTTTCAGCCCTGAAAAATGATGATAGTGATATTCATTATAACTAAAGACACCGAAGAAAATGGTGACACGTAATAGTGACTTCTTATTTATGCTTGAATCTCTTCGTACCCCTAATTTCAGTTCTTTTTATGTTTTCTGTACACAAAGGAATTGGGATAGAGCAAATAAATATTTTATGTTTGTGAAGTTGGAGGAGGTTAACAATCAATAAAGTGATCCATCCATAAAGGAGGAGTTACTGAAGGAAATTTGTGATGATAATCCATAAACTTTTGAGGATGGTATTCAACTTACCATTACTGTTCGTAAGGGTGGCCCAAATTTGGACAAAGAGATGATTACCAATTATATTGATCAGGCCAACCCCGGGAAGAAGTTTAAACATTATAGGAGGGGTTAGAATCAATGTGGTAGGGTTAGGCCATGAAACATGGTTAATAGGTAAGATACAATTTTGTAGGCTTCTCAAGCATGGAAACTCCCAAGGGAGATCTTACTTTTCACTTTAGTTTGTAGGAACATTTTTATTTGTATTGTATTTGGTGGCTTCGAATGCTACTTGTTCCAATATTAGAACCCCTTATAACACTTTATATTTTTTTAATAAATGGATCACATGCTTAGTTATTCGGCCTCATGGTTTGGACAATGTTATATTAATAATAAATAATTAATCATTAATCATTAATAATGATTAAATAATTATTTTTAGTAATAATTTTTTATTTTTTATTTATAATTGATAATTCATATTATTTTATAGATTTATTATTAATTTTAGTATTTATAAATTTATTTATAACTAATAATTAATAATTTATACTAAATACTAATTAACCATCATCCATTCATATTATAAATTTTTAATTTTTATTGATAATTTATTAATAATTATAAAATAGTAAAAAAGTAAATATTATATAATAATTAATAATTAATAATTAATAATTACTATTAATTAATAATAATAATAATTAAATAATATAATTAATTATCAATAGTTAATTTTTAATAACGAATTTTAATAATTATTCATTATTAAATATTAATTATTAATGTTTTAAAAAATATTTATTATTACTACGTAATTAATAATAAATATTATTAATGGATAAGAAACTGATTATTATTTAATAATTAATATTAAGTTTTTAGAGAAATTGTTTCTCTATTTAATCGATAACGCGGCTTGGGGGGCTCTCATCTAAGGTTATTTTATGGTAATTCATGATTTAAAATGCATTTTTAGGGAAGGGGTTTCTAATCTTGAGATCCTATTAGTGAGATTAGTTTGGGAAGAGGATGTTTTATCTAATTAGGTTCATGTTTAGGAATTTTCTGTTGCTTCTAAGGGTCCTCTAAGGATCTATGAATTTTCTGGTGTTTATTTTACTTCTTTAAAAAATAGGGACTCACAATGTATTGTTAAAAAGGATAATATAACTCATGTTACAACCACTACTGATTTTATTTAAAATATTTTTTCTCTCTATAATCACTCCACCATTGCTCATATTTTTTCAGTGAAAGACAAGAATCCGGAAAAGAGAAATGGTCTGGTTTCATTTATCTTTCATTTTGGATTTTTGCGCATAGAAGGGTATTTACACCAAATGAGGTTTCTTTCCATATCCTCATTACTTATGAGGAATTGAAGGGGTGGAATTGGTTCATTCAATTTAAATTAACCCACTTTATGTATCCATGAATGGATTCTAAATTTTACTGAAAATGATTATAAAGAAACTCGTGTGTAAGTTTTGGTTAAAATTTATATTCTTAATTGGGTTTTATGGAAACATAAACTCATGTATAACATTTACTCTTATATTTTCATTCTTATTAAAATGGATAGTGCTACTTAATTGGACAATTTTGTTCACTTCATGAGGGTGTTAGTGGAATTTGATCTTAGCTCTACTCCTATTGATAGAGTCATTATCTCTACACCTCATGATATGGTTTTCATTCAGAATTAATATGATAGGTTACCACAATTTTTTTATACTTATGGAATCATTAGGTATTCAAGTTCCAACTATAAGAATGAAATTTTCTATTCCAATTTTCTTTTGAGAGGTTATTATGCGAATCATTATCACATAATGAAAGGTGATTATCTACAGGTCAACAATGATCAGTCCTTGAGAACACTTCCCATGGTGAATGTTGTGTATGATTCTAAATTTATGAGAAATAACTTCTCTATATAATAGTTTAATGAATTAATATCGAGGAATAAACTATACCTATAGGTGTGTGAACTGTATAAATGATGAATTTTATAGAAGATAGTGCAAGTAATTTTTACCTTAGAGGCTCTGGAACTTAGGATTTTAACTCTTACTGGTAGTGGGGACTCAATCCCACAATTGAAAAGGATTAAGGGGTATTGTGTTTATCCTGAATATGGGAGTTAGTCTTCCCATCCAAATTCTATCTTCATAGATATTTTAACTGAAGGATCAATGTTATAAGATAATGTTAATTTTCTTAAAGATGGAAAACTTATGGCGAACTATATTTCCAATAAAATGATGATCGTCAGATGTGCAAGAAACCAAAGATGATTGAATCAAAAGGGAAAAGAAAATTTAAGCTTTTATTTACTACATTTTTGCGTTTTAATTCCAAAAATAGACCCCCTTTGTCTAGAACTATTCATATTGAGTTCAAAAACATGGGGTAATTGTAATTTCTTCTAAAAACTCTCTACAAATTTTTTTAACACCAGTTTATATTTATAGCAATGGTGTAGATATACATTATGATAGGGACTTGAATATATACATGATGGGTGAGGTCCATGACATTACTACTTATAGGAGGATAATCCCTAGTGTGGTTATTGATCCAACCATTCCAAAGAATTTAGTGAAATAAGACAAGCCTAATATAATATGAAACAAGTAGTAGAAAAGGGGAAAATATGAAATCTTTAATGCCTATCTCTATAGTTAGACATATCAATAAGAAGGATAGGATGGTTCTAGAAGGTAATTAAAAGTTAGAACCTGATTTTATTGTTAGGATGAACATAATTTTTCAAGCGGTTATGTTGGGATGTTTAGAAGATAGGAAATTAAATAAATCTGTTGATTATAAACTTAATAAATTCATTTCAAAGATTTTAAATGATGTAGAATCAGACACTCCTAATATTAGAGTGGGGAGGGTTTTGATACAGATAGTTTCTCCATGATAGGTGGAAAATAAATGTGTAGTAAAGACAATAGATTGGTGTCTAATTTTAACTATTTTTCTATAGTAGTTGAATATTTTGATCATAAGGAGGGAGATATTCATATAGGTGGTTATTTGGAGAAAGATAGTGAATCTGATAAGTGATCCTAAAAGGCTATTGTAGAGGAGATCTCACTTCTAGTCATGAATTTTTTTTCTCTAGTAGATATGTGGATTGTTATATTTCTATCCCCCATCACTTTGATTCAATGAATGAAATCTATAACAGCTTTGTAAAGGCCATGAATGAGGAATGCGATGATAATTGGAACAATAACTCTAAATTCCCAGCAGAGAAGTTTGTGCAAGAGTGGTTTCCTTAGGGAATAAATGTTACTTGCACTGGATGGTTTGACTCACTAGTTGAGTAAAGTTTTTCAAAAATAGTATATAGTCTCTTTAGATATATTGAATACCCCATAGTCATAATGTATATCTTCAAACATTTAAGATCATCATTGGTCCAGCTCGGTGGTGGACATTCACGAATTATCATGGATATCTAATGTAGATAAATTTCTGGAAAATAAAGAGGAAGAGTACACAAATTATTTAGATATTAATGATCAAAATAATCCTTGGATGAATCCAAAATCTAGGAGGATAGGTCGACATCCACATTGGGGTGGACCATAGAACATGGGTAAAAGGTAGGAGATGCACATGAATTGATGTACATGCTCTAATGGTTAGCCTGCTTGATGCTTGATGAATTGAGTTACTCACTCTATGTTGGATCAATTATTTGTTCTTCATAGAGAGGAATGGATAAGATGATCAACATTTCTTGTTTTACTTTTCATTGATATATTTTGGCATATGTGACATGTATCTCTCCACTATTGTACATGGTGTGTGTGTGCACATTTTTTTCTCAATAATTTTATAGGACAATGGGATTAGACTACTAAACACATGTTTTGTGATGTTTGGTTAATATTAGGTTTTTAATGTACAATGATTTAAAATAAATTAATTAAAAATTAATATAACTAAGTAATTAATAATTAAATAATAATATTAAATAATAATTAATTTAATTAATATAATATATTAATAATTAATAATTAAAACATATTTAGTATGTAATAATAAGTAACAAATGATGAATAAAAAATAAAAAAATAACTATTTACAATTAATAAATATTTTATATATAATAATTAATATTAAAAAAATAATTAATAAAGGTAACTAATCCTAACAAGGGAAACAAATCAGCCCACTGTAAAAATAATTATGAAATAAAAAAACCTAATAAAAAATCAACTCAATATTAAACATAGATGTGATTCCATTAGTACTACACATTCAATGTCTTCCAATGTTGATACAAAAATATAAATTATTATTAAGATAAATATGACATAATACAATAATATGATTAATAAAAAAATAAATCTTTATGATATAAAAGAGTGTAACAAACTTGTTCCTCAATTAATATAATAATTATTTTATATTTTAGAATTTTAAAATTAAATTCTAATAACATTTTCAAGTTAAATATTAATTATTTTTATTTTAAAATTTTTATATAATAATAAAGAATGATTACTCTGCTCGGTGATATATTTTATAACATACATTTTGTAATTTAACCTAACATATAGAATTTATTATTAATTTAACTAAACATTTATATAAATCATACTAAAAAAATGTTTATATATTATTAGAATACTTGATTAATTAGTAATTCTATTGAATCATTCTAGACATAACCTAATCTTCTAAAAATTCCAAATAGGATAATTGAAACACCAATTCTCAAAATATTTTTTTAGAAAATAATTTATATAATTGAAACTAAAATAGCTAACACATATCAATAATAATTAATTTCATAATGTTATGTTTTTATTGGTTGGATATATCATAAAACCTTTTGTATTTATTAATGAAAATTTAAAAATCCATTATTATTATTTTTATATTTCTTTAATTCCAAACAATTATAAATTATATAACTAGTATAAAAAATGTTAAATGACACAATTTATTATATGAATGTTTTGGGCATAGTGGAAGCACCTTTATGGAATGGCCAACTTGGTTATTAGTCTTAATTTAGGAATAAGCATCGTTGCACATGACAAATAACATCACGTTCAATGAAAATCATAGATTAATTGAATTCAGGAAAATGTTGAAACTTGAAGAGGAGGATCATCACATGAAGTTTATAATTAATTTATGAGAAAATATAGAATTATCTTAACTTGTAATTCTCAATTTTTTGATTATATGGTTGGATATATCTCATCAAACTTTTGTTTCAATGCAGTATCCAAGTTTATAATCCCTCTAGCGGTGATCTACCCATGCTCTACAATCATTGAACGTCATTGATGAATTCTCAAGTTCTAACATGGATGATCTTGATCACATAGGTTGTTTATGGTTGATCACAATTTAATTGTTCTTAAGGGGGAATAACACTTGATGTTCTCTAAATGGATTAATAGAGGAGGAAAATAGAACACACTCTAGATCTCTAGATCCCTCTGTAGGGCTTGAGTGAGTCTATCTCCATCCATTTTACAAAAAATAGTGATTATGGAAAGTGATATAATTATTTATTTTATATGGTAGGTTTAGGGTTGGAAACTTTCACATAAAACATTTTCCAACCTCATAATTCTTAATTGACCCCATGTACAATTTTAATATTATTATTATTAACTCTATATTCACAAAATGAATATATAAATAAATAACACTTATACCATTTCTTATTTGACTAGTAAGTTTGTTCCTCTTTAACTCATCAATGTTTACCGATCCTTGAATAATTAATATTTATTTAATAAATAAATATCAATGAATTATTCATCATTAAATATAATAAAGAATATACTTTCCAAACCTTTTAAACAAATATTTATTAATATTTAACTCACTTATTCATTCAAATAACTTATGATTATGTCATGGTGATCAAACAAACTAGAATAACTATTACTTATTCCAACATGTTAAATTAAATACATAAATTTAAATAATATTGCGGGAACACATGGTGTGTGACCCTCTTGGTCTATTTCTCAGTGCCATTAAGCATAGCTACCTAATATCTATGGTTAGTGTCTAGAAACATGCTAAGGCACCCATAGAGAAATAATTCAAGGTCATAATGACGTCCTTCCTCCTAAATTTTTTTACCATGTAATATAATCCATTTATCATGATATCTTAAATCAATTAGGTTTCATATTGGTTCTATAAAATTATGTGATCGATGTATCTTTATTTTACATTTCTGAAATGAAATCACCCACTGAACCCTGTGGCCATGGAAATATCTAGGTAATTAAATTCCTATCAAGGGGACTAATATATAAAATTTTGTCAAGGGAAATAAGGGATAAATACTTTCTCACATTATCGCTTAATACAATATCACTTGTGATGAACCCAACGTATCATACATCACTATGAAGATATATTGTCATAGTTATTTTAAATAAATAAAAGTACGTTAGTCATGATATACATTAATGATAACAAAAATGTCCAAGGATCAATATATATGTCCACAAATAGTAATATCTAATGACACATGAAAATATTGATTTCCGATTGACCGGTCTGTTCTCAGAACCTCTTATCTTAGAGGTTACCAATAGAGAACACCATGGGAAGGTGACCAAATGTCTTATGATCCTCTTTCCCCTAATATATTGTATTTTTTGTATCCCATTAGAAAATATCATATGTCCATGGAACTATATTAAATAACACTGTCTTGGAACCTCCAGGTTCTCATAATAATAGGGAACTGCTATGACTATTCGGTGCAACATATTTTGGGGACATTATTAGATACAAATTTCATGTGGAAGAAAAATCATGATGTGATAAAAAATTAATTAATAAAACATGTAATAAAGTACTAGAGAATTTTTTTCTAGGGAACCAACTCCGACAGACTTCCACTTGCACTAGATCCATCCATCAACATCTTTTAGTCCACTAACTCACACATGATACTCATTCTTTTACTAAGATAAATCCTTGGTTAAGTGATCCTCCAATGTTTTCTTATGTGGATACTATAATCACTAAAACATAAACTCATTGAGAAAAATCATTCAAGAGATGAAACTTATTAAGCATTCAAACTTCCCTTTAGCGTGACCTCGACACTTTGGAGAAACCCACCACTGCAATTTTTTTCAAAGTAAATTGAGATATAGTCTTGAATTCTAGTTACCAAATCAATTTCTTAGACAAATTTTTGAATCACAACTGCTTCCTTGGATACATAAGAATACATAATAAATTTGGACTCTTATGTAGAATTGAAAAAACTGGTTTATTATTACTCTTTCAGCTCACAACTTCTCTGTGACAAAAGAAATATCCAAAATATGACTTTATATTATTGAAATATATCTAAAATCTAGAATCTATATAACCCCCTATGACTATATTTTCATCTTCTCCATACACTAGGAACATATGCATAGTTCACCTTAGATATTTAAGGATGTATTTAACAGTAGTCCAATGATGTTCAAATTGATCTACTTTATTTCTTCCTACCATGCTCAAATAATAGGTAATATCAAGCCTCATACATAACATGGAATACATGATAGATCCTATCATATAATTATATGGTATCTTAATCATTATATATATTTTCTTTTATGACTAAGGATATATTTTCTTGGAATGATACATACCATGTGGCACTGAAACTAATCCCCTCTTGGATTCTTCCATATTGAACCTATTTAGTATCTGGTTAATTTATATACTCTAAATTAGTCCAAGAAGCCTCTTAGATCTATCACACAAGATTTTGATCCCTAGAACATAGGTTACTTCACTTAAGCCCTTTATAGAGAAACATTTTCTCAACCACAGCTTATCTTTTTTTACTGAGGGTATCTCCTTTCCAAATAGCTATATAATTAATATATTCTGCTATGAAAAACACATACTCCCACTAAAATTATTTTAAACACATGGATCACATTTTTGGTTAATTAGTCTAAAAAAATTTATGGATTCATCAAACAAAGATCCCATGACTTGGATTCTTGATTTAATATATAAATGGATCTCTACAACTTGCGTACCTTTTTGGTATTTCCCTATATCACAAACCATTTTGGGGTTTTTCATGTAAACATCCTTTTAAAGGTTCCAATTTAGGAAAGAAAATTTGACATTCATCTACTAAATCTCATAATCATTCTAAGCTACCATGGTAAGAAAAATTATGATGGATTTAAATATGGAAACTGAAAAAAAGTTTATTTATAGCTAGTCCATTTATTTTGACTAAAACCTTCATCCAAAATCCATGATTTATAGTTATTTACATTAAATTATATGTCCATTTTTCTCTTAAATACCCATTTACACCCAACATGCTTTACATTAACTGACGGATTGATCAAAGAGTTGAATAGACAGTATCCCCTTGTTTCATTGGTATTCCCTACAAGGATACACTTCATGACACAAGGTAAAAGTTTTTTTCTTGATTTATCCTTAATAAATTAATGACAACTCCATTCCTGAATATGTGAAAAAACGAGTTTATTTATACTCCATAACTTGAAGGGAATACCATTTTCCACTTTAGTTTGTACTTAGTTTAGTTAGTATGATGTCTCCTGCCATACATATCCTAAAAAGGATAGTGGATGGTTTGAATATCTAATCCTCAAACATACCATGTCTAGTAATTTATGGTTTCTCCATTCACTAACACCATTACACTATGGCATATATGGTTCAGTGGGTTGAGATCAAATCTCATGCACCCATAAAATGAGGATAAAATATTTGTTAATATATTCACCACCTTGATCTAATTGAGTTTTCCTTATCTTATTACTAAAATAAATACCATATTAATTCATAAACTCTTTTATCTTCTCAAATGATTTATTCTTATACCTCATAATTAGATAAAAACATACCTTCTCATGTTTTCAATAAAAGTCATAAAGAGTGAGAATCCACAACTTGCATATACTTGAAAAGGTATGTACACATTTGTGTGTACTAATTCTAAAATCCCTAGGGCCCTTTCACCTTGGAAGAAAAATGGGTTTTTAGTAATATTTCCTTTTAAACAAGTGTGACATCTTTAAAGTGATAAAATCTCAAAAGATTCTATGTAACCATCTTGATAGATATTTTTCAACCACTTAATTTTTATGTGAGAAAGACGACGATGCCACAACTGGGTTTTATATGATTTGTACATATATTTTTTGTTATCAATTTCTAATATTTAGTTTTCATAATTCAATACATAAATACTTTTATTTAAATGTTTCATTACAAAACATATTATATCTTTATATAGGCAGAAACTCTTATTTACAAAGATGAAAATATATCCATCCATATCTAAAAAAATAGAAATGATATTCTTGGTAACACTAATAAAATAATAAAAATTTAATAAAATAAAAATCAATGCTTTTGTAAATGTGAGAGGGTAGTATCCAATGGCTAGAGTATCCATCCTCACTCCATTGGTGCCGTATAAATCCATTTTTCCTCTTACAACCTTCTGAAATCTACTTGGTTTCTGTATTTGTATACAAACTTGAGTTCCACATGAAATATATAATACCCAAATTGTAGATATAATAATATTAAACTCAATTATTAATTCACCTAAATATTCCCATTGGTTATTTGGCTATGTATTATTCCTCTTCTAGTTGTCCTACATGCCACATGAAAAACATAACACATCATGTTCCTTTCTTTACCTCTGGATCTTATTCTTCTTTGATTGATGGTGCTCTAGAGCCTTAAACTAGGAATGATTATTCTACCGATTTTCATTATACCCAATATTCTTATTCACTATAATTATAATGGCTTTTTCATGCCCCATGACTTTTTTAACTTGAAAAATTAGAACAAGAAGTTCCAATAGTGACTTATTACTATTACTCATATTATAATTCACAATAAAACTAGAGTTGTTTTTAGGAAGTGAGGATAGAATAAAAATTTATGTAGATCATTAGTGATCTTAAACCTGAAGATGTCTAGGATCTCAATGCAGACAATCATCTTGGCTATATATGGCCTAGTTGGAACTGACTCTTCAAGATTGCTTGGGAACAGTGCATTTGAGATATCATATCTCTCTGATCCCACCTTCTCTTAATAGGGATTTAAAAGGTTATAAATGATTCTATATTAATCCATATCCTCATATTAATTTAGAATTTCATTGAACATATAATATTACATGAAACATTAGAAATCCATTAAATTATGCACATGCCTTAGGTAGAGAGATAGTTCTTACTCACCAGCCTTTTTGGAAATAAACTCAGGAGGTGGAGGTTCTGACATGTATAATTTCCATTCATAGCATAGTACAATAGATAAGTACATATACTATTACTTTAAATTCAAACTTATGATATTTTTATCTTTCTCTATTATGGATAATAATGTTCTTATATTTTTTTAATTTCCCATTTATACAAATTAATAGCTGATGATCGATACTACTTTGATTAAAAAAGCAGATAAATATATTTAAATTTAATTAAATTTCATTAACCTCCAACTATTTTTAAAAAACCAAATATCCCTCGCTTTCATTTTTGAAATTTCATTTTTTAGATATTCTTGTTCAAAGAATTCATATTATCATTTTCATAACCTAGACTTGGGTCTAACAAGTTACTTTAAGGGTTTTGGGTAGGTGTAACTTTCCAATAACATTAAAAATAGTTCCTTTATCCTTTGCATGGACTCGCCAATCTTGAAATACTTTTAAAAATTTTCTCATCACTTTCCTATCAGTAACACCTAGTCATTCTTAGGTAGTCAATGCTTGATGTAAGCCCAGATAATTCAACCTAAAAAATAACGCTAAATGGTCCAAAATAATTGAATGTGCCCCAAATTGGGTTGTTCAGGAACATTAAACTATGAGGTCATTTATAACCTAAGTAGTGGAAGGATACTAAAACTAAATATTTTATTTAATGAATTTTTATCCTTTATGAAGAAATGACCATTTTATCGTTATCACATTCATTTAATGTTTAATTTTATTTTACTTAAGTCATTAACCATGTATAATAAAATTTACACAAAATTACATTATATTGTATTCAATATTGCATTCTTGTTAATTCATTTTTCAGGTGACTGTGAAACATTCAAAATAATAATAACTAACCATGAAATCGACAAAAATAAAATATAAGTGGTATGATTATGAGATTATCTTTTAAGTACTTTATCTAGTGGGTTATAAACAAACCCTACACCCTAGAGGAAAATACATTGAACTATAACTTGGTTTGTGTTGCAGCATTCTACCTTGGCTCCTAAGTATTTTCTTGATTGGGTTTTCATTGAATATAGGACTTAGACCACCTCCTATTATATGGGAGCTCCATCCATATATAATATTCTACCCACACGTGTGTAAGGGGGTCTAATGGTTCAGATAAAGATGGGTTTACATAAAATAAACTATGAGAACATAGAACTTTATATAATAACATAAGAGGGGATAACATGAAGACAATTAATTTTAATTTAACAATAATAAAATAAAATAAACCAATAAAATCCACTCAGTTGGTCTAATATCTTGATCATACACATAAAATGCAATGAGCATACATTTTCAATCTAGTTATAAATTAAATTAATTCATTTATTAATTAAGATAAATTTCCACAAATTAATTCTATTAGTTCAATTTAACTTTATTCCATCTATATAATTCTTAACTCACCATAATTTATAATTTTTTAAAAAATAACTTCATTTAAAATTAATGAAGTACGCAAGTATAATTAGAGGAAAATAGTGTTTTTTTAAAGGTGTGGGTGGAAGCCCAATTTTATTATTAAAGAAAAGAACTCTTTTGACTGGATAGATGGAGACCCATTACATAGCCCGAAGGCCCAAGGCCAAGTGGCCTGCATACAAGGCTTGAAAGCCCATTTTTAGGCCCAAGGGGCCCCTAAGTGAACAATACTACTATAGTACCTGCTACATTACCACCACTGCTACAGTTTCTGCTACAGTTCCTCTACTGCTACAGTTTTGCCACTAATATTGTATTGCTATAGTGCCCTACAATCGTATTTTTGTAGTAAATTGAAAATTCTTCCCTACCCAGATTTGATCTTGGGTCTTTTGGATGCCTAGCAGGAGCCTGTACCACTTGGCCTATACTATAAAATTAATGAAATATAAAGATAATGTTTATATGTTTATATATATATATAATTATTCACTCCATAAAAAATTGATAACACTGTTTGTAGTATACTACATGAATATTACTATTTTACACGGCTTGTACTATCTTCCACTCATGTCTGCAGCACATGCCTTGGGAACTAGGCTTGTCTCCAGCTACTGATGAGTTTGGGTTACATAGCATGTAGTCTTTATTACATGAAGTGTGGCCTCATATTTTCATGGCATGTTAGTCCCCATGTCATGAATCTAATACATGGAATGATAGGACACACCGTGTTCTCAGTCATGATAAAACGAGGACTACAAATCATATAAAGTGGATACAATATGTGTAATTCTTCAAGCCATGTTCCAGTCTGTCTGGATCTACACAATGATCTATTTTTGTCAAATCCTAGATCTGATTACCTTGAATTTATATCACTTTAATGAATGATATGGACATGAAAATTCTATTACCCAACATGTATTTTGGAAGTACATACCGTGTACTCTGGTTTTTTATAACAAGAACCATTGGCATATCAATATGGTTTTTTAGTCATTTCTTTATTTTCTTAAATCTTAACCATTTATGGGTTATATTAGTGAGAAAGGATAATAGAAGAGATGATGATGTTGGGTATTAAAATTAATTGATGTATGTAAAATAAAATAAAAATGCATTCAAATAATCAAAGAATAATAATTAATTATAAATTAATCTTGTGACCTTCATCTGATACCAGTCGAATGCTCTGGGTGTAGTTGAAGCGCCTTTATGGCATGCCCAACTCATCTTTTAGTCTTAATTTGCAAATAATTTTTGTTTCAAATGAAAAATAACATCACATACAATGAAAAACGCAAATTACTTGACTAAATGAAAATGATGCAAATAGAATAGTAGGATCTTCACATGAAATTTATAATTAATTTATGAGAATATATAAAATAACCTTAACTTGTAATTCTATATTAATTGATTACCCAATTGATTAGATATTATAGAACCATAATTGAAAACAAGGACCAAAATTTATAATCCCTTTAGAATTGATATACACATGTACAAAAATTTATTAATATATTCTATGAATCACCGGGTGCTAGCATGGCTAACCTTGATCACTTTTATTGCTCATTATTGATCACAAAATGATTATTCTTGAGGAAGAACTCACGATGTTCTCTTGATTATTTTATAGAGGAGGATGATAGAATGTGCTCTAGATCTCTATATATCTATCTAATGCTTGAGATAATATCTCTATATCGATTATGTATAACAAGATTGATTATAGAAAGTGGTATAAATATATATTTATTTTTGGTAGGTTTTGGGTTGGAAACTTTCACACAAGCCCTTTCCCAACTTTATAATCCTTAATTATCCCTGTGTTCAATAATAACAATGATATTATTATCTTGAAATGTGAAATAAGAATATATAAATAAATATCACTAATAAAATTTAAAATTAGACTATTATGCTCAATATTCTTTCCCTCATCAACATTTACCTATCCTTGTATAATGATTATTTATTTTATAAATAAATATCATTACATTATTCAATGATAAATATAATAAATAATATATATTCCAAACCTTGAAAACAAATATTTATTATTATATAAATCACATATTATTTTGAATAACCTCAGATTAAATCATGGAAATCAACCAAACCTGGAAAAATATTATTTATTTCTACTTATAAAATTCAATACATAAAATTAATTGAGATTTTAGATACACTTGATGTGTGACCCACTAGGCCCATTTCTATGTGGAATTAGGTATAACCATATAAATTCCAAGGTTTGCATCTAAAAACATGCCATAAAATCCATAGAGAAAGAAGTTAATATAGAAATTAAATTAAACCTCCTTCGAATTTTTACCATGTAATATAATCCCTTTATTGCGATATATCAAATCAATCAAGTGGCATACCATTTCCAACAAATTATGTGATTAATGTTTATTTTTTTCAAAATGAACTCGCCCACAAAACACCATGACCATGGATTTATTTAGGAAGATTTATTCCTATCAAAGTGGATGAGATATCAACTTCTAGAAAGGGATAGAATGGATAGATCCTTTCTCACATTATCCATTAACACAATATCACTTGTGATGCACCAACATATCCTTCCTCACTATAAACATATGTTGTCATAGTTTTCATCAACACATCAATGTATTTGAGTCATGAAATCAATTAATTATAACCTTAATTCCTATGGATCAATACATACATCCCTATAGAGGAACATCCAATAACATGTGAACATGTGTATTTACCATTGGCAGGTCTGTTCTCATAACTTCCAATCATATAGATTACCAAGGGTGAACACTATGATAAGGAATCATAATGTAACACCCATAAATTATAAAAGAATAAAAATTTATTCGATAGCATATGTGACCTGAAACATTAATATTAAATAACCCTCAAAATACATTTCTTTAAATTTAATCTCTTCAATAGCTTACGAAACACACAACCTTGAGTCTAAATGAATTCTAATATAGTAAACTTTTATAACATAACTGTTAAATTGGTGGTTATGAACATTAATAACTAAATTATGAAAATTATATTGTTTACACAAGTAAAATAATATCCATCAGTTATTTATTGATTATAAATAAAATAAAAATCATTTAAAAGAAAAAGAAATGTTTTTTAAAACTGTATTTCTTCAAAAAGACAGTTTAGTCACACATTGCACACATTATTTATAGTTAATTTTTATCACTTTTATAAATTTATTTGATAAATTTAACTTAATTTTTTAAATAATAATATAAAAACTACATTAAGGTGATTTCTTTTATTATTTTGAAAAGTTACATTTTTTTGAATCGTGAAAATAACAATTTTTATTAAAAAACTTCATTTTCATTTAAAAATTATTTTAAATTAGTTTTAAAGTAAAATTAATTCAATTATATTAAAATATATACAATTTAGTTTATTTTAATCAATTTCATATTGAATTTTGTTATTAAAACCTTCTATACTTATGAGAATTTTCTTCTCGAAAACTAACCTTTTCATCACATCTGCGGATTTTTTTTAAATTTAATTTTGAAAATTATCTAAATTGAATTTGGTAAAATGGATTAAATATTTTGAATAAGAATAATTTATATTTAATAATTAGTTCAAATTAATTTTTAACCATAAATATTGTGAAAATAGTAAAAATTAATTACCACGGTTAAGGTAAAAATGGTTTTACCGATGGTTTAACTAACAATTTAAGGTAAAAAATGACCTAAAAACTTGTCTAAAATATATTTTATGGATATTTATAATGTATAATTCTTGATAATTCTCCATTTTTACCCTTTTGTAATGTGAAAAAGTGGTTACAGCTTTTTCTTTTAAAAAATTAAATGTGTGCCACTCACCTTGCATATATAAAAGGACACCCCTCTCCTCAATTCTACACACATTAAAACCTTTTTTCTAAAATACCTGACCAAATAAATTTAAAACATTCATACCCTCAGTTTAAAATCCATGGTTTGGTCATAAATCCATTCTAGGAATACATTAAGAATAATCTAAAAGAGGTGGTTAGAGAAGAGGTAAAATTCCTAACTATGTGTTTTTGTTTTATTTATTATATAAACTCCTTAAAATATCATTAATTTATGATTATTTAATAAAAAAATTATCTCCCATATACAGATATGTTATTATATTAAGGTAATTACTTATATCCATCACTGCTTCCCTCAAATGGGAAATGATAACGTCATTTGTTTGTACGGTGAACTACTGTCGTACGAACCGATGTGACATATGTTCCATAAAAACTTTTCATGGTTGGGTATAATGATGGATATAGAGTATATATATATATATATATATGATATTTATAAAATAATTATAACATAATTTTTTTACTTTACATTCAGTAGTGGATACAAAAACATTGCTCGTGTGTACGATAGACTACCTCCTCACGAAGCAATGCGATTCATTCTTCACTAACACTTTACATAGAAGGTAATAAGGATACCTTTAATGATTATATGTTATATAAATAACATAATTTTGATAAAATAAATTTTTATAAATTTTTAAAGATTATATATCCTTTTATTTCTTACCTTTTCACTCACTTAAAGATGATAATGTCATTTGTGTATGTGTGGACTACCACCTTAACCACACGATCTGACTCTCTATTCATCACCACACCTCATAGATAATATATATAAGTAAATTTATAGAAATGATATGGTACTTATGATAATTATTTGATGGTAAAATATTAGTTACCTCATTTCCATAATGATTGTTGAAAAATGGAAACTTTACTCATGTGTACATATGACCTAATGTTCCTATGATCGTAACATGCTTAATTTCCCAAAACCATCATTAATGATTGGTCTTAAAAGATTAATATATATATAAATATGATAATTATTCCATTAATATTTTTCTATATATGTTTAAATAATGACCTCATATACCAATAGTCAACCTACCGAATTTATTTTTGTCACATAAGTCAAATATCATTGAAATAACCGACATAAACCTAATTTATCATGTAATTGTATATAACGTGGTAATAAGGGAAATAAAAATAATAATAAACTTTATTAATTTTCGAAAGAAATTAAATAATTATAATAAATTTATTATTCAGTAAGATAAATAATTTATGTGACGAGTCAGACTCAATGTAGAGGATATCATCTCAATTTATATTTATTGAGGCATATTGTAATATTATACACCTAATTTCTATTATATGGAATATATAATGACCCTTTGAATTGTAATATCATGATTTATTAATAATTCATGATATTATAATTTTCCATTTTAATTATTTCATACAAGTGTATTTGACTTAAAAGATACAAAGTGGTAAAAAATTTCATAACTGAATTTCTTTTTCATCAGGTTATATTACTCTTTCGTAGTATTTTATATTCTAAGATTATGTGTGTAATTAATTTTGATTATATTTTGTTTTACATCTAACTTTTTAATGTGGATTTATATTTGATACACATAATCTATTCATTTATTAATTATCACTTCAATGTTATGGTCATTGTAAATATTTACATCATGATCCCTTTCAAATCGAGATTATTTATTTTTGAATTTAAATTGAAGGAAATTATTTGATCACTGTCTAATAAACCCATTTAATTTTATAATAATATATTTCTTCATGATTTTTTCAAGTAATAATACCATTTTACACTCTTTGGTACTTGAAATTATTGAGATTTTGTTTAAGAAAATACGATTTCATTTCTCTCTTCGGTTGGAAATCCATCATCATCCCAAAGCATAATTTCTAAAAATAATTTCAAAATTATTAAAAATAATTTATTAATGAAATTTTTACCCATGTTTTAAATTGATTATAATTTTTTATATGAATTTTCAAGTCTTTTTCCAAACAATTCCCATTTTGATTTTACCAAAAAAGTGAAAGGAATCATTGTTTTAAAATGTTCGACAGGTATGGAATTTCTTGTCGTCATGAAAAATCAATATTTTAAAATTTTATTTATAAGTTTCAAATATCATTTTAAAATAAATTTAGTTTCAAAATGTTTTGTGAACATTTAGTTTTAAAATGATCTTCAAAGTAAAAAAAGGTTATTTTTCTCAAGAATGTTTTTGTTGACATTTTTATGATATTTCTATTCATCAACAACATAAAATACATACTATACTTATGATCCACTGGGTATATTCTATATTGATGTTATATTTAATCTTTTTTTGGATGTTTTATCATCATTTTGACCAAGGAAATAATTGACATTCACTTTCTTGATTCATTTTTATAGTCTTTAACTTTCCCTTGAAATATTCACATTCTTGTGATCAATGATCACTTTCATGTGATCATTAGACATTAAATTTCCCCTAAATATACATATTATTTATCATGGATATGTTTATTTATTAAACCCTATATAATTTAAACATACGGTGTTATAAATTTAATGTTATTTATTTAGTTGTGAAAATATTGATAAATTCTTATTCTGTACAAAATATAGATATTTTATGACAAACCACTTTGTTCATGAATTAAATTGATTATTCGATATATATGAATTGATTTAGACTTGTAGTTAAGGGTGTGGAACAAAAATATATACCCTCTCAATGCATTCATAGTCTCAAGCCAAGAATCAGTAATCTTGTATTAAATAGGTTTCAAACAGTAGTTTGAAATTGTCATATGAAAGGTCTTGATAGTAGAGGTATCATCTTCATGAGAACATGATGTACAATGATTAAGAAGTTCCTTTATTAAGAATTTATTTATTATAAATCATTATATTTTCACAATGATATTATCTATGGATTCATTTCATTCATAGTTTATTGATTAAATGTCACGTGTATTCAGTTATTTACCTTGCTATATTTATTATTCCTTATCTTATTATCCAAGACATTTTTTTTCAATGACATTATCTCTGGATTCATTTCATTCTCAATTTATTAACTAAATGGAATGTGTTTTTAGTTATTTACCTTTCCATATTGACTATTCGTTATCTTATTATCCATGAGATTTTCACAATGATATTATCTCTGGATGCATTTCATTCGCTGTTTACTAACTAAATGGCATGTGTTTTTAGTTATTTACCTCACCATATTGATTATTAATTATCTTATCATGATAGTCAATAAATTTAAATGGAATATGTGTTTAGTTATTTACCTTTACATATTTATTATACTTATTGATTCAAGACAAATTCTACTAAACTTAACTCTTATTGAGAATTTGAGCTGATCCTTATTTTGTTTCATGTATTAGGAATCCATGAAGTGTATTATGATTGATGTGAAAGGATATTCTAGTGAAAATAGTTTTATTCTCAAAAAAAAATTATACTATAATTTTTATATTTAAATGTAATATGGGAATCACGTATGTATCTAGTTTACCAATACTACTAAACTAATCGGTCCTACAGGATGTGATTCCTTATATCTCATATTAATGTAATAAAGTAGGACACTAGCTTGGGGCTATTAGGTCTGGGGTCATTCCAGTTGTTATTAGAAGAAGTTTAATAGAAACCTTAGGAACTAGATTTAGGAAAACATAGATTATGGATCATAACCCTGTGACAATACATTGAGGTTAAGTATACAAAAACATCCAAAAGTTTTGGTAAGTGATTTTATTAATATTTTAATGACTTATTATATTCCCCCTTTACTGATTTTATATGAAATGTGCATAATTTGTGTGAAATATTATTGTTTTAATATTAAGTATAATTTTTGAGCATTTTTAGAAGTAGTCCAATTGAGTCAGTTTAATGTTTTAATAACACCTATCACTATAATGATCCAAATTGTGTGGTTTGTGTTTTTTAGGATTCTACTTTCAATATACAACATTTCATTAGAAGGTACCATGAGCCAATTCTGCTATTTAAAGGCTCATATGGTCCTCACAAACAAGACCAAGGAATCTGTGAACAAACTAGACCAGCCTTGAAGATTGATTTATTGGGCTCAATCCAGAAGTCCAAAATCATTAACTCTCCAAAATAATTCTGGGGACACTACATGTAATCATGGATAAAAATTTCAAGGCCCAAATCTAAGTACAAGGGGCCTAAATGAAGCTTTTAAGTCCATCCCACCATTCCGGACGAGAATTAAAATCAGTATAGTATGCATGACATATCTCATGATGTAATCATCCAATAGATATGAGCTTTTTTATTGTGAAAGAGGAGATATATTTGGCTGAATTTGTTAAATAACCCATTTGGATTTGAAGGAATATTCATATTCAAAAACCCTTTCACATTCTGGACTTCAAAAAAACGGGATTGAAATGGACAGTTTTACATTGTTTAATCAACTGGACATAACCTTTTATCCTTACGTCCAAATTACTCCACATTTTTAGAGTAGTTGGAAAACGTTATTATCTACAACTTTGAAGAAGGAGATATTTGGAGAATCGGCTTTCATGATGTCCATATATGCGATCCAAGTGGAGGGGTATTGCTGGAATGTAAACAGTTCACTCCTTGGGCTATAAATACTCTCCCCTTCTCTCCTTGAGAGGGGTTGACATTTCAGAAGATAAGTGAACATATTGGCACGACCAAAACCTTTCCAAAGGGTTGGGAGGACCTTCCATACTCAATTTTTCACTTGAGAGACCTTTCTTCCTCTCTTTGTTTTCACTTACTTTTGTGTTCTTCATTTTTGTAATTTTGTAAGTCCTTTCTTTTGGATTCTGTTTTAATGAAAGTTTCTTCTTCAATATCTCTTATTATCCTCAACCTTATGTATTTTAATATTTATGTTCTTAAAATAGTTTAAATTCAGTTCAATCCCCTTCCCTTCTTTAGCTTCCTCATTCAATCGAAAGTTTGTTTTTAATTATCATCATTGTTCGTGTGTGTGTCGACGTACCACTCTTTTCTTATCCCTTTCTTTTTATTCTCTTATTAATTTATAATCATAATAATTATAACCAGATTATTAAACACCCAAATGGCTGAGTAAATATCTAATTGGGGTGAGTTATAATTTAGGTATGTTAAGTGATTGAGAGCTTCTTCTCGATGAATATTCTTTGTATTAACATTGTGTATGTTGGACTTAACATGTCATGGATTAATGACTTGTTTTGTTTAACATGTGGTTTCCATGGATTATTGGAACCATAAATACACCACCATAAACAATTACTGATTTATTTTATAATCCTAGTTATGTTAAGTCTTGGATTAAAGCTTTAACACTTAGGAATTCTAATCGACGTCAACTTGTGAAGTGGGTGTTAATTTAAATGCAATATAAAGCAAAGCTCAAGGATATCACAAGCGTAACTCACTAATAATGAACTCACCCCAATATTTATCAATTTTTTAAATAAATTATAGTTAATCAATCATTTCAATTAATCTCTGCAATCAAAACCCCCAATCAAAATACAATTAACTAAAAACAAACGACTATTTCAAATTATCATCAGCGAGGATTCGAACCGAGTGCTGCTATACACATTAGCAGAGCACCGGAACATTGACCGGTCGATAAGCGACAATCGGCCGTGCATTTCAAATGGTGCTGTTGCCGGGGATGGTGCTTTAAGTAGTCATTATTTTCTGGTTATTGTCAAAAAAACCAAAAAAAACAAAATTTAAAAATAAATTGAAACAAAAATCACAAAGAAAAACCTGCCTTCCTCTTAAAAATCATAAACTAAAAAATACAAAGAAAAAACCATCTTCCTCTTTCTTCCAAAATCTCTCTGAATGCCCCGTATCCTTCCAAACAATCCCTCAGATTTGTTTGACCCTAAAATTATGCGAACACTTCGCCAACATAAGAGGAACATAAGAGATAATCAACTCATTCAAGAACCAGTCCTCATCCAACCAGTTGAATTTGAAATGGCCAATCATAGGGAACAAACCCTTAAAGAACTCGCTGCCCCTGATATGAATTACCAACCTCTTGGTATTCAATATCCAAATATAGAGGCTGACTTAGAACTCAAATCGGGTTTGATTCATCTTCTTCCTCATTTCCACGGGCTAGCTGGTGAGGATCCACATCTCCACCTTAAACAGTTCCAAGTAGTGTGCTCTACCATGAAGCCTCAAGGGGTTTCTGAGGAACAAATCAAACTCCGAGCATTCCCTTTCTCCCTAGATGACTCTGCCAAGTCATGGCTCTACTACCTCCCTCCTGGTTCCATAACTACATGGAATGATATTAAGCGTCTCTTTCTAGAAAAATTCTTTCCTGCTTCTCGTACCGCTTCCATCCGAAAGGAAATAAGTGGTATCTGTCAGTTCCCAAGTGGATCACTCCATGAGTACTGGGAGAGGTTCAAAAATATTGTTGCAACATTCCCACACCACCAAATTCCTGAGCAACTCTTGATCCAATACTTATATGAGGGGTTATTGGCTATGGAGAGAACTCTCATAGATGCCGCAAGTGGCAGTTCTCTTGTTGATAAAACTCCTACAGCTGCAAGAGATATCATAAGTAACATGGCTGCAAACACACAACAATTCCATACTTGAGCACATGCTCAAGTCAAGAAAGCCCAAGATAATCAAACAATTGAGCCAAACAAGATGACCGAGTGGATGAGTGAACTTACAGGTCTTGTGCGACAACTAACTGTGGCTACCAAATCCCCAACCTCGTCTTCTATGCAATCAATGTTTCCTAGACCTGTAAAACTGTAGAATCTGCAACTCTCCATCTCATCCAACTGACACATGTCCGCAACTTCAAGAGGATCAATCCGATTCATCTGGACCAATGGAGCTCAATGCAGCATATGCTCAGTGGAACACTAATCGTCAACTATCAGGTAAGTTTTTTAGAAACTTTAACCAACCTCACTCTGAGCCCTTCTCTTCTTCCTATAACCAAGGACATAGGTATGGTAATCCCATATCTCACCCCCCTCAATTCCCTCCTCAAAACCCAAACCAATTTCAATATGGTCAAGGTGGTGGTAACTTCCATCAACCTTATCCTTTTGTTCCTAAACCTCAAAGGAACAATCCTCCTCCTGGATTCCATTATCCTAGTGAGCCTTCCCAATTCCCAAACCAATTCAATCGATTTCCCAAGAACCAAAATCAATAAAATCTCAATCCGAGACAAGCCTCTTCTTCTAAGAAACCATGGGAAAGTGATGTTGAATATCTTGCCTCCTTCACCCGTTCTAGCCTTAAAAACATTGAAACTCAAATAGGTCAACTTGCATCCCACCTGAGCCAGCATCAACAATCAAATTCTTCCCAACTTCCAGCTCAAACATTACCCAACCCCAAGGGTAATGTAAGTGCAATTGCACTTAGATCAAGAAAGCAAATTTCTATTCCTCAAGATAAATCCTCAAACCCTCCTTTGAATGTTGACCTAGAAAATGAAAAGAAAAAGAAAATTGAAAAGGAACCTGAATCCATTCCCTCACCTACTTCCATTCCACTTAGGAATCCAATTCCTTTTCCTCAAGCTGTTTCTAAACCAAGGAAGTCCTTTGAACCCAATCCTAAAATGCTCGACATGTTTAGACGTGTTGAAGTCAACATTCCCCTCTTAGATTCCATAAAACAAATTCCTAAGTATTCCAATTTTCTCAAGGAGTTGTGTACCCACAAGAGGCAACTTAGGACCTTAGAAATTTTTTCCACCCAGCAGTCTATTCCCATAAAGTGCAAAGATCTAGGGACCGTTACGGTTCCATGCCAAATTGGATGTTCTAATTTTGATAATGCACTCATAGACCTAGGATCCTCAATTAATGTCATGCCCAAATCTATCTTCTCCAACCTTGGTCTAGGTCTCTTACATCCAACGGGTGTCGTCATTCAGTTAGCCAATCGAAGCACAACTAGTCATGAGGGAATAATTGAGGATGTCCTTGTCCGAGTCAATGATCTTATCTTCCCTGCTGATTTTTAGGTCCTTGACATGGAAGGTGAGACGAACTCTTCTCGATCTCCCCTAATTCTAGGAAGACCATTCCTCATGACTGCGAGGACGAAGATTGATGTCCATTCAGGCATCCTATCCATGGAATTCGGTGACCAACTGTTCAAGTTCAACATTTTCCGAGCCATACGATACCCATCTGAGGATCAATCTGTATTCTCTATCCATGTTTCTGAAACTCTATCTGAGAGTGTGTTGAATCCTAATCCATCTTGTTCTTTCTGTTTAACTAATAGAGGAGTTTTTGAATATTGCATCCTCATTAACCAAGTGATTAATGGTGAAATTGATGTTGACATTACAAATGCAAACTCCATTGATCTAAAGGATGTTGAAAAATCTTTGGAATCTCATCTCACCTCTGACCTCCAATGCTCCAACATGGATGGTAATGAGGAAAATGAACTAGAATGCTCATTTGATGATTTGGATCAGATTATCCCACATTCATCCTTTCCTATCCATGATTATGAAAATTCTGTTATATGTGAAGTGAACCTTGAACTAATGTTTTTATATTGTCCTGATGGTAGTGATGTTTGTGATATTTGTACCCTAATTAATAAAGTGATCACTTGTGAGGTTGAAATTGACCATTCTTTGGCGAACAACATTGAAATGAAGGATATTGAAAATTTTATTCACTCTTATGACTCCACTGATCCTCATTACTCTACATCGGCAAGTGATGAAATAAATGATTCAAAAACAAATGGGATCTCATACTGTGGTTCTGTGTTATATGATCCTTATAAAAATGAACCATCATAATTGAGCCATCTTCCTGAATTTCTAAGAATAGAAAACCAGCAGTTTGTGGATAACATCATTCCTCAGGTTGAAGACCAAAGTGAGGATATAAATATTCTCTTTCCAACCCCATTGAATTTCAAGCACACCAAGAAGGATGGGAAGAAATTATCCCATGAATCATCAGGCCTTCCAAAGAAAAAGTTTTTCTGGAAGCACACTGGAGTTGAGAAAATACGATGGCCACCGTCAGAC
The DNA here is from genome assembly GCA_963277665.1 of Viscum album. Taxonomy (NCBI): domain Eukaryota; kingdom Viridiplantae; phylum Streptophyta; class Magnoliopsida; order Santalales; family Viscaceae; genus Viscum; species Viscum album. The sequence goes on from OY728119.1 coordinate 377,387,971, forward strand.
TATGGGTAGTCCACTGCAACTGTCCAGCTATAGACAAATAAATGCAGTGCTTCTTGGGAGGAAACCCATGTTTTCTTTTACTTTTGTAAAATTTTAATTTCTTTTTAGTTTTTCATTATATGAATAATGATTTTTCTTTTTCAGGTAACATCCCATAATATTGGATCAACATCAACTTCCCTTGGATATCCAACTTCTGTACTCGACCTACCACTAGATGGAGATGGAAACCTTCCAAATCCAAACCAGGGGGCACCTATTTCCCTTTAACTCTCTCTATCTCTTCATCTCTCTACCTCTTTATTCTTCTTCTTCTCTCCTTCATTTTTTACCACTTTTTTTTTCAAACCCTTTTTTTCTCTTTCTCTTTTGTGTGGATGTGTATTTTAATGAACCAAAAAAACTAAAAAAAATTAAAATAAAATGTAAAAATACAAACCAAAAGAGTCATACTTACTCACCATCGAGTTTTGAAATTTTTTCCAACCATTTTGGGGATTTAATAGACATGGTTTCATCTCAAAAAATTTCTGTTTTCATCATGACTTTAGATAATGAATTTTGTGTCAAAATTAAAAAAATTTGAATGCTCATTTTTTTATTTGGAAAATGCTTTTCCCAAACCGTGAGGAACAACATTTTCTTTCATGCCAAGGCCACCTATGGACATCTTTTCAAAATGTGTGTTTTTACCCTTGTTTTTGAGTCTTGAGTTTGTGGACCGTCAGGCTGAATTTCCTACTTTAGTGTGCATTAATATGATAGAGACATTTTCTGAACCACATAAGAATTATAATAGCCAAATATCCTCCCATTAAATATACATTAATCCTCCTTTTGAAAGCCCCTTCGAGCCTATGAAAACATTTTCTCGGATAGCCACATTACAAGCCCAATACCTTTTCCCACCCAATATCAACATGGATTTTCATTGGATAATTTTTTTTAAAATTTAAGTGTGGGGGGGAATGGATTTCATTGTTTGGGTACCCTATTATTGATTTTCAACGAGTTATTATCTGATTGAGGACAAGCATCCATTTAAGTGTGGGGAGAGGTTGTCATTAAGTGTGTTTTGGGGAATGTAATGAACATCCATTTATGTAATTTTGTAAATGTTATTGACAAGTTCAAAAAAATGATGAAAAAAAATAAAAAAAAATAAAAAAAATGAAAAAATGGGTTTTGTCTTGGGTAGGTCAAAAATCACTCTTCCTCAACCTTTGATCTTGTTATAACTCTTAAAATTAGTGTCGTGAGGAGATCAATCATGGGTTGGGTTATGAGTGTGAGATCTTTTCCAATTTCAACTTTCGAAAAAACAAAGAAAAAAAAGGAGAAGAAAAAAAAAGAACACTTGCATTATATTCTTATTGGGAGAAGTACTGTGTTTTTTAAATATTTAATCTCTTCATTACCTTCATATTTTCATCCTCTATCGTGTGTTTCTTCACACAATCATTCCCTTGTAAATATGTGTTTTCATTTCCTTCCATGTTTTATTTCAAAAAAATGTGCATTTCTTTCTCTATGTTGGTATTTTAACCCTCTTATTCTCTCTCTTGGACATTATATTCCTACTGTCCCATAGCCACAGAAAAACCCCTTAAAAAGACCTCTTTATTCTTGTTAACTTTGGATAGGGATTAGAAGCTGAGAGCTATTTTCAAACTCTAAGATTTTCACTTTTGGTTGGTGAAAGAGTGAACCTCCACAAATGAATTTTATCATCTTGAGAGGTGTGAGTTTTGAGTGTCCACATTTTCCATTTCTAAATTTGAGCATGAAAAAATGAATTAGTTTTGGAACATTGTTTCTGTAACAACTTGTGGTGTAATTCAAAATGGATGAGTGAAATAGTCTAAACCTCCCCTGATTGGATAAAACAAAATTTTAAAATCTGTTGGTGAGTAAAAATGATTTTGTCATGTTTTTATATTTGTTGCACATGAGGACATGCACAAAAATAATTGTGGGGTAGTTTATGTTATTAATATTTTCATGACTTATTATATTCCCGCTTTACTGATTTTATATGTAATGTGCATAATTTGTGTGAAATATTAATGTTTTAATATTAAGTATAATTTTTGAGCATTTTTAGAAGTAGTCCAATTGAGTCAGTTTAATGTTTTAACAATAAATATCACTATAATGATCCAAATTGTGTGGTTTTTATTTTTTAGGATTCTCCTTTCAATATAAAACATTTCATTAGAATGTACCATGAGCCAATTCTGCCATTTAAAGGGTCATATGGTCCTCACAAACAAGACCAAAGAATCTGTGAACAAACTGGACCAGCCTTGAAGATTGATTTTCTGGGCTCAATCCAGAAGTCTAAAAACATTAACTCTCTACAATAATTCTGGGGACACTGCATGTCATCTTGTATAAATATTTCAAGGCCCAAATCTAAGTACAAGGGGCCCAAATAAAGATTTTAAGTCCAGGCCACCATTCTGTACTAGAATTAAAATCAGTATAGTATGCATGACATATCTCATGATGTAAGCATCAAATCGAGCTGAGATTTTGCAGTGTGAAAAAGGAGATATAGGCGGATGACTTTGTTGAATAACCCATTCGGATTTTAAGGAATCTTCATATTCAAAAACCCTTTCACATTTTGGACTTCAAAAAAACGGGATTGAAATGGAATGTTTTACTTTGTTTAATCAACCGGCCATAATGTTTGATCCTTAAGTCCACATGACTCAAAATTTTTAGAGTAGTCGGACCACTTTATTATCTAAAACTTGGAAGAAGGATATTTCTTGAGATTCGGCTGTCATGTGTCCATATCGGCGATCCAAGTGGAGGGGTATTGCTGGAATGTAAACCGTCCACTCCTTGGGCTATAAATACTCTCCCCTTCTCTCCTTGAGAGGGGTTGGCATTTCAGAAGAGAGGATAACTTATTGGCATGACCAAAGCCTTGAAAAAGGCTTGGGATGACCTGCCATATGCAATTTTTTACTTGAGAGACCTTTCCTCCTCTCTTTGTTTTCACTTACTTTTGAGTTCTTCATTTTTGTAATTTTGTAAGTCCTTTCTTTTGTAATTCTGTTTTAATGCATGTTTCTTCTTCAATATCTCTTATTCTACTCAACCTTATGTATTTTAATATTTATGTTCTTAAAATAGTTTAAATTCAGTTCAATCCCCTTCCCTTCTTTAGCTTCCTCATTCAATCAAAAGTTCGTTTTTAATTATCATCATTGTTCGTGTGTGTGTGTTGACGTACCACTCTTTTCTTATCCCTTTCTTTTTCTTCTCTTATTAATTTATAATCATAATAATTATAACCAGATTATTAAACACCCAAATGGATGAGTAAATCTCTCATTGGGGTGAGTTATAATTTAGGTATGTTAAGTGATTGAGAGCTTCTTCTCGATTAATATTCTTTGAATTAACATTGTGTATGTTGGACTTAACATGTCATGGATTAATGACTTGTTTTGTTTAACATGTGGTTTCCATGGATTATTGGAACCATAAATACACTACCATAAACAAGTACTGATTGTTTTTAGAATCCTAGTTAAGTTTGTCTTGGATTAAAGCTTTAACACTTAGGAATTCTAATCGACATCAACTAGTGAAGTGGGTTTTAATTTAAATGCAATATAAAGCAAAGCTCAAGGATATCACAAACATAACTCCCTAATAATGAACTCACCCCAATATTTATCAATTTGTTAAATCAATTATAGTCAATCAATCATTTCAATTAAGCTCTGCAATCAAAACCCCCCAATCAAAATACAATTAACTAAAAACAAACGACTATTTCAAAGTATCATCGTCGAGGATTCGACCCGAGTGCTGCTATACACATTAGCAGAGCACCGGAACTTTGACCGGTCGATAGGCGACAATCGGCCGCGCGTTTCAGTAAGGAAAATATTATATGGTTTTTCCTAGAAATACATCCCTTTATGTACCTAGGGTTAATAACTCAGAAAAGGGCACATTTTTCTTGACCCATTCGTTACCTGATGTATGAAAATGGGCCTTACTACATACCTAGTTTGACACTCCCAAGGGATATGCTTAAGATAATCACATTTTATTTACAAACCATTATAAAGTATTTGAATAGATGATGAATGTGAATGAAATAGGTTAAACCTAAGGCGAGTTAGATTAAAAAATGTGGCATGATTAAAACATCCGATAAATTATTATATTGTTTTTCCACTATGATTATTGTTTTTCACACTATGTTTTCTGGTTTTAGTCAATGGTCAAAACCCGAAAAAATCATGTTATCATTGAACATGAAGGAAAATGTGGTGACTATGAGAAATCGAATGGGATGATGAAAAGAGTGAAAATATCATGATTATTCGCAATCAGTTATCCTAAAATATGATTAACAACCTATACCTTAACCACTATGGGAAAACCAAGTATTTTCGACGGGTTATTTGTGATGGTTCAGCCACCCATCGCAAATAGTCCATCGAGAGAGAGTATTTGTGATGGGAATCATATCCCGTTGCGAATACTTGGTGAAAAAAACTATTTGTGACTGGATGATATTCCCATCACAAATACCTTTGGCACGTGGTGCACACAAAAACACAAGAAGACTATTTGCGAAGGGAATGTACCCACGTTACAACTAGTCTTCCGTTGTTTTTGTTATTTACGACTAGAGTTTACTCTCATCATAAATGTTGCCTGACCTGAAAGTATTTGCGACATGACTCATCCCAAATACATTCCTTTATTTTGTTTTTTTGTGAAGAAAATTTCTTCTGTCGCTATTAAATTGCCGGTAAAGGATGTTTGTGACGGGTCCTATCACAAATACCATTATTAACTGTCACCGTAATTAATATAGGCGATACTAATTGCGACGAGTCTCGTCGCAAATACTATTATTTTCTATGGGAGTCCCGTTGCAAATACTCTCATCGTAAATGATCTAACCTATTTATACCACCACCTGAATTTTTTCTATTTCACTCTTCACTTAATTTCTCTCTCATTCTCTACTCTCATATTCTTCTCTTTACTTTTTAATGTTTTAAATTTTACAGCGCAACAACTTTTAAGCTTTGCATCAAACGAAAGATTCAATTTTAAGGTATTTATTTAATGTTTTTAAGTTTTATTAAATTTATTTTATTTTATATTAGTAATAATTATAATTAATTAGTAGTAATTAGATTTAATTAGAATTAGTTATTTTTATTTTTCATTCATTAGTTTTAAAATATTTTATTTTAATTAGTAGTAATGTTTTTAATTTAAAGTAAATACTTTTAATTTGTAATAATTTGGTTCAATTATCAGTGATTAGAAATAATAGGTAATAATAATTATTAATTAGTAATAATAATAATTAATTAGTAATAATAATTATTAATTAGTAATAATTACTATTAATTAGTAATCATTATTAATAATTAGAAATAATTAGTAATAATTAGTAATAATTAGTAACAATTAGTAATAATTAGTAATAATTAGAATTAATTAGTATTAATTAGTATTAATTAGTGTTAATTTAAAATATTTAGGGGGAATCTGTAATAATTTGGGGTAATTTGTAATAATTATGGGTAATTAGTAATAATTAGGGGTAATTAGTAATAATTAGGGATAATTAGTAATAATTAGGGGTAATTAGTAATAATTAATAAAAATTAGGGGTAATTAGTAATAATTATTGGTAATTTGAAAAAATAGTAATAATTAGTTGTAATTACTGATAATTAGAAAAAATTGTCATAAATTAGTGGTAATTAGTAATAATTAATAGAAATTACTAATAATTAGTAATAATTAGTAATAATTAGTCATTATTAGTAATAATTAGTAATAATTTGCAATAATTAGTATTAATTAGAAAAGATTAATATTAATTAATATTAATTAGTATTAATTGGTAATAATTATTAATAAATAGTATTAATTAGTATTAATTAGAAATAATTAGTAATAATTAGTAGTAATTTGTAACAAGTAGTAATCGTTAGAAATAATTAGTAATAATGAGCAAGAATTAGTAATAATTAGTAATAATTAGTAATAATTATAAATAATTAATAATAATAATAATTAATTAGTAATAATTAGTATTTGTAATAATTATTAATAATTAGTAATAATTTGAAATAATTAGTATTAATTATTAATAATTATTAGAAATTGGTAATAATTAGTTTTAATTATTAATAATTAGCATTAATTAGTATTAATTAGCATTAAATTTTCTTAATTAGTAATAATTTTTATTAATTTGTAATAATTAGTAATAATTAGTAATAATTAGTATTAATTAGTATTAGTTAGTATTAAATAGTTATAATTATTAGTAACTAGTATTAATTAGTATTAATTATTATTAATTATTAATAATTAGTATTAATTAGTAATAATTATTAATAATTAGTATTAATTAGTAATGATTAGTAATTATTAGTAATAATTAGTAATAACTAGAAATAATTAGTAATAATTAGTTATAATTAGTACTTCTTACTATTAATTAGTATTAATTTTTAATAATTATTAATAATTATTAATAATTACTTTTAATTACTAATAATTAGTAATAATTAGTATTAATTAGTAATAATAAGTAATAATTATTAATAATTAGGTATAATTAGTATTAATTTGTCAAAATTAGTAAAAATTAGTAATTATTAGTAATACTTAATAATAATTTGTAACAATTAGTAAAAATTAGTTTTCATTAGTATTAATTAGTATTAATTAGTAGTATTTTGTATAAATTATTAATAATTGGAAATAATTTGTCTTAATTAGTATTAATTAGTAATAATTAAAAATAATTAGTAATAATCTGTATTAATTATTTTTAATTGGTAATAATTAGTATTAATTATTGGAATTTAGTAACAATTAGTGTTATTTAGTAATAATATGTGTTAATTAGTCCCAATTAGTAAAAATTGGTGAAAATTACTAATAATTAGAGGTAATTAGAAATAATTTGGGGTAATTAGTAACAATTATAAAAAATAGTGTTAATTATTATAAAATAGTATACAATTGTAAAAAAATGTAAAAAATAGTAATAATTCGTAATAATTTGTAATAATTGGTAATAATTAGTGATAATTAGTATTAATTATAAATAATTAGTGGTAATTAGTAATAAATAATGATAATTAGTAATAGTTAGTAAAAATTAGCGATAATTAGAAATTTATAATCTATTTTATTACTTTATATTATATTATTTTTAAAATTATTGTTAATTACTAAAACATAGCAATAATTACAAACTACTAATGATAATTTACAAAAAATTAGTGAGACAGGTAGGATGTGACGTGTCTTATTTGGGGCGTCTTATTCGTATATCAAATTATTCAAAAAAAATTATTATTTTTTATATTTTTGAGAAAAATATAGAATAAAAAAGTCAAAAAAATTCTTTGTTACATGAATGCAATTGGATAAATCATCACAAGAATTCAAATGATTTTGGTATAAATCCTGTATATATTGAAGGTGTTGAGAATTTTTTTTATCATTTTCATCATCAAGACCAATTTTTTCAAGAAGGGACAATTAGATGTCCTTGTAAGAAAGGTGATATGAGGAGGTTTGACATAGTTGAAAATGTCTGCGGTTATATATTATGCTTTGGTCTTCGAACATGTTATATTTTTTGGTATCAACATATTGAACATAGTTCCATAGCAGATACTAATAATTTGGTTCCATATCCATCACGATTTGAAATGTTAGTACAAGATGTGTATGGTCCATCTTTTCAACAAACTGAAACTCAGGATGATATTGATTTAACTCTAGAGTTTGAACCATCTCAATTTTATGATTTGTTAAATTCTTTTAAATATGTATTATATCTTGGTTACAAGATAAGAAAAAATTAATGAGTTGCAAAATTTATGGCTATTAAATCAGATAATGGAATATCAAACAAATATTTTGATCAGATATTCTATTTGGTTAAAACATTATTACCTAAAGGAAATATGTTTTCTATAAATTTCTCTGAGAGAAAGATATTAGTTTTAAATTTGGGTCTTGGTTATCATAAGATTCATACATGTTCAAGTGATTACATATTATATTATGGTGGAAATGAGTCATTAGTTATTAGTCCTACATGTCGAAAATAAAGGTACAAAGAGGCTCAATATGGGAATTCTAGATTGATTCTTGTAAAATAGTTGAGGTATTTCCTGCTTACACCTAGATTACAACATTTATTTATATCTCAGAACACATAATAATTGAGTTCATGGAACGAAACCGATATTTCAAGAGATAAAATATTAAATAACCCCACTGATGGTGATTTATAGAAATATTTGACCAAGTACATCCATATTTTACATCATAAGCTCAAAACTTAAGATTGTGTCTTTCTAATAACAATTTCTATCCATTTAGTTCTTAAAATAATCACAATTATTATTGGCCCATCTTTATAAATCAGTACAATTTACGTCCTAGGATATTGTTGAATGATCCATATATTGTTTTGACCTTATTAATTCTAGGACATCCAAAAAAGAATATTGATTTTTATTTATAGCCAATGATTGATAAGTTAAATTTATTGTGGAGTAATTGTATTAGTATATATGATGTTGTGGTAAAAAAATCCTAATGAAAGATGAATTGATGTGGACAATTAGTGACTTCCCAATATATGACATGTTATATGCCTAGAGTTCACATGATCCAAAATCATATCTGTACTATATTATATACAGTTAGACATTTATGCTCATTAATGGAAGAAAACCTTGTTTTTTCAACTGTCATTGTAGATTTCTTCCAACAAATCATCATTTTTAGGGTAACATAATTCATTTCAGAAAATTAAAAATCGAAAGAGATGAACCTCCAATAATGATCTTAGGTATTGATTTAAAATTCATTGTCTCTTCTTTACCTCCCATTACATTTGAACTGACAATAAACCAACTGAAAATTTATGGCTTTGGGAATGGACACAATTGGATAAAACAAATCATTTTTTGCGATCTTTCATATTGGTATGATTTTTTGGTCCATCACATGTTGGATGTCATGCATATTGAGAATAAATCTTTTGATAATATAATACAAATGGCTAATCCATGGATTGAAGTCCATGGCCCCATAATTATTAAATAAAAATTAATAGTACATGAGAGAAAGAGGGAAATGTTCAAATTATGAAAAAACAAACCAAAATAAGAGATAAGAAAATAAACACATAGAAGATATATAATCTCTTTTTATAACCACCCCGACCCCTAGATCCCTGAGTAGATGGATGTCGCCTGTGCCTCCATTGCATTGGTTGTGAAGCCTCCCCCACTGAGATCTCATTAGCCTCCTCATGTCATAGAACATGCATTAAAGTCTCACCTTCCACAGCCTCATAGCGAGGCACGTCATCCACAAAAATTTCTTGGAATCAGCCCTATATAGTAGGAGAAAACACAGTAGTCTCATCAATGTTCAACCCCTTTGATGAACTATCCATAACATCATGTAAATCCCACTTTGTGGACAACACAAACTGCTCCTTGTCCGGTCTCTTGGAAGACCAATCCACCACAACCTGTTCTTTAGCCTTCCCAAACCCATCCACAACCTAATTCATAGCTTTCCCCTAGACCATACTCATTGGAGACCCAATAGCCCCCTCTAGTTTAGGACTCAAAATAGGACCAATATTGACATAATCATCTGAGGAATCATCCACATCCTTCTCCAGAACTAGCCCCTTCAAAGACCCATAACCATATTTCAACATGGGGGAATTTCTCCGATTACTACAACCTGTATTCTCAAGACCTTGGAGGTTAATAAAATATAATTCAAGAGTACTAATGGAAGCTAACATGGATACAAATTCCATTTTAGCTTTACTATGCCCCAACCTAGGGGTCAGTCCTGCAGTAATTTCAGCCCCATGAATGGGTTCTTGTACATCAGCCTTGGCTGGGTTATCCACTATATAAACAGGATACTGGAAAAAAAGGATAAACCAACTCAAGAGCAGTCTCTGGAAACCCAACACTGGACACTAGCACCGCTTCAATAAAAATACCTCATGATTTCTTAGGCCTCACCATCTAAAATCCATTAGCATCAACCAAAATCAACTTGCCCATACCTCGAGAAGAAGCTGCAACAATATAACCTATTTCCAGATTGACTTCTTCTTGAATAGCTTCCTCACAATCTGAGTCATCAGCCATGTCATCCCATGGTTTAGAACTTGCACTATTTGAAAATGTCATATCACAAAAGTTAATGAATTTGTAAGAGGATTATATAGTTTATTAAAAATAGATTATTATTTTATCATTAGATTATATATTTGAGGCTTCTAGATAGTTATGTTTCTAATTTGTCTAGATGTATCATAAATTTTCATTTTACTAGATTAAAAAGTCATTACTATCATGTTATAATGGAAATAACTATACCAATTGTATTTAGAAGTTTTTTAATTATATGATTTTGGATTTTTTAATAGATATCTCATAATTTTTTCAGAGAAATTTCTGCGATGACAACATACTATGATGCACTAATTTGATTGTAAGAATATATGGTTTTAATTTTATGTAAATTGGAAAAATATTCCCACTGAATTTCTTTGATTCAATGGATCATTTTTTATTAAATTTTTTGCATGAGAAATCATTTGAAGGTCCGGTACATTTTTGATGGATGTACCCATTCAAGATATGCATGAAAATTTTTAAGAAAAAGATACCTAACAAAGCATCAGTTGAAGGATCAATTATAGATACTTATTTATAGGAGTAAATTTCTTTCTTCTGATCTCATTATTTTCAATCTAAATATCCATAAAAATAACTAAATAGGACATAATGAGAAAATTTTTGATAATGAAATGAATAATAAATTATCAGTTTTTAATCATCCCAAATATGGATTTGATCAAGTTCATAAAAGATGGATTTCAACTGATGAACATCATAGAGCTCATACATATGTTCTTCTCAAATGTGAGAAAATGACACCATTTGTATTGTGATTTCCTCTATCACATATTATATATTTTTTTGTAAATTAATAATATATTATTTTTAGATTATATGATAATCATATCAATAAATAGTTTCCACAAATTATATCATCTGCTCTTGAAGAACACCAGTAAAATAATTTTTCCTACTGGTTTCAAAAACTGGTAAAGTAAATTTTTTATAATTTAATATATAAAATCAATTTATTACTAGTTATATTAATATTTATTTTCAAATTTTTAGGTATCTCAACACACTGATAAAAGTGATAATACATTATGTTTATTGAGTAACCCGCCATCCAAAATGGTTAAATATTATAGTTCTTATGTGGTGAATGGTTTTCGATTTCATACACATCCATATGGGAAATTAAAAAAAATCAATGAATAGCAGTTCTTTCTTTAGAGGAACTCATCATATAGAAAGTGAAGTTGAATTTTATGATATACTGGAATAAATAATTAAATTGTGTTATCTAGGATATAATTAGGAAATGATGTTTAAATGGCATTTGTTGGATACTAATAGAGACTTTCATGTTCATCCACGCTATGGAATCGTTGATATTAAATATAAAATCCTTATTGCAGTAAATGAACAATTTTTATTAGCTATTCAGGAAAATAAAATTTATTTTGAAAATTATTGTGCAAATTCAAGAGATTTGAATGATTGGTGGAGAATGATCAAAATAAAATATCATGAAAATCAATTTATTGAAGGTGAATGTTGTTCCATATAAGTGAAAGGAATTGAAATTTTTTAAAAGAAAACTCCAAATCCATATTTTTGATAAAGATACATGAATATCAATGTTAAAACCACACAATTATGGGTTGATAGATACGAGGATGTTGTTGATGTAACAAGTGGATTTGAAATAACAAGAGATGATAAAGATAAAACTCCAATTGAAATTGATGATATTGAGGAGGAATATAAAGATATTGACACTGTCATACAAGAAGATGAGGAAAAAGAATAAAAAATTTAATACTAGTTATAGTCATAAGTAATATATATCTATATATAATAATTTTTTAGTTATTTTCTAACAATGGAAATTTCATGTTTTATATGGATGATGAATGTTTATTTGATATATTTTGTGAGTTGGATGAAATTTTACTACCTAATGACGACCCTGATGATACATCATCTGACCCTCATATTTGTGGTGGTATATTGAGGTATCAGAGGGGTCATGGTCTTGTGATATTGATGATTCTTGACCCTATCCTCAAGTGATGTCTATATCTTCAATTTGATCCATACATGCAAAGGTATGTTTCAGTTGTGTATTTTAATTAGTTTTCATTAACTCTAAATAATTTTCACTAATTTATTTATATACTAATTATTTGATTATTTGTTCACTTTGTTAACATCTTTTCCCATATAGTTTTTGGATAGGAAAGTATTATATTGTAGAAATATTTTTCTGGAGCATGGGTTACATGTGATCTGATACCCATTTATGTTCGGCACTACATGTTTGATCATTTGATGGTACATAAATAAATAATAGTTATTTTTAAATTTATTTATTTAATAACTTGATATTAATAATTATTTATAGTGTTTATGGTATTCCATAAAAAACCACATGAGAGAATATATCTGAGAGGCATGGGAGGTAAGTATGTGTGAGAATTTCCATCTGTTTTTCCACAATCTAAGGAGGACAACAATGAGAAAATCCGGAGTCACATATTTTGATCAGTATTTCTGCACCCACCAACCAGATTACATATCATCTCAGGTTTGGGATGGATTATGTTCATAATAGATGAGAGATATTTTTTAGTGTATATCATCATTTTGTTGACATAACTGGGAAAGACAGGAGGTGATGCATCGAGCTGGTAGTCGTAAATTCAGTACACATTGAGAATATATGGTAAGTATTTTTTTAACAATTTATATAACTTTAAATGTAAATTGTTTATTTTATAATCATACAGGCAGTCGAACAACCTGATATTATGGTGTTTGATGTTTATAAGAGGATGTACATCAATCCTCACACTGGAGAGATTAGAGGTGATCACTTGTGTCATATTATGGCCTGTATAATTTCTTTTTTATATTTTAAAATTAACTGAAAATAATATTTTAACAATTGTAATTTTATATTAAAATTTAAGGAATCATATGAGGCCACTATATCTTAGAAATAGGATGAGAGTAAGAATAAGACTAAGGATCAGACCTCTGGTGTATGGGGATTTGATGATGCAGTTTGGATGTAGGCGACTCAGTATTCCTTCGAGAAAGGATGATTTGTTGGTATGAGCTCTTGATTGAAACTTGAGAGTTAATATGGTACCACTATTATATCCTTGGGAAACTCTAGAAGTTATTTTGGATAGTTATAATCATTTGATGCACAATATGAGGAGCAACTATGGGGTGAAGGTGCGCTTATAGAGACCATGTATAGAGAGTAGGAACAGCTCGGTTGACAGCAGCACAAACAAGAGGAGGAGATGTGTCGATGGTAGGAGGAACAAAATGAGTAAATGATGAAATATATATAATGTATGTCTCATGGTTTAGAGATGGATTTTTATCCACCAACTCCTCCAGCTCCTCTAGACGACGCCTATTGATTTCTGTACTTTTTATAATAAACATTAGAATACACAAATTTTTTTCAAAATTTTTTAATACATATACTTACATTTCAATATAGTATGTTGTTTATATTGTTGTGAATATTATGTGTTTTAGTTTTTTACTTATTTATTATTTTTTTATTATTTCTGTATTAATTTATTATTATTTTAATTATTTTCTTTATTATTATTTTTATATTTTTTTAAATATTATGTTTTTTATTACTTTATCATTTTTTTGTTATTTATTTATATTATAATTTTTTTATATTATTGTGAAGATTGTGTTTTTATTAGTTTTTTGTTATTTATATTATTATTTTTTCATATTTTATTATTTTATTTATGATTTTATTAATTTTATTAGTTTTTATTAGTTTTTATTAGTTTTTATTATTTTATTATTTATTATTATTATTATTATTATTTTACTAAATTTTATTAATATAAGTTTTTTATTAATATTAATATTTTTATTGTTAATTTCTTATATTTTATATGTTTTTTTTGATGAGTGGATCATCCTTTTGAAAATAATTATTTGCGACAAGCACATCCACCTATCAGAAAAGGGTTTACCAAAAAAGAGAACTATTTACGATGATCAGTCATAAGAAAAACTTTTTACTATGCTCTTTTCTGCAATAGACCATTTAAAACAAGACCCCATCACAAATAGTCCATCCTTAATACCCCAATTTCCAATTGTGAATGAACTCCCATACTCATCAAATAAGAGGAAGAATGAGTATTCTAAGAGCTCGAATGGTGGAGACCATGGAGGAATGAAGGCTTGATTTCCATCATGTGAGAAATATGGATAAAGAAACCTATGAATGTGTCTAAAAGGAATGGGGAAATACTTTATGTGTGGAAAATAAGGTTATAAAGCAAATAATTTCCAAGGAAAAATGAAGAGTATGATGGAAGGAAATAAATCTCATTATAGTGATCCATTTATACTTTATTGTCTTAAATGTGGAGAACTTGAGAATTATTTGAGTCAATAAAATTTTCTAAAGGTTAACCCATAGTCCAAGAAAGGACCTATGTTGAAATAAAACTGATGATGTATTAATGTATTGGGATTCAAGAATTAAATTGTAGAAGTTTTATTACCAATGGTATTTTGGTTATAAGAATAATGAATCATATAAGTATTGTGTAAACTTTTAGAAGCATGTATTTATTTATTAACATAATGGTTATGGATAACATCATGGGTTATGAGTTTAAGGTTGATCATAAGTTAAAAGTTTTAAACACCTATTTTTAGGTTTTATGTGTTGGGATTATGAAAATATTAAAGATATTTTTGGATTATATATTAGGGAATGCAACCTTTTGGTTTAGTACATGAAAGAGTTATTTGAAGAATAATTACTTTAACATTTTTGGACATAAGATTCCAGTTATTGGAAACTATTAGGGTTTATCTTATATTAGATGTTTTAGTGGTTAGGGGTTATCACAACTTGGGAATTTTATAGGAATTGAATTAATATAGTTTTGGAAAAAGGACAACCCTCATACTTGGTGAGAACCCGTCACATCCGACAAAGGCCCTAGGGCTTGAACCCACAACCAAAGGATGATTCTGTTTAGTGCCTACCACTGGAAAACGCGTTGTTATGGATAATATGATATTGTTCTTAGATAAATTTTTTGATGAATAAATATTAATGATGTACCAGTGTAATTACTGTTGAGGTTTACAGATTAATGTATTATATTGGACAACTTATTCTAACCATATTGGTTTTGCAAAATAGTAAGATACATTTAGAGAGACTTGTCACTCTTTTATGTTTTTATGATCTATTAAAATTGAATTTTAGTGCTTTATGAATACAAAATAATTTTTTTGATATTATTTTTCTTATTGTAAGTGATTAATTACAAATTAATTAAATAACAACCAAAGGATGAAATTGTTCTTATGAAAAAAAACATATCAAATATATTTCCTTACATTCATAGATAGTAAAATAGTTACTCAAATTTAGGAAAATTATCTTTAAGAAAAAAATAATCACATTACCTTTATATTTGATCAATCAAATATTTATTGAAATAATCACATATTTATGGTTTTTATTTCTTTAACATTCAATTGATCATTTACTTTCTTATGATCAATCGCCTCTATCATTATCTATAATTATTTATTCTTTTCTTTAATTTCCATATCATAAATCTCCACCAATTTTATCAGGATTAGAAACCTATTAATTTGTGATTCCATATTATAATTCACCTTCCTTTATATCTTTTTTGGGGGATATTTTATTAACCCTTTTACAATATGGTTTTTCCACAAAATAATTTTCAAATATTAATCCCTTATTTTCTGAGGGAAATACCAATTACAAGGAATAAATTTATTTATGTAGGGGAGAACATAAGACCCTAAAATTATAAAATAATAAAATTATATTCAATAGAGAATGTGACATGCAACAATGATCTTAAAAACCCATAAAATAATTTTTTTTAAATTTATTCTCTTTGATCCTTTCAAAACACGCAACCCTAATTCTAAAAAAACTATAATACACATTAACATTATAAACTAGATGTTAAATTTGAAAGTATGAATATTAATAACTAAATTATAAAAATTATATGGTTTAAAAATTGAAAATAAAATTCATTGGTTATCTATTGATTAGAAATAAAATAAGAATCATTTAATAGAAATAAGAAATGTTTTCTGAAAAATGTGTTTTTTTAAAATATAATTTAGTCATGATTTACACACATAATTTAATATTAATTTTTACCACTATTAGAAAATTTATTTGATAAAAATAAATAAATTTTTTAAATTTTATTATCAAAATTACTTTAAGGTGAATTTGTGTTATATTTCTGAAATGTTTCATTTTTCAATGAATTCTGAAAATACTGATTTTTATTAAATAACCGCCTTTTCATTTAAATAATTTTCAAAGTAAAAATATATTTTAATTTGATTTTAAACAAAAATTGGTTAAATTATATTATCATAAATATAATTTAGGTCATTGGAATCAATATAATTTTTAATTTTTATATTAAATCCTTCCATACTTATTATAATTTTATTCTCGAAACCCAATTTTTCATTGTGTATGTTGGTTTTGTTTTAAATTTAAATTTTCCACTTCTGTGAAATAAATTTGGTTAAATGGATTAAATATTTTGAATAATAAGAATTTTCATTTTCCAATAAGTTCAACTTAAATTTTGACCATAATGAATATTGAAAACATTAAAAATTCATTAGCATGGTTAAGGTAAAAATGGGTTTATCGTGGGTTAAACTAACAAGATAAGGGTTTATATGACCTGAAAACTTATCTAAAATATATTTTATAGACATATTTAGACCTTATTATTTCTAGGAATATATAATAATATATTTTTACCCTTTTTTCATGTGAACAATATGGGTACACCTTTTTCTTTTCAAACATTATAAGTGTGCCACTTACCTCATTTGTAAATGGTCACCCATCTTCTATATTCTTCACAACATCAAAAATTTGTGGTTTAGCCAAGACATAACCAAATAAATTTAAAAATTCCATAAAATCATCTTTTAATAATTTCTTTGGTCATAAATTCATTCCAGGAATAATTTAGGAATAATCCAAAGCAGGTGGTCTGAGAAGAGGTAAAATTCCTAATTATGCATTTTTGTTTTATTTCTTATTCATCTTCCTTAAAATATTCATCATTTGTTTTAATATAATAACACCAGTATATAACATATAATTATATTTTATTATGTTATGTTAATTACCTATATTCATCTCTTATTCCCTCAAATTAGAAATATTAACATTGCTCATCTGTACGATGAACTCCCTCCTTGCAAACTGATGTGACACTTTTTCCACAAACACCTCTCATGGTTGGGTATGATGATGGATCTAAAGTATATATATACATGTGAAATTTATAAAATAATTATATATCTGTAGTAATTATATCAGATATATATATATTACATTCCATTCTGTAGGGGATATTACAACATCACTCGTGTGTACGATGGACTACCGACTCATGAAGCGATTTGATTCTTTTTTCAATAATGATTTACTTGGAAGGTAACAAATAAAAATATAATTAATATATGTAATATAAATTTTACAGTTATGATATTAATGAAAAATTTATCATTTTTATAAGATAATATTACATTTGATTTCTTACCTTTTCACTCACTGAAAGATGGTAGGGTCGTTTGTGTATGTGTGGACTACAACCTTCATGAAGCAATGTGACTCTCTGTTCATCACCAAAACACATGTATGATATATATAATTATATTTAAATAAATAATATGGTATTTATGATATTATTATCATTATGTGAATATAAAATACTACTTACCTTCTTTCCATAATGATCGTTTAAAAATGGAAATGTTACTCATGCGTACGTATGGCATACTATCTCAATGATTGTAACATACTTCATTTATAAAAACTATATTTCCTGATTGGTATTAAAATTATAATTTATGAATAAATATGATAATTTAATCATGATTATTTTTATGTTTATTTTGAAATAATGACATCTTAGACCAATAATTACCCCACCAAAGTCATTTTTGACACATAAGTCAAATATTGTCGAAACACCTGACGTAAACTTAATTGATTAAGTAATTATATATAAAATTGTAATAAGTGAATTAAAGTGAATAATAAACTTGAAAAAGGATCTTAATAATGTAAATAATTATCATAAATTTATTATTCTGGAATATGAAGAATGTATATAATGAGTTGAACTCATGGTTAGGGACTTCGTCTATATTTTTCTTCATTGAGTCATATTATAATGTTATGAACCAAATTTCTTTTTTATAGTGTATATAATGAACCCTTTACATATAATATAATTATTTATTAATAATTTATTTTTTTACTTTTCAAATTTAATTATTTCATCCAAGGGTATTTTACTTAAAAGTTACAAATTGGTAAATAATTTCATAACTAAATTTAATTTCATTAGGTTATATTACTTCTTTGTCATCTTTAATATTTTTTGATTATGTGAATAATGAATTTTGATTATATTATGTTTTATTTCCAATTTTTTACGTTTATTTTCATTGGATTCACATAATTGGTTCATTGATTAATTCTCACTTCAACCTTATGATCATTGCGATGGTTTATTTAAAAATCCCATTCTTATAGAGATTGTTTATTCTTGAATTTTTATTGAAGGAAATTATTTGATCATTTTATAATAAACCCATTTAAGTTTCTTATACTATGGTTATTCATGGTATTTTAAAGAAATAGTAAACTTTATCCACTCTTTAGTTTTTAAAATGACTGAGAAAATATTTTTTAGAAAATCATACTTCATTTATCTCTTCGATTGGAAATCCATTATATTCCAAAAGTATATTTTCTAAAAATGTTTTTAAAAATGTTTTTACTGTTATTCAAAATGATTTAATAAATAAATTATTACACAAGTATGAATATTTTTATAATTTATATAATGAAATCTTTATGTAGTTTTCAAAACAATATCCAATTAGATTTTATTGAAAAAGCAAAAGGAATATTTGTTTTAATCTGTACAAATTATATGGAATTTGATTCCATCATGACCAATAAATGTTTTAAAAATTATTTTATAAGTTTAAAAGTTTATTTTCAAATAAATTTAATTTAATTTCTTTGAACTTTTTATTTTTAAAATTATTTTTATATAAAAATAGATATTTTCCTCCAGAAATTTTTAATGATATTTTTATGGTATTTATTTTAATCAAAGACATCTATACTTAATTGTATTTATGTTAAACTGGGGATATATTGTATTGATATTTTCCTTATTATTTATTTGTATGGTTTATCATCTTTTTGACCAAGGAAATTATTTACATTCAGTTTAATGATTCACTTTTTTTGTTAATAAATTTCCCTTGAAATATTCACTTTATCGGGATAATTAGATATTAAATTTCTAATAAATATATATATTATTTATCATGAATATGTTTATTTATTAATCCATTTCTCATTTTTCAATACAGTGTTCTAGATTGAACGTTATTTTTTTACATGTGGAAATATTGATAAATCTGTATTCTTTAATCAATACATATATTTTATGATAAAGAAATTTATTCATGAATTAAATCAATTATTTGATATAGGAGGAATTATTTGGACATGTATGATGGATGGGGCTTGGAATTGTATATACCCTTAATGAATCAGTAGTCTCATGAGGTGAATATGTATGAAATCATTAAACAAGTTGCTACCTTTATTTTTAAACTTTCTTGTGAAAGGTCTTTAAATTATAGGTATCATATGCCTGAGAATATGGCATCAAATGATTAAGAAGTTCCTTTATTAAGAATTTAGTTATTATAATCCTTTATATTTTCACAATGATATTATCGTTGAATACATTTCATTCATATTTTATTAATTAAATGTAATGTGTGTTTAGTTATTTACCTTTCTATATTAATTATTCCTTATCTTATTATCCATGAGATTTTTTAAAAGATACTATATGCATTTGATTACCAGTTTATTGACTAAATGGACTGTGTTTTAAGTTATTTAACTTGACATATTGATTATAAATTATCTTATTATCCATTATATTTTCACAATGATATTATATTTGGATGCATTTCATTCTCAGTTTATTGACTAAATGGCATGTGTTTTTAGTTATTTACCTTTGTATATTGATTATTACTTATCTTAGCATGACTGTAAAGTTATTTAAATGGAATGTGTGTTGATTTATTTACATTTACATATTGATTATACTTACTGATTCATGATATCTTCCACTATACATAGCCCTTACTAAGCATTTAAGATCATTCATATTTTTTGTTCCTTCCCCAAGAATAAATAAGAAGTACTAAGATTGATATGAAAGGATATTCTAGAGAGAATAATTTTATTTTTTAAAAAAATTATGTTGTAATTTGTGTATTAAAATGTAATATGTAAATGATGTATGTTTCTAGTTTATTGAGACTACTAAACTATTGTTTATTTGGGATGAAATTCCTTATATCTTATGAAAATGTAATAAAGAAAGATAATGGCTATGGGATACTATGACCAAGATCATTACATGAAATGTATTATGGTCATCCTATCCTTAATATCAAGTATCTTATGTGTCCCATTAGACAATATCATTTATCCACAAAAGCATATTCAAGAATACTATCATGGAACAAATAGGTTCTCATTATAATAGGGAACTACTATGACCTTTTAGTATGAAATATATTCATTGAAATAATCACATAAATATTCCATGTAGAGGAATGATCATTATGTGATAAGAAAACATAATTAATAAAACATGTAATCAAGTACTAAGTATGTTGGTTCTATGACACCAATTCAATGAATATAAAAAAAATTAGAATATTGGATTATAATTAATATATTTATATTATTATCTAAATAATATTAGTTTTTTTATCTCATGGTCCTCATTAATTCAAAGGATATACAATCTATAATAAATTGGAGTTATAGATTTATATTATAAAAAAGATATATAATAAATAAAATATTTACACTAATATATCTTTGGATTTACTCAAATGAATAAGTATTTGATTGAGAATATAAAGATAGCATGTTTGAATCTAAGAAAACTCATATATATTTCATTTGTGTATAATATAGATTAACCACCAGGGGTCACTATCAAATATATATAGGGCCACCAAAGCTATTAAAAATAAATATGGATTCCACTAATGAATCTAAGGGTGCACGATGAATCCTTGACATGGTGTTAATTAAAAATGAATTCCAAGAAAGAGAAATTATAAATAAAAATTATATAATGAATAAAATATTGAATTAAATCACATATAAATTTGAAATTCATAGAGATTTAATGTAGTACAAGGAGGTCAGTAATATATAGAATCCATTTCTAATAGAAAGGGAATCTAAACAAACCTCACTTCAATGAATCTAGATTATTGTGATCAATTAGGATATTACTTATCGATTAACACATAGAATGAAATGAAGGCGATTCTCAACCAAAGGGGAATGGATGGAATATGAGTGTCTAAATTGATTGTGGAAGGCAATAAAAAGTTTATGGATTGAGGTGTTGGAAAAAATGAGTGAATAGAATCATAGGATAAAGGGGAAGATATTATCTGGATAGGGATGTGCATGAGGGTGGATATTTTTAGGATTTTATACCCACAGTTTGCGAGAATCATCATTATCAGGTACTATAACCATGATTTTTAATGTCTATGTCAATAGGGGTCCCTAAGAACAAGGCTCACAAAATTTTTGGCTATATTAGTGTGATAAAAACTGCACCTTTTAATAGTCAACCTAGGAATTAAACTCGGTAGAGTGATTCATAACATTGATTTTTAATAAAATTAAATGATATATATAGGAAATAAAAAACATAAAACATGAATGATTTATTAGAATAGTTAATAAACATAAAATTTGTATCCATAATTATTTAGATATAATAATTATTTTTAGCACCTTTTGGGTTTAAAAACTAATCATAAATTTAAAAAATCATAATATCACCAGT
Source organism: Viscum album (assembly GCA_963277665.1). Classification (NCBI taxonomy): domain Eukaryota; kingdom Viridiplantae; phylum Streptophyta; class Magnoliopsida; order Santalales; family Viscaceae; genus Viscum; species Viscum album. The sequence goes on from OY728119.1 coordinate 377,410,211, forward strand.
GTACTCTATGTCTCAGTCCAAAAATATTGCATAAATGATTTTATATTTCCCTTTAATGAGTTATTGATAGAGATCAGCAAAGTATTTTAAGGTATAACATGTGTGTGGACCATTATCTTTAACATAAAACCCGAAACATTATTTTTTCAATTTTTTTACTTCTTTAGAATATTTTCATCATTTGAAAGATTTAGGTTGTTTCTTTCCTTTTTTAAATTTAATTTTTTACTACTAATATAACATCCCACCACAACACCATTAAGGTGAAACACCACATGTAATCAATTGTGATCCCCAGACATTGAAGGCTGTAAACTAGCACCGAATGTATATATTTCTCACTTGGGGATGAAATTTTCATTCTAATGGTCCATCATGATAAAAAACCAAAATTAAAAACACAATAAACATAAACAGTGGAAATAAAAGATAAAAAACCAATAAAGAATAAAATTATATCCTGTGAATTTCCGAATTAAAAATGAATCAAAACAAGGTACTAAATATATCTCAAGTATAGATTTCTTTAATAATACGTGAAATATAATAAGAAAAAAAAAGTATACACAACCCCTCCATATAACTCCAAAATCCTAGAAATTCATCACCATGATGTCACCTGACATCAACTATATTCTATAGAGGTCATTTTACATTAACTGAACTTCCAAGTATATAATATGTACATATAAGAAGTGTGTACATAGAGGGTGTGTAAAATAATCATATTTGAACAACCACAACCCTAAGAATCCCAATGAGTTTAATATGATCATATATAACTTGTGTAATTCTATTAAATGATTTAAAAAAATCATACACAACATGAATTTTAAATATTTATATGTCAAATATGTCACCTAAGAAACTCCAATAACTAAATTGGAAAATGTCAATGAATCTTTGAAGATCAACGAAGTAATATAGTATCCAAATGCATGGATCATGTATATTTTATGCTAAACCCATGGAATAAAGAATGTATCTACTAATTATATGAAATATAAAATAATATGATACCTAACAAAAATCCTAGAAAAAACGAATGGATCTCATAGAATCATAAAATCCCATAGCCTAACCCAAGGCTCTGTAAAAGTTAACTAAACTCATAGAATTTTCATTAAAAAGAGTTATGTCTCAATATCTCTAATACAAGTTTCAAATTCAGTATTACATGATCATATTTATCCCATTTTTTATTCCACTACTATGGTTTACTTATTTTACATTCACACATGTATATACCTAAATCCCACTAACTCTTCCATTATTTTAACTCAAAAATTCCGGCAATTAAAATCCTCTCAAAATTGTATTTTTAAACCCTTAATTACACATTTACCATTTTAATAAAGAATAAACCAGTATCCCCTTTATATTTATCCTTTAAATGTTTTCAAAATATAATTTCATTCAATTATACATCATTCCACAACATACAAAATTAATTATATAATCATCATAACTCATTTCATAATATTTTATAGAAATTTACAAACATATTCAAGTAAAATTATTTATTTTAGAACTTATTTATAAACCAAAAACATGTATTTACCAAATATTTTATCCTATATAATTCAACCAATTTAATACAATGATAATTTGATATTATATCATTGTAAAAAAATTTATAATAAAAATACAACATCAAAACATTAATTTTCAGCATGTAAAACTCATTATTAAATTCATTATTGTTAATATAAAACTCATAATAATATTCAATTAACCACCCAATTTTTTTAATATTTTCATGTCTTAATTAAAATTTCCATCCACGAATCTGAAGAAAAATGTGTGATTAACCCATGGTAATTCATATAAAATCATTATCATTAAGATGAACTTAATTTTTATTAAATTCATCTCACACACATCATTAAAACACACTATTAGTTAAAAAAAAGTATATAAACAATTAATTAAATTTTAAATAAATGACATATGTCACCTACATACTTTTTAGATAAAAATCCATGCTGATGATTAAGGTTTAATTCTCCCTTAGGCATTATATATTCAAAAAAACATCAAACTAGAAGGATAAAATTGAATTAGAAGGTAAAAGTTATCAAGCATTAGTTTTTAATTAAATGAAATGGATGTTGAATATCTTACCATTGAAAGTCCAATAAAACCAATGTATCAAAATCCCAATATGAATTTAAGGTGAAGTCACCAAAGGAATATATAGAGAGGGAGAGAGTTTATAGGGAAGGAATCCCATAATAATTTCTTAAAGAATGATATGATATAATTAAATTCACAAATCCTATGACTATAAAGTTATGAAAATACCCCATTTAAAAAAACATCCGAGAACCCACTAGCTACCCAGTTATTAGTAACCAACCACCAAGTGGAAATCCTAGGTAAATCTAACCCAATTATCACTTATAATAGTTAATCAATACACCGCCACCAGATACTCGGTGGTACCTTCTGCTGTAACAAAGTGATGATCACCTCCATTTCCATGAACTATGACTTCCATTACTCAAAAAATATAAAACTAAGATTTAAATAATAAAATTAAATTAAAACAATAATTTAAATTAAATAAGGTAGCACTTGGAGACCCAAAGTGGTTATGAACTCCTCACTATAGCTATTATTATCCTTAAGAATATTTATTGAACATATATAATGAAAAATTCTAGCCATTGAGACCTTATTTATACTTATTGTTCCCAAGTACCCTTTTATACTCATTCATTTTGTTAAAATACACATAGAAGAGGAACATATTTTCCTTATAATCTCTTATCACCATGATCCATAATACTTATTGGACACTCAATGAAATATACAACTGACTCAAATTCCACATCATCATAGGCACATGAGCTGCATTAGGTATGTATTCCCATAGTTATAATTCATCAAATTCAGTATGCATACCACTATATTTCATAGGTAATTTAGATATATTATCCATGCCTAAAATAGCTTCTATAATCTCAAATGGTCTAAAAAATCTTATACCAATTTCCCTTATTAAATTGTAGACGTCCCAACCAATGTGACCTGAGAAGAACAACATAATATATAATAATAAACTCATTATTTACGTGTATTAGATAAGAATGTAAAGACCCTATTTTTTACATGTAATTTTTTAAATTATATGAGAATATTACCAGTCCAAAAAAATTGACGGCGCATGATTCTGAGGCTAGGTGTGCCAGAAATGAATTTTTGAACTTTTTCTCGAGTATGTTCAGTAAAAACACAATCATAATTTTGTAATTTTTGAACCGATGCTCAGAATTGAAATCTTAGGACACCGTTAAACTTGCAGCACCGATATTCTATTATGGAGACCTTCACCTCGACCACTGTAGGTTGAGGGTGGAAATTAGTTTTCGGACTTTTCAAGGGAGAAATTAAAATAAACATACTTTATTTTATTTTTGAAATTGAAACCTCCCATTTTGAATTTGGTTGTGGGGACCACCCAAACCCCTATTAATATGAAGTTAAACCTTGGAATTCACCCTAGTTAATATAAGGCCCCAGCCTTAAACCTTACTTAATATTGAGTTATTACAAGATTACCCATTGAGGATCTTTTCAGGTTTAGATTTTTAGAGAATTAGATCATAAAACTTGCATTACATTCCATATTTAAACAAAGTGGTTACATAAAATATAGTATTCATTTTTCCCATCAACGAAAACATATTTAAAATAAAACATGGATTCTTTCTTGACACTATCATCATATCATGTACCATTACCTTGACCTGTGAAGAACATTTCAAAAACTTGGGATAAGAATGAAAAGCTCAGTAAGGGTTATAAAAAGTACGAAAAGGAAACATGAGTACATATATACATAAGTATGAAATCATACTTTACCCATAAACCATATGCACTTTAACATACCTCATAAAATCATGAATAAATCATATAAATCACAAGACATAAAGGTAACATGAGGCATTCATAACATTCTTACGTAGGGAGTAACCCTCTTGGTTACGATTGGAATACCCATCACAGTATATTCCCTAAGTCTCTTCGGAGAAACCTTAACTTTTAACCCCTTCACGTTACCCAATGCATTGGAGAGCTATATCAGGCTCACCCGCCCTTAGTTTATCACGGAAACACCCGTCTTCATAACAATGACCAAGAACCATAACATAATCATAGCACATAAATTAAGAATAAAGGAAAGATAACATTCCCACATTGCAATAACAATATAACATTTTAATATATTGAAATAATGAATCCATTCTAAACAACCATTTTCAAAACCATTTAAAACAATTAATAAAGATATTTTTGAATCAAAGTGTCCCATACGAATTTGAATATTTTAACATTCTAAACCATTAATATCCATATAAATAAATCCTTAAAACAATTTTGAAAACATGGATATTAATGAGAAATATTTATAAGATTAAATCATTAAAACATTTAAAACGATATTTTAGTTAAAGGGTTTTTAACAAAATGGGAGAAACTTGAATACAATAATTGAGGAATAAAATTTAATAAAAACTTTATAATATCATGATAATAAAGGGATTCATGATATAATACTCCAAATGATAGTATATACACCATATAATAGTGAACTGGTGCATAACAACAATGAAGTCTCAATAGAAATGTAAAATGAGATGAAATCCCTTATAAAGAAGGTATCCTTAAATTAAGGATAAATCAATCTCATAATTATGTGCGAAAAATATAAATACACCCAATATAAGTGGATATTAAGTGTAAAACAATCAAAGGTAATACACACATATTCAAAGGATGACATATTCAATAACTATAAGTTGAACCCAATGAAATCGAAATTGGGTTAAGAAGTTCCCTTGGTAAAAATTCGACAGCCTAACGACGTCACTTCCAACATCAGAAAATGAGTTGATAAGAGATTAAAAGGGTATCTCATCACTTGTACATAAAATTTACATCAATAAGTATATTGAAGAACATATCCCAACATTACAATATGTAAATTAAAAGAGCCAACAAAAGATGTCTTTTAAAAAGAGGAGGGTGAAAGGTTCCCTTACCGACTTGGGTATCTTTCGAAACATACACCCCATGAAAGAAGTACAATACAGAATTCATGTAAATACTCATAAATGAAATTATATTACACAAAGAGTAGAATACTGGGCAGTACATATTCCACTAAAAGCAAATGGTGTAAAATGTAGCATAAATCTCATGGGAATAAAAGTGAGATGAAAAATCCCTTACGAAAACTCGGCAGTCTGACGACGCCACATAAAACATCAAAAAATGGATTGATGAGATCAAATATGGTCTCTCATAATATTAACATAAAATGTACAGAAATAGTAATATATAATAACATCACCCAACATAACAAAGAGAGGCTTAAATGAAGTGACATAAAATAGAGTACTTAAAAAGAAAGAGAGAGGTTGGATCTCTTACGAAAATTCTGCAGCCTAACGGCGCCACTTAAAAACTTCCAAAATGGATTGATGAGAGAAAATAGGGAGTGTCATAATATGAGCATAAAAAGTACAGTAATATTAATATAAAAGAACATCCCAATCATTAGAAAGACGAGCTTAAAAGGAATTACATAAAAGAGTATACTTAAGAAGAGAGAAAGAGGTAGGATCCCTTACCTCGGGTCCGACTTGACTCGATCGTTCTTTAACCTCCAGAATAATAAACTTGAGTTAATTTCTACTTGCTTAAGAAAATTTTTCAAGTTCATTATTCCTTTTATATCACTTACTACCATTCTAGGAATACTATGTAATTATTTAAGTTAACAATGGTCGTTTTGTAGATCATTGCTACTTGAGTCAAAAATAAACTCTTTATAATTACAAGTTGTTCATGTGGTAAAATATATATTATATCCATAATTATATTCATTATGTAGATATCATATATATCATATATATCCATTATATACATGCATTTATAATATTACATAACATTTTGAGGTAAGAAATGAAATGCACCGTTCATGGAGACGGTAAGCCGTACGTACGCATGAACGCTATTTCCATTTATATTTCTTATTTAATGGAATTAAAACATAATGATACATAATAGTATTATAATTCCAGTATGTTATCATATATAATATTATTAAATCTATCCTTTATACATACCACATATGGTATTAACGAATCAAATCACTTTAAGGGGGCGGTAGTCCGCACTTTCTAAAATGAAGATATCGCGTTTAACAATAATTGAAACCATAAACGTATTCCATAAATGAAAAATAAAGAATCTTAAATAAAACATAAACATATAATATATCATATATAAATATATTGACATCTTAATGGCCACCTTTGAGGGTGTTAAAAGAATATTGAACAATCATCGTTTCGGGAGGCAGAAATTCACCATCCACAGAAACAGTATGTTCTTTAACCATTAGATGTAGTTGTGTCTAATTGTAGATCTAATCCTTCTTATAAAAACATACTAGTATATTGAAGATACTTGAGTTGTTACAAAAGAAATTAATAAGAAGAGTTTATGGGGTTGGAGAAGAAAAATAAAACAAAAGAACACAAGTGAGGACATTACCTTAAAATCAGGTATCTCTCTTTGATTTGAGCTCAAAGGATTCCTTGGGAATACTTCTGCCCAAAGTGAGGATTCTAAGAGTAAGAGAGGGATTTGTAGAGACAAAGTGAGCATGTGTTCTCTGAGACAAAGGCTTGAGAGGTGTGGGTAAGGTGGTAGACGTGGGGCCTTTTATAAGAATAGAGGAGGGGCACTCTTGGAATGTTACAAAAAGTTACTTTATTTTCAAATGTGTTTCGGATTTTAAAGGTCCCAAATTGATTTATTTCTAGTATAAGGTGGTAAGGGTTCGAAATATACTCATAAAATAGGTCTTTGACAAGTGTAAGTTATAGTTTTACGATTATCTTTTCATTTTATTTAAATCGTTTATTAATGAGGTAATTATTGCATCATCATGATGTCATAAATAATTTAATTTATATAATGTCTAAAAATTATAAAAAAAATATCATGATGTAGGAAATATTTTTATCTCTATAATGAATATTTATAGTCAAAAATATGTCTTTTATAACCCCATTTAAAAATTGTTTTAGTAAAACAACTCATGATTGTGACATTTTTATTTTAACTTTAAATAAAAAGTTATTTATGTCATTTTCCAACCAAAGTGGCTTCATGGGGTACCCAAGTTGACCCATGGATTTTCTTGGTCGACCATGACACATACAATGAGGGTAGGACATGTGTCTAGGTCATTTCATATTATTAAAACATTATTTTTTCCTTAAATTACACTAATTACCTCTAATCGCGATTAAAAACTTAAAAGTTACTATTCACCCAAAAAAATATTTTAGTCCCATTGAACCAAATTTTACATCCAAATGACAAACATGTATGTCGGTTATTTGAAATTCAAACCACATAAGTGGTAAGGTTTCATTTAAAGGAAAAATCATTTTTTAAACTACCACTTATTGGTTTCACTATTCATCAAAAATTGAAGTTTTTCAGAAAAATACCAAAAATTCACCCTAAGCTATATTTGATATTCTGAATTCAAAAATGATGTCTATTTTACAAAATTCAAAAAATATAAGTTACATTAATTAATTTAATAATTAATTCCCACTATCAGAGAAAATAGCGTGTTTTTATGAAATAATAAGTATCAAAATATTGACACTAGTTTAAGTCCAATTTCAAGATGAAATTAATTCCAACGACCAATATTTGATTAAATGGTAAAAATATATTCTATTTTCACTTTAAAACCATTTCAAAAGATAATCTAATCATATAAATAAATTAGATTAAAAAGAGGATTTGAATTAAAATACAACATTTTTCACTATTCATTAAAAAAATGAACTTTATCAGAAACATACCAAAAATTTACACAAAGTAAATTTTGATGTCCCAATTCTAAATAAGAGTTTTATTTTGTCATATATAACACATAAAAATGTCAAAAATTGGATTTAAAAGAGGTTCTTCATCAAAAGGCGGTTAATCGACCTTTTAAAGAATATTAGAATGTTTACGCTTAAAATTGGATTCATTCGCATTTTTAATCCTCTAACATTTATTATAAAAATTAAAAAATATTTGACAAACATATATAATCATTTTGCAGATAGTTCTGTTCATTCCCGCCATTACAATGGCTAGGCGTCAACTACAATTTAAAATAATATTATTTTATTATTAGAGTGCAATGTAAGTTTCCCAAGAAACTCGTTGTAGCGTATTGGGTACACCATCGAGCATAGCGTCCCCTTTAAATTTATATTAATATTTTATTCACAAATATGGATAAATGTGAAAATTTCATATTCTTTATTTACCTGGGGTGTTACATCCTTCCCCCCTTTTAGGAATTCCGCCCTCGCAATTTTAAAATTGGGATTGGAAACTTCATTGAAAATCCCACATCGGAACAAGAGTCAGTAAAACAATCACTTTAAAATAAATAAAGATAAGTACAAAGGTCACCAGAGTTAATCCATACTAGGATTTCATGTAGGAAAACATGGATATGGAGGAAAAAACAAAGGGTCATGTTTTGATGGAAAGTGATAGTAAACATGTCTAGGAGAAAGTTAACCATAAGAAAATCAAAAACTTGTGATGGGTAAAACGGTATTCGATTCCCCAGTAGGAAAAGTTCACAGAAAAAATATTTGTTTTAAGTTACTCTTCATTGAGGAATTTATTTTTGAGCTTAACTAAATCATAATGAAACATACTTACTTTTCATGTAGACTTTCAACTTTTCCTAGATTCCTTAATCAAACTCATATTTTCTCCAAAAGACGAGTATTTAGGAAGACTTGTTCACATTAAGAGTACTACAATCAACATCTTGAGAATCACCTAATCCACAAAAGAGAACAATATATTTCCCATATCTTTAGACAAAATCCAAAACCAAAATTTTCAGTATGAGATCAGATAATCCACAAAAGTATAATCCTTTATAAAAAGAAAATCTATTCTTAATCTCCAAAATTTGTCCAAAAAAAAGAAAAAAACCCAAAGTTCAACGAAGACCATTCGATACACAATTGTCCATAAAATTCTTCAAATTAAACCAAACTAAGATTGAAACCCAAATATTTGAATGATTTAATCACATAGTCTTTCAAGGATCAAATTAACTTTTATCTCCAAATAACATCAGTTGCTCTTAAATTCTCATATTGAAAAGTAATTAACCTAATCACATATCCTCAATGATAGGTTAATCATTTCCATAGGTAACCCAAAATAAACTTACTATTGACTCCTAAAATCATCATACTAATAAGAATTAGTCAAACTAACCAGGGATTTCATGTAGTCCAGTGGTAGGCGATAAATACCAGTCGCACTTTGGTTGTGGGTTCGATTCCTGCAGCATTGTCTGACGTGACGGGTTGTCACACGGTCTGCGTGTTGTCCTTTTTTCAAAACTATATAATTCTTAAAACATTCCCCAAAACGAGATAAAATCTTAAAAAATAATCATAACATATTTTAGCATCATGTTTATCTCGTGCCTTTCATTTTCCATCATAAAATATAATAACCCATAATTACCTCAAAAGTAAGGATCATATAAACCCTAATGGTTACCTTTATAATTATTACCTGAACTTCCACATCGATTGGTCATCTCATACATGATGCATTACAGAACATACCAAGGTACAAGTGGTTGATCATGACTCCATGATAGTTGGGTTAGAACAACCATGAGTTTCCTCATTAAATCCCCCGTTTCACCCAGTCTCTTAATCAGAGAACCACCACAGTTTCCTTCAAACCTATTGTCACTTTGGTGCCTGCTAGATCCATCCATTCACTAAAAACAAAAATGACAGTGTGAGTATATCAACAAGATCATCATGTACTAAAGAGGAAGATAAACACTAAGATATACTTACTCATTCACTTTATCTAAAACTACGACCCTTTCTGAAATCCTAACCATTATAGTAATGTCACTTATGCCTAGAGAATACCCTAACCTCTAATGTTATATAAACCGACCTCTGATACCAACTATAAGGCCCCAGCCTTAAACCTTACTTAATCTTGAGTTATTACAATATTACACATTGAGGATATTTTCAGGTTTAGAGTTTTAGAGAATTAGATCATAAAAATTTTATTACATTCTACATTTAAACAAAGTGGTTACATAAAAGATAGTATTCATTTTTCCCATCAACAGAAACATATTTAAAATAAAACATGGATTCTTTCTTGTCACTTCCTTGACACTATCATCATATCATGTACCATTCCCTTGACCGGTGAAAAACATTTAAAAAACTTGGGATGAGTATAAAATGTTCAGTAAGGGTTATAAAAAGTATGGAAAGGAAACATGGGTACATATATACATAAGTATGAAATCATAATTTACCCAAAAAACATATGCACTTTAACATACCACATAAAATCATGAATAAATCATAGAAATCATAAGACATAAAGGTAACTTGAGGAATTCATAACATTCTTACATAGGGAGTAACCCTCTTGGTTACATTTGTAATACCCATCATATTGTATTCCCTAAATCTCTTCGGAGAAACCTTAACGTTTAACCCCTTCGCGTTACCCAATGCATTGGAGAGCTATATCGGGCTCACCCGCCCTTAGTTTATCATGGAACCACCCATCTTCATAACAATGCCCAAGAACCATAACATAATCATAGCACATAACTTAAGCATAAAGGAAAGATAACATTCCCACATTGCAATAACAATATAACATTTTAAGATATTGAAATAATTAATCCATTCTAAACAACCATTTTTAAATCCATTTAAAACATTTAAAAAAATATTTTTGAATCAAAGTGTCCCATAACACTTTGAAGATTTTAAAATTTTAAACCATTAATATCCATATAAATAAATCCTTAAAACCATTTTGAAAACATGGATATTAATGATAAATATTTAGATGATTAAATCATTAAAACATTTAAAACGATATTTTAGTTAAAGAGTTTTTAACAAAATGAGAGACACTTGAATACAATAATTGAGGAATAACATTTAATAAAAACTTTATAATGTCATGATAATAAAGTGATTCATGATATAATATTCCAAATGATAGTATATACACCATAGAAGAGTGAACTGGTTCATAACAACAATGAAGTCTCAATAGAAATGTAAAGTGAGATGAAATCCCTTATAAAGAAGGTATCCTTAAATTAAGGATAAATCAATCTCATAATTATGTGTGACAAATATAAATACACCCAATATAAGTAGATATTAAGTTTAAAACCATCAAAGGTCATACACACATATTCAAAAGATGACATATTCAATAACTACATGTTGAACCCAAAGAAATCAAAATTGGGTTAAGAAGTTCCCTTGGTAAAAATTCGACAGCCTAACGACGTTACTTACAACTTCAGAAAATGAGTTGATAAGAGATTAAAAGGGTATCTCATCACTTGGACATAAAATTTACATCAATAAGGATATATAAGAACATATCCCAACATTACAATATGTAAATTAAAAGACCCAACAAAAGATGTCTTTTAAAAAGAAGAGGGTGAAAGGTTCCCTTGCCGACTTGGGTATCTTTCGAAACATACACCCCATGAAAGAAGGACAATACAAAATTGATTTAAATACTCATAAATGAAATTATATTACACAAATAGTAGAATACTGGGCAGTACATATTCCACTATAAGGAAATGGTGGAAAATGCAGTATAAATCTCACGGGATTAAAAGTGAGATGAAAAATCCCTTACGAAAACTCAGTAGCCTGACGTCGCCACATAAAACTTCCAAAAATGGATTGATGAGATAAAATAGGGTCTCTCATAAAATTAACATAAAATTTAAAGAAATATTAATATAGAATAACATCCCCCAACATAAAAAATAGGATCTTAAAAGAAGTGACATAAAAGAGAGTACTTAAAAAGAAAGAGAGAGGTTGGATCTCTTACAAAAATTCGGCAGCCTAACTTCGCCACTCAAAAATTCCAAAATGGATTGATAATATAAAATAGGGATTATCATCATATGAGAATAAAAATTACAGTAATATTAATATAAAATAACTTCCCAATCATTAGAAAAACGAGCTTAAAAGGAATGACATAAAAGAGTATACTTAAAAAGAGAGAAAGAGGTAGGACCCCTTACCTCGGGTCCGACTTGAATCGATCGTTCTTTAACCTCCTGAATAATAAACTTGAGTTAATTTATAATTTCTTAAGAACCTTTTTCAAGTTCATTATTCCTTTTATATCACTTACTACCATTTTATGAACACTATTTAATTATTTATGTTAATAATGGTCGTTTTGTAGATCATTGATACTTGAGTCAAAAATAAACTCTTTATAATTAAAAGTTGTTCATGTGGTAAAATATATATTATATCCAGAATTATATTCATTATGTAGATATCATATAGATAATATCCATCCATTATATACATGCATTTATAATATTACATAACATTTAGAGGTAAGAAATGAAATGCACCGTTCATAGAGACGGTAAGCCGTACGTACGCATGAACACTACTTCCATTTCTATTTCTTGTTTAATGGAATTAAAACATAATGATACATAATAGTATTATAATTCCAGTATGGTATCATATATAATATAATTAAATCTATCCTTTATACATACCACATATGGTATTAACGAATCAAATCACTTTGAGTGGGCGGTAGTCCGCACTTCCTAAAATGAAGATATCGCGCTTAACCATAATGGAACCCATAAAGGTATGACATAAATGAAAATTACAGAAGCTTAAGTAAAACATAAACATATAATATATCATATATAAATATAGTGACATCTTAATGGCCACCTTTTAGGGTGTTAAAAGAATATTGATCAATCATCGTTTCGTGAGGCAGAAATTCACCATCCACAGAAACAGTTTGTTCTTTAACCATTAGATGTAGTTGTGTGTAAGTGTAGATCTAATACATATTATAAAAACATCCTAGTTTATTTAATATACTGGATTTGTTACAGAATAAATGAATAAAAAGTGATTAGGGGGTTGGAGAAGCAAAATAAAACAAAAGAACACAAGTGAAGATATTACCTTAAAATCGAGTATCTCTCTTTGATTTGAGCTCAAAGGCTTCCTTGGGAAGACTTCTGCCCAAAGTGAGGATTATAGGAGTAATAGAGGGATTTGGAGAGACAAAATGAGTATGGGTTGGCCAAGACAAAGGCCTTAGATGTGTGGGTAAGGTGGTAGAGGTGGGGGCCTTTTATAAGAGGAGAGGAGGGGCACTCTTGGAAAGTTACAAAATGTTACTTTATTTTCAAATGAGTGTCGGATTTTAAAGGTCCCAAATTGATTTATTTAGAGGATAAGGTGGTAAGGGTTCGAAATATACTCATCCAATAGGTATTTGACAAGTGTAAGTTATAGTTTTAACATTATCTTTTCATTTTATTTAAATCCTTTATTAATGAAGTTATCGCTGCATCATCATGATGTCACAAATAATTTAATTTATTTAATGTATAAAAATTATAAAAAAAATATCATGATGTAGGAAATAATTTTATCTTTCTAATTAATATTTATAGTAAAAAAATATGACATGTATAACCCCATTTAATTTTTTTTTAGTAAAACAACTCATGCTTGTGACATTTTTATTTTAACTTTAAATTAAAAGTTATTTATGTCATTTTCCAACCAAAGTGGCTCCATGGGGTCCAAAAGTTAACCCATGGATTGTATTGGTCGGCCAATACACATCCAATGAGGGTAGGACATGTTTCTAGGTCATTTCATATTATTAAAACATTATTTTTTCCTTAAATTACATTAATTACCTCTAATCGCGATTAAAAACTTAAAATTTACTATCACCAAAAAATTATTTTAATACCATTGAACCAAATTTTACATAATAATGACAACCATGTATGTAGGATTTTTGAAATTTAAATCATAGAAGTGGTAAAGTTTCATTTAAACGAAAAATCAGTTTTTAAACTACCACTTAGTGGTTTCACTATTCATCAAAAATTGAAGTTTTTCATAAAAATACCAAAAATTCACCCTAAGCTATATTGGATATTCCGAATTCAAAAATGATGTCTATTTTAAAAAATTCAAAACATATAAGTTACATTAATTAATTTAATAATTAATTCCCTCTATCAAAGAAAATAACGTGTTTTTATGAAACAATAAGTATCAAAAGATTGACACTAGTTTAAGTCCAATTTCAAGATGAAATTGATTACAATGACCACTATTGGATTAAATGGTAAAAATATATTCTATTTTCAATTTAAAATCAATTCAAAATATAATCTAATAATATAAATAAATTATATTAAAAAGAGGTTTTGAATTAAAATACAACATTTTTCACTATTCATTAAAAAAATGAAATTTATCGGAAAAATACCAAAAAATTACACAAAGTAAATTTTGATGTCCCGATTCTAAAGAAGAATTTTATTTTGTCAAATATAACACATAAAATTGTCAAAAAGTGTATTTAAAAGAGGTTCTTCATCAAAAGTAGGTTAATCGACCTTTTAAAGAATATTAGAATGTTTACGCTTAAAATTGGATTCATTCACATTTTTAATCCTCTAACATTTATTGTAAAAAGTAATAAATATTTCACAAACATATGTAATCATTTTGTAGTTAGTTCTGTTCATTCCCGCCATTACAACAGCTAGGCATTAACTACAATTTAAAATAATATTATTTTATTATTAGAGTGCAACGTAAGATTCCCAAGAAACTCGTTGTGGCGTATTGGGTACGCCATCGAGAATAGCATCCCCTTTAAAGTTATATTAATATTTTATTCACAAATATGGATAAATGTGAAAATTTCATATTCTTTATTTACCTGGGGTGTTATAGTTAATGTGCCAACTTCAATTCAATTTATTTTCCAACCCTCTTTGTTTCATTAACAAACATAATCTTATTAATTTGGCACCACAACTTTCATGAGAGAAATCATTGGGAAAGGAAATGAGAGCTTGGGAGAACATTTGGAGAAATATCCTCTGATGAAGAATGACTTCCAAACGTGGAACGAGGAACCAACTTCGAAAGCGTCTTTCTTGAGGGACGAACGCCGGTGTCCCATTCATCGACTTCATCTTTTACCTCGCGACATCTCCAATGGATGTCAAGGTAGGGGATTTAATTTGAAATATGATTTAATTTATTTGATAATTATTCATATTCTAGATTCACAACACCAATGACCAAACTAACATGGCCATCATCCTGCACATACACCTTCCCCTTTATCTTTTGTTCATCACGCATTATTCATGCGTTTATCAATAACAAATATTTAACAGTGATGAAAACACAATGTTATTTATCCGCAATGTATGGAAGTGGAGCCCTTGACCTGAGGATTAGAAATATGTGGTCGTTATGTTTTTTGGGCTTAGAATGAAGATGAAGTGAACTGCAGAAGAGGAGGGAGGCCGACACACTGGCCGACCACATGACAGAGCGGTGGAGCACGTCCACTCCACCGGTGGAGAAGGAGGCCATGGCGGAGGCCGAAGGGCGGCTGACACCAGGCTGACAACGGAGGATAGCAGCACCATCGTGCCACTGGGAGGAGGAGGACCGTCCGGCGAACCAGTCGGTTGTGGAACACCAAGTGGGACCCTCTATGGCGTGTCCTGATTCCAGAAAACAAAGGGCCCTTTGGCCGTTTGGGTGAACTGGGAGGCGCCTACCTCCCAGGCGTTGGCTAGGGTAGACCCGGCGAAGACAGTCCACCTGACCACGGGCCGCGCCAACAGGCTGCGCCCTACGGGCCGCGCCACCTGGCCGTGCCCAGTAGGGCGGGTCAGGCCACCCCTTTGGTGGAGAATAGATGGAATATGAGTGTCTAAATTGATTATGGAAGGAAATAAAAAGTTTATGGATTGGGGTGTTGGAAGAAATGAGTGAATAGAATCATAGGATAAGGGGGAAGATATTATCTGTATAGGGAAGTGCATGAGGGTGGATATTTTTAGGATTCTATACCCACAGTTTGCGAGAATCATGGTTATCAGGTACTATAACCATTATTTTAAAGTCTATGTCAATAGGGGTCCCTAAGCACAAGGTTCACAAAATTTTTGGCTATATTAGTGTGATAAAAACTACACCTTTTAATAGTCAACCTAGGAATTAATCTTGGTAGAGTGATTTATAAAATTGATTTCTAATAAAATTAAATTATATATATAAGAAATAAAAAACATAAAACATGAATTATTTATTAGAATATTTAAAAAAAATAAATTTTTTTCCATAATTATTTAGATATAATAATTATTTTGAGCACCTTTGGGGTTTAAAAACTAATCATAAATTTAAAAATCATAATATCACCACTGTACTCTATGTCTCAGTCCAAAAATATTGCATCAATGATTTTATCTTTCCCTTTAATGAATTATTGATAGAGATCAGCAATGTATTTTAAGGTATAACATGAGTGGGGCCCATTTTCTTTAACATAAAACCAGAAACAATGTTTTTTCAATTTTGTTTACTTCATTAGAATATTTTCATCATTTGAATGATTTAGGTTTTTTTTTTCATTTTTAAATTTAATTTTTTACTACTAATATAACATCCCACCACAACACCATTAAGGTGAAACACCACATGTAATCAATTGTTCTCTCTAGTCATTGAAGGCTGTAAACTAGAACCGAATGTATATATTTCTCACTTGGGGATGAAATTTTCTTCTAATGGTCCATCATGATAAAAAACCTAAATTAAAAACTCAATAAACATAAACTGGGGAAATAAAAGATAAAAAAACAATAAAGAATAAAATTATATCCCGTGAATTTCCGAATTAAAAATGCATCAAAACAAGGTACTAAATATATCTCAAGTATAGATGTCTTGAATAATACATGAAATATAATAAGAAAAATAAAAACATACACAAACCCTTCATATAACTCCAAAATCCTAGAAAGTCATCAACGTGATGTCACCTGAAATCAACTATATTATATAGAGGTCATTTTACATTAATTGAAATTCCAAGTATATAATATGTACATATAAGAAGTGTGTACATAGAGGGTATGTAAAATAATCATAGTTGAACAACCACAACCCCAAGAATCCCAATGAGTTTAATATGATCATATATAACTAGTGTAATTCTATTAAATGATTTAAAAAAATCATACACAACATGAATTTTAAATATCTATGTGTCAAATATGTCACCTAAGAAACTCAAATACCTAAATTTGAAAATGTCAATGAATCTCTGAAGATCAACCAAGGAATATAGTATCCAAATTCATGGATCATGTATATTTTATGCTACACCAATGGAATAAAGAATGTATCTGATAATTATATGAAATATAAAATAATATGATACCTATCAAAAATCCTAGAAAAAACGAATGGATCTCATTAAATCATAAAATTCCATAGCCTAACCCAAGGCTCTATAAAAGTTAACCAAACTCATAGAATTTTTATAAAAAAGAGTTATGTCTCAATATCTCTAATACAAGTTTCAAATTCTGTATTACATGATCATATTTATCCCAATTGTTATTCCACTAAAATGGTTTATTTATTTTACATTCACACATGTAAATACCTAAATCCCACTAACTCTTCCATTATTTTAACTCAAAATTTTTTGCAATTAAAATCCTCTCAAAATTGTCTTTTTAAACCCTTAATTACACATTTCCCATTTTGATAAATAATAACCCAGTATCCCCTTTATATTTATCATTTAAATGTTTTCAAAATATAATTTCATTAAATTATACATCATTCCACAACATACAAAATTAATTATATAATCATCATAACTCATTTCATAATATTTTATAGAAAATTAAATATATATTCAAGTAAAATTATTTATTTTAGAACTTATTTATAAACCAAAAACATGTATTTACCAAAAATATTATTCTATATACTTCACCCAATTTCAGAAAATGATAATTTGATATTATATCATTATAAAAAACATTTATAATTAAAATACAACATCAAAACATTTTTTTCAGCATGTAAAACTCAATATTAAATTCATTTAAGTTAATATAAAACTCATAATCATATTCAATTAATCACCCTATTTTTGGAATATTTTCATGTCTTAATTAAAATTTCCATCCATGAAACACCAGAAAAATGTGTGATTAACCAATGGTATCTCATATAAAATCATTATCATTAAGTTGAACTTAATTTTTATTTCATTAATCTCCCACACATCATTAAAACACACTATTAGTTAAAAAAAATTTATAAACACTTAATTAAATTTTAAATAAATGACATATGTCACCTACCTACTTTTTAGAGAAAAATCCATGCTGATGATTAAGGTATAATTCTCCCTTAGGCATTATATATTCAAAAAAACAACATCAAACTAGAAGGATAAAATTGAATTAGAAGGTAAAAGTTATCAAACATTATTTTTTTAATTAAATGAAAATGATGTTGAAGATATTACCATTGAAAGCACAACAAAACCAATATATCAAAATCCCAATATGAATTTAAGGCGAAGTCACCAAAGGAATATATAGAGAGGGAGAGAGTTTATAGGGAAGGAATCCCATAATAATTTCTTAAAGAATGATAAGATATAATTAAATTCACAAATCTTATGACTATAATGTTATGAAAATACCCCATTTAAAAAAACCATTCGAGAACCCACTAGCTACCTAGTTATTAGTAACCAACAACCACATTGAAATCCTCGGTTAATCTAACCCCATTATCACTTATAACAGTTAATCAATACACCGCCACCAGGTACCCGGTGGTACCTTCTGCTATAATAAAGCGATGATCACATCCATTTCCATGCACTATGACTTCCATTACTCAAAAAATATAAAATTAACATTTAAATAATAAAATTAAAAGAAAAAAGTAATTTAAATTAAAAAAGGTAGCACTTGGAGACCCAAAGTGGTTATGAACTCCTCACTATAGCTATTATTATGCTTAAGAATATTTATTGAACATATATAATGAAAAATTATAGCCATTGAGACCTTATTTCTACTTATTGTTCCCAAGTATCCTTTTATACTTATTCTTGTTGTTAAAATACACATAGAAGAGGAACATATTTTCCTTATACTCTCTTATCACCATGATCCATAATACTTATTGGCCACTCAATGAAATATACAAGTGACTCAAATTCCACATCATCATAGGCACATGAGATGGATTAGGTATGTATTCCCGTAGTTATAATTCATCAAATTCAGTATGCATCCTACTATATTTCATAGATAATTTAGATATATTATCCATGCCTAAAATATCCTCTATAATCTCAAATGGTCTAAAAAATATTATTCCAATTTCCCTTATTCAATTATAGATGTCCCAACCAATGTGACATGAGAAGAACAACATAATATATAATAATAAACTCAATATTTACGTGTATTAGATAAGAATGTAAAGAACCAATTTTTTCCATGTAATTATTTAAATTATATGAGAATATTACCAGTCCAAAAAAATTGACGGCGCATGATTCTGAGGCTAGTTGTGCCAAAAATGAATTTTTGAACTTTTTTTCGGGTATGTTCAGTAAAAACACGAGCGGAATTTTGTAAATTTTGAACCGATGATCAGAATTGAAATCTTTGGACACCGTTAAACTTGCCGCACCTATATTCGTTTATGGAGACCTTCACCTCGAACACTGTAGGTTGAGGGTGGAAATTAGTTTTCAGAATTTTCATGGGAGAAATTAAAATAAACATTTTTTATTTTATTTTTGAAATTGAAACCTCCCATTTTGAATTTAGTGGTGGGTACCACCCAAACCCCTATTAATATGAAGTTAACCCGAGGAATTCCCCCTAGTTAATGTGCCAACTTCAATTCAATTTATTTTCCAACTCTCTTTGTTTCATTAACAAACTTAATCTTATTAATTTGGCACCACACCTTTCATTAGAGAAATCATTCGGAAAGGAAATGAGAGCTTGGGAGAAACTTTGGAGAAATATCTTCTGATGAAGAATGACTTCAAAACCAGGAACGAGGAACCAAATTCGAAAGCGTCTTTCTAGAGGGATGAACGCCAGTGTCCCATTCATCGACTTCATCTTCTACCTCGCGACATCTCCAATGAACGTCAAGGTAGGGGATATAATTTGAAATATGATTGAATTTATTTGATAATTCTTCATATTCTAGATTCACAACAATGATGACCAAACTAACATGGCCATCATCTCGCAGATACACCTTGCCCCTTTATATTTTGTTCATCGTGCATTATTCATGCGTTTATCAATACCTAATATTTAACAGTGATGAAAACACAATGTTATTTATACGCAATGTATGGACGTGGAGCCCTTGACCCGAGGATTACGAATTTGTGGTCGTTATGTTTTTTGGGCTTAGAATGGAGATGATGTGAACTGCAGAAGAGAAGGGAGGCCGACACACTGGCCGACCGCAAGGCAGAGCGGTGGAGCACGTCCACTCCACCGGTGGAGAAGGAGGACATGGAGGAGGCCGAAGGGCGGATGACACCAGGCCGACGATGGAGGATAGAAGCACCATCATGCCACTGGGAGGAGGAGGACCGCCCGACAAACCAGTCATCTGTGGAACACCAAGCGGGAACCTCTCTGGCGTGTCCTGATTCCAAAAAACAAAGGGCCCTTTTGCCGTTTGGGTGAACTGGGAGGCGCCTAGCTACCAGGCGTTGGCTAGGGCAGACCCGGAGACGATGGTCCACCTGACCGCGGGCCATGACAAGAGGCCGCGCCCTATGGGCCCCACCCTACGGGGCTGTGCCACCTAGTCGTGCCCAGTAGGGCGGGTCAGTCTGCCCCCCTTTGCAGGCTGGGTTGGGCCGTCTCCTTCACAGGCTATGTCGGACATGGCCCAGTGGGCTGGGCCCGTTGAGGTCCAGGCCAACCGGACCAGACTCAGGGCCCATTTGTACCCAATTTCACCTTTTTGGCCATAACTTGTGTTTTGGGAATCTAATTGATGAATCATCTATGACGCCAAAATCATTTGATCGAGATATTCCTTTTGGTATACTCCACTTGGGTTTTGGATAAAGTTGGAGCATGACCGGGTTGGATCGAACCTGAATTCAACCGAGCCCTCAGAGCGGAAACACTAATAACGTACAGATTGGGCATTCGATTGACGTGTTGTCTATTGTGTTGGGTCCCTTATGATGTGATGGAACTTTGGGATAATTCTTTGTGGAAGTTCATGGTGGTTGAGGTATGACCGATTTATTGAGAAGTGGTTCTCCCAAGCATGTTATGAGTGGGAATCCAGTGGCTGGCAGTGAGGCAGAGGTTGGAGACAGGTCGTACGAAGGTTAGTACTGATCGATCCTGTGTGGGTCAGCACCAATCCTTTGTGGGTTAGATCCTGTCTGGGTCAGTACTCAGCGATCCAATGGGGGTCAGCACATACCGATTTTGTGTGGGTCAGATGCTGTGTGGGTCAGTGCATACTGATCTTGTGTGCGTCAGATCCTGTGTGGGTCATTGTGAGGGTTATTACCTATCGACTCTAGGAGGGTCGGATCCTGTATGGGTCAATGTGGGGGTTAGTACCTGTCGATCCTGTGTGGGTCAGACTCCGTACGGTCAAAAATAGTGCCTCTTGACAGAATGAGATGATTCAGCTTCATGACTAATCATCTATACATCTATACTTCACTGAAAACCTGGTTTGAGCTGAGACTTTTTTTGAACTATGTCTTTTACCTGTGTGGTACTTTTATCTTCATGGTGTTACTTGTGTGGTACTTTTACCATTGTGGTGTTACCTTTTTGATATTTCCCCCTCATGTATGAGGTGATTATATCTTGATAACTTATGTATATATATGGGCGTATACCTAAGTGGAGTTGATGTCTTGCTTTGTGGTTTATTTTTTGTGGATTTTGAGAGACCTTTGGGGGTCTTGGGGTCCCTACTGAGTATTGTTATACTCACCCCTGCACGGGCTCTACCCTCACCTTACTATGTCTTGTGCAGACAACGGACAATGCTGACCGAGGAAGAGGGTACAACGATTGGAGGCTGCTCAGAGGTGGGCATTAGATGAGGCATACTACATAGAAGACTGTTCAAGAGCATTCCCCACCCTTCATGTAGGATCCTTGATGGGTGTTCAAAGGAGTTGTTTCCAGTTTTACTTGTATTTTCTGGTTTTACTCATACTTTTCAGTTGGGATTTTTTTCTGACCCCTTTACTTTCTGTATACACCATGTCTACTATAATGTTTAATTTGTTCTTATATCTTGCTGTGTGTTTGGTTTGTGTGAGTTTATAGGTTATAAAGGCAATGACTTCCCATTTTAGGGAATACGCCTTTATGTGCTAGTCTCCAGCCCCAGGCCTATGGAAGGCGGGCTTGGGGTAGTCACGACACGGGCCCCGGGGGACTGGTCGTTAAAAATTAGTATCATAGGAGTTCAGTTCTACTGAAGAAATATAACTCTAATATTTTCTATGTGGCAATAGTGTTAAGTGTGATGAGTGTGGAATTCAATTCCGGGTGTCCAGTGTTGGTGGGGTGTCCGACATATCAATATACCAGGACGTTGACTTCTAGTTTCTAAATCAATGCCAGAAAACACTAATTGAGTGTGTGTTTTTGAAATGTTTCCTTTTTGAAATCATTGAGTCGGCTCACTAGGTATAACTTAATGACCATGATGCACCTGTTTCTTTCGGGATTCCTCCAAGCAGACAGCCAGCCAGGGTCCCAGTTATAGTACGTGATGCCAACCCACTGAGCAATGAGGTTTCGGTGCAGGGCCCCCTTATGGAATTTGTACAATCGTGTGGTGTACCAGCTGCACCACTACCCATTGGGAAGTCTATTCCACCAGCCCCAGTAGCAGAGGGTGCACAACACTTGAGCGTGTTGCATGAGTTCCAGCGCTAGAGGTCACTAAGGTTCCGGGGCGAGATAGATCCACAGGCGGCTGCGGACTGGCTGGAGGCCGTGATTAGTGTTTTTCGACTGGTAGGGACACGAGCTGATCTCATGGTGATCCTTACTGCCAGTCTTCTCTAGGCAGTAGAGAGGAGATGGTGGAGCTTGATACTCCAGGTTCATGAAGATGTTACTCTCGTCTGGGCGGACTTTGAGATCCTTTTAGGGTAGAGTGTGTCCCAGTGACCCTATGCTCAGTGCGTATACATGAGCTTCTCCACTTGTAGTAGGGTAGCATGAACGTGGATAAGTATTCAGCGAGGTTCACCAACCTATCGCGCTACTCCACTGACATGGTGTGGGTCCATTTCTTCAGGGTTTGGACCATTGAGTAGGGGCTCAGATGGTAGATTAGAGCTTCGATGGTTTCTCTCAGTATCCCTACACAGGTGGGGGTGTTATAGCGAGCACTCTTAGTGGAGAGCTTCCATGCTGAGTAGTCACTAGAAGCATGACCCACCACCGGACGAAACATAGAAGTTTCATTGGAAGGTGCCAATAGACAAATGATGTAGAGGTCCAAGAGGACCAGACTTACAGGTAGACGACCACAGGATATAGGGTCGGTGGTGCGAGGCTCTTGAGATAGAGAAGGACAGGCGAGGGACATACAATGTTACTCGTGTGAAGGGTGGAGTCACATGGCCTGTGACTGCCCGACCCGCCATACAGATGAGTAGTAGATGGTTGAAGGACTGCCTGGGAAGAGGGTAAGATTTGATGGGGAGGTCTGTAGGCAGGAGGTGGACGTTGTAGAGGAGTAGGCCGTGTAGAAGGCGGTGGGCGGTGATTCATAGGTTCTACCACCACCACCTCTAGGTGGTCCACCCCGACCACAGGGAGCAGGTGGACAGGGGAGAGCTCAGCTCCTGGCAGTGGAGTTTTATGACCCTAGTGCTCTGGAGATTATATGAGGTATAATCTACGTCTACTCCACCTTAGGTTCTATACTTATAGACATAGGTACAAGTCATTCTTTTATTTCCACGACCATCGTTCGGATCTCGGAGATACTGGTGGAGTTGTTGGCTTGATCCTTATGGCTAAAGACTCCTATAGGAGAAGATTTTATGATTACAAACTGGTGTCGGCTGTGTGAGCTTACTCAAGGAGGCAAGAGATATAGTTGGGATCTTCTAGTAGCGGTGTTGAGGCCTTACGACGTCATCTTGGGTATGGACTGGTTATGTAGAGTCCATGCTTAAATTGACTGTATTAGGTGCAAAGTGCGGTGTGTTTGCATGGATGGGACCAGTTTTAGCTTCACCAGCGATAAGGTAACCTTTACAGCACAAGATGGACTTACCCAGAGGAGGGTGCAGTCGATCACACATCAGTTGGATATGCTTACCCTCAAAGAAGTTGATGTTGAGAGTCCGAGCTATCCTATAGTGGGGGACCACTACACTGATGTTTTCCCTGATGATGTTCCACGTCTACCTCCCCACCGAGAGGTGGACTTTTACATCGACTTGTACACCGAGATGACACTAATATCTACCCTAGAATATCATATGGATCTCAGAGAGCTTCGAGAGCTGCGATTACAGCTGGAGGACTTGTAGAGTAACGGGTTCATTAGGCTGAGTGTTTTTCCTTGGGCAGCCCCGATTTTGTTCGCTAAGAAGGTGGATGGGAGTTTGAGACTCTGTGTGGACTATCGGTGCCTGAACCAGGTGACCATGAAGAACATGTACCCACTTCCGAGAGTTGACGATATTTTTGATCATCTAAAGGGAGCATGATGGTTTTCGAAGATAGACCTCAGATCAGGCTATCAGCAGCTCAGGGTATGAGACGATGATGTGCAGAAGATGTCCTTCAGATGTTGATATGGACATTATGAGTTCTTGGTTATGCCATTCGGCATGAACAACTTCCCAGAAATGTTTATGGGACTCATGAACAGGAACTTCCAGCCATACCATGATGAATTTATGGTAGTCTTCATCAACGATATCTTGATATACCCACCTATAGAGGAGGAGCATGCATATCATCTGCAGATAGTTTTGGACACACTCCAAGAGCACCAGATTTATGGTAAGCTCTCAAAGTACCAATTATGGATCTGAGAGGTTCAATTCTTGGGACATGTTATCTCGAAGGCTGGAGTTGCGGTGGATCTAGCGAAGATCGTGGTTGTTCTTGATTGGGAGCCACCCAAGAGTGTGACGGAGGTGCAGAGTTTTCTGGGTCTGGACAAGTAATACAAGAGGTTTGTGCCTGACTTTTCCAGGGTTACGGAACCCTTATCAGCATTAACGAATAAGAGGCAACCCTTCATGTGGTCGGAGTGATGTTATCAGAGCTTCCATGAGCTGAGTCAGAGACTGACCAGTGCCCCCATCTTGAGGATACTGGAAGAGGGCGTTGGATACGTAGTCTAATGCAATGCATTAGGGACCAGACACATATGTGTCTTGATACATGAGCGATTAGTGATCACGTATGGTTCTCGACAGCTGAGGCAGCATGAAAAAAACTATTCTACCCCTAACCTGATGTTAGTAGTAGTGGTATTCACCGAGCGAATGTTTTATTGTTTACTCTAATCATAAGAGTATCCAGTATATCATCTCTCATAAGGACCTAAACCCAAGACATTAGTGTTGTCTTGAGTTCCTCTCGGACTATGACTTCGAGATAGTCTATACTCCTGGGAAGGGGAATATAGAAGCAGATGCACTCATAAGGAGATCTGGTATATAGTTGATGAGTGAGGTGATAGAGAAGTTAGCCTCTTTGCAGATATCCTACATGGATCGAGATGGAGCATTTTATCATTAGTCTTTGACAGTCACTCCCCCACTCCTTCAGCAAGTTAGGGAGGCACAACTTGGGGAAACTAACTACAAGGCTTGATGTGCTCAGATATTAATGGGATAGGCACCTGATGGATTTTTTGAAGGTGGGTAGAAAGTCATCCTATTCAAAGGAATTACTATGGTACTGGTGGCACTATGGAAGGAAGTGTTGAAGGAGTTCCATATGTCCCCTCTAGTGGTACATCCAGGAGTGGAAAAGATGTACCAGGAACTTCGACATCAGTACTGGTGGCTGTGAATGAAGAAAGAAGTTGTAGAATTTGTCTCAAGGTTCCTCACTTGTCTGCAAGTGAAGGCAGAGCATCAGGTTCCAGCAGGCTTAGTTCATCCATTAGAGGTTTTATAGTGGAAGTGGGATGGAATTTACACGGGTTTCGTGACATGAATTCTACACACGGCTAGGAGTATTGATTCTATCTGGGTGATCGTTGACCAACTCACCAAGTGGGTCCACTTCTTATCTATCATAGAGTAGGGATCAGTAGAGATCCCGGGACACCTCTACGTACAAGAGATTATGAGGCTTCATGGAGTACCATCTACGATTGTCTCCGATCGTGATGCCCATTTCACTTCCCATCTATGGAAGGGGTTTTAGGATTCATTCGGGACACAACATCGATTGATCACGGCCTCCCATCCTTAGATGGATAGTTAGACAAAGCAGACAATTCCGACCCTCGAGGAAATGCTACATGCTTTCATCCTGATTTTTTCTGCAGCTGGGAGGATCACTTTCCCTTAGTAGAGTTTTCATACAACAACAGTTATCACTCCACTATTGGTATGACACCATTTGAGGCATTGTACGACCGACCTTGTAGATCACCTATGTGCTAGACAGACCCAGGGGAGTCTGCACTCATGGGGCTAGAGATGTATGAGCTACCACGAAGAAAGTGTAGATCATCTAGGAGTGGATGAAGATTGCACAAAGCAGTCAGAAATATCACGCTAATTGGAGACAGAGACCTCTGGAGTTTGAGGATGGTGACCATGTCTTTCTACGGGTCTCACCTCGATGAGGTTTGTGGATATTTGTCCAGGGTATCATGTTATCTCTGAGGTTCATCAGACCCTTTGAGGTCCTTATTAGAGTTGGCGAGGTGGTATACTGCCTAGCCCTTCCACCGCAGATGGATATGGTGCACGACGTCTTCCACGTATCCCAGCTGAGGAGATACGTGCATGAACCATCACATGTCATCAACCACATCGAGCTGGACATCTATGATGGGGCGACATTTTCAGAGGTTCTAGTAGAGATTGAGGATTGATAGAAGAGAGTCCGTTGTGCGTGGTCGATACCTTTGGTGTGTGTTTTTTGGTAGCACATAAACCTCCAGGAGAGAACATGGGAGTGGGAGGCTTAGATTCTTGCTTAGTACCCCCACTTGTTTCCCTAGTTTGTGTTGTGGCTTTCAAGGAAGCAAATCCATGAGGTGGGGAAAATGTAAAGACCCTAATTTTTCCAGGTAATTTTTTTAATTATATGGGAATATTACGAGTCTACGAAAATTGAATTTGGTGGTGGGGACCACACGAACCCCTCTTAATATAAAGTTAACCCTTGGAATCCCCCCATAGTTAATGTGCCAACTTCAATTCAATTAATGTTCCAACTCTGTTTGTTTACTTAATAAACTTAATCTTATTAATTTGGAACCACACATTTCATGGGAGAAATCATTGGCAAAGGAAAGGAGAGATTTGGAGAACGTTTGTAGAAATATCCTCTAACGAAGAATGAATTCCGAATGAAGAACAGGGAACTGACATCGGAAGCATCTTGCAGGTGGGATGAACGCCAACATCCCCTTCGTTGACATCATCTTATTCTTTGTGAAATTTCAAATGAACGTTAATATAGGGGATTTAATTTGAAATATGATTGAATTTGTTTGAAAATTATTCATATTCTAGATTCAAATTGATGAAGGCCAAACTAACATGGCTATCAACCTGCACATATACCTTGCCCCTTTAGCTATTGTTCTTTAGAAATTATTCATGCGTTCATCAACACCAAATATTTAACAGTGCTGAAAACACAATGTTTTGTAGGGGGTGACGTATGGAAGCGGAGCCCTTGATGTAAGGATCGAAAATATGCGGTTGTTATGTTTTTCGGGCATAGAATGAATATTTTGTGAACCACAGAAGAGGAGGGTGGCCGACACACCAGCCGGCCGCGTGGCAGAGCGGCAGCGTGGGTCCGCGCCACCGGTGGAACAAGAGGCCATGACCATAGGGCCGTAGTAGAGGCTAAAGGGCGGAGGAATACGGAGGACAACAGTGCCATCGCACGGTTGGGAGGAGGAGGACCAGCCGACGAACTAGCCGGCCATGGTGCACCGAGCAGGACCCACTCCAGCGGGTCTCAATTCTAAAAACTGAACGACCCATTTGCCATTAGGGTGTCCTGGGAGCGCCTCCCTCCAGGGAATCAGCTAGGGTGGACCCCGCCATGGTGGTCTACCGGACCGTGGGCCACTTTAATGGGTCACGCCATCGGGCAGCGCCCAGAGGGCAGTGCCCAGTGGGTTGCGCCACCAGGCTACGCCCACTGGGCCATGCCTAGCGGGCCAGACCCGGGTCGGGCCGGGTTTGTCCAACTGGGTCAGACCGGACCCGGGCCTAGCTACACCTTGTTTCACCTTTTTGGCCATACCATGTGATCCGAGTGTCCGATTGATGAACCGTCTATAGCGCTACAATCCTTGGATCGAGATCGTCATTTTGATATACTCCACTTCAGTTTTGGATAAAGTCAGAGTATGACCGGGTTGGATCAAACCAGAATTCAACAAGGACCTCAGAGCAGAAATGCTAATAAAATACACACTCAGATTCCTATTAATGAGACATCTGTTGCATTGGGTCCCTTATGACGTGACAGACCTTTGGTATACTTATTCATGGAACTTCGTGGCGGTTGAAGTATGATTGATGTATTGAGGAGCGGTTCTCCTAAGCGTGCTATGAGCGGGAATCCAGTGGCTAGTAGTGAGGTGACGGTTGGAGATAGATCATATGGAGGTTAGTACCGAGCGATCCTGTGTGGGTCAGCACCTATCTTGTGTGGGTTAGATCCTGTGTGGGTCTATGCTCATTGATCCTGTGTGGGTCAGCGAATACCAATCCTGTCTGGGTCAGTGCTCAGCGAACTTGTGTGGGTCAGCGCATACCGATCCTGTGTGGGTCAAATCCAGTGTGGGTCAATGCCAGGGTTAGTACCTATCGACTCCAGGCGGGTCAGATCCTGTATGGTTCATTGTGGGGGTTAGTACCTATTGATCCTGTATGAATCAGACTCTCTATGGTCTGCAGTAGTGCCTCTTGATAGAATGAGATGATTCAGCTTTGAGACTAATCATATGTACTTTTATACTTCACTGAAAACCTGGTTTGAGCCGTGAATTTGTTTGATCTACGTATTTTACCTGTGTGGTACTTTTATATTCATGGTGTTACCTGTGTGGTACTTTTACCTTCATGGTGCTACCTTTGTATATTCTCCCCTCAGGTAGGAGTCGACTATATATTGATGAATTAGGTATATGTATGGGCATATACCAAAGTAGATTTGATTTCTTACATTGTGGTTTATCCTTTCTAGATTTTGAGAGAAATTTAGGTGTCTCGGGGTCCCTATTGAGTATTGTTATACTCACCCCTACACGGGCTTCGCCCACACCTTGTTGTGTCTTGTGCGGACGACAAACAATGCTGACCGAGGACAAGGGTACCAGGACTGGAGGCTGCTCAAAGGTGGACATTAGACGAGTTGTACCATAGAGATGATCATTCAAGATCTATACCTACCATTCTGGTAGGATCCTTGGCAGGTGTTCACAAGAGCTGTTTCTAGTTTTACTTGTACTTTTCGGTTTTACTCATACTTTTTAGTTTGGCTTGTATTCTAGCCCCTTTACTTTTTGTATACACCCTGTTTACTATATATTTTACTTTTTTGCTTGTATCTTGCTATGTTTTTGGTTTGTGTGAGTTTACAGGATATAAAGGCAATGCCATCCCGTTTTAGGGAATATGCCTTTTAGTGCTAGTCACCAGGCCCTGGCCTATGGAAGGCGGGCTTGGTGTAGTCACGACACGGGCCCCAGGGAACGGTTCATGACAAAGAATATATATTATTTATAATACGAGTCATGACTATGATCTTCCTAATAATTTTCCCCATATCATACATTTTTTTTTGCCATGTTATATATAAAGAATGATGCATCGCTGGCATTCATCCAACATCAAGGAGACTGATACCATCTTTCACATAATTCCTCAAACAGAGACATATGAATAATTATTTTGTAGATATCATTAAAAATATATATAATAAAGATAAATAGTATTCAAATGAACCACCAAAATCAAGGGTAAATTCTTGAAACATGTATTTAAGGATTTATGTAGAACACTTAAATTTTTTATCTATTTTTCGATGATAGTACAAACTCAAATTCACTTGAGTACCCAAATCATTTCCAAATATCTTCCAAAACTACGATACAAACATTGAATCATGAATAAACTTAATGATAATAGTTATTTCATTATGTATAGAAATATCTTCAATATAAAGCTTCCTAATATCATCAACTATTTATGTTTCCTATTTTGGAAGAAAATGTTCAACTTTATTCAATAGATCAAAAATAACCCAAAATATATAAACCCTTCAATAATCTCAGAAAAAAATAAAAAATCGTTGGTAATATAATATCATTTATACTATGGAATAGGTAATGACTAAATCACACCTAATGGCCTCTTATGTTCATTCTTTACTTGTAGATAGGTAAGGTACCACAAAATAACTCCTTCCATGACTCATTTCATTCATGGCCACTAAATGTGTTTTTGAACACAATGATACATCTAGGTTAAAAAATGACGAGCTTCCCAAGAAGAAACATGAAACCTACCATCACTATTTCTCAAAAAGATAGCATAAATAATTAATGAAAATATATAAGATGTTAAACATCATGATTCAATTAAGTTATCTACTCCCTTTAATATAATCTTCTATGAAATACTTGACATCCAAAATTTGAACTCGGACCCTATTTTAATCCCTCCATCAAGGATAAAGTGATAATCAAAGTTGATGAGGCTACATGTACTATTTATTATAATGATTTAAGATGTAAATTAGTGAATGTGAATAAGTTATCTTGAATACTTTTATTATTTTACCACATAAACATGATATATCTAAATCAAATAAGCAGAAATGAAATTACCTTTTTTGAAAGTATATATCATCTCAAATTAAAGGTATGAATATATTCAACCCATATTATTTATCAAAGATAAAACAACATTGAGAAAATATATACCCCAATCTATTATTATCAATATATACAACACAATTATCATTTAATAGATTATAACACTAAATCTTCCACACATGCACTACCACAACTAACTTGATTTCATGTGTGGAGTAATTCTTCATGAATATGCTAACCTATTAATAACCATATACCACTACCCATACTTTATGTATCTATATGAAACCTAATACCACACAAAATACATCATAATAAACCTCATAATACACTCATGGAATCATAAAAAATGAGAATAAGCACTGATGCCCACATCTTCTTCAACACTTGAAATATATCCTCAAATTTTTCAGTCCACTAAAACATCAACCCCTTATTTATCATATTTTTTTTAGAAAATTTAAATGAGAGAATTAATGAATAAACTAATGGAAATAACTATAAATTCCAAAGAAAATTATTATTTTTAAAACATTATAGATAATTTCTAAAGGCATCACAGTTACCAACTTTTCAGGTTCCACATATATTATAAATTTAGAAACAATACTTCCAATAATTTTAAACTCTCTTATCCAAGAATTGAACTTTAAAATCTAATCACATAATCTATGAGATCTTAATTTCAACAAGATAATAGCTAAAATTTTCTCCTTTCTTCAGAAGATCATGAATATATTAGTATATCATTGAAAAATACAATCATGAATTAATCCTAAAAAGGAAAGAAAATTTATTCTTCTAGGATATAAAAATAGTTAGTGTATCCATCACACTAAACAACATCTTCAAAAAATCAAGATTTATATATATTGTTTGGAATTTTTTTAACAAATACAAGACTTATAATATAATATGGTGATAACCTGATCAAATACTGATACTTGAAATCCATTCAGCACCCCTCATATTGTCAAAAATGTAGTGATTCAAGAAAAAAGGTACTAACTATTAGTGAAAACCTAGTTTAAACTATGATAATTAAACCACAAGCATAAAATCTCACCCTCCGTAGAAAAAATAACTAGTTCACCCCAAGTAAAAACGATTTTTCTAATGATTCCATTGGATTTAATATCTTCCATTTAGGTTTTGAATTCATTATTATCTGTTAGAGCTATAATGTAAGGAGGATAGAGATTAGTTCAATAGATAGTACTAAATCAATCAGAAAGCCCATATCTATTATCAATGAAAACCCTGTAATGTCTTTAGGAAACACATCAAGATAGATTTAAAAAATAGTATAAAAACTACTATCAACATCATCTGACACAAGTACCATTCATTATATTTGAGATTTGATCATCCTCAGCTACCCCAGATCAAAATCAGGCTCCACTAGCATGATAATATCACTCTATTAGAAATTATAAGATCTATTATAAGAAAAATTTAAATTCACTCATCTACAATATAAATAAAAGTAATAAAAAATGTATTAACCAAACCATCATAATAATCACATAAAAAAACTTTATCTATATAATGAATAATTCAAAAATATCTATAAAACTACTAATAACAACAACACAATTTTGGAATAATCTGATGGGATCATCCTTCATTCCCAATGGATTATTTAAACTTAAGATTCTAGATAAAAACTTATCATCCAAAATTAAATAAATACCAAGAAATAATAAATAACTGAATGACAATCACTAGTGACAAACAAAAAACAATGCAAGATAAAATTAACCAATATTGTACCTATAAATGTTGAAGTTACCTCTCCATGATTAATTGGTGCATACTTTATAGAAAAAACATACCAAAACCTGCACCTCAACCCTAACCTAAATTCACTTGACTCTCCTGTGATCCATGTCCTTTCTAATAAAATCCTTAATATGTCCTTCCACTCTTGTAACCAATCATCCTAAGCGACATACAACTAGAACTATGTTGTGGTGTATTATCCCAAAAACAAAATGTATGAGTGGAAATATAATCTAAACCTTCTTTGAGGATCACATGAATGAATGATAAACATTTTTAGTGGGTGAATAAATGTTGACAACAATTTATCTTCAAAAATAATTGTTATATTAATGTTTAGGAAATGATATCTCAAAATCACATCTTGCTGAAAGTAAATGATGTCGGAAAAAAGTTTAACAATTTTCTTATTTTATTATAGTGACTATAATCTTAGAGAATGGTGGTTGTTATCTATCAAACATAACTAATTCATTATATTAAAGAGAAATCATGGAAGGGGAAGTCCTTGAACCGTTAATAATATCATAACAAACTAGATATAAAAATCAAAAACTAGCTACCATTAGTAAACATAAAAAAAACTTATTGAAGAATGATAACTAAGAAAAGATAAAGTCTCTAATAGAATCCAAGGATCTAATATTCTACCTCATTTCACTTTTTTCTCTTTGGATTTATCTCACAAAAAATATATTTTTCATACATAGGAATATTTTTTCATGTTTTATCACAAAAAAAATTATAAAAAACTCACCTTATTGATCCAATATATAGGATCAAGTCTAATTTATTAAATCATTGAGATCACCCGAGGTGTCCCATAAGTTTTTTGTGTGTACAAATATGTACAATTAAGTTTCTACACTTTCATGAAATTCAATTCACTTAAATAAAAATTTAAAACTTACCGAATTTCATATTTTTTCCCGAACATACCTTTCCATGAAATGTTATGGCTTAAAAAAAACTTGAATTTGACTCACCCTAAAAACCT
This sequence comes from Viscum album, assembly GCA_963277665.1. Classification (NCBI taxonomy): domain Eukaryota; kingdom Viridiplantae; phylum Streptophyta; class Magnoliopsida; order Santalales; family Viscaceae; genus Viscum; species Viscum album. Next base: position 377,444,135 of record OY728119.1, read on the forward strand.
ATTATTTAAAACACCCATTATATGGTTTATTTAATTATCTCACTTCATGCTCTATGACATAACTACTCTATGACTCAACGATATTCAATAATTTTAACCGTTATTAATAGTTTTATCCCACAAAATAACAATGTATTACAATCCTAACCATTGAATAACGGTCATATATGAGAAAATCCATTTTAAACTTCTTTTTCCAGGACTTTATGTCATTCATCTTCCAACTTAGTAAAATTTCATAACTAAAATTACATACACTATATATTATTATTATTATTATAACTCCTTATTTCACTTCAGGTATATAAATATTAGTTAAAAAAATACCTTTTTCTATGTTACACATTCTTTATAGGTACATATAATGATCTTTAGCTTCTAACACAATAAAAACATGAGTAACACCCATTTTTGGAAGATAGTTTTTACCAAGAATTTCATTAACTCAACATATTTTATGTTGAAACTATTTAAAATCAGTCCCCAATTTTGATTCATTAGAGCATACAATGTGATTCAAAACACATTGTACATTTTTCAATATACCATTTCACTCTTCCGAAATAACTTTTCATGTGGTATAATATCACTAATTTGTTTCTGAAATTGATTTAATTCATTCCCCACAAACACAAAAATTTCTAAAATATTCTTGATACTCAATATGGGATGGGATTCCATGACATAAAAAATCTTTAAACACCCATGGTGAAGCACTTTTTTACCAAACACGGTTATGAAAACTTCATGTAATTATATATTTTATCAATATTATCCACCCAGTCAAACATTATAAAAGACATGTTGTCACTCATAGAACATAGTTTCTAATAATTTGAACCTCATAACATGAATTGAAAATAAATATAGCATTACAATCATCCAGGGGACTGGAAGTCCTCTTTTTTGGATTTCTTTCAATTCTACACAAATTTTAGATTAATATTTTCATCCAAATGTTCCCCCTCTGTATAGGTTTCATTGTTTCCTCATTTTTTCCTCTTAAAAACTGAAATATAACTTTTATTCTCCGATTTATTAATAAAAAAGAAAAATGTTCTTCAAATAGGGGTGGTATCACTCTTCTCAAAGTAATGATTCATGAATCAATACTCTAGGTGTAGGTGAAAGAATATACTGTAGAAACAAGATAAATTCATTCATATATCAAAGAGTTAAAAAAAATTTGTCTTATGATTCCAACTATTAGGAAACCAAAATTCCAAGTAGATTGAAGATGTTTCCTACACTCATCTCAGTAAATATATTAAAATAATATATACAAGCCTTAATTTCTTCCACAATAACTTATAATTCCCATTTTTTATCAAATAAAACATTATTAAAAGTAAAGGAAAATCTTATATACATTCATCAGTATTGTTAGGGAATGGTTTTTACACCCATTAATTGTATCATATTTTCACAAGTCTTAGTTGAGACTGATTTTGAGAGTATATCATTAATTTTCTCCATAGAAGGAACACATTCTAGATTAAAATTTCCTCTAACCACTTTATCCTCTATGAAATAATATTTGATATCAATGTGATTTGATCTTGGATACTACAATGAAGTTTTATAAAAAAATCATTATTTTATTATCACAACTAATAACCTATGGATACTTATCGCAAACATATATACCTTCAAGTTGATTCTTCATAGAAATAATTTTTATCTCCACTAGTGATCTAGTGGCATACTCAACATTTATGTTTCTCATAGTAACATATGATTTATTACTACTATTCTATGTCTTGCATCTTTCACCTGTGAATAATGATCCTTCTTATATGGACTTTAGACATCAATATGGCCATTATGGTTATAATATATAAATCCTTTGAATTACATCCTCCCTTTATTCCCATATAAAAATCCGTAATTGGACGTATTTTTGAAATACTTGAGAATTATTCTTTTTTTATCACATGTGAATCATTATGATTTGATTTATAACATGCATAAAGTGAGACATGATGGAAAATGAATTTCTTTTAGGTAGTCAAATACAAGATACTGTCAATCAATTTATTAAAATATTCCTCATTTATTGCCTATACTACAACACTATTAATCAATTTGGTGTCGATTAAAATTTGTGTAGAGATCCCCCTAGAATATTATATGATAAATATTTTCAATATATCCTTGAAAGACTTTTAATGAGATATAGACATATGGAAATCATTTTTGGAAATTTATAAACCCAAAAAAATTCATCACATTGTGTATAGAATAATATATTTTTCATTTGTGTGGAAAAATATTCACACAATTTTATCCCTCACTATAAATGATGATATCATCTATATATAAAATCATAATGAGTGATTTAGTTCTGGTATTTCATACATTAAAGTTAGTTTCCAATTTTCATTTTCTAGATTTCATGCTCTTAAGATACTCATAAAGATTGAAATACAAAGAATCTAGGTCTTATTTCAACCTATAGAGATATTTTTCAATTTACACACATTAATTCTATCTTTATCAATAAAAAATCCTATGGTTTCTCAATATAAATATATTAACTCATCTCACTGTTAAATATTTTTTACATTATATCCATTTCGTAGTTCTTACAGTTTCTTGGTGCGATAATGAAAATTATGATCTTGATGGTCTCAAGTATGGATGTGGTAGAAAATGTTTCTTCAAAATATATTCTTTTAATATTAGAATTTCCCTTATAAATTGGTCACTATTTTTCTTCTAGAAACCCCACCCTTTTATTTTATCTTATTATTACAGACCCATTTTGTGCCAATTATTTTATTATCAATAGTTCTAGGTAAAATATTTGATAATTCATTATTTAAATATTATTATGTTATTCATTCATATATTTAATCAATTATTTTTGTTTTAAAGCTTCATCCATAGTTTTTGGGTTCAACCTTTGAATGTGGAATATTATAACTGGTATCTATGACTTTCCTCATGGTTTTAGCCCCTTAATTTTGTTATCCAATTATTTTTCTAACATCAACATTCCTTCCCTTTCTATCATTTTTTCTATGGTATTAAAAATCATGTCCTCATAACCAGAATTAAAAAAATTTGCATCAATAACATGCATTTCTCCATTATCTTCATTTTTTATACCATGTTTGGTAGTGATTTCATCAATATCAAAATCATATATAACTAATTTTTCAATATTTTATCCATTTTCAAACACTACTGCACTATCAAAATTAATAAACTTCTCAGGTTTCTTGTCAATATAATGATAAGAGCTTAATGTTATTGCATAGCTGAGAAATATTCAAACTTTATCTTTATAATAGAATTTCCACCACTTTTGTGCTTCCTCTTGATCAATCATAGTATCCCAAAAACTTTGAAGTGTTTTATATTTATCTTCTTCTTATACCACATTTGATATGGATTCATATCATAATTTGACCTCAACAAACACTTATTTTTATTAATTATAATAGTCTTAATGCCTTGTATCTAGAGATATCTTGAGGTATAATACTTGATTATCATTTTTCTAGCCATATTAATAAGACTCATATACTTTATTTTGTTTTTGAGTTTATGGTAAGCTAAACTTAGTCCTTATTCCATTTTTTATCAAGATATCATGAGAATTTTCTATTGTGATATTCAATCCTATTGGTGTATCTCATCCTTTTCAATGCATAACCAATATTTTTCTTATCTAGTAACCTAAGACTTTTAAACATAAAAATTTCATGATATTTACAAGACATAAATTCAATACATGATGTCATAGAAAAATAATTAACTAAATTAATGAAATAATTATCTTTGTATGTTTAATTCTTGATCATGGGAACGAAAACATCTGAGTGGAAAATCTCTAATTTACTATGGGTTTATATTGCAATAACATTAAACTTTTTATTTACCATATAACCCTCTAAACACATTTGGAAAGTGGTGGTTGTCTCTTTTATCAAATAGAGACTATTTATCACATCCTCTTATTTAATCAATCCTCTCATGATATTTTGGCCAAGATATTACATTATATTGTATCTAAATTAATTTTTAACTAGAATTATCTTGTAAAAAAATAAATCTTTGCTTCACTGACCAAAAATAAATTTCCATATGTTCACATCACTCTTAAAATTAATGTTCCATATTTCATCATTTTCATGATGTAATCATTTTTCCTGAACATCACTTTATTTTCATTATCACAAAGTTGTGACACACTCACCAATTTGTGATGCAACCCATCAATATATAGAAAATTATTGGAATTTAATTTATTTGGGAAAAAATTTATTGCTCCAATACCCTTTATTTTTAAGGAGTTAAAATTTTTAAATTTAAAAAATACACCTTTAAACATTATAATATTTTTAGGTTTTTCTAGAGACCTATAATATGTGATGAGAAAGCACTATATAAAATCCATAGATTCTCATTTTTTATTATTTTTTGGAAACATCAAATACATGTACTTTCTGTTTGGATTTATTATTCTTATGAACATTATCTTTAAGCAAATTAAAATTTATTTGAGTTAGTAGAATATTAAGATACTTATTTTAAGTGTTTCCTTATTAGACACAACTTCCATGAACTTATTTCTATTCTTCAAATATATTTTCTATCTTAACTTTCATATCCACTTATTGAGTTATTTTATTTTGATTTTTATTGTTGTGTTCACCCCCTTGGATCATGATATCTTCTATTTCTAGGTAGAGACATATTGTATCTATAAATATAATATTTGTGAATAAATATGCCACATCAGTAGAAACATTTTATCGACTCTTAATTTAGTAGTTAGGGTTAATGTATAGGTTTTTAATGAATTTTTATTCAACTATATTTTTAAATAATTTATTTTATTCAAACTTTTTTAAAGGTAAAATGTGTTTTTTTCTATACTTTACAAAAAAAATATTCATTTGAAATATTTCATTAGTAGACACTCTTTTTTCATATCCAAGACATTTTCACTAAAATTGATTGTAATTTCTGATTTACAAACTCATTCAGTTGTTCTTGTGACACCCTGTATATTTTGAGGTTTATTTTTATCTAATTTTCACTAAAAATCATGTATATTGATGAATTATGGATGTTTAGTTTGTTTCTGAGGAATCTAGGGTCTGTTATGTGAGGATAGACTTTGTTACAAATTATATTTCATTTTAAAAGTTTCCTCCATGTGCTTGATGGATTAGTAAACTGTACTTCTTAGAGGTCAACTATGTGGAATTATCTTCCATTGCGCTACTGGGTGGTTGATAACCCTATAGTGGGTACACGATGGGTGTATAATTATTTCTTTAATTTTTATTCAATTTTATAATTTTCAAAGTTTATTAAATGTGAAATATCTCATCACCTCCCTCATTTGTAGATGAACATCCTCTTATTTTTCACTCTCCTAATCTCTTCTTAAAAGAGACTGAACTCCTTTATTTACGACTATATTCAAATTTTTTTCATTATTTGTTGTAACTAGAGGTATGTTTATCAATCCCCTTCGATCCATTTCCCATTTCTTCCTTTATTTTAATGTTTTATGTTAATTAGTAACTAATATATGGATTTTTTCAACTTTTTGTGAAACCTTTGTTTTAGTTTGATTCCTTTGCTGATATTCAATGAGAAAGAGTTTATGGATCATAATCGGTGGTCCTATACCACCCTATTAGTTTTTACAAGTGTGGAATGTCTCATATGGAATTCGAGAAGCATTGACCATGTGTAAAGGACCTAAAAAATTATTTCAAATTTTTCCGTGAACTATAGTACCATGATCTATATAGAATAGGGTTGTGAGAGTTCATTCTTGAGTTGGTAGATAGTATTAAGGTCATCGATGACCTTGATACTAAAATATAATATTATGGAATTATGTCCCAATACCTGTGATTTTCATTTATGCTTACATTGTCACAGTAGGAGCATCATGTGGTTTTCTTGATCATTCCATTTTAGGAAATACAAGTGAATGTGGTAGGTTAGTGGTGGACTATCCTAGGAATTTTAATTTTAGTAAGATAGTGGAATGAGTGTGTAACCATTATTACATTAAATAAATATTTTTTATTATGTGTTGGTTATAAGTGATAAATCATTCACTATGGTGTTATTTTGGTTTTGAATCATCCACCCTTAGTGAGTTGGTGGTATCATGTTTACCTTTTGAGTTGGATTGTTAGTGTCACTTCCCCCTAAATTAAACTAGTGATCTATCTTTAACAATGGGGCTTCGGGTTAATATATTGTCGGTACCTTCTACTACTAGAAATGACATTAGTGGTATATCATACACCTTTAAATTTATATTGATGGTGCATTTTCCACCCGTGAGAGTTAACTCGGTGGTGAATAATCCACTCATAGACTAGAATTGGTTGTATATCATTCTCCTAGAGATTGATATTGATGATGCATCACCCACTAAATGTTAGTTAGAGATGTTATATCTCCCACCTAAAGAGTTGATTCTGATGGTGCATTATCCACCAACAGTGTATTGTACTTGTTTTATAGTATCCAACTAATGCCTATAACGGTTGTGTATCATCCACCTAATGATGAAAAATGGTGGTTACGTTCCACCTGGAGTTGTTGATGCCTTATTCACAAGATGATGGTTCATTCCCCTTTGACTTTGATTTATTGATGAACCGTCAACATGGATGAAATCGGATGGTGATTCACTCTTAATTGAGTTGTACATGATAGTGAGAGTTCATTCTCCCTTATGATGAATTTAAGAGTGATATATCATTCTTCCTGAAGGTGTGTTCCAAGTACGATTATATTATCCCCTTACAAAACTAACCAAATAATGTATGGTCACATGTTTTCTAACTAATGATAATTCTATTATGTGATGGCTTATTTATTTATTTGTATTATTATCATTTTATACCAATAATGTACTTATATATACTAGAATTGTTAGGGACTCCATTGGTGGTGGCCTACTATATTTACTCACACCATGATAAATCACCCTAGTATATATGTAGACATCACAGTTTGTGATACAAGTAAGTATATGGGTCCTTTGTAGGAAAACATAGCTAGGGTGTTGGGTTACAACTTAGAGATGATCCAATTCCAAGACTTAGGACCAATTTTGTGGATGTCTCTCTTTTTTTTTTACCTTTTTACCCACTTATATAAGATCTACCCACAATAGAAATTTTTTAAACCTATATGAATTGTGTGACATAAACAAAGACTCATTTTGGTAAAGTGTAATGGTTGATATCTACTTTTTAAAGGAACTTTTCTATGCTATGTTTTTTCATACTACTATTATATTATGATGAATGTTCACTGATATTTTTTCTATTAAGTTATAAATTTGTTTGTACTATAGAGAGTAAAGTATCCATATGATATAAATTTACCCTATCCACTAGTAATCTTCTTATAGAGTACAAAGAGGTGTGATTTATTTGTGTGGTATGCAGTTCAATCATGGTGAAGGTGAGATAAACTAAGGACACTACAAAGTGGTATCCGAGCATTGGTTTGATTTTTTCTTATAATTGGGATATGTTAGACATATGATATGATGTTTTCATAGATTGGTATGAATCTTATTTCATAGAGTATCTAACTCACGTATGAAGTAAATCTAGATTTCTAGGGATATGATTGTAGTTTCTTGCCTTTTGATTATTATGGGTTTTTTTTGTTTCCATAATGTTATTTTAGATTTACAATTTATTGGTTTTACTCTTGGTTTCAGGTGATAAGAGGTTTTGAGTTCATAGATCATATTTAGTGTGTATGGATCGTATTATATTCATATACATACTCATGAACAATATTATTTTATGATGCTAGGTTTGGTTATGTAAATGTCAACCAAAACATATATAATTTCCCAATATAACATCTTAGTTAAAATTTACTTGACTTACCCATGATTATTGACTACTATTATTGGTATACTATGATTGTTATGTAATCTGATATGGGATATACCTAATCTAAGAATGGGTAGATTGGGCTAGACTCAATCTATGTTTTGAGGGACCCTTGTGTCATATGGTGTGTGTTTAGGGTAGAGAAATGCATTCTTGTTGTTTCATTCCCTAAACTATGATATTGAGTCTTGTGATGGAATTATGATCTGAGACACAAGCTTGTAATTCTAGTGACATGACACTATGGTGACCTCCCATTAATCCCAGGGAGGGTGGGGATGACTATCGCCCACCAGTAGTTGAACTAGACCTATCTTTCTTTCCTATTCCTACCATTTGATTAGAAAATATGAGATATTATGATACTAGTGTTGTAGTCTATAGAACATGGGGTGGCAAGGGTCAAAATATAAATATTATACTTAACTAGATAGTCCAAACTAAAACATATGCTATTATTTGTGGGTTGGGTTGGACTACAAGATACCAAGTTTTGGATTGAGACAATAAAGACCAATTTTTATTATCTTGAGACAACCCCAAAGATGTGGGTAAATATTTCTTCCCACCCACTTCAAGTAATAGAGAACAAATGGTGGGATTATCTGGGTCAGTAAAACTAGTATGTAAGCTTTTCCTAGAAGCACTTATCTACTCATTTTTTTCAACCATTTCTCCCAAAAGACTCTAAGTATTTATCATACTAGAGTTTTAATGAGTTTTGTTTGGTATGCATGTCAATGATGTACTATGGCACTAATTTACCAATATATTATGATATTCACCTATGTTTTTTGGTATAAATACTACTCAGTTCATGCATTTTGAGGATGGATTAAGGCATTCATTTCAATGATATGTAAATATCTTGTTAATAATTTTTTTTTGATGTTATGAGTTAGGGTTTATTACCATAGTGAAACAAAATAGAGGGTAGATCATATGGAAAACATGATCCTTCTATCAATGTTAGGATTATGTTATATAGGATCAAGATGTAGAGGAATGTGATATCTATCCTGTGTAAAGGTAAGAAGATTATCTAGGGAAGTGGTCAGTCACTTCCTCTAAGAAGGAAAACCTATCACGACCCATCCTCAGGGCTCGTTCCATGACTACCCCAAGCCCACCTTCCATAGGCCAGGGGCTGGCGACTAGCACCAAGGTGTAATTCCCGGTAAAAAGGGAAGTCATTGCCTTTGTAAAGTAAACAAACACCACAGATCTGTAAGGGTTGGTGTCCTTAGAACCAACTGTTTTGTACTTTTATTATATAAATGTTCACTTATTATATATTGTTCATTGTTCTGCATGACTATAATATAATAATGTCCTGGAATATTTTTTGCATTAATAAGGACATAGCAGATCCCTGCTATGATGAGAACCTTGAAATGCTATAACAATATTCTTAAATAAAGTTATGCGGTTGGATGAAATACTATGATAGGAAACATAGTATACATACCGTCATGTGCGAGTACTCGTAAGAAGATGAGACTCTCTCTCATGGAGTTCGCACTTGGTAATCTCCAAGATGGGAGATTATGAGAACAGACCTGCCAGTAGTAATTCTGCATGTCTTGGTGTCATCAGATATTGCTATCTACGAGCATCTGTAATGGTCCTTAGACTAAAAGATTATCATTAACTCATGTCAATACTCACACACTTAGATTTACTGATGAAAACCGTCACGCAGACAGTTGGCGGGAAGTAGGGTACGTTGGGTGCGTCCCAAGTGACATGTTGTTAATGGATAAGTCAAGGAAGGATTTTTCCCTTCCATTTATGGAAGTTGATATATCGGCCCTTTGATTGAAATAGAACTGTCACATTGAATTCCATGGACAGGGTGTAAACGATGAGTTTTTTTCAGGTAGTCAAACAACGACAGATCAATCATATAGGTTTATGACACTGCCATGAAACCTGCTTGATGAGATATCGAGACAAAGGGATTAAATTACATAGTAAGAATTCGTATGAGGTGATACGTCAATGTGGCGTCAACTTCTTTCTCTTGGGTGCCTTGACCCGTTGCTAGACAGTAATCTTGGACTTTAGGCAAGCCTGCCTAATGCCAAAGAGAAAGAGGCCTAGAGGGTCACACACTAAGTGTATCCAAGTATCTCAAGTTGAATAAAGATTATTCCCGTACGTGGTTTAATAATTATTCAAGGAAGCCTAAGTTGTTTTAAATGATGGAGGAAAAATAAAATAAAACAAGTACACGCCGTGTATTATTAAATGTACACGCCGTGTAGTTTTATTTTGGAAAGGAAATGAATAAATGAAAACAAGATATACATGCTGTTTACATTTAATGTACACGATGTGTAGTTTTCAATTAAAAACAAGTACACACCAGGTATTTATTATTACACGCCTTGTAGTTTTTCCAGTCGGGTTTTTGAGGATATAATATCTTTTTATTAAATGATATTTATTATAATCAGCATGAGCGCATGTCAAGGAATTAATTATTCGACATAGGGGTTTTCAATAAGAGTTAATGAAATAAATGAAACACGTAACGCGTTTATTTATTGTCATAACTCTACAACCTCAAACTCGATTATAAATATCCTCACAACCAACTCTTTTCCTACACAAGAGAATCGTTGTGCACAACATCTCTGGAGAATTCTTTCAAGACCGAAAGAACCTATTCCTCCAAGAACGCCATCAAGACCGAGAGAGATCCTCTTCCATCGGATCAAGACGATCTAAGGCGGACAACGCAAGCAAAGGCTTCTCTACGCCAGCACCTGGAGAAACCTTTGGTGGCGTCCAGAGATACATGGTACACGTGTAGATCACCGCTAGATGGAGTCTACACATGGCTTCTACGACACAACGACGGATCACATCGACAACGTGATCGATAACCTCAACGAAGAAAGAACACCCAAAAGGTATTTCTTTATAATTAATTAAATTAACTATAATCAACCTGTAACGATCCTTGTTTGTGGTTTTGGGACAAACCATCTTCTTTGTCTTTTTCTGTGATTCGATCCGTGGAGACTGGCGTTTATCATCGTATTGATCCCGGATTGATCATTGCTAATGACAAAAAGCCAAGTGGGCACATCCACCCACGCACTTCCACTGCGCCCGGAACCTTCAAATGGTATCAGAGGGAGGTTACAACATTGATTATAGTTATTTAATTTTCGTTGATAATTTATGCATTCATATTTGATTTAATTAAAAATAAATCGTTCTATAAATCTGAATTAATGAGATCTATTCTTCCTCCTTCATTTCTCGATTCATATCACAGAAACGACCTTTTAATTATAATTTTGATTAAAATAAAAAGGAGGAACTCATCCAGGGGAGCCGCTTTTTCTGTCTGTACAACACGGGATTACATGACGTGTAATTAAAACTACACGTCGTGTACTTAGGTTCAACGAACCGGCACTGGTCCGCCAAACCACGCCGTGTGAATTGATTATGCCTAAGTTTTAATTATTCCATGTTGACCAGAATAGAACGTTGCGTGGAAACCGGAATACACGGTGTGTATGTTGGAACAACACGCCGTGTAGTCTATTCCGACCCAGGTGAAAACGTGTACAAAGATAAGACATGTACCGCATACACGGGATCGCCAGGCCGGTTACCGCGTAACAAGGAAGTACACGCCGTGTATGATTCATCTACACACCATGTAATCTAAATATTCCAAAGTACAGAAAACACGCCAAATCCCCGGCATGTACTTTAGATAATGGGTGAAAAGAAAAATACACGCCATGTAATTATAAACTACACGCCGTGTACTTTCCAGAAATGGAATTTCACCAGGTTTCCTCCAATGTCAAAAGACCCGTACAAGGAATATGGATGAGAAGAATCTCAAGGAAATTCAGAAAGGAATTTAAGATAAATAATTGATTAATTATAAGATCATAATTAATTGAATTCGAGCGCGTCTTATATTAAATAAAAGAATGATTGAAAGATTTTGAATTCTAAATATGCGTAAATGTCGTTGCATACTATGGATGATCATGAGCTAGACAAAATACCCTTTGTATGTGTATGGTTTCATTTAAATTTATTTAATTTAAATTTGTTGGCCTGTGAGCCTTCTTCCAATTAAATGTAGGGCCAACGTGCCCATGGTTTCTTTAATGTAAACTCATGTAATGGAGGATCTCTCAAGCCAGAGGAGATGGTTCAAATCCCGAAGCCGAGGTAAAACCGACACAAGAAGATACAAAGGTGGATAGGTGGGAGCTACAAAACACGAACCATCAGGTTCAAGGTGTTTTCCCTAGGTCAGGGTTGGCTTATCAAAACCACTAGATAAGATAACCAAATAGAAGCGCATGATCATGCCATCTTATTTTATTTCTGTCTGATTGCATGGTTTATTTATTATATATGTGTTGTCGCGATCACATAATTAATAAAATGAACAAGCATGCAAAGATGGAATAAAATAAAAACTGGACTATGCGTAAACATTATTGGAACATGGTTAATCACTTAAGCAAGCATCACTTAATATTAGCAAGTATGTGATAATGCAAAGATATGCATAAAGAATAAAATCCCTCAAATACCATATTAAGTCAGACCAAGCCTTCCGTTACTTGATTAAGGGAAAGACTCAATAAAACTATGTGTTTGACCAACCCTTTTTGGGACACTTACTTTTATAAAGGAAGCCCTTATGAAAGGTTTCGAGTTGACTTAACCATATTACATCAAGAGAAGTAGCCCTTGATAGACTTGATGTAATATTGGAGGCAAGAGTTGAGGAAATCCAAGTCAGGATTTCAAGATTGGGGAGTCCACTCAACAGATCAAGGAACTGTAATCTCACAGTTGGCAAAGACTTGCCTACCTAAATACCTTCAAATAGCTTGACCAACCCTTGTTGGGGTTCTGCGAAAGGGGAATATGGATCCTTTCCACTAGAATGTCAAAGCAACCGGACATTCTGAGTTCAATGGTGAGGTCCATTGGCACTTGATAAAATAGTGGGAGACTTAATAAAATTTATTATTTCGCATAAAATGTAATCAAGAAAGTACTAATGAATCTACTCTTTTAATTTTTAGAATCAATATGACAAACACATCAACCACATTTTCTCTGCGATCAATTCTGGATAAAGACAACATCCTCACCGACAGTAACATTCAGGAATGGTTTAGGCGCCTTCGGGTTATCCTACGCCATGAACGGAAGTTTTATGTGCTAGAGTCCTCACTTCCTGATTCTCCTGCCCCAGGGGGGAGTGATGAAGATTTCCTAGTCTATGATCAACATTTGAACGATGCTCTCGACGTTCAATGTTTGATGCTGTCATCTATGTCTAGTGAGCTAATGAAGTCTCATGAAGACAAGGATTCCTACAGCATGATCGAGCACCTCCGTGGTTTATACCAGGAGAGAGCAAGACAAAAAAGGTTTGAGATCTCCAAGGCTCTGTTTCAGAGCAAGCTTGGAGAGGGTTCCCCAGCTGGGCCTCATGTAGTCAAGATCATTGGCTACATTGAGCGCTTGGAGGTTCTAGGGTTTAAACTCCCTGAAGAACTGGGTACCAGTCTCATTCTCGCATCACTCCCCCAGAGCTTCTCAAACTTTGTTGTTAATTTCAACATGAACAATATTGAGAAATATCTATCTGATCTTCTTATCCTTATTCTCCAAGTGGACAATGACATGAAGCGTGAAAAGCCTTCTGTCCTTATGGTGAATAAAAGGAAAGGGAAGGCGAAGATCTTTAAGCCCAAAGCTTCTTCAAGGCCTTCCAAGAAAAGGAAGAAAAAAGGGGAGAAAAAGGAACACGATGCTATTTGTTTCGCATGTGGCAAGAAGGGCCACTGGAAGAAAAACTGCACCTAGACAAGGAAGCAAGGGGAAGCTTCAGGTGCATTTGTTATCGAATGCAATCTATCTGTTTCTACTAATTGGGTATTAGATACTGCTTGTGGTGCTCACATCTGTATCCAAATATAGGAACCAAGTAGATTCAGTAAGATTGATCGAGGGGAGGTAGATCTACAAACAGCCAATGGAGCCAGACTCGTTGTTGTAGCTGTTGGAGACTACCAGCTCACATTGCCTACCAGGATGGTCTTGGTTTTGAATGGTTGTTATTATGTGCCTTCTGTTACTAAAAACATTATTTCAGTATCTTGATTAGATATTGATGGATTCATATTCAAGTTTGGAAATGAATGTCGCTACTTTTATAAAGATAGCATTTGTTTTGGTAGGGCACATTTATATAACGGCCTTTATGTGTTAGACTACACAAACCAAGTAATGGAAATCGATAACAAAGACAATTCACATGACTCATACCACACCCAACTTTGGCATCACCGGCTAGGTCATGTCAATGATAAACGTTTGACAAAATTACATCAAGATGGTTATTTAGATTCTTTCGAACTAAAACCACTTGGTGTATGTCATGCGTGTCTACAAGGAAAAATGACCAAAGCCCCATTTAGTGGGAAAGGTGAAAGAGCTAAAGAGCTTCTAGAATTAGTTCACACAGATGTGTGTGGACCATTTCCAGTTGAAGCAAGGGGTGGGTTCTAGTACTTCATAACTTTTAATGATTATTTTAGTAGATATGGATATATCTATTTAAGGAGGAATAAGTCAGATTCTTTTGATTGGTTCAAAGAATACAAGAATGAAGTTGAGAACCAGCTTGGTAAGAAGATTAAGAAACTCCACTCAGATAGAGGAAGATAATATCTTAATGAAGACTTCATTGATTTCTTACGGGATTTTGGGATTCTATCTCAACTCACTCCTCCTTAGACATCGTAGTGGAATGGTGTAAGTGAAAGGAGGAACTGCACCCTGTTGGACATGGTGAGATCAATGATGAGTCATGCAAGTCTTCCATTATCCTTTTGGGGATATGCATTACAAACAGAAGTGCACATACTAAACCAAGTACCAACTAAATCGATAAATGGTATTCCATACGAATTATGGAGTGGACGCAAAGCCATGTTATCGAATTTACATATGTGGGGTAGTGAAGCATTTGTTAAGGCCTCTTCAGGTAACAAACTTGCACCTCGAGGCACAAAGTGTATCTTTATAGGATATCCCAAGGAAACAAGGGGATATTACCTATACAACCCCTCAGACAAAAAGGTTACAGTGGCAAGACACTCCATATTCCTTGATAGGGAGAACATCTCCAAAAGATATAGTGGGAGCGAGATAGACTTCGATGAAGTCGAGGCTCAAGATACACATGAGTTGGTATAAGAACAGATTCCACAAAGCCCCGTGGAAGATCAATCTGTTCCAGAGACCCAAGAACTGCGTAGGAGCATGAGATAGGTGAGAGAACCAGACCGATATGGTTTTCTTATCACCGAGGATGGTGGCTCATTATTGGCTGACAATGATGATCCTCTTACCTACAAGGAAGTAGTTGAAGGCACAGACATTGCCAAGCGGCAAGAATCCATGAATTCTAAAATGGATTCCATGTACCAAAACCAAGTCTGGATTTTGGTAGATCCTCCAGTTGATGTAAAGCCTATTGGTAAGAAATGGGTATTCAAGAAGAAACTGGACATGGAGGGGAAAGTCATCACCTAAAAGGCATGACTGGTTACAAAAGGTTTTAGACAGCATCAAGGAATTGACTACGATGAAACCTTTTCACCGGTTGCAATGCTGAAGTCCATCATAATCCTATTGGACATTGCTACTTACCATGACTATGAAATTTGGCAAATGGATGTCAAAACAGCTTTCCTTAACGGGAACCTCCAGGAGGATGTCTACATGACACAACCTGAAGGGTTTGTGACTCCAAAGGATGCCAACAAGGTATGCAAGTTGCAGAAATCCATTTATGGATTAAATCAAGCATCAAGGTCATGGAACATTTGTTTTGATGAAGCTGTTACAGAATTTGGCTTTGTTAAGAATGAATGTGAGCCTTGTGTCTACAAAAAGTTTAGTGGAAGTGCAGTCGTTTTCCTAATAGTATATGTTGATGACATATTTCTAATTGGAAACGAAGTACCTGTCTTACAGTCAGTTAAGGCATGGTTGCATAAATGATTCTCTATGAGAGACTTGGGTGAGGCGGCATATATTCTTGGGATCAAGATCCATCGTGATAGATCCAAGAGAATGTTGGGCCTGAGTCAAAGTACATACGTTGACAAGATACTGAAGAGATTCAGTATGGAACAGTCCAAGAGAGGATTGTTGCCAGTGTCACATGGAATTCATCTTTATAAGAAAATGTGTCCTCAGACACATGAGTAAAGAAAGAGGATGGCAAGGATCCCTTACGCATCCGCGATTGAGTGAGTCATGTATGCTATGCTATGTACGAGGCTAGATGTTTCTTACGCATTAAGTGCAGTAGGAAGATATCAAGCTGATCCAGGAGACCGCCATTGGATGGCAGTCAAGACTATCCTTAAGTATCTGAGGCGTACTAAGGATATGTTCCTAGTTTATGGAGGAGATGAGGAACTAGTCATCAGAGGACATGTAGATGCTAGTTTCCAGACTGATCAAGATGACATGAAGTCGCAGACTGGATACATCTTCAGTTTGAATAGAGGTTCTGTGAGCTGGAAGAGCTCAAAACAAAGTGTGGTGGTAGATTCTACAGCAGAGTCCGAGTATATTGCAGCTTCTAAGGCAGATAAAGAAGTAGTATGGATACAAAGCGTCATCCAAGAGCTGGATGTAGTACCGAGCAGTAAAGATCCTATCACACTCTATTGTGATAATACTGCAGCGGTGGCACTTGCAAAAGAGCCAAGGTCACATCAGTGGACAAAGCACATACATCAGAAGTATCACCTCTTGAGGGATTTTTCTCAGAGAGGTGAAGTTATAATGAGAAATATTTCCATGGAAGACAATGTGGCGGACCCATTAAATAAAGCCTTGACTCAGCAGAAACATGATCATCATGTGAGGTCTAGTGGAATAAAAATCGTAGGCAGTTGGCTCTAGTCCAAGTGGGAGTTTGTATGGGTTGGTGTCCTCAGAACCAACTATTTTGTACTTTTATTACATAAATGTTCACTTATTATATATTGTTCATTGTTCTGCATGACTATAATATAATAATGTCCTGGAATATTTGTTGCATTAATAAGGTCACAGCAGATCCCCGCTATGATGAGAATCTTGAAATGCTATAACAATATTCTTAAATAAAGTTCTGTGGTTGGATGACATACTATGATAGGAAACATAGTATACAGACCGTCATGCGCGAGTACTCGTAAGAAGACGAGACTATCTCTCATGGAGTTCGCACTTGGTAATCTCTAAGATGGGAGATTATGAGAACAGACCCGCCAGTAGTAATTCCGCATGTCTTGGTGTCATCGGATATTGCTATCTACGAGCGTGTGTAATGGTCCTTAGACTGAAAGATTATCATTAACTCATTTCATGACTCACGCACTTAGATTTACTGACGAAAACCGTCACGCAGACAGTTGCCAGGAAGTAGGGTACGTTGGGTGCATCACGAGTGACATGTTGTTAATGGATGAGTCGAGGAAGGATTTGTCCCTTCCATTTATGGAAGTTGATATCTCAGCCCTTTGATTGAAATAGAACTGTCTCATTAAATTCCATGGCCAGGGTGTAAACAACGAGTTTATTTCAGGTATTCAAAGAATGAATGATCAAGCATATAGGTTTATGACACTGCCACGAAACCTGCTAGATGAGATATTGAGACAAAGGGATTAAATTACATAGTAAGCGTTCGTATGAGCTGATACGTCAATGCGGCATCAACTTCTTTCTCTTGGGTGCCTTGACCCGTTGCTAGACAGTAATCCTGGACATTAGGCAAGCCTGCCTAATGCCAAAGATAAAGAGGCCTAGTGGGTCACACACTAAGTGTATCTAAGTATCTCAAGTTGAATAAATATTATTCCCGTACGTGGTTTAATAATTATTCAAGGAAGCCTAAGTTGTTTTAAATGATGGAGGAAAAATAAAATAAAACAAGTACACGCCGTGTATTATTAAATGTACACGCCGTGTAGTTTTATTTTGGAAAGGAAATGAATAAATGAAAACAAGATATACACGCCGTGTACATTTGATGTACACGCCATGTAGTTTTCAATGAAAAACAAGTACACGCCGTGTATTTATTATTACACGCCGTGTAGTTTTTCCAGTCGGGTTTTTGAGGATATAATATCATTTTATTAAATGATATTTATTATAATCAGTGTGAGTGCATGTCAAGGAATTAATTATTCGACATGGGGGTTTTCAATAAGAGTTAATGAAATAAATGAAATGCGTAACGCGTTTATTTATTGTCATAACTCTACAACCTCAAACTCGATTATAAATATCCTCACAACCCAACTCTTTTCCTACACAAGAGAATCGTTGTTCACAATATCTCTGGAGAATTCTTTCAAGACCGAAAGAACCTATTCCTCCAAGAACGCTCTCAAGACTGAGAGAGATCCTCTTCCATCGAATCAAGACGATCTAAGGCGGAAAACGCAAGAAAAGGCTTCTCCATGCTAGCACCCGGAGAATTATTTGGCGACGTCCAGTGATACAAGGTACACGTGTGGATCACCGCTAGAGGGAGTCTACACTTGGCTTCTACGACACAACGACGGATCACATTGACAACATGATCGATAACATGAACGAAGAAAGAACACCCAAAAGGCATTTCTTTATAATTAATTAAATTAACTATAATCAACCTGTAACGATCCTTGTTTGTGGTTTCGGGACAAACCATCTTCTTGGTCTTTTGCTGTGATTCAATCCGTGGAGACTGGCATTTATCGTCGTATTGATCCCGGATTGATCATTGCTAATGAAAAAAATCCAAGTGGGCACATCCACCCACGTGCTTCCGCTGTGCCCGAAACCTTCAAGAGCAAGCAAGTAGTAGAAGTAAACACTAAGTAAAAACTAGGTACAACAGTAAGTGCGGAAAAATAAGTGGGCCAGTATACAAACCCAAACTGAAAGTAAGTACAACTGGAAAGGGAAAACAGAAACTAAAAAGTAAATCTGTAGCGTCGAGCTGTCCACTAGAAGTCCCACCTGAAGGGTGGGTAAAGATAGCCTCCACAGCTCCTCGGGCCCAGCCGTCCGCTCCGAGTACGTCCCGTCCAGTGGTCCACCTCCGGGTACCGACCTGATCCGCAAGCCTCAACCGCGATCAGCGCTGTCCGTCTTCTGTAACCAACACAATGTAGTGCAGGAATAGCCCATGAAGGGGTGTGTATAAGATACTCAGTATGGACCCCGAGACTCCCGAAGGTCTCCCAGAATCCACAAAGAATAATCCACAAAGGAAAGATACAATCACGAAGTAACATCCGACACTACTTAGGTATATGCCCATACATATAACTAAGTCATCAATTCCAGTTCTCTCCAACTCCTAGCCCAAGTACAACCCAGTCCACAAAATAAAACGTAACCCGTTCTACATAGGAAATCACAACCTAATCCACACAGGAAAGGATAACATAATCCACACAGGATATCAAGTCATGATTCATCTCACACAGGTATACTTATTCGTATGATGATAGAGATGATCAGATATATCTACTGATTCATCTAAGTCGTCGGACCCAAAAAGGATCGATAGGTACTGACCCCCGCAATGACCCACAAAGGATCTGACCCACACAGGATCGATAGGTAACTAACCCCTGCAAAGACCCACACAGGATTGGACCCACACAGGATCTGTAGGCGCTCGCCCACACAGGACCGCTGAGCGCTGACCCACACATGATCGGTATCACTGATCCATGTAGGATCGCTTAGTGCTGTAGTCGTCACCGTTGAATCCACTGAGGATCTCTGTACAGTCGTCGTCGTCGCAGTCGCAGCCAACTCTAGGGTTCCCGCACACAGTAAGCTCGTTCGGGAGGGTCCTCTCCACGAGCCGAGGGGCTAATACATCAAGTGACACATAGTCCGGAGTTGATGTATCCAAAAGTTCCATATCGCCAACAGGAACTCAACTTCACAGACAGCGTGTCAATCGGACACTCGGTCTGAGAGTTATTGGCTTTTTCGTCCGAGGGGACCGGTTTGTTTTTAAGTCAAAACCAACCCGACTGTACTCCACCTGCATCCAAACCTCAGGCGCAGTAAGAAAAAAGATCCATCTCACGTAGAGGAATCAATCAAAGTCGACGACATGTCAATCAGACGTCCGGAGCTCAAGTTATAAGTGTTTCCGCTCTGAGGGCCCGGTTGGTTTCATGTACGAACCAACCCGGCCAAACCCAAAGTTCTCCTAAACCTTGAGTGTGATATACCAAAACGACCGTCTCGATCCAAGGATCGCATCGAAACTGACGGTGCGTCGATCGGAGGCCCGTAGCTCATGTTATGGGTAACAGACCGAATGAGGTTCGGTATTAGGGGGTTCGGGCCCGGTCCGACCCGACCCGATACCCCCAGGGTTGGCCCGTAGCGGGTCGACCCGAACCGGGTCCGGGTCTGGCCCGCTTGGGCATGGCCTGGCCCGGAAGGCAAGCCCGGCCTGGCCTGGGCGCGGCCCGACCCGGCCTGGGCGCGGCCCGGCCCGGCGGCCCAGTCTGGCATACCGGCCAGGGCAGCCGGCCCGGCGCGCGGCGCGCTGGCTAGGGACTCGGCCTAACGGTCGAGCCGTTCAGATGCGGGGGGCGCTTCCCCCACGTGTAGTAACTACGGCCCCTTAATGGGGCCGTCACGTCCGTCCATCCGGGGGTTTCGAACCCCCAGTCCTTCCACGGTCTGGCCGGCTTCTACCGCCACGGGACCGGTAAGGCCAGTCCCCCCGCTCTGATGCCGGCAGCCCGGAACCGGCCGCCGGTTCCCTTGCTCCACCGCGGCCCGGAACCGGTCGTGGCCTTCATCCATCCGGCGCGGCGCAACGGTGCCACGCCCCTCCGCTGCGGCCCTGCTCCGGCCGCAGTGCTTTCGTAGCTCTCTGGTGTGGCGTGACGGCGCCGTATCTTTGGTTTGTTTTCAACGGCGCGACGCGACGACGACGTGTCTTTGGTTCGTCTTTAACGGTGCGGCGCGATGACGCCGCACTTCTCCCCCTTTTCTTATCAAAATTCCGCGTGGTGATTCAGCACCGCGTTGGCTTGCTCGCCGCAAAAATATCAACAACCAAAAAGGGGAGGAGTGTCGGCTGTGTTCGTGCAGTCCGACCCCCTCCCGTTATCACGATAACAGGCGGTTCAAAGAAAAGGAAAAAGAGACGGATGATTTCACGAACTAACAAATTAAATAAATCCCTACCTCAACGTTGTCGTCGAATGAGCGTTCATCGTGGAATTAACCGTCGCGGAAGAAGAGGATAGTCGCGGAAGAAGAGGATCCCCACGAAAGGAACGTCATTGGTGTTAGGTGATCTCCAAGGAAGGCATCTCTCACCGTCGTCCGCCATCGGAGGTTGGCGTTCTTTGTTGGTGGTGGTGCGTTCTTCGCATTCTTCGTTGAAGAAAAAAGAATCTTCTCTTTTTCTCCCAAAGGCTTAACACAACAAAAACCCAACCATAAAAAAATAAGTCCTTCCCTTATTTTATTATCAATATAAGAATTTGAAATTCAATAGATAAGAAATGAACAATTAATTCAATGAATTAATTGTAACGATTAAACTGCCCAATTTAATGAGGCGTTTCTTAACCAGGATAAACATAATGTTTGACTTTCATTAAAAGGGGGGTTGCAGGTGCGTTACTTAGAAGGGAAGAAACGGTGGGCTCGTGCGGGCCCCACCTCCCAAATATCCTACAAAGTGAGTAGGATATTGTGGGTCCCACCTTATCCTCTTAACTTATGTTAAGACACTTTAAGTGAAATAAAATAAATTATCGCACCACTTTTATTTTATTTCTTAACTTAACCCCAAAAATTAAAAACCACACCCGAGCAAACGCAACTCCAGAAATGGTGTTTCTAAGCAAATAATGGAGCTTCAATTCCATCGGTGCCATCAGAATTTAATTCTGAGCACTGGTTCAAATGTTAGAAAAACCCACTCGTTCATTCACGGAACGTACCCGAGCTAAACTTCGGAAAAAGATTCCGGGCACACCAGGCCTCAGAATCTGGTGTCGTCAGAAACTGCATTCTTTTAAAAATCCCAAGAAAAATAAGAAAAAAAATTCCATGATTTTTCGGGTCTTTACATCACTCCCACCTCAGGTCTTTACATCCCCATAAAGATACATAAAAAACTAGGGAAAAATGTCGGTACTGAGCACACATCTGAGCCTCCCACTTCCAAGTGCTCTCCTTGAGGTTCCCGTGCTGCCATCTGATGCGCACTAGAGGAATAGACCATCCACGTAGGACCCGCTTCTGTCGATCCTCAATCTCCACCGGAACCTCCGCAAAAGTTGCACCATCATCAACGTCCAGCTCCCTATGGTCAATGATATGCTTCGGGTCGTGCACGTATCTGCTCAGCTGAGATATGTGGAAGATGTCGTGCACCCGGTGCAACTAAGGTGGTAGAACCAGGCGATAAGCCACCTCTCCAATCCTGCTGAGGACCTGGAATGGTCCGATGAAGCGTGGAGACAACTTTCCGCCTTGGACAAATCTCTGTAATCCACGTCGAGGTGAGACCCGCAAAAAGACTTGGTCGCCATCCTCGAACTCCAGTGGCCTCTGCCTCCTCTCAGCAAAAGACTTATGTCGACTCCGAGCTTTCCTCATCCGCTCCTAGATGATCTGGACCTTCTCTATCGTGGCCTGGACCATCTCCGGTCCCACAAGTGCTGACTCCCCAGGGTCTGTCCATCACAACGATGATCTGCAAGGTCGGACTTACAACGCCTCATATGGTGCCATCCCGATGGTGGAGTGGTAGCTGTTTTTGTATGCAAACTCCACCAAGGGTAGGTGGTCCTCCCAGCTACGACCAAAGTTGAGGACACATGAGAGGAGCATGTCCTCGAGATTCTGAATGGTCCACTCCGTCTGACCATCCGTCTGAGGGTGAAAGGTAGTGCTCAGACGTAGCTGCGTCCCGAACGCCTCCTACAACCCCTTCCAAAGACGGGAAGTAAAGCAAGCATCTCTATTGGAGATTATAGATTATGGAACACCGTGAAGTCGTACAATCTCCTAAATGTAGAGACGTCCCAAGCTCTCTACTGAGCCCTACTCTCTGATGGGTAAGAAGTGAGCCAACTTGGTGAGTCGGTCGAAAATCACCCAAATTGAGTCGTGACCTCTGGAAGTGCATGAATGTCCTGTCAAGAAGTACATAGATATCCCATCCCACTTCCACTCCGGGACCTTCAAGGGCTATACCAAGCCTGCTGGTACCTGGTGCTCTGCCTTTACCTGCTGGAAGGTGAGGCATCGGGAAACGAACTCTGCCACAACCTTCTTCATGCCCGGCCACCAGTGTTGTCGTCTGATATCCTGGTACATCTTCGCCACTCCAGGATGTACCGCCAAAGGGGAAGTGTGAAACTCTCTCAGCACCTCCTCTCGTAAAGCAACTGCTACCAAGGTACGTCCTCTGAAAAGGACGTCGTGCTCTACTCAAATGGAGAAACCATCAGGTTCCTGTCCTGAGGATATCAGCACACGCCGCGTCTCACTGTCAGTGTCCCCATGCTGTGCCTCTCTGACCTGCTGCAGTAGTGGAGGAGTGACTGTGAGAGACTAAAGGAAGGATGTTCCATCTCTATCCACAAAGGATATCTGCAAAGCGGCTAGCTGCCCTGTCGCCTCCCCAAGTAGCTGAATTCCCGTCCTCCTGCTAAGAGCATCGGTTACTACGTTCCCCTTCCGAGGAGTATAGACTATCTCAACGTCATAGTCCTGGAGGAACTCGAGCCATCACCGCTTTTTCAGGTTCAGGTCCTTCTGAGAGAATATGTACCTGAGACTATGATGGTCAGAAAAGACTGTAAAGCGCTCTCCCATCAGATAGTGTCTCCACATCTTCAGATCGAAGACCACTACTGATAACTCCAGGTAATGAGTAGCATAGTTATGCTCATGAAGCCTCAACTATCATGATCTATAGGATATCACTGCCCTCTCCTGCATTAGGACACATCCGAGTGTGGTCCCTGATGCATCGCAGTAAACTACGTACCCTACTCCTTCCTCTGGAAACCTCAAGATAGGCGTGCTGGTCAATATCTATCTCAGCTCCTAGAAGCTCTAATGACATCTGTCAAACCACACAAAGGGTTTCCCCTTCTTCGTCAAAGCTGAGAGTGGTGCCACAACTCTGGAGATGTTTGGAACAAATCTCCGATAGTATCCAGCTAGTCCCAAGAAACTCCACACCTCTGTCACCCTCCTGGGTGGCTCCCAAGCTAGCACTGCCTCGATCTTCGCAGGATCCACCACAACTCCCACCTCAGAGATGACGTGTCCCAAGAAGTGGACCTCACGTATCCAGAACTAACACTTTGAGAGCTTTCCAAAAAGATGGTTCTCTCGGAGTGTGTCTAGTACAACCCGAAAGTGGTAGGTGTGCTCCTCCTCATTCATCGAGTATATCAAAATTTCATCAATGAAGACCACGACAAATCGATCGAGGTATGGCTGAAAGATCCTGTTTATGAGGCCCATGAACACTGCAAGAGCATTGGTTATGCTGAAGGGCATAATCAAGAACTCATAGTGTCCATACCGATATCTGAGGGCCATCTTCTGCATGTCCTTGTCCCGAACTCTGAGCTGATTATAGCATGACCTGAGGTCTATCTTTGAGAACCACCGTGCTCCCTTGAGCTGGTCGAAGAGGTCATAAATCCTTGGTAGCAGATACTTGTTCCTCACTGTCACCTGTTTCAGGCGATGATAGTCGACACAAAGTCGCAAGCTCCCGTCCACCTTCTTGGTGAACAATATCGGGGAAGCCCAGGGTGAAACACTCGGTTGGATGAATCCCTTTCCCTGCAAATCCTCCAACTATACTCGTAGCTCTCGAAGCTCGGAGGGAACCATTAGATATGCTGGGGTGGATATCGGAGCTGTCCCGGGGTACAGATCAATATAAAATTCTACCTCTCTACGAGGAGATAGTCCCGGAACGTCATCGGTGAAAACGTCTGCATACTGATCCACCACTGCAGGAAAACCATGACTCCGCACGTCAACTACTCCTAGGATGAGGCAAGCCAACTGATGAGTGATGGGTTGTCCTCTCCTCTGCGAGATTCCATCCTGTGCTGCGAAGGCTCCCTTCTCACCGGTGAAGGTGAACCTACTCCCGTCGGTGCATACACATCGCACCTTGCGCCTAATACAGTCGATCTGAGAATGGACTGTAGATAACCAATCCATGCCCAAGATGATGTCGTAAGGCCTAGACGCCGCTACAAGAAGATCCCACCCGAAGCTCTCACCTCCTAGAGTAAGCTCACACTGCTGTCACCAGTTCGTAATCGTTGAGTCTGCTCTCGTAGGAGTCTCTAGCTGTAAGGATCGAGCCAACAGCTCTGTCGGAATCTCCGAGCTCTGAAGAAGGGCAGCGGCTATGAAAGAATGACTTGCTCCTGTGTCTATAAGAACTTCAGCAAGGGTGGAATAAACACAGATAGTACCTCGAATCATCTTGGGTGCAACATGGTCGTAGGCCTCCACTGCCTGGAGCTATGCCTGTCTCTGCCCGCTAGCTCCCTGTGGTCGGGGTGGACCTCCTGGTGGTGGTGGTGGTAGAACCTCAAAGCGTCACCCACCACCTGCTGCTGGACAGCTCCTCTACCTCATCCGCCTGCTCCCTGCGGACCGCCACGGTCGACCCTCTGCCTCTTCCTCAGTGCCCCCTCCACCGTCTGCTGCTCCTCGGCACGGCCGGTCGGGAAGTCACGAGCCATGTGGCCCTGCTCGCCGCATGCGTAGCACTGTCTGCCTCTCGAAAGACTGGCTCCACGCTGTGTGCCCCGCACTACTGAGCCAATGTCCTGAGGTCATCTGCCTGAGGGTCTGGTCTGCCTGGACCCATGAGTCATCCGTTGACTGCCTCCTTCAGATGACTCTACTACGTGCTGTCCCGCGGTAGGTCTTGCTATTGATGAAGGCTCAGCAAGGAAGCTCTCGATCAGAAGGGCTCGCTCCAGTACTCCTGCCTGAGTCGGAATGCTTAGGGAGATCAATGATGCCCTGATCTCCTACCTCAATCCATGCTCAAAGGTCTGGGCCCGGAAGAATGGGTCCCGTACCATGTCTGTTGAGTGGCGCAAGAGATCGGTAAATCTCACCAAGTACTGGGCAAACATCAAGCTGCCCTGCCGCCGCTGTAAAAGTTCCTGGATGCGCACCGCACGGAGGGTGGCTGGGATGAACTCTTAGCGGAAGAGGCTCTCAAAGTCCGTCTAGAGGAGAGATGCCTCATCGTGCACCTGGAGCATCAAGATCTATCATCTGCAAGTTGCAGCGTGCAGTAGGCTCACTGTGAGGATCACCATAAGGTCTGCTGGTGTCCTCACTAACCTGAAAACCCATACAACTTCCTCCAACCAATCCTCCGCTACCTGGGGGTCCATCTCCCCACTGAACCTGGGCGGTCGCTGGCGCTGAAACTCGTGCAGTGCACTAAGGCGACGTGCATCATCGACGGCTGGGGCTAGTAGCATTGGTGGCTCGGAGGGTAGAGGTTCCGCCGGTGCCTCAGCTGTCAAAGGGCCCTGTACCGATGCCTCGTCGCTCGGTGGACTATCGTCACGCACAACTCTCGGAACCCTAGCTGGCTGCCGTCGTGGGGCCATCCTGAAAAGAGACAGGTGCACCACGGTCAGAACAGTATACCTGGTGAGCTGACACAAAGTAATCACAAAGAAAACAGGAAACACACATGCAATCAATGCTCTCGTGCATTAAGTCTAAAATCAGAAGTCAGGGTCCTGGTGTACGGATACGTCGGCCGCCGCACCAATACTAGACTCCCTGGACTGTTAACCACACCCAATACACTTAACACTATTGCTTTACATAGAAAAAGATTAGAGTCCAAAGTTCTTGTGGTAGAACCGAACTCCTCTGATACCAATTTGTCACGACCTGTCCTCGGGGCCCGTGTCGTGACTACCCCAGGCCAGCCTTCCATAGGCCAGGGGCTGGCGACTAGCACCAAGGAGTAATTCCAGGTAAAAAGGGAAGGCATTGCCTTTGTAAAGTGAACAAACACCATAGAGCCAGAAAGCAGTAGAAGTAAACACTAAGTAAAAACTGGGTACAACAGTATGTGCGAAAAAGTAAGTGGGCCAGTATACAAACCCAAAATGAAAGTAAGTACAACTGGAAAGGGAAAACAGCAACTGAAAAGTAAAGCCGCAGCGTCGAGCCATCCACTGGAAGTCCCACCTGAAGGGTAGGTACAGATAGCCTCCATAGCTCCTCGGGCCCAACCGTCCGCTCCAAATACGTCTCGTCCAGTGGTCCACCTCCGAGTACCGACCTGCTCCGCAAGCCTCAACCGCGATCAGCGCTGTCCGTCGTCTGCAACCAACACAACGTAGTGCGGGCATAGCCCATGCAGGGGTGAGTATAAGCTACTCAGTAGGGACCCCGAGACCCCCCGAAGGTCTCCCAGAATCCACAAAGGATAATCCACAAAGGAAAGATACAATCACGAAGTAACATCTGACACTACTTAGGTATATGCCCATACATATACCTACATCATCAATTCCAGTTCACTCCAACTCCGAGCCCAAGTACAACCCAGTCCACAAAATAAAATGTAACCCATTCCACATAGGAAATCACAACCCAATCCACACAGGAAAGCATAACGTAATCCACACAGGATATCAAGTCATGATTCAGCTCACACAAGTATACTTTTTCATATAACGATAGAGATGATCAGATATATCTACTGATTCATCTAAGTCATCGGACCCACAATGGATCGATAGGTACTAACCCCCACAATGACCCACAAAGGATCTGAACCACACAGGATCGATAGGTAACTGACCCCCGCAAAGACCCACACAGGATCGGACCCACACAGGATCTGTAGGCGCTGGCCCACACAGGACCGTTGAGCGATGACCCACATAGGATCGGACCCACACAGGATTGGTAGCACTGATCCACGTAGGATCGCTAAGCGCTGTAGTCGTCGCCGTCGAATCCACTGAGAATCTCTGTACAGTCGTCGTCGTTGCAGTCGCAGCCAGCTCTAGGGTTCCCACAGACAGGAAGCTTGTTCGGGAGGGTCTGCTCCACGAGCCGAGGGGCTGATACGTCAACTGACACATAGTACAGAGTTGATGTATCCAAAAGTTCCGTATCGCCAACACAAACTCAACGTCACAGACGGCGCGTCAATCGGACGCTCGGTCTGAGATTTGTTGGCTTTTTCGTCCCAGGGGCCCGATTGGTTTTTAAGTCAAAACCAACCCGAACGTACTCCACCTGCACCCAAAACTCGGGCGGAGTAATAAAAAAGATCCGTCTCACTTAGAGAAATCCATCAAAGTCGACGACACGTCAATCGGACGTCCGGAACTCAAGTTATAAGCGTTTCCGCTCCGAGGGCCCAGTTGGTTTCGTGTACAAACAGACCCGGGCGAACACAAAGTTCTCCGAAAACTTCAGTACAATATACCGAAATGGCCGTCTTGATCCAAGGATTTCATCACAACTGACCGTACGTCGATCGGAGGCCCGTAGCTCATGTTATCAGCAACAGACTGAAAGAGGTTCGATATTAGGGGGTTCGGGCCCGGTCCGACCCGGCCCGATACCCCCAGGGTCGGACCGTACTGGGCTGACCCGAACCGGGACCGATCCGGCCCACTTGGGCGCGGCGCGGCCCTGTTGGCGTGGCCCGGCCAGGGCCGGCTAGCGCGATCCAGCCTGGCGGACCGGCCAGGGCAGCCGGCCCGTCCCGCGGCGCGCTGGCGCACTGGCCAGGGACTCGGATGAACGACCATTCCATTCAGATGCGGGGGGCGCTGCCCCCGCATGTAGTAACCACGACACCATAATGGGGCCGCTCACGTCCGGCCAGCCAGGGGTTTCGAACCCCCGGTCCTTCCACGGTCCGGCCGGCCTGCTCCGGTCGGCAGGCTTCTGCCGCCAAGGGACCGGCAAGGCCGGTCCCACCACTCTGATGCTGGTGGCCCGGAACCGGCCGCCGGTTCCTTTTCTCCTCCACGTCCCGGAACCGGCCGCGGCCTTCGTCCGTCCGGCGCGGCGTGATGGCGCCGCGGCCCCACTCCGGCTGCGGTGCTTTCGTAGCTCTCCGGTGCGGCGCGACGACACCACATCTTTGGTTAGTTTTCAACGGTGCGGCACGACGGCACCACGTGTTTGGTTCATCTTCAACGGCATGGCGCGACAGCGCCGTGCTTATCCCACTTTTCTTATCAAAATTCGGTGCAGTGCTTCGGCACCGCGTTGCCTTGCTCGCCACAACAATATCAACAACCAAAAAGGGGAGGAGTGTCAGCCGTGTTCGTGCGGTCCGACCCCCACCCATTATCACGATAACAGGCGGTTCAATGAAAAGGAGAAAGTGAGGGAAGATTTCACGAACTAACAAATAAAATAAATCCCTACCTCAACGTTGTCGTCGAACGAGCGTTCGTCACGGAATTAACCATCACGGAAGAAGAGGATCGTCGCGGAAGAAGAGGATCGCCGCGAAAGGAACGTCATTGGCGTTAGGTGATCTCCGAGGAAGGCGTCTCTCGCCGTCGTCCGCCATCGGAGGTTGGCTTTCTTTGTTGGCGGTGGTGCATTCTTCGCGTTCTTCGTCGAAGAACGAAGAATCTTCTCTTTTTCTCCCAAAGGCTTAACACAACACAAACCCAACAATAATAAAATAAGTCCTTCCCTTATTTTATTATCAATATAAGAATTTGAAATTCAAAAAATAAGAAACGAACAATTAATTCAATGAATTAATTGTTATGATTTAACCGCCCAATTTAATGAGGCGTTTATTAACTAGAATAAACGTAAGTTTGACTTTCATTAAAAGGGGGCTTGCGGGTGCATCACTTAGAAGGGAAGAAATGGTGGGCTCGTTCGGGACCCACCTCACAAATATCCAACCAGGTGGGTAGGATATTGTCGGTCCCACCTTATCTGCTTAACTTAGGTTAACCCGCTTTAAGTGAAATAAAATAAATTGTCGCACCACTTTTATTTTATTTATTAACTTAAATCCAAAAATTAAAAACCACACCCAAGCAAACGCAACTCCAGAATAGGTGTTTGTAAGAAAATACCGGCGGTGCGATTCCATCGGTTCCCTCAGAATTCGATTTCGAGCACCGGTTCAAAAGTTAGAAAAACCCGCTCGTTCGTTCACTGAACGTACCCAAGCTAAACTTCGGAAAAAGATTTCGGGCACACCAGGCCTCGGAATCTGGTGCTGTTAGAAACTGCATTCTTGTAAAAATCCCAAGAACAATAAGAAAAAAATTCCTTTAAATTTTCAGGTCTTTACAAAACCTCATTCTAGTGTTATCGATTTTAGTTTTTATGGAATATTTAAACTGATTCTAATAGGAAACTGAATGGGAGTCATTACTGATGAGATTTAGACAACATTCATAAGTTTTATATCATAACACCGCATTTAACTAGTGATAATGGATCAATTTAGAATAAAGGCTCAAAATAAAGATCATATAAAAAATTTAATAGTTGGATATCATCTATCAATTAGGACTATATAGGAGGTCATGGTGGACTAGGTAATGGGTAGTAACACTAATAGGGTGATGTCCCATAGTGGAATTTGGAAACAAGAGCTCAAGGTGGGGGTTCAGGATAACTCCACACTATTTAGTGGTCTCCTTCTATATAGGGAGTGGATCTATCTAAAGTTCATGGTAATATTATTTTGTAAACTACATTTGTTTCTATTTTATTTGATATTGGTTCATTACACTCATTCATATATGCTCAATTTTCTAGTTATTTGGAAATTTCTATAGATTACCTTTATGGAGAGATAATTATCAAAATTCCTTTACTGTTATGATTTAGGGGTATATAGAGATATCGTGTGTGCACTATTATTATTTTTGGGTATAGGTTTCTCTAGGATTTCTTCATGTTGGAGATGTTCAATTTCAATGTGATCATTGATATAGATTTATTAACTCAGTATTAAGAATATATGGACTGTTACCATTAATGGGAATATTTAAAATCATTATAGGGTGATTTATATACCTATTTTGGTTATTGATATCTGCATATTGGCCTTTTATGACATGACCATCAATATCTAGAGGTGATCGTATCCTAGGGGTCTGGTATTATTTTGAGAGAGAATGAGACACATCATTTAATCATTCCTCCCACCACTTTCCAATTTCAAGATGTTTTTCAAAATTATTTCTTAGGTTTTCCACACAAGAGGAAGATTATGTTTATAATCAGGATTTTTATTGGTACAAAGACCACATCCATTCTATCATATTGAATGGATCCTATATAACATAAATATATTAAGGGTCAATTATATAATATAGTGTAAAGGGGGTTTATTCTCCCAAATATACCCCCTTGGGGTGATCTTGTGTTATTTTCTAAGAAGGTGAATGTATCATTATTGTTATGTATGGATTATCAAAGGTTTAACTGTGTGAATGTTAAGAACTAGTATCCTATCTCACATACAATTTTTTTTTGATAAATTATGATGATAAAAGTGGTTTATAAGATCAATTATATATTTTTTCATCACCATTTAAGAGTGAGATGCTTGGACTTCCTCATACTAATTTTATACATAGGTATAGATTGTATAGGTAGATTTTGATTCTACATGGATTGGAGAATGTTTTAGAAGTTTTTATATACATAATAAATTGGGTACTTCATCTTAATTTGGATTCCTTCAAGATAATATTTGTTAATTATGTTATAGTATATTCCTAGTCAAGGGAGGATCATTATCTCTATATGGATATCTTTTTCATTACACCAAGGGAGTATTCAATATTTATACATGTTAGTTTTAGATTTGTGAGCTATTTTTATTTGGGAATATTATATCACATGAAAGAATATCCGTAGACCATGACTAGGTCAAGGATGTGGTTTCTTTAGTGGAATCTAAGAATGAATTTGAGATTTGTAGTTTCCAAGAGTTTCTAGTTTAATAATAGAGGTTTATCAAATACTTCACCCATTTATCAATGCTAATGACATCCATGAAAAATAAGGGAGTGAAGTTTATATAGTGTTATTCTTGTTAGAGATCCTTTTAGGAGAAAAAATGGAGGTTAAAATACACATCAATCCTGGAACTACCTAATCTATGTGAGGAGTATATATTATAATGTGATACTTTAGGAGATGTGCTCGTGGATTTTTAGATTTTTGATAGGTCAGTGGTCACTTATGGGTCTAGGTAGCTGATGTCACATGAGAAGAACTATATAAAACATGATATAGAGCTAGTTTAGGTAGTTCACACACTATTATGTCAGCATAAATCTTTTTGGGTGATTGGTTTATGGTATACATAGATCATAAAGGTATAAAGTATATATTTTTCTCAATACAGCCTGAACTTTCAATAGATTTGTTGTGTCACGTATAATAATTATTTTGATATTAAGATGGTGTATACCCTTGGGAAAGGGAACATCATTACCAATTCACTAAATAAGAAGACTTAGATTTAGGTGGTGAAAGTATCTAATAGCTTGTGGTATGTCATAACCCTCTATAACAAGATTCTATTTGACATTTTGAAGCATCCGAGAAGTGTGAAACTGACATCCTTGAGCTTCACCTCCTCAATCCTTAAAAAGGTAAAGGAGATTAATCTATCTAATATAGTTTTCCTGGTGATGATGGTCAATATATATCATGGGGGTTACTACCTAACATGTCCTTTGATTTCAATGAGGTTCTATATATATAAGTTCATTAGGTGGACCCTTCGAGACTGTATGAAAAATGATACAAGACTCACACACATTAAGATGGGTAATTCATCTGGGGCCTAACAATATATATTATGACATCTAGAGGTAGTATTAATGGACTATTTTGAAGGACATAAATGTGTTTATTTGATGATACCTGACATATCAGTAGGTGAAGTCCCTAAATTAGAGACATGATGGCCTTATTCAATTGTTAACCATTCCAAATTAGACATGGTATAATGTAATGAAAGACTTCATGATGACATTACTGAGACCATATCATAGAAGTGATATGGTATAGGCTATACTAGACTCATTGATGAAGGTTTTTCTTTTCCTAAAAATCAAAGAGACTTTTTCTATTTAGGAGTTGGTCAACGTATTTTTCTGGGATATAGTTCATATTTTTTGGGGTGCCTAGGAAAATTTTATCTGATAAGGATTCCCATTTTACATTACATTTATATAAAATCCATTAGAAGGTCCTTTAAATTAAGGTTCACATGAGAAATCCCTATCATCCTCAGATAGTTGGTCACTTTGATTAGAACATTCATGTTTTAGAGGATATGTGTGGGCACACATCTTTGATTATGGTAGTTTATGAGAGAAGCATATTTAACTTATAGAGTCCACATATAATAATAGTTATTAGGTGTTGATTTAGATACCATTATTTGATATATTTTATTTAAAGTCAGGTCATCACCTCTATATTATTTACAGGATAGAGAGTCACCTGTTTTTAGAGCAAGTCTCATATAAAAGATTTTGGATCATATCCATTTGATTAGAAAACTACTAGACACCATTTAGAGAAACCATAGATATCATGTTTACTGGTGATGTTTTCCTTTGGAGTTTGATGTGGGAAACTTAGTATTCATGCGAGTTTAACATTTATTGATAAATCATTATATTTTAAGTAAAGGAAAGTTATAAGCTAGGATTATGGGGTCATTGAAGGTTTTTGAGAGGATTTGTACTTTGAATAACCAATTTTCACTTCCTCCAAGATACAATATTGTACAATATGTATTCCATATATTTATTCTTTTAGATATATTATCTTGATCCTTCTTATGTAATCAATATAAAAATGTTTAGGTTGGAATTAGATATTTTATTCAAGGAGTGGTCCTTAACACCATAATTTTTTTATGAAATATACTTTTTAAAATAATTTTATTTCTTGGATAGACTGTTTCATATGAAACACTGAATTTAAACAAACCATGATATAATAATAAAATATTATTTTTTAAATAAAATTTATTTACTAAAATGTGGATTGGTTGGTATTAATAGGACTAAAAATATTATTAAACATTTAAGGTAATATATGTATAAAATTATTTCATTGGTTATCAATTGATTAAAAATAAAAATAAAAATAAAAATAAATAGTTTTCTAAAAAATAGTTTTTATGTGCGTAATGTATTTTTTATATTAAAAAATTAAATTAATCCCTATTGGTGAATGATTTTAATGAATTTTTTGTATTATTTACTTGATCAAATGTTTTAAATATTCAAAAAATATATTTTCTAAGCATAGGATATAAATAAATCCAGTTTTATCCTTAAAAATGTATTTTTTTTAAAGAAGTTTTTGTCGCATTTAGCACACATATTTTAAAATTAATTTATTACATTTATAGGTATTTAATTAGATAAAATTAATTAAATATTTAGAATTAGGAGTTTCAAATTTGGTAACTGGGCCTCTTTTATTGTTTGTCAATATGAATAGTAAGTGTGGTAAAATTCAGCACTGCAATAAATGGTAAATCAGGTTAATATTGATTAAAAATATGTTATAAGACAATAACTAGTCATCCTAATAATTATTAGATGAATTTAATTCTACCCTTAAAACATTAGTATTGAAATTGATTTCTTTAATGTAAAATATTCCATGAAAATGGAGTATATATTATTTAAATCAAATAAAGTTATAGAATGTCACTCTCTTTGTTATTAATATGACTCATGTGTCTATATAGGAAATAAATTAAGTTATAAACAAATATAAGTTTTTATTTTGTGTTTAATAATAAAAAATTTATGATAAAAATTTATTTTTGATCTTTTGTAATTATATAATGATGTTAATTTCTTGTGAAACACTGATGCCATATTTCTCCATTTAATAAAAAAATATAATAAATGATATTAAAAATATTAAATGTGTAGCAACCCAGCCCCAGATATCCCAGATATGGTGTTTTCTATCAATTATAATGGCATGATTACAAGGAATCAAGCCTTGAAGGACTAAGAGATTTGTAGTCTTGGTAAACTAGATACACAAATGAGTATTGTATTACAAATGAATACACTAATTACAACACTTTTTTAAAATAAATAAATTTTAGTGTGAATCTAATCAATATTGTAAATCTTTCCATATCTATCATATTATTATTCTTTGATTCTTGGAGAAATAAACATAATAAGGGCGAGCTAAAATGCTCAGTAAGGGAAAAATATATTAAAATCATTAATGAATGAATGAAAGTAATATTTATTCCATGGTAAATAACTAAACATATATACCATGTAATAAAAAAATAAGAAGGATCTTAATAAACAAAATGTAAAGGTAATAAGTATAAACACATTCCATTCACATATCTTGATAAAGAAAAATCAATATGGAAAGGAAATAAACTAAAATACATGCCATTTAATCAATGAACTAAAAATGAAGTCTATCCAAATATATGTTGAGGCAAGATATCATGGATGAATAATAACTAAAAAAATGAGGGATATTTCTTGATTATTGTAATCCATGATTCCCCTGGTACATGGAACCAGTACCATAAAGAGATAGTTTAACCATACCAATTTGCGTAACTAATTCGTCTCATGCGACTACT
This sequence comes from Viscum album, assembly GCA_963277665.1. Lineage (NCBI taxonomy): Eukaryota > Viridiplantae > Streptophyta > Magnoliopsida > Santalales > Viscaceae > Viscum > Viscum album. The sequence continues at coordinate 377,479,823 of OY728119.1, forward strand.
GATGGATGAAGGGGATTTTGTTAACTGGTCCCCAACTCATGTATTACATGTCCTAATCATTCCTCATATATTTAATAAAAAAATTTCCAGATAAAATATCCATATTTAATAAATAATATGAATTAATTAATAATACATTAATGGAGGATAAGTAACAATAAGGGGTTTTGACATCTAGAAATTCTTAAGGAAAAATAATATTTAAACATTTAAATATGTCCCATACCACATTGAAACTTTTAAATAATAATTCATTATAAATTAAATGAAACATATAATATAATTAAAATAAGTATATTCATGAAATAACATGTCAAAGGGTAGTATATAGACCTAGTAAAAGTGAATTGGTGCATAAAAAAGTAAGTCTCAATAGAAAGTAAATTGAGATGAAATCCCTTACATATGAATCGAAAGACCCAAAGGTAATAATAATCAATTAAAACATATAAATACCATACATATAAAATAATCCATTATATTACATGTCAATTTGGAAGTATGTACACCATATATAAAAAATTAGTTGCTCAATAATGAAGTATGCCTCACGAAAAGAAAAGTGAGACCCGAGTCCCTTGCCTTAACCTTACCTTTTTAGTACGTTATTTATCCTACTATATAGTGGTTTAGAATATCTTGAAAATTTTTAACAGAAAAACAATAATGTTTATAATATCATATATTAACATCTTACAATATTTTTGTACCTATTTTTTAACACTCTTTCATTATTTTGACTATTTCTTGTGTTACTTTCCTATTTCGTCAAGTTTGTTTTAACATGTTATTTGTTGTTCCAATAAAATTTATCATGGTTTAATCATATTAATAATGTAAAACATGATTTCAATATCATATATATCCCTTATATATGTATTTATAGTAGTCTATAATATTTTGAGATTAGAAATGAAGTGGTCTGTTCATGGAGAAAGTAGACCGTACGTACGCATGAACGCTACTTTAGTTTGTTTGTCGTATTAAAATAATGAAAAATAAATGATACAAAGTTATATTATAATTAAATTATAATATCTATGTTATATTTTTTACATAGGTTTATTAAAACAATCCTTTATAAGTTCCATGTATGGCATGAACAATTCATATCGCTTTGAGGTGGCGGTAGTCCACACTTCCTCAAGAGAAATTATTGTATTTACACATTATGGAAAGCATAAAGGTATGTTCTAAATAAATATTAAAGAATAATAAAGACATTATAATTAAAATATATATAATATATAAACATATTTTCCATCATAATTTCTACCATGATAGGTGTTAAGGGAAAAATGAACAATCATCATTTTATAAGGCAATAGTTCGTCGTACACAGAAACAATATGTTCACTATACATTAGATGGAGGTGTGCGTAAGCATAGGTAAAAATATCAACATAAAAATATAATCATATATTTATGACACTTTATTTATATTTAATAATATAATAATAAGTTTATAGGTACCATATAATGGAAATGAAACTAAAAAGCTTGAGAGAAGGTGTTACCTCTAAATCAGGTAACTTCTTTTGGTTTGAACCAAAATCTTCCTTGGATTACTTTATTACAAAGTTGGGGATTCTAGGATGAGAGTATGGATGATGGGAGACTAATTTTTCAGATTATTTATGATCCAATGTGTCTTTAGAGGTGTAAAGAAGTGGGAGAGGTGGTGGCCTTTTATAAGGATGGAAAAGGACTCACATGGAATTTTTGAAAACAAGTTAGGTATACACTTATTCTAAACTAATAAAAATAACATAAAAACCATAAAAACTCAATAATTTAAGTTTTATGTCCTATATGTGTCCATACAATGGGTTTTTGAAAAGTGGATATGTCATTTGGGCCCTTAAGTTAATGGTTTAGTTCTTTATTAAGCTTATTTTTTCCTTAATCACTATAATTAATATTAATTACTTTCATTAGTCATTTTGTCCAAAATTTATGTTTAACTTATTAGAAACTAAATATAATATTTATTAAGATTTTTTATATCTATTTTTATAAATTCAATTCACAGAAGATGGAAAATTAAGATTAATGCTAATCTCACAGACAAATAAATTAAATGGTTTTAGTAGAAAAATGTTAAATATATTTTTTTGTTTTTCTATTGAATTTAAAAGTAAAATTGATTCTAATTTACTCAATTGTATTAATATATTTTCTAATTTATATAACATAACATTAAAAAATTTAATATATAATTTAACATTAATAATTATTTTCACGAAAAGACAGTTTTTAACCAAAAAGCAGTATTTTTTCATAATTCATAAAAAAATGTATTTTCTCCAAAAAATACCAAAAATTAACCGTAATATAATTTTGAAATTATGAATTAAAAAATAAATTTTATTTTATCAAATTAAATTTATAAATTTTTCAAAATTCATATTAAAAATAAGTGCACCATTAAAAGGTGGTAGAAATTCCTTATTAAAAATATAGGTTTTTATGTGTAAAATTGGGTTTGTTCTTTTCTTATGATTATAAAATAAATTGGATGAATATAAAAAATATATTATTGAATATATTACATATATATTTCATTAAAATAATTAAATAATTATATTTAATTAGGTTCATCATGACAAAAATCATTTGGAAGCATAAAAATAAAAGTATTTCTGTTTTATATCCAAATGGTTCTTATTTTCATTTCACATTAATTGGAAACCCATGAATTCATTTTATATTTATAAAAACCATAAATATTCAAAATTTATTTAATAATATTCATAACCGCCAATATAACAGCTAGGTTATATCATATCATATTAACTAATAATGTTCTAATAACTTGTCATTGTTTAGTGAAACTTAATATTGAGTGTAACACAAGTTATCAAGGAATTTTGGTCTTTAATGTAAAAAAATCTATCAAGGAAGGTATATCTTGAGTATAAAAAAAGATATAGAGAAAGGTCTCTTTTGCGTGTGCCACAAGCTAACTTAGTGTTGCATACATTACAAGAAATATCATGTATTGAATTTATTTAAAATAGTAAATTTATAGTAGATTCTTGGGATATTATATTCCATTAAATGTTTGGTGTTGTGTGTCATACACACTATTGAATAAAAAGTTTTAATGTAGAATTTTGGTGTGTTACATTCTCCCCACGTTAATTAAATTGCGTTATCACAATTTTAAACTCGATCATGGTGATAAATTGACTGATACTTCCTCTATTTGAAATCCCACATCATGAGAAGGTTTCATAATTACTCCTATATAAAAGTGATAATGGATAGTACCAAGGTCACATGTACTACCATGTAACTAGGTCTCTTAGTAGGAGAACATTAGTGGCATTTAAAGATATGTACATGGAGGAAAAACATAAATATTTATAGGGAGTGAATGGGGTCATCAATCACAAACAAGTGAATGGTAAATGGAAAGTTCCGGGCCTCAAATACATAAATCTTAGATGATTTAGAATACTATTGGTTCAATGTAAATTAAATTATTAAGGACTAATTTTTTTGAAGCCATTCTCCTTATTTTTATTAATTATTTTACTAACCATGAATATAAAAAAATATTCATACTTGATAGGTTTAAATTTCATATTAAAAATCAAAACTTTTTATAGTTCTTTGATAAAATTATAATTCATTCATTTAATCCCAAAAATTTATTACCAATAATCAATTTTTATTCCAAAATATTTGAAGAACATTAAAAGGATCATAAGGCTTATAAAAGAGTGACAAGTCTAATTTTTTTTCTTTAACCATCTTCTAAAGCTATTATGGTTAATATATTAATCTCTAATCCTCAAAAGTGTTACTACTGGTTCCCGATTAACATTTTTTCATAAAATTTTTTATGAAAAAAAATTGAAAATTTAACCAGGACATTACATAAGTAATTGGTTGGAATGAAACCCTTATCATCCTTCAGTTATGAGTTAAATACCCGCGAACTTTCCAGATTTGATTGGTTGTCACCTGACTTACATGTTTTCCATTTCTACAACCAAATTAATATAATTTCTAAAAAGAAATATGATTTAAATCCTTAAAATATGGTTAATTACTAAATGGGCTTTTAATAATGGTTTTCAATACAACCATAACACATAAATACATCATCCATTTTTTCTATATAGGCCCTTCCTTGGCCAAGGGTTTAACCAAAATATCATTTATAGGATTTTTAAACAATGAAACCTTATCTTCAATCTAAAAAACTATAGATTTAAACTAGGTTGTTAAATTTCATTATCCATTCAAATTCTTCATAATGATTTGTAAAGAAAAAGTGTTTTATCCTAAGCATATCCCCCCTAAGTGTCAAACTAGGTGTGTAGTAAGGCCTGTTGTCATGTACCTGGTTACCCCGAGTCAGGCCTGGAACACCTTGTCAGAGTTGTTACTCCTAGGTACATCTATCACATAACCACATCCACTTGTAGTATATTGAAAGGGATGTATTTATAGGAAGACCCACATAATCTATAATTTACCAAAATTCTAGAGTTTTTATCTATACTTATCTTCAAATTATACATTAGGGTTATGTTACCTGATCTATGTTTTCTTAAATATAGTTCTCAATGATTATTTTAAACTTATTTTGATACCAAATATAGTGAGCCTACCCCAGATATACCAGATTCAATGTCTTATATCAATTACATTTTCATGATTACAAGGAATCAATCCCTGAAGGACCAAGATTTTAGTAGTCTTGGTAAACCAGATACACAAATGAGTATTTTATTGAAAATGAATACACTAAATTCAAATTTTTCTTCTTTTTTATAAATAAATAATATCGAGTATTAATATAATCCATCTAGTAAATTTTTGCATATCTTCCATAGTAGTATTCTTGGATTCCTAGAGATATAAACATAATAAGGGTGATCTCAAATTCCCATTAAAGTAAAAATATAGTGAAAATAATAATAAATCAATGGAAGTAATACTTATGGAATGGTAAATAACAAAACAAATATACCATGTAATCAAAAAACTGGTAAGGAAGTGAATAAAAAATATGGAAGAGTAATAAATTGAAATAAATTCCATTCAAATATCTAGATATGTCAAAATTAATATGGAAAGGTAAGAAACTAAAATACATGCCATTAAATAAAGGAACTAAAAATTAAATGTATCCATAGATATGCCGACACAAGATCACATGGACGAATAATAAATGAAACTAAATGTCTGATATTGCTTTATTTTTGGATTCCATGTTTCCCCTAGTACATGGAATGAGTATTATCAATAGATAGTTTAACTATACTAATTGTGCAACTAATTCATCCTTTGAGACTACTGATGCATCAAGGAGCTTTCATTAACCAGTCCCTAACCCGTGTATTACATGTATAGAGCATTCCTCATATATTGAATAAAAATGTTCCTTATCAAATATCTATATTAAATAAAGAATATAGATTTATCAATAATACCTCAATGTAGGATAAGTAACAACAATGGTTCTTTATATTTAAATATTCTTATGAAAAAATAATATCTAAACATTTCAATGTGTCCCATACACATTGAAAAATGTAAATCAAAATTTTACATGAATTGAATGAAACTTATAATATCATGATAATAATTATATTCATGATATAACATGTCAAAGGGTAGTATATACATCAAATAAAATTGAATTGAATAATAACAAAATTAAGTCTCAATGGAAAGTAAATTGAGATAAAATCCCTTACATATCAATCAAAATACACAAAGGTAATAATAATCAATTGAAACATATAAATAAAATAAAGATAAAATAATTCATGATATTAAATTTCAATTTGGCAGTATGTACACCATATATAAGAAATTAGGTGCACAATAATAAAGTTTATCTCATATAATGAAAAGTGAGACAAGAGTCCCTTACTTTAACCTTGTTTTTTGTGTGGATATTATCCTCCTTTATAGTGGTTTAAAATATGTTAAAAACTTATAAAATAACCATAATAATGTTTATAATATTATATATTAAATTATTACAATATTTTATTATCTGTTTGTTATCACTCATTCATTATTTTTGACTATTTCCTGTGTCAACTTCCTAGTTCATCAAGATTGTTTTAATTTTTAATTTGTTGTTCTTATCAAATTTGTCATATTTTAGCCATCTAAAAAATGTAAAAAATGATTTTAATTACATATATATTTAGTATAGATGTATTTATAGTAGTATATAATATTTAGAGATTATAAATTAAGTTCACCATTCATGGAGGCGGTAAGTCATACGTACGCATGAATGCTACTTTCAATTCTATGGCGTATTAAAATAATGAAAGACAAATTATACATAGGTATTTTATAATTAAATTATAATATAATTTTTATATATGTTACATAGGTTAATTAAAATCAACCTTTATAATCTCCATGTATGGCATAAACGAGTCATATCGCTTTGAGGGGCGGTAGTCCACACTTTCTCAATCAAAATTATCATATTTACAGATAATGGAAAGCATAAAGGTATGCTATAAATAAAAATTACAGAATATAAAAGACATTATAAATAATATATATATATATATAATATAAATAGATTTTCCATTATAATGTCCTCCATGAGTGGTGGTAAGGAAAAATTGAACAATTATCGTTTCGTGAGGCAGTAGTTCACCGTACTCATAAAAAATATGTTCGTTATCCATTAGATGGAGGTGTCTGTAAGTATAGGTAAAACTATTAACATAATAAAATAGAAATTTATTAAGTATATTGGTTTTATTGTGTGATTATATAATAATAAGAGTATAGGGAGTGAAGAATAGTAATGAAACTAAAAATCTTGTGAGAAGACGTTTCCTCTTTATCAGATAACTTCTTTTGGTTTAAACCAAATGATTCTTTGGATTTATTTCTACAAAAGGAGTGGATTATAGGATGAAGGTATATATTTTGGGAGAATAATTGGGAAAATTTTGGATGATACAATATATATTGAGAGGTATGAATAAGTGGGAGAGGTGGTGTCCTTTTATAGGGAATGAAAATGACTCACTTTGATTTTTTGAAAACAATTTAGGTATACATATGTTATTAACTAATAAAAAGTCATAAAAACCATAAAAACTCAATAATTAAAGGTCTATGGCCGATATATGACCATAAAATGGTTTTTGGACAAGTGTCTAGGTCATTTGGGCCCTTAAGTTAAAGGTTTAGTCCTTTATTAAGCTTAAATTTTCCTTAATCACTATAATTAATATTAATGAATTTCACTAATAATTTTGGTAAAAAATTAAGTTTATCTTATTATAATCTAAATATAATATAGATTAAATTTCTTATGTCCATTTTTTGAAATTTAACTCACAGAAGAGGGAAAATTAGGATTAATGTAATCTCACATATGGACAAATTAACTAGTTTCAGTAGAAAATGCTCAAAATTTTGTTATATTTTTATATTAAATTTCAAATTGAAATTGATTATAATTAACTAAATTATATTAATATATCTATATTAGATCTAATTTGTCCTTTTAAAAAATAATATATAATTTAACATTGATAATTATTCAAACAAAAAGAATGTTTTTAAATAAAATGCAGTATTTTTTCACTAAAAATGAATTTTATTAGAAAAATACCAGAAATTAAACCTAAGATAATTTTTATATTAATAATTAAAAAATGAATTTTATTTTATCAAATTTAATTCATAAATACTTCAAAATTCATATTTAAAACAGTTGCGCCATTAAAAGGCGGTAAAAATAACATAAAAAACATATAGGTTTTTATTTGTAAAATTGAGTTCAATATTATATTATGATTATAAAATAAATTGGATGAATATAAAAAATATATTATTGAATACATAAAATATATATTTCATTAAAATCATAAACTAAATGTATTTAATTAGGTTTATTATGATAAAACTCTTTTGGAAGCATAAAAATAATTATATTTATTTTTATATCCTATTGGTTCTTATTTTTGTTTCTCATTAATTGATAACCCATGAATTAATTTTATGTTTATATAAACCATAAATCTTTATAATTTAGTTAATATAATTCATAACAACTAACATAATGACTAGTTTATATAATATTATATGAAATAATAATATTCTAATAAAATATCTTTGTTTGGTGAAACACAGTATTCTGTGTAATGTAAGATATCAAGGAAGGTTGCTCTTGTGTGTAATAAAAGATATTGAGGAAGGTCTCTCTTGCATGTTACCCAAGCTATCAATGAAATTCTCTCTTGTGTGTAATTAAAGCTAACTGAGTGTTGCATGCATTACAAGAAATATAATGTACTGAATTTATTTAAAATAGTTAATATATATTAGAGTATTGATATATAATATTCTCTTATGTGTATGGTGTTGCTTTTCATACACTCTATTGAATACAAAGTTGTACTTTTGATTTTTTGGATGTTATAAAATGAAATATAATTTGAATGAGTTTATTTAAGCCATAAATTTTTTATATCTATATAACATATTATGGAGGTTAGAAATCATTACATTCGAATTCCTTGTTTTTATTTATTTATTTAAAGTATAATTAAAATAATAGTATCAAAATTGACTATAATTATATTTTAACAAAATCATGTTTTATTAAACTATTTAAAAAATATTAAATAATCAAGTTGAATATGATACGGTAAAAAATTTCATAAATTGTCTATTTATGGTCCAATTTTCATGTTATCAGTAAAAAATCACACCCCAATAACATTGAAAATAGTGTTACTGTAGTTAAAATTAAAATTGGTTAACTAAGGGTTAATCAAAATAGTATGGTTTAAAATGATACCAAAACTTTTCTAAATTCTATTAGTTGATGGTATTAAAAACCTAAACTACATTATCTTAAAATAAATTTCCATTTGGAGGTATTTTTATTAGGAATTAATTTATTATAATTTATTATGTTTAGAAATTCCAAAAAGTTATCCTCACCTCAATTATAAAGTGGAACCTTATCCCTCACTTCTTGAAACAAATTTCACCATATATATATACGAAATTATAAAAATTTCAATTATAAACTTCCCTATCTTAATCCCATAGGTTTTATATTTATCAAAATACCTACCCTAAATCCCTTTTGAGGATATTTAAAGGATCCATTTTGAAGAAGATGTAATTTCCTTAACCGATCACTTTATTTTTGTACTCTTACTTACCTACTCTAAATATATGGTATTTATAATAAAATAATAAATCAAATATCATAAATATTATTAATTTTTTTGTTGAACTCCTAATGTTTCAATGCCCACAAATCATGTTTACCTTCTCACAAATCATGTTTGGATATTGTTGGACTCCTCGTGTTTCAATCATGTTTTAATGATCAAAAGTCATGTTAATCATGTTTTACATATCAAATAATATGTATAAATCTTGTAAACTATTTTTAATCTTGTTCTATTATGTTTAAGTATGATTATTCTTATGTTTAATCTATTCTGGGAGTATTTCTTATTTAGAATGTTTATAGATTTTCACAAAGTCCATGATACCATAAGCTTACTACCAGTTCTTGATTTTTTCCAAGGACCTAACACCGTTTCCATGCTACTATTTCCAAGACACCATACTGAATTTTAAAAAAGGACTAGACACCATTTACCTGACACCATTTCCTTAATACTATTTCCAAGACACCGTAACAAGACATTGTTCATAATTTTGACAAAGGTATAGACACCATTTACCTAACACCGTAGTCTTGCTACTGGTTCAAAAATTCACAATGGACCTGACACCGCGACTGTCTCACTATGACTGTCTCACTGTTACTGTGACACCATTCCATACTTAACAAATTTTTTTTGATCTTTTTCAATTAAATTTAAAAGTTATTTCTAACGGTTATATTTGAGTCATTTAATGACACTGATATAATTAATGTTCTTTTGTAGTCATGTTTGTAGACAGTACGAGGTACGAGGTATAGAAATCAGGCATCATGTCGGCTCCAACAAAAGCACCTGAAATAAAAATAAAATCCTTTCACTGGTACACATAGATGCAAAAATCGAATAAAAATAGATCAGAGAGTGGATTGCATGCAAAAAGAAGAGAACACATACACTGAAGAACACATGAAGAACTCTCTATTTCTAGTGGCTACACTACGGTGGATCATAACCTCAAACATCTTTGTAGAAGAAAATATTATAAAAATAAGATCTACAAACCACATCTCATCTAACAGGAAACTAGAGAATGAGACTCACGACACTATATTTCTACAAAAGGACTCGAAAATAATATCTTCTATATTCTACAAGTCCATAGCTGCATAGAACAACACTCATAGCATTTCAAATACTTTCACATTATCTTTGCTCTGTTGTGTACAATTTTATTAATTTTCAAGAAATATGTGTGTATGTATTAAAACACACTCTATCTCCTACATCAAACTAGAGGATACAAGATACCCTAAATCAAATATCTTTATACACTTTTTATCACCCACATAAAACTGTGAAATAGATCCTGTGTGATCTGGTTATTAGTTTTCCCACGCAATATAATAGAAAAGATCTTGTGACCTAGACATTCCTGTGTATTGTTGTTAATCCTGATACATGGTGTGGGTCAAATATTTATTCATATATATTTCTTGGTGGTAGGTTATCACCATGTGGAGTGTATTAGGTCTTGTATTGAGACTGAACCACTTGTTTTATCCGTAGTGTCTTTAAATGTAGTTTTTATCTATTTTATCTATTATTTTAGAAAACTAAATTTTACATTGATAGTTAGTCTTAGATAGTAGTTATAACTATTTTGACTTATCATAGTAGTTTGAAAAGATTTATCAATATCTTTTATTTGTATAACTGAGAATTAATCAATCTTCGGAGAAATTATTTGAACAATCAAACTATTATAATTTTACTACCTTGGAACTAGCCTATTTAATTTTAAATTGGGGGAATATATTAAATGATTTTTTTAACATAAATTTTCATAGGAACTCAATTCACTCCCTCTTGATTGTCCTACTCTGACCAACATTTGGTACTAGAGGAGTTTTAGAATCCCTATTTTCAACGGTTTAAATCTATTTAAAATATTTTTCAAATGTGATTTTAGTTTTGTTTTAAGATCTTTAAATTTATTTTAGTTTTATATTTATAGTTCTTTAATAGTTTGTTTAACTATCATGGAAAATAGATTGGAAGGTACTATGACCAACAGACTTCCATTCATTAATGGAACAAATTATGCACATTAGAAAATATAAATGAAAATGTACTTAGAAAGTATGGGTTTTGAGATTTGGTCTTCAATTATAGATAAATATATATGATTCCTAATACTACTAGAAATACATGGGATGAACCAAATAAGGCCACCTATAATAATAATTAAAAATACATTAATTCCGTATTCTATTATTTAGGCAATTAAGAGTTTAACAAAATTTCTGCATATAAAATAGCCCATGAAATTTGGGATACTTTATCTATTTCACATGAAGGAACCTCTAGTATTAAAGAAATGAGACTTAACGCATATACTATTTAATATGATAATTTTAAAATGAATCCAGATATAGCTATTAATGACATGTATCTTAGGTTTAATGTGATTGTTAATACAATAAATTCTTTGGGAAGAGATGTTACTGCCAAGAAGAAAATTATGAGAATATTAAGATTCTTATTAAATAGATAGAGAGGAACCTTTGTCTAAATTAGATAATATTTTGATATTATCAATCTTCCAGTCAAGGAGCTAATAAAAAATTGATGATGTATGAGGAAGAATTAAAAGTCAACAAAGAATAGGAGGATGAAGCCAAAATTAATTCAATGGAATTCAAGACTACCACCTCGAACCCATATTGGATTACTAGAAAGAAGTGTCCATATTCATTGACTCCTAAGAAGCATAACTCTCAAAATTAAGAGAAAAAGGCTTCAAAAATAATGCTTGAGAAATTACTGAATTTAGGCCTTGTGGATCGAATGGTAGTGCCAGAGAAAGAATTTTGTTTGAAATGGCTATTGACAAGTAAGTCCCTTCTTTTGAAAGTTTTTGATGAACATGGATGGTTGGACTGGTTCTCCAAAGAGAAAAGAACCATTTATCTGAATCTAGTTTATGGGTTTTATCAGTATGTTCAGTTTTCGTTCAATTTGGAAAATGATTTTGTAGCAAGAAGCTAGGTTAATGGTCAAAGGTGTAACTTTTATTAGAGGTTGTGGGAAGGCATCCTAGGAATTCCTCACGAAGGAATATTTTAGGATTACTAAATATGTCCTCATCCACTTAATGATGTGTTTTTCCTAGAATAGGCTCTTGAAAGTTTGACTAGAAACAAGAAGAAGAGAAGGGCCATTGTTATTGAGTTGTATTATAAGGCCCCGGCCTTAAACCTTACTTAATATTGAATTAAATTAATAATTCACATTGAGGATCTTTTCAGGTTTAGAGTTTTAGAGAATTAGGACATAACTATTACATCTCAAAAGATTACAAAGTAGAAACTTCTACTAAGTTTCCATAAAATAAAAACTCTTAAAACGAAACATGTCTAGTTCAATGTTATTGGTAGCATGACTTTCCCTTGATCCCATCCTTGACCCAATTCCACGTTAAGTCCTGTGAAAACATTTCAAAAACATGGGATGAGCATAAAAAGATCAGTAAGGGATACACAAAGAATGAAAACTGTTAGTTTTTTTTCAAAACAACAAGTAAACCATGTATAACAAAGTAATACTTTTCACCTTTTCGAAGTAGTAAATAACTCTTCACTGAATAAAAGTTCATTACTTACCATTCTATAACCAAAAGATTACTATAAAACCCATATAAAGATCACATAACATATAAAGGTAACTTGGGACATAAACATACATAAGTGGAATAACCATAAGGTCGACTTCCACACATATCACTTAATGGAATAGCCATTCAGCCAACTTCCATACATACTTAATGGAATAGCCATACAGCCGACTTCCATACCCAATGCATTGGAGGTTATAACGTAACCAGCCGTCCTGGTATTCCCGGAAACACCCGTCATATGGTTTATCACATAACCACCCGTAAAATGTCCAAGTACCATCATTACACATAAAATATTGAAAATATAAACATTTCAATAAAAACAATTCATTTGCAATCACAATAAGTAATTCCCAGATATTGAATTAATCAATCCATTTTCAAAAACCATTTAAAAGAGATTTTTGAATCAAAGTGTCCCATACCACTTTGAAGTTTTTAATGGAATTATAATTTTAAAACATTAATGTCCATATAAATAAATACTGAAAACCATTTCGAAAGAATGGACATTAAATATAAAGATTTAGAATAATTAATCTTTAAAACATTTAAAACGATATTTTTGTTAAATATTTTTTAACAAAATGAGAGACTCTTGAATAAAAATAATAGCAGAATAACATTTAATCCGAACTTTATAATATAATGAGAATAAAGGGATTCATGATATAATATGTCAAAGGACAGTATACACACCATATAAGAGTGAATTGGTGCATAACAACAATGAAGTCTCAAAAGAAATGTAAAATGAGATGAAATCCATTATAAAGAAGGTATCCTTAAATTAAGGAGAAATCAATCTCAGAATTATGTGTGACAAATATAAATACACCCAATATAAGTGGATATTAAGTGTAAAACAATAAAAGGTCATTCAAACATATTCAAAGGATGACATATTCAATAACTACATGTTGAACCCAAAGAAATCGAAATTGGGTTAAAAAGTTCCCTTGGTAAAATTCGACAGCCTAATGGCGTCACATCAAAATTCATAAAATGAGTTGATGAGAGATAAAAAGGGTATCTCATCACTTGGAAATAAAATTTACATCAATAAGGATATATAAGAACATATCCCAACATAATAGTATGTGAATTAAAAGACATAACAAAAGAAGTCTTTTAAAAAGAGGAGGGTCAAAGGTTCCCTTACCGACTTGGGTAACTTTCGAAACACACACCCCGTGAAAGAAGGACAATACAACATTGATTTAAATACTCATAAATGAAATTATATTACACAATTAGTAAAATAATGGGAAATACATACACCACTCAAAGGAAATTGTGGCAAATGTAGCATAAATCTCACGGGAATAAGAGTGAGATGAAAAATCCCTTATAAAAACTCGGCAGCCTAACGGCGCCACAAAAATGGATTGATGAGATCAAATAGGTTCTCTCATCATATTAACATAAAGTTTACAGAAAGAGGAATATAAAAGAACATCCCCCAACATAACAAAGAGGAGCTTCAAAGAAGTGACATAAAGGAGAGTACATAAAAAGAAAGAGAGAGGTTAGATCTCTTACGAAAATTCAGCAGCCTAACGACACCACTCAAAACTTCCAAAATGGATTGATGAGAGAGAATATGGTCTCTCATAATATGAACATAAAAATTACAGTAAGAGTAATATAAAAGAACATCTCAATCACAAGAAAGATGAGCTTAAATGGAATGGCATAAAAGAGTGTACTTAAAAAGAAATAGAGGAGTAGGATCCCTTACCTCAAGTCCAACTTGTCTTGTTCATTTCATTATATTCCTGAATAATAAACTTTGGTCAATTTATAATTGCTTAAAGAACTCCTTTAAAGATTATTATTCTTTTCATATCACATATTTTAATGTTATAATAATTGGTTAATAATATGAGTTCATATCAGTCATTTTTGTCGATGTTTGGTACATGAGTCAAAAATTGAATTTGTTGGAAAATAATTTTCCATTTAGTTATAGGTACATCATATCCAGAATAGTATTGATGTTTTAAATATCATATATACCCAGTATATATTCATTTTATACTATTCCATATCATTTGGAGATAAAAAACGAAAAGCACCATTCATGGAGACGGTAGGCCGTACGTACGCATGAACGCTACTTTAATTTTTTTCTTTTTCATATTAAAGGAATTAAAAATAAATAATATATATATATATTATAATTCCAGTATAATATATATGTGATATAGGTCACATATGATCATTAATTTCATTCTTTATATGTTCCATGTGTTGCATGTACGAGTCACATCACTTGAGGGGGCGGTAGTCCGCACTTCCTCATATGAAATTATCGCATTTACACAACATTAAAAGAATAAAGGTATGTTTTAAATATAAAATACAGAAGCATATAGTAAACATAAATACCATATATATCATATATAAAATACAGTGACATCATAATGTCCACCTTTAAAGGTGTTAAAAGAATATTGAACAATCATCATTTCGTGAGGCAGAAAATCGCCAACCACAGAAACAGTATGTTCTTTAACCATTAGACGAAGGTGTGTGTAAGTGTATCTAGAATACATCCTATAAAAACATACTAGTATATTGAAGATACTAGAGTTGTTACAAAATAAATTAATAAAAATATTTTAGGGGGTTGGAGAAGCAAAATAAAACAAAAGGACACAAGTGAAGACATTACCTTAAAATCGGGTAACTCACTTTGGTTTGAGTTCAAAGGCTTCCTTGGGAAGACTTCTGCCCAAAGTGAGGCTTCAAGGAGTTAGAGAGGGATGTGGAGAGACAAAATGGGAGGGGTTGGCCGAGCCAAAGGCTTTGGAAGTGTGGGTAAGGAGGTAGAGGTGGGGGCCTTTTATAAGAGGAGAGGAAGGGCACTCTTGGAATGTAAAGAAATGTTACATTATTTTAGAATGAGTTTCGGATATTAATGGTCTCACATTGATGTATTTCGAGGATATGGTGAAAAGGGTTCTAAATCCACTGATCCAATAGGTTTTGGACATGTGTAGGTCTTAGATATTACATTATCTTTCCATTTTATTTAAATTGTTAAATAATGAGGTCATCGCTGCATCATCATGATGTCATAAATAATTTAATTTATTTAACGTATAAAAATTATAAAAAAAATACTATGATGAAGGAAATCTTTTTAGATTTCCAATGACTATTTATAGTCAAAAATATCACTTGTATAACCCCATGTAAAAATTGTTTTAGTAAAACATCTCATGTTTGTGTCATTTTTACTTTAACATTAAATAAAAAGGTATTTATGTCATTTTCCAACCAATGTGGCTCCATGGGGTCCCTATGTTGACCCATGGATTTTATTTGTCGTCCATGACTCATCCAATGAGGGTAGGACATGTGTCTAGGTCATTTTATTTTATTAAAACATTATTCTTACCTTAAACTACACTAATTACCTCTAATTGCGATTAAAAACATAATAAGTTACTATTCACCAAAAAATTATTTTAATCTCATTGAACCACATTTTACTTCTTAATGTAATCCATGTATATCAGATTTTTGAAATTCAAAACACATAAGTTGGTAAAATTTCATTTAAACGAAAAAATCAGTTTTTATAAGTACCACTTAGTGGTTTAACTATTCATCCAAAATTGAAGTTTTTCAGAAAAATACCAAAACTTCACCCTAAGCGATATTTGATATTCCGAATTAAAAAATGAAGTCTATTTGACAAAATTCAAAAAATATAATCCAAATTAATTAATTTAATAATTAATTCCCGCGGTCAGAGCAAATAGCGTGTTTTTATGAAACAATATGTATCAAAAGATTGACACTAGTTTAAGTCTGATTTCAAAGTGAAATTAATTCCTTCGACCACTATTGGATTTAATGGTAAAAATATATTCTAATTTCACTTTAAAACCAATTCAAAAGATAATCTAATCATATAAATAAATTATATTACAAAGAGGTTTTGAACTAAAAGTCAACATTTTACACTATTCATTAAAAAAATGAACTTTATCGGAAAGATTTCAAAAATTTACACAAAGTAAATTTTGATGTCCCGATTCTAAAGAAGAGTTTTATTTGGTCCAATAGAATTTATAAGAGTGAAAAAAAACTATATTTAATGACAGTTCACCATCAAAAGGCGATAAGTGAACCTTTAGTGAAAACTTGGGCATATACGCCTAAAATTGAATTCTTTCCGTATTTTAAGCCTTTATCTTTTATTGGATAAATGTAAAAATATTTAAAAAAATATATGATTATATTTTAGTTATTTATATCCATTCCCGCCAATACAACGTCTACATGTTAACTACCATTTAAAATAATATTATTTTATTATTAGAGTGCAATGTAAGATTCCCAAGAAACTCGTTGTTGCGTGTTCGGTACGCCATCGAGCATAACGTCCCCTTTAAATTAATATTAATATTTTATTCACAAAAATGGATAAATGTGAAAATGTCAGACTCTTTATTTACCTGGGGTGTTACATCCTTCCCCCCTTTTGGGAATTGCGTCCTCACAATTTTAAAATTGGGCTCGGAAACATCCTTGAAAGTCCCACATCGGAATAAGAGTCGGTAAAACAATCACTTTAAAATAAAGGGATAGAAGTACGGAGGTCACCCGAGTTAACGCATACTGTGATTCCAAGTAGGAAAATATGGATATGGAAGAAAAAACAAAGGGTCATGTTCTGATGGAGAGTGATAATAAACATGTCTAGGAGAAAGTTAACCATAAGAAAATCACAAACTTGTGATGGGTTATACGGTATTCGATTCCCCAGTAGGAAAAGTTAATAGACAACATTTTTGTTTTAAGTTACTTTTTATTGAGTAATTTATTTATAAGGAAACATAATCACTTATCATGTTGACTTTCAACTTTTACTATATTCCTTAATCAAACTCATATTTTCTCCAAAAGATGAGTATTTAGGAAGACTTTTTCGCATTAAGAGTACTATAATCAATTTCTAGAGAATCAAATAATCCACAATAGAGAACTATATACTTCCCATGTCTTTAGACTCTAACCAAAACCAAAACAAAAAATGTTAGTACAAGATCAGATAATCCAGAAAAGGATAACCCTCTATAAAAAGAAAAATATATTCTTAATCTCCAAAATTTGTCCAACAAAACCCAAAGTTCAACAAGGAATATTCGATAAACAAATTGTCCATAAAATACTTCAAAGTAAACCAAACTAATATTGAAACCCAAATATTTGAAGGATTTAGTCACATAGTCTTCCAAGTTAAATCGTAACATTTATCACCAAACAACATCAGCTGCTCCTAACGTCTCGTATTGAAAAGTAATTAACCTAATCACATATCCTCCATGATAGGTTAATCATTTTCATAAATAACCCAAAATAAACTTACTATTAATTCAAAAAATCATATAACTAAAAAGAATCATTCAAACTAACCAGGGACTTCACGTAGTCCAGTGTTAGGCGATAAATACGAGCCGCACTTTGGTTGTGGGTTCGATTCCCACAGCATTTTCCGACACGATGGGTAGTCACACAGTCTGGGTGTTGTCCTTTTTCCAAAACTATATAATTCTCAAATCATTCCCCAAAAAGGGATAAAATCATCAAAAATAACCATAACATAATTTAACCTCAATTTTATCTCATGCCTTTCACTTCAATCATAACATATAGTAACCCATAATTACCTTAAAAGTAAGGATCATATAAACCCAAATGGTTCTTTGTAACTATGTCCACAAAAGAAAAGATAACTATTCCTTGAATAAAATTTTCATATATTAAACATCAGGGTTACACATACTATAAAAATTCTTCTAATGTAACCCCATCATCAAAAGAGACTTAATACTCTTAAGAATTTCCCCATAACTCTTGAAGACCTTATATGTTGACTTCTTACTCATTCAACATTCTTCGGGATCCATTAACCATTCCTTTCCAGCTTATTCTGAAATACTTCTTTCCTAAAAAAAATCATGAATCATATCCTAAGATTCCAAAATAGAAAACAAAAGTTAAGAAATAATCCATACCTTTGATTAGTCATTGTCAGTTTCTTCATCCTCAATCGGAATGGAATTAGGTATTGGTAAATGAGTGTTTGTATGATCTTGGTGATCCCATTCATGAAACTTCTTCATAGGACATGTGTTTGCATAATGACCATGCACACCACATTTAAAACATTCAATTGATCCCTCAGAAAGAACTTCTTTCCCTTTCCTCGAGTCAACTGGATGCTTCCTTTTTTCCATGGCAGGTTCTTGTTTTATGACCTTCATTTCCACATCTATAGCATATTTCTGTCCCTTTGAAACATTTTCCTAGGTGTTTCTTTCCACATCTTTGACACATAGGTTTTTTTACACACTTACCTTTATGATTATTACCTGTAGTTCCGTAGGGATTTGTTTCTCGCATTTATGATGCCTTATAGAAATCACCAAGGTTTAGGTGGTCAATCATGACTCCAGATAGTTGGTTGAGGATAAACACAAGAGTTCTCATTGAAGCTCCCATATCATTCAGCTGATCACTCATAAAACTGTCACAGTTTCCTTCACATCCACTGTTACTTTGGTGCCTGCTAGATCTAGCCATTTACTAAAACCAAAAATGGTCAGTGTGAGTATATCAACAAAACCATCATGTACTAATGATGAAGATATACTTACTCATTCACTTTATCTAAAACTATGACTCTTTCTGAAATCCTAACCATTATGGTAATGTCACTTATGCTTAAAGAATACCCTAACCACTAAAGTTATCTAAACCGACCTTTGATACCAACTATAAGGCCCCGGCCTTAAACCTTACTTAATATTGAATTAAATTAATAATTCACATTGAGGATCTTTTCAGGTTTAGAGTTTTAGAGAATTAGGACATAACTATTACATCTCAAAAGATTACAAAGTAGAAACTTCTACTAAGTTTCCATAAAATAAAAACTCTTAAAACAAAACATGTCTAGTTCTATGTTTTTGGTAGCATGACTTTCCCTTGATCCTATCCTTGACCCTATTCCACGTTAAGTCCTATGAAAACATTTCAAAACATGGGATGAGCATAAAAAGCTCAGTAAGGGATACACAAAGAATGAAAACTGTTAGTTTTTTTCAAAAACACAAGTAAACCATGTATACTTTAACAAAGTAATACTTTTCACCTTTTCAAAGTACTAAAAAACTCTTCACTGAATAAAAGTTCATTACTTACCATTCTATAAACAAAAGATTACCATAAAACCCATATAAAGATCACATAACATATAAAGGTAACTTGGGACATAAACATACTTGAGTGGAATAACCATAAGGTCGACTTCCACACATATCACTTAATGGAATAGCCATTCGGCCAACTTCCATACATACTTAATGGAATAGCCATACGGCTGACTTCCATACCCAATGCATTGGAGGTTATAACGTAACCAGCCGTCCTGGTATTCAAGGCACCACCCGTCATATGGTTTATCACGTAACCACCCGTAAAATGTCCAAGTACCATCATTACACATAAAATATTTAAAATATAAACATTTCAATAACAACATTTCATTTGCAATCACAATAATTAATTCCCAGATATTGAATTAATCAATCCATTTTCAAAAACCATTTAAAAGAGATTTTTGAATCAAAGTGTCCCATACCACTTTGAAGCTTTTAATGGAATTATAATTTTAAAACATTAATGTCCATATAAATAAATACTGAAAACCATTTCGAAAACATGGACATTAAAGATAAATATTTAGAATAATAAATCTTTAAAACATTTAAAATTATATTTTTGTTAAATAGTTTTTAACAAAATGTGAGACTCTTGAATACAAATAATAGAGGAATAACATTTAATCCGAACTTTATAATATCATGAGAATAAAGGGATTCATGATATAATATATCAAAGGACAGTATACACACCATATAAGAGTGAATTGGTGCATAACAACAATGAAGTCTCAAAAGAAATGTAAAATGAGATGAAATAAATTATAAAGAAGGTATCCTTAAATTAAGGAGAAATCAATCTCAGAATTATGTGTGAAAAATATAAATACACCCAATATAAGTGGATATTAAGTGTAAAACAATAAAAGGTCATTCACACATATTCAAAGGATGACATATTCAATAACTACATGTTGAACCCAAAGAAATCGAAATTGGGTTAAAAAGTTCCCTTGGTAAAATTTGACAGCCTAACAACGTCACTTCAAAATTCAGAAAATGAGTTGATGAGAGATAAAAAGGGTATCTCATCACTTGGACATAAAATTTACGTCAATAAGGGTATAGAAGAACATATCACAACATAATAGTATGTGAATTAAAAGACATAACAAAAGAAGTCTTTTAAAAAGAGGAGGGTGAAAGGTTCCCTTACCGACTTGGGTAACGTTCGAAGCACACACCCTGTGAAAGAAGGACAATACAACATTGATGTAAATACTCATAAATGAAATTATATTACACAATGAGTAAAATAATGGGCAGTACATACACCAATCAAAGGAAATTGTGGCAAATGTAGCATAAATCTCACGGGAATAAGAGTGAGATGAAAAATCCCTTATGAAAACACGGCAGCCTAACGACGCCACAAAAATGGATTGATGAGATCAAATAGGGTCTCTCATAATATTAACATAAAGTTTACAGAAAGAGGAATATAAAAGAACATCCTCCAACATAACAAAGAGGAGCTTAAAAAAAGTGACATAAAGGAGAGTACTTAAAAAGAAAGAGAGAGGTTAGATCTCTTACGAAAATTCAGCAGCCTAACAGCGCCACTCAAAACTTCCAAAATGGATTGATGAGAGAGAATAGGGTCTCTCATCATATGAACATAAAAATTACAGTAAGAGTAATATAAAAGAACATCCCAATCACAAAAAGATGAGCTTAAAAGGAATGGCATAAAAGAGTGTACTTAAAAAAAAGAGAGGAGTAGGATCCCTTACCTCAAGTCCAACATGTCTTGTTCGTTTCTTTATATTCCTGAATAATAAACTTTGGTAAATTTATAATTGTTTAAGTACCTCCTTTAAATATTATTATTCAGTTCATATCACATATTTTAATGTTATAATAATTGGTTAGTAATATGAGTTCATATCAGACATTTTTGTCGATGTTTGGTACATGAGTCAAAAATTGAACTTGTTGGAAAATAATTTTCCTTGTAGTTATAGGTACATCATATCCATAATAGTACTGATGTTTTAAATATCATATATATCCAGTATATATTCATTTTATACTATTCCATATCATTTGGAGATAAAAAACGAAAAGCACCGTTCATGGAGACGGTAGGCCGTACATACGCATGAACGCTACTTTCATTTTTTTCTTTGTCATATTAACGGAATTAAAAATAAATGATATATATATATATTATAATTCCAGTATAATATATATGTGATATAGGTCACATATGTTCATTAATTTCATTCTTTATACGTTCCATGTATTGGATGTACGAGTCACGTCACTTGAGGTGGCGGTAGTCCGCACTTCCTCATATGAAATTATCGCATTTACACAACATGAAAAGAATAAAGGTATGTTTTAAATATAAAATACAGAAGCATATAGTAAACATAAATATCAAATATATCATATATTAAATACAGTGACATCATAATGTCCACCTTTAAAGGTGTTAAAATAATATTGAACAATCATCGTTTCGTGAGGCAGAAAATCGCCAACCACAGAAATAGTATGTTCTTTAACCATTAGACGACGGTGTGTGTATGTGTAGCTCGAATCCTTCTTATAAATACATCCTAGTATATTGAAGATACTGGAGTTGTTACAAAACAAAATAATAAAAAGATTTTAGGGGGTTGTAGAAGCAAAATAAAACAAAAGGACACAAGTGAAGACATTACCTTAAAATCGGGTAACTCCCTTTGGTTTGAGCTCAAAGGCTTCCTTGGGAAGTCTTCTGCACAAATTGAGGCTTCAAGGAGTTATAGAGGGATTTTGAGAGACAAAATGGGCAGGGTTTGGCAGAGCCAAAGGCTTTGGAAGTGTGGGTAAGGAGGTAGAGGTGGGGGCCTTTTATAAGAGGAGAGGAGGGGCACTCTTGGAAAGTAAAGAAATGTTACATTATTTTAGAATGCGTTTCGGATATTAATGGTCCCAAATTGATGTTTTTCGAGGATAAGGTGATAAGGGTTCGAAATCCACTCATCCAATAGGTTTTGGACATGTGTAGGTCTTAGATATTACATTATCTTTCTATTTTATTTAAATCGTTAAATAATGTGGTCATCACTGCCTCATCATGATGTCATAAATAATTTAATTTATTTAACATATAAAAATTATAAAAAAATACTATGATTTAGGAAATCTTTTTAGATTTCCAATTACTATTTATAGTAAAAAATATCACTTGTATAACCCCATGTAAAAATTGTTTTAGTAAAACATCTCATGTTTGTGTCATTTTTACTTTAATATTAAATAAAAGGGTATTTTTGTGATTTTCCTACCAAAGTGGCTTCATGGAGTCCCCAAGTTGACCCATGGATTTTCTTGGTCGGCCATGACTCATCCAATGAGGGTATGACATGTTTCTAGGTCATTTTAGTTTATTAAAACATTATTCTTACCTTAAACTACACTAATTTCCTCTAATCACGATTAAAAACGTAATAAGTTACTTTTCACCAAAAAATTATTTTAATCTCAGTGAATAAAATTTTACTTTTTAATTAAAACCATGTATGTCGGATTTTTGAAATTCAAAACATGGAAGTGGTTAAATTTCATTTAAATGAAAAAATTAGCTTTTATAAGTAGCACTTAGTGGTTTCACTATTCATCAAAAATTGAAGTTCTTCAGAAAAAATACCAAAACTTCACCCTAAGCTATATTTGATATTCTGAATTCAAAAATGAATTATATTTTAAAAAATTCAAAACATATAAGTCACATTAATTAATTTAATAATTAATTCCCGTGGTCAGAGCTAATAGCGTGTTTTTATGAAATAATAAGTATCAAAAGATTGACACTAGTTTAAGACTGATTTCAAAGTGAAATTAATTCCAACGACCACTATTGGATTTAATGGTAAAAATATATTCTAATTTCACTTTAAAACCAATTCAAAATATAATATAATCATATAAATAAATTAGATTAAAAATAGGTTTTGAATTAAAATACAACATTTTACACTATTCATTAAAAAATGAACTTTATCGAAAAGATACCAAAAATTTACACAAAGTAAATTTTGATGTCCCGATTCTAAAGAAGAGTTTTATTTGGTCCAATAGAATGTATAAGAGTGAACAAAACTATATTTAATGACGGTTCTCCATCAAAAGGCGATAAGTGAACCTTTAGTGAAAACTAGGGCATATACGCCTAAAATTGAATTCTTTCCATATTTTAAGACTTTATCTTTTATTGGATAAATATAAAAACATTTAAAAACACATATGATTATATATTAGTTATTTCTAACCATTCCCGCCAATACAATGGCTATATATTAACTACCATTTAAAATAATATTATTTTATTATTAGAGTGCAACGTAAGATTCCCAAGAAACACGTTGTTGCGTGTTGGGTATGCCATCGAGCATAGTTTCCCCTTTAAAGTCATATTAATATTTTATTCACAAAAATTGATAAATGTGAAAATTTCACACTCTTTTTTTACCTGGGTTGTTACATGTATGGTGAGACAAGACTATTGTTCAAGTTTATTCAACATATTATTTGTCCAAGGAAGGAGGAATTATCCCCACTTAAGTATCAAGATGTGTTCTTGAAACATCTTATGAAGAATGGGAACTAGATCAATCTGTGTAAGTATATTATACTTCACATGTGTGAGATAATCCAGAAAACTTCAAAATAAAATTATCAATTTTATTCAAGGTTAATTTCAACAATGTTTTTTTCCAAGGGAGTATTTGGTCTGAATGAATAAGTAATTGAATATTATGAGTTTTCAATCTCAAAGGATATAGTTAAAATAATGAAAATTAGTTGTAACCCATGGAAGAAATCTTTGGTGGAAGATAATGTAAGAATTTATGAAAGGTTCAACCTAGTTGAAAACCCTTCAAGACCTAACTGTGTATCAAACCCTAGTATGGAACCTGAGGAAGTTGTTGAATATTCATATGAAGAGGTAGAATATATAGTTGTTGTACATGAGGAAGGAACTATCTTAGAAAAAGAAGAAAATGGCCTACCGATTCCATAAGAATTATTTGCAAAAGATGTATCTTCTTCTAAAGGAAGTGTTGGAATTGAATAAGAGCCTACTATATAAGAAGAATCTTCTATTGAGAAAGAGGTTGCTGCTGTGAAAAAATTTGAAGAACAAGATGAACCTGAAATAATTTTATCTACTGAGGAGAGGATGGAGGAAGCCTTTCAACTCGCTAGAAAAGAGATGGGTGATCCTGAAAGAGTTGAAAATCTGGAAATGGTTCAAGAGACTGAATTCATTAACCCTATCATAGATACACCTATTAAAGGGGAGAATTACCCTAGCTTAGAAAGTGTATAACCTCCAAATACTATTGACCAATGTTCAGTGGATAAATAGTACAAATTTCCAAAGTATTTTGATGTTAATTATTCTTGAGGAGTCTCAGTTAAATCAATTTATCCCTCAAAAATGTTTAATCTAAAACTAATCATTCCATAGAAATTTTACCTTGGATGGAATTTGAACCTATGTCAGTTTCTATTTCTGAACCTACCCAATAAATTCCTTCTTATGTAAGAAAATATTATTTAAAATACTTTAGAAAGACCTTGTCGTATGGATTTAAAAATATCATGAAGTCCCAGCCTTCCCCTGTGACTAATCTCAGTGAAAGAGATGTTTCCTTGCTATTAGAGAAAATTGTATGGAGGATTCAAACAAAGATGCTTCATGAAATTCAAGAAGTCGGGATTGAGAACAAACAATTGAGTGATGAGGTGAAGTCTCTAAAATCTACAGTTGAAGATATGAAATAAGTCTTGCAATATGGACAATCTCCTATTGCTCATCCTATTGAGGATGTTGATGATCAAACCACACATAAGGTTGTTTCTATGATTCAACCAAACTTGACTACATTATATGAAAAAGTGGTTGAGAGAAACAAAAAGATAGTCAGTGAGATGTGTGTGCTAGTTATTAGACTTAACAAGCTAACTGATGAATATAAGGGATGTTTACAAAATGTTCTAAATCAACTTAAGTCTCTCACATCTACTGTTATATCTTCAAATACCTCTAGAAAACCATATCAGCCTATGGATAATGACCATATCAGATTAGTTTTCAAATAAGATCTTCAGTCAGTGTTGAGCGGTATTGATAAGGATGGTTTCTCTATTGTCAACAAGAATAGTGATCTATTTCTTGATTTAGTGAGGACTCATTCAATGATTTACAATGATTCTCAGGAAGAAATATCTAATAAAGTGGGCTTCTACTTTAACAGAATTTATTCTAACCATGATATGAATAATCAGTTCAAGTATCTTGTAGAGAATTTAAAAATTCCTCCTATCACTCAATCCTTCATGACTCAAGTTCAAATGATAAAAGACTTAACTCTTATATTGTAAAATTTCCTAGAGAAAAAATATGTCTTTGAGAAGGCTATGAATAATGGAGGTGAGATCATCACTGATTTCATTATGTTTTTGTAGCCTTATCTCCATTTTCAAAGTAATGCCATAGTGGCACTTGCAGCTGCCCCATTGCAGCCTAGTCCAACTCCTTCTTTATCCATTAACGTTTTTCCTACTACCGTGTCTGTATATCCGGATCTAAGCTAGATAAAATCTATTATTATTTTGCAATCATTCCCTCAGTCTTCCATGAAACCCTCTCATTCACCCATTGTATTTGAAGGAGTGTCGTTTACTTCTCTCACAGTTCAATCAATACCTTCTACCACTTCTACATCTGCTCTTGTGGATCCTCTTGATATTTCTTCCATGTTTAAAGAAAAATATGATGAATCTGAAGAGATGTGAATAATGCATTTTGATCGGGATATTTTGTATTTTTCATTTTTCTTTTAATGAACTCTCTCATTTTATTCAATACAATGTGCACTTTTGTTTTTTATTTATAATGAACTCTCTCAGTATTTATTTTTCTTTTTATTTGTTTTATTATTGTTTTTGATAATCCCAAAAGGGGGTGAAATCAAACAAGGCATTTATGGAAAAATTTATGGAAAAATGATCTTCATGGGAGAAGAATTGTTTTTATACAACCTATCTCATATATACTCAAATATCTTGTCTTTACTAAAATATGTGGCTTATAAATGCCATGATTGGTGACCATCAAGAAGGGGTAGATTTTTGGACTCCTCATGTTTTAATTATGAAAAATCATATTTACCATATAACAAATAATGTTTGGGGATTGTTGGACTCCCCATGTTTTAATCATGTTTTAATGCTCACAAATCACATTAATCATGTTTTACATATCACAATTCATGTAAGAATCTTTTAAAATATGTTTAATGTTATTCTATTATGTTTCAGTATGATTATGATTTTTTCCATTCCATTATGTGGGTATTTCTTCTTAAGACAGTTTATAGATCTTTACAAAGTCTGTGACACCATAAGCTTGCTACCATTTCCAGATTTTCACAAAGGACCTGGCACAGTTTCCTTGCTACCATTTCCAAGACATCGTAACAAGACACCGTTAAGAATTTTGAAAGAGCATTAGACAACATTTACCTGAAACCATTTCCTTACTACAATTTCTAAGAAACTATAACAAGGCACCATCCATAATTTTGACAAAGGAATAGACATTGTTTACCGGACATCATAGTCTTGCTACTAGTTCTAAAATTTCCAAAGGACTTGACACCGTGACTGTCTCACCGTGACTATCTCACTACAACTATGATTTCATTCCATACTTAACCATTATTTCTATATTTTTCAATTAAATTTTAACGTTATTTCTAATAGGCATATTTGAGTCATTTATTGAAACTGATATTATTAATGATCTTTTACAGTCATGTCAACAGATAGTATGTGGTATAAGGTGTAAAAATCATGCATCCTATCAGCTCCAACACAAGGACCCGAAATAAAAATAAAAGCATGGCACTAGAGAAAATAGATCGAGCAGTGGATTACATGAAAAAAATAAAATAACAAATACACTGAAGAACACATTAAGAACTCTAAATTTATAGTGGCTGATCTATTGTGGACCAAAACCTCAAAAATCTTTACAATAGTAACTCTAAGAAGAAAAAGAGCTACAACCCACATCTAATCAAACTTGAATCTAGAGTACGAGACTCATGACACTCTATTTACACAAGAGGGCTCGAAAATAATATCTTCTACATCCTAAAAGTCTAGAGCTACATCGAACAACACTCCAAGAATTTCTAAACATTTTTCATTGTCTTTGCTCTGTTGTGATATGTTTTATTACTTTCTGAGCAGTGTGTGTGTATGTATTAAAACACACTCTATATCCTATATAAATTGGGCGGATACAATATATACTCACTAAAATATCTTTCTACTCTTTGTTTCACCCACGTATAACTGTGGAAGAGGTCCCGTGTGATCGGGTTGTTAGTTTTTCCACGTAGAACAGTGGAAGAGGTCTTGTGACCTAGATAGTCTTGTGTACTGTTGTTAACCTCGATCAAAAGTGTTGATCAAATATTTATTCATATATATTTATTGGTGGTGGGTGATCACCAAGTGGAGTGGATTAGGTCTCGGATTGAAACTGAACCACTTTATTTATCTACGGTGTCTTTCAGTTCAGTTTTTCTATGTTTTATCTAATATTTAAGAAAACTAAATTTTACTTTGACAGTTATTCTTGGATAGTAGTTATAACTACTTTTTCATTATTATAATAGTTTAAAATTTTGTATCAGTATCTCCTATTTATATAACTAATAATTACTGAATATTTTGAGAAACTATATGGATAGTCAAACTATTATAATTTCACTACCTTGGTTAACTAGCCTGTTTTATTTCAAATTGGGGGAATATTTTTAAATAAACCTTTTAACAGAAATTTTAATAATAACTCTATTAACCCCTTCTTGAGTGTCTTACATTGACCAAAATTTTGTAATTTTAAATCAACATTATAAGCCCTATTATTTATAAAATGATAACTAAAAGTATCACTTGTGTATACGTATGACATATCGTCTCAATGTAGTGATACAATTCATTTTTATTCACCTTATTTTATGGACACGTATTAAGATGGGTTTAATTTTTATATATTATACTAATTACATAATTATAATTATATAATAATAATATCATTTCTACCTACTAACCATACAATACTTGGGGAAAGAATAATGTCATTCGTGTGTACTTGTGGACAACCACCTCCAAGAAACGAGGTGATTAGTTTTTCATTTATTTCTTACTTGGATGGTAATGAGGAAGTATTTTATGAATATATATGATATATATGATATAATAAAAATCTTATAATATTTTATTAATATTTAACTTTCTTTCATTCTATCCTTCAAAAAATGAAAACACCGTTTATGTGTATGTACGACCTACCATCTCCTTGAACGATGTAATTATTTTTTATTTCAAAAATTTTTATGTATGACTCTAAATATTCATATAATGAATATATATGATATTTTATCTTGCTAAATAGTATTTATATGATGGAACCAAGATAAATATAAAAGTATTTGGACTACTGAACCGATATACTCATGATAAATGAAACAATTAACACCCAGAAAAAAAAATTCTAATAAGAAATTACTAACAAAATGTGTTTTTGAAATGTTATAAAGGGGTTATATTTTATTTTATAATTATTAAAATTAATATTTTATATAATTATAATAAATCTAAATTTATTATACTATAGGATATAGTGATTTTTAAGAAAGTATAACTCAAGGTAAGTGTTTTATTTAATAGTCTCATCAATATTCAGGAGGGTTTTTGTTAAAGTCTCCAATGGGGAATATTTCTCTTTTATATCCATGTTTTATAAAAATTTTATGACTCTCATTAACAATTATTCTATAATTTTTGAAATTTAGTTTTACCCATGTATCAATTTTTTTTACAAATTTGAAAGGAATATTCCTTTCATTTACCAAAAGAGGTATATTGTGGATTTTCTATTAAAATAAGAATGGAATGGTTTTTAACTTATATAAAATGAATATATTTTCCAAACATCCTGAATAGTCTCTTCTTTGAATCTTCCTTTATAATTTAATAATTTTATTTTGAAAGAAAATATTTTCCTTTATAAGTGCACACATTTTTTAAAAAAAAAGAAGCGATTTCAAAATGGAAGTGTTATTTTCATAAAAAATTATTCCAAGTGATGTTTAAAAATAAATTTACATATAAGATGAAATTATTTTATTCTTTATCAGGATGCTTTATGTTTATGAAGAAAATATGAAATTTTTATAAACTCATTTTATTTCCTTGGGTTATGTTATGATGGAATATTTATAAAACCAATTTCTTTTCCATGGTTAATGTTATGATGATTTTTTTATAAAACCCATTTTTTTCTTGGGTTTTGATATGATGAATTATTTATGATCTTGTGGAACATATATGTATTATTTTCATTATGTGATAGGTGGGATCTTTATATCCCTCCAATTATTTGGGTAAATATTAATATCTCATGAGATAAATATGAATGAAAAGGGGAGTGAAGATAGTTCAATAAGGGACTCTATCCAATATGACATTCTTGGGAGTGGACCATGACTACTAAAATAGTTTGGGGAGTGAACCCATTCTACTATGACAGACTTTACAATGATCCTTTACTTACAATGAAATGATTTTATACTCTTATGTGTATTCCACAATTCCATGTATTATGACTATATTATGATCTCATGGTTAATTTTCATTGATTCTATTATGATTAAAGTCTTATGGACTAATAATAGTTATTTCATGACTCTAGATTATGATCTATGATATATAGGGTACGACCTTAAAATATTAATTTCATGTTCTCATGCACTTATTCTCATGTTATTCTTATGTGATTTTTGATACATCCTTTTTTTAACCTTACTGAGCATCTATGATCACCCGTTTCATATGTTTATTTTACCTAGTTTATGAATAGAGGTATTAAGTATGATATGTCTAAGATGAGTGTTAGTTATGATGAAATAACCGAGAGATGGTTTAGATATTTTAATGCACTAGTTATTTATGTTTCCAAATTTCCAAAGATACTAGAAGTAAGAAATTATTATGTGGATCAAAATGTTATGTTATGAATATTCATATATTAAAATGTAATATCTATGTATGGAAAGTATGGGTCTCTATACAATTGGTCTTTATTGTGTATATAAATGTGAAGATACTTTAGTAAAATATGGTACCTGTGGAACATCATTAGTGACGTCACAAGTATATCTAGTTGGATATTTGGGGGAAAGATTATGATATGCAGGCACAATGATCAGTGTTGTCAGTCCGTGAATCCCATTAATACATCTTGGGATGAGTTTCCTTATGGTGGGGAGTTTATAATACCCATCAAATTTTGAGGTGGGATTTATAACTAATTCCTACCAAAAATCAAGTATTTGGATGAATTAAAGAAGTTAAGAGTGTTGGATAGGTACCAGGGTCCATTTCAGGAGGGCAGACCAAATGTTGGGACATATTTCATTTTGATAGATTCCAACAGGAACTTGGTAGCTTAGTGATGGGTACTTGATGGAGGTTAGTTGCAGGGGGTAGGTCCGTATGGGCCACTAGGTGGCTAGTGACCATGGAGTGGTGACTTAGTGGAAACCAAGTACCTGATGAATATTTAGAGGGTACTCCATGGGTTATTACTTATTTTTTTAAAAAAATAAGTACTTTATTTATTAAATTAACAAATATAAACTCTCCCCACACCTCCCTCATTCAATGTCATATGTAATCCTCAATTATAATCTCTCATTGTCCTATTCAAATAGGTGGATCATTTATATTATTTGTTATATTTGTTTTTTCATTCATCCTATATTATAGAAGGAGGTAATTATATCTCTCCTCATTACTTCATTTCTTGTTTCTTTTGTTATTTCTTCATGTTTTGTTGATTAACCCCAATTTTTAAGATTTTTTTTTCAAATATTAGGGAATCCACCAATTTAGTCCAATTACTCTTATGATATATGATCTGAAATCCTCCATTAGACCATGTCCCCTTGGATTTACAAGAGTGGTATGGATTGTATGAAATACAGCTAGCATTGACTATGTGTGAAAACCGTAAAAACTATTTTTTAATTTTTTTTACCTTAAACTATAATAGTATGAATTAGATAAAATATGGTTGTGAGTGGTCCTCATGAGTCATGTAATGTTATTAGGGTTGTCAATGACCTAGAACCTGAAATTTCATACTAAAAATTTGTGACCTAAGGCCTAAAATGTGTGTTTATGCTTACTTTATCACTTTAGGAGCCTCATTTAGTGTCCTAGACTATTCCATGTAGGAAAATAGATTTAGAATGTGGTATAAAATTGTGGGTTAACCTAGACATGAGACTTTGAGCAGGTTATTATCTAAATTATGTGACCCTTATCATAATAAGAAAATTTTGTATGTTATGTGCTGGTTAAAAGTGAAAAATTATTCACTAAAGTGTTTCCTTCGTTGTACATCATAGTGTGGTTTTGGTATCCTTCCCACCTTGAGAGTTGGATTGGTGGTGTCTCATCCACCCAAATTGATTTTATGTTCCATCATTCACCATGGGGTCAATATATTAGTAGTTCTTAATTCACTAAAATATGACATTAGTGGTATATCTTCTACCTAAATATTTATATAATTGGTGCATCATACACCTATATGAGTTCTCTTGGTGGTGCATTTAAAACTTAAATACTGTCATTTATTATATATATTCCACCCATAGATAGATTTTGATGGTGCATTTTCCACCCAAAGTAATTTCAAGATGGTATATCTTCTACTTTAGGAGTTAATTCCATTGGTTCATCATCCCCCTATGGTGTGTTGTATTTGTGTTATACCATCCACATGAGGCTTAGGTTGTCTAGTAGTGTTATATCACCCACCTAGATTTGGTGATGCCTTATTCATCAAAAAATATCTTATTCACCAATGATATAGAAATAGTGATGAATCATTCACCTGGATGATATGATATGGTGATGCATCGTTTACCGAGTGGTATATGATGTTTATGGTTCATTCACCTTGATTATGCGATGAGGAGAGAAATATCATTCATCCTTGTGGTGTATTTAGACTATGGGTATATCTTCCCATTACAATAGTTTCTAATGTGAGTATGATAACATATGGTCTAGCTACTAATTATTCCATGATGTGGTGGTAAATTTATTTATTTATATTATTATAATTTCATATTGAGAATGCACTTATATTAACTAGAATGGTCAGGGACACTATTTGTGGAGACCTACTCATTTTTACTCACACCATATCCAAGAAACCTAGAACCCAAGAAAAATTCATGGTTCATGGTACATATATGTTAAAGGGACCTCTATTAGTTGTTTGATCTGGGTAGAAAGTTTTGAGTTCTAATATAGGACTAGGCCGATACTTTGGGAAAATTTTTTGGGTGTCAAATTTCTTTTTTTACTTTTGGATATATTTGTATATGATCTTCCCATGAGAGATTTTGTTTACAATTAAATGAATTTTGTGAAATGTAAAAATACTTTTTTTGGTATAACATGACGGTTGTTATCTAATTTTAGAGTCCACTTAATCATGATGTATATTTTATATATTTTAATTATGTTGTGATAATTCTTTCTTGATATTTTTTCCACTGTGTTTTATGGTTATCTATACCATTGAAATTACAGTATTCCCATGATATTAAACAACCCCACTACTAGTCGACACCATATGGTATATGGGGTGGTAATAATGAGATGTGTGGCACCCAGTTTGGTTATATTTTTGGTAACTAGACTAGGGATGATATAGTTCTATATATTTTATTTTCTTGTCAGATATATTAAAACATTCAGAAATTTTTGTAACACATTTATAATAATTTAACATTAATTTTTTTATGTTATTTTTTTCAACAATTTTATATTCATCTACTAAACTCTTTATCTATAAGGATAATAATATAATTGGTAGCATTAATGATCTTTATTCTCTCTATATTCTTAAGATTTAGCTTCTCAAATTCCTTATCTAGATTATCTTTCTCAATGTATATTTATTTTCCTTCATTAATTATCACATTGATATGTAAATTATCATCTCTTATCCTTTAAAACTAATTTATAGAAATTTTTATCTAAATTATCATAGTGTATTCTTTG
This sequence comes from Viscum album, assembly GCA_963277665.1. Lineage (NCBI taxonomy): Eukaryota > Viridiplantae > Streptophyta > Magnoliopsida > Santalales > Viscaceae > Viscum > Viscum album. The sequence goes on from OY728119.1 coordinate 377,514,046, forward strand.
GAGGATTCACCTTCTTTAGGAGAAAAATCCTAATCAACGTGAGTATTATCTTATAAAGATGTGATTTTAGATATCTTCCTAAGACATCAAACTAACTAAGAATTTCTTTATCATTATCATCATCTAAAATTGTCTCCTCAATATCAAAAATATTTTATTTAAGATATAGAAAATTTTATTGGAAGAATTTTTATGACACCTTCTTCTTCACTTTTGATAGAATATGATTTCTTTTAAAGGCCACTCCTTTCTAGAATGATCCTTTAGTTGTTTCATCACCATCATCATCAATGATAATTCTTAAAGTATTCTAGGTAGAAAATTGACCAATTTTACCATTGTTAAATCATTAAAAAGGTAGTTTACCTTGATACATATATTTTCTCCTTTTGAAGATTCATGATATTAATGAGAGAATCTCACCTAATATTTTCATGTTTTGAAATTAATTAGGTATACACCTATCATCTTCAATGTTTATATATTTTCATAACATAATTTCATTCTCTTTATCATTTTAGTATTTTATTCTTATAGAATATCCTTTTATTCTTTCATCGGATACACATAGACATTGAATATTATAAATTATTTATTCATCAAGGTCTTTATCTTCAGTAGAAAAGATATTGTCATAAATATTTTCTAGAATAATTCTCATTATTTTCTTACTATTTTGGATTATTCAAGTATTTATCCATGTACTCTAATTATACTAACTATCATGTTCACTCTGGTAAATAAATCATCAATTAATTGATCTTATTTCATTCACAAATATTTAAACTAACTTTTTTCACAATTATAGCTTTACTTACATCAAATTTGTTTCATCTTTATAGATTCTATGAATTTGTGTCCATATATCCATGTAATTTTTTCATTCAATTAATTTTGTTAACACGTTCTTAGATAATGATGAATGTAGTTCATTTCATTCTCTCCCATCACTTTCAACATTATTTTTATCAAATAAGGACCATATTAAAGTCCTAGTTAGAACCAATAAACCTTAAAGTATTGAATCATGAACTTCAAGTCCAAGAGAGAGTAATTAGATAGCATTCCTTGATTTTATATTTGAAAACATTTTTCATCAAATCTATACATAATTTTTTCTTAATATAATTGAGATGACCCATAGAAATATTTATTGAGATATCTTAAAGATATAACCCTGAATTTAATACTAATTTCTAGGGTCAATTGATTGATTGATAAACACTAAAATGGGGTTGAATCATTATTCAAAACTTTTCTTCTTCAAACAAAATTTATATTAATATGGGTTGTCAATTATCTCTCAAACTTACACAATATAGAAAGTAAATGATGTTCATAGTAGATTTAATGAGTTTAATCCCTAATGAGGGTGGATACATTATGGATGTATGGTAGTTTTTATCCAACACCCAAATTTTTGTTATCTTATTACAAACAATAACCAAAGGCAAGGTAATTTCTAGAAAACCTTAATAATACATACCCCATATTTTTATAGTAAGAACTAACTTGAAATAATGAGTAAATAAAGAAAATATTTTTAATGAATGATCACTACTAACATAAAAAATATCTAAATTAATTCATGGATATGATCTTCTCACTCATTGTAAATAAATATATTTTTCTATCAATTACATGTAATTATCTTTTTCATGTTTAATATGTTCTTTTTCATGTTGTATCACAAAACAAAACTCTTAAAACCCCATATCTTGATCAAATGGTTAGGATCAATCACAATTTCATTTATATATGATATCACTATAGGTATCCCATGTGTTTTCATGTGTCCAAACATGTCCAATCATGTTTCCCCAATTTTATGGAATTTGACCCACCTCAACTAAATTCAGAAACCATTTGAATTAATCATTTTCCCACAAATTAAAAAATTATATAATGTATGGGTTTTGAAGAACTCATTTTGGACTCACCATGGAATATTATCATAAAAACCATTATTGTATGGTTTATGTTAGTAACCTACTTTGATATCCATAACATAATCTCTATACATATCCCTGATCTTTAGTTGTTTTAAACTCTAAGAATAAATTCCATTCATTTGATCATCATGTATCTTGATACTAACCCTAATATAGTATTTATCTATTAAAAATTCCCTTTGAAACACGTTTTACCATGTATTTATATCATTTCCTTTACATCTTAGTAAATAGTGATAAATAAAATGGAAAACTCCATTACATGGTCTTACTCAAGATCATTGTTTCACTTCATTCCCATTAATCTCAATAATCCAAACTAATTGGTCTAAGACATGGTCTCTTTATAGATTTATATAATTATATTCAGCATATAGAAAAAAATGACTTCAATAACACCAATTTTGGGAATCTTGTTTCTAATAGGAATTTAATTAACTTAAAAAACCTTTTGTTTCACCCATTTCAAATCCATTTTCCCATTTTACATCAACTAAACCCGAAATGAGATTCAAAAAAACTAGGTTCATTTTTCAATATCCTATTTCACTCATCCAAAATGAATTATTCCATGGTCTAATCTCATCAATACATATTAGATCAGAATTTAATATTTTCACTATAAAATCTAGAATGTTTGCAGTCTCTGTCATACTTAGTTTGTCCTAGACAACCATGGAAAATGCATCATAAAACACACATGGTGAATCTCTTCTACACTAAGCTTTCTATGTAATTATACGTTTTCTTAATATTTTCCGACCACTAAATTATGTTAGAATACATGTTATCCCTTATAAACCATCTTTTTAAATAAATATAACCTAATGACATGTATTATTAATAAATTCAAATACAACATCATACAAGGGACTAAAACCTCCACACTTCTAACCGCCTATCCAACAAAATTTAAAAAGATATTATATTTTTCTATAAGAATGGAATTCCATTGGCTCACTAAGATATACATCTTTCATGTGTCCCTTTTAAACAAATTTATAGAAGTATAATGAAACCTTACCTATATATGAAGGGGAAAAAATCACCCCCTGGACCCCTGATCTCGTATTATACTGATGATAATCATTTGTATTTAACTTTTTTTTTATGATCTAATATCACCAAAAAAATATGTACTTTCCTCTAAATATTTATCATCCATAAAATGTTTGTTTTGAACATCTATAAAAGTAGTAAGAAAAAATAATCTCACCCTCAAATGATGATCTAATTTAAATCTAGACTCAAAATGAATAACTTCATTGGAATCATCATCACCCATTGTTGGAGAAAAATATGTTATAGTTATTTCCCTAGAATGAACATTATAATGTGCTCTTGATTAACAGACTATATTCTTATCCCATATGGAATTGTTTTTCATTATTTATGTGAGGTCTTCTTTGAAGTGTTTTTTTCATCAATGGGTTACAATAGCTCCACACTATATTGAGAACCTAGAGATGCCATAATTTTTTTAAAACTATGTCATATAGTTTAGATACATTAGTAAAATGGGACATGGATGATGTATGATTATCTAGTATTGGGGACTCATAATCATTGAGAAATATTATCATGAAGTTCACACATAGTTGTATTTTTAAGGGAGGTCATGAGGATATACCTACTAATATGAAATTTCACATATTATAAGGAAGTTTTAATTTCTATCTACAAGTGTGTGTTTTAGTTATTCGACTTGATATAATTAATAATGTATATTAATAATTGTTTAAATTGATGTATAAATGATAACTATGATCATATATGATCATAGGAAAATATAATACAGTATTAATTTCATAAGTGATATGACATTAATTGAATGATGAAAAATAAATTTATCCCATATTAGTTAATGAAAGAAGATATATTTATCCCTTTGATGAAATAAAATGTTTGAAATAAATTTTACACCCATGGGTATATTATAAAAATAATTTGATTTAAATAATGATAGGTTAAATTTATAAGATGATGATGTGTGTAAGAATTATATTTGGTGAGATATTTACTGATAAAAATACTATATTACACAGTAGTGTTCATAAGTAGTTATCATTGTGAAGAATCGTCTTTTCTTTATAGTGGTCTTGAAGTGTTTGTAGACACCCCTCTTGGTATATGGGAAGAACGTATCACTATTAAGATTAATTTCTTCAGGGTCACATACTAATTATATCCAAAATTTCATAAGATTTGATTGAATATATATTTAAGAATAAATTTATTCCCATTTTTTAGAATAATATCTTTTCAAGTAATATTGACCATAAATTCAAACAAGAGATTATTCAAGTCAAGAATAAGTTATTTGAGTTTTTTATTTTATTTATTCATGATATGAGCTAATATAATACTAATTTATTTATTTATAGTACAAGTGTATGAAAATAAATATTTATGCACATGTTTTTTGAATATAATATTTATTTTATCGAAGGATCATAATTTTATTATTCAAGTTTCAATAATATTTTTAAGAGGATTTGGATCAAATTAGTGACCCAATAATTATATTATAATAACATGTAAATAAATAAATATTTATTTATTTATAAAACTATATTAAAATAAAACATGTCACAAAAAATAATAATAGTTTTATTTTTATTTTAAAGGAGGTGACTTTGAATTTTTATAAGAGTTAAATTAAAATAAAAGAACTGTAGGTTAAATTATTTTGATATTAATCTATGTATAAAAATTAAAATATGTCATTTGTTTTACATGTGAATTTAAATCCATCTAATTCATCTCATAAGACCCATATAGAGAATTAGATATAATCCTCCCACTTCATTGAAGACTCTAGAGAGAGAAAATAAGATATTTCTATAAATAAACAAGAATTAATAACATAAAACATATGATTCCCCCATGAATACACCAGATATAAAAAATAACAATGTTCGAAGAATCATGGAACAAATGTTTTTATTGCTAAATTAGTTCTTGTTTAGATTCATAAAGTATCAACATCATGAACATGATCAACGATTAGGTTGATGATGTCAACGACGAGAGAAAATAGAAACCGAAATAAAATAATTTAGATATGTTTTTTATTTAAATAATTAATAAATTACATGCGATGAACCTATTAAAATATTTATGACTATTTCAATAAGTTTAGATTGAAATTTTTTTAAATGGGCATCTAATCTGGCTGCTTTCACTGTGCCTAAATTTATCAACCGGTATTAGAGCATTCACATTAATTTTATATTATTATTTTGATTTGATTTATTAAATTCCATCTCAAAGGTCTAGTACTTATTCTAATTGTCGAGGTCGGATGTAACACAAAGTTTGTATGGTAAATAATTGACAACAAATTATGATATTTGATACACAAAAATGTGTTTATTTTTTATTAATTTTAAATAAAAAAATGAGATATTTGAACGGATCATAATATGGTTTTAATTTTACAATTATCATTAATGAATTATATATATAAATATATGTATATATATTAAATATATCATTAATATAGCGATAAAATAATATATATGTATACGTATAGGTATATGTATATATATAGGACATGTAAAATTATAATATATAAATAATTAATTATTTGGTGTAGAAATCACCCTCATTTATGTGTTGATAAACCCCCCATTTTTGGGAATGTTTAAAAAACCCATTTAGGAGATGGAACTGTAGTTCCCCCTACATGATTTTATAATATATATATATATATTAACATTAATAAAATAACCAAAAAATAATGAAATAAATTTTTGGAAAATTTTAAGGGGGGTCAATGACCATAAGTGGAACATAGAAAAAATATATATTAATTTAAATTAATTTAAAATTATTTAATGATCATAGAGATATATTTTAATGATTTATTCTTTTTAAAAAATTAATTAATTTTGAATGGTCATGATCTAGACTGACCTGTGTATGTTTGATTTGATTTTATTTATATTATATTATTATTGCATGGTTTAAATTTTCAATAATAGTTATTAAAATATTTTTAATGATCTATGTATGATCCCTCATTTAAATTCATAAAGGGAATATGTGTCCACATTTATTTATTAAATGTAATTCCTATTACTTGAGTTTACTCACCTGTGATTGTGTGTATTATTATAAAGATGGCGTATCATTATGAGATGGTTTAAGTGATGATCCAAAGTTAATTTAAAACAAATAAGAAACATATGGGAATATAGTATTTTGTAATTTGAGTTTAGCTAGGACCATTTAGTTATTCCCACTATGAACTATTTTGGTTTATCATTGCCTGAGAAACTAATCATTACTTAAAGGCCATGATCATATCATGTTCATTTATTTAACTTATAGATCTATGGTTTAATATTTATTTATGTGGTGAAATATTTATTTGATAATTAAACACGATCACATAAAATAATTTACGATCATACTTAGTTAAAATGAAATAAAGGTGAATGGGATTTTTTTTTTCGAGTATGGTTAATTATTTACAGATGTTCTCATTTAAATCAATTAACAAGCATGAAAGGATAAAATTATATTTCTTATGCATGTATAAAACAAAATAATCCTTCAAAGAAATTACTAATCCTTTTCCAATGGCCCGAAGGCCTTCATTTTTTATTGATTTTGATAATCCACCTTTCAAGGGGTGAGGTGGAACCCTTAAAAGGCCTGTAGGAATAAGTATTACATGGCTCATAGGTCTTAGAGGATTTCATGTCCTGTAGGCTTGAAACATTACATACAACCCATACTAACTACTTGGAATAGATGATCCCTAACATCTTCATCGTGAAATCATCTCTCCACCTTCGCATGGATATTTGTCTAGGCTTTCCCATGCATGCACAGGCTTATACCGATAGTAGGTACTATACCCTCTCATTCTTTTAATCCGTTTAGCTTCTGCAATGGTGAACACCCCTTGCTCATCCTCCTTCTAGAACTTTTTCCTTGTAGGTTGTCTGGTTTGCATCTGCAATTAAGGAGGTCCAAAGGCCTTATGGTGGCCCGAAGGCCTTCAAGAGGCCTGAAGGCCTTACTAACCCGATGGCCTTAGTGTCTCTAAGGCCTTAAAGGACTCAGGGATAAAATCAATGGCCTGAAGGCCCAAAAGGGGGAATATTCCCAGCTGCTACAGTGCCAAATAGTACCTAATACAGTACTTCTATAGTCCCACTATAGTAATTACTACAGTACTCAAAAATTATGCCTCCGCCTAGATTTGATCCCGGGTCGACTGGATGAACTTAACGAGTCCTCACCAACCAGTTTAAGGCTCATGTGCTACTAATCCATTATAATCCTTTCATTACATGAGTTAAAATATAACCACTGGTCAAAGAACGTATCTAATCTTCATCAGGATATTTTAAATTACCAAGGAGTTCTTGTCAATGTTTTGGGTAAAATTAATAATATTATATAAAGAGTTGTTTTCCTTGTATGTTTGGTGTAATTTGAAGGTATTTATTAAGAAAATTTTAGTATAGGATTTTTGGATAAGGGTGTCCACTCAAAACATCAATAAAAATTTAGTTAATGTGATTATAAAGATCCAAGCCTGCCAAAATAACTTCATGTAATTTGATAGAACCTCATTTTGATTATGATAAGTGAAATATAGACATTTTCCATTATATTATCCATGTGATTGGATATTTAGAATATAATAATGATGATTATTGGGATTTGTTAAAATAATAGGAGACATAAATGATTAATTAATTAATAATTTCATAATTGTTAAACACAATATATTACCAATATATTAATTTTATTTATTATAGATAATGGTAGTTTAAATGACTAGTTCACTTTTACTTTGTTCAATATTAGACAAGGAAAATTTCATAGTTAGTAAAAAAATTTAAGATTAGTATAATGTTTATGCATTGTATTATTATAAAGAAAGTATTGTATACTAGAATCCCAAATAGATGTTGAGCTTCTAATGAAAGAAAGTGAGTTTTAAAAGGAAGTATATTGGAGGTAGAAATAGGATGCATCTTATATTCATTACACTATGTTATCATCTGTGCCAAATAATCCCAAAAAAATAGCATGATAAAAAGGATGAATTGTCCATGCAATCTATTCTCAAGGATTTATCCTGAGAGAGAGTGATAAATTTCTTGTTCCCATTATAAGACTCAAGAGGGGGGTGAATTTATTTTCCAAAAAAAAAATATTTAAAATATTTGAAACAAAAATCACACAATTTCATAAAAATCCATAGTTTACTAAAACTTTAGAATTATATAATAAGATCTTTCAAAAAGGTTCTCGACAGTTTGATAAAAATACAGGTAAAGTAATTTTGAAAATACTATAACTTATGAAACAAATATACTTGAATAAGACACTTTATATAAAACAAAATTAAAGGTAACTATCAGAATAAGGGTTTTTATATAGTTTTAAAAACATATTTATATTTTCTAAAAAACAATGTAAAAAAACATTAAAAAGAACAATAGAAATAAACAAGGGGTTCAGTCTCAATATCAGACCTAATCTACACCAATTTACAATCACCGGCTACGAAATAGTTTATTATAAAATAAAATTATCCACCACAAGGATTGGGTATTATAAAAAACTATACTATGGATGTATCGGCTATACATAAGCCTCCTCCATGGTACTTCATGAGATAAAAGGATTCTAGGTGACACATGAACTCTTCCAATGTTATACATGGGATTACATATAAAAAGATTGGAAATAGAGAGTCTAGAACTTTTTAGATAAATATAAGAGTTTGTGTTTACATATAAATTGATTAAAACAAAACAAAACTTAAAAAATTTAGTTGAGACATAAATAGAAAAGAATATAGAGTGTGAAGATTTTATGCGGCTCAGTCTAATTAGTTTTATTGGTGTAGAATTCCTTGAAATTTTCTTTGTAAAGGCTCAATCATGTTTTTAAAGTAGTTTTTGAAAAACAGTGTATCATGAAGTGTTCTAAAGGAGTCCTATATGTATCATAAGAGAACACACAATTATTATTATTATTCTCTTTATAATTCTATCTTGTATATTTGGGGTGAACACAAATAGTTATTCTTATTAAAAAGATCTTCATATCAAATTATCAATTAGAGATCGATCATTGCATCTTTAATTGCATTGATGCTGCAATTCATGCTAAAGATTATTCTTTAGATATTTCAAAAATCTACAATACTTAAGTTAGACATGGTATGTTGGTCTTCACTTAGACATGGTCACATTGTTTATTGTTACTAGGCATGGTTGGTTAGCCCGAAAACTAGGTAGGGTCAGCTGGAATAGAAACTAGGAAGGGTCGATTCATTCCTTCATGTGGGAGGTACTATTTTTCTTATGGTATATACATGACTTCATGTGGTTATTAATCTTATTCTCATGATATGTACTTTTCTTCTCACATTAGGTACTTTAATTCTCATGGTAGCTACTTTAATTATCATAGTAGGTACTTTACTTCTCATTTCAGGAATATTCCTTCTCATTGTAGGTAATTTAATTCTCACAGTATATAATTTAATTTTTCTTGTGGTCAGTTCATCTATTCAAGGTATCACTTAAATAACACATACAATTAGTACATTTCTCAGAGAAAATGTACATACCTTTACAAAGTAACAAAATTTATTTATATTTTCACTTCACTAGTTCACATGGTATATTATAATCTTTATGAGGTTTGTTCATCAAATTTACATGGTATATTTATTTTTTTATGTAGTTAGATAAGTACAATTGTGGCCACTTTCACTTAAATGTATAATCACTACAATAATTAGATAGAATTGGTGCATGATAGGTAGTTTTTTCATGAGACCATTACTACATGGTCACTTTACCTTCGTGGTCAGTAGAATGAATTCAAATGGAAGGTATGCATGTTAATTTCCACACATAACAATTTTTACAAGTTTTACTATAAAAAATTTGACTAACATAAAACATGAAATTAAGTAAAAACACTCTAACCACAATTTGGAATCATTACAATAAACAGGTACTGGTATACACCAATAATATCTCCCTTTTGATGATCATAAATTGTGGCATTTAAAATGAAATTATGTGAATTCATAAAAAATATATTTTCAAAAACCCGAAACATATATTTCTCAATATCTCAAACAATTATTATAGTACTCAATTTATATAAAAAAATTAATTAATTTATCAAACTTAATACCCCTTTTGTGATTATTAAATAGTGTATTAGAGGAAAAATAAACAGATAAAAGGAAAGGAGGAACACAAATGAGAATAAAGATGAGTATTCTACTAATATTTACAAATTGATTACAAAATGTGGTATAAGTAGTCCCTATCAATAATTATACTTAGAATATGAATCTAGGGCATCCTGAATATTTGAAGGAAAGATATGATTCTTTCATTTGGAAGTAAAAGTTGGGATATATGATGTAGTATGGGGTGTAGAGGTGAAAAAAGGGTTAACAATGACAACACACTTTGACAAAGGAAAGATATGATGGGACTTTTTTCGAGGATAAAATCAAAAAGCATTAAGGGTAGAGGAGGTTGTGGCAGGAGATAATGATATAGGAATGGATGGAGGAGATTATAAATTTTTACTATCAGTGTAAAGGTAGTGTTCCATTAGCCTGGTAAAATCACTCACTACCAAAGATCCATGCTCCAAAGCCTAAAGAAATTTCTATCTATTTTCCATGATGGAATCCAATACTGGGGTAAGTAACTTAAGCTTCTCAACTTGAGACTTAAAATCATGGGTCCAAGGTGGAATCTTAAGATAAAAATAAAGAGTTCAAAACATACTATTCAAATTATATTTGTTAATGATCCAACATAGTTATAAATTAATGGCCTTCATGAGTGTTTCTCTATCTTTCCCAACATGTTTGACATCTTTCTTCACTAATTCAATTATTTTAGCAGCATGTGTTAAAACCTATAAAACAAAAATTCCATTGTCTATTTAAACACATCAAAACAAACTTTAACTCTTCTTGAATTAGTTCTATGATTATGCATTCAAGAAAAGAGGATCATACAAGAGGAGGGAGAGATAGAGACATAGATATAGAAGCTTTAAAAAGTAAACTAAGATGCATATTCCCTATCTTCAAAATCATATTTGATAAATATTTTTGTAAAGAACTTATCCGAGCTTTAAAATCCTCAATATCATTTCTAATTAAATCCATTTTGAGATGAAATTTGGGTTTATGATGAGAGATTAATAAAGTAACATCATTTGATAAATATTCTTCTCTCACTGATTGCAAAGAATTTACAAAACCAAGGAATAATTCTGTGAATACACTCATGAGATATAATTTGAATTCATATTAATCATCCTTAGTGATATAAGTTATGTGAGGAATACAAGTAGATAGATCATAAGGCCGATGCCTACTATCTAACTCTCCTATATCCTACAATAATCTAAATATTTCAAACTAATCTCTAGGTTTCACTACGGAAAAAATGGCCATTTGTGATGAGTTAGGGGCCCACCGCAAATAACTCATCGGAAGGGGTTATTTTTGACTGGCTCATTGTCCCATTGCAAATAATAAGCATTTGCGATGGGTGGGTAATGACCAGTCACAAATGGTTTGGCGGGAAATGCGCACCAAGCCGCATGAAGGGCACTTGTCATGGGTTCCCTATTCCCGTCGCAAATGCTCAGTGGCAGTTTTTACTATTTGCGATGGGAAAAGTATCCTATCGTAAATAGTATGTCAGCAGGTACCCATTTGAGACGAGAATAATCGCAAATAATTTTTTTTGACGGACAACAACTAATGCGGGTAGTAGGAATTTGCGACGGGTCTCGCCGCAAATGCTACTATTTGAAAGGGATTACTGTCGCAAATAAACCTGTTGCAAATAAACCTGTCACAAATAATCTAACCTATATATACCTCCATCTTTCTGTCTTCTCATTCTACTTTTTTCTCAACATCTCTTTCTATCTTTTCTGAAAAGTTTTCTTCTAAAATTTTTCTTAGTTTAAACTTTTAAATCAGAACATAATCTGTGACTTTAATACTTCGAAAGCTTCAATTTCAGGGTATTTATATATTTTTTTATTGTTTTGTTAATTTATTTTATTTTAAATTTTTTATATTTTTTGTTAGTTAGATGCAATTAAATTAAATTAAAAATAGATGTTTGTTTCATCGGTATTTATTTTTAAGAATAATTATGTCTAAGTGTTAATTATAAGTAATTAGTAATAAATTTTAATAATTAGTAATACATTGTAATAATTAGTAATAAATTGTAATAATTAGTAATACATTGTAATAATTAGTAACAAATTGTAATAATTAGTAATATATTGTAATAATTAGTAATAAATTGTAATAATTAGTAATAACTAGTTTTAATTAGAAATAATTTGTAATAATTAGTAATATTTCACAATAACTAGTAATAATGATCAATTATTAGGATTAATTAGAAATAATTAGGATTAATTAGTAATCATTCTCCATAATTAGTAATAAATTGTAATAATTAGTAATAAATTTTAATAATTAGTAATAAATTTTAATAATAAGTAATAAATTGTAATAATTAGTAACAAACTGTAATAATTACTAATAATTAGTAATAAATGGTAATAATTAGTAATAAATGTAAATAATTAGTAATAAATTGAAATAATTAGAAACAATTCGTAATAATTAGTAATAATTAGTAATAATTAGTAATAATTTGGAATAATTAGTAATAAATTGTAATAATTAGTAATAAATTATAATAATTAGTAATAAACTATAATAATTTAGTAATAATTAGTAATAATTAGTAATAATGGTAATAATTAGTAATAAATGGTGATTAATTGTAATAAATTGAAATAATTTGTAATAATTTTTAAAATTAGTCATAAATTGAAATATTTAGTAATAAATTGTAATAATTAGTAATAAATTGAAATAATTAGTAACAAAAAATATTAATTAGTATTAATTAGTAATAAATGGTAATAATTAGTAAAAAATGGTAGTAATTAGTAACAAATGGTAATAATTAGAAATAAACTGTAATAATTTGTAATAAATTGTAATAATTAGAAATAAATTGTAATAATTAGTAATAATTAGTAATAAATGGTAATAATTAGTAACAATTAGTAATAATATTAATAATTTTTAACAATTTGTAATAAATTGTAAATTTTTTTAATAAATTATATAATTAGTAATAATGAGTAATAAATTTTATTAATTAGTAATAATTAGTAATAATTAGAAATAATTTATAATAATTTGAAATAATTTGAAATAATTTGTAATAATTTGTAATAATTTGTTACAATTAAAATAATTTGTAATAATTAGAAATATTTAGTAAAAATTAGTAATAATTATCAATAATTAGGAATAATTATGATTAATTAGAAATAATTAAGATTAATTAGTAATAATTATCAATAATTAGTAATAAATTGTAATAATTAGTAATAATAACTAAAAATTATAATAGTTTGTAATAATTAGTAATAATTAGGATTAATTAGTAATAATTAGTAATAATTAAGATTAATTAATAATAATTATGAATAACTAGTAATAATTTGGATTAATTAGTAATAATTAGTAATAATTAAGAATAATACGTAATAATTAGGATTAATTTGTAATAATTAAGAATAATTTGTAATAATAAGGATTATTTTGTAATAATTAGGATTAATTAGTAACAATTAGTAAGAATTAGTAAGAATTAGGATAAAATAGTAACAAATAGTAAGAATTAGTAAAAATTAGGGTTAATTAGTAATAATTAGGAATAATTAGTAATAAACTAGAATAAATTCGAGTACATTGATAAATTGGCACAATTTACAGTAGATTAGAGGCATTCCTTTTTATCGATGCCTCAGCTCCTTAAAACTTTCTACCACTGAAATAAGTATGAAAAATCAACTTTTTCCTACATCGGAGAAGATTATTCAAAGTGATTTATGTCTGAGAAAGTTGGAAGGAGGTGAGACATCAGAAAAATGAGGCTCTTTTTCCTGATGACTCAACTCCTTGGAATTTCTCTGAATGAAATCACTATGAAAAGTATGTTCTGACGTATGAATATCAATTTTCATATGCACGAGTATGAAGAGCAGCACAATGAGGTCTCCCTGCTCTTCATCCTCATGCATATGAAAATGGATATTTGTACATCGGAGTAGACTTTTCATAGTGATTTTAGTCGCTGAAAGTTGTAAGGGGATGAGTTGTTGGGGAAAAGAGCTGCTGCCAATCTATTGGAAATTTTGATGCCGGTAATCAACAATAATTACTAAAAAATAGCTATAATTAATAATAATTAGTAGTAATTAGTATAGATTTTAATACATGAGTATATATTTGTATAAATGCTTAAAAATAGTAAAAATACTAATTAAATAATAGAAATTATTATAAATTACTAGGAAAGAGAATTTAATTATCTTATGTTTTTTTGGATATTTTTTATTTTAGTCTAATTATACAAAATTACTAATTATTTCATATTTTTTAGAAAATTATGGTATAAGGAAGTTGAAAATAGTCATTATTATATGATTGAGCTTGGATAAGTCAGTGCATGAATACAAATAGTTTTGGTTTGAATTCTGTATATATTGAGGGACCTCAAGCTTTCTTATCATTTGAATCATCAGAAACAAAATTTGTTTTAGAGGGGACAATTAAGTGTCCTTGTAAAAAATGTTCTCGGAGGTCATATGACACATTTGATAATGTTTTCAGTTATTTATTTGATTTTGGTTTTCAACCATATTTTTTTGGTATCAACATAGAGAATGTAGTTCCAGAGAAGATAATAGTAATTTAGTTTCGAATCTAGCACAGCTTCAAAATTTATTACATGATGTGGCAGGACCATCCTTTCAAGAAATTGAAAATCAGTATGATATTGATTTAACTCCTGAGTTGGAACCATCTCATTTATTTGAGTTGTTGAGGTCTGCTGAGGATGCTTCATATCCTGGTTGAAAGTTAAGAATATTTGAAGCAGTTGCTATATTTATGGATATTAAATTTGATAATGGAATGTCAAATAGTTTTTTTGATCAGATATTATCTTTGTTTAAAACCCTTCTACCTAAAGGAAATGTGTTGCCAGTAAATTTATTTGAGAGAAAGAGGCTTGTTCATAATATGTGTCTTGGCCATCAGAAGATTCATGCATGTTAAAATGAATTCATCTTATATTATAGTGAAAATGAGTAATTGGATAGTTATATTATATGTGTAAAATCAAGGTATACAGAAGCTGAACTAGAGAAGTCTAGATTTATTCCTGTAAAACAATTGATATATTTTCCATTAACACCCAGATTGCAGCATTTACTTATGTTCGAAAACACAACATCTTTCATATCATGGGAAAAAATAAACATTTCAACTAGTAAAAGCTTAAATCATCCCCCTGATGGTGATTCATAGAATAATTTTCACCAAGTGCATCCATCTTTTTCATTAGAAGCCTAAAACATGTGATTAGGTGTTTCTACTAATGGTTTCTGTCCATTTGGTTCTTATGGTAGTCAGTATTCATATTATCCTGTCTTTATAACTTCGTATAATTAACCTTCGTGTATGTTGATAAATGATCCATATATCTTTTTAACCTTATTAATTTTAGGTCATCTGAAAAAGAATATAAGTGTTTATTTGAAACCATTGATTAATGAGTTAAATTCACTATGGAGTAATGGTGTTAGTACATATGATGTTGTTGTGAAGCAAAACTTCCTACTAAAGGCTATATTGATGTGGAAAATTAGTGAATTCCCATAATATGGCATGTTACCTATCAAGAGTAAATTTTTTGAAAACTCATGTCTGTATTGTATGAGCGACAGTAGAGTGTTTATGCTCGTTAATGGAAAAAAACCTTGTTTTTTCAACTGTCATGGCAGATTTCTTCAAACCGATCATCTTTTTCAAAAAAAAATATCATTTCTGAAAAGGAATATTTGAAAAATATGGGACTCTTATAATAATATTAGGTACATAGTTAAAATAAATTGTCTCTTTATTACCTCCAATCACAATTGGACCAATAATAAACCAACATAAAATTGATGGGTTTGGAAAAGAACACAATTGGATAAAACAGAGCATTTTTTGGGATTTTCCATATTACTCTAATTTCTTGGTCCATCACATGTTGGATGTGATGAATATTGAGAAGAAATATTTTGATAATTTTTTTCATACATCTTTGGATACATGAGGTAATACCAAATATAATGTAAAGGAATGATTAGATCTAGCCCAAATTTGCAAGTGACCAGAATTTGAACTATTTTAAAATGTTAGATCATAGAATTTAATGAAGACAAAAGAAGATTATAAATTTTCCCAAGAGATTATTCCATTATTTTGTTAGTGGATCACAGATTTGAGACTTTCAAACGGTTATGATTCAAGTTTGCATAGATGTGTCAAAAATTATCATATTACCAGATTGATAATTCATGACTCTCATGTTTTAAAGGAAAGAATTTTACAAATTGTATTAATAATTTTGTTAAATTGTACGATTTGGGATGCAATAGTAGACATATCATATTTTTTTGATAAAATTTTGTATCAAAAATAGACTATGAATCCTTAATCAAACTACAAGAAGATGTCTTTTTAATTTTATATAAACTAGAAAAACTCTTCCTGCCTGGTTTGTTTGACTCAATGGAACATTTGATATTACATTTACTGCATGAAACTGAATGTGGAGGTATGGTACAGTTTCGATGGATGTACTCATTTTAGATATGCATGAAGAAATTTAAAAACAAAGTATGTAACAAAGAATCAATTGAAGGCTTAATTATAGAAGCTTATTTCCAAGAGGAAATTTCTTTTTTCTATTATCATTGCTTTCAATATGAATATCCCCCAAAACACAACCACATGAGCCGTAAAGTGGGAAATATTGATGATGAAATGAGTAATAAATTATCAGTTTTGTATTAGCCCAAACATGGATTCAGTGGTGTTCAGGAACAATGACTTTTAGAGGATGGACATCACAAAGATCATACATACATTCTACTCAAATGTGAAGAAATTACACCATTTTTACTATGCGTGATTATATTACTTATTATATAATTTTTATAACTATAAATTAATCTTATTTTATTTGTAGGTTATATGATAATTATATCAATAAATAGTTTCCATAAATTACAGAATCTTCTCTTAAAGAACGTTGTCAAAAAAAATTCCAACTGGTTTCAAAAATTGGTAACATAAATTATTTTTTATTTCACATAAAAAATCAATTTAATAATTTTTATAGTGATATTTGTTTTATAACTTTTCATGTATCTCAACATGCTGATAAAATTGATAATTGATTATCTGTATTGATTAACCCACCATAAAAAAGGGTTAAATATTATAATGCATATGTGGTGAATTGTTTTTGATTTCATACATGTGCATATGAGGAATAAAAGAAACAATGAATAATGGTGTTTTCTTTAGCGGATCTCATTATAGAGAAACTGAAGTTGAATTTTACGACATGCTGGAAGAAATCACTGAACTGAGTTATTTGGGACAACATTACATAATTATGTTTAAATTTTAGTGGTTGGATACTGAGAGAGGCTTTCATGTTCTTCTGATCCATGAAATCGTTGATATTAAATATAAAAGTCTTCTTGTAGTAAATGAAACATTTTTATTGGTTCATCAGGAACATCGAATTTATTATGAAAATTACTGTGATACTTCATGGTATTTGGGTGATTGGAGGAGTATAATAAAAATTAAGTAATGAATGAATCAGTTTACTGAAAGATAACGAGGTTTCAACAAAGTGCAGGGAATTGAAATTTTTCAAGAGACTTCTCTAAATCCATATTTTACATGAAGAGACAAAAATTCCATTGATAATACCCCACAATTAAGGGTTGATGGTGATAATGATGTTAATGATATGAAAACTGAATTTAAAATGAAAAGAGATGTTGAAATAGAAACTGATATAGAAATTGATGATGCTAAAGAGGAAGATGAAGACATTGACATAGACCAATATAAAGATGAGGATAAAGATGGAATTTGACATAGTTAAATGCTGGTTATAATCATATACAATATATATCTATATATAACAGTTGTTTTTAACTATTTTCTAACAACAACTACTTCATGTTTCAGATGGATGAGGATCTGTATCATTTGTTACAGAAGGATGATCTACCTTTAGATGAGTAAGAGATCGGATCTTTCGACCCTCACACTGCTGGCAGTTTAGGGGCACTCAGAGGGGGCGTGGTCATTCCCGACTAATGATTCCCGAATCTATCCCCAAGTGATGTCCACATCTTGGATTTGATTCATTCATGTATAGGTATCTTTACCTCTGTATTTTAGTTGGTTTTCATTAATTTATTGATATTTTAATTATTTGATTAATTGTTCTTTTTTTTCACAGCTTTACACATATAACTATTGGATAGGGAAGCACTATATTTCATAATTATTATTTTTTGATGCATGGGTGTCATGGGATCAGATTCCCAATGATGTACAACACCGCAGGTTCGGGCATTAAATGGTACTTAATAAAATAATATTTATTTGGAAATTAATTTAATTAATAACATGATATAATAAATTATTTGTAGGGTTTGTGATATCCCATTGGTGAGATCATGTGTGAGGCTATCTGGAAGGCATGGTAGGGAGCTATATATCCATGTTGCACTCAGGTTTTGCATAATTTCAAAAGGAAAACAGTGGAAAAAGTAGGATTGATGGAGTTTGATGAGACATGTCGCATCCACCGATTGGATTATATTGCATCTCATATTTGGGATAGATTTTGTACTCACTGGTTGAGTAGACAGTTTTAGATTAGATCATCAGTAGGTCCGCAAAATCAGGGGAGACAGGAGGTGACACATCGAGCTGGTAGTCGTACATTCAGTATGCATATAGAGCATATGGTAAGTACATTTTTTAAATATTATATATAACTTTAAATGTAAACAGTTTATTTTATATTCATATAGCCAACCGCATAGACCGATATTATGAAGTATGATGTTTATAGGAGTATTTATAGTGATGCATCCACTGGAGAGATTAGAGGTTCTCTCCAGCATCATATTGTGATCAGTATAGTTTCTTCTTGAGTTTAAATTCAACTACAAAAAATATTTTAACCTTTTCATTTTAAATTTCAATTGAAGGAGTCATATAGGGGCATGAAGTCTTAGAAACATGTTGAGAGTGAGGCCAAGACCGATGGTTAGACCAGTGCCCCCCAATTTGATGAGGCAGCATGGATGAAGGCGACCCAGTATGCCTTCGAGAAAGGCCGAGTTCTTCGTATTGGCTCTCAATTGACCCCTTAGGGTTTTTATAGAACCTCTGTGTTGTCAGTGTTCAACTCAAGAGGATCTCATGAAGATTCATCATCATCTCATGCATAGTAATATGAGAAACTCCTACTTCAGAGTGAGATTATAGAGACTATGTGTAGGGAGTTGGAGAAGATGTGTTAGTGGTAGCAACAAAAATATAAAGAGTTCTATGGCAGTAGCAACAGTAATAGTAGAAGATGTAGGATGAGATGTGTTAATGGAAGCATCAGCAAAAGTAGGAGTAGATGGAGTACATGCGACATTTAACTCGTAGTTTAGGGATGAGGTTCCCTCCACCATCTAATCTAGCTCCTCCAGATGACCATTCCCCTCAGTGATGTTTTTTTATTTTATAATGAAACATTTGAATATTTTTTTTCTAATATTAACTATTTAATGTTTTAAATAGTGTGTTTTTACATTATCTAAAATATTATAGTTTTTATAATGTATTTAAATTTTTTATTATAATTATTATTTTTTAATTAACATATTTTTATATTTTTGTGAATACTCAGATTTTTATTATATTACTGATATTAATATTACTATTTTATTAATATTAAAAATAATATTATTATATTATTTAATTATTTTAGAATTAATTTTATTTTTCGAATATTAATATTAATATTTTATTTTTATTAAGATATTATTATTATTTTATAAATAAATTTTTTTACTAATATTACTATTATGATTTCATTTATATTAAAATTAATATTATTTCATTTATTTTTTTAACTATTTATGATAGACCCATCCCAAAAGGGTTTATTTCTTTTATATTTTCAGCAGTATTTGCGATGGTCCATCGCAAAAAAGGTAAAAATCGAAAAACTATTTACGATGAGTGGCCAACCTGTCGTAATAGTGTTTTTAAAAAAACCATAAAAATATTTTATCTAAATTTCCATTTCCCGTCACAAATAATAAATTTTTGTTATGGACCTTTACAAAAGGTAAAATTTTCAACACCCAATTCCGCAAGGGGTCATTTGCGATTGGATGTTGTCGCAAAAGACCATTTGCGATAGGTTCCCGTAGCGAATGACCCGTTGTAATAATCCATTTTTTCAATAGTGTTTATCACCCGAATCAACTTCTTCATGAACAACATGCTCAACAATTTCAAAATCCTTTTTAAGAGAAACACCTTTCTCAACTCCCTCACTAGCCATGATGGGAGGAGGGCCAAAAATTTCTTTCAAAGTTTGGAAAAATGAGGGTCTCAAAGGAAATATCTCAAGTATATTCTAAGAATCAATATTGTATCTTAGATATCCTTATAGAACCCTTTGAGTTTAAGGGATGGAAGGTCCATTATGTCCTAGTGGAACAACTCCATTACCGTCATCCTCATTAGACTCTGCATAGTCTAGGCCTAATTTAGTAGATCCTGGGGACTTCTCCCCCTCAATAGATACATCTAGTATAGAATTTATTGAAGTACTTCTTATCATAGGAGATCTGTCTGGATAGTTTTCATCTTCTTCAAATTCATGAGACTCATTTCATTATGGCCTATAACCACTGATAAAGGCCTCAGTATCAACCATGTCTTTATATTGAAACTCTTCCTCATGATACATTAAGGTATTGGTGATTCAAGTGGTTTAAAATACACAATTGGAGAGACTCTCCTATCATCCTCATGAGCTACCCTAACTTCCTCATCAAGATTGGAAAATTCATCATTATCATATTCTTATTATTAAAATTCCTCAACTTATACTTCTTCGTTAGAATACTAAACAAAATCATCAGGATTAAGACATGGATCTACTAGATCCCATTGTCTAATAGGATACTTGACATGGTAAAATTTCTCATATAACCTCTATGTGTCAGCCACACATTATTTATTCCATGGGTTCCAATTAACTCTCATATTCCTATAAATTATATGAGATAGACACCAACCATATGAAGAAGTTATCCTCCCCCTTGAGGTATTAAACCTCGAGACTCCAAAAAGATGAAATTAACACTGGATAAGGTAGGAAATTGAATATAGAAGAAGAATTACATAACTCATTCATTTTCCTCATAAAATAACTTTCCAAATTGATCTAGATCCAATTTTTCATCAAAAAAAGAAGAAAAGATCCAAATGTGTTAGGTTAATAAAGACTTCTTTTTTTGGATAGATCAAATACTGTATGAACTTACCTAATAGCTTACACTCACCACTTAAATCTATTGAAGTTGGTCTTCAGGGTGTTCAATTATAAGTCATCTCTTATAGTGTACCTTGAGACTAGAAATTTTCATGGTTTAATGGATAAGAACTTTGGTAATCCTCAAGATCACCCTTGTGTGTCACTTTTAAAATTTTCATAAAAAAATATGAAGAAAATTCATGAACATCCCCATTTATCATTTTATGAATGAAATATATTTTCTCTTCTAGGATAGACTCCATAAATATATATAATTCATTTAGAATAATTAGGCAAAACACTTACTATTCTCTTTTAACTAGACATATAATCCTAGAAATTGAATCACATTCCACATTAGTGATTTTCTTGAATAAATCCATTAAGAATCAAATTATAGCTATGTATAAACAAGATAATAATTTAAATAAGGATTCCAAGGCATAAATACATCACTTGATATTCCATTGTCTCTTTTCATTCTCTTTATAAGAGGTGATTCAATAGGCGGTGCAACATAGGTAGTGCACTTCATCCTCTCCATACACATGTTTTGATTAAAACTCAAAAAGTTTAGAATCATGTAAGAGGTTCAAGATAATAAGGATCAAGTTGAAAGGAGAGGTTTTTCAAAATATGTTTTAGGTATTCTATGAGGTTTCAAAAATAATAAAGGAATTTTATGGAAAATAATAATAAAATTTAAAGAAAATTTCACAAAAAAGGATTCAATTAAAATCCTAAGTACAAAATAGTCATGGTAGGTATATTAACTGTGTGACCATGATATCTGATATAGAACTGTAGGTATACTTACTGTACAATTATAATTACACTATAACTATAGGGATCATGTGATTGATATTCTATGTTAGGGATAGTGACTATGTGAGTTAAGTTCCATAGTAGGTATAATGAATATGTGACCAGTTGATCAAGGTACGTATACTGACCATATGAACAAAACCTCATAGTTATTAAACTAACCATGTAAAAAAACATCACGGTAACTTCAAGACAAAGGTCAATAAACATTAATTAATAATTTAACAAGAATTTTAAAAACTATAGAGGTCAAAAATAAAATGAAATATTTATACATAGTTTGTCAAACCTAATTCATATATGATTTAGTTCCTTCTTTCAACATTCAAAGTCATTTTAAATATATTAGTAAGATGATTTTCAATACCAATGAATTCAATAGTTGTAATGTCTCTGAAATTACATGTATTTTTTTAATTATATGTAATTATTCTGAGACCGTATGCTTTGACGACCTGTGATTCTGAGGCCTGGTTAGGCTGAAATATAATTTTGAACTTTTTTAAGGTACGATCAGTAAATGTGCGATAATGGTTTCATAACCTTTGAACTGGTGCTAAGATCAGAAATATGAGGGTACCATTGAACTTAGAATACCAGGATTCACTTAAAAATGACTTAAATTTATATGGAATGGGCCAAGAAGAAAAGTTATTTTTCAGACTTTTCAAGGAAAACATTAAAATAATTTAAAGGAATTATTTTATTTCTTTTCTCACCCTTGAGTGACGGACAGAGACATTGATATGCAGCGTCATGTCAATGATGAGGTGCATTAATGAGGATCATTAATGGTCCATATCATGCATCATAACGATGAAATAAAAGAATCATATCAGCAGTGCTATTTCATAAATGAAACATCATAACGACGTGACATCACAACATAATTGAAACGATGAGACATGTTTCTTTTTAATTGTTTGATGCATTGGTGGAATGAGGATTAAACCTTGTGGATTCTATAACAAACCTCCAATATCCTTCCTCAACAATGAAGAATGATGCACTAGCGGATCATCACTGACTTTGACACACCTCGAAGAATGTAGTTGAAAGCGGCTAGCGATGTCAATATCTTGAAACCTCAAGGATAAAATTCCATAGCTTCAAACATCAAATAGGTAGGAGTTGTTTTATTTGGATTTTCTTCCCTGTTCATTTTTGGAAATGACGAATGCAGATCAACCCATGAACAGGTTGATCAACGATAAGTGCTTTTATATGGGAGGGTAACATTATTTGTCGATTTCTCTATCCATGATTCAATGATTACTTAATATGATTGAACAATAGTCCCTGAGACAACCCCTATTTTAAACCTCGAATGTGGAGGGTGTGGGTCAACATGAACAAGGCCTGGGCACCTTCTCTATGTGCATTCATTGTGGCCGTACCCTCAAAATAGAGGCAAGATTAATTCGTGACATTCTCAATGAAGGGAACAATCCCCAGAGACCATAGGTGCAGGTGACGCAAAGAACTGGACATCAGAGTGCGTTCGATGGCCCGCTGACGGTTCTGACGGTGCGTCGGTGCTAGGAGATGGGAGGAGCGGTACACTGCGGCGGAAGGAGGCCACAGTCAAATGGTCATGGCGGTGGAAGGTGCAACTCAAAGTGGGCATTGTGTGGAGGGACGACCTGCATTCGGGCTGTACAGGTAGCTGGAGAGTTGTGGTCCATGGAGCACTATAAGAGGAGAGACCCTACATCGGCGGGTCCAATTGGGGCTGGACGCAGAAGCCTACCACGCCCCGGCTAGACGATGCACCACCGGCCGCACCGAGCAGCCGGTCTTCTGGCTGACCGCCCGGACCCACATCTGTGGGCTAGACCCATGGACCATCGGGCTGATCCAAACCTCATCGGGCCGGACTCATGCTAGTAGAATGAAACCATACCCATAGGGAAAAGACAGACTAGACCAGGTCACCGGGCGACCCGGCGGGCTGGACCCTCGTCCAAACCAGGCCGGGTCCAACAAGGTCCATTAGTCCTGGCCCACTGGCCAGGCCAGAACAGACTCACCCAGGTCCGAATCGGGTCAGGTTGAGTTAGTTGGAACTAAATTGGGTATGTGGGACCCTTGGGTCGAGTTGGTTGGGACAGTCTGACTGGGTCGGACCAGACTGAGATGCAACCAACCCCTATTTACTAAAACGTCTGTATCTTGCAAAATGACTATCCGATTGATGAGACTTTTTTGGCGATGAGACCCTCTTGATGAGAATATCTTTTTAGAAATCCCTAAGGAGGGTTTCATGGAATTTTATATTCAATAAATGACTTGAGAAGCGGTTCATCCAAGAACTCTATGTACAGAACCCTACGGTTGGATGAGACCTGAGGACTGTTGACTTTCAACTCTGTGAGACTCGACTATGGACCAGTGGGAAGCACTTCTGTGTGACTTTGCAGGACCATGGTGGGAAGCACTTATGTGTGAAATTGTAGGCCCACAATATGTGGCGAGGAGGAGTACCTCGATTGGCCAAGATTAGTGGGAAACACTTTAGTGTGACTTTGCATGTCCACGATACTCAATGAAGAGGTGTACCTAAGTAGTCCAAGGATAGTGGGAATAATTTTGTTTGACTTGGTAGGCCCACTGTACTTGATAAAGGGGGAGTTCTCCAGCAGCTAAGGTGTTCGATGATGTGACTGATGATTCTTCTATCACTACCCTAAATGTATACCTGGTGTGATATGTCTTGTGCCTCGTGCTTTACATTGAGGATTGTTGTGTGTTATTTCATTTTGTTTTGGGGTCCCTACTAATTACTTTTTTACTCAACCCTAAATGGGATTCTCCCGCATGTGTTATGTCTAGTGAAGATGATCGACGTTTCAATAGAGATTTTGGTGGACCAGTACCTAGAGGTGCTTAGGGAGATGGGACCGATGGACACTACAAAAGTGGAATTGGTTTCCTATGACTAGGTAAGGCCTAGTAGGATCAGTTGTACATGATGTTCTGCTTCGACTTCCATTAGCGACACAAATATCACAATCAGGTGGAGTTTTCAGTAGATGGCCATCATAGTTTCCTTTTTGTACTTTTCTATTTTATGTTCTTTTTTTGGGTTTGTATTCTGGCTCACTTATATTAGTTGTATTCGTACTCAACTTTGTTTTAGTGATACATTTTTCCTCTTCAGTGTGTGGGACTTGGTTGGGAATTTGTGTGCGTACATGTAATTAGTGAAATGCCTCCCACTTGAAGGTTGATGCCTTTAGCGCTATTCACCAGCCCCTGGAATTTTGGAGGTGGGCTTGGGGTAGTCATGCCATAGGACGTAGGGGAAGGGTCATGGAAAAGTGGTATCTGCGTGAGGATGGTCCTACCATAATGAATGTGATTCTGTTGTTTTGTTTTGGGGCAACAATGTTAAGTGTTGAGAGTTTGACTTTCAGATTCAGGGAGTCCAGTTTTGGTGTGGTGATCGATGTATCCATACACCAAGACATTGAGTTCTACTTTTCAGCTCTATACATGAAAACCCTGGTTTCATAAGTGTCTCCTTATGTTCTTTTGAATAAAAGTCAGATCACCAGGTATAACCTTCTGACCATGATAAATCTTGATCTATCTTAGGATGGCTCCATGTGGAGGACTAGTTAGAATCCCGATACAAGGTCGTGAGGATAACCTGCCTAGTGACGAGGCGTCTATTCCAGGACCAATTCTAGATATGGCCCCACTGGGTGGTGCACCAGTGCTACCACCACCCGATGATCATCATCTACTATTGGAGGTTTCAGTTGAAGATTTGTGCATACTAAGTTCCCTGCACAAGTTTCAGATACAGAGACCTCCCAGGTTCATGGGAGAGACAAATATTTAGGTTTCTGAGGACTAGATGGAGGTAGTGATGTGGGTACTCCCCTTAGTGAGGACACCGCTTGACCAGATAGCGATCTTAGCAGTGAGCCTTCTGTAGGGCTCAGCAGGGAGATGGTGCAGCTTGACCACCGAGAGGCATGATGAGGCCACCCTTATCGTGGCAGACTTCGAGCGGATTTTCAAGGAGGAAATTTTCCCCATGACCTTGTACTCTGTGCACATTCAGGACCTGCTTCACCTTCAGTAGGAAAGCAAGACAGTGGAGAAGTACTCAGCAAGGTTCACGGAGCTTTTGTGCTAGTCCATAGACATCGTGCGATGCCCTTTCTTCAGGGATTGAGCCTTTGATCAAGAAATCATGAAGAAAGATCATGGCATCAATGTTGTCTCTCAGCAACCCTACCCAAGCTGAGGTTCTAGAGTGAGCCCTTCTTGTGGAGATATTTTTGGCTGAGCAGGCCCCGACTGCTAGCACAACCCACAGACCCTAAGTAGAAGAGTCTTTAGCAGGTAGCCGACAGTAGATGCGAGGGCCTAAGTGGGCCAGGTCTTTTAGAGGATGACCCCAAGACTCATAGTCATTAGTACGAGGATCCCAGTCCAGCGGGAGTCAGCCAGAAGCCAGTAAGTGATTTGTGTGTGGAAGGAAGGGACACATAGCTCACAACTGCCTGAACCGCTATACAGATGACTTACAGATGATCGAGGGGCCTCCAAGAAAGTGGAAGTGGTTCGAGCGAGGTGGTACGCAGGGGGGAAGGCGTGTAAACAGAGAAGGATGAGCAGCTGGTAGTGGGCGTTGGTTCGAAGTTATCGACAACACCCTCAGGTGGTCCACCCTGACCTTAGGGAAAATGCAGACAAGGGCGAGCTCCGCTCAAGGAAGCATAAGTTTATGACCATGGAGCTCAAAAGACGATCTGAGGTACGATATGTGTCTTCTCAACCCTAGATATAGTACATATATACATAGGTTCCAGTCACTCCTTCCTTTCCGTGGCTCTCATTCGGAGCTTGGGGATTCTGGTGGAGCTGTTGGCTAGATCCTTATGTATAAAGACTCTTAAGAGAGAGGATTCAATGATTACACACTAGGAATGGTAGTCTAAGCTTACTCTAGGAGGTTAGATATTTAACTGGGATCTCCTAGTAGTAGTGTCGAGGCCTTACGATATCATCTTGGGTATGGAATGGTTATCCGTAGTCCATGCTCAGATTAACTGTTGTAGGCGTATAGTGTAGTGTGTCCTCAAATATTGGACCAGGTTTTCCTTCACAGGTGAGAAGGAAACCCTTTCAGTGCAGGACAAACTTTTGTGGAGGAGAGTGCACCTGATCACTCACCAGTTGGCTAACCTCATCCTCATTGCAATATATGAGAGGAGTCCAAGATTTCTTGTAGTGGTGGATGGGTACGAGGTTGTTTTTCCTGAGGATGTTCTAGGACTACCTCTTCATAGGGAGGTATACTTTTACATCGATATATACCCCAAGATGACACCAATATCCACACCGACATATCAGATGTATCCCAGGGAGCTTTATGAGCTGAGAGTACTACTAGAGGACTTTTAATAGAATGGGTTCATAAGGCCCGACGTTTCTCCACGGGTAGCCACAGTTCTTTTTACCAAGAAGTCATACGGGAGTTTGAGGTTCTGCATGGAATTCCAGCACCTGAACTAGGTGACCATGAATAAAAAGTATCTGCTACTGAGGATATGTGACCTCTTCGACCAGCTGAAAGGAGCGACATGGTTCTCGAAGATAGAACTCAAATCGGGCTATCACCAGCTTCGGGTACAGGATGAGGATGTACCGAATACAACCTTAAGGTGCCGATAGGGCCACTATGAGTTCCTGGTGATGCCTTTTAGTGTTAACAACACCCTAGTAGTGTTCATGGGACTCATGAACAAGATCTTCTAGAATTATCTTGACTAGTTTGTTGTGATATTTATTCATGACATCTTGGTGTACTCTTCGTCGTCAGAGGAGCACACTACACACCTGCAGATAGTCCTAGATACACTTCGAGATCACCAGATTTATGGTAATCTATTGAAGTGCTATATATTTATTCTAGAGGTCCAATTTCGGGGATATTTCATCTTAGAGGCTGGAGTTGTAGTGGATCCAGGAATGATAGAGGCAGTTCTTGCTTGGGAGCCACACAGAAGCATGACTGAGGTGCATAGTTTCTTGGGGTTCACCGGATACTACTGGAGGTTCGTGAATGACTTTTACAGAGTAGAAGAACCATTGTTAGATTTGAAAAATAATGTAAATCCCTTAATATTGTAACACCCCATGTTTCCATGGTATGCTTATCTTTGAATAATACAATATCGTGTGTTGTACGCAACTTCGAGTTCTAACACACCACAACCAATCAAACTAGCCGCTATGAATAGTAATACCAACTTTTTGAAATTTTATAAATTTTATCTTTCAAAATAGACTTCATTTTTGAATTCGGAATATCGAAATTATCTTAGGGTCAATTTTTGGTATTTTTCTGAACACTTTCAGTTTTTGATGAATGGGGAAAAACACTGAGTTATAGTTTAAAACCGAATATTTATTTAAATATTTTTTTTATTTTATTTAAATTTATCTAGGTAAAAATAGATATATAATATCTATATATGTTCAATTTAATTCATTGGAGTCAGTTTATAATAATTATATATATATATAAATATTATTGAACTTTTCACCGTCTTTTACTCACATCCTAAGAGAATTTACAAACTCACATGAAACATAATTTTACCGCTTCTGTGAGTGGAATTTAAAAATTCCAAAAGAAATGGTAAATATCAAGGAGTAAAATGTGGTTCAATAAGATAAAAATATTTTTTGGTGAATATTAACTTTTTTACTTTTATTTACCACAGTTAAATGTAAATAGGGTAATTAAAGGTAAAAATTATATTATTATTACCCTAACACGTGTCCTAATTCTATTAGATAAGTATTATTTGACCAAAAACAACCTTAGGAGTAAAATATGAACCTCTTTGGTCCACTTGGATTAGATTAGGGAATTTATTATTATTTAATTCAAAGAAGAGTTAAAAGAGTTAAAATCAAAGCTTAATAACTAAAACATTTTTAATATAGGGTTGTACATAAGATAAATTAGATTATAAATATTAATTAGTAAGATAAAAATCATTCCTACATAATGTTATTTTATTTATAATTTTTTGACATTAAATAATTTAATTTATTTATGACACAATGATGATGGAGTAATTACCAAATTAATGAAATATTAAAATAATTGATATTATAAATATCAAAATAAATGTAATTTGAGAATTTTTATGAATTACACAAATATTATAAGTTAATATAACATATTAGGGTTGGTTAGATGAATTGTTTTCGAAGTAATAATGCTGTTATGAATTTAGAAAAAACAAAATACCAAATAGTGTCAAAATTGACATAAATGAGTTTTTAAAACAAATATTATATTATTCATTGATATTCTATTCCTAAAAATATAAGGTTCAGACAAAGGACTTATATAATCATAGGTGAATAATTAATTAAAAATTTGGGATTCTCTTGGAATTATATAGTAAGTTTATTAACCATATAATACAAAAATACAAAGAGACGTGATAAATGTCAAACTATTTAACTAAGAGTTAAATCTAAAAGATAAAGTTAATATAGTGACCCAAAACTGTCTAAAACCATTGGTTGGGTGGTTTTTGACCCATACACACCTTATACGTTAAATAATATCTTTTGGATCCATTAAAAAGCGAAAATTATTTTATTATAAAATAATATTTCTAACTTTTCCTAAGGTGCCACTCACTCCTCTTATAAAAGGGCACTCCCCCTTCTATCTAATTCACACCTTCAAAGCCTTTTGACTCAGCCAACCCCTACCCAAATATCCTCTCAAGTTCCCTGTATTCTTCCTAGTGGCCTTCTTATAGTCATAAATCTAACATAAGGAGCCCTTTTGATCTAATCAAAATGAAGAACCCGAAGAAGAGGTAATAATTTCACCACCCTCTTTCAAGTTCTTTTCTTCTTCCACTTCTTATTTCTTTGTTATTTACATTATAAAATAATAACTCCAGTTTCTTCTATATATTGTGATGTTATTATAAATATGGTATAGACATATTCATTATTCTATCCATCCTTTGAATGACATGTCAGCATACGTGCGGACGTACGGATTACCGTCTCTACGTCATGGTGTAATTGATATTCAATACATTATTTTTTGGATGAGTATAATAATGATGTGTAATTCATGTAAATAATAAATATAACATGATAATGATTCTGTATATATGATATAACATCCAATTATATATTATTTTAATATCAATAGAATGATGTTGTCGCTCGTGCGTACGTACATATTACCGTCTCCACATAGCAATGAGATTCATTCCCCATCGTATGCATTCAAGATTAATTTTCATTTGATGATTAAAAATAATGTTTAAAGAATTGATATCATTCTGGATATGAAAAATATACATCCCATACATAACAAATATGACTCACATAATAAATAATATAAAGGAAAACAAATCTGTTAACACCCAAAACGACGCTAATACTAAGATATTATTAACAAAACAATGTTAAAAGGTCATATATGATATCATATTAATGTATATGATTCTTGTATAATTAAATAAAAATTATTTCACCATTATACATGATGTTAACCAACCCTTGACCAAGTAAAAGGACAAGGCAAGGGTTAATTTCACAATCTCTTTATTATCCGAGGTTGTTTTTACGTAAGTATCTACTGGGACATCTTTATCATCCAAATCCATGTTTCTTAAAAATGTATTTCAAAACATTATTAATATTTTATATACTATGGGATAAAGTCATTTATACCCTTATTATAATTTTTATATGATGTTTATAAAGGAATATTTTTTTCGTTTTCCAAACAATGTCGTTTTTAACCTTTTCGACAGAATTAAGGTAAGAATGTCTTTTTTAACATATACGGTGGGTGTGGCTATTTTATGCCATTATAAAATTGTTGAAGATTCCCTTACAATATTATAAGAATATTTTTAAAGTAGTTTTTTTATTTTATAATTATGTGACTTTTAAGTGATTTCAATAAAAGATATTTTTCTACCAAATATTTTTGATTTCATCTATGTCAACATCCTTTGAGGGATTTTAAGCTTATTTGAAGTTGATTTATTATGATACAAAACTTTCATATTGTATTGAATGTTTTTTGATATGTTGGAATG
Source organism: Viscum album (assembly GCA_963277665.1). Classification (NCBI taxonomy): domain Eukaryota; kingdom Viridiplantae; phylum Streptophyta; class Magnoliopsida; order Santalales; family Viscaceae; genus Viscum; species Viscum album. Next base: position 377,545,492 of record OY728119.1, read on the forward strand.
TGGATGTGTTATTTTTATACTATTCATGGTTTATGGGAAAAGTATTGACATTTCGTATGGTAGTTTTAATACGAATGTTTATGTTATGTTTAAAGCTGTTCATATGATGAATGAATTGGACTTAGTAAGTGAAGGGTGGAGCCCGCTATAGCTCTTCAATGCATCGGTATTTCTCGTTAGACAAAATAGTGTCTCGGCACAAGGCCTTGACAAAATAGTATTTTTAGTCTTGGAAAAAGTGTTTGACTATGTGGTTATGATAGTCTGACATTATGTATTCCATCATTATGAGAGTGGTTATTGATATTGAATTTGATTATTCAACTAGTAGAATATCCATGTGAATAATTTAATGGAATTATTTCATTTCATTTTTCCATATTATGCTGAATTTCACATTTAAAAGGCTTTTGTTTTATTTATACATTGCCTCAAATTTTTATGCTTATTTTTGAATGTTTCTGCTATATTGTAATTTTTATTGAGAAACTGAGCTCACCCCTTTCTATGTTTTATTTTTCCTATGATGTGAAGAAGTATTTTATGACTGACCTGTAGAGATAGTCTGAGGGGATATGAGTGTGGAATATGGAGACTACGTTGTTGTAGTTTTTCACTTTATGATGTAATGTAAGACTTATGAATGTATCTAGTGTTTCCAAGGCTACTAAAATAATCGGTCTTTCGAGACTTTATCTTCTGTGATCATGGAAATGTCATGTAATAATGCACCGAATCTGGGTAACTAGGGTCGGGGCATTACAGTTGGTATCAGAGAATGTTTATTAAAAACCTTGGAAACTATGTTTAGATAAACTCTGATTAGAGCACATAGATTTAAGATGGACTTTGAGGATTAGTGTAGAAGAACATCCTAGAATTTTGGTATTGTAGAGATTTTGTGAGTTTTCTGAGAAATACATCCCTATCTAGATATGAGATGGTAGAGGTGTCTTTGGCACAGATGTACCTAGGGGTAAAACAAGAAAACATCGCTTTGAGCTAGACTCGAACGGGAACTGATGCACGACAACGGACCTTGCTGCACTCTTGGTTACGACACTCCCGGGTGATATGCTTAGGATAATTCTCATTTTATTTACAAACCATTATGAAGGTTTTATGAGTATATAATTCCTTAAAGAAAACATTTTTATGATTATGGATTATATCCATAAATAGTTCAATTTATGTTAAGTGTTTTACAAGTTTGGAATTATGTATTTCGATTAATAAACTAATCTAGTTTATGCCATTGTTTAAAAATGATGCCTAGTGGAAGGAATAGAAACCGTATCAATGCACGCACTCCATGTAGGGATTTTCCTCCTACTCAATATAATTATAGTGGAGCTGGTGATACAACTGGTGATGATCAGCTTATCAGCATACTGGGACAACTCACTCTGGTTATGAATAATAATATTACCCGTATGGAGCACCCAGATCCGAGGTGTGGAGGATCAATGTTAGATCGATTCATGAGGAAACAACCACCAAAATTTAATGGGGGTACAAACCCACTAGTAGCTGAGCAATGGATTAATTTCATACAGAAAATATTCCCTGCCTTGGGGAGTAGTGAAAGGGAAAAAGTTATCATGGTAATTTACCACCTCACTGGAGATGCTGATCAATGGTGGTCATTGATTCAAAACACGGAGGAAGATGATTAAGTATCAAATATAGAATGGAGGGATTTTAAAGATATTTTCTTAGAAAAATACTTTCCTCATGACCATTGAGCAGATATGGGAAGACAATTTCTGAGTTTGAGGAAAATGGGGGACGAGAATGTTGCAAAGTATGAGTCTAACTTTACAAGGTTATCAAGACATGCTGCAGATTATATACGTAACCAAAGAAGTAAGATTGATCATTTCTTTGATGGGTTAAAACCATTTCTCCATCAAGCATTTGTCTCACAATCCTTCTCGTCGTACGAAGATATTGTCTCATGTGCTATCAAGACAGAAAAATAATTCTCTAAGTATTACGACTTTAAAGCAATGAAAGAGAAGAAGAGATCTGGTGATCACTCTAGAAATGGAAATAATGGGAAAAAGGGAAACATTGAATACCCATCCTGCAGTAAATGTGGGAAGAAACACCCCGGTAATTGCTTGAAGGTAATGGGATTCTGTTACAAGTGTGGTGAAAAAGGCCACCAAGCTCTTGATTTCAAGGGGAAGACGAACACTACCAATGTTTAATGCTAAAATTGCAAGGAGATGAGACATTAGGAAATGAATGTCCTAAGCTTCAGGGAAACTTACCTCTGAAAAGGCCAAGGGATCAAGGCCAATCTTATGCTATCACTACTGCTAAGGTAGAAGCTCAGAAAGATGTGGTGGCAGGTTATTTAATGGTTTCCTCTAGTTTATCCAATGCTTTATTTGATTCTGGATCATCACATTTTTTCATATCTTCCCAGTTTGCTAAGAAAATTAGATATTTCCAATTTGATTCGACAAGGGAGTTGTCAGTCAAAACACTTAAGGGAAGTATCATTGCTACAAAGTTCTATGAATCAGTTCCCATTAGGCCATATAAATGTTCTTTATATGTTGATCTCATCGTCATACCCGTGATTGAATTTGATATAATCCTCGGCATGGATTGTCTTTCAGACCATGATGAAAAAATTTATTTTAATAAGAAGAAGGTTACTTTTATTGATGATGATGATAAAGAACACCTTATCTTTAGAGTAGAATCATCACCACCTAATTCTTATCTAGATCCACCCCTTGTAGCTCATCTAAATTCAATTATTGGGGAGGAAGAGAATGAAATGATTTTGGGTGAGGAAAGGAATGTTCAAATAGAGGATGCACCTATTATGAGAGAATAAGTTGATGTATTTCTAGAAGATTTATCTAGACATCCTCCAGAACGAGAAATTGAGTTTTCCATTGATTTAATTCCTGGTTTAAGGCCCATATCGAAGACCCCTTATATAATGGCCACTGTGGAATTAGTGGAACTAAAGAAACAACTAGTGGAATTGAGTAATAATGGATTTTATTCACCCTAGTGTTTCTCCATGGGGATCCCCTGTCCATTTTGTTAAGAAGAAAGATGGATCTATGAGGTTGTACATTGACTACCGGGAGATCAATGTTATTACAATAAAGAACAAGTATGCCCTATATCTCATTGATGATTTATTTGACCAACTTCATGGAGCTCAATATTTTCAAAGATTAACCTTCGATCTGGATATCATCAGATGTGTGTGAAGAAGAAAGATATTCCCAAAATAGCATTTTGAACCCGGTATGGGCATTACGAGTTTACAGTAATGCCTTTTGGGCTGACTAATGCACCCTCTATTATCATGGATCCAATGAACATAGTTTTAAAGGAATATATTGATGAATTTTTAGTGGTATTTATTGATGATATCTTTTTATACTCCAAAATCCATGAAGATCATAAAAATCACTTCCGCACTATCCTGAAGACTCTAAGAAGACATGAATTATATGGGATGTTTAGAAAGTGTGAATTATGGCTTCAAGAAATTTCTTTTCTTTTCCATATTTTCTCTAAGGATGGAATATCTGTTGATCCTTCTCAGACAAGAGAAATATAAGAATGGCCAGCACTAATGAGTATAACCGAGGTACACAGTTTTTTTGGTTTAGTAGGTTATTATTGACGTTTCGTCCAGAAGTTTTCCAGATTAGCTAACCCATTAACAAATATAACACGTAAAGGGGTTAAATTTGTTTGGACAAAATATTGTGAAGAATGTTTCGAATAACGGAAGAGAATATTAGTCAATTATCCTATATTGACTCTACAATCGGGGAATGATGGGTTTGTTATTTATAGTGATGCTTCAAAGAAAGGACTTACATGTGTCTTTATGCAGAATGATATGGTTATTGCCTATGAATCATGACAGCTAATAATTCATGAGAAAAAATATCATACTCATGATCTTGAGTTAGCTACTATAATATTTTCATTGAATATATGGTGAAATTATCTCTATAGTGAAAAATGTGTGATATATACCGATAAAAAGAGTTTGAAGTATATTTTATCACAGAAAGAACTCAACATGAGGCAAAGGAGATGGCTTGAACTACTAAAGGATTGTGATTTCACGATACACTACCACCCGGGGAAGGAAAATAAGGTGGAAGATGCTTTGAGCAGAAATGATCATGGAGTTCTGAACAAGATGAGAGTTGAAAGGGATCCTATTTTCATGGATCTAGTAAATATGGATATGGGAATAACCATGGAAGGTGAAATATCAATGGTTTTTCAAATGGTTGCCAAACCATCTTTACTAGAAAGGATAAAGAGTTATCAGACCGATGATGAAGAGTTTCAAAAGAAGATTAAAGTTGTGAATGATGGGAGATTGAGTGCCTTTTTGTATGAAGATGGAATTTTGAAATTTGGGAAGAGACTTTGTGTTCCCGATGTACCTGATCTAAAAAGGGAATTGTTGGACGACGCTCATAGTTCCAATTTCTCTATACACCATGGGAGCACCAAGATGTATAGAGATTTCAAGTCACATTTTTCGTAGGACAACATGAAGAGGGAGATTACTAATTTTGTGTCAAGATGTATGGTTTTTCAACAAGTGAAAGCTGGAAAGAAAAAGCCTAGAGGAGTCATGGAACCTCTTCCCATACCTCAGTGGAAATGAGATAATATCACGATGAACTTTGTCATAGGACTACCAAAGGCTCCTAGAAGGAGCGATGCAATATGGGTCATTTTTGATCGTCTTACCAAGTCAGCACATTTTCTTACTATAAGAGAAGATTTACCACTTGAACGTCTAGAAAGACTATATATTAATGATGTTGTGATACTTAATAAAGTACCCTTATCGATTGTTTCTGATCGTGATCCACATTTTACTTTAAGATTCTGGAAAAGTCTTCAGAAAGGCCTGGATACTAAACTTCATTTGAGAACTGACTACCACCCCCAAACTGATGGATAATCGGAATGAACTATTCAAACCATAGAAGACATGTTGAGATCCTGCTCACTTGACTTTCAGGGTATGTGGGATCAATATTTACCTTTGGTAGAATTTGCCTATAACAATAGTTTACCTTCAAGTATTCATATGGAACCATATGAAGAGTTATATGGAAAGAGATGTCACACACCAACCTGTTGGGTTGATGTTGGTGAAATAAAACTCGTAGGCCCAGAACTGGTGGAGGAAACGATGGAAAAGGTGAAGGTAATCCAAAACCACATCAAAGCATATCAAAGTAGGCAGAAGAGCTATGTCGATAACTAAAGTATGGATTTGGAATTTCTGGTAGGAGATCATGTTTTCTAGAAGGTATCCCCCTGGAAGGGTGTTGTACATTTTAGTTAGAAGGGAAAATTGAGTCCCAGGTACATCGGACCTTTCAAATTTCTAGAACGAATCGGGGCTGTAGCTTACTATTTGGAAATTCCACCAAATCTCTTCAAAGTTCACGATGTGTTCCACATATCACTGTTGAGAGAATACATGCCTGACCCAACACATGCACTCACCTATGAGAAATTAGAACTGGAACCTGATCTTTCTTATTGTGAAGAGCCTGTCAAGATTCTTGATACAGGAGAACTAGTGCTGAGAAACCAGACGACTCGTCTGGTAAATGTTTTATAGATAAACCATAAGATTGAAGAGGCAACGTGGAAACCCGAGGAACTTATGATGAAGAACCACCTGAGTCTTTTTATGTAGTAATATTCTAGAAATTTTGAGGATGAAATTATTTGAAGGAGGGGAGAAGGTAACACCCCAAGCTTCCACGATATGCTTCTCATTTAATAATACAATAGCGTGTGTTGTACGCAACTTCGAATTCTAACACACAACATCCAATCAAACTAGCCGTTATGAATAGTAATATACACTTTTTGAAAATTTATAAATTTTATATTTCAAAATGGACTTCATTTTTGGATTCAAAATATTGAAATTATCCTAGGGTGAATTTTTGGTATTTTTCTGAATACTTTCAATTTTTGATGAATACTGAAAAAACACTAAGCTAGAGTTTAAAACCGAATTTTTATTTAAATAATTTTTTTGATTTATTTAAATTTATTTTAGGTCAAAATAGATATATAATACCTATATATGTTCAATGTAATTCATTGGAATCAGTTTATAATAATTTTAGATATATAAAAATTTTATTGAACTTTTCACCGTCTTTTTCCCACCTCCTCGGAGAATTTTCAAATTCACATAAAATTTAATTTTACCGCTTCTCTGAGTGGAATTTCAAAAATCTGAGAGACATGTTTAATATCAAGTAGTAAAATTTGGTTCAATAAGATAAAAATATTTTTTTGGTGAATAGTAACGTTTTACTTTTATTTACCACGGTTAAAAGTAAATAGGGTAATTAAGGGTAGAAATGATATTATTATTACCCTAAAACATGTCCTAATTCTGTTGGATAAGTATAATTCGACCAAAAACAACCTTAGGAATAAAATATGAACCTCGTTGGACCACTTGGATTAGATTATGATATTTATTATTATTTAATTCAAAGAAGAGTTAAAAGAGTTAAAATCAATGTTTAATAACTAAAACATTTTTAATATAGGTTTATACATAAAATAAATTCGATTATAAATATTAATTATAAATATAAAATTATTTCCCACATAATTCTATATTTTTATAATATGTAGACGTTAAATAACTTAATTTATTTATGAAACAATGGTGAAGCAGTAATTACCTAATTAATGAAATATTAAAATAATTGATATTATAAATATCCAAATAAAATTAATTTTAAATATTTTATGAATTAAACTAATTTTCTAGGTTAATATGACATATTAGGGTTGGTTAGGTAAATTTTTTTTGAAGTAATAATGCTGTTATGAATTTAGCAAAAAAAAACAAATAGTGTCAAAATTGACATAAAGTAGTTTTTAAAACAAATATTATATTATTAATTTATATTCTATTCCTTAAAATATAAGGTTCCGCCAAAGGACATATATAATGATAGGTATATCATTAATGAACCACTTGGGGTTCCCTTGGAAGTATATAGTAAGTTTATTAACCATATAATATAAAAATACAAAGAGACATGGTAAATGTCAAACTATTTAACTAAGAGTTAAATCTAAAAGATAAAGTTAATATAGTGACCCAAACCTATCTAAAACCTATTGGTTGGGTGGTTTTAGAACCATCCTCACCTAATACGTTAAATAATCAGTTTTGGAGCCATTAGAAACTGAAAATAATTTTATTATAAAATAATATTTCTAGCTTTTCCTAAGGTGCCCCTCAGCCCTCTTATAAAAGGGCACTCCCCCTTCTCTCTAATTCACATCTTCAAATCCTTTTGGCTCGGCCAAACCCTACACAAATATCCTCTCAAATTCACTCACTTTATCATAGAGGCCTTCCTATAGTCATAAAGCCAACTTAAGGAGCCCTCTTGATCAAATCAAAAGAATGAATCCGAAGAAGAGGTAATAATTTCACCACCCTCTTTCAAGTTCTTTTCTTCTTCCACTTATTCTTTCATTGTTATTTCCATTATAAAATAAGAACTCCAGTATCTTCTATATAAGGTAATTTTATTATAAATATGGTACAACCATATTCATTATTCTATCCATCCTATGAATGACATGTCACCGTACGTGCGTACGTACGAATTACCATCTCCACGCTGTGGTGTAAATGTTATTTAATACATTATTATTTGGATGAGTATAATAATGATGTGTAATTAATGTAAATAATAAATATAAAATTATAATTGTTATGTATATATGATATAACATCTAATTATATATTATTTTAATATCAATAGAATGATATTGTCGCTCGTGCGTACGTACGTATTACCGTCTCCACATAGCGATGAGATTCATTCCCCATCGCATCCATTCAAGAATAATTTTCATTTTATGATTAAAAATAATGTTTATAGACTTGAAATAATTTTGGATATGAATAAGATACATCCCAACCATAATAAATATGACTCATATAACAAATAATATAAAGGAAAACGAATCTGTTAACACCCGAAACGACGGTAATACTAAGATATTATTAACAAAACAATGTTAAAAGATCATATATGATATCATAATAATGTATATGATTCTTGTATAATTTAATAACAATTATTTCACAATTATACAGGATGTTATCCAACCCTCGACCAAGAAAAAGTACAAGGTAAGGGTTAATTTCATAATCTCTTTATTATTTGAGGTTGTTTTTACGTAAGTATCTACTAGGACATCTTTATCATCCAAATCCATGATTCTTAAAAATATTTTTCAACATATTATTATTATTTTATAGACTATGGGTTAAATTCATTTATAACTTTGTTTGACATTTTATAAGATGTTTATAAATTAATCTTTTCATCATTTTCCAAACAAGGTCCTTTTTAACCTTTTCAATAGAATTAAGGTAAGAATGTCTTTTTTAACTTATACGGAGGGTGTGGCCATTTTCCACCATTATAAAATTGTCAAATATTCCCTTAAAATCTTATAAGAACATTTTCAAATTAAATGTTTTCTTTTATAATTATGTGACTTTTAAATGATTTCAAAAAAGAGATATTTCTCTCAAATAGTTTTGTTTTCTTCTATGTCAATATCCTTTGATAGATTTTAAGCTTATTTGAAGTTGATTTATTATGATACAAAACTTCCATATTGAATTGAAGGTTTTGTGATATGTTTGACTGTGGATGTTTTATTTTTATACCATTCATTGTTTTTAGAGAAAGTATTGACATTTCATCTGCTAGATTTAATACAAATGTTTATGTTATGTTTAAACCTGTTAATATGAGGAATGCATTGGACTTAGTAAGTGATGTATGGAGCCCACTATAGCTCCTCGATGCATTGGTAGGTCTCATGAGACAAACTAGTGTCTTGGCACAAGGCCTTAACAAAATATTATTTGTAGTCTTGGCACAGGGCCTTGACTATGTGGTTAGAATAGTCTGGTATTATGCGTTTCATCATTATGAAAGTTGTTATTGATATTGCATGTGATAATTACACTAGTATAATATCCATGTGAATAAGTTAATAGCATTATTTTATTTCATTTTTGTCATATTATGTTGAATTTCAAGTTTGAAAGGATTTTTTTGTTATACATTTCCTTAAATGTTTATGCTTATTTATGACAGTTTCCGCTATGTTTTTATCCGTACTGAGCATATGAGCTCACCCCTTTCTATGTTTTATTTTTCCCTAGATGTGAAGAAGTATATTATGACTGACGTACATGTATAGTTTGTAGGCATATGAGTGTGGACTATGGAGACTATGTTGTTTTAGTTTTTCTCTTTATGATGTAATGTAAGTCTTATGAATGTATCTAGTGTTTCTAAGGCTACTAAAATAATCTGTATTTTGAGACTTGATCTTTTTTGATCATGCCAATGTCATGTAATAATGCACTGAATCTGGGAAACTTGGGTCAGGGAGTTACACATATGGATGGAGATATGTTAGTAATGTTTCCAGAAGATGAGGCAGAGACTGAAAAGTGCCCCCATCTTGAGGCTACCAGCGGAGGGTGTTGGGTATATAGTTTAATGTGATGCATCAGGGACCTCAATGGGTTGTGTCTGGATGTAGGAGAGAGCAGTGATCACCTATGGCTTATGATAGTTGAGACAGTATGAGCTGAACTATGCGACCCATGACCTGGAGTTAGCAGTAGCAGTCTTTGAATTGAAGTTGTGGAGGCACGACTTGATGGGTGAATAGTTTACAGTTTACTCCGACCACAAGAGTCTCATGCATATCTTGTCCCAGAAGGACCTAAACTTGAGACAACATTTTTGTCTATAGTTCTTCCATAACTATGACATTGAGATAGTCTATACTCTTGGAAAGGGGAATGTGGTGGAAGATGTGCTCCGAAGGAGGCCTGGTTTTCAGTTGATGAGTGAGGCGATAGAACATTTAGCCACGATGTAGATATCCTTTGTGGATGATGGTGAAGCTTTTTACCTTTAGTTTATGATTGTTACTCCCCCACTCTTATAGTGAGTTAGGTAGGCATAGTTGGTGGATGTTGAATACGAGGCCTAATGTGCTCATTTATCCTCAGGATAGGCTCTTGGTGGATTTTCAATTGGTGGGGAACATGTCATACTTTTAAGAGGGCACACCTTAGTTCCAGTGACATTGTGGGAGGATGTGTTGAGCTAGTTCCATACATCCCCTTTGGTGGTACATCCTGGAGTGGCGAAGATGTACCAGGACCTCTGACATTAGTAATGGTGGCCAGGGATGAAGAAAGCGGTGGCCAATTGCATTTCATGATGCCTCACTTGTCAGCAAGTGAAGGTTGTGCATCAGGTTCCTGTAGTCTTGGACCAAACACATGAGGTACCAGATCGGAAATGGGACGGTATTTTGATTGTCTTTGTGATGAGGTTACCACACACATCCAGAATCCACGACTCTATCGGGGTGATCGTTGACTAACTCACCAAGTCGGCTCACATCCTACCCATCTAGAAGTAGGGACCAGTAGAGGTCTTGGGACGCCTCTACATCTAGAAGATAGTGAGTCTCCATGGGGTGACTTTGACGATCATCTTAGATCGTGATTCTCTCCTTACATGCTGGTTGTGGAGGGGATTACAGGAGGCATTTGGAACATAACTACACTTGAGAACAACTTTTCATCCCCAGATTGATGGTCAAATGGATCTGACCATACATTCAATAGATTACGTGATTCATGCTTGCATCCTTGGATTTTTTTTCTGTTGGGAGGACCACCTTCCTTTGGCAGTTTTTTCATAAAAAAATATCTATCACTCCACCACTCGCATGGCACCGTTTGAGGCTTTGTACGGGCAGCCTTGCAGATCACCCCTATGGTGGACATACCCAAGAGATTTGGCACTCATGGGTCTAGAGTTGGTATGGGATACCACCGAGAAGGTGCATATCATCTGGGAGCGGATGAGTACTCCATAGATCAGTCAGAAATCTTATACCGATAGGAGATAGAGACCCTTGGAGTTTGAGGAGGGATATCACGTATTCCTTCAGGCCTCACCCCAAAGAAGATTGCGCAGATTTGGCTGGGGTAGCAAGCTATCTCTAAGGTTCATCAGACCTTTATAGATCCTAAGAAGAGTAGGCAAGGTGTCATACTGCCTAGCTCTTCCCCCAAAGATGCACCAGATGCATGATGTCTTCCATGATTCATAGCTGAGGAGGTACATGCATGATCCATCACACATCATCGACTAGGCTTAGTTGGACATTGATGATGGGGTGATGTTTGAGGAGTTCCTAGTGTAGATAGGCGATCAACATGAGTGGGTACAACGTGGGTGGTCAAATCCTCTGGTGTGAGTTTGGTGGTATCATGGGAATCTCCAGGAGAGAACATGGGAGCGGAAGACTCAGATTCATGCTCAGTACCCCCATCCGTTTGATTAGTTTTTGTTTTGAATTTCAGACACGTAAATCCCTAAGGTGGGGAGAATTTAATGTATCAGAAATTTCATCTATTTTTTTAATTATACAGAATTATTCTGAGACCGCATGCTGTAATGACACGTGATTCTGAGGAACGGTGAGCTCGGAACAGAATTTTGAACTTTTTTTAAGGTACGTTCAGTAAACTTGCGGGTGGGATTTTTTAACTTTTGAATCGGTGCTTGGATCAAAAATCTGGGGGCACCTTTGAACATGGAACTCCATGATTCACCTAGGAATGACTTAACTTCAGCTAGCAAGGGCCGATCAGAAAAATGATTTTTCAGACTTTTTGAGAAAAATAATAATATAATTTAAAGGAATTATTTTATTTATTTTCACACCATTGAGTGGCGTACGATAAGGATGTGGTGCAGCGATTAGGTGGATATGAGGAAAATTAATTAGGATAATTAATTTCTAGGATCAAGTAGTTTAATAATAATATAAAGGAAGTGTTATAGTGACACTGTTTCATAAATGAAATAGCGTAACGACGCGACGTTGCAGCATAACTGAAATGCTGCGATGTGTTTTCTTTTAATTGTTTGACATGTAGTTAGAATGAAGATATAACCTTAGAGATTGTCTAACAATATTCCAACGTTCTTCCTCTTCAATGAAGAATGACTCACTGGAATATCATCACCAACTTCGACACAACTCACAGAATGAATCTAGAAGCGATGAGTGATGTCGACATCTTGAATCCTCAAGGAAGAAACACCATGGATTCAAATGTAAAAGAGGTACGGGTTGTTTTATTTTGATTTTATTACCCGTTATTTTTTATAAACGATGAATGTGGATCAATCCACGAATAGGTTGATCCATGATTCGTGCATTTATGCAGGATGGTAGATTTATTTGGGGATTTCTCTATTTGGGATTCAAGCATTACATGATATGATTAAAAAAAATCCCCAAGCCACCCCATGTTTTAAACATCTAATACAAAGGATGTGGGACAATAAGAAAAAAGCCTGAGAACCTTCTCCATGGGCATTGTTTATGTTTGTACGCTCAAAATGGAAACAGGATGATTTTGGGTCCTTTGTGATGAAGAGAATGCTCCCCAAAGACTGTAGGCATAAGCGACACAAAGAATGGACCACCAGAGCGTGTCCGGTGGTCCGCTGAAGGTTCCACTGGCGCGCCAATGCCATCCACAAGCCAGCTGGTGAGATATGAGGATGATAGCTAGGCCGATGACCAGGAGGAGAGGCACAACCGTCGGCGTGCCCTGGAGGTAGTAGGCTACGACCAACTAGTCATGCCAATAGAAGGTGTGACACCAGGTGGGCACCTCATGGAGGGAGAGCCCATGTCTAGGCCATCCAAGCGGCGGGCGATCCATTGTCCGTAGACCATGGTAGGAGGCAAGAGCCCACATCCGTGGGGCTAACAGGTGTCGGATGCGACATCCTACGGTATCCCAGTTAGACAGTGCACCAACGACTACACCGAGCGGCCGAGATTCAGACTGGCAGACCGCGACCCCACCCAACGGGCCGAGCCATTCATATGACCTAGTAGGCTAGACTCGTTCACTACGGGCCGAGCCGAATTAGACCGGGTCATCGGGCGACCCGGTGGGCTGGACCATCGACCAAACTAGGAGGGGTCCAGAAATTCCCATTGGGTCTGGCCCACTGGCCATGCTAGACTAAACCGACCCAAACCTGAAACAAGTCTAATTGAGTTAGTCAGAACTAAACTAGGGTATGTGGGACCCCTGACCCGAGTTGTTCAGGTTGGTTCGATTGGGTCAGACTGGACCCTGACGCAACCGACCCCTGTTTACTAAAACATCTATATCTTGCAAACCAAGTGTCTAATTGACAAGCCATTTGTGGCAATGGGACCCTCTCAACGAGGTGAATATTTTTTCATTCTATGAGGAGGCTTAAATGGAATTTTATATTCTAGTAATGGATTGAAGAGTGGTTCTCTCAGGTGCACTACGTACGAAACCCTGCGGTTGGATGAGACTTGAGGACTGCTAACTTTTGACTCTGTGAGACTCGACTATGGCCCAGTGGGAAGAACTTATCTATATGAAATTGTAGTCCCATAGTGGAAATCAATTCTCTGTGACTTTGAAATCCCATGGTACGTAACGAGGAGGAGTACTTTAGTCTGGCGAGATTAGTGGGAAGAACTTTTGTGTGACTTTTCAGGCCCACGATATGTAGTGAAAAGGTGTACCTAAGAAGTCCAAGTTTAGTGGGAATCACTTCTATGTGACTTGGTAGGGCCACTGTACTCGATAGAGGTGGAGTTCTCTATTAGCCGAGTTGTTCGATGATGTGACTGAGGATTATTTTATCCCTACCCTAAATGTATACCTAGTTTGAGTTTTCTTGTGCATCGTTCTTTCCTTTGAGAAATGTTGTGTTGTCTTTTATTTTGTTTTTGGGTCCCTACTGAGTACATTTTTACTCAACCCTACATGGGCTTCACCCTCAGGTTTTGTGTCTCATGCATACTATTGATATTTCGATAGAGACTTTGGTGGACCAGAACCTAGAGGTGCTCAGGGAGACATGACTGATGGACGCTACAACGGTGAACTTGGTCACCTAGGACTAGGCGGGGCCCTGTAGGATCAGGTGGACAAGGCATTCTACTTCGGCTTCAATTAGCTACACCACTCTCTTGATCATGTGGGGTTTTCCACAGATAGCCATCAGAGTTTACTTTTTGTACTATTGTATTTTCAATTCTTTTGTTGGGTTTGTATTTTAGACCACTTATAATAGTTGTACCGGTACCCAAATTTCTTTTAGTGATACTTTCTTCTATTTTAGTGTGTGGGACTTGGTTGGGTGTGTTTTTGAATATAGTTACTTAGGAGAATGCCTCCAACTAGCAGGTTGATGCCTTCAACACTAGTCGCCAGCCCCTAGCCTTTGGGAGGCGGGCTTGGGGTAGTCCCGACTCAGGCCCCAGGGTACGGGTCATGATAATAGACATATTACTTTTCTAAAAATGGCCACTCATAAAGTGATACCTTAAATCAATATATTTTTTCCTATAGTGGGACATAGGATTCTTGGAAAATTTTATAGCACATGTATTATCACATTTTTTATGGACATGTCAAAATTTATATCCATAGTCTAGTAATTTTGGTTTTATCCATAGATCTTTTGCACAAAAACATCCTGTAGCTATGTAATTAGGTTCAATAGTGGATAATGAAATGGGTTTATTTTTTTTACTATAACATAAAACTAAATACTTTCCCAAAACAAGACATTTTCTAGAAGTTGTTTTTCGTTTCTAACTAACAATAACAAAAATATGGATTTAAATAACTCACTAAATCAAATATATATTCTCTAGAATAAAAAATCCTTAAGTTGATTATATTTTTAATTCATTTGAAAATTATTTTCAAAGCAAGTAATGTGATCTTTTTTTATTTGATTGAAAATATTCACACATGAAAAGACAAAATATAATATTTGGTTAGCTAGTAGTTAGGTATAATAAAATTCCAATCATACCTCTGTAAATGGTTTGATCAACTGGTTTCCTATTTTATTCAAGATCCAGTTTACATATTTTCTTCATGGGTGTATCACTACACTTAGTACTATTAATACAAAAATGTTTTAAATTATATTTACTGTACTTTTTTGATTCAAAATAATTACTTCCTTATTTTGAAAAATGATAAAATTAAGGATTAACATTAAATCACCCATCAAACTCAATTGAAATTATATTTTTATGATTTTGGAAAATTTAATATAAAAAGATTTTTTAGATGATACAAAAATAATATCATCAACATATATTTGTACTACTAAAAAATAATTTGAAATATTTTTAATAAATAAAGTAGGGCAATCCATTCATTTTGAAAAACCATTAGAAATTAAAAATACATCTAGCCTATCACAGAAATATCTAGGAGCTTCTTCCAAAACGTATAATAATTATTTTTTAATTTAAATAGATGATTTTGAAAATGAGGGTCTTAAAATATAGGGGTTGTTTCACATGAACATCCTCAATTATATAACCATTTAATAAATCACTCTTTGAATCCATTTGAAATAATATGAAATCCAAATGTTATTTATATACAATAAACATCATGATAGCTTCAATTTTAACTATTGGTGAAAATGTTTCTTCATAATCAATACCTAACTTGATTGTATCCTAGTGTAACTAGACTTGATTTATTTTTAATTATCCAATCCGAATTTTATAACATATTTTTTAAGACCCACATATCACCAATGGTTAGGATGTCCTTAGGTATTTCAAAAAACTTCTAGATTTTGTTTATACTAAACTTATTTATCTCTTACTACATTTCCATTACCCATAAATAAGCATTTAGTACTTCTATGATGTTCTTAGGTTCGTGTTGTGATAAGAATTTCAACATGATATCTAAGAGAAGATATAATTTCTATTCCTCTATCTAGGTATCCTACTATGTAATCTATAGTATTGCCTCTGTGATCTATAATAGGTCTAGGAATAGAAGTATTTGACACATAATTCTCTTTTATAGGTTCAGGTTCAAACTATTTTATGCTGGATGATTTTTCTACAAGTTTCCCAGAACAATCATTTAGTTTATTTGAGGAAATAATATTCATATTAGAACGGCCATCCTCAAGGTTCTATAAAGGGGTCTTAAGCTCATGTAGATTTTTTTCATCAAATTTTGTTTTTACATATTCTTCCATAATTTTAGTCATTTTATTGAAAACCTAGTCTGATTTATTAGATGTTTAATAACCAGGTAAAATTCATTAAAACTATTTTCAAATAAATTTTTCTTAATTATCCTATATATTTAGTATAAATATTTTATAAACAATTAATCTAAAGTGATTAAATTTCATTTTCATTCCATTCCATAACTCATGTGAGGATTTTACTAAAAGTAGTCTAATAATAATTCTTTTAATGATATAGAATTTTTTATTCATATATTCTGTCTAAAAATATATTGGTAAATCATAATAAATGATCATGGTTTGGGAAGTATCTTGAATTGTTCTATTTGTTCTCTATACTACACTATTCTGTTGTGGGGTCCTAGGAGTAGAAAATTTGTGATTATAGCCATGTTGTGAGCATAAAGATTAAAAATATTAATTTTCAAACTCATGGTAATAATCACTTGTTAAGGTTTTAATAGTAATTCCCCTAATATTTTCTATTGATTTTCTATACATTGAAAAATAAGAACAAGATTCACTTTTTGTGAGTTATAATGAATACATAAGTGAATATAGAAAAGTAATCTACTAAAACATATTCTTAGTGAATCTCATTTAAGTTATAAAATCTAGAGGGTCCAAACAAGACTATGTGAACCTAATATAATGGTTTAGTAGTTGGAACATATTTCTATGGTTTGAAATAGATTTTATGATGTTTTCCTTTTTGAAACGGGTTATATAATTTGTCTATTGTGAATTATAATATAGGGAGATCCTTGAATACTCATTTCATAGTTAACTTCCTAAGTGAGTGTGTGTTGTAATGAATTAGTATCCTTTTCCAAATCAAGAACTATTTTTTAAGCAACTTAAATAAGAAATATTTTTATAAAATAATGAATTCCAATCAAAAGTATAAACATTATCATTATGTAAAGTGGTAAAAACTAAAATATTCTTATAATTATAAAATTTTCAACCATTATTTTTTAATTTAACATGATACCCATCATACCATAACTATTTGATACTAATAATATTATCTTTTAATCCATAAATAAAAATCCTTTGAAATCAATACTGTACTAGAGTTACTGATTTTATTGAGTCCTATTATTTTTCCTTTCGAATTATCACCAAAAGTGAAATGTAAACCATCTACTTTGATAAGGTTCTTGAATCTCAAATATTCCCCATTCATGTTTCTAGAACATCCACTATCTAGATACCACATATTATTACTATTACTCTTCATAACGGTTTCCTATAAAAAAAATTTAAATAATAAAGGATCATGGTAAACATATTTTCTTGGGTTCTGAAATTTTAATGATAAAAATTTTCAGAATCCAATGTTTTTACTTGGTTTTCTATAATGTTTTTATGATTTTAGAAATAAAATTTTTTATATGTCAATAAGAATAATAAATATTTATATACAAGGAAAAACTAGAGCTAAGAAAAAATTTATTCTTACAAGTCTTCCTCTATCCTAGATGGTAACTAATTCTTGTTCTATTTTAGTACTGGTTTTGTTTTCCAAGAATTAATGTAAGATTTTATCTACCATTCATAAATATTTCAAGATAATTTTTTATTTTTTCATTATTCATCTTAATTTTGTTTTTTATCCTTTAGTAGTAGATTGTTTTTCCCGTTTCTATAGAAAAATAATAGTTAAAGTGAGTAGATAAAGCATGTATCTTCATTAAACAATTACGTTTATCCTTTAAATCAATGAATGTAACTTCCATCATATTATAGTTCTCAGATAAATATTCACTAGATAAATTTTCTTCATTGTTTTCATTATCATAAAGATTATAAATATGTTCAGGGTATGTAAAGGTATTATTTAGTACCTCAGATGTGTTTACCATGAAACACATGTTAGATCTGTCATGTTTATATTCTCTTCTCGATTAAAAATCTCTTGAACTATCTTTATAAGAATTCTATGTGGATCTCATGATCTTTTTATACCATTTAACTTTATCCTCATAATTTTTATTATATTTTATTTTGGTATAATTTTCCTTGATGTTTATTTTTCTATTTCACTCCTAGAATTTTATCTCATTAGTGGAATTGTCCTTTTTCCACTCTTTTATCTAAATTAATTTTCTATCATACATTCCTCCATAGTTATTATTTTTGAATAACTTCTTCTCCCTATATAATTTATTGAATCAGATAACCAAGTGATCTATTTCTTCATCACCATCAGAGTGTGATTCATCATCACTAGAACTATTAGATTTGATCTTATATTTCAATTTTTGATTGATATGATTTGAAGGAAAATTAATTTCTCTTCAGTTCATATTTCTCTTCATTATTTACATTAATTTCCTTCTCATACTTCATAATTTTCCCAAAGAGTTCATTCACTGGTAGTATACTATTGTCTTAGGATTCTAGGATTGAAACTAAAGTTCCTCTCCACCAGTTAGGTAGAAATATTACAAGTCACATCACATGATATTTTTCTATAATTTTATACCCAATTGAATGCATGGTGTTGATGATTTCATTAAACCTGAGATATATATCAAAATTAGATTCACTGGGTCTCATCTTGAATGGATAAAAGTTTAACAATATAACTATCCAAAGATATTTCTTTAACATTTGAGGTCCCTTCATGAGATATAGCAAGATTATCCAAAATTTAAAAATCATTATAACAAGAATATATTATATTAAACTCATATTATCCTAAATTATGGTATAATACATTCATTTATTTATAGTTTCAGTCATAATAATCCTTAGTGGAATCACTCCAATCAACTCTATGAGCTCTGGTTTTTTCATATTTATCCACAAAAATGATCAAAATATAAACATACATGCTCTTAATAGATATTTGCATCTTGATATACCATCAATCATATTTAGTTTCATTAAACTATGGTGGAAAATTAGTATAGGTTCATTCTTTCCTATTATTATCCATAAATATTGAAAAGTATAATTAACAAAAAAATTAATATTTTTTGATAAAACTATATCAAATTAAAATATAATTTGAAAATATATGATACCAAATGTCAGTCCCAATGGAAAACTCAATAGGTGGGGTGGGGGGGGGGGGTTCATTGAGTTTCCAAAAAAAAATTATGTTGAAAATATTCAAAACTAAAATTCCCTAATTTATAAAAATGTATAATTAACTAAACCTATAGAATTATATAATATGATCTTTCAAAGAGGTTATCAATTGTTTGATAAAAACTCAATTAAATTAATTTTGAAAATATTTTAACTTTTGAAATTAATATACTAGAATAAGACAATATATATAAAATACAAATTAAAATTAAATTTTAGAATAATCTTTCGTAATACAGTTTATAACTAAAAAACAAAAGTTCTAAAAAACAATGTAAAATAAAACATACAAAAGCACAAAAAAATAAACAAGGGGTTCAGTCTCAAGAAAATACCTAATCCCCCCACATGGAAATAACCTATTTCCATATAGATTATTATAAAATAAAATAATCCAAAACCTTGATTGTTTTTTGAAAAAACAAACTACACTATGAGACTCCAGGATATACACAAGCCACTTCCATAGTTCTTCATCGGATAAATGGTTTTTATGTCACATATGAACTATTCCACAATTATATTTTGCATTACAGATGTGAAGATTTGAAAGAGAATCTCTAGAACTATCCTACGTAGTATTGGAGTCAGTGTTTAAAAATAAACAAATTAAAAAAACATAGCGCAATTTTATTTCTAAAACAGGAAGATGAAAGAATAAAGAGAGTGGAGATTATATAAAACTTAGTCTGATCTTATTTAGTTATTCAAAAGTCCTTGAAATTTTATTTATAATGAATCAATCAAGTTTCCATAGATTATTCAAGCGGAAAAAGTGTCAGAAAGTGTTTTGAATGTTCCCTCTGTGTATCACATAAGCACACACAAATTATTCTATTAATATTTGTTTATGTCTCTCTTTTATATCTATGGTGCACATGATATGTTTTTCTTCTTAAAATAACTCTATATCAATGTAGCTATTAGAAAAGATTCATTTCAAACCTAATTTCACTAAAACTATTATTAATTCTCAAAAAGTTGTAGTTGGAGTTTTTAAAAAGCTCTACCACTTATGTCAAACATGGTAGGTTAGTCTTCACATAGGTATATTCACTTCATTCGATGGTTTGTTGGCATAAAAAATAGGCATTCTCAACTGTCAAGGAAACTAAGAATAATCAATTTATTACATTGGTATTAGGTACTCTTTTTCTTATAGTAAGTACATCTCTTCATGCGATCAACACTCTTATTCTTACGGTACATAATTTTCTTCCCATTGTTGGTTCTATACTTCTCACGGTAGGAAATTTACTTCCCATGGTAGGTACTTTACTTATCAAAAAAGGTACATTACTTATCATAGTAGGTAATTTACTTATTGTTATTGTAAGTTTATCTCTTCATACAGTCACTAAAATAACATATATGATCAGTATACTACTGAGAGAAATTTCACCAACCTTCACATGATATCTAGATTTATTAATGCATCCACTTCATTTTTTTGTATGTTAGTATATTTTATTCATGTGGTAGGCTCATTACTTCACATAGTATGTTCATTTGTTCATGAGGTAGGATCTGTACACATCAGGTCAGTTATACTTTAATGGAAAGTTAGTATAATATGTAGATAGAATTAGAATATGATTGGTAGTTTCTTCATGTGACCATTACATTATGATCACATGAACTTCATGATTAATTGATTATTTTCATATGGTAGGTATTTACATTAAGTTCCATAAAAATCAATTTTTAAATTTTTTTTTAAAAAATTGACTCATATAAAACATGAAATTCATTAAGAACATTATAAACATGATTTCAGATCATTGAAATAAGGAGTTTTTGGTCTTTTCCATAAAAATTAGAAGGATGTGAGATCTCCAATTCACTCTAAGAGATACACTTTTTTACCTCATGTTATAAGGATTATATGGTACATTGAGTGTTGAGAAAATTTGGGACTGATGATGGAAAATGATCTATCCTTGAATATCATTCTCACAACACCACCTCTTAGTTTATAAAGGTTTATAATTAATTTTAAATTAAATAAATAGAAAAATTACTTCCAAATATTTTTATAATGATTTTTCCTATCTTATAAATACAATAAGAAACATGATTATTTGATATTTATATAGAAAAAGAAGAACATTAAGGCTATAAGACCAATAAAACAACCAATGTCAAAGGGGGATAAACAATATTATTCTAGGAAATAAAATATTTTGAGGGAGAGCAATGAGAATGATTTAGTTTTTTTTCAAGTGGAAAGAAAGGTCACTATAAAAAAAATTATTGTATATCTAAGGATAAAAAGTAATATTTATGTATATTCATTATTAAATGTTAGATTTTTATTTCTAAAAGTTTGGTGTTTGATAAGATTATGGTTCATGAATTTTTATATATATATATATAAACCAAGTATATTATGAAATATTATGATAATTGAAGTGGATATTTCTTTATATTAATGGAATGATGCTTTTTATAATAATTATGATTGATTTCCATTTAATATTTTAAGTGTAATAGTTCTCATATTTGTAAACAATTCTTATATGAATATAAAGTTATTTGTGTTTTGAGTTTAGAAACAAGTGAATTTATTTCAAGTTTATAAAAAAATATATCATATGTTACAGTATGAACTATTTAAATAATACTTTAAATATATACCTGAGTTGGTAAATTGTATGTTTGAAATAAATTAGAAATTAAATTCACATCACTAATTTTAATTCCTATTGTGTTATGTTTGACTTTCTTTGGTAAACTAGAAGAATTATACAATGTTAAGATAACATGGGTATTTGGAATCTTATGAGTTAAAAACCTTAGATGTTTGATATGATTATTTATATGAAAGAATGAATAAATTAACTTTTTATAATTTTATGTGAAAGAAAAATAGAGTTTCTAGAATTAGTTTACATATTTCCATGGGTATTAGTTCCCTTAAAAACCTAGAGGTTTATTCTCATTCATCATTTATTTTTTGATGACATTAGTTAGATATGGATATATCTAATTGATAAAGCTTGAATCATATTATTTTAAGATTTATTTAAGAATTAAAAAGTAAATTAGAGAATAAAAGGTGGTAAATGGGATCTCATTTTCATTCTAGTATGTATAAAAAACTTAGGTTATATCATATACATGTTCATGGATTCAATGTTTTTTTAAGTTTATTTTTAGTAACAAACATGCATCCAATGACATGAGGTATATTTTATATGATCTAATATATAAAAAGAGTATATCTAGAAAGGGTTTATATCTTGAAAAAGAGATATTGTGAGAATGATAGTCTTTAATGAAGTGATGGTTCACGATGAATAATTGTTGGAATGAAAACATTAGCAGACTTTAGGGGAAAGAAATTTCCAGTGACACAACATACTACACACATCCATTAAACAAGCTAGATAACCTAAGAGATATAGTTTTCTTATCATTAATAAAAGGTCAAATATTATTTATTTAGGATAATGAAATTCTAACCTATATCAATTTAGTAAATATTTGTGTATACTATCAGTTTAGTGGGATTTATAATGTTTTTCTAATAATATT
Source organism: Viscum album (assembly GCA_963277665.1). Taxonomy (NCBI): domain Eukaryota; kingdom Viridiplantae; phylum Streptophyta; class Magnoliopsida; order Santalales; family Viscaceae; genus Viscum; species Viscum album. Next base: position 377,568,363 of record OY728119.1, read on the forward strand.
TGTCAAGGGATAATTATTAATGAAAATAAGACACCAAACATGCAATTAGTTAGGATTTGGTTAAAAAACATTATTTATAATGAACATAGATAAAGAATCATATATTATAGGGATTGATATTTAAAAAAATTGATCCAAGAGTTATTTAAATTAAGTAAATATACATACATTGACATGCTATGAAATATACAAGACAGAGTAATCAAGAGAGGATTGTTTCCTATGTTACATAAACTAAGGAATCAATAATATTCCTTTTACATTGATAATCAGAACTTTTATTTATTTCATTTTAAGTATTAGAATGGCTAGGATAACTATATTAGGAAATAGTTTAAACTATCCTAAGATATTAGAGTTTTATAGAAAATATGTTTCGGGTATACGGGGAAAATAAGAAGCCAGTTTTAAGTGGATACATAACTATGTTTCCATAATGATTATATTAATTTGATGTCATGGTTGGAATAATTATAGTGTAATGAGAAATATAATCTAAGGTTTAATCATGTTTTTTAATTCTATAAAATACCTTTATATCACATATTTTGATGCATCCAATTAATTAGTGTGAAAATATTTTGGAAAAACCATTTCTTGAAAAGTTACACTTAAGTAGATGTAGTCATAGTTAGTAGTGTAACCAAAATGTTAAATGTGGTAGTCCTAGTAACTAAATCAATACCCTATAAGAATCATGAATTTCATGTGATAGCTAACATGTTGAGAAATTTAATCTGTGGAATCTAGTGAAAGTGTTTGTATTTTCGATTTGGTGGCATAAAAACAACTTTATAATGTACTTTTAATTACCCAAATATATTATTATCCTATACCAACTTTAATTTGGAATGATTTATGTGATAATTTAATTAGATTATTTTTTGTAACAATGGGTTATAACAGTTCCCCACTATAATGAGAACCTAGAGAATCAAAGATGATATTCTTAAAATTGTGTCCTATGGTCTTGATATATCATTTTAGGGGATATATATGATTTATAACTATTTATTGTTTGGGGATCATAAGAATTAATAATTTTATCATGATTTTTTTGTTAGTGATATTAATAAATGGAGTTCATTAAGATAAACCCTCTAATAGGAATTCCATGTATTATATGTGCCATTGGAATCCATATCTATGAGTGAGTTTATTAGTCCTTATACTTGAGAAAATTATTAATGTATATCATGAATCTTTTACTTTGATGTATATATGAAAAGGAAGATGAAATATACTTGCAGTGAAGTAATATACTTTCTATAAATCACAGGTCAAATAATATATCTCTGCCTCTTTGATGAAATTAATGGTTTTGAATAAATTTCATGGCCATGGTGATATCAAAAAACTAATTTAAAAAATAAAATAAAGATAGGTCAAATATATAGGATGATGACTTGTTTATACATTCTATTTGATGAGCTATTAGATAACAAAGTTATTATATTACACAATAGGTTTCATAGGTTTTTTTGTTTATAAGGGACATGATGTCTTCCCAGATACTTCTCTTGGTCTATGATCTTAAGCTATTTCCATTATGAAAATATCATAGAGGGTCACACACTAAGTATATCTAAAAGATTAAAATATTTAATTCAATATATATTTAATATTAAATTCATTATTGGCTTTTGTAATAATATTTATTCAAGTTATATTGATCATAAATTCAATCATAAGATTATTCAAGTCAATAATAAGAGGTTTTGAATTTTTTCTCTTTTTATCACAAGATAAATAAATATTAAATTTACTTATACGTGATATGAGTGAAAATAAAATTTATTTATTTATTTATAAGTTAATTAAATAAAATGAATATTTATTCCATGGTTATATGAATATAATATTTATTTTATCAAATGTACATCGTTTTATTGTTCAATATTAAATGATATTTATAAGAATATTTGGATCATGTTAATGGTCCAATAAATATATTTTAAAAAAATATTTATTTATTTATTTGATAAATGATATTATAATAATATATATCACCTAAAATAATAACAGTTTTTAGTTATTTTAAGGTAGGTGACATTAGATTTTTATTAAAATTAAAATAAATTAAAAGCACTTAAGTATTATTCTTTTAATTTTTATATAATTATAAAAAATAAAATATATAATTTATTTTAAATTTTAACTTCATTCTATATAATTATCCTCTAAAAACCTAGAGAAATAATCCCACACTTCTATTAAGATTATAGGGGGATAAAGTAACAGATTTCTTTATATGATCAAGAATGAATGGCATGAAACACTTGATTCTCATTCCCTAGAACCTGAGATATCAAAAATGGTATGTAGAGATTCAAGAAACATGTGTGTATATCAATAAAAAATTATTATTTGGATTCAAGAAGCAATGAAAATGTCAATGATAAAAAATAAAATAATCCACATATTAATATTATCTGAGTAACTAATTATAAATTATGTGTGACTAACCGATTAAATGATTTAAGAATCTTTTTTCAAGTTTGAATAGAAAATTTATAAATAAGTATCCTTCTACGCTTCTCCCACTACACTAGAATCCTTTATGTTCTAAAAGACTTGTCATACAAATATATAATTATTTTTTATAATTTATTTATTAAAATTAATCTTAATGGTAAAAATGTGATTCTAAGGATTGAGATCTCATTTCAATAAGAATTCATATGGTTTAAAATTAACCAACGATGATGATATTTTATTTATAAAAACATGTTTCTTTTAGTTGTTTATTTATAGTATTAAGTTTAAATAGATAAAATAAAATAAAACAAAATGATATTTTACTGAATCATAATTTTTCACTTATTGATAATGTATTTTTTAGATATAAATACTTTTTTATACATTAAATATACTATTAAAATATTAATATATTAATATATTAATATGTATTCATATGTTTTGTCTAAAAATAAAAATATTTAGTCAATGATTGTATGTCTTTGCTATCTCCTAGAGCTCTCACTCTAAAGAGTGCTCTCACTTTGGATATTCACTAGGTTTTTTCCATTAGTTTCTTATACGGAGTGTCTCCTACTATGGTGCATAGTTTGTTTCTCATCTCATCAGATCATACTTCTTAGATCTTTTTCTTGGTGGCATCCCTCTTCATGCATATATGGTTCATGAACTTATAGTTCGTCATCGATTTTGGAGGTGAAGATTTCAATCTAGTGGATATGATCCTGGTGTGGAAGATATGTGCTTTGTAGTGTGAATCAGTGTTGACATCGATGATTGGTCTTGAAATTAGCATCAGATACTTGGGATGTCTGGGTTTTATTACTTTCGAAAGTAGGAGTTTGCGGTGACATCCGATGATAGAAAGACATATATATCTTCATATATAGACACACTCACTATTCTCCTACTTCAGTGGGGTGACTGAGTCATGAGGCTCTTGGGTGATCATCCTCTAGATCCAGTGTGGTGGTCCTCATAGGAAAAATGATGATGGCCTGTGGACACTCATCTGACGGTTTTGTCATAGAGTTGTGTGGCATTGGTTTGGGGAAGGCTTCTCATGGTGCGATGCTTGGTGTATTCCAAGATGGATGGTGTCAGTGAAGGTGTTTAATATTTCCATTAGAATTTAATTTGGAGTTCTTCAGTTTTCTAAGGTGTTTTTATGTAGGAATTCACACTATTCTTTAAGACTATTCATCTATTCGGTTTCATATATCTTTGTGAGCACTGGTTATTGTATTGCTGAATTTTGTTGACTGTGAAACATTTTGTAGGTGTTATTTGGTGGAAATACTTGAAATAGGGATGGGTGTGCTAGCACCCATCATCCATCCATATTTCCTCATCATGATGGATAGATGGGCACCCTTCCATTTATTTCTTGAACAAAGATATCTATTTTATTTTGTGTTGTATCAGGTTGATAGTGTGGTGGGTTCCTCGATGCTCTATCGAGTGGGTTACTCAAAAGAGATATAGGTGTTATAAAACCTATCATCCAGACATCCATGAAATTTCAGTGTAGGATAGAGGGGTGATGTTTCATGTTGTATTGTTTCAGCACAACACAATTTCTTGGAAAGGGGGAACACATCATCACTAACTGATTTATCTATTTCATTGTATAATGGGGGGGTGGGATAAGGAAAAAATTTGCTCGTATTGATGTTTTATTCTCTTCCAACATTCAGGACCATGTATGGAACTTTGGGTCATGTTTCTTGAAGGAATATGTGCCGCTTTGTCTTGTAATAGCTTCCATCTTTACTAAGTTATCAAAAGGGGTTTCTTATTTCATGTTCAATGATGGAGGATTTGACCCTAAATCTTTTCAATAATAATATTAGACATATATAATTATACTTTATATAAAAAAATTAAACTTTTGGGTTATAATAATTCCACCCTCCCCATCCCATTTATGTGTTGGTCAACCCCCCTTTTGGGGGAAACATTTTTACAAATAAAAAAAATATTGGGGAGGTGGGAGGGACCCCCACCCAACATGGTTTTTATATAATAATAATACTATGTATCCATTATAATTAATAAAAATATCTAAATCAATGAAATAAATTAAAAACATCTTAAGGGGACTCAAGTGTAATACCCCAAGATTTTGCAAATAAATTTAACGTTGAACACATAAAACACTAAGTCTCTACAAAACACCACTTTGTTATAACATATCCAGCAAACATAATTTTTCCACCTCTATGATTTGAATTTTGAAAACCTGACATACATGACTATGTTCAGTAAGATATTTTGAGTATGATAAGACAAACATAATTTTTGGTGAATAGTAACATACCCTTATGAATAGTAATATGACCCTTATGAATAGTAAATCATATTATTATTATTTTATTTTCATATGTTTAAAAGATAATGATATATTGAGTAATCTTTCAAGGTGCTATAAAAAAATTATAATTTTAATATTGGTATGTTTCAAATAAATTATGATTTTATTTAAAATTTAATTCATAATAATTAGTAAATTACATTCCAAAAAGGGAGTTCATTTTTGAATGCTAGACATCAAAAAATGGTTAAGTTGAATATTTGAGATTTTTCTAAAATACTCGAATTTTTATAAATAGTAAAATACGACAATTTACCATATATATAAATTATCTGGTAAATTCAATATTCCTATCATCATGGATGACATAAGCACACCTGATTGGAACTAAAATTCACATATTAATATTATTTTTCTCAAGAATAAATATTATTGTCTATCTTTGGAAAAATAATAAAATAACGAGTAAAATAATGGGAAAACCCTCCTCTCCTCCACTATAACCCCCTCACTCCCTCTTCTCTTCACTCCTATCTATCTTTGTTCACTATCTAAATTATACTAAAATATCCTCCTAAGATCCTCCCCTGGCATAGAATCCCTTGGTATCATAAAAATTCCAAAACCTCTCCCCTAAAGAGGCTCTCAAGGAAGATTACTTCAAGAGGTAAATTCCTATTTTCATTTCTTTTATTTCAAGTTCCATTATTTTCTTTTTCTTTCCTCACCTACATTCTTCAAAATGTTGAAATGACTCCAGTACCTTATATGTAATAGAATTTTTTATGATAAATTAATAATTATTCATCATTTATTCTTTCCCCTTCTTTTATAAAATAAATGAAAACATTATCCGAGATGTGATAATTTATCACATTCAAGGACAATGAGTTTTCAATATCTATTACCATATTCAATTTTGGTCATGAAACCATTTTGATAGTTGTACTGAACTATAAAATATGTATCATAACTAATTTTAGGTTCTATAATATTTTTTATACATGATATTAATTTTTAAATCAAAATGAGTTCGTTGTGATAAAAAAAACCGCCAATTGACCCAAACAATTGTCATTAAAGTTTTATATAATGATTCATCTTAACTCCCAATAAACAAACAAATTTTATAACCATTTAATATTATGTTTTTTCACTAATAACATACAACTTCTATTTTTGATAACCATTCTCATTCTACATTTTTATCTGTACATGAATATAAGTAAACTAATCATGAAAACCAAGGAAGAAAATGCTCTTAAACAATGAAATTGAATCTATTAACCCATAAAAAAATGAGCCTAATAATGTTATAATAAATAAATTAAAAGTAAATGAGGTTATTTAATAATTAATTTATGTACCTAAATTTTATTATTCAGGTCATTAAGATCAAGTGAGTAACACCTTCAGACTTAAGGTAAGGGTTTTCCACCCGAACCTCCATTTACATTCGGGTTACTTTTATTGTCTACTTACCAAAAATAAATTATTTTTAATTAATATGAAATCCTCATAAATTCTCTGTTAATGTTATATAAATGTGTCCCAACTATAATCCTACATTCATTTATGGGGAATTATATGTTTTAAAAGGATCTTTCAAAATTTCTCCCTGAAATAAAATCCCAACTGAAGGGAATTTCTCAAATTCTTACCTATTTTTAAGGTAACTCTATAATCTATTTTTAGAAACCATTTACTTTCTAAAATCACTAATTTTATTATGAAAATACTATCAAACTTCATTTCTAGTTTTATATAAACACTTTTCTAAAAGAACTCTTCTTTTCAAAGTAAAAGAGCATTTATCTCAATAATTACTCGATGGTTTTATAAGAGTATCTTCATCTGTTTTAACACTCCTAATGATTAGTTTGAATTATTGGGATTAATAATTATGATATCAACTACCATATTCAATTGAATGGTTTATGATCAGTTTGACCGTGGATGTGCTATCTTAAAACCATTCACCAATTTACTCTGAATGGTTAGTGTTTATGCTTAATGTTCAGGAAAAGTTATTTACATTTCATATGTTAGTTTCAATATGAATGTATATGTTGTTTATGTTTATCCCCATTCATATGTGGAATGAAATGGACTTATTATGTGACATTTGGGTCCCTCTATAGCCTCTCGATGCATCGGTAGGTCCCTCGAGACAAATAGATATGGACTTGGCCGAGGATTTTCCCATTTTTAGATATGGTTTTGGCTGAGACCTCAATCATTTTTAGATATCTTAGTCGAGTCCAGGATTGTATGTTTTAAAATGTATGGAATATGACTTTCAATCATTATGAAGCTATAAAATCATATTTCATGTAGTTATTTGACTAGTATAATACCCATGATTATGTTTTATTATGGAAATAATTACTCAACTCATATTCCTCCCACAACATGTTCATGTTTAATTTTTTTAAAGGCATGTGTTTTCAGTTATTCACGATGCCTAATGTTTATGTTTATGATATCTTCCACAATATTTCCTACCCTTATTGAGCATCTGAGCTCATCCCTTATTATGTTTCATTTTTTCCAGTACATGAAGAGGTATATTATGATTGACTTACATGGATAATCTTAGAGTGGTGGATGTTCCAAATGGAACTTATTTGTTGTATTTCATTTCAATTTATAATGATGAACTTATGTATGTGTCTAGATTTCCAAATTTACTAAAATATTCATTCCTTTAGGATACTAATTTATTGTAATTATGAAAATGTAATTTAATAAAGCACCAAATCCAGGAAACTAGGATTGGGTCTTTACAATTGGTATCAAAGGAAGTTTAGTAGAAAACTTGGAAACTGGATTTAGAAAATGTAGATTAGGGAATAAACACCTAAGATATTCTATTAGGATAAACATACAAGAACATCCTAGAATTTTGGTAAAGAATAGATTATGTGGATCTTTCTATAAAATACATCCTGGTCTAGATTCTACAAGTGGATGTGGTTCTGGAACATATGTACCTAGAAGTGAAAACTTCAACAAGGAGTTTTGAGATTGAATTAGGGTATCCTGGTACATGAAAATGGTCCTTACTGCGTACCTGGTTTTACACTCCCGAGGGATATGATCAGTATAATTCACATTTTCATTACAGTCAATTATGAAGGATTTAAATGTAAATTTTTCTTGAATGAAACCATATTTTGGATTATGGGATTATCCATGCATAAGATTTTAATTTATGTTAAATATTTTTTTTTCAAAGTTGTGACAGTACATTATGATTTATGACATAATCTACTGTATTCCATTATTTATAAATGTCACCTAGTGGAAGGAATGAAAACTGCCTAAATTCACGTATCCCATATAGGGATTTTCCTCATATGCAAGATAATGATGTTGGCTCTAGAGCTGCGACTAGTGTGGAGAAAATTATAACTATATTGGGACAACTTACTCAGGATATGAATAATAGCCTTACTCGTATATGTAACAACCCGATTCCGGAGCCCCTCCACTGGTTCCCTATACTCGGTTTTCCACATGACCTCATGCGCGTTTCCCCAAACACCAGAGGATGATGACTATTAGCAAGGGCCTTGGTGAGTCAGTGGGGGAAACTATGCCCTCATTGGGTAAAGTATACAAAACAATAACAACCAGACACAATAACGGAAACAATAAACAGCAGACAACAACTGAACTGAACAGTGGAAGGAATGTATAAAATAATAATGATGCAACACAGTACATATGTCTATAGAAAGAAGTAAACAAACTAATATGCTGAAGTACAATTGAAAAACAAAGTGAAAAAGAAAACAAAGTAAACTCATCATCATCCCAAGCCACGACTCGGTCCCATGCTCTCCAACTCCAGCGCAATCCTGAACCTGAAGTAGAAGGGAGCTTTCTCTTATCTATACCTGCAACAACATAGTCCACTTGGGCCCAAAAGCATGGCCCATGTAGGGTGTGAGATACAATCCCAGTAGGCAATCACCCAACGTTTTGAGCCTAACAGTCAATGAATACAAGACAAGTAAGAGAGAAGGAAGCAGTAAATAGCAAAGCACACAATAACTACAATCCACAGTTCTGACATATAAAGTACACAAGTACACAACCAGAAACAAGAAGAAAATAGGTAATCCTCTGGGTAGCTCTCATCGCCTAACCCCTATGGTTCAACCTACAAGTACTAGCAACCATCTAAGAGTCACACACAGTCTCACCCCTCTGGTTCAGCTAAGAATAGACTCTCTAAGGAAGCACTCACCCTCAATTCCCCCTGTAGTCTCGTATCGTACTAAAGGCTCTCTGGGGAAGCACTCAACGTATCAGCCCCCATGTGGACCACATCGAGGAACTATAGACTGTATCAGGAATCACTCATCGTCAATTCCCCCTATGGTCTTGCATCGTATTAAAAGACACTCTAGAGAATCCCTTACTTCCATTCTCCCTATGGTCTACTACACTAGGTTCTCACAGTGCTCTGTGAAAATAAGCATGTATAGCATGCGTGTGTCATCCAATTAAACCTCAAGAACTACATGGCTATCAATCCAAGGCTCAACAGCATAACATAGCAATAGTTCTACTATCCTACAACTAGGCATGGAAATCTGAAAAATGCCAAATAAGAAAAACAATCATGGAAAAAATCCAGAGTACAGTAAAATCTACCATATTCACAGGAAAAGACATCTACTCAAGCAATCAAGAAAAGAAGGCAATACATCAAGGCTAAAACGAGTACACACAATACCCCGTTCAAGGGTATTGGTGGAATTTTCACAAAATACACAAAGACATTATACAGAAAGGGACAAACCACCTACCTGGATGCCATGAGATCAATATACATGAGCCACACAGATTGATTCTCCGTAGAATGACGAAGATCTATGAAAATGCACAAAACGTTCAACATTAGATAACTTGATAAGGTGGAAGAATTGGAAAACAAGGCTCAAGAATAAGGAAGAACTCACCGTTGTGCTTCCCACACAATCGACAGAGCTCAAATCAGAGAAAGGACAGAGAGGTGAGGGGTCGTCGAAGATTCACGGATCCTCAGTGCTCTCGGATGAACGAGACCTATAAGAAGACGCTTCTGTGCACCAGGCGTGACTTCGGTCCGTTTAATGAAAAAAGAAAGTACACGGCGTGTACTTTTATGTACACAGCGTGTACTGGGTCTTTCCGTACTCCACCAAAATTGGCCTCCATGTCACCCCTACACACCGTGTGTGTGGCCCAGGAACGGCCAGCACAAGGCTTCGATCCGGAGAAGAGTACACGGCATGTACTCAGAAAGTACATGGCGTGTACTTCAAAATTTTCTAGAAACTCCATTTTTCTTAAAAGCTCTAGAAAAAGTAAAATTGTACCTGAAACGAAGATCCAGGTTCTTAAAAACTTCCCCACTTAAAGAAATTCGTCCCCAAATTTCCCTAGCGAGGTGTAGAAGAAGAAACCCCGAACAACTCCGGCCACTATGATCGTACATCAGCCTCCCTCTCCCAGATCTCATCCTGTACTCACCCATGCTGCCATAGCACCCGTACAAGAGGGACAGACTGCCCACGGAGAACCTTCGTACTACGATCGACAATCCGTATGGGATGCTCCTCAAACGATGCATCCTCTTCAAGCTCAACTTCCTCAGGCTGAAAGACATGAGACAGGTCTGAAAAGTACCATCGGAGCTGAGAGACGTGGAAGACGTCGTGCATGGCCCGATACCTCTGGGGTAGCTGCAATCGATAGGCGACCATCCCAACTCTCTCCAAAACCTCAAACGGCCCGACGTACACAGTGAAAGCTTACCCTGCCTCCGAATCCGCTTGTGTACCAACCTCGATGCGACACACAGGAAAACCAGATCCCCAAACTCAAACTCCAGAGGTCGCCCACGCTGATCATCATAAGACTTCTACCGAGACTGTGTCGTAACCATCCTCTTCTGAATCAACTCTATCTTCTCTGAGGTCTCCTAAACAAGATGAGGTCTCATCGAAGCTTCCTATCCTGCCTCCAGATAGCATAAGGGTGATCGGCATGGCCTACCGTACAAAGCCTCGTATGGTTCCATCTGAATGGTCTCCTAGGAACTGTTGTTGTAGGAAAAATCCACCAGAGGAATCTACTTCTCCCAAGAACCGCCAAAGTCTAGAATGCATGCTCGGAGCATATCCTCAAGCACCTAGTTCGTGCGCTCGGACTGGCCATCAGTCTGGGGATGGTATGTCGTACTCAGAAGTACCTGGGTACTCAAAGCCATCTGAAGTCCTTGCACGAAATGAGAAGTAAAGAGTGCATCCCTGTCTGAAACAATAGAGCGTGGAACTCCATGAAGACAAACGATACCTATGATGTAAATTCATCCTAGATCATTGACACTGAAGGTCTCCTTTATTGGTAAGAAGTGAGCAACCTTCGTGAGCCTGTCAACGACAACCCAAACAACATCGTTCCCCTAAGGCGACCTCGACAACCCGGTCACGAAGTCCATCGCAACATCGTTCCACTTCCACTCCGGAATGGGTAACTGCTATAAAAGGCCTGTTGGTCTCTGATGCTCCGCCTTCACCTGCTGGCAAGTAAAGCATCTCAAGAAGAAACCAACAACATCTTTCATCATACATGGCCACCAGTACTGGTGATGAAGATCTCGATACATCTTGCTGACGCCAGGATGAACTGCCCAAACATAGGAATAAAAATCCTGCATCATCTCGTCACGTATGTCTGCTGGAACCCATACGCGTCCCTGGAAATGTAAGATCTCATCCTCACCCATTGTCCATCTAGGAAGAGGGTCCTCTCCTGACACACTCTCTCGCAGGACTAAGCCTTCTGAGTCTGATAGATACCTCATCCGTACCCGATCAAGTAGCATAGAGGTTACAGCTACAGAAGATAGTTAAGTCTATCCCTGTCTGTCGTACACCTCCAGATGCATCTCAGAGAACAGATCCATAAGCTGCCACTCACTGCTGGCTTCCTGAACTGCCTGAATCTATGTTCTTCTACTCAACGCATCTTCCACTGTGTTTCCCTTTCCTGGCATATAGGCAAGCTCGAAATCAAAATACTGAAGATACTCGACCCACCTGTGCTGCCTCAGATTCAGATCACACTGAGTGAAGATATACTTGAGACTCTTGTGGTCGGTGAAGACCCCAAAGTGCTCTCACAGATGATAATATCTCCAACAGCGTAAGGCATGAACAACAGCTGCCAACTCTAGATCGTGCATAGGGTAGTTCCTCTCATGTGGCCTCAACTACCGAGACCCGTACGCAACGACTCCATCTCCCTGTATAAGCACAACTCCTAGCCCGATACCTGAAGCATCACAGTAAATAGTGCAGCTCTTTCCTGGCTTTGGAAAGACTAGTATCGGTTCTGACGTTAATCTTACCTTCAGCTCCTGAAAGGATGACTCATAAGAATCTGACCATAAGAACTTCTCCCCCTTCTTAGTCAGACCTTTCAAAGGTGCTGCTAGGCATGAGAAGTCCTGAATTAAGCATCTGTAGTATCTAGCCAGCCCTAGAAAACTTCGTACATCAAAAACGTTCTTCGGTTGCTCCTAAGAAACTATAACTCTCAATTTCTCTGGGTCCACAGATACTCTTGCCTCTGAGATGACGTGACCCAAGAAGTGAATCTGATCCATCCAAAAGTGGCACTTCGAGAGTTTAACATAAATCCAATGCTCTCTCAATTTACTCAGAACGATCTCAAGATGTGTGGCATGGTCGTGTCACATGTAAGAGTACACCAAGATATCGTCTAAGAAGACCACGACGAAGGAGTCCAAGTAAGGATGGAACACTCGGTTCATCAGATCCATGAAAACTACAGGCACGCTCGTGAGACCGAACGACATGAATGTATACTCATATATACCATACATGCTCCTTAAGGCTGTCAGAGGTATATCTAATGGTCTAACGTACAACTGATGATAACTAGACCTCGAGTCGATCTTCGAGAACACTCGGGCTTCTTGAAGCTGACCAAAGAGGTCATCGATCCTCGACAAGGGATATCGGTTCTTGACCGTAAACTAGTTTAGATTCCTATAATCCATACAAAGCCAAAGGGTACCATCTGCCTTCTTCGAAAATAGGACAGGAAAAACCCAAGGAGAAGTACTAGGTTAGATGAAACCCTTCTCCTGAAACTCCTCCAACTACTTCTTGAGCTCCTGCAACTCAGGTGTAGCCATCTTATAAGGAGGAATGGACACCGGTGCTGCTCCTGGCACGAGCTCAATAGAAAAGTCTGCCTCACGCTCTGGAGGAAAACCCGAAAAGTCCTCTGGAAAGACGTCTCTGAAACGATCCACCACTGGAAGAAAGTCCAACCAAAAAGTCCCTTGACCATCCAGATAAAGACTAACAATCTGGGCCGTCACCCTTCCTAGCCCATGATGCTCGAGTCCAGATCGACTCGCCTGAACATCCCATTCGCCTTTATGAAGAAAAGATTCACCCCCTGGTGAAATGAAACTCACTCTACAATGATAACAGTCGACGACTGCCTAGAAGGGAACCAACCAGTCCATCCCGAGGATGACATCATAACCTGTCATCTCTAGGACATAGATATTCCATAAGAAACAATACCCTGCAACCTCGAGAGGGAAATCTATACACTAGCCTACACTAGATGTACTCGTTCCCAAAGGTGTGTCATTGAAAATGAGTCGGCAGAATAATAGTCACAGAGCCCAATGCTCTCCACAACAGAAAAAAATATAAAACAATGCGTAGCACCAATATCGAAAAGAGATGAAGATAAAACTGAGGCTACCAAAATCATACCTCGAACTGTAGAAGGGTTGCGATCCTTCTCCTGATAGGTCTGCTCCACAGCAAAATACTAGCCTGCACCGCGGCCCTATGCCCCTGGCTGACCACCCTGAGCTGATCCACCTTGCTATTACTGAGGGACTGGTGGCTGACTGCAACGGCCTCAACCTCCACCTTGGCCCAAACGGCCAGAAGAACTCATGTTCCCCGACTGGTGAGAAACTTGTGGTGCTACTCCTAAACGAGGAGTCATCGAAGAACCCCGATCACCAGCTGCTAGTGAGAGAACCTGGCAGAAACGCTAAAGGTGATCCATCTTGCTGCAAGATCGGCTCTCCACGGGGTCTCTCTGGAACTGTGGCCTTGTGTTCCCTGACCGGCCACACTAGTAGCATACCACCTGGCTGCCTAATGATGCATATCACTTCCTCGGATCACCCCGTGTAGACTCCCTATGGTGATTATTGTTGTCATCTGGAGGGAAACTATCTCTGGAAGCAAAATCGCCCTGGCTCACAGCTCTGGAGTCTCTCAGATTGCGCTCTGCAATCAGTGCCCTGTTGATGATGGAAGTGATGTAAGTCAACTAGAAGATATTAACCTGTGATCGGATCTCCCGCCTGAGACCATTCTCAAAATTCCTTGCTAAGAACACCCCTCTTCCATCCCAGAGGGGTGTGAAGCGCTACAGCTCGGTGAAACGAGAGGAATACTCCATGACTGAAAGAGTACCCTCCTCTAAGTTCATGAACTCATGGGCTCGATCAGCCCTCAGATTCTCTGGGTAGAAGTTGTCATAGAAGACGCGCTGAAACTCCTCCTAAGCCATAACCAGCTAATGACCCACATGTGAGATCACGTCCCACCACCTCTTGGCGGAGTCTCGGAGCATGTAGGTAGCGAGCCTGACCTGCCTCTCAGGAGGTGTCTCCAGATGCTTGAAGATAGTCAGCATGGCTTCCAGCCATGACTCTGCAGCCTGTGGTCCTCCTTCCCCCGAGAAGGTAGAAGGATGCTGCTACTGGAAAACCCGCGTCAAGTATTCCATAGTCATGGAAGGAGATGGTGCTCCGTGGAAGGCTTGAATCATCCTCATAAACTTTCCCTGATCTTCACATCAGCACCTGCAACAGGTATGACAGTTGGTGCCAAGGCTGGCCCGACTGGAGGATCGGCAGGAAGTCCCTGATCAGCCATATGTGGCATCTGATCACTGCCTGATGATAGATGTACAACCGGAGGATGTCTCGAAGGCATAGCTCTAGAAGATCAAAAGCACACCTTTGATCAGAATTAACAAGGACATAAAACACATGAGTACAAAACGGTAACATGGGAAGGAAAACACACAAGTTTACAAAACACGACTACACGACGTGTATAAAAACTATACGATGTGTCTTCTTAAGCCACTAACATGGGCGTGTACTCCTTCCCTACAAGTCGTGTAACACCTCAAACTACACGGCGTGTTGACCCAACACATGGCATGTACTTGAAGACTATTCCCCTGCCTGAGTCTCTTTACAAGGCTAACCCATACAGTCCGAGTTAACTCGTGACTACACGGCGTGTTCCGAACAAACACAACGTGTACTAGACAAGGCTTCGGCGGCCCGTCTTGTTAAACACATGGCCGTCTACATGGATGAACCCTACACAGCGTTTTCTGAACAAACATGGCGTGTATAGGTGAAGGAGACACAGTCCCGTGTTGTTCGGGACATGGTCGGGTACCTAAAAAAGACTACACTGCGTGCTCTGAAGACAACACAACATGTCAAAGAGAAGGTAACATCGACCCGTGTTGTTCGTGACACGGTCGGGTACCTGTACAGGACTACACGGAGTGTTCCTTTACAACATAGCGTGTTCTACCCGAGCTTCCTCGACCCGTGTTGTTAGTGACACAGCCGGGTACACGGATTCGAACTACACGACATGTACCTACCGTACACTACGTGTTCCAGATGTTATTCCCATGACACTATGTTTATGCTCACACGGTCAGTGACACGGCCTGAAAACTACACGGTGTGTATCTGAAAAGTATATTCTGTTTATTCTGGTTCTTTCTGGGCAGTAGCTCAAAAACTGCACAGAAGCCCAGAAACAATAGAAAACAAGGAAAAGAAGTGCCAAATTCTGATCCTTGATGGCCCATACTCCCCACGAATAAAATATTGGCATCTCCTACAGTCATAGACAAGAGAAAACGGGATCATGATCCACCAATTTCCAATTAGAGAGGTCCATAGCACCTCAAGAATAAAAAATTGGCGTTCATTTAAGAAAAGTAGGAAACAAGCAATCCTCTAACAAGAAAGTAGAGATTCTATCAATCATCTATCACAACTGCATGCATAATCTACACAAAGTCTATCACAACAGCATGCAATCGCTAATGCACCCTATATGGCATGGTAAGAATGCATGGAATGGGATTTCTACAAGTTCCTATATAATGCATGAGATGGAATACCCTCATCTCATCGGGTTGCGATAGAAATAGAACCACAATCATCAAGAAAATAATAACACAAAGGTTGTAAATCACTCTAGGTGAAATCATATCAACCGTAAAATCTCAAAACCAGCAAACTGAAATTAACAAGGTAGTATGGATTTTCCTTCTACATGGGTTAGCTACTCCCAAGCACAGCTTAATACCAAGTACCAAATCCATCATATCCCTGGCTAAGTCTCCAAATAATAATGCAAGAGAAAAGAACTCCTCTGATACCACTTTGTAATGACCCGAATCCGGAGCCCCTCCACTGGTGCCCCGTACCCGATTCGCCACATGACATCAATCATGTTTCCCCAAACACCCATGGTTGCTGACTAGCAGCAAGGGAATTGGTGAGTCTGTGGGGAAACTATGACCTCATTTGGTAAAGTATACAACAGAAGAACAACCAGACACAATAACGGAAACAATAAATAGCATACAACAACTGAACTGAACAGCAGAAGAAAAGTATAAAATAATAATGATGCAACATGGTACATATGTCTATGGAAAGCAGTAAACAAACCAATGTGCTGAAGTAAAACTGAAAAACAAAGTGCAAAAGAAAACAAAGTAAACTCCTCAGCATCGCAAGCCACAGCTCGGTCCCATGCTCTCCAACTCCAGTGCAATCAAGAACCTGAAGTAGACGGGCGCTTTCCCTTATCTATACCTGCAACAACATAGTCTTATTAGGCCCAAAATCATGGCCCAAATAGGGTGTGAGATACAATCCCAGTAGGAAATCACCCAAATATTTGTGCCTAATAGTCAATGAATACAAGGCAAGTAAGAGAGTAGGAAGCAGTAAATAACAAAGCACACAACAGCTACAATCCACAGTTCTAACATATAAAGTACACAAGTACACAACCAGCAACAAGAAGAAAACAGGTAACCCTATGGGTATCTATCACATCCTAACCCCTATGGTTCAACCTAAAATTACTAGAAACCCTCTAGGAGGCACACACAGTCTCACTCCTCTGGTTCAGTTATGAATAGACTCTCTAAGGAAGCATTCACCATCAATTCCCCCTACAGTCTCGTATCGTACTAAAGGATCTCTGGGGAAGCACTCAACGTCTCATTCCCCCTGTGGCCCGCGTCGAGGAAATACAGACTCTCTGAGGAAGCACTCATCGTCTATTCCCCCTGTGGTCTCGCATTGTATTAAAAGACACTCTGGAGAACCCCTTATGTTCATTCTCCCGATGGTGTACTACACTAGGTTCTCACAATCCTGTGTGAAAATAATCATGCATAGCGCACGTGTGTCATCCAAGTAAACCTCAAGAACTACTTGGATATCAATCTAAGGCTCAATAGCATAACATAAAAATAGTTTCACTATCCTACAACTAGGAATGGAAACTAGCAAAACGCCTAACAAGCAAAACAAACATGGAAAACATCCAGAATATAGTAAAAACTACCATATTCACAGGCAAAGACATCCACTCAAGTAATCAAGCAAAGCAGGCAATACATCTAGGGTAAAAAGGGAACATGCAATACCCTGTTCAAGGTTATTTGTGGATTTTCCACAAAATACTCAAATACTTTATACAGAAAGGCAAAAACCACTTACCTGGATGATAGAAGATCAATATACTTGAGCCACGTAGATTGATTCTCCGTAGGATGACAAAGATCTATGAAAACGCAAAAAACGTTAAACCTTAGATTACATGGGAAGGAGGAAGAATTGGAAGACAAGGCTCAAGAAGAAGGAATAACTCACTGCTGCACTTCCAATGCAATCGATAGAGCTCGAATTGGAGAACAGATGGAGAGGTAGGGGCTCGTCGAAGATTCACAGATCCTTGAAGCTCTCAACTGAACAGGACCTAGAAGAAGACGCATCTGTGCGTCAGGCGCGACCCCAGTCCATTTAATGAAAAAACAAATTACACAGTGTGTACTTTTAGGGTACACGGTGTGTACTGGGTATTTTCGTAGTCCACCAAAATTGGCCTCCACGTCACTCCTACACACCATGTGTGTGGCCCAGGCACGGCTGACACACTACTTCGAGCTAGAGAAGAGTACACGACGTGTATTCAGAAAGTACACGACATGTACTTCAAAATTTTCCAGAAACTCCATTTCTCTTAAAAATTCTAGAAAAAGGAAAAGCATACCTGAAATGAAGATCCAGGTTCTTACAGTATAGAGCATCCAGATCCATAACATGGTGGAGCTATGTTAGATTGTTTTATGTGAAAATAGCCTCTATCATTTAATGATACTACAAACCCATTCGTAGTGGAGGAGTGGATAAGTTCCTTAGAGAATATATTTCTAACCGTGGGAAATAAAGTAAGGGAGAAGGTTGTCATGATAGCTTATCATATGTTAGGATATACTGATCAATGGTGGTCACTAATTAAAAAAACAGAGGAGGAAGAGATTGAAAACATGGAATGGGGTGAATTTAAAGAACTTTTTATAGATAAATACATTCCTTGTGAACATCAACCAGATATGGAAGGGTAGTTTATGAATTTGAGGCAAAAGGAAGATGATAATGTTGCAATGTATGAAGCTAACTTCAAAAGGATATAAAGGAAGTTTTTGGACTATATATATAATCCAAGGAGCAAGATTGATATATTCTTTGATGGCTTAAATCCATCCCTTCAGCAAGCGCTGTTCTGCCAAAATTTCTCATCAAATGAATATATAGTCACACGTGTTATCAATATGGAAAAGGAGTTCTATAAGACTTATGAATTTAAAGGAAGGAAAGGAAAGAAGAGGGCTGCTGAAAAATCTAGAAAAGGAAATAAGGAATTGAGTAAGAAGGGAAGAGTTGACTTTCCACCATGTGATAATTGTGGAAGGAAACCCCCTGGTTCCTGCTTAAAAGAAAAGGGGTGTGATACATGTGTGGATAGAAAGACCATATTGATAGTTTTTTCAAGGGTAAGAAAGAATATATTAATGTTCAATTCTATAATTTTATGGATATGGGACACGATGCTAATGATTGTCCAAAGCATTAAGGACACGTGCCTTAGAAAAGGCCATGGGAGTAGAGACAAGCTTATGTGACCACAACTGCTGATATTGAAGTTCCTAATGATGTGTTGGTAGGTACTTTAATATTTTTCTCAAACTTAGGCAATGATTAATTGGATTTCAGATCAACTAATTCTTTCATATCTTCATAGTGTGCCATGAAAATTAGATATTTACAATTTGATTTAATATGGGAGGTGTCATTGAAAACTCCTAAGGGAAGTATCATTGAATAAAAGTAGTGTTAGGAAGTCCCCATTATGGAATATATACATGTTTTATCTTGTAATTTTATTATCATACCCATGATTGAAATTGATATAATCCTCAGTATATATTGGATTTTGAACCGTGATGCAAAATGTTATTGCAAGAGGAAGGTGGTTACAATTTTTAAGGACGATGTGGAATCCCTTATCTTTAGAGCAAAAACATCACAATATGATTCTCATCTAGATCCACCCCTGTAAATCTAGTGAATTCAATTATTGGGGAGGAATGGAATGCAATAACTATGGGCAAGGAATGGAATGTCAAAATATAAGATGTACCTATTGTGCAAGAATATGTTGATGTCTTTCTATAAGATTTATCAAGACATCCTCCATAGTGGGAAATTGAGTTTTCCATTGAATTAATTCCCGATTCAAGGCCCATAGAAAATACCCCTTATAGAATGGAAACTATATAATTAGTTTAACTAAATAAATAACTATATTAATTTAGTGGTAAAGGATTTATTCTCCCTACTTTTTCTCTATAGTTAGCCCATATTCTTTTAATTAAGAAGAAATATGGATCTATCAGGTTGTGCATTAACTATAGGGAGATCAATGTAATAAAAATAAATAACAAGTATCCCCTACCTCTCATTAATGATTTATTAGATCAAATTTATGGAGCCCAATATTTTTTGAAGATTGATCTTTGATCTAGATATCATAAATTTCAAGTGAGTAAGGAATATATTCCAAAGACAACATTTTGAACCAGGTATGAGAATTATGAGTTTATAGTAATGCCATTTGGACTGACTAATGAACCCTCTATTTTCATGGATCTAGTGAATAGAGTTTACATGGAATATCTTCATGAATTTTTTGTGGCATTTATGGATGATATCTTGGTATACTCCAAAAGCTATGAAGATCATGAAAATCACTTACGCAATGTTCTAAAGACTCTTAGAATAAATGAATTATATGATAATTTTAGTAAGTGTGAAGTTTGGATTCAATCAATTTCCATTCTTGTACACATTGTCTCTAACGATGGAATATTTGTTGATCCTGCAAAGAAAAAGGTTGTGCAAAAATGGACAAATCCAACAAGCATAACTGAGGTACGTAGTTTAATTGGGTTTTCAGTTTATTATCGACATTTCATTCAGAACTTTGTCCATTTATCCAACCTAATTACCAAGCTTACATGTAGGTTATGTTCATATGAAAAAATGTATGTGAGTAATGTTTCAATGAATTTAAGAGGATATTAGTAAATACTATGATCCTAACTCTAACATCAGGGAATGATGGGTTTGTGTTCTATAGTGACGCATAAATAAAGGACATGGTTTTATGCTTATGAAGAATGATAGAGTTATTTATTATGCATCAAGGAAGTTAAAAATTAATGAACAAAACTTTCATGACCATGATCTTGAGATATCAGTGATAATCTTTGCTCTGGAGATATGGAGACATTATCTATATGGAAGGAATGTGAGATATATACGGATTATAAGAGTCTAAAATATATATTCTCACCAAAATAACTCAACATGAAAAAAAATAGATGGCTCTAACTACTTAAGGATTATTATTATTCCATACACTACCACAAATAAAGACAAATATGATAGATGATCCATTGAGCAGGAATGATCAAGGAGTTCTCAACAAAATTATGATTGACAAGGATCCTTTATACATGGATCTAGTGAGGATGGATTTGGAAATTATCAAAGATGGTGAAACATCACTAATTTTCCAAATGGTTTCCCAACCATATTTATTGGAAATAATTAAAGCTTCACAGTTTGATGATGAGAATCTTCAAAAGAAAATTAATGATTTGAAATATGGGAAGTTGGCTAAATTCATGTGTGAACATGGAATTATGAAATTTTGGAAAAGGCTATGTGTTCCCTCTATACCTGAGATGAAAAGGGAGTTATTGGATGATTCTCGTAGCCCACATTTTCCAATACACCGTAGTAGCACTGAAATGTATAGATATTTGAAAGAATATTTCTATTGGGATGACATGAAGAGGAAAATTGTTGATTATGTATCAAGATGTTTAGTCTGTCAATAAGTGAAGGCCGAAAAGTAACATCCTAGATGAGTCACACAACCTTTACCTATTCCTACATGGAAATGGATTGATATCCCCATAGATTTTATCACTAGATTACCCAAAACTATGAGAAATAATGATGCAATATTGGTAATTATTGACCGACTTATGAAATATGCACATTTTGATCCAAATATTAGTGGACATGTTGATATCATGTTCACTTGACTTTCAAGGTATGTGGGATCAATATTAACCTTTAGTGGAGTTTTCTTACAATAATAGTCTCCATTCAAGTATTAAAATGGCACCATATGAAGCATTGTATAGAAACAGATGTCGTACACGAACTTGTTGGGTTGAAGTTGGAGAAAGGAAGATTGTGGGCCTAGAGCTTGTAGAGGAAAGATCAAGAAAAGTAAATACTATTCATAACCATATTAAATTAGTTCAAAGTAGAAAATACGATATGCTAATATTTGAAGGAAGGATTTGGAGATTCAAGTGAGAGATCATGTTTTCTTAAAAGTATCTCCATGGAAGGGTATTATAAGATTTGGGAAGAAAGGGGAACTGAGCCCTAGGTACATAGGCCATTTTCAAATTATAGATAGAATGGGATCTATTTTATATCCTTTGGCTATGACACCTAGCTTGTCTAAAGTACACAATGTGTTACATGTCTCGTTGTTGAGAAAGTACATGCTAGACCCAATACATGTCCTCACTTATGAAGGTATAGAATTGGAACCCAAAATATCTTAATGTGAAGAGAATATTTGGATTATAGAAACAAAATAACAATTGATGAGTCTCTATAAAACATCACATTGTTATAACCTAGCAAGTAAACATAATTTTTCTACCTCTATGATTTGAATTCCAAAAAACTGACATGCACAGTTGCATTCAGCAAGATATTTAGAGTTTGATAAGGAAAACATAATTTTCAGTGAATAGTAACTTACCCTTATGAATAGTAATATGAACATTATTAATAGTATGTCATATTATTAGTTTATTATCTTAAGGTTATTAGATAATGAGATATTGATTAATTTTTCAAGGTGATATAAAAAAAATTATAGTTTTGAAATTGTTATTTTTCAAATAAATTATTATTTTATTTAAAATTAAATTAATAATATTTAGAAAATTATTTTCAAAAAATGGAGTTCATTTTTTAATTCTACACATCAAAAAAGTTTATGGTTATTTTTTGGGATTTTTCTGAAATACTCGAATTTGTTTATGAATACTAAAATACGGCATTTTACTATATATAAACATTATATGTTAAATTCACTATTTATTGAATCATGGTTTATATAGGAACACTTTGTTTCTAAATAAAATGCACATATTACTCTTAATTGACACAGTAATCAATACTATTTGTTTTCTTTGAAAAAATAATAAAATAATGATTAATATAATGGGGAAATCCTCCTCTCCTTCATTATAACCCCCCTAACTCCCACTTATATTCACCTCTATAAAGCCTTTTTTCTTGACTAAATTCAACTCAAATATCCTCAAAATATCCTATCCCATGTCCATCATCCTTTGGTCTCATAAAAATAGAAAACCATCTCCCTTAATGAGGCTCTCAAGGAAGATTACTTCAAGAGGTAAATTCCTCATTTCATTTTTATTTCCTCACCTCTTTCATCAAAATATTGTGATGACTACAGTAACATAGATGTAATGGAATATTTTTTATGATAAAGTAACCATTCATCATAATCTCTCCTTTCCCCTTCATTTATACTATATGTGAAAACACCATCTTAGATGTGTTAATTTATCACATTCAAGGATGACGGGTTTTCAATTTCTATTACCATCTTCAATTATGTTCATGAAACAATTTTGATGGTTGAACCAGACTATAATATATGTATTATATCATATTTAAGGTTATCTAATCCTTTTGTACACATTATATTAATTTATAAATAATAATGAGTTTGTTGTGATCAAAAAACCGCCAATTAACCCAAATAATTTTCATTAAAGTTTTACATACTGGTTCATCTTAACTCCCAATAAGAAAATGAATTTTATAAACCATTAATATTATTTTTCTACACTAATAACATAAAAATTCTATTTTGGAAACCATTCTCATTCTACATGTTTATCTATACCTGAATATAAGTAAATTGATCATGAAAACCAAGAAAGAAAACGCTCCCAAACAATGAAATTGAATCTCTTAACCCATACAAAGGCTATGAATGAACCTAATAAGTTTATAATAAATAAATTAAAAATAAAAGAGTTAATTTCATCATTAATTTATGAACCTTAATTTTATTATTCAGGTCATTAAGATCATGTGAGGAACACCTTCAGACTTAAGGTAATGGTTTTCCACCTGAACCTCCATTTTCATTCAGGTTACTTTTATTATATACTTACCTCAATTAAATTATTATTAATTAATATGTAATACTCATATATTCGGTGTTAATGTTTTATATATGTGTACCAACCAGAATCCTACCTTAATTTATCGGGAATTATATGTTTTAAAAGGTTCTTTAAAAAATTATTCGCAAAGTACTAGCCCAACCCAAGGAAATTTCTCAAATTCTTAAATCTTTTCAAGAGAACTATATAATCTATTTTTAGAAACCATAATATTTATAAAATTTATAATTTCATTATTAAAATAATATCTTAATTAATTTATGGTTTAATACAAAAATTTTTTCAAAAGAACTCTTATTTTCAAAGTAAATGTGTATTTATCTAAATAATTACTCGATAATTTTATAAGAGCATCTTCATCTAATTCAACACTCTTACTGATTATTATGTATTACTGTGAATAATATTTATGATATGATATACCATATTTAATTTAATGGTTTATCATTAGATTTATTGTGGATTTTCTATCTTAAAACCAATCACCAATTTACTCTGAATGGTTAGTGTTTATGCTTAATGTTTGGGGAAAGTTATTTACATTCCATATGTTAGTTTAAATATGAATATATATATGTTGTTTATGTTTATACACATTCATATTAGGAATTAATTGGACTTATTATGTTTTGGGTGGGGCCCATTATAGCCCCTATATGCATCATTAGGTCTCATGAGACAAATAGATATGAACTTGGCCAAGGACTTTCCCATTTTTAGATATGGTTTTGGATGAGGGCTTAATAATTTTTAAGTGTCTTATCTGAGGCTCTACTGGTATATTTTAGAATGTCTAGAATATGAATTTCCCTCATTATAAAGCTATAAATTCATAGTTTTTTTGGTTATTATACAAGTAGAATACCCATGATTATGTTTTATTATGGAACTAATTACTCAGCTCATATTCCTTCCATAATGTGTTCTAGTTTTTTATTTTTAAAGGAATGTGTTTCAAATTATTCACCATGCCCAATTTTTACATTTATGATATCTTCTACTGTATTTTTACCTTTACAAAGCTTCTGAGCTAACCCTTTCTTATGTTTCATTTTTCTTTGGACATGAAGTGGTATATTATGATTGACTTGTAGGGATAATCTTAGAGTGGTGGATGTTCCCAATTGAATATATTTGTTGTTTTTCATTTCAAGATGTATTATTAAACTCATATACATATTTGGATTTCCAAATCAACTAATCTATTCACTCCTTCAGGATATTAATTTCTTGTAATAATGAAAATGTAATATAATAAGGCTCCGACTCCAAAAAAACTAGGGTTAGGTCTTTACATCGTGGACTAGAAGTGGAACCTGAAAAATAATTTTTTAATTTCAATTAACTTAAATTATTTAACCATTATAAAGATGTATATTAATATTTAATTCATTGAATAATAATTATTTTCTTGTGTATGATCATGATTTATATTATCCAATGTATTTATTTGATTATTTATTTCATTTAACTTGTTAATTATGTGGTCTAAATTTAAAATAATAATTATTAATTATTTTTAATAGAAATATATCTTTCATCTTATTTTAAATTGTATAAGGGAAAATACATCTAAATTTTATAATTTAATCTAATTATCATTACATGGGTTCCTCTCACTTTTTATTGAGTATAGAATTGTAAAGATAGAGTGTCTTGACAAGATGATTCAAGTAATGAGACAAGATGTAATTAAATTAGAGGAGATACACAAGAGAATGTAATATGATGAATCTTGAGTCGAGTCAGACTGAAGGAGTTATTTCTCATATGGCCTAGGTTGGTTTATCACTTCTTGATAAAAAAAATAGTAGTTAACATTCATGGTTATCTATTTCTTATTTATTTATTATATCCAATCATGGTAATTTTTTAATGACATTAAAGGTTTATTTGATTGTTAAATATGATAACAAAAAATAATTTACAAGAAATATTAGATAAAATGAATTAAAAGTACATGATATTTATTTTATCAGAAATCATTAATTGTGTATGAATGTTCTCTAATAAGATAATTTAAAAAATCATGTATAAAATTAAATATCATATTCAGGAATAAAATAAAATAGTCCTTCAAATAAGATAGTAATCCATTATATTTATCCCATTACCAAAGTTAGAATGCAATCTTAGGATAGTGTACTTTTCTATCCCTCATCCATACACATTCACTTATCAAGGAGTTATAATAATAGTTTTGGGTTAACATTACCAAATTACATAAATAGAAGTTGTTATAGAATTCATGGTGTAATTTTGAGGGAAGAATTGAAACAATACGAGTAAAGGATTTTTGTATTGTGCAGTACACTCAATGAGTCATGAAATATGAGTTAATATAGTTTTTTAGAGTAAATACTACCTAAAAACATAAGGGAATTTGATAGAACCTCATTTGGATTATGATAATGGAAATATGACTCATTACCACTAGAATATATAAGATAAAAAATATTATAAATGAAATTACATAGGTTATTTGGAATTTATAAAATATTGTGAGATATAAATGATTCGTTAGTAAATAACATCATATTTAATCATCAAGATAAATTTATAATATTATATGCTTATTTTATATATAAAAAGTTAGTTAATATTACCAGTTCACTTTATCTAGGTTTGATTCTGGATAAAGAAAACATTCTAGTTTGTACAAACTTCTAGAAGCAAGTAAGGATGAAAATAAATTCTACCAGTGGTATGATAATTATGAATTGGAAGTTCAATGAATTATGTCATCATTCATGTTCAAAATCTCAAAAAACAACACAAAAATATTGATACATTCAACATGAAATATCATATTACAAATTCATACAGAGAGAGAGTTGTAAAATAATGGTATGAGATATCCAACAAACTCTTTATCTACAAGATTATAGAGGGGTCCTTGATGGACCTCTTGTACTAATGATGACTGAGTATATTGATAATTTAAAAACATTTGGATATATGGAGAGAGGGAAACAAGGTGGAAAACTCACTGGGGACTAGTGCCCCCTCCTTAGAGGGAGTCATGATATTTTGATGCCTCAGATATCTCCTCCCCCCTTTTGAAAAGGTTATCTACAGAATGGTGTGAAACACCTCCACTACATTAAACCTTCACAATATACCACTCTCTTTGTTTCATTTCTTAAATAAGATAATAATTATTACAAGGATAAAGGAATCATATCTGAAAAAAATATTTTTGGAGAATGATATAATTACATGAATAAAATTTTCAAGGCATAAAAGAGTTGGAAAACTCTACAAGAATAAATAGGGGAAGTTGTTATAGAGACACAATATACTGTATATGGCTCAGTTAAGGATGTTGGAAAACCTAAGAAAAATGGTATTCATGTCATTATGAAATGACGATGTGTTATTAATTTTGGATAATAAATTTATTTCCTACCTGAAGGTAGTAAATATGTGTTTCGATAAATTGTTATTGGTAATGCCAAAATTTTCCTAATAATATAATTCAAGGACATATTATTAATTTAAACAAGATAATAATCTTATCTTCAATTAACATATAGTTAAATAATTTTTTCTCCTTGAATAACTTAGATAAAGTATCTTATATACTAGGGATTTGGATCTAAAAATATAAATATAATAGATTATTTAACTAATTTCAATGTATATACATTAAAAATGTATTGAAATAAATAAGATAGGGTAATCAAGAGAGAATAAAAACCAATGTTAATTGGTGTAATTAATGAGTAAAATACATTTCTCCACAATGATAAAATTTATTATTTTTGTCATTTTATGTGATGTTAAGCCCATGATAACTATTTTAAGAATCCTTAAAAACTTTCCTAGGATACTAGAGTAGTCATTATGATATTTTCATATTATACAAAGAAAATAAAAATTTCATTGTGAGATGATACATAACTGAGGTATTTTTTTAGAAAATATATATACCCATAAACATTAGAAGAAAACACAAAACATGCCCCAATATACTCAAAAAGAATAATTAAAAATATAATGTAGGAAAAACGAAAAAACCAACCTAACTCACTATCTATGATTTTTATATTCATTGGAATTGTGTTTGGTCATGTTACCTTAACAACAACCAATATGTTTTTCCCTCTAATGGTATCCACTAGCCATGGGAATAACTGAAAACTTTGGTTGGAACTCAATTATCTAATAGGTGTATTATCAAATCGTTTAAGAAAAATATAGAACCAATCTTGAGAGATTTTTGACTATGTGAATATAATATATTTTATTGAAATGAGGTGATTAACTTTATTTACATAAGACACATGCATAAAATGAAAATGCCTATTGGATTTCATAACATTTAAAATTTTATATAACAAAAAACTCTTTCCAAACAACTTTATTGATAAATATATGTTAAAATTATTTACATATTCAAATTTAATGTACACATATTCAAATTATGTGCCTCAAGATGAATAAAAATGATAATCACTATGAAAGAGTTAATCAGATGGTATCATACACTATCCTTTGATTTAATATAATGTGGTCCCTATCACTATGTGAAGATATTAACCAATGTATGGAGACCTTCACCACATCATGGTCTACTATTTAGTCAAAAAAATTCAATACTCTCCCACATTCACTTAATTCTTACATAATTTATGTAAAACCTAACCACTCATTATGAATCCATCTAAATTCCTTTGGATATATATGATTATAATGATCTATTTTATATTTAGGTAAATACATTATATTAAATCAATCCTTATTCAAAGTACTTATGTATAACACTTAGGGAATTTTTGGCATTGAAAAAAATCTTTAATTCCCTAATCCACAATTTCAAGAAAATAGTTGCCACTATAATGATATAATTTCAACTTAAAATACTAAGGGGTATGGAAATCCCCAATCAAATATCTCATAATTAGATATGAATAAGTATTTAATAGAATGTCTATCTATTCATCCCAATCATGATTATATAATCATTGTTTCTATGAGATAGAGTAACAATTGTACATGGAACATGAAAATGTAGTAAATTCATCTATGTTGTTAAGTACAACATATTTCACTCAAATAAGAATAGCTATGAAACTTTTAATTCCAATTCAATCATGATCCCATATCCCATTCTTTCATATAAGAGGACGAATAACTTCTTTTTTAAACATAAATGATGACATGATCAACAACACCCCCAACCACCCCTTGATTAGATTAGACTCACTGTTAGCATAAAAAATATAACACCCCAATATTTTAATTTGAAACTCTCCCCGAAATAATACTATGTTCGATAGCACGTACCAAATTCAACACCGATCTTAAATGAAATCTGACATACTATAGAAATATTATTAACTATAAATTATTCTTATAACCTATTCATCGGTTTGGAAGGTATGGATATGAATAAATTTATTATAAAATATATTTTTAAAATTTTTCTTAATATAAATTTAAAAATTAATTATTAGAAAATAAGAAATAAATTTTAAATAAAATCATATAAAATTAAATGATTTTTTTCCTCAGAAAACTGGTTTATATGGAAAGAATGGCCTGAAGGCCTTATTTTTTATTGATTTTTGATAAAACCCTTTCAAGGGATGAGGAGAAACCCTTACAAGGCCCATGGGCTTAGAGATTACATTTCTTGTAGGCTTTGAGACATTACAAGACTCGTAGGTCTTAAGGAAATCATACAGACTATGACAACTTGAAACCACCCCTCCCCAGTATCTGCATTGTGATCAGCTCTCCACCTTTGAATTGATTTTCACCTAGCTATACTATGAGAATATGCATAGGCTTGGTACCAATGTCAATTC
This sequence comes from Viscum album, assembly GCA_963277665.1. NCBI lineage: Eukaryota > Viridiplantae > Streptophyta > Magnoliopsida > Santalales > Viscaceae > Viscum > Viscum album. The sequence continues at coordinate 377,598,045 of OY728119.1, forward strand.
CATACCCTGTCATTCTTCTAAATAAGATAACCCTACTCTATTGAATGCACCCTACTCTTGAATCCACCTTTAGATCTGGTTCCTTATAGACTTTGTCTGTGCATCTGCATATCAGGTGGTCCTAAAGGCCTTGAGGTGGCATAAAATACTTACTAACCCTATGGCTTTGGTGATTCGAAATCCTTAAAGTCTCTAAGCCCAAACTGGTGGCCCAAGGTGAATAGTTCTAGCTACTACAGTACTGAAAAATACCAGCTACAGTACCGCATATTACTACTACAATGACTTTCTACTATAGTGATACAGTACCTTCTACGGTAAAGCTACTATGCCAGAATTATGCCTCCACCTGGTTTCGAACCTGGGTCTCGTGGATGCACATAGAGATACCTCATCGGTTGGGTTGAGGCTCACGTGTAGAAAACTTGTTTATATGAAAAAATACTTTTTATCAAAATAAATTATATTAATCACTATGGAAGAATGTTTTTAATGAAACTTATAGATTATATATTTAATAAAATAAATTAATATTCTTAAAATGATTTTTAATATATAAATAATGAGTATTAATTCATTTTATACTTAAAAAGTACATTTTCATCAAAATATGGTATATTTTTTTTTTGGGTGCACATATCATGTTCAATTTCTGCCACTTTTTGAAATTGTATTTTATAAAATGGGTATTATTTTTGTAATCTTAAATTTAGAAAAAACTTATGATAAAATTTTATAATGTATCTATAAATTCTGATTTTTGGATGAACAGTGAAATATAACGATTTAAAAAAAATGTCATTTATCTACTTTTAATATAAGTAATTTCGATGTTACATTTAGTTTTTTATTTTTTAAAAGTAATATATGTTTCATTTTAATTACAATAATCTATTTAATTCCATTATAACAAATATTAAAATCATTTAATAATTTCTATTTCATGTTTAATCATAATGAATAGTAATCATTGTAAAATATTATCAACATGGTAAAGGGTAAAATGGGTAAATTGAGGTTAAAATTATGAGATAAGGCCTAAAAATATCTAAAAAACATTCCTTAATCCCATTGTTTGTATTTATTTCATAAATTGACATCATAACTTCTAAAATATGGAAATTTTATTCAAATTTCTTGTGATTATAATCTGTATATTACTTTAAGTAAATAATAATTACAAAATGTCACACACTCTCTCAGTTATGATGTTTTCATGATTTAAATATAGATAAAAATTTTATATTAATGAATATAGATGGAAACAATTATTAATAAAAATATGTATTCATGAAATTAATTTATTTTAAATTTTTTATATAGTATAATTACCTTGAATGCTCATGCAACGTCGACACAACACCTGTAAGAGTAGTAGAAATACAAGAAAAATATTTTTTAAACCATATAAAATCATATTTTTTGGATGAATTATGGTGTTCCATGAATTTATTGGATAATATTATTTTATATGTGTGATTGAAAGAGTTTATATTCCAATTCTATAGTATTTTTTAATTTCATTAAATTCAAATTTTGTGAATAGTTCTAAAAATGACTTTAAATGGTATTTAATGATTAATTATTATTTTTAAATCATTGTAAAATCATAAAACCCTATATTAACTCAATATTATGTGATAATTTCATTAATATCATGAATGGTTTATTTATATTCCACTTTTAAAATTTTAATTTTTCTATGACCCTTAAAGATCAAAAATGCATTACAAAAGTTAAGGTTAAACAATGTTAACAAGGATATTAAACCAAAAAATAAGGTTTAAAATGGAACTTAAACTTGTATAAATTTTATTTGAAAAATTATTTTCAGCCTTATCCTCCATATCGCTAAATTTATGGATCTGTTAAAGCCATTTTATATGAGTTGGTCCCTAAATATATATTAATATTTCAAGTATTTACAAGATTACGACCCACCTCACTTATTAAATAGTGTCTCCTCTCTTCTCATACTCACACATAATGTGCCATTTAGTTCAGAAATTATCAACCCAAATATATTCATATATTCATTATCCACTTTTTAAAGCTTCTGGTATTCCCCTAAGACCGTCATATGAAGGCTTAAGGTATAAACCAAAAGAGGATTTTCAAATAATGGGTATTATTCTTAACCGAGTTATTTAATTTTATATCATCTTCTACCTCCTTATATTATATCCTATCTATGATAAAATTATAAAATAAGAACATTACATATAATAAAATTTTATTATATCACAATCCGTATTCATCTCATTTTCGATCCTATGGGAAATAATAAGATCGCTCGTACATACATATAGGCTTACACATCCACAAAGAAATGTGTTTCATTTTTCATCACCGCCTCACAAGAATAGTTATTATGATGGATTTAATTAATATACATGATATTCAGTACATAATAATTTTAATTAAAAGATAATATAATACTTTTTTTATTACCCTTCCATTAGTTTAAAATAATAATATATCTTGTGCCTATGTATAGACTACCACCTCCACAAAGAAATGTGATTTGTTTTTTACATCCACCATTCATGTATGATTATAAAATTTTATTTAACATATAATAATTAAAATTATATCACGATTAATAGTATGAATATGATGTATCCTAACCTCTTTGACCATGATCAACTATCCGATGTTTTTTTCGATTGTGAACCAAACATCCTCAAAACATATGATGTAAACTTAATGGATTTTGTAACTAAATTGGTCACGAAAATTAATGAGAAAAAAGGAAGAATGATAATGTAATATTCCAAGAATATAATTTATTAAATTAAAAAACTATTATAATTTTATTATTCTAGAGTTAGATAACTTAAAATATGATTCAGGATATGAGGTAAGGTATTTTCCTTTAAAACCTTATTTTAAAATTTTCCTTAAAAAAATTTTCTCCTCCGTGTCCATGTTCAAAAAATATTTCAAGAATGTTATTTTTTATGTTACAATTATTTTAATGGATATTTTTGATTACTTTTTTATGTCTTCACAAATTATTAAAGTGAATCTTGTCAAATGTTTTATATACAACTCAATTTTTTTATTTTTTTTCAAAAGTGTGAAAATAATGTTTCCTTTTTACATATACAACAAGAAACTGCTTTCCCACCATTATGTACATTCATTTATTTGAATATTCCATTATATGTTTCATTGGATATTTTAAAATAAAGGAAATTTCAAAATATTCAATAAATTTTCACTTAAAATGTTATAAAAAGAAAAGGATATTTCTCTCAAGTTGTCAAAGAAATATTCAAATGTTATTTTAAAGGTATTGACATCTATGTGAACATACTTTGATGATTATTATAATTTACTAAGGATATACTCTAATGATTCAATCCACCTTATTTCTTTTGATGGATTATGATCACGTAGTTCAATTTATTTGTGTGGGAAAATATTTACATTTTATTTTATAGTTTTTCAATACAAATGTTTATATTGATTTTGTATTGTATTGTTATTTATTTAGATGATGAAGGAATTTGACATAGTAAGTGGTTAGTGGTGCCTAATTATAGATAGACCTTAGATTAATTGGTAGGTCTCATGAGGTAAACTTTCGTAGTTATTTGTTTTATGAATTCCCAGTTATTTATGATGTCATGGCATTAGGTATTTTTTATTTGTTTATAACTTCATGGAATAAGTCCTTGATGGTATGATCATAATGGAAAGCATTAGGCATTCCATAATTAGGAAATCATTTGTTTCTATCTATGAGTTTATTTATATTTTTATCCTTGGATATATTTTTTGTTATAGTTATTAATGATTTTTATTGAAATCCTTTAAATTTATAAAATAAAAAAATGACTATTGATTTAAAATATTTTTTACGATCTCCTATGGGTAACAGTTTTTTAGGAAAATATTTCATTTTATTAAAAAAACCATTAAGTATTATGATGTATCCTTTGTGTTTTATTATGAAATTTTTAATGAAAAACTTTGTCAAAATGATGATTTCAAGAATAAGTGATTATTTAAACTCAAATTTTATGATAAGAAATGGAAAACATCAATTAAATAGTTTCCCTAATTTGTATATCCCATATTGAGATTTTTCTCTCATCCAATGTTTTCAAATATTTTTATCTGGGATTATAGGTGAGTATGAGTTATATATATGTCTATCTTTGCTTTGTAGGGATCCATTGTAAAATAATAAAAATGTGTTTTGAATGAAACATGTGTTTAAATTTATGAATCCTATATTTATTGAAAAAAATGGAAATGGAGTGAAAGTGTTCACTTTTTTATAAGGGTTTTATATCTAAGAATAATTAATAATTCTTTAAAAATATAAACTGAATGGATGCTTGAAATGTAAGAATGTGAAACCATTATTATACATCATGTAATAAACAATAAATAATAATAAATAAATAATAACTAATAATACATAATAATAAATAATAAATAATTAATAATGAATAACTAATATTAACTAATGATTAATAATTGATCATTAAGAAGTAATAATTGAAAACTTAAAATGTAGAAAAAATTAATAAATTATTAATAAATAATCTATAAATAAATAAATATTAAATATTAAATATTAAATATTGAATAAATAAATAAATAATAAAAAATGAATAAAAAATGAATAATAAATTAATAATAAATTAATATTTGTTGAATTGATAATAAATTAATAAATAATAAATAAGAAATAATAAATAATAAATTATAAAAAATAAAGAATAAATAAAGAAAAAATAAAAAAATAAAAAAATACATAAATATAGAAATAAATAAATAAATAAATAAATAATAAATAATTATTAATTATTAATTATTAATAACTAATAATTAGTAATTAATAATTATAAAATTAATAATTCTTAATTAATAATTAATAATTAATAATTAATAATTAATATTCAGTATTAAATATTTAATAAATATCTAATTTTTAATTAATAAAAAATAAATAAATAGTTAAATAATAAATAATAATTGAATAATAAATTTAAAATATACTAAAAATAAATTAATATTTAGTAAATTAAGAAAAATTTATAAAGAATAAAGAATAAAGAATAAATAACAAATAATAAAAAATAAATAACAAATAATGAATAATAAATACATACACACATAAATAAATAAATAGATAAATTAATAATAAATAATTAATAATAATTAATAACTAATAATAAATAATAAATAATAAATAATTAATAATTAATAATTCTGAATTTATAATAAATAATTAATATCTAATATAAATAAATCAATATTTAACATTTAATAAACAAATAAATCAATAATAATAATTAATTAATTAGCAATGAATAATTAACTAATTAATAATGAATAATGAGTAAATAAATAAATAAATAATAAATTAATAACAAACTAATAATAAATAATAAATAAATAAATAATTAATAAATTAAAAATAAATAAAAAATTAATGCGTACATAATAACTCAATAATAAATAAATAAATAAATAAATTATAAATATTAAACAAACAAATAAATAAATAGATAGATATATATATAATAAATAATTAATTAATAAATAACAGATAAATAAATAATAATTAATTAATAAATAATAAATAATAAATAAATAAATAAAAAAATATTGAAAAAATAAATAAATAAATCATAAAATGTTAAGAACCTCTAAAAACCCTAAATACACTGATATGACCATAAAATAAGATCCGAGACTCATTTTTAGCCCAAAAACCAACCAGTTCAAAAATCATGAAATGAGATTTGATATGATATGTGTTATAGGCCGAACATACACATGGATCAAAATTAATAACCATTTGAATTTTAAGAAATCGGTGTATGCAACTAAAACCTCTGTTTGTGAGGCCTTCTGGGAATTTTTTGGAAGAGTACATATAGGTACAAAACTCAAAGAGTTGGTACCAGACCTAAGGGGCATAGAGCTCATCGCAGGCTTCGATTTGATATGTGGTAGAGCCCAAGAGGACACTCGTTTTAAAAGTTATGGTCGTTTGAAGTTTGAGTTTGATTTCCACCTTTTGAATTTTGAATATATTGTTTTCCTTTGATTATAACTTAATTTAAATCTCACTTGGTTTTTTCCAATTTGATAAACTTCGATTTGACTGGTTGTGGAGTTGAAATGTACTCTCAGATCAGAAGTTATGGTTATTTGATGCCGAAATCTGTTCTTTTACTTATTGAAGATTTGGTTTCAGTTTAAAAATATTATTAATTAATAATTTTAAATATTAATTAATTGGAACATTATAAATTTGTAAAATTAAAAATAATAAACTATATTTGATTATAAATAATAAGTAAAAAATAATAAATAGTAAATAAATAATTTTTTAAAATTTTCATAAATTTTGCGGCGTTTTTTAAAATTTCTTTGAAAAGTTTGTCGCTAAAACACTGTTCTCTTGTAGTGTAAGATGTGGTAATTTATTATGAAAGATGATCATCAGAATGAAAGTTAACATTTTTAATTAAGAAGAAAGGAGGAAAATAGGGAAAGTACCAACAGTAATACATGGTACGTGGGTATTGGATGTTCCGGGCATTTGACTGGTAACAAAAACTATTTTGAAAAGATTAAAGTAACTTTCGGAGACAACGCTCAGGGAGAAATTGTTGGTATAGGTAATATTGTTCTTATTGGTAAAACCTTGATCTGAAATGTTTTATTTTTTTAAGGGTCTTAAGTACAACCTCATTAGCATAAGCCAATTATGTGATGAAGGTTACCTTGTGAATTTTAGGAATGATAAATGTTTAGTACACAATTCCAAGGAAGAGTTTATTCTCTCAGCCCATAGGCAAGATAAAGTTTACACTTTGAACTTAGAAGACCTTAAGAGCCAAGACATACTTTGCCTAAGTGCAAAGGAAGATCATTCTTGGTTATGGCATATAAGACTAGGTCACTGTAACATTAGGAACTTATGTAAGCTCTCTAAAAAATGTTTAGTTAAGGATCTACCAGAGCTTAAATTTGATTGTTCTAAAGTTTGTGATCCTTTTCAATATGTAAAGAAACATAAATCTAGTTTTAAATCATTCGGTGAAGTCTCAACAGCTGATGTGTTGTAGTTGTTGCACATGGATCTTTTTGGACCAACACAAACTGGAAGCATTGGTGGAAAATACTATGTGTTTGTTCTAGTTGATGATTACACTAGATTTACCAGGGTCTATTTTCTATCCAAGAATTCTAAAGCCTTTTCTTAGTTCAAAAGTTTTAGAGCTCAAATTAAAAATGAGAAAAACCTTCCATTGAATACTATTCATAGTGATCATAGAGGAGAATTTCAAAACTCAGATTTGGAAACTTTTTGTAGTAGAAAATGCATTACTCACAACTTTTTAGCACCTAGAACTCTTCAAAAAAATGGTGTAGTTGAAAGAAGAAATATAATTCTTCAAGAGATAACTTGAACCATGTTGAGTGAATATTATATAGCTAGACATTTCTAGGCTGAAGCTGTAAGTACTGCTTGTTATACTATAAATCGGGTTTTGATTAGAACTTTTCTTAATAAAACTCCTTATGAGTTATGGAATGGTAGAAAACCCAGACATTCCTACTTCATGGTTTTTGATTGCAAGGTATTCATCCTGAATACTAAAGATAACTTACACAAATTCGCACCAAAATCTGATGAAGGAATTTTCTTAGGCTACTCCACAACTTCTATGTCTTATAGAGTTTTCAAAAAAACACTTGTACTGTTGAAGAAACAGTGCATGTAATATTTGATGAAATGATCATTTTGTTTTTAAATCATCCCAACCAACATCCTCGGATGTGTTTTCAAAAACTGATTATCCAACTTTGTTAGAAGATCCTTCTGATAAAGAAAATTTCCAAGAAAATATTTCTGAAACATTTACCCCAGAAGACTTTCTACCCTATGTTGATGAACAAGTTTTACAAAACCCAAATAAAGTTTTTCTAAAGAATCATCCCAGTGATAGTATCGTTGGTGATGTGAATCAACCTGAAAGGACTAGAAGTTACTTAAGGAATGAAATAGAACATCTAGCATTTCTTTCCCAATTAGAACAAAAAATAATTGATGAAGCTTTAGGTGATGATGATTGGATCAAAACCATGAAAGATTAACTAGTTAAATTTGAAAGGAATAAAGTCTGGACCTTGGTTGAAAGGCCTAACGAAACTTCTATTATTGGAGTAAAGTGGGTCTTCAGGAATAAGTGTGATGAAAATGGATTCATAGTTAATAATAAATCTAGACTAGTTGCTAAAGTCTATAATCAACAAGAAGATATAGACTATGAAGAAACCTATGCTCCAGTATCTAGACTTGAATTTATTTGTACCTTACTTTCCTTTGCAGCATTCTTTAATTTTAAACTTTATCAAATGGATGTGAAATGTTCTTTTCTTAACGGTTACGTCCAAGAGTAAGTCTTTGTTGAACAACCTCCTGGCTTTGAAGACACAATATATCCTAATCATGTTTTTAGACTTACCAAAGCTTTGTATGACCTTAAACAAGCCCCTAAAGCTTGGTATGATAGACTAACATGATTTTTGATTCAAAATAACTATGTTAAGGGAAATGCAGATCCAAATCTTTTTATAAAGAAAGTCACGAATATTTTTTGATTGTTCAAATATATGTTGATGACATCATATTTGGTTCAACTTAGTAATCATTAAATGATTCCTTTGCAAGTCTAATGAAATCTGAGTTTGAAATGAGTATGATGGGTGAGTTAACATTTTTCCTTGGTTTTCAAATTTAATCAAAACTAGAAGGAATCTATATATCTCAACATAAGTATATTAAAGATCTTATTAAAATGTATGGATATGACAAGACTAAGAGTATTAGTACTCCTATTGGTACCTCAAACACACTTGATCTTGATGAAGCTGGGAAACCAGTGGATCAAGAAAGAGTACATCAAGAACTTTTCCTTTCAAAGGAGATTTGTTAGTTTCTTGTTCAGACAAGAAGCAACACTCAGTAGCACTCTCCACTGCTGAAACTGAATATGTAGTAGGTGGAAGTTGTTGTGCTCAAGTGTTGTGGATTCAACACACACTCACAGACTATGGCTTGAGTTTTACTACGACTCAAATTTTGTGGGATAACACGAGTTCCATTGCCCTTAGTAAAAACCCTGCACACCACTCTCATGAAAAGAACCTAGATATTAGGCATCACTTTCTTGGGTATCACACACTAAACGGAGATATCATTCTTCAGTTTATTGGAATGCAAGAACAACTTGCTGACATTTCCACAAAATCTTTACCCTTCGATAGATTTGAATACATTAAACAAAAGTTAGGAATGATAACCGTGAGGTAATATTCCTTCATTAACTTCTTGTTGAATCATTCTCCTTACATTAATAAACTCCTTTTTATAGGGTTAGTACATTTGTTTGTTATACTTTTCAAAAAAATTGTAATTAGCTTTTCAACAAAAAATTCATAGTGAGCTTTTGAAATTTTTTCATAATGAGCCTTTAAAAAAAAAATTTACTATGCTTTTGATATTTTTGTACTATTAATTTTCGTAATGAAAATTTTGTAATGAAAATTTTTCCTAATGAAATTTTCGTACTAAAAATCATTTGTAATGAAATTTTCATACTGGGAATTTTTGTTATGGGAATTTTTGTACTCATAGTTTTTCAGAGTAAGTTTTTCGTAGTGAGTTTTTCATTGTAAAATTTTCTTTAAGAAGAATATTACCTATTATGAATAATATTTCTAGCCAATTCGAAAGGTATAATTTCCATACTTATGTTTTTTAAATTTTCTTATGTGTTTTACAATTTCTAAATCTGATTACTTTTTTTAAAACCTCAAAAGATCAGAGTCAATATTTCCTTGCGGCTTGTTTCTCAACCGTCAGATAAAATCTCAATGATTCACAATCGTTTGATCTACCGTGGAATTTGAACCATCTCCTCAACACCTATATAATGGGGACACCCGAGGGTTGTCCCACATCAGATATCAAGATTTTGGGTCTCTAAGCTCTGTCCTTTTTACTTAAGGCCGCTCTGTTTTTTTTCAATTCCATTCCAATTTCTTCAGAAGCTTTCAGTTCCGGATGTCTATAGAAGCCACTTCTCAAGATATGTCAACTGGGAGGCCCATATATAAGTGATTAGTTTACATTGAGGGGTTGGTGTATCCAAATTTCTACTAGTACGATTCTCTTATATCTAAGAATATAAGATTGAATGGCTGGGAGGATGTATGCTTATCAAATATATCCAATCAGGATCCGGTTTATTCGGACATGTTGATCAAGTTTTATGATTGTGTTTCAGTCATTATAGAAGATGGCAGAGAGAAGTTTTCATTCTAGTCTTATGGAAAGACTTACAAATTATCTTACAGCAAGGTTGCATGCTTGGTGGGTCTATCATATGAAGGTGAAGCTGAATTTTGCTCACACAAGCTACCAGATGAGCAAGGAAGTTTTAATAAAGTGAAGGCGAAGGAATACCTTGGACTTAAAGATATCATGATGGCTAAGATTTCTCATCTCTCGTTGAATAATCAGATTCTACAGCTGTGGGTAAAAGGTTTTTTCATACCGAGAAGGGGTGATAAGGATAAACTCAAGAAAAGTGACATGTATATCCTACACTTTTTGGTAAATCTATGGAAATTAAATTTGATGAAGCATGTTCTGATTACAGTGAAGAATATTAAATAAGGGAATCTGAAAGCTCAGATTATAATATATCCGACCTTGGTTTACAAGCTTATTATCAAATGTCTGGATTCGTTTAAAGTTTCCTACACCTCCAAGCCATGAAATTATAAGGTAATGTTGGTTAGTGATGATACATTGAAGAGGATGAAAATGGGTTTTTCTGTTGAATCCAGAGAATTCTACTCTTTACTAGAGGAAGAGGCTGATGTAGTTCAGAAAGATTAACAAACTCCAGAACCATCAAAGAAAGCTGGAAATAAAAGGGAATTGAAGGAAGTGGAAGTTGCTGAGAAAACCCCTAAGTCTAAGGAAACTCATTTCGAACCTCCCAAACTCAAGAAACAAAAGTCTTTTCCAGATGAGGTGGTTGCCAAGTGGAGGCAAGATAAAGAAAAGATAAAATAAGGGGATCCACAATTTGGATTGGACCCTGCTGAGGCTAAGGCCTTAAAAGAGAAAGCGGCTAATGAATTTGAAAAACAAGCCAAGGAGAAGAAGATGAAGAAGAAAATGTCATAGGTAGAGATTGTTCAATCTCTTCAGAAAGCCACTGAAGTAGCATCCAAAAATTTACCCATTCTGAAATACTTTTTGGTTGAAAGTTTACCTGAAAGCCCGAGTGAGAAGACTCTGGAAAAATCTAAGAAGAAGAAATCTGACATGGAATTGATGCTAACAGTTCAGCAAGTAGTAGAAGAAATTCTGTAAGCAGAGAGCACTGGTGGCTCTGGGGTTGTAATCAAACAGGTTGAAGACTATCATGAGAAGGATAGTTCTTACGAGAAATTTTCACTCCGGACTTCCCAAGACGGATATTAAAAAATTATTACACCTAGAGTTGATGAGAAAGGTGAATAGGAAGTGAACAAGCCATCTGAGGAAGAAAGTCACAATCATGACTTTATACAGCCTAAGGATGTTGAAGCTGGAGTAGAGAAGGAGAAATTTGATGAAGATGATATTGTTCAACATTTAGAAAGTGAGCCAGATTATCCCGATGAACAGACCGTTCCGACAATTAATAAAGGTAAGCAAGTGGTTGTTGACACTCTAACTAAAGATATTATAAGAAGGAACGAAGCTGGAGGATCATCCAAAAGGAAACTGATACAGTCATAGGAAGAACCATATCCAACCAGAATATCATATTCGAAGTCACCAGTCTTTGGACATTTATTTTTTGAACAGTCTCTAAAGAAGCGGGTGGACATCATTCCAGTTTTTCCAGCAATAGAATCCAGATGCCAGATGATTCATCATAGCATAAATCAAAAATCAGACTATGTATCCATGGTGATGGATAGGTGTGCTAATCTTGAGGCTGATCATAAAAACTTTCTTATCAATTCTGATGCTCATATATTTTCTTGAAAAAATATAACCAAGTTGTCTAAGAAGGTTTTTCAAGAGATGGGAGATCTTGATCAATTCCAAGTAGATGTTAATGATTCTTTTGATACCGAAGACTCTAAAATCAAGGATCTTACAAATTCTTTTGAGAAGAATTTAACTCTTGAGCAGGATATTCAGATGAACGAGGTCAAAAATATGAATGAGAATCTATGTTCTCTTGTCTAGTACTCAGGGAAGAAAAGGATCTTCAGCCTCAGTTGGAAGAAAAGGTTGTAAAGCAAGATAAAGCTCTTAAAGTTCTGACAGTGGCAATGGAGGCTCAAGATGCAAGAATAATTGCTTTAGAAAAGAAAGTGGAGGAGGACCACAATGAAATGAAGAGGCTGAAGACAATTGTCAAAATTCTTATGCTGAAGGAAAAAGAAACAAAATAGATCACTCTGATCTTTTGTTGTACTATTTTCCTTGTACGACTTCTTTCCAATAGTAATGAAATTTTTGATACTTATCTTTTTGTTGGTTGCATGTACTAATATTTCAGGTAATTTATTATCTTTTCCATTCCCTCAATTCTTTTTGAAAATCACAAAGGGAGAGAAGGAAAAAATTACTCAGAAGTGGGATAAGGAAGAATCTAAAAGGGAGAAGAAAAATTTCTAAGTAAAAATGATAACTTTGTTCATGTGTACGTGTGAACTATCACCTCCACGAAGCGATGTGATTCATTTTTTTTAACTGCATAACTTTTATGATATCTATAATTACATTTATATTATTAATATAATATTAATGATGTTATTATCATTATGGAAAGTTAAAATAATACTTACCTAATTTCTATAATGACCAATAAAAATGGAAAATGTTACTCATGTGTACGTATGACCAACCGTCTCTATGATTATAACAATACTCATTTTTCATTACCATAATTAATTGTTTTATTTAAAACTATAATTTATGTATAAAATTGATAATTATGTAATTAATATTATTATGAATATTATGGGCTTATGACCACATGGACTATTGAAATCCTACCATGTTCATTTTGGACTCGAGTACCAAATATCAACAAAATATCCGATACAAACTTAAATAATTTTGTAATTGTTATAACATGATAATAAGTGATATAAAATGAATAATAAACATGAAAATGTTTCTAAATAATGAATAAATTATCCTAATTTTATTATTCAGGATGATAAAAAATGTACAAGAAGAATCAGACTTGAGGTAAGGGACTTTATCTCAATCTCCTTTCACAACGGCATATCATGATGTTATGAAACATTATTATCCTATAAGGTGTTTATAAAACCCTTTTGACACATTATATAAGGAATTAGTATATTCTTATGATATTTAATGTTTTTTTAATATTTTTCTTTGATTAATTTTATTCAAGTGTTTCTAAAGTGGAGGGACTCTTTAACTAAAACATGTGTTTAAATGTTTAAAATCATTATTTTTCTAAAACATTCTATTTCATTTCCATGTTTTAAAAATACATTTTTTATATTTATTTAGATTGAAATTAATGTTATAAAATGTTAATTTCTTTCAAAAAATATAAAGTGTTAGGGGACACTTTGATTTAAGAGTCTATTTATTAAATGTTTTAATTGGTTTTGAAAATTAATTAAATATTTCAATATCTTGAAATGATTTATTATGATTGCAAATGAAATTTTATGAGAAAAAGTTTTATAATTGAGATATTTTATGTGTTATGAATATGTAATGAAACTTGTAAATTTGACAGGTGGTTATGTTATAAACCATTTTTAGGTGGTTCGTGATAAACCAAGGATGGATGATTATGTTATAACCTCTAATACATTGGGCATTAAATTTGGTCGTATGGTAATTCCATTTTTAAGAGTGATATATATGGAAGTCAACTACATGGTTATTTAGTTTATGAATGATTATGTCCCAAGTTACCTTTATGTATTTTATATTCTTTCCAGGGGTTTTATGGTAATCTTATGATTAAAAAAAGGGTCAGTAATGTTTTTTAAGGAAAGTATTTACTACATATTAAAGGTGAAAAATATTACTTTAGGATAACTTATTCATCATTTACATGTTTTCACAAGACTAACAGTTTTTTCCCTTGTATAACCCTTATTGTTATTTTTTCTGCTCATCCCTAGTTTTAAAATGTATTCCATAGGTTTTGAGATTTGTATGGATAATGAAGATGCCTTGATGAAAGAATTAAATATGTGTCTCAAATAAAAGACAAGTTTTATTTTAAAATGATTTACTTCTTTTAAAAAAGTAGATACCGAGTATAACTGTCCACCTATAATGTATGGTTCAACCTTGTAAGTGTTTTTACTAATTCTCTAAAAATCTAAACTAAAAAAATCTACTAATGTTAATTCTAGTTTAAAAACACTAGAATAAGTAATGTTTAAGGATGAGTGCTTATAGATATCTTCAACTATAAATATTAATTTTACTGATAATATTTTTATCTTAACAATGGAAATTTATTTTTAGTTTTTAGGAAATAAATTAGTACCTTAAAGACTTAGACAATGATGATGCATTAATTATTTAATTAATAGAAATATTAAATAAATGATATTAAAAATAATAAAATAAATAATATTTTAGATAATTTTTGTGATCCAAGAATTTCCTATATTGTATAGACATATTATGGGTTTATTAAAAGTTTTGTTTTGAAGTTATATCATGTATTGATATTTTTTAAAAAATATAGTAATTAATATTGTCAAAATTTAAATTAATGACCTTTAATACAAGTAATATTTCATCAAATGATATAAAATTAATACAATTCACAATTTAGAAAACTTATTGGGATAATGTTGAAAATTTCATCCAACACTAATTTATGGTTTTTTTCATTTTATATTAACTATATTAACCCTTAAAGAGTAAAAATCCTTGTTTTCACAGTAAGAGTGAAAGGGTTTAACTAAAGGTTAAATAAAAAATATAAGGGTATGGATATGACCTAAAATTATCTAAAAAATTATTTATTAAAAGTATTTATACACATAATCACCTTAAATTTTAAATAACTCACTATAGAGAAATTTGTATATGAAAAGAAATTTGTATTAATTTAATATTTTGAGAGTTCTCATAAGTGTCCCTCGACTTAATTATAAAAGAGAACCCCCTCCCTCGCTTATTAACACCACATTGTGACTTCTAAATTGAACAAAACGTACCCATTTCTCCACCCTACATTCATCCCTTTATCTTAGAAGAAATAATTTGGGAAGAAATACAACCAAAGAAGTCCTTTTGTGAAAATAAAAAGGAGATACAGAAAGAGGATGAGGTTCTAGAGAGTACGATGAGAGTCAAGACATATAGTAAGGGACATCATCTAAATATCCTTTCATTGAGGAATATTTTGATGTAATAACACATGTTATTTAATGAGGTGTATATATATTCCATTTGACATATCATTTTATTGATTTATTTAATATCAATTTATTTAATGTTCTGTTAGATCTTATTATTTCAGGGGACTTATGATTTAAATGTTCAAAGTGGTATGATATACCTTGAATGTTTAAATATTTTATTATCAAATATTTTTACCCTATTGATATTTTTGATATTATTTTATATATTTATTTATATAAAAGTATTATTAAAGAAATTTTATATTTATTTTTAATTTCATTCAAAGGTTTTTAGAAATGAATATTTTTACGTGTTTTATAAGGAAAAATTTGACAAATGATATAAAAATATTCTATTATTAATGTATACAATGACAATGACTTTTATGCCTCCATGGCCATTATTTTATTTTCTTCTTCATTTCAAGATTTCATTTTTCCATTAAATGGAAAATCATATTTATCATTTTGAGTATTTTTTTATTGAAAATGGGTTTTCAATGAAATTGTTGTTTTGGAATTGAAAATAGATTCTTAAAAGAAAAGGGTATTTTTAGATGGATGTTTTTTATATGGGTTTAATAATAGTTTTTCATCAATAATGTTTTCATGACCACATTTCAATTATTTTTCTCTATTTCAACATCCTTTTTTGTATCTTGCACTTCATTGATGATTATCTCTTATGATACCATCTTCCATACTTTATTAAATTGTTTATGGTCAAGTTTATTGGGGAAGTATTGATATACCATGTGGATAATCATTGATTTTGTTAAGACATATTGATTTAGTTGTATTATTTATTCATGGAATTAATGAATGGGAGATTAAAGAATGGATGGGGACTATATATATATAATTCCCTCAATGCATCAGTAGTATCTTGAGATGAAATCCGTTGCCAAAAAACCCTTTGCGTTTGTTTCCAATAATTTTTAAATTTTAAGGAGGATAATTCTTGAAAAAAATCAAACATGTTTCTACCCATAGACAAAAAATTCTTTGAGGATATATCTGTATAGTGTAGATGTACAATATTATGCATTCTATTATTATTATTCTCCCATGTGATTATTTGATAAGTCCAAATATTCATGGATATGTTTTAAGCTGATGTGATTATTTATATGGAATTATTCTACCATATTAGTTATTTGCTATTAATTCATTTTTTCTTCCACTATACATCACCAATACTATGCATTTCAGATAACCTGTTTATTATGTTTCATTTTTAACCAGTATTAAAATAATTCTATTATGACTGATATGTAAGGTTAATCTATAATAATAATGGAGTTATCAAAGAAAATACTTTTTGTAATTTAGGTTTAGATTTTAATTTTAATTTCAAATATTTATCTATTTTACCAAGAATAATAAACAATTTGGTCCTTTAAGATGCACCCTCTTTTATATCATGATAATTTAATAAAGTATGACACTGAATCAAGGTAATTTGGGTTGAGTTAGTTATAGTTGGTATTAGAGAAAGTCTAGTAAAACATTGGGAAATGGATTTAGGAATAGGGAATATTACCGTATGACTAACATTGAGGATAATTTTATGTATAAGAGATCATCCTTTTTTTAATACCATGGATAACCTAAGTTAATCCTATATAATTTTAAGTTGAGAATAAGATTTCATTATTTAGACATCCTATAAATTATTCTTTGGGACTATATCACTATGATTAGTGCTTCTCACATTGTGCTTTGGGTTTTGGTCAATTGTAAGAATCATAATGGTTATACATGTAATGGTTATAATACTAATGATGAAGAAACTAGAAAAGAAAAATGAAATGAAGGGGGTATTAAGGATTAAGATGACGAATCATAGTTAATGGTTTAAGAATGAAGTATAAGGATTAATGGACTTGTGTATTTGGATTAAAGAATTATTTCATCAATAGTGATCTGGTTATAAGAATCATGAGATATATAAGTATTGAACTGTAGGATATCTTCTTTATGAATTTAGAAGGATGAATGTTTTCATTAAGGTTTTTAAGGTGATGATATATTTGGTGCGTGACAATAAGAGATACCTTACCTTGTTTGGGGAATCTGGTGTTAATATTTATTTTGGAAATTTGAACACCTTTTTGGTTTTTGAATTTGGATAAATGTATTTTTGATGATTCATAAGCTTGGAATGGATTATTTTGAACTTTGGTTATCATTGGTTGAGGTTAAAAAATGATTTTTTTTGGATATTATGTGCTAACCATTTTGGTTTCCATAAATATTTAATGGAAAAATGAATTAATGGTGGCTATTATGATTAATTAAAGTGCTTCAGGTATAAAAAATTCTAAATGAAACTCCATTTCCTATCATAATAGATGAAGTGAAATAGATTGAATCATAACCAAAGGATAAGATTATTCTTCAAAAATGGAAATAAATCAAGTTTATTTTCTCAATTGATTATCTAGATAAAAAAATAATCCTTCAACACTAGGAAAGTAATTTGGAATGGAAAATGCTAATCTTTTAATTTTCTTATCGAGAAATCAATGGACTCTTTAACCCATCACAGATTTATGATTTTGTGATGGTAGAATTCTTGAAAACCATATTCTCTATCACTCTCCATCAGAACTTGATAA
The DNA here is from genome assembly GCA_963277665.1 of Viscum album. NCBI lineage: Eukaryota > Viridiplantae > Streptophyta > Magnoliopsida > Santalales > Viscaceae > Viscum > Viscum album. The sequence goes on from OY728119.1 coordinate 377,616,143, forward strand.
TTTTATTTCTCTTATGTGTAACAGTTCTAACTTTCCACTAATGATTATCTATTCAAAACCCTAATTTTTTGGTGACATTCTCATTCCTCATTCCATATTATTAAGAGGGTATTTTATTAACCTCATTTCCGATGTTGGTTTCCCACATAAGAATTTTCAAGTATAAACATTTTATTTTTGTGGTGAACTTTTAAATTGTGAGGACAAAATTTATTTAAGGAGGGTATAATTTAATACCCCAATATTTTATGGAATGTAATTTTTTCTCTATATTACATTGCATTCAACACTAAGCTTAAACGAACGATAATACACTATTAATATTTTTATTTAAAATGAAATTATCTCTTAGAAGTTAAATTGTCGGTTATGAATAGGATTTGAAAATTTTTTAAAATATATTATTGGATTTATTAGTTTCAAATTAATTATAAATAAATATAAAAACGAATTTAATAAAAATAATTTTCTTAAAAAACTATTTAAATGGCACAAGTGTGTTTTATACCAATAAAATAATTAAATCCCAGTTTTTGGATTATATTATTGAAGTATAAATATATAATATATTCAATATAATGTATAAGATTCATCATATGTGTTTTCAAAAAATATTTAAGAATTAATCCAATTTTACGCATACAAGATGTATTTTCATTAAAAGACACTTTTTCCTCATTTTGATGGCACACTTGTTTTAAATCTACTTTTTGAAACTTTTATAATCTTTTTTTGAAAAAATTAGCTTGTTATATTAAATAAGAACATACAAATTTACTTTGGTTTAATTTTTGGTATTTTTTTGATATGTTTCATGGTTTGTTGAATAGTGATAAAATAATGCATTTTAATTGAAAAAATCTTTTTTATATAAATAATTTATAGTGATAAATTATATTTTTAGTTAGGTTTAAAGTAAAATTAGACCAATTTTTTATCATTTAGTCTAACTTTGGTCATTGGAATAAATTTAACCGTGAATATGGATATAAAAACATTTTAATCGTCTAAACCTTTTCACATTAAAATATTGTTTTCCTATTCAAAAAACATTGTTAATTTAAAATTAATTTTCTCCAATTATGTGTTTTGATTTTTGAAAAAAAAGACTCCATATTTGGAATCATATGGTCCACATTTTTTAAGCATTTCCCGTTTATTTTTGGTAAATATGAATATTTACTAGGTATTTTTTTTTAAATTACCACTAATAATGGTAAATTGGGTAATTAAGGGTAAAAATAATATTAAAAGTATTATAAAATTACCATAACACTTTTAATAATTTTAATGGATGATTTATTGTCGACCTAAATCATCATTGGGCTGATTTTATGGCCTCTTGGAGCCACTTGGATGACTTTAATCCTTTTTAGCGTTTTTTTCTATGGAATTTACGATATGTCATACTGTGGCTTTTAATGAGTATTACATTTTTATATGTGGTAATTTAGTAGATATGTTTGACTATAAATATAAATTTTAATTTTAATATGTTTATCTTTATAATGAAAGTTTAATTCTAAATATTTGAAAATAAATAGTTATGTCAAAGGCTTAATAAATAATGATACCGTAATTATTTAATTAATAGATATATAAAATATTTGATATTAAAAATATTAAATTAAATAAAATTTGAGATAATTATTTTTATAAACTAATTTTATAGATTGCCTATAGATATTAGGGATGTATTAAAGGTTATTTGAAGTTATCTTGTGAATTGATATTTTTTTAAATGTGATGTAGTGAATAGTGTCAAATATTGACATTAATGAAATTTTAAAATAAATTAAAATTTATCAAATTCGATAAATATCATATAAATATGAAATTTTGTCCAATTATTGGGATAATGTATAAAATATCATCCATGACTCATTTATGGGTTTTTTTCTTTTTATTGTAACTATATTAACCGTTACACAATATTAAAGCTAAGTTGTCATGGTAAGAGTTAATGAGATTAACTATGGGTTAACTCCAAATGATAAGGGTATTAATGTTACCAAAACATGTATAAATATTATTGGTTAAATTATTTTAGACCCATAATCATCTTAGCTTCAACATAACTCACTTTGAATGAATTTGTAATTTATAATTAATTTAAATTAATTTAATATTTTTAGAGTTTTCCAGAGTTCCCTCACCTCAATTATAAAATGGTACCTCATCCCTAACTTATTCAAACCACATTGAGCCTTATATATTAACCAAAAACTATCCATTTCTTCTCTCAACATCAATAACATCATCCTAGAAGCCTTCATTTTTGGATAAATCTCACCAAATAAGTCCTTTTGTGCCAATCAAAAGGAGATAGCCAAAGAAGAAGAGGCTTTGGTGAGTATAAAGAGAGTCAAGGAATAAGGTAAGGGACTTTATCCCAATCTCATTTCATTGAGTCATAGTTTGATGTTATAAACCCACCTTGTTTTTTTTTTGGGTATATACAACCCCTTGGACTATCATGTCATTAATTTATTTATTATCATGTAATTTATTTTTTATTTAAATGTTATTCTTTCATGGGGTGTATGATTTAAATTTTCAAAGTGGTGTGAGACACCTTAAATGTTTAAAGATTTTATTATCTAATATTTTTTCTCTTTATGTTATTTTTTATATTATTTTAATTCTTTTTTTATATAAAATTTTTATAAAGGATATTTTATTTATATTTTATTATTTAATTCAATGGTTTTCAAAAATGAATATTTTTACCTATTTTATATGCAATAGTTTGAAAAATAAAAAAATGGAATGGTCTATTCTTAACATATACAATGACAATTACTTCTCCACTATTGTGGCCATTATTTTATTTTCATATTTCTTTTCAAGATTTAATGTTTCTGTAAATGAAAAACTACATTTTTCTTTTTTGGAATTTTGGTATTGAAAATATTTTTTCAAAGAAATGGGTATTCAGGTATTGTAAATGGTTTCTTAAAATAAAAGGGTATTTATATACGAATTGTTTTCATTCATATGGTTTAATAAGAGTTTTTCCTCAATAATTTTTATGTTATCACATTTAATTTATTTTTATCTATGTAAAAATCCTATGTTGAATCTTGTACTTAAGTGATTTTTATCTCTTATGATACCATCTTCCATACGTTAGTAAATGGATTGTGGTCAATTTTACTAGGGATGTGTTGATATACCATATGATTAGTTATTTATTTTTTAACACAAATTTATTCATTTGTATTATTTATTCATTTTAGGACTGCATTGGACATGAAATAACATGTGGGGGCCATATATTGAAAAGAATATTGATGCATCTGTAGTCTCTTGAGATGAAATCACTTGGAGACAAACCCTTAACATTTGTTTCCAAGAAGTTTTAAATTGTAAGGAGGATAGATCTTGACAGAAATCAGGTGTGTTTATACCCATAGACATAGAATATATTTAGGATAGATCTTGATAGTAATTATCTTGGGGATATATATTAATAGTTTTGATTACCAACATTATGAATTCTTTCATTATTGTGATTAAATGTGATTATTTTATTAGTTATAATATCTACAACCAAGTTTTTAGCTCATGTGATTATTTTTATGTGATTATTCAATAATCTTTTATTATTTCCATATTTAATATTCATTATTTATTCATGTTATATTCCATTGTACTTTACCCTTACTGAGAATTTTTTATGACCCATTTCTTATGTTTTGTTTCTCCCCAGGATTCCAAGAAGTTTGTTATGATTAATATGTTGGGTTAATCTAGGAGGATAATGGAGTTTTGAAGGAAAATACATTTTGTATTTTATGTTTAAAATGTAATTTAAATTTGAAATACACATATATTTTACCACAACTACAAAAATATTTTGTCCTTTGGGATTAACTATATAGTATATTATGACAATGTATTAAAGTGAGGCACGAAATATGGGCTATTGGGTTTGAGGTCATTATAGTTGGTCTCCGAGAATGTTTAGTATAAGCATTGGGAACTAGATTTTGGATTAGATAATATAACCCTATGAATAACTTTGAGGATAAGTCTAAGTATAGGATATCAAAATACATATTTATTATTACCATGGATAAATTTGGTTAAACTAATGGAATCATAAGTTGAGAAGAAGATGTCATGATATTGACATCCTATAAATGATATTTCAGGACTATATCACTATGATTCATGTTTCTTAAATTTTTCATTAGGATTTGGTCAATGGATAGAATCAACAAAGTTTTCCAAGTAATTGTTATACAATTTATGATAAAGAGATCATAAATGAAAAACTAAAGGAATGAGGTATTAAATATTAAGATTAATAAGGGTAGTTAATGGTTTTTGAATGAGTTGGAATGATTAAAGTTCCTATGTATTTGGATTCAATAATTATTTATTCAATGGTGCTCTGATTATAATAATCATGAGATATATAAAGATTTTACTAAAATAATCTTTATTTAAGGATTTAAAAGCCTGAACATTTTCTTTTTGGTTTTTAAGGTGATCCTAAATTTGTTATGTGTCAATAAGAGATACATTACCTTGTTTGGGGAATATAATTCTAAGATTTATTATAGAAATTTAGTGGACTTTTTGGACATTTAATTTGGATAAAATTATTTTTGACAAGTCTTAAGGTTGGAATGGATTAAGTTTAACATTGGATATTATTATTTGAGGTTAAAGTATTATTTATTAGACATTATGTGCTAAAATTTTGATTTTAGTAAATATTTAAAGGGTAAGGAATGAATGGTGGATCTTATGATTAATTAAAACACTTCAGGTATGAAAAATTCAACTTGAATATCCATTTCCTAGTGTAAGAGATAAAGTTAATATAGATCAAAGCACAACTAATTGATAAAATTATGCTTACGACCTTGAAATAAATCAACTAATTTATTTTCTCAATTTATTATATAGATAGTAACATAATCCATTAACTCTAGGAAATAAATTTGGAATAAAAAATTCTGATCGTTTAATTTTCTTATCAATAAATCAATGGCCTCTTTAACACATCATAGATTTATTATTTTGTGATGGGAGAATTTCTAATGACCATGTTCTCAATCACTATCTAGTAGTACATGATAGTTTTATTTCTATTCATTGTCCTAGTTTTCTCTTTCTACTAATGATCTATTATTTCAAAGGCTACTTTTGTGGTGACCTTTGCATTTCCCTTTCCATCTTAAAAAAAGGATGTTTTATTAACCATATTTTTGATGTGGGTTTACCCAAAAAGAATTTTCCAGTATAAACCTTTTATTTTTTAAGTGAAATTTAAAATTTAGAGGAACAAATTTATTCAAGGATGAGATAATGTAACACCATGAGATTGTATGGTATGTAATCTCTTCGATATCTTATGTTTAATGCAACCTTGAGCATAAACAAACCATAATATATTATTAATATTATTATTTAAAATTAAATTATCTCCATTGATTTAAATTGGTGGATAAAAATATGATTAACTAACTTATGAAAATTTATTATTTAATTCATTGGTTTCAAATTAATTATAAATAATTATAAAAACCAATTTCATATAAAGAAAATGAATTTATAAAAACTATATAAATGTTCACAAGTGTGATTTATACAAATAAAATAAAAAAATCCCACTTTTTTTATTATAATAATGATATATATATATATAATATTTAGTATAATTTCTAAAATTTATCATATGTGTTTTATAGACAATATATAAAAAAATCCATTTTTTTTCATAAAATGATTATTTTTATAATAAGAATGTTTTATTGCCTTTTCATGGCCTACTTGTTTTAATTATAGTTTTTTAAACTTTTATAAATTATGTTTGAAATAATTTTTTTAAAGAATAATATTGAAATTTTATATGGATTAATTTTTTTATTTATATGATTGGTTTCATGCTTTGATTAATAGTGATAAAATAATATATTTTAATTGAAAATAGATTTTTCATCTAAACAATTTATAGTGTTAAATTTTATTTTTAATTGGTTTTAAAGTATAATTAGATAAATTTATTTTAATTTAATCTAATTTATTTAATTGTAATAGACTTCACAATGAATTTGGATATAAAAACACTTTAATCTTTTGAACATTTTCACTTTAAAAACTTATTTTCTCATTCCATAAATGTGATTAGTTTTAAATTAATTTTGACCAATTATGTGTTTTTGAATTCTTAAAAATGGATTCAATATTTGGAATAACAATGTACACATTTATTAAATAGATACCTTTTATTTTTGGAATATATTAATAGTAACTAATATTTTTTTAATTTTTATGGTTAATGGTAAATTAGTTAATTAAGCTTAAAAATAATATTTTATGTATTAAGAAATTACTATAACACATGACATAATTTTAATGGATGATTTATTATTAACCAAAATCATCCTTGGGCCAATTTAATGGCCTCCTGAATCAACTTGAATGACTTTAATCTTTTTTTATTATTTTATTGAATGGAAAGTCTAATATGTCATACTCATTCTTTTAATAATTATGAATTTTTTCAAATGCGGCCATTCAAAATATATATTTGACTATAAATAATATTTTAAAAACTAATTTTTTTTGTTCATCCTGGAAATGTATTTTTAAATTTTTTTAAAAATAAACACCTTAAAGGCTAACCCAATGAGGATGCTGTAATTGTTTAATTAATAGAAATAAAAAGTATATGTTATTAAAAATATTAAAATAAATATCATCTGAGATGAAAACTTTCATATAAAAATTTAATAGATTAAATAGACATATTATGGAAGTATTAAAGGTTTTATTTTGATGTTTTATTGTGTTTTTATATTTTGTTTAAAATGAAAGTAATAAATAGTGTCAAAATTGACTTAAATGATCTTTTAAAATAAATAATATTTTAACAAATTCATAAAATTCAATTAAATATAATGTTTATCCAACTGATTAGGATAATTTTTAAAATTTCATCTATGACACATTTATGGTATGTTTTTTATTTTGTTGTAAATATATTAACCATTAAACACTAAAAAATACAAGTTGTCATGGTATGAGTTAAATAATTAAATTAAGGTTTAAATCCAAAAGATAGGGTTATAAATGTGACCCAAACTTGCCTAAAAATTATTAGTTTAATGGATTTAGAACCATACTAATCTTATAATTAAAATAAATCACTTTGGACCCATTTTTAATTGAAATTTAATTTTTATTAATTTAATATTTTCAGTGTTTCAAAAAGTTCCCTTCACCTAAATTATAAAAAGGCACCTCCTCCCTCAATTATTCACATCACTTTGAGCGTTATTGATCGACAAAAACCTACCCATTTTCCATCTAAACATCCTAAAAGCCATAATATAGGCATAAATATAACAAAATAAGTCCTTTTGTTCAAATAAATAGGAGATACCCAAGGAATATGAGGTTTTAGAGAGTACGCCGAGAGTCAAGACAAAAGGCAAGGGACTTTATCTAAATCTTCTTTCAATGAGGCATAGATTGATGTTATACACCCAAACTCTTTTATTAGGTCTACATATGGCCCCTTTAACTTATCATGTAATTATCTTATTTTTTATATTGTTATTTAATGTTTTGTTAAATGTTATTATTTCATGGTGATTATGTCTTAAATGTTCAAAGTGGTATAGAACACCTTGAATTTTTAAATATTTTATTATAAAATATTTTTTCCACTTTATATATTTTTGATATTATATTATATTATTTATTTATATAAAATTATTATAAAGGATATTTGAGGTATATTTTTAATTGCATTAAAATGTTTTCAAAAAGGTATCATTTTATGTGTTTTATATGAATCATTTTGAAAAATGAAAAAGGAATGTTCTATTCTTAATATATACTGTGACAATAAATTATCCTCCACCATGGACATTATTTTATTATCATATTCTTTTAAATATTTAATGTTTCTTTAAATAAAAAACCATATTTATATTTTTGTGTATTTTGTTATTGAAAATGGTTTTTTTAAAGAAAAGTGTGTTTTGGTATTTAAAATGGGTTTTTAAAAGAAAATGGTATTTTTATATGAAGGTTTTTTCAAATGGGTTTAATATGAGTTTTTCCTCAATAATTTCTCTATGATATCATTTAAAATATTTTTGTCTATGTGATCATCTTGTACTTAATTTATTTTTATCTCTTATAATACCATCTTCAATATTTTTTTAAATGGTTTATGGTCAATTTTACTGGGGAAGTATTGATATAGAAGATGACAAGTTATTGATGTTGTTAAAAAATATTGATTCATTTGTATAATTTATTCATGTGAGGAATGAATATTTCATGAAGGAATGGTTAGGGAACATATATAGAAAAGCCCATAGATGCACCAGTAGTCTCTTGAGATAAAATCAGTTGGTGATAAAACCATCACGTTTATTTCCAAGAAGTTTTAAATTGTTAGGAGGATAGATATTGACACAAATCAGATGGGTTTCTACCCATTGACTTAAACTATCTTGAGGAATAGATCTTGATAGTAATTATCACAAGGATAGATCTTGATAGTTAATAAATCCAATATTATGAATTTCATCATAATTATTATTTTCTGTGAATATTTTATTCGTTAGAATATACATGGCCATGTTTTATGCTCATGTGACTATATATATATGGGATTATTCGATCATCATTTTTTATTGCCATATTAATTATTCATTATTAATTTATGTTATATTACAATGTACTTTAACCTTACTGATTATTTTAACCCACCAATTTATTATGTTTTATTTTTCCCTAGGTTCCCAAGAAGTAAATGATAAATGATATGTTGGGTTAATATAGTAGAATATTGTAGTTCTCAAAGAATTTTTTTTGTATTTAAGTTTAAAATCTAATTTCAATTTCAAATATGTGTATAGTTTACAAAGACTATTAAACTATTAAGTAAATTTGGATTCACCCTCTGGCATATTATTCTAATGTAATAATGTAAGTCACTGACTCTGAGCAACTGGAGTTTTGGTTATTATAGTTGGTATCAGATAAAAAATTTAGTAGAAACCTTGGGAACGAGATTTAGGATTTTGGAATATAACACTATGACTAACTTTGAGGATAATTATAAGTATAGGATATCATTTTTCAGATTTTTTAATACAAATTATATCATATGTTAAACCTATAGAATCATTAGTTGAGAAGAAGATGTCACGATTTTGACATCATATAAAGTGTTCTTCATCACTATATCACTGTGATTTTTGTTGCTCACATTGTGATTTGGATTTTGGTCAATGGTTAGAATCATCATGTTTATACACGTAATGGCCATACTACTGATGATGAAGTGACTTAAAAGGAAAAATAAAACGGAAGAGGTATTAGTTATTAAGATGACGAAGCATAGGTAATGGTTTAAGAATGATGCGGAATTATTAATGTTATTATGTATTTGCATTCAATAAGAATTTCATAAATGGTTCTAAAGTTATAAGAATCAAACGATATATAAGTATTTTACTACATTACTTCTTATTTAATGATTTTGAATCATGAACGTTTTCATTACGGGGTTTAAGGTGACCATATATTTAGTATTCTGCAATAATAGATACATTACCTTGTTTGGGGAATTTGATGTTAATATTGATTTTTGAAATTTAGTGACCTTTTTCAATAGTGAATTTTGATAGAATTATTTTGGATGAGTCTTATGTTATGAATGGATTAAGTTTAAATTTGGATATTATTGTTTGAGGTTAATGTATGATTTATTTGTTACTATGTGGAAAATATTTTTTTTTTCAGTAAATTTATAATGATAAAAGGAATGAATGGTATATCTTATAAATAAATAAAGTGATTCAAGTATGAAAAATTCAACTTAAATGTCCATTTACTATCATAAAATATTAAGAAAAAAATTGATCAAATCACAACCAATGGACAAGATCATGCTTACGATATGGAAAGAAATCATGTAATTTTATTTTCTTAAGTGATTATATAGATATAAAATAATTCCTCAACTCTAGGAAAGGAATTTGGAATGGAAAATGTTAATCATTTAATTTTATTACTGATAAATGAATGGCCTCTTTAACCCATCATTGATTTATGATTTTTTGAGGTATACATTTTGATGACCATGTTCTCTATCACTATCCAGCTGAACTTGATAGTTTAACTTCTCTTCCATGCCCTAGTTCTTACTTTTTACTAGTGATATACTATTTGAAATCCTATTTTTTAGTGACCTCCACATTTTCCTTTCCCTCATATTAAGAGGATGTTTAATTAACCCTATTTCTAATGTGGGTTTCCCACAATGGAATTTTTATTACAACCCAGTCTAGAAAAACTTTGACATTACATCACTCTTTTGGAATACTTAAGACATTAAAAAAATATATTCTCAAATATCATATTAGTTTAGTGAATTTGGAAACTTGGTACAAAAATCCTATAGCTTAGTGAAATATTTTCAATGTTTTCCAAAAATATCTCCCCTAGTATTTCTACTTAAAATCCTTTCTTCTTAACCCAGGGATGGGAAAGATAAGAAATGAGTGAGATAAAATTCTTAGTTAGGGTAAATAAATTAAATGTGTAAGAATATCATGAACATTAGTCAATGAGAATGTGATCTTGATCATTAGAACATACCCTGCATATAAATAATCATAATCATGGTTCAAGGAATAAATTATTTCTATTCAAATGACATGCATCATAAGGAAATAAAAAACATGATCCATAAAGCGATAATATAAGAATAATTCTAGGAATTGTAGGAGACATATAATCATATAAAAACCCTTTGTCATGAATACCTACCAAGACCTTTGTAACATGTTATTCTTGGGTTAATCACTCGCGTACCTTCTTTAGGGTTGGGATTCCCTTTTGTTTACCCTCTTATTTCAATATTGGAATTTCCTCCCATGTAACTTATTATTTCGTCCATGATATTTCCTCCCATATACCATTTTGGCCTTACTATTCCATACCATGTACTCTTTGAGATCATAAAACATTTATCATTACCCAATTAATTTTAAGGAGATATTGGTCTCACACATCTCATAATGGAATCATACATACATTTTCCATAAACTCATAAACAATCATATCATAACCCATGAAATGAAAAGGGTTTCATAAACATCAAATCATACCTTAACCAATGAAAAAATAAAAAAAATTTACAATCATTTTATCAAAGAATAACCCATGAAATGAATCTGGTTTCATAGATATATAACCCATGAAATAGAAACATATTTTTTAAATATCATTCCATAAAACAAAAACCATTTAGAGAAATAATATGAATGGAAACATTGAACTATTTCCTTAGAATGGAATGAGTAACAACAATAGATGTTATATTGGATGAGAAATAATTTTGAAAGATATTTTAATAAAACTTCAAAAGAAAATTATAATTTATACATTAAAACTAATTTTTTTAAATGTTAAAACCTTTTGAAACCATTTTCTTGAAAATAAAAATGAAAACCTATAAAAGGAAGTATTGAAAAAAAAATTGAAATCCTTTTTTCTTAGAAAACACATATAGAAGCTTGAAAACCTATTGAAAACGGTTATTCATTTAAAAATTATAAAAGAAACATGTAGACCTTTTTATAACCACTTTCCTTGAAAAATAATTTGAAAATTTATAAAGAAAGTTTAAAACCCATTTGAAAACCATTTATTTGAAAATAATTTATTTTAAAAAAATCCCTAATAATAACCTTTGAAACATAAAATGAAATATTCTAAGAAATGAGGGTGGGTAAATTATTCAATGTTTTATATGGTAAAAATAACATTTCATTTGCATGGTAAAAATTATTGAAAAATTCCTTATTTGGAAAGGGGCCCAAAATATTCCTTTGAAAACATTGGTAATGTAACACCCCAAACATTTTATGGTATGTTTCTTTTAAATACATTCTATTAATAGCTTATATTTCTCAAATAATTGAGTTTCATTGATACAACACTTGGTTATTTAGGATATAGTCATGGCCTATCCATTGAACTTAAATTTTCCACTTATGTGTTTTGAATTTTGAAAATCTGACATACACAGTTGTGTCCAGGATTATATTTAGAGTATGATAGAATAAACATAATTTTCAATGGATAGTAACCTACCCTTATTAATAGTAACATACCCTTATTAATATTAACTTATGAATAGTAATATTACTCTTAATAATGGTATCCATACCAATGAATGTATAAATAATTTTAGGCACCTTTAAAATAAAGAGGAATATTTTAACTGTTTATATTTTTTGATTAAATAATTATTTTAATTAAATATTTAATTAACCATATTTAGAAAATTATTTTAAAAAATGGACTTCATTTTTGTATTATACACATCAATAAATAGTTTGGGTGATTTTTTGGTATTTTTCTGAAATACATGAATTTTTTATGAATAGTGAAATACCATAATTTACAAAATAAGCGAAATACACTAATTATAGAGTCATGTATGATGTTCTGTGGATGTAAGGCCAATTTATTAGGATTAACATGATAAAATTACTATTATTTGTCATGGTATACTCACTATTCCTTGTCTTGTGGATAAATTATAAATTAATGAATATAATATAGAGAAATCCCCTCTCCCCTCCACTATATAAACCACCCTTCACCCCCTCTTCCTCCCACACCACTCAAGATTAAATCCTTTCCTAAATTATGCTCAAATATCTCCCTAACCTACCCCCCCACCCCACACATCCAAGACTAATTGGTCTCACGAAAAGGAAAAAAACAAAGTCCTTAAGGAGTTTCTCAAAGAGGTGTACTCAAGAGGTGAACCTCTCTTCCTTTTTCTTTCAATTCCTTTTACAAGTTCCGTTATTTTCTTATCTCTTATCACCTCACCTCATCAAAATGCCATGATAATTACATTATTATCCATATAATGTATTTTCATTATTATAAATTAATATTTCACCATAATCTCTCTTTTTCCTTCCTTTTATAATATAAATGCAAACACCATCCGAGATGTGTTAATTTATCACACTCAAGGAAGATGGGTTTTAAATTTGCATTACTATATTAAATACTGGTCATGAAACCTTTTAAATGGTTAAAAAAGATCATAATATATGTATTTTATCTTTTTTAATGTTATGGAATCCTTACACACTCATAATGTGAAATAATAATACAAAACAAGTTCATTGTGCACAAAACTGCCAAGCCAAATCCAAGCGTTTATCATTAACTCATCGAATGATTCATCCTCATGGTATATAACCAGAATCATTATAAGATAATTTATATATTTCTAATGTCAATAATATTTTATATTAACAATTCTGGATTTTTAACCACATTTCAGACAAACATCCCATCATGAATTTAAGTAAATGTATTCGGAAAACCAAGAAAGAAAATGCATCCAAAAAAAAATTTGAATCTCTTAAACCCATTAAAAAGTCTTTTAATGAAACAAATAAGGTTATAAAATATCATTTAAATGTTTATGAGGTTATAGAAATATTAATTAATGAATCTAAATTTTATTATTCAGGTTGTTAAGAACAATCAAGAACACCTTCGTGCATGAGGTAAGTGATCCTCTCTCTCACTTTTACTCAAGAATCCCCCCTATATTGTGTCCTTTTATTTTCCTATTGTTGGGGTATGTTTTAACACCTACCCATACTACCCTTATGATATATAAATAATTTTATACCTTTTTACCTCTCATTAATCCCTCACAAGAACACCCGGTACCATGCCGAAATGTTTATAAGGGGTTTTCCCATCTCACTTTCATTTCGGTGAGATTTCCATTAATTTCCACTTATTTCTTGTATGTGGTGTATGTGTACTTCCATTTTTCATATAATATCATTATTATATTTATATTCATGATATTAAATGATTTATTTTATGGTTATTATGTTTTTTTCATTGGATTCGACTGATTACATTGTGGGAAGGAACTTTGTCTCAATTTCCATTTAGTTGTGACTTACTTTGTATGGTGCACCAAATAATCCTCATGTGGTGTACCTACTTCCAATTTGAGATAAAATTTGATTTGAAATTATATTTCTATTAAATATCCATATTCTTGTATCATAGATATGTTTATTTTCCAAAGCGTATACCATTTTACATATGGTGTTTATTTGGAATGTTATTTTAACTATAGAAGTGTTGATGAATCTGTATCCTTTATTATGTATGGATAATGTAAGGGAATATTTATCATATATTTAATATATGTATAAAGAATGATTTGGAAATTCTGTGACAGGCGAGGTGTGCTATAGCCCATTGATGCATCATCAGGTCTCATGAGACAAATTAGTTGGCGACAAACCCTTCGAGTTTGTTTCCAAAAATCAGACTGGTTTCTACCCACAGAACAAAACTGTTTTAACTGTATTATGGTATCATGTGACGAATACATGAAGTCCAATTAATAATAATTCCCTTTATTCATTATCATTTATTACTATCCATGAGTTTTTCACTATAAAAAATCTATGGATGCAATTTCATTATCAATTTATTAATGGCATGAGTTTTTCATTTATTCACCATTCCATATTCATTATGTCAAATTTTTTAAAATTGACTTATTATTGACTCATGATTTAGTTATTTTAACCGTTACTGAGAATTCGAGCACACCCCTTCCATTTGTTTACATCAATCAAGTTATAAAGAGGAGATCACTTATTAATTTTCTGTGGTTGCATTTTTTAGTTTTTGTTATGTGTTGTATTTTTTTACCTTTACAATGTAATTTGGGTTAAATATATTTATCTATTTTCTTCAAGACTACTAAATTGTTTGTTCCTTCGGGCTATCATTCCATTTAACTATGCGAATTTACTTAGTAATGCACCAGATCCGATCTAGAGGGGTTAGGGCATTACAGGTAAAATATATAAAAGGGTAGAAAATTATTTTAATAATCATAAGAGATTAGTATAATATTCTTGGAATCCCTTTTTTGGAAATAATGGTTTTGAAGAAACAAAAATTTCCAACTAAAGAGAGAGATAAGGTCATATTTTCTTAAAAAAATTCTAAATTATCATAAGTACCAAAGAGTGTAAAAAATTGTACTAATACATGTATAAATAAAGAATATAAATAGGATAAGAAAATTCATGAGTGTTCTCCAAATATGGATCATAATATTTTGTTAATGAAATCATGATCATAAACAATCTTGATAAGTTGTGAGATTGTATTAATAAACTCTTACCACATGGTAAATTTGAATCATACTCCCCCATGCAGGAAAATGAAATTACATGGAGATTAAAATATCAAGAAAAGAATTATATTCATAATATAATATTTCAAAGGTATTTTATACACTTCATATAAAAATATAGGTATATAACATGGCATGTGTGTCAATGAAGGAAAATTGTGAAAAAATTACATTACAAATTTGGTAACTTTTGAAACATAATCCCCATGATAGAAAAATCATAAAATAATTATTTACATACCTATATAATTAATTATAATATACATAGATTACATTTATAGATAGTATATACACCATACCTGAGAAGTGAGTGGTGAACAAGGCAAGTATCCCCCATAAATAATAAGTGAGATGAAATTCTTTTACCATGAGTCAGACTTGAATCATGTGTCTTTATACTAATGGATAACATACTTATCTCCATTAATTACTTTCTTGAAATTCTTTTTAAAGTTTATCTTTACTTTTAATTCACTTATTCCAATGTTTTTTAAAACATCCGAAACAATTAAGTTTAAGTTGGGTGTTTTGATAAAATTTGTTTCTTGTTTTAAAAAAAACTTTGGTTGGTTGACTATGGTCAAAGAAATCATTATATAAACATATTTAGAATAATAAAAATGAAAAAATATTTATATTTATAATGTAATTATACTTTTAAAACCAATCACTAAATATGATTTTGAAAAATTAATCAACATTACAATTAAGGAGATGGAAGGTCGTACGTACGAATGAGTAACATTCTCATTTCTCATTGATTAGTAAGTAACATTAATATTACTATAATTATCATTATATCAAAAATAGAATATTATTTAATCATATATACTTATATATATAATTATTATGGTGTAAGATGAATCACAACTTGTCGAGGAGGCGGTAGTCCACACGTCCACGAAAGATGTTATCACTTTATAAGTGTGTGAAAGGGTACTGATGAAATTAGTATATATTATATTTCTAGAATTTTAATTATGTCATTAATATATTAGATATGTTTTTATGTAAACTATTTTTAATTAAATTTATCTTTTATATATTTCATGTATTTTGTGAATGAATCACACCGCTTTGTGGGGTGGCGGTCCACACTTCCTCAAATGAAATTATCATATTTATACAAGATGGTAAGTATAAATATATGCGTTTTAAAATAATTACATTTGAATAAAGACATTATAAATAAAATAAATATTATATAAAAATATATTTTCCATCATAATTTCTACTATGAGTGGGTGTAATCGAATAATGAAAAATCATCGTTTTCTAAGGCGGTAGTTCACCTTACTTATAAATCGTATGTTCGTTACCCATTAGATGGAAGTATGTGTAAGTGTAGGTTGAATTATTAAAAAAACGTCTCAATTTATTAAGGATATGTTTTTTTATAATAATGGAATAAAGAGATTGGAAGGGATAGAGAATGAAAATAATATAAAGTAGCTTGCGGGAGGATGTTACCCCTTCTTTGGGTAACTCCTTTTGGTTTTCACAAAAATAATTACTTGGATTTATTTATTCCAAAATTGAGTCTTCAAAGAGTAATGGAATTTTTTAAGAGATTTTATGGTAGATATTTTCCAAACATAAGTGATTTTAGAGTATGTGGAAGTGAGAGGAGAGGAGGCCTTTTATAGTGGAGGAGGTGTGGCACTCTTGTAATATTTTGGAATAGGGAAACCGCATCCATATTTTTTTGAAAGTGGGTAAAAAATGTTCCGAAGTAGTTAAAATGGGTTATAAGGTATAAATATTTCCATAAAATGTATTTTGGACAGGTTTTTAGGTCTAATTAGGCCTTAATTTTTGGGTTTAGTGCCTTGTTAAGTTAAATTTAATCTTAATCTTTGGAATTAATTTTAATTACCTTCACTAATATTTTTAGTAAAAAAAAGTTCATCTTACTAAAAATTATAAATTATTTTGATTCCAAATATGGAATCCATTTTTAAAAATTCCAATAATTAAATTGTTGGAGATTAATTTAAATTCAATCCTACAGACGGGACAATAAAGTAGATTTTTAAAGTAAAAATATTCAAAGGTTTACCTGGTTTTTATAACCAATTTCAATGTAATATTGATTCAAATGAACTCAATTGGATAAATTGATAAAAAAAAATTATTTAATTAAAATTTAAAATAAATTATAAGAATATAATTTAACCTTATAAATAAATTATATGAAAAGCAGTTTTCAGTTAAATTTCAGTATTTTTCACTATTCATTAAAAAATGAATTTTCATAGAAAAATACCAATAATTTACGCTAACCTATTGTTTTTTTATTTAAAAAATGAAGTTTATTTATTAATATTAATTTTAAAAGAGTTCAAAATTTATATTTAAAACATGTTATCTATCACAAGGCGGTAAAAGTGCCTTAATAAAAATATTGGTTTTTATATGTAAAATTTGGTTTGTTCTTGTCTTATTCCTATATAATTTATTGGATGAATAAAATAATATTTTATGGAATATAATATATATATATATATATATGAAATTAATATTAATCACTAATTTTAATTAATTTAATTTATTATGATAAAATAGCTTTGTGAGCATAAAAATAGTTTTCTGTAAAAATATCCCCTTTACATTCAATTGGTTTATTGTAACTAATGAATTAATTTTTTATTTGCGTAATACAAGGGTTTTCATAAGTTATTTAATAATATTAATAAAATCTAACTTAAGGGCTAGGTTATGTCTTAAAATATTACATAATAATATTTTAATAATATATTGTTGTTTGGTAAAACTCAGTCTTGCATGTTACACATGTCGTTGAGGAAGGTCGGTCTTGGATGTGACTTAAGATAACTTCAATGTTCCTTATAAATAAAGATAAAATTTATATTGAATATAGTGCATGATTAAATTTTTTTTATGTGAGCCAAACTTAGGTCTTTAATGTAAAAAATGATATATTTCATGTTATGGGAAATGCAAAAATATCAAAGAGATTAAATTAATTCTAAAAACAATTCACCAAATCTCTGGGTGTTCTATTCTACCACTATTAAAATGAATTTTCCTCTTGAAACTAGTATAAGATATCAAACATTTAATACTTGAAATTTCCATTCATTTAAAACTACATCTTAAAAGTGATTATTGAAATATCCTTTAGAAGAAGGAATGTTTTAAACATGACAGTTTCAAACTACATTAATATAATTTCCCTAATATATATGTTGTGCATCCATGAAGTATGTTTAATCACTAGATTGAATTATAACCAAGGTTCTCAATACAAACTCAATATATAAATACTTCATTTGATGTTTAAATTAAACTTTCCATAACTGGTTATCCTTATAACCCTTCCAAAAGTTTAAAATCTAAATATTTTCAAATAAATTCATAAAATCATCTTAAAATTGATCCATCATATATCAAAATGTATCTCTTTTTGTCACATTCCAATCATGTGAATACCCTCATCATATATTCTGTTAAAACATAGAAATAACCTGAATTTCCAAAAATACTTTTAGAAAACATTCATGCTTCCTTATTTAAAAGGATAATAGATATATTAATTAAATAAAATATGTTTCAAAATTAATCTACGATGACATAGACAACTTTTTCATCAAATCAATAACCAGATCTAGGGTAATAAGTGCTTTAAAATTTACTTTATCCAAATCAATCATCTCTTTATTAAAGAGAAACACAATTTTCTCAATATCGTGATCACATTATGGGTTACCTTACCTTAATAAAAACATAAATTTTCTAACTATTAATCACCATTAAAAATATCCTTTTCAATCCTTAATGAATCTTTATACTAAATATACTTATATATTTCATGATTTATATTACATAATGTTTGAATTCCAAAACAGAAGTACTTCATTCATCCAACTTGATTCTTAAACCTTTAATTAGGACTGATCTACTTATTCCTTAATACATATTTCCTATAATATGATATATAAATCATTTTTAAGGTTCCTCATCCTCTATATAATCATTATTCTTACAATTAATGTGAAAAATATTGGAAGAACATCACATTCCTTTTAAATATCATTTGCAGCCTCATTATCTTAAGAATTATAACCAATACTCCAGCCACATTCATAATTATCTTTATGATATTTACACTTTGGAAATCAATTTTCACAATTACCACACTTTCTAAATATAAAAAATTCAATGTCAACAATTTTCCTTCTAGTTCTCCCCATTAACTAAAACTAGAAAGCAGAGGGTGAGAAATAGATGTCATAGATGAAAATTATATAATCATGAAACATTACTTACAGTATGTATAAATCATTAAAACTACCTTTTAATAAATGAAACATTAGTTTTATACTAGGTTATTCATAGTAATATTCTATTTAAATTATTCATTTTGGGTTGTAAATTAAATGTGAATTTCCATAGAAGATACCCTGGGATTGACAAACATGGTTTATAGCAAGGATTTTTGTCTTGTACCAGATTACCTAGAGTCATGTTCAGAACATCTTGTTAGATTTTTTACCCATAGGTACATATGAGTCAGATCCATATCCATTTGTATTATCGTGATAGGGAATTATTTTTAGGAAACCACTCACCCTATTATTTACCATAATTCCAGGACATTTCCTTATACTTTTCCTTATCCATGTACCTATCTTTAGACATGTTCATAGAGTTGTCATGATGTTTTTCTCATCCTAGTTTCCAATGGAAAACTAAACCATTTCTCAGATACCAACTATAATGAAGTAGTCTTAACATACATTTAAATTACATAACTTTTTCAGAATACTTAAGACATTATAAAAACATATTCCCCAACACCGTATGAGTTTAGTGCTTTTGGAAACTTGGAACAAAAATCCTCTAACTCAGTTAATTATCTTCAATATTTTACACAAAGATCTCCCCCATAGTATTTATACATAAAAACCTTTCTTCACAACTCGAGGAAGGTAATACTAAGAAATGGGTGAGCTCAAATGCTCATTTAGGGTAAAAAAATGAAATGCGTTTGTATTTTATAAACCAAAGGTATGCGAACATGATCATGATCATTATAATATCATACCATGCATATCAAAAATAATAAAAATTAATCATGGAATAAGTATTTTTATTTTATAAGACATGAATCATAAAAAACGAATATGATCCATGAAATAATAATATAATAATATTGGGATTATGGAAGACACATAATAATATAAAACCTATGTCAAGGATACCTAAAAAGACATTTGTAACATGATAGGCTTGGGTTAATCACTCGTGTACCTACTTTTGGCTTAGGATTCCCTCCTATGAACCCTCTTATTTTGTGCATGAGATGTCCTCCCATGTACCCTCTTATATTGGGATTGGTACTTCCTCCTTTTTACCCTCTGGTTTTGGTTTTGAGATTCCTTTATATGTACCCTTTGAGCTCATAAAACATTTATCATTACCCAATTCATTGGAGGGAAATATATCTCCTACACATTTGATAATGAAATCAAACAAATATGTGCCACAAAATCATAAAAAAATCATATCAAAACCCATGAAATGAAATGGGTTTCATAAACATAAAATAATAACTTAACCTATGTAAAAAAGGAAATATGTTTCATAATCATTTTATCAAATCATAAACCGTGAAAAAAAGTAGTTTCATAGATATAAAACCCATGAAAGAGAAAAATTCATTAACATTATGCCTTAAAACATAAACCATTCATAGAAAGAATATGAATGGATACATTGAATCATTTCCCCATAAAGTAATGAGTAACACCGACAAATGTTACCTTATATGGTAAATAATTTAGAAATATATTTTAAAAACACTTCGTAAGGAAATTATCCCTTGTCCACTAAAAAATGATTCTTAAAATGTAAAACCTTTTGAAAACACTATTTATAAATATAAAATTTAAAAATTATAAAATAATCATCAAAATAATTTGAAATAATTTTCCATATAAAAAATTATAGATGATCTTTCAAACCATTTAAAGATAGTTTTTCATTGAAATCTTATAAAAGAAACATGAAATCCTTTTGAAAACAACTTTTACTAAAAAATACTTTGAAAACATAAAATGAAATCTTAAAAATGATTTGTAAACCATTTATTTTAGAATATATTTAAATAAAATTCATAAAAATTTATCTTTTAAACATGTATAGAAAGCTTTAAAGAAATGGCGGCGGGTAAATCCATATATATCATACAATGAAAAAATAACATCCCTTTTCACGTAAAAAGGATTGAAAAATGACTTGTTCATAAAGAGACAAGAAGATAAATTAGAAAATATTAGTAAAATACAAAAAAGGTGAAAAATAATATTAATGATCATTTATGATTCATAGAATATTCTTGGAATCCATTTTTGAAAGAATGGTTTTGAAGGAACATAGATTTCAGATCGAAGAGAGGGAGATATAATCATATTTTCTTGAAAACAATTCTTAATTATCTTTGGTATAAAATATTGTAAAATGGTAATAATTCATTAATACATCAAGACTAACCAGAGGAGAATAAAATTAATGACTATTCTTTAATTATAGATCATAATATTTCATTAATGAAAGCGTGATCATAAACAATCTCGATAAACGGTGAGATTATTTCAATAAAATCTTACCACATAGTTACATTGAATCATACTCCCCATGTAGAAAAATGAAATTAAAAGAGCCTAAAATACAATGAAAATAATTATTTTCCACATATAAAATTTATAAGGCATTTTAGAGACCTCATGTAAAAATATAGGTGTATTACATGGTATGTGTCTCAAAGAAGGAAAATTGAGACCAAATTACATTACCGATTTAGTAACTTTTGAAACTTAAACCCCATGATAGAAAGATCATAAAATGGTTGTTCAAATACCCATATATTTAATTATAAGGGACGTATAATATATTCATGGGTAGTATATACACCATAAAAAATAAGTGAGCGGTGAATAAGGCATGCACCTTATAGAAATAAAGTGTGAGATGAAATTCCATTACCTTGAATACAACTTGTATCGAATGTCTTTATATTAATGAATAATAAACATATTTTAATTAATTACATGATTTATAATATTTTTCATTTTTATTATTAACTTAAATTCACTTATTACCATGTTGTATACAACTACTTAGACAATTAAGTTTTAGTAGTGTGTTTTGACCGAATTCGGTCACATGTTAAAAACTACTTTTGTTGGTCGACTATGGTCAAAGGATTAATTATATAAACATATGATAAATAAAAAAAATGAAATAATTATCATATTTATACATTAATTATTATTTTAAATCAAATTTTTTAATATGATTATGAAAAATGAATCAACATTACAATCATTGAGATTGTAGGTTTTGCGTACGCATGAGTAACGTTCCCATATATCAATGATTGGTAGGTTATATTAATCTTTATAGAATGATAATTATACCACATATACCATATTATTTTATCATATATACTTATATATATGATTATTATTATTTAAAAGGGATCACGTCATGTTGAGGAGGTGGTAGTCTATATGTCCACTAACAAATGTTATCACTTTATAAGTGTGTGAATGTTAAATAAAGAAAATGGTATGTAATATATTTATATAAAGTTAATTATGTTAGGAATATAATATAGAGGATTTTTTGTCACATATTTTTAATTAAAACCATCATTTATACATTTCATGTAGTGTGTGAATGAATCACATTGTTTTGAGGGGGCGGTAGTTCACATTTCTAAAATGAAATTATCATATATACACAATATGTAATGTATAAAGATACGTGTTGTAAAAACATTAAATAAGATTAAAAACATTATAAATATCATAAATATTATATAAAATCAAATTTTCCATCATAATGTTCACCGTGAGAAGCAGTAATGGAAAAATGAACAATCATCATTTTGTGAGACAGTAGTTCGTCGTACACATAAACAATATGTTGGTTACCCATTAGATAGAAGTGTGTGTGTGTAGGTAGAATTGTTAGAGTAATAGAATATAAATATATTTAAGATACTAGTTTTTTTTAATAATAATATAATAAGGATAGTGGAAGGGATTCATAATGAAAATAATATAAAGGGTCTTTTGGGAGGATGTTACCTCTTCATTGGTTAACTCATTTTGGTTCTCACTAAAGAACTTCCTTGAATTTCATTATTGCCAAAGTGAGGATTCGATGAGTAAGGGTGGGATTTTGGGTTTCTATTTGGGAAGATTTTTCCCTAACATAAGTGGATTTAGATTTGTGTGGAAGTGGGAGGAGAGGAGGCCTCTTCTAGTGGAGGATGAGTGACACTCTTTTAATATTTTGGAAAAGGGAAACCCCACCCATGTTTTTTTATTCAAATTGGATCCAATAATGATCCAAATTGGATAAAATAGTGTATATAGTGGAAATATGACAATAAAGTTTCTTTTGTACATGTTTATAGGTCATATTAGGCCTTATGTTTTTTGTTTAGTCCCTTGCTAATTTTAATTTAGTCTTAATCATTGTAATTAATTTTAATTACCTTCACTATTCTTTTTGGTCAAAAACAAAATTGATATTATTATAAATTCTAAATTATTTTGATTCAAAACAAGGAATCCATTTTTCAAATTTTTAATCAAATAGGTTGATTTTTTTTAAAATTTAATCCCACAAACGGGACTACAAAACATGTTTTTAAATTAAAAACGTTCAAAACATTTCTAGGTTTCTATAACCAATTCCAATGTGAATTTGATTCCAATGACATAAATTGGGTAAGTTGATATAAATTTTACCTAATAAAAATTTAATATAAATTAATAAATATAATTTATCCTTAAAAATTAATAAGATAAAAAGGATGTTTTGAGTTAAATTTCAGTATTTTTCACTATTCATTAAAAAAATGAAACTTCACATAAAAATACTAAAAATTCACCCTAACTTAATTTATATTTTTCAATTTCAAAAATGAAATTTATTTTAACATATATGTTTTTTAAAATTTCAAAAATATTTATTTAAAATAGTTTCTCCATCAAAAGGTAATAATGGTGCCTTAATAAAAATATAGGGTTTGATGTGTAAAATTTGGTTTGTTCTTATCGTATTCCTGTCGATTATATTGGATGAATTGAAAAAATATTTGATTTAATTTAATATAAATATATATATAATTAATATCACTCACTAATTATAATTAATTTAATTTATTTGAATAAAATAGCTTTCTGAGCATAAAAATAGTTTTCTGTATAAATATTCCCCTTACATTCAATTGGTTCATTATAACTAATGAATTCATTTTTTATTTGTGTAGAACATATTTTTTCCTAATTTAGTTAATAATATTCATAACTGTTAACTTAATGACTATGTTATGCATTGATATATTAAATAATAATATTTTATTAATATACCGCTGTTTGGTAAAACTCGGTCTTGCGTGTTATGCATGCCATCGAGGAAAGTCAGTCTTGTGTGTAACATATGCTATGCTCGGTGTTCCAAATAGAAAAAGATAAAATAAATATCGGGTATAGTTCATGATTAAATTTTTATTTTGTGAACCAAACTTAGTGCTCAATATAAAAAAATATATATTTAGTGTTGTATAAAATGAAAAAATATCAAAGAGATTAAATTTATTTGAAAAAAATCCCAAAATATGAGGTTGTTACAATTTTTAAGTATCAAACTTTTATTTTTAATGGGAAGTTTAAAATTTAAAGTATTAAATTTTTTTAATGATGGGATAATGTGACACCCCAATATTTTATGGTATGTAATCTGTTTGAAAGTTACGTTGCACGTAACACCGACTATAAACAAACCACAATATACTATTAATAATATTATTTGAAATAAAATTTTCTCCTAACCATTAAATAATTTGTTATGAATAGGACTAACAAACATATGAAAATATATTATTAAATTAATTGGTTTCAAATTAAATATACCTGAATGTAAAAATAAATTTAATATAAAGAAAATGTTTTTATAACAACTATTTAAACGTGCACTAGTGTGTCTTATACCAATAAAATAAAAAATCCTACTTTTTGGATTATATTAATTATATATATATATATATTAATCATAAAGTCTGACATTCATCATATGTTTTTTTCTTGACAATATATAATAAAAAATCCATTTTACACATAAAACTTGTATTTTTATAAACAAAACAATTTTACGAAATTTTGATGGTGCACTTATTATAAATATATTTTTTGATGCTATTATAAATTATATTTGAAATAAATAAACTCTTTCTTTGAAATAAGAATATATAAATTTACTATGGATTAATTTTTTGAATTTTTCTGATAAGTATCAAGCTTTGTGGAATTGTTATAAAATATTACATTTTAATTGTAAAAAGATATTTTATATAAATAATTTATAGTGTTAAATAATATTTTAAATTCATTTAAATTATTATTAGATCAAATTTTTATCATTTAATATAATATAAATCATTGTAATTAACTTAACATTGATTGTTTATATAAAAACATTTCAATCATTAGAACTTTTTCACTTTAAAACCCCCATTTTCTCATTATATCTACATGATTAATTATATATTAATTTTAGAAAATTATCTATTTTTAATTTTGGAAAATGTATTTCATATTTATAATTATAATGTCCACATTTAGTAAATGGTTCTCTTTAATTTTTGGGAAATATGAATAGTGGTTATTATTTTTTAAATTACCATGGGTAATGGTAAATCATGTAATTAATTGTAAAAATAATATTCTAAGTATTATAAAATTACCATAACACTTCTCATAATTTTAATAGATGATTTATTTCCAAACAAAGTCATCCTTGGGAAAATTATATGTCCTCTAAGAGCTACATGGATGACTTTAAGCCTTTTTTATTATTTTGTTATATGGAAAGTCCAATATGTCATGCGCATAATTTTAATAAGAATTAAATTTTTTTATTTATGGTCATTCAGAAGATATATTTGACTACGAGTAATAATTTTTAAGATAAAAGTTTTATCTTCATCATGTAAATTTATTTTTAATTTTATGAAAATAAATAACTACCTTAAAGGGTGACACAACAAGGATGAAATAATTGTCTAATTAATAGAAATATCACTTTAATAATATTAAAAATATAAAAATATATATAATTTGAGAAAATTAGTTTTAGAAAAAAATTATAGATGAACATGAAATATTTGGGATGTATTATAGGTTTTTTTGATGTTATATTATGTATTGATATTTTTTAAAAAAAATTAAGTAATTAATGGTATCAAAATTTATATTAATGATGTTTTAAAATAAATAAAAATTTATAAAATTATTTAAAATTCATATAAATATTAAATTTTATCCAACTAATTAGGATAATGATTAACATTTCATCCATGACTCATTTATGGTTGGTTTGACATTTTATAGTAACTATATTAAGCGTTAAATAATAAAAATCCAAGCTGTCATGGTAAGAGTTTAAGTGTTTAACTATTGGTAAATAAAAAATATTAGGGTATGAATGTGACCTAAAAATGTATCAAAATTATTGATTTAAAGTATTTAGATCCATCCACATCTTAGATTTGAAATAACACACTTTTGATCAAATTGGAATTTAAAATTAATTTATATTAATTTAATATTTTTAGAGTCTCCAAAAGTTCCCTTCACCTTAATTATAAACAGGAACCTCCCCTATCACTTATTAGCACCACTATGAGCCTTATAAATTGACCAAAAAAATTCCCATTTCTCCTCCCAACTTCTATCTATTTATTATAAAATCCATATTTTATGTATAAATCCAACAAAATATGTGCTTTGTGAAAATCAAAAGGAGATACCCCAAGAAGTGGAGGTTTTAGCGAGTATGACGAAAGTCAACACATAAGGTAAGAGACTTCATCTAAATATCATTTCATTGAGGCATAGTTTGATGTTATACACCCAATTTCTTTTATTAGGTGTATATACAACCCCTTTGACTTATCATGTCATTTATGTATTTATTAACAAGTTATTTAATGATGTGTCAAATGTTATTCTTTCATGGGGATTAAGATTTAAATGTTCATTGTGGCATGGGACATATTTAATGTTTAAAGATTTATTATAAAATCCTTTTTACCTTGTTGATATTTCTGATATTATTTTATATATTTACTTATATAAAAGTATTATAAATAATATTTTATGTATATTTTTAATTTCATTCAATAATGTTTAAAAATAAATATTTTTACGAGTTTTATAAAGAAGATTTTGGGAAATGCCAAAAGGAATGTTCTATTATAAATGTATATGATGACAACTACTTCCCCTCTATTGTGGACATTATTTTATTTTCATCTTCAATTTTAAGATTTTATGTTTCCCTAAATGAAAAATTTTCTTTATATTTTGTGTTTATTAGTATTTAAAATGGGTTTTTAATGAAAAGGGTGTTTTGGTATTGACATTGTCTAAAAAGGTTATTTTTATAGTAATTTTTATTTCATATGGGTTTGATAAGAGTTTTTAATCTTTAATTTTTTTTGATCTCATTTAATGTATTTTCTTCTATGTAATCATTCTTTGTTGAATCCGGTAGTTCATTGATTTTATCTCTTATGATACCATCTTCCATACTTTATTAAATGGTTTATGGTCAGTTTTAATAGGGAAGTATTGATATTCCATATGACTATTTATTGATTTTATAAGATATATTGATTCAGTTGTATTATTTATTCATGTGAGGAATTCATTGGACATGAATGAATGGGTGGGGATTGTGTATATAAAATTCATTGATGTATCAGTAGTCTCTGGAGATGAAATCAGTTGGTGGAAAACCCTTTGTGTTTGTTTTAAAGAAGTTTCAAATTTTTTGTAGGATAGATCTTGATAGAAATAGAATGTGTTTCAACCCATAGACTTAAAATATCATGAAGATAGATCTTAAAATTAATTATCTTGAGTACAGATCTTTATAGTACAGATGTCCAATAAGATATATTCATTAATCATTATTATTCCATGTGATTAATTGATTAGTTATAATATACATGGACATGATTTAAGCTCATGTGATTATTTATATGGGATTTCTTGATCATAATATATTATTCCCACAATTCTTATTCATTATTAATTCATGTAAAATTCCATTGTACTTTACCCTTACTGATCATTTGTGCTCACCCATTTATTATGTTTTATTTTCCTCATGATTTGAAGAAACCTATTATGAGTGATATTTAAGGTTAATCTAGGATATTAAAGGAGTTATCAAAGAAAATAATTTATGTATTTTATGTTTAAAATAATTATAATTTCAAACATGTATATACTTTAAAAAGATTACTGAACTATTCAGTCCTTTGGGATTCACTCTATTGTGTCTTTTGCCATTGTAATAAATTAAGGCATGAACTATGGAAACTGGGCTCGAGGTTTTTACATTTAGTAATAGATAAAGTCTTGTAGAAACCTTGGAAACTAGATTTAGGATTGGGGAATATGACCCTATTACTAAGTCTGAGGATAAGTTTAAGTATTGTATATCATCCTATAGATTTTTTAATACCACTTATAACCTTGGTTAAACCTATGGACTCATAAGTTGAGAATAATATGTCATGATTTAGACATCCTATAAAGGATTCTTCATTACTATATCATTATGATTAGTGTTTATCATGTTGTTCTTTAGATTTTGGTAAATTATTATAATTAATAAGGTTATAAAAGTAATGCTTATACTATTGATTATGAAGAGAATATAAAAGATAAATAAAAGGAATAAGGTATTAAGTATTAAGATGGTGAACTGTAGTTAATGGTTTAATAATGAAGTGTAATTGTTAAAGTTCTTGTGTATATGGATTGAAGAATTATTTCATCAATGGTGCTCAGGTTATAAGAAACATGTGATATATAAGGATTATACTACATAACCACTTATTTAAGGATTTGGAAGCATGAACATTTTCATTAAGTTTTTTAATGTGATCATATATTTGGTATGTGACAATAAGAGATACATTGCCTTGTTTGGGGAATCTAATGTTAAGATTGATTTTGGAAATTTAGAGGCATTTTTGGACTTCTAATTTTGTTAGAAGTGTTTTTGAAAAGTCTTAAGGTCGGAATGGATTATGTTGAACTTTGGATATTATTGTTTTATGTTAAAGTATGATATATTAAATACTATGTGATAAAAAGTTAGTTTTATATAAATATTTTGAGGTGTAAGGAATTAATTGTAGATCTTATGATTAATTAATGTGCTTATGGTATAAAAAATCCTACTTGAATATCTTTACCTAGTGTAAGAGATGTAGTAAAAATGGATCAAATCACAATCAAATGATAATTTTATACTTACAACATCAAAATAAATCAAGTATGTTTATTTTCTCATGTTATTATCTAGATAGTAAAATAATACCTAAACTCTAGGAAAGTAATTTTGAATGAAAAATGATAATCATTAAAAAAAATTACCAAGAAATCTATGGCCTCTTTAACCCATCACAAAAATTATAGTTTTTTATGATAAATTATTTGATGACCATATTCTATATCACTCTCTAGTGTAATATGATAGTTTGATTTATCTTCCATGTCCTATTTTTATATTTTCACTAATGATCTACAATTTGAAGGAATAACTGTTTGGATACCTTCACATTTTTCATTCCCTCTTTATAAGAGGATTTTTTATTAACACTATTTCCGATATGCATTCCCATAAATGAATTTTCAAGTACCAACAATTGATTTTTGAAGTGAAATTTCAAATTTCAAGGATACAATTTTTTGATGTAGGGTATAATGTAAAACCCCGAAATTTTTGGTATGAAATCTCTTCGATAGCTTACATTGCATGGAACAATGAGCTTAAATGAACCACGAAATACTATTAATATTACAATTTAAAATGAAATTATCTCCTAGATGCCAATCTGGTGGCGATGAATATTATTAAATAACTTATGAAAACATATTATTGAATTCATTGGTTTCAAATTAATTATAAATTAATATCAAAATATATTTAATATAAAGAAAATGTTTTTATAAAAACTATTTAAATGAGAAAATGTATGATTTAAACTAATAAAATAACCAAATCCCACTTTTTTGCATTATATTAATGATATATATATATAATATTAAATATATCATCCAACTTTTATCATATGTGTTTTTAAGAAAAGATATAAAAAAATCTAATTTTATGCATAAAAGATATACTTTTATAAAAAGATAGGTTTACCGTATTTTGATGGAGCACTTATTTTAAATATAATTTTTAAAAATTTAATAAATTATATTATAAAATATAAACATATTATTTTAATTCAGAATATATAAATGTACTTTTGTTTAAATTTTAGTATTTTTCTGATATTTTTTTATTCTTAGATGAATAGTGATGAAATATTGCATTTTAACTGAAAATATATTATTTTCTAAATAATTTATAGTTTTATATTATATTTATAATTTGTTTTAAATTATCATTATATGAAATTTTTTATCATTTAATCTAATTTAGGTCATTAGAATCAATTTCACAATGAATTTTGATATAAAAATATTTCAATCTTTTGAACATTTTCACATTAAAAACCTATTATCTCATTCAGTCAACCTGATTCATTTTAATTAATTTTATCCTATTATGTGTTTTGAATTATGAAAAGATGATTCCATATTTTGAATCAAAATGTTCGTAATTATTAAATATGTCCCTTTTATTTCTGGGAAATATTAATAGTTTCTATTATTTTTTTATTTACCATAGCTAATGGTAAATCAGGTAATTAAGGGTAAAAATAATATTACAAGTATTATTGAATTACCATAACACATTTCATAATTTTAATGGATGATTTATTTTCATCCAAAATCATTCTTTGGTTGATTTTATATCCCATTGGAGCAACATTTATGACTTTAATCCAATTTTAGTATTTTATTCTTTCGAAAGTCCAATATGAAAAACTCATGCTTTTAATAAATATTATATTTTTAATATGTGGTTATTTAGAAGATATCTTCAACTATAAATATTAATTTTAAAGATAAAATTTTTATATTCATCATTGAAATTTATTTTTAATTTATTAAAAATAAATAATTATATTAATGGCTTATACAATGATGATGTAATAGTTGTTTAATTAATAGATATATCAAAACAATGATAAAAAAATTATTAAAATTAATATAATTTGAAATAATTAGTTTCATAAAAAAACTTTTTAAATGAACTAGACATATTAGGAATATATTAAATGATTTTTGGAAGCTATCTTGAGTATTCATATTTTTCTTAAAAGTTAAGTAATGAATAGTGTCAAAATTTACATTAATGATGTTTTAAAATAAATTATGTTTTATAAAATTATTTAAAATTCATAAAAATATAAAATTTGTCCAAAATATTAGGATAATGATGGAAATGTCATCAATGACTCATTTATTGTTTGTTTGGAATTTTATAGTAAATATATTAACCCTTAAACAGTAAAAAAGCCAAATTGTCATGGTAAGAGTTGAAGGGTTTAACTGAGGATTAAATACAAAAGATAAGGGCCTAAACTAGTATAAAAATTATGTTTAGAAATAATTTAGACCCCTAATTATCATATCATGGAAATAAATCACTTTGGATCCATTTGGAATATAAAATTAATTTATATTAATTTAATATTTAGAGAGTATCTAAAAGTGCCCCTCACCACAATTATAAAAGGGTACCTCCTCCCTCAATTGTTCCAATAACTTTTAGCCTTATAAATCAACCAAAACCTACCTATTTCTCCTACCAACTTCCCTACCATCATCCTAGAAGCCTTACTTTGGGCATAAATCCAACGAAAGAAGTCCTTTTGTGAAAATCAAAAAGAGACACCCAAAGAAGAGGAGGTATTAGCGAGTATGATGGGATCCTAGACACAAGGTAAGGGGCTTTGTCTCAATCTTTTTTAATTGAGTCATAGTTTGATTTTATAGACAAAAATTCTTTTATGAAGTGTATATATAGCCCCTTTACCTTATCATGTCAATAATTTATTTATTATCATGATATTTAATGTTCTGTTAAAAGTTATTCTTGAGGACAGATATTGATACTATCGACGTCCAATATTATAAATTCTGTCATTATTATTATTTAATGTCATTAATGTATTTGTTATAATAACCATGGCCATGTCTTAATCCCATCTTATAATTTATATTTAATTATTCTATCATATTTTTATTATTTCAACATTTATTATTCATTGCTAATTCAAGTTAACTTCTGTTGTACTTTAGCCTTAATGAGAATTTGAGGTCACCCCATTATAATGTTTTATTTTCACGATGATTTCAAGAAGTATATTATTACTGATATTTAGGGTTAATCTAGTTTAATAATATATTTCTAAAAGAAAATAATTTTTGAATTTTATTTTGAAAATGTTATTTGAATTTAAAATATGCATCTACTTTACCAAGACAACTAAACTTTTTGGTCCATTAGGATGTGATCCATTGTATCTTATAGAAATATAATGAATTAAGGCAGGAACCATGGGAAAATGGGTTCGAGGTTGTTACAAAATATACATTTCACATTTAAAAAAAAGTTTTTCGAAAAAAAATCTTCTATTTTCAAATTATTTTTATTTTCATTTCAAATTTATTGATAATAAATGAATTAATATTTTAAATATGCAGGCAAAAAAATTTCAGAATTTAGTTAGACCTATTAATAATATCTAATCCAATATCTTGGTGATAACATATAATAACAACATTAAAATAGTATATCATGGTTTGTTTAGACTTTCTTTTTCATATAATTCATGCTATCGAAGAAATAAATTTATTCAAAAAAATTATTTCCTAAAATATCGTGGTGTTACATGGAAGGTAATATTTCATAAGATAGATTTCAAATGATGTGTTGGAGATTCCAAATTGGAACATGAGAAGCCAAAACACTATGGTATATTTGTTCCAATGATTTAAAGGTTTCAAATTTTTGAGTAATGCAGTGGAAAATATAGAAACAAAAGAGTAAGAAGAATAAATTCAATATCATAATATTCTTATGTCTGTGGAAGTTAAAGAATTATAAGATGTTGGATCAATAAGTTATTTCTCATAAAATTTATCCAAATTAAATGTTATTGTGAAGATGTTGATCTATAATTTAGTATTCAAAAATCATTAATTAGATGTCATGAATCTATTAGAGATTTTTAAAATCCATGAATATTGTTGATGGAAAAAAATTCAAGATATTTGATGAAGTTAGAATCTAATATACCTAGAGGCATTAATGTTGATTTACCAAGTATTGAGATATGCCTAAGATTTATAATTTGGAGAGCATTTTCCATGTGTTTGTTGGTATAAAACTTTCTATATAAAGGGGGACATAATTCGAGGACTTGTGGTGATGAATTGATATAATATCATAAAAAGATAAGCTAACGTACAAGTTTTGAATATTTTTATGGTTAATGAATTTAAGGACCCCAACATTATGTTTTGAATCATTATGGAAAGGATTAGTGAATTTATAGAACTAGTATTTACCAAGGGAGACTAACCTTTAGTGGAATCATTTATAATTTATGAACATTGATGTATATGAAGAAGAAAAAGTTACAAAAATAGAGTTCTCAGAAGATATAGTACAAGGATTAAGTTAATTATATACTTGTAGTAGAAGAACTAAGTGAAATAAGAAGATCTATAGGAACCTATGTGGTTTTTTGAGGTTGAATTTTTTTCCATTTGATATGAAGATGAAAAGTCAATGGGTTTTAATATGACAATTTCACAGTGGTGGTTAATGTTCAAAACATGTACCTAATCTTATTATGATAATGATCATTTTTTACACCAATTGAATTAATGAACTGTGGAGTCCAAATAAAGTGGAGTTTATAGTGACCATGTATATTTTTAGAATTTTTTTTAAGTATTTTTATTTTTATTTTGATAACATTTTTATAAGTAGTTGAAAAAAACTGGCCTTCCAACCATAGAATTAGGGATCTAGGTACACCATTACTTAGCTGGGGACTAGAATGAACTTTAGTAGCTGAATTTCATGGATATGCCAAATCACATTAATGGTTAACCTAAAGTGAGACACAAGGGGAGAAGAAGTAAGCCACCACATGGTGCAGGACAATGGCAGACAAAAGTGTTAGTACATGGTAGTGCCAGCGAGTAGTGGGAGCAGACAGTAACAAATTTGGAATGGTCATTCGAGTGTCTTCTATTATAAGGTAGTTCCCAAATAATTATATTTTTGATGTGGTATAGGAATTTTGTGGGTACAGTAGCCCCACCTTTAATGATATTCTTAAAACCATGATCATTATATCAGTTATATCTAAGTTGTAGGATTAACCTTGTTGTGTCACCACCTACGTCAAGCTCACCCATGGATTTCAATGCATCATGATCTATATACAGTGACCTTTGATGGATCAAGTCATGTTTCTAAGAATAATTTGAGTGTTTTGATGAATTTTATATGATTTATATGTCATAAAACATTTTTTATATGATTTAACAAGTAACAAACCGAAGAAATATATTTTAGAACTTATTTTTTTATGATGTTAGTGATTTGTGGTGTCATGAATATGGGGTGGTGTGCTTGAAGTTAGGAGACAATTATCACCTATAAATATTATATGCACTGAGGCCTAGATTGATCTATTGATCTTGATAGGTTCTCATTTTTAGAGAAATAGATCCATCATGAACATCTAGTTCACGAAGGGGAGTACCATGCATTCTCTATTTATGTGAAGAAGAAGAAGAAATTTTTTTTTTCATACTTTATGAGCATATAACACTAGTTTTTCTTCTCAAATAAACTTATTTCCACGAATTCTATTTGGATATTGTTTTACATATCTCCTTGATTTTCTTAACATGAGAAAACATGAGATAGTGTCACCTACACTATGTCTCGTGAAGAATAAGTAGAAGAACAGTGATAAATAATTTTTCGCACAATGATGTCTCTCATACATTTGGGTTTTCATGAAGGAAGTTTCAGAAGGTTGTGTATAGTGTTACATGAAGAGGAAAGTAAGAAATACATGCATGCTTCCATTCATATAAACATATTGAGAAATAAATAGTGGATAGTGTGTGTGTGATATATACTGTTCACATGAAATAAAAGAATAATTTTTGAGGAAGTGTACAGTTTAAAAGAATGGGAAGTAGTGTATGTGTGTGTTTGTGTATTATACAACATTTTCATGGACATGAAATAACACTTGAAATTGTGAGAATCTTGTTTAATTATATTATTGAAAAGGTAGGAATATCATGCATTGTATTACATACATTAATGAAGTTTTCATAATTTCACATGAAATATACAATTCCAAGTCATTGTGTAGTGAGTTGATATTGAAGCCGAGACATAATTCCCATCAGTGTTTCAGAAACAATTCATATAGGATTATTCAGTAATTAGTGAGGTTAGGTATTTAACATAGTAAATAATATTCTCCCCAATAATGTTTCATTATGGCTGCTGACCATCTACAATTGATCAATTTTATTTTATAAATACAAACATCAGTAATAAGGTTTTTAAATTGTATATGGGCCAATGTGATACAGTGATCTCATGGAGGATGATCAAGAGATCATCCTATCATTGGATAATATCTTATGTGGCTTAATATTTTGTATATATTCAATGTGATTTTAAAGTAGAAGCTCCTATAGTGGGTCTTTGGATCAAATAGTTAGGATGCTAATAACATTGTGGAATTTAGTATAAAGAAACTTATATGGGATGAAAGAGCCACTTGTGTAGGTGGGATATTGTAAGCACTTGTGGGACTCTAGTTTGGACCATTTTAGGATATAGTGTTAATGTGAATGAGAAATTGCTTAGTTATAAGCATATACCAAACCTTGTAAAAATATAGTCTGTTGTGTTTCATTTATGTTATTCATTTCATACATGGTCAACTCATCCTAAAAGGTGATTAAGGTTTTAAGGGGGTTAAATAATGGATAAGAATTCAGTAAAAACAATTCACACATGATTCACCCCTCCCACTCTCAGTGTGACATCACGGTCCATTGTACACTTCAATTGGTATCAGAGGAAAGGCCACCTTTGATTGGATTTACGATACTTGTCTAGTTGTTTCTATCATAAGTATATGAAGTGTAGATTCATGTTTGAATATATAACAACCTGATATTTTATGATATTTATTATTTTAATGTATTTTATGACTTTTTTTGTATACTACACCAAGATTAGCTTGCGCTATACACAACACTGTATTAGCATGCATTATACACAACACTATTCTTGGCTTGTGTTGTAAACAATCTCAAGTTCCTCTGATAAAATTAATTTCACGAAACACTAAGTATAGATTTTATTCAATGTATAAATAAACTAAGTTTGGATTAAGTTATAATCAACACCAAATGAATCTTTTACTACACGCAACACTGATATAGATTTCATTACACATAAGAGCGACCTTCCTTGATAGCTTGCGTTGTACGCAATACCAAGTTTCAAAAAGCAAAGATATATTATTAAAATATTATATAACTAGCCGTTATGAATTGTATTAACCACATTTTTATTTTTACATAACTTTATCATTCATCTTACACTTATTCTAGAACATGATATGAGAAAAAAATTAATTTTTCGGATAAAAAAAGTATTTTTCAAAAGATGCAGTTTTACCACATTTTGATGGAGAAACCATTATAAATACCGTTTTGAAACGTTTATAAGTTAAATTTTACAAAATAAAATTCTTATTTGGAAGAGGGATAGAAAAATTTACTTTTGTTGAACTTTTGGTATTTTTTCTATAAATTTACAATTTTTATGAGTAGTGAAAAATACTACATTTTAACTTGAATCTGTATTTTTATCTAATTTATTTATATAGTTATATTATCCTTTTTTTGGTGTTAAAGAATATTTGGATTATATTTTTAAAATTTAATCAAATTATGTTCATTGGAAGTAATTTCACTTTTAAATTGGACGTAAACACATGTCAATCTTTCGATACTTATTACTTCTTAAAAACCCGCTTTTTGATTTTGAAAACATTAATTAATATTAAATTAATTATTGTAAATTCTGTGTTTTGAATTTGTAAAAATGGATTCCATATTTAGAATAATAAGGTTCAAATTGGGTAAATAGGTACCTTTTATTTTTAGAAATTATGAACCACAACTTCAGTAATTATTTTATTTACCATGGTTAAAAGGGTAAATCTAGTAAATAAGGGTAAACAAAGAATATTAAACTACCCTAACACATGTCCTAAACCTATTTCATGAGATATTTCCGACCATGGGCATTCTTGGTTCTGTTTTTGGACCCCATGGATTCACATGGATGTGAAAATGACATTTTATAATAATTAATTTAAAATATAGATAATTATAACCTAAACATATATATTTTACTAAATCCATTTTAATATAGGGTTATATAACTGATATATTTGTATATAGATAAAAATTAAAAAGATAAAAATATTTCATATATCATGGTATTTTATTTATATTTTTTAGACATTAGATAAATATATTTATAAATTTCACAATTATGATGTAGTAATTACCTCATTAAATAAATATTCAAATAAATGAATTTACAAATATTAAAATAATTTTAATTTAACATTTTTATTCCATCCACGAATTTTATGGATGAAATTGACATATTAGGGATGAGTTAATTCCTTTGGTTTTATGGAATAGGGTTGTTATAAAATTTTAAAAAAGTCAAGTATTAATAGTACCCAAAATTTGCATAATTCATATCTTAAAACATAAAATAGTTTATTAAATGATATTAAATTCAAAAAATAAAATAATTATAAAAATGGTTAATATAAGTCTAAATATGTCATAAATATTATTTTCCATATAAGAGGACACAAGGTTATGTTTCTATACCTATTATTACTATTATTTTATTGTGTTTAAGATGAAATTATTTTTATGAAGTCCATTTATCTTTTATAGATTATGTTATGATGGAATGATATTTAAGAAACCCATTTTATTTCATGGGTTATGCTATGATGAATGATTTATGTTTTTGTAGAACATGTAAGAATGATTTTATTATGAGATGGGTGAGACTTATATCTCCCTCCAATGCATTAGGTAAAGATTTATATATCATGATATAGACATGAATAGAATGGAAAGTAAATTCCATTCCATAATACAGGGTTGGAATGATATGTGAATCCAGTTCAGAAATACACGTCTGGAATGAAAAGTAAACCTAGTTTAGTAGTGGACTTTGTCCACTTTAATGGTCATGGCAGCAATGCCTTGGCTAATATGAAAATCATATTATGTACTCATTTATTTTCCACAATTCCATGTTTTATTAAAATAATATCGTATCATGGTTAATGTTTTTTTATGATCTATACCTTACGTACTTCTAATATTTATTTCATGACTCATGTTTTTTTATATTAAAATATTATGCTCATGTTTTCACATTGTTACGTTTATGTTTTGTTTGATGTTCTTAATGTTTACCCTTATTGAAAATTTTATCACACCATTTTCATGTTATCTTTTCCCTAATATATACATAAAGGTTTTTGTAATGACCCAAACTTTTGAATAATATTTGTTTCCTAAATTTGTGTTTTATTTCATTTTATACTCCACAAAACTATATCCTATAATTAATGAAGTGACATCATTGGCTTTCAACTGTTATATGACCATTGGTCTATATGACCATTGGAAACTAAACTCTTAACATTACAATTATTGTTTATAAATAGAAGTGATCTTGGTTTATTAATACTGAAAGAAGAGTCGATGGCCTCATCCAGTAGACTCTGGCCATACGAAGCCCATCTGTCAGATCTTGGGAAGGAGGTAACATCTCGTGGCTTTGATCTAGATCAAGCCCAAGCTAAACTTCAACATGTGAATCTTGAAAGGAATCTCCTAAGGGAGAAGTTCAAGCTGATAGAAATCACTACTCAGGTATTGTTGTCTGAGCCACCACAAGATTTTATCAGCATAGAACACCATACACTTAGGTCCTATGCAGGTGTTATAATGGGCTATGTAATGAGGCCTTAGATACCCAGGTTCAAAACCAGGTGGAGGAAAATTTCCGGGTTACTGTAGTAGTAACTATAGCAGTTACTGTAGCAGTACTGTAGAAATTACTATTTGGTACTGTAGCGGCCAGAACTATTCACCTGATTTGGGCCTTCTAACCACCGGTTTGGGACTACGGGTCTCAAGGGCCTTCGGGCCATCAAAGGCCTTCAGGACACAAGGCCTTCAGGCCACAAAGACCATGGTGTAGCCCAGTTCACACAGAACAAACCCCATAAGTGGATCAGAGCAACATGAGTAGCGGCCACCAGATGCAGAGCTAATCAGATTGGAAGAATGAGAGGGTATGGAAACCGCCATTGGGACCAGGAACCGTGTAGCTTTGTATGGGGAAATACTAGACGATCAGCAATGCAAGGTGGGGAGCTAGGTGATCATAGACGCAGAAGATGGGGAGGGGTCGTTCAAGTGGGCTGGGCCTACGGGTCATGTATTGGGCATGGTTTTCCTCTAGGCCTCCGGGTCATGTATTGCGAGTTAGTCAGGCCTTGTGCCTTGGGCCTATAGGTCATGTACTAGTTCTCCTTAAACCCTTAAAATGGGTATTATCCATATTAAAATAAAATAAAAGGCCTTCGGGCTATTCGGACGGACGATATTCTAAAATATTCATGTAATCTTTAAATAATTAATAAAGTGAAATTATTATCAAAAAATAGTCTTCTACATTTGTGATCAGAAAGAAATTTAGAGTCTAAGTCTAATAAGATCAATGTGATTTTTAGTGAATATTAAAGTATGAATAGTAACATAACCGTATGAATAGTAATTAATAGTAAATCAGCCAAAAAAATAGAAACTCCACCCATGAATGTATAAATACAATTTTGACATCGTCAAAACTGAAAAAAAAACGATCAAAGTATAAGTTTTGGTATTTTTGTAGGTCATAAATATTTTATTTACAATTTTATAATTAATTTTATAATTTAAAATAAAAGTTTAATTTCATAAAATGTAATTATAAATTTTTACTTTATAGTCTTATGCTAATATAATAATTTAATGGGACCTTGTTTAAATTTTAATGGTGTTAAAAAACAAGTTATTGTTTTAGTGTTGTTTTTTTAAATAATATTTTCTATAAAAATTAAATTAAAAATAATTATAAAATTCTTTTCATAAAATGGAGTTCATTTTTTAATTCGGAGCATCAATATTAGGTTAGGGTGAATTTATGATATTTTTATAAAATGTTTTGTTTTTCAGGGAATAGTGAAAATACAGTTTTATATTTCGGTGTGTTTAATGAAATCATTAATGATGTAGTAATGATGTAATAATTTTGGTCAACTTTTGAATATTAATATATTCTATGAGGAGTCCCAAGTGGCCAATACCATGGGAAATCCCATGGTTTTGCAAATACCACCGATGAGATGTCCCTTTGAAATTAATAAAATATTCCCTCACTTTTGCTATAAATACCAAGACATTCCCTCATTCCATTCATTCCAAAATATTCCTCAATGAATCTCTGGTCTTTTTATCTCCTAAGAAGTCCTCCCGAGGTTACCTCAAGACTCCCAAGGTCCCAACCATCAAGCTTTCGATGTTACTCTTCAAGGTAAGGGAACCTTTCACTCTCCTCTTTTAAGTCATGACTTTCTTTATGTTATTTCTTATAGTTTACATTTTATTATGTGGTGGTTTTTTCTTCTATATTACTACTATTTTCCATTTATTGTTCAATTTATTAGAGACCCTTTCCTCTCTCATCAACTAGTTTTCTGAATTTTTAAGAGATGTCGTTAGGCTGCCGAATTTGGGTAAAAGAAATCACATCTTCTCTTTACATTCATGTTTCCTTTTTTATGTGGCATGTCATTCAAACATCCATACCATGATCTTATTTAAATTTTATTCTGTCCTTATACTATGTCATGAGTTATTTATGAGTGGGTTATGATTTTGTTTTCTCTTTTTAATGTTTTCTAAAACCATGTTATATAGCCGTTATGCTGTAGAAATTTCTTCTCGAAATCTCTCTCATTTTCTCAAGAAATTATCTCATTTTATTAATGTGAATACCCAAATATATTTTCATTTCTAGAGGTACTCATCAAGATATAATATTGATCTATCTGATTTTATAATTTACATACAAGAAACCCTTTTTCTTCTTCCAAGGTTTATAAAAGACATAACGATCATGGTTTTAAGCACTTTTAAAACGTCACGATTTTGAAGTGAAACCCATTACTTTTACTCTCTATGGGTTATTTATGAAATTTTTTATTGTAATCTTTGTATATCACATGAAAATAAATACATATTAAGGGTACACCCTGATATCACTCTATTTAATAGGGTAAATAATTTAATCTCTAGAGATGACAAGTTTCACGCTACCTTGGTAATTATCCTTGGTAATTTTTATGACACCTTGGGGATGAACCTGGGTGATATGTTCATGAATGTCTAAATTAAATTTTTTAGCCAGATATTCATGTTATGGTTCAAGTTATTCTCATTTTGAAAAAACTCTACTTCCATTTCTCATGTCTTTATGTTTTTCATCAAGTTCATATTGATATCACAAGTAAACTGGTTCCCATGCTTTCCTTACTGGGATTTTTGGTCATCATTTCCTTTTATGCATGTCTACTGGTTATAAGATGTAGTAGATGTTATTGGATGAATTTTTCAAGAGGCTTTTCAAGGGAATTTAAAATAGTTTTTTATGTTTTCATGTATTTTGTTCCTAATTTCCAAGTCACTAGACTTTAAAGGTCCATTTTTTTGTAAAATGTAATGAAAAGTTATGTTAAAAAGGAGGGATGCCATAGTTGGTATCAAAGGGTTGTTTAGTTATTTATGGAAATTAGGCTATGAAAACATTAGGAAGAAACCTATAGAAATTTTTAAATATAGGAATACTTCCTGGTATTTTTTTGAGTATTGAGTAAGTGGTTTATCAAGATAATACATGACTTTCTGGATACGAACAAGTAGAGGCGGCTCTGGCCCAGATGTACCTAGGAGTGAAAACTCAGACAAGGAGTTTCGAGCAAGACCTAGGGTGTCTTGGTGTACAACAACAGGCCTTGTTTCACTCTTGGTTATGACCCTCCAGGGAGATATGTTTGGTTAATCATAATCTTTTTATTAATTATTATAAAGGATTTATAGAGAAAATCAATTTTTTAAAGCATGATGTTTTAGGACATAAAATCCTTTATAGTTAAAAGATTCTGAAATGAAATACTATTCTCACTAATGTTTTATTATTTTATAAAATGGTGGGCAATAGGAGGAGCCATGAAAATGGTGACCACAATGGACCATGTGCTGATGACCCTCGGATGGAAGCCGGAATGGAAACATTGAAGCGAATGATGAACCAACTAACTCAAGTTAGGTGAAATAACATGAATTAAAATGAGATACCTATCTCACCATGAAGGGAAAAACATTAGATTGAGTCATTTATGCGTCAATGACCACAAACCTTCAATGGATCTACTAACCCATTGATTTCTGAATAGTGGATCAGCACTATCGAGAAGATCTTTTCTGTGCTCCGCTGTTAAGAAAAGATAAGGTCACCCTAGCTGTCTATCGCTTAGAGGGATAAGTTGATCAGTGGTGGGAACTGATTAAAAATATGAGGTCAATAGTGGAGGTTGAAGCTATTGAGTGGGAAAAGTTCAGTGGGATATTCTTCAGTAAATATTTCCTTCATTCCATGAGAACTAGAATGGAGAAAGAGTTTCTCGAGTTGAATTTGAAGGAGAATAAATCAGTGGGAAGCTATGAGATGAACTTCACCAGACTTTCCTGTTATACCTCATGATTTGTCATGGATCCTAGTGGTAAGTTTGATAGATTATATAGTGGACTAATACCTCATTTTTGAAGAATCTATCCAATCGAGACTGTGAAAGCCATGAGGAGATCTCGCAGAGTGCGGTGAAAGTCAAACTAGAGTTTGGAA
Organism: Viscum album; assembly: GCA_963277665.1. Lineage (NCBI taxonomy): Eukaryota > Viridiplantae > Streptophyta > Magnoliopsida > Santalales > Viscaceae > Viscum > Viscum album. The sequence continues at coordinate 377,659,539 of OY728119.1, forward strand.
AGACACAATGGTCTCATAAATCCAATGAAAGGAAGTTATCGATGGATCCAAGCTTAGGGAGGATCTTAGACCATGGAAGAGGAGGAAAGCATGTAAAACATCCCACGTGTAATAGATGTGGGAAGAAGTATTCGGGGAACTTCCTTCTTAAGAGTGGGAAGTGCTAAAACTGTGAAAGAGATGTCTATATAATAGGGAATTTTCATAGTGAGGTGAAACCACAACTTCCCAACACTAATGAAAATGGGATAATGAGGAAAGAACTACCCGATTTCCAATGCTATAAGTGTGTAAAACTTGGGTAATTTATAAATCACTATCCAAATATGAGGGTAGTGGAGGGGAATCTCCATCAGCCTTAGCAACGGCCAAGGGAACAAGGTCGTACTTTTACAAGGCATTACAAAAAAATTTTGTTTTAGAGTTGTTTTTTTAAATAATGATTTTATTAAAAAATTAAATTAAAATTATTTTGAAAATTATTTTCATAAAATGGAGTCCATTTTTTAATTCAGATAATCAATATTAGGTTAGGGTAAATTTATGATATTTTTATAAAATGTTTTGTTTTTCAGTGAATAGTGAAAATACAGTTTTGAGTTTTGGTGTGTTTAATGACATCATTAATGGTGTAATAATGATATAGTAATTTTGGTCGACTTGTGAGTATTAATATATGATATTATGTTTCTCAATTGTCCAATAACATAAGAAAATACCATGCATAAGCCCATGGTTTTTCAAATACCATCGATGAGGTGTCCCATGGAAATTAATAAAATATTCCCTCACTTTTGCTATAAATACCAAGCCATTCTCTCATTCCATTCATTCCAAAATCCTCATTAACTAATCTATGGTCTTTTACCTCCCAATAAGTCCTCCCAAGGTTCCTTAAAGCCCCCAAGGTCCCAAAGATCATGCTTTCAAAGTTACTTTTCAAGGTAAGGGAACCTTTTACTCTCCTCTTTTAAGTCATGACATCCTTTATGTTATGTATTCTGGTTTCCATATTATTATGTGGTGGTTTTTTCTTCTATATAAATACTAATTTCCATTTAATTTTATATTGATTATTTTCCATTTATTATTTCATCAACTTGTTTTCTGAATTTTTAGGAGACGTCGTTAGGCTGCCAAATTTTGGTAAAAGAAATCACATCTTCCCTTATCTTTCATGTTTCCTTTTTATGTGGTATGTCATCCAAAAATCCATACCATAATCTTATTTAAATCTTATTATATCCTTATAATTTGTCATGAGTTATTTATGAGTGGGTGACTCCTGTCCTCTCTCTTTTTAATTTTTTCCAAAACCATGTTATATAGCCATTATGCTGTAGAAATTTCGTCTCAAAATCTCTCTATTTTTCTCAAGAAATTATCTTGTTTTATTTATTTTATAACCGAAATATATTTTAATTTATAGAGGTATTCATCATGTCATAAAATTGATCTATTTTTTTTATGGAATTTACATATACGAAACCCTCATTCTTTTTCCATGGGTTATAAAAGTTATAATGATCATGTTTTTAAGCACTTTAAAAATGTCACAAGTTTGAAGTTAAACCGATTACATTTACTCTCTATGTGTTATTTATCAAATGTTTGATTATGATCTATGTGGATCACATTAAAATAGATACATATTATGGGTGCACCCAGATATCACTCCAATGAATTGTGTAAATAATTTAATTTCTAGAGATGACAAGTTTCACGATACCTTGGTGATTAACCTTGGTATTTTTTATAACACCTTGGGGATGATCCTTGGTGATATGTTTATGAATGTATAAATTAATTTTTTTAGCCACATATTCATGTCATGGTTCAAGTTCTTTTAATTTCTAAATTCCTTTACTTCCATTTCTCGTATCTTTATGTTTTTCCTCAAGTTCTTATTGATATCACATGTAAACTGATTCCCTTACTTTCCTTACTTGGATTTCATCTCACCCTTTCCTTTGATGTATGTCTCCTGGTTATTAGATGAAGTAGTTATACATAGAATTAACATTTCAAGAGGAATTTAAAGGGGATTTAAAAGAGTGTTTTATGTTATCATGTATTTTGTTTCTGATTTCCAAGACACTAGTCTTTATTGGTCCTCTGTTTGTAAAATGTAAGGGAAAGTTATATTAAAAGGCAGGATTCCATAGTTTTAGGTAGGAAAACAAAAAAGGAATATCTTTATGGGATATGTTTAATCTCTTTCTCTATGTTAGATAATTATTTTTCATGTTTCAAAAGACACTAAACTAATATGGTCTTTGGGCGTCTGTTTGTGTCATGTATTAAGTATTCCGCAAAATAAATGTAGTGTCCATGTATTCCAAGCATGGGTATTTATAGAATAATATATAGAAGTTATTTATATGGAAATTCCTCATAATGTTAGAAATTCCAAATATAAAATCATGTCTTGTAAAAATGGTAAGAAAATATTTGAAAAGAAGATGAAGAAGAATTCAATGATAAATGAAGATTAAATTCTTGGTGAAAGAACATGGAGCAGTAATTTTTTAGTGAAATCAGTTGATTATAATTATGATGAATGATGTAAAATATGTGATGATTATATGATAAATTATTAGATTAGTAAAAATATGAATAATATTCCTAAAGAATTGGTCACATGAATGATTAGAGTATTAAAGGCACATTGAGATGAATAATTACAACTTGAAGAAGAGGATATTTATATGGAAGAGGGATTGACTAAAAAGGTTTCCATATTAAATTATATGGAAACAATTATCAAAGAAAAGGATTAAAAAATATCTCTTTGAAATTGAATATATTCTTGATCTATTGAATAAATTCAATGTAATATTTTTTATAAGAATTTTTATGAAATGATTTTTAAAGAAGTTATCCATGAACTTGAAAAGATATATAATACATCTATGAATTTAAAATAGGCTTAGATGAATGAAAAAATAGAAAGAATAAAGGATCATGGAAATTTTTTATTGAATAAAAATCATATACATGAAGATGATATTCAGAAGATGAATATTAAGTGGGAATAAATCATGAAATATTTTTAATATGGGAAGATTTATCTCAACTGAAATTGTCATGGACTGTAAATGAAATTGATAAATATATAAATGAAACCAGATTAGACTTCCCAATATACTTTGAAAATAATTATTTCCAATTATTCATCTAATAAGAGTGTTATTTATGAAAGTAATCAATCTTGTGGAAATAAGAGACTGGGATTATCCACGGATAAATCTACTTCAAGATCATTGAATATGGTAACCTTTTATCTTGATAAATATATGTGTAGTAATTTTATTTTTATAATTATTGCAGATTAAAATCTAAAATCTGGATAAACATGGGTGAATAATTATTCTCAAGAATCCATTACATCTTCAAAGTTGGATGTCAATACGTGTGGAAATTTTCGTTCCCCAAATAAAGTAAAGAAGAATAAATGTGCTTACCAAAAGTATCAAAATTTCAATGATAGAAAGAATTTGTCCCAAAAAAATAAATCAATATTTTTTAGCTATTTTTAGTGATTATGGATGTTTCAAAATAAAGATATGAATTTTTGGTACAACATATCATTCTATGAAAATTTCAAAATGCCTGAATTTAGGGGGATAAAAGATGAAGAGAATTGGAAACTTGCACAACATAAGTAGAACACACCAAAAGAGAATCAGTCTATCATGAACATATATGATTACTTCGAAAATGTTCATGATGTTTTCAATAGAAGTGTTGATTTATATGATGAGTGATGGTATATAAAAATCATGCACAAATCATCTATTTATGTGAATAAAATACAACAATAAAAATTAAACCATGTAAGAATTGTAGATGATAGGTGATCCATAGGATGTGAAAAAAATAATAATTTTGATAATCAAATAACTCCTAGGCATCATGTAAAAAATTATATGAAGAGTGTAACACTAAATAATGGATGATTCAATAGTACTAGAAGAGGTAAAATCATGGATCATTGTGAATTTTCCATGAACATCAGTACCAAAGGAAAAAATATATAATCAAATAAATAATCAATATAGAAGATAAATAATAGGACTGATTTGGTGATAGGAATCTTTGAGTAATAATCTATAAAGATTCCTAAAAATGGTAACTTGATGAATACTAAAGTAGTGTGTGAAAGGTGTAATATGTTTGTACATTCAGGTAAAAAAGTTTGATATAGTTACATATAAAATAATAACGTTTGAGGAGAAATGGAAGCCACCAATCAATTATAGTGTTGGGAGAAATAAGTTTACACTCATATTGAAGACTGTATATGATCCTAAACAATGCTTGATCATATGACCAAAATAGTTTGAAGAGGAAAGAAGGATAGAGGAGGAATAGAAAAGTGAAATTTTGTTTCTAGCTAATGTGAAGACTCATTTTTTATATAATAATATAGATGGTTTGAGAAAAAACTCTTAGCGATGTTTCTCTAACTGAGGGGAATTAAAGAACTACATTATTTCCATATATATTGCGATTTTTTCATGCAAGCAATTGAAGGTGAAGTATATATTCAGGAGGATACCAGAATTTGATAAAATCTATGAACATATTATAGTTGGAACGTTTTCCATAATGGGATACTATTGGTAATATGTTATCTATTTTCAATATTTCAATGATTGTCTAAATATTCTTGGATTTTTTACTTGAATAATGTCAATCATGATGAAAAAATATTGAGTTAGTATCTTGAGGGGGTGAATAGAAGATCAACCAATAGGTATTTATATCCCAATTGATATCTTATGAATATAAAATTCTTTGGTGATGTATTAATATTATAATTCTATATGTTGAAAATATGTAGATTGAAGCCTTTCATCATTTTGATATGTTGGTTACATTATTTTATTTACATGTTGATAAATTAATTATAAAAGGGAGAGATTTATTACTTGACGAAAAAAGGGGAAAGTTAATTTGGAAGGGAAAATACATTCTTTCACTTTAATGTTTATAATATGTTTGATGTGGTTTATTCAGGAGATAAATTGAAAATATTTTGAGTAATCCCTTATTAAAGGTTTCGTTGACATACTGGAAATTCATTGACCACATTGATGTTAATTTGATCACTCTTGTTTTAAACATAGATTATTACAAATATAGAATTAGATTTTGTTAATTTTAGATCATTTCTAAGATACCATTGATTCCATTCTTCGCTGATGGAAATCAGATTATAATAGTCTTATGAGGCGAGTATTTTCTTTAAATATTAATTTTAAATGATAATTATTTCCCTTACTTATATCTTTGGATTTATTTCTAATAAGGGGGAGAAGATATAATAGAATTTTAAAATGAAGTGGGTATTATAAAAAAATCCAAAGGGGAATATTGAAGAACCCAAGTGGTTTATTGAGGTAGAAATTTATGTCAATTAGTTAGGAAGATGAAAAGTCAATTATTTTTAATGTGAAAATCCTAGATTTGTTCTTAATGATAAAAACATGTTCCCAATTGAATTATGAGATTTCACATTGTTTAAATCATTTGAATTGATGATTTGAAAAGTTAAAAGGAAAATGAGATTATGAATACCATGTATATTTTTAGAATATTTTGGTAAGTCTTTTCATTTTAATAATGAGAATATTTTTGTAAGTTATTGAAAAAAACTATCCTACCATCCAACTGGCTAATGGATCTTAATGCAATTCTGCTTAGACGGGCACTATAATCAACCCTAGAGCCTGTCGAGTATTGATGGGCGGAAGGACATGCATAGATCTCTTACACAGAGGGGAAATGGGAATGTGGTGAGCCACTGTGTGGGGAAGAATGATGGACAATGGTAGTGCCGGAATGGGGCGGCGCCATTGAGTAGTGGGAGTGGACAGTAACCAATTATATATAGTCATTGTAGCTACTTGTATTATAATGTGAACCCCAAATCATCATACTTTATATGTGGTATAGGCATAGTATGGGCACTGTATCCCCTCCTCTAATGATATACATAAAATCATGATGGTTATATCGGTTGTATCTAAGCCATTGGATCGACCTTACCACATCATCTTCTACCTGAAGCTCACCTAAGGATTTCTGTGCATCATGATCTATATGAAGCATCCTATGATAGACCAAGATATGTTCTAAGGCACCATTTGAGTTTTTTTGATTATTTATATATGATCGATATATCAAGAAACATTGTTTTCAGGATTTAACGAAGACCAAAATAAATAAATATAGTGTTGAGCTTATATTTTTTTATGAATACAATGATTCTCGGTTTCATGAAGCTGAGGAGGTGTTCTTGAGGTGAGGTGGAGATCATCGCCTAATAATATTAGATTCACAAAGGTTGGTTTTGAGATGTTGATCATGAGAGGCTCTCATTTCCAGATAAACATAGCCCCAAAGAACATATGGGTCCTGAAGAGGAGTTTTTCATGTTCTCTATTTGAATAAAGAAGAAGATAATCTCGCGGGCATACTACATGTTCATAGCACACTAGGGTTTCTTCACAAAGAAACTTATATCCACAAATTCTATTGGGACTTCTTGATACACATCACCATAGTTTGTGTGACTTGATATTATCATGAGATAGTGTCACCTACATTATGTATCCTGAAGAAGAAGAAGAATAATTGTGATAGATAATGTTTCACACAAGGAAGTCTCCCATTCATTTGGGTTTTTGTAAATTATGTTTGTTAAGGTCATGTATAGTGTTATGTGACGTGGATAGATAGTAGTATATGCATGATTTCATGAATAAAAATGAATTGAGTAACAAATAGTGGGAATTTTTTGCATGAGATATTCTATTCACATCAAATAGTAGAATAATATTTAAGGTAGAGTGTAGTGAAAAGAAAGTGTGGTAGTGTAAGTGTGTGTGTGTGAATTATAAAACATTTTCCAGAACATAAAATAATACTTTGAATTGTGAGAAGCTTATGAATTTTCATTATTTCAAAATGTAATAAGATCATGCACTGTATTACATACATTAATGAAGTTTAAAGTATTTCAAAAGAAATATAAAATGGTTATTCAATGTACAGTGAGTTGAGACTAAAGAAAATACATAATTTCCATCAGTGTTTTAGAAGGAATTAATATTCGAGTATTCAATATTCAGTTACGCCAAGTCTTTAGTAGAAGAAATAATATTCACCGTAATGGTATTGTATCAATGCAGCTGACCATTTTTAGGTGATCAATATTATTTGAGCAATAAAAACATAAGTTAAAAGGTTATTGAATTGTACATGGGCCAATGTGATCTAGAAATCTCATAGAGGAAGATCAAGAGATTATCCTATGAGTGGATCATATCTTACGTGACGCATGACTTTGGAAGTCTTTAGTGGGGTTCTAAAGTAGAAGAAGCTTCTAATAGAAATATGTATTAGGTCAATGGGATACTAGTAACATTGTGATATGTAGTATAAATATCCTCTTGTGGGGCTCAGAAGTCTATTGAGTAGGTGGGAACCTGTAAACTCTTGTTAGACACTATAGTGGATCACTGTGGGAGTCATTGTTGATAATAATGGTACTTTCCAGGGTTGTAACCATCTACATACAGTGAGTAATTTGTAACCGTGGGGTAAAACTGGTTGTATTAAAGATGTAGGTATTAATATCAAACCTTTTTTAATTAGTGTGTGATGTGTTTTATTTACATTCTACATTGTATATATGATCTACTCATTATAGTAGGTGATAGTGGTTTTAATTGGGTCAATGAAAAGAAAATAATTTAGAAAAACTTATTACACACGATTCACTCCCATCTCAGTGTAATTACACAATCCATTACACTTTATGTCTCATGATTGGTGTAGTGAAATCCTGAAGATAAAAGAATATCTTATTTCGGAGTTTATATGTAAGACACTAAAAGAAATAACGGATCCAATATAACAATATTCATTACATTCTAGAGATTGAGGACATGGTGTGAAATAGAAAAAATCAGGAGGTAGTATTTTAGAAAAGGATAATAACATCCCAAAGTGTTTTGGATGACTCCTACCTACCCCATATAAATATTGTAGAACTCTTTTGGGTTTAGGGAGAACCTTCCTTGTTGTAACCACTTATGATAATAGTAAATAATTTATTTCTAAGACTCATGTCCAACACAACAAGGAGTATATAAACACATTGGGATTGAACCTTAAAAAATATAACATGTTTTCTTCTCTTTTTTATTTTTTTACATGTAAGTATGTGATGACATGAAAAATTATAAATAAAACATCCCTTGTGATTTAATAAAATGTCTTATTATGTGATATAGTTATTGGAAACACAAGCACTTCATTGTTTTTATTATTTCCTATCAAAATTTAAATGATTGTCAAGAATCATTACCATTTATAATATTGTTGACGAACATTGGTCACATGATTAGTATAAATTTAGGGTTTTAACAAATCCAATTGACATACACAAAAGAAGTGATAACCTTAACTGGTAGGATCGTACCCTATGAAGAAAATTTATCAAAGCTTATAAGGGAGATAACATCACTAATATTTTCCCTTGAAAAATGCAATGATGATATCCAGCAACATAAGCATTTGTGAAACCATTTAGAGGAGTAGTTCAAGCTCAATGAAATCATGACCCAAACTATGTATGCTTAACCACCCCTTGAAAGTCTCACTATCACCCACATTACTCTTACAATGTTTTCTAGTGTATTAAAGGGATATGTATCGAGACTGTATAAATATGAGCATGCGCATTATTTTTTAGAGAATAATGAATATATTTTAATACTATAATTATAACTTTATAAATGATTTTTATATCTATTCAATAAAAAATAAGTAGTATTTTTATTAATATTCAAATTTAATTACTGATTTTTTGATGAATTAATGGATCTTTGAAATAAATAATATTTTTTTAAAAAAATATTATTAATTAATTTTTAATAAATATAAATTATAAAATAATTTTAATGAAGTTAAATTTAATTTTTATGAGGTTTCAAAAACTGTTATTGCAAAAAACCCGGCATTTCACAATAAATGCCAATTATTATTTTAGAAGTAAAAAATGCAGATATTTAAAAAATTATTCTGATAAAATGAATATTATTTTTGGAATCAGAGTGATAAAATTATCCAATGGTGAATTTTTCATTATTTTTTGAGATATTCAATTTTTTTGGAAACAATTAAATACCGTATAAATATTCTTTGTGTATTATGACATTATAATGACCCAAAAGTGATGTAATAAATTCTATAATTGGTATAAATGAACAAATATATTGTTTATCATTAAAATAATTATATTTTAATATTATTTTATTAATTTTATTAATTTTATAAATCCATTATGAATCCTCCAAAACAATTAATATATTTTATGTTTCTGAAATCATTTCTTAAAGAGTATGACTCACCTCCATATTAGAGAGGGAGTTATTTTATCAATTTCTACACATGTACCTATAAAATAATTATATATAATCCCATTATTAAGAAACAATTTTAAAAAAAATGATGTTTAGTGGTTTTGGTAATTTTATTATACAGAGTCCAAAACGTAAGATTGAAAAATAATAAAGAAATAACCACTATTTTCCTGTATAAATCCACCCAATACCCCATTTATCATCACTAATGATATTTATAGAACATAATTAATCTTCCCTAACCAATATAGAGTCCACCCAAGGATTTTTAGGCTCTCAATAACCTCCTCCCAAGCATTTGTAGTCTCACACTCAAGTAAGGGATCCTTTCCTTCTCTCCTTTATTATTGTTTAATTTTTATCTTATGCCTTCTATATCTAATTTATATTGTTGGGATATGTATTTGTATACACATTTTAGTTCACATTTTATTTCCAAATTATGATATACCCCTTTATCTTCCATAAAGCAATTTATATAAATTTTTAAGTGACGGCGTTATGTTGCTAAAATTTCACCACGATTTTCCATACAACAACAATTGTGTAGTGAATACCATACCCATTTATTATCAAGGGTGTTAACCTTTATAAGCATGTAAATATTTGACTAGTAATTACATGTATGTATCCCACACTCCTTTATTATTGAATAAAATATGATTATGAATGAATTCATGTTGTATGGTCTATGTGGAACAATTAAGCATGAGAATGAAATGAATTTGATGGGTGCACATGAAATTATATAGCACTCCAATGCACTGGGTAATATTTATTATCAGGTGAATTCATGTTCGGACTCAGAGTTAACATTATTCTTTTATAGTAGTTTTTCCATCTTGATTTTTTGGAGTTAGTTATGACATATGTTTATAATGTAGTTTTTTAAGTAGTTTTCACATTTCCCATGTTGCCTTTATGATTATCATTCAATATCATGTCTCATTGTTCATAATTATGATTACAACAATTTTTATGACCCATTGATATGTCTATTGTGTACCATGTATTATTCCAATCATTTTATGCCGTGTTTATTCCCTTACATTGGTTTACAGCTCACCCCTTTCTTATGTATGACCCCAGGTTAGCCCATGATGTTTTAAGTGAGGGCATATTAAGAAATTTTTCAATAATGATTATTTTTTTACTATATTTAATTATTTTTTAATGTATTTAATTCCCAAATAAACTATACTTATCTACCTTTTGGGTTTTATTAAATGTAAAAATATGTTATAAAACATGTATTAATGTGAAATAAAGATATGGGTTTTTATAGTTGGTATCAGAGGAAAAGTTTAGTTATTATTTGGATTAGTATGAGAAAACTCTAGAGCAAGTATTACGGATAAGATTGGGAATAATAAAAGATCCCTAAATTTAGGTAATTAAATATTAATTAGTTTATCAAGAAAATAAATCCTTTTCTGGATAATACAAGTGGATGTGGTTCTACCAAAAATGTACCTAGTGGTAACAACTCCGACAAGGTGTGTTACGCCTAACCTGGCATAACCTAGTACACAATTAGGGGCCTTACTATACACCTATTTTAAAACTCCAAAGTGATATTATTTGGTAAATTAATAATCTCATTATGAACCATTATTATGGGAAAAAACACCCATAAGAATATATGTTATAAAATAGATTAGGAAAAACATATATTGAACCATATAAATTTATAAGTTAAAGAAATATTTTTTATTTATATGTTATCCCTTTAATGTAATTGGATTTACTTTTATAGGTTTAATAGTTTAAAAATAATTATCCCTAATTTTACCATTATTCTAGCTAATAACCGAAAATATGTGGTATCTAGTAAACAAGAAATGTGATAGACAACATGATGACTTCCCCAACAAATATACTCATCCCAATGGGATCGAGAATCACAAAATTTGTGAAAATAATCTATTTACTAACTCAGGTTTTCAATAGAAACATGGATTAAGAGGATCTCACAAACCACCATAAGAAAGAACAAGCTGCAATTGAGTCCTTTATGTGACAAAGGACTCTGACTTTCAATGGATTATCTGAACCCTTAATCTCTAAACAATGGATCAAATCCATTGGGAAGATATTCTCCATCCTTCAATGTTCAACGAAAGATAATTTTCTATAGGTAGTTTATCATATGATGGTAGAATTTTATCCCTGGTGTACATTGATCAAGATTATGAATATTGAGTACAATATTGAAGAAATTGGGTGGAAGGAATTTTGGAAAATGTTTTTTGATAAATATTTTCCTCACACTCTATGACATAAAATGGTAAGGTTTTTTACTTTCCCTCAAGAAAAAGAAGATGGATATATCTAGGGGGATTAGAAAAAATCACAAGACTTTCAAGATACACCTACAAATTTGTCCTTACCCACAAATAGAAGTTTGAACACTTCTTTGGCTATCTAAAACATAGATATTGAAAATACCTAGAAATCCATGACTTTGATAGCAATTAGGAAATTATTTGATGTTCCCTTAAAGTTGAAAAAGAGAAAGGTGAATCTCAAGGTCATCATATGGATAATAATTGGATAGTGGAGTTTAATTTTGAAGGTATGTTGGAGAAATATAACAGTGTTAAGAGATTTCGACATCCCACTTGTCAAAGGTGCATAATAAAAAAACCTAAAAATTTCCTAAGGTGGTGAGGATATGATTTTGGTGTGGGAAGGAAGGGAAACTGGACAGAGATTATCGATATGAGAAATGTGATAATGAGATAGAGGAAAGGAATTCTACATTCGACCCTCAATGCATTGTTCATTACTACATGTGCAAGGAACAAGGTCACTTTACAAACCAATTCACTAAACAAGGGTTTTCGAAGATAACCAAAAACCTAAAAGAAATCGAGGGAGATATTTTTCCATCATAACCGCTGAGGTGGATCTCAAAAATATAGTGGTGATAGGTATGAAAGTTTTTCATTCATGGGAAGCAAATGTACTTTTGGATTATAGTTCTACACATTCCTTTATATCACAATGGTTTAGTATAACTATTCAAACACTACCACAAACTTGAAAGTGGAGTTATTTTTGAAAATGTCAAATGGTGAAATTATAGAATCCTAAGTATATAACTCCCCATATCACAAATTTCAATCTGAATATCCTAGTAAACTATATCATACTATTTTTGTTGGAATTTTATGCAATTATAGGCATGGATTAACTTTCCCTATATATTTCCAATGTTAATTTCCATGAGAAGAAAATCACCCTCTGTATCACAAATTGACACCCAATTTTGTATAAGTTCACATAGGAGGATTAATATTATTTAGAACCAATATCACAAGCATGTATATTATTTCCCTATGAGAAAGTGTATCTTGCTAAAATGATTGATTCTAAGGAATTAATCATTCTCAAAGATAGGCATATTTTTAGGGAATATGATAATGTGTTTCCAATGGAGTTTATTAGTATTACTCCTAGTCGAGAGGTTTAATTTTCAATAGATCTTAAACTTAAGGTGTTTTCATTATCCAACACTCCATATATAATGATTTTTGTGGAACATGAGTATGTGATGAAACAACTACATGAGAATATAGATGAAGGGTTCATACACCCTAGTGCTTCACCATGGGGTGAAATAGTCGTCTTCATCAAGAAGATGGATAGGCCAACGTGCCTTTTTATGGATTATCATGATCTTAAAAAGATCATGATAGAGAAAAAGCATCCTCTGAATTGAATTGATGAATTTTTTGATCAGCTATGTTGAGCACAATACTTATCCAAGATAGATCTGCGATCAGGATATTACCAAGTTATAGTGATGAAGGAGCATATTCCCAAGACTGTTATTAATGAGGTACATGTACAATGAGTTCATATTTATTCCATTCAGGCTCACTAGTGATCTAATAATCTTCATAGACATTATGAATAGAATCTTTTTATATTACCTTGACAATTTTGTGTTAGACTTTATAGATGATATTATAATATACTCTAAAACCAAGGGGGGGTATTTGGAGTATCTTAACATTGTGCGAAAGACCTTGTGAAAAGAGAATATTTATGTAAATTACATAAAATGTGATATGTCATTGAAGAAATTATCATTCATGGGACATATCATCAAAAACAATGGGATATCTATAAACCCTACTAAAATAGAAGCAATTAATTGATGAATGATGCCAACATCTATGATAGATAGCTGTAGTTTCCTTGGAATATCAATTTACTATCATCAATTTCTAAGAAATTTCTCTTGATTGTAAAACCCTATAACCAAGAAACCTCATAAGGGATTCACAATTTCTTAGAATATTGAATGTGAAGAGGGATTAAAAGAGTTAAAAATATTTCTTATTAATACCCCAATGCTCACACTAACCACAAGTGGATAAATTTTCATGGTATCCAATGATGCTACGAAGAAGGGATTGGGATATTTGTTAATACAAAATGAAAAAGTCATAGCCTATGCTTCAAGGTAGTTTAATGTTCACGAATAGAGCTATCAAAAACATGATCTAGAGTCAGCTGCATTAATGTTCACTATATAGCATCATTATCTACTTGGGGATAAGTATGAAATATATATGGATATAAAAATCCTCATGTATATATTCATAGAGAAAGAGAAGAATATGAACTAAAAAATATGGTTAGTGATGATCATTGTCTATGACTACTCAGTTAATTACCATCCTGAGAAAAAATAATGTAAAAGACACTATTAGTATAATGGATCCAAAAATTCTATAATTGATGAGAATTGAGAGTGATATGATCTTATTATATTTTGAAATGATGTACATGGGGATCGTAAAGGAAGGAACATCATTAATACTTTCAAAAATGATTCCTCAATCATCCCTTCAGTAGAAGATAATGAATGCTCAAAGAGTTGATTTGAAAATTTAGAAGAAAGTAAAAACTATACAAAAAGGGACATCATCAGATTTTAGTATTAATGAATAATGTGTTGTAAGATTTGGGTCAAGACTATGTGTACCATCAAATATTTTTGTTAAAGAAGTATTTTTTGGATGATGTATATATCTCAACATTCTATATCCATCATGGAATCACAAAAATGTATCCATATCTCTCATAAAATTATTGGTGGGAAAATATGAAGAAGGATATTGAAAAATATTCACTAAGATGAATTATATGTTAGAAAGTGAAGGAGTAAATGCCAAAATCTAATGGGAAGATGCTACCAATTACCCATACCTATATGAAAATGGGAAACCATCACCATGGACTTTGTCACTAGTCTTCTGAAGACATCAATACCGAATAATACTATATGGGTTGTGGTTGATTATCTTACAAATACTGTGCACATTATTAAAATTTTAGAGGATTTCTCACATGATCAAGTTGTAAGGATATAAATTATTTATGTGGCGAGGATTCATAAAACACTGCATTTGATTGTATCAAATCAAGATCCGAGATTCATATCTATGTTCTAGAAGAGTCTCCAATAATCACTAAATACTAATGTGAACTTCAGTATGACATATCACCCTCAATCTGATGACCAATTTGAGTAGATTATCCAGACACTTGGCGACATGTTGAGAGATTTATCAATTAACTTAAAATGAGGATGAGACCAACATCTTACTATGGTCACATTCTCATACAATAACAATTTACACTCAATAATCCAAATGGTCCCTATAAAACCATTTATTGGAAGAGGTGCAGAACATCTACATGTTGGGATGATGTTGGGCAATGAAAGATTCTTGTTCATTAAATAGTCAAGGAAATTTTGGAAATAGTTAAGACAATTTAGCAGCACATCAAGGCTAATCAACTTCGATAAAATAACTATGTAAACAATAGTAGATGAGACATATATTTGATGCTGGGGATATAGTTTTCCTCCACATATCTCTATTGAATAATGTGATAACATTTTGGAAGAAGGTAAATATTATTCAAAGATACATTTCCCTCTTTGAGATCCTTGATTTCATCGAAGTTGTGGCCTACCGACTAGAACTCCCTTCTAACATACCTCAGGTACATGATGTATTCATGTGTCCCTCTGGAGGAAGTACATACCAAATCCCCCATATTTACTCAATCCATAGGTATTACCATTAGAAAATGATATTTATTATGAATAGAATACAATTAAGATAATATATTATAGATACAAAGTTCTAAAAAATAAGACAAATAACCTTATCAAAGTGTTGTGAAGAAAGAATGATATTGAAGAAGTGAAGTGTAAACTAGAGGAGGTGAAAAAAAAGAGTTTCCCTCATCAGTTTTAGTGTGGGAAATGAAACTTTTAAGGGTAAAATTTCTTAGGGGGGGGAGGAGATAGTAATGACCTTAATGGTTATAAATAAAATTTATCTTATGATTCAATTAAATGTATTACTATATAATATATTTATAGAGAGCACATGATTTTCTTTTATTATATCCTATCAGATTTAAATGAAAATTATGAATGTTTATCATTGATAATATAGTCGTTTAAAAGTGATCACATGCTTAGTATAAAAATAGGGTTTTAACAAATCCAATTGACATAGAGAAAGGAAGTAATGGCCACAACCAGTAGGATCGTACCTTATGAAACCCATTTATCAGAGCTTCCAAGAGAGATAAAATCACTAGGCTTTGACCTTAACCAATCCCAAGATGAGATCTAATAACTTAAGTATTAAAAAAATATTTATGGGAGAAGTTAAATCTCATCAAGATCATGACCCAAACCATATACACCTAACCACCCCATGAAAGCCTCATTATCTCACACTTGAATCTTTGGGAGTGTGCTGGTACATTAAAGGGATGTGTATCAAGACCCTAGAAATATTATTATGTACACATTTTTTTACATAATAAGGAATATATTTTCATCCTGTTATTTTTAATTTATAAATGTGTTTTATTTTGATTCAATAAAACACAAATGATATTTTTTGGTTAAAATTAAAATTTATTTAAGGAATATTTTTTGATGAATTAGTGTACTTTTTAAATAAAAATTATTTTAAGAAAATATTGTTATTAAATAGTTGTTATTAAATCAAAATTATCATTTAATTTTTATAATGTAAAATGATATTTTTATTAGCATTCAAAAACTGTTATTGTCAAAAACATCATCTTTTATCAATAAAAGAAAATTATTATTTTAAAAGTGAAAATTCGCATATTTATAAAATTATTTTGAAAATATTAATATTATTGTTTCAATAAAAATTCTAAAATTATCCAACAATGAATTTCTCATAATTTTTTGAGATAGTCAAATTTTCATGTTAAAATTAAATACCATATTAATATACATTGTGTATTATAACATCATAATGACCCAAAAGCAATGTAATAAATACTATAAATGGGATAAAAATCAAATATATGTTTTCTATTTAAATAATGAGACTTTAAGTTTATTTAGTAAATTTTATAAAGCCATTATGAATCTTCCTAATCCATTTATATCTTTTAATGTTTTAAAATAATTTCTTTAAAAGTATGACTCACCTCCACATAAGGATGCGAAATATTTTATTAATTTTTTCCATTATCCTTATAAAATAATTAAAACTAATCCAATTTGGATGAAACTATTGGAAAAAACCATGGCATGGTTTGTGGTTTTGGTTATTTTTTAGATAGAGTCCAAAACCTAATATTGAGAAATTACAAAGAAATCCACACTTGTTTCCTATATAAATCGACTAAAGATTCCATTTCTCTTAAATAAGGGCTCATTTAGAACATTCTTACCCTCACCTCACCTCTCTAGAGTCCTCACAAGGTTCCACCAATCTCTCAAGAAGATTGGACCATGTATTTGGAGTCACAAACTCAAGTACGGGATCCTTTCCTTCTCTAATTTATTCAAGTTCATTTATTATCTTATGCCTTCTATTTCCAATTACTATTACTGTTATATGTATCTACATGTCCATATTATTACCCATTTGATGTACAAATGATCCTAGAACCATTTTTCTCTCATCAACTTATTTTTATTAATTTTTAGGTTACCTCTTTTTGGTGATGGAATTTAACCATGATTTTTTATACCAAAACAATTATGTAGTGAATACCATACCCATTTTATATCAAGTTTGTTCACATTTATAAACTTATACCTATTTTACTTGGGACTTAAATTTTTATATCCCACACTCCTTAATCATGGAATAAAATGTTATGATTATTGAATCTATGTTGTATGATCTATATGGAACACTTAAGAATGATAATGAAACGAAAGTGATGGGTGCACCAATTAAACTCCAATGCATTGGGTAATTTTATATCACGTGAGACATCATGTTGTAAGAGGAAGTGAACCCGATTCCTTTATGAGAAATTTTCCATCATGTGTTCTTAGAAGTTATCCTTGAACTATTAATATAATGTGGTATTTTAAGTTGTTTCCACATTTATGATGTGGCATGTATGATTATCATGCTATATCATGTATCATTTTTCATGTTTATGATTCATACGCTTTTTATGAACCATTGATAATTCCATTGAATAACATGTATTATTATAATCATGTTATTACATTTTCATTTCATTACTGGGATTTATAGATCACCCCTTTCTTATGTATGTCCCTAGGTTATCCCATGCAGTTTTATGTGTAAACATGTTAAAGAGTTTTTCAATAAAGTTGATGTTATTATTATTTTCAATTTTTATGTAATGTACCTAATTCCAAAATATACTATAATTCTAGGTAATTTAGGATTACTTAAATGTAACCTTATGTGAAAAATCATGAATTCATGTTAAATAATGGGATGGGTTATTAAAGGTGATGTGCATTGAGAATGATTAAACAAACCTATACAACTCAACAAAGAAAGGGGTTAGAATACTAAAAGTGGGGTAAAATTTTATGTTGAAATAATTCCTTAAAATTGGTTTATAATGATTACCCCCCAATGTGATGACATTATCCACTAGCTAATTGATCTATATCTAAGTATTTTTTTCACCTACAATGACCTTATTATAGTATCATCTCACCTTATTTCTATACACCATGGAAATATGAAAAGAAATAATGATTTTTACTTTGGATATTTTTCACCCTTAGGAACCCTCATTATTTATTTTGGTATCCAAAATTAGGATATTACCCAACACAAATATTAATTTTTTGGTAGTTATCCACCCTTTGGGTTTATCGCTCTATTAGAATTTATACAGTCTCGAAGACTTTCTCTTACCCAACCCACAATCTCGACACAACATTTTAATATCCTAAAAGTGAATTGGTTAGGATGGTGTCCAGCCATAGGGAATCTCATTTTATTTCCAAGTGATCACCGTCATGTACTCTCCTATCCCCAACCTGTGTCATCCCTATCACACAACATATACACTATAGTTATCCATATCATGACTAGGCATAACATCCACATCACTGTCACACATCACAAACTGATTCGAACTCCCACCATTGATTTATTTACCCACATAAGATACCACAAATAAAAAATTCGTAAATTATATAATCACACCACATATATATAAATAAATACTACCTAGGTCTACCATAACTTATATATAAGAACGTATAACCACGCCACATCACTAATGTTCCTCATATTTTAGAAACATGGTAGCATCAAAACCTTATCACATATCCCACACATAACAAAGACCCATTTTTACCATGAAATGTAATTCTATGTCCATATCACATCCACACATCCATTTTTTCACACAATAAAGTTTATCTATGGTTTCATACTAGATTCGAGTTGCACCACCAATAAAATCTCATCGCACAATCATCAGATCTAAGAAGAATTAGGTTGGGTCAAACTTACTATAAATAGAATGAATTTTTGACAATATGGAATAAACCTATAGAAATCAAACCACCCAATGCTATAAACTTCCAAAAAGGTCCTTCAACTCCAAAATGTGGCACAAAATCATGCATATGTGGAATTTATTTATGAAACTCACTATCACTTCAACCCCTATCTATCACCATCACTTATACACACTTTTCCAATAAGTGATACCGCCCTATTCAAAAGCTCGTAAATTTTATCCTCTCATCTCTAAGGTATTTTCTTCTATTTTACATTATTTTGAGCTCAAAATTAAAATTTAGTAGTTAATAAATATTTAATAAATACTCAGGAAGAATCATCAGCATAAGTATTTCATCTTCAGTGGATGATAAATAATTCATATGTGAATTATAATTAGAATTCAATAACATGTTTTAAATTCATATCTATATTAACTATTGATTATTTTTTATCTTTATAAATTCATATTCTATTCATTTAAATATACTTCCAATTATTTTCCACAACTTGTTTCCACTAATTATCATTTTAAATATTAATATTCTAATTTCACAATCGATATTAGTTAAATTATTCAATAAGAATAATTATTATATGAATTTTATATTCATCGATCATATCTAATTTCATTTTACTTTAAAATAATTCCTTCTTATTATTATAAATATTCTATAGGACACTGAATATTATAGGCATGGTAGATTCACAAGGATTATATAAGAGGTGGGAATTCAAGACTCCCACATTAATTCCACAACAAATGAAATCCATTAATACTATAATGATCACTATCAATCATACATTCAAAATAATATTCTTCAAATCTTCTTGAATAGTCACCACACACTATCACTATGTTCTATTATCTCGATGTAATAGAGAAATGATGAATTTACAAGATATTTCAAAATGTGAAATAATTAATTCTCTCAATTCTTTTACTCTAATATCACCATTAATTCCACCTTTTTCTTTTCTCCCCCTCTATATGAATGGTCTCTAAGGATTGATTTAAACTTAATAAATTTCATATAAGCAACAATAAATATCATCCCAAAGATATAAAATGTATTGAAACCGATCCCATTCATAACAATATACCTTTATCATGAAAATAAATATTGGGATTTTGGGAATATATCCTCTATTATCCCACTTGCACTAAATCCTCAAATATATAGTGTAATTTTACCTTATATTGTATCATATGAAATAAGTTTTAAAACTATATCTAAAAAATAATTATGTATATATTTTAAAAATATTTTTCAAATCTATAAAGAAATTCTCATTATATCACATCATATGAAATAATTTGTGAATAACTATCCAAAACCCTTTTTGATAAACTATAAAAAAATTTAGAGATCAATGCTCATTGAGTCAAACATAATGTGTGGCCTCATAGGATGTTATATAATTAACAATAAATATGAATTCTTAAATTCATAAATGTAATAAAGGATTAGACTTAATAAAATCTTTAGTGTTGCTCAAGATATAAATATATCCTCCATTGTCTCCATCAAGCATATATATCTAAATATATATGTCCACAAACTACAACCTTTAAAAGAATTAATTTTCATATGATCCATTTTTCTGATACATCAGGTGACCATGGGGCAGGTAGTATGTAAATCTCTTATATCCTCATCATATGTTTTCAATTCTATGAGTATAGACTTATCAAGTTAATGAATACATCACATGTCATTCACTTTAATATATGAGCACACTATATACCCTATAATTTATAGATTATCACATCATGTATACTATATAGGTATGTTCATACACTTCCTCATTCTATCTCAATCTAGGTACCATATTTCATACTCGTTGTATAGGAGGAAAAATATCATCTTGGCTAATCACCAATTGATGACAAGATCAATAACATAACTAAGAACCCTCTGATTAGTTCAACTTCAAGTATTACATTAGAAAGGTATCAAATCATAAAGTCTCTCATGAAAGGTATCTCATCAACCCTAGGTGTCAAGGACTCTAAATATAAACAATACACCCCTAGTATACAAAATTCAATGTTTATGACACTCTCTGTGATATACTCTATGGTTCATCTATGTAACGACCCGGACCCGAATAGCCACCCGAACAATGTTAAACGGGTTGGGTGTTACTACCTTAGGCACACCTCCCTGAATTACAAAGGCTACCGACTAGCAGTGAGGGTCTTCATAGGTATAGTGGGGAGGATATACCCTCTTGAAGAATAATAATTGTACTGGTCTGAGTATAATAATAAAAATGTAGTGGAATAAATGACTTAGCAGACTCGAACAAGACCCGCTGAGTGGAAACACATTCAATATCGATAAACAGCGGAAATAATAAATATAAACAATAGTATCAGAAATTAAACACAACAACATGCTGATAACTTATAAATACTACAGAACAAAAAAACATGCATCCAAAGTAGGTCATATATATCCATATGAAAAAGGGTGCCAATCGCTAAGAAACTATAGCTTCAAAACAAGTAAGCATGCAGATACAGGATAGAAAGAAAAACAAAGTAAAATCCATCTAGGAAAGACCTCATGGTCCCTACCATCCCCATGTGATAGCTAATACAGTTCATCTTCTGAAACTAATCACTTTCCTGCATGTAAGTCCATAAAGTATGCATGCGCCCCGAAGGGCCTGTGTAGGGTGTCAGATGAATCTCAGTAGGATAACACCCAATGGTTCATACCTAATATAAGCGTTTAAATAGGAATGAAGTAATGAACATAGACTCCGCTGGTGCTTAGCAGCCACCATGGAGTGTCACCTGCTTCATCCAACACCAAAACATCTGTCATGTAACCCGGCACCATGTTCCCCCGAACATCACGAGTCTCAAGTACTGATGTCCCGAAGGCACGCCCAAGAAATAGAAACACATAAGAACAGAAATACCTGTCCTCAAATATGTAACCGGAGGGACAAAAATATATTCCCTCAAAATAAAGTAACCGGAGGGACAGCGATGTCTGCCCCCAAAAACACTGTGACCCTCTGCCCCCGACCCGATAGCCTCAACGCTACCCCCTGAAGGCTCCTCACCTCCCACGTGGCTACCTAAAAAAAGCACCCCCAAACCAATAGTACCTAAACCACTACTAACTGGGTCCTCTACCCACATGAGTGGTAAAAACCACCTCATTATGGAGTCTCTCTGTGTGTACACTACTCATAGTTCCGGGTGAGCGGTAATCACCAATATAGTACCCAAGCCACAACACCTCTGAAACCTTGTGTCCCTGCAACCATGCCACTCAAGTATGATGGTCTTGCCATCCCTGTAACCTGGGACATTCCCCACCTGATAGTCATCCTTCCTCAAATTGATGCCCATGATGCCCAATCATGTGGTCAAAACCACCCATAGTAACCCGGGCCAAGCCCAACATGTGATCAGCATCACTCAAGAATGTTCGGGCCATGCCCCACACAACCCAAAGGTTCCAGCATATGCAATTAAACAATTACATATATAACATATTTAAGTAGAACACATAAACAGGAATAAAAAAATAGTAGGATTGCACTAAGCAAGTGTTGTCCCATACCATCACTGAGGTCTTTAAGGTCTCCAACAATTCATATCCAAATTCGATAAACTATACTCAATAGTTTAAATGATACAAAACAATTATAACCATTTTGGAATTCCACAACCAAAATACCCCAATGAAGAATGACCACTTTCCCGGCCCCACTCAAGAAAAGTTTGTAATAAGGCATACCCAAAGGCATCCCATAGGTCAGGTAACAGTAAAACATCCATTAGTAGGTAAATTACGGTCTCACTCAAAAATACCCGAAAACATGCCAAAGGCCACGCCACCCAAAAGTCCGTGAAAACACAAAAAGAGGTATACACCACCTACCTAAGACTCGTACGATGCTAGAACTTCGATAAAATCCTCCAATTAGGTCTAAAATGCGGTAGATCTAGAAAAAAATCAAAACTGCTCAAACCCCTATAAGTCATCTTAGAACAGAAATAAAGAAGAACGAATCAAGGGGAATTAAGACCTTATTGAGGGGGTTCTAACGCATCTTATGATGATGGAAACGATGTTTTTATGGACGATCGGAAGAAAAAATGGGCTCCGGCCGGCTATCCCAGCTCAAACCCGTCGATTGGTTGAGTTTTTTCCTCAAAGCAAGGCTACTGTCCATTTTAGTGAAAAAAAGAATGTACATGGCATGTACTTATAACTACACATTGTGTGTCATTTTACTGTTCATAAGGCAGCTGATATTTCACCTAGGACTTGTCGGCTGACTACACGACATGTACCTATAGTACACGGCGTGTACCTCTTTACCCTGCCGAAATCCCCAACACACCATGTACATCCCCATACACGACCCCTCTACATGGAGTGTACATGATAAAAACATTCTACCCATTAAACATGCCTACACACCATGTATGTCCTCCACATGGTCAGGGGTACATGACATGTCTATAACTACATGTCATGTAGTAAGAAGTTCCTACACGGTCATCACATGACATGTACTTGGCGAGCACACGACCGATACTCACCCAACCCATACACGGCGTGTACTTTAGAGCACAGAACGTGTAGTCTAGAAATTTCTATTACTTCCCATATTTTCCCAGATCTCTCATAAATAAGTCAAAATTCAAACAGGGTCAGGATTTTGACCCGTTCTGAAAAACCTAGGTTCTTATAATCTAGTGAAAAATATCATTTTTTCCCACATGTGCAGATTTTATGTTTCAATAAAAGAACTATACTCATTTAAAAATTAACATTTATTCATAACCTACAATAATCCATGTGAAAATAGATTATGTATAATTCAATGTCATACTTTTAGCATTCAGTTATCATTTTAATTCACTATATATATCCAATGTGAAGAATGAAAAATTGAATATTTTTTTTAGCTGTAACTTGGTACATTTAATATCCTTAAAATACTTTAATAATATTTAACCAATCCATATATAAACACCTAACTAACATATAACATATGATAATTGTAACACCCCAAACTTTCACGGTACACTTCTCTTTGAATAATACAGTAGCATGTGTTGTACGCAACCTTGAGTTCTAACACACACCACAACCAATCAAACTAGGCGTTATGAATATTAATAACCAATTTTTGAAATTTTATAAATTTTATCTTTCAAAATGGACTTCATTTTTTGATTCGGAATATTGAAATTATCCTAGGGTGAATTTTTGGTTTTTTTCTGAAAACTTTTAATTTTTGATGAATAGTGAAAAACACTGAGTTATTGGTTAAAACCGACTTTTTTATTTAAATAATTATTTATTTTATTTAAATTTAATTAAGTTCAAAATATATACATAATAAAATATAAGTTCAATTTAATTCATTGGAGTTAGTTTAGAATAATTTTACATATATAAAAATTTTATTGAACTTGTCACCGTCTTTTACCCACCTCCTAGGAGAATTTGGAAATTCACATAAAACGTAATTTTACCGCTTTTGTGAGTGTAATTTAGAAAATCCAAGAGACACAAATGATATCAAGGAGTAAAATTTGGTTCAATGAGATGAAAATAAATTTTGGGGAATAGTAACTTTTTACTTTTATTTACCACGGTTAAAAGTAAATAGGGTAATTAACGGTATAAATGATATTAATATTACCCTAACACATGTCCTAATTCAATTGGACAACTATATGTCGACCAAAAACAACTTTAGGAATAAAATATTATCATTTAGGTCCACATGGATTAGATTAGGACATTTATTATTATTTAATTCAAAGAAGAGTTAAAAGAGTTAAAATCAAAGTTTAATAACTAGAACATTTTTAATATAGGGTTATTCATAAGATAAATTCCATTATAAATATTAATTAAAAATTTAAAAATATTTCCTACATATAGGTATTTTATTTACAATTTTTAGACATCATATAATGTATGTTATTAATGACACAATGGGGATGAAGTAATTACCTAATTAATAAAATATTAAAATAATTGATATAATAAATATAAAAATAAATGTAATTTGAGACTTTTTAGGAATTAAACTAATTTTCTAGTTTAATATGACATATTAAGACTGGTTAAATAAACATTTTTTGAAGTAATAATTCTGTTATGAAATTATCAAAAAAAAATACCCAATAGTGTAAAAATTGACATAAAAGAGTTTTTAAAACAAATATTATATTATTAATTTATATTCTATTCCTAAAAATATAAGGTTCAGCCAAGAGGCTTATATTATGATAGGTGTATCATTAATGGACCACTTGGGGGTAACATGTAAGTTTATAGTAAGTTTATTTACTATATAATATAAAAATAAAAAGAGACATGGTAAGTGTCAAACTAATTAACTAAGAGTTAAAACTAAAAGATAAGGTTAATAAAGTGACCCAAACCTATCTAAAACCTATTGGTTAAGTGTTTTTTGACCTATCCCCACCTTAACCATTAAATAATCTACTTTGGAGACATTATAAACCGAATATGAATTTATTATAAAATAATATTTCTAACTTTTCCTAAGGTTCCCCTCACCCCTCTTATAAAAGGGCACTCCCCCTTCTCTAACTTTCACACCTTAAAAACCTTTTTTCTCGGCCAAAACCTGCCCAAATATTCTCTCAACATCCCTCACTTAGACCTAGAGGCCTTAGTTTGATCAGAAATCCAACCTAAGGAGCCCTTTTGATCAAATCAAAGGGAAGAACCCAAAGAAGAGGTAATGTTTTTACTACCCTCTTTCAAGTTCCTTTCTTATTCAAGTTATTATTTCTTTCTTATTCCCATTATAAAATAACAACTTCAGTATCTTCTATATACTTTGATGTTATTATAAATTTGGTAAAACCATATTCAGTATTCTATCCATCCTTTGAATGATATGTCACCATACATGCGTACGTACGACTTACCGTCTCCATGTCATTGTGTAATTGTTAGTCATTATATTATTATTTGGATGGGTATAATAATGATGTGTTATTCATGTTAATAATAAATATTACATGATAATGATTATATATATATGATATACCATCTAATTATATATTATTTTAATATCAAAAGAATGATATTGTCGCTCATGTGTACGTACGGACTACCGTCTCCACGAACGCGATGAGATTAATTCCCCATCGTATCCATTCAAGAATAATTCTCATTTGATGATTAAAATTAATGTTTAATAAATTTATATCATTCTGGATATTAATAAGATACAACCAATCCATAAAAAAACCCGACTTATGTAACCAAACATATAAAAGAAAACGAGTAAGTTAACACCCGAAATGACGATAATACTAAAATATTATTAACGAATCATTATTATAAGATCATATATGATATCATAATTATGAATATGGTTATTTTATAATTTAATAAAAATGTTTTAACTATTATACAGGAGGTTAACATACCATCTACTAAGGAAAAGTACAAGGTAAGGGTTTATTTCACAATCTCTTCATTATCTGAGGTTGTTTATACGTAATTATCTACTAGGACCTCTTTATCATCCACATCCATATTTCTTAAAAATGTATTTCAAATCACTCTTACTATTTTAAAGACTATAGGATAAAGTCATTTATACCCTTTTGGCTTTTTATATGAAGTTTATAAAGGAATCTCTCTTTCGTTTTCCAAACATTGTCATTTTTAACCTTTTTGACAGAATTAAGGCAAGAATGTCTTTTTTAACTTATACGATGGATGCTGATATTTCCGCTATTATAAAATCATCGAAGCTTTCCTTACAAGCTTATAAGAATATTTTCAAAGTAAATGTTTTATTTTATAATTATGATACTTTTAAATGATTTGAAAAAAGGGATATTTTTCTCAAATAGTTTTGATTACATCTATGTCAACAACCTTTGATGGATTTTAACTTATTTGAAGTTTATTATTATGATACACAACTTTATTATTGTTTTGAAGGTTTTGTGATATGTTTGACTGTGGATGTGTTATTTTTAAACCATTCATGGTTTATGGAGAATGTAATTACATTTCATATACTTGTTTTAATACGAATATTTATGTTATGTTTAAACCTGTTTATATGAGGAATGCATTGGACTTAATATGTGACAGGTGGAGACCGCTATAGATCCTCGATGCATCGTTAGGTCTCATGAGACAAACTAGTGTCTTGGCACAAGGCCTTGACAAAATCTTATTTGTATTCTTGGCACGAGGCCTTGACTACGTGGTTATGATAGTCTGGCATTATAAATTCCATCATTATAAAAGTGGTTATTGATATTGCATGTGATTATACGACTACTAGAATATCCATGTGAATATATAAATGAAATTATTTCATTTTATCTTTGCAATATTATGTTGACGTTTAAGTTTAAAAGGCTTTTTTAGTTATAAACTACCTTAAATGTTTATGATTATTTATGAAATTTTCCACTATATTGTTATCCTTAATGAGCATCTGAGCTCACCCCTTTCAATGTTTTATTTTCCCAGGATTTGAAAAAGTTATTTATGAATGACCTGTAGGGATATTATGAGGGGATATGAAGACAATATGTTGTTGTTTTAGTTTTCATTTTATGATGTAATGTAAAATTTTTGAATGTATCTAGTTATTCCAAGGCTACTAAACTAATCAGTCATTCGAGACTTGATCTTTTGTTATCAGGAAAAATATTATGTAATAATGCACCGACTCTGGGTAATGGGGGTCGGGGCGTTACAGTTGGTATCAGATGAAGTTTAGTACAATCCTTTGAAGCTAGATTTAGATAAAATCTGATGAGAGCACATAGACCTAATATGGACTTTGAGGATTAGTATAGAAGAACTTCCTAGAATTTTGGTATTGTAGAGATTTTGTGAGTTTTCCGAGAAATAAATCCATGTCTGTATACGAGTAGGTAGAGGTGGCTCTAGCATAGATGTACCTAGGGGTAAAACCCGAAAACGCCGCTTTAAGATAGACTCGAACGTGAACTGGTGCACGACAACGGGACTTGATGCACTCTAGGTTACAACACTCCCATGGGATATGCTTAGGATAATTCTCATTTTCTTTACAAACCATTATGATGGGTTTTTGAGTATATACTTCCTCAAAGAAAACATTTTTATGATTATGGATTATATCCATAAACTGTTCAATTTATGTTAAGTGTTTTACAAGTATGGAATTATCTATTTTGATTCATAAACGGATCTAGTTTATGCCATTGTTTAGAAATGGGGCCTAGTGGAAGAAATGGAAACCATATCAATGCATACACACCATGTAGGGATTTCCCTCCTGCTCATGATAATTATAGTGGAGCCGGTGATGCAACTGGTGCTGATCAGCTAATCACCATACTAGGACAACTTACTCAGGTTATGAATAATAACCTTACCGGTATGGAGCACCCTGATCTACATCATGGAGGATCAATGTTAGATCACTTTATGAGGCATAAACCACCATCATTCAATAGTAGTACAAATCCATTGGTAGTAGAGCAATGGATAAGTTCCCTAGAGAAAATATTTCAGGATTTGGGGATTAGTGAATGGAAAAAAGTTATCATGGCAGTTTACCACCTCACTGGAGATGCTGATCAATGGTGTTCATTGATTCAAAACAAGAAGGAAAATGATGAAGTATCAAATATGGAATGGAGGGAGTTCAATGATATTTTTTTAGAAAAATACCTTCCTCGTGACCATCGAGCAGATATGGAAAGGTAATTCCTAATTCTGAGACAAAAGGAGGATCAAAATGTCGCAAAGTATGAGGATAACTTTATGAGGATGACAAGGTATGCTGAAGATTATATACGTAACCCAAGAAGTAAGATTGATCATTTCATTGATGGGTTAAAACCATTTTTCCATCGAGTATTAGTCTCAAAATACTTCTTGTCGTATGAAGACATTGTCTCATGTGCTATCAAGACAGAAAAGTAATTCTCTATGTCTTATGACTTTAAAGAAAAGAAAGAGAAGAAGAGATCTTCTGATCAATCTGGGAATGGAAATAAGTGAAATAAGAGAAAAGATGAATATCAATCCAGCAGTAAATGTTGGAAGAAACACCCTAGTTCTTGCTTGAAGGGAATGGGAGTCTATTACAAGTGTGGTGAAAAGGCCACCAAGCTCGTGATTTCAAGGGGAAGAAGGAAGATAATGATTTCCAATGCTACAACTGCAGGGAGATAGGGAATTATGCAAATGAATGTCTTAAGAATCAGGGAAACTTACCTTAGAAAAGGCCAAGGGATCAAGGCCAGGATTATGCTATCACTACTGCTGAGTTAGAAGCTCCGAAGGACGTGGTGGAAGGTAATTTAATGGTTTCATCATGTTTAGAAAATGCATTATTTGATTCTGGATCATCACAATGTTTCATATCTTCCCAGTTTACTAAGAAAATTAGGTATTTCCAATTTGATTTAACAAGGGAGTTGTCAGTTAAAACTCCTAAGGGAAGTATCATTGCAACAATATTTTGTGAATCAGTCCCCATTAGAGCACATAAATGTTCTTTATCCACTGATCTCATCATCATACCTTTGATTGAGTTTGATATAATCCTCGGTATGGATTGGCTTTCAGACCATGATGCGAAGATTTATTTTAAGAATAAGGAGGTTACAATTTTTGATGATGATGATAAGGAACACCTTATCTTTAGAGCAGAATCGTCACCACCTAATTCTTATCTAGATCCACCCCTAGTTGCTCAAAAAAATTCAATTATTGGGGAGTAAAATAATGAAATGACTATGGTTAAGGAAAGGAATGTTCAAATAGAGGATGTACCTATTGTGAAAGAATATGTAGATGTGTTTATGGAAGATTTACCTGGACATCCTCCAGAACGAGAATTTGAGTTTTCCATTGATTTAATTCCTGGATCAAGGCCTATATCGAAGACCCCTTATAGAATGGACACTGTGGAATTAGTTGAACTAAAGAAACAACTAGAGGAATTGAGTAATAAGGGATTTATTCACCCTAGTGTTTCTCAATGGGGATCCCCTATTATTTTTGTTAAAAAGAAAGATGGATCTATGAGGTTATGTATCTACTATAGGGAGATCAATGCTACAACAATAAAGAAAAAGTATCCCCTCCCTCGCATTGATGATTTTTTTGATCAACTGCATGGATCTCAATACTTTTCAAAGATTGACCTTCGATCTGGATACAATCAGTTGTGTGTGAAGAAGGAAGACATTCTGAAGACAGCATTTCAAACCAAGTATGGGCATTACGAGTTTACAGTAATTCCTTTTGGGATGACTAATGCACCCTCTGTATTCATGGATCTAATGAATAGAGTTTTCAAGGAATATCTCGATGATTTTGTGGTAGTATTTATTGATGATATCTTGGTATACTCCAAAAACTAGGAAGATCATGAAAATCACTTGCGCATTATCCTGAAGAATCTGAGAAGACATGAATTATATTGGAAGTTTAGCGAGTGTGAATTCTGGATTCAGGAGATTTCTTTTCTTAGCCATATTGTCTCTAAAGATAGAATCTCTATTGATCCTTCTAAGACCAAGTAAATCCAAGAATGGAAAGCACCGACAAGTATAAATGAGGTACGCAGTTTTATTGGTTTAGCAGGTTATTATTGACACTTCGTCCAGAATGTTGCCCAGTTGGCTAACCCATTAACAAAGCTCACACGTAAAGGGGTTAAATTTGTTTGGAAAAAAGAGTGTGAAGAATGTTTCGAAGAACTGAATAGAAGATTAGTCAAATATCCTATATTGACTCTACCATCAGGGAATTATGGGTTTGTTATTTATAGTGATGCATCAAAGATAGGACTTGGTTGTGTCCTTATGTATAATGATAGGGTTATTGCCTATGCATCACGATAGTTGAAAATTCATGAGCAAAACTATCCTACTCATGATCTCGAGTTAGAAGATGTGATCTTTTCTTTGAAGATATGGAGACACTACCTCTATGGTAAAAAATGTGAGATTTATACTGATCACAAGAGTTTGAAGTATATTTTCTCAGAAAAATTACTCAACATGAGGTAAAGGTGATGGGTTGAACTAATCAAGGATTATGATTGCAAGATACACTACCACCCGGGGAAGGAAAATAAGGTGGAAGATTCTTTGAGCAGAAAGGATCATGGAGTTTTGAACATGATGAGAATTGAAAGAGATCCTATTTTCATGGATTTAGTGAAGTTGGATATGGGAATCACCATGGAAGGTGAAACATCAATGCTTTTTCAAATGGTTGCCAAACCATCTTTACTAGAAAGGATTAAGAGCTCTCAGACCAATGATGAAGAATTCCAAAAGAAGATTAAAGCAGTGAATGATGGGAGATTGAGTGACTTTGTGTATGAAGATGAAAATTTGAAATTCCAGAGGAGACTTTGTGTTCCTGATATACCTGATCTAAAAAGGGAATTGTTGGAAGATGCTCATAGTTCCAATTTCTCTATACACCCCGGGAGCACCAAAATGTATTGATATTTGAAGGAACATTTTTGGTGGGACAACATGAAGAGGGAGATTTTTGATTTTGTGTCAAGATGTATGGTTTTTCAACAAGTGAAAGCTGGAAGGAAACAGCCTATAGGAGTCATGAAAACTCTTACCATACCTATGTGAGAATGGGAAAATATCACTATGGCCTTTGTCATAGGGCTACCAAAGACTCCTAGAAGGAACAACATAATATGGGTTGTTGATTGTATTACCAAGTCAGTACATTTTCTTGCTATAAGAGAAGATATACCACTGCAATGTCTAGCAAGACTATATATTAATGAAGTTGTGAGACTTCATGGAGTACCCCTATCGATTGTTTCTGGTCGTGATCCCTGTTTTACTTCAAGATTCTGGAAGATTCTTTAGAAGGCCTTGGATATTGAACTTCATTTGAGCACTGCCTACCATCCCCAGTCTGATGGAAAATCAGAACAGACTATTCAAACCTTAGAAGACATGTTGAGATCATGCTCACTTGACATTTAGGGTATGTGGGATCAAAATTTACCTCTGTTAGAATTTTCATATAACAATAGCTTCCATTCAAGTATTAAGATGGAACCATATGAAGAGTTATATGGAAAGAGATGTCGCACACCAACATGTTGGGATGACGTTGGTGAAAGAAAACTTGTAGGCCCAAAACTGGTGGAGGAAACTATGGAAAAGTTGAAGGTAATCCAAAACCACATCAAAACAGCTCAAAGTATGAAAAAGAGCTATGCCGATAATCGAAGGAAGGATTTGGAATTTCAGGTAGGAGATCATGTTTTATTGAAGGTATCTCCATGGAAGGGAGTTATACATTTCAGTAAGAAAGGCAAATTGAGTCCCAGGTACATCGGACCATTTGAAATTCTAGAATGAATTAGGGCTGTAGCTTACCGTTTGGTAATGCCACCAAGTCTCTCCAAAGTTCACGATGTGTTCCACGTATCACTATTGAGAAAATACATGCCTGACCCAACTCATGTACTCACATATGAGGAATTAGAACTAGAACCCGATATGTCTTATTGTGAAGATCCCATCAGGATTCTTGATACCAGAGAACAAATGCTGAGAAATCGGACGACTCATCTGGTAAAAGTTCTATGGAGAAACAATAAGATGGAAGTGGCAATGTGGGAACCTAAGGAACTCATGATGAAGAACCACCCAAGTCTTTTCATGCGGTAGTATTCTAGAAATTTCGAGAATGGAATTATTTGAAGGAGTGGATAATGTAACACCCCAAGCTTCCACAGTACACTTCTCTTTGAATAATACAGTAGCGTGTGTTGAACGCAACCTCAAGTTCTAACACAAACCACAACCAATCAAACTAGCTGTTATGAATAGTGATACCCACCTTTTGAAAATTTATAAATTTTATCATTCAAAATGGACTTCATTTTTGGATTTGGAATATTGAAATTAGCATAGGGTGATTTTTTGGTATTTTTCGGAAAACTTTCAATTTTTGATGAATAGTGAAAAACACTGAGTTGTTGGTTAAAACTGACTTTTTATTTAAATAATTATTTATTTTATTTAAATTTAATTAAGGCCCAAATAGATACATAATACCTATATAAGTTCAATTTAATTCATTAGAGTTAGTTTAGAATAATTTTAGATATATAAAAATTTTATTGAACTTTTCACCGTCTTTTACCCACCACCTAGGAGAATTTGGAAATTCACATAAAACATAATTTTACCACTTATGTGAGTGAAATTTCGAAAATCCGAGAGACATGGTTAATATCAAGTTGTAAAATGTGGTTCAATGAGATGAAAATAATTTTTGGTGAATGGTAACATTTTTACTTTTATTTACCAAGGTTAAAAGTAAATAGGGTAATTAAGGGTAAAAATAATATTAATATTACCCTAAAACGTGTCCTAATTCTATTGGACAAGTGTATCTCGATCAAAAACAAACTTAGGAATAAAATATTATCATTTAGGTCCACTTGGATTAGATTAGGACCTTTATTATTATTTTATTCAAAGAAGAGTTAAAAGAGTTAAAATCAAATTTTAATAACTAGAAAATTTTTAATATAGGGTTATACATAAGATAAATTTGATTATAAATATTCATTAGAAATTTAAAAAAAAAATTAATACATAATGGTATTTTATTTATAATTATTAGACATAAAATAATGTATGTTATTTATGACACAATGGTGATGCATTAATTACCTAATTAATGAAATATTAAAATAATTGATATAATTAATATAAAAATAAATGTAATTTGAGACTTTTTATGAATTCCACTAATCTTATAGGTTAATATGACATATTAGGACTGGTTATATAACTTTTTTTCGAATTAATAATTTTTTTATGAAATTATCAAAAACAAAATACCCAATAGTGTCAAAATTGACATAAAAGAGTTTTTAAAACAAATATTATATTATTAATTTATATTCTCTTCCTAAAAATATAAGGTTCTTCCAAGAGACTTATATTATGATAGGTTTATCATTAATGGATCACTTGGGGGTCTCTTGAAAGTTTGTAGTAAGTGTGTTGACTATATAATATAAAAATAAAAAGATACGTGGTAAGTGTTAAACTAATTAACTTAAAGTTAAAACTAAATGATAAGGATAATAAAGTGACCCAGACGTTTCTAGAACCTATTGGATGAGTGGTTTTATACCTATACCCACCTTAAAATTTAAATAATCCACTTTTGAGCTATTAGAAACTGAATATGAATTTATTATAAAATAATATTTCTAGCTTTTCCTAAGGTGCCCCTCAGCCCTCTTATAAAAGGGAACTCCCCCTTCTCCCAATTTCAAACCTTCAAAGCCTTTTGTCTTTGCCAAACCCTGCCCAAATATTCTCTAAACTTCCCTCACTTTTACCTATAGGCCTTTTTTTGATCAGAAATCCAACCTAAGGAGCCC
Source organism: Viscum album (assembly GCA_963277665.1). Classification (NCBI taxonomy): domain Eukaryota; kingdom Viridiplantae; phylum Streptophyta; class Magnoliopsida; order Santalales; family Viscaceae; genus Viscum; species Viscum album. The sequence goes on from OY728119.1 coordinate 377,694,256, forward strand.
TTTTGATCAAATCAAAAGGAAGAACCCGAAGAAGAGGTAATGTTTTCACCACCCTCTTTCATGTTCATTTCTTCTTCAACTTCTTCTTTATTTGTTATTCTCCTTCTAAAATAATAACTCTAGTATCTTATATATATTGTGATGTTATTATAAATAAGGTACAACCATATTTAGTATTCTATCCATCCTTTGAATGACATGTCACCATACGTGCGTACATACGGCTTACCGTCTCAATGTCGTGGTGTAATTGTTATACAATATATTATTATTTTATGGGTATAATAATGATGTTTAACTCATGTAAAAAATAAATATAACATGATAATGATTCTTTATATATGATATACCAACCAATTATATATTATTTTAATATCAAAAGAATGATATTGCCGCTCGTGCGTACGTGCGGACTACCGTCTCCACGAACGCGATGAGATTCATTCCCCATCGTATCCATTCAAGAATAATTATCATTTGATGATGAAAAATAATTTTTAAGAACTTTATATCATTCTGGTTATGAATAATACACAACCTATCCATAACAAACACGACTTATGTTACAAAACATATAAAAGAAAACGAGTAAGTTAACACCCGAAACGACGATAATACTAAAATATTATTAACAAAGCATTTTTAGAAGAACATATATGATATCATAATTATGTATATGGTTATTGAATTATTTAATAACAATGTTTTATCTATTATACAGTATGTTAACATACCATCAACTAAGGAAAAGTACAAGGTAAGTGTTTATTTCACAATCTCTTCATTATCCGAGGTTGTTTATACGTAATTATCTACTGGGACCTCTTTATCATCCCCATCCATGTTTCTTAAAAATGTATTTCAAATCACTCTTACTATTTTAAAGACTATAGGATAAAGTCATTTATACCCTTTTTTACTTTTTATAATATTTTTATAACGGAATCTTTCTATCGTTTTCCAAAGAAGGTCCTTTTTAACCTTTTCGACAGAATTAAGGTAAGAATGTCTTTTTTAACTTTTACGGTGGATGTGGCTATTTCTGCCGTTATAAAATCGTCGAAGCATCCCTTACAATATTATAAGAATATTTTCAAATTAAATGTTTTATTTTATAGTTATGATAATTTTAAATGATTTCATAAAAGAGATATTTCTCTCAAATAGTTTTGATTTTATCTATGTCAACATCCTTTGATGGATTTTAACATATTTAAAGTTTATTATTATGATACAAAACTTCCATATTGAATTGAAGGTTTTGCGATATGTTTGACTGTGGATGTGTTATTTCTATACCATTCATGTTTTATAGAGAAATTATTTACATTTCATATACTAGTTTTAATACGAATGTTTATGTTATGTTTAAACCTATTCATATGAGGAATGCATTGGACTTATTATGTGACGGTTAGAGCCCGCTATAGCTCCTCGACGCATCCGTAGGTCTCATGAGACAAACTAGTGTCTTGGAACAAGGCCTTGACAAAATCTTATTTGTAGTCTTGGAACTAGGCCTTGACTATTTGGTTATGATAGTCTGGAATTATGCATTCCATCATTATAAAAGCGGTTATTGATATTGCATGTGATTATTCGACTAGTAGAATATCCATGTGAATAAGTAAATGGAATTATTTCATTTTAACTTTTCCATATTATGTTGAAGTTCATGTTTAAAAGGCTTTTGTTTTAGTTATACATTGCCTTAAATGTGTATGATTATTTATGAAAGTTTTCGCTATATTGTTATCCTTACCGAGCATCTGAGCTCACCCCTTTCAATGTTTTATTTTCCCAGGATGTGGAGAAGTAATTTATGAATGACCTACAGGGATATTATGAGGGTATATGAAGACAATTTGTTCTTGTTGTAGTTTTCACGCAATGATGTAATGTAAACTTTATGAATGTATCTAGTTATTCCAAAGCTACTAAACTAATCAGTCTTTCGAGACTGGATATTTTGTGATCATGCCAATATTATGTAATAATGCACCGACTCTGGGTAACTGGGGTCAGGGTGTTACAATAATATTTGATATCATTCTTATATTTTATACATTTATAGGGTTTTATAAAACTCATTAAATATCTAACAATTCATACCACATATCAATGTGATCATCTGGTAAAACCATCCAACTAAACTTTTTTAGTGGGTTAAATCGATGAAGAAATATACTTTCAATAATGGGGATATTAATTAATTAGTTTCCTAATTTTCAACTCCTTGAACGTATATTCAGACTCTTTACCTTCACAACATCAAATTATATGATGTTTTTGAATTCTATTATATACGAAACATTTATAATTTCATAATCACTATTATTAGAACCCTTTAAATAAAAAATTTCCCATAAACTCCTAAAGTGAATAATGAAACTATTTATCTTAATCCATTAACAAAACATTCACAAATTTTATTATATTTACTAACATTCTCTTTGAATTTTAACTTTCATAATCCTTTATTTTTTAACGTTGAACTTAAATAAGTTCAAACATACTTTCACTAGCCTCATATGAAATATATTCTCTTTGTAATATGAATCTATGATACATAAGATAATTTTTGTATAGAAAATAACACATATTTCCTTTTATGGGAATATATTACAAATAAAATATTGATTCTACAATATTTTATCTATTTATAGAACATTAAAAAACAAGATTTTATTTGTAAAAATATGCCACTTATAGTGGTAAAAAATACCTCATATTTTAATAAACATCTATATCAACACATTTATCCAAGATAATGAATTTGTAGCCATATCACCTTCTCATAATGGGTTATCAAATTTTGATGAATAATAAACCTAGTATAACAAATACATTATCTGATATTGTTAAAACAATCCTCTTTAATAAATATCTTCTCCTATAACATATGAGAAATGTGATAATTATAAACATCCTTTACTAAGACCCATTTCTGTAACACTGGTACCTGAAATTGAAATTTCATGTGATATCCCAATCTCCTTTTGGTATATCATAAAATTCCATCATATGGGAATAATATTTTCATTCATAAAACTATAGATAGGTTTCAATTTCCTTGGTTGGTTATTCAAAGACACATTTTTGGACTTTACACATAACTTTTATTCACCTGTTTTGAAGTTTTACCCACATGTAATGATGATACAACACCAGATCATTGACATACATGACCTTGTTTAACATACCTCTACACTTTGATAAAATTGAATAAATATATCTTAAATACATTAACATTGTCAGAAAATTTCCAAAAATTACTCCATAATTAATTCTATTACCAAAATTATCCTTTGTGTATATCTTTTGCCTAATCAAGTCATTATCACACACAATAACATTATGTATATGAGTGTTGACTAAATTTACTTCGTTTATCATTCATTTAATGCCTTTGAAAATTTTAATGAATCATATTATAATTCTAAAATCATCTAGAGTCAAGTAATGAATATGAACAACAGTTGGTTTATTAGGAAGGGTTTCTATAACACATAAAATTTTATTTTTCATAAGAACAATTATTAGTTTTTATTCCAGTAAAAGGAGTTAATTTAATTTTAAAGGATTCATCTCAAAGTGATGTAAAAAATTGATGATGCTATTTATGTGCAAAAAAAGATTTTATTTGATGACTATCATGTTATACAAACATTTAATAATGAATTTTATTAAATATTATCCCATTAAAAGGATGACCCTTTTGAATCCACCATATCCATTAGTGGGAAAATATATATATTTCAGTAAGTAATGACAACACTTTGGTATGAACATCACCAATTATAAATTTAGGTGGGACATGTAAATAATATCATATATGAATCTTGTATGGTTGAGAAGATACTGTTTGTCCAATTCAACTTATGGATAAACTCAATAACATTCTTCGAATATCATTCTCAAGGGTTTCCCGAATAAATGTAACCCAAATAAAATTCCAAGAATAAGGAACCAAAATCATAGTTTGGATTGGGAAAAAAAATTCCCAAACCAAACCAAACCACAAAAAAAACCAAAAACTCAAAACAATGGTTTTTTCTTGTGGTTTAGTTTTTGATTCCTATTGATTAGTCTCTTTTGGTTTATAGTTAGGTTCATGTTCCAAAGCAGAATATACCTATTAATCTGAGCTCCTATTTTTTCATAAAAAAATATAATTTTGTAGTTTTATGTTAACCCATACCTTAAAATTGGTTCCTAACCCTAACCCTCTTTGGGATTTTATTTTATGTCTCCATTAATTGGAAAAAGTTTTATTTTTTAGTTTTTTAAGGATGACATCATGCCAACATTTAAATGATTATGAATAAATTATATTTAAAATATCAATCTATAATTATAAAATATAATGAATACATAAGTAATATGTAAGTATAGAAAATTAGGTTAATCCCCAATTTGAACCAAACAAATGTTAAAATTAATGGTTGAGAATTTTTTTAATCCAAACCAAACAACCATTACCTGGTTTGGTTTTCATGTACGAAAACTAAACCATAAATTGTTTTTTGGATTGTTTTTTATTCAAAAATGAACCAAACCAATCTATTCCCACCTATAATCATATGGTCACATAATTAAATTCTTGTTTTATGCAAGATAATTTATGGGGACCTATCTTTCTTGTGAAGTTTCCTAATTAGACAACCGAGGGATGGACAAGTTGTCATGACCCAACCCTACCCGGGCTTGAGTCGAAACTACCCCAAGCCCGCCTCCATAGGCCAGGGGCTGGAGACAAGCGCTGAAGGCTAAACAACTCGGGGAGGCCTTTTCCTGAGTACCTGTACACACACACACAACCCACACAATGCATAAGTGCAGAGTAAAAGTAAAATTAAAGTACTGACTTCTATAAACAACCACAAAAGTGCATCGAACTCTAAACAATATAAAGTATATTCTGAAGGTAAACTGAAAAGAGAAAGGGAAAAACATGGGCCCAACCAGAAAAGTTCCATAACCCGGTAATAGATAAACAAAAGTACAACAGCTGGGAGGTTCCCTCACCTTGAATCCAACTACGACCACTATACGCGGTCCAAGATCCCGAACTCATAAGCTCCTCTAATGTCACGATTGACCTGTTCGTCGTCTGTAAGGGCTCACCATGTTTGGGAAAATCCCAAGCAGGGGTGAGTATAAAAATACTCAGTAGGATGTCTCGAAGGCACGAGGGAGCAACAAATAAGGTACTGAAGAGGTGAGCAGTTGATCGAACAGGGAAAAGTAAAAGAGTAAAACCGAGAGCGCAGTAAAGAGTACAGATCAACCCAAAAAGAGTAAGGAAGTAGACTAGTCCAAACACAAGGATATAGAAGTGGTGAAAAGATGAACTTCTCATCGAGTCTTCGCTACCTATAGCAGGAGAGTAGACTCATCCAACCATGAGAAGCTAGACACGGAAAGCATGTGGCATACCCTGTGCATCTTCGCCTCTCCTAGAAGAAGAGTAACCAAAACCCAAAGAGGGGGTACTGGAACTAGGTATATATATAACCATATGCTCAATCAATAAGCCAGAACGAGATCGTAGGGGGATCTCCATCTCGTAGCTCAACCCAAGAATGTGAGTAGCCAACAATCCCAGAAGTAAACACCATCTATTCCTAGAACCCCACCCGTCTGCCTCGAACTGAAAGTCAAGGGGCTCAAATCACCGCACCTTGACACTATCCGCATTGGGCGGCACTGAATCACATGCACGGTTTTAGGTCACGTCTCAAAAATGTGTCTTGGTTGGGAAAGCACCCCTTGTACTTGAGAGTTCTGGGGAATGTCAAACCACAACTCTTCATTGTCACACAGTCAAGAGGTCTTATCAAAGTCAATGATGTCACATCACTATCCCATACATCCAAGGGTCCTGATATGGTAGTCACGAAGAAAACCCTTAGACTAGCCTAGTAGAAAGGACTGAGTCTTAAAGAAGTCATCGGGTAACCCACTGCCCAGCCCCGCTGGAGGGTAAAACCTAAGATGTCATCGGGTAACCCACTGCCTAGTCTCTACTGGAGGGTAAACTCTAAGAGGTCGTCAGTTAACCCACTGCCCAGTCTCTGCTGGAGGGTAAACCCTAAAAGGTCATCGGGTAACCCATTGCCCAATCTCTACTGGAGGGTAAACCCTAAGAGGTCATCAGGTAACCCACTGACCAGTCTCTGCTGGAGGGTAGACCATAAGAGGTCGTCGGCTAACCCACTGCCCAATATCTACTGGGGGGTACACCCTAAGAGGTAGTCGGGTAACCCACTACTCAATATCTGCTGGAGGGTAAACCCCAAGAAGTCAATGAGCAACCCACTACCCAGCCCCGCTGGAGGGTAAACTCGAAGAAGTCGATGAGAAACCCACTGCCCAGCCCCGCTGGAGGGTAAACCCGAAACTGCTCTGGCCATCCCTACTATATGGTGCAACACTGGCCAATAGAACACTGAGTGAGTATTGTGCAACCACCCAACTCCAGAACAGTTCACCTAGTAGAGGTTCAGCGCCTGTGTAGTGTGGGTCATGACGATACCTAGAACTCTACCTAGGGAAGCACATCACGGTAGATCACAGAAGGATGATATGATCTCGATATACAGCTGGGGAGTCTATGCCCTGGGCTCAGTAGGCTCCACACCCTACGGGAAACATATAACATTCTGCCTTTTTATCACACTAACTTTCATTACATTATACAAAACCAAGGATCTTTAAGGTTTAGTGTCTTGGAAACTAGGAACTTAATACATGACAACATAAAACATTCTTCCTTAACACTTGAAAGGTTTCTTAATTGTTCATACTAAGTTCATTACATCATCTCATAACCATGGAGCATACATAAAGGGAAAGGGTGAGCAGAAAGCCCAGTAAGGGAAACAAGGGAAATATTTTACATGTGAACTTGAGATACATCAACATGTCATGAAAAATAACTTTAAGGCATGAAAAAGAGTCCATGTGGCATATCATAATAAAAATAACATGTTTTATAACTTGAAGGTATGGATAAAACATTTAATATAGACAATCATTTCTATTTCCCCAAGGTCCATCGCCAAGGTGTCATTTAAAAAATTACCAAGGTTATTCACTAAGGAATTGTTAAAAATGGTCATCTCTAGAGATTAAGTCTTTACCCAATGCATTGGAGCGCTATCAGAGCGCACCCTTAAATTTGCCTTTATTATCATGTGATCCACATATATCATCATCAAACATTTCATAAATAACCCATATAGTATAAAATAAATGGGTCTCATTTCATAATCATAACGTTTTAAAAACTGCTTTGAAGACATGATCTTTATGTCACTTTAAACCCATAGAAAAGGAAAGTGGGTCTCATGTATGCAGATCCCAGAATTTAAAATAGAACATTTTGATATATATGTGAATACCCATATAGAAGAAAGCTCTTTGGATATTCACTTAATAAAATAAAATAATTTGAGAAAAATAGAGAGACATTTTGAGATGAAAATTCTGCAGCATAACAACTATGTTATAGGGTTTTAGAAAATATTGAAAAGAAAGGGGAAATGGGTCACCCACTCATAAAAGATCCATAAAACAGTAGAGGGACATAATATAAATGATATAAAAACAAGGTAATGAAAATTTAAAGACATACCATATGAAATGAAAAACTTGGAAAGAAGACAAAAATAAGATTTCTCTTATGAAAATTCGGCAGCCTAACGGCGTCACTTAAAACATTAAAAAATGAATTGACGAGATCCAATAGGGTATCTCATAATTTGAACATAAAATATCAGTATGATAGATATAGAGATCATACCCAAACATAATATAAAGGAAAATTAAGGATTTGACTTGAAAATAGATCTTCAAAATGAGAAAGGTGAAAGAATCCCTTAAAAATTCGGCAGCCCAACGACGCCACATAAACATTCTTAAAATGAATTGATGAGAGCAAGAGGGGGTATCTAATAATATGAACCTGAAAGGGGATGTATGATAAATATATAAGAACATACCTAACATAAGAACATAGAGAATAAATGAAATGACATAAAAGAGAGTATTTGGAAAGAAAGAGAGAGGTAGCATCCCTTACCTTAAAACGTAACTCTTAAAACACGAAGGTTGGGACCATGAGGGGATTTAGGAAACCTTGGGAGGACTCTTTGAGAGTAAAGGAGACCAGAAATTCGTTGAGGAGGATTTTGGAATGGATGTTATGAGATAATGGATTGGTATTTATAGGGAAAGTAAGGGGACAAGGCATTAATTGCCAAAGGACACCTCATCGGTGGTATTGGCAAACCATGGGCTTGCCCATGGTATATTCCCATGGTATTGGACTCTTGGGACACCTTATACCTTATATTAATATTCATAAGTCGACCGTATTGATTACATACATAATACATCATTTAATGATGTCATTAAACACCCGTAACTTTAAAACTGTATTTTCACTATTCACCGAAAATTCAACTTTCTCAGAAAATCCCAAAATTTCACCTTAACCAAATATCGATGCTCTGACTTCAAAAATGAAATCCATTTTATAAAAATAATTTCCTAAATATTTTTAATTTAATTTTTAAATAAATACACTATTCACCGAAAATTCATTTTTTTCTGAAAAATCACCAAAAATTACCTTAACATAATATCGATGCTCTGAGTTCAAAAATGAACTCCATTTTATAAAAATAATTTTATAAATATTTTTAATAAAATTTTTAATTATAAAATACTACTCACCCAAAAAAACTAAGACTTGACAAATAATTTCTGAAGCAGTTATTTACCTATTTTGTTGAATCGCATTACTTAATCAAGGTGCTTAGATTATATTAACACATTCTAATGTGAGATTACTAATCCATTTGGTCACATTACTAATCCTATGTGTAAAATCACTATTCATAAATAACTATTCATCAAAAATTATGTTGATCTTATTAGACTCTAATTTTCACATTGAACACAACTGTAGAAGCGCATTTTTTGAAAATCATTACACATTTTTAATTATTTAAGGTTTACAAAAACATTTTTAAATTATCCTTTTTCTAAAATTTATAAATAATATGCATACTATATTTATCTGGACATTTGAAAATTCACAAATTTTATCATAAGAAGAAATCAAACTTTTTATTTAAATCAAAGGATTACACAAGGCAGTTATGGTCTCGATACATAACCCCTTATAACACCAGTATAAGTCCTAAGTGTAAGGTGTGCTAGGGTGATAGAATTGTGGGGCGGCTCGACCAACATCCCATGAGTAGTAATTTCTATCAGTCTGAACTTCTCGTGAAGGAGATTCCACTCTAGCTTCACACGATATAGTTCGGCTTGGGTTCGGTCCAAAGAAAAGCCCAGTGGTGCTACCTCCTTCCCAAGTTCTGTTAGATGGGCTTCAATTGGCCTGAGACTACTGGATGAGGCCCTCGAATATTTTTCTACATTAATTAACCAATATCACTTGTATTTAGAGACAATAATCACAACATTTAGTTACCAATGGTCATATTGACCAATGGTCATTTAACATTCGAAACCCAACAGTATCATTTTAATTATACTCATGTTATCAAATGAAATAGTTTTGTTGAGTATAAAAATAAAATAACACACAAAATTAGGAAATAAGATTTATTCAAAATTTGGAGTCTTTACAATCTTCCCCGCTTAACAAATTGCGTCCTCGCAATTTTTAAAACTGGGCTTGGAAATTTCATTGAATGTTCCTCATCGAAAAAAGATTCAGTAACACTATTACTTTAAAAGAAAGAAAGGGAAGTACAAAGGTCACCCGAGTTAACCCATACTAGGATTCCATGTAGGAAAACGTGGACATAGAATAGAAAACAAAGGGTCATGTTCTGAGGGAGAGTGATAGAAAACATGTCTAAGAGAAATTTAACCACCAGAAAATCACAAACTTGTGATGGGTTAAACGACCTTTGTTTACCCAATAGAAAATTTAAACCAACATAGTTTTTATTTTACGTTCCTTTTAATAATTTTGAGGAATTAATTTACTACATTGAATAAGAACACAAGAAAATATACTTACCTTCTAGTAGAGTTGCATCCATTAATAAGTTTCTACCAAGAATAATCTTTTCTCCAAACGATGAGTATTCAAAAATACTTGGTCTCATCAAAGCACAAGAATAATCTTCTAGAGAATCACGTAATCGACAAAAGAATAATTATCTATCCTTAAACATGTATCCCAAAAACAGAAAGGGTAAGATAAAACAACTCTTCAAAAATAAAGAACCCCATAGGAAGTGAAACTACATTAAATCTTCAATGTTCCATGATACTACCCAAAGTTCATCATAGACTATTCCATAAATAAATGTCCTTAAAATTTCTCAAAATAGGCCAAAAAAAAGATTTATTCCCAAATATTAGAAGGATTTGATAACATAGTCTTCCAAGATAAAATTTATTGTTCATTTCCAAACAACATCATCCACTCCTAACATCTTATAACAAAAGTAACTAACCTAAACATATTTTCCCCAAGATAGGTTAATCATTTCCATAAGTAACCCAAAATTACAATAAGTTCACCTTAAATTCATCAGTTCTTAAAAATATAAGTCAACCTTTACTCCTCAAGGAAAATACCGTAGTAATCTATTTACCTCGATCATATAGTGTTCCCAAAATAGTGAACGTCTTCCAAAATAATAATCATCTTTTAATCCCCTAATCATATTTTTTTTTCAAGAAGAACAGCTCCACAACATCAACATTTGGTACATAACAATAGATGTTTTACTTGATGATATAAAACCATTTTAGGTAGTGAGTCGATGTTCTTAGAAAACATTAAAGATATGCTCATAGGGAATGAACTAAAATACAACAGGACATAGACAATTATTGCCACGATTTTACATGTACTTTAGTCATCATGATCCATCTCCGCATAGGACTTGCATTGTTCCCTTGTCCTTGAATATTGATGATGCTCATCATGCTTCTCATCCCTTCCAAGAGATAATTGCCTTGGATAATATCCAAATTCTTCACATTTACTGCATTCAAAAGTATAAGGTACATTAGATCTAACCTTATCTCTATTCATCACATTATCCATTTTTTAAAGCAATTGGCTACTTTATGCCCAATCACCCCACACTTAAAACATCTCTCAGTTCCTTTGTGACATTATCCTTGGTGCCCCTTTCCACACTTTTTGCACAATGTAAATTGGGTCTTCTTTCCCTTATCAACATTATCAGATGAACATCCTTGAGACATCGTCTTCTTCTTCCTTGATGAATTTGGGCATTCAACTAGGTACCATTTATTAATTGTGGTTTTTGATAGATGGTTTGGCATAATCACAATATGTTGAACTTGATCTCTCGTCATCACTGTCATATTAATAGGTAAATCATCACCTTTCCTATCACATTGGTTGTTGGGACATGTTCTTCCATTTCCCTCCATTAACTAAGAAAAGAATGTATAAATAGGGGGCTTAAATACTTAGCCAATAATTATGAAAATGAAACCTTAAGAATAGAAGGACAAACTTATAGAAGAAAAAAATATCCTAACTTGTGATCCCCTATGTTCTAATCTAGGTTATCCATGATCATATATTCTTATGTTAATCTTTATTTTATTTTATCTTTGTTCCTTTAATAATGGTTCATACTAAGATTATGAATTTACCAAAGAATATCACCCGAGAGTGTCACAACCAAGAGTGAAGCAAGGCCCGTTGTCATGTACCAGTTCCCATTCGAGCCTAGCTCAAAGCAGTGTTTTTGGGTTTTACCCCTATGTACATATGTGCCAGAGCCACCTCTACCTGCTCGTATCCAGACAGGGATGTATTTTCTTGATAAACCACTTACTCAATACTCACCAAAATACCAGGAAGATTTCCTATATTTAAAATTTTCTATAGGATTATTCCTAAAGTTTTTATATACAAATTTACAAAAATAACTAAAACATACTTTGATACCAAATATAACATCCCGCCTTTTTTATCACATTAACTTTCATTACATTATACAAAACTGAGGATCTTTAAGGTTTAGTGTCTTGGAAACCAGGAACTTAATACATGACAACATAAAAAATTATTCTTTAACACTTGAAAGGATTATTCACTATTCATCCTATGTTCATTAAAACATCTCATAACCTAGGAGAATACATAAAAGGAAAGGGTGAGAAGAATGACTAGTAAGGGAGACAAGCGAAATATTTTACATGTGAATTTGAGATACATCAAAAAGTCATGAAAAATAACTTTAAGGTATGAGAAAGAGATCATGAGGCATATCATAATAAAAATAATGTGTTTCATAACTTGAAGATGTGTCTAAAACATTTAATATAGACAATAATTTTCGTTTCACCAAGGTCCACCCCCATGGTGTCATTAAAAAAAATTACCAAGGTTATTCACCAAGGTATCGTTAAAAGTGGTCATCTCTATAGATTAAGTCTTTACCCAATGCATTGGAGCGATATCAGGGCGCACCCATAAATTTTCCTTTATTATAATGTGAGCCACATATATCATCATCAAACATTTCATAAATAACCCATATAGACTAAAAGAAATGGGTCTTATTTAATAATTATAATGTTTTAAAAACTGCTTTAAAGACATGATCTTTATGTCACATTAAACCCACAGAAAAGGAAAGCGGGTCTCATGTATAGAGATCCCAGAATTTAAAATAGAACCTTTTGATATATATTTTAATACACATATAGAAGAAAGAGCTTTGAGCATTCACTTAATAAAATAAAATAATTTGAGAAAAAGAGAGAGACATTTTGAGGCAAAAATTCTGCAGCATAATCGCTATGTTATAGGTTTTTAGAAAATATTGAAAAGAAAGAGGAAATGGGTCACCCACTCATAAATGATCCATAAAATAGTAGAGGGACATAATATAAATGATATATGAACATGGTAATGAAATTTGAAAGACATACCATATGAAATGAAAAACATGGAAGGAAGACAAAAATAAGATTTCTCTTATGAAAATTCGGCAGCATAATGGCGTCAATTAAAACTTAAAAAAAATTAATTGAAGAGATAAAATAGGGTCTCTCATACTATGAACATAAAAGATCAGTATGATAGATATTGATATAATACCCAAACATAATAAAAATGAACATGAAATACCTGACATGAAAATAGATTTTGAAAACGAGAAGAGTGAAAGAATCCCTTAAAATTCCGGCAGCCTAATGGCACCACTTAAACATTCTTAAAATGAATTGATGAGAGCAAGAGGGGGTCTCTCATAATATGAAAATGAAAGGGGAAGTATAATCATTATAAAATAACATCCCCAAAATAAGGACATAGAGAATAAAAGAAATGACATAAAAGAGAGTACTTGGAAAGAAAGAGAGAGGTAAGATCCCTTACCTTAAAACATAACTCTTAAAACTCGAAGGTTGGGACCTTGAGGGGCTTGAGGGAACCTTGTGAGGACTCTTTGGAAGGTAAGGAGACCAAAAATTCTTTGAGGAGGATTTTGTAATGTAAATTATGAGATAATGGCTTGGTATTTATAGGGAAAGTGAGGGGACACGACATTAATTGCCAAGAGACACCTCGTCTGTGGTATTGGAAAAACCATGGGCTTGCCCATGATATTTTCCCATGGTATTTGCCACTTGTTAAACCTCATACCTTATATTACTATTCATAAGTCTAAAATATTTATTACATACTTAATACATCATTTAATGATGTCATTAAACACTCGTAACTTAAAAACTGTACTTTCACTATTCACCAAAAATTCAACTTTCTCAGAAAAATCCCAAAATTTCACCTTCACCAAATATCTATGCTATTATTTCAAAAATGACCTCCATTTTATAATAACAACTTTCTAAATTATTTTAATTTAATTTTTACATAAATACACTATTCACCGAAAATTCATTTTTTCATAAATATCCCAAAACATTACCTTAACATAATATCGATTCTCTGAGTTCAAAAATGAACTCCATTTTATAAAAATAATTTTCTAAATATTTTTAATTAAATTTTTAATTAAGAAACACTATTCACCCGAAAAAACTAAGACCTGAATAATAATTTCTGAAACAGTTATTTACTTATTTTATTGAATCACATTAATTAATCAAGGTGCCTAGATTATATTAATACTTTCTTAAAGTGATATTACTAATCCATTTGGTCACATTACTAATCCTAAGTGTAAAATCACTATTCATAAATTACTATTCATAAAAAATTAATTTCATCTTATTAGACTCTAAATTTCATACTGAACACAACTGTAGAAGACCATTTTTGAAAATAATTACACATTTTCAATTATTTAAGGTTTACATAAACATTTTTAAAATAACCTTTTTCTAAAATTTATCAATAATATGCATACTATATTTATTCGGACATTTGAAAATTCACAAACATCTTCATAAGAAGAAATCACAATTTTTATTTAAATGAAAGGATTACACGAGGTAGTTGTAGTCTTGATACATAACCCCTTGTAACACCAGCATAAGACCTAAGATTAAGGTGTTCTAGGGTGATAGAATCTTGGGGCGGCTCGGCAAAGATCGCACGATTAGTAATTTCTATCAGTATGAACTTCTCACGAAGGAGATTCCGTTCTAGATTCACACGATGAAGTTCAGTTTGGGTTTGGTCTAGAGCAATGCCCAGTGATGCTACCTCCTTCCCAAGTTCTGTTAGATGGGCTTTGATTGGCCTGAGACTAATGGATGAGGACATTGAATTGTCTTTCTATATTAATTATCCAAGATCACTTGTATTTATAGTCAATAATCACAACATTTAGTTTCCAACGGTCCTATTGACCAATGGTCATATAAAATTAGAAGCCCAGTGGTCTCATATTAATTATACTAATGTCATCAAATGAAACAATTTTTTTGAGTATAAAAATAAAATAACACACAAAATAAGGAAATAAGATTTAGTCAAAATTTCAGGACGTTACAAAATAACCTCCTGGGTATAGGATCGGTGTCGTCGTAAAGTATTGGTCACACCGAATCCATAATAACCCTACCAAGGAACACGAAGGGATGTGATACTAAAAGCCCACATGGCTAAAGGAACAAGGGAACCCAAAAAACTCTGCCGATCAAACCGTCGAGAACAGAACCAGGGGAAACCACTCAACTCTGCTGGTTTAAACCATTGTGAACGGAGGGACCCTCTATGTCGCAAGAGATCAAAGGTACGTAAAGCATAACACAACACGAATATGAGGCCCACAGGACATATGGCCCTAACTCATCTCCAAAACAATTACACAAACATTATCGGGTACAAACTTACAACATGTACCTCCAAGAATTCCCATATACCTCCTAGAGTATACCAAGTCTCTAGCCCAAAGGCTATCGTGCGCACGACACCCAACATCAGCGCAAAGGGAGAAAATGTAATTTTTCCAACCTGCTTCCTCCACAGCCCTAGCATGGCTGACTATATCCCTTGAAACATCAACTTCACTCACACGGGAGTGAACACGATCACACGTGGAGGGTTTGCTTCCAAACACAGCAAGAAGAACCATCACTATAGAACCTTTCATGCTTCCATAGTTAATGAGATCTTGAATGAGACTCTGCACATCCAAACGGATCATACCATTGTAATCCTTGCAGAAAAACACACGTGATCGGCTATTTACTCTCCTCCAATAGACATCCGACGTCAAAGTCGTTCAACACTACTTTACACCAGAACGACGTCCTGTGGTCCCGAGCCCCTGTCCTGGAAACAGTTGGGTGCATCGTACCATTGCGATCCCCTCGGAAAGACACATCAAATTTACTACTTAATTTTGTGGAACAGATGTCTGGAAAAAAAGATGCATTTCGTCGTACCGCACACGAGCGGTGCTTCATGGGACCCGCATCCTGGTCCCGAAGCTCTACAAATGGATCACACCTTTGCGATCCTCTCATAAAAGTACACAAGATTGACTAAACACTTGTCCAAAATGGACACCCAGGGAAGAAGTTGGAATTCACCATCAACACCCAAAACTCCCTCGTGGGGCCCACACTGCCATGAAGAATTAAAGAGGGTCGATTGCGCCACAACAATGCCCACAGAAAAACACTCAGAAACGATGGCTCACACGCCCCGAACGGATGTCTGATGAAAATGTTTCTAAACGCTGCTCATAGCTTAAAAGATGGGCCATGGGGCCCATGCCTCTAGTCTAGTTTCAATGACCGAAATATCCTTTGAAATAATTATCTCAACACCAGGGTCGCAACACCGCTAACGGCACCCAAAACAGACTTCAGATGTGTCCGCGCCGCCCAAAACAAAAACCTCGGAGAAAAACGCTAAACCACTTAACGTATGTGTAGCTCCACCAAGCCCCTCGTATCAGAAGTTAAAAACACCGAAACCATATTAAAGGGATCGTATTGATGCTAAGAATGCACTGCCAGAGTCGACACGCAAAATGACCACCCATAGAAAAAATTACGAGTGTCCCAAGTCAGAGGGGGCGAACCCCTTGGCTGGACCAGCCTGGTCCACCTGGTCTGCCCGGTCTAGTCCGGCCGGACTGCCTGGTCTGGGCGGGCCCATGTAGGCCGGCCCAGCTCATAGCGCCAGACTGCTGCTCAGCTGCACGGCCCGGCTGTGGACCCCGGGTCCACGCAGTGCCGACCGGCCCTCGTGGCCAGTCGCGGTCTTCCATGGAGACCCACCTTCGGTGGGTCTCGGTCCCCACACGGGGTCCCACGCCGCGACCACGCCTCACCGCTCCCCGGCGTGCTCGCCCTCCGCCTGAAGTCATCGCCCGGGTTCCCTACTACCGAGCCACTGAATACTTTCCGGCCGACTACCTAGATCCCCTGTCGTGCCGCCATCCCGAATCTGCGCTGCTGTCGCCTGGAGCCACCGCGCTCCGCCGCTGTCGCCCGCTGGAGCTCCCTGAAACCGCCATAAAAAGGAAAAAATTGGCCATGAACTTCCCAAGAGGTCACCAATCCTAGTATTACTCTCGCCCAAGCATGCTTAACTGAAGATTTCTAATGGGATCTGGTGCATTAATGCTAGTGCGATCACACCCCGGTAAAATTTTTCACAGAAGGCCCGCGCCCGCGAAAATTACACCACTCCTAGGGTAAGCGGCATGCTCCGGTCTCAACAGAGCCCTCAGTTTTTCCATTTGAGCTACCATTTATAAGTTATTCTATTTATTTGTCGTACCCAGTGTGAACTCACTGAAAATTTAATTCCCTCCACACCGGGGCTCGGAATCGTACGCCGTCTAAAGGCACTGCTTCAGAATAACATGAAGAATATTCTGAAGTCTTTTATAGAAAAAACTGGGTTCTTACATCATTCCCTCCAATATTTTAGTCCCTAAAAAGAAAAAGTAGGGAAAAAACACAGGGTACTAAGCCCACAGCATGATCTCCTGTACCCCAAAGAACTCTTACACAGCTCTGCGTCACCACGCATGGACCAAAAGATTTGGTCTGTTCGCGTGTAGTCTGCCCTCACCAATGACGTGAAAAGGTGCATGAAAATATCTTCTCAGGTGAGTCATGTGGGAGACGTTATGCACCCAAACCCACCTTTTCATTTAGGTCAAGGCGGTGGGGACCTCGCCATCCTTTTCCACGATCTCAAACGGCCCGAAGGACCTCGGGGGTAGATCACCTCCCCGGTCGCACCTCTACGTCACATGTTGCGACTTGAATCACCATTTTGGACCTAGGACAAAGTCCGGTGATTCCATCCTTCAGAAAATCCATATGGTGAAATATCCAAGGATATCTAGTCACGCATGATTTCAGTGTTGATGTCCCACGACCAAGACTCTCTTAAATGCTCGAAAGGTGAAGGAGTCGCTACCATAGACTAACGAGAAAGGTTCCATGACTTCTATTCCACTGACCCAGGGTTACACCGACGCCCCGCATCACCCTGGTAATAATTCAAGCAAGGAGCAAGGAGATAATCATTTCACACACAGAGTCTAAAAATTATATTGCAAAAAGTAGAAGAACCATAAAGTGTACCTCTTGTCACTTCATGCTCTGCAGGATCGTAAACATCCAAAGCTCGTGGTTGTCCCTGATCCCAATTGTCTGCTCCCGGGGCCTGATGTAGACCGCCTAGTGGTGATGGGAAGACCTCGAAAATTCATCCCCCACTATCAACTCCCCCGCTCCTCCGCTAGCACCACCTCTCTAGTCACTACTCTGATCATGGCGCTGCCTCTACCGTGGTGGTGCGCCTGCTGCCTGCCTGATATTCTCAGTGGGCCTGGTCGGGAAGTCCCGTTCCAAGTAACCTCGCTCATCACAAGAAAAACACCAAATCTATATGGGATGCATTGGTGACCTCCAACGCCACTATGGTGTACGACCACGCCCCCAAGTCCAGTTATCAGAAAGCCACCTGCGTCGAGGTTCTGTCAGCCGACGCCTGCTAGCTGCAGAAGACGTCTCGGTTCTATCGAGCCAGCTTCCACCACTAACTATAGAATGCGATAGGAATCCCTCTGTCACTAGCACCTTCTCTAGCACCCCGACATAAGTGGAAATTCCCAAGGTTAATATGACAACATTAATCTCTCTACGGAGACCCTGATCGAACATCCACGCTCAGAAGATGCCATCGTGGACTATGTCTGGGTAAATACCTGCATGGTCTGCGAAACTAGTCACATAATTAGTAACTGTTATCCCTTTCTTCTAAAACTGCAGGAGCTACTGGATCCGAACAGTGCGTAAACATGAGGGGTAAAACTTCTCACGAAATAGCAGCTGAATGTCATCCCATGAAAGTGACGACTCATCGAGTAACTGAGTCACCAGACTCCACCAATGCCCAGCTGCTTTGTGGAAAAGGCTGGCGGCCAAATCCACCATCAGATCATTCGGTTTCTGCGAATGTTTGAAGAGGCAAACCACTATCTCTAGCAAAACCTCTGCTGCATGAGGATCTGGATCACCGCTAAACCTCAGCGGTCTCTGTCACTAGAACTCATGGTGCGCTCTCAACCTGTGCTCAAGCTCCGTCTACTCTACAGGAGCTATATGCTGCTCACCAGGTGTGGGGTGTTACTACCATCCCACCCGGAGAAAGGGGCATGCATGATGGGTTCTGTACTGATGCCTCATCGCTCACATGGTCTTCGTCATGAACCAAAGCTGGTATCCTGGATCGCTATCTTTGCGGAGACATCCTAAATGTTATCAAGGAGTGCCACGGTCAGATGAGAATATATGTATATGACAGTAACAAAAATGGAGAGCTAACTCAAGAAGGACAGTAGAGACTCAATCCTAGTTGATACACAAACCAATTTCCCCGCAACGAGTGTCTCAGCATGCCGAGTCTGCAAGAGGGTTATCAGGGCCCTGGTGAATGGATATGTCAGCTGCCGCACCGTCACTGGATTCCCTAGCCTGAGAGCCGCTCTCGAGACATGTTGACACTGTTTCCCTAGATCCCAACCAATTGTTTTTTAGGGACGTCCGAACAACGTCCCAAGGAACAAACCAGCTCTGATACCACTTTGTCATGACCTGACCCTATCCAGGCTCGAGCCGCAACTACCCTAAGCCCGCCTCCATAGGCCAAGGGCAGGTGAAAAGTGCTGAAGGCTAAAAAACTTTGGGAGGTCTTTTCCTGAGTACTTGTACACACACACGCAGCCCACTCAATGCGTAAGTGCAGAGTAAAAGGAAAAGTAAAGTAATAACTGCTATAAAAAACAACAAAAGTGCATCAACCTCTAAACAGTACAAAGTAAATACTGATGGTAAACTGAAAAGAAAAAGGGAAAAACACACACCCAACCAGAAAAGTGCCCCAACCCAAAACCAATTAAAAAAAAGTACACCAGCTTGGAGGGTCCTTCAACTGGAAACCGACTATGACCACCGTACGCAGTCCATGCTCCAAAAATCCTAAGCTCCTCTGACGTCACGATCGACCAGTCTGTCGTCTGCAAGGGAACACCAAGTGCGGGAAAATACCAAGTAGGGGTGAGTATAAAAATACACTGTAGGATGACCCAAATGCTCAAGGGAGAAACAAAGGAGGTACTAAAGAGGTTATAAGTAGATCAAACAGGGAAAAGTAAAGGAGTACAACTGAGAGTACAGTAAAGAGTACAGCTCAACCCAACAAGAGGAAGGAAGTAGAATCATCCAAACCCTAGGAGCTAGAAGCTGTGGGAAGATGAACTTATCATTGAGTATTCACTACCTATAGTAGGAGATTAGACTCATCCAACCACGAGAATCTAGGAACGAAAATCACATGGCATACCCTACGCATCTTCAACTCTCCTAGAAAGAGAGTAACCAAAACCCATGGATTTGGTACTAGAATAAGGTATATACATATCCATATGCTCAATCAAGAAGCCCAAATAAGATCGTAAGGGGATCTCCATCCTGTAGCTCATCCCAAGAAGTGAGTAGCCAACTGTCTCAGAAGTAAACACCATCGATGCCCAACACCCCACCCGTCTACCCCAAAATGCAAGTCAAGGGGCTCAAATCACCACACCTTGACACTATCATCGTTGGGAGGCACTGACTCACCTACATGGTTTTAGGTCGTGTCACAGGGATGCATATTGGTGGGGAAAGTTCCCCTCGTACTTGAGAGTTCCGGGAAAAGTCAAACCACACCTCTTCACTGTCACACAGTCGAGATGTATTCTCAAAGTCAAAGCTATCACATCACTGACCTGTACAACCAAGGGTTCCGCTCTGGTAGTCACAGAGAAAATCCACAGACTAGCCTAGTTGAAACGACTGAGTCTAAAAGAAGTCGCCGGGTAACCCACTGCCTGGCCCCAGTGGAGGGTAAACCCTAAGAGGTCATCGGGTAACCCACTTCCCAGTATCTAATGGAGTTAAACCCTAAGAGGTCTTCGGGTAACCCAATGCCCAGTCTCTGTTGGAGGGTAAATCCTAAGAGGTCATTAGGTAACCCACTGCCCAGTCTCTATTGGAGGGTAAACCCTAAGAAGTCATCGGGTAACCCACTGCCCAGTCTCTGCTGGTGGGTAGACCCAAAGAGGCTATTGGGTAACCCACGACCCAGTCTCTACTGAAGGGTACACCCTAAGAGGTTGTCGGGTATCCCACTGCCCAGTCTCTACTGGAGTGTAAACCCTATGAAGTCAATGAGAAACCGACTGCCCAGCCCCACTAGAGGGTAAACACGAAGAAGTCGATGAGCAACCCACTGCCCAGTCCCGCTAGAGGGTAAACCCGGAATTTCTCTGGCCATCCCTACTGGATGGTACAACACTGGCCAACAGAAAACGGAGTGGGTATTGAGAAACCACCCAAATCTAGAATAATTCACCAAGTAGAGGTTCAGTGCCTATGTAGTGTGGGTCACGTCGATACCTGGAACGATGCCTAGGGAATCACATCATGGTATATCACGGAAAGAATATATGATCTTGATATACGGCTAGGGAGTCTACGCCTAGGGCTCAGTGGGCTCCGAATCCTACTGGAAACTACCTCCTGGGTAGAGGATCAGAGCCCGCATAAAGTATTAGTCACACCGAATCCACAATATCCCTACCAGGGAAGATGAAGCGATGTGATTCTGAAATCCAACATGGATAAAGGAACAGGGGAACCCAAATAACTCTTCCGATTAAACCATCGAGAACAGAACCAGGGGAATCCACTCAACCCTGCTGGTCTAAACCATTGTGAACAGAGGGACCCTATACGTCGCGAGAGATCAAAGGTACGTAAAGCAGAACACGACACGAACCAGGGAATCACACGACATGTAGCCCTAACTCCTCTCTAAAACAAGTACAAAAACATTATTAAGTACAAACTTACAACATGTTACTTCAATAATTCCCGTATACTCCTAGAGTATACCACATCTCTAGCCAAAAGGATGTCGTGCCGACAACACCCACCGTCAGCGCGAAGGGAGAAAATGTAATTTTGCCAACCTGCTTCCTCCATGGCCCTAGCATGACCAACCATGCCTCTTCAAACATCAAATTCACTCACACAGGAGTAAACGCGATCACACGCCCATGGTTCACTTCCAAACATAGCAAGAAGAACCGCCACCAGAGCACCATTCATGCTTCCACGTTTAATGAGATCTAAAATGAGACTCTACACATCCAAACGGATCATACCGTTTTAATAATCATAGAAAAACATGCGAGATCGACTATTTACTTTCCTCCAATAGACATCCAACATCAAAGTCGTTCAATACTACTTTTTGCCTGAACGGCGTCCCGTGTTCCCAAGCCTTGGTCCTGGAAACAGTCAGGCGCATCACACCATTGCTATCCCCTCAGAAAGACATGTCAAATTTAGTACTTACTTGCATGGAACAGATGTCAGGAGAAAAAGATGCATTTCGTCGTACCCCACACAAGCAGTGCTTCATGGGACCCACATCCCGGTCCCGAAGCACTACAAATGGATCACACCATTGCGATCCTCCCGAAAAAGTACACAAGATTGACTAAACACTTGTCCAGAATAGACACCCGGTGAAGAAGATGGAATTCACCGTCAACGCCCAAAAAAGCCCTCGTGGGGCCCACACCACCATGCAGAATTAAAGCTGGTTGATTGTTCAATTGAAATTTCCTCGTAAAAACACTTAGAAATGACTGCTCGCACGCCCCGAGCGGACATTCGATGAAAAAGTTGCTAAACGCTGCTCGCAGCTTAAAAGAGGGGTCGTGGGGCCCATACCTCAACTCTAGTTTCAACACCCTAAAACCCCTTAGAAATCTTCGTCTCGATGCCAGGGTCGCAACACCAATGATAGCACCCAAAACGGACTTTGGATGTGTCAGCGCCGCCCAAAACAAGAACCTCAGGGAAAAATGCTAAACCACTTAACGTACAAGTCGCGCCACCGAGTCCCTCATCTATGAAGTTAAAAACCCTCTAAAACATCTTAAAATGTTCGTATCGACACCAGGAATGCACCACCGCATACAACACTCAAGACAAACACCCGTAGAGAAAATTATGAGTTTCTGATGTTGGAGGGGGCGAACCCCTTGGGCTGCACCGGCTTGGTCCGGCCAGTCCGCCCAATTTTGGATGGCCCGCGCCTGCCGGCCCGACTCGCAACGCCGGCCCATGGCTCCGCCGTGCGGCCCAACCGTGGAACCTAGGTCCATGCAGCGCCGACCGGCCCTCGTGGCCGGTTGCAGTCTTCTGCGGAGACCCGCCTTCGGTGGGTCTCGGTCCCCGCACGGGGTCGCGCGCCACGACCCCACCTCGCCGTGCCCCGGTGTGCTTGCCCGCCGCCTGGAGCCATAGCCAGGGCGCCCTGCTGCCGAGCCGCTAAAGACTGTGCCACTACCGCATGGAGCCACTACGCGCCACCGCCATCGCCGGCCGGAGGTCCCTGGAACCACCGGAAAAAGGGTAAAAACGGTCATGAACTTCCCAAGAGTTCACCCATCCTAGTATTACTCTCACCCAAGCACGCTTCACTGCAGAGTTCTAATGGGATCTAGTGCATTAATGCTAGTTTGATCACACCCCGGTGACATTTTTCACAGAAGGCCCGCACTTGCGAAAATTACACCCCTCTTAGGGTAAGCGGCATGCTCCGGACTCAACTGTGCCCTCAATGTTCCCGTCCGACCTACCGTTTAAGAGTAATTCCATTTATTTTGCATGCCCATTGTGAACTCACTGAAAATTTAATTTCGGCCACACTGGGGCTCGGAATCGTACGCCGTCTAAAGGCGCTGCTCTAGAATAACATCAAGAATATTCGAAAGTATTTTATAGAAAAAACCGTGTTCTTACACAAGTGTTCACTTAGGAATAAATCTAACACTTAGTATTTTCAAATGGGATATAATATCACTATTTTACCACCTACTCTTACCTTTATATACATATAAGATTCTAGTTATTTAGTTTTTAATCTTATTCCTTCTGCCAAATCAATATATTTAAACCATATTATTATGTAACACTATACCCAACTCAATGCTTGTGTTACAACCCTAAATTAAAAGTAAACTATTTTTATACATATCCAAATGCATCTAATAAAAAAACCTAAAAAATTTTCATTTAAAGGATCGTAATAATATAGAATCTATAGTCCCCACAATTTTCATCTTGGGAAATTTGATAGTCAACCTACACTTTTATTGATAAGGCTTAAGCTTCCAATACACAGATCAGTTTTACTTAAAGTCCCTCTAATTAAGAATACTTTACTCAAAGGGAGGCTTCAATTCCATCATAATTCTAAAATCGAATATTTATAAAATATAATAAACTATTTAATGTAAGATAATAACCTAGGGAAAGCTAAAATAAAGATAGACATAAAACAAAACAATTATCATACCTAACATTTACTATTTATATGAATGTATGCCAATTTATATAATCATTCTAACACTTTAATCTAAACTATACAACCTTTCATAATAAAACAATTTATATTTATTAATATAGAAAAAAATAAAATAACTAAATGAACAATTCATTTATCTTAACATGAGATACACTATTTATGAATAATTTATAAATAAATCTATTATAAAAACTTTTTAATATTATCTTTGAATTATGTATATTCCATTATTAAGTAAATATAACCATTTTATAATCAATTCAAATATGAACTTTTTTGTATTATCATTATATAGACTAGTACTTAAATATGTGATATAAAATATAATTATTTTATATTTCAATCCTATTATGATAAAATTTTAGATAATCCAATTACCTTATATTTAATATTATTCAATATGTGATTATATCAATTATAAAAACCCTCTTTAAATGGGTTTAAATAAATTTTCTCAAGTAGTAAGTAATTTTAATTTAAACAATTAAAATTAATAATCATAAATGATAAATGATATTTTAATATAAAATCTTCTATATATATAAATATTATTTAAAACAAATTTACAAATTACATTTAATTATAATTTAAATATAAATATTTTTTATCTAAATTATATTTCACTACATAAAATTCTAAAAATATGATTTTAAAATAAGTATTTTTGAAATTTATTTATTAAATGTTTCATAAACATTTAACTAATTAATTATAGACACATTATATTTAATTTATTTATATATGCCATTATTAATTATTAATTATCCCAAAACACCATTTTTTAAAAAATATATAAATTTTAAAAACTATTTAAATCAATTTATAATTGAAATTTAGGGAAAACTAATTTATTAGGCTATATTTCATTTAAAAATATAAGTCATAGTTCCCTTAAGTGTTTTCAATCATAATAGTTTATTGATAACCAATTTTTCCCCATTTAAGAATAATTCATGTTATGTTAATCAATCACAGATCATGATATATATCTTGTGTAACATTAAAATGTCAAGTAGGAGCTAGCGTAAGAATAAATGAGCACCCATGGTTATTATTATCTATGGTATCTTTCTATGTGGTAATAAACTATCAATAAAACTCCTATGTAGTATTAACTATGTAGGTGGGTCTCAAATTACATTAAACCCATAGTGCTTGAATATTGAGGAATAAGATATGCCCCATGTGACAGGAACCATCAAAAACACTAGACTATGTAAGAATAAAACCACAGGACAGGTTATCACAACATAAGTAAATTAATAACTAATAATAACCCATTAGCATAGGTATTTATAGCTTACTACAAGAACTAATATCATTACAATGATAAAATAATTTGTTTTTTAAATATGAAACAATGCCTTCATAAAAATGATCACTTGAATATATCCTATATTTTATAGGAATCCAAAATTAAAATTCCTTATTTTTTCTTATGTTATGAAATGCGACTTAAAAATGATATAGGTTATTTTCATTTCAAAAATGATTTAATGAAACAAAACCCATTGCATAGCTCTAATTCCATTGAAATGTTTCTAATAACCGATTAAAACATAATCAATATAGGAAAAACAAAAATAAACCTTATTCCCAAGATCTACCATGTATTTCAACTGAAATTTCTTAATGATATACTTCTATCATTCTATAATATATAGGGCTTTTGGGCATACCTCTTTCCCTATCTCCCTCTATATTGATTTAATACGTTATTTTAAAATTCATAACCCCATATTTACTTCACTAACAAGACATTCCAATACATAAAATATTCAACTTCCAATTCTTATAATATTTCTATGAAACTTCCATAATATTAAACATCCGAAATATTTATTTAATAAAATCAATTAGTTTAAACTGAACTACAAAAATAAAATAGACAATAATAATATTTTAAAAAAACTTGAATTCTATTAGGAAAACAATGATAATAATAAAATATCAAATTTCCACCTATGAGTAAACATCGCATCTCAAATCCAATGATTTGTTCAAAATTCCATTCCAAGAATATTATTATAAAGTTTTGGGAACCCATCCACTACCTAATGCTCAGTCACTATCCCCCACTAGAAACTAGCCATCCTAAGAGAGCCTAATGACCACTCGATTCCCATCATAGGTAAATCTATCCCATTTCCCTTATAATGATACCCATTATACCACTATACCATTATTGGGTAACTAATATAACCACTTACACATAACATCCAAATTAAGTACACTCATTGGGGAATATATTTCATCAATTACATGTTAATGAATTGTTTTATAGATTTTTATATAATTAGGAAAAGTATTACATTAAAAAGTGGAAACATCTATTCGATTACAATTTTTTCCAAAAAATGACTTTTATAAAGACACATTTTCTATATTCAATAAAAATCCTATAATGGTATATATATCTTTATTAACATTACTTTTAATCCTAAAGACTTATAAAAAATTGAGAATATAGGAAGAGAAAAAAAATCCATTATGTTATATAAAAAAAATAAAACTGATAGATTATTCATAAACCAAAAAAATCCATAAGAATGATTTCATTCTTCATAATTGTCATTGATATCATATTTCAATTTACCTTTTCATTGAAAAAAAATTAATTTATCATTAACTATTATAAAACATTTTATAATAAATACTAGTGGAAAAATCATAATCATCTAGTTCTGTTGGAGAACAAGAAAACTTATGAATAAATTTTATGAAAAACAATCATTTCACCTTGTAAAATCAAATTAAAATTCCTCAAAAACATTATATCATTTTATTACATTTTTAAATCTATAATTGACATTATAAAACATTATATTTATGTCATGTAAGTACCTTGAGGCATTATCCTTAAATTAACTATTAAAAGAACCATTATAATTGAATTACATAACATGACAATTCATACATCCCTTTGGATTAACCAATCACTGAAATACTCTTTAACATTAATCAATGTGTTGCAGAGCTATCATGGGTTTACCTGTCATCATATCTATATCAGGATCACCCATATATTTAACTTTAACTAAAAAATCATTTAAATTAGAATTCAACCCAATAAGCAATAACACATTCAATTGTCTCATAAAAATGAGAATAAATTTCTCTCTCCTTAGAAAATGTTGTTAAGAAAAAAATTCCTTAGAGAGTGGGAATATAATATTATTTGAAAAAAATGTTATCTTGTAGAGGATTATTGAGAAATAATAATGGGTTTGAATATCAGAAAAGGTTGTTGTGTGGTAAATGTTAAAAAACACTTTTGTACCACAGTAAAAAAGTGAAAAGTGAACGATAAGGAAAACATTTAAAATCCTTTTTATAAACTTTTTAGAAATTAAATTATAGTTTAAAATGAACATTAAATATATTTTACTTATAAATAATATCAATCTTAATAAAAATTAATGAACATGGATATAGAGCAGAATGTGTTTAAAGCATTTAAAACAATTTTATAATGGAAATTCCATTACTTTGGGTCCCAACATTATTAATTTGTACACATACACTCTATAGTAATAAAATTATATTATTTTTTTATTTTTTAACACCATATTTCTTATTATAATTCCTTATATTTTATTTATTTTAATTTTTCATATATTCACTAAATCAGTTAAGTTCATATTGGACTTTCTTAAGGTTGTTCGGTTCATGATTTCAAAGAAATCTTTTGTTGGTTAACTAGGGTCAATCGATTTATGGTTTGATCGTCATAAAAATATTAAAAAAGTTATAATTTTTATATTTATAAAATAAATATATTTTTATATGTATCCATTATCTCGAATTGTTTCATTTTTTGGAGATGGAGGACTAACGCACCCGATTGTCGATCTCACGGATGGCTGAGCCCCGCTCGATTGCTAAAGTCGAGTACACCGATCATCATTTCAAAACACCCAACAGGTCAATATCCAACGATACGTGGACCTTCTTTCCAAAGGAAGGCATCCGCTAGGTGGTTTGTCCAGTGATACTTAAGAACCCACATTGGCCGAGAGGATGGGAGGTCGGGCTCATCGCACCCTTTTAGGGGAAATTATTGCATGTTCTAGGACTCTCTTACATATTTAAGACGTATTCATGTGTTTGTGAATATTTGGTTTATACCCAAGAATAGTATCCATGGATTTCTCCTGGTTGGTAATGGTCAGTTGAACGCATGGGTTCAGAATCATTTATGCCCGAGGTTTACCATCCCTTGTTGGATTAATGACCCCAAGGAGTATGGAATCATGGAGGCAGCACTAGGGGTGGTTCGGTGAACCGACGTGAAGATAGTCAGATCAACCAGTTTTGGGGCTTGAACCTCAGGGAGGCTTCCAACATACCTTGACTAGGAGATAGGGATCAAAGTCCACGTAGTTCATATAGGAGCTTCGGAGAACCGACGTGAAGGTGGACCCAGGGGTCTGATGGTGATCAGGATTGAACCTCTTGGAGGCTTCCTACGTATCCCTTTGGTGGGGAATCAAATTCCTTGTAGTTCGCATTGGCTTGGGACTTATGCTCTGAGGCAGCCCAAAGTGATGGATTGGGGCTTACACTCTAAGGAGGCCCATAAGAGGATGCCATGGTCGATTCTTTTACTCTAAGCCCACATGAGTCATGCTCAGTGTGAGAAACAAGAGACATCAGGGACCAGACGATCACATCGCGAAAGGTGCGTCCATGGGAAATGGAGTGGGGATTACGCATGAGGGCGGCCCAATAAGTTGGGGCTTACTCCAGGGTGGACGCTCAGGTTCCTTCCTCATGTCTTACCATGAGGGAATCCCAACACGCTGGTGGGTTGAGGTATATAATTCAAGCCTACACCTATGCGCAAGTGCACAAGCGGGATAACACCAAGGGTGTTTGAGTCAGTCTGAACAAAGGGAGATGAAAAGTGTGAATTACATGCCCGAAATTCAGAACACATTGAGGGTGGCATGATGATGGAGGATTACTGTTGACTGTGTTTGAAACAGAGCATCCATATCATGTTATCCTGAAATGGGGACAAGCTAATGAGGGTCGACTACTGATCGTGTTCGAAACAGATGATCTGACTCAAAGTGTCGTCCAAAGTCTTCTGGGGTGTTGTCCCAGGACGGTAGGTGAGACGATGCGGCATGGGACCGGGCCGTTAGGGGGTCCCTTTAGACATGAAAGAGGATGGAGATCCGAATGAAGGACATGCAATGCATGGGGTGGAGTGACAGAATGGTTGACTGGATTCCAGCGCTGTAGAAATTATGCCATTGTAAACATGGCATGAGGCATGTTATGCTTGGATCATAAGTCATATCTTGCATGGATCAAGAGGCATCGAATTATTGAATGAGAGGGAATGATACAATTTACATTCATGTTGATAGGACTGTTTCTATATAGTTTAACGTCATATGGGTAGGACGAGGACCATACAATTTAACGTCATGTGGTCAGGAATACTAGGTAAGAGATAAATAGCAATGGTTAGTGTGGGCCTTATGCAAGAGTGGCCCTTTTAGATGAACTTAGCAAATGGAGCTAGGTAATGGGGTTATAGGAGAGTCATGAGGAGTATCTCGACTCATGTAATTTATAGGATAAATGTTGGAGCGGCATAAGGGGGCAATAGAAAATATTGTTGACCCGGCCCGAAAAGTTTGCGGTGAGACTCTCCATTTATAGGACGGATGTTGGAGTGGTATGGACCAATGAGTGCATGGTGTTTTCCACAAGGAGTGAGCCGCGTAGGATCTGGCCACGGGGAGCTGGCCGCGAGGGACTGTCCGCGGAGGAGCCGTCCGTGAAGGACTAGCCACGAGGGACTGGCTGCATGTGGTTTGTGGTTTGGTTGTCCGCAGAGGAGCTGGTCACGAAGGAGTAGGCCAAGAAGGAGGCAGTCCGTGAAGGATGGTCACCCGCGAAGGGTTTCCATCACGGATGAGATGGTCGTGAAGGAAATGGTCGTGAAGGGCGTCTGTAGAGGGGCTGGTGCCCGTCCTACATCGCACCCGCGGAGGGGTTCCCACCTCCATTTCACGAATGAAACATGTCCACGGAGGGGGTGTCCATGAAGTAGATGGCCGCATGTGGTTCGTGGTTTGGTTTTTCCTTTATGCAGAAGAGTGCATCCGCAGATGATGTGGGGTCCGCGGATGGCCGCAGAAGTTTACCGCTGGGAGCGATTTCTCCAGCGTCTCCACACAGGATTTCTCCCATCCTTCATCCCTTACTTGTTGGTGCCCCTCAGTGATTATTTTTAGAGTCATGAATAGGATGGGCACACGACACTTTTTGTGCAAGCCCATGAAGGAATCCCCAACCGTGGACGACTCAGTCAACCAGTGATTTTTTGAACCGAGATTTGCGGAATTGCATCACAGCCATGCACCTCTCCACATTTATTCCGCGAATGACAGTAGTCCACAGAGGGGGAGGCTCACAGTGGTGGACCGGCCTAACATCTGGCGGTCTTCCTGGTTTGCGCCCGCATAGGTGCTCCACCCCCATTTTGCAAAAGACAATGTCCGCGGGAGGGAAGTTCGCTGAACTGTACACGTACTATTGCTGCGAGCTGATACACGGACCTGTTCGGTCCTTTTCCAAGCTTTGGGGTAATTAGATTTCCCCCTTTCCGAATTTTCAGGACCCTACATCCATATAAGGTGGTTTTTAGAAATGAAACACATCTATTAATTGTTTCTATAGACTACACATACACGTTACTGAAATTTCTATTTTATAATTGCTGGAAAATAAATAAAGTAGATAATATTTTACTTTTTCATAATTATAATTATGTTATAAATGTTATATTTATTCATTATTTCCATACTTATGACTATTCATTTGAGGCATTAATGAAAAAAAACCACACTGCTTCGTGGAGGTGGTAGTCTACAGAAACACATGAGAGACGCTATCATTTTATAACAGATTTGTGGATAATAGTGTAGGTAATATATTATCTCTCTAGAATATAAATTATTTCAAAAATGTCATTTATATTCTTTTGACCTATAATTTTAACAATCCATACAAGATAGTGATAAAAAGTGAAACACAATTCCTTTTAGAGGTAGTAATCTACACATACAGACAAGTGGTGTTTTCATTCGACATGGGATGGAAAAGTGATAAAAGGGGTTTTGAAGTCATCATAATAAAATTTTAGTATAGTATATACACTAATTCTATCATATTAATACTGTTATAAAAAATGTGGAGGCAGAAGAAGAAATAAATATAAAATACTTGGTTAATAATTATACTTCTTATTTAGAAAACCTCAATTTTTTCACCTTAAGCGATCAAATATTGGTATTTTGGGGAGAAACAAAATCTATGATATTGGGACAATAGTTTAAAATGGATTTGGTTAGGGATTTCTAGATATAGATTTCTCACACACTTGTAAATACTTAAAACTTTTAAATATATTATATGTCATTGTCAATAGATGGTGTCCCCAAATTCAAATATTTTGAATCTTTGATGATAATGAGTTATAATAAACTCATATAATAATATTGAATTTTTTTTATTTTATTTTAAATATGATATTTAGTTTAAACCCTATCGTTAAATCTAACCATTACCATTGTGAAAATGTTTTACCAATGTTTCTATTCATAATGGCCAAAAAATAAATTAACAATATTACCAAATGTGTACATCATAATTCCAAAAATGAAATCCATTTTATAATATTAAATTTATAGAAGTTTAAAAAATAAATTTCAATATAATTACTTATATTTAATGAACATTTTTAGAAAAATTCTCTTATTAGGCATAAAAATGATTTATACCAAAATCAAGTATAATGTTAATTCCTATGGAATTAATTTAATTACGATAAATAAAGGGATAATTATTTTACTTTCAAAATAATAAAAATATAAACAATCCTTTTAAATACTTTATTGTATGAAAGGATCCAAAAAAACATTTGAATTAAAAAATCACTTAAATTTCTAAAATGTTATACATAGAATTCTAACCTTTATATTTTATTTTAAAATGTAATATATTATTTACTAAATATATTATTTATTTTATTATAAATGGTTTCATAAAGTTTTAATTCATTATTATATCATCACAATTTCATAAAAGTGACAATATATGCAAAATTAGTATTTTCATTATTCACTTAAAAATCAGTTATTCCTAAAAATACCAAAAAAGACTTCATTATTATTTTGGCATGATGATTTAAAAACATATTCCCATTTTATAAAATAAAATTTCTAAAAGTGATATAAATTAATTATAATAGGGTCACAAAAATTGAAATTAAACCAATTTTTGATTTATAAAATGATTTTATACTCATTTCTTATCTGGTAACCACAATTAAATAATTGTTAATTTATTTTATTAAAAATATGATCTAAATATTTCATTAAAATAATTCATATATAGTGATTAAATTAATTTAATTTAAAAATATATAGTTCACATAAATTTGTTTTTTGAAATATATTTCTTTTAATCTTATATTGTATTATATAAAATTGAGTTCGTATTTCATAGGAATTAATCAATGAAATTTTATTATGGAAAACTTTTCAAAATATATTTCATAATGTGGTTACAAATATTCATAACTTGCAATTCAACAACTAGGTTATAATAGTCATATTTAAATATTAATATTTCTATAGTATTTCATGGTTCCTTTAAGCTTGGTGTTGGATGTGGTATATGCTATCAAATATAGTAGACATTTAAAGGAATGTGAAGTAAAATATTTTGGTGTTACATTCTCCCCCACTTAAATAAATTAGATCATTATAATTTAATCTCATTTATGATGTGTAAAGGATTAATGAAATAAAAATCAATTCCCAAGAGTGGTATAAGAATTTGAATATCTATTAATTAAAAGGATACCTAATAATAAAACCTTAAAAAACGAAAGGACAAGAGATTTTAAGTGAAATAAAATATATAAGTGGTAAGAAATGGATTTTGGTATTTCTAAAATTTTTAAGGAAACCACATTAATGACATTTCCTTTTAAAAATTACTTTAATATCTGTGTTAAGATGAGGAATATTATAATTTACTAAATATTTCTTAAATTATTTTTGTATCATTTTAAGACTCATACCTGTGTATACGTTTCTAAAATCACTACATGATAGATACAAAATGTTTTCTATATATGACTCAATATATTTAGCTTCCTTTTTATTGAGTTTAGGAATTATTTTTCCATTGAGATATATAATATTAGAAAATATACTAACTTTATTTTTTCCATGATTTCATTATTCAGTAGAGTTCTGAGAAGCTTTCCACCTCAGATTCATCTCACAACCATGATGAATTTCTCATTCCTAAAGCACTAAATTCAACTTCAAATGGATCTAAATATCAATAAAATGAGGAAAATTTATTTCTCTTGTTTATTTTCATTAATAAACACAAAAAATGGATAGAAAAGTAGAGATAATATCTAATATGAATAAACATTCTTATGAAGTAATACTACCTGAATATCCATATCCTCAACAATAACACCAAATTTTTAACTTCAATCATTCCCTAAATAACTAAACTTAAAACTCATCATAATTTATCTATAAAAAATTGAAACCCTAAAATAAAAAATATTTGATCAAACATTCTTCTAAGACCAACATAATATTTATCGCTAAAAAAATTATCCTCATAAATTCATGTGGAAAAAATATATATTTCATAATCATATAATCTCAAAAATATGATAATCATTTCCATAAATAACCGTAATCACTATAAAGATTCAATAAAATCATATTTTCTTATAAATTTAACTCAACCTTTATACCTAAAATTAAATCCTATCTTATATATTAATATTCCATTTTCTATAATCATAAAACATTCACAAAATAGTTAATTTCTATAAAAATAACTTTAATCACAAATTCACTAAATCAATTTTCAATCTAATGGTTATCTATATAATTAAACATGTCTTCTAAAATTTTAATAGCCATTTTATCCTAATTAACCATAATTCCCTTATCATCAATTAATGATTTAACCCAAAAGGATATCCATACCATTAAATTTATATCTCAAAAATATAATAGAATTATTCCCCAAATTATCACCACACTAAAAAACTTGTTTAACCTAACAGTTACATATATCTCAATCATCTATTAAAATACAATAAATATCGTTTAAAATATCATTAATCACCTTAAAATTACAATAACATAAATTCTAAATAACAGTATCTATACTTTTGCACTTATTATTATTCCCTAATGCTTCCTTCCCATAATCACAAAAATATAATTATGTGCTAAAATTAACTAATATCAATATAATAATGTTTCATATATTAAACATAAATAACTCATACCATTGAAATATATATCACTATTCATTCCAATCCCAATCTCAAAAACATATACCCCATGATCTAACTAGTCATATCAATATATTTTATGGATTCCTAAAAATATTACCAAGTTCATCTATATCCTTTATCCATTCATATTTATTAAATATTTATTTAAATTTGTATTTTTAGAGAAATAAAATTATAAAAAATATCGCGTTTTAAATATACAACCTGGATAAATCATCTCGAACTCGTTTCCGGTAGTAATTTAGGATATATTTTGACTTCTTGTTTTCAAATAAGAGTTCGTATTTATAATAAAAAAATCAGATAATAATAGAAATTTATAAGACACATAAATTTATCCCTCCTTTATAGCATAATATATGGTTTTAAATCCCTTTTCTAAGTTTTCCGTTATAAAAACTTAATAATGTCCATAATGTTATCTTTTAAAATGGGTATGATGAAATAATTGTTTTTTCAAGACATGCTTAAATTTACCCAAAGATTCATTTTGATATAGAAGTATAGAAGAGGATTGGGATACATTATTATTTTTATAGGAAATTTGAATTCATGAGGAGGAATATAAATCCTAGGATAAATATTTTTCAACAATTATTACATGTGAATACTCTATAAG
Organism: Viscum album; assembly: GCA_963277665.1. NCBI lineage: Eukaryota > Viridiplantae > Streptophyta > Magnoliopsida > Santalales > Viscaceae > Viscum > Viscum album. The sequence continues at coordinate 377,729,659 of OY728119.1, forward strand.
ATAAAGGAGGTTAGTTTTTAACGTTCATCCATCCATTTTGAAGAATATGTTTTACCCTAATGAATAAAAATTTTGATTCAATAACCAATAATTTTATAATTAAATAATTGTGAAAAAATAAATATATTTGATTAGTCTATCTTGTGAATTTATTACTCTAACACACCCTTCCCTTTGTCTAAGATAATTTTTATTTAATATAGTTTCAATATATGTTACCTTAAGTTCGGTTATCTAATACATATTATTAAATTAAAAAAATAACTATAACACTTCTTTACATATAGACCTTTATTTTTATATAAAAATTATATCTTATTTTCAAAAACCAACTTATAATCCCTTAAAATTTTCTAAATATTTTATCAACATCCTTACCACTAAAGTTATCCAAACCCTTTCTCTGATACCAACTATAATAACCCATATATATCTATCCCATAAATTATAAAATATTTGGCTAATATTTAATCACATACATATCAAGGAAGTTTTTAGGTTTAGAGTTTTATATAATTAGGAAATTAGTTACATAAAAAAATGGACACTTCCACACAATGTTAATTTTTTCCACACAAAAGAAATTCCTTTTTAAATACATACATTCTATATTCTGGATAACTACTATAACTAGATCAATAACTTTATGAACATTCTGAATCATCCTTAATACCTATCAAAAATATTTTAAAATGTTGGATTTCCAAAAAAAGTCTTAGTAAAGGACATAAAATAAAATAAACTTTCTAGTCCATTTGTAAACCATAAAATTCATCAAAAAATTCTCCATTTTCATAATAAAAATTAATATCAAATTTGCATTTACCTTTTAATGAAACAATTAATAAAATATTTATTAATAAACCAAAATTATTTGGGTTTCTTAGAAAACATGAAGTATCTTCAATACCTTTTCTTTAAAAACAATCATTACACCTTTAAAATGGTCATAAACATTCATTAAAAACATAATATCACTTTATTACGTTTCAAAATCAAATATTTTCTTTAAAAACCATTACATAGATACCATATGGTTAGCTTGAGACAACATCCTTACATTCAATGTTAAAATAAACCTTATAAAAAAGAACCTAACTGGATAATTCCCACATCTCTGTGAGTAATATGTCAACAGTAAACTCCACCACATTACCCAATGCATTCGAGGGATATATAAGGCATTCCCATTGTCATAGATATATCTAGATCACACATAATTGATATAAAATATACACAAATCATATAATTAATAAATAAATTATATATTGAAATTTAACCATAAAACTCATTTGAATAATCATTCAGACCCATAAGTAACAACACATTCAATTTTTCCATAAAAATGAGAAGATATTTTGATTTCATTATAATAATATTTTAAAAATAAAAAATCCATGAAAATTGAGAATAAAATATTGTTTTAAAAATATCATGTTCAATTTTATATGAATATTGATAATTAATAATTTATATGATGGTTGGAAAAGGTATTCATTCAGTAAGTGTTAAAAAATATTCTTTTACATCTTGTTAAAAGGACTCAAAATTGACCCATATGTAAAAAATTTAAAAAATAAATTTTAAAACCATTATAAAAATTCAATGATATTTTAAAGTAATCATTAATATTATTTTATATTTAAATAATAACAATATTGAAACTTTTTAATCAATAGGAATATAGAGGATAAATACTTCCAAAAATTTAAATCAACATTTTTAAAGGAAAATCCCTCACCATGAGTCCTAACTCAATTCAATCGTACATATACCCTCTAAAGTAAAAAAATTAAGTTAATTTATACATGATTCATAACCTTTTTAATTATTATTATTTCATTTATTTCATTCATTACAATTTTTCATTTAATTAATAAATCAGTTAAGTTCACGTTGTACTTTTTGTGGTAATTCAAATCATGATTTCAAAAATAGCATTTTTAGGTTAGACAATGTAAAAGGAGTAGTGGTTTTATCATATATAGAATATTAAAAATTTTATAATTAATATTTTTATAAATGAAATAAATTTTTATAACTATACATATATGTTGTTTTAGAAAAATGGAACACATAATTTCATAGAAGTGGTAGTTCTCAGGTACATGTGAGAGATGTTTATAATTTTCTACTTGGTAGAAAATAAACAAATAAGATAATATTTTAATTTCAAATAAATGTCTTTATGTATTGAATTTTATATTTAGTCATTATTTCAATCCTTATGACCATCCATGTCATTTGTTAATGAAAAATGAATCTCATCGCTTCGTGGAGGAGGTTGGCTATATGTACACATGAGCAACATTGTCATTTTCCAACAGATGGGTGGGTGATAAGTTAGGTAATATATTATCATTAAAAAATATGAAATATGTAAATAATTTCATTTATATTCATTTTATCAATCATTTTAACTATCCATATTATGTGGTGATGAAGAATGAATTGCATCCCTTCCTGTAGCCAGTAGTCCACACATGTTCATGGTCGATGTTTTCATTTCCCATAAGATATAAATGAGATAGAAAATGGTTTTTCTATAAAAATAATAAAATTTTTGTTTAGGGAAGATAATTTTTTTTCAAATAATAAATTTTATAACATATTTTAATGAGGTATAAGAAGAAATAAACATGAAATTCTTGGGTAAAAATTATACATCATCTTTGGAAATTCCCTTGAATTAAACCTTCAAAATTCATAGGATAATCCTTTGGTGATACGAGGAATTCTATGACATGATGATAATAGTTGTGAAGATATTTGGTTATGGATTGGATGTTATAGGGTGATGAAATTACTTGAAGATGTGATTAGATGAGGCAACCCTTTATAAGTGTGGGGAGTGGCACACTTGTAAATACATAAAACATTGTAGAATATCATATTTATTTATCAAATAAAAGTGGTAAAAAATTGAAATATATAAAATATTGGATGATTATGAGTAAAAATAAACACATACACTCAAAATTAAATATCATTTCTTTAATCCTTTCCTTAACTCTTTTATCCATTATTGGGGTGATAATGTTTTACAGAGGATATTATTCATAATGAACAAAAATAAAATTATATTATTAAAAATAATTAGAAAAACTAATTAAAAATATGAAATTTATTTTAGAGTGTTGTATTTATAGATTTGGTACAAATTAATTTTAATATAAGTACACAAACTGTAATGAAACAGTTTTCTCGATAAATGTGCATTTTAATCATAAAATTATTTTATACCAAAATAAATATAATGATAATCCCAATGGAATTAAAAAAAATAAGTTAAAAAATAGATTAATTTTACTTTAAAACCAACAAAAATATAAATAAACCTTGTAAATACTTGAGTAAAAGATGAACCAAATAGTTGTTATTTGAATGAATATATTACTTAAACTTAAAAAATGTTAAACATAGATTTGTAAGATCACTTTTTAATGAATTATATTACTTATTAAATATATTTTTATTCTCAAATTATTTTTTCATGAATTTTAATTTGACTATTATATCAGGATAATTTCATAAAGGTGACAATACTTTTAAAATTGATATTTTTCACTATTCACTTAAAAATTAATTATTTCTGAAAAATATTAAATTTTTTAGGATAAATATTACATTATGATTTAAAAAATTGTTTCCATTTTATAAAAATATTATTTATAAAAGTTAGTTAAGTTAATATTAATATCCACATTGAAGTTTACGGAATATATTTTTATGAATTTTTTTTAAGGTGTAAAATAATTTTGTACTCATTCCTTTTATGGTACCAAATTTTTTATAAATGGATGTTTATTTAATTAAAAATAAGATAAATACATTTCAATAAAATATTCATATATATTTTTTAAGTTAATTTACTTTGATAAATATATAGTGCACAAAAATTATTTTTCTGAAAAAAATATCTTTTAATCATATATGATCTTATTTAAAATTGAGTTCTTATTTCCTAGGAATTAATCGGTATATTTTTATAAAGGAAGACATTTCTACATTTATTTCATAATTTTGTTTCTCATATTCATACCTATCAATCCAATAGAAAAGATATAACATTCATATTTAAATAATAATATTTTTGTATTATTTCATGGTTCGTTTAAACTCGGTGCTACCTATAGTACATTTTATCGAACATAGTACTCATTTAAAGGAATATAAACTAAAATCATAAGTTGTTACATGCAGTAGTATATTATATTATAATCCAATAAATGGAACCTTATTTTATTCCTCCTCTAATTATATTTAGTCAAAAATATAAAAATTTAGATATAGGTAGTCAACTAAAACAAAAATTTAGTTAAAATAAAAATCAAGGATGCACATGGATACCTAAAGCTATTACAAGTACCATTTATTGATATAGATCATAATAGAGGAATATTTGACTTTTGACGTGATCATGTAAAAAACATTATTATTAAATAGGATTAGATCACTTAGCCATTTGGATTTACATTCATTTTTTCATTCAGAATCCATTATAGATAGTTTTTTTAGTGATATAGAGTGGTAGAAAAAATAGTATGTTTTTTCATGGAAATTAAAAATAACACAATAAAATAAAAAATTTCATGTGATTATAAGAAATGATGATGACTTAGTGGAAAAATGAGATATCAGTATGGATAGAAACGAAAAAGTGTTTTAGAGTTTGAAGTGATACATTGAACATATGTGATGTGTGATGTCAATCATAAACAAGATGATAACAAACTATGACATATACACATAATAACAATATTATTATAAAATAAATAAATAATATATATAATTATAGTAATTTTCAAAATCATTATGTATATTTGTCACATTTCGATGTTTTATTTTACCTTAATTCATATCCCCTATTTATTTCAGTATTCTATGAAATTTGATTCATTCCGAATCTCCATCTTTAGTTCACATATATATATTTGGATCCCCTTCAAAGCCTCTACATCCACCTCCCTAAAACCTTACCTCAACCTTTTAAGCCACTCTCTATCTTATGAATCCTCACCTACAATTCTGCCTCCATACAACCACCACCCCCTTTCACCTTTGTTTCATTCATACTTTTCAAATCCCTACATTTTTTCACTTCTACCTAATCCCTTAAATTTTACCATTTCTTCACTTGACATTGACTATTGGTGCTCATATTTATACTGGTTCTCCTTCTTAGTTTTTGTAATTATTTCCACCTAATCCATATATTCCCATCCATTATTCTCTATAATTTTAGTATGAATTCTACTAAAAAATCAGGATACTCGATGAATGAAATTCAAAGTCAGATCTACTGAGGAATCAATCACGTTATTTATGGTTTTTAATTTTATTTGAATGATAATATATGAATATGATAAATCAAGGGATAATTTTTTTATTAATATTGAGTTAATGGGACAATGTGATCAATCCCCATGGGGTGGAATTTCATTTATAACCTTAATGTAAAGGATTAAATTAATAGAATTTCTACTTAACAATCACTTATTACCTTCCACCACAATTCATAAAATCAATTTTAGGTTTAGAACCATCAAATTAATTGGTCATCATAGAGTTATCTTTCCCTTCACCACACCCTCTAAAAATATCTATATTCTCATTGTATATTGATATTGAGTAAATTAGTTTATAATCTCACCACTAGTTTTTAAACTCATTTGTTACCCCATTATTACTATATTTAATTTTAAATAATGAATCACAATATTAGTATTGATTCTTTTCATGGATAAAATGATTTTTTCTTCATCCACTTATTGTGATTTAATGTTCATGTGAAATTTTTATAGTTATTTTAATGTGAATATTATTAGTTAAAATGTTTTCAATAATTTTGTTCAAGAAAAATATCTAAAACTTTCTTCATCTAGTTCAATAAATATAATAAAATTATTCCCATGATAAATATTACTACTATATTTTTCTCTTCCTTTATTATTCTATTCTCAAATTTGTATATTTTAATATCTTAATACATCATATTAAATTATTTTATAGTTTATAGGTTTTATTTATTTTATTTATAGAATGTGAATATTAATATATATACCCAAATTTTATATTTTTTTACATCAATATGTATTTTTAGAATTTGTATCTTTATTTCCTAGTTTTTTTATTCATGAACGTGCAATTTTATTAAGTATTATTTTGACTAAAAATATATCAAATATTTAATGTGATTTCAGTATTTATTTTTCTAAAAGGATAATTATTATTTACTTCTATATTAATATTCCAAGATTATCCTAATAGGTGTAAAAGTTGATCTTACACTTCATGGGATCATGTAATGAAAATATCAATCATATTTATAGACCACATGAGCAATGTTGGAACATATGTGAATCTCACATCATTTTTAATTATGTAATATGTATAATTCATTATGTAATCATGGTTTTAAGCTGTTTTCTATCCTTTTATATCTATATATTGTTTCACTTTTCTTAGATGCACTATTTATGAAAAGGTCATCATGAAGTCTTTTGAGTATCTATATGGTGTGTGCTTCATCAAAAGATAGTTCATCATTCCTAATCCTTTCTTTTGAGGATATTTCAAGTATTTATATATCATATCTGAATTGATGTTGAAATATATCTAAAAAATGGATTATGAATAAGACATGTGATTTAGATTTATTTTCATTATCTGATTCAAAAATCTGTTAAATGGTTCCCTTGATTTTTAAATAATATTTCATGAATTTAAGAAAAAAATAAATGCTAAAAGGATTCCATAATTTTTTCTTGGTTATATTTATTCTTATTATGATTCAATTTATTTCTTATATTTAAAATTTTTTTGATTCATTATCTTCATTTTAAAATTTGAAAAAAACTTGAGTTCTATATGCTTTTCATTTCCTCTTAATTTAATTGTAACATTACTTAGTTGATACTTTCACATCTATTTTCAAAATATTACTAATAATGTAATTATATTCTTATAATGTACATGAAAAACATTTAACAAAACTCAATATTCTTTTAATCTAATCATTTTGTTATTTATCTTCCCATACTATTTAGGTTTTGTGACTGTATTAGGTGGGATAATTTTAACCCTTATTCATTAAATTTCTTTTTAATGTTTATCATTAATATTATGCCCATAAGTATGAAATTATATTCATATAATAAATTCATAACATAAATGCTGTAAATAAACATAAATAATTTAGTATTGTGTGATCAATGTTGATGTAAAGAAAAATGGGTATTATACGCGGAAGGTCTTTTTTGCAGATGTAAATGTTTGTTTACCTCAAGTGTGGTAACTAAAATTTAATATTGTAATTATATTTGTTTTCTGGTTTAATTGATTGTGTTTATAACTATAATCTATCAAAATATATTTTATAAAATTAATTTTCTTATTCAATATTTATTCTTGAGTTTTTTTTGAAAATTTGTTTTCTATATTCATGTTTTTAAATTGTGTATTACTTTTTTTGATATATTTGAAAATTATATATATGCTTATTTAATGTATAAGATAGATCCTAAAAAATAAAATTCAATAACATAGAATAATTATATCACAATAAAATAGTTTAATTATGTGATTATAATTTATAAAATGTGATATAATAAAAGATATTAAATCACTTAGAATAAAATTTTTGGAAATAATTACTATAATACTTATTTATAAAATTATTTCTCGTATTATTATTGAAAATATAATTTCAGATTATCTAAAATTATTATTTTTCCAAGTGTAATTATTTTTTTGGTTTGTCTAACCAATTTTCGGTTTATATAATAATTTTAGCCCTTGTGTTTATTTTAGGCTGCCTCTATTGTTTGATATGTATGCGTTGGAGTTAAATAAGGAGAGGAGATTGATAACATTGATTTTGGAATCATTAATATTAAATGTTTAGTTTTTATATGTTTGAAAAATATAGTTCTATATAATTATTTGGATCAATTCCATAGAACTATTGAGAAGTTATTGTGACACAAGTTTCCCTCTAATGGAAGAAAATATGGTTTCTAATTTTCTTTTTATAGTTTTATTTTTAATGACTCTATCGATGTAATTTTACATGGATTATATTTTATGTTTTGTTTTGTGTTTTCATAAATCCTTTACTATTTTGTTATCATTGGATTTTCATTACATATTCTTCTTATTGTTTTTCAGAAATTGTTAATTCTTTATGTATATTCCATTAGTACACATGATGATATTAAACATAATGATATCCAGTAATAGTTATATCAATCAACCATTTATCCTATACACCATTTGAATGAAAAATATAAAACTATTTCTTACAATCCTTTTGGTTCATTATATTTTCTTGGTTATAATTATATCCTATAGAAGGTTCTATATTTTATTTTATAAGTTTTCTATATGTTTTTTGTTTTTATTTTTTAAAATTTGTACAAAAAATCATTGAAAATTTACTGTTGAGAGATTTATAAAATTAAAAAGGATTAATAATGAGGGGAAATAATCATTTATTATGTATATAAAAGGTTTTCATTCAGCATATAACAATTCTTTAGATAATTCAGGTGGTTTAAAAATGTTAATAAACATGAGAAATAGGTAAAATAATAAATATATACTTGTATCACTGATTTTGGGTGTTCAATGACTTATCTTAGAAACATATTCTCATAAAACCCTATAAAAAATTATATTTAAAAAATAATTATAATTTTATAAAAAATTAAGCTTAGTAGGAAGGTTAAATTTATGAAATTTGTGATTATATTAAAAAAATTCAAAATCTATAAAGATATATTACCTTTAATTTTGAAATAAATTTTTTTTATTATTGGTAACAAGATGATGAATAGGAATCTGAAGAAAAGTAATGATGATTTTGTTTTCATTTTAGTTGATAAACCAAAAATTAATCTAATAGAGAGAAAATTGTTATCCTGTGGATATTTATAAACGTCAATGAATTTTTACAAAAATAGATTTTTGATATTGTTTGTGTGTGTTTTATATCATTTTTATACTATTGAAAAAAATATTTAATGCTCATGATCATTATAATTTACTTACTAAAAACAAGTAAGGTCAAAGATGCCATGGTGAACAACTTATAAAGTGTATAGCATGGCATTCAATCTATGTTCCTAAAAGGATGACAATCTATATTAGTTACTATAATTTATTGTATGTATATATATGTAATGATATTCATTAGATAATCACTTTTTCATTTTATTCTAACATCATTTAAGATTTAATTGTTCGTATTTAGTATTAAATCCTTATATAATAAACACTCTTTTTATATTAATTGATATATTCAATTAATAATTATAATCCTATTTTTATATGATGAAATATTCAAATTTCATTTGATGCTCAATTATTCTTAATTAGTATAATTTATCAGAAGAAATAAAAATTATATATATATATATTTAATGAACACCAAGGTTATGTTTATCAAGGGGATGACAGCCATAGCTGTTATAGATTCATATAAAATAAATTTATATAGAAGGACTCAAATTGCATATGTGGATGTTGTTTTGAACCCATCTCACTTCCTATGGAGGAAGATAACCTCTGAAAACTTTTTGGAGAGGTTTAATGACATCACTAATGTAACAACCTATTTAGTATTAGAAAAAATCATTTTTATGTCTTATAAATATGCATTAGTGTAATATTATAGAGTTCTATTCATTATAATAATGTTTAGTAATATTTAAATCAAAAAAGAAATAGGTTAATTAAACTCTTTTATTATATTTTTTTACATAAAATTTAATTTTCAAATTATATAATTTTAATTTCAAAAAAATTAATTTCATTTTTGAATTCTACATGTCAAAATTATCTTATTAGAATTTTTTGATAATTTTTACAAAAGATTAATTTTTTTGTGAATAGTGAAAGATTCTGATTTTGTTATTAAATATTGCAATTCCTATCAAGTATTCACAAATTGAAATTCTATTTTTGATGAGTTTTAAAATTTAATTAGTTCTTTTAGAAATAAAATAATCCAATTATAGTTTTCTAACTTTAATTTAGTTTTAAAAAAATTTATTAAAAATGGAATTTTCTTGAAAACACTATTTTTCACCAAATTTTACCTGTTAATTTTAAATTAAATTATTCCACTTATGTGTTTTGAAATATAAAAATTTTATTCCATATTTAAAATCCTTATTTCTAAATTGGGTAAATAAGTCCCTTTAGTTTTGGTCAATATGGATAGTAACATTAGTAATTTTTGTTACCACAAAAAATATAAGGACCCGACCTTAAACATTACATAATCATGAATTAAATGAATAATTTACATTGAGGATCGTTTCATGTTTAGAGTTTTAGAGAATTATGCCATAACTATTACATTACATCTACAAAATTACAAATTATACAATTATACTCAGTTTCCTTTTTTTTATAAAAAATCTCTTGAAAAAAATAGTCATGTATAGTTCCATGTTTTAGACAGCATGACTTTTCCTTAATCCCATCCTTGACCCAATTCATCTTTACTCCTATGAAAAACATTTCAAAAATTGGGATGAGCATAAAAAGATCAGTAAGGGTTATGAAATAATGAAGGTAAACATTAGACCATAAAAACATAAGGATTTTAACATACCTCATGATATCATAAGATTTATGAATAACAAATAGAAAACATAAATCATAAAGGTAACTTGTGGCATCCTTATCATACTTAAATTATAGTTATGATAGCTACATAGGTAGTTACATTTGAAATACCCATAATAGTATATTCCCTAAAAATATTTGAAGAAACATTCACATTTACCTCCATCACGTTACCCAATGCATTGGAGAGCTATCTCGGGCTCACCTGCCCTAGGTTTATCATGGAATCACCCGTATCCGTAAACAATGCCCAAGAACCATAACACATTAAACTAGCATAATGGAAAGATAACATTTCCACGCATCAATCACAATATATCATTTCAAGATATTGAAATAATCAATTATTTATCAAAACCATTTTCAATACCAAAATACGTAAAATTGGTATATAGTAATTCTTTTCCTTTTAAAAACACTCTGGCTTGTTAAGGAAGCCAAAGATAAAATAATACTCGCGATGGTGGAAAGGTCGTTGTCATGACTTGCGTTAAAAAGAAAAATTCTTTTTTTTCATTTAGTAAAACACTTTGTATAAATAGATTCCCTTTGAATGAAATGAAAATTCAAAGGTGTAAAACAACATATAAAAGAATGATTTGTATTAAAACAAAATATGTCTCAATGAAAGGTGATTGAGATGAAGTCCCTTACCTCATGTACGACTTGACCCGTTCCTTCTTTACTCTCATGAATAATAAAGTAAAGTAAATTTATACTTGATTAAGAACTTTTTTCAAGTTTATTATTCCTTTTATATCACATATTACCATGTTATAAACACCATGCAATTATTTAAGTTAATAATGGTTGTTTCGTCGGTATTTGGTACTTAAGTCAAAAATGATCTTCTTATATTTACAAGGTGTCTATGTGGTCAAAATTCCATTATCTTCAGAATGATATTAATGATTTAGATATCATATATATCATATATATCCAGTATATACATGTATTTATAATAGTATATAACATTTGGAGGTAATAAATGAAATGCACCGTTCATGGAGACGGTAAGTTGTACATACGAATGAACACTACTTTCATTTCTATTTCTTATTTTAATGGAATTAAAACATAATTATACATAGTTATATTATAATTCAAGTATAATATCATATATAATATAATTAACTCCATCATTTATGTGTCCCACATATGGCATTAAAAAGTCATATCACTCTGAGGGGTGGTAGTTCGCACTTCCTAAAATGAAATTATTGTGTTTACCCATAATGGAAACCATAAAGGGATTATATAACTGAAAAATACAGAAGTATAAAGAAAACATAAACTTAATATTTATCATATATAAATAAAGTTCCATCATAATGGCCATCATGAGAGGTGGTAGGAGATAATTGAACAATCATTGTTTCATGAGGCATTAATTTGTCATCTACAAAACAATATGTTCTTTACCCATTAGATGGTGGTGTGTGTATGTTTAGTTAGAATACTTCTCATAAAAACAACCTAGTATATTGAGGATAATAATGTTGTTATAAAATAAATGAATAAAAATATTTTAGGGGTGTGGAGAAGTAAAATAAAACAGAAGAACATAAGAGAAGATGTTACCTTTAAATCGGGTAACTCCCTTTGGTTTGAACCAAAAGGGTTTCTTGAAGTTCCTTCTACCTATGGTAAGACTTCTTGTAGGAATATAGGGATCTTGAGAGATTATTTGGGTTGGGGTTGGACGATCCAAGGGGCTTGATAAGTGTGACGAATGGGATAGAGGTGAGATCTTTTTATAAGGGGGAGGAGGGGCTCTTTATGAAAGTGTGAAAATATTATTTTATTATATATTGATTTTCGATTTATAAAAGTAAAAAAATAATTAAAGTAGAAGATAAAATGACTCATGGTCGAAATAAAATCATCCAATAAGAATTGGACAGGTTTTGGATATTTTTTTGATCTTTATAATATTATTTATTTAAATCATTTATTAATGAAGTAAACATTTCATCATTATTGTGTCATAAATAATTTTATTTATTTGATGTCTAAAAATTATAAAAAAATACCAGGATTTAGGAAATATATTTATATTTCCAATGAATATTTATAGTCAAAAGGATAACTTAAATAACCCTATGTAAAAATTAATTTACGAAAAGATATTTGTTTATGTCATTTTTGCCTTTATTTTATATTAATTAAAATAAAGTGTCATTATCACTCTTAAGTGGCTCTATGGGGTTCGAAAATAGACTCAAGGAAGCCCATAGTCCGTGATTACTCATCCAATAAGGTTAGGACAAGTGTTAAGGTAATATTTTTTTATTATGATATTCTTTTTACCTTGGATTACTCTATTTACCTTTAATCGCGGTAAATAAAAGTCAAAAGTAACTATTCACCAAAAAATATTTTCATCTTATTGAAACAAATTTTACTTAATAATAAAAACCATGTATGTTGGATTTTTAGAATTCAGTTCACATAAGTGGTAAATTTTCATTTAAATGAAAATGTCATCTTTTTAACTACTACTCAGTGTTTTCACTATTCATCAAAAATTGAAGTTTTTCATAAAAATACAAAATATTTAGCCGAAGCTATATTTGATATTTCAAATTCAAAAACGATGTCTATTTTACCAAATTCAATACATAGAAGTTTCATTAATTAATTTAAAATTAATTCTCGTTGCCAAAACAAAAGTGTGTTTCTAAGAAATAATAACTTTCAAAAGATTGACACTGGTTTATGTCCAATTTCAAAGTGAAATTACTTCTAATGGACAAAATTGGATTAAATGGTAAAACAATATTCTAATTACACTTTAAAACAAATTAAAAATATAATCTAAACTTATAAATTAATTAGATTAAAATGTCGTTTTGAATTAAAATACAGTATTTTTCAGTATTCCTTAAAAATGATTTTTATCAGAAAAATACCAAAAAGTTACCCAAAGTAAATTTTGATGTCCCAATTCTAAAGAAGAATTTTATTTTGTCAAATAGAACATATAAAGTGATCAAAATATATTTAAAGAGGGTTCTCCATTGAAAGGTTGTAAATCTACCTTTTAAAGAATATTAGTGTTTTTATGCTTAAAATAAAATTATTTTTTATTTTAAGCCTATAAATTTCAATTGGATAAATGTAAAAACATTTAACTAACATGTATAATCATATTTTAGTTATTTATATTTATTCCTGCCATTACAATGGATAGGCACTAACTACCATTTCAAATAATAATATTATATTATTATTGTGGAATGTAAGATTTCAAAGAAACTTGTTGTTGTATATCAGGTACTCCATCGAACATAGAAACCCCTTTAAAGTAAAATTAATATTTAATTCACAAAATAATAATTAAAATAAAAATATATTATTTATTTTTTTACCAGGGATGTTACATCTTTCCCACCTTTTGGAAATTGCATCCTCGTAAATTTTATTCACTTATCAAATAAGTGGGGGTATTTATCCCTCATAAAATTTTCAGATTCCCACGATTCTTCTTCAACCCTATAGTTTTTCCAAAAAACCTTTACCTAGTGAATTATTTTATTATGCAACACTTTCTCTCTTCGGTTAAGAATCTGGAGTGGTTGTTCCTCATAAGAGATATTCTCTTCCAACGGAACTACCTCAGGACTTAAAACATGAGATGGATCTGGCATATACTTCTCAACATAGAAACATGAATAACATTGTGTACCTGGGACAAACTTGGAGGTAAATCCACTATGTACACAATTGATACAAAATTATCCTATATTTCATAAGGTCCAGTAAACCTTGGACATAACCTTCCCTTCTAACAAAAATTCATCACACCTTTCCATGGAGAAACTTTGAGAAAGACATGATCACCTACCTCAAAAGAAAGATCCTTCCTCTGAGTATCCACATAACTTTTCTACCTGCTCTGAGCTATTCTCATGTGCTTCTAAATCAACTGAACCTTTTCTGCCATCTCTTCAACCAATTCTTGTCCCATCAGCTTCCTTTCACCTAATTTATCCCAAAAATTTGGAGTTCGACATTGCTTCCCATATAATACCTCAAATAGATCCATCTGTATACAGGAATGAAAACTGTTATTATAAGAAAATTCAACCAAAAAAATTTGTTGGTCCCAACTTCCCTGGTAATCTAGTGACCAAGCACGTAGGGTATCCTCCAAAGTCTGAATTTCCCGTTCTGACTGTAAAGACCTGTAAATTTCAAGGAAATTTTTTTCTTAATTTTCTTTGGAATTTTACAAGAACACAGCTTCTGACGGCACCGAATTCAAAGGCCCGGTGTGCCCAGAATCATTTTCCGAAGTTTGGCTCGGGTACGTTCAGTGAACGAACGAGAGGGTTTTTCTAACTTTTGAACTGGTGCTCGGAATCAAATTCCAAGGGCACCGATGGAATCACAGCGTCGATTTTTGCTTAAAAACGCCTCTTCCGGAGTTGCGTTTGATCGGTTGTGGTTTTTAATTTTTGGGTTTTAAGTTAAGAAATAAAATAAAGTTGTGCGACAATTTTATTTTTATTTCACTTAAAGCCGCTTAAAGACCACTTCAAGCAGTTTAAGCTGAGTTGATGCGGATGGGGTGCTATCCAAAAATATCCTACCCTCTTGGTAGGATATTTGTGAGGTGGGGCCCGCACGATCCCCACCGTTTCTTTTCCCCTAAGTAACGCACCCGCGAAAACCCATTTTTATGAAAGTCAACTGACACGTTTTCTTAAATTCTCAACGCACCATTTAATTGGGCTGTTTTATTCATTGAATTAATTCTATGAATTAATGGGTTGTTACTTATCTCTTTTTCGTTTGTTGGCATGTTAATAAAATAAGACCAACTCTTTTTCTCCTAAAGTGTTGTTCGTTGAGAGGTTTTGAAAGAAACCTCAAGTTCTTCATCCTCCTTCGCGAAGAACGCGAAGCACGCGAAGAACGCCGGCCTCCGACGAAGAACGCCGAACCCGTGGAAATCGACGATGCGACGCCGTGTGCTGCGACGCCGACGTTTACTCTCCCACGACGTTCTTCTGCGATGTTCCTTCATCCGCAACAAAATCTTCGATCATCCGTTGAGGTGAGAGATTACGGTTCATTAAATCTCTTTGTGGGTTATAACAACATCATTGATTTAATTATTATTAATTAAATGTATTGTTTCTTAATCCTCGGAGATCTTCGACGCGACGCCCTTCCACGACGATGTGACGCCCTTGCACAACGCGACGCTCCACTTGTTCCGCGACGGTCAATTCCGCGAAGAACGCGCGTGCGACGACTTGACGAGCTAGGGGTTTGTTGTGAAACAATTTATAGTCCCGTGATTTTTTCTTTTAAAATAAAGAACCCGGTTTCATAAGAACAATTTTAATTTATTAAAATTGGTTTTTGTTATGTTCTCTATGTGTGGATTATTCTTCCCGATTGTTATCGCCTAACACGGAGGGTGCAGACCAAACGAACACGGCCCGAAAACCCTCTGTAGGTCTTCGTTGTTGTACGGATTTGGTGGGTGATGAAAAAACGTGCCGCAAGGGCGATTTGATGTTTCCGCAGTGAATAACGGGACCCAGGAGGAGCAGCGACGCAGACGGGAACAGAATCGGACCACCGGAGCGACTCCGGTGGCCCACAGAAGCCACCAGCGGCGCGGGTCGCCGGCGCGGCTGAAGCCGCGGAGGCGGCAGCGGCGCCAGCGGACCCGGAGCCGTGCGGGTCCGGCGCACATAGGACGTGGCTTTTCTGCGTCCGTTGACCAGGGCGGCCCCCCACGGGGGCCGCAGAGTTGTCACACGGGGGCAGCGTGCCCCCCGCATTGCTCGGCCGCTCGGACGAGCCGAGCCAGGCCGGCCGGACGGGTCGGGTCGTGCCCTGGCCGGACCGGACCGGGTCCAGCCAGGTCGGACGGGGTCAGGTCGACCCGGTTCGGCCGACCCAGGGGGGTTCGGGCCGGGTCGGCCTGGGCCCAGACCCCCTGTCTTCAGACTGTTTTCGGTCTTTTGCCTGTAACATGAGATACGGGCCTCCGAATGACGCGCCGTCAGCGGAAACACGATCCTTGGATCGAGACGGTCGTTTCAGTATACTGCACTCAAGGTTTCGGGATACTTTTATTTCGGCCGGGTTGGTTCGTACACGAAGCCAACCGGGCCCTCGGAGCAGAAACACTCATATCTTGAGCTTCGGACGTCCGATTGATGTGCCGTTGACTTTGTTGCTTTCTTCTAAGTGAGACAGATCTTTTGGAATACTCTGCCCAAGGTTTGGATGCAGGTGGAGTACGGTCGGGTTGGTTTTGCCTTAGAAACCAACCAGGCCCCTGGGACGGAAAAGACAATAACTCTCAGACCGGGCGTCTGATTGACGTGTTGTCTGTGACGTGAATTTCTTATCGACGATACAGAACTTTTGGATACATCAAATTAGTAATTTGTGTCAGTTGATGTATCAGCCCCTCGGCTCATGGAGCGGACCCTCCCGAACGAGCTTGCTGTGTGCGGGAACCCTAGAGCTGGTTGCGACTGCTACTGCGACTTCGACGACGACGACTGTGCAGAGATCCTCAGTGGACTGCGACGATGAAGAGTGCTGGTCTTGTATCCTATGTGGTTCTCGGCTGTGCTGGTCTTGTATCCTATGTGGGTCCCAGCTTAGATGATTCAGTGCTATTCTTGTATCCTATGTGGGTCCCAGCATAGATGAATCGATGAAGAGTGCTGGTCTTGTATCCTATGTTGGTCCCAACTGTGCTGGTCTTGTATCCTATGTGGGTCGCATCTTAGATGATTCAGTGCTGGTCTTGTATCCTATGTGGGTCCCAGCATAGATGAATCAATGAAGAGTGATGGTCTTGTATGCTATGTGGGTCCCAGCTGTGCTGGTCTTGTATCCTATGTGGGTCCCAGCTTAGATGATTCAGTGAAGACAGCTGGTCTTGCATCCTCAGTGGGTCCCAGGTTAGATGATTCAGTATCTTTATCTGATCATCCCTTCACCTTTTTCGACGAAGTATATTCTGTGTGAGCTGAATCCTGTTTACTCTCTTTTGTGGATTGTGTTGAACTATCCTAGGAGGATTTACTGTTTACTTTCCATTGTGGATTGTGTTGAGCTATCCTATGTGGATTACTTTTGCTCTCCTTCGTGGATTGTGTTGTGCTATTCTGTGTGAGTATACGTTTTTCTTTCATGTGTGGATTGGGTTGTGCTTGGGCTCGGATGTTGGAGCTGAACAGGAATTGATGACTTAGGTATATGTATGGGCATATACCTAAGCAGTGTCGGTTGTTACTTCGTGATTGTATCTTTCCTTTGTGGTTTATCCTTTGTGGATTTCGGGAGACCTTCGGGGGTCTCGGGGTCCCTAATGAGTAGCTTATACTCACCCCTGCACGGGCTATGCCCTTACTTCGTTGTGTTGGTTGCAGACGACAGATAGCGCTGATCGTGGTGGAGGCTTGCGGAGCAGGATGGTACCTGGCGGTGACCACTGGGCGGGACGTACTCGGAGCAGACGGCTGGACCATGGAGCTGTGGAGGCTATCTGTGCTTGCCCCTCAGGTGGGACTTCCAGAGGACGGCTCGACGCTACGACTTTTCTTTTCAGTTGCTGTTTTTCCCTTTCGGTTGTACTTTACAGTTGGGCTTGTATTTCCGGCCCCTTTTTCTTTCAGCACAGCTTGTACAGTTTTTACGTAGTGTTTACTCTTTCCTCTTGCTAACTCTGTGGTGGTTGTTTACTTTACAAAGGCAATGCCTTCCCTGTTTATCAGGATTTACGCCTTGGTGCTAGTCGCCAGCCCCTAGCCTATGGAAGGCGGGCTTGGGCTAGTCACGACACGGGCACCGAGGACGGGTCGTGACAAATTGGTATCAGAGGAGTTCGGTTCTACTGCTGACTCTGATCTTTCTTCTATGGGAAGCAATAGTGTTCCGTGTATTGGGTGTGGTTATCAGTCCAGGGAGTCCAGTGTTGGTGCGGCGGCCGACGTATCCGTACACCAGGACCCTGACTTCTGATTTCTGACTTAATGCACGATAACATTAATTGCATGTGTGTTCAAGTTTTCTTTGTGATTACTTGTGTTAGCTCACCAGGTATACAGTTCTGACCGTGGCACACCTGTTTCTTTTCAGGATGGCCCCACAACGGCAGCCAGCTTGGGTTCTGAGAGTGGAGCGTGATGACAGCCCACCGAGCGACGAGGCCTCGGTGCAGGGCTCCTTGTCAGCAGAGGCACCAGCGGTACCTTTACCCGCCGAGCCACCGATGATACCAGCCCCAGCCACTGACGATGCACGTCGCCTTAGTGAACTGCATGAGTTCTAGTGCCAGCGACTGCCCAGGTTCCACGGGGAGACGGACCCTCAGGCCGCCGAGGACTGGCTGGAGGCAGTTGTATGGGTTTTCAGATTAGTGAGGACACCAGCAGACCTCATGGTGATCCTCGCAGCGAGCCTCCTATTGGAGTTGGTGGTCTAGAACCAACTACTTTGTACTTTATTCATTAAATAAAAGCCTTATCACATCATGATTGTTCTTCTGCGTGACATGTCATGTGATAATGTCCTAAGGACAACTGTTGCATTAAAGGGTCGTAGCGGATCCCTGCAATGATGAGAACCAGAAAGTGCCATAACACTGTTCTTGAATGTATGTTCTATGGCCGGATGATATTATTTGAGGGACACAAATAATAAAGGTCATTAGGGGTGAGGACTCATAAAACATTGAGGCACATTCTCATGGTGTGCGCCCTTGGTAATATCCAAGAGGATATTATGAGAATGAGACCCGCCAGTAGGAAATCCACATTTCATAGTGTCATTGGATGTTCTTATCTACGGACGTGTGTATTGATCCTTAGACTTTAAGATTATTATTAATGGGTATTACAACTCGCTCACATAGATTTATTGACGAAAACTATGATGACACACTGTTCACAGTGAGGTAGGATACGTTGGGTGCCTCACGAGTAATACCGCATTAATAGATAATGCGAGAAAGGATTTGTCCCTTCCGTTCCATAACAGAAGTAGATATCTCAGGCCCTTTGATGGAATTGATATAGCCTAAATAAATCCATAGCCATGGTAAGGTACGGGAAAGTTCAATTCCAGGAAGTCAAAGAAAGAATAATCAAGCACATGGGTTGATGGCACTAGCATGCAACCCGCTTGATTGGAGATATCGAGACAAGGGGATTATATTACACGGTAAGCGTTCGTAGGAGGTGACACGTCATTGCGGCATTAACTTCTTTCTCTATGGTGCCTTGGCGTGTTGCTAGATGCTAACCTTGGACTTTAGGCAGGCTCAGTCTAATGCCACTGAGAAAGAGGCCTAGAGGGTCACACACTAAGTGTGTCCATGTATCTCAGTTAAATATTAATTTAATAAGTTAAATAAATATTATTCCCGACTATGGTTTAATAATTATTTAAGGATGTCTAATCGCATTTATTTTGACACTAGTTATTCGAGAGAATATAATGTGGATAAAATAATATATTTATTAGCGAGTAATGCAGTTACATTTATTTATGAAATAAATAGTCATTACTCAAGGTCTAATAAATGTGGTGGAGAAAAATTGAAAATAAAAGTACACGCCGTGTATATTAAATATATACGCTATGTGGTTTTATGGAAAACAAGTACACGCCGTGTATTAATTATTACACACCGTGTAGTTTTTCCAATTGGGATTTTAAGGATTTAATATTGTTTTATTAAATGATATTTATTATAATCAGCGTGGGCGCATGTCAAGGAATTAATAATTCGACATGGGGGTTTTCAATAAGAGTTAATGAAATAAATAAAATGCGTAACGCGTTTATTTATTGTCATAACTCTATTAACCTCAAACCTGATTATAAATATCCTCGCAACCCCAACATTTTTTAGAGAGCCATTATTTTGCACAACAGATTTGGAAATACTCTCAATCCAAGAGAGAATTCCCTTTCCACCAAGAACGCCCTCAAGTTACGAGAGCAAGATCCTCCACCGGATCAAGGCGGTCAAAGGCGGACATCGGAAGCGAAGGTTCTTCTGCGCTAGCACCCAGAGATCTCTTCGGTGATGTCTAGAGATACGTGACACACGTGTGGATCATCACTAGAGGAATCCTACACTTGGATTCTACGACGCAACGACGGATCACCGAATCGTGACCGGACACATCAACGAAGAAAGAATTCCAACAAGGTAATTCTTATGCATTAATTAAATTAATTATAATCAACATATGATGATCCTCCTCAAGGGTTTCGGGACTCTTCTTTTCTTTTCGTTCTTCGTTCTATTCCGAAGATTCGGCGTTTTATATCGTGACGGATCTCGGATTGAACATTGTTTAACGAAAAATTAAGTTGGGAAAACCCACCAACGCGCTTCCGCTGCGCCCAGAACCTTCAAGTGGTATCAGAGTGGGTCATATCGTTGGTTATAATTATTTAGTTTTTTTTGGTGATTTTCCCATTTAATAATTTAGTTATTTCAATTCATGTTTAATCGTTCTGGAAATCTGAATATCGAGATCTGTTCCTCCTCTCTCATTTCTCATTCACCTCACATAAATGGATTTTTCTTTTAATTTTGATTAAAATAAAATAGAGGAACTCATCCGGAGGAGCCAAATGTTTCTGGCCGTATAACACCAGAATACACGGCGTGTATTCGGAAGTACACACCGTGTAGTCTAGGTTCAATGCATTGACTGATCCGCTAAATTAGGCCATTTATTGGATTCTTTCTAAGAATTTAAGACACCATGTGTTGACCAGAAACAGGTGGCACACGGTTTCCGGAATACATGTCGTGTGGTCCAATCAACATGGCGTGTAGTCCCTTCGGGTTAGGGTTGGGTCGTGTACTCCGTACATAGCCTGCCCGGCTGGAAACCGTGTAACGCGGAAACTACAAGGCGTGTGTCCCATTGTACATGTCGTGTACTCCGAAAATTTCCGAAGTACATTATCACACCCTATCCCCGGGCGTGTAATTCGGATGGACGATGAAGAAAAAGTACACGCCGTGTAGTCGGAACTACACGCCGTGTACTCACCCAAATTACACAGATTTATTAAAATTTATTATTATATTATACAAACCCTTGAGACGTGTACCATGGTGCAGCGTAAAGCTGAGGCACAACAAGTGATAGGTGTTTTATATATATGTGTTTAATTTAACATCTGTGTAATAAATGGGAATTCGCCGGGTTGCCTCCAAGGTACAAGTTGTGTACAAGGATAATTTTAAATGAATTTATTTGTTTAAAATTATGATGGATGAGAATCTCAAGGAAATTCAGAAAAGGGATTTAAGATAAAAGGATTGATTAATTAAATATAATTAATTGATTCAAGCGTGATTTATCTTAAACAAGAACGATTAAAGAATTGAATGCTAGTTTTATTTATGCGTAAATATCGTTGCATGTATGGATGATCATGAGCTAGACCAAGACCTTTGTATGTGAATGGTTTCATTTAATTTATTTATTTAAATTAAATTTGTTGGCCTGTGAGCCATCTCCTCATTAATATATAGGGCCTACGCGCCCAAGGATTCTTTTATGTAAAAACCCCTTTTCCCCCTCACCTGCGTGTGAGATAAATGCATATGTAATTGATGGAGCTCCCAAGCTAGTGGAGGCGGCTCAAGTCAGGAGCCAAGATGAAACCAATCCAAGGATATAGAAAGGTGGACAGGTGGAAAGCTATAAACACGAACCCGAAAGGTTTAAGGTGTTTCTCCCCTAGGTCTTGGGTTAGTTTATCAACCGCTAGATAAACTAACCAATAGAAAAGCTCATGATCATACCATTTATTTTATTTCTGTCAGTTTCATGGTTTATTTATTGTGGGTGTGTTGTCAAGATCACACAATTAATGAATTAAATGATCATGCAAGATGGAACTAAAATAAAATTGGCTTATACGTAAATATTATCTTAGACATGGTTAATCACTTAAGTATATCCCACTTAATATTAAAAATCATGTAATCAAATATAATAAAATGGAAATTTACGTATAAGGATAAAATCCCTCAAAATAAATATTAAGTTGGCATAGCCTTCCATAATATTGGTTAAAATCGAACCATAGTTCAAAGTGGTTGACCAACCCTAGTTGGGGTGCTTTCAATTATTGGGGAATTATAATTCAAGGTTTTTGGTTGACTTGACTTGGTTCACATCAAGGGTTGACTGCCACAGCAGGACTTGGTGTGACCAAGAGACAAATGTTGAGGAAATCCAAAAAGGATTTCAGGATTGGGGAGTCCACTCAGCGGATCAAGGAACTGCGAGTTAATGCAGTTGGAATTTGGAATGCCTACCTAAAACCCTTCAAGTTGCTTGAACAACCCTAGTTGGGGTAATGCAAAGGGCAATATGGATCCTTGCCACTAGAATATTCACGCAATAGAATATTCTGAAGTCAATGGTGAGGGCTATTGGATTTCGATAAAATAGTGGGAGACTAATAAGTATTAATTTTTTTATTTGTCTCAATTTTTATAATAAAGTACTAAACCTTTGCTCATCTTAAATTGTAGAAACGGCAAGAAAATGACTTCAAACATATCATTGCGCACCATACTCGAAAAAGAAAACCTTCTCACCAGCACCAATTTCCAAGAGTGGCAGAGGAGTTTACGCGTCGTCCTTCGCCACGAAAGGAAATTATATGTGCTGGAAGAGCCTATTCCAGTTTTGCCTGGGAAAGAGGCTAGTGATGAGGAATTATCTCTCTACATGAAACACATGGATGATGCCACAGATGTCCAGTGTTTCATGCTATCAGCCATGTCTAATGAGCTCTTGAAGCAACATGAAAACATGGATGCGTATAGCATGATGTCTCACCTTAAAAATTTCTACCAAGAGAAGGTGAGACAGGAGAGGTATGAGATCTCCAATGCTTTGTTTACCACGAATCTTGGAGAGTCTGCGCCAGCTGGGCCTCATGTGGTCAAGCTTATTGGCTACATTGAACTCTTGGACATCTTAGGGATTAAATTCCTAGATGAGTTGCGTACAGATCTCATCCTATCATCATTGCCCAAGACCTTCTCTAGCTTCATTGTCAACTATAACATGAGAGGCAATGAGAAGAGTCTATCAGATCTTCTGAACTTGATTCGCCAGGTAGATAAGGACATGAGGCGTGACAAACTCGTGGTCCTTATGGTGAACAAGAAAAGGAAGGACAAGGCAAAGGGGCCAAAGACTTATAAACGGTCTGAAGCCCCTGAGCACTGTCCCTCCAAGAAGGGGAAGATCCAGAGACAGGGCAAGGAACGGGAAGCAGTGTGTTTTGCATGTGCTAAGAAGGGCCACTGGAAGAGGAACTGCACCCAGAAGCGTGGGGACGCTAAAGGTGCATTCGTTATCGAGTGCAATCTTTCTATTTCTACACATTGGGTATTAGATACAGCTTGTGGGGCTCACATCTGTATTCAAATGCAGGAACCAAGTAGATTTAGAAAGATCTCCAGAGGAGAGGTGGATCTTCGAGCTGCCAATGGCGTAAGGCTGGCTGTGTTGGCTATTGGCGACTATCACCTCTCATTGCCAACTGGCATGATTTTGGTTTTACAAAACTGTTATTTTGTGCCTAGTGTTACCAAGAACATAATTTATGTATCTTGTTTGGATATGGATGGATTTATTTTCAAGTTTGGAAATAAGGGTTGTCTCTTTTATAAGAACAACATATGTTATGGTATGGCACATTTGAATAATGGTTTGTATGTATTAAATTATGAAAACCAAGTGTTGGAAATGAATAACGAAAAAAACTCACATGACTCATACATCACCCAGTTATGGCATCACTGCCTTGGTCATGTGAACAAGAAGTGCTTGACAAAGCTCTGCGAAGATGGCTATTTAGACTCTACTGAGCTAAAACCACTTGATAGATGTCACGCTTGTTTACAAGGAAAAATGACCAAGCCTCCTTTTGGTGGACAAGGTGAAAGGGCCACAGATCTTCTAGGATTGGTACACACAGATGTGTGTGGACCATTTCCAGTAGAAGCTAGAGGTGGATATTCTTACTTTATTACTTTTACTGATGATTTGAGTAGATATGGCTATGTCTACTTAATGAGGTATAAGTCAGAGTCCTTAGAGAAATTTAAGGAATTCAAGAATGAAGTAGAGAATCAATTTGGTAAGAAGATAAAGAATCTTAGATCGGATCGAGGTGGAGAATATCTGAACCAAGAGTTCATCGATCTTCTATGGGAGTCTGGGATTCTATCTCAGCTCACTCCTCCTTATACACCACAGTGGAATGGTGTTAGTGAAAGGAGGAACTGCACCTTGTTGGACGTGGTGAGGTCGATGATGAGTCATGCGGATCTTCCATTATACTTTTGGGGATATGCATTACAAATTGTAGCATACACATTAAACCGAGTACCAACTAAGGCGGAAAATGGAATTCCATCCGAGTTATAGAATGTAAGGAAACCCACTTTGTCGCACACACGTGTATGGGAATGCGAGGCGTTTGTTAAGGCCTTCTCAGGCAACAAACTAGAACCCCGGGGCACGAAGTGTATCTTTATAGGATATCCCAAGGAAACAAAAGGATATTACCTATATAACCCCCAAGATAAGAAAGTGACTGTCTCCAGATAAGCCATATTTCTTGAGAGGGATCACATCCTCAAGAAGGATAGTGGGAGCAAGATTGACTTCGACGAAGTTTATGCTCAAGATACACATGAGTTGGTAAGGGAACAAGTTCCATAGGTCCCCGTGGAAGAGGTTCCAGAAACACAAGTACTGCGTAGGAGCTCAAGAGAGGTAAGGGAACCAGAGAGATTTGGTTTCCTAGTCACCGAGGATGGTGAATCATTATTGTTGGACAATGATTAACCTCTCTCCTACAAGGAAGCAGTAGAAAGCTCAAAAGCTGCAAGATGGCTAGAAGCAATGAATTCTGAGATGGATTTCATGTATCATAACCATGTTTGGGTTCTGGTCGATGAGCCAGTTGATTTAAAGCCTATTGGATGCAATTGGGTATTCAAAAGAAAGCTGGACATGGAAGGTCAAGTTAGCACCTATAAAGCAAGGCTAGTAGCTAAAGGATTTAGAAAGAGTCAAGGAATTGACTATGATGAAACCTTCTCACCAGTTTCCATGTTTAAATCAATAAGAATCATACTTGCCATAGCAGTTGACCATGACTATGAAATTTGGAAGATGGATGTCAAAACAGCATTCCTTAATGGGAACCTTCAGGAAGATGTCTATATGACACAACCAGAAGGGTTTGTGACACCAGGTGAAGCCAAACGGGTTTCCAAGTTGCAGAAATCCATTTATGGATTAAAGAAAGCATCCAGGTCATGGAACATTCGATTTGATGAAGCCATAAAGGAATTTGGTTTCATTACGAACGAATGTGAGCCATGTGTTTATAAGCGGTTTAATGGGAATGCGGTCGTCATCCTAGTGGTATATGTTTATGACATATTGATTATTGGAAACAACGTACTAGCCTTACAGTCAGTTAAGGACTGGTTGAACAAGTGTATCTCCATGAAGGACTTAGAAGAAGCAACCTACATTCTAGGGATCAAGATCATTCGTGATAGATCCAAGAGGCTGCTTGGACTAAGTCAGGGTACATACATTGACCAGATACTAATGAGATTTAGTATGGAAAAATCCAAGAGGGGATTGGTTCCAGTGTCACATGGCTTACATCTTTCTAAGAAAATGTGTCCCAAGACACAATAGGAGAAAGATAGGATTAGCAAGATCCCATACGCTTCGGCTATAGGATCCATCATGTATGCCATGTTATGTACCAGGCTTGATGTTGCCTATGCACTGAGCATGGTAGGATGATATCAAGCAGATCCAGGAGAACAGCATTGGACTGCTGTTAAGACTATCCTTAAGTATCTGAGAAGAACTAAGGATATGTTCCTGGTGTATGGAGGAGACGAGGAGCTTGTCATCAGAGGGTATGCTGATGCTGTTTTTCAAACAGATCAGAATGATCTGAAGTCACAATCTGGATATGTTTTCTGTCTCAATGGAGGAGCTGTGAGCTGGAAGAGTTCAAAGAATCCAGTTGTCGCCGATTCTACAGTGGAGTCCGAGTATATAGCGGCTTCTGATGTAGCCAAAGAAGCCGTTTGGATTCGGAACATTGTCCAGGAGCATGATGTGGTGCCTAGTAGTAAGGATCCCATTACATTGTATTGTGATAATACTACAGCGGTGGCTCTTGCAAAAGAACCAAGGTCAGATCAACGGACAAAGCACCTACTCCGGAAGTATCACCTCTTGAGGGATTTCTATCAAAGGGGTGAATTTGCAGTGAGCAGAGTGTCCACGGAAGAGAACGTGGCGGACCCCATGACTAAAGGGCTATCTCAGTAGATGCATGAATATCATGTGAGAGCTAGCGGGTTAAAGGTTGTTGGTAGTTGGCTCTAGTCCAAGTGGGAGTGTGTTGGAGTTGGTGGTCTAGAACCAACTACTTTGTACTTTATTCATTAAATAAAAGCCTAATCACATCTTGATTGTTCTTCTGCGTGACATGTCATGTGCTAATGTCCTAAGGACAGCTGTTGCATTAAAGGGTCATAGCGGATCCCTGCTATGATGAGAACCCAAAAGTGCCATAACACTATTCTTGAATGTATGTTCTATGGCCAGATGATATTATTTGAGGGACACAAATAATACAGGTCATTAGGGGTGAGGACTCATAAAACTTTGAGGCACCTTCTCATGGTTTGCACCCTTGGTAATATCCAGGATGATATTATGAGAACGAGACCGGCCAGTAGGAAATCCACATTTCATAGTGTCATTGGATGTTCCTATCTACGGACGTGTGTATTGATCCTTAGACTTTAAGATTATAATTAATGGGTATTACAACTCGCGCACTTAGATGTATTGACGAAAACTGTGACGACACACTATTCGCAGCAAGGTAGGATATGTTGGGTGCGTCACGGGTAATATCGCATTAATAGATAATGAGAGAAAGGATTTGTCCCTTCCATTCCATAACGGAAGTAGATATCTCAGGCCCTTTGATGGAATTGATATAGCCTAAATAAATCCATGGCCATGGTAAGGTATGGGAAAGTTCAATTCCGGGAAGTCAAAGAAAGAATAATCAAGCACATGGGTTGATGGCACTAGCATGCAACCCGATTGATTGGATATATCGAGACCAAGGGATTATATTACACAGTAAGTGTTCGTAGGAGGTGACACGTCATTGCGGCGTTAACATCTTTCTCTATGGGTGCCTTGGCGTGTTGCTAGATGCTTACCTTGGACTTTAGGCAGACTCAGCCTAATGCCACTGAGAAAGTGGCCTAGAGGGTCACACACTAAGTGTGTCCATGTATCTCAGTTAAATATTAATTTAACAAGTTAAATAAATATTATTCCCGACTGTGGTTTAATAATTATTTAAGGATGTCTGATCGCATTTATTTTGAAACTAGTTACTTGAGAGAATATACTGTGGATAAAATAATATATTTATTAGCGATTAATGCAGTTACATTTATTTAAGAAATAAATAGTCATTACTCAGGGTCTAATAAATGTGGTGGAGAAAAATGGAAAATAAAAGTACACGCCGTGTATATTAAATATACACGCTGTGTAGTTTTATGGAAAACAAGTACACGCCGTGTATTAATTATTACACGCCGTGTAGTTTTTCCAATTGGGATTTTGAGGATTTAATATTGTTTTATTAAATGATATTTATTATAATCAGTGTGGGCACATGTCAAGGAATTAATAATTCAACATGGGGGTTTTCAATAAGAGTTAATGAAATAAATAAAACGCGTAATGCGTTTATTTATTGTCATAACTCTATTAACCTCAAACCTGATTATAAATATCCTCGCAACCCCAACATTTTTTAGAGAGCCATTGTTGTGCACAACGGATTTGGAAATACTCTCAAGCCAAGAGAGAATTCCCTTTCCACCAAGAACACCCTCAAGTTACGAGAGGAAGATCCTCCACCGGATCAAGGCGGTCGAAGGCGGACATTGCAAGTGAAGGTTCTTCCGCGCTAGCACCCGGAGATCTCTTCGGTGATGTCTGGAGATACGTGACACACGTGTGGATCACTGCTAGAGGAATCCTAAACTTGGATTCTACGACGCAACGATGGATCACCGAATCGTGACCGGACACATCAACGAAGAAAGAATTCCAACAAGGTAATTCTTATGCATTAATTAAATTAATTATAATCAACATATGATGATCCTCTTCAAGGGTTCTGGGACTCTTCTTTTCTTTTCGTTCTTCGTTCTATTCCGAAGACTTGGCATTTTATATCATGACGGATCTCGGATTGAACATTGTTTAACGAAAAATTAAGTTGGGAAAACCCACCAAAGTGCTTCCTCTACGCCCGGAACCTTCACCTCCTGCATGCGGCAGCAGGCAGATGGTGGAGCTTGATGCTCCAGGTGCACGACGAGACATCTCTCCTCTGGACAGACATTGTGAGCATCTTCCTCTCTGAGTTCGTCCCAGCCACCCTCCATGTGGTGCGCATCCAAGAGATACTACAGCTACGGCAGGGCAGCATGACAGTGGCCCAGTACTTGGTGAGATTTACTGATCTCTCGCGCTACTCCACAGATATGGTACGTGACCCGTTCTTCCGGGCCCGGACCTTCGAGCAGGGACTGAGGCACGAGATCAGGGCTTCGATGATCTCCCTCAACATTCCGACACAGGCAGAGGTGTTGGAGAGAGCCCTTCTAGTGGAGATTTTTCTCGCCGAGCAGGCTCTAGTGACAGGGCCCTCCGCAGGACAGCCCATAGCAGGGTCTTCTGCAGCTGGAAGTAGACAGGTGACGCAGAGGTCCAAACGGGCTAGACCATCAGTTGGGCAGTCTCAGGATGAAGATTCGGTTGTGCGGGGCACCCGAAGGAGAGCCAGCTACACGAGGGGAAAGAATTTCTATGCATGCAGTGGGCGAGGTCACATGGCTCGAGACTGGCTGACTCGTCTTGCATATGAGCAGCAGGTGGTAGAGGGACCTCCCAGACAGAGGTTCGGCCACGGTAGTCCGTAGGGTGAAGGCGGACGAGGCAGAGGAGCTGGACGAGTAGCAGATGGTGGGCGACACTTTGAGGTGTTGCCACCACCACCACCAGGAGGTCCACCCCGACCGCAGGGAGTTGGTGGATATGCGATAGCTCAGCTTCAGGCAGCTGAGGCCTTTGATCATGGAGCTTTGGGAGCAGATGGACAGGAGTGGAACTAGTGGATACGTCCTTTTTACTACTAGTTCCTTGTTTTTGTTGTGTGGTGTCTTTCTATTATGAGTTGAAATAGTAAAAGACGCTTACCTTTGTGATGCTTTCATTCTTGTCCTCTTTTGTGTTGTTACTAAGAGGTTCCAGTTTAGACTGTTGACTTGACCATCACTTGTGAGACATCTACTGGAGGAGACCCAGTTACCACACACTGATGCCGACAGTGTGACTCAACCCTTGGAGGAGAGAGTAACGGTTGGATTTCTTGGTAGTAGCGTCGAGGCCTTACGACGTCATCCTTGGTGTGGATTAGCGTCATCCATGTCTGGATTGACCATATTAGGCAAAGTAAGTGGTTCATCCAGGGGATGAGACCAGATTTCTCTTATCGACAAAGAAGAAATCATAGCAGTTCTTGTGGGATCGGAGATAGTCCAAGTCATCCAGGAGTGGATGAGTATAGCTCAGAGCTGACAGACGTCCTATGATGACAGGAGGCGGAGGCCACTTGAGTTCAAGAATGGAGACCACGTCTTCATGAGGGTCTCACCTCGATGTGGATTACAAAGGTTTTGCCGAAGTGGCGAGATTTCTCCATGCTTCATCGGACCCTTCCAGATCCTCAACAGGATTGGCAAGGTGGCTTATCGCCTAGCTCTACCACCACAGTTGCGCCGGGTGCACGAATCTTTCCACGTATCTCAGCAGAGGAGATACGTGCATGACCCGACACCAATCTTTGACCATGAAGAGCTGGTCTTTGATGATGGGGCGACTTTTGCGGAGGTCCCAGTGGATATCGAGGATCGACAGGAGTGGTTCCTACGTGGATGATCAATTCCTCCAGTGTGCTTCAGATGGAAGCTCGGGAACCTCTAGGAGAGCACTTGGGAGCGGGAGGCTCAGATGCGTGCTCAGTACCGACTTTGTATCCCTATGTTTGTGGTGAAGCTTTACGGGGATGTAAAGCCCTGTGGTGGGAGTAATTTAAAGACTCGTAAATTTCAAGGAAATTTTTTTCTTAATTTTCTTTGGAATTTTACAAGAACGCAGCTTCTGACGACACCGAATTTCAAGGCCCGGTGTGCCCAGAATCTTTTTCTGGAGTTTGGCTCGGGTACGTTCAGTGAACGAATGAGCGGGTTTTTCTAACTTTTTAACCGGTGCTCGGAATCGAATTCTGAGGGCACCGATGGAATCGCAGTGCCGGTTTTTGCTTAGAAACGCCTCTTCCGGAGTTGCGTTTGCTCGATTGTGGTTTTTAATTTTTGGGTTTTCAGTTAAGAAATAAAATAAAGTTGTGCAAAAATTTTATTTTTATTTCACTTAAAGCCGCTTAAATACCACTTCAAGCTTTTTAAGCTGAGTTGATGCGGATAGGATGCTATCCAAAAATATCCTACCCTCTTGGTAGGATATTTGTGAGGTGGGGCCCGCACGAGCCCCACCGTTTCTTTTCCCCTAAGTAACGCACCCGCGAAAACCCGTTTTTATGAAAGTCAACTGACGTGTTTTCTTAAATTCTTAACGCACCATTTAATTGGGCGGTTTTATTCGTTGAATTAATTCTATGAATTAATGGGTCATTACTTATCTCTTTTTCGTTTGTTGGCAAGTTAATAAAATAAGACCAATGCTTTTTCTCCTTAAGTGTTGTTCAATGAGAGGTTTTGATAGAAACCTCAGGTTCTTCATCCTCCTTCGCGAAGAACGCGATGAATGCGAAAAACGCGAAGAACGCCGGCCTCCGACGAAGAACGCCGATCCCGCGGAAATCGACGACGCGACGCTGTGTGCCGCGACGCCGACGTTTCCTCTCCCGCGACGTTCTTCTGCGACTTTCCTTCATCCGCAACAAAATCTTCGATCATCCATTGAGGTGAGAGATTGCGGTTCTTTAAATCTCTATGTGGGTTATAAAAACATCATAGATTTAAATATTATTAATTAAATCTGTTGTTTCTTGATCCTCGGAGATCATCGATGTGACGCCCTTCCACGACGATTCGATGCCCTTCCGCGATGCGACGCTCCACTTGTTCCGCGACGGTCAATTTGGCGAAGAACGCGCGTGCGACGACTTGACGAGGTAGGGGTTTGTTGTGAAAAAATTTATATTCCCGTGATTGTTTATTTTAAAATAAAGAACCCGGTTTCATAAGAACAATTTTAATTTATTAAAATTGTTTTTTGTTATGTTCTCTATGTGTTGATTATTCTTACCGATTGTTATCGCCTAACGCGGAGGGTGTGGGCCAAACGAACACGGCCCGACAACCCTCCGCAGTTCTTCGTTGTTGTGCGGATTTGGCGGGCGACGACAAAACGTGCCGCAAAGGAGATTTGATGTTTCCGCAGTGAAGAACGGGACCCGGGAGGAGGAGCAGCACAGGCGTGAACGGAATCGGACCACCGGAGCGACTCCAGGGGCCCGCGGAAGCCACCGGGGGCGCGGGCGCCGGCGTGGCTGATGCCGCTGCGGCGGCAGCGGCGCCAGTGGAACCGCGGCCGCGTGGGTCTGGCGCACACAGGACACGGCTTTGTCGTGTCCGTTGACCAGGGCGGCCCCCTGCGGGGGCCGCAGAGTTGTCACGCGGGGGTAGCGTGCCCCCCGCTTTGCTCGGCCGCTCGGCCGAGCCGAGCCGAGCCGGCCGGCAGGGCCAGGCCATGCCCTGGCCGGACTGGACCGGGTCCATCCGGGTTAGACCGGGTCGGGTCGACCCGGTTCGGCCGACCCAGGGGGGGTCGGGCCGGGTCGGCCCGGGCCCAGACCCCCCGTCTTCGGACCGTTTTCAGTCTTTTGCCCGTAACTTGAGCTACGATCCTCTGAATGACACGCTGTTAGTGGAAACACAATCCTTGGATCGAGATGGTCATTTCGGTATACTGAACTCAAGGTTTCAGGATACTTTGAGTTCATCCGGGTTGGTTCGTACACAAAGCCAACCGGGCCCTCGGAGCGGAAACGCTCATATCTTGAGCTTCGGACGTCCGATTGACGTGCCGTTGACTTTGTTGTTTTCCTCTAAGTGAAAAGGATATTTTGGCATACTCCTCCCAAGGTTTGGACGTATGTGGAGTATGGTCGGGTTAGTTTTGCCTTAGAAACCAACCGGGCCCCTAGGACGGAAAAGCCAATAACTCTCAGACCGGGCGTCCGATTGACGCGCCGTCTGCGACGTGAAGTTCCTGTTGACGATACGAAACTTTTGGATACATCAACTTCGGACTTTGTGTCAGTTGATGTATCAGCCTCTAGGCTCATGGAGCGGACCCTCCCAAACGAGCTTGCTGTGTGCGGGAACCCTAGAGCTGGCTGCGACTGCTACTACAACTTCGACGACGATGACTGTGCAGAGATCCTCAGTGGACTGCGACGATGAAGAGTGCTGGTCTTGTATCCTATGTGGGTCCCAGCTGTGCTGGTCTTTTATCCTATGTGGGTCTCATCTTAGATGATTCAGTGCTGGTCTTTTATCCTATGTGGGTCCCAGCATAGATGAATCGATGAAGAGTGCTGATCTTGTATCCTATGTGGGTCCCAGCTGTGCTGGTCTTGTATCCTATGTGGGTCCCAGCTTAGATGATTCAGTGCTGGTCTTGTATCCTATGTGGGTCCCAGAATAGATGAATCAATGAAGAGTGCTCGTCTTGTATCCTATGTGGGTCCCAGCTGTGCTGGTCTTGTATCCTATGTGGGTCCCAGCTTAGATGATTCAGTGAAGACAGCTGGTCTTGCATCCTTAGTGGGTCCCAGCTTAGATGATTCAATATCTTTATCTGATCATCCATTCACCTTTTTCGACGAAGTATATTCTGTGTGAGCTGAATCCTGTTTGCTCTCCTTTGTGGATTGTGTTGAACTATCCTGGGAGGATTTACTGTTTACTTTCCTTTGTGGATTGTGTTGATCTATCCTATGTGGATTACTTTTTCTCTCCTTCGTGGATTGTGTTGTGCTATTCTGTGTGAGTATATGTTTTTCTTTCCTGTGTGGATTGGGTTGTGGTTGGGCTTGGATGTTGGAGCCGAACGGGAATTGATGACTTAGGTATATGTATGGGAATATACCTAAGCAGTGTCAGTTGTTACATTGTGATTGTATCTTTCCTTTGTGGTTTATCCTTTGTGGATTTCGGGAGACCTTCGGGGGTCTCGGGGTCCCTACTGTGTAGCTTATACTCACCCCTGCACGGGCTATGCCCGCACTTAGTTGTATTGGTTGCAGACGACGGACAACGCTGATCGTGGTGGAGGCTTGCGGAGCAGGACGGTACCAGGAGGTGGACCACTGGGCGGGACGTACTCGATGTGGACAGCTGGACCGAGGAGCTGTGGAGGCTATCTGTGCTCGCCCCTCAGGTGGGACTTCCAGAGGATGGCTCGACACTGCGGCTTTTCTTTTCAGTTGCTATTTTTCCCTTTCTATTGTACTTTACACTTGGGCTTGTATTTCCGGCCCCTTTTTCTTTCAGCACAGCTTGTACAGTTTTTACTTAGTGTTTACTCTTTCCGCTTGCTTACTCTGTTGCGGTTGTTTACTTTACAAGGGCAATGCTTTCCCTGTTTATCGGGATTTACCCCTTGGTGCTAGTCGCCAGCCCCTGGCCTGTGGAAGGCGGGCTTGGGGTAGTCACGACATGAGCCCCGAGGACGGGGCGTGACACTGACTACCCATCTGATTAAGGATAAAAAGTTGTCCTTAAATTTAATTCAGTACCCAATGACTTCTAAAGGCCTTTACAAAAGTTAGATGTAAACATGGGATAACAATCAGATACAATGGAGAGGGGAATACCATGTAACCTAACTATCTCTTTAACATAAAACTGAGAAAGTTGATCTAGAGAAAAATTATCTCGAATAGGAAGGAAATGAGAAGATTTAGTCAAATGATCAATAATAACCAATATTACATTATTACCTCAAGATGTCTTCAGTAATCCCATGACAAAGTCCATGGATATATTTTTGCATTTTCACTCTGGCACCAGTAAATGATGAAGTATCCCTTTCAGTAACTACCACTCTACTTTAACCTGTTGACAATTCAAACACTTCACAATAAATCAAAAATATCTCTTTTCATTCCATCTCAACAGTAATACTTCTAAATATCTCTATACATCTTTGTACTGCCAGGATGAACCGAAAACAGAGAACTACGAGATTCACATAACTACTCATTCTTCAAATGTTAATCTCATGGAATGTATAATCTCTTACCAAATCTCAAAGTACAATCATTATAAATGTTAAAATCAGGAAACATACCCTTTTGAACCAACTCTACCTTTTTCTCCAACTCACTGTCTTCCTTCTACGCTTGCTTACTTCTATCTGATGGAGATGATTTCACTAACACCTAAAACAAAATAGAAGAATTTCCTCCCCCAAAAAATTCTATGCCAATGTTCATCAAATCAAAAACCAAAGGATGTCGTTCCAAATGTGGCATAGTTAATGAATAATTACTTTTCCGACATAAATCATCAGCCACTTTATTTGCTTTTCCCGGATGGTAATGGATCGTGAAATAATAATACTTGATTAATTCCAACCATCTTCTTTTTCTCATGTTCAATTCTTTCTAAGTGAATATATAATACAAAATTTTTTTATTAGTATATATTTAACACTTTACTCCATACAAATGTTGCCTCTAAATTTTTAAAGGAAAAACAACAGCAGCTAATTCCAAATCATGTCAAGATAAATTTAACTCATGAGGTTTCAAATAAAGTGAAGTATAATCAATTACCTGATGATTCTGTATAATAACACAACCAAGTCTTTTCAATGAAGCATCACTGTAGATAACAAACTCACCATTTGTATAAGGTAGTGATAAAACCGGATCACTCACCAATATTCTTTTCAATTCCTAAAAACAATCATTAAATTATTTTGTCCAGATGAACTTAACACCTTTTCGAGTGAACTTAGTCATTGGACTAGATAACCGTGAATGATTTTTCAATAAACCTCTGGTAATAACCTTGCAAACCACAAAAACTATGGATCTCATTTATATTTGTGGGTCTTTTCCATTCTTTAACAACTTTTCTTTTAGTAGGATCAACTGTTATTCCATTTTTTGAAATAATGTGAACATGGAATGAAATTTTTTTTAACCAAAAATCATACTTGTTGAATTTACCAAATAGTTTCTTTTCTTTTATGGTTTGAAAGAAAACCCTTAAATGAATTTCATGATCCTCTTTACTTTTAGAATAAACCCAAATACAATCAATGAACACAACCAAAATCTTATTCAAGAACTAACGAAAATTTCTATTCATAAGATCCTTGAATTCAACAAGTGAATTTGTTAAACCAAAAGGCATAACTACAAATTCATAATGGCCATATCTAGTATGAAACACAGTCTTTGGAATTTTTGCTTCCTTTACTTTCAACTGATGGTACCATGACCTCAATTCAATATTTGAAAAATACAGAGCTCCCAAGATCTGATCCAAAAAATCATCGATATGAGGCAAAGGATACTTGTTATTAACAATGATGTTATTAAATTCTCTATAATCAATGCAAAGTCTCATTGAACCATCTTTATTTTTAACAAACAATACAGAAGAACCCCATGGTGATGTGCTAGGTCGAATGAAGCCTTTATCTAATAATTTTTGTAATTTCTTCTTTAACTCTAAAAGTTCAATTTAAGCCTTTCGATATAAGGGTTTTGAAATTGGATTAGCATTAGGGACTGATTTGGCAGTATATTAAACTTCCCGACCAGGTATAATACCATGAAACACATCACAGAAAACATTATGATACTCATTTACCGCTTGCACATCATTAATCTGAACAGTTACTTTGTTTTCAACAATATGTGCAAGGTAACATTAATTTCCTTATTTTACTAGTTTCTCAGCTTCCTGATATGTTATCGAAAGTAAGGGTTAATTCTTGTAAAAAAACTGAAAATATTTCTAGAAAGAAACCACTTTAGCTCTGTAGTCAATCTTATCATTATAAACAGATAGCCAATACATACCCAGAATAACATCAAACTCTACTAGAGGAAAAACAATAAGGTTTGCAGGTAGATTATTTCTGCGCACAAGGATAGGAAGGTATTTATAATTTTGTTTTTTCTCAACATTTCTTAAAGGTGTTTTACCATAAGTTCAGGATTAATATCTTGAGATGGAATTCCCAATTTACTAGAAAACTTCTCAGAAATGAACGAATATATAGAGTTTGAATCATACAACACATTGGCATAATCTTAAGAGACAAACGGTGTACCTGATACTAATTCATTTGATTGAACAACATCTAATAAAGTAGTTGCAAAGGATTTCACCACCCCTTTCTTCTTGTAGTCTGGATTCTTTCCCTCAGTTGAGTTCTTTATTGGACACACATTTTCATAATGAACCATTTCATTGCACTTAAAAAAATTTACAAATAGAAAATCAGGTTTTTTCTTTCCATTACCATGTTCTTTTTTCATTGAAATTATGAGATTTATGTCCCATTTTACCACATCAGTAGCACTTAACAGAATTCAAATGACATTCCCCAGCTTCCTTTTTACAACAATTTTCACAAACTATAAACTTAAGTTTCTTTCCATCAGACTTTTCTAAAGAGTTCTTCCCTTTCACCTGCCACCTTGACCTCTTATTTTATTGTTTTTCAAAGAACACCTAATCATTAGAAAACTCCATTTCCACATTCTCTACACATCGAACAAGTTTTTCATAACTTTTTTACTCATGAGAAGCTAAATCCGTTTGATAATTTGGCATTAATTTTGATTAAAAACGGTTGATTTTACTATAAAGATCTTGAATGAAATTTGGAGCATACCTTTCTAGTTGAGTGAACTTTACTTCATAAGTAGCCACTCAGTCATCCTCCCACCTCAATTACATGAATTGTTTTTTCATCCTAAGATGAACCACCATAGGAAAATATTTCTCAAGAAACAAACCTTTTAATTCATCTCAATCAAGAGCATCAATCTCCTCACTATCCCTAATATTTTTCACCATCGACCACCACTGACCAGCTTCACCTTCAAAACGGTAAATAGCGAGACTAAACTTTTGATGTTTTGAACACCCTATAATATCAAAAATCTTCTCTAGTGCTTTAATCTACCCTTCTTCTAGCACATGTTCAGATGATCCTCTGAAAGATGGGGGATATTGCCTCATGAAATGCTCCAATACTGACATGTTCCTCTATGGTTGATCAGGCTGATCTCATGGATGGTTACGACCACCATTTATAGCCGGATTCAACCGTGACATCACTACAACAATCTGTTCAATTCTGATTCTGACTATCTCAGGTTGTTGATTTGGAAGGTTGTCTTCCTCCTGATATCGTCCAAACATCGCTGCCTTGTTTCCTCTACGAAAAACCATTCTAAACAAAGAGATATCTTTGGTGAAGCAACATGGTAATCTGTAAATGCTATCATTTCAATATTAACATAAATTAATTTATGGATATTAATTTAACAATACCCTAACTCATAAAGTTATCTAAACTGACCTCAGATACCAACTATAAAGACTCAGCCTTAGACATTACATAATCCTAAATTAAATTAATAATTCTCATTGAGGATTTTTTTAGGATTAAAGTTTTATATAATTAGGACATAACTATTACATTACATATCAAAAATTACAAAGCAGAAAATTCTATTCAGTTTCCATTTTTCTATAAAATAAAAACTCTTGAAAAAAAGAGCCATGTCTAGTTCCTTGTTTTAGACAGCATGACTTTGCCTTGATCCCATCATTGACCCTATTCTTCTTTAGTCCTATGAAAAACATTTCAAATCTTGGGATGAGCATAAAAATCTCAGTAATTGTTTATAAATAAAGAAGGTAAACATTAGACCATAAAACCATAAGTTTTTTACATACCCCATGATATCATAAGATTTATGATTAACATGAACAAAACATAAATCATAAAGGTAACTTGTGGCATCCATATCATACTTAAATTGTATATATCACCGCTACGTAGGGAGTTACATTTGGAATACCCATCACAGTATATTCCATAAATCTATTAGGAGAAATAATCATATTTACCTCTATCACGTTACCCAATGCATGGGAGAGCTATCTCGGGTTCACCCACCCTAGGTTTATCATAGAACTCCTGTATCAGTAAACAATTCCCAAGAACCATAACACACAAAACAAGCATAATTGATGGATAAAATTTCCACATTTCAATCAAAATATATCATTTCAAGAAATTAAAATAATCAATTCATTATCAAAACCATTTTAAATACCAAAATACCTAAAAAGGGTATATAGTATTTATTTTCCGTAAGAAAACAATATGGCTTGTTAAGGAATCCAAATATCAAATAATACTCACAGTGGCATAAATGCCATTGTCACCGCTTACATTAAAAAGAAACATTATTTTTAGTAGTTTAGTAAAACAATTCATAGAAAAATATTCCCTTTGAATGAAATGAAAATTCAAAGGTGTTTATACAATTTATAAAAGAAATCAATGTATTAAAACAAAATACGCCTCAATGAAAGAAGATTGAGACGAAGTCCCTACCTCATGTCCGACTTGGCTCATTTATTCTTTAATCTCCTGAATAATAAACTAAATTTAATTTCAACTTGCTTAATAAAAATTTTCAAGTTTATTATTCATTTCATATCACATATTACCATGTTATAAACATTATGTAATCATTTAAGTTAATAATGGTCATTTTGTCGATATTCGGTACTTGAGTAAAAAATGAACATCTTATATTTACTAGTTGTCTATGTGGTCAAAATTTTATTATCTCAAGAATTGTATTAATTATTTAGATATCATATATATCATATATATCTTGTATAAACATGTATTTATAATAGTACATACCATTTGGAGGTAATAAATGAAATGCACCGTTCAGGGAGACGACAATCTGTAAATACACATGAACGCTACTTTCATTTCTATTTCTTATTTTAATGGAATTAAAACATAATGATGAATAAGTATATTATAATTAAAATATAATATCATATATAATATCTTTAACTCTAGACTTTATAGGCCCCACATATGGCATTAACGAGTCATATCACTTTGAGGGGGTGGTAGTCCGCACTACCTAAAATGAAATTATCGCATTTACCCATAATGGAAACCATAAAGGTATAATATAAATGAAAAATATAGAAGAATAAAGAAAAAATAAAAATAATATGTATCATATATAAATACAGTTCCATCATAATGGCTACCATGAGAGGCAGTAATAGATAATTGAACAATCATCATTTCAGGAGGCGTTAATTTTCCATCCACAAAAACAATATGTTCTTTACCCATTAGATGGTGGTTTTTGTAAGTTTAGTTCTAATACTTCTCATAAAAACAATATATTATATTTAGGATACTATTATTGTTATAAAATAAAGTAATTCAAAGAGTTTTGGGGGTTGGATAAGAAAAATAAAACAAAATAACTTAAGAGAAGATGTTACCTTTAAATCGGGTAACTCCCTTTGGTTTGAACCAAAAGGGTTTCTTGAAGTGCCTTCTACCTAAGGTAAGGATTCTAGAAGTAAGAGAAGGATCTTGAGAGATTATTTGGGTAGGTTTTAGACGATCCAAGGGGGTTGAGAAGTGTGAGAAATGGGTTAGATGTGAGGGCTTTTGATAAGGGGGAGGAGGGGCTCTTTAGGAAAGTGTGAAAATATTATTTTATTATATAATTATTTTCTATTTATATAGGTACAAAACTAATTAACGTCAAAGTTAAGATGACTTATGGTTGGAATAAAATCTTCCAATAAGAACTGGACAGGATTGAGATATATTTTTAATCTTTATAACAATATTTATTTAAATCAATTATTAATTTGGTAAACACTGCATCATTATTGTGTCAAAAATAATTTTGTTTATTTGATGTCTAAAAAATATTAAAAAAATACCATGATGTAGGAAATAGTTTTAGATTTAAAAATAATATTTATAGTCGAAATTATAATTAATATAACCCTATGTAAAAATTAAGTTACTAAAAGATAGTTGTTTGTGTCATTTTTGCCTTTACTTTATGTTAATTAAAATAAAGTGTCATTATCACTCTTAAGTGGCTTCATGGGGTCCCAAAATAGACACAAGGATGTTCATGGTCGTCCATGAATCATATAATAAGGTTAGGATAAGTGTTAATGTAGTTTTTTATTATTATTATATTATTTTTACTTTGAATTACCCTATTTACCTTTAACCGCGGTAAATAAAATTCCAAAGTTACTAGTCACCAAAAAATATTTTCAACTTATTGAACCACATTTTACTTAATGATAAAAACCACGTATGTTGGATTTTATAAATTAAATTATTGGAACTGGTAAATTTTCATTTAAATGAAAAATTCTGCTTTTTAACTACTACTCAGTGTTTTCACTATTCATCAAAAATTGAAATTTTTCAGAAAAGTACCATATATTAAGCCTAAGATATATTTGATATTCCGAAATAAAAAACGATGTCTATTTTACTAAATAAAATTCATTTATGTTTGATTAATTAATTTAAAATTAATTCATGTTGTCAAAATAAAAAGCGTGTTTTTAGAAATAATAGCTATCAAAATATTGACCCTTGTTTATATCGAATTTCAAAGTGAAATTACTTCTAATGGAAAAAATTGGATTAAATGGTAAAAAAATATTCTAATTAGACATTAAAACCAATTACAGATGATAATATAACCTTATAAATAAATTATATTAAAGGGCAATTTGGAATTAAAATATAATATTTTTTACTATTTATTAAAAAATGAATTTTATCAAAAAAATACCAAAAAATTACCCAAAGTAAATTTTTATGTCTCGATTCTAAACAAGAATTTTATTTTTTCAAATAGAACATATAAAAGTGACCAAAACTAAATTTAAAGATGGTTCACCATTAAAAGGCGGTAAATCGACCTTTTAAAGAATATTAGAGTATTTATGCTTAAAATTGGATTCTTTCTTATTTTAAGCCTCTAAATTTTTATTGGATAAATTTAAAAAATTTAACAAATGTGTATAATCATATTGTGGTTAGTTATATTTATTCTTGCCATTATAATGACTAGGTGTTAATTAACATTTAAATTAATAATATTATATTATTATTGTGCAACGTAAGATTTTAAAGAAAACCATTGTTGCGTATCAGGTAAGACATAAAACATAGAAACCCCTTTAAAGTAAATTTAATGTTTAATTCAAAAAATATTAAATAAATTGAAAATGTATTATTTATTTATTTATATGGGATGTTATATCCATCCCCCCTTTTGGAAATTGTGTCCTCAAAATTTTTATTCACTTATCAAATAAGTGGGGGTATTTTTCCCTCATAGAATTTTCAGATTCCCACATTGCTTCTTCAACCATATGGGTTTTTCACAAAACCTTTACCTGATGAATTACCTTATTGCGTAACACTTTCTCTCTTTGGTCAAGAATCTGGACTTGTTGTTCCTCATAAGAGAGATTCTCTTCCAACTGAGCTACATCAGGACTTAAAACATGAGATGGATCTAGAATATAATTTCTCATCATTGAAACATGAAAAACAATGTGTACCTGGGACAAACATGGATGTAAAGCCACTCTGTACGCAATTGATCCAACATTCTCCAGGATTTCATTAGGTCCAATGAACCTCTGACTCAAATTTCCCTAATTACCAAAACACATCACACTTTTCCATGGAGAAACTTTGAGAAAGACATGATCACCTACCTAAAAAGAATGATCCTTTCACCGATTATCCACATAACTTTTCTACCTGCTCCGAGTTGTTCTCATGTGTTTCTGAATCAACTCAACCTTTTCTACCATATCTTATTCCAATTTTGGTCACATCAGCATTCTTTCACCTGCTTCATCCTAAAAATCTGGAGTTTGACACTGCTTCTTATATAATGCCTGAAATGGAGCCATCTGTATACTAGAATGAAAACTATTATTATAAGAAAATTCAACCAAAGAAATATGTTGGTCCCAACATCCCAAGTAATCTTGTGAACAAGCACGTAGCATATCCTCCAAGGTCTGAATTGTTCGTTCAGACTGCACATCTAATTTAGGAAGAAAAGATGTACTAAAATTTAATTTAGTACCCAATGACTTCTGAAGGCCTTTCAAAAAGTTAGAAGTAAACCTGGGATCACGATCAGATACAATGAAGTGGGGAACACCGTGTAACTTGACTATCTCTTTAACATACAATAGAAGAAGTTGAACTAGAGACAAAGTATCTTAAATAGGAAGGAAATGAGCATATTTAGTCAACCGATCTACAATAACCCAAATTTCATTACTACCTCAAGATGTGTTCTGTAATCCCACAACAAAGTCAATGGATATATTTTCCCATTTCCACTCTAGTACTAGTATAGACTAAAGTATCCCTTTCGGTAACTGCCGCTATGCTTTAACCGGATGACAAGTCAAACACATCACAGTAAAATCATAAATATATCTTTTCATTCCATCCAACTAGTAATACTACTGAAGATCTCTACACATCTTAGTACTACCAGGATGAACTAAAAACGGACAACAATGAGCTTCACATAACAACTCATTCTTCAACAGTGAATCACAAGGCATGTATAATCTCTACCCAAATCTCAAAATACAATCACTATCAATGTTAAAATTAGGAAACCTACCCTTCTGAATCAACTCTACCTATTTCTGCAACTCACTATCTTCCTTCTGTGCTAGCTTAATTCCATCTGATCGGGATGATTTCACTAACACCTAAAACAAAACAGAAGAATTTCCTACACCAAAAACATCTATGCCAAAGTTCATTAAATAAAAAACCAAAGTATCTCGTTCCAAACTTAGTATGGTTAATGAAGAATTTCTTTTCTGACTCAAAGCATCATCCACTTTATTTTCTTTTCCCGGATAGTAATGGGTTATGAAATCATAATCCTTGATTAATTAAAACCATCTCCTTTGTCTCATGTTCAATTCATTCTGAGTGAATATATATTTAAACTTTTGTGATCAGTATATATTTCACACTTTAGTCCATACAAATTATGCCTCTAAATTTTTAAAGCAAAAACAACAGCAGCTAATTCCAAATCATGTGTACGGTAATTTAATTGATGAGGTTTCAACTA
The DNA here is from genome assembly GCA_963277665.1 of Viscum album. NCBI lineage: Eukaryota > Viridiplantae > Streptophyta > Magnoliopsida > Santalales > Viscaceae > Viscum > Viscum album. The sequence goes on from OY728119.1 coordinate 377,773,771, forward strand.
ACGTGAAGCATAAGCAATTACCTGATCATTATGCATAAGGACACAACCAAGTCCTTTCAATGAAGCATCACTATAGATAAAAAACTCACCATTTCTGGAAGGTAGTTCCAAAATAGGATCATTCAAAAATCTTCTTTTCAATTCCAGAAAACAACTATCACATTCTTTTTCCCTAATGAAATTGAAAAACTTTTTGATTTAACTTAGTCATTGGACTAGATAACCGTGAATACTTTTCAACAAACCTCCATTAATAACCTTATAAACCTAGAAAACTATGGATCATGGTTATTTTTTTAGGTCTTGGCCTTTCTTAAATAACATTTGTTTTAGCAGGATCAACAGTTATGCCAATTTTTGAAACAATGTGACCAAGGAATGAAATTTGTTGTTACCAAAACCCACACTTGATGAATTTCCCAAATAGTTTCTTTTCTTTTATGGTTTTTAAGACAACCCATAAATTAATTTCATGCTTCAATTTACTTTTAGAATAAACCAAAATATCATCAATGAACACAACCACAAACTTATCCAAGAACTCATGGAAAATTCTATTCATAAGATCTTTGAATGCCACAGGTGCATTGGTTAAACCAAAAGGCCTAACTAAAAATTCATAATGGTCATGTCTAGTACAAAATGTAGTCTTAGAATTTCTAGTTCCTTTAATTTCAACTGATGGTACCCCGACCTCATGCCATTCTTTGAAAAATACTGAGCTCCTTAGAGCTGATCAAATAAATAATTCATATGTGGAAAAGGATACTTGTTCTTAACAGTTATGTTATTCAATGCTCTATAATCAATTCATAGTCTAATTGAACCATCTTTATTTAAAAAAAAGACAAGATCACCCCATGGTGATGTGCTAGGTCGAATAAAAACTTTTTCTAATAACTCCAGTATTTTCTTCTTTAACTATAAAAGTTCAATTTGAGCCATTTGATAAGGGGTTTTTGAAATTGGCATAGAATCAGGAACTAAGTCAACAATAAATTCAACTTCCTGATCAGGTATAATACCAGGAAACTCATCTGGAAAAACATCAAGATACTCATTTACCGCTGGCATATCATTAATCTGAATAGTTACTTGGTTTTCAATAATATGGTCAAGGTAACATTCATTTCCATCTTTTACTAGTTTCTCAGCTTCCTGACATTTTATCAAAAGTAAGGGTTCATTCTTGTTTACAAACTGAAAATATTTCTGAAAATAAACCTCTTTAGCTCTACCATCAATCTTAGCATGATAAAAAGATAGCCAATCCATAACCAGAATAATATAAACCTCTACTAGAGGCAAAACAATAGGGTTTGCAGGTTGATTCTTTCCACACACAAGGATAGAAAGGTTCTTATAATTTCTTTTTGTCTTAACATTTCCTCCAGGTGTTTTTACCATAATTTTAGGATTAATATTTGAGATGGAATTCCCAATTTACTAGAAAACTTATCAGAAATGAATGAATATGTAGACCCCAACTCAAATAACACATTGGCATAATTTGAACAAACAAACAGGGTACCTGATACTACTTCATTTGATGGCCCAACATCTGTTAAAGTAATTGCAAAGGATTTTCCCACCCCTTTATGCTTGTAGTTTGTCTGCTTTCCCTCAGTTGAGTTCTTCATTGGACACTCATTTGCATAATGACCCATTTCATTGCACTTAAAACATTTTACAGACTCTAAATTAGATTTTTTCTTACCATTACCCTGATCTTTTTTAGTGAAATTCAGATATTTATGTCCCATTTAATGACATCAGTAGAACTTACCATAATTCAAATGACATTCCCCAAATTTCTTTTTACCACAATTTTAACAAGCTGTAAACTTATATTTCTTACCATCAGACTTTTTTGAAGAGTTCTCCCCTTTCACCTGCCACCTTGACCTCTTATTCTATTGCTTGTCAAAGAACACCTGATCATCAGAAAACTTCATTTCCACCTTCTCCGCATATCAAAGAAGTTTTTCATAACTTTTTAACACACAAGAAGATAAATCCCTTAGATAATTTGGATTTAATTTTGAGTAAAACAGTAGATTTTACTATCAAGATCTTTTATGAAATTTGGAGCATACCTTTCCAGTCGAGTGAATTTTGCTTCATGAGAAGCCACTCAATTATCCTCCTGCCTCAATTCCGTGAATTGTTTTTCCATACTAAGATGAACCACCTTAGGAGAATATTTCTCAATAAACATAAAATTGAATTTATCCTAATCAAGAGAATAAATCTCCTCACTATCCTTTATATTTTTCACCATCGACCACCACTAATCTGCTCACCTTCAAAACGGTAAATAGTGAGGCTAACTTTTTTATGTTCTAAACACTCCATAACATCTAAAATATTCTCTAGTTATCTAATCCACCCTTCTTCTAGAACATGGTCACATGATCCTCTAAATGATGGGGGATGTTGCCTCATGAAATACTCCACTACTGACATGTTCTTCTATGGTTGATCTTGTTGATCTCATGCATGGATACCACACCATTTATATCCTGAGTCAACTATGCTACCACTGCAACAAAATGTTCAGTTCCGATTGTGACTATCTCAGGTTGCTAATTTGGAAGGTTGTCTTCCGCCTGATGTCATCCCAACATAGCTTCCTTGTTTCCTCTACAGAAAACCATTCTAAACACAGAGATATCTTAGGCAAAACAACATGGTAATCTGTAGATTCTGTCATTTCAATATTAACATAAATTAATTTATGGATATTAATTTAACAATAACCTAACTCCTAAAGTTATCTAAACTGACCTCGGATACCAGCTATAAGGACTTGTCCTTAAACATTACATAATCCTAAATTAAATGAATAATTTACATTGAGGATATTTTCAGGTTTAGCGTTTTAGAGAATTAGGTCATAACTATTACATTACACCTCAAAAATTACAAAGTAGACAATTATACTCATTTTCCATTTTTTTATAAAATAAAAACTATTTAAAAAATATATTCATGTCTTGTTCCATGTTTTAGATAGCATGAATTTTTCTTAATCCCATCCTTGACCTTATTCACATTTAGTCCTGTGAAAAACATTTCAAAACATGGGATGAGCATAAAAAACTAGGTAAGGGTTATGAGATAAAGAAGATAAACATTAGAACATAAATACATAATCTTTTTAACATACCTCATGATATCATAATATTTATGAATAACGGATAGAAAACATAAATCATAAAGGTAACTTGCGGCATCCAAATCATACTTAAATTGTAGCTATCACAACTATGTAGGGAGTTATATCTGGAATACCTATCACAATATATTTTCTAAATCTATTTGGAGAAAAATTCATGTTTACCTAAATCACATTACCCAATGAATTGGAGATCTATCTTGGGCTCACCCGCCCTAGGTTTATCACGGAACCACCCATATCTGTAATCAATTCCCAAGAACCATAACCCATAAAATAGGCATAATGGAAAGACAACATTTCTACATTTCAATCACAATATATAATTTCAAGATATTGAAATAATATATTATTTCTATAAACCATTTTCAATACCAAAATACATAAAAAGGGTATATAGTATTTATTTTCCTTTAAAAAAACACTACGTCTTATTATGGAATCCAAAGATCAAATAATACTCGCGACAGCGGAAAGGTCTTTGTCACCGCTTACATTAAATAGAAACATCGTTTTTTTCATTTAGTAAAACTCTTCATAGAAAAATATTCCCTTTGAATGAAATGAGATGACAAAGGTGTTTATACAATGTATAAAAGAAAGTCATGTATTAAAACAAAATATTCCTCAATGAAAGGAGACTGAGATGAAGTTCCTTACTTCGTGTCTGACTTGACTCGTTCATTCATTAATCTCCCAAATAATATACTAAAGTTAATTTATACTTTCTTAAGAACATTTTTTATGTTTATTATTCCTTTTATATCACATATCACCATGTTATAAACATTATGTAATCATTTATGTTAATAGTGGTCATTTTGTTGATATTTGGTACTTGAGTCATAAATGAACTTCTTATATTTACAAGTTGTCTATCTGGTAAAAATTCCATTATCTCTAAAATTATATTAATGATTTATATATCATATATATCATATATATATCCAGTATATACATGAATTTATAATACTACATAACATTTGGAGTTAATAAATGAAATGCACCGTTCATGGAGACGGTAAGGCGTACGTATGCATGAACGCTACTTTCATTTCTATTTATTATTTTAATAGAATTACAACATAATGATACATAGTTATATTATAATTATAGTATAATATCATATATAATATCATTTACTCCATAATTTATACGTCCCACATATGTCATTAACGAGTCATATCACTTTCAGGGGGCAGTAGTCCACACTTCCAAAAATAAAATTATCGCATATACCCAAAATGGAAACCATAAAGGTATGATATAAATGAAAAATATAGAAGAATATAGAAAACATAAACATAATATGTATCATATATAAATACATTTCCATCATAATGGCCACCATGAGAGGTGGTCGGAGATAATTGAACAATCATCAATTCGTGAGGCGCTAATTTTCCATCCATAGAAACAGTATGTTCTATACCAATTAGATGGTGGTGTGTGTAAGTGTATTTCAAATACTTATCATAAAAAACCTATTATATTGAGGATACTGGTTTTTTTTATAAAAGAAAGGAATAAAAGGAGTTTACGGGGTTAGAGAAGTAAAATAAAATAAAAGAACTTAAGAAAAGACGTTACATTTAAATCGGGTAACTCCCTTTGGTTTGAAACAAAAGGGTTTATTGAAGTGTCTTCTGCCTAAGGTAAGGCTTCTTGGTGGAATAGAGGGATCTTAAGAGCTTATTTGTGTAGGGATTGGATAATAAAGGGGCTTTAGAAGTGTGAGGAATGGGTTAGAGGTGAGGTATTTTTATAAGGAGAAGGAGGGGCTCTTTAAGAAAGTGTGAAAATATTATTTTATTATATAATGATTTTCGGTTTCTAAAGGTCCAAAACTAATTAATGTAGAAGATAATAGGACTCATGGTTGAAATAAAATCATCCAATAAGATTTGGATAGGTTTGAGATATTTTTTTAATCTTTATAATATTATTTATTTAAATCGTTTATTAATGAGGTAAACACTACATCGTTATTGTGTCATAAATAATTTTATTTATTTGATGTAAAAAAATTATAAAAAAATACCATGATTGTAATGCCCAGACCCCATTTACCCAGAGTCGGTGCATTATTACATAACATTGGCATGATCACAAAATATCAAGTCTTGAAAGACATATTAGTTTAGTAGCCTTGGAAACACTAGATACATTCATAAAGTTTACATTACATCATCAAGTGAAAACTACAACAACAACATATTGTCTTTATACCCCTCATATTATCCCTACAGGTCATTAATAAATTAGTTCTTGACATCATAGAAAAATAAAACATTGAATGGAGTGAGCTCAGATGCTCAGTAAGGATAAAAATATAGTGGAAACTTTCATAAATAAGCATAAACATTTAAGGCAATGTATAACTAAAACAAAAGCCTTATATGCTTGAAATTCAACATAATATGGAAATGTTTAAATGAAATGATGCCATTTAATTATTGACATGGATATTATACTAGTAGAATAATCACATGCAATATCAATAACCACTTTCATAATGATAGAATGCATAATCCCGAACTTTAATTTTTGTGTCAAGGCCTCGTGCCAAGACCTAAGGGATAACTATAACCGGAACCCAACCTGGATGGCCTCTGTAACCAGACTCCAACCTGTAGTGCCTCTAATAACTGGACACCATCCCGGAGTGCCTCTAATAATCGGAAACCAACCCAGAGTGCCTCTAATAACCGGACACCAACCTAGAGGGTCTTCTATAACCGGACCCCAACCCAAAGGGCTTACTTTTACTAGTCCCCAACCCGGAATATACTAGTCGAACACATTCATCTTAAGAAGAGGATGAAATATAACATAAACATTCGTATTAAAACAAGCATACAAAATTAAAAAAAATTAATCATAAACCATTAATGGAATAAAAATAACTCATCCATAGTCAGACATATCACAAAACCTTAAATACAATATGGAAGATTTTTATCATAATAAATCAACTTCAATCAAGTGTAAAATTTATCAAAGGATGTTGACATAGATGAAATCAAAACTATTTGAGAGAAATATCTCTTTTTTTAAACAATTTAAAAGTCACATAATTATAAAAGAAAGCATTTACTTTTTAAATATTCTTATAAGCTTTTAAGGGAAGATTCTAAGATTTTATAACGGCAGAAAATAACCGCACCCGCCGTATAAGATAAAAAAGACATTCTTACCTTAATTTTGTCGAAAAGGTTAAAAAGGTTAATGTTTTGAAAATGACGTAAAGATTCCTTTATAAACTTCTTATAAAAATTCAAACAACGGTATAAATGACTTTAAACCATATTCTGTAAAATAGTAAGAATGATTTGAAATTCATTTTTAAGAAACATGGATGTGGATGATAAAGAGGTCCCAATAGATAATTACGTATAAACAACCTCGGATAATGAAGAGATTGTGAAATAAACCCTTACCAATTTGGTAACTTACAAAACATACACCCCATAAAGGAGGTTTCATATAATGAATATGTAAATACACATAAATTAAAGTGTATTACATAAATAATACAATTATGGGTTGTACATACACCACACAAAAAGTAATTGTGGCAATATGGCATGAATCTCACGGGAATAAGGAGTGAGATGAAAACCCCTTACAATATACTTTTCTTTAGTCGATGTTATGTTAAACTCCTATATAATAGTTAAAACATTGTAATTAAATTATACAAGAAACATATACATAATTATGATATCATCTATGATCTTATAATAATGCTTTGTTAATAATATTTTAGTATTATCATCATTTCAGGTGTTAACTTTCTCATTTTCTTTTATATGTTTTGTTACATAAGTCATGTTTGTTATGGATAGGTTGTATCTTATTCATATCCAGAATGATATAATGTTCTTAAACATTACTTTTAATCATCAAATGAGAATTAGTCTTGAATGGATACGATGGGGAATGAATCTCATCGCGTTTGTGGAGACGGTAGTCCGTACGTACGCACGAGCGACAATATCATTCTTTTGATATTAAAATAATATATAACTGGATGGTATATCATATATAAAGAATCATTATCATGTTATATTTATTATTTACATGAATTACACATCATTATTATACCCATCCAAATAATAATATATTGAATAACAATTACACCACGACATGGAGACGGTAAGTCGTACGTACGCACGTATGGTGACATGTCATTCAAAGGATGGATAGAAAACTGAATATGGTTTTACCATATTTATAATAACATCACAATTTATAGAAGATACTGGAGTTATTATTTTAAAATGGGAATAACAAATAAAGAAGAAGTTGAAGAAGAAAGGAACATGAAAGAGGGTGGTGAAAACATTACCTCTTCTTCGGGTTCTTCCTTTTGATTTGATCAAAATGGATCCTTAGGTTGGCTTTCTGATCAAACTAAGTCCTCTAGGTCTAAGTTATGGAAGTGGAGAGAATATTTGTGTAGGTTTTGGCCGATACAAAAGTCTTTTAAGGTGTGAAATTGAGAGAAGGGGGAGTCCCCTTTTATAAGAGGGGTGATGGGTGCCTTAGGAAAATATAGAAATATTATTTTATAATAAATTCATATTAGGTTTATAATGGCTTTAATGTGGATTATTTAAATTTTAAGGTAGAGATAGATCGAGAAACACTCAACCAATAGGTTCTAGACAGGTTTGGGTCACTTTATTAACCTTATATTTTAGTTTTTACTCTTAGTTAATTAGTTTGACACTTACCATGTCTCTTTGAATTTTTATATTATATAGTCAATAAACTTACTATAAACTTCCAAGAGACCTCCAATTGGTACATTAATGATAAAAATATCATAATATAAGTCTCTTGGACGATACTTAGATTTTTAGTATTATAATATAAATTAATAATATAATATTTGTTTTAAAAACTCTTTTATGTCAATTTTGACACTATTGGGTATTTTGTTTTTGATAATTTCATAACAGCATTATTACTGTAACAGCCCAAGATTTTATAAAAAAATATTCTTTTAATTTTATTAATGTCTTGTGTTGTACGCTACACCAAAAGGAGCTTGCACAACACACATCCTTGACTTGACTTGCATTACACGCAATCGCGACCTTCCTCGATAGCGTGTGTAGTACGCAATACCGAGTTTCACTAAACAACGATATGCTATAAAAATATTATTAAAACTAGCCGTTATGAATAGTAATAACCACTTTTTGAAATCCAGTAAATCTTATTTTTCAAAATGAACTTTATTTTTGGATTCGGAGTATCGAATTTAGCCTAAGGTGAAATTTTGGTACTTTTCGGATAACTTTCATATTCTGATGAATAGTGAAAATTACTAAATTATAATTAAAAACAACTTTTTTAATCGAAATAATTAATAGTGATAAATCATTAATTTGAGTGGTTTTAAATTATATTTAGAATATATTTTTACAATTTAATACAATGTTGGTCATTGGATGTAGTTTCACATTTAAACTAGACATAAACAAGTGTCAATCTTTTGATAGATATTGTTTCTTAAAAACACGCTATTTGTTTTAACAGCGGGATTTAATTATAAAATTAATTAATGAAACTTTTATGTTATGAATTTGGTAAAATAGACTTCATTTTTGAATTCGGAATATGAAATATAGCTTGGGATGAAATTTTGGCATTGTTCTGAAAAACATCAATTTTTGATGAATAGTGAAACTACTAAGTGGTAGGTTAAAAACTGAATTTTGCATAAAACTTAATTTTACCGCTTTTGTGAATGGAATTTCGAAAATCCGAGAGACACGGTTAATATCAAGGACTAAAATGTGGTTCAATGAGATGAAAATAATTTTTTGGTGAATAGTAACTTTTTACCTTTTTTACCACGGTTAATAGTAAATAGGGTAACTAAGGGTAAATATGATATTAATATTACCCTAACACATGTCCTAATTCTATTGGACAAGTGTAATTCGACCAAAAACAAACTTAGGAATAAAATATGACCATTTAGGCCCACTTGGATTAGATTAGGACATTTATTATTAATTTATTTAAAGAAGGGTTAAAATAGTTAAAATCAAAGTTTAATAAGTAAATCATTTTTAATATGGGGTTATACATAAGATAAATTCGATTGTAAATATTCATTAGAAAGATAAAAAGATTTCCTACATGATGGTATTTTATTTGTAATTTTTAGACATCAAATAATTTAATTTATTTATGACACAACGATGATGCAGTAATTATCTTTTTAATGAAATATTGACATAATTGATGTTATAAGCACAAAAATAAATGTAATTTGAGATTTTTTATGAATTCCACTAATTTTCTAGGTTACTATGATATATTAATGTTGATTTAATCAACTTGGTTCGAACATTTAATTCTGTTATGACTTTCACAAAAATCATATATCAAATAGTGTCAAAATTGACACAAATTAGTTTTTAAATCAAATATTATATTACTAATTGTTATTTTATTCCTAAAAATCTAAGGTTCGGCCAAATGACTTAGATAAGGATATATATATTAATAATAAACAATTTGGGGTTCGTTTGGCATGTTATAGTAAGTGTATTAACCATATAGTGAAAGAAAACAAAAAGACACGGTAAAAGTTAAATTATTTAACTTAGAGTTAAATCTAATTGATAAGGTTTAAAATAATATCCAAACATGTCTAAATTTGATTGGTTGATGAGATTACAACCCTATATCATCTAATCTTCGAATATGAGTCATTTTTGGAGGTTTTTAAGTGGGGTTAGATTTATTATAAATTAATATTTTTAAGAATTCCTAAGGTGCCCCTCTCCTCCCCTATAAAAGGACACCTCCTCCCCTTCCTCCTCACACCAATTTGAGCACTCAAGCTCGGCCAACCCCTGCCAAAATCTCTTCTCCACTTCCCTAGCAACATCCTAGAGGTTCTGGTCTTCCTCAAAGACCAATTCAAGTGCCCTAAGAGGAGGTCTCAAAGAGGCACTTCAAAGAAGAGGTAATTACCGTTACCAATTCTTTCATCTTTATTTCTTCTTCCACTTCTTCTTCTTAGGTTGTTTCATTATGAAGTAATAACATCAGTATCACTCATATACTGATATGTTATTATAAGTATGAAACAACCCTATTTCACCATCTATCCATCCTACGGAAAAAGAAATCACCGCGCGTGCGTACGTACGGAATACCGTCTCCACGCCGTGGTGTAATCTATTTTCCACCACCACCTTACATGGATGGGTATAATGGTGTAAATAATAACTATACATAGTTATTACAACATCATATTGATTCTGATATATTGTATAATCCACTTCAACTCAGTTCAATATTTATGGAAATGATATCATCGCTCGTGCGTACGTACGGACTACCGTCTCCACGACGCGATGAGATTCATTCTCCATGTTAACCATTTAAGAATGATTATAATGTATATATAAGAAATAATAATGAAATATATGACATTATAAAGCTACTGGAATTATGTATATATACATATGTATGACATCTACTTACTTCCATTTCAAGACAATAAGGAAAGTAAAACTGCGTTCATGCGTACGTACGGACTACCGTCTCCATGAACGGTGTTTTTCATTTTACTTATCTATCTATTATATATATATATATATACTGAATATATATGATATATAAATCATATTTTATATTCTGGAAGTAAGTAAATCATGATATAAGTAATAATGATGTCAAGAACAACAAGTCAAAACACCTAAGATAAATGAAACGATTTTACCCAAAACGCTTCTTTAACATGGAATTTACAAAAGAACGGGTAATATAATGTTATAAGTGAACCATATATGATATCATAACAATGAATATGATTCTGGAATAAGTCAATAACATGATTTAAATCATTATACAGGAGGTTCGGACACTTACAAAGCAAGTCGGACCTAAGGTAAGGGAAATATCACAATCTCATTTTTATCCGAGATTGTTTATTCGTAAGTATTTACTGGGGTGTATTTTATCATCCACATCCATGTTCCCTCAATATGAAATATTGTTTCCATCCACTTGCAATAGTTTAAATCCAATTTTACCCTTAGGTGAGTTTTTAGTAAAGAATATGAAAGGAATCTTTTGTCGTTTTTCCGTACGAGGTACTTTTTGACTTTTCCGACAAAAGTACGAAGAATGTTTTTTTAACTTATACGACATGAATGGATTTTTAAAACATTACTTCAAAGAAGCTTCCTTTACAAGTTTTCAAGTTTATTTTTAATCAACTTCTTTTATTTTAAATTTGTATGACATGTTATGAAAGGAAAAATGTTTTTGAAGAAGAAAGGATATTTTCCTCAAGAATTCAATTCAAGTGTTTTATCAAAATTATTTTCCATCTAAGATAATAAAGGGTTCTGTTTCTATCCATATTTTTACATTGGTTTGACTATGTTGTGATGGAATTATGTTTATGAATTCCTTTATCATATATGAATTGATGTCATGATGTTTCAAGAATCCCATTTTTGTTACATGTGTTATGCGATGATGTATGATTATGTGGCACACATAATAAAGGATTCATTATAAGATGGGTGGGACCTATATCTCCCTCCAATGCATTGGGTAAAGATTTTATATCTCATGAGATAGACATGGCTGGAATGGTAGGTTATACCGGTTCAGTGAAACAGGACTGAAACGAGGATTACTCGATTCAGAAAGGGACTTTGTCCACTAAGATAGTCTTGGCAATGAGTCTTGACTAACAAGAAATGATTCTCTATGATTATGTGTGTATGCCACAATGAGTAATGTTTTAAGTTATGATTTCATTTCACTACTATGATTTATCCCATGTTATGAAATTATGCTCTCTTTTGCAGGTTATGATTTCCAAAAAAGTTATGTTCTTATGAAAATTATGTGATTGATATTTCTTTTGTTTACCCTTACTGAGCATTTGAGCTCACCCTTTTATGTTTTCCTTTCCCCAGGTCAGGAAGATGGATATTAAGTAGAATATGCTAAAAGGGACCCTAGATATGATGAAATAAATGGGAGACACTGTAGAAGATTTATGAACCAGTTGTTTATGTTTCCCCAGTTTCTAAAGACACTATACCTATACGGTCCTTTGTGGTTTTGTCATATGTTGTAATAAGAGTGATTCAATTTTGAAGTATTAACAATGTATGTAAAGTGTGGGTCGTTATAGTTGGTATCAGAGGAAAGGTATAGTCAACCATTGGAAACTAGGATGTGAAAGCCTTAGTAAGAACCCTAAGGATAAGTCTAAGCATAGAACACAATCTTAGTGTTTTAGAAATGGCCTTGAATAACCTAGGATAAGACCTTAAGCATGAAAATTTTATTCTTGAATTATGTGGTTTCCTATTATAATTAGTGTTGCTCACACTATTCTTCTTGGTTTTAGTCAATGGCTGGAACCCGAAGGAACCGTGTTAATGCGGAATGCGATGGGCAATGCAATGATTGTCCCCCTGAGCAACCAAACGATATGGGAGCTGGAATGCAAAATCTTGTAGCCATGCTCACACAACTTTCTCAAGCTATGAATCATGCAGGACTTCCAAACGAGCAAAGGAAGGAGCAACATTCTGTTGAATCCTTCATGAGGCAGCGTCCACCTTCTTTCAGTGGGTCTACTGATCCATTAGTTGCTGAACAATGGATTAGTACTACTGAAAAGATATTTTCAGTTCTTCAATGTTCTGAACATGATAAAGTCATCCTAGCAGTGTATCGTTTGGAAGGAGATGCTGATCAATGGTGGAATCTTATTAAGAATACAAGGCAAAGGGATGAAATTGAGTCTATGGAATGGGACGAGTTCAAGAACTTATTTTTCAATAAGTACTTCCCTCGTATTCTTCGAACAAAGATGGAGAAAGAGTTCCTTGAACTGAAGCAAAGGGATGATGAATCTGTTAGTACCTATGAAGCAAATTTTACAAGACTTGCAAGGTACGCTTCTGGTATTATTATCTAACCTGAGAGTAAGATCGATCGATTCTTTAGTGGCTTAAAACCAAGTCTTCGAAGGGCGTTAGCCATAAGGGACTTCAATAGCTACGAGGAAATCGTTCAATGTGCTCTCAAAGTCGAGATGGAGATTGGAGTAACCCATCAGTCACATGGGTTTGATAAGAAGAGGAAGATGGAATTCAAAGAAAAATCTAAAGAGCACACGGAAAAGAAGATGAACTTTCCCTTATGCTCAAAGTGTGGAAAGAAACATGGAGGGAGTTGTCTTAAAGGGACAAGTAAATGTTTTAAATGTGGAAAGAAAGGCCATCGGGCATTTGAATGCCGTGATAATGGGAAGAAGATGTCTAATGATGCAAACAAAGGAAGGGATACACAGAATGAACCTGCTACACTTCAATGTTTCAAGTGCAAGGAGATGGGGCATTATGCCAATCAATGCCCAAATCCAAGGGTTGATGATGATGGTCGACGTCAACAAACTCTTAAGGCTAAAGACAAAGGAAAGTCACATGCAATTTCTATCAGCGATGTGGAGTACGATGACGATGTGGTGAAAGGTACACTTACCATCCACTCTAAAGTAGCAAATGTTTTATTTGATTCTGGATCCACCCACTCTTTTATTTCTGAAAAATTTTCTAAGGGTATCACCGTATTACCTCAACAATTAGATGTTGAGTTAGCTGTGACAACACCTAATGGCACATCAATCGCATCAGAAGTTTATAATTCTTCTCCGATCGAAGTTTGTGGGAAAGTGCTTCCTGCAAATCTTGTGATCCTTCCTTTAGTGGAATTTGATGTGATTCTTGGCATGGATTGGCTTTCTCTACATGGAGCTCATATCAATTGCCAAAGAAGGGAAGTCACATTTCATATTCCAGATCAACCTACGATCGTCTATCAATGCAAGGATGAACATAACCTTCCAGTGGAAATTTCTTCCATCTTATGGGTATTGATTCCACTAAATGAAGGTTATTTATCTCAAATGGTTGGTGAGAAACTCACGATTAAGAATATGCCCATTGTACGGGAGTTTTATGATGTCTTTCCGGAGGAATTGCCGGGTCTTCCACCAAATCGTGAAGTTGAGTTTTCAATAGAACTCGTACCGGGTGCTTTGCCTATTTCAAAGACACCTTATAGAATGGCCCCAATTGAGTTGCAGGAATTGAAGAAGCAACTCCAAGAGAATCTTGATAAGGGATTCATACGCCCTAGTGCGTCACCTTGGGGAGCACCTGTTCTATTTGTTAAAAAGAAAGATGGATCAATGAGACTCTGCATTGATTATCGAGAACTTAACAAGATCACTATCAAGAACAAATATCCTCTCCCACGCATTGATGACTTATTTGACCAACTACGCGGAGCTCAATACTTTTCCAAGATTGATCTTCGTTCAGGGTATCATCAATTAAGGGTCAAAAGGGAGGATATACCAAAGACGGCTTTCCGTACAAGGTATGGACACTATGAATTTATAGTGATGCCATTTGGTCTTACTAATGCCCCTGCTATCTTCATGGATCTAATGAATAGAGTCTTTAGAGACTATCTTGATCAATTTGTGGTAGTCTTTATAGACGATATTCTTGTCTATTCAAAGAGCAAGGAAGAACATGAAGATCACTTGAGAATTATATTGAAGACCCTGAGAAAGGAGAAGCTTTATGCCAAATTTACCAAGTGTGAATTTTGGCTTCAAAAAGTTGCATTTTTGGGTCATATAATCTCAAAAGAGGGGATATCTGTGGATCCAGCAAAAACAGAGGTTATCGAAAGATGGTCAAGACCAACAACAGTAACTGAGATCCGAAGTTTTCTTGGTTTGGCTGGATATTATCGACGTTTTGTAAAAGATTTTTCACGATTATCTAATCCACTCACCAAGTTGACTCGGAAAGGAGTTAAGTTTGTCTGGACAGAGGAATGTGAAGAGAATTTCAAGGAGTTGAAAAGAAGGTTATCCAGTGCACCTGTGCTCACACTGCCTTGTAGTGGAGAAAGGTTTGTGATCTACAGTGATGCATCCAAGAAGGGATTGGGGTGTGTTCTAATGCAAAATGATATGGTGATAGCTTATGCCTCACGACAGTTGAAAATCCATGAGCAAAATTACCCAACACATGATTTGGAGTTGGCTACTGTAATCTTTGCATTAAAGATTTGGAGGCATTACCTTTATGGTGAAAGGTGTGATATTTATACTAATCATAAAAGTTTAAAGTATATTTTCACACAAAAGGAGTTGAATATGCGCCAAAGAAGATGGTTGGAGCTAATTAAGGATTATGACTGCTCAATCCATTACCACCCTGGGAAAGCAAACAAGGTGGCAGATGCATTAAGTCGACAAGACCATGCTAGTTTATCCATGATGAGGATCACAAAAGATCCAATATTTCTGGATTTACAAAGGATGGATCTTGGAATTATAATGGAAGGGGAAAAATCTTATCTTTCTCAAATGAATGTTCAACCATCTATACATGTGAAGATTAAAGAGGCACAGAAAGAAGATGTCGAGTTACAAAAGAAGGTGAGAAATGTTCCTGAATTCAACCTTGATTGTGATGGGATAATAAAGTTCAGGAATCGTGTTTGCGTTCCTCCCATCCCCGAATTAAAGAATGAGCTGCTGGATGAGGCTCATAGTTCATCATTTTCTATTCATCCTGGAAGCACGAAGATGTATAGGGACCTGAAAGAGTACTTCTGGTGGGATGGCATGAAAAGAGATGTTGCTGAATATGTCTCTCGATGCTTGGTTTGTCAACAAGTTAAAGCTGAGAGACAGAAGTCTAAGGGGATGTTACAACCATTACCCATACCCGAATGGAAATGGGAAAACATCACTATGGACTTTGTCACAGGACTTCCTAAAACATCCAAAGGCAATAATACTATCTGGGTCATAGTTGATCGTCTTACAAAGTCTGCACACTTCATTGCTATTAGAGAGGATTTCTCTCTAGATCAGCTTGCCAGGATATATGTAAAGGAAGTGGTAAGATTGCATGGAGTACCACTTTCTATTATATCTGATCGAGATCCGAGATTTACCTCGAAGTTCTGGCGAAGTCTTCAGCATACTCTGGATACAGAGTTGAGTTTCAGCACTGCTTATCATCCCCAGACAGACGGTCAGTCTGAGAGAACAAATCAAACCCTAGAAGATATGTTGAGAGCTTGCTCTATGGATTTCAAAGGAGGTTGGGATCAACACCTACCTTTGGTGGAATTTTCTTATAATAATAGCTTTCACTCCAGTATTCAGATGGCTCCTTATGAAGCTCTCTATGGAAAGAAATGCAGGACTCCAACTTGCTGGGATGAAGTTGGGGAAAGAAAGCTATTAGGACCTGATCTCGTTGATGAAATGGCAGAAAAGGTTAGATCTATTCAACAACACATAAGAGCAGCTCAAAGTCGACAGAAAAGTTATGCCGACAACCGAAGAAAAGACCTAGAGTTTGAAGTGGGCGATAAAGTGTTCTTACGAATATCTCCCTGGAAGAGGGTTATGAGATTTGGAAAGAAGGGGAAGTTGAGCCCTAGATATATCGGTCCTTTTGAAATACTGGATCGTGTTGGGAAGGTAGCTTACCGATTGGCGCTTCCACCAAATCTCTCTCAAGTTCACGATGTGTTCCACGTATCTCTCATGAGAAAGTACATACCAGATCCTTCACATGTACTCAGCTCAGAAGTTGTACCGCTGGAGCAAGATCTTTCTTATGAAGAACAGCCGATAGAGATTCTGGATCGTAGCGAAAAAGTCCTACGAAACAAGACCACTCGCTTGGTGAAAGTTTTATGGAGGAACCACCAACTTGAAGAAGCTACATGGGAGCTTGAGGATATGATGAGGGAGAAGTATCCTCATCTATTTGTTACAAAGTGACGAATTTCGAGGGCGAAATTCTTTTTAAGGGGGGTAGAATGTAACAGCCCAAGATTTTATAAAAAAATATTCTTTTAATTTTATTAATGTCTTGTGTTGTACGCTACACCAAAAGGATCTTGCACAACACACATCCTTGACTTGACTTGCATTACACGCAATCGCGACCTTCCTCGATAGCGTGTGTAGTACGCAATACCGAGTTTCACTAAACAACGATATGCTATAAAAATATTATTAAAACTAGCCGTTATGAATAGTAATAACCACTTTTTGAAATCCAGTAAATCTTATTTTTCAAAATGAACTTTATTTTTGGATTCGGAGTATCGAATTTAGCCTAAGGTGAAATTTTGGTACTTTTCGGATAACTTTCATATTCTGATGAATAGTGAAAATTACTAAATTATAATTAAAAACAACTTTTTTAATCGAAATAATTAATAGTGATAAATCATTAATTTGAGTGGTTTTAAATTATATTTAGAATATATTTTTACAATTTAATACAATGTTGGTCATTGGATGTAGTTTCACATTTAAACTAGACATAAACAAGTGTCAATCTTTTGATAGATATTGTTTCTTAAAAACACGCTATTTGTTTTAACAGCGGGATTTAATTATAAAATTAATTAATGCAACTTTTATGTTATGAATTTGGTAAAATAGACTTCATTTTTGAATTCGGAATATGAAATATAGCTTGGGATGAAATTTTGGCATTGTTCTGAAAAACATCAATTTTTGATGAATAGTGAAACTACTAAGTGGTAGGTTAAAAACTGAATTTTGCATA
Source organism: Viscum album (assembly GCA_963277665.1). Classification (NCBI taxonomy): domain Eukaryota; kingdom Viridiplantae; phylum Streptophyta; class Magnoliopsida; order Santalales; family Viscaceae; genus Viscum; species Viscum album. The sequence goes on from OY728119.1 coordinate 377,791,642, forward strand.
AAACTTAATTTTACCGCTTTTGTGAATGGAATTTCGAAAATCCGAGAGACACGGTTAATATCAAGGACTAAAATGTGGTTCAATGAGATGAAAATAATTTTTTGGTGAATAGTAACTTTTTACCTTTTTTACCACGGTTAATAGTAAATAGGGTAACTAAGGGTAAATATGATATTAATATTACCCTAACACATGTCCTAATTCTATTGGACAAGTGTAATTCGACCAAAAACAAACTTAGGAATAAAATATGACCATTTAGGCCCACTTGGATTAGATTAGGACATTTATTATTAATTTATTTAAAGAAGGGTTAAAATAGTTAAAATCAAAGTTTAATAAGTAACTCATTTTTAATATGGGGTTATACATAAGATAAATTCGATTGTAAATTTTCATTAGAAAGATAAAAAGATTTCCTACATGATGGTATTTTATTTGTAATTTTTAGACATCAAATAATTTAATTTATTTATGACACAACGATGATGCAGTAATTATCTTTTTAATGAAATATTGACATAATTGATGTTATAAGCACAAAAATAAATGTAATTTGAGATTTTTTATGAATTCCACTAATTTTCTAGGTTACTATGATATATTAATGTTGATTTAATCAACTTGGTTCGAACATTTAATTCTGTTATGACTTTCACAAAAATCATATATCAAATAGTGTCAAAATTGACACAAATTAGTTTTTAAATCAAATATTATATTACTAATTGTTATTTTATTCCTAAAAATCTAAGGTTCGGCCAAATGACTTAGATAAGGATATATATATTAATAATAAACAATTTGGGGTTCGTTTGGCATGTTATAGTAAGTGTATTAACCATATAGTGAAAGAAAACAAAAAGACACGGTAAAAGTTAAATTATTTAACTTAGAGTTAAATCTAATTGATAAGGTTTAAAATAATATCCAAACATGTCTAAATTTGATTGGTTGATGCGATTACAACCCTATATCTTCTAATCTTCGAATATGAGTCATTTTTGGAGGTTTTTAAGTGGGGTTAGATTTATTATAAATTAATATTTTTAAGAATTCCTAAGGTGCCCCTCTCCTCCCCTATAAAAGGACACCTCCTCCCCTTCCTCCTCACACCAATTTGAGCACTCAAGCTCGGCCAACCCCTGCCAAAATCTCTTCTCCACTTCCCTAGCAACAATCCTAGAGGTTCTGGTCTTCCTCAAAGACCAATTCAAGTGCCCTAAGAGGAGGTCTCAAAGAGGCACTTCAAAGAAGAGGTAATTACCGTTACCAATTCTTTCATCTTTATTTCTTCTTCCACTTCTTCTTCTTAGGTTGTTTCATTATGAAGTAATAACATCAGTATCACTCATATACTGATATGTTATTATAAGTATGAAACAACCCTATTTCACCATCTATCCATCCTACGGAAAAAGAAATCACCGCGCGTGCGTACGTACGGAATACCGTCTCCACGCCGTGGTGTAATCTATTTTCCACCACCACCTTACATGGATGGGTATAATGGTGTAAATAATAACTATACATAGTTATTACAACATCATATTGATTCTGATATATTGTATAATCCACTTCAACTCAGTTCAATATTTATGGAAATGATATCATCGCTCGTGCGTACGTACGGACTACCGTCTCCACGACGCGATGAGATTCATTCTCCATGTTAACCATTTAAGAATGATTATAATGTATATATAAGAAATAATAATGAAATATATGACATTATAAAGCTACTGGATTTATGTATATATACATATGTATGTCATCTACTTACTTCCATTTCAAGACAATAAGGAAAGTAAAACTGCGTTCATGCGTACGTACGGACTACCGTCTCCATGAACGGTGTTTTTCATTTTACTTATCTATCTATTATGTATATATATATATACTGAATATATATGATATATAAATCATATTTTATATTCTGGAAGTAAGTAAATCATGATATAAGTAATAATGATGTCAAGAACAACAAGTCAAAACACCTAAGATAAATGAAACGATTTTACCCAAAACGCTTCTTTAACATGGAATTTACAAAAGAACGGGTAATATAATGTTATAAGTGAACCATATATGATATCATAACAATGAATATGATTCTGGAATAAGTCAATAACATGATTTAAATCATTATACAGGAGGTTCGGACACTTACAAAGCAAGTCGGACCTAAGGTAAGGGAAATATCACAATCTCATTTTTATCCGAGATTGTTTATTCGTAAGTATTTACTGGGGTGTATTTTATCATCCACATCCATGTTCCCTCAATATGAAATATTGTTTCCATCCACTTGCAATAGTTTAAATCCAATTTTACCCTTAGGTGAGTTTTTAGTAAAAAATATGAAAGGAATCTTTTGTCGTTTTTCCGTACGAGGTACTTTTTGACTTTTCCGACAAAAGTACGAAGAATGTTTTTTTAACTTATACGGCATGAATGGATTTTTAAAACATTACTTCAAAGAAGCTTCCTTTACAAGTTTTCAAGTTTATTTTTAATCAACTTCTTTTATTTTAAATTTGTATGACATGTTATGAAAGGAAAAATGTTTTTGAAGAAGAAAGGATATTTTCCTCAAGAATTCAATTCAAGTGTTTTATCAAAATTATTTTCCATCTAAGATAATAAATGGTTCTGTTTCTATCCATATTTTTACATTGGTTTGACTATGTTGTGATGGAATTATGTTTATTAATTCCTTTATCATATATGAATTGATGTCATGATGTTTCAAGAATCCCATTTTTGTTACATGTGTTATGCGATGATGTATGATTATGTGGCACACATAAGAAAGGATTCATTATAAGATGGGTGGGACCTATATCTCCCTCCAATGCATTGGGTAAAGATTTTATATCTCATGAGATAGACATGGCTGGAATGGTAGGTTATACCGGTTCAGTGAAACAGGACTGAAACGAGGATTACTCGATTCAGAAAGGGACTTTGTCCACTAAGATAGTCTTGGCAATGAGTCTTGACTAACAAGAAATGATTCTCTATGATTATGTGTGTATGCCACAATGAGTAATGTTTTAAGTTATGATTTCATTTCACTACTATGATTTATCCCATGTTATGAAATTATGCTCTCTTTTGCAGGTTAAGATTTCCAAAAAAGTTATGTTCTTATGAAAATTATGTGATTGATATTTCTTTTGTTTACCCTTACTGAGCATTTGAGCTCACCCTTTTATGTTTTCTTTTCCCCAGGATATAAAGAAAGGGTTTAGGTAAAAAAAAGGGATGACCTTTATGGGAGATATTGAAGAACTTTCACCACGATTAGAAGATTACATTCCGAGTTTCCAAAGACACTAAACTATTACGATCCTTTAGTGTGTGTTTTTGTTATGTACTAAGTATTCCGCAAATGTAATGTAATGTCCATGTACGTCAGGCTACGGGTCTCTACAATTACTTCAAAGAAAAATTATATAACCAGTCCTAATATGTCATATTAAGCTATAAAATTAGTTTAATTCATAAAAAGTCTCAAATTAAATTTATTTTGATATTTATAATATCAATTATTTTTATATTTCATTAATTAGGTAATTACTGAATCACCATTGTGTCATAAATAAAATTCATTATTTGATGTCTAAAAATTATAAATAAAATACCATTATGTAGGAAATATTTTTATATTTCTAATGAATATCTATAATAGAATTTATCTTATGTATAACCCCATATTAAAAATGTTTTATTTATTAAACATTGATTTTAACTCTTTTAACTCTTCTTTGAATTAAATAATAATAAATGTCCTAATCTAATCCAAGTGGACCTAAATGATAATATTTTATTACTAAGGTTGTTTTTGGTCGAGATAAGATTTTCCAATAGAATTAGGACTTGTGTTAGGGTAATATTAATATCATTTTTACCCTTACTTACCCTATTTACTTTTAACTGTGGTAAATAAATGTAAAAAGTTACTATTCACCTAAAATTATTTTCATCTCATTGAACAACATTTTATTCCTTGATATTAACCGTGTCTCTCGGATTTTCAAAATTCCACTAACAGAAGCGGTAAAATTATGTTTTATGTGAATTTCCAAATTCTCCTAGGAGGTGGGTAAAAGACGGTGAAATGTTCAATAAAATTTTTATATATCTAAAATTATTCTAAACTAACTCCAATGAATTACATTGAAGTTATATAGGTATTATATATCTATTTTGACCTTAATTAAATTTAAATAAAATAAATAATTATTTAAATAAAAAGTCAATTTTAACCAATAACTCAAGGTTTTTCACTATTCATCAAAAACTGAATGTTTTCAAAAAAATACCAAAAATTCTCCCAAGGCTAATTTCGATATTCCGAATCCAAAAACGAAGTCCATTTTGAATGTTAAAATTTATATAATTTCAAAAAGTGGGTATTACTATTCATAACGGCTAGTTTGATTGGTTGTGGTGTGTGTTAAAACTCGAGGTTGCATACAACACACGCTACTGTATTATTCAAAGAGAAGCATACCGTGGAAGCTTGGGCTGTTACATTCTCCCCTCCTTCAAATAATTTCATCCTTGAAATTTCTAGAATACTACCGCATGAAAAGACTTGGGTGGTTCTTCATCATGAGTTCCTCAGGTTCCCATGTTGCCTCTTCCATCTTATAGTTTCTCCGTAGAACTTTTACCAGACGAGTCGTCCGGTTTCTCAGCACTTGTTCTCTGGTATCAAGAATCCTAATGGTCTCTTCGCAATAAGGCAGATCGGGTTCCAATTCTAATTCCTCGTAAGTAAGTACATGCGTTGGGTCAGGCAAGTATTTTCTTAACAGTGATACGTGGAACACGTCGTGAACTTTGGAGAGACTTGGTGTCATTTCCAAACGGTAAGCTACCTCCCCAATTCGTTCTAGAATATCAAATGGTCCGATGTACCTGGGACTCAATTTACCTTTATTACCGAAACTTATAACTCCCTTCCATGGAGATACCTTCAAGAAAACTTGATCTCATACCTGAAATTCCAAATCCTTCCTTCGATTATTGGCATAGCTCTTCTGCCTACTTTGAGCTTCTTTGATGTGGTTTTGGATTACCTTCAACTTTTCCATCATTTCCTCCACTAGTTCTAGGCCTACAAGTATTCTTTCACCAATGTCATCCCAACAGGTTGGTGTGCAACATCTCTTTCCATATAACGCTTCATATGGGGCTATCTAAATACTTGAATAGAAGCTATTGTTATAGGAAAATTATACCAGAGGTAAATATTGATCCCACATACCATGAAAGTCAAGTGAGGATGATCCCAACATGTCTTATAAGGTTTGAATAGTTCATTCTGATTGTCTATTAGTTTGGGGATGGTAGGTAATGCTCAAATGAAGTTCAGTATCCTAGGCCTTCTGAAGACTCTTCCAGAATCATGAAGTAAAACGGGGATCACGATCAGAAACAATCGATAGGGGTAATCCATAATGTCTCACAACATCATTAATATATAGTCTTTCCAGACGTTCCAATGGTAGATACTCTCTTATAGAAAGAAAATGTGCTGAATTGGTAAGATGATCAATAATAACCCATATTGCGTCGTTCCTTCTAGAAGTCTTTGGTAGCCCCATAACAAATTCCATCAAGATATTATCCCACTTCCACTCAAGTATGTGAAGAGGTTGCATGACTCCTCTAGGTTGTTTCCTTCCAGCTTTCACTTGTTGATAAACCATACATCTTGACACAAAATTAGAAATCTCCCTCTTCATGTTGTCCCACCAAAAATGTTCCTTCAAATCTCTATACATTTTGGTGCTCCTAGGGTGTATAGAGAAATTGGAGCTATGAGAATCATCTAACAATTCCCTTTTTAGATCAAGTATATTGGGAACACAAAATCTCTTCCCAAATTTCAAAATTCCATCTTCATACACAAAGTCACTCAATCTCCCATCATTCACAGCTTTAATCTTCTTTTTAAATTCTTCATCATTGGTTTGAGAACTCTTTATCCTTTCTAGTAAAGATGGTTTGGCAACCATTTGAAAAAGTATCGATGTTTCACCTTCCATGGTAATTCCCATATCCATTTTCACAAGATCCATGAAAATAGGATCCCTTTCAATTCTCATCACGTTCAATACTCCATGGTCCTTTCTGCTCAAAGCATCTTCCTCCTTATTTGCCTTCCCCGGGTGGTAGTGTATCGTACAATAATAATCCTTGAGTAGTTTAAATCATCTCCTTTGCCTCATGTTGAATTCTTTCTGTGGAAAAATGTTCTTTAAACTCTTGTGATCGGTATATATCTCACATTTTTTACGATAGAGATAATGCCTCCATATCTTCAAAGAAAAGATTACAAAAACTTACTCAAGATAATGAGTAGGATAGTTAAGCTCATGAATTTTTAGTTGTCGCGATGCATAGGCAATAAACCTATCATTATGCATAATGACACAACCATGTCCTTTCTTCGATGCATCACTATAAATAACGAACCCATCATTCCCTGATGGTAGAGTCAATATAGGAGAATTAACTAATCTTCTTTTCAGTTCTTCAAAACATTCTTCACACTCTTTTTTCCAAAACAAATTTAACCCCTTTATGTGTGAGCTTCATTAATGGGTTAGCCAATCGGGCAAAATTCTGGATGAAACGCTGATAATAACCAGCTAAACCAATAAAACTGCGTACCTCTATTTTACTCGTCGGGGCTGGACATTATGGGATTGCCTTGATCTTAGAAGGATCAACATAGATTCCATCTTTAGAGACAATATGGCCAAGAAAAGAATTCTCCTAAAGCTAGAATTCACACTTTCTAAACTTCCCATATAATTCATGTCTTCTAAGAGTCTTCCAGATAATGTGCAAGTGATTTTCATGATCTTCGTAGATTTGGGAGTATACGAAGATATCATCAATAAATACCACCACAAGTTAATCGAGATATTCCTTGAAAACTCTATTTATTAGATCCCTGAATACATATGGTGCATTATTCGACCCAAAAGGCATTACTGTAAACTCGTAATGCCCGTACCTGGTTCGAAATGGTGTCTTTGTAATGTCTTCCTTCTTCACACACAACTGATGGTATCCAGATCGAAGGTCAATCTTTGAAAAGTATTGAGCTCCATGCATTTGATCCAATAAATCATCAATGGGAGGTAGGGGATACTTATTCTTTATTGTTATTGCGTTGATTTCCCGGTAGTTGATACATAACCTCAAAGATACATCTTTCTTCTTAACAAAAAGGACAGGGGCTCCCCATTGAGAAACACTAGGGAAAATAAATCCCTTATTACTCAATTTCCCTAGTTGTTTATTTAGTTCTAGTAATTCTACAGTGTCCATTCTATAAGGGGTATTCTATATAGGCCTTGATCCAGGTATTAAATCAATGGAAAACTAAACTTCTCGTTCTATAGGATGTCCAGGTAAATCTTCCAGAAACACATCTACATATTCGTTCACAATAGGTACATCCTCTATTTGAACATTCATTTCCTTACCCACAGTCATTTCATTTTCTTCCTCAGCAATAATTGATTTTAGTTGAGCTACTGGCAGTGGATCTAGATAAGAATTAGGTGGTGATGATTCTGCTCTAAAGATAAGGTGTTCCTTATCATCATCATCAATTATTGTAACCTCCTTCTTCTTACAGTAAATCTTCGCATCATGGTCTGAAATCCAATCCATACTGAGGATTATATCAAACTCAATCATAGGTATGATGATGAGATCAGTAGATAAAGAACAGTTATGTTCTCTAATGGGGACTGATTCACAAAACATTATTGCAATGATACTTCTCTTAGGAGTTTTAACTGACAAATCCCTTGTTAAATAAAATTGGAAATATCTAATTTTCTTAGAAAACTGGGAAGATATGAAACAATGCTATGATCTAGAATCAAATAATACATTTTCTAAACTTGAGGAAACCATTAAATTACCTGACATCACGTCTTTCGGAGCTTCTACCTCAGCAGTAGTGATAGCATAATCTTGGCCTTGATCCCTTGCCCTTTCTTGAGGTAAGTTCCCCTGACTCTAATGACGTTCATTTTGATAATGACCCATCTCCCTGAAAGTGTAGCATCAGACATCGGTAGCTTCCTTCTTCCCCTTGCAATCACAAGCTTGGTGGCCTTTTCACCACACTTGTAACAGACTCCCATTCCCATCAAGCAAGTACTAGGGTGTTTCTTCCCACATTTACTGCAGGATGGATGTTCAACTTTTCCCTTATTTCCCTTATTTACATTCCTAGATTGATCAGCAGATCTCTTCTTCTCTTTATTTTCATTAAATTCATAAGACTTGGAATATTCATTTTCTGTCTTGATAGGACCTGAGACAATGTCTTCATATGATTAGAAGGATTGTGAGACTAATGCTCGACGAAGTAATGGTTTTAACCCATCAAAGAAACGATCAATATTACTTATTTGGTTACATATATAATCTCCAGCATACCTTGATAACCTCGTAATGTTAGCCTCATACTTTGCGACATTCTCATCCACCTTTTGTCTCAGACTCAGAAATTGCCTTTCCATATCTGCTCGATGGTCACGAGGAATGTATATTTCTAAAAACAGATCTTTGAACACCCTCCATTCCATATTTGACACTTCATCATCTTCCTTCGTGTTTGGAATCGTTGACCACCATTGATCAGCATCTCCAGTGTGGTGGTAAACTTTCATGATAACTTTTTCCATTTCACTAATCCCCAAAGCATGAAATATTTTCTCTAGGAAACTTATCCATTGCTCAGCTACCAATGGATTTTTACTCCCATTGAATGTTGGTGGTTGCTTCCTCATGAAGCGATCTAACATTAATCCCCCATGCTGTGGATTAGGGTGCTCCATACAGGTAAGTTTATTATTCATAACCTGAGTGAGCTGATCAGCACCAGTTGCATCACCAGCTCCACAATAATTTTCTTGAACAGGAGGGTAATCCCTACATGGTGTGCATGCATTGATACGATTTCCATTTCTTCCACTAGGCTCCATTTCTAAACAATGGAAAAAACTAGATCATTTTATGAATCAAAATACATAATTCAATACTTGTAAAACACTTAACATAAATTGAATTGTTTATGGATATAATCCATAATCATAAAAATGTTTTCTTTGATGAAGTATATAATCATAAACCCTTCATAATTGTTTGTAATGAAAATTAGAATTATCCTAAGCATATCCCTCGGGAGTGTCGTAACCAAGAGTGCAACAATGCCCGTTGTCATGCACCAGTTCCCGTTTGAGTCTAGCTCAAAGCGGTGTTTTTGGGTTTTACCCCTAGGTACATCTGTGCCAGAGCCGCCCCTACCTGCTCATATCCAGACAGGGATTTATTGCTCGGAAACCTCACAAAATCTCTATAACACTAAAATTATATGAAGTTTTTCTATACTAATCATCAATGTCCATCTTATGTCTATGTGTCTAATTAGAGTTTATCTAAATCTAGCTTTCAAGGTTTGTACTAAACTTCCTTTGATACCAACTATAATGCCCCGACCCCAGTTACCCAGAGTCAGTGCATTATTACATAACATTGGTATGATCACAAGAGATCAAGTCTCAAAAGACCGATTAGTTTAGTAGCCTTGGAAACACTAGATACAATCATAAAGTTTACATTACATCATAAAGTGAAAACTACAACAACAATATCTTGTCTTCATATCCCCTCATATTATCCCTGCAGGTCATTCATAAATTACTTCTTCACATCCTGGGAAAATAAAACATTGAAAGGGGTGAGCTCAGATGCTCAGTAAGGATAACAATATAGCAGAAACTTTCCTAAATAAGCATAAAAATTTAAGGTAATGTATAACTAAAACAAAAGCTTTTTTAACTTGAACTTCAACATAATATGGAAAATATAAAATGAAATAATTCCATTTACTTATTCCCATGGATATTCTACTAGTTTAATAATCACATGAAATATCAATAACTACTTTCATAATGATGGAATGCATAATGCCAAACTTTAATTTTTGTGTCAAGGCCTCGTTCCAAGACCTAAGGGATAACTGTAACGGGAACCCAACCCGGAGAGCCTCTGTAACCGGACTCCAACCCGGAGTGCCTCTAATAACTGGACACCAACCAAGAGTGCCTCTAAAAACTGGACACTAACCCGGAGTGCCTCTAATAACTGGACACCAACCCGGAGGGTATTCTATAATCGGACCCCAACCCAGAGGGCTTACTTTTACCAGTCCCCAACCTAGAAAATACTAGTCCAACACATTCATCTTAAGAAGAGGATGAAATATAACATAAAAATTCGTATTAAAACTAGCATATGAAATGACAAAACATTAATCATAAACAATTAATGGAATAAAAATAACTCATCCATATTCAAACATATCACAAAACCTTAAATACAATATAGAAGATTTGTATCATAATAAATCAACTTTAAACAAGTGTAAAATTTATCAAAGGATGTTGACATAGATGAAATCTAAACTATTTGAGAGAAATATATCTTTTTTAATCATTTTAAAGTCAAATAATTATAAAAGAAAACATTTAATTTAAAAATATTCTTATAATATTGTAAGGGAAGCTTCGAAGATTTTATAACGGTGGAAAATAGCCGCACCCGCCCTATAAGTTAAAAAATACATTCTTACCGTAATTTTGTCGAAAAGGTTTAAAAGGTCCTTGTTTTGAATATGACTTAATGACTCCTTTATAAAATTTCTATAAAAATTAAAACAAGGATATAAATGAATTTTACCCCTATTATATAAAATTTTAAGAATGATTTGCAATAAATTTTTAAGAAACATGGATGTGGATGATAAAGAGGTCCTAATAGATAATTACGTATAAACAACCTCGGATAATGAAGAGATTGTGAAATAAACCCTTACCAATTTGGTAACTTACAAAACATACACCCCATGAAAGAGGTATCATACAATGAATATGTAAATACACATAAATTAAAGTGTATTACATAAAGAATATAATTATGGTCAGTACATACACCACACAAAAGGTAATAGTGAAAATATGGCATGAATCTCACGGGACTAAGGAGTGAGATGAAAACCCATTACCTTGTACTTTTCCTTAGTTGATGGTATTTTAAACTCCTATATAATAGTTAAAACATGGTTATTAAATTATAAAAGAACCATATACATAATTATGATATCATATATGATCTTCTAACAATGTTTTGTTAATAATCTTTTAGTATTATTGTCATTTTGGGTGTTAACTTACTCGTTTTCTTTTATATGTTTTGTTACATAAGTCATATTTTTTATGAAGAGGTTGTATCTTATTCATATCCATAATGATATAAAGTTCTTAAACATTCCTTTTATTCATCAAATGAGAATTATTCTTGAATGGATACGATGGGGAATGAATCTCATCGCGTTTGTGGAGATGGTAGTCCGTACGTACGCACGAGCGACACTATCATTCTTTTGATATTAAAATAATATATAATTGGATGGTATATCATATATACAGAATCATTATCATGTTATATTTATTATTTACATGAATTAAACATCATTATTATACCCATCCAAATTATAATATATTGAATAACAATTACACCACGACATGGAGACGGTAAGCCATACGTACGGACGTATGGTGACATGTCATTCAAAGGATGGATAGAATAATGAATATGGTTATACTATATTTATAATAACATCACAGTATATAGAAGATACTGGAGTTATTATTTTATAATGAAAATAACAAAGAAAGAAGAAGTTGAAAAATAAAGGTACTTGAAAGAGGGTTGTGAAAACATTACCTCTTCTTCCGGTTCTTCCTTTTGATTTCATCAAAAGGGCTCCTTAGGTTAGCTTTCTGATCAAAATAAGGCCTCTAGGTCGAAGTAAGGGAAGTTGAGAGAATATTTGGGCAGGTTTTGGCCGTGCCCAAAGGCTTTGAAGGTCTGAAATTGAGATAAGGGGGAGTGCCCTTTTATAAGAGGGGTGAGGGGCACCTTAGGAAAAGCTATAAATATTATTTTATATTAAATTCATATTCAGTTTATAATGGCTTAAGAGTGGATTATTTAAATTTTAAGGTGGGGATAGGTCTAAAAACACTCAACCAATAGGTTGTAGACAGGTTTGGGTCACTTTATTAACCTTATATTTTAGTTTTAACTCTTAGTTAATTAGTTTGACACTTACCATGTCTCATTGTATTTTTATATTATATAGTCAATAAACATACTATAAACTTCCAAGAGACCCCAAAGTGGTCCATTCATAATAAACCTTTCATAATATAAGTCTCCTGACCGAACATTAGATTTTTATAAATAGAATATAAATTAATAATATAATATTTGTTTTAAAAACTCTTTTATGTCAATTTTGACACTATTGGGTATTTTGTTTTTTATAATTTCATAACATCATTATTACTTCGAAACAAATTTATATAACCCATTATAATATGTCATATTAACCTAGAAAATTAGTGTAATTCATAAAAAGTCTCAAATTACATTTATTTTGATATTTATAATATCAATTATTTTAATATTTCATTAATTAGGTAATTACTCCATCACCATTGTGTCATAAATAACAAACATTATATGATGTATAAAAATTATAAATAAATTACAATTATGTAGGATTTTTTTTTGTAATAAATATTTATAATCCAATTTATCTTATGTATATCCCTATATTAAAAATGATTTAGTTATTAAACATTGATTTTAACTCTTTTAACTCTTATTTGAATTAAATAATACTAAATGCTCTAATCTAATCCAAGTAGAACTAAATGATAATATTTTACTCCTATGGTTGTTTTTGGTCGAGATAAAGTTGTCCAATAGAATTAGGAAACGTGTTAGGGTAATATTAATATCATTTTTACCCTTAATTACCCTATTTACTTTTAACTGTGGTAAATAAAAGTAAAAAGTTAATATTCACCATAAATTATTTTCCACTCATTGAACCACATTTTACTCCTTGATATTAACCGTGTCTCTCGGATTTTAGAAATTCCACTCATAGAAGTGGTAAAATTATGTTTTATGTGAATTTCCACATTCTCCTAGGAGGTGGGTCAAAGACGGTGAAAAGTTCAAAAAAAAATTATAAATCTAAAATTATTCTAAAATAACTCCAATAAATTACATTGAACTTATATAGGTATTATATATATATTTTGACCTTAATTAAATTTAAATAAAATAAATAATTATTTAAATAAAAATTCGGTTTTAACCAATAAACATGGTGTTTTTCACTATTCATCAAAAATTGAAAGTTTTCAAAAAAATACCAAAAATTCACCCTAGGCTAATTTCAATATTCCAAATCCAAAAAATGAATTCCATTTTGAAAAATAAAATTTCTAAAATTTCAAAAAGTTGGTATTACTATTCCTGACGGCTAGTTTGATTGGTTGTGGTGTGTGTTAGAACTCGAGGTTGCGTACAACACACACTAATGTATTATTCAAAGAGAAGCGTTCTGTGGAAGCTTGGGATGTTACAATGATGTAGGAAATTTTTTTAGATTTCCAAATAATATTTATACTTGAAAAGATAACTTATATAACCCTACGTAAAAATTAATTTACAAAAAAGATATTTGTTTATGACATTTTTGCCTTTACTTTAAGTTAATTGAAATAAAGTGTCATTATCACTCTTAAGTAGCTCCATGGGGTCCCAAAATAGACCCAAGGATTCCCATAGTCGGCCACGACTCATCCAATAAGGTTAGGAGAAGTGTTAAAATAATTTTGTATTATTATTATATTCTTTTAACCTTGAATTACCCTATTTACCTTTAACCACGATAAATAAAATTCAAAAGTTACTATTCACCAAAAAAATATGTTCATCTTATTGAACCAAATTTTACTTAATAATAACAACTATGTATGTAGGATTTTTTAAATTCAACTCATAGAAGTGGAAAATTACATTTAAATGAAAAAGTCAGCTTTTTAACTACTACTCAGTGTTTTCACTATTCATCAAAAATTGAAGTTTTTCAGAAAAATACCAAATATTTAGCCTAATATATATTTGATAATCCGAATTAAAAAATGATGTCTATTTTACCAAATTAAATACATAGAAGTATCATTAATTAATTTAAAATTAATTTCCATTGGCAAAACAAAAAACGTGTTTTTTAGAAATAATATCTATCAAAAAATTGACACTTGTTTATGTCCAATTTCAAAGTTAAATTACTTCTAATGGAAAAGATTGGATTAAATGGTAAAATCATATTATAATAACACTTTAAAACCATTTAATAAGATAATCTAACCTTATATATAAATTAGATTAAAAGGCAGTTTTTAATTAAAATATAGTATGTTCACTATTCATTAAAAAATGAATTTTATCAGAAAAATACCAAAAAATTACCCAAAGTAAATTTTGATGTCCAGATTCTAATGAAGAATTTTATTTTTTCAAATAGAACATATAAAAGTTACCAAAACTATATTTAAAGAGGTTTCTCCATTAAAAGGCGGTGAATCAATCTTATAAAGAATATTAGAGTATTTACGCTTAAAATAAGATTCTTTCTTATTTTAAGCCTCTAAATTTTTATTGGATAAATGTAAAATCATTTAACAAACATGTATAATCATATTTTAGTTACTTATATTTATTTTCTTCATTACAACGATTAGGCGTTAACTACCATTTCAAATAATAATATTATATTATTATTGTGCAACGTACGATTTCAAAGAAACCCATTGTTGCGTATCAGGTACGTCATCAAACAAAGAAACCCCTTTAAAGTAAAATTAATTAATTCAAAATTTTTTAATTAAAATAAAAATCTAGTATTTCTTTATTTACCTTGGATGTTACAGTAAAGGGTAAATCGAGTAATTAAAGGTAAAAATAAAATGATAAGGACTATAAAATGACCCCACACTTGGATTATTATTTTTGGATGAGTACATTTATTCCATACTCTTCCAAGATTCGGTTATATGGCCTTTTTTCCATTTGAATGTGATAAAAACCATTATAATATTTTATTTAAATAAAAGCCAGAAATTTCATACTCATGATTTTAATAAATATATTATTATTAAAATATTATTATGTAGAGAATATTGTAAAATGTAAAAAATTCCATGTATTATTTTGGAATATGTTATGGGTTATTTTCAAATCTAAGCGCTTTGATGATGTGGGATTTCAAGGCTTTGTATGCACTGAATTAATTTTTGAAATATATTAAATGTATTAAATGCACCCACAAACAATTTTCCTAAAATAGTGGAATAAATGTTATAAGAAGACTCAATTAATAAATCCAAGGCAACTTTTGATTTTAGAGCTGGGGTTTTACCCTAAGCACAACTTCACCTTGGGGAATATCTGACATTCGGTTGAGTTACATCATGGGAGAATTAATAAAATAAATAAATATATTTTTTTATTTTATTAAATGACGCTGGAAACTACTTTATTACTCTATAAAAAAGTTTTTAAGAAAAAACCAAGGGTTATCTGCATAACCCTGAAGATTTGTGAGAGATCATTATAGGAGCCTTATTTGGTGAACGGTGACCAGATCGAGATTAAGGAATGATGTTCCAATGGGATGTGTGGATCTGACCAATGACAATAACATACAATCATTATTTTTTAGTGATTGGTCCAAATAAAGGAGGGATGTTTGTTTTATGTGGGTTTACCTCCATTTAATTATTCGTACAATGAATATGAAACCATTTACCAATGAATTGATTCATGGATCGATCGTATTGTGGGAACAAGTTTATCTCCATGGATTATAGGGAGAAATTGTTTATTTAATTTAGATCTTCATTCATCATTATAATAGAAATAGATTGTGGCCAACCGAACAAAACCAAGGTTCATTCCACTATTTTTCTTGGATTTCTCCAACCATTTTTCAAGTGATCATCACCATAATTTGGTCTAGCTAGTGGTTCAACAAAATATTGATTACTCTATTACTACACACTTGTTTCACAGTGCAACTAATTGTTATAATAGATCTTGGTTTGGTATTAATGATAATTAGATACATGATGACAAGAAAGAGGGGTTGGGACTAGATCAGAGGTGTTTCTGCATAGATTTTTGATGTATGATGTAGGCATACCTTCAAGTAGATTTGTTTAGTAAATCGGAAGTTATAATCTTGCTATCGGTGATGGAAATGTATCTCAAACCCCATATCTAAGTTACATGGGTAAAGCTGATGGTGGAAACATTGGATTCAAAAATTAATGTAAAGAAATTATAGAATCATAGAAATCATGATATATACAATGTGTGATCTGGGATTAAACATAATTTCTGGGCCTGGCTGCGGCGCTAGGGTTTCTATAAGAAAGAAAAATATCACACGACATGTGACACCCATCATACTATGTGCGACCATTTACCTAGTTTCTTCTAATATTCTTATGAGGATACACATACATAGATAGAAACATATGGGATAGGACATTCTATGTAATCATGCAAGAATGTGTATAGCTACATATAGACATAGCCATGAGTACAAGGTCTTTGACAGGTCATGTATATAGACACTGACACAGCATGGGATGTGATACATAGGGAGGAACTGGTGTGGAAGGGACAGACCATGTACTACTATTACACATCATGTACTCATTCATATATGGTTTGGATCCCTTTTTTCTTCATCTTGGACAGGTTTCCTTCGGGTACATCCCACTGATAATCTTCCTTAGGGTTGTTATAGAATGAATTCCGTTGCATAGGATTGTAATCCCCTCTAAGGAACTTCAGTCTTGGATATAATTGTTGGAATCCATCTATGAGTCCCGGAATAATATCCACAATCATCATCACCCTAGGTGGGGTTCATGGAATTTTCCTGACCAAACTACGTAGGTATTGATACCCTATTTAGTAGGCTATTCCATATTGAGTTGCTGGTATACCCCATGGTATTAAGTTTGATCCACATCTATATATCATTCTCTTCAAACTTCTAGAAGTTACATTTTATGGAGAGATCCAATGAGCATGATATATCAGATGTGCATCATTCGTTATATGTGACCCATGGAGTGAGTTCTATTAGACGATAGCTATGTGAATTCTTAAAGAATGAATCCTAGTCTATAATTACAGTTGTGAATTTAAATTGAGACTATGTTCCTTTTCTGATTATATCTAGAGATTATTGTTATATGTGATGTAGACATATACCATTGATGAGTTGACTATTATCCTTGATGTTATTTTCTTAGTGATTTTGGGGTGTCCTGCTGGGTATTGTTAGTCTCACCCATGAATGGTATTTTCCCACACATGACATTTCATATGAAATGATATATATTTTGTTGGAGTCCAAGAAGGACTAGCACCAGGTGGAGTTAGTGATCCAGAAAAACCAATGTGTATTCCTATGGTTACCCTGAAAGAAACCCCATTCTATACTTTCATGTTGGACTTGTTTTTAGTTTCTTTGTGGTGGGCTCGTATATGTCTCTTTTTCTTTCTAGTACTTGTTATTTGAAACTGATGGTAATACTTAGATGTATACATGCATCGTTCATCAGTTGTTTTACATTTTATAATTGTATGGACTTGGATATGTGTGCATGTGTACAGGTAATTTAGGCTAAGTCCTCTTACGTGAGTGATATTCCTACTCAGTTCTAGTCACCAACCCATGTCCAAATAGAGGTGGGATTAGGCTAGTCATGTAACAGGACCCTTTGGGATAGTTCATGATAGAGTGGTATCACATCCAGTTGGTTTTACCTTAGTATTGGAGTCTGTGAGATTGGTTTAACGAAATAGTGTTAAGTGTTTTGAATTTTTATTTCAGACTAGGGACTCCAGATTTGATGTGGCGGCCAACATACCCATACATCAAGACTCAGATAAACTATTTATTGACTCAGTAAATGTAGAAATTGGCGACATGGAAAACATCAATACATGCATAATATACGAACAGGTTGTGATTTTCATGTCTTTATTGAGTCATCTCTATTGATTTAATCATTTCCCTAGGTACATATTTTCTGTTTTAGTATTAGAAATTGGCATTTTATAGCTAGGATTCGGTATTAGGATCAAAAGGATGATCCCCTCAGTGATAAGGTTATGATATAGGGGCTTTTTTAGGATGCAAAACCTCCATGTGGTGCACCAGTCATACCACCACTATTTGAGAAGAAGATTATATCATGAGTACCATTAGATGATGTGCATAGGTTGAGTGAGCTTCATGACATTCATTAACAGTGACCCCTCACGTTCTGAGGTGATCCCAACTCATATGTTTTTGATTACTATATTTAGGTAGAGTCTTAAATTTTTCATATTTTTAGAAAACTGAAAGACCTTATGGTGGTCTTGGCATCGGCCCTTCTTCACAGATATGTAGGAAGATGGTGAGTCTTAGTGACCCAATCATATCATGAGGATACTTTTTCATGGTCATATTTCAAAAACATTTTTATAGATGTGTTTTATCTAGTTACATTAATGTATGAGTGCATAGAATAGTTATTATAGATTTAACATTTTATAATAATTGTGTTTGAGTACTCATCGAGATTCAAAAACCTCTCAAGTTACTTGATTTATATGGTTCATGATCAGTTCTTTTTGGTTCAAAACTTTGATAAAGGACTACACAAATACATCCAAGATAGTGTAATACCACAATATATTCCTACCAATTTTAGGGTTCTATAGCACGTTTTGGGGGTCAATTGTTTCCAGAATGCGAAAATGAAAATATTAGTTTCCAATAGTGGGCACACAGATGTAGAGACTTTGGAAGTAGGGATCCAATGTTAAAATTGTGGACCTATACATTAAATACATTTCTGGATGTAATATTTGGTTAAAAGTTCTACAATTAAGGGCTCTCAATATAGTTCTGGTCATCCTAGGTAGATAAAGTGATACTCTTGTAACGGTAGGTGATATCTCATGTGGGATTGTTTAATCCACCGTACAACTGATAGAGAGATAGTGGATGAGCTACCTAGGTAGAGTAAGTTTCAATAATGATAAAGACCATAGGGTGATAAACATAGCAGAGGAGATAGGATTGAATTTGAAGGTGGTAGAAGTTCTAATTTATTACCACCACCACCCCCAGGTGGTCCACACCATGCTTAGAGATCTGGGGGATAGGGGTGAGGGAACCTATAGGCATTATATTCTTATTTCCTAGAGGATATAGGGATTATATGAGATAATATTTGTCTCTTTTATACCTTATCTATAGGACTGATACACATAATTTCGATTCATTACTCTATTTCCATTTATCTAGTTTGAAAATTAAAAATTTCAGTTGATCCCTTTTCTCAACCCTTGCAGTTGTAAACTCCCATATGAGGTGACTCAGTGATCACACACTTATGTCGATGGTGTGACATGACTATTATAGGTGAGAGTTTCTTTGGGGGTATTTTGTATTTGTGATGAAGCCTTACGATGTTATCTTATTCATGTACTAGTTATCTATATTTCATACCCAGATAGATTATTTTAGGCAGAGGATGTAGTGTATTCATATCAATGTGATGAGGTTCCCATTAATGCATGAAAACGAAGCCTAGGCAGTATAGGATAGACTCATTCATAATAGAGTTCAGCTGATCATTCAAAAGTTGGTTTAGTTTGACCCTTGATGTAGTATATGGTATGATTTTTCATTTTACTATAGCGGTGGATGAGTATGAGGATATATTTCCTAAGGATGTTCTTAGATTACCTCCCATCAAAGAGATATACTTCTATATTAATCCAAACCTTGATATGACCTAGATATTTTCCCTATCATATAAACTAGATGCCATAGATATTTATGATCTAAGGGTGTATTTGGAGTACTTTTAGTGGAAGGTAATTATCAGACATAGCTTTTCACCATGGGTAGCCCCAATTTTGTTCACCCAGGATGTCGACATGAGCTTGAGGTTGTGTGTGGATTACAATCACCTAAACTAGGTGAATGTAAAGAAAAAGTATCCAATGCCAAGGATAAATGACATATTTGATCAGTTGAGAGGGGAGTGACAGTTCTTGAAGGTTGAAACCATATTAGTATATCAATTTTTGTGAGTAAGATATGACGATATATCAAATAAAACATTCAGATATCAATATGTTCACTGTAATTACATGGTGATTCACTGGGAATGGTGGATGCCCTTGTAGTTTTTCACGTGACTCATGAACCGAATAATTTTTTCTTTTCTAGACCATGTTCAAGGTTTTATTCATTGATGATATGCTAGAGTCCTTGTAATCTAAGGAGGATCACATGAGACACTTGAGGGAGGTTTTAGACATACTATTAAATAACCATCATTATTGGAATCTCTTGAAGGGCTAGTTCTAAATTTAGGATTAACACATTCTAGGACATGTTACATCTATATATGGCATAACAGTGGACCTATTGAAGGTCTAGGTATTGTTATATTAGGATTATCCTATTATCATGATGAAGGTATGGGGATTCATTGGGTTTGAAGGATACTATAATTGATTCATACAAGATTTATCAAGGATATAAGCTCCCTTGACAACTTTGACCCGGAAGGTTCATCCTTCCATGTGGGCAGAGAGGTACCATTAGTATTTCCAAGAGTAAAGTCATAGATTGAGGTGTTCTCCCATCATTATATTTCTAGAGGATGGGGTCAAGTATGTAGTGTTTTTCAACGCATTAGGGAACAAGATTGGTTGTCTGCTGATGTAGTGGAAGGTAGTGATTGCATATGGTTCACGTCAACTAAAACCATATGAGTATAACTATATGAACCATGTTATTGAGTTAGTTGTGTTAGTCTTCACACTAAATATTTGGAAACACTACCTTATGGGTCAGTGGTTTATCATCTATTATGAGCATAAGATTATAAATTATATCTTCAATCATAAGGATATTAAATTCAGACATAGGATATGGCTGGAATTCCCCTAGTATTATATGTTTTATATTTTCTATAATATTGGGATGGGGAACATAGTATAAGATACCCTCCTCAGGATATCTTGATCGCAGTTAATAAACAAGGCATCAAAGCAGTTGACCTTATTATAGTCATCCTATAGAGAGTGTGTAGATAACCTCCATTTAATGGTCGTTATCCCTATTCTTTTATATCAAGTCATAGAGGCATATCATTGGGTTACTAACTATGAGATCATACATGCATAAATATCCATAGGACATGATAACGGTGAATTTTATAAAGGTCGAGATAATGTCATTCTTTTAAGAAGATGCATGATGGAACCAATTTTTCTAAGAGTGGAGTTGTTGAGGGAATTTAATACTTTACCCTTAGTGGTACATCTAGGAACAATAAAGATGTACCAGGACCTACGATGTCAGTTTTGGTGGCTAGGAATGAAGAAGAATGTTGCAGGGTTTTTCTCTAAATTCTTTATTTGTTTTAAAGTGAAGAATGAGCACCGGGTTTCAGCATGTTTATATCAATACCTTGATGTTTCAGAGAGTAATTGTGATGGGATGTCCATGTAATTAGTGATGGGGTTTCCACATATGTCCATGAGACACAATTCCATCTGGGTAATCACAGACTGACTCACCAATTTAGCCTAATTCCTAGCTGTCTGAGTGCAGAGTTCAATTGAGAGCTTGAGACACCTCTATATGCATGAGATAGTATGGATCCATGGAATTCCCTTGATGATCCTTTATATATGGGATGATTGCTTGACATCTTATTTATTGAGAGTATTATAGGATTCCTTTCAAACTCAGTCGTGTTTGATTATGGCATTTAACGCCAATCTGATGTTGAAACTTACTTGACTATTTAGGTTTTGGAGGACATAATGTGGGTCTTCATGTTAGACATTGAATGTAGTATGGAGGATCACCTAACATTTTTTTATTTTGTATACAATAATAGCTGACATTACACCATCGGTATCACACCAATTGAGGCCTTGTACGGACGACCCTGTTGGCCACAAATATGTTGGATCTACCCAAGAGAGTATGCACTTATGGGCCTAGAGTTTGTGTGAACTACTAAATAGAAGTTTAAGATTATCTAGGAGTGGATGAGGACTACATAGATATGTTATAAGTCTTATGTGGGCTGATGATAGAGGCCTTTGGAGTTCATGTAGGGAGGCCATGTTCTCCAGATGGTCTCACATCCATGTGGATTGCTATGATTTGGCTAGGGTGTCTAGCTATATCTAAGATTAATTGGCCCTTTCAAGATCATCTGTAGAGTTAGTTAGGAGGCGTACCTCTTAGAATTACCAACATAGTTATACCAGTTACATGATGTCTTCCACATGTCATACTTAAAGAGGTATGTTCATAACCTATCTCCTCTTATTGACTGGGGTGAGATTGAAATTGAGGATGAAGATACATTTATGGAGTACCCAGTGGAGATCAAGGATTGGTGAAAGATGATACCTCATGGGCGATCAAGTCCCCTATTTTTTTTTTCCGATGACAACATGAGAATATTTAGGTGAGAACCTGGGAGTGGAAGACGTAGATTCAGTCTCAGTACCCACATCACTTTGTGTTTAATTTTGTTTTGATTCATAGGATGTAAAGCCCTTGTGTGAGGAGAATGTAACAACTTTGAGTTTTCCAATTATTTTCTTGGAATACTGTATGGATTATTTTAAGAACTAGACACTGATACAGTGTGATATTCCAAGGCCTGGTGTGTCTATAATTAATTTTTGAAATATATTAAAAATATTAAATGCACGAGTGCATGGTTTTCCCAAAAATGGGGAATAAATCTTAAGAGGAGGCTCAGAGAAAAAAAATTTAGGCCTCCATTGAGTTTAGAGAAAGTGTCTTACTGTAAGCATGACTTATCCTTGGAGAAAATCAGATGTTTGGGTTGAGTTCCTTCATTGGAGAATTAATAAAATAAATAATTTAATTTGTTTATTTTTTTAAATGATGAAGTGACCTAGTTTATTCCTCAATAAATATGTTATTAAGAATAAATGTTATGTTTAGATGCATAATCATGTAGATTTGTTAGAGAGTATTGGAGGAGCTTTAGTTGGTGAGAAATAACTAGATTAGGATTGAGTAATATTGTTCCAACGACATGTGTGGATAGATCCAATGATGAAAAACATGCGATCATTACTACCTAGTTATTGATCATAATTGATGTAGGATTTTTTATGTGTTTTTCTCCATTTAATTATTCCTCATGAATAACATGAATCATTTGACCAATGTATTGATTCACAGATCAATCGTATTATGGGTACAGGTTTATATAAGGGCATTTTTGAAAGTAATTGTTTATTTAATTTGTATATTCGTTCTTCGTTCCAATGGAAATGGATCAAGGCCACTATACATGGAAAATGTTCATTCCCCAATGGCGTTTCATGAATTTATCCCACTGTTCTTCAAGGGATCATCACAAACACTTGTTTTGGCTAGTAGATTGATAAAATATCAAATAAACAATCATTGGACACCCATTTCTTGGTGAAATGAGATGTTATCATTGATCTGAGATTCATTTCGATGATATATTGATATCAGACGACAAAAAAGCTGGACCAAGACAAGAAAATTGGAATTAGTGTGTGTGTGTTTGAAATATGGTAGAGTAATAGCTTTAGGTAGCATTTTCCAGAAAATCAGAAGCTAGAATTTATCCACTAAAAATGGAATGGTTGGTTAAACACTATATCTGAGTTCCATGAAAATTATTGGTGGTGGAACTGTAGGATTCATAAACTCATGTGAAGAACCAATGGAATCCTAAAAATCACAATACACATGGAATGTAATTTGGGAATACATGGCGTATGGGACCTTAGCTGTAGTGCTCGGGTTTCCACAAGAAATATAAATATAACATGGTGTGTGACACATGTCACATGATGTGTGACACTTTTCCTAGAGTCTCATAGTGTACATTAAAGGATAAAAAATTAGGAATAAATATATAGGATCAAACACTTTATGTACTCATGAATGGAAAATGTCATCCAGACATGGACACAGTTAGGAGTACAAAATATTGGACACACAGTGTACCTAGGAATGGAAAAAAGTACATGCCATGCTACTTGTTAAGGACTAGGTGCCTAAGTGACCCATCGTGTACCTCAAGTTCATGTCATGTACTCTTTAAAATTTGGTTTGGATTCCTTTTCTTCTTTAGCCTGTACAGGTTTCACTAGGGTGTGTCCCCCGGATCCTTTTCTTGAGGGTTATTATGGAATCACATCCAATGCATTGGATGGTTACTCCCTCTAAGAAACATCATTCATGGATAGATTTTTTGGAATCATTCCTTGAGGCCCGAAATATGATCCTCTTTCATCATCGACCTAGGTGTGGTTCTTGGTATCATCCTGACCAACACTACAAAGGTTTTTACATATTTAAATTTTTTATGTATTTTTGGATATAAAATAAAATTTATTTCACAATAAAGGATTAATATTCATGAGGTTAAATTTTTTAATATTATGTCTTCGGATATAGAGTTTGATGAATAATCAAAAAAAGAGATGTAATATAGTGTGCCTAAAACACTTGGAACCACTTTGCGAAGTGGCATGGTGTGGAATCTAGTTTTTCAAGTTTGATTGATTATACTTCAAGGAAATTTAGTACCAAATAACCAATTATGATGATAAAAATGAATAATCAATATGGTTTGAAGTGAAATAACTTTAAAACAACATTACACATCATGTAAGTCATTTACATGCTGTGTAACTGGAGATAATTTTAGACCAAGAAGAAAGTCGGGAATGGTTCATGGCCCCTCACATTACACAAAATGTAATATAACTAAACGATGTGTAACTCTTGGATATAGACTAATAATTAAATTTTGATGGGAATTAAAGGTGGAAGACTAATTTTTTCGCCCCAAGACCCACTGGGACATCATTTGAATCTATTTATGATTCAATTAATGGAACCTAATCATTAGTAAGAAATATAAATACAAACCTATGCTATGGGAGAAATTAATCGGTTCCAAAGGATCTTCCACTTCACTGTGTTATAGGAATACTGTGAATTTAGGATTTACTTCATTTATTTTAATTTTATATTCCCTTGTAACACCATCATTTAATTCAATATTTCTTTTTTCTTCCATATCTCTATCTCATCCAACCCTAATCTCACTCTCTCTCTCTCTCATCCATCTTTCCATCATGATCTATTTTCTCTTTTCAATGGAAAGTGACTAACTTGAGGATTTCTCTCGGGGGAGGTCTCATTAATTCATTATTATTGTGATTCAATCAAAAATATTTTAATTTAATTATTGGTGGATGCGATAGAATTGAATGGGTTTAGTGGTATACCAATACAACTTGGATCTCAAATTAATTTCAATTTTCAATCAATGGTAAGGATATTTTATCATTGAATCTGTTACCTAGGCATCCTAAAAAATAATGTAATTATTGGTAATAATAGTCCATGTATGAAAAGTAATGGATTTTCAAATTAAATTAAATAATTAATGAACCAATGTACACAACACAAGGAACAAGACCTTTCTTCCTAATCTCCACTCAATCTGATTCTACATTTAGGATTCAATTTTGTGTATAATTAATTTTAATTCCATTTTTTTCAAAACCCAAAACCCTATAATTATATTGTTTTAAAAAAAAAATCAAAAAAATAATTAGAATAGGTGAATTAGAATTCATGTTTGAACTAACTAAAATTATCCTTAAGTGAAATGAACCTGGTCAACCTCTATGCTATATTAGGAAAACTTTACTTTTTCCATGCCCTATGATAGGCATGCATTAGGCGTCAATATCCTACTTAAGAGTTTATTCAAGATTCACTTGTTGGTATACCCCATGGACTTGGGTATGATCCCCATTTGTTTATCATTATCTTCATACATCTACTATGTACTTATTATAGTTATATCTGATGTGAAATGTAACACCTCGACCCCAGTAACCCAGAGTCGGTGCATTATTACATAACATTGGCATGATCACAAAAGATAATGTCTCGAAAGACCGATTAGTTTACTAGCTTTGGAAACACTAGATACATTCATAAATCTTACATTACATGATAAAGTGAACAACTAAAACAAAATAGTCTCCATAGTCTACACTCATATCCCCTCAGACTATCCCTGCAGGTCAGTCATAAAATACCTATTCACATCCTGGAAAAAATAAAACATAGTAATGGGTGAGCTCATATGCTCAGTAAGGATAAAAATATAGCAGAAACATTTAGAAATAAGCCTAAACATTTAAGGCAATGTATAACTAAAAAAACATTTAAACGTGAACATTAGTATAATATGGAAAAAATAAAATGAAATAATTCCATTTACTTATTCACATGGATATTCTACTAGTCGAATAATCACATTCAATATCAATAACCATTTTCATAATGATGGAATGCATAATTCCAGACTATCATAACCACATATTCAAGGCCATGTGTCGAGAATACAAATAAGATTTTTCAAGGCCTTGTCCCAATACACTAGTTTTTCTCATGAGACCTACTGATGCATCGAGGAGCTATAGCGGGATCCACCTGTCACTTACTAAGTCCAATGCATTCCTCGTATGAGCAGGTTTAAACATAACATAAACATTTGTATTAAAACTAGCATATGAAATGTCAATACTTTATCCATAAACCATGAATGTTATAAAAATAACACATCCACAGTCAAACATACCACAAAATATTCAATACTATATGGAAGTTTTGTATCATAATAAATCAACTTCAAATAATCTTAAAATCCATCGAAGGATGTTGGCATAGATGAAATCAAAACTATTTGAGAGAAATATATAATTATTTGAAATCATTTAAAAGTCACATAATTATAAAATAAAACATTTACTTTGAAAAAATATTCTTATAAGCCTGTAATAGAAGCTTTAACGATTTTATAATGGCGGAAAATAACTGCACCCGCCGTATAAGTTAAAAAAATATATTCTTAACTTAATTCTATCGAAAAGGTTTAAAAGGACCTTGTTTGGAAAACAAAGAAAAGTTTCATTTATAAACATCTTATAAAAATTCAAAAAAGGGTACAAATAAATTTAACCCATATTCAATAAAATAGTAAGAATGTTTTGAAATACATTTTTTAGAAACATGGATGTGGATGATAAAGATGTCATAGTAGATATTATAAACAAACTCGGATAATGAAGAGATTGTGAAATTAACCCTTACCTTGTACTTTTCCTTGGTCTAGGGTAGGTTAAAATTCTGTATAATTGTGAAATAATGGTTATTAAAATATAAAATAATCATATACATTAATATGATACCATATATCATCTTTTAACATTGCTTTGTTAATAATATCTTAGTATTATCATTGCTTTGGGTGTTAAAAGATTCGTTTTCCATTATATTATTTTTTTATGTGAGTCATAATTGTTATGTATGGGATTCATCTTATTTATATACAGAATTGTATGAAGTCTCTAAACATTATTTTTAATCATCTAATGAAAATTAGTTTTGAATGGATATGATGGGGAATGAATCTCATCGTGTTCGTGGAGACGGTAATCTGCACGTACGTATTAGAAGAAATATCATTCTTTAGATATTAAAATAATATATAATTGGATGTTATATCATTATATAGAATCATTATCATCTTATATTTATTATTTACATCAATTACACAAAATTATTACACCCATCCAAATAATAATGTATTGAATAACAATTACACCACGACGTGGAGACGGTAATCCATACGTACGCACGTATGGTGACATGTCATTCACAGGATGGATATAATAATAAATTTCGTTGTACCATATTTATAATAACATCACAGTATATATAAGATACTAGATTTATTATTTTATAATGGAAACAACAAAGAAAAAGTAAGTTGAAGAAGAAAGGAACTTGAAAGAGGTGATCAAATATTTACCTCTTCTTCGGGTTCTTCCATTTTATTTGATCAAAAGGGATCCTTAGTTTGGCTTTATGAATAAACTAAGGCCTCTATGATGAAGGTAGGATAGTTAATAGGGTATTTGGGCAGGGTTTGGCTGAGCCAAATGGCTTTGAAGGTGTGGATTAGAGGGAAGGGGGAGTGCCCTTTTATAAGAGGGGTGAGGCTCATCTTAGGAAATGCTAGAAATATTATTTTATAATAAAATAAGTTTCGATTTATAATGGATCCAAAATGGATTATTTAAAGGATAAGGTGTGTATTGGTCGAAAACCACTCATCCAATAGGTTTTAGACAGGTTTGGGTCACTATATTAACTTTTTCTTTTAGATTTAATTCTTAGTTAAATAATCTTCCTTTTACCATGTCTCTTTTTATTTTAATATTATATGGTTAATAAACTTTCTATATACTTACAATAGAACCCCAAGATATTAATTAATGATGAAACTATCATTATATAAGTCCTTTGGCCGAAACATATATTTTTAGGAATATAATATCAATTAATAATATAATATTTGTTTTAAAAACTCTTTTATGTCAATTTTGACACTATTTGGTATTTTGATTTTGATAAATTTATAACAACATTATTACATTGAAAAAATTAATCTAACCAACCCTAATATTTCATATTAACCTATAAAATTAGTTTAATTCATAAAAGTCTCAAATTACATTTATTTGGATATTTATAATATCAATTATTTTAATATTTCATTAATTAGGTAATTACTCCATCATCATTGTGTCATAAATAAATTAAATTATATAATGTCTTAAAAATATAAATAAAATACCATTATGAAGGAAATATTTTTATCTTTCAAAGTAATATTTATAGTTTAATTTATCTTATATTTAACTCAATATTAATAATGTTTTAGTTATTAAACTTTGATTTTAACTCTTTTAACTCTTCTTTGAATTAAATAATAATAAATGTCCTAATCTAATCCAAGTGGACCAAAGAGGTTCATATTTTATTCCTAAGGTTGTTTTTGGTCGAAATAAACTTATCCAATAGAATTAGGATATGTGTTAGAGAAATAATAATATCATTTTTACCCTTAACTACCCTATTTACTTTTAACCGTGATAAATAAAAGTAAAAAGCTACTATTCACCAAAAAATTATTTGCATCTTATTGACCCAAATTTTACTTTCTGATATCTACCGTGTCTCTCATATTTTTTTATTTTCCACTCATAGAAGTGGTAAAATTATATTTTATATGAATTTGCAAATTCTCCTAGGAGGTGGGTAAAAGATGGTGAAAAGTTCAATAAAATTTTATATATATAAAATTATTATTAACTGAATCCAATAAATTACATTGAACTTATATAGGTATTATGTATCTATTTTGAAATAAAATAAATTTAAATAAAATAAATTATTATTTAAATAAAAATTTGGATTTAAACTATAACTCAGTGTTTTTTATTTTTCATCAAAATTTCAAATTTTCCAGAAAAATACCAAAAATTAACTCCAAGCTAATATAGATATTATGGATCCAAAAATGAAGTCCATTTTGAAATATAAATTTTATAAAATTTTAAAAAGTGGGTATTACAATTCATAATGGCTACTTTGATTGGTCATAGTGTGTTAGAATCCCGAAGTTGCATACAATGAAAGCTATTGCATTATTCAAAGGGAAAAGTACCGTGG
Source organism: Viscum album (assembly GCA_963277665.1). Classification (NCBI taxonomy): domain Eukaryota; kingdom Viridiplantae; phylum Streptophyta; class Magnoliopsida; order Santalales; family Viscaceae; genus Viscum; species Viscum album. The sequence continues at coordinate 377,821,355 of OY728119.1, forward strand.
AAGCTTGTGGTGTTACATTCTCCCCTCCTTCAAATAATTTCATCCCCGACATTTCTAGAATAATACTGCATGAAAAGACTCGGGTGGTTCTTCATCACAAGTTCCTCGGGTTCCCACGTTGCCCCTTCCATCTTATGGTTTCTCCATAAAACATTTACAAGACAAGTCCTCCGGTTTCTCAGCACTTGTTCTATTGTATACATGATCTTGACATGCTCTTCGCAATAAAACAGATCAATTTCCAGTTCTAATTTTTCATTGGTGAGTACTTTCATTGGGTAGACATGTATTTTCTCAATAGTGATACGTGGAACACATCATGAACTTTGGAGAGACTAGGCGGCATTGCCAAACGGTAAGCTACAACCCCAATTTGTTCTAGAATTTCAAAAGGTCCGATGTACCTGGGACTCAATTTTCCCTTCTTACTAAAACTTATAACACCCTTCCATGGAGATACCGTTAAGAAAAAATGATCTCCTACCTGAAATTCCAAATCCTTCTTTCGGTTATCGGCATAGCTCTTTTGCCTACTTTGAGCTGCTTTGATGTGGGTTTGAATTAACTTCACCTTTTCCATCGTTTCCTCAACAAGTTCTGGGCCTACAAGTTTTCTTTTACAAACATCATCCCAACAAGTTGGTGTGCGAAATATCTTTCCATATAATTCTTCATATGGTGCCATCTAGATACTTGATGGAAGATATTGCTATAGGAAAATTCTACCAAAGGTAAATATTGATGCCACGTACCTTGAAAGTCATGTGAGCATGATCTCAACATGTATTTTAGGTTTGAATAGTCCGTTCTGATTGTCCATCAGTTTGGGGGTGGTAATCAATGCTCAAACAAAGCTCAGTATCCAGGGCTTTCTAAAGACTTTTCCAGAATCTTGATGTAAAATGTGGATCATGATCAGAAAGAATCGATAGGGGTACTCCATGAAGTCTCAAAACCTTATTAATATATAGTCTTGCTAGACGTTCAAGTGTTAAATCTTCCCTTATTGCAAGAAAAATGTGTTTCTAGGTAAGATGATCAACAATGAACCATATTGCACTGTTCCTTCTAGGAGTCTTTGGTAGTCCCATTACAATTTCCATTGTAATATTATCCCACTTACACTCTAGTATAGGAAAATGTTTCTTGACTTCTCCATGCTGTTTCCTTCCATCTTTCACTTGTTGACTAACCATACATCTTGACACAAAATCAGGAATCTCCCTATTCATGTTGTCCCACCAAAAACTTTCCTTCAAATATCTATACATTTTGGTTCTCCCAAAGTGTATAGAGAAATTTGAACTATGAGCATTGTCCAACAATTCCCTTTTTAAATCAGGTATATCGAGAACACAAAGTCTCTTCCCAAATTTCAAAATTCCATCTTTATACACAAAGTCACTCAATCTCCCATCATTCACATCTTTAATCTTCTTTTGAAAATCTTCATCATCGGTCTAAGAACTCTTTATCCTTTCTAATAAAGATTTTTTGGCAACCATTTGAAAAATCATTGATGTTTCACCTTCCATGGTTATTCCCATATCCATCTTTACTAGATCCATGTATATATGATCCTTTATAACTCTCATATTTTTCAAAACACCATGATCCTTTATACTCAAAGCATCTACCACCATATTTGCCTTCCCCAGGTGGTATTTTATCATGAAATCATAATCCTTGAGTAGTTCAAGCCGTCTCCTTTTCCTCATGTTGAGTTCTTTCAGTGAGAAAATATACTTCAAACTCTTTTGATCAGTATAAATCTCACATTTTTCACCATAGAGATAGTGTCTCCAAATCATCAAAGAAAATATTACAACTACTAACTCAAGATCATGAGTAGGATAGTATTTCTCATGAATTTTCAGCTGTCGTGATGCATAGGAAATAACCCTATCATTCTGCATAAGGACAAAACCAAGTCATTTCTTCGATGCATCACTATAAATAACAAACCCATCGTTCCATGATGTTAGTGTCAATATAGGAGCATTGACTAATATTATCTTTAGTTACTAAAAAAATTCTTCACACTCTTTTGTCCAAAATTTTTTTACCCATTTTCATGTGAGCTTTGTTAATGGGTTATCCCACCGGGAAAAAATCTAGACGAAACGTCGATAATAACCTGCTAATACCATAAAACTGTGTACCTCAGTTATACTTGTCAGTTCTGGCCATTCTTGGATTTCCTTGGTCTTTGAAGTATAAACAAAAATTCCATCCTTAGAGACAATATTGCCAAGAAAATAAATCTCCTGAATCCAGAATTCACACTTGCTAAACTTCTCAAATAATTCATATCTTCAAAGAGTCTTCAGAAAAATGCACAATTGATTTTCATAATCTTCGTAGATTTTGGATTATACCAAGATATAATCAATAAATACCACTAAAAAGTCATCATGATATTCCTTGGAAACTCTATTCATTAGATCCATTAAAATAGTGGGTCCATTAGTCAAACCGAAATGCATTACTGTAAACTCGTAATGCCCGTGGCTGGTTTGAAATGCTGTCTTTGGAATGTCTTTCTTCTTCACACACAACTGATGGTATCCAGATTGAAGGTAAATCCTTGAAAAGTATTAATCTATATGCAGTTGGTCAAATAAATAATCAATGCGAAGTAGGGGATACTTTTTCTTTATTGTTATAGCATTGATCTCCCTGTAGTCGATACATAACCTCATAAATCCATCTTTCTTCTTAAAAAAAAGGAAAGGGGCTCCCCATGGAGAAACACTAGGGAAAATAAATCTCATTTTACTCAATTCCTCTAGTTGTTTATTTAGTTCCACTATTTCCACAGTTGCCATTCTATAAGGGGTCTTTGATATAGGCCTTGAACCATGAATTAAGTCAATGGAAAACTCAACTTCTCTTTTTGGAGGTTGTCTAGGTAAATCTTCTGGAAACACATCAACATATTCTTTCACAATAGGTACATCCTCTATTTGAAAATTCCTTTCCCCACCCACATTTATTTCCTTATCTTCCTCCCCAATAATTGACTTTAGTTGAGCTACTGGGGGTGGATCTGGATAAGAATCAAGTGGTGATGATTCTTCTCTAAAGATAACGTGTTCTTTATCATCATCATCAAAAATTGTAATCTACTTATTCTTACAATAAATATTTACATTATGGTCCAAAAGCCAATCCATATCGAGGATTATATCAAATTCAATAATGGGTATGATGATGAGATCAGTAGATAAAGAACATTTATATGATCTAATGGGAACAGATTCACAAAACTTTGTTGTGATGATACTTCCCTTAGGAGTTTTAATTGAAAAATCTCTTGTCAAATAAAATTGGAAATATCTAATTTTCTTAGAAAATTGGGAAGATATGAAACAATGTGATGACCCAGAATCAAAACATTTTATAAACTTGAGGAAACCATTAAATTACCTACCACCACATCTTTCGGAGCTTCTACCTTAGTAGTAGTGATAACATAAGTTTTGACATGATCCATTTGCCTTTTCTGAGGAATGTTTCCATGATGCTTAGTAAATTCATTAGAAAAATTTCCCATATCCCTGTAGTTGTAGCATTGAAAATCAGTATCTTCTTTTTCCCCTTGTAATCACGAGCTTTGTGGCCTTCTTCACCACACTTCTAACATAATCCCATTCCCTTCAAGAAAGTTATGGGGTGTTTCTTCCCACATTTACTATAGGATGGATATTCAATTTTTCACTTATTCCCCTTATTTCAATTTACAGAGTGATCAGCATATCTCTTCTTCTCTTGCATTGCTTTAAAGTCGTAAGACTTTGAGAATTATTTTTCTGTCTTGATAGCACATGAGAAAATATCTTCATACGACGAGAATGATATTGAGACTAATTCTTGATAGATAAATGGTTTTACCCATCAATTAAATGTTCAATATTACTTCTTGGGTTACTTATATAATCCGCAGCATGCCTCGCTAACCCTGTAATGTTGGCCACATACTTTTCGACATTCGCATCCTCCTTTTCCCTCAGACTTATAAATTTTCTTTCCATATATGCTCGATGGTCATGAGGAAAGTATTTTTCTAAGAAAATCTATTTAAACTCCCTCCATTACATATTTGATACTTCACCATCTTCCTTTGTGTTTTGAATCAATGACCACCATTGATCAGCATCTACAGTGAGGCGGTAAACTACCATGACAACTTTTTCCCTTTTACTACTCCCTAAGACATGAAATATTTTCTCTAAGGAATTTATCCATTGCTTAGCTACTAATTGGTTTGTGCTCCCATTTAATGTTTGTGGTTGTTTCCTCATGAAGATATCTAACATTGATCCTACACGTTGTGGATCAGGTTTCTCCATACGGGTAAGGTTATTATTGATAACCCGAGTGAGTTGTCCCAGTATGGTGATAAGCTGATCCGCACCAGTTGTATCAATAACTTTACTATAATTATCTTGAGAAGGAGGGAAATCTCTACATGGAGTGTGTGCATTGATACTATTTCCATTACATCCACTAGGAACCATTTCTAAATAATTTCATAAACTATATTAGTTTATGTATCGAAATACATAATTCCAAACTTCTAAAACACTTAACATAAATTGAACAGTTTATGGATATAATCCATAATAATAAAAAATGTTTTCTTTGAGGAAGTATATAATCATAAAACCTTTATAATGTTTTTTAAATAAAATGATAATTATCCTAAGCATATCCCTTGGGAGTTTCGTAACCAAGAGTGCAGCAAGGCCCATTGTCGTGCACCAGTTCCCATTCAAGTCTAGCTCAAAGCAGTGTTTTCAGGTTTTACCCCTAGGTACATCTGTGCCAGAGTCGCCTCTACCTACTCATATCTAGACATGGATGTATTTCTTGGAAAACTCCCAAAATATCTACAATACCAAAATTTTAGAAGTTATTCTATACTAATCCTCAAATTCTATCTTAGGGCTATGTGTTGTAATAAGAGTTTATCTAAATATATCTTCCAAGGTTTGTACTAAACATCCTATGATAACAATATTAACGCCCTGAACCCTGTTACCCAAAGTCGGTGCATTATTACATAACATTGGCATGATCACAAAAGATCAAGTCTCAAAAGATCGATTAGTTTAGAAGCGTTGGAAACACTAGATACATTCATAAATCTTACATTACATGATAAAGTGAAAAAAGAAAAAAAAACATAATCTCCATAGTAAACAGTCATATCCTCTTAGACTATCCCTACAGTTCGGTCATAAAATACCTCTTCACATCCTAGGAAAAATAAAACATAGAAAGGTGTGAGCTCAGATGCTCAGTAAGGATAACAATATAGCAGAAACTTTCATAAATATGCATAAACATTTAAGGAAATGTATAACTAAAACAAAAGCTTTTTAAACATGAACTTAAGCATAATATGGAAAAAAGGAAATGTAATAATTCCATTTAATTATTCACATAGACATTATAATAGTCGAATAATCGCATGCACTATCTATAACCACATTCATAATTATGGAATGGATAAATCCAGACTATCATAACCACATAGTCAAGGCCTTGTTCCAAGACTACAAATATGACTTTGTCAAGGCCTTGTGCCAAGACACTAGTTTGTCTCATGAGACCTACCGATTCATCGAGGAGCTATAGCGGGCTCCACCCATCACTTACTAAGTCCAATGCATTCCTCATATGAATAGGTTTAAATATAACATAAAAATTCGTATTAAAACTAGCATATAAAATATCAATACTTTATCCATAAACCATGAATGGTATAAAAATAACACATCCACATTCAAACATATCACAAAACCTTCAATATTATATGGATGTTTTGTATCATAATCAATCAACTTCAAATAAGCATAAAATCCATCAAAGGATGTTGACGTAGATGAAATCAAAACTATTTGAGAGAAATATCTCTTTTTTTAAATCATTTAAAAGTCACATAATTATTAAAACAAAACATTTACTTTGAAAATATTCTTATAAGCCTGTAAGGGAATCTTCGACGATTTAATAAGGGTGGAAAATAGCCACACCTACCATATAAGTTAAAAAATACATTCTTACCTTAATTTTGTCAAAAAGGTTAAAAATGACCTTGTTCGGAAAATGATAGAAAGATTACTTTATAAACATATTATAAAAAGTCAATCAAGGGTATAAATTACTTTAACCCAAAGTCTATAAAATAATAAGAATGTTTTGAAATACATTTTTAAAAACATGGATGTGGATGATAAAGAGGTTCCAGTAAATAATATAAACAACCTCGGATGATGAAGATATTGTGAAATTAACCCTTACATTGTACTTTTCCTTCGTCAAGGGTAGGTTAACCTCCTTTATAATGGTGAAATAATTTTTATTAAATTATAAAATAGTCATATACATTAATATGATATCATATATGATCTTTTAACATTGTTTTGTTAATAATATTTTAGTATTATCATTTTTTGGGTGTTAACTGATTCATTTTGTATTATATTCTTTGTTATGTAAGTAATATTTGTTATGGATGGGATGTATATTATTCATATCCAGAATGATATCAAGTCTTTAAACATTATTTTTAATCATCAAATGAAAATTAGTCTTGAATGGATACGATGGGGAATGAATATCATCACGTTCATGGAGACGATAATCCGTACGTACACACGAGTAAAAATATCATTCTTTTGATATTAAAATAATATATAATTGGATGGTATATCATATATAAAGAATAATTATCATGTTATATTTATTATTTACATCAATTACACATAATTATTATACCCATCCAAATAATAATGTATTTAATAACAATTACACCACGACATGGAGACGGTAAGCCGTACGTACGCACGTATGGTGACATGTCATTCAAAGGATGGATAGAATAATGAATTTGGGTTTTCTATATTTATAATAACATCACAGTATATAGAATATACTGGATTTGTTATTTTATAATGGAAACAAAAAAGAAAAAGGAAGTGGAAGAATAAAGGAACTTGAAAGAGGTGATGAAATATTTACCGCTTCTTCGGGTTCTTCCTTTTGATTTGATAAGAAGGGATCCTTAGGTTGGATTTCTGACTAAAGTAAGGCCACTAAGATGAAGGTATGATATTTTAAATGATATTTGGGAAGGGGTTGGCCGATCCAACTTTCTTTGAAGGTGTGAATAAGAGATAAGGGGGAGTGCCCTTTTATAAGAGAGGCGAGGGGCACCTTAGGAAAAGCTAGAAATATTATTTTATAATAAAATAAATTTATGTTTATAATGGCTCCAAAATAGATTATTTAAAGGCTAAGGTGGGGATGGGTAGAAAAACACTCAACCAATATGTTTTAGATAGGTTTGGGTTTCTATATTAACTTTATCTTTTTGATTTAACTCTTAGTTAAATAGTTTGACATTTCCCATGTCTCTTTGTATTTTTATATTATATGGCTAATAAACTAACTATATACTTCCAAAATAACCCCAAGTGGTTCATTAATGATGAACCTATCATTATATAAGTCCTTTGGCCGAACCTTAGATTTTTAGGAATATAATATCAATTAATAATATATTATTTGTTCTAAAAACTCTTTTATGTCAATTTTGACACTATTTGGTATTTTGTTTTTTTCTAAATTCATAACAGCATTATTACTTCAAAAACAATTCATCTAACCATCCCTAATATGTCATATTAATGTATAAAATTAATTTAATTCATAAAAAGTCTCAAATTACATTTATTTGGATATTTATAATATCAATTATTTTGATATTTCATTAATTAGGTAATTACTGCATCATCATTGTGTCATAAATAAATTAAATTATGTAAAGTATAAAAAATTTAATAAAATACAATTATGTATTAAATAATTTTATATTTCTAATGAATATTTATAGTTGAATTTATCTTATGTGTAACCCTATATTAATAATGTTATAGTTATTAAACCTTGATTTTAACTCTTTTAACTCTTATTTGAATTAAATAATAATAAATGTATTAATCTAATCTAAGTTGACCAAAGTGTTTCATATGTTATTCCTAAGGTTGTTTTTGGTCGAATTGTACTTATCCAATAGAATTAAGACATGTGTTAGGGTAATAATAATATCATTTTTACCCTTAATTACCCTATTTACTTATAACCGTGGTAAATAAAAGTAAGAAGTTACTATTCACCAAAAATTATTTTCATCTTATTGAATCAGATTTTACTTACTGATATCAACTGTGTCTCCCAGATTTTTTAAATTCCACTCACAGAAGCAGTAAAATTATGTTTTATGTGAATTTGCAAATTCTCCTAGGAGGTGGGTAAAAGACGGTGAAAAGTTCAATAACATTTTATATATCTAAAATTATTATAAACTGACTCCAGTGAATTAAATCGAACTTATATAGGTATTATGTATCTATTTTTACCTAAAATAAATTTAAATAAAATAAATAATTATTTAAATAAAAATTTGGTTTTAAACTATAACTCAGTATTTTCACTATTCATCAAAATTTGAAAGTTTCCAGAAAAATAAATAAAAATTCACCCTAAGTTAATTTTGATATTCCGAATCCAAAAATGAAGTCCATTTTGAAGGATAAAATTTATAAAATTTCAAAAAGTTGGTCTTACTATTCATTATAGCTACTTTGATTGGTCGCGGTGTGTTAAAATCTCGAAGTTGCATACAATGCAAGCTATTACATTATTAAAAGGTAAACGTACCATTTAAGCATGGGGTGTTACAAGAAATGAATCTTGGGCGGATACCTTCAATGATATGTGATTCGTGGAGTGGGTTCTTTTAGATGAGATCTTTGCCGAACCTTCAAGCAAGAATCCTATGTTGGCATTACAGTTTCCACTTTATACTATGTGTCTTTTTTTAGTATACTTGGATATTAATTATATATGTCTTATATATATATACCTATGTTGAGAGGACTATTATTATTGATGTTATATGCTTTGTGATTTCAGTGTGTCTTATCGGGTATTTTTTTACTCACCCCTACATGGGATTTTCCCGAAGGTGTCATGTCATATGATGATTATGGACCTTTCTACAGAGTCCTAGGGGGAAAAGGACTAGGAGGATATTAGTGATATAGATAGATCGAGGTGTTTTATTATATATATATTCATAGTAATCCCTTTCTATACTTTCAGGTTGGACTTGTTTTTTGTTTCATTGTGGTGGGCTTGTATTTGGCTCTTTTTATTTCCAGTACTTGTTGTCATACTCTGATGGAGGGATTTATACGTATAAATCCATGATTTATAAATTATTTTATATTTCAACATTATATGGTCTTGTAGATGTGTCTGTGTGTACAAATAATGTCACGAACCAGCCCGGCTCGACCCTAAACTGGTCACCCGAGCCGGTCCGCGGCAAGTCCCGAGGGGCGTTCCTGATCCCCCCGGGATGGCAACAAGTGTCGGGCATCAAAATTAAGCAGGTGAGAACGATTTCAGCCCAAAAAAAAGTAAATAGAACAGAACAAGAAAAACACTAACAACGGAAAAGAAATAAAAAAGCCACACGACCACGTACCTCCATGTGACCTCTCAGGTCACCACCCAACCAGAGAGCAACCTCGCTCCAACACTGAGCAACTCAAAACAGAAGACCTGAGCAAGGGAAGACCTGCAACTGAAATGATAATATAGGCGTGAGCATTAAAAATGCCCAGTAGGTAAGCCAATGTAAACCACTGAATCCAAATGTTTCCTTTCCCAAGCAATCCGTTGACACAGGTTTGAAAAATACAATTATAAAAAATAGATTTTTCCACATTTAAAAATAAACAACATGTTTTCCCCCATTTGAAAACCCAACGCACACTATAAATCACTTTCAAAACCATTTCCTGCTTTTATAAACAAAACCAAATACAAACAATACCACGACTGTGCTAGAAAGGAACAGGTAAACAATACAGGCTGAAAACAGACCAGTGAAACAGAAAGCAACCAAGTAATGCAAGATGAAAGTAGTGCAAAAGGACATAAGTAACGCTATAAGCTGTAAAGAATAACTGAAAGTAAACAATCAAGGAGAACAAGTAACCATGGGTGATCCTAAACATCCCTAGAAAACCCCTGGACGTACTCGGGTTCAGACTACCTGCCGGCGTGGTACTCCATAGTCAATAACCAACTGGCCGCCCTAATAGCCAACCAGTAGCACATCCCTCCTGGCCTGTCTACAACTCCAGGGGGTACTAACCCGTCTAATCAGGGTTAGCAAGCAACCTTCACTCGATAATCTATAAGACGCCCCGGAACCCATGGTGGTTTTAGTAACACTGTGTAAGTGGGAGGCCCACGCACGCGTGACTCATCTCACCGCACTTGCCAACCCCTTACACGGACACCGCTACACGACAAACCTCGAAGGGAAGTACCCCTATAGAGATGCCCTCACAAATACGCATATATATATATGTGTGTATAATCACATCCCAATTAATAAAGTGCCAACCGGGCCTTCACGTCATTTGATTATCAAAACTATTTTATAAAATACCTGGAGTTTCCAAGTGAGCACATGGTTTTACAAAAAAAACAAACAGCTTCACACGAATATTTCACAGTATCATTTTAAATAACTCTAAACACTGTTTTTGTATTAAGTAAAGGGCCAAACGGGCATATCTTCGTAGATTTCTTTTTAGACAAGTTCGATGTGTCTCAAAAAGAGGCGAAAAACATTTTGAAACCAAGAACCATTTAGAAAAGTCGAGATTTCGAGAAAATAAAAATAAATAAAAATAAATGGTGACAATTTCAAACACCATCTTCATTTGAGGGAACATCCATGTGTGCACCTGGTGCACCCATGGATGTGTCAACATCCAATGGTGCATCGAACCTGCAAAGAGACATGAAATCATTTCCAAATAAACCCTAAATTCCATAAAACCAACCAACACGGGATAATAAGATCTAAGAGTGATTTTTACAAAAAGAACACCACTTAAAACAACCAATGATCACATTAGAAAATATAGGCATTTAGTTCCAACCAAGCTGGCAAAGCATAAACAGGTGCATAAACAGAGGAGCATCCTAATGTTTATTTTTAATCAAATCTTTCAGCACGAAAACACTACCGCAGGTCACTATATAAACAATAAAAAGTGCATAACAATATCTAGTGCACAACTACCTTGGCATAAAATATATTTGCTTCAAACTTAACTTTCGAATAAAAACTATAGATTTTTAAAACACCAAAATAAGCCGTGCAAGGATATCATAACCACGCGAATCATGGAATAAAATTTATTTAAAACAATTCAAGCATCAGCAGAGTACCTCGGAAAGGAACCAGTTGAATTCGCCTACCTCAAACATGGAGTGGACGCGACGGAACTCAACAGAAAGTAGAACGAATCCCTGCGGACTAACTGCGTACGCTGAACAGTGAAAAGGTACATGTTACTCAACCCGCGACAGAAAAAGGATTAATCCAAAATAAATAAAAACACCGATATTGAATAAAGAGAAAGGTAAGTAAACAATAAGCAATAATTACAATAATAAATAAATAATCAAAAAAACAAAATGATAAACAAATGAATAAGAAAATAGATAAATAACTAAAATAATACATAATTGAATGAATAAATAAATAATTAAACAAATAATTAAATAGATAAATTAATAAATGAAAGAATGAATGAATAAGTAAATAATTAAATAACTTATTAATTTAACAAGTACCTAAATGAACAAATAATTAAATAAATAGATAATTTATTAATCAATTAATTAATAAACAAATAAGTAAATAACTAAATAACTGATTAATTAACAAATACTTAAATGAATAAATAAATAAATAGATAATTAATTAATTAATCAATTAATAAATAATAATAATAAGATGTTAATAATTAAAATGATAATAAATATAATAATAATAATAATAATAATATAGTATTAATAATAATAACATAATAATAATTTTAATAATGATATAATAATATTAATGATAATATTAACATAATAATAGCAATAATAATAATAGTATAATAATAATAATGGTAACATAATAATAATAATAATAAATAATAATAATACAAAAATAATAATAACATAATAATAATAAAATAATTATAAGATTATTAACATGATAAAAATATTAAAACATTATATATATAAAAGTGTAAATGAATGAGATTCACATAAAGAAAAAAAATAAAATAAAACAAAATAAAAATAAACTCACAAAGGAGCGGGAGGGGGTGAGCCAGAGGGAGCCGCAGTAGGGTCCGGGCTGGCCGGTGCAGGAAAGAACAGGGAGGGCGGCGCGGGTAAGCCGGGACGGCGGCGCGGGGTCGACGCAAGGCGGAGGAGCAGGGTGGAGCGCGCAGATGCTGGATGGGGGTGCAGCTCGGGACGACGACTGGGGGAAGGGGAGGCCGGCGCAGGGGAGCCGGGACAGCGGGTAGGGAGAGGGAGAGCAAGAACAGGGATGCCGGGACAGCGACGGTGGCAACGCGCAGGGGAGACGGGATGCCGGAGGCCGTCGCGTAGGGGAGCTGGGAGCCGACTGCGGAAGCGGGGAGGTGAGGCCGAGGTGGTCGGAAGGATCGGCAGTCAGGGACTGGGCACCAGGGTGGAGGTCGAACGCCGGCGAGACGGCGGGTGCGGGGCGGTGAGCCGGTGCTGCGGGGGTGAGGCCGGTGGGATGCGCCGGAGATGGAGGCCGGCGGAGGAGCTGCAGAGCGGGAGGCCGCCGACGCTGGAGGTAGGAGGCAGGGCCGGGACGGGGGTGAAGCGGGACGCTGGGGCGGAAGCCAGGGAGGTGGCTGTGTGCGGGGCGCGGCGGAAGCCGGAGGGGAGGCTGCGGATCGGCGAGGTGCAGGGGAAAGAAGGAGAAGAAAGGGAAGAGAGAGAGAGAGGAAATAGGGTGGCGGCTACGGGAGGAGTAGAGTGGATTAGGGTTTGATTAGGCTCATATATATATCTATATATGATAAAAATAATAATAATGATAATTGTAAGAATAATAATAATAATAACACTATAATAATAATAATAAAACTTATAATATTAATAATAATAAAACTTATATAACAATAATAAAACTTATAATAATAATAAATAACAAATTAGTTAATTCAAATAATAATTATTTTGATCAAATATTTAAAATAATAATTATAAAATAATTTAAAGATGTTACATATATATATATATATATATATTTATACATATATAGGTCTATATATATATATATATATACAAACATTATTATACATATATATATAAAACATACATAAACATCTATAAAATAAAATTAACTATGATATTAATAACACAACTTAAATAGCGTTAATAATAAAATGTCAACATAAAAATTATAATATTTAAACCTGCCGGGTGAACACACGGTCACCCGGGATGAACGCACGGTCACCGCTAACGATGCAGTGACTGCGCACCAGCGCGAAACCGCCAACGCAAATAATCTCTGAAAAATTTAAATCGGGTCCAAGAAAAGAGAATAATTACGGACATCCGTGGTCGGGGTGTGACAATTCTCCCCACCACAGACACTTTCTGCCCCCAGAAAGTCACCAGGCCAAAAGTCGATCAAGATTTAAGTCCATGCCCCAACGGAACTAAAGGAGACAGAGAGAACTGAGAGTCTCGGGGATGACCTTACTCTGCACCGGTCACACCCGACCGATTCAAGAGAAAACTGAGGTCCGAGGTTGAGGGGAGAACACGAAGGGGTTCTCCCCACCACAAGATCTCAACTTGTACAGGAAAGTTGACCATCTAAATAGAAAACCCTAGGAAAGGGGGGTCGACGCGGGAACTCCCAACACATTCAAACCAACTCTTATAGCACGATTAAAACAACACATCCGTCAAGACATTAAATCCTCGACCAGAGTCAACAACCTTCAACACCAGGGAAAAACCATAGAAAAACATTTAACCATTATCAAATTGAAGACATGATTCGCCGAAGTCCACGAAACATAACCACATCTTAAACATAACTAAAACGAGGTCAACCCACACGAGAGTCAAACACACTTTTAAGAAGGACACACGATTTAGAATATCACCCCCACACGACAAGTCTGCTTAGATTATCACAGAACAAATCCCTTGTCACTTTTTAGAAAACAACACATTTACAACGCTGTTGAAACTTTTGTAGCAGGAAAACAAGTACTAAAAGATCTTGATTGTTCCACTGCTAACACGGAACACAAAACCTGGACCAAGTCTTCGCACCCCTTGGAACTCCTGACTGTGCGCGAGCTTCACCCCGAGACTTGTGGCTGGGGCTCTGATGGCTGAAGCATCTTCTGCCTCACAGTCAGGTACTGACATTCTCCCATCACAGCGTCCTCTTCAAGCGACGCTTCCTGCAAAACTTCTCCAGATGACCCAGGCAACCGCATCGATGACACGTCTTCGGAGGGTTGCGACAAGACGGCTTTAAATGTCCGAAACGACCACACTGATAGCATACCATCGAACGATCTGACGAACTGGAAGCTGAGACCAAAGGGGATAACTCATTAGGAACAGGTATCTCTGGCGCCTTTTCCTCACCAGAGGGGGAACTCTTACGAACAATAGGGGACGCTGAGGTATTAACCAATTGTGTTCCGGAAACCAACTCAGCCAAAAATGCTTCATCTATCAGCTTCTCGAAACAAAGGTTTTTAGAAGGTAGGACTCGCTCCTTGATCTCTGGACGAAGACCCCCAGTGAAAAGAGAGGCCTTCATGAGCTCATGCGACGCTACCTCTGGAGAAAAGGAAATTAGTTCCTTGAAATGGTCAACATATGCCTTCACCGTCCGTTGACCTTGTCGAATATGCACAAGCTCTCTCTTTTTCTCCAGCTTCACTTCCTCAGGTACAAACCATTGGATGAAAACAGTTTTAAAGACATCCCACGTCATTTCACCTTGCGTTGACGGTGGGGTAACCATCTTCCACTGGTCCAGAGTTGGACCCTCAAAAAACTCCATAATTGCACGAACCTTAACATTATCGGGAGTTCCCAACATTCTAAAGACACGTTCCACTTCCTCGAGCCATTTTACTGCCTCTAACGGACCATGATCACCATGGAGAATAGGCAAAGTCTGAGGAGGACCAAAAACTGGGCACGACATATCCGAATCCTTGGGGACCTTTCTGGGAGGCATTTCCTGAGCGATATATAAAACACAAAGCCAAAACCAACATCAAATCAAAGCAACATCAATAAAAGCGCCTTCATCAAAAACAGTCAGCACAAGTACCAAACAAATACAACACAACCCAAAACAAAATCTCCTCTTTAAAATTCCCTTTTCATTTTTGATTTCAAAAACACCCTTTCTCAAGATCACTTTCCAAAAACCAATCCACTTTCAAACCAAAACTTTCCGAAACCATTTCCCCTTTAAGACCAATTTAGAAAACAAAGTCAAGCGTTAAATTTCTAGTACACACCCAGGTACTCCCATGACCCGTTGCACATGTCTTCATCCACTGTCCATTAATACTCGCACCAACACGCATTTTGAATGCATCCTCACACATGTGCAAACGTTCATGAAGAGGAACCGAGGTTTCACCCCAAATCATTCTTAACCAATTCCAAGAAAACAACAGATTTTCAAATCAAGAGATTCCAGTTTCAGAACCCATTTTATACATTTAAATTCCTTTAAAAGAAACCAGTCCAATTTTCAAAAACCCCCTTTCATTTCAAACAACGTACTCACACAAACCAAAACAAGATCAGCAACCAAATTTGCATCAACCACTGAAATGAGGGACTAGTAGTCACACTCAACCTGGCGACATGGTAGTGGGCCATGTCCCAAGTCAGCGTCGACCACTAGGAGGAATTCAAACCACGTACTCGGACTCCACATGGGTCACTACTCCATGTGAAATTACGATGTAACGTCGGCTTGCCTCCATTATCATCTCTCAATCCAAGACAAACCAGGAAAGACAAGGACACAATTCCCGAACTACCCCTGGTAACTCGAAGATCAGTGCGAGCAAGAGTTCGCGACGCTCTTCCCGCACTTACCCCTCGAGTTCCGACAGTCCTAATCTCCTTCTACCGGACAACCCAAATAACAAGAACCTGCCTTTGATACCATTTTGTCACGAACCAGCCCGGCTCGACCCTGAACTGGTCACCCGAGCCAGTCCGCGGCAAGTCCCGAGGGGTGTTCCCGATCCCCCTGGGATGGCAACAAGTGTCGGGCATCAAAATTAAGCAGGTGAGAACGATTTCAGCCCAAACAAAAGTAAATAGAACAGAACAAGGAAAACACTAACAACGGAAAAGAAATAAAAAGGCCACACGACCACGTACCTCCATGTGACCTCTCAGGTCACCACCCAACCAGAGAGCAACCTCGCTCCAACACTGAGCAACTCAAAACAGAAGACCTGAGCAAGGGAAGACCTGCAACTGAAATGATAATATAGGCGTGAGCATTAAAAATGCCCAGTAGGTAAGCCAATGTAAACCACTGAATCCAAATGTTTCCTTTCCCAAGCAATTCGTTGACACAGGTTTGAAAAATACAATTATAAAAAATAGATTTTTCCACATTTAAAAATAAACAACATGTTTTTCCCCCATTTGAAAACCCAACGCACACTATAAATCACTTTCAAAACCATTTCCTGCTTTTATAAACAAAACCAAATACAAAAAATACCACGACTGTGCTAGAAAGGAACAGGTAAACAGTACAGGCTGAAAACAGACCAGTGAAACAGAAAGCAACCAAGTAATGCAAGATGAAAGTAGTGCAAAAGGACATAAGTAACGCTATAAGCTGTAAAGAATAACTGAAAGTAAACAATCAATGAGAACAAGTAACCATGGGTGATCCTAAACATCCTTAGAAAACCCCTGGACGTACTCGGGTTCAGACTACCTGCCGGCGTGGTACTCCATAGTCAATAACCAACTGGCCGCCCTAATAGCCAACCAGTGGCACATCCCTCCTGGCCTGTCTACAACTCCAGGGGGTACTAACCCGTCTAATCAGGGTTAGCAAGCAACCGTCACTCGATAATCTATAAGACGCCCAGGAACCCATGGTGGTTTTAGTAACACTGTGTAAGTGGGAGGCCCACGCACGCGTGACTCATCTCACCGCACTTGCCAACCCCTTACACGGACACCGCTACACGACAACCCTCGAAGGGAAGTCCCCCTGTAGAGATGCCCTCACAAATACGCATATATATATATATGTATAATCACATCACAATTAATAAAGTGCCAACCGGGCCTTCACGTCATTTGATTATCAAAACTATTTTATAAAATACCTGGAGTTGCCAAGCGAGCACTTGGTTTTACAAAAAAAACAAAAAGCTTCACACGAATATTTCACAGTATCATTTTAAATAACTCTAAACACTGTTTTTGTATTATGTAAAGGGCCAAACGGGCATATCTTCGTAGATTTCTTTTTAGACAAGTTCGATGTGTCTCAAAAAGAGGCGAAAACATTTTGAAACCAAGAACCATTTAGAAAAGTCGAGATTTCAAGAAAATAAAAATAAATAAAAATAAATGGTAACAATTTCAAACACCATCTTCATTTGAGGGCACATCCATGTGTGCACCTGGTGCACCCATGGATGTGTCAACATCCAATGGTGCATCGAACCTGCAAAGAGACACGAAATCATTTCCAAATAAACCCTAAATTCCATAAAACCAACCAACACGAGATAATAAGATCCAAGAGTGATTTTTACAAAAAGAACACCACTTAAAACAACCAATGATCACATTAGAAAATATAGGCATTTAGTTCCAACTAAGCTGGAAAAGCATAAACAGGTGCATAAACAGAGGAGCATCCTAAAGTTTATTTTTAATCAAATCTTTCAGCACGAAAACACTACCGCAGGTCACTATATAAACAATAAAAAGTGCAGAACAATATCTAGTGCACAACTACCTTGGCATAAAATATATTTGCTTCAAACTTAACTTTCGAATAAAAACTATAGATTTTTAAAACACCAAAATAAGTCGTGCAAGGATATCATAACCACGCGAATCATGGAATAAAATTTATTTAAAACAATTCAAGCATCAGCAGAGTACCTCGGAAAGGAACCAGTTGAATTCGCCTACCTCAAACATGGAGCGGACGCGACGGAACTCAGCAGAAAGTAGAACGAATCCCTGCGGACTAACTGCGTACGCTGAACAGTGAAACGGTACATGTTACTCAACCCGCGACAGAAAAAGGATTAATCCAAAATAAATAAAAACACCGATATTGAATGAAGAGAAAGGTAAGTAAACAATAAGAAATAATTACAATAATAAATAAATAATCAAAAGAACAAAATAATAAACAAATGAATAATCAAATAGATAAATAACTAAAATAATACATAATTGAATGAATAAATAAATAATTAAACAAATAATTAAATAGATAAATTAATAAATGAAAGAAAGAATGAATAAGTAAATAATTAAATAACTTATTAATTTAACAAGTACCTAAATGAACAAATAATTAAATAAATAGATAATTTATTAATCAATTAATTAATAAACAAATAAGTAAATAACTAAATAACTGATTAATTAACAAATACTTAAATGAATAAATCAATAAATAGATAATTAATTAATTAATAAATTAATAAATAATAATAATAATAATAATAATAATAAGATGTTAATAATTAAAATGATAATAAATATAATAATAATAATAATAATAATAATAATAATATAGTATTAATAATAATAACATAATAATAATTTTAATAATGATATAATAATATTAATGATAATATTAACATAATAATAACAATAATAATAATAGTATAATAATAATAATGGTAACATAATAATAATAATAATAAATAATAATAATATAATAATAATAATAACATAATAATAATAAAATAATTATAAGATTATTAACATGATAAAAATATTAAAACATTATATATATAAAAGTGTAAATGAATGAGATTCACATAAAGAAAAAGAATAAAATAAAACAAAATAAAAATAAACTCACAAAGGAGCGGGAGGGGGTGAGCCAGAGGGAGCCGCAGCAGGGTCCGGGCTGGCCGGTGTAGGAAAGAACAGGGAGGGCGGCGCGGGTAAGCCGGGACGGCGGCGCGGGGTCGGCGCAAGGCGGAGGAGCAGGGCGGAGCGCGCGGATGCTGGATGGGGGTGCGGCTCGGGACGACGGCTGGCGGAAGGGGAGGCCGGCGCAGGGGAGCCGGGACAGCGGGTAGGGAGAGGGAGAGCAGGAACAGGGATGCCAGGACGGCGACGGCGGCAACGCGCTGGGGAGACGGGATGCCGGAGGCCGTCGCGTAGGGGAGCTGGGAGCCGACTGCGGAAGCGGGGAGGTGAGGCCGAGGTGGTCGGCAGGATCGGCGGTCAGGGACTGGGCACCGGGGTGGAGGTCGGACGCCGGCGAGACGGCGGGTGCGGGGCGGTGAGCCGGTGCTGCGGGGGTGAGGTCGGTGGGATGCGCCGGAGATGGAGGCTGGCGGAGGAGCTGCAGAGCGGGAGGCCGGGGACGCTGGAGGTAGGAGGCAGGGCCGGGACGGGGGTGAAGCGGGACGCTGGGGCGGAAGCCAGGGAGGCGGCTGTGTGCGGGGCGCGGCGGAAGCCAGAGGGGAGGCTGTGGATCGGCGAGGTGCAGGGGAAAGAAGGAGAAGAAATGGAAGAGAGAGAGAGAGGAAATAGGGTGGCGGCTACGGGAGGAGTAGAGTGGATTAGGGTTTGATTAGGCTCATATATATATCTATATATGATAAAAATAATAATAATGATAATTGTAATAATAATAATAATAATAACACTATAATAATAATAATAAAACTTATAATATTAATAATAATAAAACTTATATAACAATAATAAAACTTATAATAATAATAAATAACAAATTAGTTAATTCAAATAATAATTATTTTGATAAAATATTTAAAATAATAATTATAAAATAATTTAAAGATGTTACATATATATATATATATTTATACATATATAGGTCTATATATATATATATACAAACATTATTATACATATATATATAAAACATACATAAACATCTATAAAATAAAATTAACTATGATATTAATAACACAACTTAAATAGCGTTAATAATAAAATGTCAACATAAAAATTATAATATTTAAACATGCCGGGTGAACACACGGTCACCCGGGCTGAACGCACGGTCACCGCTAACAATGCAGTGACCGCGCACCGGCGCGAAACCGCCAACGCAAATAATCTCTGAAAAATTTAAATCGGGTCCAAGAAAAGAGAATAATTACGGACATCCGTGGTCGGGGTGTGACAAATAATATATGCTAAGGCCTTCCCTGTGGGTGATAAGCCTAATTGACACTAGTCCCCAGCCCCTGGACTACTGGAGTGGGGGGGGGGGCTAGTCGTTATACCAACCCCTTTCAGACGGTTCATGATATCTATGTTTAATTATAAATATTATTTCAAAATATAAATGAATTATATTCATCATGGTAATTTAATTTTTATTTTTATTTAATAAATAATTATCTTAAATGCATACACAACACTGACAAAATAATTAATCAATTAATCAAAAAATCAAATAAATGATATTAAAAATATTAATAGAAATATAATTTGTGATAATTAATGTTATAAATGAATTTTATACCCTAAAATAATATATTAGGGAGGTAATAAAATATTTGGTCTAATTTTATTTAATTTCTTGATGTTATTATATTCAAAGTAATGGATATTTTTTAAAATTAACATTATTGATATTTTTTAATAAATAATATTTTATTAACTGATATAAAATTACTAAAAATAATGTATTTAGCTAATTTATTAATTTATGGTTGATAATATAATTAATAGTCTATTTATAAACTATTTTTATTTTTATAGTAAATATTTTGACCCTCAAAGAGTAACAAATCCTTGTTTTCAGGGTAAGTGTGAAAGGGGTTAACGGGGGTTTAAAACAAACAGATAAGGGTAAAAATATTTAAAACTAGTATAATTTTTATTTTATGAGATTATTTTTACTAATACTTATACTATATTTGAAATAAAATAGTTTTGATCCATTTTTAATTGAAAATTAAAATATATTAATTTATTTTTTTTTGAAATTTTAAGAGTTCCCATTCCCTCTCTTATAAAATAAAATATCTTCTTCCATTTAATTCCCACTCCACAACCCATTTATTGTACTATATCTACCCAAGTACTTTGATATAATTCCTCCTTATACTCCCAAGGACTTATTTAGTGCATAATTGAAACCTTAGTTGTCTTAAGATGTTAATCAAATGAGGTTTTCCAAAGAAGAGGTATCATTTTAATCCAACATTACTATTTTATTTCTTCTTCTTAATTAATATTCATTAACCATGATTTTATAATAAACCCAATACCTTACATATTATTTTGTTTTTATGTTAATTTAATGACTTATTTGATTCTCCTCTTCCAACAAATTGGAAACAAAACCATTAATCTTGTATATGGTGGACTACTGCCTCATGAACTTGTGTAATTTGTTTTCCATCAGTATATCTCATGGCTGGATTATAATGATAAAATTAATATTTATATACAGTATTCATTTATAATCTTTATAATAAAATATATCATTACATTGTTTCCATTCCATTCATTGAAATTGATAACATCATTCGTGTGTAGGTGTGGACTACCACCTCTACGAAGTAATGTGATTCGTATTTCATCACCACATCACATAAGTGATATATTTAATTATAATTAAAAACATAATATATTATTTAGGAAAATATTATCACTACATATATATATATAATAATATTTAACTTATTTCTATAATGATTATTGAAAAATTGAAATGTTTGTCAAGTGTATGTATGGACTACCATCTTCATAATTGTAACATTTTTCATTTTTCATAAATATATTTAATGTTTCAGTTTATAATTATAATCATTATTAAATATTATAATTATTTAATTATTACTATTCTATATTTGATGGAATAAGGAACTATTTTACCATAATCACCCTACGAAAGACATTTTTAACTTATGAACCAAATATCATCAAAACATTTGATGTGAACTGAAATAATTGATTGTTATAAAATTTTAACAAGTGAAATAAATTGAATAAAAATCTTGAAAATAAATAATGCAAAATAGATAACATATTGTTATTATTTAGGAATATGAATAACAAAAATGATGATTTTAACTCAATGTAAAAGGCTTTGTTTTATTTTGAAAAAAATCAACTTTGAATGTTTCCCTTAAAACTATTCTTTTCTCCCATATCCATATTTTCAATGATATTTTTTGGATGATTTTATATGGACATAAAATATTTATATAGGAAGTTTTATATCCCTTTTTAATTTCCTTCAATGGTTTTTGAAATGAATAGTTTTAGGGAATGTTTTGACAGTCTTAAAAAAAGAAAAAAGGAATGTTATATTTTTACATATACAGGGACAATGAATTTTCCTACAACTATAACCATTATTTTATGTTTGTATTAATCCCAAATATTTCATGTTTTCTTCAAATATAATCCCTATTTTTCATTATTGTGTTTTTTTGTATTGAATTTTTTTGTATAAAATGGTATTTTGATATCAAAAAGTGTTTTGCACATGGGTTTAAAGGGGGTTTCAATGGTTTTAGTCATGATATAGTCCTTAGAAATAGTTTATAAAGGTTTTAGTGACATTATAGATCATGAGTGATCCCAATATATATTAAATTATTGGTTCACCAATATAGGTCTCTTGTGAATTAGGTAATGATTAAATTCTTGAGATAATGATATTAGATATTGGTCGTACGATTATTCCAATTTTAAGGGTTTTGTAAGGGTTTTAAGATGATGATTTCTTAAGGAACCTATATTTCGTTTATATTCTTGATAATGATTTATAATTATAATTATTTGATTTCAAAAAATGATATAATTATCTTTTTAATGTAAAAATGATACTCTTTAAAAAATGTATCTTTTTAAGAATAATTTTTTTCATGGGTTTTCATGTTCTTAACTGAACTAATAGGTTTCTTCTATTAAATCCCTTACTGATATTTTTGTTATCATCCCTTGTTTTAAAATTATTTTCATAATGATTAAGGATGTTTATATGGAATAATGAAGTCGTGTTTAAAGTTGTAAAAATTGTTCATGAAAAGAAATCATGTTTATTTTCAAAAATTTATATTGTCTGAATTATTCATACTGATTAGAAGTGTCTACTTTATATATATATATATATATATATATAGGTTTTTTATGTCGGATTTATTAACTAAATCTATAATTATAAAAACATAAAAAAAAATTGGTAATGTAATACATTGAATTCTAGTTTAAATTCACTAGACTATGTGATGTTTAATTGATGGTCCTTACAGTCAAGTCATTCAATTTTAGATCTACCTTATGAAAATTCAACTCCCTTAGATCATCCATGGTGATCTTTTATTTTTTATATGTTTTTAATTTTCAATAATTGTTTTGGTGTTAGTTTCGTAAACCAAATGAATTTTTACTTTTTATTACCAGTATATTAATTAACATCTTACTATATAATGATTTTTCTTTTATATAACACCAATGAGTTAATTTATTTAGAATATTTTTATGTATCAAATGGTTATTGAAATTACATAATATAATGATAAACTAGAGATTATATGAAATTATTCATAAATATATACACTATGTTCTAGATAAAACCTATTTTAAGGGACACATATGATGTTGGACCATCAGGTGTTGGTGGCTAATATTATATTGATAATTCCTATTATGATGTTCACACATGGTGACCTCCTAGAAGGGAGGTCCTGAGAAAAAACCTATGTATAATAATTCTACATGTTTTATGAACAATTTAATATTATAATATGAGAAAATTAATTTTGGTACATCGACTTGAGATTATTATTAATGTGTATCATGAATAGTGTACTTTGATGTATGAAATATTACTATGATGATATAACTCACGGTGTGGTAGAATACGTTGTGCGTGTCATAAGTGATATTAATTTAATTGAATAAGCCAAGAATGGATATTTACTTTCTATAATAATCATAGAATATATCTTTGTACCTTTTATTGGAATGGGACTATCTTATTAAAAACATAGAAATGGTATTTCATTGATGATTTCTTTTTAGAAAGTCAAATAAAGATAAATCAAGCATAAGGAGTGACAACACAAGTATGAATCCTAAATGATAAAATATGGGTATTAAAATGGATTATATTACATGGTATTATTTATTGTATTTTTTTTCATTGAAACATTAAATAATCTCCCCATGGGTGCCTTGACATGTTGTTAGACGTTCATCTTGGACTTTTGGTATGTTCACCTAGTGCCACTAAAAAAGTGACATAGAGGGTCACACACTAAGTGAATCAATAATATTATTAATTTTTATTGAATTTAATATTAATATTAAATATTATTATTATTATTTTGGAAAATAATTATTCAAGTAAATTTGATCGTAAATATTCATTCATTAGATATTGAATTAGTGAAACTCAAAAATTCTAAAACAATAACATTATATTCAATAGCTTGTATTACATGAAACACCAACTATATAAGAGAATAAAATATCAAAAAACTTTACAATATATGCACTATTTTTATAAATTAAATCTATTCTATATATTTTGATGCATGAAACACCGAGTTAAATTGTGTTACATGCAAAAAAGACTTTCTTCGATAGCTTGCGTTACATGCAAGACAAATTATTACTGAATACTACTAATATTATTATTTAAAATAAAATTTTTATCCTATATGCTAATTTGGAGGTTATAAATAGGATTAAATATATTCTGAAAATATATTTTTGACTTAATTGGTTATAAATTAATTAGAAATGAATATAATAACTAATTGAATATAATGGGAATATTTTTATAGAAAATTATTTTTAATCAAAAATTTAATTTCATATTAATAAATTAAATTAATTACTATTTGTGAAATATATTAATGATATTTATATATTATATAATCATTAAAATGTTTTACACTCAAATATTATATTTTACAGGCATAAGATAATAAGAAATCAAATTTTACCCATAAAAAAGATGTATTTTTCTAAAGAATGCTTTCACACCATTTAATGGCGCATTTTTTTAAAATATGATTTATAAAATTTCATAATTTTATTTGAAAAATAATAATTTTGTAATATTAAAAAAATTATATTAGGTTGAATTTTTCGTATTTTTCTGAGAAGTTTCATTTTTTGATTAATAGTGAAAATACTGAATTTTAATTGAAAACAGACATTTCATCTAAATATTATATAATGTTAAATTATATTTTTAATTGGTTTTAAGACAAAATATATCAATTATAATCCTATTTAGTTCATTGGAATCATTTTTATATTTAATTTAGATTTAAAAATATTGTAAACTTGTGAACATTTCCACTTTAAAAGCTCGCTTTCTCATCTCTTCTATTAGGTTAATTTGGAATTAATTTCGGCCAATTATGTGATTTAAATTTGAAATAATTCATTCCATTTTTTGGATCAGAATAATTTATAATGTATAATAATTTCTACGTAATTTTTTACTTTAATGATTAGTGAATGTAACAAAAATTAATTACAATGGTTAAGGTAAAAATAAATTTACTTATTAGTTAAAATTTGAGTATAAGGTGTAAAAATGAACCTAAACTTGAAAAACACCCATTGTAAGGAATATTTAGAGCATAATAATTAAATTATTGAATTGTTTTGTGTTATTTAATCATATTTTTGGGTAAAAACCTTGTTAAAGAAAAATTCTTTTCAAAAATGCCATGTGTGTCATCTCTCCCACTTATAAAAGGCCACCACCTCGACCCCTTATTCACACCTCTTAAACCACATTGGTTCGGAAAATACCTTCCCAAATATCTACCCAAATTCACTCTCCTCATACTAGAATCATTAAATTGGGATGAAATACAACTTAAGAACTAATTAGTTCAAACCTAAAAAAGATACCCGAAGAAGGAGTAATGATTTTCTAAAAGCATTTTTATTATATTTTCTTCTCAATGTCCTTAAATTATTATAATATATTAATTATAAAATAACCTAAGAATATTAAATATATTGGTATTCTATTTTGTTAATTTGATGACCTAAAAACAAAAATACTTCCATCAAATTGGATACACAATCATCGTTCGTGTGTATGAAAGACTACCGCCTCACAAACCAATATCGTTCGTTCCTCCATTACCACCTTTCAAGGTTGAGAATAATGATGGATTTATAGTTTATATACGATATATATGATATTTAAAAATTATTTATTCTTCTATAATTATTATATAATAAAAAACATTATACTTTTCAATTTATGGGAATACAATAACGTCGTTCAGGTGTATGACCGACTACCGCCTCATGAAGCGGTGCAATTCATTCATGCTTTACATGGAATGTATTAAGGATGGGTTTTAAAAAATATGTTATATATATATAATTAAAATAATAATATAATTAAAATATATATATATATTTATATATCATTTAATTTTATTTCTTTCAATAAAATAAAAAATGGAAACAATATTCATGCATACATACGACCTACCATCTCCATAAAAGGTGCATTTCATTTCTTATCAACATGTATTATAGATTAAACTAAATACATATATAACGAATATATATGATATTTAAATCATTTTTTACAATATTTATATGATAAAATCATGATATATGTAAGAGTAAGAAAAAATAACAAGTCAAAACACACTCAAAAAACAATATGATTAACACCCAAAATAATAAAAATAATTATATATTCATAATAAACGTGTGATAATATGTTATAAAAGGATAATATGTGATATTTTAAATATTAATATGGTATTTTATAAGTTAATGAAATTCTTGAAACCATTATATAGATGTTTAAAGAGTATTCACCTAAATGGATGTTTAAGGTAAGGGATTTTGTCTCAATTTCATTGAGGCATATTATAATATTATTCACCAAATTACTTTTATATTGTCTATATACTACCCCTTGACATGTAATATCATTAATAAATAATTGTTTATGGTATTTTATGTATAAATTTGAATTATTTCTTTTAATGGAATTTGAATTAAAATTTACCAAGTGGTATACAATTCCGCAACCCAATTCATTTCCATTGGGATATATTACATCCTAATTGTCATTATATTCTAAGATTATGTGTGTAATGAATATTTATAAAAAAATTATTTGATTTTTATGTGGATTTATTATTGATAATCAAAATTATTTCATTTTTTTTATTCTCACTTGAATGTTATGATCTTCATAAGGGTTTACTTCATCATCTCATTTTATTTAAGATTGTTTACACTTAAATTTCCATTGAAGAAAAATATTTGATCATTTATTAATAAACTCTTTAGTTTTTTTATCTTAGGTTTATTCATGAATATTTTCATGTAATTATACCATTTTCCAAATATTTTATGTTTAATAGTTTTTGTAATTTTTTTAAGAAAAACTTTCTTAATTTCTATCTTCAATCTAAAATTGGGTTTCATACAAAACCTTGTTTTCTAAAAATTTTATAATTTTTTTATTTAATGTTTTGAAAATGATTTATTAAAAAAAGTCTCTCTTTTTTTATTTTTAATTTTTTTTTCAAAGGAATATTCTTATCGTTTTCCAAACAAGGAAATTTTCTAACCTTTTTACAATACAAAACGAATTTTCTCTTTACCTTGTACGACTTGTATGGAATTACCCTTTGTCATTTATTTGAATATTCCTTTTCAACTTTTCAAATATATTTTTTATTTAATTATTTTTAGAAATAAATTTCAACGAAAATTAATTTCATATTTTTTTTAAAATGAAAATGATATATTCCGAAAGAATGTTTTTAAATATTTTTTAGTTAATGAAAACAACCCTTTATTATTACTCTAGTGGATATATGTTATATTGATACCATATGTATAATTTATATGGATGGTTTATGATCATTTTGACTATGGATGGAAATTTTGATACAATTTTCAATATCAATCATGTTGATTTATGGTTATGTTTATTGATTTGGGAAATTATTTACAATTCGTATGATAGTTTTAATATGAATATTTATGTTGATTATGTTTCACACCTTTCATCTGTGGAATGCATTGGATTTCATATGTGAAGGGAGGGGCCCATTATATTCTGTCAATGCATTAGTAGGTTTCATGAGACAAACTAGATATGGTTTTTTCTGTGGCCTTACCCATATATTAGATTCTTTTCATGAAAACATAATAGTATTAGATTTTTGGCATAAATCCTTGATAGTATTATATTCTTTATATGAAGCCTTGATGGTATGTTTTAGATATCTGTCATTATGAATTCCATTATTTTTAATTCAGTTATTATTATTCCATGTGACTATTCGATTATTAAGAATATTTATGGTTTAGTTTCATGTTCATGTGATTTTTATAGTGATTTATTTGATCACAAGTCACTACGCCCATATTATGTGAAATTTATTAATTTAATGTAATTTGATTTAGTTACATACCTTTAAATGTTTTTATGTATTATTTATTGATAGCTTATACTGTACATAACCCTTACAGAGTATTTGATGTCACCCTTAACTTTTTTCATTTTTCCAAGATTCCATGATTTTTTATTATTACCGATACGCAAGGTTTTACTATATTGAACAATGTTATTATAAAAAAAATTAGGTTCTAATTTTTTTATTGAATCATAATGAAATACACATGTATGCATTATTCGGTCCTTTATGATTCAATTTCCTTGTATATTATATCAATGTAATGGTAGCAAGCACAACATCCAGGCTTATTAGGATCAAGTACCTGTAGTTGATTTTAGAGTAGGATTAGTAGGAACTATTGGAACTATATTTAGAAAAATATAGATTAGGGAACATAACCCAAAGATATACTTTGACAATAAGTATATAAGAACCTCCTAATGTTTTTTAATGGTAGAGATTATGTGATTTTTTTGCAAAACATCCATTTCAGGATACTATAAGAGGATGTGGTTATCAAATAGATGTACCTAGTGCTATTAAATCTAAAAAGGGAATGTTGATCTTGACTCGAGCATAACCTGGTACACGATAATGGTTCTTTCTACACACCTAGTTTGACAATCCCAAGTAATATACTTAGGGTGATTCATATTTTCATTAAAAACCATTATGAAAGTTTTGCATAAATAATTTAAAATAATTTACATTGTTAAAACCTATACCAATAAAACCTATTTTAAAATAAAATGGATGAAATATTTTGGTATTTGGATTCAAGAATTAAATTGTAGAGGTATTTTTAACAATGGTATTTTGGTTATAAGAATCACGAAATATATATGGTTGTGATAAATGTTAGATGAAAATGTGTTTTAATTAACATAATATTTATGAATACCATCATGGGTTTATAATTTTAAGATTGATCATAAGTTCAATGTCTTAAAAACACCTTTTTGGTTTTATGTGATGAGATTAAACCAAGAATAAACATATTTTAGGACAAATTTATGGAAATTATATGTATTAGTGGATACATTATTTGAGGAATAATGACTTAATTTTTTTAGCATAAGTTATAGAGGTGTTTATTACCATTATGATTAATATAATTATTAACAACATTATGATAATATCTAAATAAGAATATTATACCTTGTAAAAAACTATTTCTGTTCCAAACCATAGTAAAAAAAAGGTTATTTAATGATTTATTTAATTTCATGGATTTCAACCATAATTCTGGGAAACACTATAGGAATTATATTAATGTTTTTTAGAAAAAGGAAAACATTCATATAGGGTGAAACTTGTCATATCCAGTGAGGTGGTGAGGCTTGAATTCATATCTGAAGGATGATAAGGGTTTCAGACCGACCTCTAACATATGTGATGTCTTGGTTAATATTTCATTGTTTTTAGTTAAAAAATTTGATGAATAAATATCAATGATGAACTAGTAGTTTTACATTTGAGGTTTAGTGATTAATGTATCAACCATATTGGTTTTGGAAAATAGTTACAAAAAAGTGAAAGAATTTTAACTCTGTTATGGATATTACAATACATTTAAAGTGTATTTTAGGCCTTGAGACAAAAAAATAACTTTTGGGTATCCATTTATTAGAGTAAGAAATAAATTTAAAATTGATCAATGCACAACCAAAGATTGAAAATTGTTTTTATAGAATAGAAATATAATAAGTAAGTATATTTTGTTATATTATTAGGAAGTAAAATAATTAATCAACATTAGAAAAAATATCTTAAAAAAATATAATCCTAACACCTTAATTTTTATTGAACCAATGGTATATTAAATCATTACAAATTTAGGGATTTCAGGACCTAAACATTCCACTAATCATTCAATTTTTTTTATCAGTGACCTTAATCATTGTCCATAAATATTTGTGCTTTTCCTCTACATCTATATCTTTATATTCCCTTGATGTTCTCCTACTTGTGAATATTGTTATTTGTTATTCTATGTAACCTTTGAACATGCTATTTTCTCTTATAAAGATGATATTTTATAAACCATTTTATGATGTGGGTTTTTAAAAGGGTAAATTTCAAATATTAAACCCTAGATTACTGAGATCAATTATAAATTATGAGGGCACAATTTATTTAAGGTTGGGAGAATGTAACACCTCAAAATTCTAAAATAACAACACTTTATTCAATAGCATGTATGTCACGCAACACCAACTGTATAACAAAATATAAAATCCTTATACTTTATGATATATTTACTATTATAAATAAATTATATCTATTCTATTACTTTTAATTCAAACACTACTCAATTAGTTTGTGTCACACATAACAACGAATTTCTTTGATAGCTTTTGTGACACGTAAGACCGAATTTTACCAAATAATATTAATATTATTATTTAAAATTATAATTATCCCCAAGACATTAAATTTAATGTTATAAATATAAATAAATAAATTATTAAAATTTAAGGTTGAAATCATTAGTTTCTAATTAATTATAAATGAATACAAGAACCAATTGAATATAAAGGGTTTCTTTTGATGAATTTTTTTATGATTGAAAGGGATCTTATCCTAATAAATTAATTTAATTACAATTAGATAATAATATTAATAAAATTTATATAGTATTTATTCAATAATTATTTACACTCACAAAATATCTTTGATCGGCATAAGATAAGAACAAATCCAATTTTACCCATACAAAAGTTGTATTTTTCAAAAGGAAGTTTTCCCGCCTTTTAATGGTGTATTTGAATTAAAACCAAATTTTTACAATTTTATAAATTTTATTCCAAAAAATAAACATCATTTTTGAAATTGGGATAAAAAAATTATCTTAGGTTCAATTTTTTTTAGTTTTTAAAAAAGTTTCATTTTTTGATGAATAGTGAAAACACTATATTTTATTTGAAAAAGAATTTTCATCCAAATAATTTATAATGTTAAATAAGTTTTTGAATTAATTTATCAGTTCATAATATATTATTTATAAATCTATTTAGTTAATTAGAATCATTTTAATATGTACTTTAGCTTCAAAAACATGGAAAATATTAGCACATTTTCACTTTAAAAACCCGCTTTCGCATCCCATTTATGGGATTAATAATAAATAAATTTATACCACTTATGTGATATGAATTTGGAAAAATAGAATTCATATTTAGAATAAAAATAACTTATAATTTATAATAAGGTTAACTTATTTTTTTACTATAATGAATAGTAAATGAAAATAAAATTAATTATAGTGATTAAGGTAAAAACAAGTTTATTTAGATCTTAAACATAGAGTACATAGTGTAAAAAGACCCTAAACATGTAAAATACCGTTTTTCTAACCGTTTTTATCCTTTACTTTTTTGGTAATGAATATTTTGTGTTATTAAATCCTATGTTTTGGTAAAAATGTGGGTACACCTAACTTCTTCTCCAAAATGTCATGTGTGTCGTCTCCCCGACATATAAAAGGCTTCCACCTCTCCCCCTTATTCACACCTCTAAACCCAAATTAATAAGGAAAATATATAAAAATATAACTCCCAAAATTATATACCTTAATAATATAAGACTTCTCTTTTGCATAAATACAACTTATTATGGAACTAGTCCAAACATAAAGGGGATACCCAAAGAAGAGGTAATGATTTTATAAAAGCATTTTTATTTTATTTCATTCTCCAACAGATTAAATTATTATTATATATTGATTATATAATAATATAAATATTTTAAATATAATGACACATTTTTAGTTAAAGGTTATGACCTAAAATCACACACACTTCCATCAAATGAGATACACAGTCATCATTTATGTAAAAGGTAGACTACCACCTCGCGAATTTTTGTCGTTAGATCTTCTGTTACCACTATTAAAGGTTGGTAATAATGATTTATTTATTGTTTATATATGATATATATGATATTTATAATTAATTTATGAATAAATAAATATTATATAACACACAGCTTCATGATTTGAATTTTATGGGAATATGATAATGTCGCTCGTGTGTACGGCGGAATACCGCCTCATAAAGTGAAGAGATTCATTAAAGATTTACATAGAATTTATTAAATATGGGTTTAATAAATATATGTTGTATATATAACATAATAATGATAATATAATGATAATATATTTATCATTTACTTTTTATCTTTAAATCGGACAAGAAAATTGAAATAGCATTTATGCGTACGTACGACCTACCATCACTATAAATAATATGTTTCATTTCCCATCACCAAATTTTATAGATTAATAAATAAATAAATAAATATATATATATATAATTAATATATTTGATAATTGAATACTTATTTATATTCTAGAGTTAATAAAATCATGATCAATTTAAGAGGAAATAAATAAAAGGTCATAACATACTTGAAAAAAGGTGATTAATACCTGAAATAATGAAAATAGTTAATGATTGGTAAATAAACGGTAATAATATATTATAAAAGGACAATATATGATGTTATAAATTTTAATATAGTTATTTTATATGTTAATGATATGATTAAAACAATTATACATGAGTTTAAAATGTGTTCAACTAAAAAGAAGTGTAAGGAAAGAGATTTCGTCTCAATTTCATTAAGGAAAATTATAATACTTTAAATCACATTAATTTTTTATAGTGTATATACATCCCATTGACATGTAATATCAATAATACTTCATTATTCATTGTATTATAATTTCTATTATTAATTATATACTTTAAGGGGATTTGAATTAAAAGTTACCAAGTGGTAAAGAATTCCTTAACCCAATTCCTTTTCACTATGTTATATTACTTCCTCATTTTCATCAATATTATAATATTATTTGTGTAATTAATTTTTAATATCTATTTTTAATTTAAAATGTTCTATTTTTATTTAAATTTTATACACATAACTGATTCATTGTCTAATTCTTTCTTCAATTTTATGATCTATATAAGGGTTTGCTCACAATCTAATTTTATTCGCGATTGTTGACACTTGAATTTACATTGAAGGAAATTATTTTACCATTAGATAATAACCATTTAATTTTCTTACCCTATGGTTATTTATGATCATTTTCAAGTAAAAGTACTATTTTTCTACTCTTTGTTAATTAATTTGTTTTATAAAATGTTTTTAACAAAACATTACTTCATTTCTCTCTTTGGTCGAAAATCTGTTTTCTCATAAAACCATGATTTCTAAAAAAATTAATTTTTTTATCCTTTTAAAAATTATTTATTAAATGTAAATTTTACCCATTTTGGTTTTTATATAATGTTTTCATAAAAATATTATTTTCACTTTCCAAAAAAGGCACATTTCTATCCTTTTTACAATGCAAAAGCAATGATCTTTTTAAAATTTATAGTATGTATGAATTTACTCACCGTAATTTATTTGATTAATACTTTAAATGTTTAGAAATATATTTTTAAAGATTTTTTTAAAACTGAATTTTAAATAATATGACTTTAAGATAAATTCAAATTGAAAAAGGATATTTTCCTCCAGAATTTTTTATTTATTCTTTTATTAATGAAAAAAAATCTTTATTATTACTCTAATGGATATGTGTTTTATTTATTCTATCCTTATTCTTTCTATGGATGGTTTATGATCAATTTAAATGTGGATGTGTTTTTTATACCATTTTCCATATTAGTCTTAGCGATTTATAGTAATGATTATTGATTGGGGAAAATATTTACATCTCATATGCTATTAATAATATTAATGTTTGTATTGATTATGTTTCACCCCATTAAAATGAGGAATGCATTATATTTTATATGTGATGGTTGGGGCCCACTATATCCCCCTGATGAATCGTTAGGTTTCCTAAAAAAACACGATATGGTTTCTACTGAGGATTCTTACATTTATTAGATTAATTTAATGAAAACTTAATGGTATTATACTTTTGGAATGAATCATTGATAGAATTAGATTCTTGGAATGAATCCTTGATGATAAGTTTTAGATATACATCATTATGAATTTCATCATTATGAATCCAGTTATTGATGTTCCATGTGATTATTTGAGTAGTTAGAATATCTATGTTATAGTTTCATGTTCACATGATTATTTATATGTAATTATTTGATCACATATTATTCCTACCATATTATGGTCAAGTTATTAATTTAATGGTATGTATATCAGTTATTTACCTAGTTATTTTTATTAATCCTTAGTTATCCATTGATTCCATTGCACTTAACCCTTAATTAGAATTTGAGATCACCCTTATTTTATTTTCATTTCCCAGGAATCTATAAGATTATTATGACTGATATTCAGTTTTATGCGATATGAAATCAAGTTATTATAAAAAAAACGCATGTGATAAATTGTGTATTCAATTGTAATTCAAGACTCATATATGTATTTATTTTATCAAGACAACTAAACTATTCAATCCTTTCAGATGCAGTTTAATTCTATAATATTTCAATGTAATGGTAGCAAGAACCGACTCTGGGCTTTCTAGGTTCTCGACACAAAACAAGTTTAGAATTTTTTATTAGGATTTTATCTCTTGTTTATTATTCACCTAGAAATGCATAAATATTTATTTATTCACCAATTTGGTTAATAGATCAATATATTAATATTTATTTTGTAATAAAAATATAAAAATAAATATTCAACACTAATTTTAGTTAATATAATGTTTTTTTGTTTGTTGAGAAAGTATATTTATTTAAATAAGTGTTTTATTATTCAAGGTTCCATAAATCACATGGGCGTATTAATGAGTCAATCCAATGGTTCGATGAAAATGATCTTTTTTATCATTTAAATAAACAATAAATTATTTATTTACACATTTATATTTATATATATGAATGTCATGGATAATGTAATTTTTATATTATTATTATTTGACATGCGTTATTAATTATAATAAATATACTAACATGTTCATGTGAGAAAATATCAAATTTTTAACCCTAAGTATAAAATCCCTACTATATCATTTTTTCGAGTAGAAGTGACATGTTTAGTAAAATAGAAATATCTCTATATTTATATTAATACATTGAGAGAATAATCATCCCAACCTCCCACTCAAGAATATAATGATAACAATATAGCTCCTTGTTGCGATTAATAGAGAATAATTTGAAGCAAAAATGATCATCAATTCTAGAACTCACAATGCCAAAAAGTTAATCTAGTTATTTTTGTATAATGTGTTGGATACACCTATAGGAATCATTTCTGGATTTATCCACTGTTACAACAATTGAACAAGAGTGGTAATAAAAATTGATCGAGAAGGAGTCCCATATTAAATGCCATTCTTCTTTGAAATGAATTTTAAATTAAATTTGAAATATACTCTCTAGATGATTTTTGGGTTATTCTTGTTTATGTTTTTATATTTGTCAACTAAATTCAATGAAAAAGGAATATTAGTCACCTGCCCACCACTTATACATTTCCTTGAAACCTTTGAGTTTTATTAGAGTTGGAACATTATAATTTATAATTATTGATAATTTATTTGATCAATTTATTGCATTTTTTTCATTTCATGATTCGTGTTCTTTGCATAATAGTCTATATCACTTGATAATTCTAATTTTTATAGTTGAGAATAGGACAAAACATTTAAATAATTCTCTATGATCTCATCAGGAGGTGTGAAGATCTATGGTTACATGACATAGAAACACATCATGTAACAATAAATTTCATGTTGTGTCCTTATGGTCAAATCAAAAAAGTTGTGAGTTATATAGATCTTAGCTCCTCATTTGATTCAATATGGAGCATCAATACACATAATGTATTGACTACTATGGTGTCACGTGATTTTACATGGATGACACAGATTGTATCTTATGTAAATATCATGAAACCCCACACAAGTTTGGCCATATATAAATCATGTAATTTCATATAGTCAATACCAGACATCATTACACATCACATTTTGAATTCCACTTAGTAATGTGGTCATACATGGGATATCAAGTGTGTAGCGGGTATGTACATGTTGTGAAATGAGTGTCAACCCATGCATCTTACACATTGATATTTTAGGCATGTCATATGGGTTTATACATTGTATAATTATAGAGAGAAAAAAATGTATGATTTTTAGTTGGTAGAATATGCCATGTGATGGGTGTCGTTCCGCACCACATATACATCAAGTGGATTTTTTAGCATTTTCTTTGAGAATACATGATTAAGAATTAATATCATATAAATTTTATAACTATAAAATGTGTAACAGTTGATGTAAATGTTTTTTACTTCATGTAAATTTACAATGGCACACACATGGGTATATAATGGCAATTCATGCCAGCAAGCCTATTCCGAAGTGGTAAAGGCTCCCTCTTGGCATCCAAATGGCCCAGGATCAATTCTATGCAGGGGTGAAATTCTCAAGTTACTGTACCAACACTGTAGTGGGAGTGGTACTGTAGCATACTGAGTATTGTAGTCATACTATTCATAGGAGGGGCCTTTGGGCCCAAAAAAGGGTTTAATGCCCCTGGGCTTTTGGGATATGTAATGGGTCTTCCTCTACCCGTGAAAAAGGGGTCCTTGATTTTCTTTAATAATAAAATGAAGCTTTGACCCAAACCTTAAAAAATATAATGGCATTTAATATTGTCATACACATTATAGAAACTACATAGTTTTATCCAGAAAACTTCACTACATATATATCATGACATGTCATGTAGACATACATGCAGTATAAGTACATAGTAAATGGAAAGAACCATACATGGGATGCATCATATATAATGTTGAGTGACAGTATACACCATATAATATTGAAGTTTATAAATGTTTTTAATCTAAATCTAAAGGAAACTATTTTGTGGACTCCTAAGCACACACAATGTAAATAATTATTTTAAAATTAATTTTAAGTAAAGTTAAATTTTTTAAAATTATATATAGTTGGTATCTTAACATATCTCAATGATTGTATGGATGGAATAGTAAGATAAATAAATAATTAAATAAATAAATCATTCATTTATTTTATTATATTTACATTAATTAGAGTGGAATTATTGATAACTATACTAAATTCATTGTCATTTTATATTGTGATTGATCTTGATATTGACCAAACCATGTATGTGTTGAATTTATTTATTTAATTAAATTATTAATTTCATGGTTTTATGTGAAAAACTATTATTAAATTAAGTATTTTGATTATTGAATCATCCCTCTCTCTTTTATTATTTATGTCCCCACATGTTTGAGGTTTATTTTATGTAACCCTAAACCCCCAATAACCCTCACTTGCAAGTGGGTAAAAATTATTAAAGTATGGATCTCCTAGAAATAAGAGATGGTTGAGGACCCAATCCAATATTAATTCAACCAAGGAAATATACAAGATAATGGAGGAATTATACAACCTAATCTAAGTGTAGGCTCAAAGAGTTATTTCTCATGGGTTGATAGTTAGTTTATCACAACTCCACAAAATAACCAGTTGATAAAATCACATAACCATAAAAAATATTTGTTTAATTTTTTCAATGAAATATTATTTATTTATTTATGTGATGGATGGATTTTTGGATAATCAAATGAGGTCACATAAAATAAAGTAATTATTGACAATGCAATGATTAAATAAAACAATGTTATTATGAATAAATTATTTTATCAAACATGGTTATTTAATAATTGAAATTTCACATAATTATAAACAATAACCAATGGAATTGTTAAAGGTGTTGTATTTTTGTCAAATTTTAATGAGGGATTTTATTAGAAACATTTTAAGGTGAACCTATTATCTTTGGAGGTATAAGTCAAAATGATTTGAGTTTTGGTGGCCGTATTCCATATTTAGAAGTTATACATGCTCCAGTACCAAAAATTATGTCCATGGAAGATATGTTCAAATGTTCTATGTAATTGAAATACCCTGTAAATAATTCAAATGAACCACTGGTGTCATGTTTTAGAAAATGATATTATACATAAGAGTTATTTTCTCATGTATAGGAGTCACACTAAGTATCAAATTATGTTTGAGTTTGAAAATAATTAAATCTTATAGATAATTATATGAGTTATTTTATAGATCCTATTTGAGAGACTTTGGATATTGCCTCATGATACCATTGAAATATGAGGTGTTTGGTGATATCTAATGATTATAAGTCTATAAGATCATTAGAATTTTATGCGTGTAAGTAGCAAAGTAACCAAGGAATGATATGCATATGATGTTTTAAATATGTAAGAAATCAATTGAGAAACACCCTATAAATCAGTAATGAAAAGTATATCACCTAATATGTAATATTATCACAACATATAGAATATGTATTAAATGGAATTCAATTTTTTTAAAAGGATCACATCTTATGTGATATGTAAGAATAAATACTTATAATTTAATATTATACTGGAAGAAGCATAAGAATATATAAATTGGTATATTTTGAGAAGTTGAATACGTTTTGAAAGATATTCCAAAAGAAAAGTCAAATGATTCTATATAAATATTTTAAAATTAATGAAATCATTTTGTTTTAAGAATAAACTATTATTCATGTTGAGTTAGATTAAAAATCCATTAGAGAAAAGTTTAACTGGTTGATGATGAGAACAAAAAGTTACAAAAGATGTTGTTAAAGTAGTAAAGGAGTAGAAATAGAGACCAGTGAATTTACCAAGGAATGGATAACATTGATAACTAATAGTTATAGAAGACAGTTCTAGAGCTAAACCTAGAATGTGATCTATGATGTGAAATTATATCAGTCCTGGAGGTCAAAAGTTATGTAGTTCATATGAGTAGAAGATGATTTGATCAAAATTTGTGAAGCTATGATAATGGGATCCAAGGTTCAAATTATGTGATTGTGTTAATAAAAAAATAGTAATGGAATCTAAGATGCTAGGTTAGAGTTAGTTTAAAAATTCTGACATTCTGGATGATTTTGTAATGAAGAGGAAAATATAGAATAGGACGTACATGTAGAGTGAAGTCTATATAATCTAGAGAATACAAACATTGAAAAAAATATTTGAAATAAAATTTATGTGAATTAAAATTCATCATGATAATGCTGATTTTGATATCCAAGATTCAAAATTCATGAATTTAATGTCATCATTTTAACTGATATTTTTGGAATCCTTGAATATAATTGACACCATGATTTTTAGGATCACTGAAAATTTTATATCATGTAATATTAAAAATAGTTAATGATGGTTTATTGAGATTTTAAAATTTTGGAACATAAAAATCACATAGACTATATTTAGTAGATAAATTTTGGCTATATAAATAATGAGTTTATTCATAACTAAGTAATAATGTTTTTAGTGAGGTAATATAGAGAGACTTACTAGTATGCCCTGAAAGATCTTCTTGGTTGAATAAAAATAACATTATATATAATTTTATATCTATGGATCAGGAATGAAATTCCTATATATTATTGAGTTAAGAAGATAATAACATAAAATTTTTATAGTTGAGGTTTTATAAGGTTATGTTAAATTAATTGACATTGAAAATGTCCAGTTTTCTGGATCCCTACTCTTTTGATTTCCCAAATAATAAAGTTTCTAAGAGGGATTCTGAAGGTGTTATAGGGGGATAAAGGTGAGTTCTGGAAATCTTAGGGGCCACAACACCATAGTAGAGGGCAAGGTGTTAGTTGTGATGAAAATTTAGGAGGTTTGTTTGTGGTGTGGACTATTTTGAGCTGTTTGTTTTGAGGTCTGGAAAATTTGGTGATTATTTTATGTTTCATGGTGCACTATGGTAAGAAAAATGTATTGGATTCTCATTTTAGAAGGAATTATTTATTAGGTGTTCACCCTTTGACAAATAGGGAAGGGTTTTATGCCACAGTGGAGTGTGTGGTGGCGTTGGGTTGTTTAGGTGTTCTCCATTTTAGAACTGAGAACTACAAAAAAGTATATTTTACTGGGAGTGTTTTTTGAGGTACTTATAAGGAAAATAGGGACCTTATTATTTCCTTGTGTGGGCTATGATGGTTTGTGAGGTTGAGTCCTGCTCAACCATTTGATATAGGAAGAAACCATGAGTTGGATCATTCCACGCTGAAGGCATTGATGTGGTGGCTCCAAATAGTGATTGGTTTTCCCTGTGTCATGATGAGAGGCTATGGCGGCCTGTAGAGAGTATGAAATTCAATTAACCACTCCATGGTTTAAGGAATGGCAATATTCAATG
Source organism: Viscum album (assembly GCA_963277665.1). Taxonomy (NCBI): domain Eukaryota; kingdom Viridiplantae; phylum Streptophyta; class Magnoliopsida; order Santalales; family Viscaceae; genus Viscum; species Viscum album. The sequence goes on from OY728119.1 coordinate 377,862,227, forward strand.
ATTTTAATTTATTTTTTATTGTTTTTGGGAATTATGGGGATATACTAATTCAAACACAGAAGAATCAGATCACCCTTTGACCAGAGACACCACAAGAATTGTGGGATCCACAATGTCTTGACGGAGTTCATTTAGGATTTCTTTACAAATATGGGGTTCAGAATTCCTTAGTTTTTTTCCATTACCCTCTTTCTATCATTAGTTTTTACCTATCGCTCCTGTCACCCTCCAACTACTTCCTTTGAAATTCCAAACACATTGGATATTCATATCAAATTCTTATGGATCAAGGTACTCTATTTTATCTTATATTTATATTTCTTGTTATATCTATTTATAGAGGTTTACTATGGATTTTTTTCTGTTCTTTATGGTCTAGAATTGATCATGGATTGATTTTGGTTTCTAATGTATAGATTTCGAGGTGGTTTCCTTCGATTTTGGAGCTGATTGGTCCTTGTTCGTCTATGTTGGGCAAAAATCCCACAACGTATCATTGAAGCATTTTTGAGGTGATTGTATTTGTTGATAAAGTGGACATCTATGTTGTGATTGTTGACAAAGAAAAACATGACATACAATTTGGTTGAAAAAGGGGATATCATGGTGGGATGTCGAGTTCAAGAGCTGTGGTCAACGATCCATGTTTAATTCAAGAACATTGACAAAGGAATTGATGATCTGGAGGAGGTACAAAAAGAACAGATACAAGGTGGCACCGTTTTCCAGTGTTTTCCAAATTTTTGGGCTTGAAAATCAAAAAATATAGAAATGTTTTTTTTTGTAAAGAGACTTGCGCACCCTATAGTTGAAGGAGAGGAAACTGGAGTGCCTAATGTTTTTCAGGATCAGAAGGTCAAAATATGGAAAAGGAAAGAGGGTCATGCAGGTATTGGTGTGGTCGCGAAGGTGACTTGAATGATGTAAAGAGACTTGTGCGCCGATTCCTAGAAGTCTTGGGAACTTGCAAACCTATTTTTTTTCAAGATCAGAAGATCAAAATATGAAAAAAGAAGGAGGTTCTCACAAGTATTGGGTTGGTCGCGTAGGTGACTTGCAAGGGCAGAGACTTGCGCACCAAAACTTGCGCGCCAAGGGGAGACTTGTGCGCCATCATACAGGGTGACCAAATGCCTATAAATACAGGACCACCCCTCCTCATTTTTAACAGAGTTCAACACTTAGAAAAATCAGAGCTCCCTTCGCGTAGGTGTGGAAGTCACGCAAGTGGTGCGTGATCGCACAGGTGAACTTGTGCGCCAGTGTTTGAAGTTGCGCGCCAGTTGGTAGTTGCATGTCAATATTGGCTTGGGTGTAAAAGGAAGTGTGTCGTACATGTTTGGAGTCGAAGTAGGTTGTGTTGCGCAGGTGGTTGAGGTGTACCTGCATGCCAGTTGTGACCTGCACGCTGATACTTGGACGCCGGCTTAGACTTGCATGCCAAGTAGTGTTGATTCCCCGACAGTTTTTTCAGGCTGCGTGGAAGCTGAAAGTTTTCCCAATTTCATCAGTGCAAAGTGAGATTCATCTATGTGTGAAAGTTGAACATCAGCAGAGAATCTACATATAGTGGAAGATGCATTCCTTCATGAAAATGAAGAGACCTACAAGTCTATAAACTGTGGGGGGATCCTTTCCGGAGAAGTGAGAAAAGGAATAGGAAGAAGGTGATTCTCTCCACTGGCAGTGATCCAGAAAGAGAGAAATAGGGAGTGGCCCTTGGGAAAACAGTGATCTGACCCTAAACCTTCTAAAGGCAGTGAGCTTGGGACAGAGTGACTGTTCCCAAACCATTGTATCCAGATCTATGGAAGAATATTGGAATTTGGTACGACCGGAAACTTTTCGACATATGCTCCTTGGACGTATCCTAGTGAGGGTGAACTCAGTAAAAATCTATGTGTCTTACTACTTATATCCCGACATTGAATCTAAAACATCATCACCAGATAAAGAAGAAAATAAGTGATCATAATAAACACACAAGTGCAAACAAAGTGACCCTTCTAATAAAGAGGTCAAGATACAGTGGGGCAGGAAGAATTTTGAAAAAGAATATCCATGCTTTGATTCACCCCTCCCCCTCTCAGGGTATATAGGCCCCTATTGGTCCTAATAGTATATTCCTCCATTAAGTGAATTTAACTTCTAATAAATGTATGGGATTCAATACTTCTCATTTTTTTTAATGTTAATGTGTGAGATTATCATAATGTATTGCCTTTTTTTAATGAGGTAATCATAATAATAATAATAATAACTATAATTTAAAGTGAAATAGGAAGGTTGCTGTGATCTCATGTGGATGTTATTTATTATTCATAGATATTAATTTTCTATTCTGTTTGTTATATATTTTCCTTATTATAGTTATTGTTTATAATATATAATATTCTATAAATATTATAGACAATATAAATCCAAAATAATGAAAATTAATGTAAATTTAATTACTATCCATCCTAAAATTTATTAAATATGAATGTATTTATTTTTTAGATTGTTATATAATGCTAGTTGTTTGTTATTTGTTTTTATTTTATGAAACTTATACTTAAATAATTGAATTATTCAATATGTTAAGGATATGTGTTTTTTCTAAATATAAATGTTTTAGGTTTACTGAACCCATTATTGTTTGTCATAGGATTATATTCCTTATATTTATGGCCTTAAATACCCCATGAGTGGACCATACTAAAAACTATATTGTTTCCTTCAATGACTAACCTAGGATGGTAGTGCCTTTTTTATTTTTTGTGAACCTATAATGGTAAGTATTTAGTGAATAATTCTATGGGTTTCCTGAGTTTTAGTGGCGGATTAATGATGGTGATGGAAGGATGGAATGTGATGTGGTAAATGGTATTAATGAAAACACTAGGATAGTCAGAATGTATTGAGAGATGGTCTTACTCATTGGTTATTTCATGAGGATTTATTTTAAATGAATAGTTTTCTAGATATTGTTTGTTATGGTTTCTAGCTGCTTAGAATGGACTGTATCTATGAATGACAATTTTATCATTGATTATTGTAGCCGAGGATGATTCCAAGAGTACCAAGAAATTACAAACTAATAAATGAATTAATAATTAACCCATGGGATTGATTACCATTGATTTATGAAATCTATTATATATTAGTGATGACCATGGAATTATTTTAGGAACACTTAAAGAGCATCAGTATTGAATATAAAATTTTAATATTACTTACGAAAGAATCTTGTCTTACTGTTAAATATATTTACTATATCGGAATTTATAATGGGGTTTAATTAATGGATAGTAATTACTATATACAAATTAATCATTGTTAATAATGTTTTACATTTATTTTTTTTGCATATAAGAAATAATGTTTCTTAGGCCTTAGTGTTTGTTGATGGGTGTCTTATGGAATAATAGATATAGTTGAGTATATAAGGTTAGTTAGTTGGCCTAAATATTGGTTTTCATGATATTATTCTTATAATTTCTGATTATATACACATCACCCCTTAGTTTGTTGGGAAACTGACTCCCAAATGTTTTGGCGGTGTTTTCCCTAACCCCATGTTTGGTGAGGAAATTGATAGCTGACTTCACTCTATCACCTACTCTCACATTAATGTTTCATGATGTTTATGAATATTCAATCTATAATAGATTAAGTCATAGGGTACATATCTTCATAAGATATAATGGATCTCAGTTTTACTATACATTTATCTATGAGTTTTATCCTCTTGAGTTTATAGATCATACATATATTTTTGATTTGGGGACATTGGTTTCCTATAGGGTTAATTTTATGTGTTTTGATGTATTGAAGTATAATGCATAATAGATGGATTTTAGTGTATTTTAGACTTACTACTTGGATTATATGAGGTTTTAATATGTTTGATACAGAATGATATGAGGTTTTCATATGTATACAGAGGGTGCATAATTACATATGGAAGGGATTATAGAAAGGGAATTTAATATTATGGCATTAGTTAGAAAAACTAGTGGGAAAGTGGGAGTGGGGTTCCTTTATTATATATATATATATTTTTATATGGATACACTAAATTTTATTTGTAACATGGTGAGTGATCCATTTTGTAGATAGGATATAGTTTTACCATATTCAAAACAAGTTGATTCTTTTTTTATATTAACTAAAATTTAGTATGCTTCGTTAATATTTTTCATAAGAGGTTTTTTGGAGGATCTTGCTGAGTATACTGATATATTGACCATATATATAAAAAACATTCTTTTCAAGTGAACATGAGGTGGTGGGTGGTTGTATTAGGCATTACTAAATCATTTATTTGTTTAACATTTTTGGATTTATGGTCTCTAACTTGGATTTTTTTGGTATTATCAGTATATTCTATCTGTATGAAATAACCTTCATGTATTGGGATTTATTATATATTTAAGATATAGAGTTGATGGGAGGTCTCATATTGTATCTTATCCTTAAATTTATCTTTTGGTGGAAATTCCTCCAATTGTATGGATTATATACCCTTATTTATAGTTGTAAACATGTTACATGTTGGAGTCTAACTTTGAGGGTAATCATACCAATCATCACTATTGGTTCATGAGGGGTACCCGGGGAAGGGAATAATGATAGCGACAGTGATCAGAAGCTGATTTTTTTATTTAGAAGGTTCGGAGGAAGATCAAAATTTTCTGTAAAAAAACTGATAGAAAACGTGTTCTTACTCACTTCGTTTGGTGGTAACATTATAAACTAGTGGGAACCAGTTTAATCACATATGAAGTATCAGTATTGTTGGGAATCACTTTTATGAAAAATTTGATACCTTCCCATAACAATTTTAACCGTTGATTTTTAGTTTAAAATATATGTCATGGACTAGACATGAACATAGTGAGGATATAATCACCCACACTAGGGGAAAACCTTGTAAAAATATATTGTGTATCACATTTATTTTTATTTCTATTTTAGATGGGTATGTGTGAGAAATAATGTTTGAGTATATAAGTAATTTAAAATTTTATATATGTTATTTTTAATTAAATGAAATTATAAAAAATTACCAATGATTCCCCCCTTCCTAGTGGTACATAAAATTTTTGGAAACATCAAATCATATTAGAGAAACCTATATTACCTTTGAAATATCCTTATTTGTTATGTATAGAGAATCCAAATTTAGTCAACCATAGAGGTATTCCTACATTTTATGGAAAAAATTATAATGGATGCAATAATGTGATGATTCTTTATCTTCTTTCAGTAGTCCAAGATATTTCTAATAGTACTACCATGTGGTTTCCACTGAAGGAGAAAGATTGTCCCATGAAACTTACATAAAATGGAAACATGGAGGTGGAGGTCAAATCTTGTAATTTTATCTTACATCCTTATCAGAAAAATTTTATACAGGGTTTTTATGACCGAAGTGTTTAGTTTTATTTTTTATTAATAATAAGGATGAGTATAGTGCCAATATGAGATGAGTTAGTGAGAACTGGGATGTAAGTAATTGGAAGGGATGATATTTTGGCTACGATGATGAATAACTCATATGAAGAATTTCAATAAAAAGTGGACATTAGAATGTGAGGCTTGTTATGATGATATTCAAAGAAATTAATTCCTAAGTGTTAATGAGTGATGTAACATATTATACTATATCATGGAATTTTGGTTTGAGTAGCTAAGATAGCCTTAAATATGAGTGGAATAGAGTTGAGGGATGTTAAAAGATTTGAAAACTATCTAGAAGATAGAAACATGATTTACATTTTGAAAAAGAATTCACGAAATTAGTTTTCTCTAGAAATAATTGAGTAAATAATGAGATACTAAAAAAAATTATTCAGGACATGAAATAAGTAATTCATGTAGTGAATTTCTATATTCTTGGGTAGTTCATATTGTGAATGAGTTTCAAATGGAGTTGTGATAGAGTTTTATTAGGGAATGTAATTTATGATCATGTTGTGATAGGTAATTCAAGAAGTTAAAGTTCAAGGAGAACTTTTATAAATTTGGGATCCAATTTATTCCTGTCAAGATAGAACTATTCATTCAATGAAAATAGTTTCTACACCCTGCCTATCACACACCATGGAATTTTTAAATATGATTCAAGATCTAGTCTTCTGGATTTGACTCATTTGTTTTTGTGAAACTCAATTAGTACTTCACATCATTTAATATGGACTTAAATGGGAATATATATGGAGGATTTTTAATGACCCTTGTTTTTGGAGATTCGAAATATTAATAAGATAAAATATATTATTTTTTATAATATTAAATTCATATAAATACTACTACATGTATGAAAAATATTGAAATGTATAGTGAGAGATGATATGTGCATATTGGAAGGATATTTAGTGAGTTATGTCACATTTCTATAACAAATAGAATAAAGTTCAATGTTAGGTGATTTTACAAGAAGGATATATAATGTGTCTGAGTGTTTGATGAGTAGAATTGTGAATTTCAAGATCATTGGTGATGATATTTATCAGTTTCCAATAAAGATCTTGAATATGAGTTTTTTGAATGTAGGAGTTTATTCTTAATAGCTTCTACTGAATATCTTGAAGGCATACACAAGTAATGAGAATCCATATTTCTTATATTGGAAGACCATTCGAAGAAGAATAAATTTATATCTATAGATAAATATTTAAAAAGAGCTTGTATCCGGGGTGTCTAAATAGCTATGAGAGACTTTGGATTGGAGTTTATAACCAATCATTGAAGAGAAGAAGTAGGGATTTCTAACAAATTAATGAGATATCCTAACTAGGGATTCTAACTAGTTGTATTCAATTGATTGAATAGTGGAGAATCCATGTCGGTGTGACTAACCAACAAGGTAAAGAGTAGGCTTTCTAGCTTAACCTTTTAAATCCCATTTTCTACTTTCTCATTTATTACTACTGGACATGATGTTAGGAATAGATATTTTATTTAGTGGATTGTAAAATCTAAAATGATAAAGAGGTTTAATTTTTGAAAAAGAGAGAATTTATAGAAGGATAAAAGTGATTCACCTTCCCATCTCAGTAGTAAATTAGGACAAAAGTATTTCAAGAGGTGTCAAAGAAAGTTTCACTCTAATGATACCAATAATTTGATTCAAGGATAAAGAATCATAATTCTGGATGCTGTGATGGAGTTCCTATTATTAGTGGCTCAAATTATCACAGTTCAATAAATAGATTGATACCCTACCTCCTTTCACCTAGCCATGAAGTAAGATATTCTTCCAAAATATGTCTTCCACCTATTTATAAAGATTATAATATGAATCACTCTAATAATATGAATTTGGAGGTTGATGGAAAATCACAAAATTCCATTCTAATATTATTGTCATAGAATGTATAAACCAATGTCACAGGTCTTCAAACTATATATAAAATATGGGGAAATTGATAAAATCTATAAAGGAAACATAAAAGTCAAATGAGATAAGATAATGTTTGGTGTAGTTAGTTTGAAGATATATATTTGGTTGATAATGTGACTATTGATGATTGAATTAAAAGAGGTAATGAGATTTTGTGAAATATTTAGGGTTTTTCTAAGAAGCTGTAAGATTTTATAATTGTTAGAAATTGATGTGTGATTTTACAAAATGTTTTAAATAAAAAATATCACCCCTGGAGGAAATTTTATATTTTATAATTGATGATTTACACTATATAATAATATTATATGAGATGAAGAAAACAACTAATTTTGAGATGAAGGAAAAATAAAAAAATGGGTTTTAGTCCATGATAAAAAGGAAGAGTTAAAGTAATAGAAGATATTCAATGAAGTGATTATAAAAATAAAGAAAGTGAAAATGAATTAAATAATAGTATTTCTCTGCTATCAAAAATTTTATATAAAGGTATGTGGAATGTAAAAATCAAATGTCATCCAAATTATTATTAAAATCAGAGTCTTAGAAATGTTTTCAATGATTTTCTATTGAATAATTATAATGAATCTAATTATGCTGAGGAAGATAAGAACCACTGAAAATAGAAAAATTCTAATAATAATATGTATAATTCCAAGAATTAATATTCTATCAATATTGCATGAGAATGATAATTCATTATCTATTTAGATATTAAGGTTTTTTTCCTTACTAAAGTAGAAAATATATTTAATTCATCAAGTGATGATTGTGGGGAAAGAACAGAACAATTGTAAAAGTTAAAATAATATCTAAAAGTTGATTTTGACAATAATACTCAATAAAAGAAGGATAAAATGAATCTATAGTGAGTAAATAAGAAGGTGGATGATGATAATGAGGTGTATTATAAATTATAAACAACACTTATTGATGATAAAAAATAATAGATTAATGGTGAATGAAAATTAAAGGATAGTGATTGATATTGAAATAAAGTATGCTTAAAATGAATGGGATTTTTCCCAAACAAAATAAATAGGTCTTAGTGCTCAAAATTAGTTAAATAAAATCAAATAAGGATTTTTAGGATCAATTAAAGATAAAGCTAAATCCTCTAAATCTTATGAGAAAGGTAAATGTGTACCTATTAGATTTGAAAATTATTTTTTTATTTATCATAATTCAGATACTAAATTAAAATATGTGCGTCATGGACTAGGTTGATAGAGAGACAACCTTCTACCTAAAAATAAGGTATGATTAATCTAAGAATCCCATAATCACATTGTAAATTGACACTTGGTTATCAATATAGTGTAAATAACAAAATTATAGGCAGATCTAGAAATAATATTGATGAAAAAATATTCAAGGGTTATGCTGGTGTTCTAGTAAGAATGGAAACACATACTATTTTTACTAGTTCAATATGTTTTTACTAAAAAATATACAAGAATCAAGGTGGAGTTTTAGTGAGAATATGAGGAAAACTTATCAAATGAAACAATCTATGACCATATCTACAACCTAACTATTTACCGACAAAAAAAAATAGAGAATATAATTTTTTTTCGTAGATATAGTCTAGAAGGATACGAAGACGAGGTATGTATTATATGATCGGAAATATAGGTTCTCTATATTATTATATAGAAGTTTTTTAAAATAAAAACCAGTGTTAAGTCATTTAAAGATCCTGAGAAGACTTATAATATCAATAAAGAGTGCCTAGTTGTAGAGAAAAAATATGTGAAAGTGGAAAAACAATTGGAGGAACATAAAAAACATTCTATAGATAAGTTAAAGCAAGTGGATTTATAATTTTAGATAAAAATATTTGAGCAGTTTTTCAAAACTGAAAACATGAAGATCTAGAAGAATAAGGTAGAAAAATGTATTGAAAACAACGAATAAGTGCATGGTAAGGATAATGATAATAAAATACGTGATCCTCTAAATAAATATAAGAGTCCAAAAAAATATTCTCATGCTTATATTGAATGAAAATATTTTCCCAAGTTTATAGAAAACTCTCACATTGAATGTTACTTTTTGAGACAAATTGAGATCCCTTCTTATTCCCTATCACTATTATTGTTTACTTTTGTTGACCTATAGGGAATTAAATAAGAAGTGTTAATGTTTTCACTTCTTGGAAAACAAGGATAAATCAATTATCACAGAGTTCCTAAAATACCATTAAGAAAATTAAGTGGTTACACCCCTTATGGAGGATAAAAATTGTTAAAGGATGCTTCTAAAGCCTTTACATATGAATCTAGAATTTTTTGACATCTCAATAAAATTGGGTTTGAGGTAGTATTATAACACTCTCATACGTCAATCATTTTAATATTAATAATATTAAATATGGTGGTGATTATTGATAAAAATATGAGAAAAGGGGTAGAAATCTGATTTATAAATTTCATTTTTGATGGTTTGTTGAGATGTGTGCAGGTTACATGTTTTTTCAAATAAAATCTGTTTTATAAAGCCCCAATTTGAGGATTATTTATAATTATACCACATTAATTATAATTTACAGATTTTATAGATAATTTTTTTGTATCTCACTTTTTTTCTATAACTATATTCCCATGTAGACATAGAGTGGACCAACTAAAGGGTTTTTTCTAATATAACCCTATGGTGTCTTCCTTCCCTTGGGAAAAGGATGAAGAGAATAAGAGTGCAATTGATAGTAAAGAAAGTGTTGAGATGTCCCTAGACTTTAACTTTGAATTTTATTATAAATAAAGGTTAGAAAATAATTCAACTTGATCCCACATATTAACTTGAAGGATGTGTGTTTATGTGAGTTTATATTGACACAAAACATAATTGGGGAGATTGTTATGCCAAAAGTGTCTGATTGTATTTTTTTTCAATAGTAAGGAAGTATATGGTGATAATATGGGTTGAGTTGGTGAGAACCATTAAGGAATTAATTATAAGATATAATTTTGAGGCTTTCATCCTGAAGAACTCATTCTGAAAAGTTGAAGACAAAGTTGAAATTTGAATGTGACTTTTGTTATGCTGGTCTTCAAAGCAATAAATGACTAACTATTGATGGATGTAGTAATAATTTGTTTTTTATTATGGAAGTATGGTTTTACTATATTAAAATTTTACACTTCAATATTTTATGATATAGTTCTAAAAAAATAAATTTTATTTCTTTTATAGCTTTATTTTTACACACAATTTAGAGTTTAAAAAAACATTGTTATACTATTGACATATTTTTCTTTCATGTGACTCTTATCCTCTAATAATTAGATTTGAATATTTAAATATTATTAAATAAATTTTTAAATATGTATAGAGATATAAATTTACAACTCAATACAAATTTATTGATTAATTCTATGGAAATAAGAACACATTTTTTCAATAGTCATTTATGCTTAAAAAATATGTTTTTTAAAAAATGGGTTTTATTGCATTTTTTGAGTGAATATTAAAATTTATTTAGGAAATTCTTAAACAATTTTTCTGAAAAAAGTTATATAATTTTTGAAATCATAATTTCAAAATTTTCTTATGGCGAAATTTGGAGATTTTTCTGAAATGATAGATTTTTCAGTGAATAGTGAGAAATATCGAATTTTATTAAACAAATAATTAATTTAATTAAAAAAAATTAAGTGTAGTTTTAATTTATAATAAATTAGAATAATAATTATTTAGTTATATATAATATAATTAATTACATTTTAATCAGCATTTACCTTTATTTTGTTATATGTTTATTTTTATGCTTAAAATCTATTTTACAAATGACTATTTTTTTGTGAATAATGTTTTAACTTTTTATTTATTTAAAATAATCAATACTAATTATTTTTTTAAAAAAAATATATAATACACATATATATATATATATATATGAATTTAAATTCATATTCATGATTACTATTCATAAATTTAATATCATATAATCTTATACTTGAAAAAAGATTTTTTTTTCCAGAAACCACTTTTAATCATGTATGGCAGTTTTATTGTAAATAAAAATTTTAAACTTCTTGAAATTTAATATTGAATAATTTATTTGATATTATAAATTTGTATTTTTATTTATGATAAAAAATTATCCATTTGTTTTAGTAATTATAAATAGTAATAGTGGTAAAATTTACCATCTTGATAAAGTGTAAATTAGGGTAAGCAAGGTTAAAACTATATGGTAAAACATTAAACTAAACCTAAATTATACATTTATCCTATTGTTTAATTTTTTTTCTTCCAATTTAATTCTTAAGGAGTTAAATTATTTATTTTAAACTATTATTTTGAAATCGGGATCCCAAGTTTCACTTTTGTGAAGATAAGATATATTTTATTCAAATTAAAAATTATTTGCGAGTCTTTTCAATTAATGGCATTGTTGAAAGCTTCAATATCGATGTTTTGTGATAAAAAAATATAAAAACAATGATTTTTTTATTTTTTATCCAATAAAATAAATGGATACAAATTTATTACTTCATTTCATGGAAAAACTTTTATGCTTAAATCAGGTATTTTCATAAACATTTTTTCCATTCATTTGTTATTCCTATATTAAAAGTAATTTCTATTACCTAAAAAAATTATATATGATAAAATAAATTAAATATTTATAATTTTTATACCCAATTATTTTAAAATTACCCTTTTATTTGTTTATATAATTAAGTTATCATGGTAAAAATTTATGTTATCACAGTTAAGGCTTAAATGGGTATAAAGTTGTTTGGCAATAATTTAAGACCTAAAATGTATCCAAAACTTATCAAATGATATTGGTTGAATTTACTTCAACCCTATAAAATATTATCTTTATATTTGGGGTTTCTTGGTTCCTCTAGACATTATTATGATATATATTTTATTTAATCATTTAAGTAATTCCATTAGTGTCCTTTCCTTTCCCTTTAAAAGGATTAAACCTATCTACTATTATCTACACTTAATGGACCTTTTAGATCACCCAATACCTGCCATAATATAATATTAGATTCAATAATCACATCCTATATCTTTCATAATTTCTAAAATTCCATCCTTTCAAAGCATAAGGTGTATGCCAAGAGAGGTTTCTCAACGAAGAAGCATAACTCTTAACATAGAATTTTCATTTTTATTTTTTCATATATCTCCAATAACTATACGATATATATTATAAAATAAAGAATTATTTCTTATAAATAAACTTTATTTTTATTATAATTATTTAAAACCCATTATCCATCTTCTTTTCATCCATTGGAAATTGATAATGTCGGTCATTCGTATATGTGGACTACCAGCTCCATGGAGAAATGTGATTTGTCTTTCATATTTATTCTACATGTATGGAAATAAGGTAATATTTAATGGACATATATAATATATAAGATATTAAAATTACTGTTTAAAAGATAATTATTATTTAACTTTCCTTCCTTCAATTTTTCAAAAAGTGAAAATATCGTTCATCTATTTGTACGACCAACCGTCTATATGAAAAGTGCAATTATTTTTTATTTATATAAATATAATTAATATATATGATATAAATATCATTATTAATATTCCCTATATGATTTAACCATGATAAAGTATATTAACTAGGATTACCGAAGTGAAACGTGCATGAAAAAAGAAGCAGTTATCACGTAAAACAATGATTCTAGTAAAATATTGTCAATACAAGGGTGATAAGATGTTATAATTAAAACATATATGGTTTGATATATATTATCATGGTTCTATAATAATTTTATAATAAATTTATATGTATTATATAGGAGGTTTGGGAGGTTCAAAATTATATAATGAATGATGATACTTAAGGTAAGGGATTTTCATATCATTGTTTCTATTAGATACATTCCATATTCACCACTTGTTTCTTTTACTTGGTGTATGTACTGACCATGAATTAATTTTATAGTTATATTCATGAAATTAATTTTTCTTTCAATATAAATTTCCATCTTTAATGAGGATTTAATTAAAAATTTAGTAAAGTGGTAAGGTATTTATGTTTTCATCCCTTTTTATCTAGATAATTTATTCATGAATTTACATTGTGGAAATTGTATGATAATTATATAATAAATACCTTTCATTTTTCTTCTCATATGTTTATTTTCATAGTTTTTATATTTTATAACATTTTCCGCTCTTTGTTATTTGTAATAGTTAAAAATAATAATAAAAATGAGGACTTATTTTTCTTGTTTTAGTCAGAAGAACATTTTGTTCCATGTCCAAATTATCAAAAATAAATTGAATGTTTATGGATATTCAAAAATATATTTTTAAAAATATTTACCCATGTTTTAATATTTTTAAAAAGGTTCAAAAAAATATTCTTGTCATTTTCCGAATGGCATACATTTTATTGCAGGTGTGAAAATAATCTCTGTTTTAACAATTGTGGAATCAACAATATTTACCTCCATCAAGAATAATAAATTATTTGAATATTACTTAAAAACATTTCAAGGTTATTTTAAAATATTTTTTTTATAATATTTTGGAAATTTTTTATTTAAAATATTTGATAGAAAAATCGAATGGCTATTTTTCTCAAGAAAATCCTAGTGATCCTTTAAAGAAATTTTTCATCTAAGACAACATCATTTGATGTTTCTTGTTATTTTTTGGGAATATGATCCAATGATACCTTAATTATTCTTTCTATATTTGATTTATTATTATGACGATGATATTTTAATGAAACCATTTCATTTCCATGGGTTATTCTATGATGAATTTATGAAATCTATATGAAACCATTTTTCTACTCAGAGGTTATGATATGATGATAAGATGAATGATTAATAATATTATGTAACACACATACACGCATATATATATATATATGGTTTTCATTATGTGATGGGGTGTACATGGAATTATATATACCTCCAAAACATTGGGTAAAACTTTATATATCACGATGTAATTATGGGAAATAGTTTGATGTACTTGATACACTATGGGAAACAAGTCATTATGGATATACCACTATGTGAAATGAGTGATGATTCATGATATTTTATGATATGAGAAATATGTGTTTAGGGATAATCCACTATGATTTGATAGTATTGGTATTTAACCTGGATATATGAAATGGTTTCTATTCTTATGTTGGTTCCACTCATTTTTTACATGAACTTGTGGTTCATGATTGATTGGTGCTAATTTCTCATTCTTATGATTCATGTATTTTGAAATGATAATGTTTTTTCCATGAATTGTGTTTATGATCTATGAATGATTAGGTATGAAATTTTTTTGTTATTGTCATGGTATCATACCCATATGATTATATTATAATTTCATATTATCATGAATTTATATCTTCCATGTATACTATTACTAATAATATGATATAACCCATTATTATATTTACTTTTACAAGGTTATGAATAATGGTTAAAAGTATGCTATGTCAAGAAGGGTAAAATTTGAGAATAAATTTATGAGTGACGATGAGGAAAGTTCTTAAATAATATTTTTATATACCTTATATCTAAAAAAACTAAACCTATATAGTTCTGGTATAGAGAATAATGTTACATGTTGAATATTAATAAAAAATTATGTAATATTTTATATTTGAAAAAATCATTTTTCCTCATTTGTATCAGAGCATGGATTTGTTAATCATTAGATAATAAGAGTATATAACACTATTGAAAACCACATCATTAATTCTAATTATAAACAACAACATGTAGTTTTTTTAAGGAAGATATTATATGGTTTTCTTAGAAATACATCCATGTATAGATACTATAAGTGGACATGGTTTTGTAACGTATGATTTTAAGGGTAATAACATTTAAAATAGTTTCTTGAGTATATCACGACCATCAGTATAGTGCATGGGGCATGTAACCTTTTTATGAACATGGTTTGACACTCGTGGGGGTATATGATAGGGTTAGATCACATTTTATTTATGAACCATTATCAATAAATTGAGTAGGTTACAATAATGGGTGGCCTGGGATAAACCTATGTTTTCATTAATGAAATGATGGTGTCATGATTTAGAAATCTAAAAAATGATTTTTCTTAATTTTTTGGTTTCAAACTATGATTATTGTTCCTCACACAATGATTTTGAGTTTTATGTTATGGTTAAAATCCTAATTAACCATATTAATACTAAATTTGATAGAAACGTTAGTGATTTAAAACCTAAGAAAAATTTTATACGGAAGATATTATACATAATTATGATTATATGGTCATGAAACTTTCTTAGGATATGAATAGTTCTACGATTCCAAATGATAAAATGATGGAACAACATATTATTCGGTCATTCATGAGGAACCATCTACCTTCTCTTAGTGGGTATTTTGATCAACATTGGGTTGTGAGATTCATCGGTACCATTGAGAAAATATTTTCTATTATCTAGTGCTCATAACATGAAAAAGTGTTTCTATAATTTAATGTTTTGGTTGTTAAATAGATCAGTGGTGGAATCATATTAATAATGAGAGGAAATAATATTGAATTGAATAAATTTAATTTGATGAGTTGAAGAGGATATTTTTTAGAAAGTACTTCCCTCATATTCTACAAAAAAACTGAAAAGTAATTATTTGAGATATAGTAGAATAATGATAAATCTATTGGTAATTATTATGATAATTTTATAAGAATTTTATGGTATTCATCTTGTTTAATCATCATCAATGAAAGAAAAAAAATCTGTTATTTGGTGGAATAAAATAAAGTCTCTAAATGTAGTTATCTATAAGGTTATTTAGTATATATGAAGAAATATTTTGAAGTTTCTCTAGGAATAAAATGAAATATAGAGCTTTTCATATTTCCCATCGGTTTGATAAGAAAAGAAAGATGGAGTCTCATGAAAACATGATTAAATATCTTAGTGGAAAAAAAATTCTAGCAACTTAATTTCTATAATATTGGGAAGAAACATTCATGGAAATTCATGAATGGAATTGGGTGGAGCTTTAAATTTAAAGATGATGGTCATAAATCCCGTGAATGTCGAAAGAAGAAAAAGAAGCCAGTCGATAAAATGAGGAAAACAAATATGCCAGAAAATGGACCACCCTCACTCTAATTCGTCACATGTAAGTATTATGGGAATTACATGTACCAATATAAAATTATAAAGGTTTTTTTATGATAATCAGTTTTAACAAATTTATATTCCCAAAGTCAAATGGAAATCTAATGTGATTATGACTATCGAAGTGTGTTATGAGAATAATGTGGTAAAAGGTTTACATATCATATACTCTAGAGAAGTTAATGTATTATTTTATTCTATATCATCCCAATATTTGATATCAAGGAATTTTATAATGGTATAAAATTTCCACCTCAATGATTAGATGTTGAGTTAATAGTGAAATCTCTTAATGGTGCGACAGTTGAATCTCAAGCTAATAGCTCCTCTCAGATTGAATTTTATGGAAAAGTGATTCCTAAAAATATCTTAATTCACTCTCTAGTGGAATTTTATATGATTACATGAATGAATTGTAATTATATAAATGGACCCCATATCAATTGATAATAAATGGAAGTCAAATTTCATATTTTGAATGAACATGTGATCATTTATCAGTGCAAGGATTAATACGAACTTCGAATGAAAATAATTCTATCTATTGGATCATAATTCCAATACATGAAGGGTATATATACAAAATTGTTGGGTAGAAACTCAAAATTGAGCATATTCTTATAGTATGGGAGTATTTTGATGTCTTTATACATGAGTTTCTCAGTCTTCCTTTGAATTGTGATGTTTTTTTAATATATCCTAAACTTAGTGTTATACATGTTTGAAATAATACTTATAGAATGGACTAAATTTAGATGCAGTAATTTTAGAATCAACTCAATGATAATCTTGATAAAGGATTTTTACACCCTAGTGTGTCACCATGGGGTGAAATTTTTTTTCTTATTAAGAATAATGATGGTTCAACACATCCTTACATTAATTTCAGGAATATAACAAGATCACTATTATGAACATCTATCTTTACCCCATATTGATGATTTTTTTGATAAATCATAAGGAGATAAATAAATTTCTATTATTGAACTTGAATATGGATATCATCAATTGAGGGTTAATAAGTATGATATATAGAAGAAAACCTTCCATATGAGGTATGGTCATTATGAATTTATAGTGATTCTATTTGGACATACTAGTTCCCCTTATATATTCATATATTTAATGATTGTAGTATTTATAATTTCACTTGATAGGTTTTTGGAAGTCTTTATGATGATATTTATATATATTTAAAGATTATGGAAGATAAAAAATATCATTTTAAAATTGTGTTGAAGAACCTAAGGAGAAGTTGTCTGAAAACATTACCAAGTTAGAATATTGGCTATAGAATTGTTTTATTCTTAGGTCATATAATCCAAGTTAAGGGTATATCGGTGGATACTTTCATGATGGAAGTTATTGAGAAATGGACTAAACCAACCATGGTAACATAAATTTATATTTTTCTTATGTTATTTGGATAATACCAATGTTTTGTGATATATTTCTCATGATTATCTAATCTCCTCACTAAGATGGCTCAAAAGGGGTTTATGTTCCTATACATAGATGGGTGCAAAGTGTTTTTCAAGGAGAAAAAGATAAGTTTTGTCAGTGCACCTATGATCACACTACCCTTCATTATAAAAGGAATTTTTATCTATAGGGATGCATTGATAATGGAATTTGGGATGTGTAGTCATATTGAATGATACAGTGATAGATTATGTGTCATAGTAACTGAAGGTTCATGAGAAAAATTACTCAACTCATGATTAAATTTATTTTTAGTAACTTGTTTGTTAAAAATATGGATGAATTATATTTATGATTAAAGGTGGGACATATACACAATCCATAAAATCTTTAAGTATATATTTATGTAGATAGAATCAAATATATGACATAGAGTACGATTATAGATTATTAAGGATTATAACTACTCAATGCATTACCACCATGGGAAAGTGAAAAAGATAACTGATTCTTTGAGTCATAAGGACCATGAATGATTATCTAAGATGAGGTTCACAAAAGATCCAAAATTTATGTATTTGTAAAGGATAAATGTGGAAATGATGAAGCAAGGAGATAAATATTATCTTTCTAAAATGAGTGTTCAAATATCATTTCATTTTATGATAAAGTGACATAAAAGGAAGATGTAGTACTATAAAATAATGTGGGAAATTTACCTCAGTTAATCTTTGATTATGATGGAATGGTAGGGTTTAGGAACTGATTATGCACTCTGTTGTTACTAGATTTGGAGAAGGATTAATTCAATGAAGCTCATAGTTCATCATTATCTATTCATCTTGGTTGTATGATAACATATAGGGATCAAAAGATGTACTTCTAGTGGGGAAAAATTAAAAGAGATATTTTAGAGCATGTAACTCAATGAATAGTATTTTAGAAATTTAAGGATGATATATAGAAGTCTATGAGGATGTTACAGCCATTATACATACCTGAATGGAAATGAGAAAACATTACTATAGATTTCATCATAGGAATCCAAAAAAATATATAATGGTAATTATGTTATTTGGGTCATAGTAGATTATCTTAAGAAATTGAAACACTTAATTACTATCATAGAAGAATTATATCTTGATTAACTTTATATGTTATTCGTTAAGGAAATGGTAATAATACGTTGAGTATGATATTCTATTATATCTTATTGATATATAAAGTCTACATTGAAGTTCTAGAAAATTTCTTTAGTAATATTTGGATAAAGAGTTTAGTTTAAATACTGCATATAATCCATAGAATGATGGTCATTTTCAGAGGACCATTTAAACAATATAAGACATGTTTAGATATTTCTCTATATAATTCAATTTTTTTGGGATTAACACCTTCCTTTGATGAAATTTTATTACAATAATATCTTTCAATCAAGAATTTAAATAGCTCTATATTAATACACCTTTGGAAAGAAGTTCATAACTCTAATTTTTTGGGTTGAAGTTATATAAATAAACCTATTAGTACCTTATATTGATCATAAAATCAAATATAAATTTAGATCTATTTAATAGCACATCAAGACAGCTCATAGTAGATAGAAAAGTTATGATGAAAATCATTAATGAAATCTTGTGTTCGATGTTTTTGAGATCATATTTCTATAAATTTCTCCATGTAATAAAGTTGTGATATTTGGAAAAATGGAATTTTAAGACTTAGATATATTGGTCCTTTTTATATTCTTGATAATGTTAGTATTCTCGATTATCATTTTTCACATACACCAAATCTCTCTTAAGTTCAGGATGTGCTCCATGTATCTCTTCTAAGGAAGTACATACCAGATCCTTTACACATATTGAACATAGAGGTCATATCATTGGAGATAGATATCTATTATAAGAATAATTAGAGTATATTATATATCATTGATATAATTTTCTATGAAATAATACCACTCACTTTGTTAATGTTTTATGAAAAAACCCATAAATTACAGGAAGTTATATCGAAACTCGAGGAATTGAGGAGGTAGAGGTGTTCTCGATTTTTTGTATCATAGTGATGGAACTTCAGGTGAAAAATTATTTTAGAGGGGGTAAAATGCAACACAAATATATTTTATGATATAGTTCTCAATAAATATGTTTTATTTCATCAATTTATTTCTTTAAACGCAAAAAAGTGTTTAAAATAAATGTATTATACTATTAAAATATTATTATTTAATCTGGATATTATTACCTAGTCATTGGATTGGTGGGTATGGATAGAATTAAACAAATTATGAAATAAATATATGTATATGACCTCCTCAATATAAATTTATTGATTAATTCTTAGGAAATTACCACCTATTTTATAGTAAATTCATTTTATGCATCAAAATTTTGCTATCTTCAAAAATATTCTCTATTTTGTTTGGTGAGTGAATTTTATAATTAATTTTTTTAAAATTTTATAAATTTTTGTTCAAAAAATTAAATCATTTTTAAAATCAGTATAACAAAATTATCTAAGGATGAAATTTTGTGATTTTTCTAAAAAGGATGATTTTTTCAGTGAATAGTGAAAATACAAATTTTTGTAAAACTATCATTTCGAATCAATAAAAAATATAATTATGATTTAAAATTGATCTGAAAGTAACATAACATACATTTATTTTGATATAATATAATTAATTACATTTAAATATCCATTTTACTTGATTTTGGTATAAATTTATTTCTATCCCTAAAAATATATTTTTAATAAAACTGTTTTTATGTGTTTAATGATTTTACATTTTAATTAATTAAAATAATCAATGATGATGAGTGATTAAATTTAAAATTATAGAATATATATATAAATTAATTTAAATTAATATCATTATTATAACTGGTAAAAAAATTTATAAGATAATCTTATATTTGAAAAATGCATTTTTCTTAAAACCGCTTGTTATTGTATTTTATGGGTTTAATTTTAAATCAATTTATAACACTGCTATAAATTGAATCTTGAAAATTTAATTCAAAATTTTTAATAGTGTCTTAAATTTGGTAAATAATTCCATTTTATTTATAGGAATTATGAATAGAAACACTAATAAAATGTATCACCCCTATAAAGGGAAAATGGGATAAAGAAGCTTAAAACAAAAAGATAAAACATTGAAATAACTCTATCAATTGTGTTTATATTATTTTATGATTGGTTTTAGACCAAATGAATTCTCAAGGAGTCAAATAGTTTTTTTAAATATTAGTTTAAAATTTTTATCCTATGTTTTACTTTTTTGAAGATAAGTTACACTTTACTAGAATTGAAACTATTTTTAGCCTTCACAAGTAACTGCATGGATGAAATATTTCATTCAGTTTTGGATTTCTAAAAATAAGAAAAAATAATAATTCATTTAATTTTTTAATCAAGAAAACTATAATAAACCAATTTATTACTTTATTTAAAGGTAAAATTATTTTAACTCATAATTCCGGTATTATCCTAAAAAACATTTTCATGTGTTTTCAATTTTTATATTAAAAGTAATTTATACCACATATTAGAATTAATTATGAAAATATAGATTAAATATTTTTAATCAACATATATTTTTTTATAAGGCCCATTTTTTTGTGACTAGATTAAGTTATCATGGTAAATAGTTTAGTTCCAAGAGTTAGGGTTGAAATGGGTTTAAAGTGGTTAAACTAGAAGATGAGTATTAAAAGGTATCCAAAACATATAAAAATGTGATTGATTGAATATATTTAAACCATATAAAATATTTTACTTTAAATTGGGGTATATTTTCTCTATTTGACATTGTTATGATATCTATATTATTAAATATTTTAATAACTTCCATGTGTGTTCTTTCCCGCTCCTATAAAAGGATTCCACCACTTCTCTCTTTCCACACAACATGATTCCTCTATATCAGAGAAGATATTACATAATATCATCATATATTCCATTAACACATTATATATCTTCCTTTATTTCCAAAATACCATCCTTTAAAGGCTTAAGGTGTAATCTAAAAGATGTTTCTTAACGAAGATGTATAACAATTAACTGATCATTTTCAATTTTATTTATTATTATACCTCTTATAAATATATTGTATCCATTATAAAATAATGAATTAATTTTAATAAATATATTTAATTTTTATTATTTGGATGTTATAACCATTATCCATCTTCTTCTCATTCATTGGAAAATGAGAACGTCCCTCATGCATACGTGTACACTACCACCTCCATAAAGAGATGTGATTTGTTTTTTGTTTATATTTTACATGGATTCTAATAAATTTGTATTTAATCAATTTATATCATATTAATAGACACTAATGTTTCTATAAAGGTGAATTATTATTTACCATTCTTTTTTACATCCATTTAAAAGTGAAAATAATGTTCTTTTGTATGTACGAACTACCATCTACAAAAATTATATAATTATTTATTATTTACTTGCCTTTTTGGATGATTATAAATATATATATGTATATGATTAATATATATGATATTAATATCATTAATAAAATTATGTATATGATGAAATTGTAATCAAAGTATAAGGTTCGGGACTACTGAATCAAAACTTGCATGAAAAATTAATCAATTATCACCTCGAATAATGATTTTAATAACAAATTGTTAATAGATAGGTGATAAGATGTTACAAGAAAATTATATCAGGTTTTATATATGTTATTATTATTTTATTATACATGATAATAAATTTATAATTATTATAAATGAGTTTTTGACATGTATGAATAAAGACAAGCCTTTGGGTAAGGGATTTTGATCTCACTTTTATTTACATGAAACACATTCCATATTTACCACTTGCATCAATTATATGATGTATATACTACCAATTTATTTATTCTATGATTATTATAATGAAAATTATGTTTAGTTACAAATCTATATAAGTTTATCACTTTTATGATGTTTTTATTTTTATGTTACTAAAGTGGTAGAGGATTAAAGTTTCAATCCCATTTTAATTGAAAATTATTATGCTTGTATTTAAATTGAGGAAATTATATGAACCTTTTGTAATAAATACCTTTTTTTCTCCATTAGTAATTTATATATTTTTTATTTTTTAGTACCATTTCCTACTCTATGGTACTCAAAATGGTTTATAATTTTTTTTAAGAATATTCAGTCATTGTTTCTCATATTTCATTTGGAAAACCTTTTTTACATGTCTATATTTTCAAAAACGTTTTCTAGAATGTTTTTGGAAATTATATAATTAATTTTTAAATTCATTTTTCCCTTGTTTCAATTTTTTAAAAAAACATTAAAAAATAACCTTCCTGTCATTTTTTGAATGATGTACTTTTTAATGACGGTGTAAAAAGAATATTTGTTTTAAAAATTAGGGAATGTACAAAATTTACCACCATAATAGAACTCAATTATTTAAATATTCATTTAAAATTTTATAAGTTTAATATGAAATAAATTTTTTTCTATAATATTTTGCAAATATTTTTATTTTCAATATATCATTTCAAAATGAGAAGGGTATTTTTCAAGAAATATTCCAATGATCTTTTAAATAATTTTTTCATCTATAAAAACATCCATGGATGTTATATATGATTTATTGGGGATATGATCCAATGATACCAGCATTATTCTTCCTCTACATGTTTTATTATTACGATCATGATATTTTTCTGAAACCCATTTATTTTCCATGATCTTTCTATGATGAATTTATAAAATGATCATGAAACCCATTTTATTTTAAGGGGTTGTGTTATGATGATAATATGAATGATTAATGATTATGTGGAACACATATATATAGATTTAATTATGTAATGGGTGTTATAAGAATTATATAACCATCTAATTCATTAGGTAATCTTTTATTTCTCATGATATAATTATAGTAAAAAGATGATGTTCTTGATTTACTATAAGAATAAATTCAATGTTCTTGATCCATTCTGGGAAATATGTGATGATTCATAATCTTTTATGATATATGAAATAGGTTTTAATGAATTATCCAATATGATTTGATGGTATCATTAGTTAACCATGATTTATGAAATGGTTTTGATACCTATGATGGGGCCACAATTCTATCACATGAAATTATATTTCGTGATTGATTTATGATGATTTTTAACTATTATGATTCATGTAATTGAAATGTTAATGTTTTGTTCCAAGACTCATGTTTATGATCTATGATATATTGGTTAGGAACATTGTAATTTATTGTCATGTTCTACTACACTTATGGTTATATTGTACTATTATATGATCAATAATTAATATCTCAAATGTTTAGAATTACTATAAATATTAACTCACAATTTATTATGTAACATTTACCAAGTTATGAAGAAAGGTTTTATGTAGGTTATGTAAATAAGGGTATAGTGTGAGAAAAACATTATAATAGATGATAAAGAATATTCTAAATAATATTTTTATGTATCTAGTCTCTAATGAAATTAAAACCTTACTATTCTGACATGGACCATAAGGTTATGTATTAAATATTTATATAAAATGATGTAATATTTATGTGTGAAAATTTTAGTCCACCGTAAAAATAGCCTGGTCGATTAGTGGAAGTGAGTTGAGAGAAGTTGAAAGCTATGAAATTTATCCTAAAGCTGCAGACTTGATTCACACCATGAAAAAGAACTCATTATGTGGGTTTTCCAATTAGTGAAATTAAATAAATATTGAGATACAAAATAGAAATTATTCGATTTATGAAATTAAGAATTCACAATTTTAATTTTCATATACCTGGTGAGTTCAAATTGTTAATGAGTTTCACATGGAGTTGTGGTAGAGAATTATCATGGAACATAAATTCCATTCATTTTGTGTTAGGTTATTTAAGTCATGAAAGTTTAAAGAGATATTTTATAAATCTTGGATCCAATTTATATATGTTGTGACTTGAAATTTTATGACGTGACATGAGTTACTAGATTCATCCAATCATACACCATGGAATTTGGGAATATGGATCATGAACTGATATTTTTGGATTTGAATCATATTATTTTGTGAATCATGACCATTAATTTGAAACGTTGAATGCTGATTTAAATGAGAAGATTAATGGAGGATTTTGAATAACCTTTATTTTTTAAGAATTCAACATATTAATGAGAGAAAAGGTGGTATATTTTCAATTCTTCCAAATTCCTATAAATACTATTTTAGTTTGATAGAATATTTAAGAATATTGTGAAAATTTAGACATATATATTCAAAGTCTATTTATTGAGTTATAATACATCCCCATATCAAATAAATGAAGAGTAAAATATGGGATACTTTAAAATGGGATCTTATGTGCTAGAGTAATTAAATATCATGAATATGAGTTTCATGACCGGTAGTGATGATTCTAATTATTTTCTTATAGTGATCTTGATGGCATAAAATTTTGAAGGGAATCCAACTTTATTGTGATAGAAGACCATATAAATAAGAAAACATTTCTATATAAATATTAATATTTAAGTAAAATCTTATACATGGGTTGTCCAAATAGATATAGGAGGATAGTTATTGGGGTGCATAACCAGTCACAGAATAGGATAAGTTGGGGTGTCTAAACAATTGTTAAGAGATTATAACTAAGGCATCTAACCAATTGTATTAACATTCAGGCATTATGGATAATCCATATTATGATACTAACCAATATGGGAAAGAAGTTGTATTTATATCCCAACCTTATAAATTGTGTTTACTTCAATCACATTCATTCCTAATGAACACGAGGTGTGGCTAAGAGATTTTATTGAGTATACCAATAACTATAATTGGTTTAATAAGTTGAATTTTAAAGAAGATAGAATTCATAAAAGGATACAATTGTTTCACCCCTCCCCTCTCAGTAGTCAATTCATACTTTGGAATTGAAAAATTGATGGGTATCCAAACTCCAATAGATATTTGAAACAAATTTTAAAGAATTTTTGAAGAAAGTTTAAAATTTAGAAAATAAAACCTCCATATTTATAGATGTATATTTGAAAATTTGTGGATTGATGAAGAAGAAACTATTGCGGATTAATTCTCTATGGAAAATTAAATCATCGACAACATTAGGTATTTCAATGAAACATTATAAGATTATATTATTCTTAAGAAGTTGATGAGAAACATCCGTAATAGGTATGATGCTAAAAACATTTCATTGAATGATAGAGATGGTTTATTTCACTGTGAATTTTATAAAATAATTGTTTCTTATGAGATGAGGATATATATAAGATTTAAAAATAAGATCAAAGAGGATATTTAATTTGATTCTGTGAGAAAGAATGAAATGTAATAATAGAAAGATAAGTAGAATGGTGAATTGAATGATGGAGAGGATATGGATAATTATCATAAGTGAATAATGTCTCTTACCTCAAAGAACATCTAAAAAGGAAAAGTTAATTACAATGGTTATCACCCACTAAAATTATTTAAGTGTGTTGAAATTAGTCACTTTCACTAATCCAAATTGTTCCTTTAACAGTGCTAGTAAAAGGCTTTCGTAAATTGTATAAAATCATTGATAATGTGAGTGATGTTAAAGGGTTGGATTTAATAGTGCTCGTAAAAATTACTAATAAAGTCCCCGTTTATCAGTGCTAAAAAAGTGTTGATAAGTGGTTCCTTTATCAATTCCTTTTTTCATTGATAAAGGGCTCCTTTAACAACACATTTTTTTGCATTGTTAAATGCCACCATATCAGTGCTAAAAAAGCAGTGTTAAAGTCCCCACTGATAAAGGGGATAAATTTTGTGTTCCCATCCCTCATTTTTATCAGCACTTCCCCACCCCCTATTAGTTATTCCCCCACCCCCTTTATCAGTGATTTAGATAATCCCTCATTCCCTTGCACACCACTAACTCCAATGAGTTTTAAGCCCGAGACATCCAAATCATAGAAAAATTCCTTTCCCACTCCCCTATATTGGTTTTTTATCATTTTATAATATATCTATTTATTTATATATATATATCATTAAAATTTTTATCCATATATTTATATATGTGTATATATATATATATATATGTTTTTATGTATGTGAGTTTTTATAAAAACATACACACATACATACATATATAAATCAATAAATAAAGTTATAAATGTTTATATTTATTAACATATATTATATATTAATATTTATATACATATATTAGAATATATAGATAAATAAATATATTCTCTAATAGAAACACACAAATATATATATATATACAATATATATACATTAATTGTATATGTATATAAATATTCATACATTTTTTTTAAATAAAATTGATATTAGATTTAATTTATATAAGGCCTATATACTGAAAGATATATTTTATATCGAAATATGTTTAAATATTAATTTATAAAATTATATTTGATTGGGTGAATATATATATATATATGTATATACTTTTAAATATTTTATTATAAATAACATTACAATATGAAAAATGATAAAACATTAGTACCATAATATCAATATGAATGTAAGCATGGGGAATAAATTCAATCTCCCCTAAAAAATAATAATACCCACTTAAATGAGGCTAAAAATCCCTCAAATCTTAAAACATTTGGGTACCCCCACTAAAAACTCGGTTTTAGAGGAATTTTGTAACTTTTTATCATTAAAATGTGAATAGGTATTCCCCACAACAACTAGGGTATATAAATTATCGCAACATTCAACTTGATATGTGGTAGAACCCAAGAGGACACCCTGGTTAAAAGTTATGCCTCATTGAATATCGAGTTATGTTTTCAACTTATTTTAGATATTTTATTGATTTTTTTTATTTTAAATCTTTAAATTGACATTAAATCACTATTAAGTGAATAATAATTTTCAAATTATTGATTAAAAATATTTTTTTTAATTATTTTTATGTCATTTTCACTAAATATCTTATATTTTGTGTTTAAATGCCTATGTTGTCTTATCATAAAAATATTTAAAATATATATCTCATATTTATACCAGTATAAGTATATTTATATATTTATATATTTATATATTATTATTAATGAATTTTATTTTTTAAAATCTTTCCTTTATCAGTGCTAGTAAAAGAAGATATGATAAAGGGCGGTCTTTATCTGTGCTTCTAAAAAAGTGTGGATAAACCCCCCTTTATCTGCCTTTTTTTACAATCACTAATTAAGGACCCCATTATTAGTGATTTTTTTAGTATTGATGATAAAGGATGGATATTTTATATTGATTTTTTACAAGTGTTGATAAATACCCCCTTAACAACACTTTTTTTTAGAATTATTAAAGACCCCCTTTAGTAACGCAAAAAAAGTGTTGTTAAAGACCCCCTTTAATAGCACTTTTTCTGGTGATGCCAAAGGGGTTTTTTATATCTCTTTTAACTAGTTCTATTAAAGCCCTATAACTTGATAAACCCAATTTTTTAGTAGAGTTTACACTAATGTTTCACAGGGAAAATGTGGTGAGTACATGGATGATGAGAAATGTGAAAAATATCCGATAAAAAAATAATCAGAAAATAAGAGCTAATAATATGAAAAGTTTATCCTAATTGATAATTGTTACATTGAAGAGACTAAAAAACAAAAGTTGAAGGTTATATAAAATGGTTAGATAGTGAATGATCTTGATGAAATACTTTCTTTTAAGGATTATTATTTAAGTAACATATAATCTCAGTGTCTTGAAGCTGATAGGACATTGAAAAATATTAATGATGATTTTAAAAATGATATAGAAGTTAATCTTGAATAATCTTAGGCTAATGAGATTCTAATATCAAAATACATGAGAAATATACTCATATTAAACCTGAAAATAAATCTATTTTTACTAATTGAAAAATTTCAATAACATTGGGTAAGTTTTGATTGATAATAATTGTGATAAACAATCCTTTTAATCAAAATAATATAATAAGAATTGATGAGGAATGTTTTCCCCATGATCTTTGAAACTAGAAGAAATAAATTCATATAGACCTTGATGATATTTTCTCAAGAAAACTCATATCAATATAGAAAATAAATATTCTATATATTTTTTTTGCTGTTGTGGAATGTTCGATCATAAAGACTATACTTTTCACAATATTTCACCAACAAGGAGTAGGCATGAGTTAAGGGGGATAAAATCTGAATGAAAAGAAAGTAACCTATGATAAATAAAGAAAGATTTAAAGAAGTAAAAATATATGAAAAAAAAACATTCAAATATATCTAATCATAATAAATTTGATTTCTTATAGAAAATTTATATATGGTTTGACCAATATACTCAATATAACGAATAATACATGACTACTCTTCTGGGGTAATTTTCTTATTTTGAAAAGTAAAAGGATGTTGCGAAATGGAAAAGGAAGCAAAGTCACAAATAGTTGATGTTTATCTAAAATATAGAGGAAATGAATGTAATGGATAATTAATAGTGGTTATTTATCTTATATTATGGGTGATATTAAAATTTTAAATAATATTTCATAATTCCATGTAGGAGAAGTTAATTTTGGTAATTAACGTTCCTTTAAAATTAATAAAAGTGGTATGACAGAAATTGAAGCACAAAAGAAAGTTTTCCTTTTTCATGATGGGATTAAACAAACATTTTTGAGTGTAATAAAATATTTTGGTGGTGTTAATTAATTTATCTTTAATAAAAATATTTTAACATTAAATATTCAAAATATAGAATACTTTTCACTAATATATAAAGAACTAGTGGTCACTTATACTAATTTGGGGATCAATGTAATCACACTATTTAAGTTTTATAGATGAATATAATTTTTGACATGGGATAAATGGCCATATAGGTCAAATGAATTTGAGTGAAATGTCAAATTAATGTGTGTTTATATATCTACCCTGGATAAAAAAATAGATTTTATCTATGGTGACGCCACAGAAATATAAAGTAAGAACCTTTTTTAGATAGTGTGTATGACACATGACACCAAGCACATGTGGTAATATAATATCTGAATACTTTATAATATATTTATTATTAAAAATATATTCTATATATTTCAATTAAAACAACACTGATTTATCATGCGTTACATACAAGATAAACCTTCCTCGATGTCTTGTGTTATATGCAAGACCAAGGTTTATCGAACATTAGTATATTATTAAAATATAATGAAATATAAATTAGTTGTTAAATTAGTATATGTGAATATTAATAAATAAATTATGAAAATTATGGTTTATAAAAACATATAATTAATTTATTTGTTTCAAATTAATTATAAATAAATAGAAGAAGCAATCGAATATAAAGTAAATATTTTTATAGAAAACAGTTTTTATGTGAAAAAATTATTTTACACCAATATATTAAATTAATTATAATTATTGTGTGATATTAATGTAATATATATATTATATATTTAATCAAATAATTTCTCTATTCATCCATTAGGTTTTATAGACATAATACAAGAACAATCTATATTTTACACATAAAAATGTATATTTTTATAAAGTAAATTTTACCACCTTTTAATGAAAACCCCATTTTAAGTCTGAATTATAAAAAATTAATTGATTTAATATGTCAAAATAAACTTAATATTTTAAATATAACCATAAAAATTTGGATAGGATTAATTTTTTATATTTTTCTGAATCATTTCAATTTTTACTGAATTCTTAATAATACCGAATTTTAGTTCAAAACTTCTATTTCATCTAACTTGTTTATAAGATTAAATTATATTTGTAATTTGTTTTAATTTTTAAAAATAGAAAATTTTTATCAATTAAAAAAATTATTTCATTTTAATCAATTTTATTTTGAAATTGATTATAAATACATAGGAAACTTTCAGGTGTTTTTACATTAAAAACTTGCATTGTCATCCTGCTTACGGGATTAAATTAAAATCAATTTCTGAAACATCAATAATTGGAATTTGGAAAATGGATTCCATATTTGAAATAAAAAAATTATAATATCTAATAAGTCTAACTTTTTTTACCAAAAATATTAGTTAAATATATTAAAATTAATTACAATTATTAAGGTTAAATTAAGCTTATTAAGGGTATAAACCTTTATCTTAAGGGCCCAAATGACCTATAAACTTTTCCAAAAACCATTTTATGGTCATAATAATTCCATGAAACTTCCATTAGTGAGTTTTTTTCGGATTTGAATACTTTTTTAGGTAAAATAGTGGGTTCAGATAACTTCTTTTAAAAAATTCAATGTGAGTCCTTTTGCACCCTTATTTTTTTATAAAAGCGGTGACACGAATTGGTTTCCCAATTCATGCCCTAAGGGAATTTATTAAAATCATGGGTTATAGAACAAACACGAGTTGTAAATATCTTACACCAACTGGGGGTTGAGGGGAATACAAACTAAGGTTGTTAGGAAAAACAAAAAAAAAATCTAAAATTGCATTAGACAAGTCCAGGAAGCCCTGTTATTGATCTGTCAAAGACATCCTCCATGAAGGGTAGTAGCAGCACAACCACAAAAGCACAAAAAAATAGTCTGATGTTGAACAGTAGTGGTCACCAGCATTGCATCATCTTGCCCCAAGGCTAGGAAACTCAGAAAACCACAAGATTCAGAAGGGGAGAAGCCAAACGGAATACAAAATGATAAAAAACTACCCTTCTTGATTTAGATCATCAAGATTGGGGAACCTCAAGACCAAGCATAAAGTATAAAATTTTTAGAAATATAGAGGATCACATCAAGATTATTGTGAGCAGAAAACATAGTGTCTGATTAAAGATGAGGTGAGAAGATTCACAAAACATGTTTCAGAGGAACATGAACAAGTAGGCAGGCACACATGAAACTACAAACTACCACTCTTGGAACCAAAAACACACCAACCAGACAATACAAGTCCTGAAAATAAAGAATCCTTTGCACTTTTATAGCCATGATCATCAATGTAAGCCTTAGAACAATAAGGAAAAAGGACCTTCGAGGACAAACAACTCCCATCCCAATGGAAACAACACAAGTCACCATCCACAAGCATCAAACCAAGGAAATCATAAGGCAAATCATTTCCATGGAATGTCCTTGAAAATAAAATCAGGATGTTGCTTAAATTACTCCACCATATTCATGTACATTTGCTTTCTGATTTGTAGGTAGTTATCCGAAGAGATTTTTCCATTCCTATATCTTTTAAAAACAATTTCATCATGATCCTCCATCCAAGCTTCCAATTCATCACTCACATCCTCATAATACTGATATGCATCCCTCACCGCAGGGTCATCATCTTCAATATTTGTAGTATCATTTATGTTTCCTTCATCGGGGGATGTTAGGTGTTGTTCTGTAACCACTAGATATGGTGGAATCACGATGTTTTCTTTCCGAGAGGCCTCTAGGGCTCTAGTGGCAATTGTTATCTCGAGGTTAGAGTAATCCTTGCATCTTCGAGTCCTTTTGGAACACAGTGTAATGTAGTCATGCACATCAATCATTGGTTTTTTACCTTTCCTTACACTCAATTTTAAATAGGCTTCCTTATTTATATTGGACTTCTCAAAATCCTCATGCGTGGATTCACAAGAATCTGAGTGGGCATTCCTATCCTCCTTATTCCAGGATTGTGATCCATATATAATGGCAAGTTTCTCAGGAATGCTGAGGGACCTGTTATCCTCATCAAGAGTCTGTACATTTTGGGGAGTAGCCAAAACTCTAGAAGATTCATTAAGAGGGGGCATTGGTTCAACATCCTTATTACCAGATTGTTCAGTATTATCATTCATCTGCCTGTGAGCTCATTTTTCTACCCAGATTTAGTTGGGTCTTGTAAGGGGACGTACATCATAAGATTTGCTTCCAAAAGTCTTTGAAGAATTCCCAATTAAAAGGCAATTAGTGCAATAGTCAGGGATTATTTCAAAGACAACCTCATGAAGCCATTTGGTATACCCAAAAACGAGTTACCAGATTTTAAGGTAATTCTTTACAATGATCACTTTTCTTTCATTTATATCTCCCCCACCTAAAATATTCTTCTTATATATTCATATAATAAAACAATTATCAAAAATATACTTTATTATTTTTTATTAAGTTTTTTACCTACAGAAAGACACACTTCCATCTAATGGGTAACAAACATTGTTTCTATGTACGGAAAACTACCACCTCGCAAAACAGTGATAGTCCATTTTTTCATTACCAACATTCATGGTTGGAAATTATATTTGAAATATGGTTTAGGTATGAAATATATGATAATTATTATTTATTTATACATATTTAATACTTTTATAACACATACCACTAACAAATTCTATTTTATGTTAATACGATAACATCGTTTGAGAAAGTGTGGACTACCGCCCCCTCGAAGCGATGTGATTTGTTCACACTATACATGGAACATATAAAGGATGGTTTCAATTAAAAATATGTGACATAAAAACCTATATATTATATTAATTAAATAATTATCTTTATGTAAATATAATATATATATATATGTCATTTTCATTGTTACCCTTTCAGACACTTAAAAGTGATCACATCATTCATGGATGTGTGTGTGGACTATTGCCTCCTTGACATGATGTGATTCATTTTAAATCACAAGAATTATATATATATTTAAGTATATATGACTAAATAACATTTTATTTATTTTATAATGATCATTATGGTAATATATGGTGGTTCACAAATTCTTTCTAATATGATCATTGAAAAATGGGAATGCTAGTCATGCGTACGTAGAACCAACTATCTCCATGATCATAAAGTTGACTCATTTTTCACAAATATATTTAATGATTGGTTTTAAAATTATTATTAATGTATCAATATATTAATTATGTCATTATTATTATTCTTGATATGTTATATAATGACCCTTTGACCATAGTTGACCTACCAAAGTTGTTTTTGACACATAAACTGAATTTAGTCAAAACACCTGACGTAAACATAATTATTTAAGTATTTTTGTAAAAAATATAAAAAAGTGAAATAAAATTAATGATAAACATGAAATTTTTTATCATGAAATTATAAAATTAACATAATTTTATCATAAAGGAATTTAATGTTTGTTCACCCAAACGGAAACTAAAGTTAAGGGATTCTCATCAAACATTTTACATCCGTGAGATAAATTTCATGGTCACCTCTTACATATTTTTGGGGATATATCTACCACCCATTTTTTATATTATATCATGAATAATTTTTTCATTATTGTATTTTAAACATTCATTTAATGTTCATCTTTTATAAAGATTATCATTCAAAATGTTTCTAATTGGTATTGGACACATTGGACTTTTTAATGATTATTTTCCTTAATAATAATTTTAAGTATCTTGAAATAGTATTTCTATTTTAGAAACTTATATGAACATTTTCAATAAAACATTTTATTTTCTCTCCTCTAGTTATGCATGAAAATTTTCAAGTATTATTACCATTTTCAAATCTTTAGCACTCAAAATATTTTAGAATTTTTTTTAGCAAATATGAATTTATCTCTCTCTTTAGACAGTGAACCTGTTTTATTCTAGAAACCACATTTATTAAAAGGTTTTAAAAAATACATTTAAAATTATTTGGTAATGAATTTTTTACCCATTTTTTTATTTTACAAATGTTTTCAAAGGAATCTTCTTGTGGTTTTCCGAATATGTCCTTTTTCTAACCTTTAACCATGAAAAATGAATTTTATTTTTTACCTCATATGAATTGTATAGATATACTCACCATCATTTATTTGATTCTTCTTTTTTATGTTTTAAAGGATACTTTTAAAAAAATCAATATGGATTTTTAAATAATTTTATACTCAAATATTATTTCATAATAAAAGGTTATTTTCCTTAAGAAAAATTTTAAAATATAAATTTATAGTATTTATATTCAACCAAAAAAACACTTCATTTTAAATCCACTTGATATTGTGGTATTTATACCATCCTTATTCTTCATCTGGATAGTTTATTTTTTATTTGGGCAAGGATAGTATTCACATTCACTTTCTTGAATCATTTTTTATTCCATTTGATGTATCTGATCTCCTATGATCATTGAACAATAAATTTCCCTAATTGTTCAATTCATTTATCATTAATATTACTATTTACAAAACCATATACCATTTTACATATGATGTCTACTTCGATAGTTATTTGATTATTTGGATAAATATTGATAATTTTATATTCTTTAATCAATATGGATATTTGATAAATAAAATTACTTATTTTTATTATTCGATATGAGAAATGATTTATAATAGTAATGATGGGTAGCGCCTAAAATTTATATAGCTCTTCAAAACATCGACAGATTCCCATGATATAAGTTTTTTGTGCAATTTAAATGGGTTTCTATCTGTAGTTTTAGACTGTCTTGTTAAAAGTATTAACGATATAGGTTTTCGTGTGCCTTATACATGACATCCATTAAGAAAGAATTTAACTCATATTAGTTTCAATTATTATTCGCCCAATAGATTTTTCATCAACATATCTATGGATACATTTCATTTTAGTTCATTGATTAAATGGCATGTGTTTCGTTTTTTTACCTTTCCATATTGAATTTTCAGTATTCAGTTATTTTAATGGAATATGTTTCTAGTTTTTACCTTTCCATATTTTTTATGAACTTCCACATTAGTTTATGGATTATAGTGAATGTGAGTTCAGTAATTTACCATGTCCTAATTATTATACTCATTGATTAATTATTTATTTCACTTTATTTTCCCCTTACTGTGAATTTGAGCTCGCCCTTATTATGTTTCTTTCTCCAAGAATCCAAGAAATGTACTATGAAAGATATGTAGGGATTTACTATATAGAATAATGTTATCCTCAAATATATTTATTTACAAAAAAAATATTTTTTAATTAGTGTGTTTTTTTCTCGTGTATGTTTCTGGTTTACCAAGACCACTAAACTCTCAGTACTTCAGGATTTTATTCCATATAATCATTCCAATATAATAGTACCAGACACCATCTTCGGGCCTTCTAGGGTTGGGTCGCTATAGTTGGTATGGGAGAAATTTTAGTATCATCCTTTTGAACTAGATTTATGAAAACATACGATAGAGAATAAATCCCTAAGGTAGAAATTGAGGATAAGTATAAAAGGAAATCCTAGAATTTTTTAAGGAATAGGATATGTGGGTCTTCCTAGAAATACATCTTTATATGCTTAATACAAGTTGATATGGTTCTGTAACAAATGTACCTAGGAGTAATAGGTCTGAAAAGGTGTTCCGGGCCTGACTCTGGGTAACTTGGCACATCACAATAGGCCTTACTGCTCACCTGGTTTGACACTCCTAGGGGATTTTCATTGGATAATCCATGGTTTCTTTATAATCCAATATTAATAATTTGAATGAATAAATATAATTAATCATCAAGTTTAAACTTTAGGTGATTTAGATTTAAAATAAGTGCACATTATTTATATATATTATAGATAATTATACACTTTTCTCACTTTGACTATTATTGCTCACACTATTATTTATAATTTTAGTATTGGGCTGGAACAATAAGGATTCAAGTTAACATATAACATGAAGAAAAATGTGGTGAAAATGAGCAAGAAAATGATGTTTTTATAGGAGTGAAGGATACTATATTTGAGCCTAATCAGTTTTCCTAAAATATGATTAACAATATATACCTTTACCAACTCTTGAATGCGCCAATGAAATGAATAATGGAGGCTTCTAAGAGCTCGAGTGGTACATGATGTAAAGAAAAAAAGGATCAATTTCAAACATATTAGAAGTTGGTGAGGGTACACTTAGTAAACTATCTAAATGTATCATGTAAATTCATTATGAGTGGGTAATAAGAAAATGAAGCAAATTATTGCTAAGGAAAAATGAAGAGTATGATAAAAGAAAATTGAGATCGTCTTAAGAAATCCTTTATAGTTCATTGTCATAAGCATGGGGAACTTGGAAATTACCCAATTCAATGCCCTATTCTAGAGGATAAACTCTATAATAAGGAAGGATCTTTCTGAATGTAAGTGGATAAAGTATTTATATATTAGGTTTTATATAAAACCTTTGTTAAAAAGAAATTTCAAGGATGTTCATCATATTTAATTTAAAAATTATATTAATTTGGTTTTTAAATAGGAAATTTTATAAGGTGGGTGAAAACCAATATAATTTGAAAAGTTAGTGGGTCTTTAACCCAAGACTGAAGGGTGATAAGGGTTTCACTCCAACAAATAATCTACATAATTTCCTTGTTATATTCTCATTGTTTTTTGTAAAATAATTTGACAAATAAATATTAATGATGAACTGGTCGTATAATTTTTCAGGATTATAGATTAATATATTAACCATATTAGTTTTGAAATATAGTTAAAGAAATTAATTAGACTTATCTCTCTTTTATAGGCCTTACGATCCTTTAAAATTTTCTTTTAGTGATTCATGAATAAAAAAATCATTATTGGTAATTAATTTCTGGTGGTAATGAAATGAATTAGAATTTGATCGAAACACAACCAAAATTTAGGATTTTTCATATAAAATTAAAAACTATAAATTAATAATATTCCCTTATATTCTTTGGAAGTAAAATAATATCCCAACATTAGGAAAATGACTTAAAAATAAAATATTTTCCTAATACATCAATTTATATTGAACTGTTGACCTTCTAAATCATTAATGTTTTATGGCTTTTAGACCATAAACTTTTATTTTACCTTTAAAACGTATTTAATTGATAACCTCATTCACTCCCGATAAATGTTTATTCTTTTACTCCATGTACGTATCTCTATATTCCACTAATTATTTTTCCACTAAGAGAACAAGTTACATGGAAGTCTATGTGACAATTGTAATTTTGATTGTCTCTTTAATAGAGGATGAGTTATGAACCCTTCTTTTAATGTGGGATTTCAAAAATAGTAAGTATCAAAAAATATATCTCCATTATCAAGTTTAAATTGTGGGGACTCAATTTAAATATGGTGGGGATAATGTGACACTATGAAAATCTAATGTAAGAAGCTTGTATTTGATAGCGTGTACGACATGCGACGCCAAACACATAAGGTAATATAATATCTGGATAATTTATAATATATTAACTATTTAAAATATATTCTATATATTTCAATTAATTAAACATAGAGTTTGCATACATTACATGAAATAACGACATTTCTCGATGTCTTTCATTACACGCAAGACTGAGATTTATCGAATGATAATATATTTTTAAAATAAAATGATATATAAACAAGCCATTAAATTAGTAGTTATGAATAATAATAAATTACTTATTAAAATTATTTTTTATAAAAATTAATAAATAATTAATTGGTTTCAAATTAATTATAAATGAATATAAGAATTAATTGAATATAAAGGAAATATTTTTATAGACCACTATTTTTATGCTTAAAAAGTTGTTTTATGTTATTAGATTATATTAATTAAAATTTGTTAGTGATATTAATTTAATATATATGTAATATATTCAATGAATTATTTTTTATATTCATCCATTAGGTTTGATAAAAATAAGGTAAGAACAAAATCTATTTCACACATAAAAACCTATATGGGAATATCTTTTCCAAACTGAATTGATTTGAGTGGTGTGAACAAAATCTATTTCACACATAAAAACCATTTATATTAAAATTTTATAAAAAAATTTTAAAATTATTTGGTAATTATATTTTGACTCATTTTTTATTTTATTAATGTTTGTAAAGGAATATTCTTACCACTTTCTGAACAAGGAAATTTTTAACCATTAACTATAGAAAAAGAGTTTTCTTTTTACCTCACACAACTTGTACGGATCTACCCACTGTCAATTATTTGATGCTTCCTTTTTATGTTTAAAATGAAACTTTTAAAATAATATATATTCAAAATATATTTTCAAAGAATTTTTTTTTTGAAAATTATTTTCATAATAATAGGATATTTTCATTAAGAATTTTTTTTAAAATATAATTTTATAGTATTTATATTCATCAAAAACAACAACTCTTTATTTTCACTCCACATGAGATTTTTATATTGACACCATCCTTATTATTCCTCTAGATATTTTATTATTTATTTGGACAAGGTTACTATTCACCTTCACTTCCTTGAATCATTTATTATTCCCTTTCAAATATTCAATCTTCTAAGATCATTTAACATTGAATTTCTCCTAATTACCCATTTCATTTATCATGGATATTAATATTACCTATTACATATAGCATTTTACATACAGTTTCTACTTAGAGAGTTATTTTATTATTTATGGAAATATTGATAATTATTTATTC
This sequence comes from Viscum album, assembly GCA_963277665.1. Taxonomy (NCBI): domain Eukaryota; kingdom Viridiplantae; phylum Streptophyta; class Magnoliopsida; order Santalales; family Viscaceae; genus Viscum; species Viscum album. The sequence goes on from OY728119.1 coordinate 377,901,507, forward strand.
TTTATTCAATATGGATATTTGATAAGAAATATTATTTATTTTAATTATTCCATATAACGAATGCTTCAGACTGGTTTTGACAGTTGTAGCTTGAAAATTATATAGCTCCTCGATACATCAATAGGTTCTCATGATAGATATAATTTGTGAAAATTAAATGGGTTTCAATTGGTTGTTGAAAACCGTCTTGTGAAATTTATTGATGGTATTGGTTTTCATGTGCCCAAGAAATGATGTCCATTAAGAAATCATTACCCTCATATTAGTTTTTGTTTTTACTCATCCATGAAATTTTGCATCTACATATCTATTGTAACAACCCGAAATTTTGAATAAATCTTGTTTCCTAATTTTATGTGTTATTTTTATTTTATTTTTATACTCAACAAAAATGTTTCATTTGATAACATGAGTATAATTAAAATGATACCATTGGTTTTTGACTGTTATATGACCATTGGTCAATATGACCGATGGAAACTAAACGTTTTGATTATTGTCTCTAAATACAAGTAATCTTGGTTAATTAATATAGAAATAAGATTCAATGGCCTCACCCAGTAGTCTTGGACCGATAGAAGCCCATCTAACAGAACTTGGGAAGGAGGTAGCACCACTGGGCTTTGCTCTGGACCAAACCCAAGCTGAACTTCATCGGGTGAAGCTAGAACGGGATCGCCTTCGCGAGAAGTTCAAACTGATAGAAATTACTACTCGTGCGATGTTGGCCGAGCCTCCCTCAGATTCTCTAACCATAGCACACCTTACACTTAGGTCCTATGCTGGTTTGATAAGGGGCTGTGTAAGGAGACCATAACTGCCTTGTGTAATCCTTTGTTTTAAATAAAAATTGGAATTTCTTCTTATGATGAAGTTTATGAATTTTCAAATGACCAGATAAATATAGTATGCATATTTTTGATGAATTTTAGAGAAAGGATATTTTAAAAATGTTTATGTAAACCTTAAATAAATAAAAATGTGTAATGATTTTCAAAAAATGGTCTTCTACAAATATGTTCAGTACGAAATTTAGAGTCTAATAAGATCAACATAATTTTTGATGAATAGTAAATTATGAATAGTGATTTTATGTTTAGGATTAGTAATGTGACCAAATGGATTAGTAATCTCACATAAAGAAAGTATTAATATAATCTAGGCACCTTGATTTAAGTAATGTGATTCAATAAAATGGTTAAAAAAACAGTTTCATAAATTATTATTCAAGTATTAGTTTTTTCGGGTGAATAGTGTTTTTTAATTAAAATTTTAATTAAAAATATTTAGAAAATTATTTTTATAAAATGGATTTCATTTTTGAACTCAGAGCATCGATATTATGTTAAGGTAATTTTTGGGGTTTTTTGTCTAAAAATAATGAATTTTCAGTGAATAGTGTATTTATTTAAAAAATAAATTAAAAATATTTAGAAAATTATTTTTATAAAATGGAGTTCATTTTTGAAATCAGAGCATTGATATTTGGTTAAGGTAAAATTTTGGGATTTTTCTGAGAAAGTTGAATTTTCAGTGAATAGTAAAAAATACAGTTTTAGGGATTCAGTATGTTTAATGACATCATAACTGTGTCATGATGATGTCATGAGATATTTTAAAGGATGTTCGACTAAAGTGGATGAATTATTGTGTGGGGTTCCCCATGTGGCCTAACTTTATGGGAAGTACCATGGGAGGGCCCATGCTTTTGAGAAAACCACTTTTGAGGTGTCCCTTGGCCATTAATACCTTGTCCCCTCACTTTCCCTATAAATACCAAGCCCTCCTCTCATCTTTTCGACTCCAAAACCATCCTCAACGAAGTTCTGGTCTCCTTACCTCCCAAGGTTCCCCCAAGCCCTCAAGGACCCAACCATTGAGTTTTAAGAGTTACGTTTTAAGGCAAGGGATCCGACCCCTCTCTTTCTTTTCAAGTGATCTCTTTTATGTCATTCCTTTTATGCTCCATGTTCTTATGTTGGAGGATGTTCTTTTATACTACTATTACTGAAAGTTTTATGTTCATATAATGAGAGATCCCCTCTTACTCTCATTATTTCGTTTTATGAAGTTTCAAGTGGCGCCGTTAGGCTGCCGAATTTTTAAGGGATTCTTTCAACCTTCTCTTTTTCAAAGTTCTACTTTCATGTCAAGTCTTTCAAGTTCCTTTTTATTATGTTGAGGTATGATCTCTAAATTTATCATACTGATATTTTATGATCATAGGATGAGAGACCCCATTTGATCTCTTCAATTCAGTATTTTGATGTTTTAAGTGGCGCCGTTAGGCTGCCGAATTTTTAAGTGGTTCTTCACCATTCTCGTTTTGAAGTTCTACTTTCATGTCAATTCTTTGAAGTTCCTTTCTATTATGTTGGGGTATGATCTATAGATTTATCATACTGATCTTTTATGATCATATTATGAGAGACCCCATTTTATCTCTTCAATTCAGTATTATGAAGTTTTCAGTGGCGCCGTTAGGCTGCCGAATTTTTTAGTGGTTCTTCACCATTCTCGTTTTGAAGTTCTACTTTCATGTCAATTATTTCAAGTTCCTTTCTATTATGTTGGGGTATGATCTCTATATCTATCATACTGGACTCTTATGTTCATATGATGAGAGATCCTATTTGACCTTGTCAATTCAATTTTGTTGAAGTTTAAGTGACGATGTTAGGCTGCCGAATTCTCACAAGAGAAATATTTTTTTTCTTCATTTAATGTTCTTCATTTCATATGGTATATTTTCAAATTTCATTACCATGTTCTTAAATACCTTATATTTTGTCCCTCTACTGTTTGATGGGTCATTTATGAATGTTTGACCCATGTCCCCTCTCTTCTCAATGTTTTCTAAAACTTTGTAACATAGCCGTTATGCTGCAGAATTTTCGTCTCAAAATGCCTCTCTCTCTTTTCTAAAAATTATTTTATGTTATAAAGTGAATACTCAAAGCTCTTAATTCTACAGGTGTATTCACATATATATCAAAATGTTCTATTTTATATTCTGGGAATTACATACATGAAACCCTCTTTCCCTTTCCGTGGGTTTAAAGTGACGTAAAGATCATGTCTTTAAAGCAGTTTTTAAAACGTTATGATTATGAAATGAAACCCATTTATTTTATGTTATATGGGTTATTTATGAAATGTTTGATGATGATATATGTGGCTCACATTATAATAAAGGCAAATTTAAGGGTGCGCCCTGATAGCGCTCCAATGCATTGGGTAATGAAGTAACCACTAGAGATTACAATTTTCACGATACCTTGGTGAATAACCTTGGTAATTTTCAAATGACACCTTGGGGAAGGACCATGGTGATATGTTCATGATTTTCTATGTTAAATGGTGTAGCCACATCTTCAAGTTATGAAAAAGTTTTATTTTTATTATGATATGCCTCATGATTTCATTTTCATTCCTTGAAGTTCTTTTCGTGACTTTATTGATGTATCTCAAGTTCATATGTAAAATGTTTCACTTGTTTCCCTTGCTGGGCCTTCTGCTCACCCATTCTTTTGATGTATATCTCCAAGTTATGAGATGCAGTAATGAGCCTAGGGTGAACATGAGGATAAGCCTTTCAAGTGTTTAAGAAGAATGTTTTATGTTTTCATGTTTTAAGTTCCTAGTTTCCAAGACACTAAACCTTAAAGATCCTCAGTTTTGTAAAATGTAATGAAAGTTTATGTGATAAAAAGGCAGGATGCTATAGTTGGTATCAAAGGATGGTTTAGTTATTTGTGGAAATTAGGATATGAAAACTCTAGGAAGAACCCTATAGAAAAGTTTAAATATAGGAAATCTTCCTCGTATTTAGGTGAGTATTGAATAAGGGGTTTCCAAGAAAATGCATCCCTGTCTGGATACGAGCAGGTAGAGGTGGATCTGGCACAGATGTACATAGGGGTAAAACCTGAAAACACCGCTTTGAGCTAGACTCGAATGGGAACTGGTACACGACAACGGGCCTTGCTACACTCTTGGTTACGACACTCCCGGGGGATATGCTTTGGTAAATTCATAAGCTTAGTATGAACCATTGTTAAAGGAATAAAGATAAAATAAAATAAAGGTTCACATAAGAATATATGATCATGGATAACCTAGATGGGAACCTAGGGTATCACAAGTTAGGGTATACTTTTCAACTATAAGTTATACTTATATGCTTTAAGTTTCTTTTCATGATTATTGGCTAAGTATTTAAGCCCCTATTTATAGTTTCTTTTCTTAGTTAATGGCGGGAAATGGAAGAACATGTCCCAACAACCAATGTGATAGGAAATGCTACGATTGCCGTATTAATACGACAGAGATGATTAGGGGATTAAAAGATGATTATTATTTTGGAAGACGTTCACTATTTTGAGGACCCTATATGATCGAGGTAAATACATTACTACGGTATTTTCATTGAGGAGTAAGGTTGACTTATATTTTGAAGAATCAATGAACTTAAGGTGGACTTATAGTAATTTAGGTTACTTATGGTAATGATTAACCTATCTTGGGTAAAATATGTTTAGGTTAGCTACATTTTTTATAAGATGTTAGGTGTGGTTGATGTTGTTTGGAGATGAACAATGAAGTTTATTTTGGGAGACTATGTTATCAAATCCCTCTTGTATTTGGGTTTCAATCTTAGTTTGGTTTATTTTGAGGAATTTTAAGGACCATTATTTATGGGATGGTCTATGATGAACTTTGGGTAGTACCATGGAACTTTGAAGATTTAAAAATAGTTTCCCTTCCTATGGGATTATTTCTTTTTGAAGAGTTGTTTTACCTTACCCTTTCTGTTTTGGGATAATGTTTAAAGATAGAAGAAATAGATAGTTAATCTTTTGTGGATTATGTGATTCCCTAGAAGATGATTCTTGTGTTTTGATGAGACCAAGTAGTTTTGAATTCTCATCATTGGGAGAAAAGATTAGTTTTGGTAGAAACATATTAAAGGATGAAACTCTACATGAATGTAGGTATATTTTCTTATGTTTTTGTTCTATGTAGTAAATGAATTCCTCAAAATTATGAAAAGGAACATAAAACAAAAACGTTGTTGGTTTACATTTCCTACTAGGTAATCAATGACCGTTTACACACATAATAAGTTTGCGATTTTCTTATGGTTAACTTTCTCCTAATCATGTTCTCTATCACTCTCCCTCAGAACTTGACCCTTTGTTTTTCTTCTATGTCCATGTTTTCCTACATGGAATCCCAGTGTGGGCTAACTCGGGTGACCTTCATACTTCACTTTCTTTCTTTTAAAGTAATAGTTTTACTGAATCCTTTTCCGATGTGGGACTTTCAATGAAATTTCAAAACCTAATTTTAAAAATTGCGAGGATGCAATTTCTTAAGGGGGGAAGATTGTAACGACCCGAAATTTTGAATAAATCTTGTTTCCTAATTTTATGTGTTATTTTTATTTTATTTTTATACTCAACAAAAATGTTTCATTTGATAACATGAGTATAATTAAAATGATACCATTGGTTTTTGACTGTTATATGACCATTGGTCAATATGACCGATGGAAAATAAACGTTTTGATTATTGTCTCTAAATACAAGTAATCTTGGTTAATTAATATAGAAAGAAGATTCGATGGCCTCACCCAGTAGTCTTGGACCGATCGAAGCCCATCTAACAGAACTTGGGAAGAAGGTAGCACCACTGGGCTTTGCTCTAGACCAAACCCAAGCTGAACTTCATCGTGTGAAGCTAGAACGGGATCGCCTTCGTGAGAAGTTCAAACTGATAGAAATTACTACTCGTGCGATGTTGGCCGAGCCTCCCTCAGATTCTCTAACCTTAGTACACCTTACACTTAGGTCCTATGCTGGTGTGATAAGGGGCTATGTAAGGAGACCATAACTGCCTTGTGTAATCCTTTGTTTTAAAAAAAAATTGGAATTTCTTCTTATGATGAAGTTTATGAATTTTCAAATGACCAGATAAATATAGTATGCATATTTTTGATGAATTTTAGAGAAAGGATATTTTAAAAATGTTTATGTAAACCTTAAATAAATAAAAATGTGTAATGATTTTCAAAAAATGGTCTTCTACAAATATGTTCAGTACGGAATTTAGAGTCTAAGAAGATCAACATAATTTTTGATGAATAGTAAATTATGAATAGTGATTTTTTGTTTAGGATTAGTAATGTGACCAAATGGATTAGTAATCTCACTTAAAGAAAGTATTAATATAATCTAGGCACCTTGATTTAAGTAATGCGATTCAATAAAATGGTTAAAAAAACAGTTTCATAAATTATTATTCAAGTATTAGTTTTTTCGGGTGAATAGTGTTTTTTAATTAAAATTTAAATTAAAAATATTTAGAAAATTATTTTTATAAAATGGATTTCATTTTTGAACTCGGAGCATCGATATTATGTTAAGGTAATTTTTGGGGTTTTTTCTAAAAATAATGAATTTTCGGTGAATAGTGTATTTATTTAAAAAATAAATTAAAAATATTTAGAAAATTATTTTTATAAAATGGAGTTCATTTTTGAAAACAGAGCATTGATATTTGGTTAAGGTGAAATTTTGGGATTTTTCTGAGAAAGTTGAATTTTCAGTGAATACTAAAAAATACAGTTTTAGGGATTCGGTATGTTTAATGACATCATAACTGGGTCATGATGATGTCATGAGATATTTTAAAGGATGTTCGACTAAAGAGGATGAATTATTGTGTGGGGGTCCCCATGTGGCTTAACTTTATGGGAAGTACCATGGGAGGGCCCATGCTTTTGAGAAAACCACTTTTGAGGTGTCCCTTGGCCATTAATACCTTGTCCCCTCACTTTCCCTATAAATACCAAGCCCTCCTCTCATCTTTTCGACTCCAAAACCATCCTCAACGAAGTTCTGGTCTCCTTACCTCCCATGGAGTCCTCCCAAGGTGACCCCAAGCCCTCAAGGACCCAACCATTGAGTTTTAAGAGTTACGTTTTAAGGTACGGGATCCGACCCCTCTCTTTCTTTTCAAGTGATCTCTTTTATGTCATTCCTTTTATGCTCCATGTTCTTATGTTGGAGGATGTTCTTTTATACTCCTCTTACTGCCCTTTTTATGTTCATATAATGAGAGATCCCCTCTTACTCTCATTATTTCGTTTTATGAAGTTTTAAGTGGCGCCGTTAGGCTGCCGAATTTTTAAGAGATTCTTTCACCCTTCTCTTTTTCAAAGTTCTACTTTCATGTCAGTTCTTTCATGTTCCTTTTTATTATGTTTGGGTATGATCTCTAAATTTATCATACTGATATTTTATGATCATATGATGAGAGACCCCATTTGATCTCTTCAATTCAGTTTTTTGAAGTTTTAAGTGGCGCCGTTAGGCTGCCGAATTTTTAAGTGGTTCTTCACCATTCTCGTTTTGAAGTTCTACTTTCATGTCAATTCATTGAAGTTCCTTTCTATTATGTTAGGGTATGTTCTCTAAATTTATCATACTGATCTTTTAATATCATATGATGAGAGACCCCATTTGATCTCTTCAATTCAGTATTTTGAAGTTTTCAGTGGCGCCGTTAGGCTGCCAAATTTTTTAGTGGTTCTTCACCATTCTCGTTTTGAAGTTCTACTTTCATGTCAATTCATTCAAGTTCCTTTCTATTATGTTGGGGTATGATCTCTATATCTATCATACTGTACTCTTATGTTCATATGATTAGAGACCCTATTTGACCTTGTCAATTCAATTTTGTTGAAGTTTAAGTGACGCCGTTAGGCTGCCGAATTCTCACAAGAGAAATCTTTTTTTTCCCTTCATTTAATGTTCTTCATTTCATATGGTATATTTTCAAATTTCATTACCATGTTCTTAAATCCCTTATATTTTGTCCCTCTACTGTTTTATGGGTCATTTATGAATGTTTGACCCATGTCCCCTCTCTTCTCAATGTTTTCTAAAACATTGTAACATAGCCGTTATGCTACAGAATTTTCGTCTCAAAATGCCTCTCTCTCTTTTCTAAAAATTATTTTATGTTATAAAGTGAATACTAAAAGCTCTTACTTCTACAGGGGTATTCACATATATATTAAAATGTTCTATTTTAAATTCTGGGAATTACATACATGAAACCCTCTTTCCCTTTCCGTGGGTTTAAAGTGACGTAAAGATCATGTCTTTAAAGCAGTGTTTAAAATGTTATGATTATGAAATGAAACCCATTTATTTTATGTTATATGGGTTATTCATGAAATGTTTGATGATGATATATGTGGGTCACATTATAATAAAGGAAAATTTAAGGGTGCGCCCTGATAGCGCTCCAATGCATTGGGTAATGATGTAACCACTAGAGATTACAATTTTCACGGTACCTTAGTGAATAACCTTGGTAATTTTCAAATGACACCTTGGGGATGGACCGTGGTGATATTTTCATGATTGTCTATGTTAAATTATGTAGCCACATCTTCAAGTTATGAAAAAATTTTATTTTTATTATGATATGCCTCATGATTTCATTTTCATGCCTTAAAGTTCTTTTCATGACTTTATTGATGTATCTCAAGTTGATATGTAAAATGTTTCACTTATTTCCCTTGCTGGGCATTCTTCTCACCCTTTCTTTTGATGTATGTCCCCAGGTTATGAGATGCAGTAATGAGCCTTGGGTGAACATGAGGAGAAGCCTTTCAAGTGTTTAAGAAGAATGTTTTATGTTTTATTGTTTTAAGTTCCTAGTTTCCAAGACACTAAACCTTAAAGATCCTCAGTTTTCTAAAATGTAATGAAAGTTTATGTGATAAAAAGGCAGGATGCTATATCTATGGATGAATTTAATTTCAGTTCGTTGATTATATAGAACTTGTTTTATTTCTAACCTTTTTATATCAATTTTCTTTACCGAGTTATTTCAATGGAATGTGTTTCTAGTGGTTACCTTTCTATATTTTTATGCACTTCCCAATCAGTTTATTGATTATAGGGCATGTGAGTTCAGATCTTTACCATGTCATAATTATTATTATCCTTGATTAATTATTACTTCTGCTATATTTTTTTCCTTATTGATTATGTGAGCTCACCCTTATTATGTTTCATTCCTCAGGAAACCATGATACGTACTGTGAAAGATCCATCCAATGGCCCAAAGGCCTTCAAATTTTGTTATTATTATATAAACCCCATTTTAAGGGAAGAAGGGGAAAAACCCTAATAGATATCATCAACTTAAGACAATCATGATCCAAAGGTCAATCGAGAAAAACCAAAACAACAACATGAAGCAACCCCCTCGCAGTATATAACCACGATAGAGATCTCCACCAAAGCATGGATGACCGGAAAACAAGTGTCATGTGTCAGAGAACATGCCTGATCTGATGGTAGACACCATACCCTCTCAAACATCCAAATCTGAAAAGCCCATCAATGGTGAAAAGAAAGCTCAAGAACCTCCTTTGAGGCCTAATCGAAGTGGAGTCTGGGTGCATCACCAAACCAATAGACCTCACATAATACTAATTTAAAAATTGAGGGTAATTATATAAGATCAGCCCAGAATGTTTGTAAGGTAGAGGTTATGTGGGTTATCCTAGAAATGCATCCCTGTTTGGATACTATGTCACAAATCGTCCTTGGGACCCTTGTCGTGACTACCCCAAGCCTGCATTCCATAGGCCAGGGGCTGATGACTAGCACCAAAGGTGTAAATCCCTAATCTAGGAAGGCATTTCCTGTATAAAAAAAATCACACACAATCAGAGTACACAACTAGAAGCAAAACACTAAGTAAAACAGAATACAAACATAGTGCTGAAAGTAAATGTACCAGTATACAAACACAAATGAACAACTAGAACAAGTACAAGTAAAAAGGGAAAACAGCTACTGGACCGTCTACTAGGGAATACTACCTGAAGGGTAGGTTCAGAACTCGAACAACTCATCCCTAAGGTACGTCTCATCTAATCTTGCTCCGAGCAGCCACCCGTCCGTCACCGTAAGCCTCGATCACTGATGTCCGTCGTCTGCACCGAACACAACAAGGTGTGGGCGAAGCTCCTGCAGGGGTGAGTATAACAGTACTCAGTAGGGGACCCTAAGTCCCCTATAGGTCTCCCAGAATCAACTAAGGATAAACTACAGAATAAAGATACAAACAAAAAGTATCAACCAACCTTACTTAGGTATATGCCCATATATATACCTAAGTTACCCATCACAGTTCAGCTCCAACTCCTGAGCCCAAGCACAACCCATGCCAAAAAGAAAGTAAATTCAATCACCACGATGATAATGGTTGAAATAAAAGACTCATCTCACGTCGGTATACATCTTTCGTAGAGTGATAGAGATGATCAGATGTAGTCACTGATTCGTCTAAGTTGTCGGACCCACAAAGGATAAAGGACCAGCTAAGCTGTCGGGCCCAAACAAGATATATAACAATATATTATAGAGTGATAGAGATAATAAGATGTAGTCACTGATTCATCTAAGCTGTTTGACCCACACATGATACCGGTACAATAGTAATCGTTGTTTAACCAACAAAGGATTCCAGTACATCTCAGTCATAGCCAGCCCTAGGGTTTCCCCACACAGCACGCTCGATTCCGGGAGGGTCGACTCCTTGAGCCAAGTGTCGATACATAAACTACCACGAAGTCTTGACTTGATGTATCCCGTAGTTATGTATCATCATAAGGAACCCAACACGATAGAAGACACGTCAATCAGACACCCAGTCTGTGAGTTATTAGCATTTCCGCTCTAGGGGCCCGGTTTGTTTTTAGGCTCAAACCAACCCGACCATACCCCAACTACATCCGAACCTAAAATGGAGTATGCCAAAAGAATATTCTCGCTCCAATAATTCCATCTACACATACGATTCATCGATTGGACACCTATAGCCCAAGATGCGGCTAAAATGTGTAAACGGCTGTAGCGGGTCTGGGTCTGGTCTGACCCAGTCGGATCAAGCTGGCACAACCCAGTCCGAACCAGGGTCTGACACGGTCTGTGGGTGCAGCCCGACCCGAGTGGTCGGACCGACCTAAGTGACGGCCCGACCTGGTGGCGGCCCGGCCCGGTGGCGGCCCGGGCTGGTGGCGGCCTGGCTCACTAGCTGTGTGTCTTGGCCCGACTGGCCATGTTGCATGGCCCGGCTGGCCGCGTTGCCTGGCCACTGGCCTCGTGGTCTGGCCGGCTGGCCGCGGTTGGCGGAACGCGTGTCACGGCTGGCCACACCATGGGGCCCGGTGAGCCACTCCATGCAGGGGGGGGGGGTGCTGCGCTCCCCCTAGTTTCCGCAGTAACCACGGGACCCTTCGGGTCCCTCCTTGTTGTGTGACGCTGGCGGCCGGCTCAGTTGGCCACCCTCCATCTGCTGCGGCCTTTGGTCGCGGGTCTTCTCCGAGGTGGCGCGACGGTGTAGAACCTCTTCCATCTGCCACAACCCTCCTAGTCGCGATTCTTCTCTAGCATAGTGTGACGACACCGCACACTTCTGGCTCTGTCGCGGCCCGCCTGGCCGTAGATTTTCTTTGCATGGTGCAACGGCGTCGCGCCCTTTTGGCGGTCCGGCGACCCTTGCGCCACCGACTTCGCTGTGGTCCGCCTCCATCATCAATAATATATGAACCAACGGAGGGACGTCAGGCTGTGTTTTTTCGGCCCTCTCCCTCCACGTTAGGTGATTACAAATGGTCATCATCATACCATAATATACGACGAATAATGGGTATAAAAACAAGACAAATCTCCAACCTCGATTTTGGTGAACGTTGTCGAAGGCGTGGAAAAATAATTTGAAGACGTCGTCGTATGTTGTGCCCATCACACGCCATTGATCCCAGGATCAAGCGTCATCCTTGTTCTTCGTCAGAGACGGTTCGCTCTTCGTTTGAGAAGATTTTTTTCTTCATTGGAGAGGATATCGTTCTTCATTGGAGAGGATAGGCTCCACCAATTCATCAACCAAAAATAATATAGGAGGAGTCTATTATTTTTTGACACAAAAACACACAAGATTTGTGTTTAATTAAATGAGACAACTCATTAAATTAAATGGGGTGGAAATGATTCAAAAATTGAATTGGGAAGTGGGAGAGTTATAATTAAATGAATTGAGGGTTGGCACAATTATGGGGGAAGTCCAAGAGTTATAAGGGTTAAAGGGGGGTTAGAGGAGTTATAGGGATCGGTTGGGCCCTACCTAATAGCATCCTTCCAAGGGAGGTTATTTGTGGGTGCGCCCACCAATAACCTCTTCTTGGAGGTTTTGACCACCAATTCAAATAAAAAAATGTTACACATATTTTTATTTAATTTAATTAGAAATCCCCAAAATAAACTTCCTCTCTTGTTAGAATGAAATTGCGGTGAAGGTCTCCTTAAGAGAATACCGGCACTGCGAGTTCAACGATGCCCTAGTATTTCAATTCCGAGAACCGGTTCAAAAGATATAAAATCCCGCTCTTACCTTTACTTAACTAACCCAAAAAAAACTTCAAAAATTGATTTCAGGCACACCGGGCCTCGGAATCAAGCGCCGTCAGAAACTGTGGACTCGTAAAATTACCAGGTATTCAGAAAAGTTTCTATGGAATTTCAAGGTCTTTACATTCTCCACACTTCAAGGCTTTACATACCCATAAGCTACCACTCTCCCTAAAGAAACAAATGGGGGTACTGAGCACGTATCTGAGCCTCCCATTCCCATGTGCTCTCCTAGAGGTTCCCGTGCAGCAAGCGAAGGTGCACCAGAGGTATCGACCGTCCACGCAGGACTTACTCCTGTAAATCCTCAATACCCAATGGAACCTCCGTGATTATCTCCCCGTCATTGATATCCAGCTCCCCATGGTCGATGTTGTGGGAAGGGTCATGCACGTATCTCCTCAGCTGAGATACATGGAAGATGTCGTGCACCCTGTGCAACTGAGGTGGAAGATCCAAGCGGTAAGCCACCTTGCCTACTCTGTTGAGGACCTGAAAAGGTCTAATGAATCGTAGAGATAACTTGCCTCCTCGGCCAAATCTATGTAGACCTCGTCAAGGTGAGACACGTAGAAAGACATGGTCTCCGTCCTTGAACTCCAGTGTTCTCCGTCTTCTATTAGTATAGGACTTCTTCCTGCTTTGTGCCATCTTCATCCGCTCCTGGATGATCTGCACCTTCTCCGTCGTATCCTACACCATCTTCGGTCCCATAAATTCTGACTCCCCTCGGTCAGTCTTGCATAGAGGCGATCAGAAAGGTCGGCTATAAAGTGCCTCGAAAGGTGCCATCCCGATGGTGGAGTGTTAGATGTTGTTATACGCAAACTACAACAAGGGTCAGTTATCTTCCCAACTATGACCGAAGTCGAGGATGCGTGCATGGAGCATGTCCTCAAGAGTCTAAATGGTCATCTTAGTTTGATCATCCCTTTGAGGATAGAAGGCGGTGCTCAAGTGAAGCTGTGTTCCTAAAGCCTCCTACAACCCCTTTCATAGTCGGAAAGTGAAATGAGCATCCTGATCAGAGACGATCATCGATGGAACACAATGAAGCCGTAAGATCTCATGTATGTAGAGGCATCCCAATCTCTCTACTGATCCCTGCTCTCTGATTGATAGGAAGTGGGCCGACTTGATGATTCGGTCAACAACCACCCAGATAAAGTCATGTCCCCTACATGTATGTGGAAGTCCTGTCACTAAATCCATGGATATCTCGTCCCACTTCCACTCTGGGACCTCTAAGGGATGAACCAAACCTGCCGGAACCTAGTGCTCTACCTCCACTTGCTGACAAGTGAGGCATATTGGGAGAAACTATTCTACTTACTTCTTAATACCTGGGCACCAGTGCTATCATCAAAGATCCTGATACATCTTCTCCACTCCTGGATGTACCACTTAAGGAGTTGTGTGGAACTCCCTCAACACTTACTCCTGAAGTGAAACTGGTACAATGGTACGTCCTCTGAAGAGAATGATGTTCTTCCCACCATCAAAAAATCCATCAGGTGCATGTCCTATGGATATCTAAGCACTTCGTGTCTCACAGTCAGCGTCCCCATGCTGCACCTCCTTGACTCACTAAAGAAGTGGGGGAGTGACTATAAGAGACTGATAGAAGGCTGCTCCATCTCTATCCACAAAGGATATTTGTAAAGCAGTCAGCTGCTCTATCACATCGCCTAGAAGCTGTATACCAGATCTCTTACTGAGATCATCTGCAACAATGTTCCCCTTCCCAGGAGAATAGACTACCTCGAAGTCATAGTCCTGGATCAACTCAAGCCATCATCATTGTCTCAGGTTTTAGTCCTTATGAGAAAAGATATACCTGAGACTCTTGTGATCTGAGTATACGGTAAAACGTTCTCCCATAAGACAGTGCCACCAAATCTTCAAGGCGAAGACCACTGGTAATAACTCCAGGTCATGAGTAGCATAGTTCTACTCGTGCTGTCTCAGCTACCGAGAACCATATGCGATCACTGCTTTCTCCTGCATCAGGACACATCCGAGTCTGGTCCCTGATGTTTCATAATAAACTACATACCCTATGCCTTCATCTGGAATCCTAATCATTGGGGCACTAGTCAACCTATGCCTCAGCTCTTGAAATCCATGTTGGCATCTCTATGACCACACGGAGGGTTTCCCCTTCTTCGCCAAAGCTGATAGTGGTGCTGCAACTCTGGATAAGTCTGTCACAAAGGTAAGTCTGGCCGACTCATAAGTGATCGACTGAACCCTCTTATGTATGATTCCATCCTGTGCTGCCTGGGTTTTCCTTTTCACCGACCAAGGAAAACCCCTTCCAAACATTGTAGATAAACCATAACCTTTTTTCCTAATATAGTCAATTTGTGTATGAACTATGGTTGCCCAGTCCATACTCAAAATAACGTCGTAAGGCCTCGATGCTGCCACCAAGAGGTTCCAACCGAAACTCTCACCTCAAGGGTCTGATCACACTATCAGCATATTTGTAATTATCAAGTCTCCTCCCATAGGCATCTCTAGACGTGAGGGTCAAGTCAACGGTTTAACCAGAAACTCTAGGTCTGGGACAAGATTCGTGGAAGGATGGAATGATTGGTTCCTATGACTATTGATACGGCAGCAAGTAGTAGACACATACAATTCCTCAAATCATTCCTAGAGCCATTGGGTCACACTCCTTGACCGCATGCAGCTACTCTCTTCCCCTTCCCTCCAACTCCCTGAGCCAAGTGAAGACTACATAGGCGGGTGGTTGTAACATGTCAAAATGTTCACCACCTCATGCTGCTCTCCTAGCTCTACTTCCACGTCTGCTGCCCTGTAGATTCATCTGTCCTTAACACTTCCTCTTCTCGAAACGTCTACATGCCGATGTCTCTAAGATTGGCGCCAATTTCATTCTTTCTAATAGCTAACATTCACTGACTGTATCCGCTCAGCCAATGAACATTCAACCACCAAAGTTCTTTCTAGAACCCTAATATAAGTAGGAATGCATAGAGGAAAAAGTGTCGGCTCGAATGTCCTTAAACACACCTCGCACAGAGGTATGTTCTCTAAAGCACTTCTTGCATCGTATTCATCGAGTACCAGGAATGGTCGGTATGCTTTGATGAATACTCAAATACTGGCATGTCATCCTGCCGAAACTACATAAGCTCTAGAAAACTCTTTGCCACCTCCTCAAGCCAGTCCTCATCCGCCTGTGGGTCAGGCTCTCCTTGGAACATGAGGGATATCTAGTGCTGAACCACATGTAAGGAAATAATCCTACATGTTTCCTCTACTAGTACCATTGGTAGTGTCTCCTGACCAACGGGAAGTGATATAGTTGTCACACTTCCCGAAGGTACCATCTTGGAAAACGGTCCAAGTATCGAAACCTCTTCACTATGCGGTCCATCGTCATGGTAACTCACTCAAAAGGATTAGTAGATAAGATCACCATCTACTCTACTCGTGTCTTGACTAGGCAGAAAACTCTAGCCATCGCCTCCAGCCATCCCTCAACTGCGTGGGAATCTGACTCACCTCGAAACCTCAGAGGCCTCTACTGTTGGAACTCGTAAAATGCGCTCAGTCAGTGTGCACCATCCACCAGTGTGGCTAGGGGTATCTTCCACCCTACGGGTGGTGGTGCTACTGGTATGCCACCCGATGGTGCCAACATAGAAAGAGGGCCTTGCATCGGAACATCGTCGCTCGGTGGGCCGTAATCATGTACTCTCTTGGGAACCCTAACTAGTTGTCTTCGCATCGGCATCCTGATAAGGAATAGGTTCTCCATGGTCAATAAGCTATGCCTGGTGAGATGACTGAAAGAGACCACAAAAGAAACACTTGAATCACACATGCAATCAGTGTTTTCGTGCACTGAGTCGGAAATCAGAGGTCATGGTCCTAGTGTATAGATACGTCGGCCTCTGCACCAACACTGGACTCCCTGGACTGAAAACCACACTCAATACTCTTAACACCATTGCTTCATAGTAAGACGGATCAGAGTCCAAATTTCTGCAATAGAACCGACTTCTCTGATACCAATTTGTCATGACCTGTCCTTGGGACACGTACCGTGACTACACCAAGCCCGCCTTCCATAGGCATGGGGCTGGAGACTATCACAAAAGACGTAAATCCATAAGTTGGGAAGAAATTTCCTTTATAAAAAGAAATCACACACAATCAAAGTACACAAATGGAATCAAAACAATAAGTAAAACTTAATACAAAAGGTAGTGCTGAAAGTAAATGGGCCAGTATACAAACCCAACTAAATAACAAGAACAAGTACAAGTAAAGAGGGAAAACAGCTCCTAGATCATCCACCAAGGAATCCTACCTGAAGGGTAGGTACAGAACTCAAACAACTCTTCCCTAAGGTATGTCCCGTCTAGTCCAGCTCCGAGAAGCCACCCGTCTGTCACCCTCAGCCTCGATCACTGATGTCTGTCATCCACACAGAACACAACAAGGTGCGGGCGAAGGCTATGCTGGAGTGAGTATATCAATACTCAGTAGAGGACCCCAAGACCCTATAAGGTCTCCCAGAATCCACAAAGGATAAATCATAGAAGAAAGATACAAACGCGAAGTATCAACCAACCTTACATAGGTATTTCCCATACATATACCTAAGTTACCAATCACAGTTCAGATCCAACTCTCAATCCCAAGCACAACCCAGTCCAAAAAGGAAGTAAAGTCAACCACCACGATGATAATGGTTGAAATACAAGAATCAGATCACACAGGTATACATCTATCGTAGAGTGATAGAGATGATCAGATGTAGTCACTGATTCATCTAAGCTGTCAGACCCACAAAGGATACAGGACCAGCTAAGTTGTCGGACCCACACAGGATATAGAACCAGCTATTCTAGAGTGAAAGAGATGATCAGATGTAGTCACTGATTCATCTAAGCTGTCAGACCCACACAGGATACCAGTACAATATTCATCGCTGTCGAACCCAAGGAGGATTCTGGTATATCTCAGTTGCAGCCAGCCCTAGAGTTCCCGCACATAGCACGCTTGATTCTAGGAGGGTCCTCTCCTCGATCCAAGTGTCAATACATCAACTAAAATAAAGTATCAATTTGATGTTTCCCATAGTTTCACCTCATCATAAGGAACCCAACGCGATAGACGGCGCATCAATCGAACACCCGGTCTGTGAGTTATTGGCATTTTCGTTGCACGGGCCCGGTTGGGTTTTAGGATCAAACCAACCCGAAAATACCCCAACTACGTCTGAACCTCAATTGGAGTATGCCAAAATGATCATCTTGATCCAAGAATTCCATCAACGTAGACGGTTCTTCGATCGGACACCCGTACCCCATGATGCGGCTAAAAGGTATAAATATTCGTAGCGGGTCCGTGTCCGGTCCGACCCAGTCGGACCGACCTAGCCCGACCCGGTCCGAACCGGGGTCTGACATGGTCCGTGGGTGCGGCCCAGCCCGATTAGTCAGCCCAGGCTGAGTGACGGCCCGACCTGGTGGCTGCCCAGCCTGGTGGCGGCTCGGCCCGCTGGTCATGCGGCCCGACCCGGCTGGCCGTGCTGCTGGGCCCAGCCAGCTGCGCGGCCCGGCCCAGCTCGCCACGAGGTCTGGCCGGATGGCAACGTGGCCTGGCTGCTGGCCGTGCGGCTTGGTCGGCTGGCCATGGAAGGTTGGCCGCGGGGCCTAGCCGGCTGGTCGTTGCAGGCCGGCGGCGTAGCCCGGCCGGCCACGCCACGGTGTGGGGGGGGGGCACTCCCTTTAGTTTTCGAAGTAACTGCGGGACCCTTCGGGTCCCGCCTTGTGGTGCACCATTGGAGGCCGGCTCAGCTAGCCACCCTCCATCTGCCGCGGCCTTTGGCCGTGGGTCTTCTCCGAAGTGGTGCGATGACGTCGCACTGTCTTTGTCCACCACAGACCGCATTTCCGTAGCGCCCCTTCCACCGGCGCCGCGCCTCATCTGTCTGTCGCATCCTTCCTGGCCGTGGTTCTTCTTCGGCATGGTGTGACGGCACCGCGCCCTTCCGGATTTGACGTGGCTCTCCTGGCCGCGACGTTTCTTTGCGGGGCGCGACGGTGTCGCTCCCTTTCGGTAGTCCAGCGGCCCTTGCTCTACCGGCTTCCCCCACAATCTGCCCCCGTCATCAATAAAACATAAACCAATTGGAGATGATTTCATTTTTCGTTGGAGAGGATATCTTTCTTCGTTGGAGAGGATAGGCTACACCATGTCACCAACCAAAAATAATAAATGAGGAGTCTATTATTTTATTGGCATAACAACACACAAGAGTTGTGTTTAATTAAATGAGACAACTCATTAAATTAAATGGGGAGGAAAGGATTCAAAAATCAAATTGGGAAGTGGGAGAGTTATAATTAAATGAAGTGAGGGTTGGGACAATTATGGGGGAAGTCCAAGAGTTATAAGGGTTAAAGGGGGGTTAGAGGAGTTATAGGGCTCGGGTGGGCCCCACCTATTAACATCCTCCCACGGGAGGTTATGTGCAGGTGGGCCCACCACTAACCTCCTCTTGGAGGTTTTAACAACCGATTCAAATAAAAATATGTTACACATATTTTTATTTAATTTAATTAGAAATACCCAAAATAAACTTCCTCTCTTGTTAGGACCCAACTGCGGTAAAAGTCTCCTTAAGCGAATACCGACACTGCGAGTTCAACAGTGCCTTTAGATTTCAATTCAGAGCAGCGGTTCAAAATATATAAAATCCCGCTCGTACTTTTTCTGAACATATCAGAACAAAAATTCAGAAATTGATTCAGGGCACACCAGGCCTCAAAATCAAGTGCCGTCCGAAACTGCAGACTCGTAAAATTCACATATATTTATAAAAAATCCATGGAATTTCTGGGACTTTATATACTACTAGTGGAAATGGTTCGGAAATAGATGTACCTTGGAATAATAACTCAAAAAATGTGTTCAAATCCATACTCGGGGTAACCTAGAACACGACAATGAGCCTTACTGCGCACATAATTTGAAACTCCCAGAGGATTTTCATAGGATAATCCATGTTTTCTTTACAAACCAATATGATGAATTTGAATGGATAATGATAATAAATACTCAAAGTTAAAACTAAGGTGTTTTATATTCAAAAATATGGTGTCATGATTTAGATATCACATAGACAATTATATACATTTCTCGCTATGGATATTGTTTCTCACACTATTCTTTCTGGTTTTAGTCAATGGCTAAAACCCAAATGATTCAAGATAATATCAAACATGAAGGAAAATTTGTGAAAATGAAAAACAGAATGATGTGTTGATAATAGTGAAGGATATAATTCTTATTTTCAATCACTTTTCCTAATATGTGATTACATACCTTTACCAACTCCTGAACGCACCAAAGAAATAAAGTATGTTCGTTTCTAAGAGTTCGAGTGGTGCAGACCATAATGGAAAGAAGGATCAATTTATGACATGTGAGGAGTCTATAAGGAGACACCCAAGAAAGTGTCTTAATGGAACAAGTAAATGTTTTATGTGTGGGAAATAAGGACATAAATAAAAGTATATCTAAGGAAAAATTAAGAGTATGATAGAAGTAAATGAGGCTCATCCTAAAAAATCATTTATAGTTCTTTGTCGTAAGTGTGGGGAACATGGAAATTATCGAAGTAAATGCTTTATTCTAGAGGTTAACTCTAAACCAAGGATGGATTGATGTAAAAATAAATGGATAATGTATTTATGTATTAGGTTTATATTGAAAACCTTTGTTGAAATTCTATTTTAAGGATGTCCATCATATTTATTTTTGAAATTATATTAATTTGGTGTTCGAAAAGGAAAAATTATAAACCAGGTGATAACCAATCAAATCCGACAAGTCTGTGGGTCATGAACCCATGACCTATGGATGATAATGGTTTCACACCAACTACTAACCTACACAATGTCTTGGTTAATTTTTCATTGTTTTTAGTTAAAAAATTTTATGAATTAATATTAAGGATGAACTAGTAGTATCAATTTTGAGGATTAAAGATTAATATATTCCCCATGTTGGTTTTGGAAGTTTTTTAATGACAATAGTTACACTTTTTACTCTTTTATAGGCCTTATGATACTTTAAAAGTACCTTTTAGTGATGCGGGAATAAAAATAATATTTATTAGTAATTAATTTCTTCTAGTAAAGTATAAAATTAGAATTTGACCGAAGAACAACCAAAAGTTAGGATTGGTTCATATGAAACTGGAAACTATAAAGTAGGAATATGTACTTTTAATATTAGGTAGTAAAATAATTACCCAACATTTGTAAAATGACTTAGAAATAAATTGTTGTCTTAATAATTTAATTTTTGTTGAAGCAATGGTCTTCTAAATCTGCAAAAGAAATTCATTGAGGCCCCCAACTATCAATTGATAATTAACATGTTTTTAATCAATGACCACCTTAAATCCTTATAAATATTTAGGATTTTCCGCTAAGTATGTATCTCTAACTTCCACTGATGTACTCATATTTGAAACCTAGTTACATGGTAGTCCATGTGATCTTTGTACTTTCCATTATATCTTTTATAGAGGAATACTTATGAACCCTTCTCAATATGTGAAATTTTAAAAATATGACGTATCAAACACTCTATCACCACGACCGAGTTTAAATTTTTAGGATTCAATTTAAATAAGTTGGGAATACTGTGATGCCCCAAAAATCTAAAGGAAGAACCTTGTATTTGATAATGTATATGACATGTGAAACTAATCACGTATGGTAATATAATATCACGATATTATATAATATATTTACTATTTAAAATAGATTCAACATATTTCATTGCATGAAACACTGAGTTAGTATACATTACACGCAAGAGAAAACTTCCTAGATGGCTTGCATTCTATGAAAGACCATGTTTTATCGAATAATAATATATTACTAAAATATAATGAGATATAAATTTGACATTAAATTAGTATTTATGAATATTAATAACTAAATTATGAAAATTATTGTTTATAAAAATATATAATGAATTAATTGGTTACAAATTAATTATAAATGAATATAACAAGCAATTGAATATATATTGAATATTTTTATAGAAAACTATTTTTAAGCTCCAAAAGTTATTTTATGATAATAAATTAAATTAACTACAATTTGTGAGTGATATTAATTTAATTTATATATTATATATTAAACAAATTATATTTTATATTCAACCAATAGGTTTTGTATACATAGGATAAGAAAAAACTCTATTTTACACATAAAAAACTATATTTTTATAAAGGTAATTTTACCTCCTATTAATAGAGAACCCATTTTAAATATGAATTTTGACACTATAATTTTTTTATTATGTAAAAATAAAATTCATGTTCTAAATAGACACATATTAATTAGTTTAGGATGAATTTTTGAAATTTTTCTAAAGTATTTCAATTTAAATGAATAGCTAAAAATACTGAGTTTAAGTTCAAAACTGTTTCTCATCTATTTTCTCTATAAGATTAAATTATAATTTCAATAGGTTTTATATTTTAATAAGATAATTTTTTTATCAGTTGATACAATTTACTTCATTCGAATCTATTTCACTTTAAAATTTATTATAATTACAAAGAAATATTTTGAACCTCATTACATTAAAAACCTGCATTATCGTCCTGCCTACGAGATTAGATTTAAATATATTTAAGTTGCTTCTATGATTTTAATTAGGAAACATGGATTCCATATTTTTAATAATAATAATTTTCCATTTCTAATAAGACCAAAAAAATTAGCAAAAGTTAATTGAAAGTAATTAAAATTAATTCCAATTATTAAGGTTAAATTTGGATTATTAAGGGACAAAACTTTTAACTTAAAGGCCCAAATGATCAAGAAACTTGTCAAAACCCCATTTTCTACCCATAAATAGGCCAAGAACATTAAATAAATCATTTTTTTAATACTTTTTTAGTTAAAATATGTGTAAACCTAACTTCTTTTCAAAAATACCAAGTTAGTCTTTTCCCCCTTATAAAAAGCCACCACATCTCCCCATTCCTCCCACCTCTCAAACCACTTCGGTTAGGCCATGATATTCCCTTATATCTTTTTAAAATGACTCCACATGACCTTGAACCTCACTTTGGGTATAAATTCATCCACCGAATCCCTTTGGCATACACCAAAAGGGGTTACCGAATTTTTCGGTAATGCTTTGCAACAATCACTTTTCATTCATTTACTTCTCTATCCCCTGATATATTCTTCTTCCAAATTCATATAATGACACCGGTATCATAAATATAATTAAATTATTTTTTATTAAGGGTTCTACCAACACTAACACACACTTCCATCAAATTGGTAACAACCATATTGTTTCTGTGTATGGCAGACTACAACCTCACGAAATGATGATTGTTCATTTTTTCCTTTACCAATATTCATGGTTGGAAATTATGATCGAAAATATTTTTATATGTGATATATATGATATTTATTATTTCTTTATACTTAATTAATCCTTTTATTATTCATACCATTAATACAAGCCATTTTACGTTTATAAGATAGCATCGTTTGAGGAAGTATTGACTACCGCCCCCTCGAAGCGAGGCAATTTGTTCACACAATACATGGAACGTAAAAAGGATGGTTTCAATTAAAAACATGTAACATAAACTATCTATATATGATATTAATTAAATAATTACCTTTCTATAAATATACTATATATATATATCATTTCCGTTATTACACTTTCACACACTTAAAAATCGATGACATCATCTGCGGACGTGTGGACAATCATCTCCTCGACATGTTGTGATTACTTTTAAATCACAAGAATTATATATATAAGTATATATGATTAAATAAAATGTTATTTATTATATAATTATTATTCTGGAAATATATAGTGTTACTTACCTTTTTTCCATAATGATCACTGAAAAATGGGAACGTTACTCATGTGTACACACGACCTACCATCTCCATGATCATAATGTTGATTAATTTTTCATTAATGTATTTAATTATTGATTTTAAAAGTACAATTAATGTATAAATATGATAATTATGTCATGATTATTATTATGGAGTTGTTATATAATGACCCCTTTAACTATAGTTGACCAACGAAAGAAGTTTTGGACACATAAACTAAACATGGTCAAAACACCTGCCATAAATATAATTGTTTAAGTATATGTATAAAAAATAGTAAAAAGTGAAATAAAATTAATGATAAACATTAATTTTTTTTAAATAATGTATAAATTAACATAATTTTATTATACAGAAAGTTAAAGGATGTTCACCTGAAAGGAAACTCAAGGTAAGGGATTCTCATCTCACATTTTAAATTCAGGAGATAAATGTCATTTTCACAACATACATATTTTTGGGGTGTATATAATGCCCCTTTTTTATGTTCTATAAATAATCCTTTTAAATTCATGGTATTTTAAAATTTCATTTAATTTTATTCTTTCATTAAGAGTATATTTAAAAAAAATAGTTGTATGGGAAACTTTAAAATGTTTAAATATTAATTTCTACAAAAATAACTTTAATGATCATGAAATTGTATTTCCATTAAATAATATTATATGAACATTGTTAAGTAAAACATTTCATTTTATTTACTCTGGTTATTCATGACTATTTTCAAGTATTAGAACCATTTTCTACTATTTGGTACTCAAAATGATTTAAAAATAGTTTTTTTTTCAGAAAACCCTACTTTATTTCTCTCTTTAGTCGGAGAACCAGTGTTCTTCTAAAAACCATGAATTGTTAAAATGTTTTAAAAAATTATATTAAAATGATTTGGTAAAGAAATATTTACCCTTTTTTTCTTTTGCCAATGTTTTCAACGGAATATTCATATCACTTTTCAAACAGTTTATTTTTCTAACCTTTAATCGTGCAAGAGGAATATTCTTTTTACCCTATATGGATTGTATGGATATACCCAGAATAATTTCATTAAATTGTACTTCTCATGTTTAAGATATTACTTTAAAAATAATACTTTCAAAATATATTTTCTAAGAAAAGTTTTTTTAATGTTTTTTCATAATAGAAGGATATTTTCCTCAAGAACGTTTTTAAAAAATAATTTTATTGTATTTCTATTCATCAACAACAACCCTTATTGTTACTCCACTTGGGTTTTTTATAGATACCATCCTTATTATTCTTCTAGATGGTTTATTATTTATTTTGAAAATGATTGCATTTACAATCACTTCCTTAAATCATTTGTTATTCCCTTTGAAATATTCAATCTCATCTACTCATTGAACATTGAATTTCACCATAATTATCCATTTCATTTTTCATGGATATTAATTTTTCTTTAACTTTATACCATTTTACATATGGTGTCTACTTTGACAGTTATTTGATTATTTGGGGAAATATTGGCAATTTTATATTATCCATTCAATATGGATATTTTATAAGGAATATTATTTATTTTTATTATTTGATATGTGGAATTATTTAGAGTGGTAATGATGGTATGATCCTAGAAATTATATATCTCTTTGATGCATCGATAGGTTCTCAGGATGTAAATAAGTTTTTCAAATTAAATGGGTTTCTATCCATAATTTTAAAATGCCTTGTGAAAGGTCTTGACAGAACAGGTTTTTATGAGCCTTATAAATGACGTCCATTAAGAAATAATTCCCTGCATATAAGTTTTAGTTATTATTCATCCATTATATTTTTCATCGACATATCTATAGAAACAATTCATTTTATTTCATTGACTAAATGGAATGTATTTTAGTTTCTTACCTTTACATATTGATTTTTCCTTATCAAGTTTTTTGAACGGACTATGTTTCTATTTATTAACTTTCTATACTTTTTATGCACTTTACTCCTAACGTATTGATTATACGGTATGTTAGTTCAATTATTTACCAATTCATAATTATTATTTAAAATCATTCATTATTTATTTATCTATATTATTTCCTTACTAATCATTTGATCTCACCCTTATTATGTTTTCCCTAGGATTCAAAGAAGCGTACTATGAAATATATACAGGGATTTACTAAATCGAATAAGTTATCCTTGAAATTGATTTTTTATAAAGAAGAAGAAAATATGTTATAATTATTTTATTCTTTTCACATATATGTATATAGTTTACCTAGACTACTAAACTCTCGGTGCTTCATGATTTGATTCCTTGTAACCATGACAATGTAATAGATGTAGACATCAGATCCATTCATTTTGGAGTCAGGTCTTTACATATATGAATCTTGTTAAAAGGGTAAATGGTACATGGAAATCAAAAAACTATAGAGATCTATTCTTTCAAGGCACTTAAACATATACTCTCTGATTTCTGTGGTCCAATAAAACATAAATTTAGTAAATGTGATCTTTATTTTGAAACTTTCATTGATTAATTAAAAAATATACCTAATTTTATATTCATCAAATCAAATTTGATGTCATGGATATGTTCAATATATTCAGAAGGGATGTTAAAAAATAACTAGGAGTATATTTTATGAAGTTGAGAATATAAAATAGAAGGGAATACTTCAGTAATTCATTAGAATCATAAATTTCTAAGAATGGCATTAAACATAGATATAGTGATCCTTATACTCCCTAATGACATGGAGTTTTAAAAAGGAATAATATGTGTTTGGTTGAATAGGGATAATCATGCTTGAAAAATATAAACTCTTGAAATTATTCTACAGTGTATTTTTATTCATAGTTGTATAGTTCATAATTTTTTTTTCAGACTAGAATAAAATATGAATCCTTATGAGATTTGTTATAAGAATAAACCTATAGTGAAATAATTCAATATTGTTGGGAGTCCTTGAATATTGAATATAAAAAATTTAGATTTAGAAAACTTTAATGAAAAACTAAGGAATGTGTATTGAAGTGATATTCATCCAATGGAAGAAGTTACAAGTGTAAAAGAAATGTGTAAATAAGTTTGTTGATAATTATGATATTAAATTCAATGAAAATAATTCTATCTTAAAGTAATAAAATGAAGAATATTGTGAATAATTAATTGAAGTTAACAAGATTAATTCAAAAAAAATATGATGTAAAAGGAGATGGTTGTGATCTTATTAAGGTTAATACTTACTCTAATCAGTCCAATTATGATATAATTGTTTTTGAAGGTGAAATATTCAAAAAATTTAAGATACATAAGTGAGTTAAATCAAATAATTTTATTGATTATATGGAAGCTTTGGTGAAAAATATAAGGAAAGTGAGGCTTTTAAATCTATTGGCACTTATATCTAATAGGAATTAAAGGGGTATGAAAACACTTTTTTAGATATATTAGATGTGATAATGGAATAAAAACTAGGATCTCAATTAAATTTTAATGAAAAATAAATGTATTTTAATTTAATAGCTAAGTGAAAATAGTTCATATCTTACACCATACTATCCATACCTTAATATTATATGCATGATGATGATCACCAAGGAAAAATCAAAATATTGTTTCCTTTATGGGGCATACATTGGTTGTGCTTGAATCATATATTATACATATGGAAAATATTTTTTTATCATGGTGTGTTATCTCCACATACATTAAGAAGTAATATGGGATATCTTCAATAATCGAAGAGTTTCAACCATAGGATCAAGATAACACACACATTCCCATCTCATAGTAGTGAGCTTTATAAATCCTAAAAATTGACACTTAGTAGCTTATTAATTTAATCATGCATTTATAATTTAGTATTAAATGAAATGGCCTATTTATTCATATCATGAATGAATTCATGAATACAACACTCATATGTTATATTTAATGCAATTTATCTTAGATTATATCTCACATGAATGTTTCCGTAGATGACAACATTTATCATTTGGACAGTAAATATATCAAAAGCAATAGTATCCTCTATGTTAAAAAATATAGATAGTGTTACTCTATTAATAAATGAAAATTGAATGCAACCATGTGTTATGGAATAAAATATCATAACCTATGATTGGTTAGTAATTAGTTTATTAGTTTTCCTTACAAAATCGTTTTAATCAAACAATACGATTGATCAGGTTATTAAAAGAAGTGGCATAACCATGATTTAAAACTTAACCCCAATCATACCATATGATTGAGGAAGTTAGTGTATTGAAAAATAATTTCAATATTTTAAGATATAACCAAATCATTAAATTTGATTGGGAAAATTATATCACATGAAAATGTTGCTTTAAGTCATATCTCCTTCAATATATCTCATGAAGTAAATCCTAAAAAACTTATTTTCCATTCCAACATATATTGAATCATATATAATTTCTTATGGAACCATATCCCAAAAATATTTAGAATGTTATCCAAAAAACTTGTGAATAGTTGTCATTAATTGTATCATGTATTAAATCATATTCAATAACATGTGAATACACATTAATTTGAATTAACTCATGCACACTTTTAGAGTAGATTTCTATGTTAGAATCAATACCCACTTAGTCATCCAAAAATTGTTACCCCATGGGCCTTTTTAGAATTCATAATAAATATGAATCATCATATCCATAAATTAAATAAGAGGGAAATCCCTATCAAATAATAAATGGTACTGAAGGAAAAAAGGTATCTGGTGTGATCTGCATTGAATATATATATCTCTATAAAGGATTCCACCAGTCGCATCATATGCTATCATGCATTACTATATGTTACCATTGATAAAAACTTCAATAGACCATGGGATATGGAGTATTTCAATCCCAAATAACCATATCATACATTATTGATTATTTGAGTATAGATTGACCTGGTTGAAGAATACATCACAAGTCATTTATCTTTATGTATGATGACATCACATATCCCCCATATGAATAGATAATAATTTCATATATATTTTCTAGGTGTGGTCGTACACTCCCTGGTCTATCTCAATTGAGGGAC
Source organism: Viscum album (assembly GCA_963277665.1). NCBI lineage: Eukaryota > Viridiplantae > Streptophyta > Magnoliopsida > Santalales > Viscaceae > Viscum > Viscum album. The sequence continues at coordinate 377,929,970 of OY728119.1, forward strand.
CAGATGTCATACTCATTTTCTGAGAGGAAAAATCTAATCTAGTCGAGCTTCAAATGATGAAAGGATTAGTAACATACTGAACCCCCCTAATTAATTGAGACTCAAGGAATGTGTAATAAAGGTATCAAAATATGAAGGTTCTCTTACTATGCATCTTTCCATCCTTAGGTAATGTAGACTTCTATATAATTCTTTCACCCTAATAATTATAAATACATAGTGTATGAAACTCCATGTGGTGTGTTTAGTGGATAATATAGTGTAAAAAACACATTGTGTCTCATGATCATATTTTATTTCTAATAAAAGAGTCCCACTCCTGATAAAATTAAAATTTAATTAGAACCTATAATACTCCATAATGAACATCGGTTTGGGATAGCTCGTAGTGATACTTTAAGAGGTAAATTATCATATAATTTCATGAAATATATACCAATATATACATTTATGAAGAAACCATGAAATAATTATAAATTTAATTTAACCTTTTATATGATATATTTTATATTCTTAAAAATATTTTAAAAATATTTTAAAAATACCCACATAAACACTTTTCTAAAATATCATATAAGTTATAATTTCAGATAATACTTATGTTTACTGCACGTTTTGGGATTTTGTTAATTCATTACATTTATATATAATTCCAACAACATATTTAGGTGTCCATATGATAAAACCCACCTAATACACTCTTTTGTGAGTAAAACCTTTAACAAAATAATGATTCAATAATGGTGATGATTAGAAATAATATTCCAAATGTTTAACTCCTTGAACATAATCAAATTCCTTATCTCTACAAACTCGAATGTTACAAAATCAACCATAGTTTTTTACTTAAATAATTTCTATGTTTAATGAAAAAAAACTTGGAACCCATTCCATTAAAAAATTCCTTGAAAAAATTCGGTATGTAATTTAACTATTTATATTATTACTCACCATCACACCCTAAACATCTTTAGAATAAAGTGTCATAAAATCTATTATGGTAACTAAATATAACTATTTAAATTTATCTTTACCTAAATATAATAAAACCATTTCAGGATATTAATTATATTTCACTTTTAATTTTGAATAGAATAATTCTTCTAGATAATAGTTTTATTCACTTTATTATATTAAAAAAAGGTAATTTTTATATTTTTTTCTTTATTGTCATGTATATCCTAAACTCATTATTATATTACATGAAATTACATTAACATTAAAATTGTGTAATATTTTTTTAACTTTGAACTTCTCAAAGTCTAAAAATACTCTCACTTTCCTATTAAGAATAATTTTCTACTCAAAATATATATCTAAGATACATAACATTTTTTATTTTTAAATAGATCTAATTTTCTATTAGTTGGAATATTTAACAACTAAGATATTTTTTATATCATATATGGTATTTTATTTGTTTTGTGGATTTTCCTCTAAAAAATACTTTATTAAAATATTACAGTAATGGTTGGTGGAAAAAATCCTTGAGTTTTTAATAAACATCTTATTAAAATGTTTTTCCCAAACAAAACTTTTTTATCCATGTCTCATTTTAAAAACATGATGTAGAATTTTATGAATCATAAACCATGTGTATGAAATTAATAACCCAATATTTTTTTAAGAAATTATTTTTTTAATGAATATATTATCTGATCTTATAATATAAATGAAATAAATATGTATATCCTTTCTTAAAATCCATCTAATATTAATAATATCCTTTACTTTAAAACGTTTTATATAACAATTCTTTACTTCATCAATTGAATGAAAACTACAAAATCTATAAATTATTATCTTTATTTTGAAATAATGTATATTTAGAACACTTCTAAAGTATAATTTGTATATCTTATACCCTTTAAAATTGATTAATATATTTCCATAACACTAATGCATGCAATGGAAATTATGTGGAATTTATTAAAACCCTTCAGGTATCTCTAACAATCCCATCATATAAAATCAATACTATTACTTATTGAGAACACCTCAAGGATTCAATTTTTTTAAATGGAAAATTGAATAAACATCATTGTACTCTCTATATTTTCACCATTTTGTTAGACTTTTACCCAATTATACTATCTATACTACACAAGAATATATACATATCATACCTAGTTCATTTATTCTCAATACTTGAGAATAACAAGTAAACATATATTTAACTTAATCAATATTATTGGAATATTTATATAGAATAGAATAAAATGAATTCCTTAACTATAATAATCGATAAGTAAATCCTTAGTCTCTCAATATCATTAATATACTCGATAATATTGAGTATAATTTACATACCCAATCACATTGAGTAAATGTGACTGAAATTTCATAGTTATTTTACTATCTAATTCTATCAAACAATATAATTGAATTATTTTATACTTTTAATAAGCACCAACAATCACATATTTTACAAATTAAATACATGTTTACTAAGTATATTACTTCTCTAACAAATAAAATTTCTCATTACTTAAAAAACCTTCTTAAGATACTAGTAATACGAGTTACTTACATTAAGCTACATCTTCATAATGTTTAATCGCAATGTTAATTTTGATAATTATGATGATGAAGATATCTCTAATAGTATCTTTTATCATATATATATATATTATTAACATTTTATAAGGACAATTTTTAAATGTTCTCCTACAAAAATTATGGCCCTTATTTAATTCATCATACCCATTAGTGGTGAAAAATGCATATATGATGGAGATTTAGGTTTCTTTATCACTTATCTCATCATTTTTCTATTTATGTAGGGAATCCTGGAAATCATATCATAGAAGACTCTTGAATAATGGAGTGGATAACTCTTTATCTAATCCATGAAGTGGATAAACCCAACTATATTTCTATGGTATCCTAACTATTATGGGTTCATAGTGATGAATAGACCAAATAAAAAACAAATAAAAAGGATCCTAACCGTTAGGTTCATCTCATTACTTTCTTTTATTACCCAAGACGGTCCATTTGAACCTTTTTGTATCATAACCTACTCGGTTCGATGGTTGGGGTCTTAAAAAGTATCACTTTAGATGGAATCAAGTACATTATATTTTAAACATGATTTATTCTCACTATATTATCTCATTTTATTCCTTTTATGTATCAATACTTCTAAAAATTTAGTTTTTTATTTCTATTACCTCCCCCAAATCAATATATTCAATCAATATTGATGTGTAACTCTTTACATAGCTAAATGTTTGTCTTACTCACCAAGATATAAAATAAAAACATATTAACACATATCCAAATTCTCTTAATTCATAATGTACATAAAATTTTCATGTAATGTTTTAGAATAATATGATATTGAAAATATACACACATGTAAGCCCATATCCACAAATAGTGAACCCCAACATTCTTAAAAAAGGCATAATACTCTATATTAGTGGGAATTCCAATACATATTCCCTCTACTTATACTTAATTTTATCAATAGGGAATCAAATTCATCATAAATATAACACAAAATATGTCTAAAATATATTCAATAAATAAATTAAATTTAATAACATCAACTAAAAATGAGGTTATGTAATCATAACTGGCTTGGTATGTATGGCCTTCCAGTTTATAAGAAGTAGTTTAATAGATAAAAATAAATCATACACGTATTCCAAATTTATAAAAAACTAATATCCATGATTAATATACATTGGAATAAAATTTAGATAAATGAAAACTTCATAAAATTAAATATGGTATAATTATTTATGAACAATTTATAAAAGTAGCTAATTATAAGTACTATAATTTTAGCAAATCCATTATAGACATTACATAATTTTGAATATAAAAACTTTATATTAAATTCATAATATAATATTTTCATATTATTTACTATATTTAATTTTACATTAAATATATAATATTTTATGAATTATAAAAATTTAATAATCCAATTTATATTATGGGAACTATTTACATTATCTAAATATTATATACTTAATATCATTTAAACATTTGATCAAAATAATCCTAAAAAATATATTTGATCATGTTTAAATAATTTCCCAAACTAAGGATGTAATGCCCCGACCCTAGAATCCAGGATCCAATGCATTATTTTAAAAAATTGGCATGATTACAAGGAATCATGTCTCGAAGGACCGATCAGTTTAGTAGTCTTGGAAACAAGATACATACATAAGTTCAACATTACAACTTGAAAATAAAAACAACACTAATTTATTCCATTTGAAACATCCAATATTCCAAGATTATTCATACAAGTCACTGATAACTTTGGCCTTCATATACTGGGAAAATGAAACATGAGAAAGGGGTGAGCTCAAATGCTTTGTAAGAGTAAACAATACAGCAGAAGATAACATAAACATTAGGCACAATGAATAATTGAAAACACATGCCTTTAAAAATAATAAACATGAAAACATTATGGAAGGAATATGAGTTGAGTAAATAATGCCATAATAAAACATAGTCATGGGTATTCTACTAGTCTAATAACCACAAGAAATATAAATAGATAATCTCATAATGATGGAATGAATAATGTCAAACATCATAACCACATAGTCAGGGCCTCATGCCAAGAATACAAATAAGATTTTATCAAGGCCTTGTGCCAAGACACTAGTTTGTCTCATGAGACCTACTGATGCATCGAGAGGCTATAGCGGGCTCCACCCATCACTTAATAAGTCCAATTCATTCCTCATATTAAAAGGTTGAAACCTAATCTGAACATTCATATTAAAACTAGCATATGAATTGTCAAATTTTTAACCACAAACCTTGAATGGTATAAAAATATCACATCCATAGACAAGCATAACTCATTCAATACAATATAAAATATTTTATTATAATAGATCAACCTCAATAGATAATAATTAAGTATATTTATATAGATTAAAACAATCATCAAATCTATTTTAGAGAAATATCTCCCTTTTTCTTGAAAACATTTAAAAGTCGCACTATTTATCAAGATGCCGTTTGAAATAGATTTTTGAATCAAAGTATCCCATACCACATTGAAAATATTAAAATTAATTTTAATTTTAATACTTTGAAGTCCATATAAAGAAATCCGTAAAACCATTTTTAAAACATGGACATTAATGAGAATGATTTAGAATAATAAATCATTAAAACATTTAAAATGATATTTTAGTTAGAGTTCCTAACCAAAAAAGATACACTTGAATAAAATAATTGAGGAAATCAAAACATTATAATATCATTAGAATAAATGGATTCATGATATACTACGTAAAAGTACATTATATACACCATATAAAAGTGAATTGGCATATAACAACAAAGAAGCCTCAATGGAAGGTAAATTGAGATAAAATCTCTTATAATGACCATATCCTTAGGTTAAGGATAAGTCAACGACATAATTATGTGTGAAAAATATAAATACACTTAATATGATTGGATATTCAGTGTAAATCAATCAGTGGAAATTCACAGAAATTCTTATATAAACAACACCAATTAATTGGATGTTTTACTCAATTAATGGAGATTGAGTTAAAATTGCTCTTATCATGTTCATATCGATGACTTGAGAATTTATCAATGGGGTGATTATTTTTATCAAAAGTTTATCCATAGAAAGTTGAGTGGAAATTAAAACATAAATAATAAATATTTATTCCACACATAATCTTGGAGTAAAATAATTAATGATGTATGTGTAAAACCCAATTAGTGGGAATTGAAATTCAAAATTCCCTTACTGATTTGGTAACTTATGAAACATACACCCCATGAAAAAAACATCATATAATGAAGATTAAAATACCTATAAATTAATTTATATTGCACCAAAAATATAATCATGGTCATTACATACACCACACCAAAGGAAATAGTGGCCAATATAACATGAATCTCACGGAAATAATAAGTGAGATGAAAACTCCTTACCATGTTGTAATTAATCGAGTCGTATGACCAAAAGTTAATAACCATCAAATGAATCCCAGAATACCATGAATATAAAGAGAATCATGATAATATACATATCAAATGTAAGTACACAATACAACACATGCAATAAATAAGTGGCGAACAATGGAAATCTCATAGGATTAAAAGTGAGATAAGAAACCCCTTACCTCAAGTCTGACTTGTCTTGTATGTTACTTGTTATTCTAGAATAATACACTTAAGTTAATTTATACTTGTTTAAGAAAAATTTTCAAGTTTATTATTCCTTTTATATCACTTATTTCCTTTCTATAACAATTATTTAATTATTTGATTTCATATTGGATATTTTATCGATGTTCGGAATTTGAGTCAAAAATGAACTTGTTATAATTACAATTTTTCCATGTGGTCAAAATTCCATTATCTCCAAAATGATATAAATGATTTAGAAAATATATTTATATATTATATATACAGTATATATATGTATTTATGACAGTACATAACATTTGGAGATAAGAAATGAAATGTACCGTTCATGGAGACGGTAAGTTGTACGTACGCATGAACGATACTTTCATTTCTATTTTGTATTTTAATGGAATTAAAACATAATAATAAATAGGTATATTATAATTACAGTATAATATAATATATAATATCATTGAATTCATCCTTTATACATCCGACATCCAGCATTAACGAGTCATATCATTTGACGGGGGCGGTATTCCGCACTTCCTCAAATGAAATTATCACATTTTACCTATAATAGAAACCATAAAATAATGATATAAATGGAAACTATAGAAGAATAAAGAAAAAATAAACATAATATATATATATCATATATAAATATAGTGCCATCTTAATTGACACCATGAGAGGCTGTAAGAGATAATCGAACAATCATTGTTTCGTGAGGCGTTAGTTTTCCATCCACAGAAATAGTATGTTCTTCACCCATTAGATGGAGGTTTGTGTAAGTGTAGTTAGAATCATTAACATACCAACGTTATAGTATATTTAGGATAATGGTGTTGTTATAAAATAAAATAATAAAAATATTTTATGGGGTTGGAGGAGTAAAATAAAACAAAATAAAACAAAAGAATTTAAGAGAAAGTGTCACCTTTAATTTGAGTAACTTTTTTTGGATTGAACCAAGAGGACTTATTGAAGTGCCTTATAACTAAAGTAAGACTTCTAGGAGGAAGAGGGGGTTCTTGAGAGATTATTTGGGTAGGTTTTGGACGAGCCAAGGGGCTTGAGAGGTGTGTGGAATGGATTATAAGTGGTATCCTTTTATAAGGGGGAGGAGGGGTTCTTTAGGTATGTATGAAAATATTATTTTATTATATATTGATATTAAGTTTCAAAAGGTCCAAAACTGATTGAAGTCGAAGGTAAGATGACTCTTGGTTGAAATAAAATCATCCAATATGAATTCAAAAGGTTTTGGATATTGTTTTAATATAAAAATTCTTATTTATTTACATCATTTATTAATGAGGTAAATACTACATCACTATGGTTTCATAACTAATTTAATTTATTTGATGTCTAAAAATTATAATGAACTACCATAATGTAGGAAATAATTTTAGATTTCCAATGATTATTTATTTTCAAAAATATGACTTATATAACCCCATGTAAAATTTGATATACTAAAAGATATTTGTTTTTGTCATTTTTGTCTTTACTTTAACTTAATTAAAATAAAGTGTCATTATCATTCTTATGTGGATCTATTGTAACACCCCAAGCTTCCACAGTAAGATTCTCTTTGAATAATACAGTAGCGTGTGTTGTATGCAACTTCGAGATTCTAACACACCACAACCAATCAAACTAGCCCTTATGAATAGTAATACCCACATTTTGAAATTTTATAATTTTTAACTTTCAAAATAGACTTCATTTTTTGATTCAAAATAACGAAATTATCCTAAGGTTAATTTTTGGTATTTTTTTGAAAACATTAAATTTTTTATGAATTGTGAAAAACACTGGGTTATTGGTTAAAACCGAATTTTTATTTAAATAATTATTTATTTTATTTAAATTTAATTAAGGTCAAAATAGATACATAATACCTATATAAGTTCAATTTAATTCATTGGATTTAGTTTAGAATAATTTTAGATATATAAAAATTTTATTAAACTTTTCACCGTCTTTTACCCACCTCCAAGGAGAATTTGGAAATTCATATAAAACATAATTTTACCGCTTCTATGAGTGGAATTTCGAAAATTTAAGAGACACAGTTAATATGAAGAATTAAAATTTGGTTCAATGAGATGAAAATAATATTTGGTGAATAGTAACTTTTTACTTTTATTTACCACGGTTAAAAGTAAATAGGGTAATTAAGGGTAAAAATGATATTAATATTACCCTAACACATGTACTAATTCTATTGGACAAGTTTATCTCAACCAAAAACAACATTAGGAATAAATTATTATCATTTAGGTCCACTTGGATTAGATTAGGACATTTATTATTATTTAATTCAATGAAGAGTTAAAAGAGTTAAAATCAATGTTTAATAACTAAAACATTTTTAATATAGGGTTATACATAAGATAAATTCTATTATAAATATTAATTAGAAATATAAAAATATTTCCTACATAATGGTATTTTATTTATAATTTTTAGACACTAAATAATTTAATTTATTTATGACACAACAGTGATGCAGTAATTACCTAATTAATAAAATATTAAAATAATTGACATTATAAATATCAAAATAAATGTAATTTGAGACTTTTTATAAATTTCACTATTTTCTAGGTTAATATGACATATTAGGACTGATTATATAACTTTTTTTCTAAGTAATAATGTTGTTATGAAATTATCAAAAACAAAATACCCAATAGTGTCAAAATTGACACAAAAGAGTTTTTAAAACAAATATTATATTATTAATTTATATCCTATTTCTAACAATCTAACGTTCGGCCAAGAGACATATATAATGATATCTGTATCATTAATGGACCACTTCGGGGTCTCTTGGAAGTTTATAGTACGTTTATTGACTATATAATATAAAAATAAAAAGAGACATGGTAAGTGTCAAACTAATTAACTAAGAGTTAAAGCTAAAAGATAAGGTTAATAAAGTGACCCAAACCTATCTAAAATCTATTGGTTGAGTGGTTCTCAACCTATCCCCTCCTTAAAATTGAAATAACAGACTGTGGATCCATTAGAAACTGAATATGAATTTATTATAAAATAATATTTCTAGCTTTTCCTAAGGTGCCCCTCACCCCTCTTATAAAAGGACACTCCCCCTTCTCTCAATTTCACACCTTCAAAGCCTTTTGGATCGGCAAAACCCTGCCCAAATATTCTCTCAACTTCCCTCAAATCGACATAGAGGCCTTATTTTAATCAGAAAGCCAACCTAAGGTGCCCTTCTGATCAAATCAAAAGGAAGAACCTGAAGAAGAGGTAATGTTTTCACCACCCTCTTTCAAGTTCCTTTCTTCTTCAACTTCTTCTTTCATTGTTATTTCCATTCTATAATAATAAATCCAGTAAAATCTATATACTTTGATGTTATTATAAATATGGTACAACCATATTCAGTATTCTATCCATCATTTTAATGACATGTCACCATACGTGCGTACGTACGGCTTACCATCTCTATGTTGTGGTGTAATTGTTATTAAATATATTATTATTTGGATAGGAATAATAATGATGTTTAATACATATAAATAATAAATATAACATGAAAATGATTTTTTTATATATGATATACCATCCAATTATATATTATTTTATTATCAAAAGAATGATATTGTTGCTCATGCGTACGTACGGACTACCGTCTCCACGAACGCGATGAGATTCATTCCCCATAATATCAATTCAAGAATAATTCTCATTTGATGATTAAAAGTAATGTTTAAGAACTTTATATCATTCTGGATATGAATAAGATACAACCTATCCATAACAAACACGACTTATGTAACAATAAATAAAAATGAAAACGAGTAAGTTAACACCCGAAACGATGATAATACTAAAATATTATTAACAAAGCATTATTAAAAGATCATATATGATATCATAATTATGTATATAGTTATTGTATAACTTAATAACAATGTTTTAACTATTATAAAGGAGTTTAACATACCATCGACTAAGGAAAAGTACAAGGTAAGTGTTTATTTCACAATCTCTTCATTATCAGAGGCTATTTATACGTAATTATCTACTAAGACCTCTTTATCATTTACAACCATGTTTCTTAAAAATGAATTTCAAATCAATCATACTATTTTACAGAATATGGGATTAATTCATTTATACCCTTGTTTGACTTTTAATTAAAGTTTTATAACGGAATCTTTATGTCATTTTCAAAACAAGGACCTTTTTAACCTTTTCAACAAAATTAAGGTAAGAATGTATTTTTTAACTTATACTGTGGGTGCGGATATTTTCTACCGTTATAAAATCATAGAAGCTTCCCTTAAAATCTTATAAGAATATTTTGAAAATAAATATTTAATTTTATATTTATGTGACTTTTAAATGATTTCAGAAAAGGAGATATTTCTCTCAAATAGTTTTTGATTTCATCTTTGTCAACATCCTTTGATGGATTTTAAGCTTATTTGAAGTTGATTTATTATGATACAAAACTTCAACATTGTATTGAAGGTTTTGTGATATGTTTGACTATGGATGTGTTATTTTTATACCATTCATGGTTTATGGATAAAGTATTGACATTTCGTATGCTAGTTTTAATACGAATGTTTTTGTTATGTTTAAAACTGTTCATATGAGGAATGCATTGGACTTAATAAGTGACGAGTGGAGCCTGGTATAGCTCCTCGATGCATCGTAGGTCTCATGAGACAAACTAGTGTCTTGGAACAAGTCCTTGACAAAATCTTATTTGTACTATTGGCACGAGGCCCTGACTATATGGTTATGATAGTCTGGCATTAGGAATTCCATCACTATGAAAGTGGTTATTGATATTGAATGTGATTATTCTACTAGTATAATATCCTTGTGAATAAGTAAATGGAATTATTTCATTTTATCTTTTCCATATTATGTTAAAGTTCATGTTTAATAGGATTTTGTTTTAGTTATACATTGCCTTAAATGTTTATGCTTATTTATGAAAGCTTCCGCTATATTATTATCCTTACTGAGCATCTGAGCTTACCCCTTTCAATGTTTTATTTTCCCAGGATGTGATGAAGTAATTTATGAATGACCTGCAGGGATAGTATGAGAGGATATGAAGACAAGATGTTGTTGTTGTAGTTTTCACTTTATGATGTAATGTAAACTTTATGAATGTATCTAGTTATTCTAAGGATACTAAACTAATCAGTCTTTCGAGACTTGATCTTTTCTGATCATGCCAATATTATGTAATAATGAACCAACTTTGTTTAACTTGGGTCGGGGTGTTACAGTTGGTATCAGAGAAAGTTTAGTACAAAACATGGAGGCTATATTTAGATAAACTCTGATTAGAGCACATATACCTAAGATGGAATTTGAGGATTAGTATATAAGAACTTCCTAGAATTTTGGTATTTTAGAGATTTTATGAGTTTTCTGAGAAATACATCCCTGTTTGGATATGAGTTGGTAGAGGCAGATCTGGAACAAATGTACCTAGGGGTAACCCCCAAAAACACCGCTTTGTGCTAGACTCGAATGGGAATGGGTGCACGACAATGAGCCTTGCTGCACTCTTGGTTACGACACTCCCGGGGGATACGCTTAGGATAATTATCATTTTCTTTACAAACCATTATTAATGGTTTATGATTATATACTTCCTCAAAGAATTTTTTATTATGATTATGGATTATATCCATAAATAGTTCAATTTATGTTAAGTGTTTTACAATTATGGAATTATGTATTTTGATTCATAAACTAATCTAGTTTATGGCATTATTTATAAATGGCGCCTAGTGGAAGAAATGGAAACTGTATCAATGCATGCACTCCATGTAGGGATTTCCTGCCTTCTCATGATAATTATAGTGGAGCTGGTGATGCAACTGGTGTTGATTAGCTAATCACCATACTGGGACAACTCACTCTGGTTATGAATAATAACCTTACCCGTATGAAGCACCCAGATCCACAGCGTGGAGGATCAATGTTAGATCGCTTCATGAGGCATAAACCACAAACATTCAATGGGATTAAAAATCCCTTGGTAGATAAGAAATGGATAAGTTCCCTCGAGAAAATATTTCAGGCTTTGGGGATTAGTGAAAGGGAAAAAGTTATCATGGCAGTTTACCGCCTGACTAGAGATGTTGATCAATGGTGGTCATTGATTCAAAACACGAAGGAAGATGATGAAGTATCAAATATAGAATGGAGGGAGTTAAAAGATCTGTTTTTAGAAAAAATACATTACTCGTGACCATCGAGGAGATACGGAAAGTCAATTTCTAAGTCTAAGACAAAAGGAGGATGAGAATGTCGCAAAGTATGAGGCTAACTTTACAAGGTTAACAAGGTATGGTGGAGTTTATATACGTAACCAAGAAGTAGGATTGATCATTTCTTTGATGGGTTAAAACCATTTCTTCGTCGAACATTAGTCTCACAATCCTTCTAGTTATACGAAGACATTTTCTCATATGCTATCAAGATAGAAAAGAAATTCTCTAAGTCTTATGACTTTAAAGCAAAGCAAGAGAAGAAGAGATCTGCTGATCAATTTGGGAATGGAAATAAGGGGAAGAAGGGGAAAGTTGAATATCCATACTGCAGTAAATGTGGGAAGAAACACCCAGGTACTTACTTGAAGGGAATGGGAGTCTGTTACAAGTGTGGTGAAAAAGACCACCAAGATCGTGATTGCAAGGGGAAGAAAATAGCTACTGAAGTTAAATGATACAACTGTAGGGAGATGGGACATTATGCAAATGATTTTCCTAAGCGTCAAAGGAACTTACCTTAGAAAAGTCCAAGGGATCAAGGCCAAGCATATTATATCACTACTACTGAGGTAGAAGCTCCTAAAGACAAGGTGGCAGATAATTTAATGGTTTCCTCAAGTTTGGAAAATGAATTATTTGATTCTATATCATCGCATTGTTTCATATCTTCCCAGTTTGCTATGAAAATTTGATATTTCCAATTTGATTTAACAAGGGAGTTTTTAGTTAAAACTCCTAAGGGACGTATCATTGCAACAAAGTTTTGTGAATTAGTCCCCATTAGAGCACATAAATGTTCTTTATCCGCTGATCTCATCGTCATACCTATAATTTTGTTTGATATAATCCTTGGTATGGATTGGCTTTTGGACCATGATGTGATGATTTATTGTAAGAAGAAGGAGGTTAAATTTTTTTATGATGATGATAAAGAAAACCTTATATTTAGAGCATAATCATCACCACCTAATTCTTATATAGATCCACCCCCAATAGCTCAACTAAATTCAATTATTGGGGAGGAAGAGAATGAAATGATTGTGGGTAACGAAAGGAATATTAAAATAGAGCATGTACCTATTATGAAAGAATATGTAGATGTGTTTCCGGAATATTTACCTGGACATCCTCGAGAATGATAAGTTGAGTTTTCCATTGATTTAATTCCTGGTTCAAGGCCTATATCAAATACCCCTTATATAATGGACAGTGTGGAATTAGTTGAACTAAATAAACAACTAGATTAATTGAGTAATAAGGGATTTATTCGCACTAGTGTTTCTCCATGGGGAGCCCCTGTCCTTTTTTGTTAAGAAGAAAGATGGATCTATGAGGTTATGTATCGACTACCGGGAAATCAAGGCTATAATAATAAAGAACAACTATCCCCTACCTCGCATTGATGATTTATTTGATCAACTGCATGGAGATCAATACTTTTCAAATATTGACCTTCGATCATGATACCATCAGTTGTGTGTGAAGAAGTAAGACATTCCGAAGACAGTATTTTAAACTAGGTACGGGCATTACGAGTTTACAATAATGCCTTTTGGGCTGACTAATGCACCCTCTATATTCATGGATCTAATGAATAGAGTTTTCAAGGAATATCTCGATGATTTTTTGGTGGTATTTATTGATGATATCTTTGTGTACTCTAAAATCTACGAAGATCATGAAAATCACTTGTGCATTATCCTGAAGAATCTGAGAAGACATGAATAATATGGGAATTTTAGCAAGTTTGAATTCTGGCTTCAGGAGATTTCTTTTCTTGGCCATATTGTCTCTAAATATGGAATCTATGTTGATCCTTCTAAGACCAAGTCAATCCATGAATGGCCTGCACTGACGAGTATAACTGAGGTACGCAGTTTTATTGCTTTAGCAGGTTATTATCGGTGTTTCGTCCTGAATTTTTCCTGATTGGCTAACCCATTAACGAAGCTCACACGTAAAGGGGTTAAATTTGTTTGGAAAAAAGAGTGTGAAGAATTTTTTGAAGAACTGAACAGAAGATTAGTCAATTTCCCCATATTAACTCTACCATCGGGGAATAATGGGTTCGTTATTTATAGTGATGCATCTAAGAAAGGACTTGGTTGTGTCCTTATGCAGAATGGTAGGGTTATTGCATATGCATCATGACAACTGAAAATTCGTGAGCAGAACTATCCTACTCATGATCTTGAGTTAGAAATTGTAATCTTTGCTTTGAAGATTTGGAGAAACTATCTCTATGGTGAAAAATGTGAGATTTATACTGAACACAAGAGTTTAAAGTACATTTTCTCATAGAAATAACTCAACATGAGGCAAAGGACATGGCTTTAACTACTCAAGGATTATGATTGAACGATACACTACCACCCGGGGAAGGCAAATAAGGTGGAAGATGATTTGGGCATAAAGGACCATGGAGTTTTGAACATGATGAGAATTGAAAGGGATACTATTTTCATTTATCTAGTGAAAATGGATATGGGAATTACCATGGAAGGTGAAACATCGATACTTTTTCAAATGGTTGAAAAAACACCTTTACTATAAAGGATAAAGAGTTCTCAGACCGATGATGAAGAATTTCAATAGAAGATTACAGTTGTGAATGATGGGAGATTGAGTGACTTTGTGTATGAAGATGGAATTTTAAAATTTGGGAAGAGATTTTGTGTTCCCAATATACCTGATCTAAAAAGAGAAATGTTATATGATGCTCATAGCTCCAATTTCTCTATACACCCTGGGAGCACCAAAATGTATATAGATTTGAAGGAACATTTTTGGTGGGACAACATGAAGAGGTAAATTGATGATTTTGTGTCAAGATGTATGGTTTGTCAACAATTGAAAGCTGGAAGGCAACAGCCTGGAGAAGTCATGAATCCTCTTCCCATACCGGAGTGGAAATGATACAATATTACGATGGACTTTGTCATGAGGCTAACAAAGACTCCTAGAAGGAACAACACAATATGGGTTATTGTTGATCATCTTACCAAGTCAGCACATTTTTTTTCTATAAGAGAAGATCTACCACTGGAACGTCTAGCAAGAATATATATTAATGAAGTTTTGCGACATCATGGATTACCCCTATCGATTGTTTCTGATCATGATCCCCGTTTTACTTCAATTTTCCGGAAGAGTCTTCAGAAAGCCTTGGATACTGAACTTCATTTGAGCACCGCCTACCATCCCCAAACTGATGGACAATCAGAACGAACTATTAAAACCTTAGAAGACATGTTGAGATCTTTCTCACTTGACTCTCAGGGTATGTGGGATCAATATTTACCTCTGGTAGAATTTTCCTATAACAATAGCTTCCATTCAAGTATTCGGATGGAACCATATGAAGCGTTACACAGAAAGAGATGTCGCACACCAACCTGTTGGGATGACGTTGGTGAAAGAAAACTTGTAGGCCCAGAACTGGTGGAGGAAACGATGGAAAAGGTGAAGGTAATCTAAAACCACACCAAGGCAGATCAAAGTAGGCATAAGTACTATACCGATAACCGAAGGAAGGATTTGGAATTTCAGGTAGGAGATCATGTTTTCTTGAAGGTATCTCTATGAAAGAGAGTTATACGTTTCGGTAAGAAGGCTAAATTGAGTCCCAGGTACACTAGACCTTTTGAAATTGTAGAATGAATTAGGGTTATAGCTTACCGCTTGGAAATACCGCCAAATCTCTCCAAAGTTCACGATGTGTTCCACGTATCACTATTAAGAAAATACATTCCTGAACCAACACATGTACTCCCTTATGAGGAATTAGAACTGGAACCCGATCTATCTTATTACGAAGAGCCCATCACGATTCTTTATATGAGATAACAAGTGGTGAGAAATCAGACGACTCATTTGGTAAAAGTTCTATAGAGGAACCATAAGATGGAAGAGGCAATGTGGGAACCCGAGGAACATATGATGGAGAACCACCCAAGTCTTTTCATGCAGTAGTATTCTAGAAATTTCGAGGATGAAATTATTTGAATGAGGGGAGAATGTAACACCCCAAGCATCCACTGTACGATTCTATTTGAATAATACAGTAGCGTGTGTTGTACACAACTTCGAGATTCTAACACACCACAACCAATCGAACTAGCCGTTGTGAATATTAATACCCCATTTTTAAAATTTTATAAATTTTATCTTTCAAAATGCACTTCATTTTTTGATTCATAATTTTGAAATTAGCCTAGGGTGATTTTTTGTTATTTTTTTGAAAACTTTCAATTTTTGATGAATAGTGAAAAGCACTGAGTTATTGGTTACAACTGACATTTTATTTAAGGTCAAAATAGATAATAATACCTATATAAGTTCAATTTAATTAATTGGAGTTAGTTTAGAATAATTTTAGATATATAAAAATTTATTGAACTTTTCACCGTCTTTTACCCACCTCCTAGGAGAATTTGGAAATTCACATAAAACATAATTTGACAACTTCTGTTAGTTGAATTTTAAAAATCCAAGAGACACAGTTAATATCAAGGTGTAAAATGTGGTTCAATGAGATAAAAATAATTTTTGGTGAATTGTAACTTTTTACTTTTATTTACCACGGTTAAAAGTAGATAGGGTAATTAAGGGGAAAAATGATATTAATATTACTCTAACACATGTAATAATTCTATTGTACAAGTGTATCTAGACCAAAAACAACCTTAGGAATAAAATATTATCATTTAGGTCCACTTGGATTAGATTAGGACATTTATTATTATTTAATTCAAAGAAGAGTTAAATGAGTTAAAATCAAAGTTTAATAACTACAAAATTTGTAATATAGGGTTATAAATAAGATAAATTCTATTATAAATATTAATTAGAAATATAAAAATATTTCCTACATAATGGTATTTTATTTATAAGTTTTAGTCACTAAATAATTTAATTTATTTAGGACACAATGGTGACGCATTAATTACCTAATTAATGAAATATTAAAATAATTGATATTATAAATATAAAAATAAATGTCATTTGAGACTTTATATAAATTACACTAATTTTCTAGGTTAATATGACATATTAGTACCGATTATATAAATTTATTTCGAAGTAATAATGCTGTTAGGAAATTATCAAAAACAAAATACCCAATAGTGTCAAAATTGACATAAAAGAGTTTTTAAAAAAAATATTATATTATTAATTTATATTCTATTTCTAAAAATCTGAGGTTCGGCCAAGAGACTTATATAATGATAGGTGTATCATTAATGGACCACTTGGGGGTCTCTTGGAAGTTTATAGTAAGTTTATTGACTATATAATATAAAAATAAAAAGAGACATGGTAAGTGTCAAACTAATTAACTAAAAGTTAAAACTAAAAGATAAGGTTAATAAAGTGACCCATACCTGTCTAAAACCTATTGGTTGAGTGGTTTTCAACATATCCTCACCTTAACATTTAAATAATAGACTTTTGAGCCATTATAATCCAAATATGAATTTATTATAAAATAATATTTCTAGATTTTCCTACGGTGCCCCTCACCCCTCTTATAAATGGGCACTCCCCCTTCTCTCAATTTCACACCTTCAAAGCCTTTTGGATCGGCCTAAAACTGCCCAAATATTCACTCAACTTCACTCAATTCGACCTATATTCCTTATTTTGATCATAAAGCCAACCTAAGGATCCCTTTTGATCAAATCAAAAGGAAGAACCTGAAGAAGAGGTAATGTTTTCACCACCCTCTTTCAAGTTCCTTTCTTCTTCAACTTCTTCTTTATTTTTTATTCCCATTATAAAATAATAAATCTAGTATCTTCTATATACTGTGATGTTATTATAAATATGGTACAACTATATTCAGTATTCTATCCATCCTTTGAATGACATGTCACCATACGTGCGTACGTACGGCTTACCGTCTCCATGTCATGGTGTAATTGTTATTCAATGTATTATTATTTGGATGGGTATAATAATGGTGTAATTCATGTAAATAATAAATATACCATGATAATGATTATGTATATATGATATAAAATCCAATTCTATATTATTTTAATATCAAAATAATGATATTGTCGCTCATGCGTACGTACGGACTATCGTCTCCATGAACGCGATGAGATTCATTCCCCATCGTATCCATTCAAGACTAATTATAATTTGATGATTTTAAGTAATGTTTAAGAACATTATATCATTCTGGATATGAATAATATACAACCTATCTATAATAAACACGATTTATGTAACAAACCATATAAAAGAAAACGATTAAGTTAACACCTGAAACGAAGATAATACTAAAATATTATTAACTAAGCATTATTAGAAGATCATATATGATATCATAATTTTGTATATGGTTCTTTTATAATATAATAACAATGTTTTAACTATTATACAAGAGTTTAACATACCATATACTAAGGAAAAGTACAAATTAATGGTTTATTTCAGAATCTCTTCATTATCCGAGGTGGTTTATACGTAATTATCTACTGGGACCTCTTTATCATCCACATCCATGTTTCTTAAAAATGTATTTCAAATCATTATTATTATTTTATAGAATATGGTTTAAATTCATTTATACCCTTTTTTACTTTTTATATGAAGTTTATAAAGGAATATTTACATCATTTTCAAAACAAGGACCTTTTTAACCTTTTTGACAAAATTAAGGTAAGAATGTATTTTTTAACTTATACGGCGGGTGCGGCTATTTTCCACCGTTATAAAATCTTTGAAGCTTCCCTTACATGCTTATAAGAATATTTTCAAATTAAATATTTTATTTTATAATTATGTGACTTTTAAATGATTTCAAAAAAGGATATATTTCTCTCAAATAGTTTTTGATTTCATCTATGTCAAAATCCTTTGATGGATTTTAAGTTTATTTGAAGTTGATTTATTATGATACAGAACTTCCACATTGTATTGAAGGTTTTATGAAATGTTTGACTGTGGATGTGTTATTTTTATACCATTCATGGTTTATGGATAAAGTATTGACATTTCGTATGCTAGTTTTAATACGAATGTTTATGTTATGTTTAAACCTGTCCATATGAGGATTGCATTGGACTTAATAAGTGACGGGTAGAGCCCGCTATGGCTCCTCGATGCATCGATAGGTCTCATGAGGCAAACTTGTGTCTAAGCACAAGGCCTTGACAAAATCGTATTTTTAGTCTTGGCACGAGGCCTTCACTATGTGGTTATGATAGTCTGGCATTATGCATTCCATCATTATGAAAGTGGTTATTGATATTGCATGTGATTATTCGACTAGTAGAATATCCATGTGAATAAGTAAATAGAATTATTTCATTTTATATTTTCCATATTATGTTGAAGTTCTTGTTTAATAGGATTTTGTTTTAGTTATACATTTCCTTAAATGTTTATGCTTATTTATGAAAGCGTCCGCTATATTGTAATCCTTACTGAGAATCTGAGCTCACCCCTTTCAATGTTTTATTTTCCCAAGATGTGAAGAAGTAATTTATGAATGACCTACAGGGATATTATGAGGGGATATGAAGAAAAGATGTTGTTGTTGTAGTTTTCTTTTCTCCATGGTCTTCTTTGCTGAATCTCTTATCATTAACCACTTTTCTCTTCTTTGTTGAGTCCGGGAGTTGGTTACTATATATGTTGTTGATCATATTTTTGGAAAACTAATTCGGTATGAACATGATATATTTTACGCCTATCAAAATTCCATTTTCTTGCACTTTTACACCACCATTCAAACCTTTTACATCATGCTCAAAGTTACTATGACTTCCTTGGAATCCATACATTGACTAAAACTAGAAAGAATTGTGTGAGTAATAATAGTCATAAAATCATTTTGAGAATGTCATGACACCTTATTTTCAATTTAAAACACCTTAGAATTAACCAAGGTCATTTATTCTCATCTTATATTAAGATCCTTCAGATCAATTTGTAAATAAAATGTAAATTATCTTAAGCATATACCATAAGAGTATCATAACCAAGAGTGCAGCAAGGCTCGTTATCATGTACCAGGATACCTCAGGTCAAGCCTGAAACTCCTAGTCGGAGTTTTCACTCCTAGGTACATCTATGCCAGAGCTGCCTCAACCTGCTTATATCCAGACAGGGATGTGCTACTTGAAAAATACACAAAATCTCTACATTACAAAGATTCTAGGAAGTTCTTCTATACTGATCCTCGAAGTCTATCTTAGGGTAATGTTATCTAATCAGAGTTTATCTAAATCTAGTTTCCAAGGGTTGTACTAAACTTCCTCTGTTACCAACTATAACTCTCCGACCCCAGAATCTAGGAGCCGGTGCATTATTTTAATACATTGGCATGATTTCAACGAATCATGTCCCAAAGGACAAATCAGTTTCGTAGTCTTGGAAACAAGTTACATACATAAGTTCAACATTACAACTTGATATGAAAAACAACACTACTTTATTCCATTAAAAACATCCATGCTTCTAACATTATTCTTGCAAGTCACTCATAACTTACTTCTTCATATCGAGGGAAAATGAAACATGAGAAATGTTTGAGCCCAAATACTCAGTAAGAGTAAGCAATATATCAGAAGATAACACAAACTTCAGGCATGGTGAATAATTGAAAACATGTGCCTTCAAAAATAATAAACATGAACACTTTTTGGTAAGAAAATGAGCTGAGTAAATAATTCCATAATAAAACGTAGTCATTAGTATTCTACTAGTCGAATAACCACATGAAATATCAATATCTAATCTCATAATGATGGAATGCATAATGTCGGGCATCATAACCACATAGTAAAGGCCTCGTGCCAAGAATACAAATAGTATTTTGTCAAGGTCTTGTGCCAAGACACTAGTTTGTCTCTTTAGACCTACAAAGGAATTGAGGAGCTGTATCGGTCTCCACCCGTCACTTACTAAGTCCAATTCATTCCTCATATTAAAAGTTTGAAACATAATCTGAACATTCGCATTAAATCTAGCATACGAAATGTCACTATTTTAACCAGAAACCATGAATGGTATAAAAATAGCACATCTATAGTCAAACATAACTCATTCAATAAAATATGGAAGACTTTATTATAATAGATCAACCTCAATAGAGAATAATGAAGGATATTGACATAGATTAAAATAATCATCAAAACTATTTGAGAGAAATATCCCCCTTTTTCTTGAAACCATTTAAAAGTCCCGCTATTTATCAAGAAGTCATTTCAAATAGATTTTTGAATCAAAGTATCCCATACCACTTTGAAACTTTTAAAATGAATTTTAATTTTATAACTTTAATTTCCATATAACTAAATCCTGAAAACCATTTTTAAAACATGGACATTAATGAGAAATATTTAGAATAATAAATCATTAAAACATTTAAAATGATATTTTAGTTAGAGTTCCTAACCAAAAGAGAGACACTTGAATAAAATAATTGAGGTAATAAAAATATTATAATATCATGAGAATAAAGGGATTCATGATATACTATGTCAAATTATTTTATATACACCATATAAAAGTCAATTGGTTTATAACAACAAAGAAGCCTCAATGGAATGTAAATTGAGATGAAATCTCTTATAAAGACCGTATCCTTAAGTTAAGGATAAATCAACGACATAATTATGTGTGAAAAATAAAAATACACTCAATATTATTGGATATTAATTTTAAATCAATCAGAAGACATTCATTCATATTATTATAAAAACCACACCAATGAATTGGATGTTTAACTAAATAAATGGAGATTGAGTTTAAATTACTCTTATCAAGTTCATATCGATGACTTGAGAATTTATCAATTGAGTGATTATGTGTATCAAAATTATATCCATCGAAAAGTAAATGGAAATTACTACATAAATAATAAATATTTATTCCACATATAATCTAGGAGTAAAATAATTAATGAAGTATGTGTGAAGCCCAATGAGTGGAAATTGAAATTCGAAATTCCCTTACCGATCTGGTAACTTATGAAACATACACCTCATGAAAGAAGGATCTTACAATGACTATGTAAATACCCATAAATTAATGTATATTACACTAGGAATACAATCATGGGTAGTACATTTTCCACACAAAAGGAAATATTGGCCAATATAACATGAATCTCACGGAAATAAGAAGTGAGATGAAAACTCCTTACCACGTTTTAATTAATCGAGTTGTATGACCAAAAGTTAACAACCAATAAATGATTAATAGAATACCATGAATATAAAAAGAATCAGGATAATATACCTATCAAATTTAAGTACACAATACACCACATGCAATAAATAATTGGTGAACAATGGAAATCTCACGGAATTAAAAGTGAGATAAGAAACCCCTTACCTCAAGTACGACATGTCTTGTATGTTCCTTGTTCTTAATAAATAATAAACATAAGTTAATTTCTACATGATTAATATCATTTTAAAATTTTATTATTCTTTTTATATCACTTATTACCTTTCTATAACAATTAGTTAATTATTTGAGTTAATATTGAATATTTTATCGATGTTCGGAACTTGAGTCAAAAATGAACTTGTTTTAGTTACAATTTTTCCATGTGGTCAAAATTCCATTAACTACAGAATTATATAAATGATTTAGATATCATATATATATATTATATATATAGTATATTTATGTATTTATAATAGTACATAACATTTAGAGATAAGAAATGAAATGTACCGTTCATGGAGACGATAAGCCGTACGTACGAATGAACACTACTTTCATTTCTATTTTGTATATTAATTGAATTAAAGCATAATAATACATCGGTATATTTTAATTAAAGTATTATATAATATATAATATCATTAAATAAATCCTTTATATTTCCCACATCAGGAATTAACGAGTTATATTATTATGAGGGGGCGGTAGTCTGCACTTTCTCAAATGAAATTATCACGTTTTACCCATAATGGAAACCATAAAATATTGATATAATGGAAACTACATAAGCATAAAGAAAACATAAACATAATTTATATATCATATATAAATACAGTTCCATCTTAATAGACACCATGAGAGGCGGTAGGATATAATCAAACAATCATCGTTTCGTGAGGCGTTAGTTTTCCATCCACAAAAACAGCATGTTCTTCACCCATTAGATGGAGGTGTGTGTAAGTGTAGTTCGAATACTGATCATAACAACATACTAAAATATTTAGGATATTTGTGTTGTTATAAAATAATGGAATAAAAATAGTTTAGGGGGATGGAGAAGTAAAATAAATCAAAATAAAACAAATGAATTTATGATAAAACGTTACCTTTAATTTGAGTAACTTCATTTGGCTTGAACCAAAAGGAATTCTTAAAGTGCCTTATGCCGAAAGTAAGGATTCTAAGAGGAATAGGGGATCTTGAGAGATTATTTGGATTGGGTTTGTATTATCCAAGTTTCATTAGAGGTGTGTGGAATGGGTTAGAAGTGGTGTCCTTTTATAAGGGGGAGGAGGGGTTCTTTAGGAAAGTGTGAAAATATTATTTTATTATATAGTGATATTCGGTTTATAAAGTTCCTAAACAATTTAAAGCCAAATATAAGATGACTCTTGGTCGAAGAAAAATCCTCCAATAAAAATTGGACAATTTTTGGATATTGTTTTAATATTAATAATCTATTTTATTTAAATCAATTATTAATGAGGTAAACACTACATCACTATGGTTTTATAAATAATTTAATTTAATTGATGTCAAAAAATTATAAAACAATTACCATAATGTAGGAAATCTTTTTATCTTTCAAATTATTATTTATAGTCCAAAATATGTCCTTTATAACCCCATGTAAAAATTGATATACTAAAAGATATTTGTTAATGTCATTTTGATCTTTACTTCAAGTTAATTAAAATAAAGTGTCATTATCATTCTTAAGG
Organism: Viscum album; assembly: GCA_963277665.1. Classification (NCBI taxonomy): domain Eukaryota; kingdom Viridiplantae; phylum Streptophyta; class Magnoliopsida; order Santalales; family Viscaceae; genus Viscum; species Viscum album. The sequence goes on from OY728119.1 coordinate 377,954,307, forward strand.
GGCTCCATGGGGTCCCAGAATTGACCCAAGGATTCCCATGGTAGATCATTACTCATCCAATAAGGCTAGGACAAGTGTTAATATAAGTACACAGCCTAAAACATTTCATAATATTGAATTAAATGAATAATTCACATTGAGGATCTTTTCAGGTTTAGAGTTTTAGAGAATTAGGACATAACTATTACATCTCAAAAGATTACAAAGTAGACACTTCTACTCAGTTTCCATTTTTTTCATAAATTAAAAACTCTTGAAAAAAATAGTCATGTCTATTTCCATGTTTTAGACAACATGACATTTCCTTGATCCCATTCTTGACACTATTCATCTTTAAGTCCTGTGAAAACATTTCAAACTTGGGATGAGCATAAAAAGATCAGAAAGGGTTATAAAACAAAGAATAAAAAGATTGTTTCATAAATAAATAAAAACCATAAACTCTTATAATTACCTCATGAAATCATAATATTTATGAATAACACATAGAAATCATAAATCATAAATGTAACTTGTGGCATCCATAACATACTTACATTGTAGCTATCACAGCTACATAGGGAGTTACTTTGGAATACCCATCACAGTATATTCCCTAAATCTCTTAAGAGAAACATCCACATTTAACTCCATCACATTACCCAATGCAATGGAGAGCTATCTCAGGCTCACACGCCCTAGGTTTATCACAGAACCACCCATATACGTAAATAATGCCCAAAAACCATAACATGATCATAACACATAACATAAGCATAAAGGAAAGATAACATTTTAACATTACAATAACAATATAACATTTCAATATATTAATTTATCAAAACCATTTTCAATACCAAAAATACTTCAAATAGTATATGGTATTTATTTTCCTTTTAAAAACATTACTTCTTGTTAAGGAAGCCATAGATCAAATAATACTCATGGCGGCGGAAAGGTCGTTGTCACTACTTACGTTAAAAAGAAACATTTTTTTGGTCATTTAGTAAAACTATTTTCCGGAAAAGATTAAATTTGAATGAAATGAAAAGTAAAATGTGTTTATACTGCATATAAAATAAAGTCATGTATTAGAACAAAATATGCCTCAATGAAAGGAGATTGAGATGAAGTCCCTTACCTCATGTCCGACTTGAATCAATCGTTCTTTAATCTTCAAAATAATAAACTAAATATAATTTATATTTGATTAAGAACCTTTTTAAGTTCATTATTCCTTTTATGTCACTTATTACCATGTTATAAACATTATATAATCATTCAAATTATTAATGCTTGTTTTGTCGATATTTGGTACTTGAGTCAAAAAATGAACACCTTATATTTACAAGTTGTCCATGTGGTCAATAGTCCATTATATCCAGAATAATATTCATTATTTAGATATCTTAAATATAATATATATCATATATATCCAGTATATATATATATATAAATAACATTACATATCATTTGGAGGTAAGAAATGAAATGCCCCATTCATGGAGATGGTAAGTCGTACGTACACATGAACGCTACTTTCATTTCTATTTCTTATTTTAATGGAATTAAAAGATAATGATACATAATTATTTTGTAATTACAGTATAATATAATATATAATATCATTAACTCCATCCTTTATACATCCCACATATGGAATTAACGAGTCATATCACTTTGAGGGGGCGGTAGTCCGCACTTCCTCAAATGAAATTATCATGTTTACCCATAATGGGAACCATAAAGGTATGATATAAAAGTAAAATACAGAAAAATAAAGAAAACATAAATATCATATATATCATATATAAATATAGTTTCATCTTAATGGCCACCATGATAGGTGGTAGGAGATAATCGAACAATCATCGTCTCGTGAGGCGTTAGTTTTCCATCCACAGAAACAGTATGTTCTTTAGCCATTAGATGAAGGTGTGTGTAAGTGTAGTTATAATAATTCTCATAACAACATCATAGTATATTAAGGACACTGGTGTTTTTATAAAATAATGGAACAAAAAGATTTTAGGGGGTTGGAGAAGTAAACTAAAACCAAATAAAACCAAAGAATTTAAGAGAAACGGTTACCTTTAATTTGGGTAACTCCCTTTGGTATGAACCAAAAGGGTTTATTGAAGTACCTTCTGCCTAAGGTAAGGATTCTAAGAGGAGGATAGGGATGTATGGAGCTTAATTCGGTAGAGGTTGTATGAGCCAAAAGGCTTGAGAGGTGTGAGGAATTGGTTAGAAGTGATGGCATTTTATAAGGGGGAGGAGGGGCTCTTTAGGAAAGTGTGATAATATTATTTTATTATATAATGATATTCAGTTTCTAAAAGTCAAAAACTAATTAAAGTAAAAGATAAGATGACTCATGGTAGATATAAAATCATCCAATAATAATTGGACAGGTTTTGGATATTTTTTTTAATATTTATAATCTTTTTTATTAAAATCTTTTATTAATGAGGTAAATACTGCATCATTATTGTGTAATAAATAATTTCATTTTTTTGATGTCTAGAAATTATAAAAAAATACGATGATGTAGGAAATATATTTAGCTTTCTAATGAATATATATAGTCGAAATGATAATTTATATAACCCTTTGTAAAAATTAATTTACGAAAAAATATTTGTTTTTGTCATTTTTGCCTTTACTTTAAGTTAATTAAAATAAACTGTTATTATCATTCATAAGTGGCTCCATGGGGTCCCAAAATCAAACCAAGGATTCCCATGGTCTTTCATTCCTCATCCAATAAGGTTTGGACAAGTGTTAAGGTAATTTATAATTATTATAATATTCTTTTTACCTTGAATTAACCTTTTTATCTTTAACCGCGGTAAATAAAAGTAAAAAGTTACTATTCGCCAAAAATTATTTTCTTTTTATTAAACCAAATTTTACTTAATAATAACAACCATTTATTTCAGGTTTTCAAAACTCAATTCACATAAGTGGTAAAATTTTATTTAATTGAAAAATTCGGTTTTTTTAACTACTACTAAGTGGTTTCACTATTCATCAAAAATTGAAGTTTTTCCAAAAAATACCAAATCTTCAGCCTAATCTATATTTGATATTACAAATTAAAAAAGTATGTCTATATTAAAAAATTATAAACATATAAGTTTTATTAAATAATTTAAAATTAATTCTCGTTATCAAAACAAATAGCGTGTTTTTAAGAAATAATAATTATCAAGAGATTGATACCTATTTATGTCCAATTTCAAAGTGAAATTAATTACAACTACCAAGATTGGATTAAATGGTAAAAAAATATTCTAGATAAACTTTAAAACAAATTTAAAATTTAATATAACCATACAGATAAATTATATTAAAATGAAGTTTTGATTAAAATATAGTATTTTTTAATATTCATTAAAAAAATGAACTTTATTAGAAAAATTCCAAAAAATTACAGAAAGTAAATTTTGATGTCCCCATTCTAAAGAAATATTTTTGTTGGTCAAATATAATTTATTATAGTGACCAAAACTATATTTAAATAGTTTTTTCCATTAATAGGTGTTAAATCGACCTTTTAATGTAAATTATGCTTAAAATTAGATTCATTCACATTTTAAACCTCAAACTTTTATCGGATAAATGTAAAAACATCTAACAAACATGTATAATCATATTGTAGTTAGTTTTGTTCATACCCACCAATAAAATGTCTAGGATTTAACTACCATTTAAAATAATAATATTATATTATTACTGTGCAAAGTAAGATTTCAAAGAAACATGTTGTTGCGTATAAGGTACACTATCGAACATAGCAACCCCTTTAAAGTAACTTTAATATTTAATTCACAAGTATTAATAAATATGAAATATTTCTTATTATTTATTTACCTGGTATGTTACATTTCAGATAATTTTGTATTATTATAATATTCTTTTTACCTTGAATTACCCTATTTAGCTTTAACTGCGGTAAATAAAAGTCAAAATTTACTATTCATCAAAAATTATTTTCATCTTATTGGACCAAATTTTACTTATTAATAACTACCATGTATCTCAGATTTTCAAAATTCAATTCACAGGAGTGGTAAAATTTCATTTAAATGAAAAAGTCGGATTTTTAACTACTACTTAGTGGTTTCACTATTCATCAAAAATTAAAGTTTTTCAAAAAAATACAAAAAATTCAGCCTAATCTATATTTGATATTCTGAATTCAGAAATGATGTATATTTTTCCAAATTCAAAACATATAATTTGGATCAATTAATTTAAAATTAATTCCTGTTGTCCAAACAAATAGCGTGTTTTTAAGAAACAATAACTATCAAAAGATTGACACTTGTTCATGTATAATTTTAAAGTGAAATTAATTCCAATGACCATAATTGGATTAAAGGGTAAAAATATAATCTAATTACACTTTAAAACTAATTTAAAATATAATCTAACCATATAAATAAATTAGATTAAAATGCAGTTTTGAATTAAAATACAGTATTTCTCACTATTCAAAAAAAATGAATATTTTTAGAAAAATACTAAAATTTCATACAAAGTAAATTTTGATGTCCCAATTCCAAATAATAATTTTATTTTTTCAAAATGAATAAGAAAAAGGGTCAAATAGTTGATTTAAAAAGGGTTCTCCATTAAAAGGTGGTAAATTTGATTTTTTTTAAAAAAATACATTTTTTATCAGAAAAATTAAATTTGTTCTTATAATATGTCTAAGATACAGATAATACATAAGTTAGAATTATTTTGAGTATATAAAATTCAAAATTCAGTTAATACTATTCATAACCACTTTTGAACGGCTAGTTTGGTAAGCCGTAGTGCGCTCGAACTTGGTGTTGTGTGTAGTGCGACCTATTGAATTTAATGAAAATAACTTACTATGAAATATTGGGGTGTTATAAAGGATTTAATTTGATTAATTGAAATTAATTTTTTAGGAAGAAATCATTGTTTAAATATAAACACTTTATATTTTTCCTTATTTTGTAATTTATAAAAAATTTATAAATTACCCCTTTATATTACTAAATAAACACGTTATTTTTAAACTGTATGGTCAGTTATATATTTTAATAAAAGTTAATTTTTAATATTAAAAAATAATATTAAGAAATATTTTATAATAAATTTTTGATAAAAATTTAGTATTTAATTATAAACTATTCCAAATTAATTAAATTATAAAAAAATTATAAATTAATTAATATCCCGAAAATAACTTCTATTATTACTTATAAAAAATTTAAAAATAATAAAATCTAATTTATCATTTATTTTTAACAAAAATAAAATTTTATTTTTGAATAATATTTTACAATTCAATCCTAACTATAGAATATGATATATGTAATATGTTATTTTGAAATAGAATTTGTTCGATGTGATTGAAAAAAATTTAGTGTACACTATCAGTCATATTTTACATGTGATTGTGCATCTATTATTTATAATATATAATACCATAGTTTTGGATATACATTGATATCATGTTTCCTATATGATACACTATTTTAAGAGATATGGTGCAGGATATTTTAACATAAGATATGATGGATTTTTATACTATGACTAGTGATAATCTATGGATTTAAACCATGTCACAGAATTATATATCCACTATTGTATTTCATAATATAAAACCCAATGAACTGTATAACACATCATATTTTCTCATTGGGAATATGATATAGAAACTATTTATTTCACACATGATTGAATAAATATAAATGCGTGGTTTACTCTGATACCACTGCTAGGATTTGAAGGGGTATAAAAAACATATTAGTTTCAATAAAAGTGATAGTGGAATCCCAACCAAGATCTCAATGCAAGATTAATGAAATAAACACATATTAAAAATAATAAACTGGATTGAAACCAGTGTGTAATTTATACTATAACAACCACAACTTCATCTTTTATGCTTGATGATGATCACCAATGTATAATAAAGTTATTATTACTGTCAATGAGAATCCATGGGTTGTGCCTAAATAATATTTCATACGAATAGAACTATTTTATTATCATGGTGTTATTGAACATGGTATGTGAAGAAGGAGTAGAAGACTGTTTCATGAATTGGGGAGTTTTGACTATGGGTTCTAGATAACATGAACTCTATCATCGCATGGTAGTGGGATTTATAATGGCTTAAGGACACTCCTTAGAAGATCTTGAATTTTATCCTGAATTTATAAGGTATGAGTAAATATAATGTCCTCTTCAAGAATCTCATTAATGAATGCTTGTTACCCCCCAACCACCCATTAAATCTCATGAAATGACACATAGATAATTTTTCATATGTAAAATTCCATAGATGATAACAATTATCATTTGGATAAAAAATATCAATGTATTGCCATCTAATATGTAAAAAGATATATACATTTATACTCTATGACTATATCATAATATAATTACACCATTCACTTGGAAATAACCTATCTGACACTATGATTAGTTGGGGAGTATTTTATTAATATACCTTACAGAATTATTTCAATCATACATTTGGATTGAACATGTTTTTAAATACATTGTCATAATCATTCCTTATAAAATAATATCAATCGTGCCATATGATTATTGATGATAGTGGCATCAAATCTAATTTCATCCTTTTATGATATACCCTAATAGTTAAGTATGATTGATCTAATTACATTACATTCATCTAGTTATTTTAGAAATATATCCTTGAATACCACAGGTTGAACCACAATGATTTTGAGAGTTTATTAAGAATAGGGAGTATATAAATATTATGAATAAAGAGTTAGATCAGATCGAAAAAATGAAACTTAGGATCTTCTTCATAGATTGGAAGTAATAAAATTTATAGGAACTAAGTGGGTATTCAAGATTAAATGTGAAAAAAAAATCATGTAATCAAGGGATAAATCCAGATTTTGTTTAAAAGTGTATTCTCATGTGGAAGGCTTGTATTTTGAAGAAAATTTTCACCAATCTCATGAATTGATGTTATTAAAATGTTTCTTGCAATGTCATATCATTAACACTGCAATGTTTATCAACTAAATTTTATGTCTAATGTCTTAAATAGCGGTCTTGAGGAAGAATATTATATTGAAAAGCATGATAGATTTATATATGCTAGTATTGTAAATATGATATGTAATATAAATTAATAATTTTATATGGATAAGTAGGAACCTAAGGAATGGTAATCCAAAACTAATCATTTCCTCAGAAAATTAATCTTTTCTAAAGTAAAATTTCATAGAAACTTATACGTGAAGAAGATGATAATAGGTACCCTAATTTTCATTGTTTATATTAATGAAATAATTTTTGTAGGTGATAGGTTATATTACTATGAGTAACTTGTTAAAAAATTGAAGACACAATTTGAGATGTCAAATCATAGAGAGTTGACTTTCGGGGGTTACTAGTGCTATAAAAAAAGTTTCATTTTATACCACATATGAAATATTCCAATTAATTGTTCAATAAATTTCTCTTGGAAGATTCAAAGGATGTATCTATACCCACTATATTACATGTGATGGTGAGAAAAGATAAAGCAGGGTAAAGTGTGATCATAAAAAATTCAAGAAGTTAATGAGAATGTTTCTTTATCTTGTGGTATCAAAACCATATATTGTGTATGTAGTAACTTTTTTATATATATTAATGTTTTCTAAAGTATTCAAACTTTTTATAATCTAAAATAATTATTTTATATATCAAAAGAATACCAAAATATGGTACGTTGTATAAAATAAGTGAATATGTAAACATAATAGGTTTTATTGATGACGGTTAGGTTAGAGATTACAATGATCAAAATTCAACATTAAGAGGAACATTATTTTTTGGATAAATTTAAGTGAGTGGGTATAGTAAGAAAGAATGTTCCAAAACATTGAATATAACTAAAGCTGAGTATGTTTCTTCCACACATGCTTGTACATAGATATTGTGAATGAAATTTCTGCTTGAGGATTTTAAGGTGAATGATGAGAAACTATATAAATTTACTTATTATATTCATAATGTGATTTATTTATCAAAAAATCCATTGCAACACTCCAATCCCAAAAACATTGATATTTAATATCCTTTTATTAAGGTGAATGATGAAAATTGATAATTAAAGTTTGAGTATATATAAAAAATAGATAAAATAGTTGATATAATCACAAAATATATTCCAAGGGAAATATTAGAGGTCAAAAAGGATGAAATTTCATATTCATCCTTCCCCTATTACTTAAAGGAGTTATGGGATTACCCCCACTTTTCTATGGATTCTATTTACAAATAAGGATATAATTACACAACTCTATACTTTATCATTTTTAAATCTAAAGCTGTTAAAATTGTGAACATTCGAAGAAAAGTAAAAGAGGGATAACATAAAACACACTTGCCATAAAATACATAATTACTAAGAGATAGAATTCTCTTAAAACCATTATTTTATCCTGTAGTGTGGTTTTAGGAAACTTATCTTTTAAAATGTTTGTGGTTTAATGGAATAGTTGAAAGTTAATGAAGTGAGTTTTGTCGGTGTTGACAACAAATCCAAAGGGGGAAATTAAATAATTGAATATAATTTTTGAAGGTGTTTTATTTTATTTCGAACTTATATGAGATAATTTTTATCAAGAACAGCTAATGTTGAAGTTATTAATTCCAATGATATTAATCTGAATGATATGTATTGGGATATCTTGATACTATATCTATAAGTTATACATGTTACGAAACCAAAACATTATTCCATGAAAAATTTGTTTTGTAACAACCATGACTCCAGTAACCCAGAGCATGTGTCTACATTATTACATTTGTATATGAAAAAAACTATCCCATCCTGAAGGTCCTATTAGTTCAGTATCCTTGAAAATCCATATACGTACATGAATACCGTATTACATTGGAAATATAAATTACATAGTATAAATATTTTCTCCAATCCTTGATCCTATTAATAATATCATTCTTTATATCATAAAGAAATAAAAAAAATTTGACCTCAGATGCTTAGTATTATTTACATAAAATGGAATCTATCATGATTGAATATGGAATCATCAATATAGAAAGGATAATAACAGAAAAACAAGTTCCATTTAATCCATAACATGAGCTTGAAATAAATCCATATATAATATCAATGGAATAATCTCATGGATAATAATAATTAATTCTAAATGAGGGAAATGCATAATATTGTATGTCACGATTGTAGAAGTCATGATAACTATATAGTCAAAGCCTTATTCCAATTTAGTGTAATCAATGGGGTGGTATACACCAGAAACCCATTTAATTTATCCAATTTATTTTTCTCATGTGACATATCGATGCATCAAGGGGAAATATATAACTAGGCCCCACCCATCATTCAATTTTCAATGAATTACTCATTTATTTAATGATAAATTCAATTCATAGAGAACATTTATTATTAATAAATTTTTGTATTGAATAATTAATATGGAATATCAATATTTCCCAATTCAATAAAATAACTTTCATTGTAAAAAATCATGTGTATAAATGGTATACAATTTAATAAATTTTCATATACATCTTTAAAATAATGTGTATATTTCAGGGAAATTTTCTATCTAATTATCACACTAAATATAATTTTTTAATATAAAGTTAACAATCGAAATTAATAAGAGATAAAATATGACTATCAATACATCATAAATGTATGTTTTGTAATAAATTAACGTATTTTGGAGAATAAAATAAAATAAAATAGAATTAAAACATTAAAATAAGTTTTAAATAATTATTTTAAATATTAAAACCATATAAATCTTTTAGAAGAGTCTAAATATCATATAATTATTACAGTGGTGAGAAATTATGTTAATTTCGTATATGTTAAAAAAATTATTTTAAATTTTTGTGATGAAATTTAAAAATAAACCTTTGGGAAAACATTATAATTATACCTTTAAAACCCTTTATAAATTAAATGATATCTTAATATTTCCTTAATAAATCAATTTATTAAACAACAATACTTTTTTAATACAATTTTAAAAAATATAGACATAGAAGAAAATGTACCCGATTAAAAAGAGAAATATAAGCTAATTTTCATTCAAACATTTCATTTACTAATTCAAGTTACAAAGAGGGAATAATTTGAAAGAAAATATAGATACTTCCTTAAATATCCATAGGATAAGAAAATATATGGAGTTTATAAATATTATATTATAATATTCCATCAATGAAAAATATATCAATCCCAAAAATGATAATATAAAATAAATCATCACCTCTTTGTTAGATTTTAAATTGTAACCCCTTTAAATTATTGAATTGAGTTTTAATATTAAAAATCATTAAAAAATATTTACTAATGTTAAATATATTATAGTAATATTATATAAATCAACTAAATGTGAATAGATGAACAATATCAAATATGTATCAATGAAGTGTAAATTGAGACGAAATCTCTTACCTTAGGTCAGACTCATCACGTACATTCATTATATTAATGAATAATAAAATTATGTTAACTATTTAATTTATTAACAAACTCTTCCATTTTATTATGTTTTTTATTTTGTTTATTAACATGTTATATTCAATTACATAATCAATTAAGTTCCCATTGGAGATTTCCATGATATTCAGGTCATATGTCCAAAATGAATTTGGTAGGTTGACTATAGTCGATGAGGTAATTATTAAATCATATATAGAATAATAATCATGCAATAATTATAATTTTATTTAGTCAATTATACTTTTAAAAACACTTATGAAATATGGTTATAAAGAATCAACTATATTTCATTCATGAGGATGATAGGTCGTACATACGCATGAGTATCATTTCCATTTTTCAATGGCCATGATGGAAAGAAGTTAAGTATTATATTATTTTTATAGAATTATAATTATTTCATAAATATCATATTACTTCTTTCAATATAATTATATATACCTTCCATGTGTTTTCATGATGAAAATAGAATGACATCGATTGATAGAGTTGTTAGTCCACACGTACGTGTGGACTACATTATTCTTTTTCAATGATCATAAATTTATGAAAATATATGATATATTATTCCAAAAATTATAAATATTAAATTTATATCATATTTATATATAATAAATCCATAATTATAAATATTTATGATTGGTGGTGATGGAAAAATAATTAAATAAGTTTGAGAGGCGGTAGTCCACCATACACACAAACCACAGTTTCCTTTACCATTTGATGGAAGAGGAGATAAATATAGTCCATTACAAAAACATAATAAAATATATTTATATGGAATATATTGGTTCTATTATTTCATCATTTTTTAAGAATATTTTAATGATGTGTAAGAATAAATACAATGAAAATGCATGGTTAAAAATTATACCTCTTCTTCAGATGCTCTACCTTTCTTTACCCTTTCTATACAACTTAATCCCTATAAGGTTTGTCTTATGAATAAAAAATAACTATAAAATTATGGGGGATATATTATTAGGATATATAGTAAGGTATTTTCTATACTAAATGGATTTTTAAGTATGATGAAAAGTGGATATGATGTTCCATTTTATAGGGGAGGGGAGGGGAACTCTTGGAATTTTTTAAAGTATTAAATTCATATAAATTAATTTTCATTAATAAAAAGCACAAAAAATGAGATAATTAAAATTTAGTATGTTTATGGGTTTAAAAAATATTATAAAATAAATTTTAATAATTTTATATAAGGTTTTTACCTTTATTTATTTATTTTAATTCATGTTATCCCTTTTTAACAATTACTGCAGTCATTAAGTTTTTACTCTTTAGGGGACAATATAATTACTATAAAAGAACAATTGGTCTATAAATGGAACATATTTTATATTTTTAAAAACATATAAATTACTTGGCTGAATATAGGATTTCTTGGAATTTAAATCATTTAATAAAATCTTATATATTATAAAATAAAATTAATGTCGTTTTTGGAACTAATAATTTAATTTTAATTTAAAAACAATATGAACATAATGGAATTAAAATATAAAAAAAATTACACCTCTTTAATATGTTATTTTTATCTAAAAAATTCATGTTGTGTAGTAATTCATTCATATTATATTACTTCTAAGATCTTTAAAATCATTTATTTAATTTTCAATTAATTGAATAAATACTATGTCTTTTTTTCATAAGAATTTTAGGTAATTATTTTATAAATAAAATTTAGAAATAAATTACCAAGTTAGAAAAAAAATTATATTTAAAATTAATATCTATAACTAAACATAATTTTCTTTACCCAAGTAAAAAATATTATAGTCATGAAAAGCAATAATGTGACATTTTTGTCTTTATTATTTACATAAATATTATAAATGTAAAATTAAAAGAAATATGGAACCAAGTGGAAAAATAATTGATAATTTGACGTAACGTTCTGAATTTAACTCATAAAATTAGATAAATAATGTTTTGTGGTTAATTTTTAGTCCTTTTCATATTATTTTTAATCATAATTACTCGATTTACCCTTACTGTGGTAATAATTAATTATTATAGTTACTATTCACAATTACTGAAAGATAGAAATATTTAAATAAAATTAATAAAAATTTAAAATATCTAATTCATTTTTCACGATTCAATTCAGAGAAGTTCCATAATTCAATGAAAATTAATCTTAGAAAACCTGATGAAAAGCAGTTTTTTAGAAAAATGTCATTTTTATGGAAAAGATGACTTTTCATAAGATCTAAGACTATTAATATTCATTAAATGAATTTGAATTAATTTATATATATATAATTTATACATTTCACTTAAATAATTCTCCATTATGGGTTATTTTATTTAATTAAAATGGAATAACATTATGCACTCAAAAATGTTTTCAGAAAAATGCATTTTTATCCCTAAAAATTGATTTATAATATAACCGGGAAATTTTTGACTTTAAGGAAATTAATTAATTTATTGAAATAAAATGAATTATATTTTACTTTAATACAAAATCCAAAATATAATGGGACTTTAAAATCGCTTGATTTAATGAAAAGAACTGACAATTGTACAAAAATTGGGATTTCTTAACTATTCACTGAAAAATAGTTATTTTATGAAATTTCAAAAGCTTTCACCCTAAGAAAATTTTGATATAATATTTTCAAAAATGATTTAATTTTTATAAAATAATTTTTATAAACATGGAAAAAACTTATCTTATCTGATCACAAAAATCAATAAAAATCATTTTTGAAGAAAACATATTTTTCAAACAAAGAATGACCACTAAAAATTGAGTACTTATTCCCTAAGAATTAATCAATACATTTTTATTTATTATGAAATTATATTTATTTCATAATGTGGTTAATACAATTCATACCCTACAATTCTATATCTATGTTAAAAATATAAAACTTATATAATAATATTTTATTGTCATTTAGGATTAGTGTTGTGTGTTGTATATGCTATCAAACATAGTGGTTATTTAAAAACAAGGGGTGAAAATTATCCACCCATTAATAAATTGTTTTCTCTCAATTTTAACTTGATCTTGGTAATCAAGGGTTTTACATTTTAAAATAATTTTTTTGAGATACCAAATTGATATAAGGGTTAATAAAACATTCTCTTAAAAAGGTGGACGGGGAAATATGAAGGTTATCTAGAATAACAAAAACCATGGTTTTTGAATAGGATAAATTTAGTCATAATTTAAAATATTTAAATGGATGAGAAAAGTAACACCCAAGGACTAATATAGAATGAAATATTACATGATGAAAAGAAATTAATTACCACAAACCATAAATATGTGATAGATGAAAAGACCATCGATTCATCTGAGATGAATAAAGGATAACATGTTTTTAAGAACATATTTCAAGTGTTAATAAACCAATTTTGAATATATACTAAGAACATATGGAAATATAATTACTTGAAAATTATAATTTCAACCCTTAATCAATTTCCACCACAATATCTTCCATTCTCCAAATGATGAGTATTTAGGATAAAATTTTCATGCGTGAAACCAACATAATCAACTTAAAACCGATCATATAATCTATAAAAGGATAAAAAGATATTTCACATGTCTTTATATTTGAAAAAAATAAAATAGTTACCACATGGTAAGATAATATAAAAAATTTATAATCCTTATATAAAGAAATAATATATTTTACGTTAAAATTTCTATAATAAAACCAATTTTCTAACTTATGTTATTAAAAATATAAATAACCCTACATCCCTAAATTATCATTAATTACCATGATAAATCACAATATAATTTTATAATGAAGTAAAATTCCAGAGAATATCGTGAATCAAATTTATGTACTGGCCTAATAGGTAATTCTTAGCTTGACCATAAATAACTTTGAAAATATCATCTTATTGATGAATCACTTATTAACCATTAAGATTATCTATATCCCACTATCCAAAAGACCATAATTTAATTGACATAATAGTATGTACTATCCCCATGGTTTATTTAAAACATAATAAATTATTCTTCTTAAAACTTAGTAAAATTTTTAATCCCCTCAAAATCTCAAAAAGATTAGATCCTATAATATGCTTTCAAAAATCATATTAATCTTTATTAGTTAAATTTTTTGTGTCAAAAAATCATACTAACCAGGACATGACAGAGTCCAATAGTAGGTATTTCATGCTTGCCACCCTTAAATTTGGGGGTCAAAACTCATGGAAATACTAGACATGATGGGTTTTCACTTGTACTATGGTTTGTCGATTTTCAAAAATTATATTAATATAATTCCGATAATGTTCCCAAAAATATGATGAATATAAAAAAAATTACATTAATATTCAACAAGATTTTTAACCACTATTTTTTTCTATATAACATATTTTTTACCACAAAATAAAATAATAATTATTGTCTATTTTTAATTTAACATTAATGGTCATATTAATCCTAAAGGTTATCAATAAGATTAAACAATTGTCCAAAAAACATTATTCCTCAAATAAACATCTAAAATATATATATAAGGGTTATATATACCAAAAATATCTACTCAAACTAAATAAATGTCACCAAGGTACTACTATCACTTAAAACCACAAAAGGGGTATTTGTTTCCTTAAAATTATAATCAACCTTTGACTTATTAACTAATGATGGTGCCCCAAATTCTTACATTATATTCATTTTAACCATAAAATTAGTTTCTTTGAGAAATATCCTCAAATTTTTACATAAGGTTAAGTTCCCTAATCTATGTTTTTCCTAAATCTCATTATCAAGGTTTCTATTAAACCTCCCATTGATAACAACTATAACAAATATGGCTCTAGTAACCTAGAGTCAGTGTCCAATTTATTACATTGGTATAATATACAAAGGATCTCATCCTGAAGGACCGACTAGTTTAGTGTTATTGATGTACTAGATACATAAATTATAATCCTATTATATTAAAAATAAAAAATACATAGCATAATGAAATTTTTATATCCTTGATATATTTCAAAATATCAGTATTCATATCTAGGAGAAAACAAAACAAATAAATGGTGAGATCATATGCTTAGTAATATTTATGTACATCAAAATCTAGCATGAGTTAATAAGGAAAAATCAAAATGTAAAGGTATACAATTGAAAAACACATTCCATTTAATCAAAAAATTGAGCATAAAATGAATATGTAGATAACATAAATACAATAATCGCATGGATAATATTAATTTAATTTTCAGTTATATAAATAAATAATATTGTATTTCAAGATATGATACATCATCATATTTATACCATCAAAGCCTTATTCCAATATAGTTTTATCAATGTGTATATATACACCAGAAACCCATTTAATTTAGCCAACTGATTTTCTCATATAAATATCGATGCATTGACGGGTTATCTATAACTGGATATAACTCATTACTACATATCCAATGAATTACTCTTGTATTTAAATATAAATTCAATTTATAAATAATATTCCTTATTAATAAATGTTTTTATTGAATAAAAATACATAATATTACTATTTCCTCAGTCATTCAAATAACTCTCAATGTAAAAAACCCTATGTAAAAATGGTATAGAGTTCAAGAAATGATCATATAACTATTACAAATAATATATATATTTAAGATAAATTAAATGATAAATTATTACAATAAATTTAATGTTTCAAGAGAAGTTTAATGGAAAAAAATTATTAAGATATAAAAGATAATTATCGATTCATTAAAAATATAATTTTTTTAAATATATTAAAGTATATTAGAGGATAAAATACAGTAAAATGCAATTAAAACTTTAAAATATGTTTTCCTTCATAGATTTTATTTTTCAAAATATATAAATCTTGTAGTAAAAAATTAAATATTTTAAAATGTCTATGGAAGCGAGAATGTTTGTTAATATCGTATAAGTTAAAAAAATCTTTTTAATTTTATCAATAAAGTTGAAAATGAACCTTTTGTAAAGAATTAAAAATATTACATTGATTAATTTAAAAACCTCAAGGATAAAATAAAAATTTATTAATAAATCACTTTAGTAAATAAAAGTAATTTTGTAAAACAATTTTTAAAAAAAGGGCATGAAAGAAAAATCAAACATATCAAAAAAATAAATAAAATCGACTTCCCTTTTAAATATTAAATTTATTGATTCTACAGAATAAGAAGGTAATTTTGTAAATAAAATATGTAAAATTTATTAAATATTAATTTCATTATTAAATATAGGGAGTTTATTAATATTAGACTATAATAGTACTTCAACAAAAAGTAACGTAATCCTAAAAAAATTATATTGTATAATAAATTCTTACCTCTTTTGTTACATTTATATTCTAACACATTGAAAGAATAAATATTAATTTTAAAATTAATCATCATGGATAAATATGTATTCATGTTAAATATACCAAATGGGAAATATATACATCACATAAAAGTGAATAGGTGTATAATAACAAATATGTCTTAATAGTGTGTAAATTGAGACATAATCCCTTACCTTTATTCTGAATCATCACATACATTATTTATAATCAAGAATAAAAAACTTATGTTAATTATTTAATTTATTAGGAACCCTTTAAATTTTTATTGTTCCTTTTATTTTATTTATTTGCATTTTATATTTAGTTACTTAATCAATTAATCCGACCTTAGACATTTTGATGATATTCATTTCGTATGTTCAAAATGACATTGGTATATTGAATATGGTAAATGAGGTAGTTATTAAATAATAATATAGAATAATAATAATTAAATAATTATCATTTTTAAATATAAATTATACTTTAAAACCCAACGATGAAATATGGTTCTGAAAAATGATCTACATTACTATCATGAAGACAGTAGGTCATACGTACGCATGATTGATGTTTTCATTTTTCAAAAATCATGATGAAAAAAATTAAGAATAATATTATATTTATTTAACAATAATTATATAAAAATATCATATTATTTATTTAAATACACTTATATATTCAATCCATGTGTTGTGATGATGAAAAACATATCACTTTGCTTCGTGGATGTGGTAATCCACATATACGCACAAATGACATTATCATTTTTCCATGAATGTAAAGGTATGAAAATATATGATATATTACTATTAAATATTTATAAGTATTTAGTTATAATATTACATATACCATAAATCTATCATTATGATCATCTGTTAAAGGTGGTGATGGAAAACTAATTACATCAGTTCGTGAGATCGTAGTTTATTATATATATGAATGATGGGTTTTTGTCCCATTTTATGGAAGAGGGTATGTATATAGGTTATTACATTAACATAATTAAATCTAATAATATCTAAGATATTTTAGTTATTATTTTAAAATGTTTTAAGATGAATTTAAGGAGTTTTAAGAATAAATAAAACAAAAACCCATGGTTAAGAATTATACATCTTCTTCGAACAATCTCTTGTTATTTACACCTTAATCACTCTAAGGATAGTATTTAACCTAAAAAATACCTCTAGAATGAGGGGAGGTATGTTAGGAGGGTATTTGGATATGTATTTTCCAATTTAAATGTATTTTTAAGTTTGATTAAAATAGGATAAGATGTTCCCATTTATAAGTGTAAAGTGGGGAACTCTTGGAATTTTTTAAAGTATTAAATTAATACATCTTAATTTCCATGGAACAAAAATACGAAAATATAGAGTTAAAATATATGATGGGTATGGGCCGAAATAATATCATATAATAATTTTTTTTACAATTTTAGATTCGTTTTTTTCCCTTATCTCTGTGTTTTAACTTGTGTCAACCTTTTTTTGCAATTACTAGGGTAATAAATTTTTTACTATTTAGTTGTCAATATTTTTACTATAAAAGAGAAATTGGTCCACAAAAGGAAAATAGTTGATATTTTCAAACACCTAAATTACTTGACTAAAAATATTATTTTTAGTAATTTTAAATCATTTAAAAAAATACTATTAATAATAATATAAAAATAATGTCTTTTTTAGAACTATTCATTTAATTTTACATTGAAAACAACAATAAATTTGTTTAATTTAAATATAATCCATAATAAACTCTATAATATGTTATTATTATCAATTATATTCATGGTACATCGTAGTTAATTCAAATTAAATTACTTTTAACATTTCAAAAATCATTGATTTTTTTTATTAAATAAACATTGTATCAGTGTTGTATAAGCATTTAAGATGATTATTTAATTAATAGAAATTATAAATAAATTATCCTAATAAAAAAATATATTTAAAATGAATATTTTGAACCAAATATAAATTATTTTTATCCCTGTGAAAAAATATTATAGTTATTAAAAATAAGAAAGTGACATTTTAGTCTATATATTTTACATAAATATTATAAAGGAAGAAATCATAGAAATATAGCTCCAAGTGTACATATATTTGTGGATTTGATAGAAATTGATGAATTACTCACATTTAATAGTATAGAGGAATGTTTTTGGGTCAATTTATAGTCCTTGACATATTATGTTTATCTTTACTTACTCAATTTACCCATATCATGGTTATAATTATTTGCTATAGTTACTATTCATATGACTAAAAAATAAAGTGATATGTTTACAAAATTTGTACATTCTGATTCCAAATATTTAATTCATTTCGCAATGTTAAATTCATATAATTGGTCAAATTTAATATAAAATTAATCCCTCAAATCATGATGGAAAGTGGGTTTTCAAAAAAAATGAATTTGTCAAAGAAAATATGATTTTGCATTAAATAAAATACTAGTAATATTCATTACATTAAATTAAATTAATATATTAAGATAAATAATTTTTATATTTAATTAAAATCATTCTTCATTTTAGGTTATATTAATTAATTATAATTGAAAACATTATACACTTAAAAACAATTTTCATAAAAATTGTTTTTTTAAGCATAAAAAATGGATTTACAAAAAAATAATAAAATGATTTAAAAAAATTAAATATATTATTATAAATCAGATTTATCATATGTTACTTTAATACCAAATAAAAATTATAATCGGACTTTTAAATTACTTGATAAAATGAAGATAAATAAAAGTTTTACCAAACTATATTTTTTACTATTCTTTAAAAAACACTTTTTATGAAAAATAAGAATATTTCACCCTAAGATTATTTTTATATGATGATTTAAAATTTTATTTATTTTTTATAAAATTAAATTTATAAAATTGGAATAAATTTATTATATTTTCCACACACAAAAATAAATAAAAATAAATTTTGAAGAAAACATATATTTGAAGCATCATATGACTTTATTGAAAGTTGAGTACTTGTTATATCAAAATTAATTAATATATTTATATTGATTATAAAATTAATATAAATTTCCTAATTAGTTTAAAATTATTCGTACTCACTAATTCAACAGATGTGTTAAATTGTAACATTTAAATAATAATATTTTTTTGTTCATTTAGGATCAGTGTTACGTGTCATATATACAATCAAAAAATGGTTATTTTAAAATATTAATGTGTTATGGGTGAAACACTGACTGTTGATTTACTAATTAAGACACTTGTTTTCTGATGCTAAATAGATCTGTACATCCCTTGGAAGCATTCATAAGTTCTTAAGTATTTTGGTTTTTGGAAATGTAATTTATATGTCAGAGTCGTTTACTCATGTTTAGAAGTCACATTGGGTTATAGATTGAGTTAGAGTTAAAAAACAATTAAAAGATTATTGAGAGATTTGGAACATATTTTCTAGATCCTACTTTATAGACAGAATGGACCGAAGGCCTTCATTTTTATTGATTTTTGATAACCCCCCTTTCAAGGGATGAGGGGGAACCCTTATAAGGCCCGTAGGCTCAGAGGTTACATGGCCCATAGGCTTAGGAGATTACATGACCCGAAGGTCTTAGGAAATTCAACTAGACTATCTACAAGGAATTGCCCCTCCCCAACATCTGCATCCTGATAGTATCTCTCCACCTTTGCATGACCGTCTGGCTAGGCTTCCCGTGGAAGCACAGTCTGGTACTGATGGCATATCCATACCCTCTCATTCTGACAATCCATTTGGCTCTGCTATGGTGAGTGCACCTGCTCTGAATCCTCTTCTGGGGCTGCTCCTTTTTTGTAGTGTGTCTGGGGCCTTCATTCATGTGGCCCAAAGGCTGTGGGGCGGCCTTGAGGCCTTAAGGTGGACCTAAGGCTTTCAGAATCAACCGACCCGAAGACCTTGGGTTTCCCGAAAGCCTTGTAGGACCCGAGGACCAAACCGGTGGCCCAAAGGCCTAGATGGATGAATAGTTCCGGCTGCTATAGTACCGAACAGTGCTTGCTACAGTACTGTTACGGTTCCTAATACAGTACTGCTACAGTAACCCGGAAATATTCCTCCACCCGGATTTGATCTCGGGTCTCTTGGATGCACTAGTGAGTCCTCACAAACTGTGCTGAGGCTCATGTGCTAGAACCTATATTATATGTTGAGTATCTTGACCTGTAATTAAATCGGAAGAATAGGAATCTTGTGATATCTGATGATCATAAATTAATAATATCATTATAATTTTGGGGACATGATGGAATGTTAAAAATCCTTGAACTGTTTATGATAATTAGATTACATAATAATAATTTTGAAGAACATGTACGAAATATGAAAATCAATGTATCTTATAAATTTTTGGAAGAACATGTAGAGTGAAGCCTATAAAAGTTAGACAAACAGAGCATTCAAGAGATATTTTTCATAGCATTTATGTGAATTAAAAATCATTATGGAAATTTTGGGTTGGACATCAAAGATACAAATATCATGAAGATTAGCTCATGATTCTAGTTTAGATTTTAGAATCCTTGAAGATGGCAGATGATGATATCTACAAGAGCTTTTACAAAGTTAGACTTTGATATCTTCAGTGGTATTAAAGGTAGTTAACTAAAATTTTAATAATTTAGAAAATATAAATATTGGATTCTAGATTTATTGAATAAATTTTAGTAATATAAATTGTGATTATATTCATTACTAAATTATGATATTTTTAGATAAGTAACGTAGAGAGAGGGATCAGTATGTTTTGGTAGATCTTCTTCATAGAAGAAAAAGGGAAATCATTTTAAAGAATTTAAAAACACTAGATAAAGAATCTAATTTATAAAATATTAGATATTTAAGAAGACTATAAGTTTAATATACTATATTAAATGTTTTGGATGGTAAAGTTCTAAAAAATGATAATGTGAAAATAAGTTATGTCTGTTGATTCAGAAGGCTCATAGGAAGATAATTTTTTTTATAGAATCAACATGGATAAAAAGTGGTAATAGTCCCTCTATGTGTTGGTAACATTATAAACTAGTGAGAACCATTATAATCAAATTTTTTTGGGAAATTACTGTTTTGAAATACTTTTGTTAAAAGGATGGTACCATCTCATCCTTATTAAAATCATTGATTTATTTTTGTGGAAAATCATTGTCTCAATCTGGACCCAAACATAGAATGTTCATATTCACACAAACACAATGTTCAATTCTTGTAAAATATCATGTAAATTTTAATTAATTTTTTTTTTATTTACACAGGTAAGGGTCATGAATTAATTTTCAAAAGTTTGAGACTCTTATATGAACAGAGTTTCATTTTAGTTTAAATAGAATTATACAAAAGTGACATTGATTCAATATATCCCCACATCTCTATAAAGTCTCTAACCCTTGATGCCTATAAATGTTGGTTAATTTATTAAATTCTTACTAGATATAATATATCACATCCCAATGGACGAAATATATTAGTACTCTTCCAAAACTAGATACATTATTGAATCTCACATTACAGTTCAAAACAAAAAACATATCATTATATTTTATTTTAGAATAACATTATTATGTCTAGTATATAATTGAATATCAATAATAATACACTTCCTAACATCTTGGTGAAAGGATACATAAGAAATGGTTGAGCTCCCATTTTTACTAAGGTAATACATATAACACAAGCTATCATCGAATAAATTAGGCATGAATAGTATGGAAGGAATAAATTACGATCAAATAATTCCCTTAAAATACCCATTGAGTTTGAAATTTATCCATGGATGACATAATTATTTTAATAATCACATGGATATTAATAATTAATTTGATATAAATTAAATTCATAATGTCGTACATCTTAAACTTACCATCGAGGCCTCGTTCCATGATATCTTACATAAATGGGTAAGGCCTCAACCAAATACACAACATCTTTTGTCTCATGAGACCAAACGATGCATCAAGGGATTATATAATTTTGATCCCCACCCATCACATAATATTTCAAATGCATTAATCATATCAATGAACAATAAAACATAATCAACAAGACCAAATAATAAAATTTTATCCATATTGGATGAATTATCATATAGAATGTCAATACTTTCCCCATTCAAACTGATCATAAACCTAATAGATAAAGAATAAGAATTATATCATTGTAACATGTCCCTAGTGGATCAAATTTAAAATAAAGGGTTATTAACATTGATGAATAGAAATATCATAAAAATATTGTTAAACTATTCTTCAAGAAAATACCCTTTTCACTTTAATTTTTTTTTAAAACTAAAAAATGCTAAAATATTAGGAAAATAATTTTTCATAAAATAATAATGGAATCATATAAAGTAATATTCAATTTATTTTATGGTTATTATGGTAGTAAATTTTTTTATGTCATGTATCATATAATAAAGATTCATTTCACATTTTATTAAAAATTTAATAGAACCTCATTCATAAAACAATAAGAAGATTCCATTCAAATGATGTTTTAAAAAATGAAACATCTATAAACATGATTTTAAAAAATAATAGGATAATATATGAAACATCATTGAAAACATTTTCGGAAAACATTGATATGGAATAAATGTATTCCAACCTTAAATAAAAACTATATTGGGTTTCTTTAAAAGATATTATCTAAGTATATTAAGTACTTAAGGTAAGAAAATGAATTTAAAGCCTATAATTTATATAAATAACTATAATAAAAGAAATTATATTGGGTTTAAGATAGAAATATCAAATAATTCCCCCAATTGGAGACTTGAGTATAAATAATTTTAAATAAGGATAAGATTTGGAAAAACTCTTACCTCAGTTCTGAATTTCATTGTAACTATTCAAACATTAGGTATAATAAATATAGATTTATTATAAATATATTCCATAACCACAATCATATATATCATACCATGTATTATTTACTTGTAACATCTTATAACCGGTTTGTTAACAATTCTTTATTAAAATCATTGTTATGGGTGATAACTGGTTTTTTTCTTATATGTTTCGATTTAGTAGCTTTGGTCCTTGTATTTTTTAAGGTTTTTTAATATTTTTATATTTCTGGAAGGAAATAATTTGTTTGATAGGGTACAAGACATGTAACACCAAACATAAACAAACAAAAAAATATTATTATTTAAATGTGACCATTATAACTTAGCGGTTAAAATGATGGGAATGAATAGTATTATGAAATATATATAATGGTCATTATAATTTATAATATATTAATTATTTGAAAATAATTACTACATTTTTAGTGATGTCATTTTATTCATCAAAAACATATTTTCTTTAAAAACGATTTCTCTTTCATTTTATGTGAAAATAATATAATTATTTTTTGTAAATATTAGAAAATTTATTTGGTAAAATTAACTTCTTTTTTGAAATGAGCATATCAAAAAAATATGTATTGAAATTTTGAAAATTTTATGAACGGTTTGATTTTTTAATGAATTATAAACAAAATACCGATTTTTATTGAAAACTCTTTTTCATTTAATGTATTTAAAAGTAAAATTATGTTTTTTATTAGTTTTAAATTTATTAGTAAAATTTTATTTAAAATAATCCATTTATTGTTTCTGAAATTTATTTTATACTTGAAAAAAATATAACAGCATTTTAAATTTAGAAATTGCATTTTTCTGAAAAAAATGGCCTTCATTGCATTTTCCAATTTTATTTTAAATTAAAATTATGATATTAGGTGACTTGAATTTTGAAAAATAGATTCTATATTTGGATTCATAATATCCAAATTTGTAAAATAGGTCCCTTTAATATTTTTTCAATTTGAATAGTAACCAATGTAAATTTTGTTACCAAAGTAAAGGGTAAATTAAGTAATTTAGGATAAAAATAAAATGATAAGGACTATAAAATGACCCTAACACCTTCCCAAATATTATTTTATGAATCTAATTTTTCCCTTACGACCTAAGTATTGTAATTGATTTGGATAATGGACAATTTTTCATAAAAATGACTTGTATAATATTTAGATCCAAGAATGTCACAAAATGTCACTTTCTTTGTCTTGATTCTCTCTTATGTGTTCATATAAGGAAATAATTTGATTATCAATGGATATAAAGTTTTATATTAAAGTTAATTTATTTATTTTTATCATATTAAATTATGATTTTTTTATATGTTAAATAATTACCATTAATGCTTATGAAACACCGATGTAGTGCTTGCACAAGTAGATGAAAAATCAATAAAATTATTTTAATTAAAATTATATGAACCATTAAATGACTGAAAAACATGAATAAATCTTATTAGTTGAGTATACATCCACCATAATTATCCAAGGAGGTAATTTATGACCATTTGGTTCCACATGAATATGATTATCACATTTATAGTATTTAATTTAATGAAATATCAAACATGTCATACTTTTTTTAATATGTATAATATTTTTAATATGTATATAAACATAAAATATTATAAACTATAAATATTATTGTGAAATAAAAAATATTTATCTACATCATCATAATTTATTTATAATATTTATAAATTAAATTATTTCTTAATGTATTTTCACAATGATGATACAGTAATTATTCAACTAATGGAAAATAAAATAAATGACATTAAAAATATTAAATAAATATAATATGAATTAATTATGGCTATGCATGAATTTTATAGGTGAATATAAAATATTAGTGGTGTATTAAATTATTTTTTTAAAGTTATCTTGTTTTTTTGATTTTCTTCAAGTTAATGTAATGAACTATGCCAAAATTGACACTATTGACATTTTATAAGAATAATATATTTTTAAATTATTTACAAAATATAAAAAATATTTAATAAAATGTTATTATGATATGTTATTTGATGTCATAAATAAATTATTTATGTACAATTTACACCATATATGTAAACAATTAAATTTTTTTGTAATTAAAAAATTGGTAACTCTAGTTAAAATTAAAATGGGTTTACTAAGGGTTAATCAAAATAGCAGGATCTAAAATAATAGAAAAACATGTATAAAATATATTTTATGATGATATTAACACACTATATTGTATTATAATTGATCAAATATCCTATTTTTGGTATTTGGATTGATATTGAATTTATTAAAAATTAATTATTTTTAAATACCAAAAGTGCCCCTCACCTCAATTATAAAAGGGCTCCTCCTCCATCAATTAATTTAATCACTATGAGCCTTAAATACAAACAAATATCTAATTATTTATATTTTAAAATTCTATATCCATATTATAGAGGTGCTTTTCTTCACAAAATAAAAAACCTAGATCCCTTTAGAGGATATCCAAAGGATACGTTTCGAAGAAGATGTAATCGCTCTAACCGATCACTTTCTTTTTATACTCTTCCTTACCTCCTATAAATATATTATTTTTATCATAAAATAATAACTTCAATATCCTAAATATTTTGAAATGTTATTATGATTGTAAAAACATAATCATACACCCTCATTCCCCTCAAACATGAAGTGAAATTATCACTCGTGTGTATGTATGACTTACCGTCTCCACGTAGTGATACAATTCATTTTTCATTGACATATTTTATGGATAGGCATTATGATGGGTTTAATGAATATATATATATATATATTATGAAAATTATTATATAAAAATGGATTATTATTTACCTTTCCCTCATTCCATCAATCAAAAAATGAAAATAGCATTCATGCGCACGTGCAACCTACCATCTCCTTGAACAGTGTACTTCATTTCATATTTCTACTTTATATAATTAATATAAAGATGTATATAATTATTATATATTATTTTTATACCATGATTAATAATTGGAATATTATAGGGAAAAATTTTAAATTACAAGGTCCAAGACTGTGGAACCAAAACAAACATGGAAATCAAAACATTGATAACCCATATTAGTGATTTCAATAACAAGATATTAAAAAAAAGATGATATATGTTGTAAATAACTCATAAAGGGAATTATAAGTATATTTGTTTAATAAATTTTTAATAAATCCATATTTTTATACAATATTTTTCAGTGTGAATAGATAATGTCTGGACTTGTGGTAAGAAAATTCTTAACTCAATTTCCAATTATTGTGTTAAACTATTTGTTCATTGATTATGAAATAATAAGATTTTGTGTGAAATGAATTTAGATTTTATTTTCAAATTTTTTTTATGTGTATCTACAATGAATACAAATAATTGATTCATTTGATCAATACTCACTTCAATGATATGATAATTGTGATGGGATTTCTAGTCTCACTTTTATTTCTATGAGACCTATATCATATTCACCACTCGTTTCTCTTGTGTGGTGTGTATAATAAAAATGAATGAAATAGATTATAATTATCCATAAAATTATCATTATTTAATTATCCATTTTATGATCTCTCTTTCAAGAGGTTTACAGTTCAAAAGTTACCAAATTAGTAAAGTAATTTGGTCTCAACATGTCTTATTTGACACACATGATTTTTAATGCATCAATATTCTTTTATGTTGTGTATATACTTCCATTTGAATTTTTTTTATTGAATTTCCTTCTTCCCATTATATTATAAGTTTCATGTAATGTTATTCTCTATTCTGTCATAAATCTATCTTCTATCAAAACAATGTTTTCAAAAAAATTAAAAGTGATTTATAATATATATTATTACTTTTTAAGAAAAATGATCTAAAATATGTTTAAAATGGTTTTGAAAGACTCATTTTTAATTTTTTAAAGGTTATTTTCAATAAAAAATGTTTTATAAATTATTTATGATTTAAAAGGTTTTTTTCAAAACGGAAGAGATATTTTCCTCAAGAATTATTTCAAATGATATTTCCAAACAATTTTCTATATATGAAAACAGTATTTGATATTACTTATGCTTTATTAGGGTTGGGTTCAAGGATTATATCCTTATTATTTATATGGTCAGTTTATTTTTATGATTAATGAGTTATGTTCTTATGGAACACATATGTCTGGTTTTCATTACATGATGGGTGGGACCTATATCTCCCTCTAATATATTGGATAAAGATTTATATATCATGAGATAATGATGCAAAAAAAGTTTCAAGGCTTGATAAACATTGAAAAGGAGGGGAAACGTAGTCCACTATAAGGAAAGGAATGTGACTGGTGATGGTGGTGTATCCCACCCAGTAGGTACAACCCCAATGAAGTGCCCTGATATGTTTTGGAAACGATCCTTGACATATATGGAATGGTATTACACGTTTATGTGTATTAAAAAAAATACATGTATTATTCTTATGTTATTCTTTCAAGGATTTCCTCTTTATTTCCTCATGATTCATGTATTATGTACTTCCATTATTTATTTCCTGACTTTTGTATATGATCTTTGGTATGAAAGGTATGATCTTATAATGTTATTATCATGTTCTCATACCCTTATATACAATATTATTCTTATGTATCTCCCTTTTTTACACTTATATAACATCTTAGTCCACCATTTTCCTATGTTTTTTTTCCAAAGCTTCTGATGAATCATGTTTATAGAACTTTATCTTGAATTATTTTACATGGACGTTGGTGAGGGACTATTGTGAAAAAGATTATGGGTATAGTGAATGCTAATTTTGATGACCTGGTAGTTTGTAAAGCCAAATTGTTAAGATCTAGTTCTAATTATTTAAAGCAATAATCCTAAATGTTCTTTTGGTATATAAGAGATCCAATATTTTATCCCGACATTGTAGGTTTTTTATGGGAAAAATTGTGTCATATATATCATCATCAAAGTCAAAAATTTAATGTTTATGTGTTTAGCACCAGATCCAGATGTGTTGATTCTAGGTTGTCACATTTTGTATGAGATGAGGGTTTAGATAAACATAGAGATTGGGAAGTTTTCAAGAGAAGATACTTGGAGAGTTATTGACACTATTTTGGGTATATAAGACCATATGTTCAGTGTCTTAGAAAACCATTTTTAGGTTTTCAGTTATAAAATTGTAAGGACACAAATGATATTTTTAGAGACATTTATTCTTGAGGTAACCATAATTTGTTAAATTTTGGGATGATAAGTGAAAGGTATGAAATAAAGTTTCAGCTTAAAATAGTTATCTATTTTAAAATTTCATAAGGTTATTTTTTAGGAAGTTTATCATGTCTATTTGATTTTATAAGGATTATATTAATATAGATTTATAAAAAGGATAACCTGCATGATGAGTGAAAACCAATCACATCCAGCAAGGCCATGGGGATTAAACCCACAACCAAAGGGTGACAAGGCTGCATCACCTATCACTGGTCTACGTTAATTCCCAATTAGTATTTAATTTTATTTTTAGATAAATGTTATGATGGATAAATGTTTTGATTATTATTTTTAAATAATTTTTATTATATAAATAACCATGGGATTAGAAATTGATTTTGTGTTATGTGATTAATGTTATTTTAGAAGACGTTCACTATTTTAGAAACCCCATATGATTAATGTAATAATAAAACTATGATATTTTATTTTTGGAATAAAGGTTAAATAATATTTTGGAACCATATAAAATTTTATTTTGGATTTATTGTTATTCATGTTATTTATGAAAATCATTAACATAATTTGAGGATTATTAATGCAATTACATTTTGCTATTATACATTAAAAGGCATTGATTTTATTTATAGATAAATGTTAAAATTTATCTTAGAATACTATTTGATCAAATTATTATGATTTTTGGGTTTCAATATTAGTTTAGAACATTTTTAAGACTTTTAATGTTTGCTATTTATTGAATGATCAATGTTGAACTTTGAGTATTACAAATATAATGGATTATTATTTTTAGAGAATTATTATATCCTATACTAACTATTTTGGTTTTGATTAATTCATAAAGATAGGGATAATAGATTCTTATATTCTTTTATGGATTTTTTTATCCATAGAAGATTCTTTTGATGCTTTGGGCATGACAAAATCAACTAAAATACTCTTTATTTAGAGAAAAATATGAGTTTGTAGTGGAAATTGATTAAAGTATGAGATTATAATTTTCAATTAAGTATATTATAAATGATAAATTAATTCCGTAACTCGTGGAAAAAATCATTTAATAATAAATAAAAATGTTAAATAAAAATGTTATCGATTTACTTTTCTTGAGAAGAAATAAATGGTCTTTTAAAGCATCACAGATATTTGATTTTTATGGTTAACTTTATAATGACCATGTTCTCTATTACCCTCCTTCATAACATTAATGTTAGTTTTCTCTTCCATGTATATGTTTTCCTATATGTAATCCTAGTATGTTTTATCTCAGGTGACCTTCTTACTTTCCTTTCTCCCTTTTCAATTAGAAGTTTTATTAACTATTTTTCTGATTTGGGATTTCAAAAAAGGTATTTTAGAATGTCAAACCCTTGGTTTTCAAGAACAAGTTAAAATTGTTAGTGAGAAATTTATTAAAAGGTTGAGGTAGAATGTAACATCTTAATATTAAAAGGAAATACTATGTTTTATGGTTTATAATATACACAACATCAAATTTAAATAAACTAAGTATTACTATTTAAATGTGACCCTTATGACCTAGAAGTTAAATTGATGGGAATGAATTGTATTATAAAATACATAAAATGTGAATTATCATTTATAAAATATTAATTATTTTTAAATAATTAGTAGATTTCTAGTAAAGTCATTTTTTCATCAAAAACATATTTTCCACATAAAATGATTTTTATTTCTTTTTTATGTACAAATAATATAATTTGTTTTTGTAAATTTTATAAAAGGTATTTATTAAAATAAAATTAATTTTTTTAAATCATCATATCAAAATTGTTCTATAGTGAAATTTGGATAATTTTTTTAACAGTTTGATTTCTCAATGAATATTAAAAAAAATACATATTTTTATTGCAAAATTTATTTTATTCAATGAATTTAATAGTAAAATTAGGTTTTGTATAATATTTAAAATTCAATTAGTTAAATTTTAAATAATTTAATAAAATTATGATTTCTGAAATTGATTTTATACATTAATTTAGTATTAAAAACATTTTGAATTTAAAAATAACATTTTTCTGAAAAACCCGTCTTTTGTGGCATTTCTTCAGTTTTAATTTAAATTAAATCATGCAACATATGTGATTTTAATTTTGAAAAATAGATTATATATCTTTATTTAGAATTTATAAATTTATAAAATTGGCCCCTTTTATTTTTGGTAAATATTAATAGCAGTCTTGGTAAATTTTGTTACCATGGTAAAGGGTAAATTAGGTAATTTAGGTTAAAATAATAAAATATGGACTATAAAATTACACTAAGGCTTAGAAAAATTTTGTTTAATGAATATAATTCTTCCCTTAACACCCAAGGATATATATTGAGTTTTTTAATGGAAACTTTTCCCAGAAAATGGCTTATATAAAATTTAAATCATATAATGTCATAAAAGGTCACATTATTTGTCTTAAATATCTCTTATGTGTCCATATAGGAAAAAATAAGGTTATTAATGAATATAAAGGATTATATTAATATTTATTTATTTATTTTTATTATATAGATTTTTTTTTAAATTTTTAATTGTGAAATAATTACCTTTAATTCTTATGCAACTCTAATGTAGTGTTTGCATAATTAGATAAAAAATCAATAAAATAATTTTAATTAAAATGAAAAGAACTATTAAAAGATTAAAAACTTGAATAAATATTATTTTCTTAGTATATATCTACCATAATAATCAAAATTACTAACTAATTACCATTTGGAGAAACTTGAATATGATTATTACCTTTAAAATAATTAAATTAATGAAAAGTCAAACATGTAACACTCTTATTTTTAATAAGTATAATATTTGTAATATGGGGTTAAATAGAAAATATTATCAACTATAAATTTTATTTGGAAATAAAAAAAATTTCTAAATAATGGTAATTTATTTATAATTTTTATAAATAAAATAATTACCTAAATAAATTCATAGTGATGATACAATAATTATTAAATTAATGGAAAAATCAAATAAATGTTATTAAAATTGTTAAATAAATATAATTTGAATTAATTAAGGTTCCCCACTAATTTTATAGGTGAATATCAAAAATTATGGGTGTATTAAATTATTTTTTTTAATTTATTGTTATTTTTTATAATCATAAAGTTAATGTAATGAATATTGTCAAAATTGACACCAATGGTATTTTATGAAAATAATATTTTATTAAATTATTTAAATAAATTAAAAAACAAAAAGTGATTATCAAAAGTTTTAAAAAAATATAAATAGAATATTTACAAAAAATTTATACCATAAAACTAAAAAAATTACAATGATTTAATAAAAAAACTTATGTTAACATAGTTACAATTAAAATGGGTTAACTAAGAGTTAATCAAAATGATAATGTTTAAGATTACAAAACAAATTGCATAAAATCTATTGGTTGATGAAATTGAAATAATAAATTATCTTAAATTCGAATAAATATCCTTTTGTAGGTATTTTTATTGAGATTTAACTTATTACAAATTAATATTTTTTGAAATTTCAAAAGCACCCCTCACCATTATTATAAAAGGGAACATCCTCCCTCACTTAAGTTCATATACACGAGCCTTCTAGATAGACCATACTATTTCAAATTCTCTTATACACATCCCTAGAAAAATTTTATAAGTCCTTGCATTCTCATAAGACCAAACCTAGATCCCTTTAGAGGATATCCGAAGGAAATATTTTGAAGAAGAGATAATCACTCTAATTAAGTGCTTTCTTTTTGTACTCTACCTTAACTCTTCTAAATATATGATTTTTATCATAAAATAATAACTTATGTATCCTGAATATGTTTAATTTTTTTATGATTATGGAGAAGACATCATTCACCCTCATTCCCACCTAACAAGAAGTGAAATGATCGCTCGTTTATACGTACTGCTTACCGCCTACATTTAGCAATACAATTCATTTTTTATCCGAATATTTTAGAGATGTATAGTATGATGGGTTTAATGAATGTGTATATATATGATATAATAATTATTACAGGAACTATGTATTATTATTTACCTTTCTATCATTCCATCAATCGAAAAATGAAAACATCGTTCATGCGTACGTGCGACCAACCGTCTCCATAAATGATGTAATTAATTTTCCATTTAAAATTTATATGAATTAATATATACATGTATATAATAATTGTATATTATTTTTATACCATTATTAAAATTCTGTAAATTATGGGAACAATGATTAAAATAATAGGGCCAAGACTATTGAACCAAAACAAACATTGAAAATAATGAAATTATCACCCAGAACAGTGATTTTAATAACATATATTAATAAACTGGTAGAAAGATGTTATAAATAAATAAAAAAGGTATTAAATTTATGTTGTTGTAGAATAAATGCATAAAAAATCAATATTTGTTATACTGGTGGATTTAATGTGAAAAGAGAAAGTCGATACTTGTAGTAAGGGAATTCTTAACTCAAATTCCATTCATTAGGTTAAACTACTAGTTCCTTTATTATGTAATTATATGATTGTGTATGAAATTAATTTTGATAATGTTATTTTTTATTTCCACTTTTTTATGTGGATTTATAATGAATAAAAATAATCAATTCATTTGATTAACGATGACTTTAATTATATGATAATTGTAAGGGGTTTTCTAATCTCACTTTAATTTCTACAAGACATATGATATATTCACCAATCATTTCATTTTTGTATTCTATATATTTAAAATTAATGTAAAATTATCCTTATAATTATATTTTTGGGTATTTAATTATCCATTTTATGATCTCTCATTCAAGGGGTTTATAGTTCAAAAGCTACCAAATCAGTAAGGAAAATTTGTCGTAATATTCATTCTTTGAGACACATGTTATGTTTTACACCTATATTCTATTACAAAGTGTATATAGTGACCTTTTAAATGTTTTATCATGAATATTAATCTTTTTCATCTATTATAAGATTCATCTAATGTTATTATCTCTTCAGTCGAAAATCTTTGTTCGTTCAAAATACTATTTTCTAAAAATGTTTTAAAAGTGATTAAATGGTCTATTATGAATTTTCAAGGAACATTATTTAAAATATGTTTAATTTTTTTTAAGATTTATTTATAAGTATTCATGGTTATTTTCAATGAAATTGGTTTTCTGAATGTTTCTTTATATTAAAATGTGTCTTTTTATCGAAGAAGAAGGGGTGTTATCCTTAAGAATTATTTCAAATGATCTTTCCAAACCATGTTACATCTACGATAAAATTATTTTATGTTACTTATTCTTTATTGGGGATATGATTCATGGATTATATCATTATTATTTCGATGTTTATTTTATATGTATAATAAAATATTTATGTTCTTATGGAACACATATACATCGTTTTCATTATTTAATGGCTAGGACCTATATCTCCTTCCAATGAATTGGGTAAAGATTTATATCTCATGAGATAATGATGGGAAACAAGTTGACGGGATTGATAAACTATGGGAATAAGGGGAAACTAGATACACTATAATGAAATGACTACTACTAGGGATGGTGGTGCATCCTACCCAGTAGCTGTAGACCCATGAAGTGCCTTGATAAGTTTTTCCAATGAGCATTGACTTATAGGAAATAATATTACATGTTTATGTGTCTTCCAAAAATTCCATGTATTATTCCTATGTTATGATTTGAAGGATTATTATGCTGATTTCTAAAGGATTTATGTCTTATGAGCTGAAATTATTTATGTCCTTAGACATGTTTGTGATCTTAGATATGTGGGTTATGATATTCTAATGGAGTGCTGTAAGAAACTGGGTTTTTAGAATGGGTCGAAATCTCGACCCTGTTTGAATTTTGTCTTGTTTCTGAGAAAACTGGGAAAATATAGGATGTTCTAGAAATTTACAGACTACACGCTGTGTACTCTAAAGTACCCAAAGTGTATAGGTTGGGAAAGAATAAACCGTGTGCTTATCGAGTACATGTCGTGTGATGACCATGTAAGAATTCCAACTACACGGCATGTAGTGTTTCTAGAAATGTTGTGTATCCTGCTTTCTGCATACCGGTTGGGTTCTAAACAAGTTTCAACCCATGTGTCATATCCAATCAATGTGGCTACCTGCACTTAAGTCGGATTACAGACAAAGCCACTAAACTGTGTGTAGTCTTTAATACATGCTATGTAATTTTATTTTTATTCACTTAAATGAAATAACATCGCATCTTATTTTGAAAATCATCCTCTTCTTCACAAACATTGGAGTAGTCCCATTCCGAAACCCCAAACTGTATAACCTTCCCTATATTCTTCATACAAAGTACTTTCATTAAAATTTCGGTGGCTGTAGGATCACATCAGTAAGGAAAAACTTGTGCACCCTCTTTCATTCCTATTTCTTCTCTTCAAACACCGCAGTTCCCACCCGAGACGAATTGCTGGGATTTGATGGAAACATATATCTACGAAGATCAGATTTCAATTGGAGCTCAATATCATATGTTCCTATGTCTACGAGTCTCATGTATGTGGTCCATACCTCTTTTTTTCTTTTCACAGACTTTTGGGTGGTGCGACCTTTGACATGTTTCCAGGTATTTGGGTGTGAAACTATTTTACCTACTATTGTGTATTTAATTGTTTATTTGACCTATGTGATGCCTTTGGGTATGCCCTGTTACCTGTTTTTCTTGACTGGGGTCAGGCGAGTTGTTGTTGATCATCGGGGCATTTTGGCTGGGGAATTCCAAAATGGTTATAATTGAATTGTATTTTTTAAACGGTTGAGTTTAGTTTTTTAAACCTTGATATGAATTGTTAGAGGCTTTAAGGACCTCAGTACTGGTATGGGAAAACACTTGGTTAGTGCATTTCAACTATTTAGTTTGTTTTGCCTATTTGGATGTGATTCTTTTGATTATATATGTAACTGCTGGATTGCATATGCTAGAACCCTTACGATTGTTTTGGGCATGGCTTGAATATTCTTGAGTGATGTTGATAATAGGTAGGGCTTGTCCCGAGTTACATTATGTGGTTATGACCATGGGATTGGGCATCATGGATGTCATCTTGAGGTAGTGTGACTATCAGGTTGGGCATGGCCCAAGTTACAAGGATGGAAAGGCCATCATATTTGAGCGGCATGGTCGCAGGGGCATGATTTGTCTGATAAATTGTGGCTTGGGTACTATTTTGGTGATTACCTCTCTCCCTGAACATTAAATAGTGTGCACATAGAGAGACTCCGTGGAGAGGTGGTTTTGACCAATCTTGTGGGTAGAGGGCCCCATTAGTTGATGTTTAGGTACTAATGGTTGGGAGTGCTTACTGTAGGAAGCCACGTGGAAGGTGAGGAGCCTTCAGGGGATAACATTGTGGTTATAGGGTTGGGTGCAGAGGATCTTTGTTATTTGAGGGAAGATATCGTTGTCTCTCCAGATACATTATTTGAAGGCGGACATCGCTTTCCCTCCAATTAATTTATTTTAAATAATACATTAATGTTCCTCTGGTTACTTATTTGAGCATAAAAATTTTTGTTCCTCCAAGTCCCTACTTCTTGGGTGTGTCTTCTGGACATCGGTACATGAGACATGTGGTGTCAGGGTGGCACATGATGTCGAGCTACATGAAAGATATTCCAACATTGGCCAAAGCATGTGACACTCCATGGTGGTTTTTGAGCACCGGTTGAATATGTGTTATTTGGGCATCGTACTATTTAGTGGTTTCCTTATAACCGCATGCCTACTTAGACACTTATATTAGATATGCACTGTTGGGTGGTATCCTATAGAGATTTTTCTCACACCCTGCATGGGCCCTTCGGGACACATGAAGACTTTATAGATTTACGTGCAAAAAAGAGGTCAGCTTAAGGAGATAGACTACATTAGCTATTGAGGTCTTGCCTAGCTATATTTTACATTTTTTACTTTCTTTCCTATATCATCATGCTAACATTTATATTGTAGCTATAGTTTGTTAGCCATTGGTTCCTTTTATATATTGACTTGTTATAGATGCATGCTTGGTTGTTTAGTAGTAGTTAAAAGGGGTGTTATGCGTGCTGTTTTGTTTACTTCTGTTTTTGTTGTTTATATATATTGCTTCCGCTATTTATCTGTTTATTGTTATTAATTTTGCTTCCACTCTGCCGGTTTTGTTCGAGTCTATTGAGTTTTTTATT
Organism: Viscum album; assembly: GCA_963277665.1. NCBI lineage: Eukaryota > Viridiplantae > Streptophyta > Magnoliopsida > Santalales > Viscaceae > Viscum > Viscum album. The sequence goes on from OY728119.1 coordinate 377,991,382, forward strand.
TCTGTTTCATGTCGTATATTATTGCTTGGATAAGTACCATTGTTGTCCTCTAATAGGGTATAGCCTCCGCACTATACCTATTGGAACCTCGTTGATAGTCGGTAACCTTTTTCTTTTAGGGAGGTGCACCTAAGGTAGTAACACCCGTCCCATTTGGCATTATTCGAGTGCTTGTTCGAGTCCAGGTCGTTACAAAATGGTATAATAGGAGTTATTGAATGGGTGCATGCAGCCCTAGGTATGAGGGATGGACTAAGTTTCCATGGGTGGGAATTGTTGTTGGCTTTTTTATCAAATTATAGTTTATATTATGTCCACCTCGGTGGCTCACTTGGTGTGTCATGCTATTGATTTTGATATGTGACCCTAGACTCGGTGTGGTAAGGAAAATTTTGACCTTGGCTCCATATGGAAAGGCTGTTTTTTTAGCTTTTGATAGGCACATTTTTATGGTATTTCAATTTCAGAACTCCACGCATGCTTTGTAAAGTGATAATTCCTTGTGAATTATATTAATTTCCATGATTTGTATGCTTTGAAAAGTGAAGAAGTGAAATTACTGATATAATTGCTTGTTGATTGCAATGTGTTATGCCATGCTTTATATATTTATATAATTTCATTTGGTAGGATATTTGGGTCTCACTCCTGTATGAGTAGGTAGGTACTATGGTTGAGGTGATTTTTATCACCCAGATTGGGCAAATCAGCCGTCGGTTTCTAGAAACGTTAGTTGTCTGGATGGGCATGGCCCGAAGTACTTTTGAGACTTGGCTTTGTTGATCGGTAAGGAGACCATGAGGTCAGGATGCTGTGGGTATGGTTTGCGATAGGAGAGCATAAGGGTAGTCGTTGTATGCTACCTATTTACTGCTTTACTTATCTATGTTTAATATATATATTGTTATATCTATACATGGACTGTCTGGCCATTTATGGTATTCAGTGGGTTCCTTTTTGATGACTCAGATGGAGCATTAGTCGAGAGATGGTACAGTGCCGCAGGAGAAAGGTCAGATTTAGGATCCGGTGCAGGTAGTGCATGATCCTTAGGTACAGGATCAGGGACAGGAACAGTTCTAGGATCCAATGCGGACAGGACAACATCCATGTTTGGCAGTGTTCAGACCGTGGCTAGACCAGCAGCTACGATCTATCCTAGTACATGTCCTACAGGGGATCGACAGAGGTGCGTAGGGTACAGAGCCATCTAGGGCATATCTAAAGCCAGAGTTCCAATTGCAGCACCCGCTGCTTTTTCAAGGTGAGGTTGGTCCGCAAGTGGATGAGAACTAGATAGAGAGTATGCAAACAATATTTGAGCATCTTGAGATGCCTCTAGGTCGAAGGGTCAAGCTGGTGACGTACATGCTCTGAGGACAGGAGAAGCGCTGCTGGGATGTGTAGGTTCAGGCTCGCATGTACGAGGGACTGGCATGGAAGGATTTCGAGGACAGGTTCTTTGAGCACTTTTACCCAGAGACAATGAGGTCAAAGAGAGCTCGGGAGTTCTTGATCCTTTAGTAGGGAGAAATTTCTATCATGTACTATGTAGCAACATTCATTGAGGTTCCCCTCTTTACACCAGGTATGGCAAGCGATGACACGGCAAGGGTGAGGTGCTTCGAGGATGACTTACGACACGCCATTCATATCCAGGTAAATATCTTCAGGCTGAGTTCATTCTCAGAGGTGGTAAATTAGGTGCTCATATTGGAGGGTAACTAGAGGGATAATCCATGGGTAAGATGTGCGATGGCTTCAGGTGATGGTTTGGATAACAGGAAATGAAGATGGGATGAGTTTCAACAGGGTAGTCAGGCCAAGGACTCTGCTAGACCACCTCGCAGTACTTCAGCAGTGTTTTGCTTTCAGTGTGGGCAGCCAGGACATGTTCAGACTCAGTGTGATAGGCATCCAAAGGAGTGCCGAGCATGTGGATAAGTTGTGAATCTGGAGAGGTTCTGTAGGAAGCCTTCTCAGACAGCTGGAAGACAGGGACCAAGACAGATTGTGACATATGGAGTTGGTTCAGGTTTGGTACCAGGAGATGGTAGCCAAGTTTCAACTACATGCGAATGATATGACAGAGACAGCGGGACCCAGATGAGGGGTTAGTGGTCAGTGACTGGAGCAGCACTATAAGGTGGTCAGGCATCTGGCAGCTGTACTTCATGCCAGGTGCACATCGTGGAGCTGCCAGTGGCAGAGCTGGCTCGTGAGCCGATGATGGTTAGGGGTACACTATGATTGTGGCCATGACTTCTTGTTTTTTTGGCATGTCCAAATGAGGCATGTTTGTTTTGAGTGCACGAGGTGCACATGATTTATGTTGATCGACTAGATGATGGTCAGTGGGATTGGAATCATATCGGGTGCGTGATATATTTATATATATGTATGAGATGCATGGCATCGGGGCATCTATGATGTAGGTTACTTGAGGTGCCATGGGAATCAGGGAATCAAGGATGTGGGTTACTTGAGATTTCATGGCATCAGTGCCTCGAGGATGTAGGTTACTTAAGGTGATAGGCACCAGGTTCATTTTGGGCATCCATGGGATGTAGGACCTAGTGGATGCGGACACTAATGCGGTGCGGGATAGGTTGGGTGTCGGAAACAACACAAGAGCACCATTGCAGCGTAGGGGTGATAATGCATCATGAGAGGACCAAGTGTCTGAAAATCGGTTAGTGAACCCTTGCTTTGTTGAGTTTTGAAGGGTTGAGACCGAGTTAGGCAATTCCTGATGTGGGGGGGCCTTTGAGGATTTTAGCAAGAACCTCTGAGATAGGGGATGTCCGGGATACTTTGATTGGGGTGTCATGTTCGGTTCCATCTCTAGTTTTAGTTTTATAGCTTGAGGATGAGCTATGTTAAGGTGGGGAGATTTTAAGAACTCGGGTTTTTAGAAAGGGTCAAAATCCCAAACCTATTTGAATTTTGACTTGTTTCTGAGAAAACTGGGAAAATCAGAGAAGTTTTGGAATTTCCAGACTACACACCACATACTCTAAAGTACATGTCGTGTATGGGTTAGACAAGTATCGACCTTGTGCTCACCTAGTACATGTCGTGTGATGACCTTGTAAGAATTCCAACTACATGGCGTGTAGTGTTGCTCGACATGCTGTGTATCCTGCATTGTGTGTACCGGCTGAGTTCTAGCCACGTGTCAAACTGTGTGGCACGCCCAAGCCAGGTGTCTACCTCCACTTAAGTCGGAGTACAGAAAAAGACACTACACAGTGTGTAGTCCTTAATAAATACTTTGTACTTTTATTTTTATTCACTCAAATGAAAGAGCATCATGTCTTATTTTGGAAATCATATTCTTCTTCACCAACTTTTGAGTAGTCCCGTTCTGAAATCATGAACTATATACCGTGCCTTAGATTCTTCATACAAAGTATTTTCTTCAATCCTTTAGTGGCTGCAGGATCGCATCAACAAGGCTAAACTCATGCACCCTCTTTTGTTCCTGTTTCATCACTTCACACACGGCAGTTTCCATCTGAGCGGATTTTTCGGGATTTGATTGAAATGTAGATCTATGAATATTGGATACGAATTGGAGCTCAATATTATACCTTAATATGTATACAAGTCTCAGGTAGGTGTCTCATACCTCTTTTTTTTGATTTCTCATACTTTTGGGTGGTGCGACCTTTGGCGTGTTTCCATGTATTTGAGTGTGACCTTGATTTACCTTCTATTGCATGTTTAATTGTTTAGATGAACTATGGAATGCCTTTGGGTATTCCATGTTTCCTGTTTTTCTTGAGAGAGGCCGAGCGAGTGGTCGTTGCTTATTGGGGAATTTTGTCTGGGGAATGCCAAAATGGTTATAATTGAATTATATTGTTTTAAACAGTTCAGTTTCATTAATTAAATCTTGATATAAATTGTTAGAGGCTTTAAGGACCTCAATGCTGGTATAGAATGACACTTGGTTAGTTCATTTGAAATGTTTCATTTGTTTTTCATGTTTAGGAGTTATTATTTTGATTAAATATGTAACTGCTGAATTGCATATGTTGGAACCCTTGTGATTGTGTTGGGCATGGCCTGAATATTCTTGAGTGATGCTGATCAGAGGCTGGGCTTCGACCTAGTTATATTAGGTGGTTCTAACCATGGGATTGGGCATCATGGGCGTCATCTTGAGGTAGTGAGACTGTCAGGTTGGGCATGGCCTAGGTTACTTGGATGGAAAGGCCATCGGACTTGAGCGGCATGGTTGCAGGGGAACATGGTGTCAGAGAGGTTATGGCTTGGGTGTTATTTTAGGGATTACTGCTCACCCATAACTTTGAGTAGTGTGCACATAGAGAGACTCTGTGATGATGTGTTTTTGACCACTCGTGTGGGTAGAGGGACCCATTAGTTGAGGTTTAGTTACTATTGGTTGGGGTGCTTTCCATAAGAAGCCACGTTGAAGGTGGGGAGACTTCAGGGCATAGCATTGAGGATATTGGTTTGGGGGTATAGGGTCACCGTTTTTTTAGGGAAGACATCGCTATCCCTCAGGTTACATTATTTGAGGCCGGACATCGTTGTCCCTCCGGTTACTTTATTTGAGGGCAGACATCGTAGTTCGTCTTGTTACTTATTTGAGGATATACATTGTTGTTCCTCCAGTTTCCTACTTCTTGGGCATTACTTTAGGACGTCGGAACTTGAGATGCGTGGTGTTAGGGGGGCACATGGTGTCGAACTACATGACAAAGATTCTAACGTTGGCCAAAGCAGGTGACACTCCATGGTAGTTGTTAAGCACCAGTGGAATTTCGGTTAGTTATGTGTGCTACTGTTTACTAGTTTCCTTATAACTGCATGCCTTCTTAAATACTTATATTAGGTATGCACCATTGGGTTGTATCCTTCGGAGATTCATCTCACACCCTGCATGGGCCCTTTGGGACGCGTGCAGACTTTATGGATTTACGTGCAGGATAGAGGTCAGAATCAGGAGCTGGACCGCATTAGCTATTGCATGGAGATGGTATGCACCTTAAGGTATTGCATAGTAGGAGTTTACATTGTTTTGATTTATTTCTTGTATCATAATTCTTACTTTGTTATTTTAGCTATAGTTGGTTAGCCATTGGAGCCTTTTATATATTGACTTGCTATAGATGCATGCTGGGTTGTTTAGTAGTAGTTACAAGTGGTGTTCAGCATACTGTTTTTTTACTTCTACTGTTGTTGTTTATATATATTGATTCCACTATTTATCTATTTATTTCTATTGATTGTGCTTCTTCTCTTCTGGTCTGGTTTAAGTCTGTTGAGTTGTTTATTTGCATTGCATGTACTATATTATTGCTCGGACAAGTACCATTATTGTCCTCCGAGAGGGTATAGCCTCCCCACTATACTTGTCAGACCCTCGCTACTAGTCGACAGCCTTTGGGGTTCAGGGATGTGCACCTAAGGTAGTAACACCCATCCCGTTTAGCACTATTCGGGTGGTTGTTCGGGTCTAGGTTGTAACTTGTGCTCATGTTATCATACCCTTATGTTCATGATTATGCTTACATATCTCCATTTTTACCCTTAATGAGTATCTGAGCTAAAACTTTTCATATATTTATTTTTCCTAGTCCATGTAGAAATATTTTAATTTAATTTTATCTAGAATTATTTCCCAGGGATGATGTTGATGGCCTATTATGAAATAAGAAAAGTTGAGTATAGTGGGAGATTATGTTGACCTTTATAGACCGGTTGTTTATGAATAAAAAATGTTATGTGTTTTTACTAATTATTTTAAACACTAAACCAAAACTTTCTTTAGTTATTTGAGTGATCCAATATTTTTTTACATTGTATCTTTTTTATAGAAAAAATTTGGCCACATTTATCATTATCAATGTCATAAATGTAATGTATCTATTTTTAGCACCAGATCCAAAAGTGTGGATTCTTGGTTGTGTCAGGGTAAACCCATATCCAGAATCACATTAATGAAATCAATATCAAATATATTTATTTTATACATATACATTATCATCTATTAAATTTAGTGATAGAAAAATCAATTACACCATTCATGGAGACAGTACGTTGTATATATGAAAGAACACTATTTTTACTTTTCAAAGGATGGAATGAAAGAAAGGTATATAAAAATTCATCTTTAAAGTATCATTATTATATAATATATATCATATATATATTCATTAAATATATACTTATCACCATCCACGTAAATCTAAATTTAAAAGCAAATCACATCTCTTCGTGGAGGTGGTAGTCCACACATACGCACAACTGACCCTATCATTTTCAAACGAATGGGAAGGTAAGAAGGTAGATTTGATATTATAATTATATTATAATAATTATATTTTAATTATCATTTATAAATAATAAACTCATCATAATAACTATCCATGAAGGATGGTTATGGAAAATGAATTGTATTTCTATGTGGTGGCGATAGTCCACACATAAGCTTGAGCGACACTTCCACATCCTGGATAATGGAAAATAGGGTGAATAATTATTTTAACATATTCTTAATAAAATTTAAGTATATTAATGATAAATAAGTGTTTATTTAATGATGAATAATATATATTTATTGGAATTAGAAAAATAAATAAATTTAAAGATGTCAGGTAGGATGATTACCTATCTTTCGATTAGAATCCTTTAAATCATTTCTTATGGACCCATAGAATTATATTTTAAGATGACAAGAACCTATAATTAATGAATTGAAAATTTTATAAGTGAATTTAGTTTGTATTTTCACAAGATATATTGGTCACTTTTTGTAATGAAGATGAAGGAGGGGTGTCCTTCAAAAATTGAGGGATGATACACACTTGAAATTTCCTAGAAGAATAATATATAGTAACGGAATACTAATTATAAATGATTAAAAATGGATATAGATTCAAATGTTTTATAGTATGATGTATAAATATAGACATCCAATAGTAGTTATTCATGTTTAATTGAAAAAAAAACACTTATCTCTTGGTTTAACCACCTCGGATAACTAGTTTTAACCTTAAATGTACTAAACAGTTTTTACTATTTTTATATAAGTTATGACCAAAAATGAAAGTAAAATCATTAAAAAAATTGGAAACACTAATTCCAAATATTTAATCAATTTTATAAAATTTATTTCACATAAGTGGAATAATTTTATTAAAAATTAAACCTATAAAATGCAACAAAAAAGTAATTTTCAAGAATTTGTTTCATAAGTATTAAAATTTTAAATACCAAAAGGTAACGTAATATTAATTATAATTAACTTATTTTTATTATGTTGGTCCATAAATTTTATCATGGAATATCATAAGTATTTTATTCATTTTTAATTTCCATAGTAAATCAATTGACATATTTCATGAATATTAAAATTGTTCAAGGATGCAGAGCCGCAAAGGATTTGTCTTCTTCCTCATAGCATTCCTAATATGTGAGTCTCTACTCCAAATAAAACACCCATAAATGAAATTAAATTTTTAGTTAAATTAATTTATATTCAAACCCATGAAAATTATATTTAGTTGATGAGGTTGGACTTCACTTTTTGTTCCCCAATATACGAAATTTTGTTTGAAGGGTGGGATGTTTTCTTTAGGCCACCCACAAACCAAAATCCTTCATGGGTGATTGTTTATTTATTTATTATTATTAACTTGGGATAAAGATTACATATTTACCCCTATAAAAACCCCATGTAGGAATGAATGTGGATTGAAAGAGACAGAGAGGATAAATAAAGAGAAAAATATCAAGAAAACAATTTCACAAGGTAATCACTTACCCTTTACAGACCACCATCTACATAGTGATGTCCTTCATGTACGATAATCTAGATAGAAAAAATACTTTATGAATGAAAATTCATAGAGAAAAGTGCCTTTACTACCACCATTTATATACCTATATAAATATTGATTATTTTTATACCACAATCCCACATATAAAATATTATATTGAATAAATTCCTTCTATATTGATACCCTTCTTCCACGTAGTGTTCAACCTTACATTAGCCCATCCATGAACCAAAAAATTGACCATCTCCAAAAATATTTCTTATGATGTGATAAGCCCCATATTGAAACCCTCATGAACTAGTCAAGAGTATCATCCACCAAGTCCTCCGAACATTAATGATCCGGACAAAGGAAACATTAGTGGGTCTCTCATTAGATTGTTCATTTTCTTGGTAAAAGTTGTCCCACAATTTTCCTAACTAATGTTTATGCTTATTAGGATGTTATAAATTGTTAATCCACATAGAAACAAGCACCCAAACCTTGTAGGTAGTTCCAAGGACCTCACCATTTTAGACATTGTGGGGAACTACTTTCCATACCCATTGATGAGGGATGGTGCCTTAACCTTCCATTATCTACTCTGAAATTAGGATATGAGAATCCCTCTTATAGTATTAAAATAGTATTTATTATAGTATGTCATACTCCTCCTTCCTTCTATTCCTCGGGTTTAATAAAAAAACTTAGAATATGGGAACATCAATGCATTTTTACTCTCCCATAGCCTCTTCCTCATCTACGAATAGATGAAGGAGATTGTGTTGTTAGTTGATATTCCACTAACTATTATTTATCACAGAAATCCTGAATCACGTGGTACTAGATGTTATTGACTATAATGACATACACATATTAAAATACCCTCTTAAAGAGGATATTCCATTTTTGGATCATCCTCTCTTATCAACCTTCAATGGGGCTTTTATTCAGTGTAATACCCAAAATATTGTTTTAACCTCCTCAAAGGGAAATATTCCTCACAAGGGAAACATTAAATAGGACTCATATTCAGTTTAATCCAAGAAACCATGAATCATACTTCCAAAGGGTTTATTCCTTATGATGTAACCAAATGGACTTCTCCATAGGTGTAAACTCCAATCTTTTAAACTGTGTGGACGTTAATTCCTATCGAGCTGGGACACGTAGGAAGCCTCCCAACACCCAAAATTCACCCTAATATTATCTAGGACATATTAATAGTAGGATAACATCAATAATGGAAGGATACATACCTTCTTGGTCTAATAGGATTCTTTTTCATGGGTTTTACACTAGTATTCACTAGACACATTTTTCCTACACATCATTACTGCATGATGTTAAACCGCACACTTTAGTCCTTGTCTCATGACCTTAAAAGGTATGATGTGCAACCTTAAGTGGAACAAAACTATTTGGGTTCTGTGTCCTTTCATGACAATAGATCGGAATCCTATCCCATGATCCTAATCTCGACATCAAAACAACTCTCATCTTCTCATATGATGATAAATTTCAAAGTACCCCACTTCATGGATTAAAACTATCATCATAATAAGAAATGACATAAGATTCTATAATAATTTAAAAAAAGTTAATTATTAATGGATAACCTCTATATTTATCCATTTATAAATAACCTCTTATTGATTCAGATAATTTTAAAATCAATACATGCTAATAATTTATTGTTCATACAAGTGAGAAAAATGTTTTTGGAATTTAATAATGGATTGAAAAATAAATATTAAATCTTTAAGATAGTCCTATATTAGGAAATAATTCCCCCCAGAAGGGTGTGATGAGACCATACTAACTTTTTATTAGACAATTCATTTTCTAAGATGTTATTTTGAAAATCAAAGTGTTTTCCTACCTTTAGAAAGTATGTCTGCATTAACACAAAATTAGTGCAGGTGTGAAATACATTGGAAAAAAGTGGTGACACTAAAATGAAACCAGAAACAAGATGACTACGTCTCCCACATGTCAAGCTCCTTTTGTACAAAAAAATGAAAGAGGGACAAACATGGGTAGAAAAAAATTTATTAGGCATGTGTTCATTTATTGATATTTTACTTTGAATGTGTTTTATTTTTTGAGTTTTTAATTTGTACTCAGGAAAATTCAACCATAACTAAATTCAATTCAATGGAATATTTTAATCCAACCCAAACTTATTCATATCCTACTACACAAGTAGGGACCTATTTAAATTAGAGGACATTATCATCGACCTAACGTCTTCAATGCCAGCTCTCAAATATAGATGTTTAAGAGTACTACCAATATGGTCCCATCCCAAACCTAGAGGCATCTCGACAATACCTATATCTCTTGAATCCCAACCAATCATCCACTAAAGGATGGTCGGTGTTTTAGAAACCCTTGGCACTAGTTGTTATCTCAAACCATTTTAGGAGCTTATCCCTAGAACATAACAACAAGTTTATCCCTTATCATAGAGAGGCAAATAAAGAGGTCCCTCATAGCCTCATCTAGACAGTGTAGGGGTCCTGACAAAGAGATCCTAAAAGTATCCACTACCATCAACTCCACACAACATCAAAACCTTATTGTGATGAGGGTTCCACCCTCGGGAGTTCGGTCCAGGTCACCCAGACCCGGGAACTCAGGACAACCCACTGAAGGTAATCACCAGTAGTCAGGGAACAAGACCCTACCTCTATTCCCTTTGTAGAAGACCACCAACCAAATATAAAAACAAACCATGATGAGGTTCAAAAAACCTCCCACATCTATTAAACCCACCAACATAGTTTACCAGAACCCAGAGAAATAATCCAATATATACCAGCTACAAACAAGGGACAAACCCATATCTCTCTGCCCATATATGATGATTGTCGGTATATCCAAAAAATAAATGTTGTAAAAGAGTAGGAATAAATCCCTGATCCTAATATATATTGAGTATATATTCCCATTTCGGCTAAAGAAATCACCCCTAACATCCTGGAAATGATGGAAGGATAGGTGTCTATTCCTGTTCACATTCTACAAGTTTTATATGATATAATGATCGCATTAGAGGTGAATAGAAGTCAAGTATACAACTCTACCTCCACATTTTTTGAGTCATCCGTATAATATTAAAGTCAACATAAATTAGATCTGTATTTATTCCCCAATCTAGGAGGTTCGTGGAAAAAATCCTATAGTAAATAGACAACTGGATCATGCCCATATCCTTGTATGAATTAAAGGTAATTAGTCTCCCTCGGTGTCTAGTCATGGGAAGGAACATATCCATACCAAAACCCTAGATACTTTTCTGAAAATTTTGGTGGTGAAACATGAGCTAATCAAATGATCTTCCTTATATTAAATCTTCTACCCATTGCAAGTGTCCCCAATCTATTTCAAGAGAGAATCCAAAAATAAGTATCACAAAAGGAGATTGGAAAATGGAGATCTGGTTTATGATACCTCTATATTCGATGATGGTGTTCAAGATGCCCTAAAATTCCTGTTTTTAGGAGCTAAAACCCCTACTCCTCTGTTATTAAAATTTAAATATAGTAGAAGTGATTGTGTAGGTACTCATGATAACTTCTCTTCAATTATTTTGAGAATTACTCCCTAAAATCTTACCGTAAAGAATTACTTTATGTCCATAATCTGATCAATCATGAGATCTGATCTCTTGATGAGTGTAGCGGAAAGCCTCATCATGGATAGAAGATCAAATATCAATAATTTCTCCCCTTTCTAATGTGCACCATGAAGCTCCTCAATAGGGTATATATTGAAAACCTTCTCCTCATAGTCAGACTTTAATATGTGATGGTAGTACTCCCCATGATGAAATTTACTACGAAGGTCCTCCCTATAATTAAACTTCATTTCATTAATAGTGTCCTCCTCTAGAAGAATAAAATCTGAGAAATCTCTCCTATCGTAAGTCACTTAAGAAAATGAGTTTAGCCATACCTGATGCCTCATTTTTAGAAAAAGATATTCTTTATCATCTAGAATACATTCATAAGAAAGGGGTTTTCTTTGAACAACCCTTGGATCATATTCCTTCTAATACAACCAAGTAAATATATGACAACCCCATTGTTTTTAAATAAATAAATTGAAAATTTCCTACTTTGGTCAGATATGGTTGAGGAAAATCTTGTGCAATATATAGGATATATACTCCTAATGAGGAGAAAGTTGGATAAGGAAAACATACCAGTAATTTTATGGGATTTATACAATAAAAAATTTAGAATTCCAAATGGATTTTTGGAAGATTGTGTGAGTGAAATTAAACTGAATATATGGAAAAATATTATTCATAAAAAAATTATTACCTTATTATGAATATCAAAATCGTGGTAATTAAATAGAATAGATGCATTATAAAATTGAATCGGTGCCCCCCTTAACTACATGACTCCCAAAATTGGGAAAATAGTAAGGATCCTATTAATGGGAATGTCTAGAAGCATTAAAATAATTGTTTTAGTTAATCATCAATGCTCCATCGAGTGTTTATATCAAAGGATGGGGTGAAAATAAAAAATAAATTTTAGATCACTCCCCAATCAATAAATCCCTCAAAAGCTAACATTATGTAGTGTCACAGCCTTAGGAAGACTTCAAGATATAGGATATTCTCACAAAGAATGGTATGCCCAATATGAACTGGCCAATAATAACTCTCGATGAAATATAGACAAAAGATATTGAACCATTGAATTAATGATGCATCATATATGGGAAAATATTAAGAAATCCTCCAACATAAGGGAATCCAATTGTTATACAGTGCTAATATTTTTGGAATCAAATGGCTCAGGTGTAGATCATTAAATTCACCCAACCCATGTTTCAATAAAGCTATATAAAAAAGAATAACCGACGCAAAATATGAATCCACATCAATGCAAGAGAAAATGCATCTCGTAGGGATGGGGGAAATTTCAACACTACCCTCAAGGTCAACAAATCATGTCAAAAATGTTGTGAAATTGGGACAAGAGAACCCCCATCCCATAGGCCTGGGGGTATTTTTTACTCATCCTTAGTCAATGTCATAATTTTCTTGTTTGGTAAGAGTTTCACAAAAAATTGTTCCAAGTTAATCCCACTCTATGATGTATTTTCTTCTTTAGGGACACAAACAACAATGTTATCTAGAAATTCCCTTTAGATCACCATTCACCAAAATACTTTGATGGGATATTTAAAAGAAAGTATATGATCTCTTGAAAGTTGCAAAAAACAACCTATCAAGAGGAAAACTACTCCCTAGAATCATAGCTCTTCTATTAGATGCTCTCGTAGTAGTTGTATATCCCATTATTCATAAAATGATGAAATGATCAAGATATAGTTCATGTCAGTAAATGGAATTATCACTTCTTCTAAAAATAATTCAAAACATCAAGTCAATATAAGAGAATAAGTAAATGATATGTTCATTAAAAATATGATCTATAATAAAATGAAAAAAGAAGGATTTTGTACTAGAAAATAAAGGATTGAACAAAATTTTGGAACTCCTTCAAATTCCATGTTTCCTCCCTCTCGATGGGAATCATCCAAATAAATGGGTAAGGCTAGGGTTCCATCCCACCTATTACCAGAGGGTGTCAAACCCCTCAAACTCAAGGAAAAACTATCCCAGTATGGGACATAAATGAGTGAACCGAGAAGGCTTAATGTTTAACTAATCATGGATAATATTTCAATTGGATATATTCTTCAATTAGAACCTTATTTCAATCCTCCCCTAATTTCTCTTGATAAGAAGATATTTTCATACATGTGGAAGTAGATTTTCAATTTCCAATCAATGTAGGAGTAAGGTAACCACAATATTAAGAACTAGTGACTGCCGAATACAAATAATTAACTCTATTAGAAAAAAACATACCAATTTCAGTCAAGTTGTAATTTAAAAACTTAATCATAAGTGAGGATAGGACCAACGCTTCTAGTTCAACTTACCATGAAACCTTATCTAGCACATTCTCAGTTGGTTTTTCCCTTTATAATTTTTGACACTATTGAATTGATGGCATCCCAACATGAAGTTATGGAGGGACAACACAAACTAGTGCATCCATAAAGAAAAACCTACCCCTAATGGGTAGATGTGACACTTCCCCTGTCTAATTGTGTAAATCCAATATTTCCAACGTTTGAAATTTTGGGAGTTCATGAACAACATCTAATTCATTTTATATCTTAATGTGTATAAATTATGGGAATTGATTTTCAAAAATAATCCAGAAGCTCCGAGTTGGATGAAGGTACTCAAAACAATCACTTTCCTAAAATTAGGCCCTCCTCATGGAATGGAAAACAATTTTGATTTTAACATTATATAGTATCTATTACATCCTCCACCCTTACTAGAGTATCATCAAGGACTATTTGAAAATTTATAGGTTCCTCCTTGGATCGATCAACTTCATGGCTATGATATTTTTACCCACATGTAAACCAAAGTGTTTCCTCCCTGATCTAGTGACCATTGGTCTATGTAAGTTGGAATTTTCCTTCTCAAACCTAGTATTAATCAGAACACCACACATTCCCATTAAAAACATGTGTTGGTTATAGTACCTTAATATAGTTACAATAATATTAGAATAATCCATCATACGAACCAAAGACAGATCCTAATCATTACTGGTGGCCCAAGAAAGAGGAAAAGAAAATAAAAAACATCAATTGTCACTGTAAAACTAGCTCATGCATGGACTCCTTCTCTGGTTTTAACAACTTATTTTGTGGAACCCCATATATTATAGAAGTAGTAGCAAAAAACATGTTTTTTTGAAATAAGTGAGTAAAAATTCTCCCAGTTTTAAGAAATGAAAAGCATGGTCTGTTCATTCTATGATGAGCAAGTCCCTTGATACTTATTAGAAACCTTGGAAAAAAACTGATGACTCTTCTGGAACCTGTAATACCAAATCAAGGAGGTATTGAGAACCACCCAAATTATCATCTCTTTCACTAAATATTGGGTCACACTATCCATGAGTATTTTGTTTTAAAATATATCTTGAAAAAAATCGTTGATTTGGGGAAAGTGAAGCTTGGAAAACAATCAACATGAGTAACATGTGTTTTCTCTACCACTCAAGAGGAAGAGGCTGAATAGAATGAGGTTACTCTAAGATATTCATATAAGTTCAGTCATTGGATATCTAGAAAACAATCAACCAGACTCATTTTATCCTCTAAGCACAATTAAAACAATTAATTATGCTCCCAGTCACTTATGCTACAACACTATCAAATCCTTCAAATCCATAAAACTATAAAAGATGATATTTTAAGAAAGGTAATGGCGGGAAAGGTGGGAAACAAATGAAAAAAAAATTAAACTGCACCTAGGAGAAAGATAATGTAACGAACCAAACTTTTATTAATAAAAACTCCTCTTGATCTTATTAACATTTTTATTATTTAAAATGGTTATATAAAATATGCACTTCTATGGTTTTATTATTTTGGGTTTTAAAATTCCATTAAATATTTTTATCATTTCTAATATAGTCGTTGAATACTGATCACGTGATTAGTATAAATATAGGGCTTTACCAAATCCAATTTACTCAAACAATGTGATGGCCTCATCTAGTAAAATTGATCCATGTGAAGACCATTTCTCGGAGCTCAGAAAGAAGGTTGAATCACCGGGCTTTTCTCTTGATCACGCCCAATACAGGCTTCAACATGTTAATCTCAAACGGAATCGCCTATGGGATAAGTGTAAGTTGATAGAGATTACCACCCGAGCAATTTTATCCGAGCCACCCCAAGAGTCTATCACCATTGCACAGCTTACCCTTTGGTCATATGCAGGTGTTATAAGGGGTTATGTAACAAGACCCTAGAACTATGATTGTGTGGATTATTTTTTTATAGAATAAAGAATATAAATTCATTTTATTGTTGTTACTTTGTAAATAGTTGTTGAAGAAAAAATAACATTTTTAGTTAATATTCAATTAGGCAATATATTTTTATAAATTAATGGATTTTTGAATTAAATAATTATAGAGACCATTAAATGTGTTGCATTCACTTCTCCATAATTGAAATTTTATTTCCATGTGTCAAAAATCAAAATGACCTCATCTGAGCATGGAAATGTTATGGTGCGACTCTAAATTTTTCATGGGGGTCAGTGGCAGTAGCGAAGGCACCCGACCAAAGGACTGTGACCGTAGCCCGGAACTAATCCCAAGTAGGGGTGCGGGGGCACATGCCCCATGGTTTGGAGCAATTATTTGTATAAATCCCTAAAGAGGTTCCCAAGGTACCTGCACGCAAACACCTGTGGGCCACCATGCTGGAGGAGATTGAACCTATCATTTTGGTTAATTCCTTAAAGTGGCACTCTAGTTAGGCTAAATCACTGGCAGTGCGCAAGTCTACTTGGGAGCCACCCATCTGGAGTGCACCCACTTTCCCACCACACAATTTCCATGCAACCCACTTGATCACCTAAAATCCTTTCACCCAAGGTCCCATTCGTTCCTATAAATAGACCCTTGGGAACCTCATTTGTATGAAGGAATTTTGCTAAATCCCAATTACTGCTCTGGTCCCCCTAGTACTTTTCCCCAGTCTTCTGAAATTTTCAAGGTAGCTCTTTAACACCTTGATTGGATGATTTTGAGGAGGATTTTTGGACTCAAGTCCTTTTAGTCTTTGAAAACCATAACACTTGCATGACTAAAGCACCCAACATCCCTAAATCAGAAATACTTGCGCGCCACCTATTCCTTTTACATGAACTTGAGCGCCCAACTTCTGGGATCACCTATGAATAATCCTGAAGTCTTGAGCCAGGCCTCACCCAAGTATTAACATACAGATTGTTTGTCACATAAGTGAATATCAGGTCGCCCAAGCCTACTTACGCACCCATACTTGCACGCCCTTACCAACTTGGGTGCCCCTCTTCGATTCACTAACTCTATTCTATCTATTATCCATAAATCCCTCTTCAAAGGCATCCATGGAAAGGCTTCTTCTTCATTGGATCAATTGTTTTAAAGGGATTCTATTGAGACCTCCACCAAAACATCCTGACTTATCAAACATTAGGGAATGGAACATCAGTGTGTCTCCTATTTGGGTTTTTATTTCCACAGTCATAGGTTTCCCACATTTTTTTTTATAATGGGCTTTGGATTCATGGATTGCCTATGGGTTTGTATATCTATAGTCACATTGACCTTTCTCCCAGGAACAATGTTGGGATGATTCTAGTTTTTAGAATAAGGGTTTGGGTCATGAACTCTCCCTTCTCAAAGAGCTGGAACCTCAAATTTCTGGTAGGGAAGGTATGATTCACACCTAATTTTCTTCTTATTTAACAAAGGAGAATCTCCCTCTCCTGCCAGGATCAATTTTAGGGAATCCATCCAAGTGTAGTCCCCTAAACTGTATCCCTTATTCCTTTCATTAGACCCTTTTCCAATGTAAAGTGAATAGAGGGAGGGCTCATTGCCTCACCCTATTCCACCATCGCCTCGCCCTCTTCCATGATCATCATCGTAGGCTCACCCTCGTCCACCAGCGGGTAAGGAAAATTGAGGGTTCCTTTGTAGAATCTTTGACATCCTCTTGGTTCTCACACTGAGCATGACTCACGTGGGCTTATATATTTTTCACAGTCACATCATTTTCAAATCTTTATGAACTATGAGAACTCTGGTTCTCTACATAACTGGGATATGTAGGCATCCTTCTCAGGGACTGAGATCACTAGATACCCTCCTCATGAGCCAAACCCTAAATCCCTTAATCTAGGCATCTTCCTTAAGAATAAACTCCAAATTAAACCTCTAAATCATCAAGGCATCCTTTTCAAGAAGTAATCCCAAAATCATTTCTCTTAAAGGACTATACTCTCCTATGATACTTTTTGAACTACGTGGGATTTGATTCCCATCCATATAGGATACGTAGTAGGCCTCTGTGAGGTTCAAACCCAATATTTCAAATTAACCCTATTCTCTTTGGGCCATATTCCCAACAGGGTTTAATATAACTTGAAAACCCATATCCTTTCCATGTTCATTGATCCGTTTCAGCATAAGTCCCATACTAAAATTTGACTATGAACCTTTCGTTTAGATTTCCTTACCACATGATATTAAACTATATGGTTAAGTCTTTATCACGTGACCATAAAAGGTATGATGTGTCCCATTAAGTATCACCAAACTGCGAGGGTTCTGATTCCTTTCACAAGGATACCTTGGTATCCCATTTTAGGGGAACGATCCCAAGATCAAAACAAATATTTCTCTCCCTGGATGATAGTAAATTCCAGAGTGCCCCACTGAGTGGATTAAAAACTAGTATTATCATAACAATGATTAAAAGGATCTTTAAATATTATATAAAAGGATACCATTGATAGAGAACCTCAAATACATACATATCTTTCCATTAATTAAGAACCTTGAATACATACTGATGATTCCAAATTTAACACATGTTAACAAGTGATTACAAATTTCAAGGGAAACTTATGTTATATTTGGTGAATTAATAAGGATTCATGAAAATATCTTAAATTTATAATGAGAGACCCATAGTAGACAATAATTTCCCCCAAAAAGGGTGTGATGAGTTTTACCTCCCATCCACTCGACCAATGTACATTCCTAAGTATCATAAAGTTCAAACATAAATATTTCATGCCGTGGGAAAGAAGGTCCCCTTTGGATAAATAACTATTGTATGTTTTTGGTTCCATGAATAAATCCAACAGAAACCGCCTGGAAGTAGTGATTCTTAAAATGAGAACATGCATTTCATGGAACTATGAAACAACTGACCTTGCCAAATTTTCCTTCCCTATACATTTCACAAAAACATATATTTTTTTAGTGTAGATATTTTTTAGTATATGAATAAAATTAATAAAATAATTATAATTTAAAATTGAATGTCTTTAAAAATTTTAAATGCAAGAAAAAATAAAATTAATTTTTAACCAATTTAAAATCAGATTTTGTGAAACATAGTTAATTTCTAGTGAAACATTTAAAAAACCCATTCATAATTCAAGAATGAAAATTCACTATTACTTTTTAATAAACAATTTTAGTTTACAGATTAAATTAAATTAAATAAATAATAAAATAATTAAAACTAAAAAATAAATCCATTTATTCATATAAATACCATATTTAGATTTAATTAAATAAAAACATAAAATTTAAAAAAAAATGTATGGATTATCTATTGAATCCAAAAATGAAATAATTTATTAAAACCCTACTCTATACCATTTAAATATTATGTTTTATTTTTCTTAGAATTAATAAAAACCACAAACATACCTGATATTTACTTTAATTAGGGGAATTTTCAATGACATTCAATTAAAATATTCAAAATTATATTCTCTCATCACTCCCCCACACTTGAACTATTTATCCCCAAGATAATTTTATCATTGAATTTCATTAATTAAAAATAAAAACAATTATATTCATCCTACCTAGAACTAAATATACAAGACAGAGAATAAGTAAACCTGTATTCATAAATTGTAAGAAATTATCATGTTTCCTATACAAATTAATTAACATACTCAATTAAATTCAATCGAAGTTCCTAGTCTATAAGTGGATCAAATAAGATATAAGTATAACCAGAAGTTTTAACAAGAATCACATCCATTTATCCCCTTTTCTAAATTTTATTTAACTAGAGTTTTTTTTCACTTAATTAGTAAAACTCAAATAATTTTTTGTTAAGATAATTTCCCACTTATTCATCTGGGTTCAATATTTTTCCTCATCTGAATGAATTTACTTTTTATTATTAGGTACTTTTATTATTATTATCATTTTGATTTTTTATTAGTTTTACCAATCATAAATGTGAAAATCATTATGTAAAGGAACTTACTAGATTTACTCACACATAGGGTGCCTAATTCTGTAAAGATTCACTATGGTATTCAAATTACCCATTTTACTCCTGTTTCAAAGGAATTATATCAATTTATTTTTATCTATCTACCATATATGCTTATCTCCATATAAGAAAACTTATCTCCGATTAAGTTCTAAATTACAATTACATAATGTTAGAATAATAATTCTATATAATCATTTCACTCACACTCCATTTCAATGTTTTAAGACTAAATTTTTATGAATCTACTGGAAAATTCACATAGTAATCATTTATCTCTAACATTTTCAAAACACAATGAATCCTTAAAATCTAGCATGGTATTTAAACTATGACCAGAAGCATTGAAGATCAATGATGTTCGAATAGATAAAACAAAACTATGAAAAATTTCAATGTACAAAATTTACAAATAGATCATAATTTTATGTTTTGTATATATTTTTTAAAAGATAGACTCACCATAACATACTATAAATACTTAACATTTTTTATTTATATATTTGAAATTATTTCTAGAATAACAATTATATCTGGTTTAAAATAGTCATGAATCTCTTCCCCCGCACATATCAATGACATTACCCTCCATGATTTATATCATAAAATTTATCAATGAAAGTAATATTTTTAATTATTAATTTCAAAAAATGATAATTATAGAAACCACAAAGAATTTTTTGATTTCTCTTATAGGCTTGAGTTAGGATCTCCCCTAGTTTTTTTATTGATAGCCTAGAGCAAGAATCCTATATTTTTCTCCACTTTTGGGAATCCTATAGATAATAGATTAAACATTATAGTATTTTTTGAAATGTTTATAAAATGAAAAATAAATAGAAGAGATAAATAATATTGTGTTTTCCCAACCCAAAAGGGGCTGTATTAAAAATATAGAAATCTAAATAGTCTAGTGTTCATACCAAATCTATTGGAGGATTAGGTTTATATGATGAAAACCACCACATTATTTTATTTGCAGAGCTATCTAGTATCACTTTTACATTTATTTCCCATTTGATAGAGTTCATTAAGTCCACCCAATCATTAGTGTGACATACTTTATAAGGTTGGGGTGACTGGATGATTTATGGGCTACCCTTAGACTCATACAGGGCTATTGTGGCCTCTTCATCCAATGGGAGCGCCAGTAATGATACTTTACAATATTCATCAAGGTTAGAGTCAATAAATATTTTAATTTGAATAAATTTAAAATAGGTTGAGTTTAGGTTAAAATATTCCCCTTCCTGCACTGTAGATTGTTCTTCTATTCCCTCATAACAAGACTTTGGTAATTATTCTTATAATATATCTCACATAATTTGATATTCATGGGGGGTTTTAGAGAGTAATTGATTCACCAAAAGTCCAAGATATTCTTCTTTTACTTCCACTTCATGTGTGTCGTCCTATTTAAATTCTTCAAGCATTTTTTTCAAAGAATTCATTAATCGTCTTTTTTCCACTTGTTGCGATACCTTATCTTCTATTTTTAGCTACCTATTCTATTTATGTTTTCGGAGGGTAGTAGCTATTTTATCCATTTTTTACTCTAGTTATCCCTATTATTCATGATTTTTCTTTTGTTTTAGGTCTAATAGAAACCAGGTGCGAATGTAACGTTAGACCTCCTCCATAAGCCCCTATCGGAATGTTAACTAAGCTTATGTGTGAGGATCTATTAATGAATGGACCCATAGTTGTTTTAATACAAAATTAAAGAAAATATAGAAATTAAAAAATTAAAAAAACACACTCATTATTGTGTTCCTTTTGATAGAAAATAATTTACCCTACTCCTTGATAATGATACAAAGTTTATTGAATGGTTGTCATGGTACATAGTCAAATAAATTTTTTCTACACTCCTAATACATCCAAATGTTTAAATACGGTCATATCTCAAGGAGTGGGGAATTGGAGTTCATTATATTATCACTTATGTATTTTTTGATTTCTTTTTTTAAGTAGAAAATATTCATAGATTTTTTGAATTTTGATATTACGAATTATAATAGAACGGGAACTGTTAAACACACAAAGATAAGGTTAACGAGGTTAGATATGGGGTTGATCACACATGTAATTCATTGACTTAATTAATTTCCATCCAATAATCAAATCAATATCAATCATTGATTGATTTTATCATTCTAGTTTTTGGTTCAGAATAGACACTTGAATAACTCTAAGTGAATATCCAGTTCCACCTCCTCTATAGTGAAGAGGCAAGGAATACACTAAATCAAGTTATCCTCTATCTCCACACACAACTCCATCATATTTTTTCCACCACTCATTCCATATAGTTCCACTAGTATCCTATGTAGACTAAGATATGTTAAGATAATTTACTTGATATATTGAATAATTTTGTAGAAAATGATAAGATCATATGATGTTCAACTATCAAATTCTCTCCCACTAATTTTTTAATTAAGGATGGAAAATTAAAAATTGTATAATTGAAGAACATGGATTTAGAGTGCCTTTGTAATCTCTCCTAGGGACTTAGACGACGAGTAAGATCTCCATAATTATGAATCTAAAGATATCACACTCATACCACATATATTGAAAAAAAACAAGAATAATTAGAGGAGGAGAACAAAAAAACTAAATACAAACAGGAAAGAGTTAACATTGAAATTAAAATGTAAGAAATGAATTTTCATGACCCGTCCCCCGGGGCTCATGTCGTGACTACCCCAAGCCAGCCTTCTAGGGGCCAGGGGATGGGGACTAGCACCAAAAGGCGTATTCCCTAAAACTAGGAAGGCATTGCCTTTATTACCTGTAAATTCACACAACTAAGCACAAAACATGATGCTTACACAAAGTAAAACTATATCGTAAATAGGGTGGGT
This sequence comes from Viscum album, assembly GCA_963277665.1. Classification (NCBI taxonomy): domain Eukaryota; kingdom Viridiplantae; phylum Streptophyta; class Magnoliopsida; order Santalales; family Viscaceae; genus Viscum; species Viscum album. The sequence goes on from OY728119.1 coordinate 378,013,976, forward strand.
ATAGAAAGAAAAAGGTTCTAGAATATAAGCCCAACTAGAAAGTACAAGAAAACTGGGAAGTATAAATAAAATGGAAGATATCCTATGAACACTCGCCAAGGATCCTACATGAAGGGTAGGTACAACCCTCCTATGGATTTCACTGTGGTATGACTCATCTAATGTCCACCTCCAAGCTACCTCTAGTCCTCATACCCTCAACCTTGATCAATGCTATATGTCGTCTGCACCAAACAAAACAAGGTGAGAGCATAGCCTGTGTAGGGGTGAGTATAACCATACTCAGTAAGGACCTCGAGACCCTCAAAGGTCTCACAAAATCCATAATGGATAAACCAAAAAGCATGAAAACTACTGACAACCCTACATAGTTATATTCCCATTCATATACCTAAGTTGTCGAGTAACCTCATCTCAATCATGAGGAAACACAAGGCCCAACTCAAAAGCCCAAGCTCAACTATCCCATGAAGAAAAGAATACCATGAAGGTAACACCACGAAAGTAAGTACCACAAAGTTTACGCCACACAAAAGAATACCACAAAGGTATCACCACGATGGTAAGTACTACAATGGTAACACCACACAGAAGAAAACCCCAGAGGTATCACCACGAAGGTATACATCACAAAGGTACGCCACATAAGTGATTACCACATAGGTAAATACTCAGCTCACATCAGCTATAACTTAGGTATGGAAGTATATATGATTAGATGTAACTATTGAATGATCTTACTCTGTTAAGAAGCAGACCCACGTAGGATCCTAAATCGTCAGACCCGCATAGGATCCTAGTACAACAAAACAACGTAGGATCCTATAATAATGCCACGTGGATTCCTAGAGTGGATCCTAGAGGGATACTGGAACACAGACCCACATAGGATCCCAAATCACAAACCCATGTAGGATCATAAGGCACATACCCACATAGGATCCCTTTCTCATCTCACAGCCAGCTACAGGGTTCCAGCACTAAGCTCGCTTGATTCCAGGATGGTATACTCCTCAATCCATATTTAGATACTCCAACTGCCACTAAGTCCCACAAATAATTATCCCAAAGGACTGCCATGTAATAGGGGTCTCAACGCAAAAGATTTTTCCTCAATCGGACGCCCGGTATGTATGTTATTAGGCTTTTAGTCCCGATAGCTCGGTTGAATTCGTGTTCAATCCAACACGGTCATACCCCAACATTATCCAAAACGCAAAATGGGTATACCAAAAGGACGTCTCGATCCAATATTCTTGGCGTCGTAGACAGTTCGTCAAACGGATGCTCGTAGCTCATGTTATGGTCAAAAGAGTGGAAAATGGTCGAAGATGGTCCGGATCCGGTCCGACCCGGTCGGACCGACCCCACCCAACCCGGCCTAGGCTGACCCAGGTCCGGATCTAGGTCCGACCCGGCCCACTGGGTCCGGACCGACCCACCGGCAAGACCCGGCCCACCGGGCAGCCCACGTTGGGTGGCCTGCTGTCCTACGTAGGGCTACGACTGGGTGGCCTCACTGTAGGGTCCGCCCTATCTGCCACCCAAGGGGGGGCCCTTGGGTACCCCGAATAGCTAGGCCCCTCGGGTTGGGTAGCCGACCGGCCGATGACACGTTGCGATGACTGTTGGTACGCTGGACCCGGGGTCTCGTTCGGCTCCCCAGCTGGTCGGATGGCCAACCCTCGTCCGCGGCCTGATCGTGTATCGCACCACCACCAGTGGCCACCAGTGAGCCGACTACCCTCTTTTTCCATCACGACCTCGTGTTGTGGCTTCTTCAAGTCCAACAGTGCGGTCGAAGACCACCACCCCCTTCACACGACCCACTGGGCACCAGCGGCCACCCCCTTCATGTGATTGGTCATGCACTGGCCACCTCCCTAGCTCCACTACGGCCAACAGGCCGTGGCCCTTCTCCGGTGGCGTGGTCGCGCCACCGACGTCGTCGCAGCTGACAAGAGTGTCGGTCGCCATTCCAAAGACCCACTGGTGCCTATCGCCGACACGGGTTGCCGGTGACGTTCCTCGGGCCACCAGGCACACCCTAGTAAAACATTCTTCATTCCAAAAACTCCTAAATTCGACACGGAACCTCGCTATCGATTAAAGAACATCATTAACCACAAATGTTGCGAAGAGGTTGGGTCGTGTTCGTTTGTCCCGCACCCTCTATGTTAGAATAGTATCAAGCGACATAATTGTTCTTAAATTAAGAAGATTGACAAGAAAATGGTAAGGGGTATTCATTACAACATTCTGAACCTAGATTGCTCGTTGGGGGTATCTCGGGATGAAGTCGGTGAAGGTGAGGGAAATATGGATGTCGATTCATCGTCGTTGAAGATGTTCCTCATTGGGGATCCTTAAACGGAGTTCTTCGTTGGAGAAATTGTTCTTTATTGGAGAGATTATTTCTTTACAATCCTCTCAAGCTCTCCTTTTCCAACCAAATCCCCCAACCAAGAGTTTAAATGAAAAATAAAAAAAGTTAAGATAATTAATACAATTAATGTTGGCACGTTAATTAATTTTATGTTGGAACAATTAATGGGAAAAGAACCCAAGAGTCACCTCCCTAATTAAAGAGGGAGATCAATGCTCAGGTGGTCCCCACCACCAAACTCAATTTGAGACGATTGAATTTTAAAAATAAGATAAAGTTAATTTATTTTATTTTCTCCCACGAAAAGCAAAAAAACTAACATTCACCCTCGACCTACTGCGGTTGAGGTAAAGGTCTCCTTAAGCAAATATCGGTACCATGAGCTCAATGGTGTCCTCAGATTTCAATTCCTTACACCGGTTCAAATGTTACAAAACCCCGCTCACACGTTTACTAAACGTATCTAAAAAAAGTTCATAAATTCATTTTGGGCACTCTTAGTCTTAGAATCACACGACATCAATTTTTTCAGACTCGTAATATTCTCATATAATTAAAAAAATTACATGGAATTTCTGGGTCATTACATTCTCCTCACCTTAGGTCTTTGTGTCCCCGAAAGCCACATCACAAAAAGTAGAAAAACAAGTGGGGGTATTGAGCACGAATCTAAGCCTCCTGATCCCATGTCCTCTCCTAGAGGTTCCTGTGCTACCAATGCACACGCACCAAAGGTATCGATCACCCACAAAGGACTCTCTCCTATCGATCCTCAATCTCCACTGGAACCTCCAAAAAAGTCACTCTATCGTCGATGTCCAGCTCTCCCCAGTCAATGATGTGCGGAGGATCATGTACATATATCCTGAGCTGGGATGTGTGAAAAACTTCGTACACCCAGGGAAACTAAGGGGGAATTTCTAGGTAGTAAGCCACCTTGACAACTCTATTGAGGACCTGAAAGGGTTCGATGAACCTCAGAGATAACTTTCCACCCTAGCCAAATTCCGCAAACCTCATCGGGATGAGACACGTAGAAATATGTTTTCACCATTCTCTTACACCATAGGTCTCCATATTTTGTCAGCATAAGACTTCTACCTTCTATGTGTAGTCTTCATCCACTCCTGGATAATCTACACCTTCTCCATGGAAGCTCGTACCATATCTGGCCCTATGAGTGCTGACTCCCCTGGGTCAGTTCAGCACAAAGGCTATCTGCAAGGTCATTTGTACATAGCCTCGAAAGGTTTCATACTAATGGTGGAGTGATACATGTTGTATGAAAACATGACCAAGGACAATTGATCCTCCTAGTTATGACTGAAGTCGAGGACGCAAGAATGCAACATGTTCTTGAGGGTCTGAATGGTCCACTCAATCTGGTCATCCGTCTGAGGATGGAAGGCAGTGCTCAGATGAAGCTACATTCCAAAAGCCTTCTACAACCCCTTACAATGCCAGGAAGTGAAATGTGCTTATCTATTGGAGACAATAGTCATGGTTACTCCATGTAACCGCACAATCTCCAGCACATAGAGGCGTCCTAGTCTCTCTACTGAACCATGCTCTCTGATCGGTTGAAATTTAGAAAACATGGTGAGTCGGTCAACGATCACCTAGATAGAATCATGACCCCTGGATGAACATGGATGTTGTTTCATGAATAACATGGATATATCATCCCACTTCCACCCTGGGACCTCTAAAGGATGAACTAAGCCTACTGGTACCTGATGCCCTACCTTCACTTGCTGAAAATTGAGGCACCAAGAGACAAACTCTGCTACTGCTTTCTTTATTCCTGGCCACCAGTGCTGTCGTCGGTGGTCCTGGTAAATCTTCACCACTCTTGGATGTACCGCTATAGGGGATGTGTTGAACTCCCTCAACACTTCCTCCCGAAATGACACAGGTACCATGGTATGCCCTCTAAAAAGTATGATGTGCTCCCCACCTTCAGAAAATCCATCAGGTTCATATCCTGTGGATATCTGAGCACATCGAGCCTCACTATTAGTTTCCCCATGTTGCACCTTTCTGAATCGCTAAAGGAGTGGAGGAGTGACTATAAATGATTGATGAAAATATGCTCCATCATGATCCAAAAATGATATCTACAAAGCGACCAGCTGCTTCGTTGCCTCACCAAGTAGTTGTATACCAGATCTTTGGCTGAGTGCATCTGCTACAAAGCTCCCCTTCCCAATAGTATAGACTATCTTGAAGTCATAGTCCTAGAGGAACTCAAGCCAACATCGTTGTCTTAGGTTTATGTTCTTCTAGGAGAAGATATACCTGAGACTTTGGTGATTAGAGTAGACCGTAAAATTCCCGCCCATCAAATAGTGTCACCACATCTCCAAAGCGAAGACCACTACTGCTAACTCAAGTTCTTGGGTAGTGTAGTTCTTCTCATTTTGTCTTAGATTTCATGAACCATATGAGATAACTTCTCGCTCCTACATCAGGACACATCCGAGCCCAGTCCCTGATGTGTCGCAGTAGACTACGTACCCAACGCCCTCCTCCAGAAGCCTCAAGATGGGGGGTTCTAGTCATCCTCTATCTCACCTGCTGAAAATTCCTCTAGAATATCTCTAAAAACATGATGGGTTGCCCCTTATTCATCAATTCTGATAATGGTGCTTCAACTATGGATAAATCTGGCACAAATCTCTATTAGTATTTGGCCAAACCCAAGAAACTCTATACCTCTGTCACACTCCTCAGTGGCTCCCAAGCAAGTAATACCTCAATATACACTGGATGCACAAAAAATCCATCCTCCGAGATGTCATGTACCAGTATGTGAACCTCTTGGATCCAAAACTAGCACATCGAGAGCTTACCACAAAGCTGGTGCTCTTAGAGTGTGTCCAGAATTACCTACAAATGATAGGCATGCACCTCCTTAGTAGCCGAGTAGATCAGAATGTGGTCGATAAAGTCTACTACAAAGTGATCAAGGTATGGCTGAAAGATATTGTTCATGAGTCTCGTGAACACTTCTAGAGCATTGTTTACACTGAATGTAAAAACCAAAAACTTTTAGTGGCCATACTGACATCTGAAAGCCGTCTTCTGCTCATCCTCGTCTCATACTCTGAGCTAGGGATAGCCTGACATGAAGTCTATCTTCGAGAACCACCGTGCTCCCTTCAGCTGATCAAAGAGATCATTAGTCCTCATAAGTGGGTACTTGTTCTTCACAGTCACATGGTTCAGGCACCGATAGTCAACACAAAGTCTCAAACTCCCATCCACCTTCTTAGTGAACAAAATCGGGGCTACCCAAGGAGAAACACTTGGCCGAATGAACCCCTTCCCCTATAAGTCCTCCAACTGTACCTGCAACTCACGAAGCTCCGTATGAGCCATCCGATATGATGGTGTAGATATATGTGTCGTCCTAGGGTACAAGTCAATGTAAAAGTCCACCTCTCAATGAGGAGGTAGACCTGGAACATCATCAGGGAAGACATCTGTGTACTGGTCCACCACTACTAGATAGCTCAGACTCTCCACATCAACTGCTCCAAGGGTAAGGCTAGATAACTGATGAGTGATCAGTTGCACTCTCCTCCGGGTAAGTCCATCCTATGCTACAAAGGCTTCCTTCTCACCTGTAAAGGTAAACCTAGTCCCATTTGTGTAGACACACTGCACTTTGTGCCTAAGACAATTGTTCTGGGAATGGAATGTAGATAACAAATCCATACCCATGATGATGTCGTAAGGCCCCAACAGTGCTACTATGAGATCCCACCCAAAGCTCTCGCCTCCTAGATTAAGCTCACACTACTGACACTAGTGTGTAATTGTTGAATCCTCTCCCGTAGGAGTCTCTAGCTGTAAGGATCGATCCAACGGCTCCTACGGAATCTCCGAGCTCTGAACAAGGGTAGTTGCAATAAAAGAATGACTCGAACCTATTTCTATAAGTACTACAGCTAAGTTGGATTAGAGATAGATTTTACCTCATATCATCTTCAAAGCACCGTGGTCGTAGGCCTCAGCAACCTGGATCTTAGCTCGCCCCTTTCCACCTACTCCCTGTGGCCGGGGTGGACCACCTGGTGATGGTGGTGGTAACACCTCGAATCGTCACTCACTCCCAACTGCATGGCCATCTCCTCAAGCAGTCGCGAACCATGTGACCCTACCAACCACATGCATAACATTACTTTCTCCTCGCATGACTGGCTCTATCTCAGGTTCCCTGCACAACCGACCATGAACCCTGTTGTCATCCACCTATAGGTATGGTCCTCTTGGACCTCTGTGACATCTGTGTTCTTCCATCTACAGATGACTCTGCTACGTGACGCTCGATGGTGGGTCTTGTTGTTGGTGATTTCTCAGCAAGAAAACTCTCCACTAAGAGGGCTCTCTCTAATACCCCTGCCTGCGTTCAAATGCTGAGAGAAATCATCGAAGCCCTGATCTCCAGCCTGAGTCCTTGATCGAAAGTCCAGGCCCTAAATAATGGACCCCACACCATATCAGTGGAGTAGTGTGAGAGGTCAGTGAACCTCGCTAAGTACTGATCCATAGTCATGTTTCCCTACTGCAGATGAAGAAGCTCCTGTATGCACACTGTGCAAAGGTTCACTGGGACAAACTCTGCCCGGAACATACTCTCAATGTCTGCCTAGAGAAATGTCACCTCGTCATGAACCTGGAGCATCAAACTCCACCATCTGTCTATTGCTTCCTGTAATAGATTGACCGAAAGGATCACCATGAGATCAGCAGGTGTCCCTACCAGTCGGAAGACTCTCACCACATCCTCCGTTCAACCCTCAACCACCAGTGGGTTTGTTTCAACCCTGATCCTGGGGTGGCCTCTTGTGCGGGAAATCATGCAACGCACTCAAGAGGCGTGCACTCTCCGCTGTTGGGGCTGGTGGCATCAGTGGCCAAACGGGTAATGGTACCACTGGAGCCTCCGATGGTGCCTCTTCTAATAAAGGTCCCTGCACCGAGGCCACATCGCTTGATGGGCTTCCATCACGTACTCTTCCTAGAACCCTGGTTGGCTATCTGCATGGAGGCATCCTCGAAAAAAAACAGGTGCATCACGATCAATAAGTTATACCTGGTGAGCTGAATCTAGAAATCACAAAAAAAAAAATTTCAAAACACATACGCAATCAGTGTTTTCATGCACTGAGTCAGAAATCCAAATTCAATGTCCTGGTGTATGGATACGCCGGCCGCCACACCAACATTGGAATCCCTAAACTGATAACCACAATCATAACACTTAACACTATTACCGTTAAAAGATCAAAGTCCAATGTTCTACAGTAGAACTGACTCCTCTGATTCCAATTTGTCAAGACCCGTCCCTTGGGGCCCATGCTGTGACTACCCTAAGCCCGCCTTCCATAGGCCAGGGGAAAACGAATAGCACCAAAAGGCGTATTCCCTAAAACTAGGAAGGCATTTCCCTTATAACCTATAATTTCACACAACTAAGTACAAAACCGGATACAAGCACAAAGTAAAACTATATAGTAAACAGGGTGTGTACAGAAAGAAAAAGGGGCCTGAATCAAGCCCAACTTAAAAGTACAAGAAAACTGGGAAGTACAAGTAAACTGGAACAACTCTTGTGAACACCCTCCAAGGATCCTACCTAAAGGGTAGGTACAACTCTAGAACGGTTGTCACTATGGTATGCCTCATCTAATGTCCACCTCCGAGCTACCTCCAGTCCTGGTACCCTCAACCTCGATCAATGTTGTCTGTCGTCTGCACCAAACACAACAAGATTTTGGCATAGCCCGTTCAGGGGTGAGTATAACGATACTCAATAGGGACCCTAAGACCCTCTAAGGTCTCACAAAATTCACAAAGGATAAACCACAAAGAATTAAAACAACTGACAACCCTACTTAGTTATATGTCTATACAAATACCTAAGTTGTCGAGTAAACCCATCTCAATCATGAAGAAATAGGAGGCCTTACTCAAAAGCCCAAGCTCAACTGTCCCATGAAAGAAAGAATACCATGAATGTAACACCACAATGGCAAGTACCGCAAATGTAATGCCACATAGAAGAATACTACAAAGGTATCACTACAAAGGAAATTACCACAAAGGTAACGCCACACTGAAGAATACCACAAAGGTATCACCACAAAGGTATGAATCACAAAGGTACAACACACAGATGATTAACACATAGGTAATGACTCATATAACATCAGGTATAACTTATGTACGAAGGTAAAGATGATTTTATGTAACTACTGAATCATCTTACTCTGTTATGAGGCAGACCCAGGTAGGATCTTAAATCGTCAGACCCACATAGGATCCTAGTACAGTAGACCCACGTAGGATCCTTGAGTATTCCCATGTGGATTCCTAGAGTGGATCCAAGTGGGATACTGGAACACAGACCCATGTAGGATCCCAAAGCACAGACCCACGCAGCATCTTATGGCACAGACCCACATAGGAACCCTTTCTCATCTTACAGCAAGCTACAGGGTTTCTGCACTAAGCTGGCTTGATTCTGTGAGGGTCCAAACCTCAAGACACATGTCGATACTCCAACATCCAAAAAGTCCCATGAATAATTATCCCAAATTAACACCACGTGATAGAGTTATCAACGCAACATATGGTGCGTCAATCGGACACTCGGTCTGTAAGTTACTGGCCTTTTAGTCCCGAGGGCTCGTTTGGATTCGTGTTTGATCAAACCGGGCCATACCCCAACTTTATCAAATGATAAAAGGGGGTATACCAATATGACCATCTCAATCGAAGGTTCTCGGTGTCGTAGACGGTTCGTCAAATGGACATTCATAGCTCAAGTTATGGCCGAATGTGTGGAAAAGGGTCGAAGCTGTTCTGGGTCCGACCCAACCCGCTGGCACGGCCCACTAGCCTGCGCTGGCCCACGGCTAGGTGGCCTCATGGTGGGGTCCACCCTATCTTCGAAAAATGGGGGAGGCACCCCTTGGGTACCCCAAACGGCTAGGTTGATCAAGTTTGGAAGCTGACCGGCCAGCGCCACATGGCACTAGCAGCTGGTATGTGGGACACAGGGTCCCGCTCGGCTCCCCGGCTGGCTGGAAAGCCAATCCTCCTCTTCAGCACGATCGCACACCACACCACCACCACTGGAAGGCAGTGAGTCTTCTAACCTCCTTCTCCACCGTGGCCTCATCCCGCGTCTTCTGCACACCCGGTGGTGTTGTCGTGCGCGCGCCGCAGCCTTCGCGCGGCCGGTCATGCGCCAGCCACCGCCCTAGCTCCACCACGACCGATGGGCCACAACCCTTCTTTGGTGGCATGGTCACGCCACCGACATTCTCACGGCCAGCCGGAGTGATGACCATCATTCTCGAGCCCCACCAGTGCCAGTCGCCGGCACGAGTTTCCAGCGACGTTCCTCAGTCCACTGGGCGTGCCCCGGTGGCCCGTTCTTCATTCCAAAAACACTCGCACTCGACTCGGAACTTCTCCATTGATTAAAGACCATCATAAACCACAACGGCTGTGGAGAGGTCGATCTGTGTTCCTTTGACCTGGACCCTCAATATTAGAATGGTAGAAAGGGGCATAATTGTTCTTAAATCAAGAATATTGACAAGAACAATTTATGGGGTATTCAAAACAACATTCCCTACCTTGATTGCTCGTTGGAGGTGTCGTAAGATGAAGTTGGTGAAGGAGAGGAAAAGGTGGACATCAATTTTTCATCATTGAAGACGTTCCACATTGGGAATCCTTCAATGGAGTTCTTATTTGGATAAAGTGTTCTTCGTTGGAGAGATTGTTTCTTCACAATCCTCCTAAGCTCTCCTTTTCCAACCAAATCACCCAACCAAGAGGTGAAATGACAAATAAATAAAGTTAAGTTAATTAATAAAATTAATTTTGGCACATTAATTAATTTGATGTTGGCACAATTAATGGTAAAAAAACCCAAGAGTCACCTCCCTCATTAAAGAGGGAGTTCGAGGCTCGGGTGGTCCCAACCACCAAATTCAATTTGAGATAATTGAATTTCAAAATTAAAATAAAGTTAATTTATTTTATTTTCCCCCATGAAAATCACAAAAACTAACTTTCACCCTCGACCTACTGCGATTAGGTTGAATGTCTCCTTAAGCGAATACCGGTGCCGCAAGATCAACAGTGTCCTCAGATTTCAATTCCAAGCACTTGTTCAAAAGTTACAAAAACTTTCTTGCACGTTTACTGAACATACACGATTTTTTTTCAGAAATTCATTTCGGGCACACCGGGTCTCGGAATCACGTGCCGTCAATTTTCACGGACTCGTAAAATTCTTATATAATAAAAAAATACATGGAATTTCCAGGTCTTTAAATGAATTATAGATGTTCATATCCTATTGTTTGGTGGGCTAAAAAAAATTTATGTTGGAGAAGATAAATATTTATAGTCATTTTTGAATTTATTTTTCCTTATTTAATTCATTTTCAAGATTCAATGAGCTCCTTTTTCTATCTAGATTATTTTCATGTGTCGTGACCTAGGATCATGATTTATTTAATTGAGATCATCCTCATTAATATTCTAGTTGTAAAAATTCTTAGTATGTGTTAGATTATATTTTGTAGGTGATGTGTAATATAATTATCTGTTTGGTGTTATTTTGAGTGATGTATGTAATGATTAGATCTTTAATTTTCAAAGTGGTCATGAAAATAAAAGGGCGTGTATTCCTACAGAAAAGACTTGGATTCACTAGGCTGATATAGGCTGGAAGTAGTCCTAAAAAATAGTTGGTAGCATGAATTAAAGGAATATTTCTATGGTCAACCTAGATTGGACTGTTATTTCAATTGGGCATGGCATTGGATAATCCTAGACAAGAAATAATATTATTATGGAATTTTATCAAATTTTGTGGGTGTTACCATTAAGGAACATATAGTCACAATAGTGGGAATAATGAGGCCTCTCCACCATTGAATACATATGTAGTGAGAAGAAATAGTTTCAATAATCAAACATGAACAAGTAGTTCATATTTTATTTCACAATGTCATCTTCCTCTTCAGCTTTGGATTGGAAAAATCATGCATCATTGGTTTTCAAAGGGAAACATGGTCTTTAATTGCTAACCTTAGTTTTGTGTCAACTCACTTTCATCAAGTACATGGGTTATCATCTTTCTCAAATTAAAAATCAAACTCACCCATCAAAAAAATCCCTATCGTATATTTTTATCTTAATAGATTCAGAATCAATTATTAATGATCAAGATTCATTGGTGGTGAATTCCTTCAAAAAAATGGAACTTGGACCAGCTATGTAATGTATCGATAATATTTTATTAGTTGTCATTAGGATTATAAAAATGAGTTCACTATGTTTTTATTGATGTGGATCAATTGTCTTCATTGTGTTTGATTTCTTTGGCCTAAATAGGGTCGCTTGGTTTCAATCTCTGTTATCAAAATCTATAATGTATTCCAACGAGATTCGGTTTTCTTTATAAATTATAAAGAAGCCCGGGCTTGGTTATTTTCATATGATCTATGTTGGAGGTTTGGGATTTTCATGTTGAGAGAGGAATTAAAGTATGAATATATACATAGTTGTGCATAGTAAAATTTGTCTCACAATATCATATTGGATTTATAGTAGTAGAACAAAAACATGGTTATAAAAATATGGTAGCATGGGTATTCACATTATCAAGGGACAATACTATGAATGGGTATAGTGGAAGTGTAAATCCACAATAGTAGAATAGGACACAGTAGTAATGGAGTTCCCTTCTCATTGAAGTAGACCACAGTAACAAATAAATCCATTTTTACACTACCAATGTTGCAAGAGCATGGCACGGTTAAAGGAACTTGTCACTGTTGCAACCCATTCCTAAATTTACTTCATTATAAAATTCAAAAAAATATATATTTTTTTTAGTGTTAAAATTTTTAAAAATAATAACAAAAATATAAAAATAATTAAAATTCAAAACTGAATAATTTTTCATAATTTAAATCATATGAAAACTTCCAAATTCATTTTTCACCAATTTAAAATCAATATATGATAAACTCATTTACATTTTAGTGAATTATTTTAAACAAAATTCTAAAATTCCTAATTGAAAATTCAAATTTAGTTTTTCTAAAAAATCAATTTATGGATTACATTAAATTAAAATTTTAATAAATAAAATTAAAATTCAAAAAATAAATCCATTTAAGAATATTAATTCCATATTTCAATGGAATCAAAAATATCAAAATTAAAAATTAATTGATTTATTATCGATTGAATCAAAAAATTAAATATCTACTTAAACCCTTGTTCTATAACATTTATATATTAAGTTAAAAACTTCTAAAAAGTCACAAAAACCCCATGTTTTCCCATTATTTACATGAAATAGGTTTATTTTCAATGAAATTCAATTAAAAATTCAACATTTTATGCTATCATCACCCTTTTATCCCTTTAAATCATCCTTTATATATTATCTTTCATTTGAGACCCTAGAAGGATTGAATGACCTTAATAATAAGAGAGACATATCAAGCCTATTTTCTCCATCTTATCCTACTCTTTTTGTTTTTCATTATATTTAATGCTTTCAGTGTGGGGGGAGGCAATTCATGGTGGAAGGGGATATATTGAATTGAAAAAACGTTTGATGTATTATTTTTGGGTTTTAGGGAAATCTTCATAAATTAATTTCATTAGGATTAATTTTTCCCGCTGTAAAAAAAATCAAAAAATCATGTATTTTTAAAAAATAGGGAAAAGAAAAATAATTATTGAAGAAACATTGGAAAATTGTGACATTAAAATTATTTTTGAAAAAGAGGGATTATTCATTATATTTTTTTGATAATGATTTTGTAACCTTACTTTGAGTTTTGGAATGGTGGGATTATGTAACTTTAAAGAGTATTTTTTCCATGATATTTCCTTTTGTATATAATAAAATGTTTTATAAATGTTATCATCTTCTTTGAGATTTATTTTCTTATCAAATTCCTTGAAACTCTATGTCTTTTAGTCATTTGAACCATTTTTTAAAATCCACATGATTTATAAAAAAGTTTTCATATACCGAGTGGAGATTTGATTTACTAATATGCATATGGTTAGGATTCATGTAGTTAGTTATGAGAATAACTCTATTAAATTTTTATGTTGGGTGATGAGGGAGAAATATTTATTGTGAGGTAGATCACAAAGTCTCATGCCTAGTAATAATTAATTTATAAATTTTAATGGAGGTTAGGATAAGCCTTATAATTTCAATGGGGTAAGGTAAAATGCATAATTGAATCTATGGGAGGTTGGTTTGGACCACAGTGGAAGGTCAGGTATTCCATGTTATCCACTATGAACCTTATATCCAAGCCATGTAATGTTGTGAAAAAAGAGGGTCCTCGTGAATAAAAGGGAAGTCGGCTATTTACCCATTGTGAATCAATGACATGGGGATACTAAACCATTTATGGATGATGGATTTCACTACCACCGGTATGAATAAGAATATTCCACTATAGAACCTAGGAATTACATACATAGGGATGTTCAAATGTATAAGGATATTCACTATATCTGAGTGACTTACACTGAGCCTAAGAATCCATGCATGTGGGAAAGCATCATGAATAAATAATTCGCACCGTACCAACTATGTTTTCATTATAAAGAGAGATTCATATGATTCATCGTACAGTTGAGTACTAGTCATTGAAGAGTACATAATAGTTTCGAGAGTTTATAAGAGTATATTAAGTTTCTAAATTTTGGAGAAATTCATGTGATATAGTGGTTTATATTCATACCATGAAGCTGATGAAAATATGAGATAATACTTATAAAGATTTTCATAAGAATTTTTCTTGTAATGAAGGGGTTTTCTTCATGTCTCAACCATAAAAATATAGTAGAATCATATTTTTGGATTCTTTTTCATGTCATGAGGGATATAGGTTCATGTCGTGTATATGCAAGAAGAGGAGATTCACTATTCTGGTTTTGGGTCATACTATGTAAATAGACACAATATGGTTTGTGTTGGAATGTAGGTACAATAAGATATGATGTTTGGTTCATTCCTTAAAAAATTTTCACTCCAAAAATAACATACATAAAGTAGATTTATATAATGTATTCACTATTTCTCTTTGATAATTTCTATGACATTTTAAGGGAGAATTAAGGTGAAATTTTTCATGCTGTTTAAAACTATATCTAAAGAGTATGAGTAAAATAAAAAATATGAAAGATAATGAAACATAATGATGTATATATAGAAAGATATGATTGATGATATTTGGGTGAACGTTTTTAATAAATAGAGGCGGCTGTTGAACACTTGGAGGTATTAACTTCATGGAGTTTCTTTAGCTACTATCCTCATGGGTCTACTGGTGAAGTTTTACTAGGTTTTTTTAATTTATTTTTTTAATCCCTCCCTTGGTTAGATTGATTGGGGAGGTTATTATGAGAGTTTTTTCAATGTAAGAGGGTATTTTTTTAATGAAGTGATTTCATTTTTGATTTTCATGTTATGTTTTTGCACTCATACTTTTTCTTATATCTCTCATACTTATACTGATCATGGCCATTGTCTTTGAATTAAGAGGCTTCCTTTCATTTTTATTACTAGATTTTAGTTTGTCCCAAGTCCATTTGGTTATCTATCTTCTTGTTTGAAAACTAATTTATGGTTTCTTATTCTTTAAATAATCAAATGTACAAGTCCAGTAGATAAAAAGAGATTATATATTAGAGAGTTTTTACCTGAACCAAGGGATTCACTTGGACCCATTTTTGATAACTTCTTGATTATCATTATTTTTTATGATTCATTATTTCATGATCGTAGAATTGAACATTTACAAAAAAAATCAACTCCACCCATTTCCTTTAGGCTAGTAGTTCATTTTTTTGAAGTTTTAGTTTTAGCTATTGAAATAGAGTTCCCCCCCCCCACTATATTTTACAATTTGACCTCAGGTATTGAATTCTTATACGAATACTTAAGTAGTTTTAGTTTTTGTATATTTATATTTATAAATTATAAACTATTCTAAGATATATGATGTAATGAAAACCTGTTTCTCGACCAATATACATCAAGAAAATAGTGAGATAAAATTTCAAAAAGGGTTGGGGTAATAGAAAAAAACACGATACATGAATAAATTTAAGAAAAATGGTGACCATATCTTCAATATATCATAATAATAGGATTATCATCATCATAAAAAGCAAATGAGAATCATATTAAGGTGGCATGGAATACTAAACATTCATAATAATGAAATATTATTACATTTTGAACAAATATAACATCATGTACACAATTAAAATATATGTAAAAATCATCACTTAATAGAATACAAACAATGTATCAAGACTTAGATTGATAAACATGTTGAGATTAAGAGTGGTTGTGACATTAAGTAGGATATTATGACCTAGGGAAGTTTATAGAGTTTAGAAGCTAAAAATAAGAATTTGAAAACAGAAGAAGTGGATATGGTTCATTTATTGTATTTTGGTTATAACACAGAAATGATGTTTGAAATTACATGGTTTTTCATTTTTAGTAAAGATCACTCTAAGTTTTTAGAGTGATTAATGTAAATAGAATGAGTTTTTATATTGAAGATTGGTGTTTAGAAGTTTTCTGACAAAGTATTAGTTATAGATTGTTGAATAATTTGATAAAGGATGTTGTACATAAGATCCATTTGGAAGCGAATTGTAATTAAGGTTATAAAAAATCTCAAGTGATCACAAGCTAAATAGGCTATGCTCAACAAATACTAAAATTTGAGTTTTTCTTTTTGATTTGAGGTCAAGATCAAGTTATTAAAGTACTAAATTGATCCAAGCTTTAGTGTTATAATAATATAACTGAGGAAATCTCAATACTAATCAAGAATCTAATATTTTAATATTTCATTTTATAAATTTTTTTTTTTATTACGAGACTGAACTTTCAATCGTGAGTAAAAATTTGACCTCAAACTCAAATTTGATTTTGATTTTATAATTACAATCATCATAAATTTCCTAATCGAATCGAGTATAACCTAATCGAGTAGATTAATCAAGCCCAAGTAAAACTAAAGATCGATATAGGAAATTGATAATTGATTGAGCTGAAATCCAAGATCGATCACCGAGTTTATATACTAAGCTTGAGCTTGAATAATGAAATACTTAGCTCAAATCAATTAATTACACCCCTAAAGGGAATAAATAAATGTACCTATAAATTAATTTGGATACTTAAGAGTTATCTACAACATTTAGTATAGAAATTTTGAAATTCATAGTATGTAAATGTCACTCTATTTCGAAAATAATGGGTCTAAAAATTGGTAATGTCCCAGAAAATAAGTTCCACTTTGTTCAGAGTAGCCTAGATCTACAGATTGGTAATATCCAACTATGTAAGATCAAATTTGTTCAGTGTATATTGGTTCTAAAAATTATAAAAGACCTAGTATATAAGGATCAATCTATACTGAGCAAAGTGGGTCTAAAAATTTGTAACATCCCAGTATGTAAGGGTCACTCTATGAAGAGTAGAATAGTACTTAAAATTTGTAAAGTCTTTTTATGTAAGGGTACTCAGAATTATGTGTAAAAGTACGTAGTGAGAAGAAATAGATTTTGAAAAGCACCAAGTCACAATGTTATCTGTAATGAAAAGTTTCTCATTATGTAAAGTTTTTCATTTTTTTCTCAAAGGAACTATATTATTTTACTTTGATAGTGATATGTAAAGGTTACCCGATAAGAAATGGTAAATATTTTTTTTTCAAAATGTCATGTTTAATGGGCTTGAGAGGCTGTTGAAAAATAAATTCTTGTAAATTTATTTTTTGTGATTTTGATGGATTAGAGGGGATAAAATCTAATCTAAATATTCTCTTAAATAAATAAAAGTTGACTAAAATGGTGGGGATAGTTGTGGGTTTAAATTTAAATGGGAAAAATTTGGGAGGAAGTTACCTATTTTAATTATGAATATAAAATTCAAATTTAAAGTGAGAAATGTGTCATTGGTATGTAATGTTCTGAATAGGGGTCTTGCATGAGTATGTAAAAGGAATAAGTAAGAATAGAAAAAACAAGGATCAGTGTGGATGAGAGTAGAAGAGAAGAGAAAGAAGACCAATAGTACACACAAAGTTTGTGTGTTAGAAATGGGTTAGTTATAAAACACATTACATACTAAAGAATTATTTTTAAAAAATAATGCATGGAGAGAGAATGATGCTTTTCTGTGCAATAAAGTCCATTATAAAAATGAAAAATAAAAAAAACTCTATCAGAATAATTTCAATTACACCATCATTTGTGCGTGTTAGATAACTGTGGAAGAATTCATATTTTCTATACATAAAAAATTATAGAAGTACTATAAATTATCATGATATAATTAAATCAGAGGAAGAATATTAATCCTAACCTCATATAAGTTTAAGAAAATAGTTATACTTCTCAAGATAATTTTCAGGAAACAACATTATTGAAATTATTATATTATAATTAATAGATACACCCTACACATTTTGTCCACAATGGTGATTATAGTGGACTATGTGAACTCAGGTGTTATTAGATCATTCAAAGGAGTAGATGTTCATTTTTATAATTTAAACTTCTACTCAGATGTTATTTATTTGTTTTCTTTCTTCAATGTGTGAGATTTTAGTAATGATATGATTCAATCTAACATTTGATGGATTTTTATTTCACAAGAAATCATAAAAATAATAATAATAATATTGGTCTTTGATTCACCCCCCACCCAGTGAAACAACACCATTCCTAGGGACCTAAAAACATGTATCATAGCAGTCAAAGTTTCCTCTTAGGATTTAGAAGTTATAAGTTTATAGTTGTTAATGTTGTTGAAATTATTTTATATTTTAATTTTTTAACTCTTTTTAGAATCAATAAAATGTTCCTCTGTGTTTGGAGATTTAGACTATAAATTTATTTTATGAACATGGAAGGCATTAATTATATAAAGTGGAAGAGGATTCATACTTTTGAGGGAATGAGTTATTGTATTTATAAATATCTGATGCTACTATATCTTCTACCAATTAGTCTAGATATTTATATGGCTACCACTGATGGTTTTCTTCATGAATTGAACGTGATTAAATTATAGTAGTATATATAAATAACTTATATAATTAAGATCATGATAAAAATGATTTTATCCACTTTTTAATAAATAATTTCTTAAAATTAAAGGGATGATAACAGTGAAGATTTTTTCGAATAAATTAGAAAATATCTATGATGGTAATATGAATGATAAGTAATATAGAATAACATTTTAAATATTAGAATATAATGATCATAAAATTTATGATGATGATACATTGGAGGAATTATTCATTAGAGTTTTTGATGTTTTGATCACCTTTAGATTTTTTGGTGAGAATTTTATGATTCTAGGTTTTTCAAGAAAATACATTGTATTTTTAAGATAGGTTTTTTGTTAAAGGTTTCAACACATGAAGATTGTGATCTAAGTATACTTCCATTGAATTATTTTCATAACATTCTAATTAATTATGAAATGAATATAAAATTTCCATTCAATAATAAATTCATGGTTGACCTAGAATGTTTTGTTAATGTTTCAAAGAAAGAGAAGAGTAAGAAATAAATTGATGAAGATGAGAAAGAATCTATTGATAAAGAAGTTGTTTAGATGAAATTTGATAAACTCATGTCACTAATTTCACGAATTACAGTAGTTGGTAAAATAAAATTTCAAGAAAATTTTCCACTAAAGTTCTTAAATTGTGGATATATTGGAAATTGCATATAAAATTGTCGTAAATGACAATAATATGATATTATCAGTGAAAATTATTATAATAAAAGTTTTTCCTTAAAGAAGATAGAACTAATGTATTATTTAAAGAGAAAATGTAAATTCTTATCTAAATTCATTAAGAGAAATTTATTATCTAATATTGCATATGATTATAGTAGTGAAGATCAATAAAAAGTTTAGACTTCTAGTAAAATTGATAAAAAAAATTACTGTTTTCTATTGTGAATGATGAAAATTTACTAGTGATGAAATCAATAATGATGAAGGTGATGAAGAAACAAAAATAGAGTTTATTTTAATATGGTAACTCAAAGTTTATCTCTTTTAGATCTCTCAAATAGAAAACTAGAAAAAAAATTGGATGAGTATTGGAAATAACATTCCAATAATGATTGTTTACATGTTGATTACGAGTCAAATATAACAAATGAGATTTATAAATTAAAAACAATTCTTGCTAATGAGAAGAAGTATAATATTTAATTTTTATTAAAGGTAAAAATAAATTAGAAGAAATATGAACATTTTCAACAAAAAATTTTATTTTTTTTACTTTAATTTAAAAAAATTAATTCAACTTTAAAAATTTTGTGTTGGAAGTTGGACAAATATCAAAGGGGAAGATTTTGAAAAGCATCGAAGTTCAAAAAATTGATGAAATATAAGTGATAAAAAATATCAATTTCAAATATTGAAAATTGTTTGAAAATTATGGTGAAAAGGATTATTCAAAGTCACAAGTAAATACATTTTAATTTTTGGAAAAGAAAAATAATTCTTAAAAATATAAAAATTCTAGGAAAAATAATTTGAAAGAAAATTCTACTAAAAAAAGTCCCCAAAAAAATTCAAAGAATAATTCTAGATTGAATAAGAATGTTTTTAGATTCTATAAATTTTATGGAATAAAAAAAGGATCCAAAATTAATGTCAAAAATATGTAAGAAGATAATGTTTCAACATATGGATAACATGCATTTTTTGGAGGAAAGTATGAATTTTATAGTTACTTTTAGCATTTTTGAGGATTTGGACAGTTGGAAGGTTATATGTTTTAAATTAAAAATATTTTTATGATCCTAGAATTTAATGGAGACAAATTTTTAGGGATATTCCACCCACTTGAAGAAGAAAATTTTAGAATCAATATAAATGTTATGCATTGAAGTTTGAGAAAAAGTTCCAATAATTGGATATGGTTTGTAGAAGATGTGACCATTAGTTTATCTTTTTTGATGGTTGTCTCTCCATTTTAATTTCCAAATATAGTATAGAATATAATACAAACAAATTTTTAAAAATTAAAGATACTATAAATAAGATGGAATTGATTACGGAAATATAACTCAAAGTATAAAGAATGGAACATTCCTAGATCTGGGATAGTGGATGATCCACTTATACGATAGAAGATTTGAATCTCATAATAGGTTTTGAGAAGTAAAAGGAAGGATCAGTGGCCTTTTTTGGTGGTGTGTTACTTAAAATTGGAGTTGTTGGCACAATAATCATTGGAGAAGATAAGATAGAATTGAATAATTCATTGCTAGCTGATGGATTAAAACGCAGTTTTTTAAGTGTGTATCACACTATAATGAAGGAAGTGATGTTTTATTTTGTAATAATGAATTATTTGTTAAAAGGTTTAAATATGGATGTTTATTGACAAGATTAATGTGAAAACATCGAAACTTGTTTCATGTTGGAGATACTGAAATTTCATTTTACTTGTTCTTAATGAAGTAAAAATATTATGGCATAGAAGGATCTACCACCTTGGTCAAATGAATATGAACAAGGTGATATGACATATTGAGAAAATTTATGATATGATATCCTGACTAAATAAGATATAATAATTAGAGGACAAATAATAGCAGCTCAAACTAAGATAACTATGAGGTCAGCAACACATACCTCATTATTATCTCATATTTAGTCAATATATGTTAATTAATATTTGAATCATTAAGAGTGGATTGATTCTATGAATGATTATATAGAAAAATTGAGAATAATAATATTGGTGAGCTCAATACCAAGTCATTATGTTTGATGAATAAATATCAGCCTTCACTCATCAAAGGATGAGATATGATGAAGTTGTTCCCTAACTCACTAGTTCTCTGAATATTTATTTTCAAAGAGGGAGGAAGAAATTATAAATCTGTTTTTATTTATTCTATAATATATTAAAATATGGGATTCAAATTGGTATAATAACACTTATTAGGATAAGTGTAAGTGATTTAAATCACAAACCCAGACTCCCTATGATAAAAAAGATGAAAGCATACAAAAATAGAAATGAAGAATTCTGTAAAACCATACCTAAAACTAAATAAGTTAAAAAAATCATCGTTTAACATCTTTGAGCATGTTTAATGATGGTCAAATAATCATTATTAGAAATAATATAACCTATAAAGTGATCCATGAGTTGAAGAATAAATTTTTATATGATAGGGTCTCCAATTTTCAATATAGTGTGCTAGTACCACACAATTAAAAGGTGGAAAAGGAGAGTCCTTCAGAAATCCAAGTTTTTTAGTTGTGGGTTCAAGGATCCGCACTCCCATAGCATGGTAGTAGTATTTATAAATCTCTAGGTTGATCCTCGATATATCATGTCTTTACTCATGTGTTTACAATGCAAAAGAAAATGCATCATCCAATTCATGCCTCACATGCATGAATGGAACAAACTTCTCATGTATTATAGCTTTTGTAATGTTCCTTTGATTATAACTAATATGTAGGAGGTTTGAGTGTTAATATTTTAACATTTTACAACTTTAATTATATTAATGTATTTCCAAATGAAATATACATTATTATTTATGGAACTATAATCCCAATAAGCTCTTTTATTATAAAAGGAAAGCAATATTAGTGGTATTCACATGTATTCTGACATGACCCATAAATGAATCGCATATATTAGATATTTATGCCATACCATCTCATTTGAATCTATTTCTTTCACTAAATCCTGATACAATTCATGCCATTTCAACTTATATCATATAATATATGATAACTTCAGAAATTATAACGACCCACACTTTACATACATTGTTAATACTTCAAAATTGAATCACTCTTATTACAACATATGACAAAACCACAAAGGACCGTATAGGTATAGTGTCTTTAGAAACTGGGGAAACATAAACAACTGGTTCATAAATCTTCTACAGTGTCTCCCATTTATTTCATCATATCTAGGGTCCCTTTTAGAATATTCTACTTAATATCCATCTTCCTGACCTGGGGAAAGGAAAACATAAAAGGGTGAGCTCAAATGCTCAGCAAGGGCAAATAAAGGAAATAAAAATCATATCATATCTTTATGAAAATCAAAACCTGCAAAAGAGATCATAATATCTTAACATGGAATAAATCATAGAAGTGAAAATGAGATCCCCATAACATAAAACTTGAAACTTTGTGGCATGCACACATAATCATGGAAAATCATTTCTTGTTAGTCATGACTCATTGCCAAGACTATCTTAGTGGACAAAGTCCCTTTCTGAACCGAGTTCACTCCTCGTTTCAGTCCTGTATCACTGAACCGAAATAACCTTCCGTTCCAGCCATGTCTATCTCATGAGATATAAAATCATTACCCAATGCATTGGAGGGAGATATAGGTCCCACCCATCTTATAATGAATCCTTTCTTATGTGTGCCACATAATCATAAAACATACATCATCGCATAACACATATAACAAAAATGGGATTCTTGAAACATCATGACATCATAAATCAATTCATATATGATAAAGGAATTCATAAACATAATTCCATCACAACATAGTCAAACCAATGTAAAAATATGGATAGAAACAGAACCCTTTATTATCTTAGATGGAAAATAATTTTGATAAAACACTTGAATTGAATTCTTGAGGAAAATATCCTTTCTTCTTCAAAAACATTTTTCCTTTCATAACATGTCATACAACTTTAAAATAAAAGAAGTTGATTAAAAATAAACTTGAAAACTTGTAAAGGAAGATTCTTTGAAGTAATGTTTTAAAAATCCATTCATGCCGTATAAGTTAAAAAAAACATTCTTCGTACTTTTGTCGGAAAAGTCAAAAAGTACCTCGTACGGAAAAACGACAAAAGATTCCTTTCATATTCTTCACTAAAAACTCACCTAAGGGTAAAATTGGATTTAAACTATTTCAAGTGGATGGAAACAATATTACATATTGAGGGAACATGGATGTGGGTGATAAAATACACCCCAGTAAATACTTACGAATAAACAATCTCGGATAAAAATGAGATTGTGATATTTCCCTTACCTTAGGTCCGATTTGCTTTGTTCGTGTCCGAAGCTCCTGTATAATGGTTTAAATAATGTTATTGACTTATTCCAGAATCATACATATTGATATGAGATCATATATGGTCATATTATTAGCTTCTTGTTAGTAATATTTCATTGTTACTTGTTACTCGGGTCTTTATAACTTTTTGTTCTTATGCGTGTTTTGTCGAATAAATTCTTATTCTTATCTTTAGGTTATAGATAATTAATTTCCAGAATGGTATTAGTGTAGTATATACCATATTCATTCATTCAATTCATTTATACAATCATTATGAAATGAAGATCATGTAGAACGAGTCGCATCACATCGTGGAGACGGTATTCCGTACGTACGCACGAGTGATGATATCGTTCCTATGATCATGGAATTGTATTGGAGTATATATATATATTATTTCAGTATCAATATTACTTAATAATAATCATATATAGTTACTCATTACACCATTATACCCATCCTTGTAAGGTGATGGTGGAAAATAGATTACACCACGGCGTGGAGACGGTATTCCGTACGTACGCACGCGCGGTGATTTCATTTTTCCGTAGGATGGATAGAAGGTGAATTAGGGTTGTTTCATATTTATAATAACATATCAGTATGTAAGTAATACTGATGTTATTACTTTATCATGAAACAACTGAAGAAGAAGAAGTTGAAGAAGAAAGAAATTGAAAAGATCGGTAATGGATATTACCTCTTCTTTGGAACGCCTTTTTGAATCCTCCACTTAAGGAACTAAGATTGGTCTTTGGAGAAGACCAGGACCTCTAGGATTATTCTAGGGAAGTGGAGAAGGGAAAATGGCAGGGGTTGGCCGAGCTTGAGTGCTCAAATTGGTGTGAGGAGGAGGGGGAGGAGGTGCCCTTTTATAAGGGAGGAGAGGGGCACCTTAGGAATATCTCAAAATATTATTTTATATTAAAGTCAAAATCGGTTTATAATGGTTCCAAAGGGTCTTATTTCGAAGATAAAGTGGGGAAGGGTCGAAATCCTATCAACCAATAGGATTTAGACAAGTTTAGGGTATTATTTTAACCTTATCAATTAGATTTAACTCTAAGTTAATTAATTTAACTTTTACTGTGTCTTTTTGTTTTCTTTCACTATATGGTTAATAAACTTTCTATAACATGCCAAACGAACCCAAAATTGTTTATTATTAATATATATATCCTTATCTATGTCATTTGGCCGAACCTTAGATTTTTAGGAATAAAATAACAATTAATAATATAATATTTTATTTAAAAACTATTTTGTGTCAATTTTGACACTATTTGATATATGATTTTTGTGAAAGTCATAACAGAATTATATGTTCGAACCAAGTTGATTAAATCAACACTAATATATCATAGTAACCTAGAAAATTAGTGGAATTCATAAAAAGTCTCAAATTACATTTATTTTGGTATTTATATTATCAATTTTTTCAATATTTCGTTAATAAGATAATTACTGCATCATCTTTGTGTCATAAATAAATTAAATTATTTGATGTCTAAAAATTACAAATAAAATACCATCATGTAGGAAATCTTTTTAGATTTCTAATGAATATTTACAATCGAATTTATCTTATGTATAACCCTATATTAAAAATGATTTACTTGTTAAACTTTGATTTTAACTATTTTAACCCTTCTTTAAATAAATTAATAATAAATGTCCTAATCTAATCCAGGTGGGCCTAAATGGTCATATTTTATTCCTAAGTTTGTTTTTGGTCGAATTACACTTGTCCAATAGTATTAGGACATGTGTTAGGGTAATATTGATATCATATTTACCCTTAGTTACCCTATTTACTATTAACCGCGGTAAAAAATAGTAAAAAGTTACTATTCACCAAAAAATTATTTTCATCTCATTGAACCACATTTTAGTCCTTGATATTAACCGTGTCTCTCGGATTTTTGAAATTCCATTCACAGAAGCGGTAAAATTAAGTTTTATGCAAAATTCAGTTTTTAACCTACCACTTAGTGGTTTCACTATTCATCAAAAATTGAAAGTTTTCAGAAAAATACCAAAATTTCACCCTAGGCTAATTTCGATATTCTGAGTCCAAAAATGAAGTCCATTTTGAAAAATAAAATTTATAAAATTTCAAAAAGTGGTTATTACTATTCATAACGGCTAGTTTTAATAGCATATTGTTGTTTAGTGAAACTCGGTATTGCGTACGACGCAAGCTATCGAGGAAGGTCGCGATTGCGTGTAAAGCAAGTCAAGCAAGTGTTCCGTAGAAAAAGATTCCTTTGATAATTTATATAACATAAAAGTCTCGGGTGTTACATTCTACCCCCCTTAAAAAGAATTTCGCCCTCGAAATTCGTCACTTTGTAACAAATAGATGAGGATACTTCTCCCTCATCATATCCTCAAGCTCCCATGTAGCTTCTTCAAGTTGGTGGTTCCTCCATAAAACTTTCACCAAGCGAGTGGTCTTGTTTCGTAGGACTTTTTCGCTACGATCCAGAATCTCTATCGGCTGTTCTTCATAAGAAAGATCTTGCTCCAGCGGTACAACTTCTGAGCTGAGTACATGTGAAGGATCTGGTATGTACTTTCTCAGGAGAGATACGTGGAACACATCGTGAACTTGAGAGAGATTCGGTGGAAGCGCCAATCGGTAAGCTACCTTCCCAACACGATCCAGTATTTCAAAAGGACCGATATATCTAGGGCTCAACTTCCCCTTCTTTCCAAATCTCATAACCCTCTTCCAGGGAGATATTCGTAAGAACACTTTATCGCCCACTTCAAACTCTAGGTCTTTTCTTCGGTTGTCGGCATAACTTTTCTGTCGACTTTGAGCTGCTCTTATGTGTTGTTGAATAGATCTAACCTTTTCTGCCATTTCATCAACGAGATCAGGTCCTAATAGCTTTCTTTCCCCAACTTCATCCCAGCAAGTTGGAGTCCTGCATTTCTTTCCATAGAGAGCTTCATAAGGAGCCATCTGAATACTGGAGTGAAAGCTATTATTATAAGAAAATTCCACCAAAGGTAGGTGTTGATCCCAACCTCCTTTGAAATCTATAGAGCAAGCTCTCAACATATCTTCTAGGGTTTGAATTGTTCTCTCAGACTGACCGTCTGTCTGGGGATGATAAGCAGTGCTGAAACTCAACTCTGTATCCAGAGTATGCTGAAGACTTCGCCAGAACTTCGAGGTAAATCTCGGATCTCGATCAGATATAATAGAAAGTGGTACTCCATGCAATCTTACCACTTCCTTTACATATATCCTGGCAAGCTGATCTAGAGGGAAATCCTCTCTAATAGCAATGAAGTGTGCAGACTTTGTAAGACGATCAACTATGACCCAGATAGCATTATTGCCTTTGGATGTTTTAGGAAGTCCTGTGACAAAGTCCATAGTGATGTTTTCCCATTTCCATTCGGGTATGGGTAATGGTTGTAACATCCCCTTAGACTTCTGTCTCTCAGCTTTAACTTGTTGACAAACCAAGCATCGAGAGACATATTCAGCAACATCTCTTTTCATGCCATCCCACCAGAAGTACTCTTTCAGGTCCCTATACATCTTCGTGCTTCCAGGATGAATAGAAAATGATGAACTATGAGCCTCATCCAGCAGCTCATTCTTTAATTCGGGGATGGGAGGAACGCAAACACGATTCCTGAACTTTATTATCCCATCACAATCAAGGTTGAATTCAGGAACATTTCTCACCTTCTTTTGTAACTCGACATCTTCTTTCTGTGCCTCTTTAATCTTCACATGTATAGATGGTTGAACATTCATTTGAGAAAGATAAGATTTTTCCCCTTCCATTATAATTCCAAGATCCATCCTTTGTAAATCCATAAATATTGGATCTTTTGTGATCCTCATCATGGATAAACTAGCATGGTCTTGTCGACTTAATGCATCTGCCACCTTGTTTGCTTTCCCAGGGTGGTAATGGATTGAGCAGTCATAATCCTTAATTAGCTCCAACCATCTTCTTTGGCGCATATTCAACTCCTTTTGTGTGAAAATATACTTTAAACTTTTATGATCAGTATAAATATCACATCTTTCACCATAAAGGTAATGCCTCCAAATCTTTAATGCAAAGATTACCGCAGCCAACTCCAAATCATGTGTTGGGTAATTTTGCTCATGGATTTTCAACTGTCGTGAGGCATAAGCTATCACCATATCATTTTGCATAAGAACACACCCCAATCCCTTCTTGGATGCATCACTGTAGATCACAAACCTTTCTCCACTACAAGGCAGTGTGAGCACAGGTGCACTGGATAACCTTCTTTTCAACTCCTTGAAATTCTCTTCACATTCCTCTGTCCAAAAAAACTTAACTCCTTTCCGAGTCAACTTGGTGAGTGGATTAGATAATCGTGAAAAATCTTTTACAAAACGTCGATAATATCCAGCCAAACCAAGAAAACTTCGGATCTCAGTTACTGTTGTTGGTCTTGACCATCTTTCGATAACCTCTGTTTTTGCTGGATCCACAGATATCCCCTCTTTTGAGATTATATGACCCAAAAATGCAACTTTTTGAAGCCAAAATTCACACTTGGTAAATTTGGCATAAAGCTTCTCCTTTCTCAGGGTCTTCAATATAATTCTCAAGTGATCTTCATGTTCTTCCTTGCTCTTTGAATAGACAAGAATATCGTCTATAAAGACTACCACAAATTGATCAAGATAGTCTCTAAAGACTCTATTCATTAGATCCATGAAGATAGCAGGGGCATTAGTAAGACCAAATGGCATCACTATAAATTCATAGTGTCCATACCTTGTACGGAAAGCCGTCTTTGGTATATCCTCCCTTTTGACCCTTAATTGATGATACCCTGAACGAAGATCAATCTTGGAAAAGTATTGAGCTCCACGTAGTTGGTCAAATAAGTCATCAATGCGTGGGAGAGGATATTTGTTCTTGATAGTGATCTTGTTAAGTTCTCGATAATCAATGCAGAGTCTCATTGATCCATCTTTCTTCTTAACAAATAGAACAGGTGCTCCCCAAGGTGACGCACTAGGGCGTATGAATCCCTTATCAAGATTCTCTTGGAGTTGCTTCTTCAATTCCTGCAACTCAATTGGGGCCATTCTATAAGGTGTCTTTGAAATAGGCAAAGCACCCGGTACGAGTTCTATTGAAAACTCAACTTCACGATTTGGTGGAAGACCCGACAATTCCTCCGGAAAGACATCATCAAACTCCCGTACAATGGGCATATTCTTAATCGTGAGTTTCTCACCAACCATTTGAGATAAATAACCTTCATTTAGTGGAATCAATACCCATAAGATGGAAGAAATTTCCACTGGAAGGTTATGTTCATCCTTGCATTGATAGACGATCGTAGGTTGATCTGGAATATGAAATGTGACTTTCCTTCTTTGGCAATTGATATGAGCTCCATGTAGAGAAAGCCAATCCATGCCAAGAATCACATCAAATTCCACTAAAGGAAGGATCACAAGATTTGCAGGAAGCACTTTCCCACAAACTTCGATCGGAGAAGAATTATAAACTTCTGATGCGATTGATGTGCCATTAGGTGTTGTCACAGCTAACTCAACATCTAATTGTTGAGGTAATACGGTGATACCCTTAGAAAATTTTTCAGAAATAAAAGAGTGGGTGGATCCAGAATCAAATAAAACATTTGCTACTTTAGAGTGGATGGTAAGTGTACCTTTCACCACATCGTTATCGTACTCCACATCGCTGATAGAAATTGCATGTGACTTTCCTTTGTCTTTAGCCTTAAGAGTTTGTTGACGTCGACCATCATCATCAACCCTTGGATTTGGGCATTGATTGGCATAATGCCCCATCTCCTTGCACTTGAAACATTGAAGTGTAGCAGGTTCATTCTGTGTATCCCTTCCTTTGTTTGCATCATTAGACATCTTCTTCCCATTATCACGGCATTCAAATGTCCGATGGCCTTCCTTTCCACATTTAAAACATTTACTTGTCCCTTTAAGACAACTCCCTCCATGTTTCTTTCCAAACTTTGAGCATAAGGGAAAGTTCATCTTCTTTTCCGTGTGCTCTTTAGATTTTTCTTTGAATTCCATCTTCCTCTTCTTATCAAACCCATGTGACTGATGGGTTACTCCAATCTCCATATCGAATTTGAGAGCACATCGAACGATTTCCTCGTAGCTATTGAAGTCCCTTATGGCTAACGCCCTTCGAAGACTTGGTTTTAAGCCACTAAAGAATCGATCGATCTTACTCTCAGGTTGGATAATAATACCAGAAGCGTACCTTGCAAGTCTTGTAAAATTTGCTTCATAGGTACTAACAGATTCATCATCCCTTTGCTTCAGTTCAAGGAACTCTTTCTCCATCTTTGTTCGAAGAATACGAGGGAAGTACTTATTGAAAAATAAGTTCTTGAACTCGTCCCATTCCATAGACTCAATTTCATCCCTTTGCCTTGTATTCTTAATAAGATTCCACCATTGATCAGCATCTCCTTCCAAACGATACACTGCTAGGATGACTTTATCATGTTCAGAACATTGAAGAACTGAAAATATCTTTTCAGTAGTACTAATCCATTGTTCAGCAACTAATGGATCAGTAGACCCACTGAAAGAAGGTGGACGCTGCCTCATGAAGGATTCAACAGAATGTTGCTCCTTCCTTTGCTCGTTTGGAAGTCCTGCATGATTCATAGCTTGAGAAAGTTGTGTGAGCATGGCTACAAGATTTTGCATTCCAGCTCCCATATCGTTTGGTTGCTCAGGGGGACAATCATTGCATTGCCCATCGCATTCCGCATTAACACGGTTCCTTCGGGTTCCAGCCATTGACTAAAACCAAGAAGAATAGTGTGAGCAACACTAATTATAATAGGAAACCACATAATTCAAGAATAAAATTTTCATGCTTAAGGTCTTATCCTAGGTTATTCAAGGCCATTTCTAAAACACTAAGATTGTGTTCTATGCTTAGACTTATCCTTAGGGTTCTTACTAAGGCTTTCACATCCTAGTTTCCAAAGGTTGACTATACCTTTCCTCTGATACCAACTATAACGACCCACACTTTACATACATTGTTAATACTTCAAAATT
The DNA here is from genome assembly GCA_963277665.1 of Viscum album. Taxonomy (NCBI): domain Eukaryota; kingdom Viridiplantae; phylum Streptophyta; class Magnoliopsida; order Santalales; family Viscaceae; genus Viscum; species Viscum album. Next base: position 378,044,664 of record OY728119.1, read on the forward strand.
GAATCACTCTTATTACAACATATGACAAAACCACAAAGGACCGTATAGGTATAGTGTCTTTAGAAACTGGGGAAACATAAAAAACTGGTTCATAAATCTTCTACAGTGTCTCCCATTTATTTCATCATATCTAGGGTCCCTTTTAGCATATTCTACTTAATATCCATCTTCCTGACCTGGGGAAAGGAAAACATAAAAGGGTGAGCTCAAATGCTCAGCAAGGGCAAATAAAGGAAATAAAAATCATATCATATCTTTATGAAAATCAAAACCTGCAAAAGAGATCATAATATCTTAACATGGAATAAATCATAGAAGTGAAAATGAGATCCCCATAACATAAAACTTGAAACTTTGTGGCATGCACACATAATCATGGAAAATCATTTCTTGTTAGTCATGACTCATTTCCAAGACTATCTTAGTGGACAAAGTCCCTTTCTGAACCGAGTTCACTCCTCGTTTCAGTCCTGTATCACTGAACCGAAATAACCTTCCGTTCCAGCCATGTCTATCTCATGAGATATAAAATCATTACCCAATGCATTGGAGGGAGATATAGGTCCCACCCATCTTATAATGAATCCTTTCTTATGTGTGCCACATAATCATAAAACATACATCATCGCATAACACATATAACAAAAATGGGATTCTTGAAACATCATGACATCATAAATCAATTCATATATGATAAAGGAATTCATAAACATAATTCCATCACAACATAGTCAAACCAATGTAAAAATATGGATAGAAACAGAAACCTTTATTATCTTAGATGGAAAATAATTTTGATAAAACACTTGAATTGAATTCTTGAGGAAAATATCCTTTCTTCTTCAAAAACATTTTTCCTTTCATAACATGTCATACAACTTTAAAATAAAAGAAGTTGATTAAAAATAAACTTGAAAACTTGTAAAGGAAGATTCTTTGAAGTAATGTTTTAAAAATCCATTCATGCCGTATAAGTTAAAAAAAACATTCTTCATACTTTTGTCGGAAAAGTCAAAAAGTACCTCGTACGGAAAAACGACAAAAGATTCCTTTCATATTCTTTACTAAAAACTCACCTAAGGGTAAAATTGGATTTAAACTATTTCAAGTGGATGGAAACAATATTACATATTGAGGGAACATGGATGTGGATGATAAAATACACCCCAGTAAATACTTACGAATAAACAATCTCGGATAAAAATGAGATTGTGATATTTCCCTTACCTTAGGTCCGATTTGCTTTGTTCATGTCCGAAGCTCCTGTATAATGGTTTAAATAATGTTATTGACTTATTCCAGAATCATACATATTGATATGAGATCATATATGGTCATATTAATAGCTTCTTGTTAGTAATATTTCATTGTTACTTGTTACTCGGGTCTTTATAACTTTTTGTTCTTATGCGTGTTTTGTCGAATAAATTCTTATTCTTATCTTTAGGTTATAGATAATTAATTTCCAGAATGGTATTAGTGTAGTATATACCATATTCATTCATTCAATTCATTTATACAATCATTATGAAATGAAGATCATGTAGAACGAGTCGCATCACATCGTGGAGACGGTATTCCGTACGTACGCACGAGTGATGATATCGTTCCTATGATCGTGGAATTGTATTGGAGTATATATATATATTATTTCAGTATCAATATTACTTAATAATAATCATATATAGTTACTCATTACACCATTATACCCATCCTTGTAAGGTGATGGTGGAAAATAGATTACACCACGGCGTGGAGACGGTATTCCGTACGTACGCACGCGCGGTGATTTCATTTTTCCGTAGGATGGATAGAAGGTGAATTAGGTTTGTTTCATATTTATAATAACATATCAGTATGTAAGTAATACTTATGTTATTACTTTATCATGAAACAACTGAAGAAGAAGAAGTTGAAGAAGAAAGAAATTGAAAAGATCGGTAATGGATATTACCTCTTCTTTGGAACGCCTTTTTGAATCCTCCACTTAAGGAACTAAGATTGGTCTTTGGAGAAGACCAGGACCTCTAGGATTATTCTAGGGAAGTGGAGAAGGGAAAATGGCAGGGGTTGGCCGAGCTTGAGTGCTCAAATTGGTGTGAGGAGGAGGGGGAGGAGGTGCCCTTTTATAAGGGAGGAGAGGGGCACCTTAGGAATATCTCAAAATATTATTTTATATTAAAGTCAAAATCGGTTTATAATGGTTCCAAAGGGTCTTATTTCGAAGATAAAGTGGGGAAGGGTCGAAATCCTATCAACCAATAGGATTTAGACAAGTTTAGGGTATTATTTTAACCTTATCAATTAGATTTAACTCTAAGTTAATTAATTTAACTTTTACCGTGTCTTTTTGTTTTCTTTCACTATATGGTTAATAAACTTTCTATAACATGCCAAACGAACCCCAAATTGTTTATTATTAATATATATATCCTTATCTAAGTCATTTGGCCGAACCTTAGATTTTTAGGAATAAAATAACAATTAATAATATAATATTTGATTTAAAAACTATTTTGTGTCAATTTTGACACTATTTGATATATGATTTTTGTGAAAGTCATAACAGAATTATATGTTCGAACCAAGTTGATTAAATCAACACTAATATATCATAGTAGCCTAGAAAATTAGTGGAATTCATAAAAAGTCTCAAATTACATTTATTTTGGTATTTATATTATCAATTTTTTCAATATTTCATTAATAAGATAATTACTGCATCATCTTTGTGTCATAAATAAATTAAATTATTTGATGTCTAAAAATTAAAAATAAAATACCATCATGTAGGAAATCTTTTTAGCTTTCTAATTAATATTTACAATCGAATTTATCTTATGTATAACCCTATATTAAAAATGATTTACTTGATAAACTTTGATTTTAACTATTTTAACCCTTCTTTAAATAAATTAATAATAAATGTCCTAATCTAATCCAAGTGGGCCTAAATGGTCATATTTTATTCCTAAGTTTGTTTTTGGTCGAATTACACTTGTCCAATAGTATTAGGACATGTGTTAGGGTAATATTGATATCATATTTACCCTTAGTTACCCTATTTACTATTAACCGCGGTAAAAAATAGTAAAAAGTTACTATTCACCAAAGAATTATTTTCATCTCATTGAACCACATTTTAGTCCTTGATATTAACCGTGTCTCTCGGATTTTTGAAATTCCATTCACAGAAGCGGTAAAATTAAGTTTTATGCAAAATTCAGTTTTTAACCTACCACTTAGTGGTTTCACTATTCATCAAAAATTGAAAGTTTTCAGAAAAATACCAAAATTTCACCCTAGGCTAATTTCGATATTCTGAGTCCAAAAATGAAGTCCATTTTGAAAAATAAAATTTATAAAATTTCAAAAAGTGGTTATTACTATTCATAACGGCTAGTTTTAATAGCATATTGTTGTTTAGTGAAACTCGGTATTGCGTACGACGCAAGCTATCGAGGAAGGTCGCGATTGCGTGTAAAGCAAGTCAAGCAAGTGTTGCGTAGAAAAAGATTCCTTTGATAATTTATATAACATAAAAGTCTCGGGTGTTACAGAAATAATATACAAAATTATTTTGGGTATCTTCCAAAACACTTTTGAAAAGTTATCATTAACATCATCATGTATCACATCACATGGAATCCCGAAAACTCTTTTGTATTAATTCTAAAACACTTTTAGAGCAGTTCTCTAAGTCAAACTCAATATCCATTCAATCAAACACAAAGTGTGACTCCAATATTCTTTTTAGTATTTATAACAAATGTGAATCATGTGATACAAAAATTTAAGAAAATAATTACCTCTAAAAAAGAATCAATGTTGCCAAAACTTCAAATGGATCTAGTGTGATCTCTATTAAACACATGTATCGTTATACATGTTCCCACTAGTTGCATCACATTCTAGACTGAATTCCAATACATTACCTCCATCCAATACATCATGTGATTATGGGAAATTTTGTTTTTTGATCGGATATAAACAACTCATACATTCTCTATTCTCCGATTAAATACTGATAAATTCAATGAATACATCACATGAAATTCATATTCGTGGATGAAAACATTGTATGTCCCGCACCTCAATAGATAATAATATCATATGTACTATATAGGTGCGGTAGAACAATCCCCAATCTATCTTAATCTAGGGCGTAGATGTTATAATCATCATATGAGAGAAACAAGTCCATATTGGCTGAGGTATAATGGATGACATGGTCAACAAAAAACCTTACCACGCCCTAATTAGCTATCCCTGAAGGATTTCATAAAAATCTATCAAAGTATGAAAGTTCTCATGATAGGTATCTCACAAACCTCCGGTAATGAGGATGAATATGATCCATTCATCCCTAGTATACCAAATACACCATGTGTGTCACTCCATGTGGTATACATAGTCGGTCATCCAGAAAAGGAAAAAACTTTTTATACCTAATGATCAAATTTTATATCTCATAAAATAATATTACTTAGGTAAACCTTTATATTTTATTATAATCTATAATTATTCCCAACGAATATTAGTTATGGACAAATAAAATATTATTTTGAGAGGCTAATTATCATTACATGCGATGAAAAGTATATTATTATATACATATATAAATCCAATGTTAATGTATGAAAAAATATACTTTTCATTTAATATGATACATTTTATATTATAAAAAATATTTTAAGAATATTCAAAAAAATTAACATTACAAATTTTCTATAATATCATATATGTTGGATTTCTAAATCACACTTATGTTTTCTATATATTCTGGATTTTTTTAACTATTTACATCTATATGTAATTCCTTCCACGTATCTATATAAAGATCAAATAAAATTATCCCACTGAAATCTATATTTAGTAAGATCTATGGGGAAAGAATGTTTGAATAGTTGTGATATTTATGAATTATATTCTTAATGTTCATCCCCTTGAAAATATTTGAACTCCTTAACTCTAAACATTAAATATTATGATGTCAACATCTAGTGTCTACTCAAACAAATTCTATGTTTAAAATCATTATCCTTTGATCCCTTCCCGTCCAACTTTTCCATTTATATATTTTGGTAATTAATGTAACTATTTACATTATTACTTACCAACATATCCTAAACAACCTTAGGATAAAGTGAAATTACTTTGTTATGGTAACTAAATTTAACTCTCTGTATTTATATTTATCGACATACCCCAAAAATCTTTTTGGATATTAATTGAAATTTACTTTATATTTTTATAGGAATAATCCTTTAGGAAATATTGACATTCACTTTATCAGGGTAAGTAAATTTAACTTTTACATTTTTCTTTATTATTATATATCTTAACCTCTTTAGGATATTTATATATAAGTCACTATAATTTTAGATGGGTATAATCTTTTATTTTTTATCATTGAACTTATATAATTTCAAACATAGTCCTAATAACCACTTAGACACTATATTCTCTTAATAATATCAATATAAGATAAAGAAATTTATTATGTTTAAGAAATAACTCTTATTTCCTTTTACTAGTAATATTTAAAAAATAAATCATTGTTTCAATATATTATGTATAATTATATGTGACTATATTGTTTTACTCTGAAAAGAAGAATTTATTAAAATATACCATTGACTGATGGTGGGAACATATTCTCCTATATTTTAATAAGCATATGTAGAATCACTTTATCCAGGATAAAATATTTTTATCCCCGTACCTTTTCTATAACATCACATTACCTCTTTTCATTTATATTCCTTCTATATTCTTGGTTTCCTCTCGAATTCAGTGCACATTGGGACTCCCTAGGATGGAGAACATTTGATTAGAAAAATGAAAAATATTTCTGCGAAAAATGTTTTCTTGAATTAATGGATTCTAGGTATAAATTTGTTAATGTCTTTTTGTGGTTATCCATGATTTTAGAGATCACTTGAGTTGTTTTGGGGTTTTTATGTGAGAATATGGAGTTTTTAATTATGTGCTAGGATATTTTATGGCGTGTTAAGGGGTTACACAATGTGTAATTGGTATCTAGACACAATTTTTTGAAACAGGTGCATACCTTGAATGTAGTACATGAAATGGAATGTTTAAATGAAATCAATGTCTAAAATTATCATTTTAATAAAAAGCTGATGGTTTTTTAGTGTATGTAATCCCCATAGATTACATGATGTGTAAATGGGTTACACGTCATGTAACTATCAGAAGACCATATTTTAGGATGCTTTATCAATTGATTCTTCATTCATTTTTTTCACATCCATACTTTCTCTCTACCTAAAACCATTATATGGTGATTTTAAAGTATTCATTTGATTCAGATTGATTAATTTGGTGATTGATTACCATTGTGATTGGATTTCATCTCTCTGGTGAGTAATCCTTTCTATTTCTTTTTTATCCTTTGATCGTGGTAGCACTGTTACATTATTATTTTGGTTTTTTACCTTTGTTGATGTTTTCTCTATTATCCTTATAGATCAATTGTGAGATCTTGTTCTATGGGAAAATTCTTGTTGGTTGTGGAGCATCACGTTTTTTTTATGTTTTTATTGATTCCATTTCTCTAATGATTTTTTTGTTTAATTGGGTCAATTAAAAGAACATCAAATTGATTCTATGGCCTCCATTATCTTTTTTGTTCTCTTTTTTTTAGTGGATCTTATTGTGGGTGTGTGTGACCTGAGTTTTGAGGTAGGTGGTTCTATCTCTATCTAGTGTTGGTGAATTGTATTGCTCTTATTTTTTCTAAATTTATTTATTAAATATAATGGCATGATATGACAAATTTTTTTGTGTGTCTTTGGAACTATGTTTTTTCAAAATATATTTTCCCCTAGTTTTGGTAAATTGAAAATGGTTTTAAAATCAATGTGAAATGGTTGTTTTTAAAATTAGGGTTTAATGAAAATGGTTTTGATTAACTGATTAGGAAAATAGAGAACATGGAAAGCCTTGGGTACTTAGGTAGAAGGTATAGTAATAGTTATCATCCACTGTCAGGGTGTTTTCTCTTGGGGCTTTTGTCTTCTCCCTAGGCCGATTTTCTAGGGATGTTCTAGACCTATTGTTGGGTTCACTTGGTGGGGTGTTCAAATGATCTCTAGACTTAATTCATATGTCTAGTGGCTTGATGCATATGAGATTTTATATATTATGTATGATTTTCCTAGATATCCTGACATAGTTTGATCTTTGGTGTGATGTTACCTATGGTTCTTATTTTTTCTTGTACAATTTTTTTATATTGCAAGGGATTTGTTATGATATGTGGGGCCTTATTTGTTTTTACATGATATTTCTATTGTGATATAAAGTTATGAATGTATTTAAAACTGATTTACCTATTTTATTTAAAAATTTTGAAAAAGGGGAAATTAATCTCTTCAATGTTTTTGACCTAAAAACTGTTAAACTATTATCATGACTTGTTTTTTTAAAATTGGGAATTCTTGGATTATTATTCAGAGAATTGATATAGAACAGCAAGATGAGACCCTACTAAGCCTGTTATCTCAATCCTTATGTACCTGTTTGGTGGTTTATAGACCTAGTTATGTATTTTGATGTAGGTAAAGGCAATGCACCACATTGAAGGGTGAGGTATCCTATCATTTCCATTTTGTTTCATTGGTAGTGAGATTATGCAAGATTTCTCACATTTTCACAAGGATCTGTTAGAGTAGTGGTTTGGTTTTAGTAGTCCTTTTTTGTTGTACATTTCACATAGAAATATTTTACTACCTTATTAATTTTTATCACTTCTGTTTTTCTTTATCTATTATGGAATATATCATTATCGATTTTGGTTTCTTTCTGTTGTGTATATATATTCCATGTTGTTACTTCAGACTGGGTGAAATAATTCACAATATTTGTTTTTTGATACTCAGATGATAGTCGTGAGCCCACAAGGATTAGTAACTCCATTTGGGAATGTGGCAGATTGATTTGGGTACTAGTTTCATAAGGTATTCAGGTTAGTTCATTAACTTTTAAATATATCAAATAAAATCCAATGAATCATAAACTATTCATATACAATAAATCGTCTCATTTTTTTCACAAAAACTTTTTTCTAATGAATGAATTTTCCTATTATTTAAATGAAATGAAGACAAACATTAAATGATTATATCCACTTGAGATTTTCTCTATATTTAACCCTTTTACATATCAACTATTTACTTCATAACTTATATGAAAATTACAATCTCTGTCAACTTTATCCCTTGATTTTAAACTATTATATTCTTCCAACACTATTAAAGTATAAAATTAGTATCATATACCCTTCAAAACCAAAGAATAAATATCTATAACGCCATCACAATTCATGGATGTTTTGGAGTTTCAAAACCTATTCAACATGAGGGTCATTTTGGAAACATACTAGATACACCTGATACAATGTACGTTATGTGGTTTTTGGATCACTATATTCCATTTTTTTGTTGTATTGGTCAAAATGAAAATGAAGAAGACACGAGAGGCGGTGAATTATGATCCTTTGAAACCATTGAAAGACTCAAATCAATTCTCTTGTAATATTTGATTCCTTCATTCATTCATAAATATAAGAAAGTGGTGTAAATAAATAAGGAAAATAACACAATAATGTATAGTGATTTAGGAAACAAAGATCCCCTAGTCCATTCAACCAGTGATCTCTACAAGTTTGGTGATTTTTACTAGACATGTCCTCTTATAAAAATTCCACTACAGATGATTAGACACAATAAACCCCTTAATAATTTGTTTTTTACATGGACTTATGGTTTTTTATTGCAAACCATAATTCCACGGATTAGTCTGATAAGCTGAAACTTCTTCACCACCATGATTGAGTCCAAGAAATCTAAAATCAAATAAATGAACAAAGATTTATTTGTATGATAACATAGATTTTACCATTGTTATAGTAGAAACTGATAGATATGTTTTATCTTCAATAACATATAGTAGTAGAAAATATATCATCAATGCTTTACAGGATTTCCTTAAATAGTAGAAGAGAAAACACTATACAGATGAATAAACATGTATGTCTCCAAAGTGTAACTCTAAAAAAAATTCAAAACTGAAGAAGAAGTCATAACAACTAGGTATAGCAGTAGCGACAACAACAGTAGAAACTAGATCAAATCATGTATTTCTCAAAATTTTAGCTCTAAAGGTGAGGACACACTGTTATTTAAAAGTACATAGATTTTATTTTCAATTTTTATATATAAATTTTGCGTTCTAATTGTTTTTCTATCAAAATATGACCATCTGTATATTTATATTATAGGTCAAATATCATTATGTTAAAATGCTTCCACAAATACTAGATAATAAATCATTAATATTTTAATTCAAAATTATTCAAGATAGTCATAACATCCCATAGATAAAGGAACGATTTAATATTTTGAATATGATCCTTTTAATTGGTGGTAAAATAGATTTATATATATACATAGATTTAGAAATACCAGTGTATAAAACACATATATTATACTTAGTTTAAAACTATGTCATTGACTAGTCAAATGTTGGGTTCCTTCGTGTAGTGACAAATAAATAAAAGTATGGTTAAAATTGTACAGTTGTTTACAAAGGTAGGTTTGATGAACCATATGTTTATTCCTTTAAACATAGGGTTTCGTCCAAATGTAGGGATATTGATCAATACATTTTCGAGAGTGTTGGGTATAAGATCTATATGTGTTATTCCAAACATAAGGTTCTCAAACCATACATTACTCTTTTAAATGTAGGTTATGAACAATATTTCCAGAATACTTTCAAAAACATATATAAAAATCTAAATAAATATTTTACCACAGATCAATGACCTTTATATGCTTCTAGAATAAATAATCTAATGAATATTATTTTCTAGAAATTCACTTAAAAGAAAAATTATTAATAACATAGATGTGGGATTTTGTAAGCATCAAAATCAAAAAGAAATTAACCAAATTTTTTAATCAACACATGCTCAACAATCTATCGATTTTATGATCACAAAATACATAAAATAAATATCAAAATTAAAACAAATAATCACATTTATATATACACAATTCATTGTTTGTCAATATATTTTTTATAATTTACTCAATAATCTCCCCCTTTATTAACAATCTTCACCTAAATTTATACTAAATATAATATAATTTCTCCCCAAACTCTCCCCATTTTTATGAAATCAAAAAGATAAGAATAAAATATAGTAATATAAACTACCCCTAAATTTATGCAATAATGATATAAATAAGAATCCATGATAATTTCTAAAACATTTTTCAATGAATAATAAAAATTTATAATTAATGTATTAAAACATTTAATTCATTCCATAATAGTAAAATATTTAACATAAATACCCCTATGTTGTAGAATAATTATAAAATATATTCAAGGAATTAAAGAAAATATTTCCTGGAATTTTAATATATTTTTTCACAGGGCACAATGCTGAAAAATATTTTTTATATTAATATAATTTTATTATTCATAGTAATAAATTATTTTACTATGTATAATTAAATTAAACATTTAAGAACATGTTAATTCCTAAGATACCTATTTAAGAGTATAAAATTTCTAACAAAACATCAATTAAAAATTATGAAACAATTTATAGAACATATATAATGACAAAAAATTTAAATAAAAAAATATATATATATTAAAATTATATAAAGTATGTGTTAAAAGAAAATCCACGGTGTTCGGAAGAATTAGATGGATCATTAAAACATTCCAAACTTCAAAATTTTACACTTAAATTTTATAAAACACATTATAGTTGTTATATTCTACTTTAAAAATCTACAGATCTTTGATACAACAAAGAAGACAAAACTTGTTCAATTAAAAACTCTTCCATTTTATCATGGTCTAACATAATAACAATTTACCTTCTAAATAACTCCATCTGACATAACATTTATAATTTATATTATTTAAATAATTTTTTTTTGTGATAAAACATTATTTCACATTATGATACTCCATTTAAAGTGTACCAAAAAATATTTTTGAAACTGACACTTTATGTAGATCTTAAAATGATTTTATAGACACATTTAGATAAGTGCATATATTTACAATTCATTTATTTAAGGTATTTACATTAAACTAACGTTCTTCAAAAAAACATTTTACGTTTAATCTTTTGAGATTATGAAACTTATAGTTCATTACAACCATTAACATCTTTATCTCTTCCAAAATATTCTTCAAAAAAATCCTTATCATGTGAAACTGTTTGTTCATTTAATTGATCAGAATAAGGATCGCCTATAATTTTGTTTTGAGAAACACTTTTCATTGAACTTGATATTCTCTATCACTTTATGTTCACTCAGACTAGTTTTAGAAGTCTCTGAAAGTGATATTTTTAAGAGGAATAATAAAATAACATAAGAAGTTTTCAAGAAGAATATTCTACGGTTTTAAAGAAGATGATATGTTTTATTCAAACAAGTTTCATACGATGCTTCACATTCTTGAGTAGATAAATATAGAATAGTCATTTTTTATTTTAATTTTTGAAAATTAATTTTATATAAGAAAATTATTCTTGGAGAAAACATTACGTAAACAATTTTAAGAACATAAAATTTGAGAATAATAATAAGATTAACATATTTAAACAAGGAATATAGTTCTTTATAACCCTATTTTGAATATTTTATTAATTTAGTTATACAATTATATAGATTTGTGTAATTAAAATAGGAAGGATGGATTCAAATGTTTTAGTTTAATAGATATCTCTTCATATATAAAATAATTAATTCAAAAATGAATACGAGAATGAAATACTTCTTGGATTATTAGTTCTAGTTCTAAGGATTTTTTTATAATGAATGACATAATAGTTGATAACTCATTTTTTATGATAGATATTTCCATATAATTCTCAGTAAGCCACTTAATTATTTAATGATATATTTTAGTGGTTTATTCCTTCAAAACATCAAATACATGTTCTTTTGGGTACCCATATTCTTTTGGGACCGAAAGTATTATAATGTAAGGTTTTAGGTAACCAAATCAATTTATTTTTTATATATATTATACTATTTCTAATAAGTAATTATTTTTTTAAAAATAATCATTCTTAATACCAAGAAATTTATATTTTCTAAAGAAATACTCACTAGTATAATTTATATTTATACAACATTAATAAAAATTAATAGTTGGCATGATTTTAGAACTTTTCCCGAAATAAAATAATTCATATATAACTTTGGTATTTCACCATTACTACTTATTCAATGTTTTTCTTCATGAATTTTTTTCATGACCCATCCCTTGAGGCCCAGGTCGTGACTACCCCAAGCCCTCCTCCCATAGGCCAGGGTCTGGAGACTAGCACCTAGTAGCCAGATCACAAACAAATGGGATGAATTTTCCTAAGTAATTGTACACACTCACAATACTCCAAGCCATAGATACTGGATGGTGAATACACTAAGTAAAAAAACAAGGTACAATAATAGAAAATTGATGGTAAACAAGGACATAATACAATCCCAGCTAAAATATATAAGTACAAGTACTAGTCTACGGAACTCCTCTATAAAAACACTACCTTAATGTTAGGTACAAAAACAGCTATCTAAAGTCGAAGAATCACATCTCATCTATTAGGTCACTCTAAGAACCACCTCACCCTGATTTACCTAGAGCTCTTTCAAAGCAGCTATCATCTGCACAAGACACAACTTATGCGGTCGAAGCCCGTGTAGGGGTGAGTAAAATGATACTTAGTAGGGACCACAAACCAAAAAGGTATACAATAAAGAAATATGAAAAGAAGACTACCAAATAGGTACACAAAGTGTAGCCACTATTAAGTACAATTAATAGAGTCACAAGAGTCAACTCACACAGGTAAAACCTAATGTAATGAATGAAATACTATAAATCATAATGGTAAATATCTTGTACTATTAAGGGACTCATCTGGATGAGTCACTAAGGTCTATTGGGCCACTAAAATCTGCTCGTCTGTCAGGCCACTGAGGTATTCTTGTCGTCATTGGGGTCTTCCAGGCCACTGAGGTCTGCATGTCCATCAGGCCACTAATGTCTGTTTGTCTACCAGGTCACTAAGGTCTGCTCATCCGTCAGGCCACTGATATTTTCTCATCTGATGGGAACTGTGGTTCGATCATCTATTGGGACATTGAGGTCCTCTCTTCAACTATTACACTAAGGGAAGATCATCTCAAGGGTCACCGAGGTTCGGTTATCTACCCGACCACTGAGGTATGCTCACTACATACTTCTCATCACATTCAACAATAGGATTTCTGCTTCTAGAACACTTGATTTTGGTAGTATCTAATCCTCAAGTCATTAGTCATATCTCAACCATGCCAGAAACTCACTTTGAGTATTCCAAAATGACCTTCTCGTTGCAAGGGTCCCAACACCACAAACGTCTTGTCAATTGGACACACGGTTTGGAAGTTATGCCCGTTTTATTGAAAATGGGGGTGGTTGGGTCCATGCCAGGTCTGATCTTGTCGAACCAGACCAACCTGACCTGACCCTTCTATACTGGACAATTGGGCCTCCTAGACCCTGCCCATTTGGATGGGGGTCTGGGCCGGCTAGCAGCTCGTTCCTCCTCAGGCCCGGCCCGCACTAGCGCGCCGGTTTCTGCCTAGTGGCTCGGTTTCCCCTGGATTGGCCCATTCTAGCGGGCCGATTGGTCAATATCGGATGTGGAATGCACCGCATCCGCCCTACATCATGTGGTCAGCTCGGCCGGCCTCCCCCCCTGCACGTCGTTCCGTGGACTAGTTTCCAACACCAACCTGCAGTTCGGCCGCGAGTCCCCTGACCTAACGCGGTGCCCTGCTGGCACCACTGTTCCGCACTGTCGCGGCCTCCCGGCCTGACATGGCACCACATTTTCTCACCGCCATAGCCCACATTCCACAACCTCCTCTACTGGGGCACACACCACCTCCCACATGCGGCTGTTGCCGCATGCCGCCACTAGCCCCAGTCCACCTCCCATGGCGGATGCCACGGGTTCCACCGTCCCCTACCCTCAAGCTAGTGGCCCTTGCCACCATCGCGGCCCTCCTGGTCACGTCCTCCCATCACCACCACTGTATTGATTCTTGGACCAAGGTTTCCATTACTTCACGAAGAACAGAAGGAAAAGGTAGGAGCAGAATAATGAAAAAGAAACACATGAAGGAAAGACCAAACGTTTTTTCATGTCGGTGTGATTCGTACTTGTTAGGAGTTTAATGAAGGTTAAAAAAATGTTAATCCAACATCCCATAACTCCCCTCATACAAAATACAAAATCCCGCAAGATCAAACGACCCAAAAATCAACCTGTTAGTCGGTTGATCCGCGTTCGTTATTTAGAATGATATATTGGGAAATCCTAATCATAAAGAATAAAACCCCTATCTGGGTATTGATTGATTGCTAAAAAAGGGTGAATCTTGAATTCATCATACATCAATCCACCGATGTCTAATATTAATCTGTGCATTGCTCAGTCTTCATTAATTGTCACTCATCATTCTCCAACAAATTTCCTCCAAGGCTTCAGAGCAAACTCCAGGATCCCCCTGATCTCATCTCTCTGTTAAACATCTTGACGGATGAAATGTGTTTCAGTGAATCTGTTACACTGAGTCACTAGGTCATTACTCTATTTCATTTATGAAATGAAGTAGTTTCCTTGTTGACGTGTTTCATTAAAATATTTTTGAATAAAATAAACTTTTTAGGTTTATTTTTTTTTCTTGAAAATGCCCAAAAATTAACATCTACCCTCGACCCATACTGGTCGAGGTTAGGCCCTACCTAAGGAAAGAACACCTTCAAGAGTTCAAAGGTAATCTCGGATTTACAATATGATTTACCATTTATGAGTTATTATAAATAAAAAATCGTTATTTTATTATTTTATTTACGGTCACAACCAAAAAATGGTTTTCCACAGTTGGCCCGCGCCGACCAATGTTAGGCTTCGCCTAACGAAAGAACCCCCTTACGAGCTCAACGATGTTCTTGAATTTCCAATATGAGTCACCATTCATGAGTTATAAGGATTTTTAAAATAAAATAATTTTATTTAATTATATTATTTATAGTTATGCCATTTTAGGTTTTTCTCACTAGAGGCATACATCGACTAAAATTAAGTCACACCTAGGGTAAATATGCCATCATGAACGCTATGGTACCATCAGATTTCTGATTTGGGAAACCTTTTAACAGTTATTAAACTTTTTTTAGTAAAATATCTCATACACAATATTTAAATATCAACATTTTTCGATGGACCATTCCAAGAACATAGGGCCTTGGAATCACGCACCGTCTTAATGCTTTGTCTCGGAATTTAGCCAAAAATATTCTAAAAAAACTGGGAAAATCTAAGTCATTACATTTTTCTCACCTTTAGGCTATACTACCCCAAAATCCAAACCAAGGGATTCCCAAACAGATGATGGTATGGGCACGAACCTGATCCTACCACTCCCATATTCTCTCTTAGAGATTTATTATTCTTCCACTGAATTCCCACTAGACGAATCAATCACCCGTGGAGGGACCTCCCTTATTGATACTCAATCTATGATGTAAACTCTGCAAAACTTTTCCCCGTTATCGTCTTCCAGCCCACCCCAGTCAATGATGTGTGATGGGTCATATACGTATCTCTTCAACTGGGATACATGGAAGGCATTGTGCACATGTTCTAACTGCAGAGGTAGATCTATGTGGTCCTCCACCTTACCCACTCTACATATCATTAGAAAAGGTTCGATGAAACTCAGAGATTACTGTCACCCCATCCAAATATCTATATTATGCATCAAGGAGAGACCCAAAGGAACACATGGTCTCCCTCATCAAACTCCAAGGGTCACTGTTGAAAATCGGCATAAGACATATAATAGCTCTATGTAGTCTTTATCCTTTCCTAGAATACTTGAACCATCTCTGTAGTATCCCAAACCAACTCTGAGCCCACGAGCGCTGACTCTCTGGGGTAATTCCCACAAAGTGGTAACCTAAAGGGTATCTTGTGCAAGTCCTTAAATAGTGTCATACCAATGGTCGAGTGGTAACTGTTGTAGCACAAAAACTCCACCATAGGTAGGTGATCCTCCCGACTATGGACAAAAACAAGAATGCAAGCATGTAGCATGTCCATTAGGACCTAAATGGTCAACTCTATCTAGCTATATTTCTGCAGGTGGAAAGTGGTGCTCAAGTGCATCTGATTCCCCAATGCCTCTTCCAATCCCTTCCACAACTAGGATGTAAAGTGTGAATCTCTATTGGAGACTATCATCGATGGGACTCCATGGAGTCGAACTACCTCCTTCTCATAGAGGTGTCCCAAGATCTCTACAAGAATTTGTTCCCAAAATGCTAAGAGGTGACCGACATGGTGAGTTTGTTAACAGTCACCCAGATGGTACCCCTCCCCCTAAACATATGTGATAAAATAGTCCCAGCTTCAATCGATATCACTTCTCACTCTTGTCCTGGCACCCCAAAGAAGAAAAGAGAACCCCCTTCTAAGCACAGGGGCTCCACACAGTGTATTAAAAAACCACAAAAATGATTAAACAAGCACTCAACTCTTATATCAACAGGTAATATGACCATCAACCTGTCCCATCATCCTTGATGCCTTCCTTGACACCCACATGCATATCCTGATGCATCTCGCTACTCCAAGCATCCACTCCCAATAATTTTCATCCTTTGAAAAGAATGACATGTTCCCCCACCTTCAAACATCCATTAGGGGCATTCCCCATGGAAAACTGAGCACTTAAAGTCTCATTATCGATATCATCGAGTTGTGCCTCCCTAACTCGCGTAATAGTGGAGGGTTAAAAACCACCAATTGGATGTAAGATGAATCATCTATATCTATGAAAGATAACGGTAATGAGGCTGATTGCTCTGTTTCCTCATTCAGCAACTACGAACTGGATATCCTACTGAGAGAATTCGCTACCATGTTTCCCATACATGGCATGTAGACTACTTTAAATTCATAGTCCTAGTGAAACTCCATCCATAATCTCTATCTCAAGTTCAAATCCCTCTAATAGAAGATATTCTTGATACTCTTACGGTTAGAGTAGATGATAAATCATTCTCCCATAAGGTAGTGTCTCCATATCTTTATTGTGAAGATTACCGCTACCAACTGAAGGTCGTGGGTCACATAGTTTGTCTCATGTGGTGTAAACTACCGAGATCCATCTTTCTACCTTCACATGATCGAAGATATAATTCATCCTCAGTAATAGGTACTTATTCATCATGGTCACCTGATTCAGGCACCGACATTCCACACATAACCTCAAGCTCTCGTCTGCCTTCTTAAAAATATTGGGGCTCCCATAGTGAAACAATGGATCTCAGAAAGAACTTACTCTAAAAATCCCCAAATTATACACTCAATTCATCAAATTATTTGGGATCCATCTGATATGTTAGTGCTGATATAGGTTCCATCTCATGGTTTAGAACAAAGTAGATTTCTATCTCTCTATGGGGAGGTAAACCTGGAAACATCTCCTAGAATGATGTCCTCATACTCCAAAACTACTACTGTGTACTAAATACTCAAAACATCCACTTCCTTGAAGGTAAGGCTAACCTACATAAGAGTGATCGTTTACACCCTCCTATGCATGAGTTTATCTTTTGCTGCCTGGGTTTCCTTTTTTTTCAGACCAAGGAAAAACCCATTCGAATGTTGGGGGCAAACCCCATTATTTTTTCAAAAACAATAACTATGAGCATGAACTGTGGATGATCAGTCCATACCCAAACTAACATCGTAAGGCCTCAACACTGCCACCAAGATGTTCCAACCGAAACTCCCACCTCAAGGGTAATATCACACTATCAGCATAAGTGTGATTATCTAGTGTCATCCCATAGATATCTCCAGATATTAGGGTTAAGTCAACAACATAACTTGAAACTCTAGGTCTTCAATAAGATTTGTGACATGAAGGAATGATTAGCACCTATGTCTATTAATATGGAAGATAAGCATAGACATAGACTATACCTCACATCATCCCCGAAGCCCTTGGGTTATATTCCCGGACTACATGCATCTACTCCCTTCCCCTGTCCTCTAAATCCATGAGCCTGGTGTGGACAACATTGGGGTTGTGGTTGTAACATGTCAAAATGTATACCACCTCTTGAGACTCTCCCAAATCCTCTGCCACATCTGTCACCCTCCAGATTCACCTATTTCTATCACTGTCTATGCCCCAGTTTCCCATCCACTGTTTCATTATCATCATGATGGGATGGACAATATCTAGTGAGATGTCCCCTGCCATCTTTTGTAAATAATTCCCTCTTCTTAGGTTGGCTGAACTATCCATATGAGACTTGATATATATATCCCCTGTCTTGGGACCTATTCTCTAAATTTCTCACACATCCATGTCTCTGAGACTGAATTCAAATTCTTGATTTCCCACTACAGACATCTACAGGCTGTAACTACTCAACCAAAGGACTTTAAACCACAAAGGTTCTCTCTATCACCCTAACATAAGTAGGCATGAAAATAAAAATAGGTCTAGCTCGGATGTCCCCAGACAAACATCGCTCGAAGGTTCGATCCCTGAATCATTGGTCATATTTTATTAATCTAGTACCTGGAAAGGTCAGTATGACTCGATGAATACTTAACAACCATCATGTTGGCATACAGAATCTATAGAAGATCTTGGGTAGGCATAAACCGTTGATTTTATGGATAGAGCCCCTTATCTGAGAGAGGTTCTCAATATTTGACCACAGAGTAGTCACCTCATCATAATATTGGGTAATCAAAACCCCGCCATCACCCTGTTGAGCCACATAGAAGGATCACTTCCAGGACCTATATCTGATCTAATGGTGTCCTAACTAGGTGGAAAACTCATTTACCACCTCAATCCAGTCCTTAGCCACCTATGAGTTAGTTTTACCTTCAAACCTGAGGGGTCTCCATCGCAGAAACTTTTAAAGTGCATTCAGACCCTACATCTCATCTTTCAGTACTACAAGTACCATGTGCTACTCCATAGGTGGTTGTAAAGCTAGTACACCACCTGGTGGTGGTGCCTCTAGTACAAACCTATATACCCATCTCGTCACCCTGTGGACCATCCTCGTGATCATGAAGTGGAATCATGGTTAGCTGTCTACATGGAAGCATCTTAAAACAAAACAAGATGTACCGCGATCAATAGAGTATACCTGGTGTGATGACTCAGAAAAGTCACGGGAAACTCAAGAAATTCTTATATAATGCATGTTCCATCAATTTTTTCTCCTTAAAACTAGTGTTTTCATGTACTGAGTCTAAAATACAAATTCTGGATCTGGGTGTATGGATACATTGGCTACCGAAACAACACTAGATTCCTTGAACTAAAAGCCAAACTCTAAACACTTAACATTATTTCCCCCAAACCAAACACATTGACTCTAGGTTATTGAGGTAGAACTGAAAACCTCTAATAACACTCTATCATGACCCGTCCCCCAGGGCCTGTTTCACGACTATCCCAAGCCCGCCTCCCATAGGACAGGGGCTGATGACTAGCCCCGAGTAGGCAGATCCCAAACAAATGGGAGGCATTTTCCTAAGTAAATGTACACACACACACAATACTCCAAGACACATATATTGGAAGGTGAATACACTAAGTAAACAAATGTAAAGTATAGTAGTAGAAAACTAAACATAATGGGGGCCTGAATACAAGCCCAACTGAAATAAAAAAAGTACAAGTACAAGTCTTTGGAACTCCTCCATAGATAACCCTACCTGAAGGGTAAGTACAGAAACAAATGTCTAAAATCGCAGAAGAATGTCTCATCTATTGGGTCACTCTAAGAACCACCTGGCCCTGGTCCATCAAGGGCTTCGTCAAAGCATCTATCTTCTACACAATACATGACATGTGAGTGTGAAGCCCAGTAGGGGTGAGTAAAACAACACTCAGTAGGGACACCAAACCACAACGGTATACCACGAAGCAATACAAAAAGCAGAATACCAAAGAGGAACATAATGTGTAGACTCTAAGAAGTATATTCAAGAGATTCTATAGAGTTAGACCACACAGGTATGACCAAAAGTATAGAAAGAAGTAATATCTGTATTAATGCTGAACATCATGTACTATCGAGGCACTCATCCCCAATGAGTCACTGAGGTCAATCGGGCCACTATGATCTGCTCGTTTTTCAGGATACTGAGGTCCTATTGTCATTAGTGGGGTTTACCAAGCCAATGAAGTCCGCTCATCCACTTGGCCACTGAGGCCCGCTCGTCTTTAGGGCCACTGAGGTCTGGTCATCTGCTAGGCCACTGAGGTCCGCCAGTCTACCTGGCCACTGAGGTATGCTCGTCTCCAGGGCCATTGAGGTCTGCTCTTCTACCAGGCCACTAAGGTTCACTCGTCTCTCAGGCCACTGAGGTCCACTCCTCTATCGGGCCACTGAAGTTCACTCATCTCTCAAGCCACTGAGGTCTGATCTTCTACCATGACAATGAGGTTTTCTATCCACCTCCTTCTTGTCACAGCCAGTCATAGGATTTCCTCTTTTAGTGCGCTTGATTCATGGAAAATCTACTCCTTAAGTTGCATGTCATATCTAAAAATCCCTAGAACTCACTTGGTGTATTCCAGAATTACCCCCTTGTTTGAAGGGTCCCAATTCCTTAAACATATCATCAATTGGAAAAATATGTTGAATGTTATGCCCATTTTATTGAAAAAGGGGTTGGTTGGGTCTAGGCCCAGTTCGACCTGACCCGACCCTATTCAACTAACCCAACCCGATCCATTCTGGCCCATTAGGACTGCTGGACCCAACCCATTAGGCTGTCTGGTAGCTAGGTCCTCTTCCATCTCAGCCCGGCTTCCCCCTAGCCTAGTCTTCTTTGGTTGACCTGTTTTTTCTATCCCGGACGTAGTAGGCACCATACGGCCAGCTCAGCTGGCCGCCTCCCCCGCATGATGTCCCACAGACCACATTCCAGCACTAACCCACAGCTCAGTCGTGGGTTTCACAACCAGATGTGGTACCTTGATTAAGTCATTGTTCTACACCATCGTGGACCACTGGACACGACCTCTAGTCCCAACACAGCTCCCCGCTGTTGCTACGGCGCACCGTCGGCAACGCCGGTCCGCCTCATGCGATGGCTGTTGTAGGTTACACCGTCTCTAGCCTTCGGGTTGGCATCTATTTCTGCCATTGCAGCCTTTTGTCACCACCATTGGGTTTCTTCTTGGATCAAGGTTTCCATTTCGTCGTTAAGGACAGAAGAAAAAGGGAAGAGGAGAAGAATGCACAAGAAGCACATAAAGGATGGACCACAACCTTTGTTCATGTCGGCATGATACGTCATGTTAGGATTTTAAATAAGGATAATTTTTTTTTGAATCCATATTCCCATTACTCCCAGCATATAAAATCCCAAATTTGAAAAGAATAAATGGCCAATAGATCAACATGTTAGTGGATTGATCTGTATTCTTTGTTTAGAAAAAAAATGGAGAATCCAATTAATAAAGAAAAAATCCACTACCTGGGTTTGGATTGATCGTCGAAGAAGGGTGAATCTGGAATTCATCATTCATCAATCCACTAAAGTTGGATATAAATCCATGGGTTGATCAGTCATTATTCTTCCTTCATCGTCACTCGTCTTTCACCAATCAATTTCCTCCAACGGTTCAGAGAAAACTCAAGGGTCCCACTGATCATATATTTTAATTAATTAACTTAATGGAGGAAACACGTTTTATCATTTCTGGTATACTGAGTCGCTACATCGTTATGCTATTTCAATTATGAAATAAAATAGTTGCCTCATCACTGCGTTGTAGTGACACATTTTTCAATAAAATATTCTTTTTATGTTCATTTTGTTTTTCCATAAAACAC
The DNA here is from genome assembly GCA_963277665.1 of Viscum album. Taxonomy (NCBI): domain Eukaryota; kingdom Viridiplantae; phylum Streptophyta; class Magnoliopsida; order Santalales; family Viscaceae; genus Viscum; species Viscum album. Next base: position 378,066,672 of record OY728119.1, read on the forward strand.
TCGAAAATTAACTTTTACCCTCGAGATGTGCTGGTCGAGGTTTGGCCCCAGGTAAAGAAAACACACCCTTGTGAGCTCAATAGTACTCTCAAATTTCCAATCTGAGTAACAGTTTATGAGTTATCAGAAATAAAATAATAATTATTTTATTATTTTATTTACAGTCATGTCCCAAAAACTACTTTCAATAGTTGGCCGACACCGACCACTATTAGGCTCCGCCTAAAGAAAGCATACCCTTACGAGCTCAATAGTGCTCTCAAATTTCCAATACCATTCACCATGCCTGAAGTAAATGGATTTGAAAAATAAAATAATTTTATTTAATTATTTTATTTACGGTTATTCTATTTTTGGGGTTTCTCACTAGAGGCTCACACTGACTAAAATTAAGTCATGCTTAGGGTAAACCTGCCATGCTAAACGTATTGGTGCCCTCAGATTTCTGATCCGGGCACCCGTTTAAGAGATATTACTCTTTTTTAAGAAAAATTCTCACACACTATTTAAATCAAAACATTTTTCAGCAGACCATTCTGAGCACATCCGGCCTCAGAATAGCATACTATCTTAGTGTCGTGTCCTGGAATTTTCTAAGATATTTTCTTAAAAAGATTGGGAAAATGAAAGTCTTTACAATTTTTTTAAGGATTTGATTAAAATGTTTTTAAACTTTTATAATTATACTAGAAACTAGTTTTAACGTCTCAAATTCAAATAATAATTCCTAAATTTTAATATCATATTGATCACAAGAAATTTTGGAATAATTATACTTTCTAATTTTAATTTGTTTTGAAAAGATTTATTTATCTAATAAAATAGCATCAAAATATTTTCTAGGTTTTATATGATATTTTTTTAAGGATTAAAATTTATATTATTTCATAAAACAATAAAAATATAATTCATTATAAGAAATATTTTTAGAATTAGAGTTTTGAGAGTGAGAAGATTGTACCTCATTAGTATGAGTCATAAGGCATGTAATTAATTATTTATGTTCAGCCTAGGAATTAATAGAATATTCATCATTTGAACTAGTAGAATCACTCTAGGTAGATTTCATAATTTTCTTTCCATTTATTTTATAATCATATTTCATTTAAGATTTAATCAAATGGATATTATGATTTGTATGACATCTATCTTTTCATTAACTACATCTATTTTCTTCAGTCTATTTCATTATCTAGTTGTATAGTTTTAAAAAAAATCTTTACAAGATTTGATAAATATTTATCTGTATTTGGATGAATTGAATTAGTCGATTCATCCAAATTAGTTTTGAGAGTAGATTCTTCGTATTTGATACGATTTTTAGCTTCATCCTTCAACACAGCATCATTCAGCATCAATGTTTCAATTAGTTCTTTCATTGATAAATCTTTCACTAGTGTTGATTATCATGTAGAAAAAAATATTCCACTCACTTAGAGTGTAAACCTTTATGTACTTTTAATTCTTGATCTGACTATATAAATCGATCTTCTAAAGAAGAAATATTTTGGCAATTTCTATAAATCTCCCTTTCATCTTAGTGATATTTTCATCTTCGTGCATTCTAAATGTATCAGACATTAACTTTGTTCCAGTGTACCTTAATTTAATAAAAATATTAGTTACTTCATGGGAAAAAGTAATAGTTTTCAAAATTTCATAAGTAATAGGACATATACAAACTCAACGAAACTCATAAATCCCTAAACCATAGACAATAACATTCATTTATATTGAAATATGATTAATTTCTTTTTTCTATTTCATCATTATATTTGTCCAAAACTTATATATAAATTTCATAAGTCTTAACAACCTTTCCATAAACTCTTATTCCAAGATTTTTCAGATAACTAATCATGCAATATTTCCAGTATCCGTAATTATCACTATAAAAGTAAGGATCATGGATCATGGACATACCTTCAATAATATGAGCCATTTCAAAAAAAGTCTTCATTATAATCTTTAACTCAGGAATGTTAGAGAAAAAAAATACCTTAGATAAAACTTGTTAGTATGGAATTGAAAAAAATCATGGTTTTCCAAGAAGACAATATACCAATTTATCCCTAGGATAACACTAATTTTTATCAAAAATAGAAACAATGGATTAAGATAGATATATAACAAGATAAACCAGATTTTAATACCACTTTTTGGTATCAAAATATAAACCAAAATATTCTAGGATTTTCAATAAGAGATTATTCCAATAGAGACCTTCCCTTTGATACAACATGTTTGGTCAGATAAGTCAGAATGAAAATGGAAAAGACATAATGGGGGGTAAATTAAGTTCCTTTAAAACATTTGAAAGATTCAATGAAATTATCTTATTACACAGTAATTATTTCCTTCTAACTTAAAGATTAATGAGAGGTGGAAATAAATATGGAAAATAACACAACGATGTATAGTGGTTTAGGTTACAAAAATCCCCTAGTTTACTCCACCAATGCTCTTTCCATGATCTTAGCAAGTTTCACTAGACATTTCCACTTATAAAAAGTCCTCTATAACTGAGTATAGGTAGTTAACACATTTGAAAAAAGGGTTTCAAAAGGAATTCTAAATCTTTTACATGGAACCATAAATCCAAAACTTAGTCCAAAAAGCTAAAACTCATTCACCACCATTTCCGAGTCTGAGAAGATGAACCTCCAATAAATCAATAGAGATTGATTTTATTAAAAAATAGATTTAAACACAATTCTAGCTACATCCGAAAAACGAGTTTGATCTTATATAACATACACTAGTAGAAAATATATATTCCGTGTTCCACATGATTTCTTTAAAAAACAATAGAAAAAACACCAAATAGATTAATAAACACGAATATCACCAAATTGTAACTATGAATAAATCTTTTTCAAACTTATTGATGATTAATTAATAATAATGTATAGTAGAAGTGACAAAAATATCATTAACTTGATTAAAATATATACGCATCCAAAGTGTAGCTCTGAATGAGATGAAATGCTATTATTTTCAAAAAAAAACACTTCTTTCCAATGTGTATATCTAAATATTGTGTTGTCATTGTTTTTGTATCAAATGATCACCATCTCAAAATTTATACTATAGGCTGAACAACATTAGGTTAAAATGCTTCCACAAATACCACACAATAAATCTCGAATATTTGAATTCAGAATCATTCAAGAGATTCATAACATCACTTTGATAAAGAAAAGGTTTAATCCATCGAATACGAACATTTTATTTTTTTTTAAAATATATTAAAATAGATATTTACTTCTGGAAATATCATTATAGAAAAAACTGATAATATCGTTAATTTAAAACGTTGTCATTGATGATTCAAATGTAGGGTTACTTCATGTAGTGACAAACTCCAAAAGTATAGTTGAAAATATATGATTTTTTACAAAATTAAGGTAGATGAACCATATATTTATTCCTTAAAATGTAGGGTTTCTTCCAAATATGGGGTTATTGATCCATACATTTTCTACATCTTAGGGTAGATGATCCATTTGTGTTTTAAAGAAATCCAAACCAAATGTTGCGCTTATAAATGTAGGTTTTTAACAATGTTTCTAGAATACATTAAAACAGATCCAAAAAACTTTAAACAATTTTTTTTATCATCGACCGGTGACTTGAATATGATCCTGGAATAAATATTATATAGAAAATTATTTTCCTGAAATTCACATAAAATAAATATCATTAGTTACTTAAATATAGGTGTTTGTGATCATAAAAACCTAAAATAAATTAATAATTTTTTTAAATCAACACATTCTCAACCTATATCTCTTGTAAAATACTACCCAGGCCTCTACTAGCAGACCCTTATTAAAAACGCTCAACGTTAACCACTAACATCTTTCCACCACCTGAAACAGGAGTTCTTTCCCCAAAAAAACTATTGTTCCATAATTAAGTTGACAATATAGACAATATGGAGTGGTAAATTAGCCCTTTTAAAAATTGTATTAATCAATTTAATTTCATATTTTAGTTATAATTTTAATTTATTAGAAAATAAAAGAAAAATAACACATATGTTTTTATTGTGGTTCAGATCTAAATAAACATACTCCACACTTCACCCCTCTCAAAAATTGAGAGATATGGTACCCACTATAACCAATATAATAGACTTTTACAATTAATTCTTCCCACCCAGAGTCATAAACCCTATTAACAAGTCTGTTTCTCCCTAGAGGATAAAACTGGTAACAGACCTGCATTTTCTAATATGAAGCAAAACCTGAATAGACTGTCATTTTCCCCTGGAGGCACAACCAAATCCTGAATTTTGATTGGGAATCACAACATGAAATAATAAATTTTAATGGGTAGTATAACCCATTATAATTACTCACATATAAATAGGATAGGAAGAATTAGAACCACAGTTCCACATTTATATATTTTGTGTTTTACTATCAATTTAGTGGTAAACTCTCAAGAAAAAAAAGATCAAAAATGTAAATTCATGTTGAGATTAGTAGAAAATCAACAAGGTTTTCAACACTATTGTAGTTACATAATATCATAAACCCCATATAATTGATATAGATATATCAAACTCCATATGTCTAGTTCATATATGAACAAAATATTCAACACCAGAAGTCTGTTGTAGTTCATCTCTCCCGATACAGCATACAATTTCATTATTTAATGTGTATGAAAAACATACTCCCTTGGGTCACTTTGATAATCTGTAAAATTTAATTCATTTTTATAGTGATTACACATTTTTATAATTAATTTAGTACTAACTAAAAATTAGTATCAACAATAAAGTCCTATAGAAAACTCTAATAAAGTGTGCATATAAAATGATCATATTCCCACAATATTTAATTTGGAACTCACATTTTCCCAAGAAATCAATGTTAAACAGAAACCATTATAATAATAATTTAATAATATAACATAAATTTTTTTTGAATGGATTATGAATAATTAATAATTAATTATAGAACAAATAAAACATAGATAATATCTATAATAAATGTGTATCAAATGTAAAATTGAAATGCTACATAAAGCAGAACATATTTCTAGGTTTTATAGCATCCTGTATAAAATCAGAAATACACATAAGAAAATAAATGTATGGGATTCATATAGGATATTTATATAAGGTATTATTACACTAAAATATATGTATCTGAATCTAGTTAAGAAAATTCACATACCTAATTTATGTAGGCAATTCTATAAATTTGTTGATAACTTAACATATAATGTTTTGAACATAAAATAGACCTTAAAAATGGTAGAATCATATTAATCTCTGGTTTAATTATATTTATATAATTTCATTATAATTATATATAATAAATTATAACCTTTATTATACATATAAATATCATGTTATCTTCAAAATACAATATAGATAAAATTCCGTAAAGCTGGATAAGTCAGACCGAAAACATACTGTGAATTCAATCTAATATCTATAGTTATAGATATGTCATAAAAGTTTTATTTATTTTAATTAAATTTATATAATTTTATTATATTTCAAACTCAAAAAGAATAATTTAATTTTGAGTTATGTTTCAAAATTTATAATCAAAATACATAAGATAATTTCACTCATGGTCAGTTTTCATGGTCGATTCCACTATCATTAATCACAGTCAATTCCACAGTCGGTTCTTAGATTCAGTTCCACAGTTAGTAAACATGGTTAGTTTCTTATTATGTAAACATAGTTGGTTCCATGGTCTTTTTTAGGGTCATTTACATTTTTGGTTCTTATGGTTGGTTCTAGAGTCATTTCTCACAATCTATTCTAGACATTGCCAAATTTTAGCTCTATTATATGTAAAATGGTAATTTAAGGTCCAAAATGAATTATTTTTCCTATGAACACTTCATTAAACTTGTATAAAATTTTATTAACAAACAAACCTAAAGATTAATAACATTTTTAGTAAATAAATATTATGAAAATATCATGATTAAGAATACATTAATTAATATATAATTCAAATTATCAATACATTTAATGATAGTAAAACAAATAAAAAAAAAGTAATTATCAAAAGATAAATTGTTTTAATGACCCACACAACATTTTTACCCTTTTTTATAATTAAAAAATAAATTATAATATCATAAAATTCTCCCCCTTTTATAAATTATCAAAAATACAATATTTCAATAGAAGAATTTTCTCTTTGAAATTAATACAAAATATATTAATTCACTTTAAATAAAAAACATGCCTTAAAAACATATTTTATTCCATAAATTTCTTAAATATTCATATTTCAAAACATATATCATGGATCCCAAAAAAACCTTCGATTTTCAAATAAATTATCAATAATTCACTATTCTACACCAATAAGATTAAAAGTTATTGGTTAAAAGAAATGAGAAATCATTTATAAAATACTCTTTTATGATAAATAAATGTTTAGAAAGTAATATAAAATTATACAGTACATATGATAATACATAAAAATAAATATAATTCACAAATATTTACATAAAATAAGTAATAGTATTCTGAAAATAGTTTCCCAATTTCATATATTTCATGTAAATTTGAAAATTTAAATATATAAACACACCAAAACACCCCCTAAATTCATGAGTTGAAAATTTAAATATATATAATTCCATGTTCAAAATTTATTTTCTTAAACTTATTTATATTCATGTTATTGGTAAATATATCAGTAAGTTTATTTTATGTATAAATAAATTACAAATTTATAAATTCTTTTTGAACATGATCACTAAGAAAATGAAACATAACATCAATGTGCTTAGTCCATCAGTGTTTTAAGGGATTTTTAGAGATATAAATAATATAATGGTTTTCAATATAGATATTAATATTACAAAAATAAAAAATGAAGTCATAAAGTGCTTTCTTAATCCATTAATACTGAGCACATCATGATGCTATTTCTATATATGTGGATTTGGCATATGAAAGAGTAATAGAATTTTATTTCTTTGAATCCAATGAAACTAAAGATTTAATATGTAAATGAAAAATACATGAATTTTCCTTTTTAAATATCTTTCATCCAAGAAACTCAATAATATTAATAACTTATCAAATCAATGTTAGTTTTTGAAAGATAAAATAAACTAAGATTCAAATAACCTTTAACATATTAAATCATTCTTTTAACAGTATTATTATGAAATTACTTACGGTCACATTAATATCTAGAACACATGCTATATGAAAAAATTAAATCTGGTCTAGAATCAGTTAAATATAATAAACTTCCTATCATTCCTATATAGGTTTTAATATCAATATATTTTCTAAATTTATCAAACTATTTCTTGAACGTAGTACTTAGGAGAAAATTTTCACTTTTATAAGATTATAAACCAAATATTATAAATAACTATTTAGCATACTTGGACTGATTAATTAAAATACCAATATTTTATTCAAAATTTTGTAAACTGAGGAAGAATTTAAATCTCCAAAAATATCCATATCAAATTCAAATGTTGTTAATTTTTAAAATTCATTACAAATATTTTCACAAGAAGATCGAAAATTGTTATCATCAATGTAAATTTTTTAAAAAATATCATTTCAAATTCTCTTAATAAACAATGTAGGGTCAACCATTCCATTCTTCAAATTATTTTTCAAAAGAAAATTAGTCAACTTATCGTACCAAACATGAAGAGGTTATTTAAAACCATATAAATTTTTAGACAACTTAACAACATGATCAGGATTTTTTCCACTTTCCAAACCAACGGTATTTAAAACAAATAATTACTTAGATATATATCCATTTAAAAAATTGGATTTGACATCCATTTGAAATAATTTAAAACCCTGAAAATCAGCATAGTATAATAATATTATAATTACTTATAACCTAGAAACTGGTGAAAATGATTATTCTAAATGAATCCCCTACTCTTTTGAATATAATTGAGCAACTAATCAGGATTAATTCTTAACTATGATTCCATATTCATCATGTTTACTTCTAGAAATAAACTCTGATCTAATAATATGAGAATCATTTTGTATAACAACTAAAATCCAAACACTATTCCTAGTAAACTGATTTAATTAATCTTACATATCCATGATATAATTAATTTTATCCAAATATTCAGCAACATTTTACAATAAAAAATTAGAAATAAAACAACGAAAATCCAAAACATTCATAACCAATTTTCATGTTTGAAAATTTGATTCCACATTACCAATCACATTTTCTTTGGGATGATCTCTATGAGTTTTCCAAAAAATCATGAATAGGTTCATATTGAGAATACATATTTTCTTCCTCAATATTTTCAACTTTATCTTTAGGTACTTACTATTCAAAACTAAATTCTCTAAATTATTCCTGATGTTTTTCAATATCGTCACCTATTTTATTCAAAGTCTTTTGATCAAAATTAACATGAATTATTTATTTAACAACCATGGTTCTTTAATTGTGTGCTATATATTTATTAATATTATTTGAATATCATAATAATATACCTTTTTCATACATAGAATCAAATTTATCTAAATTATCCTTAGCATTAAGTATAAAAATATTATACCCAAAGACTCTAAAATAACCAATTTTATGTTTTCTTCTCTTCCATGTCTCATAAAGAGTATTTTTAAAAAAGAGTATTAAAATAATTATATTTATAACATTATAAAAGGTATGAATATATTCTTCTTATAAATATTTAGGCAATTTAAACTAATTTAACATGGTTCTTTCCATTTTTGAAGGGTTTTATTTTTTTTCTCTACTATGCAATTTCTTTGTGGTCTTCCATGGTCTAAACAATTGTAAAAATATCCATATTATTCAAAAAATGGATAAATTATATATTATTTAATTCACCACTTTTATCAATTATAATTTATTTAATTAAGTGTCCTTTCTCATTTTGAACTAATTTACAAAAAAAATAAACCCGGATAATGTTTCATATTTATGAGTTAGAAAGTAAACCCATGTGTATCTTGTAAATTCATCTATAATAACAAAAAAATATCTTTTAACACCCAAAGTAGAAATTTTAATAAGACCAAACAAATCTAAATGAATATTATCAAGACGCTTTATAGTTTGTACTTCCATAACCAACTTGAAATATTTTTTGTGTTGTTTACCTTTTAAGAAAGAGTCACAAACAAAGGTGTTATCCTCTTTTAGTTCTGGTAGTTTTACATAAGTTTCTTTCTTGGGTTGATTTTGTATAAACCTGAAGTTAAAAAATCCCTACATCTTATTCCATAAAATTTTATCATATTCTATATCATTTATAAAATTGACATTTTGATCATTTAATTCAGAAAAATTAATTGAATAAATAGTATCATTTATATTTACTTAAAAACATATTTATCCATAAAAAACAATGAATTTATCATTTTGGAATTTTTAAAATATTCCATCATCACATAGGTGAGAAATATTTATCAAATTATGTTTCAATAATTCAAAAAAATAATCAATAAAAAATAATGAAATTACAAATTCCATTCTCATGAAAAACTTTTACCTTTCCTTTTGAATTTTCACCAAATGTAACATTACCTCCATAAAAAATATTGAATGAAAGAAAAATTTATATATCACCAGTAATGAGTCTTGAAAATACACAATCTAGATAACAAATATCCTTTTTTAGGATCCCAAGGAATATTTACTACAAAAACATATTTAATAAATCATTGGTACCCATATAAATTTGGGGGAAATGGGATTAGTATATGAATTTTTTGGAATAAAAATAGATTAAAAAAATATTTATAAGAAATATAGAAGATAATTATTTATAAATAAAAGATTTAGTATTTCCAATAAATTATGGAAACTGAAAAGAACACTCATTAGTATAATGACCATTTTTATGACATCTAAAACAAGTAGCAGTAGGTGTACTTCCATTTGAAATCATAATATATAATGTCCTATACATTCTTGGTAAATTATTATCATAAAAAAGATTGGTTTTACTTTATTAATTTTATTAAAACTCATTACTTTATAATATTTTTATCTTCCATGAACAAAAATGGATAGATTTGACATTAAACATTAAACTTCATTTTTTTCTATTCATTCTCCTTAATAATGGCATCAAAATTCCTTATTTTTTGCTTCATGAAAAATAAACAAGAAATAAACCTATATTTTAAATTTATCATTTTCAAAAATAGAATAATTAAGTTCTTCTTTAGTAATTTACAAATATTAATGAACAAATGTTTTATCATCCAAGATTATTTCTTTATATTTTGAGTCTCTTTAAGAACATTCTAATCTTGTAAAATAATGTTCTTGTATAAACCAGAATCATTTTAAATTTTATTTTCATTTATATCAACTTCTTTTGGAAATTATTCAACTATGAGGTTTTCATATTCAGATTCAGAAGATGGATAATAATTTTAGTCACTTACCTAATTTAATAAATCCATTAAATACAAGTTTGCAACATATTTTTCAAAACAAGACTCTTTATTATCACTTAAATCCTCTATACAACTCATCCATATTCTATTTCCTTATTTTCATTATTGTGTGGATTTATTTTATTCTTTTACTTGATTAGTCTTTGGAAATATGTCTTGATGTTCCCCCTTTTCTAACACTCATGACTAATTACATTTTGAGAATTTTTATAATTGAAATCACCTTTATTATTCTCCTTATATTCATCCTTAAGATAGTCTTTCTAATATCTCCTTTATTTTCCTTCTATGCCTTCTATATCCACCTTCCGAATCATAGACAATATCATTCTAATCACTAATTTATAACTCAGAATTAGAAGATTAAGTAGACACATTTTACTTAAAAAAAATTATCTTCCTCTTTGAATTATCTTCTTCAAAAATATTTTTATTCTAAAAATCATATTGTAATAGTGATCCAATATGCTCATTAATAGTGTATTCTGTGAACTTCATAATTTCATCTATATAAACCTTTTTAGCCTTCCACTTATTAAGAAGTTCTCTAAGAAATCCTTCAACATGAATAGGATTATCCAAAGTCTCTCCTAAAGAACTCATACCATTTACAATAATAATAAATCTATATAAAATTTTATTTATTGTTTCATCTTTACCCATTTTAAATTCTTGATAATCAGCTCTTAACATGCCCAACTTAGTCTCAATATGTTTCTCTAAACCAAGATGCGTGTCTTACAGAATTTTCCAAATTTCATGAGTTGTTTGACATTCTGAAACATGACTACACATATTCATATTTATTATAAAGTATATTTATCACCATATAATTCATAACGTACTTTACCACACCATTTTTTGAGTAAAGATTAATGTTAACCATTATTAAACGTGTATGGTTTGGACATAACTGTCCAATGATCAATGATATGTTTCTTTAATAAAGATACCATCTAAGATTACCAATATTTATAGTCAGTACCATCAAAATGAGAGGTTTTTAGGTATCAATCCATCATTAAAGATAATATCTTCCATCTTAAATGGATATTTTCTTCTATATGGTTAGTCTAGGAAGTGTTTAACACAAATAAGGAGTATATATCAAACTTGGGGTCTACCTCTTATACTAGTTGGTTAACTAGTATTAAGATGGAAATATATCCAAGAGGGGTGAATTGGAACTTTTAAAATTTGTATTAATAAATTTAATGTTATATTAACTTTGTAATATAAATATAGTTGAAAATAAAATAAAAAGAACCTAGTATTTTTATAGTTTTTCGCATCTAAATAATACTCCTCATCTTTTCTCCCATCTCACAAACTAAGAGATATGGAACACACTATAACCAATATATTGTCCTCTTAAAATGAAGTTTTCCCACCTAGAGAAAAAACCCCAATTAAAAATAATTTTCCCTATAGATGATTAGACCCAAAATATACTTACCTTTTTCTACCCAGAGGCACAACCTGAAAACATACCTTTTTTCCTTTAGGCACAACCCAATGCCTAAAAAGTTATTGGGATTCACCACCAAAAAATAATATCTTTAAACGAAGAATATAAGTAGTTACAATTACGCACTAAAAAAGAGGATAGTGAGAAGAATAACCATAGAACCATATGTAAAGATTCAATTTTTGAGTTTCAAGGCAGTACTGAACTCTCAAGAAACAAAGGATCAAATAGTTAGAGTCTAGATGAGAGTAGTATGAAATCTTCAAAGTTTTCATCCCTTGTATAGTTATAGAATATCCTCAACCTATTATACTTGTTATAGATATATAAAAATTCATATATCTTGTTCATCAATATAGAAAATATTCAACACCTAATGTCTGCTACATGACATATTTCCTAATACAACATACAATATATTTATTTAATTTTCATCCAAAACACAATCAAGTTGGTCACTTCGATAATCTATAAAATTCAATTCATATTTTATATTGATAACACGTTATTATAATTATTATATTTGTAAATAATTATTATAATAATCATTATAGTCCCTTGTAAAACTACCACAATCTTTTCAAGATAAACTATTCATATTCCAACCATATTTAATTTGGAACGGGCATTTTCCCAAGAAATTAGTGTTAAAATTCAACCAATGTAAGAAAATTTTAATATAACAATTTAAAATATTTTCCATATGGATTCTAAACAATCAATAATTAATTACATGTGAAATAAAACATTGATTATATCCATAATAAAGGTGAAATAAATAAAAAAATCTTGTGTTATGTAAAACAGAGTATATTTCCATGTTTTACAACATTTGGTAAAAAAATAAAAAATTTGCATAGGAAAATCCATGTCTGGGATTAAAATAGGAGATTTATGTAGGGTATTAACATAGCCTAATATATGTACCTGAATATTTGTAAATAAATTAATATAATGTAGTTGATTCTATAAATTTATAGACATCTCAAATTATAATGTTTCTTAAACATACGTTAAAAATGGTAGAATAATTTTTACTTATAGTTGAGTTATATTTAGATAATTTCATTAAATTTCCATATAATCAATAATAACCTTAATAATACTTATAAAAAATATGTTATCATCAAAATAATGTAGAAACATTATTCTAGATAACTACATAATTCTTACTAAAACATGCAGTGAAATCAATCTAATTTATATAGTTTTAGAGATCGATTATGAGTTCGATTTATTATAATAAAATGTATATAATTTTACTATATTTCCAATGAATAATAATCACATAATTTTCAGTTTTTATCCAAAGTTGTAATCAAAATATATAAGATAATTTAACTCATGTTCAATACTCACGGTCACTTCCATGGTCAGTACTCCTGGTCAGTTCCACAGTCTATTTTTATGATTGGTTCCACTGTCAGTTAACATGGTGGGTTCCATAGTCAGTACACATGGTTGGTTCCATGGTCATTTCTTATATTTGGTTCAACATTTTGTTCCTATGGTCACTTTCAGAGTGGGTTCTCACAGTTAATTCTATATTTTTCTAAATTTTAGTTCCATAGTATGTAAAATGATATTTTAAGGTCTCAAATGACTTATTTAGCTTAGGAAAACTTCATGAAACTTGTATAATATGTAATGGAAAAAAAAGATAAAAACTAAATCTACTTTATGAAAATAAATATTATTATATGATCATGATTAATCATACTTTAAATAATACACAATTCAAATTATTAAGATTTTATAGACAATAAAACAAATAAAATTTTTAATTATCAAAACATAAAGTGTTCCAAGGATCCACTAAACAGAGATATCCATTGGCCACTCAAGAACACTGAATGATGTCCATAACACTACATCTAAATCCTTAATCTACAAAAAAATTGACTGTTTCCTACCACATTTGCTGGTGCACCACTGATATGACACCCACTTGGATTCCATTAAAACCATCATGATCCCAATGCCAACACGTCAACTGCATCATATAGAACATATGAATAATAACATGTAATTCCATAGTTATATAGGCAACCTAAATTCATTCTCTAATGGGCATCCTAATGTTCAAAATTATGGTATAACCACCAGTATCATTCACACACAACCCTTCAACATGAGGGTCATGTTACCTCTGTCCAACATCTCACTCTCCACCACAAGAGTGATATTCTATTCATGTTGTTGGGTCAAATTACTAATCACCATGGACCATTCCACATAAATCACCAAAAATATTTAATGGGAGTGTCTGAAACTACTCATAAGTTAGATCCACCACGATACAATTTTTTTTAACAATTTTATATCTAAAAAATGATTTCTATGGTATATTAGTCTAAAAACACCAAGATCTCCATCAGAACCCCTCTTTAAAATTTGGAACCTTGCCCATTCATGGATTCATCACATAACTTAACTCCTCATGACGTCATTCTATCACCTTATATCACTATCCTTGGTCTAAGTCATGTCATCCTCATCCACAAAATTATCCACTTCCCAACACCATTCTAGTCATCATCATCCACATGTTATCTCCCCTACTTTCAATGTACATCCCAAAAAACACGGGGACCGACATCACACTTTCCATTCCCTCTAAAGAACACATTGATAATGAAGGCACTAGTACTCAATGTTCTAAAACATATAGAAACCTAAGTGATTTGGTAGTACCAAACATTCACTTATCTCATCCCAAAGCATCTACCCATGCCTTTATACTTCTAGGGAATTAACAATCCTAGGATAATATCTCATGTGGGTAACCCTCACACATAATACTAGAAACAAAATCACTAAAATGTTTCCTCATATTTTAAGGGCCACTTAGTCTTCCCACTTATCCCAAAACCACAAACTTGGTTTCATGAAGGGTCAAGAGAACGTTACGGCATCACTATATATGATATGTGTCAAGGAACCATAAAAATGAGGTTTAGTTAGATAGAATTTCATTCCATGATATAATGTAAAATAACATATAGTTTATTTCTAGTGACTTTAAATAAAGGGATCCAAAAAATAGCAACCCATAAGGGGTCCATAGCTATGGAATCATGTTCCAACTATTTACCTATAAGGACACTAATCATCACTAATTGTCCACATATTGGACTACCCCCTTGAGAATCTATAATCTTAAATCGATCCACACCATGCCGCTAAATATGGGAGTCACCCCCTCAAGGATCACATTCACTTTTATTAGAACACACATAATTACATCACTCTCTCATGACCCACATCATGAAACCAACAACATGGGCTGGTTCTTTAGAATACCAATACAAGTTAAACATGAAAACACCATATAAGTTGTTACTAGTATTTTAGAAAACAAAACCAATTCCCATTTTTTGAACCAGAATCAAAATTAAATTCACCCACTATAGGTTAATCACTAAAGAATCTATTTCCCACTTCAACCTACCAGGTTCATTATATATCCCTTACACTTAGGGACTATATATTTTTTATTGTCAACCATATCATTGTAGATCCACATAACCTGCCATCAGAAGGGAAAAGGAATAAGATTAATCCTATCTAAGTAGAATTACACCAATTACTTATATTGTAATTTTTTTATTATAATTTATTAATACATTAAGAAATTAATCCTCAGTCATTGGTGAAATAAATCACTATTGTGATATAATATCACGTGAACCCTACATGTCTAACATGATGTATGAGAAGCCTCTTTCCTCTACAGTACAAGATTCAAACCCAAATCACTTTTCTCTTGTCAGTTTTCTAAGATCCAAAACCAATAATATACCAGAGCCTTAACCATCCATGTGAGTCACTCTAGGTGAAAATCATATACGACTATAACATTGTAAACAAAATTAATAATATAATCCCCAATAACATAGAATTCATACAAAATCTACTGTTCTCAATGCACCAGTCCAATATCCATCATAGGTTATAACACACTCCAAAATCTCTGGTCTACCAAATCCCAAAATAGTAAAACATAAATAAAAAACACTCAGATGCAAATTTTTAAAACCATAGACCAGCTCACTATGAATAGTAATTATATTAGATCACTATGTGATGTTAGGAATGCCTCCTCAAATTCCAAATGTTTTTTGATCATCAATAGGTTCCAAGGAGGTTATATGGGTAGGCTATACCCACTGTATCATATATTGAATTAATAGATAAAATAAACAAGTATCATACACCATACATAAACTGTTAGAGTGTGTGAATTCAATAAACTAACTCAATATAATATTTAATTCATAAGATTTAGAGTCATACGTGGATTATATCCCATCAACATGATCAAATGAATAGAAAAGTATAGACTAAAATAAAAGCATAGGAGGATCAACTACATCATTGAGCCTCACCTCAACTAGATCTCCAAACCTTCAAGAGATGCTCACCATAATCCTTAGCATCATACCAATTTTCTTCCAAACCTATTCCTCTAATAAGTGAAAGTTATGATTAGGTACCCAAGTGTCATTGTCACCATAGTAGGGTGTGATCACATAACTCACTTGGTAACCACCAATGTATTACCATACACAACTACCATATGTGGTTTTTGTTCATCTCACATTCTCAACAGAAATGAATAAGTAAACCATAGGTAAAAATAAATAAAAAACCATCAACCTAACCTACATGGACTTGATACCAAAATAGCTCTAATAATATCTTTTTGATCATGAAAAAGGTATAATAACCACACCAAGGGTTAATTAAGATATATTGACATTGAAAAAATAATTCTATTTACTTTTCCACCTGGATGATGATATTATCTTCACATAGGGAACAAATGTTGAGTTTGAATAGAAATGTGTCTCCATGTTGGTAGAATTAGTAGGTTGTATTTCCATGATCCATAAGGCTACTCCATAATTAGAGATAAATATTCCCAATAATCTTTCCCAATCTATCTGATTAGTGTAGAAAACCCCCCTCCGGGTGTAGGTCATTGTTTTTTTTAAATTACTGATAAAAAGGTATTGATGCCTTAAAATTCATTTTTGAGTGTCTTCTTGTAATTTTTTTGGTTTCTAAAAATACCCCAATAAGTACTATACAATATATTAAGGAGTATATATCACTTTTAAATTATCTATTTTACTATCAATGGAGCTTAAATGGGATTTTGGATCAAAATTTACAGTTATCGTATGTTGGGAAAATTTTATAAAAGAATTTGAGTTCATGAAAAAGCAATTTACGCAAGTCCCTCACACATTCCATTTGATTTGATATCTCAGAAAAGTACCTTATAAAATCCATTTTCTTAGCTCCTTCACATATCCCCTTCACTCAATCCCACAAGCTAGTATATAAATATACCCTTCCACCTATAATTTGTAGATGACGGATGAACTCTCGGACAGTGAAGTAAGGTGAGAGCTCTGATAGCATATCTCATTATCCCAAGTATTCCATCCCTACATTGGAAAAATATTGTTCCCATCCTTTTAAATAGGTGATCCTCCACCTAGGAAAACCCCCTGGGTGAGCCCCCACATGGGTGAACAAGCTCAGCAAACCCCCACCTAGGTGAACCTCATGGGAAAAACCCCATCGAGGAGAACCACCTGGGCAAGCTTCCACCTAGGGGAACCACCTAGGATATCCCCCATCAAGGTGACCCTCACTTGGGTTACCCATCTCCCATGCCACACCACTTTGGTGACCCATCTCCCAAGTCATGCTACATGGGAAACCATTTATTCCCATTAGTCTATGCTATGGGGGCTGCTCCCCCAAACTCCTACTCAAGATCAATGTTGGGAAATGATCCTGATCCTCCATCCAAGTCCCTTCTCTTCTGTCTATAACCCTAGTGGATAATGGATATTCACAATGAATTTTTTTTGCGATGGGTCAGGGGTGTTTTGGGTTGTGACACACACAACCCTACCTTTATTCAAAATTACCATTAGATATGATTCTTCTCATGGTTCCAAAAATATTCGAATCCTCCTAGGTGTTAGACCCAACCAAACATCAAAATCATAATTATTATAGATCTTCCTTATGGTTGCCTAAATATGAGTACCCTCTTATTTTGAAGCCCCAACCAAACTTCTAAATCACCATAGGTTGGGATACTCCTTGTGATTCTAGGAATATGGGAATCCTATTAGGTGTAAGTTCCAACAAAACCTATAAATCACCATGAGTTAAGATCCTCCTCGTGCTTCCATAAATATGAGGATCCTCCTTGGTGTAATCCCCATACAAACCTAAAAATTTCATGGTACGCTCTCATGCAATGTGACATATCTTTTATGGTCTATTTTTTCTTAGATTGAGCATAACTCACATGGTATTAGAGATTTGTGATGATCCTAGAATCATTATGATGAAAGTGAATTATCATTGGGAATAATATTTGGTGTAATCTCTAAAACCATTTTACTATCCTCCCAAGGTCATTATTCCCTAAGAGACAAACCTTTAAAGGGCCATATTCTTGATGAAGCAACCTGGGGCTTCCTATTCGGTGTATTCCACAAAACTATTTTATAATCCTCTCAAAGGTCCATATTCCCTACATGAAAAAACCTTATAAGTGATATATTACCAATGAAGAAACCTTGGGCCTCCTCTATAGGTGTAATAAAAAAACTCTATAGACTATGTGGGCTTTGATTCCTATCCAAACGGGATATGTAGGAAGCCTCCCTGAGGTTCAAACCCAACACCCCAAACTCACCATAATCTTCACTAGGCCATAATTCCAATAGGTTCATATGAAAAATGAGAGGTTAAATCCCTTATAGGCCTCCTAGGATACTTCAGTGTAATCCCCACACCATCCCTTACTAGGAACCTTGTTCCTAGATGTCCTTGTTTCATGACAATAAAGTTCATGGATTGGTCCTCATCACATGAACTCAAAAGGAATGGTGTGTCCTGTTAAGTGGAAATGAACTACATTAGTTCTAATTCCTCTCATAAGGATAGGTTGTAATCCCATATCATGGGCCTTATCCCAACATTGAAACAACTCATATCTCCTTAGAAGATGATAAATACTATAGAACCCCATTGTGTGGCTTAAAACCGGAATTGTGATAACAAATGAAAAAAGAATCTCTAATTCATGCATACAAAAGGGTATCATTGATGGTGAACCTTGGGTATATAGAGATGTATCCAATGATGAGTAACCTTGGATATATGCATATGATTTTAAAGTCAACACATGATAATAATTTATTATTTATTTAAGGGAGACTTGTCCTATATTTGTGATTTAATAAGGGATACATTAGTATGTATTAAATCAATAAGAGGCTCCCAAATTAGGCAATAGTTCCCCCAAAAAGGTGTGATGATCTTGAAATCCCATCCTATCAACTAATGTGAGCCCCTAATAAATGTTTGATCCATTCTCAAATGACCACCATTCTTTCAAAAGTAGTTTTTTGAGACATCTCAAATAAGGGAAATATTTGGTGTTTCCAATTCCATGAACAAAACCAATTGGAAACCACTCAGAAAGGACATGTAAATATGTTTCTAGTTTGATTTTTTCAACCACCACTATAAAATTACTTTCAAATTACACATTGATTTGAGGAATGAAATGAGTTCAACTGATCCAAAACCAATAACCATCATCAATCCTCAGTTTCGTGACCTTGATCACCCATACCTACCTTTTATATAGTCATAGTCAATCAAAGAATGAGCAGCGCCTTAATGGAACACATGTTCTATCACTAGGGATCCTTTTCTCACACCATTATTGATGAGTAGTCTACCCTGGGGAATCACTAGAAATCCCTCATCCTCAATACCTCAGGCTAAACATTGTGGTAATACCGAGGAATTCTTGATGTTAATCAAATGACTGATTACTAGGAGGGGGAAGCCTTGTAAAATTAAATAAATCCAAGAAATATTGATTCTTGTGTGGACAAGTAAATAAAATGGAATAACATCCCTATATCACATGGTCAATATCATGAGAATCCAATATATCATGGATCTTCATCCAAACTATCAACGGTGCATCCAACCATACCTAAGGGTATCATTTTAATCAATCAAGAGGATACAAAATTCACCCTTTTTATTTCTAATATACAAACTCAGGGATGTACACCCACCCTATATCTCATACCACCATTCAGAATCTTGGTTATTATGGGAATTTTTTTACGTTCAACCGATATTTTCATTTGAATTTCGGCACTTATGAATTCTAAATGATATCAAAAAATCAGAGAAACCTCCATCATATCGGTCATTAATGTATGCATGATCACACATGCTTTGATTATTGATCATAGGTAACACCTCTTAGAATTCACTCCTACATCATTCATATCATTGTATGTTGGTCAATCTTGGAATCCACCACCAATATACGGTGAGACTAGATCCTAAACATATCGAGAATCCTAGGGTCTCATCCATGTCAATAGGTTATTCTCGGGCATCTTGGGCATTCATGTCAGTGTCAAAACTAAAGGACATTTCCCAGAAATCTAGGTTGATAACATACCATATCAAAATAAAATAAAAATATAGTAGGTTCTATCCAAACACCCAAGCCCAATCTCGTCATCCACAACCCCTCAACCTTTCTTTTTGGCATGGGTTCTAAGCTGACACCCACTACCCTATAAAACTATTTTGAATTCAAGCCTCGTTCTAGGTTCATAGGTCACACTAGGGAAATAGTCTAATCCCCATCTCCTTTCTATGTCATCTTAGTTGGTTTGAACTCACGACCCACTCTCCAGTCGTTGTAGGCTATAACTACCAAAGTAGTTATATACTTGTGGGATAGGAATACTCACCACATTGTTAGGTCAATAATCTCATCATCTATAGGGTATATTTCATAAATAACCCCTTTTTATGAATCCTAAGTAACAAGGTTCAATTTATATCCCCGGTCATTGGTGGCTAAGATGTCTATCACTATACGAGGGTCCATCGGGGCCCTCAGCACCTTGTTCAATTCAATCATAGGCTAAAAATTTAATTTAACCACTTAAAAAGTGTAAATATTTCAACCACATAAAGTGGTGGGTTTATGAATATCATATGAATATAAGTAAATTCATAATACCAAAGGGTACATACATAAGGAAAAGTTTCCATTTTTATGATTTTTAATTAAATACCCAGGGTTGCATGCAGCTGACAAAGCCCATCCCAACCTGTCTCATCTCAAAATATCACCTCCCACGATCCCAAAACCGACTTTAAACTAATTCATCCAAAATAAGTAATCATAATCAATTATAATTAACTACATCATTTTATCTAACAATAATTCTCAAATACTTGTTGAACGTCACCATCACACTAAAACAACAATCATCCACACCCCAATGGTCTAACTCATATACCAAACATTGTATCAATAAAAATCCCTAAATCTAATTCCAAATAAATAGGAAATTCAATATAATAATAAATAAACACCAAATAAAATTCTATGATGCAATATAACTCAACCAAAGTGATGATCTACCATGTACAAATGACATCTTGAGTCACCCTCTTTATAAGTAGACTGAAATCATCATTATGATCAGCCGATTTCACCATGATCTGGTGAAATCAGGACCATATTCCTAACAAAAAAAATAATAAATTAGAGTAGGATGGAGTTTAGGATCAATGAATAATGAAATAGGCTCATTTATAACTTGGATCAGTGTTTGGAGCAATAAAAAACACCTCCCTTAAGGGTGATTGATGTGGAGAACAAGGGGGAGACTTTTGGCCATGTGTGCCTGAGTAATAGAAGGAAGGGGGATTCTCCCTCTAAAACCTAAGGGTGGTATAATTATAAAAACATATTTTTAAAGGGATTCATGGTTTTATAAACCATACATCAACTGTGTGGATGACACTACCTCAATCCCTCCAACTCACATAGTTAAGTCATACTATTTACTAAATCATACGCCGACCATGTGGGTTGCTTTATAATTCCTCTAAAAATCCCACATAATTCCCTCTGCATCATCACATGGTTTTCTATTAACAGTTGTCTAACCATGAAACTAATCCATGATCATTTGGATTAGAATTAAACCCCTCCTAACACTTAAGATATCACACATATTCTCCAAAACTGGGTGCCCTAAACTATGATACCTAGTATAAAACCTTCAAAGAACACGAGAATTAACATAAATCTCCAAAGGAACACCAAAGAACTCAATCTACTTAAAAGCCTCATTTTGTGTCTAGAAACATCATTTTAATGAGTTACAACTCAAATAATTCTATTCTGAATCTCTGGTCAAAATTCAACTCATCCAATAAACAAAAAATTTCAAAAATATACATTCAAAAAATTATAGTAATTTTATAATATTATTAAGTATTGTTTAATTAAATATACTAATTAGTATTCCTTAAATGATATTGGATGAAGTTTTGAAGAAGATGGTTTTCATGAGTCACTCAGTGACTTTTATTCCCAAATTAAGGATCACTCGAAAATTTTCCCTAAAGAAGTAGTTTTATATATGTTAATATATATATATATATTAAGGGACTATTTAATAAAAAATCACAATTGGAAGAAGAGGATAATTCATTAGAAAAATTAAGGAAAAAATGATTTTTTAGAACACTCCCACAAAGATTGTAAAATCTAGAGAAGAATATATCAGACTTCTCAATGAAATATTTTCAAAGTTTTATTAAAAAATAAAATGATTTATTTTTGAGAAATTTTTTCTTCAGATTTTTTTGGATGGGGTGTTCCATACATTAGAGAAATTTCATCGAGTCTCCATGAATGTTAAATCTGTCCAACTAGAAGTTACATAAAAAGGATGAAAGATATTTATAATTATATTCTAGTGTTATGAAAAATGAATGATTTTAAAATTCCGAACATCTATAATGATTGATATGAGTTATTTAGATCATTTCAAAATTATAACTATTCTATCAACATGAAATGTATTAATCTATAAATGAAACTAAAAAATCAATAAGTGATAACATCTATAAATTACAAAAATTCGAATAAAAGTAATGTTACCACAAAATAATACACTGATATTATTACTTAAATAAATACTCTAAATATTTTTAAATAAATCCTAAAAAAATTTAGATAATCATCCACCTCCATATCATACAAACATGTATCCAACAAACTCTAAAAAATCAATTTACATTGATTTTTTTTAGAAGTTCATAATAAAATTTAAAATCTATAAAAATACTGAAGGAAAAAAATATCGAGATACCTACCAATATATCAAGGGTAGAGGTGAGGTTTTGTATGAATATTTTGTCCCTAAAATATTTCAAATAAATTGATCAAAATATTCAAAAATACAAGGTTTTCAATCTGGAATATCTGGATATACTGCACCTAATGAGAAAAGAATGAGATTTATTGTAATGTGTTTGTGTGATTAAAGGATTAGATATATATCCATTGATTTTTGGAAAAATATGTCAATATTTACAAGTTCAAGAACAACTAAATTAAGGGGATAAATATAAAATTCAAATAAAACTTGCTGTAAGACAATTGACTTTATATAAAAGAAAGAATATTCCCACATGGAACATATTTGATATCTTTGAAACATTCTATGGAATGTGAAACATTGGTGATCACTCCAATAATTAATGTTTTATAATCCTACTAGGTTTCATTAATATACTCAAGAGAATAAAAAAGCACCAATTTAATATAAGTATGTAATGAAATAATACCATTCTTCCTTGGGAAATAATGAAAGAAAATAGAGTAGAAAACTACTCCCAAGAGGATAGAAAAGAAATATAATATGAGTTCACAACCAATGAGAAAAAAATGATTCTATATTGTTAAAAGAGGAAACATCATGGAACATTGTAACATTTCTATGATAATAAAGATATATGGGAGAAAGATGAAATGAAGGAAGAAATCAATTTAGGAAAGAGATGGTCAGATTGCTATAGTTATTATCACTCTGGATGAAGAAGTTGATATACTTCTCGAGAAGGGAAAGGTAAAAGCTGATAAAGAAGTGTGTCGATAGTGAAACTAGGAAGGGCATGAATCTATCATATGTATGGATATTTTTTCTATATAGATTAACGGTAAATGGAAAGCATCGGTGTTTACTAGTACTAATAATGTTGTAGTGAAGATGGTTGCACAACAAAAAATATTTGAGCATGATCCAATAGATATACAAATCATATAACCTAAATATTTAGAAAAGGATAAAATGTTAATTCAGAAAATAATTGGTTTTATCTAGGTTCTCTGGTAAAGAAGTCCATTATAGCAAAGAGTGAAGTTCTAAAAGGGAATAATTTTATGCTATCATGATGGTCCAAATCTATAATGTCAAAGAAGGTGTTATCATGAAGAGATATATACATTTAAAAGGTTTAACTACTAGAGTTTATAGGTTTTAAAATTCATCTCAACATTGTTACTTAAACAAAGAAGTTATTAGAAAACCTTCTGTATTTCCATATCTATTTTTTTGTGTCTTGGTGTTTGGATTTAAAGGTGATGAATATTGGAAGGCATCCCTTAATTGAGATATACTGTAGAGGTAAAGTTGCTATAGATTTATCATCTTCTAACTAATATAGAAATCTAGATTTCCCATTCAAAATTTGATGTATAAGGTATTACTTCATTCACAAATAATTTTTTTAACATGTATAAATTATTTTTAAAAAGGGTGATAGATTATATATCCGAATAAGAATGAAAAACCACACATCTAATTTTTTTCTATTTGTGTATTCAATTGAGTGTAGAATTATGGATATCTCCTGAAAATTTGTGCAATATTCCCCCAAAGAGTAAAATATATAATTTGGTATGACATTTTAAATCATTAACAGATATATTTTTTTCTAAATTGATTAATCTTTTTCGACAATGGTTTTTACCATGTAACATATAATTTATTTTTTGATAGAACATGTCTAAGATAAATGTTATGACACTTTAAATTTCTGATGATGTTTTTTATGAAGTTCTTATAATTTCTTATATTTTTTGAGTAGTGATTATTTCACATTTCCATGTCTCAAATGGATTTTTAATTACTATAGAAAAGGTGGATAAGAATTTCATGTGGATAATATAATTTTTATTTATAAGGATGAGAAGAATATTCTTGTAATATCAATTGGGGTAAGTTAAGGAACTTAGGCATTGTAGAAGCATGGATTACTGATATTTTAAAAAATCTATTAAATTAGTTTCATAACATATATTCTAGTGTTCTAGTGTTACGATTCACTCATGAATCACATGAAATACAATTTAATTAAAAATAATAATAATCTAATAAATCCATAAATAGTACCATATTCTTTTAGCAGTAATGATTTGATCCGCTTAGTATCTGTATGTCATAGATTGAGGGAATCAGGAAATGAATCCACTAGATCATCCATATGTGCATCCTAAATCTTGGATCATTACTCTTTGATACATAGGTGCTAGCATGGGAAATTAAAGTTTTTTATATCATCCCTTTAATCTTCATAAGATTTTTCATTCAATCCTTGATCTTGGATTGAATAAACCTTGATCTTCACTTATAGTTTCTCTCTTTAGATCTTGAGATAGCTTGGGAGTGGAGGGACAGAGTATAGATTTCTTGACTCGACCTAAGTCGGGGCTCAATCTGCAACTACCCCAAACCTGCCTCCACATGATAGGGGTGGTGACTAGCATCGAAGGGATAACTAAATTGGGGAGGCCTTTGCTTAAAAACGTGTACACATGCAGACAACCAACTCAATGAAAATGTATAGAGGGGAAAAATAAAATTAGAAAAAATGATATAAATTAATCCAAGAGTTCAGGAATGTCTAGATAGTAAATAATTATGGTAGTGTATACTAAAATTTAATGGGAAAAAACACACACCCAACCACAAAATTTACCCAACCTAAAAAAATTGGAAAAAAAATAATTTACTGAGAGATCCTAAATCCTATATCCCATGTTATGACCACCATACACGGTCCAAGAACCTAGTATCTCTATGATCCTTTGATTTCACAACAGACCTATATGTCGTATTTAAAATACCCAACACGTGTGGGAAAAGTCCATGTAGTGGTGAGTATATACATACCCAGTAGAACACTCATAAAGGGTGGAGGGGGAGAAGTAAGAGATACAACTAAAAACGAAAAAAAGTATATAAAACACGGTACAATAAAGGAGCACAAATCAACACAACAAGAGATTTAATGTAATATCTTCCATGCACAAGGGGATAAACATATTGAGTAGATGAACTACCCATTGAGCCATCACCACCTATAGTTTGAGAGTAGACTCATCCAACCAGGAGAAGATAAACATGGAAAGCACGTGGCGTACCCCATAATATTCACCTCTCCTTGAAGGAGTGTATCCAAATTCAAGATGTTAATCCAATATATATGTATATATGTATATATATATACATACTCATTTAAAATCCCCAAACGATAGATCAAGGGGATCTCCATCTCGTAGCTCATCCCAAGAAGAGTCTCTAACATTTGAAAACGTCCATCACTGATGTCCAACATCTCACACATCTACCCTAAATAAAAAATTATAAGGAACTCAATCACCACACCTTGATATTATCCTATTTGTGTGGAACTGAATCATCTATATGGTTTTAGGTCACTTCACAAGGACGCAACTCAGTGGGTATAACATTCCTCTTCTTCATGAGTCAAAGGGTATGTCAAACCACCTCTTGTCACTATGTCACAAAGATGAGGGGCAAAAATTTCAAGATAAGTATCCCATACCCTGGTATGACAGGAGGGTCCTAGTTTTCTAGTCACCAAGGAACACCACTGCCCAACCTCGATAGAAGGTAATGCTCGGGGAAGTCATCGGGGAACTCCACTATCCATCCCTACTATAGGGTAACACATATAAGATTCCTTCAGGGAACTCCACTTCCCAACCCTATTGTAGGGTAACACTCGGAAGTGGATTTCGTGGAACTCTTATACCTAGATCTGATGGAGGGTAATGCTTGAAAGAGGTTATCGGGGAACTCCACTACCCATCCCTACTGAAGGGTAATGCACATAAGAGGTCATTGGGGAAAAACTCTTCCCATACCTACTAGAGGGTAATGTCTAGAAGAGTTTATTGGTGATCTCCTCTACCAAGGACTACTGTAGGTTAATGCCTGAAACATTTAGGAACTCCACTGCCTAGCCATGTTGGATGGTTACTCGGAAAGATCATCAGGAAATGCCACTACCTAGCCCTACTAGATGGTAACTCATATAAGATTTCACATCATATCTGAAAAGCCTTTAATGAGGTTACCATCACATTTTATGTAGAAAAAACTCAGGCTAGGCTACCCACTGACCCGAAACTGAGTTCAAATGAAGGATATACGGATGTTCGAAGTATCCTGAAATGAGATCAAGGGGTACACAAGATGTGGGGGTACCCACTCGGTATGTGGTCATGCTTTGTATCCTGAATTTTTTCCTAGCCAGCATATGGCTTTCTATCTGTGTGGTTTTACACTCTATATAGATAGACTACATGGAATTTCCATGAAACATAGGACTCGATTATGTGTCAGTGGCTGTGTCCATGTACCGGACTCTAGTTATGTATATCAGACACCATGTCAATGTACATAACACCATGTCCATGTGTCTAGACACACATCTTATCCAACTAGGTAGAGGATACATGGTGTGTGAAGGAAGATTACACTCCATGTCATCCTTATCATCCCTAAAACCCTAGCTTCGATGTTGAGGGAGGTTACACGCCGTTTCTTTATTCTAATCATGGTGTGTAGTCAAGAATTTTAATGTAGTCTATATATAGAGATTTCCCCTCTGATTTGGTCAAAATTCCATAGATAATACCTCAATCCCCCACTCAAATCTCATAGATTTGGATTTGATTCATGCTTTCCAAACCATCGTTCATATGAAAAAAACTTCAGTGAATATTTGGAGAACCACAATTTATTCTATATTGCTCCACAACTATGTTCATCACGATATTGATATTTAATAAATAGATCAATAATCCTCACCTCACAATGATCCTGGATCTGTTCTTATCTCACAAAACCATTTTTGCTTCATAGATCCTATATGGATCTAGGGTACTGATTAAGCTCATTTCCACCAGACAATTGTCAAATGGAGATCCAAAAGGATTCCATCAGTGAAAAACGCAAACCAGCAAGGGAGAAAATAATAAAAAATAGAGTTTTATCATCATAGTCCAATATTTCTTGGCCAATTATCCAGAAAGGGCACCATATTTAGATGATCAATTGATATATATTTATATTCCAATACTTAGGCTCATGAAAAAGCTGCAACATGGCCACAAATCAAAAAACAACCTTTGAACTACTCAAAAATTTACTCAAAAGGGCATAAAACACCAATTGACAAGTCCTACATCAAGTAGGGATCATTATTTGTTGAAGAACATGTTCTCCAATGTATAAGGGACATCTGTTGAATTCATCATACATTTATTCATGTTGATCCACAGATTCATCATCATTCATCTTTATTTGATAAAGGGAGGAAGGAAGGGAGAGCTCACTGGGTATTCTCATATTGTGAGGATAACCCTGAATAAAATGCAATAATGATGAAATTAATGAAATTTTAGTTTATTTTATGTTCATTTAATTAATTAATTAATTAATCCACTTAAACGCACTTCCAATGAGAAAGGGTTCCAAACATCCCATGTTGAGTAATTTTAGTTCGTGTATAGGGAAAACACCATGTTCTAGACACAACTTTTGTCTCTTATTTACAATATGATTAAACAATTAAGATTTATTTCATTTTCTTTGAGGTATTATGAGTG
Source organism: Viscum album (assembly GCA_963277665.1). NCBI lineage: Eukaryota > Viridiplantae > Streptophyta > Magnoliopsida > Santalales > Viscaceae > Viscum > Viscum album. Next base: position 378,095,442 of record OY728119.1, read on the forward strand.
CACAATATAATATAAATTTATTATTTTTATAAATTTATTTTTGGGAACACCAGACCTCAAAATCACAAGTCATCACATAACCTAACTCTGAATATATATATATATATATATTAATGTTTTAAAAGGAAAAAAACCAGATCTATATATCATTATATCCATCAATACTTTCATCTTTGAAGAGAAGAACTAGTGAAAAATGTTGGGATACTAAACATGTACATGGCTCACCAGCTCTTGGGAACTCTCCTACATATTTCTTTGATGCCACAACACATGAACCAAAGGAATTTTATTTCTACATAGGGTCCTTTTATGATGGTACTCGATCACCAATGGGTGATCTACAAAGGTGGATATATACATGATGTCTAGCTCACCCTAGTCGATGACGTCTGTAGGTTAGTTTACATTTCTCTTTAGTTATGATGTATAGAAGACATCGTACAGCCTCTCTAGCAGTGGGATTAGGGAGAGGTGGTAGTAAACCTCACCAACCCTCTTCAAAATCATGGAAAACCCAATGAACATTTGTGATAGATGGGATCCTTAGCCAAACCTCCATAATATTCATCATGGTGAGACTATTAAGATGATTTGGTCTCCCAGTTCGAACTCCAAATGCCTAAATGGTGGTTTTTGTAGGATTTATATCTTCAATGGGCCATACTCATGCACTCATGGATGACATGGACTTTCTATATTGTAACCTGGGCCAACACTAGTCCCACCAGAGATGACTCTCTGATCTCTTTCCAACACTAGGGTGACCTATAGGGTCTCCCATAAAAGGCTTAGAAAGGTTTCATGTTGATGGTAGAGTGGTATCTTTTATTGTATGAAAATTATACCAAGGGTAAGTGATCCCCTATATCCAGCCAAACTCCAACACATAGGCCCTCATCAAATCCTCTAGCTCTTGGATATTTCACTCAATCTGTCCATCGGTCTGGGGGTGAAAGGATGTACTGATCCACAATTGGGTCTTGAATTCCCCCTATAGGAATATCCACAATCATGATGTAAATCCTACATCATGATCAGAGAAAATCATTAAGGGAACCCAATAAAGTATAATGGTCTCTTATATATATAGATGCCCCAAACTCTCAACTAAACTTTTCTCCCTAATAGAATGGAGGTGTGCTAACTTCGTGAGATAGTCAACTATCAACCTTATGGTGTGTTTACCGTTATTTGTTCATGTAAACCCTTTTATTAAATCCATGGATATGTTGTCCCATTTCTACTTTGAGAACTCAATGAGCTACAAAAAAGCTACCAGGACTTGGTTCTCATCCTTCACCTTCTGACAGGTGAGTCACTAAAAGATGAACTCGGCTACACTCTATATCACGTCGGTCCACCAAAACTGTTGTGGAATATCTCAATAAATATTCCCCACATCAAGATGTAAAAATATGGGAGAAGTGTGTAAATATCATATCACCTCCTACCACATCACGACTGGAATCACTGTTCGACCCTGAAACAAGATGATGTGATTACCTCCTTTATAATATCTATCTAGAGAGTTTCCTGTAGATATCTGATCATGCAAGACAATGCAGTTGATGTCTCCATGTTGGGACTCTCTCGCACACTTGAGAAGTGAAAGAGTCAACACAATCGACTACATAAAGGTTGTACTATCCTTCTCCACCGTGGTAACCAATCAGAATCTAACTACTCCAAAGATTCATACACTAAACAAGTTTGGGACATCCTGCTAAGGGAATATATTACAACATTTCTCTTCCCTAGAGTGTAGACTATATCTAAGTCATAGTATTTCAAGAACTCCAACTAGTGTCATTGTATCAAGTTTGGGTATCTCTGATTGAAGACATACCCGAGACTCTGGTGGTCTAAGTAAACCATGAATAACTCTCCCAGAAGATATTGTCTCCATATCCCCAAGGCAAATACTACTATTGCGAGCTCTAGGTCATGAGTCATGTAGTTCTACTCATGGGGTATCAACTGCCTTGACCCATATGTCATGACTTCCTATCGCAACATCAACACGCAATCGATCCTAGATCTTGAGGAATCAGAATAAACTAAGAAATCAACACCTTCCTCTGTTAGTCTAAACATAGGTGTATTCATCAACGTCTAGCTAAACTCCACATAGGCCCTCTAGCACTTCTCATACCAGGTAAATGGATGCCCTTTCTACATTAGGGTTGTTGAAGGGGATACGATCTTGGAGAAGTCCTCCAAAAATCACTAGTAGTACCCCATAAATCCAAGAAAACACTACACCTCTAGAATATTCTTAGGTGGATCCCAAGAAAGCATTGCACTGATATTTATTAGATATATTGCTAAATTTGTTACAAAATTAAATGACCTAGAAAGTAAAACTCATGTATCCATAATTGTAAATTCGAGAGATTTCTGTAAAACTAGTTCTCTCAAAGAAAATCAAAAACCATCCTTAAGTTCTCTACATGCTCCTACCCTGATACAGAGTAAAAGAGTATGGTGTGAATGAAGAAAACAAAAAACTAGTTCAAGTATGTCTGGAAATCTTGGTTCATAAAATCCATGAAAATGGTGGGGGAATTCATCCCACTAAGGGGAATCACTGGGAACTAATAGTGTCTATAGAAACATCATAACTCCAAATTTTGAATATCAACCTCACAAAACCTTAACTAGTGGTAGACAGATTTCAGATCGATCTTTGAGAACTTTTGCACACCTCACAGTTGGACTAAGAGGTATCAATCCTTGGAAAGGTGTACTTGTTCTTTATCATTCCCTAGTTCAGGAGATGATAATCCATGAAAATACATAATCTCCCATCTACCTTTTTCATGAATATGACTAGATCTTTCTAGGGGGACACACTAGGTATGATGAAACCCTTCTCACAAATTTCCTCCAAATACAACCGTAGATCCTAGAGCATAGTAGGTTTTATTCGATATGTTGTAGAAGATATCATGGTTTTCACAAGATGAAAGTCAATATAGAACTCCATATCCTTCCTTCTAGTTAGTCCTGAGATATCCTCAGGGAAGATTTACATATAATCCCATACAACCTAAGAAACCCATATACCTAAAGTTTCTATTGTAATAATGTATAAACTCACCAGTTGATGGGTGATGGTCTAAAATATCCTACTCACAGAACAATATATCCCTTCCATGAGATCTCTCTCACCAAAAAAGAAGAATCTCAGTCCCTCAGTGCGTAGGAGTCTGACCCATTTATAGTGACAGTAAATATATGCTCAACCCTTGGAAATATAATCCATACCCAGATGAAAACATAGGTTTCCATGATTATGACCGAAAGATCCCATGTGAACCTCTCTTTACTAAGATATCGCTCGCACTTACAATAGATGAAAGATACATAAGAAGTGTTACTTGTATGAACCTCATGATAAAGTTGTTGTACTAGTGTCTCAACTAGGAGCTCTAGATCTCACACTAGGAGTCAAGAGATAAAATAACAACTAGAACTAGCGTATACTAATACTGATTCAATATCATAATAAGCATATATTGTAACACGAATAATCTTGTATGTTGTGGGATCATAAACATCCAAATCTTGTAACTATCTTCACCCCCAACTGCCAACTCCCTAAGCCTGACATGGGACACGTGGTGGTGGTGGTGGTGGTGGTGGTGGTGGTGGTGGTGGAGGGATCTTATACTAGCATCCACCACCCATAGCTAATCCAACTCCTCTTCCAGCTCCACCTCCCTGAGGACCAACGTGTCCCCACCTAGGATATCCCAGATCATGACACTGCCTCTGTCATGGTGGTCCACTAGCTATCATCTTGGGTTGCTCAGCAGGATTGGTCAAGCATTCTCATGACATGTGACCTCAACTATCACAACTAAAATACCCCCTCCCTCTATAATCTACATTGGTTCTCTGTGTTTCCTTATCCCCATACAATTATGTGTCTGAGCCTAATCACAAAAGGTTCCCCAGTTCTGTGATCCCATCAACTGATGTTTTCTAGCTACTATAAAATACTTAGCTCTGAGACACTGACTACCAGTTCCAACTACCTATAATCCCTCTAAAAGAAAGATTTATATCATTAGGGACCACTCCTTCACCCCATCATGGGTGAGGATTTACAAGGGAATAGAACTGGCTCGAATCTCTCTATGGAGTCCCTACTCAAACTTTCATGCTCAGAAGTAGCCATCTGAAATCATGTTAAGGGAGTTGTTCGTAAGTTCTACGAACCTAATCACTTAATCATCCACCATCATCCCTACCTTGTAATGCTTTGTAATCTCTTAAATATAGAATGATCATAAATAGGATAGGTATTACTCTTCACAGAACAGTCGCCGGAATTCATCCCATGAGTGTGTCGACTCATCGTGCATATGCATAAATAGGATCCACTAGCACCCAAATACTCCACAGAAATGTCTAACTACTACTAAAACCGCCTGATCTATTAGTTTTAAAATGATCCTAAATAGATAAAGAACCAAAGCTATCCAATCGTGGCCTGAGGATCTTGATAACTCCGAAACCTCAGTGGCCTCTAACATTGGAACTCTAGGACCGTGCTAATCCCACATGCATCCTCATCCTTGTATACTTAGATGATTGGATTCTCAATAAGTAGAGGTGTTACTACCTACCCACATGTAGGAAGGGGTTCATAGGATAGACCTTAATCATAGGCCTCTTCACTCATAGGGTCATCGTCAAGAACTGAAGCTGGTATCCTAGCTGGTTGTCATCACATAGGCATCCTAAAAGTTATCAAGGAGTTTCACAATAAGATATATATATATATATATATATCAACAACAATGGGGAGTTGAATCAAGAAGGAAATTAAAATACTCAATCCTATTTGATTCTTTTCCCATTGATCCCTACAAAAAATGTCTCACCATGGCGAGTTGACAAGCATGTAGTCAGGGTCCTAGTGAATGGATACATTGGACGCTTGTACCATCAATGGACTCTCTAAACCAAGAGTTGTACTCAAGACACTTTGAAATTGTTTCCCTAAACCTAACAAAATCCTCTTAAAGGGAAATGTCTAACCAACATCCCAAGGAATTAAATTTCTCTTACACCAATCTCTCATGACCTGACCCAAGCCAAGGCTCAAGTCGCAACTACCCCAAGTCTGCCTCCATAGGCTAGGGGGTGGTGATTAGCACTAAAGGCATAACTAACTTGGGGATTCCTTTGCCTAAGAACCTGTAAACACACACATAGCCAACTAATTGAAAACATACATAGGAAAAAAAAGAAAATATGAAACACTTCTATAAAGTAATCCAATCATGCATTTTCCTTTATATAGTACAAAATTATGGTAGTGTATACTGAAAATTAAAGGGGGAATACATACCCAAACAAAAATATGTCCCATCCTAAAAAATGGAAAAAATAAAACATATGAGAGAGCCCAACTCCTATATTACAAGATATGACCACCATATATGGTCCAAGAACCTAGTATCTCTTAGCTCCTCTAATTTCATGGTCAACCTCTTTATCATCTATAAAAGACATGACATGTGTGAAGCCCGTATAGGGGTGAGTGTATACATACCCAGTTGAATGCTCTAAAAGGTAAAGGCGGAGTAGTAAGGGATAAAATTGAAGAGGAATATAGTAGATAGTATAAGGTATAGTGATGGAGTGTAGAAAAATCCAACAATATAGTGAAATTAATCTTTTCCAAGCACAAGGTACTAAACACGGCGAGTAGATAAAATACTCGTTAAACCTTCTCCACCTTTATAAGGAAAGTAGACTCAAGAAACCATGAGAAGATAAACATAGAAATCATATGGCATACCCCACACATCTTCGCCTCTCCAAATATGAGAGTATCAAAATTGAATGCTTTAATCAAGAAAAAAGATTATATATATATATACTCAGAAAAACAATCCCAAATGAGAGCGAAACAGGATCTCCATCTCACAACTCATCCCAAGAAGGAGAGTCGCCAACAGTTCCAAAATCCCATCATCTAAGTCTAGTGTCTTGTACATCTTCCTGAAATACACAATTCTAAGGAACTCAATCATCACACCTTGATACTCTCCGCTTTAAGCTACATTATATCACCCAAACATTTTTTTGGTTGCTTCACACGGAGGTGTCTCAGTGGGGAAAGCATTCATATTATTCTTGATTCCAAGTCAACCTCAAAACACGTCTTATAACTATTCCAAATAGCTGAGGGGAAATAATTTATAGATTAGAATCTAATTCCCTAGTATGATAGTAGGGTACTGCTCTGCTACTCATTGAGGAACACCACTACCCAGCCCCGCTGGAGGGTAACACTCAGGAAAGTCATCGGGGAACTCCACAACCCAACTTTACTATAGGGTAATTCCCAGAATAAGTCATCCGGTAACTTCACTTCCTAGCCCTGGTGGATGTTAATTCTCATAGTAGGTTGTTGGGGAACTACTCTTCCCATCCTTGCTGGAGGGTAACACTTAAAAGTGTTTATCAGGGAACTCCACTACCCAGCCCTGTTGTATGGTAGTTATAGGAAGTGGTCATCAGGGAACTCCTATTACTTTCCATACTAGATGGTAACACCGAGAAGGGGACATTAGGAAACTCCTCCACCAAACCCTACTATAGGGTAAAGCTCAAAATGTTAAGGAAATCAAATGTCCATCCCGGATGGAGGCAAACTCGAAATGATCATTGGGGAAATCCACTTCCCAGCCCTTATGGAGGGTGATTCCAAGAAGATTCCACATCATATCTCAAAAGTTGGTACTAAGGTTACCATTGTGTTCTATGTGGAGAAAAACTCTAGATAAGATAATTATGGACCAAAATCCAAGTCAGACAAGGGAGATATGGATGTTTGAAGTCTTCTGAATGGATCTCAAGGGATATAAAACATGTGAGGGGACCCACACGACATTTGGTCCAGCTTCACAACCTGGTCATCTCCCTAGAAGAAACATGGATCCTTGTCTATGTGGCCTTACATTTTGTGAAGGTGGATTACACAAATTTTCCATGCAACACGGGGCTGACTCATGTCTCAGTGGTCGTGTCCATGTATCGGACCCCGTGTATGTGTACCAGACACCATTTATATGTGGTTGGACACATATTTTGGCCAATGGGGTAGAGGATAAATGGAGTGTGGAATATTACCCATCATGTCATCCTTATTTTACCTGAAACTCTGGCACTGCCACTGAGGGAGGCTACATGACGTGTTGTTCATCCTCACCATGAGGCGTAGACAGGATTTTTATTAAATTAAAAATATGGACTCATATCCTTATATCTAGTAAAAATATCATAGATCATTCCTTAATTACTCTCAAATATCATGGATCTTACTATGATTCATTCTTTTCATCTATCATTTGTAGAAAAATAACTTTGTTTAAGATTCGGCAAACCATTATTCGTTCCATATACCGCCATGCCTCCATTCATCACGATCATGATGTTTAATAAATATATCAGTCATCCTCACCTTGAAATTATCCCAGAACTATGATTCTCTCCCTAAAATTTTGTCATTTCATAGACCCTCCATGGATCTCAGGGCCCGATCAAGCTCAGTGGCACCGAAAAATCGTCGAATAGGGAACCACGAGGATTTCAATGGTGAAACCCGTGATATAGAGAGGGAGAAAATCATCAATAAAAAAGTACTAATCTCATCAAAAAAGAAGTCTTATACAAAGGTAAAGAACATACACTAGGGTTAGATTAAAATTGATAAATATTTATATTATAATACTTAGTATCATGAAAATAATGAAATAGGGGTTCAGACCAAAGAACAATGTTTGATCTACTTAAAATTTTATTCAAATGGGTGTAACACACCAATTGATGAGTCTGAGCTCATGTTTGGATCATTCTTTGTTGAATAACTCATTCACCTATTTAGAAAGGATATCTATTTTGTTTTTAGTTCCTCGATTCACATTGATCCAAATATTCATCACCGTTTTTCTATATTCGCCAAAGGGAGGAAAGAAGGGAGGGATCACCGACAATTCTAGGATTGTGATCTAAATCATAAACAAAATTATATAATGATCACTTATAGACATTTTAGTTTAGGTTAAATGTGTATAATTAATTAAAAACTTAATCCACTTAAATGCACTACTAATTAGAGAGGTGTCTGAACATCCCACACCAACTCATTTTATGTCATTACTAGGGTAAACACCACATTCCGAACACAACTATGGTCTAAAATTTGTAATTTGATCAACCATTTAATATTTATCCCATTTTATTTATGTTATCAGGTGTGATTAATATAAAATATATTTAGTATTTTTATAAAATTAATTCTAAGAAAATTGGGACTTTGAATCTCACATCGTCTCAGTGCCTAAGTCTAGAAATATATATATAGAAATATTTCAAAGTCTTATAAGGAAAACCCTGATTTCTATTGTAAATTTGATCCATGAATAATCACCCTCTAAGAATTGGTTATATATATAATAGGTTTTAGATTCTAAATTTTATTTTAGGCCCCTTTAGAAACTAAACCTTAAATTTTTAACCTAAAAATGGATTAAATGACTTTCTTAAACTTTTAATTACCATTATAACATTTAACCACATACTTTTAACATCAAAATTATTCCACATCATTAAATGTGTGTCATTAACTCAACTTTTCTATCTCATTTTTTTAATGAACATTGAATAAATAATGCTCAATCAAAAAAAAATTCCTCGTATCCAATTATTTTAACCTAATTAAATCGTGAATATATTGAAAAATAAATTCAATTATTATTATTCTAAACTTGAATAATTTAATTTAATTAATTAAATTTCAATATTTCACTCTGACATTCACCATCCTCCACAGTTGAGTCCCACTTCTTCCTAAACTCTTATTTAGATGAATATGTGGAACTTATTGATACACTTTGTGTAAGAACCTCTAGCCCTTTATCATGATTGTAGTGATTCATACTCACAGACTAAGAATAGTATCTAAAACAAATCATAATAACTAAGGAGATAAGTATAATTCATAACCATGACTAACCCCTGTGAAAACATTATGTTTAATATAATCCCTTTATCTCACAATATCTCATAAAGTGAGATGAAAACTTTGTTTCATTATCCATACATGATTTTTTATTTTGTGAACTTACCATATGGACTTACCTTCTTTAACCAAAACCATGGAATTATTAAAGGTACTACCATACTAGTCATTATTCCTCATATATCTCTTCCTTTTGTAATTTATTGATCTTTTATTGATAATTCATTCAATGCCATTCCCCCAATGATGAACCCAAAGCAATTTACCTCGCTATGAAATAAATTTCATGGGTTTTATCTTGCATCAAAGTATATGATCAAATGGTACACATTATTAATGATATCAATTTAAGATACCAACATACATACTCAAAAATATTAACAACCAAATACATATTAAACATGTGGTTTTCCTATTTTTAGTCTAGTCGTCATGATATCCTCTACTTGAGATCACCAAGTGTGAACTTCCTGAGAAGAATTCCGCACGATTATGAGCCTCTAACTCCTAATAGTCTACCATAATTTGTGACCCAAAATTATGATGTATATAGACTATATAACATATATTTAATATTTATTCATATTATCTCAAGGTTCTCATTATAGTTAGTAACTATTACAACTTTTGATATGAAAAATAATTTAATGATATTACCTGGAAAATAGTAGATAGAAAGTATCAACACTATTATAGTAATAATGAATCATGTATAACTCTCTTTTTTCCTCTATCATAATATTTTAATATTTTTTAGTACCTTTGAAATGATTCTAAGAACTATAAAAATAAAAGTGTATAGCGTATAGCATATTTAGATACTTCATCAATCACAACATACTCTATATTTGTAGATATAGCAATTTTTGACTTTATCTTTATCATTTTCTTATACTAACTATAATATAATATTAATTAAATATATAGGAATAATAGTTTCCCCCCCTTATAACTCTTTTTCTTACCTCTATTGGTATCAGGTACATATCCTTTATCTTTTATCATGTATAATTGGATGGCATTGACTGCATTCTATGTAATTCTCTAGGATTTATCAAATATTTTAATACCAAAACTAATGTGTTTGAAATATCATATTAATATAATATCATGGTATATAAGATATATCCATAAATAGAGATTAAGAAATTCTGATAACCATATTAATATCCTCCTACAACTCACACATGTCTTCTTGGATATATTTAAGTGACGTGACATTGGAAAAAAATCTCTCTTGAATTATTCCCAATGTTATTTTTTAATACCTCATCAGTATATATACATTGAATTTGTCTGAGAAAATATAAATATACCTCATTATATATTTTTTCTTACAAATTATCTCGATATGTTAAGTCAATATTTGGGCAGAAACATTTAATCTATTTTTAACAAACTATAATACTAATAATAGTATTCCATATGTATCCAATATATTTTACTAGGAATCCTATGACACTCCCACTAACAACCTATATACACATGGAACACTTTCATTAAAAATTAATATTTTTTTATCATGATTCTAGGATTAATAAATAAATATATTTATACAAATTTCATTCCTTTTTATCATTCTATGGTGTCTCCAATGGTTTCTGGTTGAGACATATAGAAACATTCCAAGAAAGATGTTATTGATATCCAATGACCAATAATATCAGCATATAAAGTTTCTATGACAAGTAGAATTATAAATTATTGGATTATAACAACTTTTTATAACCACTAGATCTTTATTGGTACTAATATTGTACCACACATGTATAGTTTCTCTTGAATACCCACAAATATCTTTACATCAATTGGAGAAACTACCAAAATATAAACTTGATCTTGGTACATGGAATATATTTTATTGAATTTATATAAACTTTTCAATCAATGATTATTTTCATTTACTTATTCCTTATATGATGAATATTCATTTTTATTTATAATAATATACCACCCATCGTAGTGAATATAAAACCAACCTTCTGGTTCTAATCATCCTATGTATTATGTGTCTCTAGAACAACTCATTTTCCATGATCTCTTATGGAACTTTTTCTGATATGAATTATTTATACATATCAAGCCCTAAATTTATAAAATCCAATTTTTCTCTTGTTATTTATAATAGATATCTGCACCCTCCTTGTAGAAATATTTTCTTTTACTTGGCTATAAATTTTTTATCTTGTGGATTTATGTAATATACTTAGTAACATTATGGATAATTAATTATGATGCACTTTCATTTTTTTATGAAATTATTTTATTTAAAAATCCTTAACAAACTATTTGTATATAAGCACATATTTTGTTACATAATTCTCATAATATTACTCATATGATATTTATTCATCATTTAAATTGGCATACAGCTATGAGTCAACAACTTTATTTGTGAAGTATGTCTCAAAAAGATAATGCAAAACTTTTCATGACTTATAAGTCTCTTCACCAATCCTCCTTGTATTTAAATTATAGCCTTGATATATATAAGTAAATGTGAGTTAAGGAATAAATTCACAATACATTTTAATGACTAATTTATGCATGTAAGACTCATCACCAATCATCTTTTTACTAGAATCGTGACTATTATGTGTGTAATGAAATTTGAGTTGAGGATTCAATCCAATATAAATTTTCATGATCAATGAATGATTGATTAAGATATTATTTGGATTATGGGCTCAAAAAAACTCATATATTATAACAATAAATGCCCCCTTAATTTATTTACATATTCTTAATATTTCATAATGGAATCTCATAATATTTATAAAAATAATTCTAAAATCTCCCTATAATAGTTCACACAATCAAGTCAAATTATATCTGAAATTTTTTTGGAAGTACATTATTGTAAAAGGTTTATTTTTCAAAAACATCATAATTAATTATGTTTATAATAATTCAGGTTAAAAATCTCATAAAGTATATAAACATACATCAAAATTCTCACTATAATAGTTCACATGGTCAAGTAAAACTAAATTTGGATGCTTTATGGTTATCCTTTATTTTAATATGATTCTTTTTATAAGACTTGATAAGTAATTATATCAATAATAATTTTTTTTATATTTCTAAATATTATAAAAATTGTAATGGGTATATTATTGAAAAATACTTTTATTTTTACATGATAAATTATTTCTAGTATCCCACAGACATGATCATAAAAATTACATGAGATAAAGTAAATATTTCATTTCAATACATTCCCAATACCTTTTACATTTACCATTTTATATAATTTGGGAAACAATTAACTAAAAAACTCAAATGTTTTAACTAATGTACATTTTTACCACTATATAAAAAAAATAACTAGTCTTTAACATATCCCAAGAATCCCTCAAATAAGATACCCTTCTAGACACATCTTACGTAAAATGGTGGAAAATAAAAATAAGAAAGGAATGATATAAAATGATCTATAATGTAAAACATAGGTGATAAAATAAAATATCATAAGTGAGCATAATATGAGAATATAGGGATTATCAAGATACATGAGAAATTTACCCCCAAAAAACCATAGGTAATAAATCATGACATAAGGAAAAAGTCATGAATAAAAATATTTTGGAAATATTATCCAATAAACATGATCTATGAGAGAATAACATCGGGATAACATAGAAATATGGAATAAAAATTAATATAGGAAAAATTACTTTTATGATCAACACCATCAGTTCATATGCTTTTGATCAATTAAAATGGACTCACTGCTACCAATCTCATGAGATATAAACCTTAAACCAATTCATTAGAGGGTGATATAAGACCTCTCCCATTATCATCCATACATATGTGTGCCAAAAAATAAGTCATCATCAAATCATAAAGAACGCATGGAAATAAAATGTGTTTCATATCTCTTTAAAATGGAATCATATAAGTAAAACATTTATAATTCCATTAACAATCATAACATGATATACCCTTAAAAAATAAATAGGCATCCCAAGATATTTTGTAAGATACAAGGTAAATACTGTAAAATCAAGATAATAAATCATATGGTATTTACACCATATAGATAAATATTAATGGTTATGTAAAACATTTCCCCAATGAATTTATGTATGACAAATAGGTGAACACCCTTCAATCAAAGGAATCATAAAAATAGGGTATTCATAGAGGAAAAACATTGGAATAATAATTATGGTTATACATCAAAGATGATTAGGCAAGATAAAGGTAGCGATAGATAATTTCTCCAAAATTAGAATACATTAAATAATTAATCCATATAAATAAGTTGAATGTGTTTATTTTAAAAGCATCCTCAATGAAGAATAAGATATGTCCAAAGAAAAATACTTATATGAATAATAATTTTAAATATTTTTGGAAAAGATTCACTTTATAAATAAGAAATAACCTTGATCTTTTAAAATCATTTTAAAAGTGATATTTTATATATCTAAGAGAAAAATAAATTTTCTTTTAGAAACCATGAAAATGTATAGTGAAATTTTAAAATAAAACACAAAATGTGGCATAAATATTTGTTCCTATAGAAAATTTTAAAATATATCAGTTTCAATATATTCATAAAATCAAGAAGTTATTATTATCTTTAAAAAGTTATTTTCAAAAAAATTAATTGAAAATCAATAAAATATTTACCTTTTAATAATAAAATTTGGTAAATGATTTCTTGAAAAATCATAAAGATTATCAAAAAAAAATTTCGTGGAAAATATTATGAAATAACTTTGTTTAAGAATTGAAATCATAAAAAGAGTATTGTATTTTACTTTTTTAAATTGGTAAAGAGAATTATTATAATCATAGAAAATAATCCATATTATATTTCAAAAAAATATAGGATAAAATTTGCAGGACAAAAAATATGGACTTAAAAAAGATCCAATTAAGAATTGGAGGTTTGTTCTTGACAACATTATAATATTTGGTGGGAGAATGATCATGTCGGAAAATATGAGTTAAAATAGATATTATCACCATAATGATAAATGATAACATCATGAAATATAATTTACTCATGATGTAAACTGATAAGGGGGATATATTTTCACCATGGAAAACAAAACATGGTGCATAACTTAAACTTTTCTCAAGGAATTAAAATTTGAAACAAATTAACCTTAAAATTCGAGGGATTTTATCTCAAAACCATTTTAATGTGGCATAGGTAAAAAATAGAACATAAATTTTCATAAATAAATGATATTTCGTGATATAAATCTAAATTGTGAATTATATTGATAACTTAAATGAAATTAGGTTAATGATACCAAACATGTCTCAAAGAGAGAAATTTTAGATGAAAAAACCTTTTTCTGGTATTCCCGCTTACATGGAAATGCCCTAAACTCCAATATAATGAAAATAAATTTCTTAAAAAAAATTCATGAAACATCAATATTAATATACTAACCTTTTTAAAATTATTTTATGACCAGATATTTCAAATATATTAACCAATTATAGTTTATTTTCATCATCAGGTGTTAGAACATTCAGTTCCCTATTTCATAAAAAACATCACAAAGATAATATCAATACGTACTATGTGGTTTTAATTTCATAATAAACATATCATTATGTATATAATTATAATATTTTAATTATTAGTTAATTATCATCTTCATCAAGTGAAGGATATGAATATGTCTTGTGAAAATGGAGATTGTGATGAACTAGTTTTTGATGTGTCTAATAATCGAAATGTGATATATTGATAAATATTTAAAATATAAACTTAAAATTTCAAAAAATCATTAAAAATTATTAAATATATCATTATTAAATGGTATTACCAATATATTAAGCCCCATAATAATTTATTACATAATCATTATAACACTGTTTACATAGATGATAAAATTGACTAGAATGGTAAAACATTTTAATGAATCAATGAGTAAGTGTGTGTATTTAAATAATGATAATGTGACATTTAAATAAGCATAAAAATTTCATAAAAACAATATAACCTCATTAAATCCATTCTATGAACCATCAATGATGGGTGGTGATGAAAAATGAACTTTGTTGCTTGAAAAGGATGTAGTCGTAAATATGCACGAACAACAATTACATTTTTATAAATGGATGGGATAGATGAATAAATATTTATAATAACATTAATATAATAACATTAAAATTTATATATGATACTATAATAATCATATTATTTGGGATATAGTAAATTTAAATGAATATAATTAAGAAGAAAATCTAAGTAGTTGATAATACTCACGTTGGGGGATTAAATTTTCTTTGGAATTTTCCTTATAAATGAAGGACATTAATAACTACTAGGGAAAATACGATTATTATTTATCTGTGGGATTATATTAAGAGAAAAGTTGAATAGTTTTAATAATAAATTCTAACAGGAGATAATTCTGGATGTGGTGGAAGTGTTACCTTTTTATAAGTGAAGAGAAGGGTAGTTTTGAAAGTAATTATTATATTTTAAATAATGTAATGTAACAATTAAAAGGTCAATGGATATAGAATTAAAAAGGTAAAATGGGAAGTTATTTGGGGTCCATAGTCCCCTTATCCACTAATTTTTAAGAAAACATAGAGTGTTTTTATTATTTTTCTTTTAGCTTTTTAACTTTTATCGTAATTTATTTTTACCTTGGTAATTAGTTTTCAACCTTACTAATTAATTTTGTTGAAAATTTTTGAAATTAAAATCATTATATAATTAAAACCTTTTAATTTTAAATTTGAAAATAATTTTATCAAATAATGTTTCTGAATTTTTGATATATATACTTAATCATGTAGAACATTTTTTTCAAAAATATAGTTTTTCACCATTAGATTTATATATAAGATAAAATTATCATAGTTCCTAATTTTAATTACATAAACTGATTTATTATAAATGGAATAAAATTTATTAGGACATAGAGGTTGTCTAAATACTAATATCACCTTTAAAAATCTTGATTCAAATAAAAAAAATACTTTTTATTAAAGAAACATTTTAATTTAGTCCTAAAAATGTTATACATAAGTTTTATTAGTTCAAATAATATTTTAAAATGGATAATTTTATTGAAAAATTTCATATAAGATCGCACAAAAGGTTTTTTAATCTTGTTGGTCGTAATTATATAGTCATAAAATTAAAACTTTCATAAACACCCCATTTTTTTGACAAAAACCCAACCTTTTCTAGAAAAAACTCAAAAATTCATACTAAGTATATTTTAGTGAGATGAATTCCAAAATTAATTTCATTTTATTGATTTAAAATTCAAGAATTCATATAAATTTTAAACCATTAAAAGTGCAAGGTATATAATAATAATTTTTGGAAAAATAAAATTTTAAGTATGATATAAATGTATTCTTATTTATTGTCAAGAAATATCCATTGGATGGATGATAAATTATTTTTAGGTATATTAAATTCATATGTAAAAGTTATTTAAGATAATTTTTATATAGGAATGAATAACATAGAAAAAATCATATGAATCTTAAAATTTATTTTATATTGATACATTCATTTGATTCCATAGATAATATTTGAATATTAATATCATAATGATTTCTACTTAAAACCCTTATAACCTCTTCATAAGATTTATGGGTAAGATAAATTGTAATAATAGTCTCTAGGGGTGATTCAACTACCATGGATTGTGCAGTGAGTTTTATAAGATTAAGATTTTACCACAAATTATTTCTCTTAAGCCATGCCTATTGAAGTTTGGATTGGGATTGGTAATGGGAAAACTCAAATGATTAAACATCATTCTCAATTTCAAAAATATGGTATTTATAAGGAAAATTCATGTTTTTTATGACATGTTACTCATTTTTCAAATTGAGTTTGTAATATGGTGACTCCTTTGTATCCCCACCAATTTAATGACTATGTATACAATGGTTATGTTTTATAATTTTTTTAAAGTATCATGTTTTTTATTTTAGTTTAGTGCTTTTTTCTTATGATCCATAAATGATATTATTAAATTAAAGGTAATTATATATCAAAATCATGTGTTGTTATATTATATTCCCTTAAATTAATTTATTCCTTGCAAATATAATTATTAATTACTAATGAAGACAACTATGGGAATTATTAATAATGATATATCTTATAATGAGATATATATCTTACTATCTTAATATAGATCAAGATACTTAAATTTTACCCAAATAACACTATACAATCATATTCCCATGTATGTATATATCCTAATCATATATTCTAAATAAAATTCTCATCCCAAAATAACCTAAATCTCTGAGGCATAAAACCATAGAAAAATTATATATTTTTTCAAAAATAATTTTTTTCCTTTAATACTAAAATAGAAATAACCACTACTAAATAAAATCACATACTAAATAATAATAAATCCCTAGGATAGAAACACTTTCTTACTTAATTCTTTTGAAATCACACAACACTTTATTATTTCAAAATCAAGCATATATTAGACATAATATTTTTGGATACCTTAATCAAAAGTTCTTCAATAGTTGTCCCAAAAAATATAACTTTTTTTAGAAAATAAAATTTCAAGGTTATTGATAAAATTTAATATATGTTTCCAAACATTTAAATAAAGAAAACTTAAGAATAATCCATATATTCTTAATATAATCCTCAAAACATTTAGAAAATAATTGAATAAAATCTATAAATATCACTCACTAATGATAATAGCTAAGAGTGTCAAGATTTAATTTATATGAATATATCATCTTCATTACCTTATTTAAGGCAATTATATTCAAATTTCAATTATAACAAGAGTATATCAATATTCTAAACCAACTAATTATGTTATCTTATTTGGTTATAATACATAATTATTCGTAGATAAATACCATTCTTAATTTCATTTTCATGATCCGGTTTGAAAATAAAACTAAATAAAAAGTTATTTAGATAATATCTAATATAATCAATGTAAATGATCATATGAATATGAAAACTCAATATTCTATAATGATACTTTATTTCATCCTTTTATACTCTTAGTTCAATCTAATTTTATTTATGTTAGGTTCTATCGTATTTCTTAACCTACCATTATATTATTTAGTAAATAAATACTTTATAATGGTTCATAAGGGTAATTTGACTGAACAACTTATTGGTAGACCCAATTTTATTTTTGGTTGTATTTGTTATCAAAAGACGATATATGGTTGAAGTTGTGAAAATGTGGTATTTTGGTTTCCGAACACACTCCATTGGATTGACCAGGAAGATGCACCGGACATAGTAAATTAGATAAAATATATGACCAAGAAAAAAGGAAACATAGAACTTTTGACCCATGCCATTGGTGTAATTAATTAGACTTAACCCATTGACATAAGTCAACAGATCTATGAAATAATAATGAGGCTTGGTTGGAAATATAGAAGGTGATGGAAGGATGGGAAGTTGTAGAACATTCCAAACTAAATATGACAATGATTTGTTGTTTGATTAGTTCTTAGCATCATAAGTAATATAACATATTTTTGATACAAGAAAGAGTTTGTTTAAGAAGGAAGGAGTCAATGTTTTCCTTTAGTGTTTATTGACTAATCCATCGGACTAACTGATTCATCATACATCCTGATCTATCTAATGAAAAAATCCATAGGATCAATCATGAGAATAAAATATTATAATATCGGATGAGTGTTGGTATCGATATATGTGAATTATTTACTATTAGAAATATATATATGCTCTGATAAGGAATAATGATAAGTTCTCATAAAAACTCATCGATCCAATGTATCTGAAATAAAAAAGGCACTGGTTCATCTAAAATAGTTTTTCACTTATCAATCAAGGGGTATTCGGATACTGATTCATTTTATATTGTTGGTGTCCTTTTTATATAACATGTATAGTTTTATCAGATATATAATGTTTATGAAAGGTTGAATGGTTGGAAACAATAACCCATATAAAGAATTTAAGGGTTGATCAACTAGATGATGATCAACAATATAGTCAATCATTATCATCAGGTTTAATCGTATTACATTTTAGTTAAGAAAAAACAGTTTTCCTTTAAAATTGGGTCAAGATTCATCAAAAAATACATGACACCAACATATCAGATTAAATTAGAGACAGATGCACTAGATTCATGTTGACATTGATAAAGTCATTGGACATTGAACTTCATGGGACACAGGATCATTGGTCTAAGGATAATAAGTAAAGAATATTTGTTTTAGAGTTTTTTATCAAAGGGTATATTGGTATATTTAGAAGTAGAAACTATGTTTATGATAAAATAAAATCCTAAATGTTTTAATAAAATTTTCTCAATGTTTTAATAGGTTTTTTTTCATTTGGTACGGAGAATATATAGAGAATAATTTTAATTTTTACAAGTGTTCCTTATAATGATATGTCTTTAGATCTACATATGTTCTCATCGTATTGAAGAATGAGACAAAAGAATCTAAATGATTAATGTTCTGTAAACTGGAAGAATTCTAATTTTTTGAAAGGATTTGTTATGATTCGAGAATATACAAGAGGTATTGGGAAGAATTAAAGAAGTAAAATATGAATACATAAATGAACATCAAATTTGGAAATTATAAATTTTGTTGAACGAGAAGAGGAATTATTTTTTCCACCATTTCCATTCCAAGATTCCTATAAAAAGAAATCATAGTAAATTTTTACTTTGTAAAAAAACATTAATAGTTCATGGGTGCTAAGATACGACACCCTAATATGTTTTTCAAGTATTGAGAATCCAACCATACTTTTGTTTCAAGTTGAATCTCAGGAAGATCCCTTGGAACCAGATCCATCAGATTGAGTCCTTCATAATAAGTTCAATCAGAACCACATCAATCGTAGAAATCCCCATTGGACCACATTTCCTCAGACATAGGAATTTTGAGTTTCTGATTAAGTTTTTTCACAATTATTATAGGAGTACAAATAGAATCAGATGGAGTCCAATTGGATGGAGACCATCGAATAGAGGTTATAAGATAGAGACTGATCGGACTAAATTTTTCTTAGGATGTTTTATGAAAATAATTTCAGAAATATTGATCACATTAAATTTTTTTAATGATCTAGAAGAATTTTAAAGACCAACAAGATATTCTAAGAATTATTGGAGTTCTTAAATTTTTTGGTGAAAAGATGGAAGATTGTAAAATTGTTAGAAAACATATGAGAAAATTTTTAAAAAGATCTGATGCCAAAGTTTCAACTTTTAAAGATCATGAAGATTTATCTTTGGATAAACTTCATAATATTTTTTGGCATATGAGATGAGAAAATCCACTACTTTTAATAAAATGTAATAGAGATAAAATTTTTTCAAATATTTTTTAAAAGGGGAAAAATGATAATTAATATTAAGAGAAAACAAGTGATTCAGAGGTAGAGTAATAGGATGCATATTTAAATAAAATTTTCCCTCATTTATATGAAATAGAATAAGGGAAAATAGAAAATTAAAACTCAAAAATGATGGAATTGTGAAGGTAAAGGAATTTTTTTATAGAAGTTCTCAAGGAATAAAGTTAAATTGTATGAGTCCAAAGAGGATGATAAGAAATCTCTAAAAAAGTGTAAGAAATATAAAGAAATAGTTCCTTAGGGGAAAAAGAAACTTTATCTGAGTAGAACTAAGAATGATTATTTCTATTCCAATGATTAATTGGTCAATAACTCAAATTTATTGCTCAATTTAGAAATAGAGATAATTATTAAAATAATGATAATAGTGGTGAGGATATTACAAAAATGATTGGGATTCTTAAACCAAACTAGAAAAATAAATTAATAAGAATAATGAACTTAAGAAATAAATAAAAAAAGTTATAGAAAGATTTTTGAATATATATATTTTTTGAATTATGATTAGTTAAAAAAATGGGAAACAATTATCAATTTTATTGGATCTTATAATATGAATATCGGTGATCTTGAATGAAAACTGAAAAAATATGTACAATGATCACCTGGAAATGAGAACCTCAATATGAAAAAATCTACAATTGTTGAAGAAAATAAGATGAAAAATATGAAGATAGTTGAAACTGAAAAGATGATGGATGTTCTAAAATTTATTCTAAATGAGAAATAATATTAGTAGTCAGAAACATAATAAATTCTTATTACAAAACATTGTGGGATAAGAAATATGTGAGAAAATTTCACAAAGGTATTTGATTTATTTGGTGGAACTTCTAAAGATAGTGGAAGAAAAGGTTCAAAAAAGTTGGTTTATGAGAAAACATATTTCACCAAGAAACAAAATAATTATTAAGTAAATAATATTATGGAGAAAAGTGGTAGAATTTTTTTAAAGAAACAAAAACAAATTTATGAAAAATTTCACTATCTATCTGAAAACTCAAGATTCAGAGTTTATTATTGGTGTTGCTGAACTTTTGAACATAAATCTTACTCATTTTGGTATAACATGTCTCTACCAAGAAACATTTATGAGTCAAGGGGGAGTTATGATGAGAAAATAAGATCAAAATGATTTAAAATATTTTTTAAATTGGAATAGAAAATTTATAAAATGATTAAAGTATATTATGTTTAAAATATAGAGAAAAACAAACTTGTTGAGTCTGAAAAGAAAGTTTGATTATTTATTTGAACAGAACAAGTTGAAAAGGTTATAAAGTTATAATAAGGACAAAAATAAGCTGAATCAAATGAGAAGAAAAAGGTTTTTGAAGATGTGAGAAAACATTAAAAAAATATCAACAGATTATGGTTTGAAAATTCATAAAATATGCAATATATGTAAGTAATAAAGGAAATTTTTTAAAAATTTGTTTGAATATCCTTCCAGAATAAGAGGAAATCATGAATGATTTATCATAAACACATTGTGACAAAAATGTTACTAAAGGGAAAAATAAATTTTAATCTTTTTTAGAAGAGTCTACAGATGAAATGAAACTTTTACTAAATCTGATAAGGATTAAAATGAGGGAAAAAATACATCCAATGAAAAATTAAAGAATAAAAATAAAAATTTAACACTAAGAGAGGACTCTTAATCTAAAATATGTTTCCAATAATCTATCAAGGTTCCTCTTTATTCCCAAAAATATTTTAATTTTTAAAACATATAAGGAATTAAAGGAGTTTATATACTAAAACTAATATACGAGTCTCTAACTATTCTATCAAAAGAAAGTAATAAGGTCACAAAATATGAGTTTTTTTGAAAGATTTGTTTATACACATGAACTTTCTGATATGATTGTTGATATGGTTTTACATTATTTTTTATCTTAAAAAATACTATCAATAATTTCACCGGATATGAGAATGCAGAAAGAATCATGTTAAGGTATAAATGAATGTTGGGTTATGGAAAACATTGAAAAACATGGTTATAAATTATTTTTTCCTACATTTGGATCACTCAAGTAGACTTAGAGTTGTTTAGTTAAAGGTTCTTTGTTATGAAACTCATGTGATACATATATTATTACGAAGAATAATTTTAATATTTTGAGATGAATAGTCCCAACCTTTAAAAAATAAATAATTTTTTAATAAAGGGGGAAGACTTTAATAATGGAAACCTTAAATTTTACTATCAATAAGGGGAGAAAAAAGGAATATTAGTGAGAAAGAAAATTATGGGGAGAATAAATTATTTTGGATTATGATTTTAGGTGAAAAAGACATGTATGTGGGGGGAGAATAAAATGTGATAAAAGAAAACAAATGGTGATATTGTTTTGAATTGGTTATTGAAAAAAACATAAATGGGGATATTGTTAGGCCCAATTTGAGTTTTGGTTGTATTTTTTGTCAATATATTATATTTTCATGATGTTGAGAAAAGGTGGAGTTTTGGTTTCAAAACACACCCAATCATACTAAAAAGGAAGATGCACCAGACACTATAAATTGAATTCACCAGATCCACAAGACAAAAGGAAACATAGAACATTGGAACTAAGAGACTAGTATTAGGAATCAGACTCCTCTCATTATCCTGATTCAATGGATATAGGCCATCAGAATGAGTCTTGGTTGGAAATATATATGTTGTTGAAAGGATTTGAAGTTATAGAACTTTCCAAAGTAAATACAAAGATTATTTCCTATTCGATTAGTTATCAAAATCATAAGTAATCTAAAATAATTGTGATACATGAAGGATTTTTTGGATGAATAAAAGAGTTAAATTGTTTCCTATAGTTTTTATCGATTGATCCACCAAAATAACTGATTCATTGGACTATCTGATCCAATGAACAAAACAATCCAAAGGTTCAATCATGAGTTGCAGATATTGGTATATCATACGAGCGTTGATACAGATACATCATAATCAATTTATGTTATAAAGACATATATTCTATGAAAATGAAGAATGGGATGTTCTAATAACAACCCATGGGTACAACAAATCTGAAATAAGAAATCCACTAGATATACTGGTTCTTCAAACACAATATGCCACCAATTCATTAGAGGGGATTCTAACAATGTTTCATTTTATATTGTTGGTATCCTTTTTCTATCAAATGTATAATTGTATCAAAGGCATAATTTTTATGAAAGTTTGAATTGTGGGAAAAATAATCCATCATAATGATTCAGATATCAATCAACTATATGATGATAAAAAATATACACAACTATTTTCATCAAGTTGAATAGCGTTATAATTCAGTAAGGAACAAAAGTTTCTTTTCATAAAGTGTTTCAACAGTCATGAAACAATATGTGACACTGATCCATAAGAGTAAAATAGATATTGATAAACTATAATCATGATTAAACTGATAAATTTATCTGATGTTGATCGTCATCAGATGTGGGATCATTGGTCTGAGGAAAAGAAGTAAATAACATTTGTTTGAAGAGTTTTTTTTTCAAAGGGGATAATGGTATCTTTAGAAGTGGAAACTATTTTTATGATAATATAAAATAAAAAATGTTTTGAACTAATTTTCTTATTGTTTTAAAAAGTTTTCTTTATTTGGTATGGAGAATATATTTGAGAAGACTTTTAGTTTTTACAAGTGGTCATTGTAATGATCAGTCTTTAAATCTACATATGTTTTCATAATAATGAATAATTGCATTGAAGAATCCTACATAATAATTGGACTAAATAAATTTTTATGTAAAATTAAATAATTCTGGAGTTTCTAGAAGAATTAATAAGATTAATAAGCTCCCATAATTATTGATAAGAGTGGAATAAGTAAAATATGAAGACTTAAATGAATATAATATTCCGGAATTGAGGATTTAATTGAGCAGGAATAAGAATTAGTTTTCCCACCTTTTACATTCCAGGATGTATATAAAAGGATATCACAATAAATTATTACTTTGAAACAAAACATGAACTATTCAAAGGAGTTGAGATATGACATCCTGGTATATTTTTCAGGTATTGAGATTCCAACCAGACTTTTATTTCAAGTTGAAGAAAAAGGAGATCCATTAGAACTAGATCCATCAAAGAAATTGCATCAGAGTAAGTTCCATCGAAACCACTTTAATTGGAATAATCCCCATAAGATCAAGTTTCATTAGAACCAAGAATTATGAGTTGGTGATTGACTTTATACTCAACTAAAGTAGGATTAGAAGAATAATTGGACGAAGGCCAATCAGATGGAGACCATCACATAGGGGTTATTGTACATAGGTTGGTAAGAATGAATTATTCTTAATAAGTTTTCTGAAAATAATTATGTAAAGTTTGAGAACATTAATATTTTTTTGAAGATATATGGGGATTTTGAAGAACAAAAAATTCCTTAGAGAATTTTTGAAGTTATTGAATATTATTTAACGGTAATGTTTGATTTATCTTGCCTATAGAGGAAGTGAATAACTTTCTGAAGTGGATCATAAAAGAAGAAGAAAATTAAATCCGGTTACTATGGATACCAAATAGTTTCTAAAAATGATTGTTTTTTTGTTGGGGTGTACAATGATTTGTGTGGATGTGGATACGAAACAGATATTTAGAGGTTATTACTAACTTTAGATGTTGATTTTCTACTAGGATTTTATAATAGTTAACTACTTGTGCCTTTTTATTCTAGAGAGAAGATGATGAAAGGGACCATGTTTGTGGGAATATCCAATATGGAAAGGAGTAGGTCTTTGTATCGAACCTTCTAAATATTATGTTATTCCTTCACTTTATATTTTTGGCATAGGAAAGGTTATGTTATGAAGTTACATTTGAGTGGATAATAACATTAACAAGTTGTAGAGGTTAAAGAAATTTACTAAAGAAGTTAATAAAAAAATTTATAAAAGAAAAAGGCACCATCGATTCACTCCCACCCCCTTAGTGGTCTCAATCCTATTTAGGAATATCATGTATATCCAATTGGAGTATTAAATTATGTGTGTATTTATGTCTATTTGTTGTTAATTAGGTGACATTAGAGTTAATACCCAATACTCCCTTTTCAAGGTTATTACCCCTAGGTATATCAGTTTCAGAGCCTACATCCACTAATAGATTATGAATAGAGACTTAAATGCTAGTAAATCCTCACAATATCTACTTAGAAAAGGATGTTATCCTATACTTAGACATATCCCTTAGACTTATCATAATGGTTTTCACTAAATATATCATATATTGATCCTCAAAATATTATCTCAACTAACCTAAATAGATATATATACCTCTAAAATTATGATAAACCGTAAATTATTAACCATTGATGGAATTTAAAACTCCCAATTTATCCTTATAACTGATATCATCCAAATCTCCAATTTTATTTAAACCATGATCTAATACCAATTATAGTAGCCCAAATATGTGGTCGTCAAAAATTACACTACATAAAGAAAATATTTTATTCGAATACAATGTTAAAACCTTTTAGGGTTATAGTTTTATAGAATTAGGATAAAACATTAGCTAAAAACCCATTTATTTTAAAACCAATGGTCCTTTTACCCAGTATATAAAAAACTATTAAGACATCAACATCTCCCACAAATTCCTCACATAAGAAGCTCTTCTAGACATATTCTATGTAACTTGGAGAAAAAAGAAACATAAAAAAGGGGTGAGATTATATGATCAGTAATGGAAAACATGGGTGATAAACATTAAATATCATAATGTACATAAAATGATCATTTTGGTATAAAAAAGATATAATATAAATTTGTACCCAATAAAATTTAGGTAATAAATCACCATATAATTAAAATTCATGAATTAAAAAAGTGAGGATACATTATCCAATAAACAAGATCCGTGAGAATATAACATCAAGATACCTTAGAAATATGGAACAAACACCACTATTGGTAACATTACTTTCATGAGTCAAACTATTAGTTCTCATGCTTAGAAGTAACTAAAATGTACTCGTGATTACCTATCTCATGTGAGGTAATACTTAAACCAATGAATTATAGGGTGATATAGGACCCCATCCATCATCATCCATACATATATATGATAAAATAATAAATCAACATCATATCAAAAAGAACCCATGAAAGGAAATGGGTTTTATACCCCATTCTAATGTAATAATACAAGGAAAACATTTTTAATTCCATCAATCATGATAACAAGATATTCGGATGGAAAATAAACAGGCATCCGAATATATAAAATAAGTTTCCATATAAATAAAATTCAATCATGATAATAAAGTATATGGTATTTACACTATATAAATAAATGGTACATGGTTAATTCAACAATTTCCCCAATCAAACAATGTATGGAATTTATAAATGAATTGAAATATAGTGTATCCATAAAGGAAAAGAAAATATGATTTATGGTTATACACTAAAGATGGTTGGGAAAGAAAAAGGTGGTGATAGATAATTTCTGTAAAAGATAGTTCATTACATAATCCATATTAAGAAATAAGGTGGATGGTTACAATTGAAAAACATCCTTGATCAAGCATAAGATGTTTAAAATGACAATGAATTAGCTAAAAAATAATTTTAACGAGTTTTGGAAAAATCACTTTTAAATAAGAGATATACTTTATATTTTTAAACCAATTTAGACGTGGTATATTGTAAATCTTGGAGAAAAATAATTTTTCTTTTAGAAATCATGAAAAATCAGAGAGAATGTTTTAAAATATTAATTTTAGTATAAAGATTTCATCCCATTGAAAACATTAAAAGAGCTCATTTTCAACATATTCATAAAATGATGAATTTATGAGTATTTTTCAATGTTTGTTTTCCAAAAGGTGGATTAAAAAATTTGGAAAACATTTAACTTTGAGAAATAAACATCAATAAAGTATTCCTTGAAAAATAATAAATATTATTGAATGAAATTTGGGGAGGAAAATATTTTGAAATACCTTTTTTTAAACCCACGTCATAAAAATATTATTATATTTTTCTTTTAAAAATTTGTAAAGATAATTTTTATAATCATAAGAAATAAAACAAATTATATTTCCCAATAATATTGGGTAACATAGATGGTAAGAAAAATATTTAATTGAAACAATGTGTTAATTAAGAGATATAGGTTCATTTTGGATAAAGTTATACTTTTATTTGAGAGAAAAATCAAGCAAGATACTTTGAGACCAAAGATTCATTTTCAATAGAAATATAAATAATAAAATCATGAAATTTTATATAATGGTGATATAAATAGTAATGGGGTTGTATTTTAACCATGAAAAATAAAACATAGTGTATAACATAAACTATCTCGAGAAATTCAAATTTAAGTGAAAGAACCCCATACAATTTGAGGTTCATTAAACTAAAGCCTATTTAAAGGGATAGTGGTATAAATTGAACATAAATTAAAATTAATAAATAATATTTAATGATATAAATATCAATTAGGCATTATATTCACTACTTAAATGAAATTAGGTTCATAATGTGAAACATCTTCAAATAGAGTAATTTGAGATGAGAAAACCCTTACCTTCGATTCTCAGATACTTGATTAGGAACCAAACTCTTATATAATTAATATAAATATCCTAACCACTTATTTCATAACATTAATATAAACATAATAGCCTTTTTATAATTATTTAATAGCCACATATTACAAATATATTAACATATTATAGTTTATTTTCATCATCAGGTGTTATGACATTCAGTTTTTTATTTCTTAAAAAAAGTCATGAAGATGGAATAAATTATCACTATGTGGCTTAAATTTCACCATTACCATATCATTCAAGATAATTTTTTTCAAATTATTTCTTCAATTCCATTTACATTAGGAAAAATACATGAATATTATTTGTGAAAATGGAAATAACTATGAACAAGTTTTCAGCATGTTTAATAATGGAAATGTGATATATTAATAACTGTTTTAAATATTTTATAAAATCAATAATAATAAAAATATATTAATTATATAATTATTAGATGTTATAATCAATATATGACATCCCATAATCATTTATGACATAATTGTTATAACATCACTTACATAAACTGTTAAATCAACCAAAATGGAAGTGTGTTTTAATGATTTAGTGAGTAAGAGGATGCATTTATGTAATGATAATGTGAAATATATAGAAGATTAAAGATTTACTAAATATAATATATCCATATTAAATCCATTATAGGAACCATAAATTATGGGTTGAAATGAAAAGTGAATCTCATTGCTCGTGGCGGTGGTAGTCCACATGAACGGTGATTTAATTTTTCTTAATGAATTTGATAGATGAATATATAATGATAATAACCTTAATATAATAACATAAAATTATATAAATGATACAAAAATACTCATATTACTATAGATAGAATAAATTTTAGTGATGATAATTAAAAAGAAAAGTTGAGTTGTTGGTAATACTCATGTTGGGGACTTCAATTCCCCTTAGAATATACTTAGAAATGAAGGTATTATGATACTAATGGTAACTAGAATCATTTAAAAGAAGGATATTTTTATATAAGGAGAAAATTGAAAGATTTTAAACAAGAAATTTTAATGATAGGTGAGTCTCTAAGTGGTAGTAGTTTTACCTTTTTATAAGTGAGGAGAATGTCACTTTTGGAAGTAACCATTTATTTTTCAACAATGTTATGTTACAATTTAGTGATCAATGGATCAAAAACTTTAAAACATAATTAGGGTATGTTTTTTGGTATATATTATCCTCATCCACTCTTTTTGGAGGCAAACTATAATGTTTTTAGTATTTATCTTATAATATTTTAACGTTTAACTAATTTATTTTTATGTTGGTATTTAATTTTTATACTTATTAGTTAATTTTAATGACGAAAATTAAAATTGACCTTATTAAATAACATGGATCTTCTTATTTGAATTTTTTAAAACATTTTATAAAATAAAATTATAATTTTTTTAAAGTTAATTTTAAAATTAACAGACCTAAACGCGTAGAAATATTTTTTAGAAAAATAATTTTTTTTTCAGCTTTAAATTTATATATAAGATAAAATTATCATTTTTACTAATTTTAATTACATAATTTTGATTATTATAAATTAAATAAAAGGTACTATTATTTAAATTCAAGATGAAACCTAATCTCACCATTGAAATTATGGATTCAAAGATAATACTAAAAATATTTTTTATTAAAGTAACATTTTAATTTAGTCCTAAAAATATTAGATATAGGATTTATAAGTTCAAATATTATCTTAGAATGAATAATTTTATCCATTAATTTCAAATTTTATCACTTAACGGTTTTTTAATCTTCTAATTCATAATTATATAGTCATAAAAATTATATGTTTTATAAAAACCACATTTTTTGACTAAAACCCAATCTTTTTAGAAAAAGATCAAAAATTATTACTAAGTAATTTTTGATATGATAAATTAAAAAATGATCTTAATTTAATTAATTTAAAATTATAATATTCAAAAACATTTTTTATAATACAATGGCATAATAAGTGGAATAATAATTTTTTAAAAAAATGTATGTATAATTACCACATGAATGTACTCTTATTTATTTTCAAGAAATATCAACGGAATAGATGAAAAATTATATTTAGGTATATTAAATTCATATATAAAAGTGATATAACATAATTTTTTATAGTAATTCATAACTCAAAAAAGGTATTAATCTAAAAATGGATTTTATTTTGATACACCTAATTGATTCTGTAGATAAAGATTACAAATTGATATCAGGATAAAATCAACTTAAAAACCCTTTATAACCTCTGTGTAAGATCTAAGGGTAATATATCAGTAAGTGGTTTTCAAGGTTGTTTATTTAACAGAAATTTATTTCATAATGAGTTTAACAGTCTTAATCTTTTCATGAAACTAATTTAACTCAAGGGACACCTGTCAGAGTTTATCATGGGCTTGGTCTAGGGAAAACCCTAGAGATGCCACATCATACCCAAGATTGGAAAAATGGGATTCATAAGGATTTATCATTATTATTAATTTGATATTACAAATTTTTTAATTGAGTTTTTAATATGGTTACTCCATTGTATACCCTCTAATTTGACAGCCAAGTTTACAATGGTCACAGTTTATTTTTATTTTTTAAAATTATATTTTTATTAGTTCTATATTGTGTGTGTCATGAGACATAAATAATATTATTAAATTAAACATAGTTATATACTCATACCATTAGTTGTTATAGAATTATCTTATAAT
Source organism: Viscum album (assembly GCA_963277665.1). NCBI lineage: Eukaryota > Viridiplantae > Streptophyta > Magnoliopsida > Santalales > Viscaceae > Viscum > Viscum album. The sequence continues at coordinate 378,126,123 of OY728119.1, forward strand.
AATTGGGTATTAAAGATTATTAAATTTTATACTCATTATTTATTGTTGATGATTCAAGTGTTACTAAAATATTAGTTGAGTATGAGACACCAAAAAAACATTAATTACATAATGAAAGAATGTATCATTGTTTCTTAAAAAAACAAGAGATATATTTTTTAGTAATACTCAATAATAATAAAAAAATTCAACTAGAATCAATCATATTTGTAAAAGTACAGTTCCGTTTTTCTCTATATTAACCACAGAATAACCCATTCTCCATTACTTGGAGAATTTGAATTACTTATTTTAATTTTTATAAACCTACTTAGTTACTATATTTAGATACAAGTGTGTGACACATGATGTATATAATAACCAAGAAGTAAAATAGATACATCACATGCAATGATGAATATACAAGAAGTTGAATCCTTTATTATATTCTACTTTAATAAATTGATGTTTCTATTCCATTAACTTGTCTTTCTATCTATGAATAAAATATATTCATGTTTGATGTGAACTTAATTTATATTTGGTTTTGTAGAAATATTTCATAAATAATCTAAGTGCTTTAAATAATTCATGAACTTTACAACCTTTTCTTTCTTCTCATTCACAATAAGACTGAAATATTTGACATTCTTTAAGTTATTATCCACTTGGAAAACCTTAAAAAGTGATATTGAAGTAGTATCTCCATAGATTTAGTTTTAAAATTCTCAATGAAACTATAGTGAATAGGTGATAAGGATGATAGAATAATAATATCATTCTTTTCTCACTTCACTTTATCCTAAAAAAATCTCAGATATGAGAAAACATTTTATAATAATCAATGAATTGGGGTTTATTTCATAACTCATTGGGAATTGATGATATAATTATGATGTGAAATTATAATACATCATATTGTTCATGTGTCAGTCTTGGGTGAATATGATTTATTTATACTTTTTCTATTTGTTATTTCATTTTGGATGAATCTGCTAATGGTTTTGGGTGAATCTATGTATATTGCTTTGGATGTAATTCTATTGTTGTGATCTGGTTTTGGGTGAATTTTTTGTGTGAACCCTCCGTGATGTTTGTATTTTTAAATACTATATGGTGGTTTGTTTTGTGGTTTTTCCTACGGTCTGTAGTTCAAGGGCCTTGGAATCCAGATCCTCTTCATGGGGGGTTCCAGATGAGGTTTTGACCATAGTGTTTCCACCAAACCATTGTTTTTAGATCTGTAATTTAAAATTTTAGTGGTGGGGTTCCTTGATTTATTATGGTCGGGTTTTGAGGCTTCATTTTTATTCTTGATTTCATGTTGAATTTTGGGTGTGTTTGCAACCCGCACACTACATGGATCTGCTTCGGATGAGGTTCAGAGAAGCAATATTTCACCTAAGCATACCATTCAGATTTAGAAGTTCGAAAGGGTATAACTCTTCCATCATTATTGGGCCCATGAAACCTTGCACGAGATAGCTAGCTATGAAGTCATCTGATGGTGAAGTATTTTCATCACGATGTAGTCACTGGGTAGGGGCATCTTCTATAGTCTTGATATGGGTTATCCTATTTCCTGGTTTTATTTGGTTGTAATGTCTAGATCTTGTGGTTTCTCACTTCTTCCTCAAAAGTGTTTTGATAATAAAAAGGTTAATTTTTAGTCAGTTTTTAGTATTTTGCAATCTTAATTATCACTTTATTTTCTTGAGGTGGCTCAATAGGTAGTGGGGAATTTTAGCACACACAATTTCTATTCACATCATAGTACTATACACAACTTCTTGTACCACCCTTCGAAATTATTTTGGATTAAGGTGTTATTATCTATGTGGTTTTAATAATCATTTTCAATAAAATGAAACTTTATTAGCTTATTAAATTTATCTTTATTATTGGTTATAAGTCATTTTATATTTATTAACATTAAATTTCATCCACGATTTTATCAAATCCTAGTATACCTCAACTACGAGATTTAAAATACTTAGTTGCTTGAGTAATCTAGTGGAAAGGATCCTAAATACCCCTCCCCATAGTATATGTTATGGATACTCTACTACTCATAGAGTTTCAAGAAAACATTTTGGATATCCAACCATATTAAATCATAGCTCTATGATTTTTTGAGTGGAGTCTCATCTCTTATATAGTGTAACCTTCCCTTACAGAATACTTTTCATCTAATGTTATAAAAATATCTTTAAAATTACTTCTTTGTTTCAAAAATATAATTAATTCCACCCACCAATTTTATAAGATGTCCCTGGTAGTAAGATCCACCCTCAAATAGGGCTAACGATAATCTCAAATGTATGGTTTTTTTAAACTAAATAAATAAAAAGTGTTTAATTACTTAATATTTACTTTTTGGAATTTTCAGTATTCTATTTTCTTTTAAATAAATTTTGATTCTATTTACCATTATTGTTACTATGTGATAACACTCACAAATTTACTAAATCATAAATAAAATTCATCAATCACATATGTCTCTTTATTTTATCAATGCATGCTAGTTAACTATTCTATGTGATCGTATATCATCGACAGACTCACAGACAAGTAACCATCTAGAATAAAATAAATAGACATGATCATGATCATGAGATATTTATACTGGTTGATCCATTTAGTGGATAAAGGATCAACTGATACCCTAGGGAAACTCATTGATCCATTTATCAACTCGAGTTGCAACGACCATCAAAATTCTATGTGTTTATCTTGGTTAGTGTCATGCAAGATCTCGAGTCAAACTGCACGAACACGAACTCCTCCATTTTACAACGTATACTTACATATAGGTGAGGGGGTACTCGAGATATAGTAATAAATTTTTATATCTCAAAACAGGGACACATATGCCCTTATACATTTTATAATGGATTTATAGTGCACGAACCATCTAAAAAAATATTAAATAACTAATTATTATAAAAATTACTTTTCAATAATTAAAATTAAATAAATAAATTAACCAAACATGTATGGGTTAGTATCAACTCATGATCAATAAAAATGTAATAATATTCCATAAAAAATTTAAATAATATAAAATTCAACTTGAGGGTATTTTTAATATATTAAAATAATTTTAACTAATTATATATATGTCTCACATCACCTAAACTTTTTTATTAAATTATAAACATATTTATTAGTTTTTTGGAAAAAAAAGAATTTTTTACACCCTATTGGATCTAAAATGGGTCCTTATATGTGAATCTAGGATTGGATTGGGTTATTTAGGCTAGGAGGGTCAGGTCTAGATCGACCCAGGCCGAGTCGGGTGAACTGGTTGTAAGTCAGATCATAGTTTTCCTACCTGATAATTGGTGAGATAGGGGGTGCATATCATGGTTGGAGGCTCTCTCAAACAAATTTGTTAAAATATTTTTTATCATCAAACTATGTCATTTCCCTTTTTTTGTTTTATGGTTTTATCACATTATGATCCCTCTTATGTGTATAGTTTTTTTTTTATTTTTTAAATATATCACTTGTATAAAATGGTTGGATGGAATATTTTGACTTATTATTCCCATGGATGAAGACACCCGACCAACACGCAATATCGTGTGTTACTATTCCCCTAAGGGTGAAAATCACCCATGGTTAAATATCCCTTTTATACTTTTAATTAAATAAAATGGAAACTATGAAAAAATATTCATCAATCTTAGAACAATCATTTGAACTCTGACTGACATATTATCTATGTCATTGAAATATTATCAAAACCCTCTTTTTAAATTCTAGAAAATTTACTCCATTTTGGACTTAAATATTTTCATTTCCACTTTAATGCTAATTTAAGGAACTAGAGTGTTTCAGAAGTCTAGATTACTATAAATTTTGTTAAAAAATATAATAGATTAGTGTCTTGACAACTAATTTAGTATACCAGTTCCTAGATTCATCAATGGATTTAATGAAGTATAATTTTATTATAAACAAAAAAATCGAACAAAACAGTAAATGGTACCATCTTTATTTTTCAACATTAATTTGATACACTCGATGTCAGCATTGTTTAGCTCAATGTTTCCAACAGAGGAATTCTCTAGATCATCCAAAAATGCACCACATCTTCTGAAACATTGTTTATCGATACCCAGATTTTATCATGGGAGGTCAAAGTGTTTTACAATGACCATCTAATTTCCAAGACGTCATCCATTTGATTTTTGAAATTGGATTGAAGAAAATATGATATTCCCTTAAGTTTTCTCTTTCTATATCTTGAGATATCTTGTTATGAGAGGTAGGGAGTGAAAATTCAACACATGAATAGTATTTTTATCAAAATGGGTTAAAACCATATATATATATAATTGGTTTTAGTTTCTAAATTTTCACATAAGTCAACTAAGAATCTTAACAATACATATTTAACCCAAAAATGGATTAAATGACTTACTTAAACTTTTCATTATAACCAACACATTTAATCACATACTTGTAACATAAAAATGATTGTACATGATTAAACATGAATGATTAACTCAACTCACCCCTCCCATATTTGTTTAACTAACCTTGAAAAAATAACAATCATTTGAAAAAAACTCACGCCCATTTATTTTAACATTAATAATTCATGAATAATATTAGAAATAAATACAATTATTATTATTCTAAACATTAATAATTTAATAAAATTAATTAACTTGTGATTGTTCACACTCGAACATTCATCCACCCCCCGCACATGATGAAACTATGTAACTTTTTTAAGAACCGTATCTTTAATGACAAAACATGCCTAAGAAAACTAGGCAATTTACACCCAAAACAATGAAAATAATGAAAGATTATTAATTAATAGGTGATAATATGTTATAAAAGGATAAAATAAGTTACTATAAATAGTAATATGGTTATTTTTTAAGTTAATTACATGTTTAAAACCATTATATAGTAGTTTAAATAATATATAATCAAATGGAAGTGTGAGGTAATGGATTTTCATCTAACATTTTTACTTCTGTGAGACACATGTCAAACTCACCACATATTTAATTTATGTGCTGTATATAATTACCATTAATGAATTTTATGATTCCTATACTTAAAATATGGTTATTTACGTATACATTTTGGGATCTCTCTTTCATGGGGATTATTATTCAATGTAATAAATGTTGTAAGGGTTTTGTGTTATAATATCATCATTTATCAGGATTTCTCACGATTATGATTCCAATGGTGAAGTTTTATGATCCATACCTCAATAAATCTCATGAATTTTCTTCTCATATATATATTCATGATATATTCATTTAATATTACCATTTTTTCTCTCATTGGTACATAAAATGATTGAGAATATTTCTATGAAATATCGACTTTATTTCGCTCTTCGGTTGAAAATCAGTTATCTTCCAAAACCATATTTTTCTATAAGTGTTTTAAAATTTGTTTTAACATTTTTAAAATAATTAATTAAATAATTTTTTACCAATTTTTACATTTTAAATTGTTTTTAAAAGGAATCTTCACATCTTTTTCTAAATAATTCTCGTTAGTAATGTATCAAAAAAGTGAAATGAATATTCATTAATGTGTATAAAATGAATGGAATTTCTATCCTTCATGACAAATAAAATCTTATAAAAATTACTTAATAGGTTTCAAAGGTTATTTTCAAAAACAATTATTTTAAAATTTTTTATGTTTTAAAAAATTGATTTTCAAAATGAAAATGATATTTTTCTCATGAATGTCTTCAAACATCTTTTTATGGTATTTCAATTCATCAACAACATTAAAAATTTGTTATAATTATGATCCAATTGATAAATGTTATATTGACACCATACTTATTGTTTTTTTAATGGTTTTTTTATCTTTTTGACTATGGATATGCTATTTTGATACCATTCTCCATATTTCTCTAGATGGTTTGTAGTTGTGGGGAAGTATTCACATTTCCTATTATAGTTTTTTAATACAAACGTTTATGTTGTTTATGTTTCTCCCCATCATATAAAGAATAATACATAATTAGTTTCATATGGGTGGGTCTTGTACTTCATAAATCCCCTCAATGCATTGATAGGTCTCATGAGACAAATTAGGTGGTGAAATCATATGAGATTTTACCCATATATTTAAATTTTATTAAGGATAGATCTTGACATCTATTGTTATGAGGATAGATTTTGATCGTTCATATGTCCTAAATTATGAATTATATCAATATGAATTCATTTATTGATATTCCATGTGATTAATCGATTAGTTATAACATCAATGGTTAATTTTTCATGATCATGTTATTTTTATATGGATTTATTTGATCATATTTTAATTTTTCCATATTATGCTTAGTTTATTGATTAAATTGTGTGTATTAATAAAAACTACCTTTCCATAATGATTATTATATCTTCTGATATACTCTTACCCTTATTGATAATCTAAGAACATCCTTTTCTTGTGTTTTAATTTTTTCTAGGATATGGTGAATTATTTCCTGATTGACATGTAGGGATACACAAAGGGGAATAATGGAATTCACAAAGAAAAATCTTTGTGTATTTTGTGTTTTAAAATATAATTTTTATTTCATGTATGTGACTAGTTTAAAAAGACTATTAAAATATTATGTCCTTTGGGATTTGATTCCTTGTATCTTATGTCAATGTAATAAAGGAAACAAAATCTCCAAGCTACTAGGTTTAGTGTCGTTATAGTTGGCATAAGATGAAGTTTAGTGGATACCATGGGAACAATATTTAGTAAAACATAGATTAGGGAAAATAAACCTATGATATAATTTCACTACTAGAATTCTTGGTATTTGTGATGGGATCCCGTCGTAAATAAGCTTTAGTGACAGGGTCCCGTCGTAAATAGCTCATTGTAGAAAACGTCGTCGCAAATAAGGCTTCGATTATATACTTTATATATATAATCTTTTTTGAGACGGACTCGTCGTAAATAATTTTTGTGATAGGCTTGTAATCCCATTGAAAATACTTTTTTGAAAATATTTATTTAGACTATTTGCGATGGGCCCATCGCAAATACTTTTTGTGACGGGCTCGTAATCCAGTCGCAAATACTTTTTCAAAAAACATTATTTAGGCTATTTGCGATGAGATCCTGTCACAAATAATAAATAAATTTTTTTAAAAATAAATCTAATAAAATTATGATTATCGAAAAATTAATTTTATTATTATTAAAATAAAAAAAATAAAAAATATTAAAATTCTCAATATTCAAAAAAATATAAACAATCATAAAATATTATTATTATTATTATTATTAGTAAAATAAAAAAAACATTAAAAAATATTATACTGAAAAAGTATATTTAATTAAATTATGATTAATGAAAAAATAATATTATTATTATTAAAATAATAAAAAAATATATTAAAATTATCAATATTTAAAAAAAATATAAAATAATCATAAAATAATATTATTTTTATTATTTTTAGAAAAATAAAAAAACATTAAAAAATATAATACTGAAAAAATATATTAAATAAAATTATGATTAATGAAAATATAATATTAATATTATTAAAATAATAAAAAAAATTATTAAAATTCTCAATATTCACAAAAAAATCATAAAATATTAAAAATTAAATTATGTAATATTCGCACCGATATAAAAGGAAGAAACTATAAATAGTTCATATAACAAAAAATGTTAAATTAAAATGTTTTTAACATAAAAAAATCACTGAGGGTCGTCTTCTAGAGGATGTGGAGGAGCTGAAGGAGATGGTGGATGAAACTCCATCCCTAAATTATGAGTCAGACGGTGCATGTACTCCATCTGCTCGTGATGCTGTTGTTGTCATCGTCGCATCTCCTCCTTGTGTTGCTGCTTCTGCTGCTGCTACTGCTGACGCATCTCTTCTTGCTGCTTCTACAAACTCTCTAAAAGGTCATTCTGACCTTGGAACTGCTCCTGATACTGTGAGGCAGAAGATGATGCCTCTCCACGAGCTCCTCTCGGGCTGGACGCCGACATCACATCAGTACCATAATAAGTACCAGGAGTCACATGAGAGTTGATACCAACTACTCAGCCCTTCTCAAAGCCATACGGATTCACCTGCATCCATGCCTCCTCGTCGAAATGGTGGGCACTGGTCTGATTAGTCGCCTCGTCCTGACCTTGAGCCTGTGTCTGAGAGGTCGCAGCCTCATATGACTCCTTCAAATCCAGTTTGAAATTAAAATTGTGGAAATATTATATGCAGTTAATTGTCAAACTGAAAAAATAAGACTAACCACAATCCAACAATGGTGATCACCTCTAATCTCTCCGGTGGATGGATCACTTTACATCCTCCGATAAACATCGTACTCTGTAATATCGGGATGCTTGACTACCTATATGAATATAAAATAAACTGTTTATATTTGATGTTATATAATCAATTTTAAAAAAGTACTTACCAGATGCTCTCTATGCGTACTAAATGTATGACTACCAGCTCGATGTGTCACCTCATGTCTCCCCTGGTTCTCCCGACCCAATGAAGACCTCCTCTGAAATACACCACCCAAACAGTGTGCATATAATCCATCCCAAACATGAGATGAAATGTACTCTGGTCGGTGGGCTCTACACGACTCATCAAATACTGTCGATCTGGCTTTCTTAATGGTTTTCTTTCTCAAATTGTGAAAAAACTAATGCAAATTCTCACGCCTATCCACCTCCCATGCTGCATGGATAACGTCATGCATTCTATCATTGATGGGATACCATAAAACCTACAAATAATTTATAATATCAAGTTATTAATAAAATAAATTTCAGAATAAATATTCTTTATTTACGTATCATCCAATGATTGTACATGTTGAGCTGCACATCAACGAGAATCTGTTGCCATGTGATCCATGGTTGAGAAAAATAATTACACAAGATAGCACTCCCCTGTCTAACAGCTACAAGCGCAAAACTGTGAAAAAAGAATAAATAATCAAATAATTAGTATATATATAAATAAATTAATAAAATCTAACTAAAATATATAGGTTACCATACCTCCGTGTGCGTGGATCGAAGCCCAGATGTGGAAATCACTCAAGGATAGGGTTAGGAATCATCAGTCACGCAAGACCGCGCCCCCTCCGCGTACCTCCAAAACCAAAAGTAGGCTGAGGGTTAGATGATCCCATATCTCCCTCGTCCAAAGGTAGCTCAGTCTCCTCTAACTCATCAAATAGATCAGAGTCCATCTGAAACACAAAATGATTATTGTTAGCAGATAGTTAAAAATAACTATTATATATAGATATATATTAGTTATGAGCATAACCAGCATTTAACTGTGTCAATGTTCACCTTCATCATCCTATTCATATCTGACGATGTCAATGTCTTCATATTCCTCCTTGGCATCATCAATATCCATATGAGTTTCACATTCACCATCCCTTGTCATTTCAAATTCATTTGTAACATCATTAATATCTTTTTCACCATTGACCCTTAATTTTGGGGTGTCATCATCGATATTCATGTTTCTTTCTGAAAAATATGGATTTTGAGTAGTCTCTTGAAAAATTTCAATTACATCCACTTATGCCGAACCACATTCAGTTTGAGTAAATTGATTTTCCCAAGATTTCATTTTTATTATGCTCCACCAATCACTCAGGTCTCTTGAAGTAGCACAGTACCTTGCGTAATAAATTTGATGTGCCTGTTGAGCCAGAAAAAATGGTTCATTTACTGCAAGAATACTTTTATATTTAATATCGACGATTCCATGAGTCGGATGAACACGCAAGCCTCTCTTAGTATCCAACCACCGAAATTTAAACATCGTTATGTAATTCTATCCAAGATAACATAGCTTGATAATTTCATCCAGAATTCCATAAAAGTCAGCTTCAGTTTCTCTATGATATGATCCTCTCAAGAAAATCCATTGTTCATTGTTTCTTTTGATTCCCCATATGCACATGTATGAAATCGAAAACCACTCACCACATATTCATTATAATATTTAACCATTTTGGATAGTGGGTTACTCAATATACACAATCTCTTATCAATTTTATCAGAATGTTGGGACACCTGAAAATTTGTAAAACAATTATCAATATAATAAATAGTAAACCGAATTGATATTAAACCATAAATAATTTACGTTACCTATTTTTGAAACCATAGAGAAATTATTATTTTTCTGCATTCTTCAAGAGAAGCTGGTGTAATTTTTAGAAGTTGTTTCTTGATATAATTATCATATAACCTAAAAATAAAATAAGTTTACATACTTTAACAGAAATTATAGAATAAGTGATAGAAGCACTCAAAATAAAAATGTTGTCATTTCTTCACATTTGAGCAGAACATATGTATGAGCTCTATGATGTTCATCGTCTGAATGCCATCGTTCTTGAACTCTATTGAAGGCAAGATTTGTCGGATTAAAAACTGGTAATTGATTGTCCATTTCATCATTAACATTTTCCTCGTTCTGTACCATGTGGTTTTTTTTAGGGATATTCAGATTCAAAATAGAGAGAGCAGAAAACAGAAATTTCCTCTTGCAAATAAGCTTCATCAATTGAGCCTTCAACTGATTCTTTGTTACGTACTTTTTTATTCAATTTCTACATGCGTCTCTCGAATGGGTACATCCATCGAAATTGTACGGGACCTCCACATTTAGATTCATGTGGAAAATGTAATATCAGATGTTCCATTGACTCAAGGAAAGCAGGCAGAAATATTTTTTCCAGTTTATATATAATTACAGCAACATCTTCTTCCAGTTTTCTTAGTGCATCATATTCTATTTTGACTGCACAAATGTCCTAAAAAAAATTATATATCTGTTATCGAATCCCAAATCATATAATTAAACAAACCTTTTAATCCAATCAACATAATTCTTTCCATTATAACATGACAATCATTAATTTTTAATCTAGTAATATGACCATTCATAACACATCTGCCCAAATTGGAAGTATAGCCATCTGGAAGTCTCAAATCTATAATCCACTGACAAAATAATTAGATAATCTCTTCGGAAAGAGTATAAGTTGCTTTTGGATTCATTAACCTTTGTGATATGACATTTTAAAATAGTTGAAGTTCTGGTCGCATATAAATATGGGCAAGATATAATCGTTCTTTTACAGTATTTTTGGTCTTACCTAGTGTATCCAAAATTGTATGAAATAAATTATCAAATTATTTCTTCTCAATATACATGAAATCCAACACGTGGTAGAACAACAAATCAGATGAATATGGGAGATCCCAAAAATGCTTCTTTTTATCCAATTATGTTCTTTCCCAGAGCCATGAATTTTCTATTGGTTTACTATTGGCCCAAATCTGATGGGAGGTAATGAAAATACAACTGATTTTAACTCTGTACCTGAGATCATTTTTGGAGGTTCATCCCTTTCAATTGTTCCTTTTCTAAAATGGTATTTGTTCCTTCAAAAAGGATGATCGGTTGGAAGAAATCTACAATGACAGTCAAAATAGAAAGGTTTATTTCCATTGATGAGTATAAGAGATTTATTGTCTTTCATACAGTAAATAAATGATTTCGGACCTTGCGTACTCCATCCAGATAACATGCCATAGGCCGGAAAGACACTAATCATCCATATCAATACAGCTTTTAATGTGAAATTTTGTATCGTAAAAACATCATATATACTAACATCATTACTCCACAATTCATTTAACTCATCAATTAATGGTTTCAAATAAATATCAATATTATTTTTCAGATGTCCTGGGATTAATAAGGACAAAAATATATAGGGCTCCTACATCAACATCCATGGAGGTAGGTTGTACGGAGTTATAAAGATAGGCCAACATGAATATTGACTACTGCAAGAACCAAACAGACAGAAACCGTCAGTAGAAAGACCCAATCACACGTTTTGGGCTTCTAAAGAAAAAAAGACGGATGCAGACGATCAAAATGTTTCCATGAATCACCATCAGATGGATGATTCAAGCTTTTACTGGTTGAAATATTGGTTTTGTGCCATGACATCATTGACACAATGTTATGAGAGATAAATAAACGTTAGAGCCTGGGTGTAAGGGGTAAATATCTCAACTGTTTTATAGGAATTGATCCAGACTTCCCTGGTTGAGCTTTTTTATACCTCGATTATCCACATGTGGGACAACTATCCAACAACTCATTTTCACTAGAATATAAGATACAATCATTTGCGCATGGATGAATCTTCTGATAACTAAGGCCTATATTTCGAACCGACCTCTTGCACTCATTGTAATTTGCAGGAAACGCATTTCCTTCAGGTAACAATGTTTTAACCAAAGAAAATATCTGATCAAAATAGTTGTTTCACATTGCATTATCTGATTTAATAGCCATAAATTCTGTAACCGCTTCTAATTTTCTTATCTTGCAACCAGGATATAATTCATCCTCATTAGACCTCAAAAACACATAAAATTTAGATGGTGCCAACTCAGGAGTTAAATCAGCATCATCGTGAGTTTCATTTTGTTAAACAGAAGGACCTAAAACCTCATGTACTAAATTTTGAAACTCTGATGGATTCGGAATCAGGTTATTAGTATATTCTCTAGAACTGTGTTCACCATGTTGATACCAAAAAACATAATCTGATTGAAAACCAAACCACAAGAGATATCCCCCAACCTTGTCAAATGTGTCAAAAGTTATCAGAGCACATTTTTTTACAAGGACACTTAATTGTGCCTTCTAAAACATATTCTGGTTTTGATTATGAAAATGATAAGAAAGCTTCAACACCCTCAATATATACAAGATTTAAACCATAACCATTTTGATTTCTGTGCTGATTTACCAAGCGCGATCATCTAATAATGACTGATGTAGACTTCCTTGTTCAATATTTTTCTACAAAATATAAAATCATCACTATTTTTGAATAATTTGAAATTATAAAAACACTATCTTAAAAAATTAGCTAAATAATTAGTATTACTTTTTAATAATTACCATTAATTATGGGAAACACGATTTCTAGTGGATTAACGACTACTCTTTTGTCTGGTGGCTCATTTACTTGCATCTTTCGGACAATCAAACCCCAATAAAGAATCAGGTCGGAGGTATGCATATTCATTCTCGTATACACAAGAATGAATATTCGTACCTTCGACCAAGTTATTCATTATGATTTCAGTGTGAGAAAGATGCAAGTAAATGAGTCGTCGGACAAAAGAGCCACCTTTTTTGTCGATGAATCGTCTTCTTCCAACTTTCACCACCTGAAAACATTATAAAAATATGATCCTACGAATTCATATCTAATCTCATGCATAGGAGATTGAATATGCCTATGTAGCAGCACATTTTTCATAATGTTTTGAGTTAGTGAGAGTTAAAAGGAGAAAAGTCATCATGTAAAAGGAGTTCCGTCAATCCACTGGAAATTGTGCCAAGTTCATAAAATTTATTAAAATTTCTTTCTAACTAATCCTAACTGTTCATAATTAATTATTACTAATTATTACTATTTAATACAAATTATTCATATTTATTACTAATTATTCCTATTTATGACTAATTATACCTATTTATTTCTAATTATTCATATTTATTACTAACTATTCTTATTTATTAAAAACTATGACTATTTATTACCAATTATCACTATTTATTACTAATTAATACTATTTATTAAAAATTATTACTATTTATTACTAATTATTACTATTTATTACTATTTATTCATATTTATTACTAACTATTTTTATTTATTACTAATTATTACTATTTATTCCTAACGACTCATATTTATTACTAACTATAACTATTTATTCCTAATTATTGCTAATTATTCCTATTTATTACTATTTATTCCTATTTATTCCAATTTATTACAAATTTTTACTAATTTTTACTAATTTTTACTAATTTTTATTAATTATTACTAATTATTACAAATTATTACTAATTATTCCTATTTATTAAAATTATTCTTATTTATTCCTAATTTTTCGTAATTTTTCCTAATTATTAATAATTACTTTTAATTATTACTAATTATTCTTATTTATTACTATTTATTGTTATTTATTACTATTTTTTGCTATTTATTACTATTTTTTGCTTATTATTGCTAATTATTACTAATTATTGCTAATTATTACTAATTATTTCTAATTATTCCTAATTATTGATAATTATTGCTATTTATTGCTAATTTTTACTAATTATTCCTAATTATTTCTAATTATTGCAAATTATTAGTAATTATTAGTAATTATAAGTATATTTTTCTAATTATTACAATATATTACTAATTATTACAATTTATTACTAATTATTATTAATTATTCCTATTTATTACTAATTAATCCTAATTATTCCTAATTATTACTGATTATTACTAATTATTCATATTTATTACTAATTATTCCTATTTATTGTTATTTATTGCTATTTATGACTAATTATTGTTATTTATTACTAATTATAGCAATTTATTGTTTTTTATTACTAATCATTTCTAATTGTTACTAATTATTGCTAAATATTTCTAATTATTGCTAATTATTCCTAATTATTGCTAATTATTGCTAACTAATAGCAATTATTACTAATTAGTACAGTTTATTACTAATAATAACAATTCATTACTAATTATTACAATTTATTACTAATTATTACAATATATTACTAATTATTACAATTTATTAGTAATTATTACAATTTGTTACTATTTATTAGTAATTATTACTAATTATTACAATTTGTTACTAATTATTACAATTTATAACTAATTATTACAATTTATTACTAATTATTACAGTTTATTACTAATTATTACAGTTTATTACTAATTATTACAATTTATTACTAATTATTACAATTTATTACTAATTATTTCAATTTATTACTAATTATTTCAATTTATTAATAATTAGTACTAATTAGTACTAATTATTACTAATTATTACTATTTATTACAAATTATCTGTATTTATTACTAATTATCTGTATTTATTGAAAATTATTACTAATTATTACTAATTATTAGTATTTATTAATAAATATTACTAATTATTACAATTTATTAGTAATTATTATAGTTTATTACTAATTATTACAGATTATTACTAATTATTACAATTTATTACTAATTATTAAAATTTATTAATAATTATAACAATTTATTACTAATTATTAGTAATTATTACAATTTATTAGTAATTATTAAAATTTATTACAAAATATTACAATTTATTATAATTTATTACAATTTATTAGTAATTATTAAAATTTATTACTAATTATTACAATTTGTTACTAATTATTACAATTTATTACTAATTATTACAATTTATTACTAATTATTACAATTTATTACTAATTATTACAAATTATTACTAATTATTACAATTTATTACTTTTTATGGAAATTTATTAATATTTATTACTCGTTATTAATATTTATTACTCATTATTACTATTTATTACTCATTATTACTATTTTTAAATATTTATTAATTTTTATTACTAATTATTATTATTTATTATTATTTATTACCAATTATTATTAATTACTACAAATTAATTATATACATTACTAATTATCATTAATAATTATTAATTACTACTAGTTACTAAAAATTAGTACTATAAATTTCAATTTATTAGTACAAATAAATACTCATGACAAAATAATTTAAATTTAATTTAATTACAACTAATCAACAATAATAGAAATTAACATAAAAATGAAATAAATAATAAATTAAATACAACATAAATACCTTTAACCTTGATTTTCTATTGATGTAGATGGCTTCACAACTTTTTCGTGAACAAAAAAATTAACATAGAAAAATTTTCCCTCTAAAATCAGAGTTCAGAGAGAAACATGATCTATGAATTGAGAGAATGAGAGTAAAAACGGATGGGGGTATATATAGGTTAGATTATTTGTGACAGGATACCCATCGCAAATAGTATTTTTTGCGACGAGTCTCGTCACAAATACCTACGCCCGCATTAATTACTATCGGCGGTTAAAAAGTTATTTGCGACGGGTCCCGTCGCAAATATTCCCTACCGACACACCTTTTGTGACGGGATGACATCTCGTCGCAAAAATCTATTAACCGTAGTCGGGTATTTGTGACTGAGCCCATTGCAAATACTTCACTATTTGTGATGGTGGGATCCCACCATCGCAAATAACCTTTGCGCGGTTTGGCGCGCTACCCGCGCCAAACATTTTGCGACGGGAGAGGAAATCCCATCGCAAATAATTTGTTATTTGCGACGGGTCGTTACCCCCATCGCAAATAACCTCTTGGATGGACTCTTTACGACGGGATTTATTCTCATCGCAAAAATTCCTTTTTCCCATAGTGTTTGAGGATAAGTGTAAAATAACATCTTTTAGTTTTGGTAAGGTAGATGTTATGTGGTCTTTCCTAGAAATACATCCCTATATGGATAATATAAGTGGATGTGGTTCTGGAAAAGAGGTACCTAGGGGTAATAACTCTAAAAATAATACATTGGCCTTGACTTGATCATCACCTGGTGCACAATAATGGGCCTTTCTATGCACCTGGTCTTACACACCTAGGAGATTTTCTTAGGATAATTCACGTTTTCTTTATAAACCATTATGATGTAATTTAAAATAAGGGCATCTCCAAAGAAACCATTTTTGTCATTATGAGATTAGATATGCAGAAATATTTAAATTTTTGTTTCACTAGTTTCGGGAATATCCATTATGTTTCATAATGAATTGATCTAATCTAGTGCATTACCTTATTTAGAAATTAAACCTAACAGAAGGAATGTGAACTTCATCAATGCACACATTCCAAAGAGTAATAATGATTATTTATTTGATGGGTTTAAACAAATTTTTCAAAGGAAACCTGTCTCTCAAAAATTCTCATCATATGAGGACATATTATCATGTGATAATGAGATAGGGAAATAATTATCTATGTATTATTGATTTTTAGGGAAACACAAGAATAAGAGGATGGATGATAAAAATATAGATAAAAGGAATAAGGAAAAGAAGTATTTTCTCACATTTGATTATTGTATAAATAAATAGCCTCATACTTACTTAAAATGATTGGCAGTTTTTTACAAGTGTGTAGAGGAAGGATATCCCTCTTGTGATTGAAAGGGTAATAAAAAATTTCCAATTTACAGTGATTCAAATATAAAGAGATTGGACACTACGAAATCAATATCTCTAGAATCAATGGAATATACCTCAAGAGAATCTAATAGATTATTGTCAACCATATTATATTACTATGGACGAAGATGAATGATTAATGTTATTTTGTTTAGATTTAATAATTTTTTATTTGATTATTTTATCTATAATGAACCAAAATTATATAAATGAAATTTCTCTTTTTTATGTTTATTTATTATATTATGAATCATATAAAATCACATATAGAAAAAACAAAAATTTTATAAATGAAGAATAAAAGAAATAAGAGGTATTTCTAAACGTTAAGCAAACTATACCGATGATATAGTAACATTCATTTAGGAATAGTAGTATGACCCTTATGAATAGTAAATCATCTTAATGAATAGTAACCTCACCCATGAAAGTATAAATAAAATTAGGCATCTCATAATTGAAATTATGATATAATTATGTCATTGTAAAAGTAAGTGAATATTTTAAAAATTAATATTTAAGTTTTGGTATTTCCATAAGTCATAAATGTTTAATTAAAAATTTATAATTAATAAAATTATTTAAAAAAATTTCAATTTCATAAAAAGGATTCATAAATCCATATTCTATTTTCTTATGATTTTAGGATAATTTAATGATACCTTAGTTAATTTTTGAAACTGTTATAAAATCAGTTTTAAATTTAAAATTTCTATTTTTTGAGTAAATAATGATTTTATTTAAAAATTATATTTCACATATTTATAAAATTATTTTGATAAATGGAGTCTAATTTTTAATTTTAAATGTCTAAAAAAATTTATGGTAAATTTTTTATATTTTTCAAAAATAATACAATTTTTTGTGAATGTTAAAATATGATAATTTACGATATAAATACACTAGAATATCAATACACTATTCTTTGAGTCATCACCGATGTAAGAAACGTATTATCAGACTTTCCTTAATTATTTTAATATATTTTATGATAATTCATAAACTATTTATAGTCTTGATCCAAAATAATAAACAAATGAATAAGATATTCAAAAATCACCCTCTTCTCCAATATTAAACCCACCCTCACCCCCTCTTCTCTTCACTCTTCTAAGACTTGAAGCTTGTAAAATTTCTACCCAAACCCTCTTAACATGTCTTTCCCCATGTCTAGTAGCTCATGTTCTTACCAAAATACCCAAACCCCTTTCTCTAAGGAGGTTCTCAAGGAGGTTAATTCAAGAGGTAAACCCTCTTCCTTTTTCTTTTAATTCTATTTTAAATTTTCTTTCCTTTCTTATCTTATCCTCACCTACTCTGTCCAAATGACCATGATAAATTAATTATAATCTATATAATGTAATTATATCATGTTAATTTAATATCATTCCTCAAACTACTCTCTCTCTCTCTCTTTAATTTAAAAAAAATGAAATTATCGTCTCGGATGTGCCGATTTACAACCTTCTTGGATGACGAACCTTCATTATTTAATTTCTCCTTCAAGGATGGTCAAGAAAGCATTTTTATGGTTTAAGAGATTATAAAATATGTATTATGTGTCATGTAATGTTCTGTAACCAGTATATATACAAAATACTAATTCATACGACATACATGGCTCGTAATGATCAAAATATAATCGTAATAATCTAAACGAATATCACTAATGTTTTATCTAATAAATCATCCTAAAAAAATATTGAAAAATGTATTATATAAAAATTTAATTATATATATTCTTATTATAATCATATAAATTCAATTCTGAAGTATTATATGTTTTCCACATGAACTTCCATACTCATATACAAGTATATCGATCGTGAAAACAAAGGAAATGAACACTCCCGAGCAATAAATTTTTATCTTATGACTCATCAAAAGGACATAAATGAACTTAATAAAATTATAGAAAATAAAATAAATATATATAAGGTTATGTATTAATTAATTAATGGATTTAATTTTATCATCCATGACATTAAGGTCACGTTCATAATACATTCGGACATAAGGTAAGGTTTTCTAACGGAACCTCTATTTTAATTCGGCTTACAATTTTTCTCTCTTTAAACCAATGAAATTATTAATTTTTATTATGTACTCATATTAATTTTTGAGTTAATGTTCTATATATGTGTACCAATTATAATAATTCTTTATTATATGGGGAGTTCCATGTTTTAAAATGATATTTCTCAAATTCTTCTTAGTAAACAATCCCAATTCAAGGGAATTTCACAAATTATTTCCTATTTTAAAGGGAACTCTATAATATATTTTAATTAAAAATGTTTTTTCTAAAATAACTAATTTTATTATGAAATAACTATCTTATTTAACTTCTATTTTATTTAAATACTTTTCTGAAAGAACTCTTCTTTTTAAAGTAAAACAGTATTTCTATCAAGAATTACACGATGATTTTATAAGGGTATTTTCATCTATTTCAAAACACTTGTTAATTTTTATATTCAATTGAGATTAACATTTCAGGATATCATATACCATATTTTATTGAATTTATTATAATTATTTTGAATTAGGATGTGATATCTTGATACCATTCACCATATCACTTAGAATGGTTAGTATTTATGTTTACTAATTAGGGAACGTTATTTACATTTCATATGTTAGTTTTAATATGAATGATAATTTTTATTATGTTTCACATATTTCATTTTAGGAATTCATTGGACTTATTAAGTGTTGGTTGGGGCCTGTAATAGCCCTTCGGTGCATCGGTAGGTCTCATGATACAATCTAGTTTGGGTTTTTACCCGTTTTTGTATGGTCTTGACATGATGACTTAAAAATATAGTTATGATATCCCACATTATGAATTCCCCCATTATAAAAATAGTAATTGATATTCCATGTGAGTATTATACTAGTATAATATATATGGTTATGTTCTATTATGGAATTATTTATTCATCTTTTATTCTTTCCATAATATTTTCAATTTTACTTTTAATAGAATGTGCACTTTTATTTATTCACTATGCCTTATTACTTATGATTTTGTTGTATTAAATACCCTTACTGATCATATGATCTCACCCATTCCTTAAGTTTTAGTTTTTCCCAGGATACGAAGAAGTATATTATGAATGAATTTCAAAGATAATCTGGGAGTTATGGATATTTATAAGGGAATTTACATATTTTATTTCCTTTCAAGTTATAAGGTTGGACTTGTGTATGCATCTTGTTTTCCAAAAGTACTAAACTATTCGATCCTTTGGGATATGAATTACTTATAATCACACTAATTTATTGAAGTAAGGCACTGGCTCTGGGCAACTGGTCTCATGGTCTTTATAGTTGGTATCAAAGTATGTTTAATAGAATCCTTGGAAAATATATTTTGAAAATATATATTAGTTAACAAAACCCTAAGATAGACTTTGAGGATAAGCATAAAATATCATCATTGAATTTTTATACGGTATATATTATGTGTATCTTCCTAGAAATACATCCTTATATGGATACTACAATTGGATGTGGTTCTGGAATAGATGTACCCAGGACTAACAACTCTGACATGGTGTTTCAGGCCTGGCTCATGGTAACCTGGTACATGACAACATGCCTTACTACGCACTTGTTTTGACACTCTCAGAGGATATTATTATAATAATTGACATTTTATTTACAAATAATTATAAAGGATTCAATTGTAAATATGTCCCCAAAGATACCATTCTTATGATTATGAGATTAGACATGCATAGAATTTCAATTTAAGTTGAGAATTTTTCTAGTTAAAAATTATACATTATGATTCATAAACTAATTTATTGTATTCCATTATTTAGAAATGGATCCTTTTGGAAGTGATGGAAACCACATGAATCCTTGTATCCATTGTAGGGACTTCCCTCCTATACAAGATAATGATGTTGGTTCTGGATCTGTGACTGGTGTTGAGAAACTTATAACTATATTGGGACAACTGACTCGGGTTGTGAACAATAACATTATCCACATGGAGCATCTTCATCCACAATATGGAGGAGGAATGTTAGACCACTTTATGAGACAACATCCTCTGTTATTTCATGTTACTATAAACCGATTCATATAAGAGCAGTGGATAAGTTCCTTAGAGAAGATATTTCTTACTTAGGTACGTAACAGAATGGAGAAGGTTTTCATGGCAGTATATTGTCAATCGGGATATGCTGATTAATAGAGGTCATTGATTCAAAACACAAAGGAGAATGAAGATATTGAAAATATTTAATGGAGGGATTTTCAGGAAATTTTCCTAGAAAAATATTTTCCTTGAGAATAGTGAGTAGATATAGAGAGGAAATTCTTGAATCTAAGAAAAAAAAGAGGATGAAAATGATGTGAAGCACAAAGAAATTTTACAAGGATAGCAGGGAATGTTGTGGACTAAATATTTAATCCAAGGATAAATATTTATTGATTCATTGATGGTTTAAAACCATTCTTTTGAAGGGCACTGGTCTCTCAAAATTTCTTATCATATGAGCATATAGTCTCAGGTGCTATAAAGACAGAAAAATAATTCTCAAGTCTTATGAATATAAATGAAATCAAGAAATAAGAGGGATGTTAAAAACTATAAAAAAGTAAATAAGTAATTGGGTAAGAAGGGAAGAGTTTAATTTCCACTCTGTAGTAATTTTGGGAAGAAAAAACATATTACTTTCCAGAAGGGAAATGGTGTTTGTTACAAGGGTGGATAAAAAGGCCACCAATATTGTGATTTTAAGGAAAAGAAAAAAGATTTAAATGTTAAATTCTATAATTATAATGAAATGGTACATTATTCACATGAATGTACTAAGAGTCAAGGAAACTTCCCCCAAAGAATTCCAAGGGATTAATGATAATCTTATATGGTCACAAATGTTGAGGTTGAAGTTCCTAACGATGTGGTGGAAGGTACATTAATAATTTCCGAAAACTTACACATTTCTTTATTTTATTATGGATCGCTATATTCATTCATATATTCCCTATTTTCCATGAAAATTAGATATTTATAATTTGATTTAATAAAGGAGTTGTTAATAAAAACTCCTATGGGAAGTATCATTACAACAAAGATGTGTCAATCATTCCCCCATACAACACATATACATTCTTTCATTTTTTGAACTTATCATCATATTCATTTTCTTAATAAGAAATATCGATCTATGAGGTTTGGTATTGACTATAGGTAGATCAATGATATTAAGATAGAGAACAAGTATCATCTTCCTGAGATTGATGATTTATTTGATCAAAATTCATAGAGCCCAATATTTTTCAAATATTGAAATTAAATATGGATATCATCAGGTTTGTGTGGGAAAGGAAGATATTCCAAAGGCAAAATTTCAATCCAGGTATAGGAATTATGAGTTTATAGTAATGCCTTTTGGAAAAACTAATGCACCCTCTATTTTCATGGATATAATGAATTGAGTTTTCAAGGAATATCATGTTGAATTTTTTTGTATTTATTGATGTTGTCTTGGTATACTTCCAAGTCTATGAATATCATGAGAATCACTTGTAAATTATTCTGAATAATATTAGAAGAAACGAGTTATATGGAAAGTTTAGAAAGTATGAATTCTGGCTTCAAACAGACTCTTTTCTAGTCCATATTGTCTTTAAGGATGGAATCTTAGTTGATCGAGCTAAGATAATGGAATCTCACGAATGTCATACACTAATGAGCATAAATGAGGTACATAGTTTTATTGGTTTAGTAGGTTATTATCAGTGTTTCATTCAGAACTTCACCCAATTATATAATCTGTTAACCAAGATTACACATACTGGGGTTATGTTCTTATGGAAAAATTAATGTGAATAATGTTTTGATGAATTGATGAAAATTATAGTGAATACTCCAATATTGACTCAACCATCTGGAAATGGTGGTTTTTTTATTAATAGTGATGTGTCAAAGAAAGGAAATGGTTGTGTCCTTATACATAATGATAAAGTTATTGCCTATACATCAAGGAAATTAAAAACTCATTTATAGAACCATCTAACTCATTATATTAAGTTAGCTACTATAATAGTTTCTCTGAATATATGAAGACATTATCTCTATGGTAAAATATGTGAGATATATACAAATCACAAGAGCTTGAAATATATCTTCTCAGAAAAATAACTCAAAATGAGGAAAATTATATGACTTGAACTACTCAAGGATTATGTTTTTTCAATAAACTCTCACCCAAGAAAGGAAAATATGGTAGTTGATGCTTTAAACAGGAAGGATCATGGTGTTTTAAACAAAATGAGGATAGAAAAGGATCTTGTGTACATAGATCTAGAAAAGATGGATATGGAAACTATCAAGGAAGGTGAAACATCATTAATTTTTCAACTGGTTTCCCAACCATATTTATTGTAAATGATTAAAAGTTCATAGATTTATTGTGAGAATCTTAAAATGAAAATTAAAGTTGTGAATGATGGGATGTTGAATGACTTCATGTTTGAGGATATGATTCTAAAATTTTGGAAGAGGATTTGTGTTCCCTCTTTACACGAGATAAAAAGTGAGTTATTGGATGATTATCATAGATAGAATTTCCCTAAACACCTTAGTATCACTAATAGGTATAGATATTTGATTGAACATTTCTGGTGGGATATCATGAAGAAGGAAATTGCTGATTATATATCAAGATGTTTAGTTTGTCAATAGGTGAAGGCTAAAAGACAACATCCTAGAGGAGTCTTGAAACCTATTACTATTCCTACATGAAAATGGGATTAAATAACTATGTATGTTTTCACTAGATTACAAAAAACTACAATAAAGAATGATACAATATGGGTGATTATTGAACAACTTAACAAATATGTACATTTACTCACTATAACAAAGGATTTTCCATTAGATAACCATACACAGATCTATATTAATGATGTTGTAAAAATTCATGGAAAACCCCTCTCAATTTTTTCTAATCATGATCCATGACTTACATCGAAATTTTGAAAAATTATTCAAAAATATTTGGATACTTACCCTCATTTGAGTACTGCTTATCACCCTCAAACTGATGGGACATCAGAAAGAACAATCAAAACATTAGAAGACATGTTGAGATCTTATTCACTTGATTTTCAAGGTATGTGGGATCAGTATTTACATTTGGTAGAGTTTTAATACAACAATATTTTCTATTCTAGTGTTCAAATGGCACTCTATGAATAATTTTACAAAAAGAGATGTCGTACACCATCATATAGGGATAAATTTGTAAAATAAAGCTTCTATTCCAAAATCTTTTGGAGGAAACAAAAGTGAAGGTAAATAATTTTCAAACCCATATCAAATAATCTAAATACAGGAAAAAATAGATATGTCGATAATAGAAGGAAGAATTAGGAATTTCATGTATGAGAATACGTTTTCATGAAATTATCTCCATGGAAGGGTGTTATAAGATTTGGAAAGAAAGGGAAATTGAACACTAGGTACATTGGTCCTTTTAAAATTATGAAGAGACTTGGAGTTTTGGATTATCGTTTGGAGATTAAAACTATCCCTTCTAAATTACACAATGTGTTCCATGTCTCATTTTTGAGAAATTACATGCCATACCCAACACATGTATTGAACTGGAACTTGACTTGTCTTACTAGGAAGAGACTATCCAGATTCTAGACACTAGAGAATGGGTGTTGAGGAATCAGATAACTCAACTAGTAAAGGTAAATTGAAAAAATCATAAAATTGAAGAGGTGGTGTGTGAACCTGTGGATATTATTATTAATAGCTACCGAAATCTTTTTGTGAGGTTACATTTTGGAAATTTTGAGGATGAAATTTTTATAGGAGGGGAGAATGTAACGACCCAAAATTATATCAATGAAATTTACCTTTACATTTTTATTTTATATAGTATTAATCATATAAAATCACAATATAGAACATAATAAAATATTTATAAATTAAAAATAAAAGAAATAATAGGTATTTCTAGATGTCAAGGAACTTATACCGATTAAATAGTAACCTACCCTTAGGAATAGTATTATGACTCTTATGAATAGTAAATTATCCTAATGAATAGTAACATCACCCATGAAAGTGTAAATAAAATTTATAAATCTCATAAGTGAAAGCATGATATAATTATATCATAGTAAATGTAAGTGAATATTTTAAAAATTAATATTTAAGTGTTGGTATTTTTATAAGTCATAATTATTTAATTAAAAATTTATAATTAATAAAATTAATTTATAAGAAAATTAATTTTAATATAATGGATTCATAAATTATTATTTTTTTGTATGATTATTTTAGGATAATTTTATGAGACCTTAGTTTATTTTTGAAAGTGTTATAAAATCAGTTTTAGATTTAAAATTAGTATTTTTCATGTAAATAATGACTTTATTTAACAATTAAATTTATCATATTTAGAAAATTATTTTGATAAAATAGAGTCCATTTTTTAATTATACATGTAAAAAAATGGTTATGGTGATTTTTTGGGAATTTTCTAAAATACTTGATTTTTGTGAATAGTAAAATATAGTAATTTATAGTATAAATACATTAGAAGCTAAATACCTTATTCCTTGAGTCATTACTGATGTAAGCACCATAATATCGAAATTTACTTAATTATTTTCACATGTTTGATGATAATTCTAAAATTTTTCATAGTCTTCATCCAAAATAATAAACAAATGAATAAGATATTCAAAAATCACCCCTCTCATCCTCTATAAAAATAACCCTCACCCTATCTTCTCTTCACTCCTATAGGACTTGAATATTGTCAAATTTATTCCCAAATTATCTATAAAAGTTTATCCCCATGTCCATAATCTATTGGTCATTCCAAAATTCCAAAACCCCTTTCCCTAAGGAGGTTCTCAAGGAGGTTAATTCAAGAGGTAAACCCTCTTCAATTTTCTTTTAATTAAATTTTCAATTTACTTTATTTTCTTATCTTATAATCACCTACTATATCGAAATGATAATAATAACTCCAGTATAATATATATAGTTTAATTATATCATGTTAATGTGATATCATTCCTCAAACTACTATCTCTCTCACTTTTATTTTTTTTAACTGAAATCAGTTTCTAGGAGGAGTCAGTTTTCATCCTTTGTGGATGACGAACCTTCGTTCTTAAATTTCTACTTCAAGAATAGTCATGACACCATTTTTATGGTAGAAAAAAATTATAAAATATTTATTATGTCTCATAAAGTGTTCTTGAACCAGTATATATATACATAATAGTAATTCATACAACAACACTGGTTTCTGATGATCAAAATATTGTCGTCATAATCTAAATGATTATCACTAATGTTTTATATAATAAATCATCCTCATACCATATAAAAAATGAATAATATTAACATTTAATTTTATTTATTTTCATCAGTATCATATAAATTCAATTCTAGAGAATTATATCCACTCTACATGAACTTCCTTATTGATATACTAGTATACCGATCATGAAAACCAAGGAAATAAATGCTCTGGATTGATAAATTTGTATCTTATATCTCATAAAAAATTCCATAAATGAACTTAATAAAATTATAATAAATAAATAAAATAAATAAAATTTTATTAATTAATTAATTAATTAATGGATTTAATTTTATTATCTATGACATTAAGGTCATGTGCAGAATACATTCAGACATAAGGTATGGTTTTCTTCCCAAAACTCCATTTTCATTCGGGTTACTCTTTTCCTCTCTTTACACCAATTAAATTCTTAATTATTCTTATTTACTACTATTAAATTATATTTTAATTTTCTATATATGTGTACCAATTAGAATCCTTATTTATTTTACGGGGAGTTAGATTTTTTAAAAAGCTATTTCTAAAATTCTTCTCGATAAACAAACCTGGTTCGAGGGAACTTATCGAATTCTTACCTATTTTCAAGGTCACTTGATAATCTGTTTTAAGAAACCATTATTTTTCTAAAATAAATTATTTTATTAGGAAAAAACTATCTTATTTCACTTCTATTATATACAAATATTGTTCCAAAATAACTCTTCTTTTCAAAGTAAATGACTATTTCTATTAAGAATTACATGATGATTTTATAAGAGTATTTTCATCTATTTCAACAATCTTATTTATTATTATGTTCAATTGAGATTAATATTTTATGATATAATCTAACATATTTTATTTAATGGTTTAGGATTAGTTTGACTATGTATGTTCTATCTTGATACCATTCACCATATTACTCTAAATGGTTAGTATTTATGTTTAATGATTGGAAAAAGTTATTTACATTTCATATATTCCTTTTAATATGAATGTATATGTTGATTATGTTTCACCTCTTAAATTTTGGGAATTAATTTTACTATGTATTGGGTGGGGACCATTATAACCCATCCATGCATCAGCAGGTCTCATTAGACAAACTAGTTTGAGTTTTTACCTGTTTATGTATGGTCTTGGCATAAGGCTTGGACAATATAGTTAATGTCCTACATTATGCATTCCTTCATTATAAAACTAGTAATTTATAGTCCATGTGATTATTCGACTACTAAAATATCCAAGGTTATGTTTTATTATGGAATTATTTATTCATCTTTTATTCCTTCCATATTATGTTCAATTTTACTTTTAATGGAATGTGTACTTTTATTTATTCACCATGCCTTATTACTTATGCTTCTTATGTATTACTTACCCTTAGAGATAATATGATATATCCCCTTTATTAGGTTTTATTTTTCCCCCAAATTTGAAAAAGTTTATTTTGAATGAATTCTAGAGATAATCTAGGAGTTATGGATTTTCACAATGGGATTTAAATATTGTATTCCCTTTCAAGTTGTAATGTTGATCTTATATATGCACCTTGTTTTCCAAATATACTAAACAATTTAGTCCTTTAGGGTACAACTTCCATGTAATCATACCCATTAATTTGATTAATTCATTGCCACTAGTAAACAGGGGTCAAGATCTTTATGTTATCATTGATATCATGGTTATAAGAATTATGAAATATAAAACGACTGTATTGTATTCCTTTTCCATTGAGGATTTGAAAGCCTGTGTTGAATAGTACTAATGAATAAGAAAAATGATTTAGTGGAAAGTTAAACTTATTGGAAAACACATTATTGAGGACCCTTACTATATTCCTAATGTTGATATAACAATGACCAAGATGTTTTTATGAAGTTATTGGTAACCTTTAAGGTTTATCTAATCTTGAGGTTGAGGTAGTTATGGCCTATTATAAATTGGTAAAATTATATGAATTATATTGATATTATTTTATAAAAATGACATCTTTAATTCTAGGTGAAAACTCACATCCTTTAGAAATTTCATGGGGCTTGAACCCTAAACAAATGGGAGATAAGGTTTTAGTGCCTACCACTAACCTATGTAATGATCAGGTTAATATTTCATTGTTTTTAGTTAAAAAATTGGATGGAAAAATATTATTGATGAACCAGTGGTGTTAATGTTAAGGATTATATATTAATGTATTATATTTGATAACATGTTTTGACTATATTGGTTTTGGAAAATAGATAAATATTTATACAAGTACTTAAAACTCTTTTACGGATCTTACGATCTGTTAAAAGTGAATATTTATGCTTTGGGCATAAAAAATGCATTTTTGGGTATTCATTTCGTAGAGTAAAGGATGACATAGAAATTAATCAAATAAAAACCAAAGGATGAATTGTATATTCGCTTATATTCTTAGAAATTAAAACAATTCCTCAAATTTAGTGAAAGGATCTTGAAACAAAAAATTTATCCAATTACATTCATATCTGCTTAATAATATGGTCTTTTAAATCATCATAGATTTATTGTTATGAGGCCCTTAACTTTTCATGGATCAATCAATTTCTTTTGATCAATGAACTCAATCACTCTCTATAACTATTTTAATGTTTCTCAAATTTCCATGTCTTCACTTTTTTCCAATGTTCTCTTATATAGAAACCTATTTATGTGTTATTCTATATGATAATGGCACTACCCTTCATCTCTTATTAAGAGGATATTTACTCAAATATTTTTATGATATGGGTGTTCAAAAAAATATTATTAAAATATCAATCCCATGATTACCAATATCATGTTTAAATTATAGAGGCATAATTTATTAACGGTTGGGAGAATGTAACACCCCCAAATCCTAGAATAAGAACATTGTATTCAATAGCCTATATGACACGCAACACCAAAGATGAAATAAAATATACCACATTGAGAATTTATGATATATTTATTAGTTAAATCACTTCAATATCTTTCATTACATGAAAAAATGAGTTATCTTGTGTGACATGCAACACTAAGTTAGCTTTTGTTAAATGCAACAATGTGTTTCCTTGATAGATTTCCTTACACACAAGACCAAGTTTTACCTATCTACAATATATTACTAACATTATTATTTAGTATATTTCATATCTATTTCAATTTTGGGTATGAATATTATTAAATAAATTATCAAAATATATATTTTACACACATTTATTTGTTATTTATTAGAAATAAAATAAGAATCAATTAAAAGAAAAAAGAAATGTTTTCCAAAAACCATTATATTCACTTTTCACAAATAATTAAAAACTAGTTTTTACCACTTTTAGAAAATTTATTACAAAAAATAAAACATCTTTTTTGGAGTTTTAATACAAAAATATCTTTAGGGTGAATTTTTTTGATATTTATAAAAATTATCATTTTTATAAATAGTTAAAAATACTGAATTTTAATTGAAAATTTTCTTTTTCATTTAAATTATTTAGAAATTTAAATTATGTATTAAAATGGTTTTACAGTAATATTATTTAAAATCATTTATGTCATTTTAATCATTTTCATATAGAAATTTTATATTAAAACATTGTAACATTTTAAACATTTTACCTATGAAAACCCAGTTTGTCGTCACATCTAGAGGATTAATTTTAATTTAAAATTTTCCATTTATATGGATTGAATTTTAAAAATTGATTCCATATTTTTAATAATAATAATTTATAATTTATATTAATTTAAACTTAATTTTTTACCAAATTAATAGGGAAAATGGTAAAAATTAATTACCATGGTTAAGGTAAAAATGGATTTATGGGGGGTTTGAATAATAAAATAATGGTTAAAAATGACCTAAAAACTTGTAAAACACCAATTTTATGGTCATATTTTCACATTATATCTCTAATTTTCTATAATGTACTATTTTGGAAGATTTGTTCATGATAAAAACGTGGGTATGATTGAATCGTTTCAAAAACATTACAAGTGTTCCACTCACCAGAATAATAAAACACCACCCACTCTCATCTCTTATTCACACATTAAAACATACTTGTCTTAGAAAATACCTACCCCAATCACTTCTAAAATTATCTATTATAATCCTAGAAGCTTTATTTTTTTCCTTTATCCAACCTATTAAGGATTTAGTAAAAACCTAAGAAGGATACGCCAAGAAGAGGTAATGTTCTTCAACAAACGTCTTTATTTTATTAATTTCTCCACCTATTTCAATTATAATTAAATAATGATGTTATAATGACCTAACTATATTCATATAATTTGATATTTTTATAACAATTTAATTTCTTATATCCATATAAACATCCATCAAATGGGTTAAAAAATCATTATTCGAGTCTACGGCGGACTACCCCCTCACAAACTGATGTAATTCGTTCTTCCATTACCATTTTTAAAGTATGGGTATGATGATGAATATAAAGTATATATATTATATTTATAAAATATTTATAAATCTAGATTAATTATATTATATATAGCTTTTTTCCTTCAAAACTATAGGAGATATGATAACATCGCTTGTGTTTATGACGGACTACCACCGCGCAAAGTGAGGTGATTCATCTTTCACTAACACTTCACATGGAAGGTGATAAGGATAAATTTATTGAAAATATGTGATAAATTGAGATAATTATGATATTAATAGAATATAAATCCTAATTATAAGATAATATATCAATTTATTTCTTACCTTTCCACCCACTTAAAGATGATATCATTATTCATGTACTTGTGGACTACCGCCTTCAAGGATTGATTTGACTCTATTTTCTTCCCCAAAACACATGAATGATATATATAGGTATATAATTTGGTATATATGATATTATGATCATTACCTAAATTATATATATTACTTACCTTATTTCCATAATGATCATTGGAAAAATGAAATGTTACACATGCGTATATACATCATATCGTCTCAATGATTGTAATGTAATTCATTTTTCATAACCATATTTTGTGATTGGTTTTAAAAGTAAAATTGATGTAAAAATATGATAATTATGTCATGATTAATTTTTTGGATATGATTAAACTTTGTAATATGTGTAAGAACTGGATCTTTAATGGGAAAATACAAATAAGAAAACAAGATTATTAACACCAAAAACAATGAAAATAATGGAAGATTATTAATGAACGGGTTAAAAGATAATATAATAGGATCGCATATGTTATTTTAAATATTAATATAGTAATTTTATAATTTAATAACATGTTTAAACAACTATAAAGGAGTTTAAATAATATATAATAAAAATTAAGTGAGAGGTAAGATATTTCTTTATCACTTTTTACTTCTTTGATACACATGCCAAATTCACCACCTATTTCTTTTATGTGGTGTATATAATGAAAATAAATGAATTTTATGATTATTATACTAATTTTTTGTATTTAAATATAAATTCTATTTTATATTTTTCATGGGGCTTATGATTTAGTTCTATAGAAGTAGTAAGGGTTTTATATTATAATCTCATCATTTAACATGATCTATCATGATTATGATTCCAATAATGAAATTTTATGATCAATATATCAGGGACTCTTATTAAGTTCCCCCTAATATTGTTATTGATGATATTTTCATGTAATGGTACAATTTTATACTCTTTGGTAGTTAAAATGATTGAGAAAATATTTTTATAAAATCTGAATTTATTTCGCTCTTTAGTTGGAAATCAATTTTCTTCCAAAACCATCCTTTCTAAAACCATTTTCAATTTTTTTAACTATGAAATACTATTTATTAAATAAAATTTTACCCATTTTTAAATTTTAAAAAAATTAATGGAATATTCATGTCATTTCAAAACAATTCCAGTTTGTATTTTATTCGCAAAATAGAAAGAAATATTTGTTTTAACGTGTATTTCATGAACAAAATTTCTAACGTTACAGAACAGTAAAATGTTTTAAAACATAATTAATATGTTTCAAAGGTTATTTTCAAGAAAAATTATTTTATAAATGTTTTATTTTTTATAAATTTATTTTCAAAATGATAAGTAAATTTCCTTGATAAATTGTTTCAATATTTTTTTATGGTATTTCTATTCATCAATGACATCAAACCATTATTATACATATTATTCCCTAGGTATATATGGTATTGATATCTTACTTATTATTTATTTGTATGGCTTATGATTAGTTTGAGTATGGATGTGGTATTCTGATATAATTTTCCATATACCTCTAAATTTTTTATGGTCATGGGGATGGAATTAACATTTTGTATGGTAGTTTTTCAATATGAATTTTTATGTTGTTTATGTTTCTTCCCTTCATATGAATAATTCAATCAACATAGTATGTGGTAGGTGAGGATCAGAATTTATATAACCCCTTGATGCTTCAATAGGTCTCATGAAACAAATCAGTTGGCCAAATTATGGGTTTGTACCTATATATTTAAAATGTAATGAGGGTAGATATTTATAGTAACTATTTTGAGGATATATATTAACAGTTAAAATGTCTGTAATTATTAATTCCATCATTATGAATTTATTTATTGATATTTCATGTGATCATTTAATCAGTTAGAATATACATGGTTATGTTTTTAGGTTCAAGTGATTATTTATATATATTTATTTGATAATCATTTACTTCTTACATATTATTCTTAGTTTATGGGTTAAATGACATTTGTTTCAGTTATTTAACTTTCTATAATGATTATGATAGATTCCATTATATGTTTACCCTTACTGAGCATCCGAGCTCACCCATTTCTTTTATTTTATTTTTTCTTTGGGATACGAGGTATTATTTTCTGACTGAAATATAGGGAAAAAGTAATGGGAATAATGGAATTAATTAAAATAATTATTTGTGTATTTTATGTTTTAAAATTTATGATAAATTTAAAATATGTATCTAGTTTACCAAGACTACTAAATGATTCATTCCTTCAGGATGGGATTCCTTGTATGTTACGTTAAAGTAATATATGAGACACACGCTCTAGGATCCTAGGGTCAAGTTTTTTACATGTAGTGTTTGGTCTAGATAGGTTGATTAATGTGATGTAATGAAAAGGTATAAGGGCTGTTTTTTTATAACTTATGGGATGGGAATTCATGGAATTTCATAAATTATTAAATTTATATAAATTATTATCATGTATAAATAGATCCAAATTGATATAATTATAATATATGGTGATGATGAGTAAAAATACTACCATAGAATAATATTTGGAAAATAATAGGTGATATTTAGACCCTTATATCATTGATTTAACCCCTCGTGAACACTTTTGACAATTACCACAAAATATGATCTTTCTACATTTTAAGGGTCAAGAATGGTGCCATAAAATGAAAATTGGTTCATAAATGACCAAGGGATGAAATTGTTGACCATATATTATCCACAATAACCTATTTCAATATTTATATTATTTATAAATAATTTAATAAAATATTATTTTTATAGAATATCATTACTGTCAGTTTTGACACTATTTAGTTAATTTTACTTTAAAAACATTGAGAAAAAATGGAATTCGAATATAATACCTTAATAAATGACTAATATATTTTATTTTTTTATTATATTATTAGTAAATAATATTAATTAAAATTTTATTACTTTTAATATTTTTTAAAAATATTTTTTTTAAATTAATTCAATAAGTTCTGTGTCAGTGTTGTGGAAGCATTTCAGCTAATTATTACAAAACTAATAATTGAAAATAAATTAAAATAATAGAAATAAGTTAATTTTGTTAAAATTGAGATTTTATATTTTTTTATAATATATTATTATCCTTATAAGAACAAATAAAATAATTTAAATGAAAGAGAGTGACATTTTTGGAATTTTTGTTACTTAAAAAATTATAAATGCCATTAACAAAGTAAAATGGAACCAAAATGCCATATATTAGAATTCATGATATATATAAGTGAATTAATCCCATAAAATAAAATAAATTCATGTTTTATATTTATTTTCAAGGCCTTATCACATTATTTTTAATCTTAATTACCCTATTTACCATTTATCAATGTGATAAGTTTTACCACAATTACTATTCATAACTATTTTTCAAGATTATTTTTAAATGTAAAATTGATATAAAAATATGATAATTGCTTCATGATTATTATTATAGAGATTATTAAACTATGTAATATGTTAAATTACATGATCTTTAATGATAAAACATGTATAAGAAAACAAGACAATTAACACTTGAAACAATGAAAATAAAAAAATTATTAATGAACAGGTGATAAGTTGTTATAAAAGGAACACATATGTTATTATAAATTATAATATAGTTATTTTGTAACTTAATAACATATTTAAAACCACTATATATGATATCATGGAATGTACAACCAATAGTAAGTTAGAGGTAATGATTTTTTGTCTCGATTTTTTTACTTCATTGAGACACATTCCAGATTCAACACCTGTTTTTTTATGTGGTGTATATAATTCCAATGAATTAATTTTGTTATTAATTTAATTAAATTATATTTTTTCACATATCCATTTTAGGTTATCTTTTTTGTGGAGCATACGATTCAATGTTATGAAAGTGGTAAGGGGTTTATGTTACAATCTCATCGTTTATCATGATTTCTCATGATTATGCTTCCAATAATGAAATTTTATGATCTATCCCTCAATAATTACCTTCAATTTTACAATACTATAGATATTAATGATATTTTAAAGTAATATAACAATTTCCCACTCTTTAGAACTTAAAATATTTGAGAATATATTTTTAATATAATATGACTTTATTTCTCTCTTCAGTCAGAAATCAGTTTCTTCCAAAACAATGTTTTCTAAAAATAGTTTCACGAATATTTTGAAAATTTC
This sequence comes from Viscum album, assembly GCA_963277665.1. Classification (NCBI taxonomy): domain Eukaryota; kingdom Viridiplantae; phylum Streptophyta; class Magnoliopsida; order Santalales; family Viscaceae; genus Viscum; species Viscum album. Next base: position 378,161,510 of record OY728119.1, read on the forward strand.
CAAATAAATTTATTAAGTACATTTTTTAAATTTAATTTTTATAATGGAATCTTCATGTCATTTTTAAAATAATTCACATTTGGATTTTATCAAAAATAGAAAGGAATATTTATTTTAATGTGTATTGTATGAACAGATTTTCCAGTTTTCATGTCCACTCAAATGTTTTAAAACATTAATAGTAAGTTTCAAAGGTTATTTTAAAATAATATAATTTTCATAATGTTTGGTGTTTTAAAAATTTATTTCCAAAATGATATGTATATTTTCTTTAGGAATTGGTTTAAAGATTTTTCATAGCATTTCTATTTATAAGCGACATTAACCCTTTATTGTACTTATGATTCATTGGGGACATGTTGTATTGATATCATCCTTATTGTTTATGTGGATGGTTTATGATCAGTTTGACTGTGGATGTTCTATTTTGATACTAGTTTCTATATTACTCTGGATGGTTTATGGTTATGGGGAATATATTCACATTTCATATGCTAGTTTTTTAATATGAATGTTCGTGTTGTTTTTTTATTCCCTTAATATGAATAATTCAGCATTCTTAGTATATGACAGGTGGGAACTGAAATTTATATATCCCCTAGATGAATCGGCAGGTCTCATGTGACAAATCAATTGGAAAAACCATATAGGTTTCTACCCATGTATTTATATTGTCTTGAGGATATATCTTTACAACAAATTTATCAATGATATATCTTGATAGTTTATATGTATGACACTATACATTATATCATTATGATTTAATTTATTGACGTTCCATGTGATTATTCGATTAGTTATAATATCCATGGTTAATTTTTCAAGATCATATTATTATTTATATATATTTATTTGATTTCCATTTAATTCAATCATATTATTCTTAATTGATTGATTAAATAAAATGAGTTTCAGTTATTTAACTTTCCATATTGATTATGATAGATTCTAATATATGGTTACCCTTCTAGAGCATCAGAGCTCACCCCTTTCTTGTGTTTTATTTTTCTCTGGGATATAAGGAATTATTTTGGGATTGAAATGAAGGGAAAAACTAAGGGGAGTAACGGAATTCATAAAGAAAATTATTTTTTTATTTTATGTTTTAAAATGTAATGTGAATTTAAAATATATTTCTATTTTACCAAGACTAATAAACTATTCGGTGCATCCGGATATGATTCATTGTACCTAATTCCAATGTAATAAAGGAGACATCAGCTCTGGGATATTGGGGTTGGGTTTTTTACAAGTAGGGCTTGGTCTATATAGGTTGATCAATATTATGTAAATAATAGTGACAAGGGGTGTCATTTAATAAGTTAGGGGAGGGTATTTATTTTAATTTCATAAAGTATTAAATTAATATAAATTATTTTCATGTAAAAATGGATCTATATTGATTTAATTAGAATATAAGGTGATGGTGAGTCAAAATACTGAAAAATAATAAAATTTGGAAAAATTTAGGTGATAGTTCCACTCCTATCTCTTTTATTTAACCCTCTATGAACCCTTTTGACAATTACCACAATATATGAGTTTTTAAAACATTAAGGGTCAAAAATGTTACTATAAATGGAAAATTTGATCATCAATGACCAAGGGATGAAATTTTTGGCCATATCATATTCACCTTTCCCTATTTCAATATTCTTATAATTTTTAAAAAATTTAATAAAATATTATTTTTATATAATATCATTAATATCATTTTTATACTATTCATTTTATTTGACTTTAAAAACATCAAGAAAAATAGGAAAATCAAATATATTTCCTTAATAAATCACTAATATATTACATTTGTCTATAAATTATTGGGACACAATAATTCATTAAAATTATATAAATTTTAAAAAAATCTTTTATTTTATTTTTCAATAAATTAAACAAGCATTGTCTAAGAATTTAATCTAATTATTCAATTAATAAAAATTAAAAATAAATGACCATGATAAAAATTATTTAATTATATTAAAAATGTGAGTTTATATTTTTTTCATAACATATTTTTATCCTTATGTGAACATATAAAAGAAGTTAAAATCATGATAGTGATATTTTTGAATTTTCTTTAATAAAAAAATATAAATGTCATTACCAAGTCAAATAGAACCAAAATTCCATATATTAGAATTTTGAATGTATCTGAATTAATTAATCCTATAAAATGAAATAAATAAAAGTTTTCAGTTGATTTTTGATGCCTTATCACATTATTTGTAACCTTAATTACATGATTTACCATTTACCAATGTGATAAATATTACGACAGTTACTATTCATAATGCCTAAAAATAAAAGGGTTATATTTACCAAATTTTTACATATTGATTCTGTGTATGGAATCATTTTATCATGATTAAATTCCTTGAATTAGTACAAATTAATCATAGATAAAACGAAAAATTAATTAATTTTTCCCCCCAAAAATGCCTTTTAAGTATAATTTTTTTATATAAAATTCAACAATAAAATTTATTCCAGTGAAATTAATTAGATTATTAATAATAAAATAGAACAAATTTTACTTTTAAATTATTTTAAAACAAAATTGAACTCCATTAATTTTCTAAAATAAAAAATGTAGTTTCCAATAAAAATCATTTTTTCCCACTATTCACTAGAAAATAAATTCTTTTAGAAAAAAATAGAAATTAGCAATAATATAATTATACCATGATTATTTTAAAAATAAAGTTCATTTTGTTATGTAATTTTCTTAAAATTGGATAAAAAATAAATATAATATTTTCTCACAAAAAGTGATAAATATAATTTTTGAGGGAAATGCATTCTTTAATCACAATATAATTGAACTGAAAAATGAATTTTTATTTCTAAAAATTAATAAACAAATTTTTATTTAGAGGAACCTTTATATATATTTCAAAAAATATATTTCTATGCATACCTATCATTTCATTGGAAAGGTTATAATTGTTATATTTAAATAAAAATATTTCATAATTTGATTAAGATTAGTGTTTTATTTCATATATGATAATTTTTTAAGATCTCTAGGTTGTTACATTATACCCCCTAATAAATTGAATCCCTGTAATTTGAAACATTTCTAAATAATCAAGGGTCTTATATTTGAAAATTCATTTGTTGAAAATCCACTTCATAAAAAGGGTTAATAAAACATGCTCTTAAAATAGGGAAAGGGAATTATAATGTTCATTCTAAAATAACACAAAACTATGTTTCCAAATAGAATAAAATTAGTAAGATGTTAAAATGTGTACAGAGAATAAAAATAATGCCCTATGATTAATAGAGAGTGATGGAGAACATGATCCTGAGAAATTTAACCCCCACAAAACCATAAATCTACATTGGTTAAAATATCATTGATTCCTTAAAAATTAAATTAAACAAATAATATTTTTCATTAATGGGCCTTTTCTTAAATTTGATGGATCATTTTACTATACAAATAAATTTCTTGATAACATATACTTACTTGATTAATTTTTATTTCACAAGAATAATATCATATTTTGGTTGTGTTTTAATCAATTCCCACTTTATCTCTTACCCTAAGAAATGAATATTCAATATGAAATGTTTTATGCCTGAAAAAAAATTAAATTTTAATTAATCATAATATCCTTAAGTAATTAATTATACCTCTAAATAATTACCAAAACCATAATGGTTAGAAAAAGTTATACAATAACACCCAAATTTCAACTTAATAAATTCCATAAATTGTGAAACTTATAGATCCTCCAAAAGTTTCCTCACCAAATTCAAAATCCAAAACATTAGGAATAAGATTACTAAATTTCCAAAATAAACTTATCATTAATCCCAAAAATAACATAAATTATCTCTTAATGTTACATAATATATATATATATATACCTTAATCGTATGTGATTCAAAAATTAACTATCTCCTTATTACGGTTTATTAAATATACTCCATAAATAAAAAATTTAGTGAACCTAGAAAAGATAACACGAAGTACTTTTTCATCAAATTGATAACCAATTTCATGGTCATCAATACTATCCCATTTAAATTATCATGGTTAATCAACTATTTATCTCAACTAAACATCAGTATCTCAACTTTATGAACAAATTAAGGGTTTTGTTTCTCTCAATAATGTGTTTTCCAAAAATATCTCTTTATCACTAAATCAATTTTCTAGGTCATTAGTACCATTCAATGTGTTACTAAAAATCCTTAAAGAAAAACTACTTTAGAACAATATTTAGATGTTTCATGATTCATAAAATAATAATTTCATTGATAAAAATACTTCTACAACATAAATCTTCAAACCGGTACATTAACACTTTAATGATTCCTCTTCCTTCTTAAACCACTAACTAGGATTTGTCAGATTATTTCAGAATACCTCCCTCCTTTTATATGTTACTTGTAGTCTCTTCATCATCAAAAGAAAATCCTTTACTCGAACAACCTTGTTGATTCTCTCCTTGACCATTCCACCTAGGATTTATATTTCCATATTTCCCATACATTCTACATTTAAAACATTCAACTATTGATGATACCTTAGAGAAACCATTGTTCTCATCCATTGGTTTAACCGAACTTTTAATTTTTCATTAGAAATTACTTTATCTATGTCCTTATTTTCCACACCCAAAACAACTTCTTATTCCTCTAAGACATTCCCTTTATTTCTTCCCACATTCGATACATGTAAGAATCCCAATATTCATTCCTTGATGGTATTCATTAAACTCAATTTTTATCTTATTATGTGTGTCAACAATATCAAGAATTTTGAGGTTATTAATCATATAATGAGATAGATAGTGATTTATAATCACAAGTTTTCTCATTCTAGCTCCCATTTCACTTGGTTTTTCATTAGAAAAATCATTTTATTATCTATCACATTTAGTATTAGAACAATTCTTCTTGGTTGTATCCATTGACTAAAACAAAAAATTATAGTGTGAGATATAATAATCATATTGTGGAAACAGATGATATTGAATAATAATAAATAATTTTTCTAAATTCTGACACCTTATTTTCAAAATATATGACACCTAAGTTTTAATATAGGTCATACGTGGCCATCATATTTTTAAATACATCATAATAGTTCATAAAAAATGTGATTTAACCCAATAATATCTCTGTAGAGTGTCAAATGAGGTGCGCATTATGGGAAAACACACCACGTACTATAAGGATTTATAAGGTATATTCAACCAACTATTTTCAAAGTTATTACCCCTTGATGCATTTGTACCAAAACCACATCCACCTGTAGTATCCTGGCAGGGATATATTTCCAAGAAAGTCAAAAACATTCTTCCTTAACAAAACAATATGATGTTATATAATACTAAATATTACCCTCAAGTTCATTTATAGTGTTATGTTACCTAATCTATGTTTTCCTAAATTTAGTTCCAAAGGTTTCTATTGAACTTCCTCCAAAACAAACTATAAATACTCTAACTCCAGCAACCTAGATCCAATATTTAATTTATTACATTAGTACTATATACAGGTGATCACATCCCAAATGAAAGAATAGTTTAGTAGTCTTGGTAAACTAGATACATACTTGAATCTTACATAAATTTGAAAAAATAGAATACAAAAAAAACTATATTCTTTGAGAACACCACTATTATCTCTTGAATATCCTCACATATCAATCATATTACATTTTCTGGATTCCTAGAGAAAGGAAAAAAATAAGGGTGAGATTAAATTCTCAATAATATTTTTTTGTACAATAAAATATGACATGGAATTAATAATTCATAATCAACATTGCAAGGTGAATAACTAAGAACACGTTACATTTAATCAATAACTTGAGCACAATATTAATATGTTAGAAATAAATAATGATCAAATAATTCCATATAAATAATCACAAGAGCTTAAAAATTATTTATGGATATCATAACTATTAAAATTGTCACATGAAAATATATAAAATATTTTTTAATGATGGAATTTATAATTTTGTCATCTTAAACATACTATTGAAGACTTATTCTAGGACAGTTTAAACTATGGGTAACCATACATAAAAAACTCAATTTAAAATTATATCCAATTAGTTTGTCTCATGATACCTACTAATGCATTAATGGGATATGTAATTATAGGCCCCGCCTATTAATTAATAATTCAAATGCATTCATCAAATGAATAAACAATATAACTTAATCAGCGTACCTTAAAAATGAATAATTGTCCATATTGGAAGAACTGGTATACGGAATGTCAATACTTCCCCCTATTGAAGTGATCATAAAACATCCAAATAAATAATAATGATTGTATCATTATAATATATCATTAGTGGCATATAAGTAAAATGATTTTTTTTATTGATGAATAAAAATACCATTAAAATCAATTTAAAACATTCTTAATAAAAATACCATTTTCACTTTGAAAATCAATTTTAAAAACTAAAAATTCCAATAATATAAGGAAAATTATTTTCTTTGAAACAACCCATGGGAAATTTTAATGTAAGCTTAAAATAACTTAGTATTCATTATAGCATAAAATTAAGTTCACACAGTGTATGTTAAAACAAATATTCCTTTCTCATTTTTAGTAAAAAGTTAAAAACATTCTCATTTAGAAAAAAAATAATAAGATTCCATTGAAAAAAAATTATTAAAAGTAAAAAATCGGATAAAATTTATTTAATAAATAATTGGAGAATTTTAAAAATATCATTTGAAACATTTTAAGAAAAATATGGTCATGGAAAATATATTCCTTACTGAGTGGAAAAAAATTGATTTTCATTAAAATTATTATCTTGCCATATTAAGTTATTAAAAAGAGTAAAATGAAGGAAAAAATTTTAATTTATAGAAATAATTATATTAGAATAAAATATTTTAGTTTTAATATAAAATCATCAAATATTTTCCCCAGTAGAAACTCAAACACAAATAATCATGAATAATGATGAGGTTTTGAAAGAAACACTTACCAATTGGGAAAATTTTTAATCATAATCTTGATGAATGAATAACTAAAATGAACCATTAAATATAATTAAAATAAAAGTATTAATTATAAAACATGTCAAATTATTATTATATATGTAACGCCCTGACCCCAGGAGCCCGGAGTCGGTGCAATATTTTAATATATTGGCATGATTACAAGGAATCAAGTCCCAAAAGACCGATCAATTTAGCAGTCTTAGAAAATAGATTACATATATAAACGTTACATTACACATTAGAAAATAAAACACAACATAAATAATCCTTTTATAATGCCATTAATCCCCTAGCTTAACCCTTCTTATCAATCATGATACACTTCTCGGAATATTGGGAAAATTAAAACATAGAAAGGGGTCAGCTCAGATGCTCAATAAGGATATCAATATAGCAAAAAAATTCATAAATAAGATTAAACATTTAAGGAAATTTATACGACTAAAACAAAAGCCTTTTAAACTAAAACATCATTATAATATGGAAAAGATACAATAAAATAATTCCATTTACTTATTCACATGTATATTCTACTAGTCGAATAATCACATGCAATATCAATAGCCACAATTATAATAATAGAATGCATAACGCCAGACTATCATAACCACATAGTCAAGGCCTTGTGCCAAGAATACAAATAAGATTTTGTCAAGCCCTAGTGACAAGACACTAGTTTGTCTCATGAGTCCTACCGATGCATCATGGAGCTATAACGGGCTCCACCTGTCACTTACTAAGTCCAATGCATTACTCATATGAAAAGGTTTAAACATAACATAAACATTTGTATTAAAACTAGCATACGAAATATCAATACTTTATCCATAAACCATGAATGGTATAAAAATAACACATCCACAGTAAAACACATAACAAAACCATCAATACAATATGGAAGATTTGTATCATGATAAATCAACTTCAAACAAGTTTAAAATCCATCAAAGGATGTTGAGATAGATCGAAATGATTTGTAAAAATCTTTGAGAAAAATATATATTTTTCATAAAAACATTTAAATGTCACACAATTTAACAAGAAATAAATTTAAATACCTTATTGAATAAAAGTGTCCCATACCACTTTGAAACTTTTCAAAGGAGTTAACATTTTAAAAATATTCATGTCCATATAAAGAAATCCTTAAGAACCATTTTCAAAACTTGGAAATTAATGAGAACGATTTAGAAGAATAAATATTTAAAACATTTAAAATGATGTATTAGTAAAAATTACCTTAAAAAATAATCCCTTTAAAAACTCATTTATGAAACATGGACATGGATAATAAATATGTCCTAGTAGATACTTACGTAAAAACAACCTCGGATAATAAAGAGATTGTGAAATCTACCCTTACCTTGTACTTTTCCTTGGTCGAGGGTAGGTTAACCTCTTGTATAATGGTGAAATAATTTTTATTAAATTATACAATTATCATATAAATTAATATGATATCATATATGATCTTTTAACATTTCTTTGTTAATAATATATTCGTATTATCATCGTTTCGGGTGTTAACTGATTCGTTTTTTTATATGATTTGTTACGTAAGTAATTTTTGTTATGGATAGGATGTATCTTATTCATATTCATAATGGTATTAAGTATTTAAATATTATTTTTAATCACTTAATGAAAATTAGTCTTAAATGGATATGATGGAGAATGAATCTCATTGCGTTCGTTGGGACGGTAATCCGTACGTATGCACGAGCGATAATATCATTATATTGATATTAAAATAATATATCATTGGATGGTATATCATATATACAGAATAATTATCATGTTATATTTGTTATTTACATCAATTAAACATCATTATTATACCCATTCAAATAATAATTTATTGAATAACAATTACACCATGACATGGAGACGGTAAGTCGTACGTATGCACGTATGGTGACATGTCATTCAAAGGATGGATCAAATAATGAATATGGTTGTACCATATTTATAATAATATCACAGTATATCTAAGATACTGGATTTATTATTTTATAATGTAAAAAACAAAGAAAGAGGAAGTGGAAGAAGAACGGGACTTGAAATATGTGATGAAATATTTACCTCTTCTTCGGGTTCTTCCTTTTGATTTGATCAAAAGGGATCCTTAGGTTGTCTTTATAACTAAACGAAGGACTCTAGGATGAAGGAAAGATAGTTGAGATTGTATATGGGTAGGGGTTGGCTGAGCCAAATGGATTTGAAGGTGTGAATTAGAGAGAAGGGTGTGTGCCCTTTTATAAGAGGGGTGAGGGGCACCTTAGGAAAAGCTAGAAATATTATTTTATAATAAAATAAATTTCGTGTTATCATGGTTTCAAAATGATTTATTTAAATTATATGATGGGGATGGGTCAAAAACCACTCAAAAATAGGTTTTATACAGGTTTGGTTCACTATATTAACTTTATGTTTTAGATTTAACTCTTAGTTAAATAGTTTGACATTTACCATGTCTCTTTGTATTTTTATATTATATGGTTAATAAACATACTATACACTTCTAAACTAACCTCAAGTGGTTCATTAATGACATATATAATATTATTTAATCCCTTTTGCCGAAACTTATATTTTTATAAATATAATATCAATTAATTATATAATATTTGTTTTAAAAACTCTTTTATGTCAATTTTGATCGTATTTGGTACTTTGTTTGTTCTAAATTCATAACAGCATTATTAATTCGAAAAATATTCATCTAACCAACCCTAACATGTCATATTAACCTAGAAAATTATTTAAATTTATAAAAACTCTCAAATTACATTTATTTTGATATTTTTAATGTCAATTATTTTAATCGTTCATTAATACGGTAATTACTGCATCATCATTGTATCATAAATATAATTAATTATTTAAATGTCTAAAAATTATAAATAAAATACCATTCTGTATGAAATCTTTTTATATGTCATATGAATATTTATATCTGAATTTATCTTATGTATAACCCTATATTAAAAAAGTTTTAGTTATTAATCTTTGATTTTAACTCTTTTAACTCTTCATTAAATAAAATAATAATAAATGTTCTAATCTAATCCAAGTGGACCAAAGTGGTTCATATTTTATTTTTAAGGTTTTTTTTGTCAATTTATACTTATCCAATAGAATTATGACATGTGTTAGGGTAATAATAATATCATTTTTACCCTTAATTACCCAATTTACTTTCAACCGTGGTAAATAATAGTAAAAAGTTACTATTCACAAAAAATTATTTTCATCTTATTGAACCACATTTTACTTAATTATATCAACCATGTCTCTCAATTTTTTTAAATTCAACTCACAGAATTAGTAACATTGAGTTTTATGTAAATTTGCAAATGCTCCTAGGAGGTGGGTACAAGACGGTGAAAAGTTCAATAAAATTTTATATATCTAATATTATTAAAAACTGACCCCAATGAATTAAATTAAAAATATATAGGTATTATGTATCTATTTTTACCTAAAATAAATTTAAATAAAATATTTAATTATTTAAATAAAAATTTGGTCTTAAACTATGACTTAGTGTTTTCCACTATTCATCAAAAATTGAAAGTTTGCAGAAAAATACAAAAACTTCACCCTAAGATAATTTTAAAATTATTAATTCAAAAATTAAGTCTATTTTACCAAATTCAAGACATAGAAGTTTCATTTATTAATTTAAAATTAATTCCCATTTTCAAAACCAAAAAGCGTATTTTTAAGAAATAACTAACAAAAGATTGATACTTGCTTATGTTCAATTTCAAAGTGAAATTTTTCCAATGAATAACACTGGATTAAATGGTAATAATATAATCTATTTATACTTACAAACCATTAAAATGTATAATTTAACACTACAAATTATTTTTATTAAAAAAGTTGTTTTCAGTTAAAATATAGTATTTTTCACTATTCTCCCAAATATGAAAGTTATCAGAAAAACATCGAAAATTTATTAAAACTAAATTCTTATGTCCCGATTCTAAAGAAGAATATTATTTTGTCAAATTTAATGTATAAATGTTTCAAATATTGGATTTAAAAACGGTTCCCTATTTAATGGTGGTAAAATTGCATTTAAAAAAATACTTCTTTTATCTAAAAAATGAATTTTTTTTTCATTATGTATAAGAAAATAATAATATGGATTCTAAAATTATAAGTATTATATAAAGTTCAAATTTTAGTTAATACTATTCATAACCTCTTTTGAACAGCTAGTTTGGTAAGTCGTGGTGTGCTTGAACTCGATTTTGTGTGTAGTGAAAGTTATTGAATTACTTTGATGAAATAACGTACTAAGAAATATTGGGGTGTTACATTATTCCCTCATTCAATAAATTGCATCCTAATAGTTTAAAATTTTTCTTCAAAAATAAAAGGTTGAAAATAGAAAATACCTTTGTGGGAAAACCCACATCGGAAATTAGGTTAATAAAATTTTTTCTTAATAAGAGGAAAAGGGAAATGAAAGCTTCATGACCAAATTATGATCTCGATAAGGAGAAAATTGGTTGTAATTAGAAACACATAATTGGAGGAAAAATGTAAATATTTATAGGGAGTGATTGAGGTCATAAATCACAAACAATTGTAAAAATGAGGGCCTCAAATCCATTAATCTATGATGATTTGAAATACCATCGGTTCAACAAAACATAAGGTATTCAGATAACACATTTTTTGTTTTAAGATCTCTTCCCTAATGTTTAAGAATTAATTTACCCATTTAATAAGCGGGAAAAATTATATATATATATATATACTTGACAAGGAGATTTTCATCCTTAAACTAATTCCTACCACAAACTCATCTTTCACTCCAAAAGATTTCAAAAAATATATTCTATTTATCCTAATCATATAGGGTTCCAAAAATAATGAATTTATAATTCACCTATAATACCCTTTAAAAAACTAAATTATACAATCCAAGGACTTCATGTATTCCAGTGGTAGGCAATAAATCCCAATCCCACTATGGTTGTGGGTTCGATTCCCGCAGCTTTGTCCGACGCGACAGATTGTCACACGGTCAGTGTGTTGTTCTTTTTATAACAATCCAAAAATAACCATAACAATAATATCCAATTTCTAACTTAATCCATTTCAACCTTTAGACTTATCCAAAATAATTCTATCCAAACTCACAGTCCAAAATTTATAAGGAATTTAAACACAATGATGATCCTTTTCTCCATGTAATAACATGTGAACACCTTCATCATGTATTCTTTTAAAACACAGAAACACCCTGAATTATCATATAACCATATTGATTACATTCATGCTCCCTTATTCCTTATAAAATACTGGATATAATTTTTATATCCAAAAATGTTGTAAACACCAACAATGATGTAATAAACAAACCTTTAACCAGTTCCAAGGATGTCAATAATATCAAATATAATTTATCCAAATCAATCATATCTTATTCCAAAATCAATACCTTGGTATCAGCACCAAATTAATGTTGTGTCTTTCCTTCAACCATGTATTTTCCAAAAAGTTTAACTTTCCATTGAGTCAATTATCTTGGTTCCACACAATCTCAAGTCCTTAATGAAATATTACTGAAATACAATCCTCATATACTCTATAATTCTTATAACATGTACATCATTAATATAATACTCAAATGACACAATACTTTAATAACAACATAATAACTCTTAATGATTCCTCTTTATCTTTGGTAGTACCACAACTTGATTATTATCTAATTGCAGCATTTGGGGTATACTCTGATGATTTGGACATTGATCCGCGTAGTGTCCCAACTCCTTGTAAATGAAGCATTGTACATTTGAAACCTTATTCTCTCCCTTGAAATCACGTACTTGGTATCCTTTTTCTCCACACTTATTAAAAACTCCCATTCCATTCAAACATTTACCAAGGTGATTCTTTCCACAGTTATCACATATAAGAAAATCATTCTTTCCCTTATTCCCTTTATCCATCTTTCTCTCTACAATCCATTTCCAATCTAGATTCCCTTTAAAGCTATAGGACTCAAAAAATTCTTTATTTGTCTTATTAACACGTGATACAATTTATTCATAGGATGATAATATGTGGGACACTATTTCCTTTCTAAATGTTGGATTAATACCATGAAAGATTGGATACTTTTTACTCTTTGGATCATAAGTATTGCTGGAGGTCTCATTCCATCTACTGGGTGCCATTTATAAACAATGGCATACACTAGATTAGTTTATGAATCGCAAGACATAATTACAAAAATGTAAAATAGTTTATACAAATTTAAAATTTTATGGATATAATCCATAATCATAAAAAAAATTCTTTGAGGAAGTATTTACAATAAACCCTTCGTAGTGGTTTGTAAAGAAAATGAGAATTATCCTAAGCATATCCCCCGGGAGTGTCGTAACTAAGAGTGCAGCAAGGCCTGTTGTCATGTACCAGTTCTCGTTCGAGTCTAGATCAAAGTGGTATTTTCAGTTTTTACCCTTAGGTACATCTGTGCTAGAGCCGCCTCTACCTACTCATATCCAGACATGAATTTATTTCTTAGAAAACTCAAAAAATCTTTATAGTACAAAAATTCTAGGAAGTTCTTCTATACTAATTCTCAAAGTCTATCTTAGGGTAGTGTTCTCTAATCTGAGTTTTTTATAAATCTAGTTTCCAAGGTTATTTCTAAACTTCCTCTGATACCAACTGTAATTCCCTGACCCCATAATCCTAGAGTCGGTGCATTATTTTAATACATTGACATGATTACAAGGAATCAAGTCCTGAAAGACCGATCAGTTTAAAAGTCTTTAAAAATAGATTACATACATGAACATTACATTACACATTAGAAAATAAAACACAACATAAATTATCCTATGATAATTCCATTAATCTCTTAGCTTAACCCTTCTTATCCATCATAATTCACTCTTGGAATCCTAGGAAAATTAAAAAATAGAAAGGGGTGAGCTCATATGCTCAGTAAGGAAAACAATATAGCGGAATCATTCATAAATAAGCATAAACATTTAAGGCAATGTATATGACTAAAACAAAATCCTTTTAAACTTATACTTTAGAAAAATATGGAAAAGATATAATAAAATAATTCCATTAACTTATTCACATGGATATTCTACTAGTCGAATAATCACATGCAATATCAATAGCCACTTTCATAATGATGGAATGCATAATTCCATACTTTCATAACCACATAGTCAAGGCCTTGTTCCAAGACTACAAATAATATTTTTCCAAGGTCTTTTGAGAAGACACTAGTTAGTCTCATGAGACCTACCGATACATCATGGAGCTATAGCGGGCTCCACCCATCACTTACTAAGTCGAATGCATTCCTCATATGAAAAGGTTTAAACATAACATAAACATTCATATTGAAACTAGCATAAAAAATGTCAATAATTTATCCATAAACCATGAATGGTATAAAAATAACACATCCACATTCAAACACATAACAAAACCTTCAATACAATATGGAATATTTGTATCATAATAAATCAACTTCAAACAAGTTTAAAATCCATCAAAGGATGCTGAGATAGATGAAAATGATTTATAAAACTCTTTGAGATAAATATCTATTTTTCATGAAAACATTTTAATGTCACACAATTTAAAAAGAAATAAATTTAAAGACCTTTTTTAATAAAAGTGTCCCATACCACTTTTAAACTTTTCAAAGGAATTAACATTTAAAAAATATTCATGTCCATTTAAATAAATCCTTAAGAACCATTTTGAAAACATAGACATTACTGAGAACGATTTAGAAGAATAAATATTTAAAACATTTAAAATGATGTTTTAGTAAAAATTAAATTAAAAAATAATCCCTTTAAAAACTCATTTATGAAACATGGACATGGATAATAAATATGTCCCAGTAGTTACTTACATAAAAACAACCTCAGATAATAAACAGATTGTGAAATTTACCCTTAACTTGTACTTTTCCTTGGTCGAGGGTAGGTTAAACTCATGTATAATGGTAAAATAATTGTCATTAAATTATACAAGAATCATATACATTAATATGATATCATATATGATCTTTTAACATTGCTTTGTTAATAATATCTTCATATTATCATCGTTTCGGGTGTTAACTGATTCATTTTTCTTTGTATGCTTTGTTACATAAGTAATTTTTGTTATGGATAGGATGTATCTTTTTCATATTCAGAATGTTATTAAGTATTTAAATATTATTTTTAATCATCTAAATAAAATTAGTCTTGAATGGATATGATGGAGAATGAATCTCATCGTGTTCGTTGGGACGGTAATCCGTACGTACGCACGAGCGACAATATCATTCTTTTGGTATTAAAATAATATATAATTGGCTGGTATATCATATATACAGAATCATTATCATGTTATATTTATTATTTACTTCAATTAAACATCATTATTATACCCGTTCAAATAATAATGTATTGAATAACAATTACACCACGACGTGGAGATGGTAAGCCGTACGTACGCACGTATGGTGACATGTCATTCAAAGGATTGATAGAATAATGAATATGGTTGTACCATATTTATAATAACATCATAGTATATAGAAGATACTGTATTTATTATTTTATAATGGAAACAACATAGAATGTTGAAGTGGAAGAACAAAGGAACTTGAAAGAGGTGATGAAATATTTACCTCTTCTTCGGGTTCTTCCTTTTGACTTGATCAAAAGGGCTCCTTAGGATGTCTTTATGACTAATTTAAGTCCTATAGTATTAAGGGAGGATATTTGATAGGGTATTTGGGTAGGGTTTGGCCGAGCCAAATCGCTTTGAAGGTGTGAATTAGAGAGAAGGAGGAGTGACCTTTTATAAGAGGGGTGAGGGGCACCTTAGAGAAAACTAGAAATATTATTTTATAATAAAATTATTTTTGGGTTATAATGGCTCCAAAATTAATTATTTAAAGGATAAGGTGGGTATGGGTCGAGAAACACTCAACAAATAGGTTTCATAAAGGTTTGGGTCACTATATTAACTTCATCTTTTATATTTAACTCTTAGTTAAATAGTTTGACATTTACCATGTCTCTTTGAATTTTTATATTATCTGGTTAATAAACTCACTATAAACTTCCAGGAAAACCTCAAGTGGTTCATTAATGACATATATAATATTATTTAAGACCTTTTTCCTAACCTTATATTTTTAGGAATAGAATATCAATTAATAATATAATATTTGTTTTAAAAACTCTTTTATGTATATTTTGACACTATTTGATATTTTGTTTTTGATAAATTTATAACAGCATTGTTACTTCGAAGAAAATAGATATATCCAACCATAAAATTTCATATTAACCTATAAAATTAGATTAATTTATAAAAAGTCTCAAATTACATTTATTTGGATATTTATAATGTCAATTATTTTAATCTTTCATTAATACTGTAATTACTACATCATCATTGTGACATCAATAAATTTAATTATTTAATGTCTATAAATTATAAATAAAATATCATTATGTATGAAATCTTTTTATATTTCTGATGAATATTTATAGTCTAATTTATCTTATGTATTACCCTATATTAAAAATTTTTTAGTTATTAAACATTTATTTTAACGCTTTTAACTCTTCTTTAAATAAAATAATAATAAATGTCCTATTCTAATAATAGTGGAACAAAGAGGTTCATATTTTTTTCCTAAGGTTGTTTTTGGTTGAATGATACTTATCCAATATAATTAGGACATTTTTTAGGGTAATAATAATATCTTTTTTACCCTTAATTACCCTATTTACTTTAAACTGTGGTAAATAAAAGTAAAAAGTTACAATTCACCAAAAAAAAATTTATCTTATTGAACCACATTTTACTTAATAATATCAACCGTGTCTATCATATTTTTGAAATTCAACTCACAGAACCGGTAAAATTATGTTTTATGTAAATTTTCAAAATGCTCCTAGGATGTGGGTAAAAGATGGTGAAAAGTTCAATAAAATCTTATATATCTAATATTATAATAAAATGACTCCAATGAATTAAATTGAAAATATATAGGTATTATGTATCTATTTTGACCTAAAATAAATTTAAATAAAATAATTAATTATTTAAATAAAAATTCTGTTTTAAACTATAACTCAGTGTTTTTCACTATTCATCAAAAAATTAAATGTTTTCAAAAAAATTCCAAATTATCACCCTAACCTAATTTTGATATTATGAATTTAAAAATGAAGTCTATTTTACCAAATTAAAAACATAGAAGTTTCATTTATTAATTTAAAATTAATTCCCATTGTGAAAACCAAAAGGCGTGTTTTTAAGAAATAACAAACAAAAGACTGATACTTGTTTATATTCAATTTCAAACTGAAATTATTTACAATGAATAACATTGGATTAAATGGTAAAAATATAGTATATTTATACTTACAAATAATGAAAATGTATAATTTAACACTAAAAATTATTTTGATTAAAAAATTTATTTTCAGTTAAAATATAGTATTTTTCACTATTCACCCAAATATAAAAGTTATTAGAAAAACACCAAAAAATTATTGAAACTAAATTCTTATGATTTTATTCTAAAGAAGAAATTTATTTTGTCAAATTGAATATATAAAAGTTTCAAATATTGGATTTAAAAAGGGTTCACCATTAAAAGGCAGTAAAATTGCATTTTAAAAAAATACTTCTTTTATCTGAAAAAAATGAATTTGTTTTTTCATTATGTTTAAGAAACTCATAATATGGATTCTAAAATTATAAATATTATATAAAGTTCAAAATTTAGTTGATATTATTCATAACCTCTTTTTAACGGCTAGTTTGGTTAGTCGTGGTGCGCTTAAACTATGTGTTGTGAGTAGTGCAAGTTATTGAATTACTTTGAAGAAATAACCTAATATGAAATATTGGGGTGTTACAATATACTTCTCATAAATATAAATAGGTTCATAAGATCCAATATATCTCAACGAAACAAAATTGTGGCATAGAACCCTATCCTCAAGTTTGACTTCCATCGTATGTGTTAGAACCTCTTTTATAATAAATATAGATTTAATAGAAATATATTGCATAACCATACACATATATATGATACCATATATTTTTTACTAATTAACTTTCATTGCTAGTTTGTTAACAATTCTGTGTTAAAATCACTATTTCAGGTGATAACTGCTTCGTCTTTCATATATGTTTTAGTTTGGTTGTTTTGGTCCCTGTACATTGATCATGGTTCCATCACATATATAATATTATTCATGATATATATATATATATATCCAATAAATATATATATTCATCTATAGAATAGAGACAAATTAATTGCACCGTTCAGGGAGATGGTTGGCCGTACATACGCATGAATGTAGTTTTAACATTTTGAAACATGGGAAAAATAAAATTAAATAATAATTAAAATTTAATGAATAATTTATATATCATATATATCATATATATTATATATATTCATTAGATTCATCCTTATTACCATATATGTAAACCGTAAATGAAAAACAGATCGCATCACCATGTGGATGTGGTAGTCAACATGTACGAATGAGTGATGTTATCATTTTCCATTGGGTTAGAAGGTAAGATGTTAGATATGATATTATAATTTTATAACCCTAATTATGTCATATATATATATATATATATATTCATTAGTTCTATTTTCATATCCATCTAAGTAAAATGGTAATGAAAAAATAATTACACCTCTATGTGGAGATGGTAAGTTGTATGTGCACATGAGCAATGTTGTCCCTCTTCATATGATGGAAATATAAGATCCCACCACTTTACAAAGTCGTCTTGGGCCCGTTTTCTGGTAATTTTTGATGTTATTAGGTACCTTTGTTCTGGAGTAGTGGTTTGAGGTGCATTTGGGTGAGTTTTTAAGAAAAATTAATAGATATAGGGTTGTGCATAGTTTGCATATGGTTTGAAAAAATGGGTGCCTAAACCCGAGTAACCGTGTGAACCTGGATAGAGAGGTTTGCACCATGGTTGTATAGTTTCCCCTAACAATGAACCCCTACCCAAGAAAACATGTGCATAGGTTTTTATTATCTACAAATTAGTTTTTAAATCACTCGAACCCATGAAACCCATCCATTTCAACATAGGATCGGGCTTGATTAATTCTAGGTGATTCTAAATCATTCCAGACGGATTCTAAGGTGATTAGAACACCGTTATTTGATATGTAAAGCCCAAATTGAAGATCCTCTCTCTTCCTAGTAAGTGGATTTCATCCCATTGCTTCTCCTGTTATTTCCACTATCGTTATTTGATCTTTTCATGGATGATATCCATTATTTCCATAGATATAAACCTCTCTATTGAGATCTAGATCTAGTATTGTGGATCTAGATCTATATTTTCTAGATATTCATGATTTTGATCATACTTTTGGGATAGGGATTTAGATTCATAGCATGATCGACGTCATTGTGCCGGTCAGATTTTGGGGATTTCTATTGGGTTAACATCTGTCAACAAACTAAGGTAGGTGATCTAAATCGAACTCTCATGTTCATGGATTTGATATGTGTATGTGAGGTTTATGAATTTATAGGATTCCATAGTAATTGATTTCCTAAATTGGGATAATTAGAAACATGCTTTGACTTCTTGATGTTTTATAGATATGGATGATTAATTGATGATTTAATCATGTAACTAAAGGGATTACCAAATAGATAATTAATTTGGGTAATTTTTTAATGATTTGGGATATCTTAATTGAGATTTAAAATGTGGTTGGGTTTGAGATAATTAATCCAAGGGAATTAATTATGAGTTGATTTTTGGCCATGTGATATAATTAATGGTGAATTAATTACGTGCCATGATATTGATTAAGATAATTTATTTTGAGATTAATTATGAAAAGTTGAGATTTGGTTTGGATAATTAATTGTGGGGAGTTGTTTGTTGAATATGTTTTGTGTTGATTGAT
Source organism: Viscum album (assembly GCA_963277665.1). Lineage (NCBI taxonomy): Eukaryota > Viridiplantae > Streptophyta > Magnoliopsida > Santalales > Viscaceae > Viscum > Viscum album. The sequence goes on from OY728119.1 coordinate 378,181,493, forward strand.
TAATTAATTGAGGAATTAATTAATGTGTTGTGTACTTAGTTAATAGTTGGGTTAACTAATAGACTTTCATATGTTTAACTAATAATTTGATTAGTAAGGTAATTATGTGGTTAATTCTTGTGAATTAATGAATTATTTAAATGATTGAGATTGTGGGTTTTAGACATGGTGTTCTAGATCAATTGAAAAGTTGAGACATGAACATAACATTCCTCCCCAATAGTTAACCAAGCGCTTGTGATGTGGGGTGCTAGACATTGTGATCTACACTGAATGTGATGAGGGGTGTTATACATGGAGATTATACTGAATGATATCTTGGGTGCTTAACATGGTATTCAACACCAAGTGAATGATAATAATGAATTATGATTTAAATGGGAAACATGAATTGAAAACGGGTCTAATGTAATGATTAATGAATAAATGACATTGTGATAACTATTTATTATGTGTTATATTTATTGATTCATATAATTCCATACAATATATTTTTACTAGAATTGATTTAGACACCATTTTTTGTGGTGTACATAGTTTTACTCACACCCTACATGGTCCTCTTGATTGGAACCAGATAAAACTTTGTTATTATAAGGTAGGATAAGGGAAAGGACCTGAGATAAGTTGATTTTTTGGAATGGAGCATGGGTGAGGGAACCATATGTGGTTTGGGACCCAATTGGGAGTTGTTGTGTCTCTATTTTTAGTTACATTGTGGACCCTTGACTCTTTCATTGCCATCGTATGCTTTCCCTTTCAGTTGAGTATTGTATTCCCTATTTTGACTATCATGTGAAATTGTCATTGTTCTGATAAATTCTATACTTCCACACTTATATATTTTTGTTTTCATCCATTAGTGTTTGACTATGATAAAAGAGGATATAATATCCCCATGGCTGACTTACCAGACCCTCACTGCTTGTCGACATCCTTTAGCATATGAGGAGGCGTGCTTGAGGGCATGTGACCGATCGGCTCAGGCACTATTTAGTGGCACCTGGGTTGGGACATTACAAAGTGGTATAAAATGAGTTTTATTTATTTCTTCTTCTTTTGTATTACTATTTTGGTAAATGTAGATAGGTGACTAGTAGGATTCCAAGATTGGTAATGAGCTCTTGTATGGGAGTTACAAACCCATGTACGGGGGAAAATCAGGGTACTCAGTGTGGGATTGTTGGGATTGATGTTTTTTGTTACAGTTGGATAATATTTCACAATGGGGGTGCACTTGTGGTGTGATGTGATCATTGTTTTTAAAATTGTTGAACATTGATTCATGGCCAAAGGAGGCACACGATTTCAATCTTTATGCATCATTATGGGCACTCTGGGTTATTGTGAAATGCATCATTTTAGTCATTAACGGGAAAACAAGTTATGTGTTAGTTTTTCAACGTAAAATCGTTTTCCTTGTTGTGTGATTTAAATGAATATTATGTCTAATATTAATTGAGAAAAATTGAAAAATGATTAAAATTTAGAATAATTGGGTGTCCAAATGAGAAACTTTTTAATTAAAATGCACTTACCCTTGTTATCCAAGACCTAGGAGTAGGATGGTTAAGGTTAGTGATAAGGCCTCGGTGTTGACCGTATGGAAATAAAGGTGGAAAGAACACATTGAAATTTTTTGTGTTTCCTTATCTTCTTACATAAATGTTATAAGGTTGAGTTATGTGACCTAAGACGTGGGTTTTGGATTTGTAGATATATGCCCTCATGACGCTTGTTAAGAGGGATACTAAGGGGTATGGCTTGGAACAAACTTCTAAATAGGGAACATGAGGCATCGTTGGTGAATGAAGAGGAAGTGGGGGAGAAGTTCCATTATAAATAGGCTCGTTTCCAGAAATTCTTGGAGAGAGGCCCAGGGTGGGTTCTGAAAAGCATGTCCTAGTAGAAAAGGGAGCTTCAACTTAAATACCCTCTGACTTTTACTAGAGATGGTGGACCTGAGGGAGATGAATTATGGAATGAACCCATCAAGAAAATACTTGACCATTTGGATACTTTGGATGAGAGGAGGGTTATGTTGGCTTCTTATATTCTATGGGGTTTAGTGAAGCACTATTGGGATAGTTAGGTACGATCTGGAAAGATTGATGGTATGTTATGGAAGAAATTTCTAGAGAAGTTCTTATATCACTTCTATCAAGAGTAATTGAAACAAGATAAGGCTTTAGAGTTTATGCATCTAACCTATGGAAGCATGTGTATAATGGATTATTCCAAACTTTTCATAGATTTACAGTTTTTTTCAGATTTGGAGGCAAATGAGGCTTCTCTGGAAAAATGATTTTAGGACAGACATACGGGTGAGATTAAGTCCCAGGTGAATATAATAAGGCTGAAGAAGTTATCAGAATTAGTGAATTAGGATCCCATTTTAGAAGGGAACCTGATGGAGGCTTCCAATACTGGATAGGTAGTTATCACTGGACAATTAGGGAGTGTGCCTTCCGAGAGCAGGAAGCACCCTTATGATAAACTTAGTCTAGATAGTGGAAAGAAAGGTGGAAAATCAGGAGAAACATTATACAAGATCTTACTCATGTTATTTTCCACCAATGTGGTAGGTCAGGACACAATCTCACACATTGTCCTTGACCACTAGTGGAGTGGATGTTTTTTGTAAAGAAGGGTTACCTATATAAGTTCTACAGGAAGCCGTGATAGGTTGGTGCTGTGGGAGCAGCTACGCAGTGTCAGAGTGTGGGAATGGGGTCTTCTAAACATTATAGGTCTAGCAGTTGGAGCTCTATTGGCAGAGGTGGTAGAGGTAGTGGATGTGGTGTATCGGGGTATGATCTCTAGTTTTAGTAGAGCGGTGCTAATCATGTGAATTTGAAGACACCACGGGGAAGAGGGGTATGACAGTTACATGCAGTACAACACACACTTGTGGAAAGTGCGGATGTTCCATCTATAGTGAGTGGTACTATTCTAGTAGCTTCTACTTTATCTAGTGACTTGTTTAATATTGGTTCTTCTTATTCCTTTAAATCTAAAAATCTTGTTATTTTTGTTAGTATGGAGGTGGAGTCCATAAACAGAGTAATAAATATTGATACACTGTTAGGAACACGGTTTAGAGATATCTATTTGTGCAAGGGATGTTCACTAGAGACCATAGAGTATTGTTTTCTTTGGGATCTCTATGTCCTTGATATGATGTACTTTGAACTTCTTGTGGGTATGGACTGGTTAGTCTCATACTGATCCCGCATTGATTTTTTTCACAAGAGAGTAACCATTTTACATCCTAAGGTTGATGAATATGTCCATCGTGGAGAGTGGGATATCTAGGAAATCCGATCAATTAGAAACTCAGAGAGATTACAACACAATTTCGTACAATTTTTCTTGATGAAGGGAGTGGTATGGAAGAAATATTTCCACCAGTTGTAGAACTATTTGAGGATATTTTCCTAAAGACTTCTTAGGGTTTCCACCTGAGAGAGATGTGGAATTCACTATTGAGCTCATGTCGGGGTTTGATCAATTATTTATTCCAACTTACAAAATGGAATCGAATGAGCTTTAAGATCTCAAGAATCAGTTTGAGGAAGTGGGGGATAAGAGTTTTATCCATCCAAGTACTTTACCTTGGGGATCACCTATATTGTTTGAAAATAAAAATTATGGGGTTTTATAATTGTGTGTCGATTTTCGGAATCTGAAAAAAATGACTATAAAGAACCAATGTCCTCTTCCATGTATCGATGATCTATTTAACTAATTTAAGGGGCTTGTGTGTTCTCAAAAATTTACTTGACATAAGGGTATCATTAGGTGAGAGTTTGGTCTTATGACATACTGAGAACTTATTTATGAAGAAGGTGTGGCCATTATGAGTTTTTCATAATGTTTTTTGGGTTGACACACACTGAAGCTATGTTTTTGACCTTGATGAACATGATATTTCATCCTTACCTAGAACAGTTTGTGGTGGTGTTTGTGGATGAAATCATGGTGTACTCCATGTCTCGGGAATATCATGCCCAATATCTTGACATCATCTTGAGTATACTGAGAGAGCATCAGTTATACTCCAAGATATCTAAGATTCAATTTCGGATTGACAGGGTACACTTTTGGGGTACATCCTCTTTAAAGAAGGTGAGAAAATGGACCCAAAGAAATTTTAGGTTGTGGTTTCTTGGGAGCCTCCCAAAAATGTTTTTGATATTCGAATATTTTTGGGATTAGCTGGATATTATAGGAGGTTCATTCAGGACTTTTATCGATTTGAAGTGTCTCTTTCAGGTTTAACAAAGAAAGGGGTAATGTTTGAATGGATGGAATAATTCAAGAGTAATTTCCAAGAATTGAATAAATGCTTGAAATTAGCACCAATATTGATCTTGCTTAAGACTGGTGAGGAGTACATGGTGTATTGTGATTCTTCTTGGATTGAAATCAGATATGTGTTGATATAAGGGGGTTGAGTCATAGCTTATGGGTCTCGGTAGTTGAGGGAACATGAATTGAATTACCCTACACATGGCCTCAAGTTGGGGGATATGGTTTATGCTCTTAAGTGTTGATGACACTATAATTAGGGTGAAAATTTTATAGTTTTTAGAGATCACAAAAGAATAAAGTTCATCTTTTCATAGTGAGAATTAAATCTTCAACAGTGAAGATCGGTAGAGTATATGTAGTCCTTTGATTTGGAACTAGAAAATAATCCCTAAAAGTAGAATAGTGTGGATGATTCCTTGAAAAAAAAACTCAGACTCAATTGTTACATGAGCCGAGTATAGAGTGGAAGATGATGGCCTTACATGATGAAATGCATGTGTTAATTCAAGCAAGTCAGGAATAAATGGCTCTAATTTCAGAAGTAATGGAGTCCACACTATTGGGACAGATCAGGGATAGGCACTACAAGGATCTAGAGTATTTATCCTTAAGGGAAATTCTTAAAGGTGGGGATACACCATCAGATTAGTTGGGGGATAAGGATGAGGTCATCTATTTGAAGAATCGGGTTGTAGTTCCTAGGAGTATGTGAGAGGAACTCATGTGAGAATTTCATTCCTTGAAGTGGGTGGTATATGCTGGGGTGAAAATTTTTTACCATGACAAACGATAATAGTTTTGTTGGCCTGGCATGGAAAAGGAGATATTAGTTTTAATGACAAGATGTTTCACCTGTCAGTAGGTGAAGTCAGAGCATCAATGAACTGGAGGTCTACTGAAGATGTTTCTTATTCCAAAATTGAAGTGGGATGACATAACTCTAGATTTTGTGGTAGGTCTTACAAGATTCATAGGAAGAACTATGTTATTTGGGTATTCTTCTATTGACTGAAAAAGGTTTCACATTTCTTCCCTATAAGTTCAACCTTCACAGTAGAATAGTTGGGATAACTATATGTACGAGATATAGTTTGTTTTTAGGGAGAACCACTGACTATAGTTTTAGATTGTGATTTGTTATTTACTTCACACTTTTGGTAGGTCTTGCAGAAGGATCTTAGCACATAGGTGTTTTCTGAGTATGTCTTTCCAACAACATAAAAATGGCAATTCGGAGCGTTCCATCCAAGTGTTAGAGGATATTATGCGGGCATGTGTGCAAGATTTCCCTGGTTCTTGGGATAAGCACTTGGATTTAATGGACTTCACCTATAACAATAGTTATTAAGAAACTATAAAAATGGAACCATATGATGCACTTTATGGTGGGCCTTGTATATCACCTCAATATTGGTTAGATGCGGGTGAGTTAGAGTTGTTGGGATTGAGTCTTGTCCAGGAGACGTCGAATCTAGTGCAGTAGATTCGAAAATGTATGGCTACGGATCATAGTAGACATAATTCATATGATGATAGATGGAGATAACCCCTAGAGTTTAAGGAGGGTGATCGTTTATTCCTTAGAGTGTCTCCTATGTTGGGTTACTCCAAAATATGAAGGTAGGGAAATTTGGCACCCAGGTTTGTAGAACCATTTGAGGTAGTTGAGAGAATTGGGCTAGGGGTATACTTATTGGCTCTTCCACCGAGATACGACGCTATGCATGATGTTTCCATGTGTCACAACTATGGTGGTATCACCCCGACCCTTCTCAGGTTATTGATGTGGATGAGGTTGACCTCAAGATAGATGCATCCTTTGAGGAGTATCTAATACATGTGCTAGATCACAGTGAGAAAGTGTTGTGGGGATAGACTGTACCGTTAGTTTGTGTGTTATGGCAACATGGACGTGTTCTAGAGGAAACATGGGAATGGGATGAAGACATGAGAGCTCAATAGCCCCATCTTTTTTTCTTATAATCTTAGTGATTTTTGTTAGTGAATCTCTAGGATGATTTGTTATATGGTGAAAATATTATAAGATCTCGACCATTTACGAAGTCATCTCGGGCCCATATCTAGGTACTTTTTGTTGTTCTCAAGTACCTTGGTTTTGGAGTTGTGGTATGAGATGTGTTTGGGTGAGTTTTTTAGAAAAATTAATTGATTGAGGGTTGTTCACAGTTTGTGCATGTTTTGAAAAAACCATGCACTTAAACCCAGGTAACTGTACGAACCTAGATAGAGAGGTCCATACGATTGGCGCACGGTTTACCCTAACCATGCTCCCCTACCCAAGATCCCTTGCATGCAGGTTTTTATTGTGTAAAAATAAGTTTTCAAAAAAATTGAACTCACAAAACCCCTCTATTTCATCCTAGTATTGTGCTTTATGAATTATAGGAAATCCCTAACAATTCTGGAGGGATTACAAGGTGATTCAAACATTATTCTTCGAGAACTAAAGCCCGGATTAAAGATCTGCTCTCTTCCTGGTAAGTGGATTTCATCTCACTGCTTCTCTTGTTCTTTCATCTATCTTTCATTGATATTTTTAAGGAAGATCTCCATTTTTTTCATAGATCTAAACCTATGTGTTTAGATAGTGATCTAGGATTGTGGATCTAGATCTATATTTGCAAGATCCTGATGCTTTTGATCTAAATTTTTGGTCAAGGATTTAGATCTGGAGCTTGATCGACGTCGTTGTGCCACTTGTATTTTGGGGATTTCTATTGGGATAATGTATATAAAAAAACTGAGGTTAGGTTTCTAAATCAAACTCCCATAGTCTTGTATTTAATAAGTGTATGTGGGATTGATGGATTTCTAGCATCCTTTTATAATTGATTTACTAAATTGGGCTAATTAGGAATGTGCTTTGACTTATTGATGTTTTGGTGATATGGATTATTAATTTATTATTTAATCATGGAACTAAAATCATGACCAAATAGATAATTAATTTTGGGAATTTTTTATGATTTGGTATATTTTAATTGAGATATAGAATGTGGTTGGGTTTGATATAATTAATTAGGGGAAATTTATTTTGAGTGTATGTTTGGATACATTATATAATTAATGGTGAATTAATTATGTGCCATGATGTTGATTAAGATAATTAATTGTGAGATTAATTATAAAAATTTGAGATTTAGTTTGGATAATTAATTATGGAGAATTAATTGTGGAATAAGTTTTGTGTTGATTGATTAATTTACTGATTAATCAATTAATGGGTTGTGTATCATGAATTTTTGGGTTAACTAATGTAATTTGATATATTTAACTAATCATTGGATTAGTAAGGGAATGATGTGTTTAATTATTTTGAACTAATGAATCATTTAAATGATTTAGAATGTGGGTGTTATACACGGTGTTCTAGACTGATTGAGAAGTTGGGACTTGGACATTGCGTTCCTCCCCAGTAGTTAACCAAGTTCTTGTGATGTGAGGTTCTAGATATGGTGATCTACACTGAATATGACAAGGGGTGTTAGACATAGAGATCTACACCAAATGAGATTTGGGGTGCTTGATATGGTTTTTAACACCAAATGATTGAAAATAATGAATTATGATTTGAATGGGAGACATGAATTGAAATCGGGCCTAATGTGATGATTAAATAATAAATGACAATGTGATAACTATTTAATTATACATCATATTTATTACTTCAAATAATTTCATACACTATATTATGATTGGACATTCTTTAGGCACCATTGGTGGTGGCCTACTGAGTTGTACTCACACCCTACTCAGGCCACCTGATCGGCACCTGAGAAAACTTTGTTATTAAAGAGCATGATAAGAGAAAAGCCCTAGGATAGGTTATTGCTTGGGAATGAAGCATGGGTGAGGGAACGAGGCGTGGTTCATGAATCACTTGAAGGTCATTGTGTCTTTATTTTAAGTTACATTATAGACACTTGACACTTTTATTTTCATAGTATGATTTCCCTTTCAGTTGAGTATTGTATTCCCGATTTTGAATATCATGTGAAATTGGTATTGTTCTGATTAATTATATTATTTCGCAGTTATTTATTTTTGTTTTCTTCTATTAGTGTTTTACTCTGATAAAAAAATTGTATAGTCTCCCTATGACTGAGTTACCATACCCTCGCTAATAGTAATCACAAACTAGCGTACGGGGAGGAATGCTTGAGGGCATGTGACTAACCAGCTCGGGTACTTTTTAGTGGCACTCTGGTTAGGACGTTACAGGAAAAGACATGGAATTTTGTTTTTCCAAAAATATAATAACATATAAATATATTTTTGTTATTAGATTTATTATTTTTTATGGGTACAAAAAAAATAGTGGAATTATAGGGAGGATGAAATCCAGAAGACTCGTTAAAGATGATTACATCTTCTTTTATAGAATTCCAATATATCTCCTATTAAGGGACTTAGGGTTGGTATTTTGGAAGGAACAAAATCTATAGAACTTGGATGATAATTTTTATAAGATAAAGAGTTAGGTTTTGTTTGAGATATGTTTCTCAATGTGATGTAATGAAAAGAGAGAAGGGGTGTCCTTTTACAAGTTTGTGGGGGGGGGGGGCATTCATGGAATTTCATAAAGTATTAAATTAATATAAATTATTTTTCAAGTGAAAATGGATCCAAATTGATAAAATTATATGATAATGTTTTTAATAATTTAAATAATATCACTAATATAATTTGGATATGTTTAGTTGATTTTTTCACCATTATATCTCTGACCTGTCGTGAACCCTTTTGACAATTACCATAATATAAGTGTTTTCATGAATTTATGAGTAAATAAAGTTACCATAAAAATAAAATTGGCCTATAAATTATCAAGGGATTATATTTTAGACAATATATTATTCCCCTTGACCTAATCAAATATTTTTATGATTTTTAAAAAATTTAATAAAATATTAATTTCATAAAATATCATTAATGTCATTTCGATGTTATTCATTTAATTTGACTTTAAAAACATCAAGATAAATATGGAATTGGAATATAATCACTTAATAGATCACTAAAATTTTATATTTATCTATAAAATTTATGGGATAAAATAATTCATCCAAATTTTATTAACTTTAATATTTTTTAAATCATTTATTTTATTTTCCAATTTATTGAATAAATATTGTGTCTGCTTTGTGTAATAATTAATGAAAATTATTCAATCACTAAAAATCGGAAAAATAACTAGAAAAAAATAATTTAATTATGTTGAAAATAAGATTTTATTTTAATTAATAACATATTTTTATCCTTATATGAACATATAAAATATGTTAAAAGCAAGAGAGTGATATTTTGGAATTTTCTTTACTTAAAATAATATAAATGTCAACACCAAGGTCAAATGGATCTAAAATTACATATATTATAATTTTGGTGGTATGTAGATGAATTAATGACTAAAAATTAAATAAATAAAATTTTGGTCTTTGTTTTTAATTTCTTATCACATTATTTTTAACTTTAATTAACTGATTTACCCTTTATCGATGTGATAAATTTTAGCACGGTTACTATTCATAATGCCAAAAAAATAAAAGTGTAATATTTACCAAATTTAAAACTCAAAATTATAAATATTTAATTTAGTTTTCATGATTTTATTTCTAGAATTTAAATAAATCTATTTCAGATAAAAATCAAAAACACAAAAAAAAAGTTTTTCAAAAAAAATGTCTTTTTATGTATAAAATTGTTTTATACAAAATCCAATCATAAAATTGATTCAAATAAACATAATTGTATTATTAAAAATATAATATAACTATTTTTACTTTTAAATTACTTTAAAAAAATGAATTTTTTTTAAATGCTGGAAACAAAAATTCATTTTTCAAAAAAAATCGGTATTTTTTACTGATCATAAGAAATTCAAACTTTTTAGGAAAACCCCAAAAATTCACTCTAAGATAATTTTGACCTGATAGTTTCAAAAATTAATTTCATTTTATCAAATATATTTTCTAAAATTATAAATAAATAAATATAATATTTTCTAACTAAAAGTAATTAAATTCATTTTTGAAGAAAATGTATTGTTTAAACATAATATAACTTAAATAAATATTGAATTCTTATTTCCTAAGAATTTATAAATAGATTTTTATTAAGTATTAAATTTATATTATTTCATAATTTTTTTATTAATATTAATACCCATCAAATAAATGCCTAGGTTATAATGGTTATATTTAAATAAGATTATTTTTTTGGTTCGTTTATGCTTGGTGTTATGTGTCATATATGTTCTCAAACAAAATGTTATTATTTTAAAATATTGGATTGTTATAAGTATTCTTGTAACTTTACTTGATTTGAAAAAGTTTCATTATAGAATTTTAAAACCAAAATGGGTATTCTAAAATAGTGCCTTTTTCGATGGCAGCTTCTTCATCCCCTCGATATACCATTTATGGTCATTGAAAATTAAAAGATCCTTTAGTTTCCCATAAATATGAGTTGTATGATAAATTAATGAAGGAATAAATAGAAAAGGAAATGGGATATGATATCACCTATGTGTGGTTGAGTACTAAGTAGATAATAGTACTACATCCCTTAAAGGAGAAGAAGAATCAAGAGTCATTTCAACCCAAAATAAGGAAGGGGAGGATAATTAAGCCTCTAAAACCTACTTAGTTTCTATGATGAAAAGATAAAATGTGTTTATGAAGTTGAGGCTACTTTTTCTATGATTATTTTTGTCTACCCAAACATATAATTCTATTTATTTGAGAATACATTAAAAATATTCTGAAGAACTAACAGTCGAGTGGATTTTTAGAGGCCATGTTGCATGAGTTTTTTTCTGAATGTATAAAAGAAGTAAAAGATTCTTTAATATTGATGAATCATATTAGTATTTGTGTGTAGTAACATCCCTATGTATAATTTATGATTTACTTCAAGAAGAGTCGGAATACAAAGAAATCCAAGCTGGTGGGATACTAGTTTTAAAGTGGTTTTCTGGAATACTGGAAAATTTGGAAACTATAATATTTTAAACTCCACAACTGTGTAATATAGTGTGCTTGGTTTCAGGATGATACCTATCAAAATAAACTTATATTTAGTGATTTAATTTTATTGGATAATTCATTGCCTGTATATCCCAAGAAATTTAAGGGGTAGGATTACCATGAGGGTATGAACAATTTAAAAACACATGTGTTGATTTACTTTCCAATAATGCATTGCATATAGCTTTATTATATGTTAAACATAAAAATATCTAACTATATTAACCTAAAATATAGATTACAGTAAAAGGGGTAAATTATCTAAATAAGAAATCCGAACTGGTAAAAAATTTACAACACCAGATTCACATCCCCCCCATCTTACGTGTGCCTATACGGTCAAATGGGCACTTAAAATGATAATCCATTTTTTGATTACATCATAGCACCGTAGATGATGTTTGGAAGTCTTTGATGGTGTCATGGGTAATTTGGTCTTGATTCATGAGAGGCACTAGGTATGTGGATTTCCTTCTCGGGCTTCCTAATTTGTTAATATTAATTTTGGTTTCACAACTACAAAATAATCCTTTAACAGTGTTAGACTATGACTTTATTAGCACTAACTACCACAATGTGGTTCAAGGGATAAGGATATTATCAGTATAAGAAAATCACTGAAAAATAGTAGCTTTATCAATGAAAATAAAATCACCAACAAAATAAACCATTTATTGATGCTTTTATGTTGTGTTAATAAAGAGACCCCTTATCAGTGATTCTAGAAGCACCAATAAAGATTGCTTCAATGGTGCTTTAAAAAGAACTGAAAAAGATCCCTTTATCAGTACTTCTACAAGTGATAATAAAGTATATCTTTATCAGTGCTTTTTAAAGTGCCGATAAATGGGTCTTTATTAGGGCTTTTAAAATCACAGATAAATGGATCTTTATTAGCGCTATTAAAAGTGCTGATAAATGGATTTTTTATCAGCGCATTTAGTAATGCTGATAAATGGTAAAACTGTAGTGGGATACTGCAACACAATGCATCACTAGAAACAATGCATGCAGTGTGCTGTAAAAACACACTATACCCCAGAAACAACAATAAGTTACCAAAATAAGATAAAAATACTTAATTTAAATGAAATAAAATTTCTAACACAAATACAAGAAAAACCCTATAATAGAGTATGTCAGTTGTTTTTTACTAAACTTAATGTCAATTTTGAATAATAAGGTGAACTTGGATTCATACTAGTCACACCATGAGTCTATTTGAGTTGTGAATGATTCTGAAACATTAAAAATGACTTATAGATTTTTTTCCTAAATTATCAAAACAATCTGAATGCATTTTCATGGTTTTGAGTAAGTCTGCTGCTTTTTTTTATTAAAATTAATGTCAGTTTACAATAAAAATACACACTTGGAGTCATACCGTCCACACCATGCATCTTATTGAGAAGTATATTATTCCTACAAATCAAAAATGACACATGGATCATTTTACTAAATTACTAAAACAATCTGACTGCATGTTCCTAGTTTGGAGTATTTCTATTATTATCTCTAAAATTAATGTCAATTTTGAATATAAAGATGAACATTGAGTCATATTGGTCACACCATTCATTGTATTGAGGATTGGATGATTTATTCACATCTAAAATGACTTCTTGATCATTTTCCTAAAGTATCAAAACAATCAGAATGCATTTACACAGTTTTGAGTATGTTGCTTTTTTTTACTAAAATGTCATTATAAACTGGAAACCCATAATTTGATTCATAAAGGCAGAATAGTGTGTGGGTTTGACGTGGGATTTATTGATACATTTCACAAAGAAATAATAAACAATTTTCCAAAATTATCAATATTTTCCAAGTGTGTTTGCTTAGTTTTTAGTGAGTGGCACTTTATTTATTAAAATGTCAGTTTTAAACTGATAACTAACACTTGGATTCATATCATCCAAAATGTGCGTCAATTTGAGGTTTTGGATGATTCATTCATATTAAATATTAATTATTAATAAATTTTCAATGGTAAAAAATATAATCTGAATGCGATTTTTCAATTTTGAGTATTCTAGTTGTTTTTTTCACAAAAATTAATGTCAATTTTGAATAAAAAGATGCACTTGGAGTTATACCAGTAACATTGTGCATCAGAAGGAGGTGAATCTAATTCATACATATCTCAAATGACTTATTAATAATTTTATTATAATATAAAAACAATCTTAATGTTTATCCTTAGTTTGGAGTACACCACTTGTGTTTTTTACTAAAATGTCATTTTAAACTGGAAACATGATCATTGATCCATAAAGGTGACATCAAGTATAGGTTTAACATGATACTGATTCATACACATCAAAAATATATTTTGAATCATTTCCCCAAATTAACAAGATAATCCGAGCATGTTTTCTTAGTTTTCAATGAGTGACACTTTTTTGTATTGAAATGTCAATTTCAAACTCATAATGGTCTATTGGAGTCATACCATTCACATCGTGCATTATATTGAGTTTAATATAATTCCTAAACATAAAAAATGACTTATGGATAAATTTTCTAAATTAAAAAAACTATCATAACATGTTTTCTTAGTTTTGATTATGTCATTTGTTTTTTCACCAAAATTAATGTAAATTTTGAATAAAAAGATGCACTTAGAGTCATGCCTATCACACCATGCATCAGATTGAGGTGGGGATAATTCCCACACATCCCAAATCCTAATTAATTAAATATTATATATTACTTACCTTATTTCCATAATTATCATCTAAAATGGAAACGTTACACATGTGTGTGTACGACCTATCGTCTCTATGATCATAATGTACTTAATGTTTCATAACCATATTTCACGATTGGTTTGAAAAGTAAAATTGAGGTAAAAATATGATAAATATTTCATGATTATTATTATTGAGATGATAAAACTATGTAACATGTACCCGAATTTTATCTTTAATAAAATAACATGCATAATGAAACATGGAAATTAATATTTAAAACAATGAAAATAATGAAAGATTACTAATGAACGGGTGATAATATGTTATAAAAGGATAAAATATGTTATTATAAATAGTAATATGGTTTTTTGTAAGTTAACTTCTTGTTTAAAACCATTATACATGATTTTAAAGAACATACAATCAAATAAAAGCGTGAGGTAATGGATTTTCATCTAACTTTTTTACTTTTGTGAGACACATACCATATTCACCACCTATTTCATTTATGTGGTGTATATAATGCCCATGATTAAATTCTATGATTATTATACTTAAAATATGGTTATTTACATATCCATTTGAGTATCTCTCTTTTATGGGGATTATGATTCAATGTTATCAAATTGGTAAGGATTTTATGTTATAATCTCATCATTTATCAAGATTTCTCTTTATTAGGCTTCCAATAATGAAATTTTATGTTCCATACCTCAATAATTTTCATGAAAGTTTCTATAAATTGGTTATTAATTATATTTTCAATTAATAGTACCATTTTTCCTCTCATTGGTACTTAAAATGATTGATAAATTGTTTTATGGAAATTTAATTTTATTTCTCTCATCGGTCGAAAATCATTTTTCTTCTATAACCAATTTTTTCCAAATATTTTTTCAAAAATGTATTTTACCTTTCCAAAACAATTTTTTAAATTTATTTTTACCAATTTTTACATTTTATTTTTTAAAAATAAATATTCACATCCTTTTCAAAAACAATTCTTGATTGGATTTTATCGAAAAAAGTGAAAGAATTCATTTTTTTAAAATGTATGAAATGAATATAATTTCTAGCCTTCCTAACCACTCAAATGATTTAAAAATTACTTAATAATATACCATGATTATTTTCAAATAAAATTACCTTAGATTTTTAAAGTGATTTTCAAAATGAAAAATTTATTTTCCTTATTAACTTTTTTAAAGATATTTTTATGGTTTTTCTATTCATCAACAACATCAAAACATTATTTTACTTATGATACATTGGAGATATGTTATATTTATATCATACTTAATATTTATTTTCATGGTTTATTATCTTTTTGAATATTTATATGTTATTTTGATACCATTCTCCATATTACTCTGGATGGTTTATAGTTACGGGGAATGCATTCACATTTCCTATCCTAGTTTTTTAATAAAATTGATTATGTTTTTTATGTTTCCCCAATTCTTATAAATAATGATACATACTTATTATATAATGGGTGGTTCCTATACTTCATAAATCTCCTTGATGCATTGATAGGTCTCATTAGACAAATCAGGTGTCCAAATCAGATGGGATTCTACCAATATATTTAAATTACATTGAAGATGGATCTTTATAGTACTTGTCTTGAGGAAAGATATTGACAATTAATATGTCTGATATTATAAATTACATCAATATGATAACATTTACTAATATTCAATGTGATTATTCAATTAATTAGAATATCCATGGTTAATTTTTCAAGATCATGTTATTATTTATAAAGATTTATTTGATCATCATTTAATTTCACCATATTATGCTCAGTTTATTGATTAAATGGCATGTGTTTCTATTACTTAAATTTCAAAATTTATTATGATATCTTTTGATATAAGTTTACCCTTACTTTGTATCTAAGATCAAACCTTTATTATGTTTTATTTTATCCCTAGTATATGAGGATGTCTTTTTTGATTGACATGTAGGGATAAAAAAAAGGTGAATTATGGAATTCACAAAGAAAACTCTTTAGGTATTTTATATTTTATAATGTAATGTGTATTTCAAGTATGTATCAAGTTTACCAAGACTATTAAACTATTTATTCCTTTGGGATGTGATTAATTGTATCTTATGAAAATTCAATAAAGGAAACATTGGCTCTGGGCTATTGGGTTTAGGTTTTTATAGTTGGTGTAATAGGAAGTTTAATAGAAACCTTCGGACCAAGATTTTGTAAAACATAGATTAGGGAACACAAACCTATGATATAATTTGAGGATAAATGTAGGATATAATATTTAAGTTTTTGTAAGGTATGTATTCTGTGGTTTTTCCTATTAATACAACCCTATCTGAATACTACAAAAGGACGTGGTTTAGGCATAGAGGTACCTAGGGGTAATAACTATAAAAAGAATGCATTAGGCTTAACTTGATCATCCCTTAGTGCACAATAATGGGCCTTATTGTGCACCAAATTCTGAAACACTTGAGGGATATGCTTAGGATAATTCCCATTTTCTTTATAAACCATTATAATGTATTTTAAAATTAAGGCATCCCAAAATAAACCATGTTTATTATTTTGATATTAGATATGTATAAATATTTCAATTTATGTTTCACTATTTTAGGGAATATATGTTATGTTTCATAATGATATTTTTGAATCTCCTATATTCCATCATTTATAAATGAAACCTAATATAAGGAATGAGAAATTCATTAATGCACATAATCCAAAGAGTAATAAAGATCATTTCTTAGATGGGTTTAAATAAATATTTCGTATACAAATTTTCTTCCAAATATTCTCATCATATGAGGACATAGTATCATTTGATTAAAATATAGAGACATAAATCTCTAAGTATTATGGATTTTAAGGGAAGAATGAGAAGAAGATGATGGATGATAAAATGATAGAGAAAAGGAAAAAGTGATAGAAGGATTTTACTACATGTGATTATTTTGGAAAGAAACTAATTGGTACTTACTTAAAATTAATGGTAGTTTACTAAAATTGTGGAGAGGAATTTCATCATTCTTATGATTGGTAGGGTAAGAAAAAATTTACAATTTACAATGCTTCAAATGTAAGGAGATAAGACACTATAGAAATAAATATCTCAAGCATCAAAGGAATATACATCAAGAGAATCCAATATATTATGGTCAAGAATATTATATTACTACAGAAAAAGATGAATGATTAATGTTATTGTGTTTGGATCCAAGAATTTTTTTCATTTCAGTATTTTTATCACTAATATACTAGTTATAAGAATTTGGAAATATATAAGGATTGTGTTGTAGTACTTTTTATTGAGGATTTGAAAGCATGTGTTGAATAGTACTGATGAATAAGAAACGTTATTTAGGGGAAATTTGAAATTATTGGAAAAAACATAATTAGGGACCCTTAATGTATTCATAATATAGAGATAATAATGAAAAGGAGGTTTTATGGAGGTATTGGTAACATTTAAGGTTTATCTAATCTTGATGTTGAGGTTGTTGTGGCCTATTATAATTTGGTAACATTATTCTAATTATTTTAATATGATTTTATAAAAAGGACAACCTACATTCTAGGTGAAACCCCACCGAATCCAGTAAGGTCATGGGGCTTGAACCCACAACCAGAGGGCGATAAGGGTTTAGGGCCTACCACGGACCTATGTGATAATCTGGTTAATATTTCATTGTTTTTAGTTAAACAATTTGATGGATCAATATTAATGTTGAACTAGTGGTGTTACAGTTAAGGATTAAAGATTAATGTTTTATATTTGATGACATGTTATAACAATATTGGTTCTAGAAAATAGATAGAGATAAATAGAAAGACTTGAGACTCTTTTATGGATCTTATGATCTGTTAAAAGTGAATTTTTGTGCTTCAGACATAAAAAGGCATTTTGGGTATTAATTTCTTGGAGTATATGATGAATTGGAAATTCATAAAATCCTAACAAAAGGATGAATTTTATATCCCCTAATATTCTTATAAGGTAAAATAAATCCTCAAATTTAGGGAAAGGATCTTGGAACAAAAAATGATATCCTATTACATACATATATGATGAATCATATGATCTTTTAAATCATCACATATTTATGGTTTTTAGGCCCTTAAATTTTCATTGATAATTCACTTTCTTGTGATCAATGACCTCAATCACTCTCTATAAATATTTACACTTTTGTTAAATTTCCATGTCTTTTCTTTCCACCAATGTTCTTCTATGTAGAAACCTTGTTATGTGTTATTCCATATGACTGTGGTACCCTTTCCTCTTTTATTAAGAGGATATTTTATTAAATATTTATATGATATCGTTTTTCAACAAAATAATTTTGAAATATAAATACCTTGATTATATATATCATGTTTAAATTGCAAGTACATAATTTATTTAAGGTGGGGAGAATGTAACACCCCCAAATTACAAAATGAGATCATTGTATTTGATACCCGATATAGCATGAAAAACCAATATTAGAAGAAAATAAAACACATAGATAATTTATAATATATTTTTTGGTTCAATCACATCAATATATTTAATTACACGGAACAATGATTTATCTTGTGTTACACGCAAAAATGTGTTTCCTTAATAGTTTGTGTCACACACAAGACCATGTTTTACCAATCTATAGTATATTATTAACATTATTATTTAATATAAAACATATCCATTTAAATGGACGGAATGAATAGAATTAACCAAATTATGAAAATATATAGTGAACACAAATTCTTTTGTTATTTTTTAGAATGAAAATAATAAACGATTAAAAGAAAAAGATTTTTTTTCCAAAAACTGTATTTTCACTTTACGCATGTAATTTTAAATTAACTTTTTTGAATTTTAGAAAATTTATTCAGAAATATAAAATTATTTTTTGGAATTTTAATATCAAAATTATCTTAGGGTGAATTTTTGTGATGTTTCTAAAAAGATTCATTTTTTGATTAATAGTTATAAATACTGATGTTTAATTAAAAATGTCTTTTCATTTAAATTATTTATAAAGTTAAATTATATTTTAAATTTTTTTAAGTAAAATTATTTCAATTATTTATCAATTAATATAATTTAATTCATTTTAATCATTTTAATATTAAATTTTTATATAAAAACGTTATAAAATTTTGAACATTTTCTCTTTGCAAACCCGCTTTCTTGTCACTTCTGTAGGATTGATTTTAAATTAAATTTTAACAATAATGTAGATTGAATAATTAAAAATATATTCCGTATCTATAATAAGGATAATTTATAATTTATAATAATTTAAACTTAATTTTTTATCAAATTAATAGTTAAAAAAGTAAAAATTAATTATTATGGTTAAGGTAAAACTGGATTTATCTAGGGTTAAACTAAGAATATAAGGGTTAAAAATGACCTAAAACTTATAAAACAAACATTTCAAGGTAATATTTCCACATTATATATCCTATTGTCTATAATTTCCCATTTTTTAATCTTTTTATGATAAAATGTTTGTATTATTGATATTTTCAAAAAATTACAACTGTTCAACTCACCTCACTTATAAAACTCCACCCACTCTCCTCTATTATTCACACATTAAAACCTATTTGGTTTGTCCAAGACATGCACTAATCACTTAAAAATTTAACTTGAATACTAGAATCATTATTTTGGGTTTATATCTAACCTATGAAGTCTTTAGTACAAACCTAAAGAGGATACCCAAAGAAGATGTAATGTTCTTCAACAAGCATCTTTATTTTATTCATTTCTCCAACTCATTAAATTATTATTATACAATGATGATATAATAAAAAAATTATCTTCATATAATGTTATATTTTTATAATAAGGTCATTACCTACATCCATCTACACTTCTATCAAATGTGTTACAAAATCATCACTCGTGTGTGTGACGGACTACCCCCTCACGAACCAATATAATTTGTTCTTTCATTACCACCTTTAAATGTTGGGTATGATGATGAATATAAAGTATATATATTATATTACTAACATATTTATGCCTATCGATTAATTATATTATTTTTTTTACCTTCCATTCTATAGGAGATACGATAGTGTCGCTCGTGTGTACGACAGACTACCCCCTCGTGAAGCGATGTGATTCATCTTTCACTAACACTTCACATGGAAGGTGATAAGGATAAAGTTAATAAATATATGTGATATAAATTAAAAAATTATTATATTAATTACATATTAATAATTATTTTAAAATAATATATCATTTTTTTCTTACCTTTCCACTCACTTAAAGATGATAACATTATTCGCCTACATGTGGACTATCGCCTTCACGGAGCAATGTGGCTCTCTATTAATCCCCACACCACATAGATGATATATATATAGGTATATAATATGGTATATATGATATTTTTATTATTATTTAATGGTTATATATCACTTACCTTATTTCTATAATTATCATTGGAAAATAGAAATGTTACACATGCTTATATACGGCCTATTGTCTCCTTGATCATAACGTACTTCATTTTTCATTACCATTTTTCAAGATTGGGTTTAAAAGTAAACACTATATAATAATATGATAATTATGTAATTATTATTATGTGTATGACTAAACTCTGTAATATGTGTAAGAACTAGATCATTAAGGATAAAACACAAATAAGAAAACCAGATAACCAACACCCAAAACAATGAAAATAATGAAAGATTATTAATGAACGGGTGATAAGATGTTATAAAAGGACCACATATGTTATCATAAATATTAATATAGTTCTTTAATAATTTAATAAAATTTTTAAAACCAATATAAATGAGTTTAAATAACATATAATCAAAAATAAGTGAGAGGTATGAGATTTCTATCTCACTTTTTTACTTCTTTGATATACATGCCAAATTCACCACCTATTTCTTTTTTATGGTGTATATAATGAACATGAATGGATTTTATTATTATTATTATTAAGATATTTTTATTTAAATATATATTTAATTTTATCTCTTTCATGGTACTTACAAATTAGTGCTGTGAAAGTGGTAAGTGTTTTATGTTATAATCTCATCGTTTATAAGGATTTCTCGTGATTATGCTTCTAATAATGAAATTTTATTATCCATCTCTATAGAAATATCATTTATTTTACTATAATCTAGTTATTAATAATATTTTCATGTAATAGTAAATTTTTTCTATTCATTGGTGCATAAAATGAATGAGAAAGTATTTTTAATAAAATATAAATTTATTTATCTATTCACCCAGAAATCAATTTTTTTCTAAAACCATGTTTTCTAAAAATATTTTTAAAAATGTTGTTAAAATTTTCAAAACTATTTATTAATTTAAGGTTTACCAATTTTTACATTTTTAAAAAAATTATGGAATATTCATTTCATTTTCAAAATAATGCCAGTTTTAATTTTTTTCACAAAATAGAAAGGAATCTTTATTTTAACATGTATTGCATGAACAGAATTTCATGCCTTCATGAACACTAAATTGTTTTAAATATTACATAATATGTTTCAAAGGTTGTTTTCAAATGAAATTATTTTCCAAATGATTTATGTCATAAAAATTGATTTTCAAAATGATAAGGATATTTTCTTTGAGAATTTTTTTCAATATTTTTTTATGGTATTTATATTCATCAATGTTATAAACCCTTTATTGTACTTATGATCCACTGGGTACATATTATATTTATATATCCCTTATTATTTATTTGGATGGTTTGTGATCTTTTTTACTATGGATGTGCTATTTTGATATAATTCTCCATATTACTCTAGATGGTTTATGGTTATTGGAAAAGTATTCACATTTTGTATGTTTGTATTTCAACATAAATTTTTATATTATTTATTTTTATCCCTTTTATATGAATAATTCAACAGACATAGTATGTGATAGTTGGGTCCTAGAATTTATATAGAACCTCGATGCATTGACAGGTCTCATGAGACAAATGAGTTGGCCAAAACAGAAGGATTTCTACAAATATAAATAAATTTTCTTGAGGATATACCTTGATAGTAATTATCTTGAGTATATATCTTGACTATTAAATGTTTGGAATTATCAATTGTATCATTTTGAATTCATTTATTGATATTACATGTGATTATTCGATTAGTTGGAATATCCATGGTTATGTTTTCAAACCCATGTTATTTTTTATATAGATCTTTTGGATCATTATTTACTTCTTCTACATTGTTCTCAGTTTGCTGGTTAAATGGAAATTTTTTAGTTATTTAACATTCCATATTGATTATAAAAGATTCCACTGTATTCTTACCCTTTCTGAGCATCTAGGATCACCCCTTTCTTATGTTTTATTTTACCTTGGGATACAATGAACTATTTTGTGGTTGAAATATAGGGATAAACTAAGGGGAATATTTACATTCATAAAGATAAATATTTATGCATTTTATGTTTTAAAATATAATCTGAATTTGAAATATGTATCTATTTTACCAAGACTACGAAACTATTCGATCCTTCTGGATGAGATTCCTTGTATCTTATGGAAATGTAATAAAGGAGACACCAGATCATGGAGACTAGGGTTGGGTTTGTTACAGGTATGGTTTGGCCTAGATAGGTTGATCAATGTGATGTAATCAAAAGGTATAAAGGTAGTCTTTTTATAAGTGAGAGGATGGGAAATCTTGGAATTTCTTAAATTATTAAATTTACATAAATTATTATCAAATAAAAAAGAATCTAAATTGACATAATTAGAATAAATGGTGATGATGAGTCAAAATAATATCATAAAATAAAATTTGGAAAATTTATGGTGATATTTCCACCCTTATCTATTTGATTTAACACCCCGTGAACCCTTTTGACAATTACCACAATATATGAGTTTTCTACACTTCACGGTTGAGGAAATGTTACCATTAAAGGAAAATTTGTTCATAAATGACCAAGGGATGAAATTTTAGACAATATATTTTCCCATATTCCCCAGTTCAATATTTTTTTATTTTTAAATAATTTAATCAAATATTATTTTTATAAAATATAATTAATGTCATTTTTCACACTATTCATTTAATTTGACTTTAAAAACACCAATAATAATATTTAATTCAAATATAATCCAATAATACATCACTAATATATTTTATATGTATATAAAATTATTGCGAAAAAATAATTCATTAAAGTTTTAGTACTTTTTATATTTTTTAATGTCTTTTATTTCATTTTTCAATTAATTGAATAAGTTCTATGTCAGCTTAGTATAAGAATTTAAGATAAATATTAAATAACTAAAAATTGAAAATAAATTAACATGATAAAAATAAGTTAATTTTGTTAAAAATAATATTTTATATTTTTTCATAACATATTATAGTCCTTATGAGTCTAAATAAAATAAGTCAAAAGAAAGAGAGTGATATTTTGGAATTTTCAACTTTAAATAATATAAATGTCATTACCAAGGATAAATGGAACCAAAATTCCATATATTATAATTAAGGATCTCTATGAATGAATTTATACCATAAAATGGAATAAATTCATGTTTTAAGATGATTTTAAATGCCTTATCACATTATTTTTAACCTTAATTACCCTATTTACCATTTACTAATGTGATATATTTTACCCCAATTAATATTCATAACAATATTTCATGATTCATTTTAAATATAAAATTGATGTAAAAATATGATAATTATTTCATTATTACTATTATAGATATTATTAAACTATTTAATATGTGAATTAATTGGATATTTAAATACAAAACATGTATAAGAAAACAAGGAAATTAACACTTGAAACAATAAAATTAATGAAAGACTATTAATGAATGGGTGATAAGATATTATAAAAGGATCACATGTGTTATTATAAATTGTAATAAATTTCTCTTGTAAGTAAATAACATATTTAAAACCACTATATATGATGCTAATGAATGTACAATAAAAAGGAAGTGAGTGATAACTGATTTCTATCTCTCTTTTTTACTTCTTTGAGACACATGCAAATTCACCAACTATTTATTCTATGTGGTTTATATAATTCCCATTATTTAATTTTATGATTATTATAATTATTATTTATCTATTTACGTATCAATTTGAGTTTATCTCTTTCATGGGTCTTACGATTCAATGTTATCGATGTTGAAAGGGTTCTTGGTTACAATATCATCGTTTATCAGGATTTCTCATGATTATGCTTCCAATAATGAAATTTTTTGATCCATCCCTAAAACAATTTTATACATTTTACTTTATTGTGGTTATTCATTATATTTTAAAGTAATAGTTCCTTTTTCCCATTCTTTAGTACTTAAAATTGTTTACAAAATGTTTTTAAGAAAATGTAAATTTATTTATCTGTTCAGTTGAAAATCAATTTCTTCCAAAACCGTGTTTTCTAAATCAATTTAAAATATATTTTTAAACTTTTATAAACATTTTATTAAATAAATTTTTACCATTTATTAAATTTTACAAAAAATAAATAAATGAAACATCATGTCATTTCCAAAACAATTCACATTTGGTTTTTATCAAAATAGAGAAGAGAATTTATGTTTTAACATGTATTAAAAAAATAGAATTTCCAGTTTTCATGCCCACTCAAATGTTTTAAAACATCATTAATAAGTTTCAAAAGTTATTTTAAAATAAAATAATTTCTCAAAAATTTATATTTTAAAAAAATGATTTTATAAATGGTCAGGATATTTTTCTTCTAGAATTTTTTAAAATATTTTTTATGGTATTTCTACTTATCATTGACATAAACCCTTTATTATACATATGATCCATAAGGTAGATTTTTTATTGATGTAAAATTTTTTATTTCTTTGGATTTTGTATGATCAGTTTGACTGTGGATGTTACATTTTCATACTAGTCTCTATATTACCTTGGATGGTTTATGGTTATAAGGAAAGCATTCACATTTCATATACTAGTTTTCCAATGTGAATGTTTATGTTGTTTTTTTTCATCCCTTCATATAAATAATTAAAATTGAATTGGTATGTGATAGGTCCGGCCTGAAATTTATATGGCCCCTAAATGCATCGACAAGTATCATGAGAAAAATAAATTGGAAATTCAGATGGGTTAATACCCATATATTTAAACTATCTTGAGGATATATCTTGATAGTAAATGTATTGAAGATATATATTGATAGTTCATATTTCTTTCATTATGCAATCGATCATTATGAATTCAATTATTGATATTCCATGTGATTATTCGATTAGTTAGAATATCCATAGTTATTTTTTCAAGACCATGTGATTATTTATATTTATTTATTTGATCATAATTTACTTATATCATATTGTGACCATTTTATTGATTAAATGGAATTTGTTTCAATTATTTAACTTCCCATATTGATTATGATAGCTTCCAATGTATGTTTACCCTTACTGAGCTTCTGAGCTCACCACTTTCTTATGTATTATTTTTCCCTCAGATATGAGAAATTATTTTTTGATTGAAATAGAGGGATAAACTAAGGGGAATAATGAAATTCATAAATAAAATTCTTTATGTATTTTATTTTTTAAAATGTAATGTGGATTTAAAATATTTATCTTGTTTACAAAGACTACCAAACTATTTGGTCTTTCAGGATGTGATTCATTATATCTTATGCCAATGTAATAAAGGAGACACCAAATCTGGGCTATTGGGGTTAGGTTTGTTACATAAAGGGTTTGGTCTAGATAGGTTGAATTATGTGATGTAAATAAAAGAGAGAAGGGGTGTCATTTTATAAGTGAGGTGAGGGTAATTCTTGAAATTTCTTAAAGTATTAAATTTATATAAATTATTTTCATGTAAAAATGGCTCCAAATCGATATATTTATAATATAAGGTGATAATAATTAAAACTACAAAAATAATATAAAATTTGGACAAATTTAGTTGATATTTTAACCCTTATATATTTGATTTAACCCCCATAAACTCTTTTGACAATTACCACAATATATGACTTTTCTACACTTTAAGGGTAGAAAATGTTATAATAAATGCAAAATTGGATCATAAATGACTAAGGAATAGCTTTTTTTCTCATATAATATCCCCTTATCATATTTAAATATTTTTATAATTTTTAAATAATTTAATAAAATATTATTTTCATAAAATATCAATAATATCATTTTTGATACTATTTATTTTATTTTACTTTCAAACATCAAGAAAAATATGGAACTTGAATATAATCCATTAATACTTAAATATTATATTATATTTTTCTATAAATTATTGGGACATAATAATTCATTAAAATTTTATTACATTAAGTAATATTTAATATCTTTTATTTTATTTTCGAATTAATTGAACAAGTTCTATTTTAAAATTACATAATCATTTAATATAATTATTCAATTACTAAAAATTAAAAAAAATAACCAGGATAAAAATAAGTTAATTATTTTGAAAATATGATTTTTTTTCATAAAAAATTTTTATCCTTATGTGAACATATAAAAGATGTTAAAAATAAGAGAGTCACATTTTGGAATTTTCTCTACTAAAAATAATATAAATGTCAATACCAAGTTAAATGGAACAAAATATTCTATATGTTAGAATTTAGGATGTATATGAATTAATTAGTCCCATAAATTAAAATTAATGCAAGTTTTGGGTTGATTTTTTATGCCTTATCACATTTTTAAACCTAAATACCTTATTACGATTTATCAATGTGATAAATTTTACCGCGGTTATTATTTATAACTCCTAAAAATAATAGGTTAATATTTACCAAATTATTACCTCTTGATTACAAGTATGGAACAATTTTTTCAAGATTAAATTTCTATAAGTGGTATAAATTAATCTAATATAAAATTCAAAAAGCAACAAAATAATAATTTTTCCAAAAAATGGCTTTCATGTATAAAAATGTTTTATAGAAAATTCAATCGTAAATGTTATTCTAGTGAAATAAATTGGATTATTAATAATATAAGAGCAAAAAATCTACTTTTATATTATTTTAATATAACATTTAACTCTATTAAATTCTCGAAAAAAATATTTTTTCCAATAAAAAATTCATTTTTTCATTATTCATTTGAAAATCAATATTTTTAGAAAAAAAATTATAAATTCACTATAATATCATTTTTACATGTTTATTTAAAAATTATAGTTCATTTTATAAAATACATTTTTTAAAAGTAAAAAAAATATAAAATGTTCAAAAAAAATATTAAAAATCTTTGTTTAGGAAAAAGTGTTTTTTAAGCATAATTTTACGAAAATAAAAAATGGATTATTATTTCCTATGAATTAAAAAATAAATTTTTATTGATTGTAACCTTTATATATATTTCATAATTTGGTTATTGATATTCATACAAGTCATTTCAGTGGCAAGGTTATAATTTCATATTTAAATTAGAATAATCCATGGTTTGTTTAAGCTCAGTGTTGTATGTCATATATGCCATCGAACATACTATTATATTTTAAAAATTTGAGGGTGTTGAATTATCCCCACTTGAAAATTATAATCCCTACAATTTAAAAAATTCCTCCATATACAAGGGTCTTATATTTCAAAAATTCCTTTGTGGAAAACCCACTTCATAAAAATGGTTAATAAAAAATCCTCTTAAAAGGGAAAGGGAATTATAAAGGGCATTATAAAATAAAAAAAAACTTGTTTTCATAATAAAAGAACATTATTAGGAAGATAACATGTGTAAATAGAATAAAACAAATTCCCAAGGATTAATAGAGTGTGATGGAGAACATGGTCATGAGAAATTTAACTTCCACAAAACCATAAATATTTGATTGGTAAAAGACCATTGGTTATTAAAAATGAAAGTTAAAAAATAATATTTTTATTTAATGGTCATTTTCCAAAGTTTGATGGATTATTTTACTATCTAAATAAATTACTTGATAAAATATAGTTACTTTATTTCTTTCTATTTTACAAGCACAATCTCATCTTTTGGTTGCATTTCAATCAATTTCAAATTTATCTATTACTCTAAGAAATTAATATTCAAGATTAATTTTTTCAGGATTGAAGAACAAAAATTAAATTTTAATTAATAATAACATCCTTAAGTAATCAATTATACCTCTAAATATTTAACAAAACTATAATTGTTAAAAATAGTTACACAATAACACCCAAAGTCCAGCTTAATCAATTCAGTAAATAGATAACCTTATGGATCCTCAAAAATTTGTCTGAAAAAATTCAAAATCCATACATTTAGGAATAAGGTCACTAAATTTACAAAATAAAATTATCATTAATCCCTATAATAACAGAAATTATCATTTAATTTCACATAAAAATTTATATACCTTAATCATACATGATTCAAAAAATTACTCTCTCCTTATCACATTTTATTGAATATATTCCATAAATCCAAAAATTTAATAAACCTAGAAAGAATAACATGAAAAAAACTTTCATCAAATAGATAACCTATTTCATGGTCATAAATATTATATCGTTCATATTATCAAAGTTAATAAACTATTTATCTTAATTAAACACCATTATCTCCACATTGGAAACAAACTAACAGTTGTCGTTCCCTCAATCATGTGTTTTCCAAAACTATCTCTTTACCACTAAATCACTTTTCAATGTCATTAGTACCATTCAATGGGTTCTGTAAAATCCTTAAAGTAAAACTACATTAGAAAAATTCTTAGATGTTTCATGTTTCATATAATCATAATTCCATTGATTAAAATACTTCAACAACATAAATTTTGAATCCTGATACATTAACACTTCAATTATTCCTATTCCTTCTTAAACCATTAACATGGATTTTTCATATTATTCCTTAATACCTACATCCTTTTATATGTAACATGTATTCTCTTAATAATCAATATAAAATAATTTACTCGTAAAACCTTTTTGATTCTCTACCTCACCCTTCCCCCTACAATGTATATTTTCATAATGCCTATACTTTACAAGTTTAAAAAATTAAACTATTGATGATACTTTAGGAAAACCATTATTCTTATCATTTTGTTAACCAAAAATTTAATTTTTCCTTGGAAATTACTTCCTCTATTTCCTTATTTTACAGACCCAAAATATCTTCTCATTCCTCTAATACATTCCATTGAGTTTTTCTTCACACATTCTAGACATGTAGCAATCCAAATATTCTTTCCTTGATGGTCTTCATTAAACTCCATTAGTCTCTTATTATTTGTGTCAATTATCTCACCATTTTGAGATTATTATTAATATAATGAGATATATTATTATTCATAATCACAATCTTCCTCATTATAGCTCCCATTTCACTTGTTTTATCATAAGTAAAATCATTTTATTTTCTATCACATTTAGCGTTAAATCGATTACTCATTGTTTCATCCATTTACTAAAACCAAAAAATTATAGTGTGATAAATAATAATCATAGAGGGGAAACACATGATCATGAAAAATAATAAAGTATATATAAATTCTGACACCTTCTTTTCAATATATAACACATAAGGTTTAATATAGGTCATCCATGGTAATCATCTATTTAAATCTATCATAATGGTTCATAAAAAATGTGAGTTAACCCAAGAATATCCCCCAAGAGTGTCAAATTAGGTACTCAGTACGGCCGCACTCATCGCATACTAGAATGATGTTTGAGGTATATTCAACCAACTCTTTTTAGGGTTATCACCCCTATATTCATTTGTACCAAAACCACATCCACTTGAAGTATCCTGACATGCATGTAATTATAGGAAAATAATGTAATCTCTTCCATACCAAAACAATATGATGTTATATAATACATGATATTACCCTCATGTTCATTTATATGGTTAAGTTCCTTAATCTATGTTTTTCAAAATCAAGTTCGCAAGGTTTCTATTGAACTTCCTTTAATACCAACTATAAATACTCTAACTTTAGTAGTCCAGATCTAGTAGTTACTTTATTACATTGGTATTATATACAAGCGATAACATCCCAAATGACTGAATAGTTCATTAGTTTTTTAAATTAGATACATACTTGAATCTCACATAAAATTGAAAACATAAAATAAAAAAATTATTTTATTTTAGAACACCATTATTCTCTCTAGTATATCCTCACATATCAATCATATTACACTTTGTGGAATCCTTGAGAAAGAGAAACAAATATAGGTGATAAAAAATTCTCAATAAGGGGTTGTTTATAATAGTATATAACATGGGATAAATAAGTCATAATCAATATTAGAAGGTAGATAGCTAAAAACACATTTCATTTAATCAATAACCTGAGCACAATAGTAATATGTTAGGAATAAATGATGATCAAATAATACCATATAAATAATTACAAGAGAATTAAAATTATCAATGGATATCATAAATATCCAGATAATCTCATGGAAATAAATAACTGATTTATAAATGATGGAATGTATAATTTTGGACATCTTAAACTTTCGGTTGAAGCCCTATGCCAATACAGTGTAAAGTATGGGTAATCATACACTCAAACCAATATTATAATTCTATCCAATTGGTTTTCCCCATAAGACCTAAAAATAAATCTAATGGCTGTGTAATTTATTTCCCCACCCATTAATTAATAAGTCCAATGTATTAATAATATGAATAAATAATACAAATTAATTAACATACCATAAAAATGAATAATTGTACATATTAGAAGAATTGGCATACAAAATGTTATTACTTTTCCTAATAAAACTGACCATAAACCATACCGAGGAATAATAAGGATGATATCATTATAAAATATCATTAGTGGGGTATAAGTAAAATAAATGTTTATTTATTCGTTAAAAAATACCATAAAAAGGTTATTTAAAACATTCATTAGAAAAATACACTTTTCACATTAAAACTCAATTTTAAAAACTAAAAATTTCAAGAATATAAGGAAAATTATTTTATTTGAAAAGAACCATAGAAAAGTTTAATTTAATCTTCAAATCATTCAGTATTTACTATGGTGGGAAATTCAGTTCATGCTGAGTATGTTAAAATAAAGATTTTATTCTCATTTTTAGTAAAAAGTTAAAAATTACCTCATTCAGAAAACAACAAGAAGATTACTTTGAAAAAAAGGTATATAAATTATAAAATGAGTAAAAATTAATTTAATAAATCATTGGTTAAATTTAAAAATATTATTTAAATCTTTTTAAGGAAAATATGGACATAGAAAAAAAAATATTCTTGATCAAGTAGAAAAAAAGTCAGTTTTCATTAAAAACATTATCTTTTTGTATTGATTTTTTAAAGAGTGGAAAATGAATGGAAAAACTTCAATATATAGAAATAATTATAAGAGAATAAAATATATTTGGTATAATATTGAATGATAAAATATTTTACCCATCATAAACCTAAACACAAATAATCCTGACTAATGATGAGGCTGTGAAATAAACTCTTACCACTTTAGTAACATTTTAATTGTAATCCTGATGACTGAATAACTTAAATGAAACTTTAAATATCATGAAAATAAGTTATTCATGATATAAAAATTTAAATTATTAGTGTATATATATCATAAATACAAATATGTTTTTAATATCAAATATATCTCAATGAAACAAAATTGAGGTAAAGAACCCTTACCTCGAGTCTGACTTCCATCGTTTGTGTTCAACCTTCTGTATAAAAAATATATATTTATTAAAAATATATTAAATGAACACACACGTATATATAATTACATATATGATTTACTAACTACCTTTTAGCACTCATCCGTTAAGAACTCTTTATTAAAATCATTATTTCAGGTGATAACGGCTTCGTCTTTCATGTATATTTCTGTTTAGTTGTTTTAGTCCTTGTACATTGATCATGGTTCCATCATATCTATAATATTATTCATGATAAAAATATAATAAATATCCAATATCTTTATATATTTATATTCATCTATAAAATATAATAACTTTAATTTCAACATTCATGGAGATGGTAGGTCGTACATACACATAAATGTTGTTTCAACATTTTGATTAATGAAAAAAAGAAAGGTTGATAATAATTAACCATTAAAGAATAATTTTTATATCATATATATTCATTAAATTTTTCTTTATTACTATCCATGTAAATCATAAATTCATAACAGATCACGTTGCCTCATGGAGGTGTTAGTCAACATGTACGCATGATCGACGTTATCATTTTCCAACAGGATAGAAGGTAAGACTATATATCTGATAATATAATTTTTTAAGAATAATTATTTCATATATATATATATATTATTTATATCTTTATATCCTTATAATTAAAATTGTAATGAAAATATAATTACACCTCTATGTGGAGATGGTAAGTTGTATGTGCGCATGAGTAATGTTTTCCCTTTTCATATGATGGAAAGAACATGGAATTTGGTTATCCCAAAAACACAATAACATCTAAGTATATTGGTGATATTGGATTTTTTATGGTTACAAAAAATTGTGTAAGTATAAGAAGGTTGAAATTGTAAAGACTCATTAAATACAATTACCTCTTCTTCGGTAGACTTCCTCTAGATCTCCTCTTAAGGGACTTAGGGTTGGTCTTTTGGAAGGACCAAAACCTATAGAACTTGGATGATAATTTTTATAAGATAAAAATGAAGGTTTTTTTGAGATAGGTTTCTCAATTTAATTTAAATAAACAAGATAATGGATTTTATTTGATAATTGTGGGTAGGGGAATTCATATAATGTCATAAAGTATTAAATTAATATAAATTACATTTCAAGTGAAAATGGCTCCAAATTGATATAATTATAAGATTATGTTATTATTAATTTAAATAACCTCATCAAATAAAATTTGGATAATTTTAGTTTATTTTTTCACCCTTATATCTTTTATTTAACCCCTTGTGAACCCTTTTGACAATTACCACAATATAAGAGTTTTTAAGACTTTAAGGGTAAATAATGTTGCCATAAAAAGAAAATTGTCCAATAATTTAACAAGGGATGAAATTTTATAACATATATTATTCTCCTTTCCTTATTCAAATATTTTTATGATTTATAAATAATTTAAAAAAATATTAATTTCATAAAATATCATTTATATCATTTTGACAGTATTCATTTAATTTGACTTTAAAAACATCAATATAAATATGGAAATAGAATATAATCCCTTAATACATCACTAAAATTATATATTTATCTATAAAAATTTTGGGATAAAATAATGCATCAAATTTGTATTAATTTTAAGTTTTTTAATCATTTATTTTACATTTCTTTTAATTGAATAAATATTGTTTCAGTTTTGTGTAAGCATTTAAGCAAATTATTCTATCACTAAAAATTTGAAAAAAATTACATGATAAAAATATTTTAATTTTTTTGAAAATAAGATTTTATATTTATTAATAACATATTATAGTCCTTATACAAACATATAAAATAAGTTAAAACTAAGAGAGTGACATTTGGAAATTTTCATTATGTAAAATAATATAAATGTCAATATCAAGGTCAAATGGAACCAAAATTCCATATACTATAATTTTGGATTCATATATCATAATTAGTCCGATAAAATTAAATAAATAAAAGTTTGGGTTTTA
Organism: Viscum album; assembly: GCA_963277665.1. NCBI lineage: Eukaryota > Viridiplantae > Streptophyta > Magnoliopsida > Santalales > Viscaceae > Viscum > Viscum album. The sequence continues at coordinate 378,215,167 of OY728119.1, forward strand.
TTTTTAATATCTTTTCACGTTATTTTTAACTTTAATTACCAGATTTACCCTTTACCGGTGTGATAAATTTTAACACGATTACTATTAAAAATGCCTAAAATAAACGTGACCTATTTAAAAAAATTCTAATTATAAATATGTAATCCATTTTCAAGATTTTATTCTTAGAAGTGAAATAAATTAATTTAAGATAAAAACTCAAAACGCAACAAAAAAAGACAATTTTTAAAAAAATGCCTTTTTAAGTATAAAAATATTTTATTCAAAATTCAACCATAAAATTGATTCCAATAAATATAATAGTATTATTAAAAATATAATATCACTAGTTTTACTTTTAAATTATTTTAAAATAAAATGAAACTTTGTTAAACACTTGAAACAAGAAAACAATCTTCAATAAAAATCGGTATTTTACACTGTTCACAAGAAAATCAAACTTTTCATAAATAAACCAAAAAATTCCCTCTAATATGATTTTGAACTGATAATTTTAAAATTGAGTTTAATTTTATCAAATAAATTTCCTAAAAGTGGAAAAAATAAATATAATATTTTCTCACAAAAACTAATTAAATTCATTTTTGAAGGAAATGTATTTTTTAACATAATATAACTTAACTAAAAATTGAATGATTATTTACTAAGAATTTATAAATAAATTTTTATTAAGTGTTACCTTTATATATATTTCATAGTTTTTTATTACTATTCATAACCTTCAATTCAATGGTTAGGTTATAATGGTCATTTTTAAATAATAATATTTTTTGGTTCGTTTATGATTGGTGTAGCGTGTCATATATAATATCAAATATAATGGTCCTATTTTAAAATAATGGTGTTTTATAGTTATTTTTATAATATTAATTGATTTTAAAAAGGTTTCATGATAGAGTTTGGAACCCAAAATGGGTATTCTAAAATTGCACCTTTTATGCTAGCATCTTCTTTGTCCCCTCAACATGGCATTTATGGTAATTGAATAAGAAAAGATAATATAGCTACTAATACACATGATATGTATGATAAATTAATATATAAATATATAGAAAAGGAAAATGGACTTAATGTGGCATATGTGGGGTGGAGTACTAAGTGGATGAGAGAACTAGATCCCTTGAAAAAAAAGAATCAAGAGTCATTTTTAGCTGAAATAAGGAAGGAGAAAATATTTGAGCCTCTAAAACCTACTTAGTTTCTAATATTAAGGATATAAAAGGAGTAGATGAAGTTTATTCTATGTTTTATAAGATTATTTTTGTCTGCCCAAACTTATAATTCTATCTAGTTTAGAAACTAGTGAAAAGATTCAAAAGAACTAAGAGTTGAGTGGATTTTCAGAGGCCAGGTTGCATGAGATTTTTCTGAATGTATAAAGGTAGTCAAAGATTATATGGTATTGGTGAAGAATAGTAGTATTTATGTGTAGTGACATACATTTGTATAATTTATTATTTACTTAAAGAAGAGTAAGAATACAACGAAATCCAAGCTGGTGGGATACTAGTTTTGAAGTGGTTTTGTGGAATACAGAACAATTTCACATGTGTAATATTTTAAAATCTGAAATTGTGTAATATAGTGTGATTGGTTTCAAGATGATACCATTCCAAATCAACTTCTATTTAGTGATTTAATTTTAGTTTATAATTCATTACTTGTATACCCTAAGAAAAGTAAGGATTAGGATTAACGTGAGGGGATGAACCATGTAGAAACACCTCTGTTGATTTACTTTCCCATACTAAATTGCATATAGTTGTATACTAGGTTAAACAAAAATAAATATAACTACAATAAACATAAGTATACATTCAAGTCCAAAAGGGTTGAAAGGTCTAAATACAAAGTCATAATTGTTAAAAATAGGACAACACCATATTCACCTCCCCCCATCTTAGGTGTGCCTGCATGGTCCACTGGGAACATACAGTGATGACCCTTTTTTCTGAATACATCATATCACCATCAAAGATGTATGGAATTCTTCGATGGTATGATGGGTGATGTGGTCTAGATTCATAAAAGGAACTAGGTATGTGGTTTTCTTTTCTAGGATTTATAAATTTTTGAATTTTAATTTTAGTTTCACTACTAAAAAAGAGAACTTTAAAAGCACTAAAATATGCCTTTATTAGTGTGAGAAATGAATTGACTACCTCAGCATAGTTGAAAGTCCAAGGATTTAATCAATGTAAGAAAAGCACTAATACATGGTAGCTTTTTCAATGCAAATAAATGTTCTGATAAAATACACCTTTTATCATTGCTTTTATGTTGCGCTAATAAAGATAACCGTTATCAAGTCTTCTAAAAGTGATGATAAATATTCCTTCATTGGCTCTTCTACAAGTTCTGATAAAGGCTATTTGATTCATGCTCAAATTTACCAAAGGGAAGAAGGTAGAATGGTCTTTGTAGTTTAGCTTGGGTTGTCAAATCCTCAGAGACCTTAGAAGTAACCTATGGACACGTACATTTTATGGAATATTTTTGGCTTTTGAGTGGCCAAATTTGGGTTGATTTTAGATGGGTTTAAGTGAACACTAAAAGTATTAAGTGAATTCAAATTATGAGAAGGTTTGATCCAAGGTTATTACAAGGGGTGGATTGGATGCATTGTTTTTCTTGTAAAAATATTTCAATTTATTATATTTGAGATGAGTTAATTTAAGGAGATCAAAAAAAATCATCACTTACTGGTTTAATTCCTACAAACCCTAATAATAATCACCTATACACTTTAAGGATAAAAGTTTTGAGCACTCCAAGGTAAAGTTTCTTATTAGCACTTGAAATTTGTGACCTTAAATTCAATAAGGATGAAGAAGCTTTAAAGTCATTAAATAAAAATCTCATTTAAAAGAAGTGATTATCCATTAATGGAGTGAGAAATAACATCCAATACATCCCTTTTCTACTCCCTTAGATCAACCCATAAGTGGGTTAGACCTCCATTGATCTCATTGTTTCAATGGAAGCGGAAAGTAGACTCATGAGGGAGGAATTGGAGAAGTAAAAAAAATAATGAAAAAAACAATCAGTCCACCATTGTGTGATAATCTCACAAGGTTTGGTATGAAAAAGTTCACACCTTGAGGAAACGGTATCAAATTGATTATAAGAAGATTATAAAAATAGAAGATAAAGAACATTTATAAAGAAACTAAGGTAATTCAAGGAACTTACAATTGAAGGAATGTGATTACAACATCAAATTGGCAGCATAACATTAAAACGAAACAAAGCTCAAAGATCCTAAACTCCACAACCACCCTACCTTAAATAGGCATTTTTGAAGCCTTGGGTCGTGCCTTCAATAGTCCAAGTCTCCTAAATTAATTTTGGTAGGCCATAGGTGGGTGGAAAGTTTAGAGAGAGTTGATTGTTTCACCCTTGACTCGAGGTGGCATTCAGCTTTCATACACCAAACAGAAGCGCTTGTAAGACCTTCTATATGGCAGAATTAGAGTGGTTCATAGAATAATACAATGGATCCCTAGATGTCTCCTAACTTCTTCTGAAATATGGGCCCATTTGAAGTTGTTTATTGTGAGAAATCATTAGATTAGTGGGATTTTTTCTGGGACGCAGAATCTGGCTGAGAATGTTATCTTTAACTTGGGATGCCTAAATAACCACAATGGGGGCCTAATTAGCACTGTATCATGAAGAGTTATTTGTTTATATACATTTATTATATTATAACACGAAATTTGGGCTTCATTGGGTTTGTAATGTGGGTCCCACATTCTCATTAGTGGGCTGGTGTCCAATCTTCCTTCTCTAGAATTGCTTCCATTCATCTCCAAATATCTCCATCATCCTTTTTGAATCCTCCATTGATCCTTGAATGAAAAATGTTCATATTTAAGTGTAGATAAATTTCCCAAAATATAAAATTAATATATGGATAATCAAATTCCTTAATATCAGATGAATCCTTGGGCACTTTAAATTATGTTCAAAAATGTACCACATAATAGTTCATTTTAAGAAGGAATTACAATCATAATGTGAAATTATGTTCAAATTGTAAAATGCACTAAAATGGTGTTTATGAATAACAAAGAAAATTAATATTATATATATTAACAATGAATATTATCCTCTTTTTTTCTAATCACACCCCCCAACTTGAGTTTGGCTAGTCCCTAGAAAAATGTATCTCAACAATATGAATTTAGAATTCCCTTTTCCAAAAACTTTTTAATACACAATGATCACAAAAAACCCTTATACCAAAAAATCATGAAACCCATAAAAATATTTTAATACATGATAATTTCATAAGCAAATTCCAATCCCAATCCCATTCCATTGTTCAAATTCATTGCCATATTTCATCCAATATCAATTAAGTATAAGGATGTGTTGTGTATCACAATAGACATGGGGGTTCATATTTATTAAAGGGGGAAATGAAGGAAGCTCTAGGTGGAATCACATTTCTATTTTAAGATGAGTATTCATTTTTTTTATTGTATTGTTTTTGCAATTTTTCCATGGTAATTGAAATTGCACTCAAAAGAGTCAACCCCTGTAGCGAGACATTGCCGATGAATCCCAAGATCAAAGACTTTAGGGAACCAAGTGAAGACCACATACTCAAGCATCATCTCAAGTTAACTCAGTAAAAAACAAATTAAAATTACCAAAAATAGAGATAAAATTACGAACTCTGGGCTAGAAAACTATGGATTCACGGTCCCCAAGTTCCGAAAGCCACACATTAGGTCATTTCATTGCTCTACGTGCAAATTTTTTTTAAATACTCATATAAAAACTAAAATTATCACCAAACCTATGATATTTATTTGGGAGACCCCATAAACTCAAACTAATACCCCACTATCCAAAGGACATGCATTGTGATTTTCTTTTATTTGGATGAAAATATAAAAAATGAAATATCACATTAGACAGCCACACATTCCAAAATCTATGCTCATGAAATTACACATGGATAAAAATCAAAATCAGGGCATGCTAAATTATTTGATATTCAGTTTCAAAGTGTGCAATGTGTATTACCATGTTCAAAGTTAAAGGAATTTATCCTTCCATTTACACACATTTTTTTCAAATCATTCATTTTTTTGACACCATGCCATTTTTTAATTTTATCTCCCCCCTAACATAAAATAACACTATCCCCAGTGTTTGAAGAAATGAATGTTTAGAAGGAGTAGAGGAAGTTAAGCATATTTCAAAAAGGAAATTGAAATATGAGGATCATGGAATGATGTCACCTGGTGGTTGAAGTTGAAGTTCTTGTTACTCCAATTTTGTCCTTTGATATCCATGTCACTTGCAGAGTTCCCTAGTAGAAAAATGAAATAGAAAGAAAAAAAACGAAAAAAAAACAAAATATATATATAATAAAGAAAGTAAAATATAAGTATATCTATAAAAATTACAGAATAAGGAAGCAAAAAAAGTCGTAGGTCAATGGTAAGCGTGCACCCCTGTCTCCCTTCGGTCTCGGGTTCAAATCCCCAAGGATTCACCGGTTGTGACGGGGTTTTCCCCACGACCTACGATATGGTCTTTTTTCTTATTATTTAATTTTTATTTATTTATATTTTGTATTTTTATTTTAACCTAAAAACACATAAAAATAAAATAAAATAAACTGATGATACATTGTCTTCTTTTTAAAATTCTAGGTAAGGTATTACTCAAGGATCACACCACGTGACACGGATGAATATGGCGCTCCTCTTTCATACCCATCCATACTCATAATAGAAGAACAGGTCAACAGTCTATTTTTTTTATTAAATATAAAAATTATTAATTATTCCTATTTAAAATATAAAGTTGATTAAAACAGTAAAATGATAGGAAACTTGAAAAATATGGTTTGCCTCTCATCCAGCTCTTTGTTTAATGTCATTAGCTCGACTTGGAATCCTAATTGATTAATTATTTTTGTCATCTAAGGTGGGTTCACAAATTTCTTCATAAAAGTCATGTTTTTAGAACGGTTCAATGAATGGGTTGACTCTATGACCATTAACTTTAAAGGTTTGACCATTTGTGGGATCTTGAATTTCTACTACCCCATGGGGGTATACCTTATGCACTATGTATGAATCTTACCATCTAGACCTTAAATTTCTCGGGTGTAAATGAATTTTTGAACTATAGAAGAGCACAAATTTTCCCGGTTCAAAATGTTTGACTTTGATATTCCTAGATTGGTAGGCTTGAACTCTATCTTTATTAATCCTTGAATTTTCATAAGCCTCTATACTTAGTTCCTCTAATTCATTCAGATCTAATTTCCTTTTTGTTCCAGCCAATGAGAGGTCATAATCTATTTTCTTAATTGCCTAAAAGTCCTTATGGTCAATTTCAACAGGTAAATGGCATGCTTTTCCATAAACCAACCTATATGGTGACATTCCTAGGATGGTTTTGTATGTTGTACGATATGCCCAAAGAGCATCCAAGAGTTTCTCAGACTAATCTTTCCTAGAAGGATTGACATTTATCCCAAGAATTTGTTTGATTTATTGATTGGATAACTAAGCTTGACCATTGGTCTGTGGGTGGAAATTAGGGGATACTTTGTGAGAAATTCCATACTTTTCCATGAGTGATGAGAATGAAAGATTGCAAAAATGAGTTCCATGATCACTAATGATAACTCTAGGAATTCCAAATCAAGAGAATATGTTTTCTTTTAGGAATATAATCACAGTTTGATGATCATTAGATTTTGTGGGAATGGCCTCAACCCATTTTGAGACATAATCAACAACTAAGAGAATGTAGAGGTATCCCCTAGAGATTGGGAAAGGACCCACGAAATCAATTTGCCAGCAGTCAAAGATTTCAATCACTAAGATGGGAGTGAGTGGCATTTGATTTCTTTTTGTTATAGACCCTACTTGTTGACACCTAGGACAGCTTTGAAAAAATGTGTATGAGTCCCTTCAGAGAGTGGGCCAGAAGAGACCACACTGAAGAATCTTAGCAGATGTTTTCTTAGAGGAAAAGTGACCTCCACATGCCTCACTATGACAGAATTTAAGGATGGACTCTTATTCAGAATCTTGGACACATGTCTTAATGACATGGTCAGGGAAGAACTTATAGAGGTATGGATCATAAAACACAGAGTGCCTTACATCATAAAGAAATTCCCTTTGATATTGAGTCCCTAATAATTTTGGGATGACTCCTATTACTAAGAAATTTGCTCTGTCGGCATACCAAGGGAAGTCACTCACAGATTATAGGTGTTCATCGGGGAATGAATCAGACACAGAAAGGTGATTTGAGTTTTCTTTGAATTCCATCCTAGAGAGGTGATCAGCTACAACATTTTCAACACCCTTTTTATCCTTGATTGTGAGGTCAAATTATTTTAAGAGAATTACCCACCTAATCAGTCTAGCCCTAGCATCTTGTTTTTTGGAAGAGGTATTTTAGTGTAGAATGGTTAGTGAACATAGTGATGGGGGATCCTAAGAGGTAGGACCTAAACTTCTCTAAGTCAAACACAGTATCAAGTAACTCCTTTTCAGTGGTGGTGTAGTTGATTTGGGCATCATTTAAGGATTTTCTTGCATAATCAATGACATAAGGAGTTTTATCACAACGTTTTCCTAACACAGATCCAATAGGAAAGTCACGAGAAACACACATAAGTTTGAAAGGAAGGTTCCAATTTGGAGAATTCATAATGAGAGGAGAGGTGAGAGAGGATTTGAGGGTTGGGAATGAACCCTCACAGCTTTCTGTCCAAAAAAATGGAGCATCCTTTACTAGAAGAGAGCAAAGGGGACATCAGATTGAACTAAAGTCCTTGATGAATCATCTATAGAAACAAGCATGTCCTAAAAAAGGCCTCACTTCCTTGATAGTTTTGGGTGATGGAAGGTGAAGAATGATTTCAACCTTGGCTTTATCAACTACAATCCCCCTAACTGAGACTAGATGGCCTAGAACTAGTCCCTATTTAACCATGAAATGGCATTTGTCCCAGTTTAGGACTAGATTATTTTCTTCACATCTTGACAAGACTCTCTCTGCGTTCCTCAGACATCCCTCAAATGTATCCCCAAACACAGAGAAGTCATCCATGAAGACCTCTAGAAAATCCCCTACCATGTCTGAGAATATTCCCGTCATGCCCCGCTGGAAGGTTCTAGGGGCATTGCATAACCCAAAGGGCATGCATTTGAAAGAAAAGGTTCCAAATGGACATGTGAATGTAGTCTTCCCTTGATCCTCTAGGGATACCTCAATCTTATTGTACCATGAGTACCCATCTAAGAAACAGTAGAGGGCATGAGTTGTCACTCTCTCAAGGACTTGGTCAATGAATGGTAAGGGGAAATGGTCCTTCTTGGTGAATGAGTTTAGCTCCCCATAGTCAATACAAACCCTCCATCCACTACTCACCCAAGTTAGAAGAATATCTCCATCCTTATTGGTTATCACTGTTATTCCTGCCTTCTAGTGAACCACTTGGATTGGGCTCACCCACTCACTCTCAGCTATGGGATAGATGATATCATCTTTTAACAATTTTAGAAGTTCCTTCCTCACTACTTCCATGAGATTAGGATTGAGTTACCATTGATGTTGAAGACATGGCTTTGAATCAGATTCCAGAACAATCCTATGAGTCCCGATAAGTGGGCTAATCCTAGGAATATTAGACAGGGTCCAACCAATGGATTTCTTATGTTTTCTAAGGACATATAGAAGCATCCTCTCATGACTAGCTTCAGGAGAAGAAGAAATGACAATAAGATGTATCTTATTGTCCCCTAGGAAGGCATACTTGAGTGCAGAGGGAAGTTCCTTCAATTCAAGATCAGGTTGGTTTGGAATTTCAGCAGAATATTGGGACATTTCATCAATATAAATTTTGTTTCCAAGAGTTTTAGATAGGATTTATTCCCCACATGTAGAAGTTTCAGCTACTAGATTAGCTCGATCATATTTAGGGAAGGAAGATTGATTGGTCTCTATGAATGTGTTTAGACAATTTTTAGCTCGATATTTTAAATAAAAAGGAAATATCCTCATCTTAGCGGATACTAATTGATGTAGGGGACACATGGTTTCTACAATGTCGCTGAACTCTTTAATGTGAAGGTAGGGCATCTCGGACTCCATTCCATGGAATGTGGGAAGGTGGTTTAGGACATGGGGTTTAAAGATGTAGTTGGAATATCCTAGGTAATTGTGTCTAATGCATGAGTGGGTATTGGTCCAGGAAGGTGTGAGGTAGTCATTCATGTTTTGATCAATTGCATTCTCTAAGTTTGGTGTTGCCTCATTTGGGTTTCTATTTTGGTTTCCATCTAGTTTTATGAGTTGGTTTCTTTGAAGACCTTCTATTTAAATGGGCTAAATTTTGTACTCTGGAGTATTAAGAAGATTAGGATACAATGGAAAGAGTTCCCTTGGTGTACTTGACTCCCCAACCCCAGGACTATCCACCCTAACTAGACGGTTAGATTGATCGGGGGTGTAGGCAGACATGCGCCAAAAGAAAAAAAACGAAAAAGGGACAAGATAAGAGAATTTGGATGAGAAAAGAAGAAATGGGGGAGAATAGAAAGGGTGTTTATATGACTTACTTGGGTCCTTGGAAACGATGCCAAAATTTGATTCATGCTCAAATTTACCCAAGAGAAGAAGGTAGAACGGTCTTTGTAGTTTAGCTTGGGTTGTCGAATCCTCAGATACCTAATAAGTAACCTATGGACACGTAAATTTTATGGAATGTTTTGGCTATTGATTGGCCAACTTTGGGATGATTTTAGACTAGTTTAAGTGAACACTAAAAGTCTTAAGTGAATTCAAATTATGAGAAGGGTCGATCCTAGGTTATTACAAGGGGTGGATTGGATGCATTCTTTTTCTTGTAAAAATATTTCAATTTCTTATATTTGAGATGGGTTAATTTAAGGAGATCAAAAAAATCATCATTTACTAGTTTAATGCCTACACACCCTAATACTAATCACCTATACACTTGAAGGATCAATGTTTTGAGCACTCTAAGGTAAAGGTTCTTATTAGCACTTGAAATGTGAGACCTTAAATTCAATAAGGATGAAGAAGTTTTAAAGTCATCAAATAAAAATCTCATTTAAAAAAGTGATTATCAATTTATGGAGTGAGAAATAATATAAAATAGAGCCCCTTGATACTCCCATTGATCAACCCATAAGTGGTTTATCCCTCCGTTGATCCCATGGTTTTAATGGAAGTGGAAAGTAGACTCATGAGGGAGAAATTGGAGAAGAAAAAAACAATGAAAAAAAACAATCACTCCACTGATGTGTGATAGTCTCACATGGATTGGTATGAAAAAGTTCACACCTTGAGGCAATGGTATCAAAGTGATAAGAATAAGAATATTAAAAGGGAATATGAAGAACTTGTATAAAGAAACTAAGGTAATTCAAGGAACTTACAATTGAAGGAATGTGATTACAACATCAAATTGGAAGCATAACATTAAAACGAAACAAAGCTAAAATATCCTCAAATCCTCCACCAACACTAAGGAATTTTTAAATCCTTGGGTCGAGCCTTCAATAGTCTGAGTCTCCTAAATTAATTTTGGTAGGCCATATGTGGGTGGAAAGTTGAGGGAGAGTTGGTTTTTTCACCCTTGACTCGGGGTGGCATCCGACTTTCATCCACCGAACAGATGCACTTGGAAGACATTTTCGGTGGCCGAATTAGAGTGGTCTATATAAAAAGAAAATGGATCCCCGGATGTCTCTTAACCGCCTATAAACTGTGGGCCAATTTGAAGTTGTGGATTGGGATATATGATTAGAGTAGTGGGATGTTTTTCTGGGTCGCAGAATCTGGCCCAGAATGTTATCTCTAACTTAGAACGCCTAAATAACCACAACGGAGGCCGAATTAGAACTGTCTCATGAAGAATTATATGTTCGTATATATGTCTTATAGTATACCACAAAATTTGGTCTTCATTGGGTTTGTAATTTGTGTCCCACATTCTCATCACTAGGTTGGTGTCCAATCCGCCTTATCTAAAATTGCTTCCATTCATCTCCAAATATCTCCATCATCCTTTATGAATCCTCCATTGATCCCTGAATGAAACGTGTTCATACTGAAGTGTATATCAATTTCATAAAATATCAAATTAAAATATGGATAATTACATTCCTTAAAATCAGATGAATCATTGGGTACTTTAAATGATGTTCAAAAATGTACCACATAATAGTGCATTTTAAGAAGGAATTACAATCATAATCTGAAATGATGTTCAAAGTGTAAAATGCACTAAAATGGTGTTTATGAATAATAAATAACATTAATATTATATATATTAACAATGAATATTAGCCTCATTTAGTGGCTAATCACTATATTTATCAATGATTTTTAATGTGCAGATAAATGGATCTTTATCTGTTATTTTTAAAAAGAGGATAAATAGATCCTTATCAGCACTTTTAAAATAGCTGATAAAGGGATCCTTTATTAGAGCATTTTGTAGTGTTGATAAAGGGTAAAATTTTAGTATGATTCTACAACACACTATAGCACCAAAAACAGGGCATGCAGTGTGCTGTAACAACACACTACATCACCAAATACAACAAGAAAAATTTCCAAAATAAGATACAAATACTAAATTTAAATGAAATAAAATTTCTAACCCAAATAAAATAAAAAAACTATTATAGAGTGTGTTAGTTGTTTTTTAATAAAATTAATGTCAATTTTTAATAAAAAACAAACTTGGAGTCATACAAGTCACACCATGAGTAGGATTGAGGTTTGATTTATTCCCATATGTCACAAATAACTTATGGGTCGTTTTCTTAAAGTACCAAATTAATATGAATGGATTTTCTTATTTTTGAATATGTATGTTGTTTTTTTTATTAAAATTAATGTCAATTTTGAATAAAAAGACAAACTTGGAGTCATAACGGTCACACCATGCATTATATTGATAAGTGGATAATTCCTACATGTCAAAATGACTTATATATCATTTTCTTAAAGTAGAACAATAGTAAAAAAAATTTCTTGGTTTTGAGTATGTTGGTTGTTTTTTCACTAAAATTATTGTCAATTTTGACTAAAAATATGAAATTGGAGTCATACCGGTCACACTATGCATCAGATTGAGGATAGGTTGATTCCTATACATCCAAATGACTTATGGATCATTTTAATAAATTATAAAAAACAATCAAAAGACGTTTCAAGGGTTTTGAGTATGCCACTTTTGTTTTTTTACTAAAATTTCATTAAAAACTAGAAACACACTTTGAATCATAAAGGTATCATTATGTGTGGGTTTGACATGAGACTAATTGATACACATCACAATGGAATTACAAATCATTTTTCCAAATCATCAAGATTTCCCCACCATGTTTTATCAGTTTTCAGTGAGTAAGACTTTTTTCGAATTAAAATGTTAATTTTAAACTTATAATAGAAACTTTAAGTCATACCTGTTACACTATGAATCAGATTGAGGTTTGGTTGATTCTTAAACATCAAAAATAACTTATGGATCATTTTCTTAAATTACCAAAATAATCTGAATGTTTTCTATCAATTTTGAGTATGTTAATTGTTTTTCTCACTAAAATTAATGTCAAATTTGAATAGAAAGACACACTTGGAGTGATACTAGTCAGACCATGAATCTGATTAAGGTTATTATGATTTTAACAAGTCCCAAATGACTTTTAGATCATTTTCCTAAAGTATAAAAACAATCATAATGTTTTTCCATGATGTGGAGTGTGCCACTTTTATTTTTTACTAAAATGTAATTTTAAAGTGGAAACATGAACATTGATATATACAAGTGGAATCATGTCTGGGTTTGATATGAGTCTGATTCATACACATCAATAATTAATTATGAATAATTTTCATAAATTATCATGATAATCCAAGTGTGTTTTCTTAGTTTTTAGTGAGTGATACTTTTGGTATTAAAATGACAATTTTAAACTGATAACGGACACATAGAGTCATATCGGCCCCACCATGCATCAGATTTATTTGAAACTAATGACTACACATAAAAAATGACTTATGCATCATTTTACTAAAGTAATAAAATAATAATAAAAATCTTAGTTTTCAGTATGTCAGTTCTTTTCTTCACTAAAATTATTGTCACTTTTGAATAATAAGATGCACTTGGAGTCATTCCGGTCACACCTTGAATCATATTATGGTGCGGCTGATTACTACATGTCCCAAATGACTTATGCATAATTTTACTAATTTATTAAAAAACCAGAGTTTGTTTCCTTATTTTTGTGTTTTCCAATTGTGTATTTTACTAAAATTTCATTTTAAACTAGAAATACGCACTTTGATCCATACAGGTTGCATCATGTGTGGTATGGATATGATACAGATCCATAAAAGTCAAAAATGAATTATGAATATTTTTACCAAATTATCAAGACAATCTGAGTGTGTTTTCCAAGTTTTCAATGATTGACACTTTTGTGTATTAAAATAACAATTTTAAACTGATAACAGACACTTGGAGACATATCGGTCACATTGTGTGTATGATTGAGGTGAGGTCAATTCCGACATGTCAAAAATGACTTATGGATCATTTTTCTAATGTAACAAAACAATACAAATACATTTTAACTTTTTTATGTATGTGAGTTTTTTCACTAAAATTAATTTAAATTTTGAATTAAAAGATGTACTTTGAGTCATACCAGCCACACCATGCATCATATTGAGGTGTTCATGATTACTACACATCCCAAATGACTTTTGGACCATTTTTCTAAAGTATAAAAACAATAATAATGAATTTTTAGGTTTTGAGTATGCCACTTGTGTTTTTTACTAAAATATCATTTTAAACTAGAAATGTGCACCTTGAGTCAAAAAGGTTGCATCGTTTTTGGGTTTGACATGAGACTGATTCATCCAAATCAAAAATGAATTATGAATTTTTTTTCCTAAATTATTAATACAATATGATAATATTATCTTGGTTTTCATAAAAAGTTTAAACTGATAGCATACACTTTGACACCATCCCTCCTCGATGACCATGATATATCAATGATGGTTTTCCTCCAACAGTTGTGTCATAAACCTTTAAACATCGGTGGTTGATTACACACATATTTATTCCAACATTTTAGTTTGATTATATATGTGTTTTATCATTGGGAGTTGTAAAGATGTTTCTTGAATAAAAATAGTGTAGAAATTGAAGATACCAACATATAATGATCTTACATGTGGATTACTACCTTGTATAAAATCACTTAAACAAGTGGTGAAAGAAAATAATTTCAATAATTCATGTGAAACACTTGAAAAATGGATCTTATCTTAATTTAAAAGTGTTGTGTGAACTTTAAATAATTTTTCTCATACACAAGTATGGTATGATCCTCATTCTACTTCATGGCCCAATAATTTTATTGTTTTCAAGATATCTCTTTGTCTCCTCCTCCACCTATATCTCCACCTCAATTTTTTCCATTGCCTCCTCCACCACATTGGTCTCTAACTCCAAATAAACCTCTGAGTCTACCACAGCCTCCACCTTCACCTCCATGGTTTCCTAACAATTTTATTATTTGTCGGTCAACACTTCTAAACAAATGGATTTCCTCCATTATACTTCTCCTTAAGAAAGAGATCAAAAAATAAAATATAAGAATTCTAAAACTAATTCTCTAGGTCCAAAATATATTTTGAATTTCATAACTCATACTATATCATGAACATAGAAAATAATCTCTTAAATTTTATGTTGGCATAAATTTTGACAAAAATTATGCTGCCAACTCATCTCAAGAAAAATTTATTTCTTATTTTGAGTAACTAGGTTATCATAAATCTTGATAGTATTGAGAAAATATATAGAAGAAAATTAGTTTGAAATAAATTTAATGAAATTCTAATTACCTTCAAAAATTACCTATTGGGGGATGCTTCTCTTTTCATTATTTATGATTTTTATCATAAATTTTCAAACATAATATCCACAATCAATGCCATTATCTTGTTTCAAACACTATAGAAACATTGACCAAAATAAGTAAATTGTTTTCAAATGTTTTGATAGTTAAATATTTCAAAATATACCTTATTTTTCCACATATAGTAATTCATAGGTTTTATCCCTTCAAACACCGACTTCATTCTATGATATATCCTATATTTAGTGATCACTGTATTAGAAGAAAATTCATGTTAAAACACATAACGAACATGTAATTATAATTTTATCAATAAAATTTTGATTTTAGTGTATTACATATTTAAAATACACATAATGTGTGATCCATTGGTTGTATATCCACGAATTGGATCAAAAAAATAAATATTTGGGGTGCCCATATTGACAGCGATCAGCATCCGGTGCATCCTAAAAAAATAATTAAGTAATGTACAAATTAAAAAATATAATTTATTTGATTAGATTGTAGAGTTTTACCATTTCATTATATGAATAAAAATATTTTTTTCTTCTGATAGTTTTTTATTTAATACTTCGAGTAACTCATCTTTTTCTTCTAAATTGTTTTCTTATCTAAAGTAAGTTATGTCATAGAAATGATACAAGGATTAATGAATCTAAATAAATTTTCTCAAAATATCCCCTTTATATAGTTTTGATATAAAATTCTATACAAAATATGAATATTTATTAACATTAATAAACATATTCTCTCACTATTTCAAAAAACATATTAAGATAATGTACTTTATATATGTATTCACAACTGAGATGACCAACCATTCATGCTTGAGAATATCATTTAGAGTCTCGAGCCTAATTCTATATATTAAAGAATGCCAATATATTTCTTCTTAATATTCAATAGAATACATAGTTTTATCCTTAAATTTGGTCTCTACATGAAGTTGTAATGATAATAAATGTTTCTCTAGAAATAGTGGGGAGAAGGTTCTCTCATAATGTCATTTTTTTTTCTTGGTCAATTCGCTAGATTTTCTTGATTCGATCTTCTGGTTCTCACTTCTTTATCCATCTATAATATCATACCTCACTTCAGACCTTTTATCATCAACTGTTACAGGTGTTGTAGATGAAAAAATTGTTTAATATGTACCTCATGTATATTTATTATATTAGATGTCCATCTATGGAATCTCAAATATTCACTTCGACCGTTGTAATATCAATACCATCAAGTGGAACAAGAAACTCAGAAGTCATCACATGAGCTACCTTAATCTCCAATCTCATGTGATCTTTTGGGAGGTCTTGATTGTGTATCTGGTCTCTCGAGATATTATACATTTTACCCATTGCAACACTATGGTACATGGGTGTTGATAGATACAAATCACAAACAACTATACCCTATAAAAGTTTAGTAATATAAAGTTATTGAAAGTTGTTTGATTCACATTTAGGAGGAAGTAATGAAAAAATTTATTACCCCGAGTAAGGTATACGATTGGGGGGAATGACTAGCCTCAAATCTTGTGGGATCATTTGGTTCATGTGCAGATCTTTTCTCCCCCGCCGATTCCCATTGATCCTTCCTTATACTCTAGTCTGCCAAACCAGACTGAGAAATAATATCTTTTAGTGACTCTAATTGCATCTATAATCATCTAAAAATATTATAAGTATCTTCATATGGGTTTATCTTATTGAAATATGTTTGGGAGAGACTCTAAAACCAAATCCTCTTACATAACCGTATTGTCCAGGCCACTTCAAAGCTACAGAAAGAATCTTTTCTTCTAGTACAGTCATTGTTGATCCTTGTGTCTAAACCATATAAAAAAATATTAACATAACTAGATATTTTTATGTAATATTGTTATAATGAATAAACAATTACAATTATTTCATACTTTCACATGCTTCAATACTTTTTTGTGTTTTCATATACTAATTTACCCACTTTATTTACACGATCCTCCTTCTATAGCACATGAAGTGGGATGGAAGTGGCTTTAGTTTTTGATTCATCAATTTTCATATAAAAAAATAATATATGTTGTTTCATATCACATAATTAAATTTTTATTGTTGGTTTGTAATACATACCAATTTCTTCCCTAATGAATCATACCCCATCCTTCCTTTGTGATAGGGGTACATTTGTTTTGATGTAAGTTCTTTATTTTCATCACCCTTCTTTTGTTTCATAAATTAAAATTTTTGAAGAAAGTTAGATAAATAAATAATTTCAAATGATATATTATCAACTAAAATGAACCTAAAATTATTTCTCATTGCGACAATTGATGGAAGAAGAACATGTTTTATATTAATGTGAGAATAATTAATTGGTGGGTGGGGACTTATTTTCCCCTCAGCATCCCTAAGATGTAACTTCATAAGAAGAGTCTGAAAGCCTCTATGGAATTTTCCAGAAGCTATTAAGACAAATTTATTACAAAAATATTATAATAAAAATGAACTCTATAATGAATAATGAAAATTAAATCAAATTCTCAATATATAATTTTTTCAGAAAAATAGAGAAAGTATATTTTAACATTATTATTATATCTTTCTGATGGATTATCTTTCTTATAGGTTAGATGTGGCACCATGAATCAATAAAAATCAGAAAATTCATCCTTGTTGTGACCCCAAGATAACTAATGATTATTGAATTGTTGGGGAAAATAGGTTGGCCATATTGATTCCAACCAAACTAAAATTTTATACTCTAACTTCTTTCTTTAATAATTTTATTCACCATTGTGATTTTGTGCCATTGTTGTTTTATTTAATTAATATGTTATTGATTCCCTAAAAATTCCACAGTTTTATCATCAATAGTCTTTCCTTTATAGAGGTTGGTAAAATATCATGGGTAGAATACATTTTCTTCATGAGTAGTCAATCATTTAATTTTCCTTGAATAACAACAATATAATACACTCCATGCATTAAAGTCCACGTTTTCATGTATGTTGCATGAAAATTGACACTATATTGAATAGAGATACAATACTTCAATACTGAATTACAACCAACCTTCCCTATCTTTATTTAATCCATCCAAAGATGTTGATTTCCTTCCATCTCATGACGATGTATTGGAGTCCCTCTTTCAAGTTATCCTTCCCCCCATCATTGGGGTTCTAATGTTCCTTGATGGAATGCCTCCAAAATAGTTATTATTTATTTATTTTTTGATATCTATCTGCCATATTGTTTGTACATCCACCTATGTTTCTTGAACTACTATAACTAAAATTCATACCATAACAGGTACTGGTGATCATTTTGGATGACTACTACTCAGTGTTGTTAAAACAACATATAAGAGATGGGGGATGAGTCTCAAGAAAAAAAATGTAATATTAACTTTTTTTAAGATGAAATTAGGGTTCCCATTATGGTCCAAAAACAACCTAAATGCAATATTAATTATTTATTAAAACATGTTAAATTTCAAAAATCAAGGAATGAATATTCAAATCCACATGAATTCCACTCGTTTTCATTTACTTCTACTTACAAACATTTATTGTTTTCCACTTTCCATTAAATGTTTTTTGGTAGGGATTATAGGAGATAGAAACTTTTGTGTTATTGGTGTGAGTCATATGGGAGAGAATGGAAACATGAAAATTCTCCAAGATTCTAAGAGAAATCATTCTGAAGATGAATTTAAAAATTTGGGCGAAGAGCTCTGCTCATTAGGGGAGGAATACCTTCGAGAGTCAGATTGGCACCCTTTTAAATTTATCAAGGTTTAAGGGTAAGATAATCAAAATGTGCTTTTGGAGTTTTTTTCACAAAAATAATTGCAACATGAGTATTATTAGGAGGTCACTCATTGTAGTAGTATTCTCCTCCAGGTATGCTTAATTTTGGATTTCTAATAGGATCCAATGTGACCACACCCAAAATAAAATTCATTTTTAATGAATTGTTTTTGAAAGTAAATAAGTGAGTTGTATAAGAAAATCCATATCAAGAAACCAAAAAAAATTAATTATAAAACCCAATTGATTATCCCCCACTTCTAGTTTTGTGATTTTTATTTAATAATGTAATTTATGGTTTTCATTAGACATGAATTTTTAATAATATGAAAATGTAATTATTCATAAATTATGAATAAAAAGTAGAGTTGTTCATGCCAACCAAAATCTTCCGCTATGCACAGAACCTATATGAAGCAACAGACTAGTTTTGAGGACAATCAGAACATGGACTTGTTGTAAAAGATGAAGGGGAATCTCTATGGATTAAATTAGGCATCCAAATAATGGAATGATAAATTAAATTATTTCATGATTGAGATAAGTTTCACGTAGAGAAATACTGATAGGAATGTGGGAGTAGGGTTTTCTAGGATAGGTTTAGGTTAGTAATGTCTATGCTATAATTTTAATTTCTAATATATAGTTTTTGGGTCTATTGAAAGTAGCTGAGAATAATAAATACGGGAAGAGGTAGTAGGTGGATGGGGGGCTTTGATTTCCTCTAGCTTATAACTTGAATTTTTGGATGGTTTTTTCCTTTTCCTTATGGTGTTCCATCCATAGGGATTCATCTTCCTCTAAATTATACTAAACATTCTATAATTATTCTTGAATGTCCTTATCCACAACGGCCAATAGAATTCTTCCAGCTAATTCTTCTATTTTTTTCACTGTTGTACTGATTATTTAGATCAATTAATGATTTCAATGAGAGAGTTACAATACTATAAAAAGGATTTAGGATTATTGGACCATACACACCCTCAAAAACATGTGTTTTATCTCTTAAATTGAGGAGAAAACAAATATTTTAATAAGAAATAATTAAAATATAAAAAGTTAATTCCATATGGAACTCATGTTTAATCCATTTTCTATGAAAACTTAAGTTTCATAATTTGTGTTATCTATACTCCAATGTATTTTTTGTTTTATGTTTACTTATGTGTTTTATATCTTATTTTGTGTGAACATGTGTTTTTTATTCAAATGTGTAATATTTTTTCAACTCACATGTGTATTATAAGGTTTGTATTTATATATGTTATCTGTTTTGTGTTCAGATGTATTTTTTGTTGACATATATTATACTGATGAGGAGGATGTTGCTCAATTTTTTTTGGAAATGAAAACATATGTTGTTTCTTAATGCCACATTTCTTTGCATTCATTGTTTTATGTGAATGCAGGTGTTTTTTTTCACATGTGTTTTTTGTTCACATGTGTTTACACATGTGAACATATTTAATATGTGTTTACATGTGTTTAATTTATAACAAAATATTTTTTATATGGGTCAATACAAAAAAACTATGGAGAAAACATTATATATTATGTGTTTTTTTGACATCCATGGACATCATTTATGTTTTTTTAATAATCATAACCTAAAGCTCATTGCACATGGGATCGTCCTTAGTAAGAAAAGTAAATTAGAGCAGTCTATAATTAGAGGTCCTCATCGGGCTAGAAATATAATTTCTATAATCCAATTTTAGTACATGTGAATCAGATACTAGGAAGAAAAAACATAAACATAAAGTAATGTTTTGTACATTTTTTACGCAACAAATAGAATCAGCATTTCTAATAAACCCATTAAACATAAGTTTTGGAAATATGTTGACTGAACTTACCATATGAAAACATCCTATATTTCTTCAAAACCATTTTCTATAGTGTAAAAAATATTAAATAGAACCAATAATTGTATTTTAGTGGAGAGTATATGAGATGCAGGGTTCTTCATGGTTAAGAACAATGCAAACACGCAAAAATGCAGAACCTAAAAAATCAAACAACGATAGAGGAAAAGTAGAAAATAACACACATTGTATTCTATCCTTGATTCATTCAAGGGAACGTTGAGCAGTCATGTTGATAGTAGGGGAGTTTAGTTAAAGCTTGAGATTTTCAAGTGACTGGGTTATAGTTAGGTTTCTTTTAAATAGATTGGGAATTTCTTCTAATAGCACTTTCAAAAATACACTCATAAATATTCCTTTTATCATCACTAAATTAATAAGTTCTAATAAAAGTTAAATTTATCAGTTCTTTTTAGCACTCATAAATCTCGAGCTTCATCATCTCTAATGTTTTATCACTGATAAAGATTTCTTTTAAAAGCACTTTTTTAGCACTTATAAAGATCATTCTTTTTAGTTCTAAAAAGAACTGATAAATATTCCTTTTATTAGCACTAAAAATTTAGCACTGATAAAGTATTTATAATAATTATTATTTAAATAAATTTATTATAATTTTATAATTATTTAAATATATATAATTATTTTTTTATAATTATATAAATAATTATTTAAAAAATTATATTTTTTTATTTATAATAATTCTAAATATACAAATTTACAAATATAGTAATTATAAATTAATTTATTTATTTATTTATAAATATTTATTTACAAATATATTTTTAACATTATTAGTGGATATATAATCTTAAATAGATTCATTTTATAAATGAGTGAAATTGAATAATTCAAAAATGAGTACACTTTAAAAATATTAAAAAATGGATAATTTTTATAAATTAAATATAAATTATTAAATATATATATATATAAGTAAATATGAATACATATTGAAAATTATAAACCATAGTAAATAAATATATTTAAATAAATAATAGAAAATGGTCGAATTCAAAAATAAAATAAAAAACATTAAAATATTAAAAATGAATAAATGATTCCCTAATAGTAATAATATTAAAAATAAATAAATAAAATTAACCGATTAAAAGCATAATATAGTAAATGTATCATATTATAATGAAATTCTAAAATATACTAAAATTTTATTAAATTACATAAATATTTGGTGTATGTGTTTCTATATAAGATTTCATTAATTGCGTAAATATACTTGTGTGTGTGTTGTATTTAAAAATTCATTAATTATATATCTATATATATATATATACACGTGAAATCAATGTGACACACGATGTTTGATATTTGTTAAATTGAAAAATCAAACAACATTAAAATTGAATAAGACATTGATATGTTTTTAATTATTACATTTTATTCATTTGATATATATTTTTATTTAATATATATTATTTAATACTATTTATAATATATATATATATATATATTATACTTATTCGTTTTTATTAATAATTGTTTAATTAATAAATTTTTACATAATTTTTTAATTAATTCATTTTTTTGTTTAATTATTAAAATTTATTAATTTTATATATCTATATTTAATATATAAAATTTTTTAATATTAATATATATATATATATTAAATTTATTCATTTTTTTCAGTAATTAATTCTTTAATAGAATGTTTAATATTTTTTTAATTTACTCATTTTAAATCTTTTATTTGTTTAATTTTTTCATTTTATTATATATATATATATATATTTAATATATACTACTTATAAAATTTTCAAATCTATATGTATGTATATTCATTTTATTCATTTTTAACAATAATTATTTAATTAATGAAATTGTTAAAAAAATATTGTTATTTATTTAATTATTTCATTTCGCTCTAGAACTTTATTAGCACTAAAATAAAACATTAATAAAGGCTACCTTTTATCAATTCTAAAAAATCACTGATAATGGGTGCACTTTATCAGTGCTTTTTTTGCAATGTTAAAGCCCCGTTTTGTAGTTGTGTTTTTTATGTTCTGCGGTTAGATAATGTTCTGTGTATGTTTGTAATTATGGAATGGTTTGGAATCTGGTTAATGTTATTAGGGTTCCCATTAATCCTAAAAAAGTGTGTTTTTTGGAAAATAAAAATAATGATTGAAGGTGTAGGATGAGATCCATATTTTATCATTACTTACACCAATATTTACACATAAATAAGACATGACTATATCTAGTAGACTACACTTTTCAATCATATCATATATGAAAATTGGATAGTCAATAAAATAACTCTTTATTCAATCCAAAAAATTGATAAACCTAATTCTATCCCTTCAATATCCTAACCATTAGGGTTTTTAAACAAGTGTGTCCTAAATAAAATTACAAGAATAAGTTACCTAACTATTACGGTCACCTCACTACTTACTTTCCCTATACAAGATAATTCATGGGAACTTAACCATTTGGGTCACCCATAATGAATGTTCTAGGTCTTGATATGTTCCTATTTGGAAGGGATCTAATAGTTATCATTTGATGGGATTTAATCTCAGCAACTTATCTCATGTTATTCCCTATATGTATGCATGTTTCTGATGATTTAGTTTTGGAATCCTATTTTATCCTCTAAACAAATATGTTCAAACCATATTGATGTGTAACTCTTTAAAAAATCCACAAGTTTGTGTTAAATACCCAAAAAATAGAATCCAAACATATCTACACGTATCCAAATTCCTCTCATTTATATGGTACATGATATTTTCATATAAAACATTAGATTTATATGATACTAAAAATCTCTACATTAGTAATCTTGGATCCACAGATATCCATCCCTCACCTTTCTAGAATAATACATAATCCTCTTACCCAGTGGGAGGTTTGACCTAAAGTCCCTCTACCTAGGGATACTTTACTCAAAAGAGAATCCAATTCATCATAAATCTAAAACCTAATATGTATAAATGATATTCAACAATTAAATCTGATCTAATAACTCTAATTATAAAATGCGGTTAAGGTAGATAAAAACTACATCTTATGTTTTCATTTCTAGTATGGTATGATAATTTTTAATAAATATTTTATCTGATAAAATAAAACATAAACTTATTCAAATTATATAAAAAAATTCAATAAAGAAGGTAATAACATTTAACAAATGAATTATTCAAGTATATAAACATTATATAACTATTTATGAATATTTTAAAAATAAAATCTGAATATAAACATTTTATAAATTATATAATCACTATGGACATTCCCTAATTATGAATATAAACTCTTTATATTCATTTTACAATCTTAACTCTCCATATTTTTATTATTTGTAATTTTACTTTAATATATGATATTTCATATAATATAAACATTTTATATTTCAATTTTACTATTATGTAAAAATTTACCTAATTTAAATTCAATATATTAATATTATTTAAACCTTTGATCATCTGAATATCTCAAAACACTTTTGAAATGGATCAAATAATTTTCAAATAAGACTCTTTAACTTTGATCATTTCATTACTTTATTAAATATAAAAACATTATATTAAGAATTATTTTTTAAAATTTTAAACTCTTTAAAAATTATCCCTTATGATTGTCAAAGAAATACTTTATTTTTAATCATAATTCATTCGATATAATTCTTTATAAAATTTAATTATAATATTAACCTTAAATACTAAGGAATATTTAATAATAAATATATAATAACCATTTACTAAATAATTATAAACTCTTTATAAATAATTTAAATATAAACTCTTTACAAATTAATAAATATACCCAAAATACATTTTATTCTTATTTATAAACTATTTATAAATAATAAATTTAATTTATAATTGAATATAAATAAAATAAAATAAAATTCTTATCGAACCATTTTTGAAATTATTCAAGTCGTAGGGTGTGACTAATAAGGCTCAGTTCTATCTGTTATTAGTTATACTTTAAAACTAATAAATGGATCTTTATATACAATGAATTCATTACATGTTGTAAATCTTATTTTATGATCTACACTGTAATTGTGTGTTCCAATACAACATATCGTATTTAATGATAGCATTGATATCACTTTAGTGACTTGATTCTGTATCTTTCAGAAACACCACACACATATTATATTCTATTATATCATGGTGTTATATGATACAAAATGAAGAAAACCATAATATCCTCATGTTTCATGGAATACGATATACCATACTATACACTATGATAAAGAACCCACATAAAATTATAATATATCATTTTTGACAATTGGTATATTATTGGAACAAAAAAATTCAAACATTCTTCATTTTGTGCATGATTTCATAAATATCTGGAAATAGTAATATTTTATACCCCCACTAGGATTATTATGGGTATATTATCACTTAATAAAAGAAATAAAAGTAATAAAATCCTAATATCAGGATCATACCATGCAAAAAAATATGAAATATGTGTAAAGTGGAAATAAGAAAAGTTGTAATATATTGTTCCTTTCACCATCGTGTAAAGGGATTGTTGTGACACACAATATTTATAATGTTATTAAAGTTTATTTATAGAATATGTAGAACCCTAGGTCATCTCTCAAGGGGAATTGATGAGTTTAGAGTATTTATTTCCAATATGTTTTTCAAAGGAAAAATAAAATATAGGGGGATTAAAATATAGTTTCATAATAAAATAAATTAAATTAAATAGTATTTAAGTAGATTTAAAAAAATATAGGATAAATATTTTATGATTTATAAGTCAATAAACCAGGTAAAAAAGTTATATATTGTTATTTGATTATTAGGCTTTTGTGCAATCCATTAGTTGAGGGTTAAACAAAATTTTGGTTACCCACAATGCCTCTAAAATGATTCACATATGACTAGACCTTAACATAATGATAATGTAAAAAATTTCCACCATATTAGCATTATTTATGTATTAAAAGTAACATTTAATTGTCAAATTTTTTGTAAGGAAGGGGATTATCATGTGGTCCAATCAGAACAACACATGTCACGCACTAAAAATTTAACACTGACTAGTCATCAAATAAAAATTGTTTCAATTAAATGCATAAAAACAAGTTAAGATTCATATAATAGAAACATTAAAAACCATAATATACACAAAAATATTATAGAATTTTTTTGTAACTCCATATTCAAGCATGTAGATCCCTTGAAATGATAAATTGTTGTTTAGCCCGATATCGAGAGGAGGAGGAAGCTCATGTAGAACTTTGCCTTCATCAATGATCTCTCCTTGAAAATAGAGGGATCTATAAACTCTTAGGTAAATAGAGGAATTATTTATAATTATAAAATATAATCACATCACTCCTTAGTAGATCTTCCAAATTATGTGTCTGAGGTTCCCTTTTAAAGAGAAATGGGTGGTGGTTTTGGGAACCCAGATTTAGAGATACCACTTGTATCTCAGTTTTTATACTAGAAAATGGCCTTATCTGTACTTTAAAAAAATATAAGATTTGTTGTATAGAATCTTGAATATTATAATGAAAACTTATATTTCCATTATATATCTATAATAGGATATATAAATACAAAACCAAACTATTGACTTTGATAAAATTTAGTTTCCTTGACAGATCTGTTCGTTTGGGCCACCAAATTGATGAATTGGGCTTGTTTGTATTGATATGAGTTGTATAAAACATAATTTTGGATCATCCCATAAAATTTCAGCCCAAATCTATGCACTAATTAGTATTAGTGATAATTTTAGTACACATGTGTTATTAGGATCTTGTGATTGTTTGCCTGTTTTTCTGGATTTTCATCACAGACTCTCCCAATCACCTCCTCCTATAATGTAATCATAGAAAAAGTAAAATTTACCTTTTTAATAGTGTTAAAAATTAAATAATGGAATTAAAAATAATGTTCCATATTTATTATATATTGAATTTTAAATACAAAACTAGTTTAACACAGTGGTGTAAGGGTGAAATAAAACAAAGTATCATAGTGCGATCACATCCCGACACCAAAATATTTTCACTCCTTAGAAAAGTCACATATAAAAATGATTCATGGAGATATCCCCAACATAATTAATATTTAACATTAAATAACAATTTAACTATTGATATCAATATTATCAAAGAAGAAACCACACTGATTAGTTATTCTTATTGATTATATAAAAATATGTCTCATAAGTTATATCAAAACAAAATTCAAGAAGATGTGTGATACCAGTCTGAGAATGGAATTAAAAATTAAAACATGTCACTAACTCACCACATGTGAGTGTGAAAACCATTACAATTGTAGAGACCCTAATCTTGACGTACATGGAAAATACATTACTTTTTCAGAATACTTAATACATAACAAAAACAGACACACAAGGATCGTAATAGTTTAGTGTCTTTGGAAACTCGGAATATAATCTTCTAATCCTATTGAAAGATCTTTGAAAACTCCCATAAATATAATCCCATTTTTTCCTTACGTAAAACCTTTCTTTATATCCTGGGGGAAAAAACATAAAAGGGGTGAGCTCAAATTCCCAGTAAGGGTAAACATAGAGAACATAAAACAATCCATAAACATTTGAATGCAAAAACATGATCATAAAATCTAAACAAAAAAATCATGAGCAAAGACATGAATATTGGAAGTACGTAAGGCATATATCATAATGGAACATCAATCATGATAAAATATAATGGGAATAAAACATGTAATTGTGGCAACCATTCTACACATGTCATGATTTCCATAGTAGCCAAGGCATTGCTTCCAAGACCATCTTAGTGGACAAATTCCCTTTCTGAATCGAGTTCACTCCTCATTTCAGTCCTGTAACACTGAACCAGATTAACTTACCATTCCAACCATGTCTATCTCATGAGATATAAATCTTTACCCAATGCATTTGAGGGAGATATAGGTCCCACCCATCTCATAATGAAACCATTCTTATGTGTACCACAAAATCATAAATCATACATCATAGCATAACCCATGTAATAAAAATTGGATTCTTAAACATCATGCCATCATAACATAATCCATATAAGATAAAAGGACATAATAAAAATAATTCCATCATAACATAATCAAATCAATGTAAAAATAGGGATAGAAACAGAACCCGATATTATCTTAGATGGAAAATAATTTTGATAAAATTATTGAACTCCATTCTGGAGGAAAATATCCTTTCTACTTCAAAAACACTTTCCTTTCTTAAAATGTCATATAATTTTAAACTAAAATAAGTTGATTGAAAATAAACTTGAAAACTTGTAAAGGAATCTTCATGGAAATAACGTTCTATGAAATCATAAAAATCCATTCATGCCGTATAAGTTAAAAAAAGACATTCTTCTCGTAATTTGGCCGGAAAAGTCAAAAAGTACCTCGTATGAAAAACGACAAAATATTCCTTTCATATATTTTACTAAAAACTCACTGAAGGGTAAAATTTGATTTAAAAAATTTTAGGAGGATAGAAATAATATTACATATTGATGAAACATGGATGTGGATGATAAATATTCCCCAGTAAATTATGAAGTATAAACAATCTTAGATAAAAATGAGATTGTGAGATTTTCCCTTACCGTAGGTCTGATATGCTTCGTATGGATCTGAACCTCCTGTATAATGATTTAAATAATGTCATTGACTTATTACATAATCGTATTCATTGTTATGATATCATATATGTTTCACTTATGACTTTATATTACCCGTTCTTTTTTAAATTCCATGTTAAAGCAGTGTTTTGGGTAAAATCATTTCATTTGTCGTCCGTGTTTTGACTTGTAATTATTCATATGATTACTTAGATCATGATTAAATAATTCTAGAATATAAAAAATGATTTATATATAATATATATTCAAAATATACATATATATAATAGATCTATAAATGGAATAAAATACACCGTTCATGGAGACGGTAGGCCATACGTACGTATGAACGCTGTTTTCGTTTCCTTATTGAGTTGAATGGAATTAAGTAGATGAGATACATATATATATATATACATAATTACAGTAGCTTTATAATTTCATATATTTCATTATTATTTCTTATATATACTTTATAATCATTCATTAATGGTTAACATGGAGAATGAATCTCATCGCGTCGTGGAGACGGTAGTCCGTACATACGCATGAGCGATGATATCGTTTCCAAAATTATTGAATTGAATTGGAGTGGATGATACAATATATCAGAATTATTATGATGTTATAATAACTATTTATAGTTATTTTTTACACCATTATACCCATCCAAGTAAGGTGGTGTTGGAAAAAAAGATTACACCACGGCGTGGAGACGGTATTCCGTACGTACGCACGCGCGGTGATTTCATTTTCCGTAGGATGGATAGAAGGTGAAATGGGGTTGTTTCGTACTTATAATAACATATAATTATATGAGTGATACTGATGTTATTACTTCATAATGAAACAACTAAAGACGAATAAGTAGAAGAAGAAATAAAGTTGAATGAATCAGTAACGAATATTACCTCTTCTTTCGACACGCCTTTTGAAACCTCCTCTTAGGGCACTAAGATTGGTCTTTGAAGAAGACCAGAACCTCTAGGATGTTTCTAGGGAAGTGTAGAAGAGAAATTTTCATTGTTTGGCCGAGCTTGAAGGCTCAATGTGGTGTGAGGAAGAGAGGGAGGAGGTGCCCTTTTATAAGGGAGGAGAGGGGCACCTTTGGAAAAACTAAAAATATTATTTTATTATAAAGTAATATTCGGTTTTTAATAGCTCCAAATTGATTTATTTCGATGCTGAGGTGTGGATGGGTCGAAATAATCTCATCCAATATAATTTAGACAAGTTTAGGATTCTATTTTAACCTTATCATTTAGATTTAACTTTAAGTTAAATAATTTTTCTTTTACCGTCTCTTCTTGTTGTCTTACACTATAAGGTTAGTAATCTTATTATAGCAAGAAAAACGAACCCCAAGTTGTTTATTATTAATATATATAACCTTATCTAAGTCATTCGGCCAAACCTTAGATTTTTAGGAATAAAATAATAATTAATAATATAATATTTGTTTTCAAAACAATTTTATGTCTATTTTGACACTATTTGGTAATTGATTTTTGTGAAACTCTTAACAGAATGATTAGTTCAAAAAACGTTAATTTAATCAATACTAACATGTCATATTAACCTATAAAATTAGTGTAATTCATAAAAAGTCTCATATTAAATTTATTTGGGTATTTATAACATCAATTATGTCAATATTTCATTAATAAGATAATTATTGCATCATCTTTGTGTCATAAATAAATTAAATTATTTAATGTCTAGAAATTATAAATAAAATACCATTATGTATTAAATATTTTTATCTTTCTAATAAATATTTATAGTCGAATTTATCTTATGTATAACCCTATATTAAAAATGATTTACTTATTAAACTTTGATTTTAACTATTTTAACCCTTCTTTAAATAAATTAATATTAAATGTCCTAATCTAATCCAAGTGGGCCTAAATGGTCATATTTTATTCCTAAGGTTGTTTTTGGTCGAATTACACTTATCCAATAGAATTAGGACATGTGTTAGGGTAATAATAATATCATTTTTACCCTTAATTACCCTATTTACTTTTAACCGTGATAAAAAAAGGTAAAAAGTTACTATTCACCAAAAATTATTTTCATCTCATTGAACCACATTTTACATACTGACTTCAACCGTGTCTCTCGGATTTTTGAAATTCCATTCACAAAAGCAGCAAAATTAAGTTTTATGTAAATTTGCAAATTCTCCTGGGAGGTGGGTAAAAGATAGTCAAAAGTTCAATAAACATTT
This sequence comes from Viscum album, assembly GCA_963277665.1. Classification (NCBI taxonomy): domain Eukaryota; kingdom Viridiplantae; phylum Streptophyta; class Magnoliopsida; order Santalales; family Viscaceae; genus Viscum; species Viscum album. The sequence goes on from OY728119.1 coordinate 378,245,642, forward strand.
TATATATCTAAAATTATTATAAAATGACTCCAATGAATTACATTGAACTTATATAGGTAGTATGTATCAATTTTGACCTAAAATAAATTTTAACAAAATAAATAATTATTTAAATAAAAATTCGGGTTTTAAATAGTAACCCAGTGTTTTCACTATTCATCAAAAATGGAAAGTTTTTAGAAAAATACCAAAATTTCACCCTAGTCTAATTTTGATATTCCAAATCCAAAAATTAAGTCCATTTTGAAAAAGAAAATTTATAAAATTTTAAAAAGTGGGTATTACTATTCATAACGGCTAGTTTATATAACATATCGTTGTTTAGCGAAACTCGGTATTGCGTACAAAACACGCTATCGTGGAAGGTCGCGATTGCGTGTAATGCAAGCCAAGTCAGGGATGCGTGTTGTGAAAGCTCCTTTTGGTGTAGCGTACAACCCAAGAAATTAATGAAATTAAAAAGAATATTTTTCATAAAATCTTGGGGTGTTACATTGTACCCCCCTTAAAATGAATTTCGCCCTCGAAATTCGTCGGGGTTATAAATGGTTTACTACTCGAAAGTTTCTTTAATAGAAAATAACATCGTAAAAAGGAATACTAAAACTTAATTTTAAAAACTAATGTATGAAACGTAACGATTACCCAAAGTAACTCATCACTGGGATTCTATATAGGAGAACATTGGTTAAAATATGGATATGGAAGAAAAATATAACCATCAAGTTCTGATGGAGAGTGGTAGAGAACATGGCTATGAAAAAGTCATCAATCACAAAGCCATAAATTTGTGATGATCTAAGGTACCATCTAATTCATCAGATATAAGAGCAATAGGACAACATTTTTGGTTTTCAATATCATTTCCCTAAAGTTGAAAAATTTTGAATTAGAAGAAATACTTACATGATTTTGGTACAATCTCACTATTGTTCATGCTTTGAACAATTTCCACTTCATCTCTTAAAGAAATGAAGTTGAATTTGTTATTCATGAAGTTTTAGCAGATCATGTTATAGAATGATGAGTCATTCCATCTATTTAAAACAAAAGGATAGAAAAAGTTATCAAATATACAAAAGTCCATCTACGGTATGGTTAATCGTATATGATTCCAAAAATGGACTTATAATTCATCAATCATACTGCTTAATAAAATAAAACTAGTTTCTACTAACCAGGGACTTCCTGTAGGCAAGTGGTAGGTGATAAAGGCTAGTCGCACTTCAGTTGTGGGTTCGATTCCGACAAATTTTTCTGACACGACGGGTTGTTGCCCTTCTTGCAGGTTTCCAATTTTCTAAAATTACATCTTTATAACATTACATCAATAATATAGAAAAAAGTTTTGGCCTTAAACAATACTAACATGTGTCCAACATAATCCATTACAATCTTTAAGCTTATCTAAAATACTTCGGTCCAACCTCATAGTATAAAGAAAAAAATTACTAGAAAGGTTATCTACCAAGAATGTGAATACAAGCATTTATCCCACATATATCATATGATATATCTTTTTGGTTGTATTCCAAACACATGAATACCTTAGTCATATATTCTCTTGAAACATAAATTACCAAAGAACCTTAGTGAAAACATGAATACTGTCAAAAGGTAACTCTTTCCACATACCACAATCCGAAAAATCTATATAATCAAACCATAATATCACTTAGTCCTTATATTAGTCATGAGCTCATGAATACAATCAAACATCTAATTATCATATTATCCCTTCATTATGTGCATATCATCTACTTTCCAAAAATATATGAATAACCTCCCATGGTTACCGGTACCATTCAACATATACTTTCAAATACATTAGGAAAAACAATAGTGTTACAATCCTTAGATGATTCTTTATTCCATAGTACCATACATTATTCTTTATAAGCATACTATCATTCCACTAACTTCTTAAACCACTAACTGAGCTTCAACATTTATTTCATCTCATATTTCATTTATAGTCTCTTCATAATCATCCACATAAATACTACTCATATGACCATTCTGATTATCTTCATGAGATTTTCCCTTAGGGCATTGGTTTGCATAATGCTCGTACATTCTACATTTAAAACATCTAATCATTGTTGATGTTGTAGCAATACCATTATCCTTGTCCAAGGTGTTAACTGAACCTTTTCCTTTGCACTTACTGGCTTTGTGTCCTTCTATTCCACACCCAAAGCATCTTCTAGTTCCTTTGAAACAATCTCCCTGATGCCTCTTCCCACATGATTAACATGAGGGAAATTGAACTTTCTTTCCTCTAGGATCATCATGATACTCCATCTTTCTCTTATTATCTAAGTCGGGAAACTTACCAAAGTTGAGATTATTGATCATATTATGAGATTGCTGACTAGGCATAATAACGATATTTGGACTTCCAAATCCCGTTTCATTTGGTTTCTCATGAAGAATATCATTCCATTGTCCGTCATATCCTCCATTATCGTGAATCTTCCTGTTTCCAGCCATTTTCTAAAACCCAAAAAGAATAGTGTGAGAGGAAAAAATCATGCTTGGGAAAAAAACATAGTAAATGGGGAGTGCCCTCAATATCTAACATCTTAGGTTAAATTTTAAGATCGTTACCATAGTTCTAGGAGTATATCCTATACGTATACTTATCCTTAGGGACATCCCTATACATACCTTAGAAATATCTCTAGGGATATCACTAACGTTTTCTCATCCTAGTTTCCAAAGGTTGACTAAATCTTTGCTCTGATACCAACTGTAGAGACCCGAAGCTTGACGTACATGGACAATACATTAATTTTGTGGAATAATTAATACATAACAAAAACAAACACACAAAAATCGTAATAGTTTAGTGTCTTTGGAAACTCGGAATATAATCTTCTAATCCTATTGAATGATCTTCGACAAATCCCATAACGATCTTCCCCTTTTTGTTTCCTTACCTAAAACCTTTCTTTATATCTTAGGGGAAAACATAAAAGGGGTGAGCTCAAATGCCCAGTAAGGGTAAACATAGAGAACATAAAACAATCCATAAACATTTGAATGCAAAAACTTGATCATAAAATTTAAACATCAAAATCATGAGAAAAGACATGAATCTTGTAAGTACGTAAGGCATATATCATAATGTAACATCAATCAAGATAAAATATAATGGGAATAAAACATGTAATTTTGGAAACCATTTAGCACATTTCATGATTTCCATAGTATCCAAGGCATTGCTACCAAGACCATCTTAGTGGACAAAGTCCCTTTCTGAATCGAGTTCACCCCTCGTTTCAGTCCTGTAACACTGAACCGAATTAATTTACCATTCCATCCATGTCTATCTCATGAGATATAAATCTTTACCCAATGCATTGGAGGGAGATATAGGTCCCACCCATCTCATAAGGATACCATTCTTATGTGTGCCACAAAATCATAAATCAAACATCATAGCATAACCCATGTAATAAAAATGGGATTCATAAACATCGTGCAATCATAACATAATATATATAAGATAAAAGGACATCATAAAAATAATTCCATCATAACATAATCAAATCGATGTAAAAAATTGATATAAATAGAACCCTATATTATCTTAGATGGAAAATAATTTTGATAAAACGCTTGAACTCCATTCTTGAGAAAAATATCCTTTCTACTTCAAAAACATTTTCCTTTCTTAAAATGTCATATAATTTTAAACTAAAAGAAGTTGATTAAAAATAAACTTGAAAAATTGTAAAGAAACCTTCATGGAAATAACGTTCTATGAAATCATAAAAATCCATTCATGCCGTATAAGTTCAAAAAATACATTCTTCTCGTACTTTGGTCGGAAAAGTCAAAAAGTACCTCGTACGAAAAACGACAAAAGATTCCTTTCATATATTTTACTAAAAACTCACTGAAGGGTAAAATTTGATTTAAAAAATTTTAGGGGGATATAAATAATATTACATATTGAGGAAACATGGATGTGGATGATAAATATTCCCCAGTAAATTATGAAGTATAAATAATCTCGGTTAAAAATGAGATTGTGAGATTTTCCCTTACCTTAGGTCCGATATGCTTCCTATGGATCCGAACCTCCTGTATAATGATTTAAATAATGTCATTGACTTATTACATAATCATATTCATTGTTATGATATCATATATGTTTCACTTATGACTTTATATTACCTGTTCTTTTGTAAATTCCATGTTAAAGCATTGTTTTGGGTAAAATCATTTCATTTGTCATCCGTTTTTTGACTTGTAATTATTCATATGATTACTTAGATCATGATTACTTAATTACAGAATATAAAAAATGATTTATATATAATATATATTCAAAATATACATATATATAATAGATATATAATTGGAATGAAAATACACCATTCATGGAGACGGTAGGCCGTACGTACGCATGAATGCTGTTTTCGTTTCCTTATTGAGTTGAATGGAATTAAGTAGATGACCTAAATTTATATATATATAAATCCAGTATTATTATAATTTCATATATTTCATTATTATTGCTTATATATACTTTATAATCATTCTTTAATGGTTAACATGGAGAATGAATCTCATCGCGTTGTGGAGACGGCGGTAGTCCGTACGTACGCACGAGCGATGATATCGTTTCCAAAATTATTGAATTGAATTGGAGTGAATTATACAATATATCAGAATCAGTATAATGTTATAATAACTATATATAGTTTTTTTACACCATTATACCCATCCAAGTAAGGTGGTGTGGGAAAAACAGATTACACCACGGCGTGGAGACGGTATTCCGTACGTACGCACGCGCGGTGATTTCATTTTCCATAGGATGGATAAAAGGTGAAATAGAGTTGTTTCATACTTATAATAACATATAATTATATGACTGATACTGATGATATTACTTCATAATGAAACAACTAATGAAGAATAAGTAGAAGAAGAAATAAATTTGAAAGAATCGGTAATGGATATTACCTCTTCTTTCGACACGCCTTTTGAAACCTCCTCTTATGGCACTAAGATTGGTCTTTGAAGAATAATCTAACCTCTAGGATATTTTATAGGGAAGTGTAGAAGAAAAATTTTCTGGGGTTGGACGAGTTTGAAGGCTCAAAGTGGTGTGAGGAAGAGAGGGAGGAGGTGCCCTTTTATAAGGGAGGAGAGGGGCACCTTTGGAAAAACTAAAACTATAATTTTATTATAAAGTCATATTCGGTTTTTAATAGCTTCAAATTGATTTATTTCAAATCTAATGTGGGTATTGGTAAGAATAATCTCATCCAATGGAATTTAGACAAGTTTAGATTTCTATTTTAACCTTATCATTTAGATTTAACATTAAGTAAAATAAATTTTCTTTTATCGTGTCTTCTTGTTGTCTTACACTATAATGTTAATAAAATTACTATAACAAGCCAAAAGAAACCCAGGTTGTTTATTATTAATATATATAACCATATCTAAGTCATTCTGCAGAACCTTATATTTTTAGAAATAAAATAATAATTAATAATATAATATTTGTTTTAAAAACTATTTTAGGTCAATTTTGACACTATTTTGTAATTGATTTTTGTGAAACTCTTAACAGAATAATTAGTTAGAAAAAATTTAAATAAATCAATACTAACATGTCATAATAACCTATAAAATTAGTATAATTCATAAAAAGTCTCAAATTAAATTTATTTGGGTATTTATAACATCAATTATGTCAATATTTCATTAATATGATAATTATTGCATCATCTTCGTGTCATAAATAAATTAAACTATTTAATGTCTAAAAATTATAAATAAAATACCATTATGTATGAAATCTTTTTATCTTTCTAATGAATATTTATAGTCGAATTTATCTTATGTATAATCATATATTAAAAATGATTTACTTATTAAACTTTGATTTTAACTATTTTAACCCTTCTTTAAATAAATTAATATTAAATGTCCTAATCTAATCCAAGTGGGCCTAAATGGTCATAGTTTATTCCTAAGGTTGTTATTGGTCGAATTACACTTATCCAATAGAATTAAGACATGTGTTAGGGTAATAATAATATCATTTTAACCCTTAATTACCCTATTTACTTTTAACCGTGATAAAAAAATTAAAAAGTTACTATTCACCAAAAATAATTTTCATCTCATTGAACCACGTTTTACATACTAACATCAACCATTTCTCTGGGATTTTTGAAATTCCATTCACAAAAGTGGTAAAATTAAGTTTTATTAAATTTTCAAATTCTGCTAGGAGGTGGGTAAAAGACGGTCAAAAGTTCAATAAAATTTTTATATATCTAAAATTATTATAAAATGACTCCAATGAATTACATTGAACTTATATAGGTATTATGTATCAATTTTGACCTAAAATAAATTTGAACAAAATAAATAATTATTTAAATAAAAAGTCGGTTTTTAAATAGTAACCCAGTGTTTTCACTATTCATCAAAAATTGAATGTTTTCAGAAAAATACCAAAATCTCACCCTAGGCTAATTTCGATATTCTGAATCCAAAAATGAAGTCCATTTTGAAAAATAAAATTTATAAAATTTCAAAAAGTGGGTATTATTATTCATAACGACTAGTTTATATAACATATCGTTGTTTAGCGAAACTCGGTATTGCGTACAACACACGCTATCGTGGAAGGTCGCGATTGCATGTAATGTAAGCAAGTCAGGGATGCGTTTTGTGCAAGATTTTTTTGGTGTAGCGTACGACACAACAAATTAATGAAATTAAAAAGAATATTTTTCATAAAATCTTGGGGTGTTACATCAATATATTATTTACACTTTATATCCCGTAAATATATATTCTTTTGAAAAAATTCTTCTTTTCTAATTCTTTTCGCCTTTTCTACATCATTTGAAATCAAATTTCAAGACCCACTCACTTAAGAATTCTCAGAAGTCAAATATTAATCTCCCAACCATGATATCCCCATTTTTTTATATTTCAACACTCTACTAATTATTATTTTTTGTTTCTTTTTGTTTTTTTAGGACATACAATAGTTTTATAAAAGGTACACACACGCAGGTCAATATGGTATAGTAATAAAATAGATTAGATAAGGAGTGAATGTATGGAAAAATCATTTTGTAAAGTTGATAAACATTAACCATACTTATATTTTGCACATATTAAGTAATAAATATTTAAACATTATAGTTGAGTGCAATGTGCTGTAGAGATATTAAGTGACATTATTAAACCCTAAACTAGTCACACATAGAGTATCAATCATATAAAAGGTTCCATTGAGATAAAACCATTTATATTAATGAAAAAATCAATTTACTAACAAAAATCACTAATCAATGTTAAATTATTATAAAACTCTCATTCCCTCGGTGAATAAAGTTTTCTTTAAATGTTAAAAAAATGTGAAATAGAAAAATTAATCATGAATTTTAAATAATTTCCAAGATTATATGGGAATATAAATGAGTATTCCATCACAAAAGTGAAGGGGGGCGGGTGAAAATACCCTACCATAAGACAAAAAGAGAAAATGAAGAAACAATATTAAAATCCAAACAAATTCAGTAAAGTGGGGGAAAGTAAAAAAATACTATATAGTAAGAAAAAACATTTTAAAAAGAAATGTTATAATAAATACTAACTAACTTAGGAATGTATCCACCCCCCCCCCCCCCCACACACCTAGAGTGTTTATTTTACACACTATAATAAAAGATAATTTGATAAGGAAGGATAAAACCCAACAGGTGTCACTAGTAGGTTTATTCTTGTTGGTGGAGTTCCTCTATAGGGGAATTTATAATGGGTTCCAAAAATTGATTCAAACTCTTCCCATTAATAGTGAATGTTTTTTTGGTTATTAATTTTGATCCTATACAACACCAAATGGATAGTTGTTGGTAACAGTTTATAGGTCAAAATAATAGTAACTAAGCTTAACTTGGTGAAAATTCAGTCATGCATTAAAAATTAGGACCTTTAATTCATTGTGTAATTTATATTGGAGGAAAATGTGGTAATGGTAAACCTTGGTTCTCCCCTTATAGATTTGTTAGTTCTCATATGTGTCTCTTTGTATTTCCTCCATCTCTTTAATCTACAACATCCTATTCCCAACTATATTTGGGAGGTTCATATAACATTTTTTAGCAGCCCAGTATGCATGGTGATCTTACTCCACATGGTAGTGACAATCCTTTCTAAAAAAAATTATATATAGTGAAATTATTATTCAAGTTTTAAAATATGTATGGTATGCCAATAGTGTATCATCCAACTATACACTCTAATCATTTCTATTAGGTTGTAATGTTTTTCCATGATTTTCGTAACTTCCAAATTTTAAATTTATGTTTATCTTTTAGTTTTGGGGTGATATGAATTAGAGACTTTATTTAAAATACCATATTTATAGACCAAGTTTTTCATGTTTCAATTTAAAAAATGTGAACTCAAATCACATTTTATGAATCTGGGAAAACTGAACCTGTTGAAAATTTGAGATCTCACAAAACTAAAAAACACTCTAGATTCATTAGTCCTAGAATATTTTGATTCCACCCATTTATATACGTATTAAATAGACAATAATATATATACAAATCCAAATGAATTTGGAAACTTCCCCTTGAATCCAATTCCCCATGCATCAAAGATATCACAAAATAACATGGGTTGGTTGGGAATTTAATTCCTCTCAGATATAATCCATGTGAATTGACATTATGTGGATGACATACTAAACAAATGGGAATATCTACTCAATTTTTTCCAATAAATTATTCACTCAAGGAACTTTCTAACTATACATTGAGATCCAAAGTGGCCCCACATGTCAAAGTGTGACAGAAGCTACAAATAGAGGTGAACTCATGGTCAGGGAAACACCAGCAAACATCTTGGTCACTAAAATGTATCAATAATTATGGTTCATAAAAAATTTACCAATTTTAATCATGGTCAATTATTTGGGATTTTAAAGTGGAAAAATATGAGGTGACTCTAGATTCTACCAAAAAAATCACAAAGTTATAATGCTAAGGGGTAAGGTCTATTTCATCACAAACATGCTCATTAGGGAAGAATTATCTAATAGGGAGGGGTGAGTTAAGTTAGTGGTATAATGGTGGCTTAATCCTACTAATGTGGTTAGATGAAAAATTTTATACTCCTCTCTTATCTTGATTATATAGGTCAAATACCTAGAGGAATATCATCCACAAAATGAGGCAGAGTTTATTTTTGGGTTTTTAAGGAGAAACCGAAGGGAAGTATGATAACAAAACACAATGAATTTTGGCCTAATAGGATATAAATTAAATTTATAAAATGTTAACATAATAGATAGAATTTATTTTTAAGTGTTTGAGTAGTTTTCTTGGGTGGGGTCAAGGTTACGTGAGGCATACACAATGACATGAGAATACCTCTCAAAACTTTGTGATAAAACTGCCCCAACTATATAGTTATAGGAATAACACATAAGTTCATATGGGAGATCCCACCTTGGTAGTTGTATTATAGGAGGATATGTGAGACTCCTCTTTAGTGTATTAAATTCATCCTCACAATTTTTATATAAAATAAACTTAGAATCTTTCTTTGATAATCAAGATAAGGGAAATGAAATCTTACCAGAAGTCTTTAACAAATCGGTTGTAAAAACTAGCATGATGTGAGAAATAGTGAACCTCAGGAAAACATTTTGGGTATGTAAGGTAGTAAATTATTTTATTTTTTATCAAATTTAATTCCCTTACTTGAAATAACATACCAAAAAACTATCACCCACTCTACTATGAAATAGAATTTCTCATAATTTAATATGGGATCCTTTTTAATGAAAAAATGGAGGAAATAACCTATGTGTTCCAAAAATTCATCAATGTAAGAGCCATAAACTATGAAATAATCAATAAAAACCTCCATAAAATTCAAAAGGTACTTAGAATGCATACTCAACATACAATTCTGAAAAGTATCAGTAGCATTGCAGATACCAAATGCCATCCTCCTGTATGAAAATGTGACAAATAAATATGTAAATGTTGTCTTTTCTTGATCCATGGGGCTATATGGTTTTCAAAATAAACTGAATAGACACAATAAAAATAATAATGGGACTTACTAGCTAATATTTATAACATTTTTTCAATGAAATATAGATAAAATTGGTCCTTTCACATGGCTTGATTTAGTCAACGATAATAAATACAGACTTGCCAACTATTATGCACACTTATTGGAACCAATTAATTCCTTTCATATAACAGTACCATTGTTCAATTTTCTTAGGAATAAATTTTATTGGGATAACCCATTTACTATCACATATATGATAGATAATCCTAAAAGCCAATAATTTACTAACTTCCAATTTTACCACTCCAATGAGGGTAAGATTTAACTGGTATTAAACTTTCCTTATGGGACTAGACTCGTCATCTAAAAGTATATTGTGCATGAAAATAGAGTGGATAATCCTAGTAATATAATCTAATTTCGATCCTATCACCATTTTACACACTCTTAAAAGTTCCGAAAGTTTTGATTCATGCTCTGGAAAGAGGTTATAGGCTATAATGATGGGAAATTTGTTAATATAATCAAGAATGTCATATTTAAATTAGATTTAAATGGTTTTAATTATAATACCAGTTATTTTTGGATTGAGGGAAGAGATTTATGGGGATTTAGGTACATGAAACTATTTATCTTACTATGTTTATTCTATAGGTAAATAGAATCAATGGAAATGAGATTTTCAGAATCATCGATGGTCTTAGGTACCTCAAAATAGACACACACATCAATTAACAAAATTAAACCTTTCAAAACCCACACAAAACTCAAAAGATGAATCGCAACCCAAATTATCCAAGATTTAAGAAGAGAAAAATAAATAAGAGTGTGGTTCTAGGATATATTGTTGTTTTTCTGTGTCATCAACAATCACATTCTTTGAATAGACAGGAAGAGTGGAGTGATCTTCAATAGGGGGTTTCATAAAATCATGAATATTGAAACATAACTTTTATACCCCACACTCCATTGATATAGTACTATTGTGAACATTGATGATTTTATTTTCTATTTTAAGGTAAGGAATTACCTCTAGAATGTAGAATTCTACATGAAAGATGAGATTCTTTAATTGCATGAGGACATCCTTGATCACTCTTTTTGGGTGTGTCATTCTATGGTTATTAATTTTTACAATGATTCATATTGTTTGAAGTTATCCAACCAATAGATAAGTATACATAGAGTGAAGAATCACATTAATCAAAGAAACTAAATTGGTAATTTCATCAAAAAATAAATTTTCCCCCAATAGTGAAAGGTATCATGAAATTTCTTACATCCTTTCATTTGGTTGGAAGCACTAGTTATATCAATGATGAGACATTTATTACATGGTTGACTCCCTCATTCTTCTTTAATCTCTGTCTGTGGGTGAAAAGTTCTTATAGAAATTTATCACATTAAGGAATTTGTTTAAATGCATCCAAGAGAGGAATATGAACTTGTAATTTTTAAATGTATCCACGATCTCTTTATCAATTTTATTATCGAAATTTTTCTTGGATTTAGAGTCTTTGGTAAATTTTAAGAGAAATGGATTGTCCACAGTAATCCTTATTTATAAATTTTTACCCTTTTTGTTTTATCTTTTTCCACTTGAATATTTTAAGTGTAGAGAAAGAGAGTTTTCCGGAGGATAAAATACTTAATGTGTTGAATCATTGGAATGAAAATTTTCTTTACCACAATGAAGTGTGATAGAACATGCATTACAATTTTTCCATGGGACTGACAATATATTAGTATGGTAGTTATCCATTACCTTGACTTTTGATTTATCCCATCAATTTGGGGATCTAGACTAATTGTTTTTGTTATTATATGGATTCTTGGGTGGTTTGTTGGAATTTTAGATTATTTTCAGCCATTTTATTCATCTTTTCCTCTAGGATTGACTCGAGTTTTTGATGGGGTTTTTGGAAATTCATTTGTGGTAATTAAGGGTTTCCAGGTGGGGGTGGATGATGAATAATCTATCCCAGGTGAATAAAGGATTGATGATGTTAGTTTGAATACCCCCACCTTTCCTATAGGCTTGGTATTCTTTCCACCAATATTTGGATGAATAGTATGGTTCTTTCCTAATGGGTTGGTTATAGGGGAATCCTATGAATATTGCCTTATAAATATCAAAATATTCTCTCAATTGAGGACATTGGTATGAATAATGGTTATCAATGGAATATATACCAAAATTTATTGCAGGAGTAAGTTTTGATTTCCCTTGGGAAAGATAAAGTTGTTGGAGTAGGGTACTTGCCTCTTTAAACTTTGCGTCCACCATCATCTTGAATTTAGAACTTTTAACCTCATAGACACCTCTGATAGATATTTCGGACATTGTACCAAACTATTGAGTGTTTTGTTCCATGTTTAGAGGATATTCTTTTCCAAAATTAGTGCTTTTCCACTAGGTAACCACCAATAGTATCATCAATCATGTTACATTCAATTGGAATTAAACCTTCATAAAAGTACTTTATAAAATGTTTCTCTCTTATTTGATGGTGTGGATAACATGAAAAAATCTTTCTAAAATGTTCACAACATTAATGAAGTGTTTCTCAAATATATTGTATTTTTTCACAAATATCTTTCCTTATTATTGTAGTTTTGAGAGGATGGGGATTATTTTTCATAAAAAAAATGTGTTTCATGTCAGACCAACCTATAATTGGGGAGTTAACATAGTATAACCAACATTTTTGTAGTGTCTCCTAAATATAATTGGAATTCCCTAAGATTAACCAATTATTCATCCAACATTAGAATGTTTTAAAATTTAACATTCAATATGTAATTCCTTTATGTTCTTATGTGGTTCTTCTCTGTCTAGTCTAATAAATTTTGGTAATAAGTGAATTAGTCAATATTTTAGTTCAAATTTGGGTAATTCACCTTGTATTTAAATGTAGGAAGGTTAGATTATTACATTAAGTGAGGATATTTATAATAATTTATAGTTATTTTCAGCCATATTATGAAATTATATTTTAGTCTGGATGTTAGTTTCATAAGAGTAAAAAGGATAGAGAAGTGTTTCGATGTTTTTTGTGTCCTCTTTAAAGTGATCATTTGGTTCTTATTAGTGTCGACGATGCAAGATTATCTCTAATTCATGTTTGAAAGGAATTTGTTCCTATGATTAATATTGAATAATGAACAATGACTAAAAAATAATATTTTAGAAAAAAAATAAAAAAATATATAGGATGAAAATAATAAAACAAATATTTACAAAATACATAATTTTCATATAAAAAATGAACATTTAAAACCAAAGAAATCCCTAGATACAATGAAAAAAAATTAATTGTGTTTTCAAATTGATTATGTTTTTAAAGTTTATTTATAGTATAGGGAAGACCATAGGTCATCTCTAAAAGAGAATTTATGAGTTCAGTGCATGTATTTCCAATATGTTTTTCAAAAGGAAAGTAAACATATGGTTGTTTTGAAAAATAGTTTAAAAATAAAATGACTTAATTTAAAGATTTTTCAAGTGAATTTTAAAAAATATATGATAATTATGTGATCATTGATAGTTTACTACACCAATTTAAAATTTAATTATTATTAATTGATTATTAGGTTTTGGATAAATCCTTTATTTGAGGGTTAAACAAAATCTTGGTTACCAATAAATCCTATAAAATGATGGACATATGACTCAACCTTGACATAACAATCATATATCAAACATCCATCCTATTATAATGATTTAAGGTATTTAAAGGAACATGAAAATACCAATTTTTTTGAAGTAATGGGGTTCTTATGTTTTCCAATCAGAACAACACATGTCACACACGAAACATTACATATCGATCAATTATGAAATAAAAAACTAAATTAATGGAATAAAAAAAGGTAAGAAAAATATAAAATAAAAATTAAAAAACAAAATATACACTAAACTAGTAGATAATTATGTGTCAGAATTCCCCCCTTCAATTGTATTTTTCCCTTACAATGATCACCCAGTATTTAGCTATCCATCGAGAGGAGGAAGAGGATCATTGGTAACATAGCCTTCATCCATGATCTCTCATTGAGGATAAGAGGATATATAAACTATAAGGTGAGGAGATGAATCATTTGTAACTCTAAAATTTCAGTACTAAACTCCTTGGTTGAGCTTCCAAATGGGGTGTTGAAGGATCCCATTTATAGCCAAAATGGGAGGTGGTTTGGGCACCCATAATTTTACATTCAACGTATATCATAGTTTTGGACTAGAAAAAGGACTTATCTAGAGTTCTAAAAAATAGAAGAGTTGTTTTAAGGCATCCAAAATATCACCATGTCTGATTTGGTGGCCATTTTACATCTATAATGGGATATATTGTCAAAATATCAAACCAAATTTTTGACTTCGAGCAATTTTGGATCCCTAAATAGATCAGTTTAGTTGGAATAACATATGGACTTATTGGGATTGAGTGTCTTAAGATGAGTTGTATCCAACTAAATTTTGGATCATCCCACATTAATTTAGCCTAAATGGATTCAGGAATTATCTACAGTGATAATTTTATGTCATGACCCGTCCTCGGGGCCCGTGCTGTGACTACCCCAAGCCCACCTTCCATAGGCCAGGGGTTGGCGACTGGCACCAAAGGCGTAAATCTTGATAAAAGGGAAGGCATTGCCTTTATAAATAAAAACAAACACCACAGAGTATGCAAACTGAAGTAAACACTAAGTAAACTGAATACACAAGTAAGTGCTGGAAAGTAAATGGGCCAGAATACAAACCCAACTGATAGTAAAGTACAACTGAAAAGAAAGTACAACAGTAGTAAAGTAAATCAGCAACACCGAGCTGTCCACTGGAAATCCCACCTAAAGGGTGGGTACAGATAGTCTCCTCAGCTCCTCAGGTCCAGCCATCCACTTCGTGTACATCCCGCCTAATAGTCCACCTCCGGGTACTGTCCCGCTCCACAAGCCTCAACCACGATCAGCGTTGTCTGTCGTCTACAACCAACACAACGTAGTGCGGGAAAATCCCATGCAGGGGTGAGTATACGATACTCAGTAGCGACCCCGAGACTCCCGAAGGTCTCCCAGAATCCACGAAGGATAATCCACAAAGGAAATATAGAATCACGAAGCATCAAACAACACTACTTAGGTATATTCCCATACATATACCTAAGTCATCAATTCCAGACCTGCTCCAACTCACGAGCTCAAGTTCAACCCAGTCCAAATAGGAATGTATAACCCAAACCACATAGGAAAGCACAACCCACATCGACACAGCAAAGCAAGTCCATAATATCAAAGATAATGATTGAAAGTCAAGACTCAGCTCACATAGGTATACTATTCATGAAGAGGGGTGGAGATGATTAGATGTAGCCTCTGAATCGTCTCCTCTGCCGAACCCATGTAGGATCCAAGTACAGAAGTCATCACTGCCGAACCCACATAGGATCTAAGTATAGTAGTCATCGCTGCCGATCCCACAGAGGATTCAAGTACAGTCGATGTCGCAGTTGAACCCACAGAGGATACTAGTGCAGAAGTCATCATCGTTGAACCCACGGAGGATCCCAGCACAGTAGTCGTCGTCATCGAACCCACGGAGGATCCTAGTACGGTAGACGTCCCCGTCGAACCCATGGAGGATCCTAGTACGGTAGTCATCCTCATCGAACCCACTGAGGATCCTAGTATGGTAGTGGTCCTCGTCGAACCCACTGAGGATCCCAGTACAGTAGTCGTCCTCATCAAACCCACTGAGGATCCTAGTACGGAAGTCGTCCTCGTCGCAGTCGTGGCCAGCTCTAGGGGTCCCGCACACAACACGCTCAATTCAGGGAGGGTCCTCTCCACGATCCAAGGGGTTGATACATCAACTGTCAGAAAGACTAGATTTGATGTATCACAAAGTTCCATCTCGTCCACATGAACTCAACGCAACAGACGGTGCGTCAATCGGACGCCCGGTCTGAGAGTTATTGGCTTTTTCGTCCTAGGGGCCCGGTTGGTTTTTAAGCTAAAATCAACCCGAACGTACTCTATCAGCATCCAAACCTCAATCAGAGTAATACAAAAGAACCATCTCACTAAGAGATATCCAACACAGTCTATGGCAGGTCAATCGGACGACCAAAGCTCAAGTTATAAGTGTTTCTGCTCCGCGGGCCCGGTTGGTTTCATGTTCGAACCAACCCGGCCGTACCCAAAGTTCTACAAAACCTTGAGTGTAATATACCAAAATTACAATCTCAATCCAAGGATCCCTATGCAAATGATGGTGCGTCGAACGGAGGTTTGTATCCCAAGTTATGGGTGTTTGAATGAAATTGCCCGAAAATAGGGGTTGGGGCCCGGTCCGAGCCGGCCCGATACCCCCTGGGTTGGCCCGAACTAGGTCGACCCGTCCCAGATCTGGTTCCAGCCCACTTGGGTGCGGCCCGGCCTGGATGGCGCGGCCCGGCCCGGCACAGCGCTGCTGGCCCGACCCAGCACGGGCGGTCCGGCCCGGCGCGGGCGGTCTGGCCCGGTGCGGGCGGTCCGGCCCGGCGCGGGCAGTCCGGCCCAGCGCGGGCTGTTCGGCACTGGCCAGGCGGGGGCGGCTCGGCACTGGCCGAGCGGGGCGCAAAGGGGGGCGTTTCCCCTTGTGATGACCGGGGGATTCAACCCCCAGCTTTTTTGGAATGGCCGGCCATTAAGCTCGGCCTTGTGTAACCGCGAGACCTGAGGGGGTCCTACCTCCAGGTGGCGTCGGCGGCCGGCCAAGCCCGACCGCCACCTGAGGAACCGCTGTGGCCTAAGGCCACGTCTCCCATCCGAACGGTGCGGCGCGATGGCGTCGTGCCCCTCCACCACGGCCCACTCTTAGCCGCGGCCTCTTTCGGCCTCACCGGCGCGGCGCGACGACGCCACACTCCTCCACCACAGCCTGCTCCGATCGCGGTCCTCCTCATTCTCACGCGGTGCAACGGCACCACGTCGCCTCCGTTTCAATCCACAATGAAGATCAACAATAAAAGGGGAGGTGGATCGGCCGTGTTTGTGCGTTCTGACCTCCTCCCGTTATATCGATAACAAGCGGCCAATCATTTAACAATGATGTTCGTTAAATAATTCATGAACGAAGAATTAACCCCTACCTTGACAAAAGTTGTCGAACGATGATCGTCGTGGAAAATGGCGTCGCAGGGTGAAGCTCCGTATACTTCGACGGAGAAAATCTGAGGAGGAAGCGGGGTCTCCCTTCCATTGACATGGAGAGAAGATTTAAAGGCGACGTCGATGGAGAGTTTTTGCGTCGGTGCCTCCTCCTTGGTCGTGGAGGAAGAAGATGACGAAAGAAACCGAGTCGCTGAGTTGATGCTCTCCCTTGGTGAAATAGCATTCTTCATTGAAGTGGGGACGTTCTTCGCCGGATAAGATGAAGTTCTTCCAAGGTACAAGAGCTCTCCCTCTCTCAATATCCTCACACAACTAGCCAAACTAATAAAATAAGGCCTCCCCCTTATTTTATTTTGTTTTCCATGCCTTTTCATAAACTCAAATTCAAAAACTAAACCACTTAATTAAATAAGATTGAGTTTTCAAATTAAAAAGGGGTGTTATGTTGGCAAGATTAATGAGGGAGAGAGAGAGAGAGAAGAGTTGCTCAAATTTAAGGGGAGTTATGGAGTTAAGGAATGTGAAAAGTTGGGGGCTCGTGTGGGCCCCACATCTCCTTTAACCTCTCAAGTGAAGTTAGAGACCTAGTGGGTCCCATCCCAACTTCCACACATAGGTTATAACCACTTAGAAAAGAAATAAAATTGTAACACAATATTAATTTACTCTCTATTTGATAAACATTTTTTTACAAATCTTCCCAAGAAAACAAAACTCCAGTAAAGGTCTTCCTAAGAAATTACTAGCATTTCAGTTTCATCGGTGCCCTCGGATTTTGATTCTGAGCACTAGTTCAAAATTAATAAAAACCAGCTTGTTCGTTCACTGAACGTACCCGAGCCTAATTTTGGAAATTGATTCCGGGCACACCGAGCCTCTGAATCCGGTTCTGTCAGAAACTGCGTACTCATAAAATCCCAAAGAATTTAAGAAAAAAATTTCCCTTGAATTTTACGGGTCTTTACGTTAGTCCCACCTCAGGGCTTTACGTCCTCATAAAGATACATCACAGACTAGGGAAAAAAATGAGGGTATTGTGCACGCATCTGAGCCTCCCACTCCCATGTGCTCTCCTGGAGATTCCTGTGATGCCACCTGATGTGCACTAGAGGAATCGACCATCCACTTAGGACACACTCCTGTCGATCCTTGATCTCCACTGGAACCTCTACAAAATTCTCCCCATCATTGATTTCCAGCTCCCCATGGTTGATGATATGCGTCGAGTCATGCACGTATCTCCTCAGCTGAGATATGTGGAAGACATCGTGCACCCGGTGCAACTGAGGTGGAAGATCCAAGCGATAAGCCACCTCACCTATCCTACTGAGAACATGGAATGGTCCGATGTAGCACGGAGATAACTTGCCTCCCCGTCCAAATCTCTGTAATCCGCATCGTGGTGAGACCCGTAAGAAAACGTGGTCGCTATCCTCGAACTCTAGTGGTCTCCGCCTCCTGTCAGCATAAGACTTCTGTAGGCTCTGTGCTGTCTTCTTCTCCTCCTGGATGACCCGTACCTTCTCCGTCGTGGCCTGGACCATCTCTGGTCCTACGAGTGCAGACTCCCCAGGTTCAGTCTAGCACAGAGGTTATCTTCAAGGTCGGCTGTACAATGCCTCATATGGAGCCATCCCGATGGTGGAGTGGTAGCTGTTGAGATTCCTCCTCTAACGAAAAGAGAAATCTGGTCTCATCCCCTGGATGAACCACGTTATTCACCTAATACAGTCGATCCTGAAATGAACAATACTATTTCATGCCATAGACGACGTCGTAAGGTCTCGACGCTAATACTAAGAGATTCAACTGTTACTCTCGCCTCCAAGGGTCGAGTCACACTGTCGGCAGCAGTGTGTGGTCACTAGGTCTCCTCTAGTAAGAATCTCGGATATGAGGGCCAATTCAATGGTTTTAACCGGAACCTCTCAGTATCAACTACATAAAAAGGACATGGATTAAAATGTCATAAGAACAAGTGTCTTTTATTACTGCAACTCAAGGTACAAAGACACAAAACATCCATAAAGAAAACATCAACCAAGATAGAAGCATCATGAATAAAAGTCTCCATGTCTGGAGCTAGTCCCACTCTTGTCCATATACTCCCCGAGCTTCATGGTCGTAGGCCTCAGCTGCCTAAAGCTCAGATCTCCCTTGTCAACCTGTTCCCTACGGTCGGGGTGGTCTTCCTGGTGGTGGTGGTGGTAGGGCCTCGAAACATCGTACACCACCTACTGCTTGGCCAGCTCCACTGCCACGTCCGCCTGCCCTCGGTGGACCACCACGGTCGAACCTTTTCGTAGGAGGTCCCTCTACCGCCTATTGCTCATCTGCAGGGTGGGTCAGGTAGTCTTGGGCCATGTGACCTTCCCCGCCGCATGCATAGCACTACCTGCTTCTCGTATCACTGACTCTGTTTCGTGTTCCCCACGCAACCAAACCTGCATCATGAGATTTCTCATCTGATGGTCTGGCCCGCTTCGACCTCTGTGTCAACTGTCTACTGCCGGCTGCAGAAGACTCCACCACGAGTCATCCTGCCGAGGGTCTCACCGTTGGTGACTGCTCAGCGAGAAAACTCTCCACTGGAAGGGTTATCTCCAGCACTCCCGCTTGCGTCAGGATGTTGAGGGAGATCATCGAAGCCCTGATCTCATGCCTCAGTCCCTGCTCGAAGGTCCGGGCCCAGAAAAATGGGTCTCATACCATGTCCGTGGAGTAGAATGAGAGGTCGGTAAATCTCACCGAGTATTGGGCTACCGTCATGCTGCCCTGATGCAGCTACAGTAACTCCTGAATGTGCACCGCACAGAGGGTGGCTGGAACAAAGTCCGAATGGAAGAGGCTCTCGAAGTCCATCCAAAGAAGTGATGCCTCATCGTGCACCTGGAGCATCAGGCTCCACCATCTACCTACTTGTGCGTGCAGGAGACTCGCCGGAAGAATCACCATGAGGTCAGCTGGTGCCCCTACTAATCTGAAGACTTGGATGATAGCCTCCATCCAATCTTCGGCTGCCTGAGGGTCTGTCCCTCCATGGAACCTGGGCGGCCTCTGACGCTGAAACTCATGCAGTGCACTCAGGCATCATGCACTCTCAGCTGTTAGGGATGGTGTTATCGGTGGCTCAGTGGGTAGAGGTACCGTCGGTGCCTCCGCTGTAATGGGGCCCTACACCGAGACCTCATCTCTTGGTGGGCTTCCATCTCGCACGGAACTAGGAACCCTAGCTGGCTTCCGTCGTGGGGCCATCCTGAAAAGAAACAGGTGCGCCACGGTTAACACAGTATACCTGTTGAGCTGACACAAAGTAATCACAAAGAAAACTTTTAAAACACACATGCAATCAATGTTTTCGTGCACTGAGTCGGAAATCAGAAGTCATGGTCCTGGTGTATGGATACGTAGGCCGCTGCACCAACACTAGACTCACTGAACTGATAACCACACTCAATTCTATAAAAAATATTGCTTCACAGAAAGAAATTATCAGAGATTTGAGTTTTGTGGTAGGACCGACCCCTCTAATACCAATTTGTCACGACCCATCCTCGGGGCCCGTGTCGTGACTACCCCAAGCCCTCCTTCCATAGGCCAGGGGCTAGCGACTAGCACCATAGGCGTAAACCCTGATAAAAGGAAAGGTATTGCCTTTACAAAAGAAAACAAAAACCATAGAGTATGCAAACTGAAGTAAACACTAAGTAAAATGAATACACAAGTAAGTGTCGGAAAGTAAATGGGCTAGAATACAAACCCAACTGATAGTAAAGTACAACTGAAAAGAAAGTACAGCAGCAGTAAAGTAAAGCAGCAACACCGATCCGTCCGCTGGAAATCCCACCTGAAGGGTGGGTACAAATAGTCTCATCAACTCCTCGGGTCCAGCCATCCACTCCGTGTACATCCCGCAATATAGTCCACCTTCGGGTACCGTCCCGCTCCACAAGCCTCAACCACGATCAGCGATGTCCGTCATCTGCAACCAACACAATGTAGTGCGGGCAAAGCCCGTGCAGGGGTGAGTATACAATACTCAGTAGGGACACCAAGACCCCCGAAGGTCTCCCAGAATCCAGGAAGGATAATATACAAAGGAAAGATAGAATAACGAAGCATCAACCAAAACTACTTAGGTATATGACCATACATATACCTAAGTCATCAATTCCAGACCTGCTCAAACTCACGAGCTCAAGTTCAACCCAGTCCACATAGGAAAGTACAACCCAAACCACATAGGAAAGCACAACCCAAATCCACACAGGAAAGCAAGTAAATCATATCGAAGATAATGATTGAAGGTCAAGACTCGGCTCACACGGGTATACTATTCACGAAGAGGGGTGGAGATGATTAGATGTAGCCTCTGAATCATCTCCTCTACCGAACCCACATAGGATCCAAGTACAGAAGTCGTCACTGCCAAACCAACGGAGGATCCAAGTAAAGTAGTCATTGATGCCGAACCCACGGAGGATCCAAGTACAGTCGACGTCGCAGCTGCACCCACAGAGGATCCTACTGCAGAAGTCATCATCGTCAAACCCACAGAGGATCCCATCATGGTAGTCATCGTCGTCAAACCCACAGAGGATCCTAGTATGGTAGACGTCATCATCGAACCCACAGAGGATTCTAGTATGGTAGTCATCCTCATCGAAACCACTGATGATCCTAGTAAGGTGGTCTTCCTCGTCGCACCCACTGAGGATCCTAGTACGGTAGTCGTCCTCGTTGAACCCACTGAGAATCCTAGTATGGAAGTCGTTCTCGTCGCAGTCGCAGCCAGCTCTAGGGTTCCCGCACACCGCACACTCAATTCCAAGAGGGTCTGCTCCATGAGCCAAGGGGTTGATACATCAACTATCACAAAGACGAGAGTTTACGTATCACAAAGTTCCGTCTCGTCAACAGGAACTCAACGCAACAGACGGTGCGTCAATCAGACGCCCGATCTGAGAGATATTGGCTTTTTCATCCCAGGGGCTCGGATGGTTTTTGAGTTAAAACCAACCCTACCGTACTCCATCTGCATCTAAACCTCGATCAAATTAAGCCAAAAGAACCATATCACTAAGATATATCCAACAAAGTCGACGGCACGTCAGTAGGATGTCTGGAGCTCAAGTTATAAGTGTTTCCGCTCCGCGGGCCCGGTTGGTTTCGTGTTCGAACCAACACGGTCATACCCAAAGTTCATCTAAACCTTGAGTGTAATATACCAAAATTACCATCTCGATCCAAGGATCCCTATGGAACTGATGGTGCATCGAACGGAGTTTCGTAGCCCAAGTTATGGGCGTTTGAACGAAACTGCCCGACAATAGGGGGTTCGGGCCCGGTCCGACCTGGCCCGATACCCCCTGGGACGGCCCAAACAGGGTCGACCCGTCCCTTGTCCAGGTCTGGCCATCTTGGGCGAGGCCCGACCCGGGCCGGCCCATTGCTGGTTGCCCGGCCCGGCGTGAGAGTTTCGGCCCGGCGCAGGCAGTCCGTCCCGGCGTGGGCGATCCAGCCAAGCGTGGGCGGTCTGACCCGGTGCGGGCGGTCCGGCCCGGCGAGGGTGGTCCGGCCCGGGGAGGGCTGTCCGGCCCGGCGCTGGCGGTCCGGCCCAGCGCGGGCGGCTCGGCGCCGGCCAAGCGGGCGGCTCGGCGCTGGCAGAGCGGGGCCCAAAGGGGGGCGCCGCCCCTTGCGCTGGCCGGGGGTTTCAACCCCCGGATTTTCTGGAACGGCCGGAAATTAAGGCTGTCCTTGTGTAACTGCGGGTCCCGAGGGTGTCCCACCTCCAGGTGGTGTCGGCGGCCAGCCGATCCCAGCCGCCTCCTACTGAAATTCCGCGACTTAAGGTCGCGGCTCCCGTCCGACCGGCGAGGCGCGACGGCGCCGCGCCCCTCCACCGTGGCCCCTTGGTGCTCCGGCACGGTGCGATGGCGCCGCGGCCTGCTCCTAGCTGCGGCCTCTTTCGGCCTCACCGATGTGGCACGATGGCGCTGCGCTCCTCTGCCACGGCCCGCTCCACCCGCGGTCCTCCTCATTCTCGCGCGGTGCAATGGCACCGCGTCACCTCCATTTCAAGCCACAATGAAGATCAACAACAAAAGGGGAGGAGGATCGGCCGTGTTTGTGCGGTCCGACCTCCTCTCATTATATCGAAAAAAAGCGGCCAATCATTTAACAATGAATTTTGTTAAATAATTCTTGAAGGAATAATTAACCCCTACCTCGACACAAGTTGTCGAACGATGATCGTCGTGGAAAACGGTGTCGCGGGGTGAAGCTCCTTATACTTCGACGGAGAACATCTGAGGAGGAAGATGCATCTCCCTTCCTTTTACGTGGAGAGAATATTGAAAGGCGACGTCGATGGTGAGTTTCCGCGTTAGTGCCTCCTCCTTGGTCATGGAGGGAGAAGATGACGGACGAAACCGAGTCGCCGAGTCGATGCTCTCCCTTGGTGAAATAGCGTTCTTCGTTGAAGTGGGAACGTTCTTCGCCGGAGAAGATGAAGTTCTTCCAAGGGACAAGAGCTCTCCCTCTCTCAATATCCTCACACAACTATCCAACCTAATAAAATAAGGCCTCCACCTTATTTTATTATGTTTTCCATGCCTTTTCAAAAAATCAAATTCAAAAACTAAACCACTTAATTAAATGAGCTTGAGTTTTCATATTAAAAAGGGGTGTTATGTTGGCAAGACTAATGAGGGAGAGAGAGAGAGAGAAGAGTTACTCACATTTAAGGGGAGTTATGGAGGTAAGGAATGTGAAACGGTGGGGGATCTTGTGGGCCCCACCTCTCCTTTAACCTCTCAAGAGAAGTTAGCAACCTAGTGGGTCCCATCCCAACTTTCACACATAGGTTATAACAACTTAGAAGAGAAATAAAATTGTAACACAATTTTATTTTACTCTCTATTTAATCCACATTTTTTACAACTCCTCCCAAGAAAAAGAAACTCCAGTAAAGGTCTTCCTAAGCAATTACCGGCGCTGCGGTTTCATCGGTGCCCTCAGATTTAGATTCCATGAAACCGTTCAAAAGTTAGAAAAACCCACACCTTCGTTCACTGAACGTACCTGAGCTAAACCTCAAAAATTGATTTCGAGCACACCGGGCCTTAGAATCAAGTGCCGTCAAAAACTGCGTACTCATAAAATCCCAAAGAATTTAAGAAAAAAAATTTCCATGAAAATTACAGGTGTTTAAATTTTAGTCCAAATTTGAGCTTGGTCTCTTACACTATTTGACCCATTTTGTTTGAATTTCATCATGTGCTCTTTAAATCACCTCCTTATACAATGTAATCATCAAAAAAAGTAAAATTAATAATTCTAAAATTTATAAAAATTAAAAAATTAAATGACATTTGAAGTTGAATTTTTTATTATATTTTTAATTTTCAATACAAAACTAGTTTAACATGGTGGTGTAAGGGTGAAAAAAAGTGAACTTTGGTGTGATAATAGAGCCACTAAATCATCTCTATTATATATTTGAATGGTTTTTAGGATGATCATAGGAGTGGTAGTTTTGGCACAAAAAAATTGTTTCTTGATCCCTAGAAGGTCAATTTTTCCAATAAAACAAAAGACCAATCTAGACTGAATGACCATTTGATAAACAAGGAATCAGGTGCACACAACATTAATTATTTCCATGTAACATTCACATCACTCATGCAGCCCATTTATTCATGAAAATTAACAATGAATAAAAAAGTTTCATGGGTCATCCAGGAGCCTTGAAACAATGGAAAATGTTCTTTCTCAAAAAAATTGGCCTCTTATGCACAACACCAACATTTTTATACAACAACCCTTTGAATGACAAAGAAAATGATAAACCTTTGAATTTCAGGGCCACATCTATGAAGTAATGTCATAGGAAGCTTAAAACCAATTTTTGTGACCTAGTAGGGTTTCACACCACTATCCACCCATTTTAGATATAAATAGAAACTCACCCCCACACATTGGGAATAGATCACTGGAAGAAAAAATTTCAACTCTCTCTTGTACAAACCAATCTTCTATAACATCACGCAACTCCAAAATTCCATGGATTTTAAATGGTATTTAACTTATTTGGTTGACCTTCCATGATCCCCAACATGTCTGGGCATGTAGTTGATATCTCCTAGTGCAACATCCCTTAAGACCCATTGGGTGAACACAAGAGAAATTGCCTTCTTGCAACACCATCTCATGTGTGGGATAAAAGTTGAGTGCATCTATGCCTCTAAGATTTATGTAGTGTGTTTTTACTAGATATCATGACTCACACAACCTCATTTTAATATAGTACATCATATTTGTGTGAAATAACCTTTGGGTCCATAACTCATTGCCCCATGCACCAAATAGAGTTTCACAAAATTCAAGTGCCTAGATTCCATGTACCTATTTGAACTAGTTCATCCAAACCTTTAATTCTCACATGTTCAATGTCATTAACCCTTGTGTCGAACCCCTTTTCTTAAAGCATGTACTAGGTTGTCTCTTCACCCTTTTCTCCTAATAATTGTATCCCTAATGCCAATTCCTCCTTAGCATAGGCTCCCTAACATCTAGACACCTAATTACCACTCCATGGAAATTTTTGTCCATGCCATACCCAGAGGTGTATGAGAAGTAGACATGTAATCCCAAATCATGGAATCATCAAGGGAAACTATCGATCATTATTGATAGAGAGGACTTTTCCGGATCTTCTTCTCCCACTTGGGAGTATTCTCCTTTGGTGTAGAACCTTCCAACATCTGAGATACAAGTCGTAAAACTGGTTATCCCAACAACTTAATCAGATGATGTTAAACTGCATGGAAACATCCTCAGAACAAGACATTAAACTGTACTCTTACCCTGTGTGATAAAAACAAGATTACCCATACATGACTGGAATAGGATAACCCTACACTTATTACCATGTATGATGAGAATGTGATTCTACATGTATGTTCATCATGGGATTCCACATTCTCCCCCACCATGGGATGATCCTCTTCTGTCATGAATCTTCTATGTGTAATCCCCACACCATTTGTAATCAATGCTCCTTCTGTATTGCAATAATACTTTCCACGAGACATTAAACTACATGGATGGATCCTGTCATATGATCTTAAACATGGGAAACAAACTAGATGTGTTTTGATCCCTATATACTAACAGGGTATTTAGGGAACCTCCTTGATTTTTAATCTCGACATATCAAAAAATATGGGATACCTTCCTGAGGTTTAATCTCAATATCTCAACATCTCCATCAAATCCATAAGTGTAGTCATCTCCCCCCTTGGGGAACACATTCCCACATCACCATCAAATCCCTAAGTGTGATCATCTTCCCCCATAGTGGAACACTTTCCAACATCCCCTTCAAATTCATAAGTGTGATCATCTTCACCCCATGGGGGTATCCTTTCCCACATCACCATCAATTCCCAAGTGTGAAATCTTCCCTCCTAAGGGATTGCTTAACCAAACCCTCAAGTGTGAAATCCCCACCCCCTAGGGACACACTTAGAAACCAATCTATCCCCAAATAGAGTTAGACCTACCACCGACCTGAAATCTATGTATTATACAATAAAAATTGGGTTCCCATAGAAAGAATCCTTAGATTCCTTATGCCCCTGCTGTCAAATACCCCTTGGTCGACATGGGATGCCTTAGGTTATCTACTTAATATGCCTCACACTTGATATTCCATCCAACAAAGGAATACTTTTCAGATTCCTAATATACCAGATTTCCATAGGTACCTAGACATGAACAAAGTTACTATCTACTATAATAAAATGTTGATGACCTATCAAAAGATAACTAATCTAATTATATGGTATCCACCTCGAGATGGTGATGGGAATTTGTTTCTGGAACACAACTCAAATCTTTGAGGGAGTCCCAAACAAGGTAACAACATCTATGGAGGAATCCATGGAAAGAGTAACCCACATCCCATCATCATATTTTGATCAATGATCTAACATCACCAAACATAGTGGAAGAGGCTTCCCACCTTTGGAAATATGGAATACAGGGCAAGAAAAACATGTCATAATACAGACACGCAGCTCCGGCTGAAAGAGTGAGAAACAAAAATAGTGAAATTGATGTGAATCTCTTCTACTTCAAATATGAGAACTGGTAACATTGGAGAAATATCAAATTTTCATGTCACAAGATCGAGAACTTTTGTGCCAGGTTCCACCTAATGAGCGGTGGTTCCAACATTAAACTCTCTTATGGCTTGGGGCAGAAAATTTTGGGAATCCTCGATCTGTGACATCGTCAACATGGATCCCTTCTCTAATTTAGAAAGAATAAAAAAAGTTGGGGAATTTGTAATCACCCTCACCAGATATGTAATGATAGTTGATTCCATATACTTTATAATACTTAAGAAATAAAAGATCTATGATCTAACTCCAATAGGCACAGTGGCGGGGGGAATTTTGGTGTGATAATACTACATGGATATGTTACTACCATTAAAAGCACCATGTCTTCAGCTATCGGGTTCCTACACCCCAAATCAACCTTTGATCTCATCTATATGAGGGTTATCAACACCCTTTTTTGTCAATAAGAACATAAATGAGTCATTCCCACTATAGATATGGACCATTATGATTTATAATAATTAAAACCCCACTGACAGTGCTACCCCTAAGGGTCACACAAGGGGAAACCACCCACATTCTAATGTCAAACCAATTTGGGAGCCTTTACTAAGATAATTTGTATGTATTAATCCCATATGTTGAGAAGGTAGGAGATGTTTGATTCATACCTATAGTGTTCATTTCTCAAGAGCTTCCTGGGAGGGCTCCCACCCAGCCACATCACCACTAGCACTGATCAGACCCATAGGTTGTCGATCAGATCAATCCTATCCCCACTCAACTTACCCCGATCTAGAACAACTGACTCCAATGCCAAGAGAATTCCTAGAACATTTCATGGAAATAGGCATATTCAATAGCTCTAGTGGCCCTCTACACTGCAGGCATATCCCAACACACCCTCTCAGTCATTTCATAGGACCCTATCTTCGCCTGCTAGGGATCGAGATCCCAAGATCCTCTCATGTAGGCTAGAATGACTCTCTCAGCTGTATGTTCAACTTGAAACTATTTTGATTCATCCTTTATGATAAATTCCACCATAGAGGTCCACATTTCACTACCACCAACTAGCGCAGATGTCCACCCCATGTTGAAGATATTCCCTGATTTAATGATTCATCCTATGGATGGAGGGAAAATAACAGCCATGGGGGTCATTCCCTTGGAATAGGTCACAAAAAAATTGTAAATGAAACCCAAGTGCCTCTCAAAAACATGTTCTTGGAGAAGTCTCGTGATATCATATATAGGGCGATGGGTATCATCGTGTCATTGTCGACCTCTCAGACATTGAGATGATTGATGACTCGATTAGAGAACCTTTACCCCCACTACCAGAGTTAGGGTAAAATCCCATAGATTGAGGGTTATGATCCTTGAAGAAAAGGTCTAAAAAATCCTTAAATCCCTCTATAGGTGCCTGTAGGCCATGGATGTTCTATAATCCTTACAAGGAACCATAGGTACCATCAGTTTCCCTCATCTCAAACTCTTCACTTGAAGTTGTAGAGATATCATGGTTTGGGTTGACATCCTCAGATGATGGTCAGAATGTCTATGAGACCCAAAAAGATGTTGATGCTCTTATACATGATGAGGTTTTCAACATCACATACTACATGGAAAAGATCTTGATGTTGGCATCGCCTAAAAGAGAAATTAAAATTTTTAATGGATATTTAGCTCATGTGGAACCTCATCTCCCATTAAATCAGTAGCAAAGATGATCTGTGTTAGGTTCACCTCTAATATCTCATCCTAAACTAATCAAGGATTAAGCTGACTTAGAGTAGGATCACCCATTTGGGCACCCAGTCATTCTTGTCTATGTGACCAGGTTGGAAATAAGTGATCCCACATATCCAATCAGGGAATAATGTAGGGGCTATAGAAAATTTCCATGGTATGAGTCACCCACCCTATATGAGAAGCATACCTATACACCTTGAGATCATGTCCACACAAAATCTGGGGCTGATGATCTGGTCAAATCACTAATGACCATAAATACTCACCAGGATAATGTAATGGATACCTTCACAATAAACCTTAAGGCCCTATAAAGGAGATAAGAGTCAATTACACATGAGGGAAATTCATATATAGCATGGATAGACCATATGAGATAACTACTAGAATCAAAAAATATATGATTCACAACATTCAATGGTACAAGTGATCTGCTGCAACAAATTTCCCAATTCATCTCAAGGTGTGTCCCAATTTTGGGGACTGAGTAATAGCATGAATATTGTTGAAATTGAAATATATGTGTCATTAGAGAGCACGAGGAAGGAAAAACTAATTCAAAGAAAATTTGAACCAAAATGAATCGAAAAATCCACTTAATGTGTTGAGCTCATAAAGAACAAACCATTTTAAAACAATAGTAGCTCATAAACCTCACCAGATGCATGTATCTTGAGGTGTTAACCTTCCCACAATGTATTTTTGGTTTAAAAAAGTCACCTAGCTACACGGAGGTTGGAGTGGTAACCTACCTGCACTGTATGTCCATTCATGGAACCCCTTTTTCCAATAAAGGTCATAAATTTTCATAAAGGCTCTTATCTTTTTCAAAATCAAAGCCACTACCTTTACTGGGACTATAAATACCTCCCCATATCTGAGTTTTTAGGGGATGAAACATTTTTAATTACATCAAAATATATGAATTCACATGAGTCAAACATTCACGAACCAAAGAGGGGATGTATTTCCCAAGGTAGCAATCTTTCATGAAACCACCTCCAATGGGCTTTTTAGAGCATCAACCCATGACATAGATTCTTTTCATGAAGGATCATTTCCTTTTGGTAAGAGTAAATCCCTTTATGGATCTTGGGATTTCAAAAGTTAATTATCCTTTGAAAAACCAATCCCATGGGAACCAAGACTTCATTTTGAGTAAGGGTCACCCTATTTCATGAAAAATACACATTCACGAGACCCATATCCTTTTTGATGTACTCAAATATCCCAAAGCACAAAATGTTCAATACCCACACACCAGAACTATCCATGGTGCCTCTTTTTAGTCAAATCCCTTTCACAAAGTTTAGTGTCCAAGGCCCATGTACACATCTAAAACTAGTTCATCCACACCCCAAATTTTCATGTGACTCGAATCACAAACCCTTGTATCTGCTCCTTTTTATTCAAGCACAACATGGACCATTACCTTTACTTTTTTCCCCTTAAGAATAGGAACCCAAATACCTATTTCTCCTTATAATAGGCACCCTAATATCGAGTCCCATAATTTCTACACCTCCATGGAAATGCTTACTTCATTACATACCTTGAGGCGCATGAGTAGTAGACATGTAAGATTTAAAGGTGGAATCATCAAGGGAAAAATTTAGCCTTTCCTGGTAGTGAGTCCTTTTTCTAGATCTTCATCTTCCACATCAAAATGGTCTCCCTATGTGTATTCCCAACCAACATCTGAGTTGTATGATGTAAAACAACATTACCCAACTTCTTATTCCTATAACAGTAAAATTCAAGACAATTTCCTAAGCACATGACATTAAACATTAGCCTTACCTCATATGATGACCACAATATTCACCATGTATGATCATCCTGGGATTCAACCTTCTCCCCACCATGGGATGATCCTACCACTTTGGGCATCCCACATGTGTAATTACCACACTATCCTTCTTGTACATGGGATGATCCTTATCCTTAATTTATCATCCATATATAATCCCTTCACTATCCCCATTAATGCTCATTCCATTACATGAGTTTACTTGCCACAAGATACTAAATTTCATTGATTGGTCATGTCACATGACATTAAACTGTGGCATCAAAATATGTGGGTTTTGATCCTTGTTTTCCAATAGGGTGTGTAGGATGCCTCCAAGAGTTTTAAACTCAACATACCGACACATTTGGGGTACCTCTCCGAGGATTAATCCTATCACCCCAACATCACCATCAAATTTCTAAGCCTGACCATATCCCCCCATGGGGGAACACTTCATCTCTCCACCATCAAACCCACCAAGTGTGAGATATTACCCCAAAGGGACACACTTAACAACCCACATATCCTCACAAGACATTAAACCTATAACCCACCTGAATAAAATCTCTACCACATACAATAAACATAGGATGCCTATGGTAAAAATCCTCATATGCCCTACACCCCTAGTGTTAACTACCGTATGGTTGACATGGGATGCTTGGGGATCCATGCATGTGATGTCTCACACATGATATTCCATCCAATTGGGGAATAATTTATATATTCTCAATAATCCCAACATCCAGAGATACTCAAACATAATCAATGTTACTATCAACTCAAACTGATGGTTTCTTCCCTATTAAGATAGAAGTAGTGTAATTAACCAACTTCCACCATGAGATGGAATTGGGAATGAGTTTCACAAACATGGATCAAATATTTAAGAGAGACCTAGATTATGAGACAATCTCTAAGGAGAAATCCATGGAATGAGGAACTGAAATCTCATTATCCTATTTTGATTAGAGAGCCGACATCACCAACCATGGTGGAGGAATTCATCCACCATTGTAAAGTGGGAATGTGGGGTAAAATTTCATGTGACACGCATCCTCGAAAAAAACATTGGAAACAAAATTAGTGAACCCGATGTGAATAATCATCTACATGAACTATTAGAACTAGTAATGTTAGAAAACAATCAAAATTTTATGTCATCGGATCCATATATTCAGCGATAGGTTCCACCTAATGTGTAGTGGGACAAATATGAAACTCTCTTGTGACTTGGGAAAGATAATGTTGGGAACCTTGGTATATGTTATCGCCATTGTATAACCTTTATCTACTTTATAAATAATGGATGATGTTGGGGAATTGGACATCAACTTCATTAGATCTATATTGGCGGTTAATTCTATATACATTACAGGACTAAAGCTATATTAAATAAATGACCTTATGATAATGGTTATAGGTGAATGACTAATATTTGTGCATAAATCCCATGTGACTAAATACCTACCACAAAAACTACTGTGTCTTTGTCTACCAGGTTCCCACAGCCCATCTCACCCTCTAAGATCATCCAGAGGGGAGTGATCAACACCCTTATTCATTGAGACAAATAATAAGGGGTCACTAGGGATATGTCCCACCATGATCTCAAATCATCAACACCACACTAACACCACCACCCCCAAGAGATATGAAGGGGAAAACCACCCCCAATTTCAATCGTATACCACTTTGTGAGCCTCTACCTAGAGTATTCTAATAGCTCACTCCCCTATTACGAGGAGGTAGGGGATGTTTGAGTTATACCTATAGTTGTCACTGACTGGGAGTAACCTAGGAGGCATCCCACCTGACCACATCGGCACTAACACTAAACGGTACCACAAGTCGATGAGAAGGTTGGTCCCATCCCCACTCCACCAGCCCTAGTCCTAAACATTTGATGCTAATACCAAGTTCATGACTTGAAAATTACCAAGAAGGAGACATATTCTATATCTCCAATGGATGCTACCACTATTGGTGTATCCCATTTTATTCTCACAAATTTTGAACAGGAATCCATATTCACCCGTTTGGGATCAAGACCCCATACACCTATCAGATAGTTTGGGTTGACTCTCTCAGTCACTAGTGCCATTGAAAACCATTGTAGGTCATCCTATGATGAAGAAAACCAATTCACAAGTTCTCCCTTCACCACTAAAAACCAATGTGTAGGTCCTCCCCACACCATCACCAAAAGGTGTAGAGGTCCTTCCATGCCAAAGATACTCCCTACTCTGAGGATGTTTTTTAGAAAATGGGAATAAAAACATCATGGGGGAATTCTTTTGGTTCATGTCACAAAATTCAGAGGGGGAACCCAACTGAATCTAAAAAACTATTCTTGTATAAGTCCCATTCCATTAGAGGTAGGACCCTGGGAAGCATCGTGTCACTGTAGACCTCTCAAACTTTGAGATGACTAGTGGCTTGATGTGGGAATCTTCACCCCTACTATGAGAGTTGGGGGCAGGATCCCTTTGATTGAGTCTTATGATCCCTAAATATGAGGTGAAAAAGATCCCCAAATTCCTCCGTAGGTACCTATAGGTTGAGGACATACCTGACTCCTTCTAAGGAAATATAATGAAACTATATCTGTCATCATCATTTTCCCTCTATACCACCACACTAGAAGTTTGAGATACTTTAGGGTCTAGGTTGATGCTCTCATATAATGGTGAGAACTCCACTGATCTCCAGAGAAACACCCCTAGTATTGCACATGAGGAGGTAGTAAACACCCCATACTATATGGATATGATCTTGGTGTTGGCTCTAAATCTCTGAGAAATTACAATATTCAGTGGCTGTTGGGTCCATGAAATGATACCTTTCTCAATAAATTAGCAATAAAGTAAATATGCATCAATTTCATCACTGGTCTCTTGGCCTGCACCAAATTGGTGCTTGGGCTGACCCAGAGTAAGATCACCCTTCTGGTAGATAAAAAGAGTATTAGTGAATACTCTTGGCCATCAAGAAGCTACTATCTATGTTTTGTAAACCTAAATCTCTAAACTTTATCATTCTAGAGTCCCTCACTGAGTACTAGGAAGTATGTTTCTACCAAAATATTTGGGAAACATTCAACCTCCTTTGATACCATTATTCGACCTACCTAGGAATCCACATACACCTTGATTACATTCAATAACAGTATAAGAGGGTTGATATTGCAGGGATCCTAGTAGATTAAATCCCTATATCATATGGTTACTGACAGATTCTCTAGTATACTTACGTTATTATTCTTATTACGCTTCATAGATTCATGGTAGAGTCAACTTAGAACATGAAGCTCTTAGGATAGGGGAAGTACCCTACCCTCTATTTCAGCCTCATTCTATATCAACAACATGAATTTTAGTCTATCATAACCATTGATTGTGAATTTTATCCTATGTCTACAACCACATTGAATGTGGTCACTATTTACCCTCCTGTGGATTCAAGAAATTGTGCCACCAATATAGGTCATGATAGGGAGAACCTTCTCCAAGGGGTGGTACAATACAAAGAAAACCCCCTGACAAGCACTCATACTCATCATGAGAGATTAGAAAAAGGACTTGAGTGCCCCCCCCCTAGTGAGACATTTTTTCTACCCATTGATATATCAAAAAAGGATATGTTCTCACTGATATTACTAGTCCATTCAAGACTGCTCCAAAGACTGAGTGAGACACCAGGATGAACACTTTGTTCTAGTATATGTAGGGATACAAGGGGATTACTACAGAGATTATGTCTAATAGATACTCTATCCATGAAAATTTCAAAAGTTAATCTATCTCTCCACTATTTGGGAACCCATTCCTTCTTGGTTAGGCATCCATATCTGAATCAGTCATCCCCATGCATCTGATTTGGGAAGAATCTCGTAGCTATGGAAAATGACTAGGATATGAGTTATTCACTCAATCTGAGTAGTGTTCCTATTTACTTAGAGATAAAGGTTGAATATCCTCCCAAGATGATTATCCATTTAGATTACTTGTGAACATGAATACTCACAAGGATGATGTGATAACTACTCTCGCCGCTCGCCTAGAGGCAGTGCAAATGAGATAGGTGTCAATTATGCATGTAGGAAAGTCATATCAGATATGGATAGACCATATGTTCTTTCCCCAAAAAAATAAAAAATACAAATTTCACCGTATTCAACGGTCTGGGACATCCACTGTAACAACTTTCCCACTTCTTCTTAACGTTTGACCCGATGTTGGGGACTCCATAATAGTAAAAGGATACCAAGCATTAATGTTATTTCCAAACCCTAAAATGACCAATGTTCATGTGTTATAGTCAGCTAGCCCCATAATCCATTTCTAGCTATGAGGATCTCCAAAAAAGTCTTCATCTACTAGTTTAGCTCCACCTTGCACAAAACCACTGTTAATGACCTCTCCAAATGTAAACAGAGGCCTGATGAGAGAGTTACTAACTTCAATGAATATTGGAAGGGACTCACATACTCGTTAAACATGACAATGTCCTAGGAAAAGTTTCTTATTGTTTTTTTGGAAATTTTTAGAGATGTCATGGTTTCTACCTTCATTTCTGTGAACTATCTCGATGGATTTCAAGAGTTCTATGAAAAGTATCAGTGTATAAAAGAATCCTTACTATGGAAGAAGAATTTATCTTGCCCATTGCCTTTTTCTAGTCTCATGAGAATTCCTATAAAATCATAGACAACTGATGTTGAGAATGCATAGGCTCCTAAGATAGCCCACCTACTAGCCTCTTTACTAGATAAACCCTTTCAGGTGCATCCCAACTAAGATAAACCACTTCTAGTGAATCCTTATTAAACACATGTACAACCTCATCGAGAGAAGGTTACCCTATAGCCTCATAAATGATAGGCATGTGGGGTTCTGTTTATAGAAATAATGAATAGAAAAAACTCCTTAAAAGTCACAAAAGTGTTGGGTTATTTCATCTACACACTAGAAAAGGAGATACAAAAATTTCTATAATGAAGGAGACTCCAAGATGATGAACCCACTAATTATTACAATCACTTCCCATACTACAAGATCCTTTGAAACACTAAAAAAATGTTATTTCTTCAAATATTGGCTCTAAGACCAAGTGGATCATGGATTAGTCAAGTTGGTTGATGTCCCACCACAAGTGGCACTTGTCTTGAATGGCCCTAATAGTGACAGATAAGACTCTAGTGAGTGGAAATAGGACCCCAACTAAGGAAAAAATGTATAAAAACTGGTTGGATAAAAACATTGTCCATCATTCCCATGGTATCATTTTTTCCCGCTTGATCTAGCTAGAACCTATAATGATTATTGTACCTCCACCAGTTTCTAATTCCACATTTGTATCTCATCCTTTCATATCTCATAAAAAGACATAACTAAAAAAACAAGAGAAATTATAGCCCCCCATCAGTACCAAAACTTTCTCACGCCCTTGGTGAATTTATACCTACTAAATTAGGAGATGCTCCCAGGGAACGTCCATCCCTAGACAATTCCACTAATTATGAGAAAGAATGAACCTTTAGGAATTATTTATAACTAGTGGATCACTACAAAATTCTCAATGATGAGAAATTCTATGTGAAAACCTCATGAACTTCAATCAAACACTGTCAAACGAGTGTTATAGGACACACCAATAGATAGAATCTTCAGGCCAGTGTTTTTGATCAGACTAATGTTCGAGCTTGATATTTGAATAAACTAGTTTGTGTTACTAAAATGAGGTAGTATGTCTCATGAAGGACATAGAAAGTATCCACCCCAGTCTTCTATATCATGAATGCTTCCACATAAAACTATATTAGTTGACTATGTGAATCAGATGTGACTATGTCACAATCAGACACATCTATCTAAGGCCCGACATCAGCCATCTGGTTCCCATCAATTTAGTATTCAAGAAAAAATGGATAACTAAATTTAGAATAAATTATACTATATCTAGGAACTGGTGACTCAGGAAATGTTTCCTTCTATGAAAACTACTAAATAATAACCTTTCTCAGCAAAAAAATTCCCCTTTCCTAAAAATATAGTTTATTGAAGAACCTCTTAGTCATACCCGTGAGGCTCTTAATCCTCAAGGATCTCTACTTATCAAAGGAAATGTGTGAATAACTATCCATATATTTGAATATTCCCCTTTATTTTGGGACTAAGGGAGCATCATTTTAGGACTATTATGTATAAGAAGCTGAGTTGGAGTGATACCAGGCCATCATTTCATTTTTCAAAGAAGATGAGGGTGTTACCATTCAGGGGAACATATTCCCACTTTATATCATTGGAATATTCAACAGCATGTAATTCCACCAATTTTTGGTGGATACTAACTCTGGGACAATTCATATCCTAACCTTAACACTGTACATGATGGGGAACATAAAAAAGGATATTATCCCCACTAAAATAAAAATTTATGGATATGATAAGAGCGATAATAATCCCCAAGAAAATATTTGGTGGCAGACACAATTCATTTGCATGGTGGAGAGCAATAAACTTTTGGTAGCCTCATAGGAAACGGCTTATAATTCCCTATTGAGAAGGCTCTAGATTTATCTGCATGCAGTAGTTCCCGCTTCATACCACAAGTGCCTCAAATACTCCCTCAACAATCGAGTAGGGGTACTCCAGTTCAATGCCTCTCCCTACAACTCTTGTGAATCTTATTATCTGTATTTTTTCTAAAGGGAAGGAAAATTTCTCTAAATTGATGTGGTTGAGTATATAAATTCCCCTAACTATTTGATATCCACTACACTTGACCCTTGGTTAGACTTGAAAGATAGCTTCATCCTTCTAATCCATCGATTGTAACCCATGACACCAGATCAAGGAAGTTGTTTTATAGTACCCAAGAAGGAGTGCCCACTTATTACCATGTACTCCTATATAGTGCATGATCAAACTATACTAGAATAACATACTCTTATAAAGTACCTAGAATTTCACCCCATGGAAATCAATCTGCGCCACTCCCACATGTTCCACAAGGTAGGGATAACTCTATGGAATTCAACCCATCATCATTTCTTTGATATCAGGAGTGGACCTCATGGTCAAAAACCACATGGGATTAGATCATAATTATTTATTGTTGTTTTATTCATAAGGAAAGAGTCTCAAATTTATGGCTCTTCCCCCAACACATCATGTCATAATGCTACCCTTGGACATACAGTGTCAGGAGAAATGTTTCCGCCCTCAGGATCTCATATATTAGACAATGAAGAGGAATTATAATATGAAAATCCTATATTTTTAGAGGGTTCCTCTGCCAATATTGATGTTATGAATAAGATAAACCTTAATACAAAAGAATATATGAGGTTGGTATTGATCAAGGAATCCATGTCACCAGAAGAGAAATAACAGTATTTGGCCTTCCTAAAGCAGCACCATGATGTGTTAGCTTGAAGATATAATGAGATATCATACCTAGATCCCAAGATTTTCATCCATCACCATGGCCTCCCAGTGAGTCACTACGGGTTCATGTAGTCTCCCAAAAAATGCATCGTTCACATGGTTCCATGTTCAGGGAAATATTTGACAATATTATTAATACCAACTTCATCAGGAAGGTCTAGTACCCTAGGGGGAAAGACAACATCATCCCATTTAGGAAGAATAATGGGAAAATTAGAGTACGCATTGATATTCATGACCTCATCAACCATTATTTAAAGGTTGATGTTCCCATTATAGTGACATAGTTTTTTATTAATACTACAACTGGGTTCCAAGAATTCTCCTTCATATATGGATACTTTAGGTATAATCATATCTAGATGTCCCCTGAGGATGAGGAGGAGACTTCATTCAGATCACCTAAGGTAACCTTTCACTATTAGCTAATTCTTTTATCTTGAAAAATGTTATAGCTTCCTTTTAGGATTCTATACACCATATCATCAAACAGATCCTCTGTAAATTGGTGTAGTGTTGTGTGGATGATTTGGTGGTCAAATCCCACAAACTCCATGACCATATCGGAGATATTTATAAAGTATTTTTCTTCCTCTATTACAACCATTTAAAGATGAACCCACTAAAGTGTGAATTTGGATTCACATTTGAAAATTTTCTTGTATTTTATTTCAGATATTAAGGAATTTAGATCGATCTATAGAAAATTAAGGCAATCAACCAAATGCCTCCCCCATACAACCTCTAAGAGTTGCAAGGCCTCCAAGGACACTTAGACTATATTCATGGATTTATTGAAAATTTATACTGAAAGTGTAAGACATAATCAAGGATTGTAAAAAAGGCATCATTTACTAGTTGGATGAGGACTGCTAGATTGTATATAAGAATATTAAGAAGTATCTACTATATCCTATGACTCAAATCCCACCCATCTCATAACAAACTATGGTTTTTTATATTACTTCCATGGAATGATCCCTTAGGACC
Source organism: Viscum album (assembly GCA_963277665.1). Taxonomy (NCBI): domain Eukaryota; kingdom Viridiplantae; phylum Streptophyta; class Magnoliopsida; order Santalales; family Viscaceae; genus Viscum; species Viscum album. The sequence goes on from OY728119.1 coordinate 378,284,998, forward strand.
CATTTATCCTAAAAGAAAAATGAGTTCAAAGAAAACATACAATATTAACACATCTACAAGCATCTTGACACAAAGTTCATATACTCATGATCAAGAAGAGGTTCCTTTTATAGGTTTTTCTGGTGTAGAAGTTTTGAAATTATTTACAACACTATGAGATATTTCTGGTGTCCTAAGTTGATCATCTAAATTACATACTCAATCTTCCCATGATGATAGGGTGATTTGTGAACTGGGTGGTAATCCTACAATGGTTTGACATTAGGTTTTTACCATAGAAAGTTTTCAGGGGCCAAACACTGGTAGACTTATTATCCACCATTCGACCCCTAAGGAACTACCTCGGGATGTTTATTTCTAAAATTATGTGGATTAGGTTGTTCTGTGTTGGTAGATGTAATTCTATATTGCCTCCTAAAGTCTGACCGATCAGAGGCTCAACAACCCTAAACTCAACAAGGTAGGCTTAAGGATTGTCTTCATCACTCCTTCACATGCCTCCCTATCCTACTCAATTCTGTTGTCAGAAGGATTCACTAAAAATGAGGTGGAGTATCTAGATATTATTACTAGTCTCAAGTTGGCCATAAAAATTGATGTCCCCAATTTACATGTGAGGGGAGACTCTAATATGGTCATAAAGAAAATAAATGGTGAATATTTCATTAGAAAGTGATAACTTTCACCCTTGTTGGAACAAACACGTTAGTTAATGGACCAGTTCCCTTCTTATCCAAATGTGACACATGTTCCATGATCATAGAACAACCAAGATAATGATCTAGAAAGCTTAGTAATGTCCCTAAAAGAGCTATATAAAGATGACCTGGTCATTCATGTGGAACATATGAGGTTCATCACCCCTATCACTTCTAAAGATGATAGAAATCGATAGGTATGCAAGCAGACTACCCATACTTTTTCACAAAGGCCCTCAAATTCCCCCATGATTGTGGAGATTCCTAATAGGATGAATCCCTTCATCGAGTATCTGCAACATAGAATTCTCGTCCTAGGATGAGCTCATAATGACTAAATTCACTGATGGGTTTCACAGTTTACCCTCCAGAGTGGTCCTGACCTTGATAAAACCCTTGAGAGGCATGATTTCTATGGAATTATCCTTTGGTTCATCCAAGTGGGTGAGATACCTCAAGTCATTAAAGAGGTCCATGCCAAGTCATGTAGATCCCATAAAGAAGTATTAAATCTCTCCCAACAAGTTTAGAGGTTGGGTTACTTCTAGTCCACCATGTTTTATGACTACATTGAGTTCACCAAGAGGTTTCATGCAAGTCTTATCCAATCCAATTTCATACAACAACTATCAAATCATCCCTACACCCCAAAATAATCTTATCCTTTTATAATTTGGGGACTTGACGTTGTGGGTCCCTACCCACCAGTGATGGATCAACAGTGAAAGTTAATTTTAACCATAATTGACTTATTCTAAAAGTGGGAAGAACTAGTTCCCCTCAAAGAAGTTAAAACCTGATCCATGATTGAGTTCAAAAAATCTCACATATTTTATCATTTTGGGTTTCTACACACTATTTTCATGGACAATGACACTAATTTTTGGGCTACCAAGCTAAATAAATTGTATTCCAAGTACAAAATCTAATCAAACTACATTTCCCACTATTATTCATTAGATAATGGACATATTGAGTTATTCAAAAAAACCATATCTAACATATTTCAGAATATGGTGGGCCAAAAAATGATCTGGCATGATAATATCCTTAATTCCCTTTGGTAATATCTGAAGACAACTTGAAATTCCATCCAGGTGACCCCATACTCTCTACTGTTTGGAACAGAGGAAGTTTTACCTATATAGGTTTAGTTTCCATCACATAAAATATCCATTTATGAGTATAAGAAGTCAAAAATAATATTTTAATTTTGTTTAGCTGAGTTGGAATATCTCGAGGAAAATAGTATTCAAACATTTCACATCTAGAGAGGCACTAGAACATGGTAGCGATAGGACTTAACAATAAGGTGTTACTCCACTCTTTTATTCAGGGTGACATGGTATTGGCTCTCAGAACATAGATAATACAAGTAAAAAATTATGAAGTTGGAAACCAAATGGGAAGGAACTTACATTACACATAATTTCTATTCAAATAGAGAATAGTCATTAATCATTGTGGATAGGGATCAAATCACACCTCCCACCAACTCCAAGTTTCCCAAATAGTACTCTATGTGAGAGTCTCATGTTCAAAGACATGCGAACATAAACCCGAGAAACCCAGGTCCAAGAATTATGACCATAAAGTATTTTCAACTGTAGTCCAAGATCTATAACCTAAAACCAGTAGCTCCACCCTTTAGATTGAAATATATGACCATAAACTAGAAACAACCATAGCCAAATTTGTACAGATTTAAACTAAGAATCCAAAAATCCTCATCACATGACATAAAACTATAGCACTACACTATGTGATAACTATGGAATACCTCACCTAAAAAATGTGATATGATCCAAAAAACAGCCTTAGTTCATAATTTTAAATTTTATCCTCACCATATGTGATGAACATAGTATTCCTCATACAATAAGTGTGAGATGGAAAAAAATAAATTTCCACAAAACATGATGTTACACTATAGATTTACCCGGTATAAACCCAGGATACCACATATAAAATATATGGTACGAAAAACTAATTTCCTCAGTACTCAATGTTAAATTTTAGCCTTACCCTATATAAACCCAGGATGCCTCATATGAAAAATATGGTATGAGAAAAACTATAGTTCTCAACAAATGATATTAAACTATATCCTTAACCTATGTGATGACATAAGATGCCTCATATAATAAGTATAAGATGACTTAATGTCCTCACTAGAGAGGGTGCCACCTTTCTAGTGTTGGTATCCATCCACACTGCATTCTAGAACTACATATGGCTTGATTACCACTCCTGAAGGATTACATAGGTATGACTTGATCCACATCCCAGACTCATCCTATACACCAACCTATTTTTGTGACCTCCCCCTAGTCCAATCCTCATGACCTTAAACTACATGTAACTGGTTTTAGGGTTATTTTTTGTGGTGTAGGGACTCCTTAGCATCGTATCGGCATCAGGTTTCAAATATTTTTTTCCGCATGAACATCCTCAAAGTACCTACTCTCATTCTGGTCCAAGATTTATGACAATAAACTGTCGGCATTCAACCCCCTATGGATCCTCATTTTCATATTCTGATTTATCCCTTGTGTTTCATTAAACTAATTTACTCTTATCTTTTTCATCACCTCCTCACTAAAAAGGATGACACTCTATTAACTTCATTATTCTACCACAATATGTTCCAAATTTAAATATGGATTGATTAAAATTCCCATAGAATACTTACTAACACTTGGGTCTCATATCTTGGTACTATCCACCCCCCATCAACTCATCATGAGGAATTTCCTCACTCATCATCACGATGTCATGTTGTGTGAAATTTGTCTCAGATGTTTGCATGTAAAAGGGTCTCCTTTTCCAATATTCATGTCAGGTTACTGTAATTTAATTCAAAAAAAATCCTCTTTAGGAAACCCACACACTTTCGTCTAATCTCTATTACCATAAACTAGCAGTATCCTTAGTCTGAGCTATATGACTTTAAACTATGATGCCCAACTTCTTTAGTTCATGGTGTTAAACTATAGTCTTAACTTCTGTGATGAATATGGGACGAATCACATGATAGATTTGAGATGAACCAAAAACAATTCCTTAATGAATGAAATTAAACTATAGTCTTACCATATATTATGAACATATAATTACTCATATAATAAGTATGAGACAAACAAAAACCAATGACCTTAGTATACTATCTTAAACTATAGGATTGACCTGTATAAAAATGGAATGCCTCATATGAAAAAATAAGGGATGAACAAAACCAAAATCCTCATCCCATTGTGTTAAATTTTATTTTTATACCATGTGAAAAATATAGGATGCTTCATGTGATAATAAGAGGATAATCCATCATCCCCCCTGGAAAGTGCACTTCTATTTTTCCATTAGTCCCCCACCAAGCCACGTTCAAGAACTATGTTTTGATTGATTCCCATTTCCATGGGATATGTAGTAATTCGAAGATCTTTTATCCGGGGTCCAACCCCACCAATAACTCATTTTGGGGTATTTCCCCTTCTACTTAGGTTTGATCCTCACCTATTAACATGATCATACAACGCATTTGAATGCATGGAAGGATAACACCTTGGGTACTCAACATTTCTCTGGAACATTCCCAAATTCTATTTTCATACATCATGCTTCCTTAAATTTGGTTCCTTATCATCCTATCAATCTGAATAGGCCCCCTAATTCCAATATTTCTTGTCCACATTGGCTCACCTACCTTTCATTTAATTCTCCTCGAAGAATCCCTAGTGATAGATGGTGGTTCCCACATTTCGAAAAAATTCAATGGTTGATCCCACATTTTTTCACGCCATCCTTGACTGGTGTGGGTGTGGAACCTATATTTCAAACATGACCAATAGTTTTTTTCCACCCATCATTCATCCCATTCTCACCATCCAAGTTCTTGAATTCATGATCTACCTTTCGTTCTATTTCACTTTGCTTTCGTGATCCAAAAACTATGTGAATCATTTACCTACACACATGTGCGTGGTCATTATATAGGATGACACCTTTTTAGACTTCCCCACATTGGTCAATTTTACCTTTATTGTGTTCTCCCGTACAAACAATGGGAAATATTTACCACTCCTTTTTTTCTCAAAAAAATCAGGGATCATGTGGGATTAATATTTGTGGAGGAATATTCCTAAGAAAGGTTGATATTTGCATACTCTCCCTGATAGAGCATCACACATCTAGTCTAAAATCTATGAGCTTAAAATATGAGCTTGGATCTAAGCATCGTGAAATTAAACTATGTGTAAGTTGTCTCGAAAATTTTATATGTGGAATCAGGTCTACTAGTTCCTCTATTAATGTCAAGTTACCTCTCCTCTATGACACACACACTCCTTTGAGACATCCCCCCACTATCCAAGCATTATGAACTTAAATTATTTATAATTCCTTGTCTAAGTAATAGGACCATAAACTATTTTTGAATTCTTATTCCGACTTGTATGATCTTAAAATTCCAATGAAAAGAGGCACAAACACCTCTTAGGCCCAAAACATATAGGGTAAACCTAATAAAAATATAGACTCCCACCCACCAGGTCACTCTCATGACTTCGGAAAATATGAGGAGATAAATAAAAACTAAAAAAAGTAAAAATCTATCAAGACCCACCTTGGTCCTGGAAAAAACATGATTGTGCTTTCTAGAGCCCATTAGTACAAGAACATGTTAGAGACAAATTTTAGATCCATTTAGCTGACAAGATCCTTTATGAGGTACTTTCCATTGTGTTTCTTATTCATGTATCCTTCTATCTTGACCGAATTGAATTTATTCATATTAATTCACATGTCCTGGTCATAAAATGCTAAACTATGTTACAAAAGACCTAATCACATGATATTAAATTGTAATATACATTACCATCACTGTAATACACTAAATTTTGAGTCCAATATCCCTATCGAATGATTTTAAAATACACACCCTTCATCCTCATAGCATGAAGTAAAACTATGAAACATTTTAGATCTTCACCTAATAATCTCATTCCCTTCTTCAGTGTCGATCACTTCATGCACCATCAAAGTTATTCAAATGTCTCTTGACATCTGATATGATGCTCCTCTTATAAAAATATTCTAACCTTTTATTCAGGATGATATGCCTCAAAAAGTGGCATAATTACAATAGTGTTTAAATCCATTCAAACATTCCATTAGTACATTCCCACACTGTATGTTCTCCTCGATTTGGATCCCCATCATATTTCATGTATGAATGCCCCCCCTAATAGAAATGTTGATTGGCTGCACTGGCTCACCTACCGTCCTAAGCACATGCCTCAAAAGTATTCCAATGAAATTTTTATAGGTCTTATGTTTAAAACACAGTCAAGAGATAAACCTCATATTTTGACCCCATCCCTAGAAAAGTGATAGTGGAACCTATGCTTCAAACATGGAAATCATCCCTCCCCTATCACCATGTCACCCCCGTTGTGTTCAAAATTCTACACATCTCATTTCATGTTCCTCCTCCCCTTTGTTCGGGTAGAATTAAATTCCACTAACGTTACCCTATTTATGCACTACCACATATTGGGAAAGAAAGTAAGTTGTATAGAGTGCCCCCATTCTCCAAAAAAATATGTTTTTTGTCAGGATACTCGATGTGGTTAATTATAAATTCAAACCTTGAGTGTTAGAACCTTTTTTGGAATTCTCAATAAAAAGAGAAATATTATATTAGTATATTGTTTTTTGCACTGAGTATGAATCATGTAGGATTATGGACTTATTTTTGGTAGTCTCATAAACATTATTTAGATGTAGCAAAAAGATACATTTAATAATATGGGAAATTGAAACAAATCATTCCAAAAGTTTTAGGGGGTTCACCCACATGTTGCATCCTCTTTTTTATTTCAAACTAAAATAAATTTCACTAATATTGAACCCTAGTGACTGAGAACTCGAGATAACCTAGCCTCTGTCAAGTAGCCTCGAGAGTCTACTACCAATCTGCTAGATCGACCACTTCTACCATGGAAATAAGGAAAAATTATTCCACCCTAATCACACCTGATTATACTGGGATTTTCCCTCATCCACTAGAGATTCCACCTATGCTACCATAGCCTCAACCACTACTAACTGAGCCCTCAATTGATCTTTGATATCTTCTTGGGTATTTACAATAGCTATGTGCTCTCACACCTTCTCCTCTAGACGACCAGTTTCCTCCTCATTCTCTTAGAGCACCTAAGTTCCCTTCTTACTTCTTCTTATGCCATGAAATTTCAAACTCCTACCACTCCGCACATTCCCATTTAATAATAATGTATCGAGCTAGTGTATAAGGGATTCTAGAGTCTACCCCACCAGTCCCTATGTTGATTAACCAATGGTAGAGGGATCCCACTTGGTTTGGTAGATCAGTTAATATAGTGAAGGTGATGAAATTATGCACACTCATCTATGCTTTGCGTCAGATGAATCTGTTCTCCTTAGAAACATATGAACTGAAGTCCTAAAAGTTCATGAGTGGCATATAATTGTACTGAGGGATGACCTCCAACACATTAGTTGAAGATTCATCTAAAGGCAAGTCCTTAGGTGGACTAATACCCAATCCCAAGAGAAACAAATCATTTCAGAATTCTTTGCCTGTAGTGGGTGCCCCAACTACCTCTTGTGTCATTTATAAGGCCCCATTGGTCACCAAAGCCTCCTTGACCACCTTCTATGGTTGTACAATCTCAACCACTTTTTTTGAGACCTTAGATTTAGTGGCCACTACCTACGGATCTTCAGAGGTAGGTGAGGTCATCATGGTCTCCTCAACCATCTATGTTGATGTTGTGATTTAAACCACTTTTATTGAGGCATCAGTCATAGTAGCCACCTATTGTGGAACCTTTTTGGTAGGATCAACCACTAAAACCTCCTCAAATACTCATGTTTAAGGAATATCCACCATGGTCATATCTTTTGGGATAATAACATCTTCTATCAATGCCTTGGTTGTATGATTTTTTATCTTAAACATTAACACTAGTGGATGAGACCCAAATATCGTTTGAACTACCATTTAAATACAGGGTTAGCACAATTAACTTATGGAAGGATAAACACAAAGAAAAATATAAAAAGTAAAGAAGGATTACAAGAGTTATATAAACTAACCAGAACCTTAGAGAGGTTCACTAGAAATCCCCCTAATGATAAACATATCCTAGTATTCAACACCTTGGCTGCCAGAAGTTACCCCATGAGTGGATGTGTTGGATCTTCCTATAAGGAAACAAATGATTCGGCATAATTTCAAAACATGGATCTCAAAACCATATGAGTAAAGAGGGATTACTAGGAATCACTTGAGACTTTTGATTCATTACCTTAGTTACAGGCATCGCTTCAATAGATGGTGGGCCACCTATGACCATAAAATTAGGTAGAGATCTCACTCCCACCCTCTGGAATACTGGGGCTCCCTCATCCTTCCTGCACTTGATGTTCATCAAGAACATCCCCTTAATTGGTTCTTTGTTATTCTTACAAAAAAATTATTTAGACAATGACCTTGAAGGGTGGAAAACGGTCAAAGCATTAAAAAATTAAGAAATTTACATGATCGGCAGTAGGGTCTCCTTTCCCTAAGGCATCTAAGTAAGCATCACTTCCCTAGGATTTCTTCTATTCTAATCCCTCTCCCTCGACTACATCGGAAACTAGTTAGTCTATAGGAAGATTTAATGGATAAGTATTTCGTTGGAGCATCTTTACTCGGTTATTCAGGGGGAGTGCAATGTTGTGAGAATGAAACTATTATTCCATATCCTTGAGATATTTTTTCACCTCATCCTAGGGAATAAGGAAGTCATCTTTTATGTGACCCAACCATGGATAGTTTAGGAAATCATTGTGTAAATTGTTACAAAAATCACATAGAGATTATAGTTTTTTGTTGATTCTCCATATCAACCCTACATTAGTAAAGATAGAATCTTTGTGGATGTCTTGGAAACACAATCACTTCCCAAGGCCCTAAAATTGTGCCCTCAGAATTTCCCCAATGGTTCCACCTTCATCCCATAGTCACTTTCTCATATGCTTTAATCCCATTACAAATCCCCTCACAGAAGCTTCTACCTATGAAAGACCAATAATTTCTAGATATGTGGCCAATATATACCTATTGGTCCAAATATTCCTCCATAGTGAGTCCTGATCACTACTAGCACTTGAACCCATGGTTCTAGGATCCCTTCTTCAACCAACCAAGTCACCATTATCCTCATAATTTCTGTAGGATATGCGCCCTCCCAAATCAGTGCACATTCATGGATGATAACATAAGCATAAGTTGGTGGAGGAATATCATTTCACCCCTTCCCATATTCATGAATGAACATGATACATAACTATCAAAGGATCGAGGGGTGGAACTCACTATGTACCCCCATATACACCTTTCTAGTGAGCGTCTAAAGGCACCATACTACTGCAAAAAGAAATGTGGGGTTTATGGATCACAAATCACATTACAGTCCACCCTAGACACTGATACCCCACCAAAAAGGTGAAAGAATTATGACCATTGATCGATGGTCCCAATGTCATCATCGATGATAGTTCCCATGAGAAGATTAAATAGATGGATAAAAAAGCAGTCTGCTTTCCCGATCCTTGCTAATACGTCAACTAAACATAGTTTGAGTGGCCAACTACCAAAAATGTAGAGGATTGATGATCATAAATTCATGTTGGGAGGGGATATCAGGTTTGTGTATTCATATACCCCCATGTGTGTGGAAACCCGACCATACATAAAATATAAGGTCTCATACACATGAAAGGGTGTATTCTGTTGACTGATGTGGTGCATCACCTTATACATTTTTTCCAAAACTGATACTTCTATGTTAATTCGCTTCATCATTGCCACCATTACTGATATAATGAGGGGTTTACGGCCCAACCCCCATGCGAGAATATCAAACCAGGATAATTCACCTGCAAATCAGCAGTGCAATAAACCCCACAGACATGACTACAGGATCCTCTGGCTTCACACTATATCCCCACAACTATCACTGGCTTGGTTCCAAAATCCTTTTGTATGAACTCTCCTTTCCCCACAATAATTCCTTAGAACATTGGTTTTTCCACCCAAGAATCTTGATCGTGGACTCATTCAAGAAATATCTAAACCATTGTTTTATCAGGATATCCTTTATCCCTAGATTTTTCTTACTCCCCCTGTACCAATCATAGTATACCTAGTACAATCACTTATATCTACTACTGGTCATCCTAGACATCCTCAGTTGAGGGAAACTCATCATACATCTCCCCTTGTATGAGGATAACAATGGGGTGGTAGAGGTCCCATAAACTGATGTTGACCTCCTCGGGATGTAGGTCAAATATGTTGGTCCTAGGAGACCACCTAACCAATAGCTCCAACATGATATCATGATGATAGTAGACATGAAACTATGAGAACCATGCTACCTCATAAATCCTGACCCATTTTTTCTCCACCTCAAATTCATGGTAGGACTGGCATACCCAATATGCCTAGATACATTCATCTATAAAGTTTCAACCATGTCACAGGTCCTATTCCCCAGTCTAGACTTTGAGATAATCTATCAAACCCACCTTAAGAATTCACTCATATTTAGGGGGATATTCCTCTTCCTCCAATGCCTCCCCATTGATTTTTTTCATGTGGTTACACAATGTTTGATTGGTGAGAGTTTTATGTTTCTTCATAATGTGATGTGCAATATCTTTGTTCCATTAGTACTGTGTAGGAATACTTATAATTCAATATGTGGGTTCATCTCAATTTTCACTAGGGATGAACACATCATCCCTCAACCCAAAACCATACTATGTGAGCCTATTGCATACCCTTTTTCCTTTTGAGCCTCCATTAGCAATGTAGTGATCGTATCATGATTTGACTCACTGTACAAGCTCTCCCCAATAATGAGGTTTTTAGAAATATCCCTTTGTCAATTCATAGATGTATCTACACCTTTAGAAACCATTTTTCAATACTTTTAATGTTTTTTGAATTTGGTTCATGGAGTTCAGCTCGTAGAGGTCATTTCATGAAGTTTGAGTATATGAAATTTATAAACTCATGAAAGTCTAGTTGCTAAATTACTATTCATGGAAGATGGAAATTTCACAACCGGTGAGGATAGAAATCACAAAACAGTAGTTAACGTATTTAGTTTCATTTAAAGAGAGAATTGTCATATCTTTCATGAAAACCTCATGGTCCCCCCAGATACCCCCACCTCTATTTATAGGCACAAGGTCAGATCAATTTTCATGAATAGAGCTTTCCAATAGAAAATTTTTAACAGTTGTTCCCCTATAATTTGATCCTCCTCTCCATAATTGGATCCTAATTTGAGAGGTTCATTTTTGACATCTAAATATATGTCTAATGGTAGAGGTAGACTAAGGCATGGAAGGTTCGATGAAAATCCCGGCCAAAATGGCTAAAAAACCTTCTTAAGGGGATGTGCTTATGAAGGTAAAAACATTTGTGAATGACGGAAGCTTGTGAAACTAATTGGCCACGTGGATTTGAGGTGGTATCCTCCTAGTAGTAAATGTATAATCTTTAGAAGACACCCAACCTTGCGGATATTGATGTGGTAACCTCTATGCAGTATATATCTGTTCGCAAAACCCCCTTTTGTCTCAAAACTCATAGTCTTTCATGAAGAACCCTATATTAAATGGAATAAATTCCCAAACCATTAATGGGCTTATAAATACCTCCCCATATCCTAATTTCCATGGGACACAACATTTTTAATTTCATCCAAAGTTTTGAGTTCTTGGAAGTAGAAACTTCACAAACCAAATAGACTATGGATTTCCTAAGTAGTTATCCTATTTGAAATCACCAACCATGAATTTTGAGAACCCCTAACCCATATTGAAAATAAATTACATGAATTCCCATGTCCTTAGCATAATAGGAAATCCATTTGTGGATCTTGTGGTTTTAGGAGATAAGTATCCTTCACAAAACAAACCCCATGGTAAAAAATACATCACTTTGATGTACATTCACTCTATTTTGTGAGACAAGAACTTTCATGAGACCACTGTCCTTTTAGAATCCATAAACTATCATGAAACCCCAAATTTTTTGAAAACCATACCTCATTCATCTCTATGGTGCCTCTTTTTTTAGGCATTGGGCCGCGTAGTGGAAGTCGGTGGGGTGGGAATTTAAAATGTTCATCACCAGAGCGATGCAACTTCATCTTATCTAGTGATCCAAGCCTCATTAGAGGTCTAAGGATAACATGTGAATAAAATAAGTTCAAATTTAAATTAAATAACATGTGCCTTGTTTAATATGGTGGTGTGTCTAATTGTACTGTGTCAGCAGCGATCATTGCTTGAAGGATTTGAAGCCAAACCCCTCTCGATTTTCTACACACACTTCAAGAATATATGTAAACATCGATCATAGAATTTTGAGTGCTATCACGGAGCTCCAAAGATTCCTTTAACATTATAAGGATCACCTCGAATCTATTCCTATGATCTGTAAATACATATTTAGATCGATTTCTTGAACAACATATTTCTCTATCAAAGATGTGGGAAGAGAGAGAAGACATCAATCTGTTGAAATGAGTTTCTTACTTGCACACCAGAAATAAGAAACCTCCTCATATACTTATATAGTGGATGTGTAAAATACCCAGTTATGGTTCCCGACCCTCATTTATCTGACATACACTGAATAAGTAATAAATAAATAATCATGAAGAGACAACTGCATCATTAATATTATTTATATGTTATCACATACTTGTAATATATAATAAATCTATTACGTGATAAACTTGAGTCATTAACTCGGATTACAATTCCTTCTAATATTAAACAAACCTTGAATATTAAATATAATATTCATTTATATAATATTATTCCATGTATTTACTTAAATATTTTTAAATACTTTTATTAAATAAATTCAATCCAATTATTATATACTCGAATAATAATGAATTTATTTATTTTTCAATGATTGAATGAACTTGGAAAACTCTCAGACCTAGTGGTGGGGCCCACCATGTCCTATATACCCACTCAATAGATTAGGGAATAATATGGAATTCACAATTTTATTTTACCCTCTATGCCCATATCTCAATAGTAGTAAATAATATTCATAGACCAAGTGAAGAATCTATCAACCCATCATGGCCCATAAAGAGATAATGAGTAGTCATAGAAATGACAACCAAACTATGTACAAGCACTATGTAATATAATCTATTTTTCATACACTCTAATGGTATGTATATAAACTGCATGTCTCTCTGTACACATGTTATGGTAATTAAAATTGTTGATAAATTTGGGTCTAGGGAACCCACTTTTACAACACTTCTTCTTGAACTAGAGCCAATATTCTTACCAAAATTTTTATCTATCACATGATCAGATCACGTTTATACATATTTATGGATTTATTCATAGGCCAAACACATTTCTTCGGTGAGTTAGTTCTGTTATCTATGACTTTACCTCATTGAGTAAAGCTTCTCAAGAGATGATATCCTCAAGTACTTTTCATTTTTTCAACATTCAAAATGTGACATCTTGATTATTAATAGTAGTATAATTATCATAATTTATATTATGATAAATATTTACTTACTAGGTACAATTCTGAGAATCATAACAAATCAATGTGCGTTATATATATATTGCTTCTTTAGTTTCCACTGAAGATGCAACGTACTTGATATTTTTAGATATGCCTACAACTGGTTTATATGAGGTTGTGTCACTCATATAATTATGATGACTATTATATTATATCATGTTGATCTAAGGAAGACTAGTTTCATCCCCTTAAAACAAGTATCCATTCCTCTCCGCAAACCAGGTACATATCCTTCGTACTTTATCAAGTGCAATTGGATAGTTCTGACTGTATCCCTTCAATTTCTCTTAGATATAAGTGATATTTTCCAACAATAAAATATATGTTGGTAATATTATTTATTATACATATCGTGAAATATGTGATTGATCCATCACTGAAGCATATGGAATTCAACTTACCACATTAATCTCTTCTTATGTGCCACACATGTCTTCTGGAAGAGATTCATTCCATGTGACACTGGTAAAACTTCTCTCTCAAATTATTCCAACATGTATTTTTTATACATTTTCAATATATTTACAATTACAGAGGCCCAAGAAACCGTTGGATCTACCTAGGTAGATATTATTTCCTAGAAAATAGGTGGTTACTTTAAGTCAGTCCCTAGAGATATGATTTTTTTAATTCTGTTCTTAACTAACTATAAGTCCAGTAGTTGTTTTCCATATGTTAGCAGAAAAATTAGACTTTAAAAACAATTATGCCCCAACAAATATTTTATTGATACATGGAAAAGACTAATTCCAAATTAATATTATATGATCTAGTTTCTTACATTAATCCTAAAATAGGTTTCAGTAACTTTCACCCCTTATTGGGATTACATGATGTCACTAACCCTTTCTAGTTGTGCGGTATAGATACCTTCCATAAAATTTTTCCTTGGAATCTAATGAAAAATAAACATATCATAGTAATTAGTCATGATAAGTAAAATTCTAATGGATTTAGTCATAACAACATGGTATTACTAATCTATGTATATTGGTACAATTCTTGTACCATCCATGTATAGTATCACTTGAATACCCACCATAGTATTTAAAATAACATGCCCCTATCCTTTAATTCATGAATTCCACTATTTAATTTTAACTAATTTTTTCAACCTTATCTTATTTCCATATATTTATCACTTGTAGGAATTATTATTCTTGAAGAAAAATATATCACTGACTACGTTGAATACAAAACCAATAGCACGGTTTTGACCTTCCTATGTCGTTCATGTCTCTAGAACATTAATTTCCCACATGCTCTTATGAAACTGTTTCCCATTCCAAATACTTTTTCATCTTATAAATTGAATAAATCCAAGTAAATCTTTCTCCCACTATCTCAAATAAATATTTTCACCCTTTTATAAAAATATATTCTAGAACTTGACTATTACTATTCTAAAATAGGTATTTCTAAAATATCCTAAGAAACTTAAGGATGATTAGCTTAGATGCACATTGTGTTTTTTCTTGATGAATTTTTTTTATACCCTCAAAAAACTCTTTGAATATAAACATATATTCTTATAACAATATATTAATATCTTACTAATACTCATATGATATCCATTTTTCATGATAGTTTCCATATGGTTATGGGATAACACTATTATTTGTGACGCATGTCTTGAAAAAAAAGTATCTACAATGCATGAGTTTTAACATTGATGCTACTTTTACTTACATCATGAATCTTATGTGTATAAGAAAATGTGTGTTTAGTATTTTCTCCATGCTACATTTTTTTGGTCAATGTTAACATGTAAGACTCATCATCGATCCTCTTTATTTAAATCAATGTTGTTATGTGGATAAGGTAATGTGAATTTTGAAAATACTCCATGCTAAATTATATTGATCAATGTTAACATGTAAGACTCATTATTTATCTTCTTTATTTCCATCAATGTCGTGATGTGGATATGGTAATGTGAATTTTGAAATTACTCCATGAAACGTTATATTGATCGATGAGTTCTTGGTCAAGATATTCTTCAGCATGCCAGCCCAAAGTGACTTATATATTCTTTCCATGCATATATAATAATTCACTTTCATGTGAATTAATAAGAACATAAAGTAATCTAATGAAGTACATTTACAACTAGATTACCCTCGGAAAAGTTTAAACTCTCTAGGTGATCTAGTTCCAAAATATTTGTGTATTACTATTATTTTTAAAGGTTTCTATGTCTAAAACTAAGTATATAAGTATGTCAATAATATCTATGGTCTTTATCTCTGAATATTTTTTAACAACATTGGGTAAATCCTTGCAATTTTCTATCTTTTTACTTGAAAAAGAGTTATCTTTCCACATTTGGGTATATAATTCTTACATTTTTATATTCATCATGTATTTCCTATGATTCAATAATTACTTCAATATTTGTTGGGTATTAAACACTACAAATAACATTCATTCTAGAACTTTTAATAATGTCTCAATATTTATAATGGACACGTAAGATAACTATTTTGGTAACAATTAACAATAGTTCATATAGAATCATTAATCGTAGAAATTAGAAGTTTTGTGCTCCTCACTGATGACTTAGGAACCACCCTTTATCATCCACTTGGAGAACACACCTTAAATCTATTAATTTTTCTATACTTAATTGAATATTTTATTTTGATACACATATGTGATAAGAATATTTTATTTAGTATCCATGAATTATGATAGAAACATTACTTACAATTGATGAATATCCATCAAGAAGAAGCAATTACTTTCTTATTCAATTAAGTTCCTTCAATTTAAACTATGATTGATATTATTTAATGATATTCATAGTAAATAACCACACGTTTAATATTCAACCTCTTTTCCTTGAAGGAAATAGAAAAGGTTCCTTTGGTGTCTCAGTTACCATTGTACCTTTTTCTTTTTCTTTATACTTGTTCACCAAAAGAATTAAATATTATACTTTATTTAAGTTCATATTTCTTGGAAAATATTACCTAGAAATTAATGGAGTGTTTTCTATATAATTTTTAAATATTAAAAGAAACTAGATTAAATTCGTTAATATGATATAATAATTATATTTTTTTAATGATCATGTTCCACCTTTGAATTTATACATTTTCAGTGTAATCCTCACTCATTCATATCTTGATTCATTTTCTACTTGCTTATCAGAGATGAGACTATATGTGAAATCATCATTGTACTAATTTTGTATCCACAACTCACATCAGATATTGATTATAGCATTAAGAAAAAAATATCATATCTATAATGCATGAGTCTTTTGTAAGAATTTTTAGCCCCCTCTCTTCCTGAGGTGGCTCAAAAGATATTGGGGACTCCAACACCTTGAATTTAGTCTATCATAGTACTTTGATAAAATTCATGTACTTATATAGTAAATTCATGTTGGATAGGACGTTTACTCTATCCAAGATTATTTGAGTGTGTTTTTATGGTATTAAATTCCATTTTTATACAAAATTTAAATCTTGTAGACTAGTACTTTTAACATCATTATCAGTTTAAAAATTATTGATTAATTAATAAAAACATTAAATGTATCTCAATATTTTATCAAACTCTATAAAACATATGTACTAGAGTCAGAATACTTAGTCACTTGAGTATTTTAGTGGAAAAGATCCTTGAGCCTCCACTCATAGTCTACAAGATATGGCTATAATGCTACTCAAAGAGTTAAATGTAGGAATTTGATTGTCCAGTCGTATTAACTCATGGCTCCTTGATCTGTTTGAGTAATGTCCCGGATTCGAAAACCATAAATATGATTTAATCAATGCTGGCCTATGAAATTTCAGAAAGCATGATATGGTTACTCTGTTTCTTCTATGTTTAATTAAGACAACACATTGTTCTCATAAGGACTCCCTTTTAGTAGGATCCTCCCTCAACTATGGTAGGTCGAGCACCCCTACACCTAGTTTTATTCAAATTTGAATAATGGAAGGTGTTTGTGACTTAATATTTCTTTGAAGATTTTATATTTTTTTAATTTAATCCATTTCTATTAATATGTTCATACTATGTTTTTGTGCTCTCAACTGAACATTAATAGAAAAACATTCATCACATTTTTATGTATTTTATCTGTGTAATATTTTATGTGTTCTCATAGTAAATAATCACAAGCATAAAATAACAAAAAAATCATAAAGGAAATAAATTACCTAACTAGAAATGAGAATATAATATTGTTTGATCCATTAAAACTTAATGGATCAACCATGGACTAGGGGAATCATACCTGAGTTGTAGTTTGACTCATGATTTAGCTAGTCCCTATCTGGTGTATCCACATCTCGTCTGAGGTAGTGCCCCATCTTGGTGTTTCCATGTCTCATTTGGATATCACCTTGAGTTGGTGAGGTCTACGTCTTACATAGTCATCATCAAATGTACAAAAATACTTGCACATAGGTGAGGGGATATTAGGAGTGCAACATACAATTAATAAATGGGACGTGCATGCTCTTATACATATTGAATTAAAAAATGACAATGCTCAAACCATATTAAATTAACTTCTTATTACAAACATAACATATATTAATAAATAATTAAATTAAATTAACTAGAAATACATAGGATTACTCAATTGCTCAAGACCAGTCGGTATAAAAAGTAAATGTGTGATAAAATTAAATTAAATAAATCTTATGTTCAAATCATAAATAT
Source organism: Viscum album (assembly GCA_963277665.1). Lineage (NCBI taxonomy): Eukaryota > Viridiplantae > Streptophyta > Magnoliopsida > Santalales > Viscaceae > Viscum > Viscum album. Next base: position 378,303,052 of record OY728119.1, read on the forward strand.
AAAATAAATTAATTAAAGAATTAAAACATTTTATGTTGTTTGGTCTACAAATTAATTTAACTTTTACTCTAAAAATTAAATTCATTATTTTAAATAATAAAATGATTTTTATTTTTAGACAATAAATTATTTCTTAATTAATTTGATTTTGTACTAAAATGAAATTATTTTTCTGAATTAATTTTGATTAAATTAAAATATTCTCATGCTCAAAATTATCACCCATATTCATTACGGGTTGGGATGAAACCATGTAGACCCTTTTGGGGTCGGGATTAACCTATCCAAGGCCTTCTTAGGTCATGAATATCCCATGTAGGGTGGTTCTGGGATGAGGAAGACCTATTTTGCCTCATTTAGGGTCATTTCGAATGAGGAGTTACCTTTCAGTCATGGGAGAGGAGCTCGACAGTCATATTTGAAAAGGGATGTCCAACCATGGCCATACAGGGGACCTTAAAGGCGATGGGGCTCCTCCGGTGGAGGTATTTCAGTGGTCAGATTTGTTATGTGGTCCACTATCATGTCTTGGGAGAAGCAAGGATGGATTTTGGTAGGTTGTGGTTAGCATCGAGAAAATGGGGTGCTCCACATTCACCAAATATAAGCATCAATGTGTGGTGGGTTGGTCCACCCGTGGAGGAGGCTAGCTTCGAGCCAGGCAGTGATGTCAACCCTAGATGGTGGTAGAGGCAGCTTGGACTAGGGTGGAAACTCCACGATGCTCAGTAGTTAGGACCTCAAAATGGTGGGAGTGGTTGACAATGCTTGGACCATATGGAGGTGATGGTGATGCCATTAGACGGCTCTAGACCTGGAGGGAGTGCCAACATGGGGGGATTTGGTTTTTGTTGAGTAGGGGTCTTCGCGGAGGGGTGAGTAGGTGGATCACTAGAAAAGGGTAATCCCACAGGGTTGTGTGTTTCAATTGGGAGGGGAAACCATGGATTCTTCCATATGATTCATCTGCCCCCCCCCCACCATTTTTTTAATTATTCTTTTGGCTTCTGTTAAAAGCAATCTCAAATTTTTTTTCTTTTAATCTTCCAATAGAAGATTTCCAAGTTAGCCCCATTTTATCTTCTAGTGAAACAATCCCTCCCCTAAGTAAATTTCTCAAAAGATTAGTAAATAGGATTTTTTTTAAAAGGTGTTTCCTTACTTTTATTTATTTTAATTCTTCTTTTTTTGGAATCAATAAAAATAAAATATATGGGTTTTTTCAAAGCTTCCACAGGAAGCAATCCCTCGCCCGGGAAAATTGATTCGTCTGGTGTGGTACCGGTCATCGGATTCCAACTAGAACATGGTAGGAAATTAAAAGTTCACCAATTCTTGCCTCAAAATTATATGATGAACAAAAATATAAAATATTTTTCTTTAATTTTAAACCAAAACATCTATTTTTCAATCTATGCCAAAAATTCCAGATGACCATAACTTGGTCATCCAAAATCGAATCAACATGGTGTCTATTTTGTTGGGACCGATTTAAATCTCTCTACATAATTTAACAAAAATTTATTTTTTTATCTTGGATCAAAAAATTCACACGATTCCCCTGATACCTATTGAAGTTACTGGGGAACATAGTAGAAGTTTGTGGGTCTAGAAATTATATTTTCATCATCGTAGTGATGTAACTTCACCATCTCCGGTGATCTATTCCCCAGTAGAGGTTTGAGGATCTCATCAGAATTAAATAATAAAAAAATTAAATTAAAAAAATGTATCATATTTAATCTGGTAGCGCGTTCAACTATAACTTGTTTTCAATGACCGTTTCTCAAAAGATATGAGTTGAACCCCTCTAGATTTTCCAACCACGCTTCAAGAATATGTGTGAATCTCGATCATCGAATTAAGAGTTCTAGAGTGGAGCTATAAAGTTTCCTTTGATTTCAGGATGATCACATCAACTCCATTCCTACAATATGTGAAGTCAGCCTTGGATCAATTTCTTGAATGGTGTTTTCCTCTCTCAATGTTGTGAAAAGAGAGAGAGGAGCTCTCAATTTATTGGAATGAGTATCTTACTTTCATGCCAGATATAAGATCCTCATCTACTTATATAGTGGATGTGTAAAATACCCTATTAGGGTTCACGACCCCTGTATATCTGACATCCAATAAATAATAAATAATTAAATAATCATGATGAACTAAATATGTCATTAATAGTATTTATACTTTATCACATTATTTTAATATATATTAATTATATTACATAATAAACCCAATTCATTAACTCAAATCAGAATTACTGCTAATAATAAATGAACCTTGAGTATTAAATATAATATTTTTTCATACAATATTATTCCATATATTTACTTAAACACTTATAAATACTTTTATTAAATAAATTCAATCCAATTTTTCTATACTCGAATAATAATGAACTTATTTATTTATCATTGGCCGAAACAACATGGACAACTCTCAAACCCCATCATGGGTCCCACCATTAACTATATGCCCATTAAACATAGTAGAGAAAAATCATGAATATTTTATTGTAACACACCAATATTTTTTAAAATATTTTTTTAATTAATTTAATATTTTGATATTTTTCATTTCACACAACACTGAAAATAGCTTTTCACTAATTCAAGCATTCCTTTCACATGGCATTATCTTGGAGTATGTTACACACAACACTGAATTTTCATACGTTACACAGAACAATATGGTTAGAATACATTACATGAAATATTGACCTTCCTCGATGGCTTTTGTAACACAGAAGACCAAGTATTACCTAACTATAATATATTATTAAAAATATTTTTATAATGAGATATAACTTAGTTATTAAGTTGATGGATCTGAATATTATTAACTAAATAATGAAAATATTTTTTTACACAAATACAGGATTAATTCATAGGTTACCAATTAATTATAAATGAATATGAAAACCAATTGAATATAAAGAAAAACATTATTATGGTCACAATGGTGTTTTAACCTAATAAATTTAATTAATTTAAATTATTGGGTAATATTAATGTAATAAACATTATATATATCCAACAATTGTTTTTGATATTTATCTAATATATTTTATAGACATAAGATAATAACTAACCCAATTTTATTCTTAAAAACCCATATTTTTATTAAGGCATTTATACCGCCTTTAATGGAGAACCCATTTCAAATAAAATTTTTATAACTTTTATAAATATAATATGTCAAAATAAACTTTATATTTTGAATTTAAACTTAAAAATTAGGTTGGGATAAATTTTTGTTATTTTTATGTAAGGTTTCATCTTTTAATGAACAGTTAAAAATACGGAAATTTAATTCAAAAATATTTTTCATCATTTTTTTATAAAGATAAATTATATTTTTAATTATATTGATAGTTTATATATATAATATTTTTATCAATTTATCTAATTTAGTTTATTAGAACCAATTTCACATTGAAATTGGATATAAAAACATAGCAAAATGTTGGACATTTTTAGGTTAAAAACACAGAGTGTCGTCCTGTCAACGGGATTAATTTTAAATTACATTCTGGACCCTATATGATTAGAATTTGGAAAAATATATTCCATATTTTTAATCATCATTATCTATAATTTCTAATAATTTCATCTTTGTTTTTGAACAAAATGATTACTGAATGTGATTAAAATTATTTACATTGGTTAAGAGAAAAATTAGGTTCGTAAAGTACTGAACTATAAATATAAGACCCAAAACAACCAATAAACCTATCCAAAACCAATTTGAGGGTCATTTTTCAGACATGAAACTTTCATCATTTACTTCTTTTTTTGTTTTGTAAGACTTTTTTTAGTTAAAGACGTTGGTAAACCTAACTTCTTCTAAACAATTCCAAGTGTGCCCTTTCCCTTCCCTATAAAAGGCCACCACCTCTACCCACTTCCTCACACCTCTCAATCCCTTTGGATCACCCAAAATCTGATAAAATAATCTTAAATATTCTCTAAATTCCTATTATAAGTTTTAACTTGGGGATAAGGAAAATCAAGGAAGCATTTTGGTACAAACCAAAAGGAGTTACCCGATTAAGAGGTAACATCTTCTCTCAAGATATTTTCCTTTATTTTCATTATCCACGCCCTACACTAGCTTTATTACATTATTTTATGGAAATATAATTATCCTCATTATAAGTATATTTTTTAATGATATTTATTCGACCTAAACTTACACACACCTCCATCTAATGGGTAACGAACATACTGTTTATGTGTACGGAGAACTACTGCCTCCCAAAATGATGATTGTTCATTTTTCCTTTATCACAAATCATAGTGGCCATTATGATGGACACTATATATATATATATAATGATTATTATTTATTTAATATTATTTATTCATTTTTACAACTTTTACCTTTTCACTTCCCATTTGGTGTTAATACGATAATCTCGTTTGAGGAAGCGTGGACTACCGGCCCCTCAAAGCATTGTGATTCGTTCACACACAACATTGAATGTATTAAGGATGGATTTAGTGAAATTATATGATATAAAAATTATAATTTTATAATTATATGTAAATTAATACACATATATAAACATTTCATTTACATATTATCTTTTAATACGACAATAAAAACAGAAACAGTGTTCATATGTACGCACGACTTACCGTCTCCGTGAACGGTGTATTCCATTTCGTAATTATTTATGCTATAGATTATTATAATATAAATATAATGGATATATATTATATTTATATCATTATTTAAATTATATAATCATTATATAAGTATAAGGACCAATTATATAACAAATTACGACACATGTGAAAAACAAATTGAATATTACCCGAAATGAAACCTTAACATAGAATCGTTAACAAGAGGGTAATATAAGGTCAGAATCAAACCATATATAGTATTATGTATAATAATATTCTTATTTAAATTATGTATAATAAACTTATATTTATTATACATTAATATTGTATGATTATGAAGAGATTCAATACACAATTTAAGGGGATTTCATCTCACATTTAATTTCTGTGAGATACAAGCTATGTTCACCACTCTTTCCTTTTGTGTGGTGTATATACTTCCCATGATTGTATAAAATTATTATTATAATTAAATTTATGGTTATTTATGTATCCATTTTATTATCCTTCTTTTGTGTGGTTTAAGTTTCAAAAGTTACTAAATCGGTAAAATAGTTTTGTCTCAATTTTCCTTCTTTAAGATTCATGTATTATTATGCACCAATTTTTTTGGAGGTTTATGTACTTAAATTTTACATGTTATATCATGAACATCCTTATTTTCATGATATTTTATGATTCATTTAATTTTATTTTCTTACATGAAGAGTATGATCTCAAGTTACCAAGTGATAATAGTTTATTGAAACAATCTCATCACTTTTTGAGATTGTTTTCATTTATGCCTCCTTTGATGAATAATTATCTTCCATATCTCAATAAATTCATGAAATTTCTTATCCTTGGTTTATTCATGATATATTAATATATTTTTACCATTTTCTACTCTTTATTTCATAAGATAGTTAAGAATGTTTTTTTAAGAAAGCATGAATGTACCCTCTCTTTGGTCGGAAATCTGCTATCCTTCAAAACCATGTCTTCTAAAAAGGGTTTCCTATAATATTCTATTAATATCTTATGATCATTAAATTAAATGTTTACCCTTTTTGTTTTTACCAATTTTTTCAAAGGAATATTTTATTCAATTTTATAATGAGGCAATTTTCTATCCTTTTTACCGTGTAAAAGGAATATTATTTTTACCTCATACAACATGTACTGATTTATCCATCATCAATACTTTGAAGCTTTATTTTCATGTTCAAAAGTTATTTTTTTAGAAAATATTTTTAAAAGATATTTTCATAGAAAAATGGTCTTCAAAATATTTTCCATATTATTTTACAAGTTTTCATGGAAAAGGGTTTTCAAAACGTTTTCAATCGTATTTTATAAGTTTTAAATAAAAATGGTTTTCAAAAATATTTCAAAAATATTTTATAAGTTTTCAAGTAAAATTGTTTTAAAAACATTTTCATTCTTTGTTTATAATATTTCAAAATATTTTCTAGGAAAATATTTTTCAAAATGATTTCAAGCTCTATTTATAAGTTTTAAAATTATTTTAAAATAAATGATTTTCAAAATGTTTCAAAGATTTATTTATATGTTTTAATAGTGTTTTTGAAGAAATAGGTTTTTAAAATGTTTTGAAGTTAATTTTATAAGCTTTTAGGAAAAAGGTTTCTAGATGATTTCGAGCCTTATTTATAAGTTTTAAAGGTATCTTCTATGAAAATGATTATCAAATGGTTTTATGTTCTAAAAATATTTTTTCAGTTAAGAAAGGATATTTTCCCCAATAAATGTTTTTGAAATATATTTCAAAATTATTTTCCATCTAAGATGACATTTGTGGATGTTACTCATTCCCTTTTAAGAAATGATCTAAAGGTTCCATTCATATTATTTCAATAAATAGGTTACACTTAATGTCATGGTCTTTATGAAACCCATTTCTATTTCATGTGTTATATGCTTTTAAACCCACTTATTTTCATGGGTTATGTTTATGATGAAATGATTATGAAACCTATATTTTTATATAGGTTATGATATGATTACATGTTTGGAATACCCATTTCATTTCATGGGTAATGATATGATTATTTATGCTCTTGCAGAACATGTGTAGAGACCTGAATCTTGACGTACATGGACATTACATTACTTTTTCAGAATACTTAATACATAACAAAAACAGACACACAAGGATCGTAAAAGTTTAGTGTCTTTGGAAACTCGGAATAAAATCTTTTAAGCGTGGTGAAAGATCTTCAACATCTCCCAATAAAGATCTTTCCTTTTTTTCTTACCTAAAACCTTTCTTTTAATCCTGGGGAAAAATAAAACATAAAAACGGTGAGCTCAAATGCTCAGTAAGGGTAAGCATGGATAAAATAAAACATACCATATACATTTGAACTTAAAAACATGAACATAATGTTTAAACATCAAAATCTTGAGCAACGACTTAAAACATGGAAGTACATAAGGCATAGATCATAATGGAACATAAATCATGATAACATAGTATGGGAATAAAACATGTAATTGTGGCATACATTAAGCACATGTAATGATTTCCATAGTAGCCAAGGCATTGCTGCCAAGACCATCTTAGTGGACAAAGTCCCTTTCTGAATTGAGTTCACTCCTCGTTCCAGTCCTGTAATACTGAACTGGATTAACTTACCATTCCAGCCATGTCTATCTCATGAGATATAAATCTTTACCCAATGCATTGGAGGGGGATATAGGTCCCACCCATCTCATAGTGAAATCATTCTTACTTGTGCCACAAAATAAACTTAAAACATTCATCATAACCCAAAGAATAAAATGGGTTTTATAGTCATCATCCCATCATCACATAATCCATATAAAACAAATGGATATTTCATCATAAGAAAATTTAAACCATGTAAATCATAGAGACATTATACTTGAAACATACACATATGTAATAATGTCATCTTAGATAGAAAATGGTTTTGATAAAACACTTGAAATGAATTGTTGAGGAAAATATCCTTTCTTCTTCAAAATCAATTTCTTTTCACAAAACATCATGCAATTTTAAAAGAGAAGGATTTTGTTGAAAATAGTCAAGAAATATTTTGGAGGAAGCTTCATGAAAATAAGTCTTTATAAAACCGTAAAAATCTATTCGTTTCGTATAAGTTAAAAAAACATTCTTCTCGTACTTTTTCCAGAAAAGTCAAAAAGTACTTCGTATGGTAAACAAAAGAAAGATTCATTCCATACGACTTGGTAAAAGTAAGAAAAGGGTAAAAATGTCTTAAACATACATGGAAGGAAATTAAACATTTTATGAAATCATTTTGAGAGCATATGGACATGGATAATAAACATAACCCCCAGTAATTACTTACGAGTAAACAATCTCGGATAAGAATGAGATTGGAATAATTATCCCTTACCTTAGGTCCGATATGCTTCGTACGTATCCGAACCTCCTGTATAATGATTTGAATAATGTCATTGACTTATTACAGAATCATATTCATTGTTATTATATCATATATGGTTCACTTATGACTTTATATTACCCATTCTTTTGTAAATTCATGTTAAAGTAGTGTTTTGGGTAAAATCGTTTCATTTGTCGTTCGTGTTTTAACTTGTAATTATTAATATGATTACTTAGATCATGATTACTTACATCCAAAATGTAAAACATGATTTATATATAATATATATTCAGAATATACATTTATATAATAGATCGATAAATGGAATGAAATACACCGTTCATGGAGACGGTAGGTCGTGCGTACGCATTAACGCTGTTTTCGTTTCCTTATTGAATTGAATGAAATTAAGTAGATGACATAAATATATATATATATACATAAATCCAGTAGCATTATTATGTCATATATTTCATGATTACTTATTATATATACTTTATAATCATTCTTGAATGGTTAACATGGAGAGTGAATCTCATCGTGTCCTGGAGACGGTAGTCCTTACGTACGCACGAGCGACGATATTGTTCCCATAATTATTGAATAGAATTGGAGTAAATGGTATAATATATCAGAATCAGTATGATGTTATAATAACCATATATAGTTATTCTTTACACCATTATACCCATCCATTTAAGGTGTTGGTGGAAAAACAAATTTCACCACGGTGTGGAGATGGTATTCCGTACGTACGCACGCGTGGTGATTCCATTTTCCATAGGATGGATAGATGGTGAAATAGGGTTGTTTCATACTTATAATAACATATCAGTATATGAGTGATACTGATGTTATTACTTCATAAGGAAACAACCTAATAAGAAGTGGAATAAGAAATAAAGTTGAAAGAATCGGTAATGGACATTACCTATTCTTTGAAGCGCCTCTTTGAGACCTCCTCTTAGGGAACTAAAATTGGTCTTTGAGGAAGACCAGGACATCTAGGATGTTTCTAGAGAAGTTTATAAGAGAATTTAGCAGGGTTGTATGAGCTTGAATGCTCAAAGTGGTGTGAGGAAGAGAGGGAGGAGGTGCCCTTTTATAAGGGAAGAGAGGGGCACCTTTGGAATAACAAAAAATATTATTTTATTATAAAGTCATATTCGGTTTTTAATAGCTCCAAATTGATATATTTTGAAGATAATGTGGGTATGGGTCGAAATAATCTCATCCAATATAATTTAAACAAGTTTAGGTCATTATATTAACCTTATCTTTTAGTTTTAACTCTTAGTTAATTAGATTGACATTTACCATGTCACTTTGTATTTTTATATTATATAGTTAATAAACATACCATATACATCCAAGAGACCCCCAAGTGGTCCATTAATGATACACATATCATGATATATGTATCTTGGCAGAACCTTAGATTTTTAGGAATATAATAACAATTAATAATATAAACTTTGTTTTCAAAACTATTTTATGTCAATTTTGACACTATGTGGTAATTGATTTTTTTTAAACTCATAACAGAATGATTAGTTCGAACAAAGTAAATTAAAGCAATAATAACATGTCATATTAACATATAAAATTATTTGAATTCATAAAAATCCTCAAATTACATTTATTTGGGTATTTATAACATCAATTATGTCAATATTTCATTAATAAGATAATTACTGCATCATCATTGTGTCATAAATAAATTAAATTATTTTAAGTCTAAAAATTACATATAAAATACCATTATGTTGGAATAATTTTTATCTTTCTAATGAATATTTATAGTGAATTTTATTTTATGTATAACCCTATCTTAAAAATTATTTAGTTATTAAACATTGATTTTAACTATTTTAACCCTTCTTTAAATAAATTAATAATAAATGTCCTAGTCTAATCCAAGTGGGCCTAAATGGTCATATTTTATTCCTAAGGTTTTTTTGGGTCGAATTAAACTTTTCCAATAGAATTAGGACATGTGTTAGGGTAATGATAATATCATTTTTACCCTTAATTACCCTATTTACTTTTAACCATGGTAAAAAAAAGTAAAAAGTTATTATTCACCAAAAAATATTTTCATCTAATTGAACCACATTTTAGTCCTTGATATTAAATGTGTCTCTCGGATTTTTGAAATTCCACTCACAGAAGTGGTAAAATTAAGTTTTCTGAAAAATTCAGTTTTTTAACCACCACTTAGTGGTTTCACTATTCATCAAAAAAAGAAAGTTTCCAGAAAAATACAAAAAATTAGGCCTAAGCTATATATGATATTATGAATTCAAAAATGATGTCTATTTTACCAAATTCAAAACATATCAGTTACATTTACTAATCTAAATATTAATTCTCGTCGTCAAAACAAATAGTGTGTTTTTAAGAGATAATAACTATCAAAAGATTGACACTTGTTTATGTCTGGTTTAAATGTGAAATTACATCCAATGACCAACATTGTATTAAATTGTAAAAATATATTCTAAATATACTTTAAAACCACTCAAATTAATAATTTATCACTATTAATTATTTCGATTAAAAAGTTGTTTTTAATTAAAATTTAGTAATTTTCACTATTCATCAGAATATGAATGTTATCTGAAAAGTACCAAAATTTCACACTAAGCTAATTTCGATATTCCAAATCCAAAAATGAAGTCCATTTTGAAAAATAAAATTTATAAAATTTCAAAAAGTGGGTATTACTATTCATAACGGCTAGTTCATAATAATATTATAATAATATCTCGTTTAGTGAAACTCGGTATTGCGTACTACACACGCTGTCGAGGAAGGTCACGATTGCGTGTAATGCAAGGAAAGTCAGGGATGCGTGTTGTGCAAGCTTCTTTTGGTGTAGCGTACAACACAAGACAATAATGAAATTAAAAAGAATATTTTTCATAAAATCTCGGGGTGTTACATTCTACCCCCCTTAAAATGAATTTCGCCCTCGAAATTCGTCGGAGTTATAAATGGTTTACTACTCGAATGTTTCTTTAATAGAAACCCACATCGTAAAAAGGAATACCAAAACTTGGCTTTAAAATCTAAAGTATGAAACTTAATGGTTACCCAAATTAACTCATCACTGGGTTTCCACGTAGGAGAACATAGGTGAAAATATGGATATGGAAGAAAAATCTGACCATCAAGTTCTGAGGGAGAGTGGTAGAGAACATGGCTATGAAAAAGTCAAAAATCACAAAGCCATAAATGTTTGAAGATCTAAGGTACCATCTGATTCATCGGATATAAGAGCACTAGGACCACATTTTTGGTTTTCAAGATCATTTCCCTAAAGTTGATGAAATTGGAATTAGAAGAAATACTTTCATGATTTTGGTACAGTCTCACCATTGGTCATTATTTGGACAATTTCCACTTCATATTTTAAAGAAATGAAGTTGAATTTGTCGTTTGTGAAGTGTTAGCAGATCATGTGATAGAATGATGAGTCATTCCATCTGTCTCAAACAAAAGGTTAGAAAAGTTATCAAAAAATACATAATTCATCTATAGTGAGATTAATCATATATGGTTCCTAAAATGGACTTATACTTCATATATCATATTTCTTAATATAATAAAACTAGTTTCAACTAAATAGGGACTTCTTGTAGGCCAGTGGTAGGTGATAAAGGTCAATCACATTTCGGTTGTGGGTTCAATTCCCACAGCCTTGTCCGATGCGATGGGCTATCACCCATCCTGCAGGTTGTCCTTTTTATAAAACTACATTACTATAACATCCCATCAATATTATCGAAAAAAACTTCTATCCATAAACAATACTAACTTATGTCCAACATAATCTATTCCAATCTTTAGGCTTATCCATAATACTGTAGTCCACTCTCATATTATAGTGAAAACGATTACCAGAAATTTCATATAACAAGCATGTTAATACCATCGTTGATCCCCATATATCATAAGATATGTCTTGTTGGTCACATTCCAAACATTCGAAGGCCTTAATCATGTATTCTCTTGAAAAAAAATGAATACCCATTGAATCTTAGTGAAAACATGAGTGCTGTCAAAAGTTAACTCTTTCCACATACCAAAACCCCAAAATTCTATATACTCAAACCATGATATAACTATTTCCTTATTTCAGTAATGAGCTCATGAATATTGTCAAACATTTCATTTTCTCCTTATCCCTTCATTATGCGCATATCATATTTTTTCCAAAAATATCTCAATCACATTCCATTGTTACCAGTACCATAAAATTATTGAAAACCACAATAGACCAATACATAAATATTCCAATATTTCACGATACTATATACAACATTATTTTGGAATCCCATTACATAAACACTTATTCATTCCACCACATCGTTGTCATATTCAACATCGCCAATAGTGATCGCATGTGACTTCCCTTTGTCCTTTGCCTTAAGTGGTTGCTCATGTCGATCATCAATAACCCTTGGATTAGGGCATTTATTAGCATAATGCCCCATTTCCTTGTACTTGAAGCATTGAAGTGTTAGTGGTGCATTCTCTGCAGTCTTTTCTTTATTCACATCATTAGAAACCCTTTTTCCATTACTTCGACACTCAGCTACTCGATGACATTCTTTTCCACACTTAAAACATTTTCTAGTCCCTTTAAGACAATCTCCACCATGCTTCTTTCCACACTTTGAGCATAAGGAAACATTCATCTTCTTTTCACCATTATTCTGAGATTTCTCCTTGAACTCCATCTTTCATTTCTTGTCAAAACTATGAGATGGATAAGTAACACCAACTTCCATTTCTACCTTGATATCACAACGCACAATTTCTTCAAAGCTATTGAAGTCTCTTATAGCTAATTCCCTTCGAAGATTTGGTTTTAAGCCACTGAAGAATCGATCAACTTTACTTTCAGGTTGGATGATAAAGCCAGATGCATACCTTGCAATCCTTGTAAAATTCGCTTCGTATACACCAACAGATTCATCATCCTTTTGCTTTAGTTCAAGAAACTCCTCCATCTTTGTTCGAAGAATATGAGGGAAGTACTTATTGAAAAATAAGTTCTTGAACTTGTCCCATTCCATGGACTCAATTTCATCTCTTGGCCTCGTATTCTTGATAATATTCCACCATTGATCAGCTTCACCTTCCAAACGATATACTGCTAAGATGACTTTATCATGTTCAGAACATTGATGAACTGAAAATATCTTTTTAGTGGTATTGATCCATTTTTCAGCAACAAGTGGATCAGAATACCCACTGAAAGAAGGTGGATGTTTCCTCATGAAGGACACAATAGAATATTGTTCCCTTTTCTGCTCATTTGGAAGTCCAGAATGATTCATAGCTTATGTAAGTATAGCAATAATATTTTTCACTCCATCTCCCATAACATTTTTTTGTTCAAGAGGAAAATCATTTCATTGTCCATTGCATTGATCAACACGGTTCTTTCGGGTTCCAACCATCGTCTAAAACCCAAAAAGAATAGTGTGAGAGGAAAAAATCATGCTAGGGAAAACAACATAATAAAGGGGGAGTACCTTCAATATCTGACATCTTAGTTTAAATTCTAAGATCGTTAGAGAAATTCTAGGACTATAACCTACACGTATACTTATCCTTAGGGACATCCCTAGACATACCTAAGAAATATCTCTAGGGATCTCACTAAATTTCTCGCATCCTAGTTTCCAATGGTTGACTAAACCTCCCTCTAATACCAACTGTAGAGACCCAAAGCCTGACGTACATGGACATTACATTACTTTTGCGTAATACTTAATACATATCAAAAATAGACACACAAGGATCGTAATAGTTTAGTGTCTTTGGAAAGTCAGAATAAAATCTTTTAACCGTGGTGAAAGATCTTCAACATCTCCCAATAAAGATCTTCCCATTTTTTTCTTACCTAAAACCTTTCTTTTAATACTGGGGGAAAATAAAACATAAAAACAGTGAGCTCAAATTCTCAGTAATGGTAAGCATGGATAAAATAAAACATACCATATACATTTGAACTTAAAAACATGAACATAATGTTTAAACATCAAAATCTTGAGCAACAACTTAAAACATGGAAGTACATAAGGCATAGATCATAATGGAACATAAATCATGATAACATAGTATGGGAATAAAACATGTAATTGTGGAATCCATTAAGCACATGTAATGATTTCCATAGTAGACAAGGCATTGCTGCCAAGAACATCTTAGTGGACAAAATCCCTTTCTGAATCGAGTTCACTCCTCGTTCCAGTCCTATAATACTGAACCGGATTAACTTACCATTCCAGCCATGTCTATCTCATGAGATATAAATCTTTACCCAATTCATTGGAGGGAGATATAGGTCTCACCCATCTCATAGTGAAATCATTCTTACTTGTGCCAAAAAATAAACTTAAAACATTCATCATAACCCAAATAATAAAATGGGTTTCATAAACATCATCCCATCATCACATAATCGATATAAAACAAATGGATATTTCATCATAAGAAAACTGAAACCATGTAAATCATAGAGACATTATACTTGAAACATACACATATGGAATAATGTCATCTTTGATAGAAAATGGGTTTGATAAAACACTTGAAATGAATTCTTGAGGAAAATATCCTTTCTTCTTCAAAATCAATTTATTTTCACAAAACATCATGCAATTTTAAAATAAAAGGATTTTGTTTAAAATAGTCATGAAATCTTTTGGAGGAAGTTTCATGAAAATAAGGCTTTATAAAACCGTAAAAATCTGTTCGTTCCATATAAGTTAAAAAAACATTCTTCTTGTACTTTTTTCAGAAAAGTCAAAAAGTACCTTGTATGGTAAACAAAAGAAAGATTCCTTCCATATGATGTGGTAAAAGTAAGAAAAGGGTAAAAATGTCTTAAAAATACATTGAAGGAAGGTATAAATTTTATGAAATCATTTTGAGAGCATATGGACATGGATTATAAACATAACCCCCAGTAAATAATTACGAGTAAACAATCTTGGATAAGAATGAGATTTGAATAATTATCCCTTACCTTAGGTCCGATATGCTTCGTACGTATCCGAACCTCCTGTATAATGATTTAAATAATGTCATTGAATTATTACAGAATCATATTCATTGTTATTATATTATATATGGTTCACTTATGACTTTATATTACCCGTTCTTTTGTAAATTCATGTTAAAGTAGCATTTTGGGTAAAATCGTTTCATTTGTCGTTCGTGTTTTAACTTGTAATTATTCATATGATTACTTAGATCATGATTACTTACATCCAGAATGTAAAACATTATTTATATATAATATATATTCAGAATATACATATATATAATAGATCGATAAATGGAAAGAAATACACCGTCCATGGAGATGGTAGGTCGTACGTACGCATGAACGCTGTTTTCATTTCCTTATTGAATTGAATGAAATTAAGTAGATGAAATAAATATATATATATATATATATATATATATAAATCCAGTAGAATTATTATGTCATATATTTCATGATTACTTATTATATATACTTTATAATCATTCTTGAATGGTTAACATGGAGAGTGAATCTCATCGTGTCGTGGAGACGGTAGTCCGTACGTACGCACGAGCGATGATATCGTTCCCATAATTATTAAACAGAATTGGAGTAAATGGTATAATATATCTGAATTAGTATGATGTTATAATAACCATATATATTTATTCTTTACACCATTATACCTATCCATTTAAGGTTTTGGTGTAAAAAACAGATTTCACCACGACGTGGAGACGGTATTCCGTACGTACGCACGCGTGGTGATTTCATTTTCCATTGGATGGATAGATGGTGAAAGGGTTGTTTCATACTTATAATAACATATCATTATATTAGTGATACTGATGTTATTAATTCATAAGGAAATAACCTAAGAAGAAGAAGTGGAAGAAGAAATAATGTTGAAAGAATCGGTAACAGACATTACCTCTTCTTTGAAGCGCCTCTTTGAGACCTCCTCTTAGGGCACTAAAATTGGTCTTTGAAGAAGACTAGGACCTATAAGATGTTTCTAGGGAAGTTTATAAGAGAATTTTGTAGGGGTGGCCGAGCTTGAAGGCTCAAAGTGGTGTGAGGAAGAGAGGGAGGAAGTGCCCTTTTTTAAGGGAGGAGAGGGGCACCTTTGGAATAACTAAAAATATTCTTTTATTATAAAGTAATATTCGGTTTTTAATAGCTCCAAATTGATATATTTAGAAGGAAATGTGGGTATCGGTCGAAATCCTCTCATCCAATATAATTTAGACAAGTTTAGGTCATTATATTAACCTTATCTTTTAGTTTTAACTCTTATTTAATTAGATTGACATTTACCATGTCACTTTGTATTTTTATATTATATAGTTAATAAACTTACCATATACATCCAAGTGACCCAAAAGTGGTCCATTAATGATAAAAATATCATGATATAAGTATCTTGGATGAACATTAGATTTTTAAGAATATAATAATAATTAATAATATAAACATTGTTTTCAACACTGTTTTATGTCAATTTTGACACTATGTGGTAATTGATTTTTTTTGAAAATCATAACAGAATGATTAGTTCAAAAAAAGTTACTTAAATCAATAATAACATGTCATATTAACATATAAAATTATTTTAATTCATAAAAAGTCTCAAATTACATTTATTTTAGTATTTATAACATCAATTATGTCAATATTTCATTAATAAGATAATTACTGCATCATCATTGTGTCATAAATAAATTAAATTATTTTTAGTCTAAAAATTAAAAATAAAATACCATTATGTTGTAATCCTTTTTAGCTTTCTAATGAATATTTATAGTGAAATTTATCTTCTGTATAACCCTATATTAAAAATTATTTAGTTATTAAACATTGATTTTAACTATTTTAACCCTTCTTTAAATAAATTAATAATAAATGTCCTAATCTAATACAAGTGGGCCTAAATGGTCATATGTTGTTCCTAAGGTTGTTTTGGTTCGAATTACACTTGTCCAATAGAATTAGGACATGTTTTAGGGTAATAATAATTTCATTTTTACCCTTAATTACCCTATTTACTTTTAACCGTGGTAAAAAAAAGTAAAAAGAAACTATTCACCAAAACTTATTTTCATCTAATTGAACCACATTTTATTCCTTGATATTAACCGTGTCTCTCGGATTTTCGAAATTCCACTCACAGAAGCGGTAAAATTATGTTTTATGAAAAATTCAGTTTTTTAACTACCACTTAGTGGTTTCACTATTCATCAAAAAATGAAAGTTTCCAGAAAAATACCAAAAATTAGGCCTAAGATATAATTGATATTATGAATTGAAAAATGATGTCTATTTTACCAAATTCAAAACATATCAGTTACATTAACTAATTTAAAAAGTAATTCCCGTCGTCAAAACAAATAGTGTGTTTTTAAGAGATAATAACTATCAAAAGATTGACACTTGTTTATGTCTGGTTTAAATGTGAAATTAAATCCAATGACCAAAATTGTATTAAATTGTAAAAATATATTATAAATATACTTTAAAACCACTCAAATTAATAATTTATCACTATTAATTATTTCGATTAAAAAAGTTTTTTTTTAATTAAAATTTAGTAATTTTCACTATTCATCAGAATATGAATGTTATCCGAAAAGTACCAAAATTTCACCCTAAGCTAATTTAAATATTCTGAATCCAAAAATTAAGTCCATTTTGAAAGATAAAATTTATAAAATTTCAAAAAGTGGGTATTACTATTCATAACGGCTAGTTCATAATAATATTATAATAATATCTCGTTTAGTGAAACTCAGTATTGCGTACTACACACGCTGTCGAGGAAAGTCGTGATTTTGTGTAATGCAAGGAAAGTCAGGGATGCATTTTGTGCAATCTCCTTTTGGTGTAGCGTACAACACAAGACATTAATGAAATTAAAAAGAATATTTTTCATAAAATCTCGGGGTGTTACAACATGTATGTATGATTTCATTATGAGACTGGTGGGACCTATATTTCCCTCCAATGCATTGGTTAAAGATTTATATCTCATGAGATAGACTAGGATGACCATGAGAGTTAACCATGACTAACAAGATGGTACAAGGAGTGAACTCTTGCTACTAAGATTGTCATGGGAGTGAAATGTGACTACCAAGATCGTATGAGGAGTGAACTCATGCTACTATGATTTCCATGGGAGTAAACCATGACTACCAAAATGGTATGGGGAGCTAACCCATACTACTAAGATGTTATTGGATGCAATTCCTTGTCTACTATGGAAATCATATTATATAGTTATTTTTTTGAAACAATTCCATGTTTTATTCCAATTTTATGATTTCACAGCATATGTTATTTATTTCTTTATGAATCATTTCTTATAAACTACGAAGATTTATGACATGATTCATGTTTATGATCTCTGAAATGTTGGGTATGATCTTATGTTTTAATTATCATTTTCTCATACACTTATCCTCATGATTATGTTACATGTCTCCCTTATTTACCCATACTGAGAATATGAGCTCACCCTTTTTCATGTTTCCTTCCCCATGTTATAAAGATATATTTTTTGTATGATATGCCTAAGAGGTGTTCTAGTATTAAAGAATCTAGTGAGAGATCATTTATCTCTCTAATGTACCAGTGTTTATGCTTCCGTGTTTCCAACGTCAATAGACCAAATATGGTATTTGGGGGGTTAGTTTGAATAATGTTTAAGTATTCCTCAAAAGTTATGTAGTGTTAATGTTTTTAAAGGATAGGGTCACTATATTTTGTATCAAAGAAAAGGTTTAGCAAACCTTTATAAACTAGGATGAGAAAACTTTAGTTATATCCCTATGTATATTTCAAAGGATTTGTCTAGAGATGTCTCTAAGTATATTTATAAGGATGATTCAACGTTTAGTAAAATGTTATGTAATTTTGGTAAAGGATAAAGTTTGTGGATTCCTAGAAATAAATCTATATCAAGATAATACAAGTGGATTTGGCTCTGGAACAGATGTAACTAGGGGTAACAACTCTAACAAGATGTTTCAGGCCTGACTCGGGGTAATCTGGTGCATGACCACATGTCTTACTGCACACCTGGTTTGACACTCTCTGGGGATATGCTTTGAAAATTCACAAACTCTTCACAAACTATCATGAAGGATTTAAATATAATTTAGCTATGAATAACCTATGATGAACCTAGGGTTTCATATCTTAAGGAAGGTGGCATGATTTAGATATCCTATAGGTAATTATTTTCATTACTATGTGGTTTTTTTCTATGATAAGTAACCTCACATTATGCTTCAGGTTTTAGTCAATTAAAGGAACTGAAAGGAACATATGTAGTGACGTAGCCCCAGATATCCCTATAATGGTGCATGATCTCAATTAAATTGGCATGATTAAAAGGAATGAATGCCCAAAGGACAAATCAGTTTAGTAGTATTGGTAAACAATATACATACATAAGAAAATAATACACTAATTTCAAATAATTTTTTCCTTCATTCTAAATAAATAACTTCGTGGGTTACTCTAATTCATCAAGAAAATCCATTAATATCTTTCATAGTATGATTCTTGGATTCCTAAGGAAAGAAACATAATAAGGGTGATCTCAAATGCTCATTAAGGGAAAGTGAAGTGAAATAAATAAAGTATCAATATGAATACATTAGCATGGAAAGGTAAATAACTGATAATACATTCCATTTAAATAACTAGATAAATAAATATCAATATGGAAAGGTAATAAACTGAAACTCATGCCATATAATTCAATAAAATAATAATTAAATGTATATATATATATATATATGTTGATGCAAAATCTCTTGGATAAATAATAACTAAATCCTAAAAATGAAATGCTCCCGTAGATATGTCAACGCAAAATCTCATGGATAAATAATAACATAATATAAATGAGGGAAATTATTTTAGTATTGGACACCATGTTTCTTAGGTACGTGGTACCTTTACCTTGAAGGCCTTTTATTAGACAGTTTAAAAAAATTAGGGTAAAAATCCATCTTAGGTGTCTAGCCAAATGAATCCTCTCATGAGACTACTGATGCATCGACAGGCTATATCGGGCCCTTCCTCTGTCATACCAGTCCAAAACATTCATTATATAGAGAATAATAGATTTAATAATGTGCCTTATCAAATATCCATATGGAGTAAGAGATACATATATATCAATATTTTTCAAAATAATAAAATAATTTTCAAAGTATAAACCGTTTTTAAAATGGTATATAGGTTAGGAAATAGTGATATCCATGATAAATGAAATGGATAATTAGGGGAAATACAATGTTCAATGATCATAGAAGATTAAATATTTCAAGGGGAAAAATTAATCAAGTAAGTGAATGTGAACACTATCCTTGTCCAAATAAATCATAAAACATTCTTAAAACAATTAAGGATGTTATCAATATAACATAACCAAAGTGGTGTAAAATAAAGGGTTGTTGTTGTTGATGAATGGAAATATTATAAAAAGATATTTTAAAAACATTCTTGAGGAAAATATTCTTTTGTTTTAGAAAACCTTTTGAAAATAATTTTATTTAAAAATTATTTTTATAAACGTTTTATTTAAAAATTAACATCTCAAAAAATCATAAAAATATTTGATGGAATGATGATGGGTAAATCTATACATGTCATACAAGGTAAAAAGAACATTCTTTTTGCACAGTAAAATGGTACGAAAAATTCCCTTTTCAGAAAGAGATAATAAGATTACTTTGGAAATATTAATAAAAGACAAAAAAGGGTAAATATTTCTTTAAAAAAAATTAAAAAAAATTAAAACCTTTTAGTAAAACATGGTTTTTAAAAGAAAATAGGTTTTCCTACTAATGAGATAAGTGAAAACCAGTTTTCTTTAAAAAAAATTCAAAACACATTGAGTACCAAAGAGTGTGAAATTGGTAATAAAACTTGAAAATTGTAATTAATAACCAAATATAAATGAATGTTATTATTGAAAAATGGTTATATAATTTCCTTTAATGGAAATTCTATTAAAATATCATTAGTATTAGTCTTGAGGAAAATAATCTTTCAAAATCCCAAAGTATCCCATACCACTTGGAAACATTTTAAATTACAAATATTATGAAGGAAGGATATTAATTGTAAGCATAATATTACATGAAGATACAAGTATTGATGATATAATATAAAAAAATGATTAGTAGATACACCACAAAAAATATGTATGTGGTGAACATGACATTTATCTCATGGATGTAAAAAGTGAGATGAGAATCTCTTACCTTTTGTTCCCTTTTGGGTGAACATCCTTTAAATTCCTATATAATAAATTTATGTTAATTTTATACTTTATTGATAACATTTTTCATGTTTATAAATACTTTTATTTCACTTATTAATATTTTGTATACAACTATATAACAAAATTATGTTTACATCGGGTGTTTTGGCTATGTTTGGTTTATGTGTAAAAAACAAATTTGGTAGGTCAACTATGGTCAAAGGGGTAAATATATAAAATATCTAGAATAATAATCATGAAATAATTATAATATTTATACATAAATTATAATTTTTAATTCAATCATTATATATGGTTATGAAAAATGAACCAACGTTACAATCATGGAGATGGTAGGCCGTACGTATGAATGAGTAATGTTCTCATTTTTTAGTGATCATTATGAGAAGAAGGTAGGTAGAATTATATCTTTATAGAATGATAATTATATCATGAATATCATATTATTTAGTCATATATACTTATATATAAAATTATCATGATGTAAAAGGAATCACAATTTGTTGAGGAGGCGGTAGTCAACATTTCCATGACCGACATTATCCATTTTTTGTGTGTGAAAGGAAAATAAAGAAAATGATATATATATATATACAAAAATTTAATTATTTAATTAATATCAAATATATGTTGTTTATGTCTCATATTTTCAAATATAATCATCCTTTATAAATTATATGGATCATGTGAAAGAATCACATCACTTTATAGGGCCGGTAGTCCACACTCCCTCAAACAATGTTATCGTATTAATGTAAAATGGAAAGTATAATGGTATGTGTTGTAAAATAATTAAATAAGCTTAAATACATAATAAATATCATATATAATTTATATAAATATTGTTTCCATCATAATTTCTATCCATGAAAGTTGGAAATGGAAAAATGAACAGTCATCGTTTCGTGAGGTAGTAAGGGGGAGACGTGGTGGCCTTTTATAAGGAAGGAAAATGACTCACTTGGAATTTTTGGAAACACGTTAGAAGTATACATGTTCTTACCTTAAAAAGTAATAAAAACCAAAAAAACATAATAATTTAAGGTTTATGGAATATATGTGCCCATAAAATAGGTTTTTGACATGTGGATATTCCATTTGGGCCCTTAAATTTAGGTTTTAGTCCATTTTTAGCCTAAATACGCCTTAATCACTGAATGTAATTTTAATCACATTCACTAATCATTTTGGTAAAAAATTGAGTTGGTATTATTATACATAAAATATAATCTTTATTAAGAAGGTTCATTTCTTTTTTTATAAATTTAATTCATAGATGTAGTAAAATTAAGATTAATGATAATCTCAGAGACGGATGAATTAACTTTTTTTAGTAGAAAAATGTTCAAAAGATTGTTGTGTTTTTATATTCAAATTAAAAGTAAAATTGATTATAATAAAATAAATTTTACTAATATATTTATAATTGATATGATATGATATGATATAATAAAAATTTAAAATATATTTTAATATTAAAAATTATTTAAACAAAAAGGCGGTTTTTAACTAAAATGTAATATTTTTCACTATTCATCAAAAAATAAAGTTTCTCAGAAAAATACCAAAAATTCACCCTAATATAATTATGGAATTATAAATTAAGAAATAAATTTTATTTTATCAAATTAAATTCATAAATTTCTATAAATTCATAATAAAAATCGGTTCTCCATTAAAAAACGGTAAAATTGCCTTTATAAAAATATAGTTTTTAGGAGTAAAATAGGGTTTGTTATTTTCTTGTGCATATAAAACCTAATGTATGAATATATAAAAATATTTTATTAAATATATAACATATATATTTTATTTAAATCATTAAATATTTAAAATTAATTATTTTTATAAAGATAAAACTGATTTAGAAGAATAAAAATAATAATATTCCTTTATATATATAATTAGTTATTATTTTCATTTATAATTAATTTGTAATCAATGAATTAATTTTATATTTATATGTACCATAAATTTTAATAAGTTAGTCATTACTATTCATAACCTCTAACATAATAGCTAGGTTATATCAAATTATGTTAAATTATAATATTTTAACAATACATTGTTATTTAGTGAAACTCAGTCTTGCGTCTAATGCAAGATATTGAAGAAGGTCACTCCTACATGTAACACAAGGTATCGAGGAAGGTCTCTCTTCCGTGAAATTCAAGTTAACTCATTGTTTCATCCATTTGAAGCTATATCATGTATTTATTATATATAAAATAGTAAATGTGTAGTAGAGTGTGAGGATATTATATTTCATTATGCGCTGGGTGTCGCATGCCATGCATGCTATTAAATACAAGGTTATTTATTTAGAATTTTAGGGTTTTATATTCTCCCCACCTTAATTAAATTTCATACTCAGAATTTAAACTTGATCAGTGTGGTTAAATACCACATTCTGAGAAGAGTTTGTAAAATATCCTCTAGAAAAAGAGAATGGGAATTACAAGGGTCACATGGACTATAATCTAAATAGGTCTCTATGTAGTAGAACATTAGTGTAAAGTAGAGATACATACATTTAGGAAAAGTGTAAATATGTAT
The DNA here is from genome assembly GCA_963277665.1 of Viscum album. Taxonomy (NCBI): domain Eukaryota; kingdom Viridiplantae; phylum Streptophyta; class Magnoliopsida; order Santalales; family Viscaceae; genus Viscum; species Viscum album. The sequence goes on from OY728119.1 coordinate 378,326,965, forward strand.
GGGGAGTGAATAAGGTCATCAATCAAAAACAAGTGAATGATCAATAGAATGTTGAGGGCCTCAAATCCTTTAATCTGTGATGATTAAGAAGACCACAAGTTCAACTAAAATTAATTTATTATAGAAACATTTTATTTCTATGTCATTTTTCTAATGTTGGGTAATCCTTTTAATACCTAAAAATATAAGGAAATATTCTTTCAAGGTAGGTTTGAATTTCATATTAACAATCCTATATTTTGGTAGTGTTTCGATCAAATTTAATTATCCAAAAATCAATTTCGATACTCAAAGCACAAAAATACATTTCGAAAGGATATTAAGGCCCATAAAAGAGTGAAAAAATCCAACTATTTTCCTTTAAATATCTTCCAAAACCAATATGGTTAAAAGTTTATTCTTTAATCCCCAAAAGTGATACTACTAGTTCAACATTAATATTTATTCGTCAAATTGTTTAACTAAAAACAATTAATAATTAACCAGGACATCGCGTAGGTTAGTAGTTGGCGTGAAACCCTTATCATCCTTTGGTCATGGGTTCAAGACCCATGACCTTTCCAAATTTGATTGGTGGTCACCTAGATTATAGGTTGTCCTTTTCTAAAACAAAATTAATATAATTTCCAAAATAAATATAATGTACATCCTTGAAATTTAATCATTAAATATACTCTTAACTAAGGTTTTCAATTAATCCTCAATAAATAAGTACTTAAACCACTTATTTTCACATATATCCTTCTATGTTATAGAGTTTATCCTCTAGAAGAGGGAATTGAATTTGTTAATTTCCACATTCCCTACACTTATTACAATAAACAATTAAGATTTTCCTAGGATTATCTTCATTTATTTTCATTATACTATTCATTTTTATTTGAAAATCCTTTGCTTTATGTTCTCCTTTCCAATATATAAATCATTTTTGTGTTCCATTGAGACACTTCCCTAACTTCCACTTTCAACACTTCTCACTTGTCATAAATTGATCCTTCTTTTCTTTACAGTCTCGACCACTTGATCTCTTAGAAACCTCCATACTTCTTTTCTTTGGTGTGTTTGGGAGTTTGTAAAGGTATATATTGTTAATTATATTTATGTAAAATTGATTTGGAATAAACATGATATCCTTCACTCCTATCAATAGATCATTTTTTTCTCATTTTCATCACTTTTTCCTTCATTTTTAATGTTAAATTGAATCTTTTGGGTTCCATCCATTGACTAAAACCTGGAAAAATAGTGTGAGCAACAATAGTCATAGTGAGAAAAGTATATAGTTATCTATAAGATATCTAAATCATGACACATTATTTTTTAAATCCAAAAAAACATAGGATTAACCTATGATATTTATTTTCAATATCTATTCAAATTATTCATAATGTTTTGTAAAGAAAAAGTGGATTATCCAAAGAAAATCTCGTGAGAGTGTCAAATGAGGTGCGCAGTAAGGCTCGTTTTCAAGTACGAGGTTACCCCGAGTCGGGCCCGAAACACATTCTTGGAGTTATTACTCCTAGGTACATATGTTACAAAACCATGTCCACTTGTAGTATTCATATATGGATGTATTACTAGGAAGAACCACATAATCTATATTGTACCAAAAAATATATGGTGTTCTTCTATACTTATCCTCAAATTCTACCTTAGAGTTTTGTTCTCTAACCTAAGTTTTCATAAATCTAGTTCCCAAGGTTGTTAGTAACCTTCCTCTAATACCAACTATAGCGACCCAGCCCCAGATCATTCAGAACTGGTGTCTACTATCAATTACATTAGAATGATTACACGGAATGAAGACTAGAAGGACTAATTTATATTGTAGTCTTTGTAAACCATATTCATACATGAGAAAAGAATAAATTAATTAAAAAATAATTTTGTTCTTCTTTATAAATAAATAACTTCAAGGGTAACTCTAATCTATCTAGTAAATCCATGAATATATTTTATTGTATGTTTCTTGGATTCCTGGGGAAAAAACATAATAAGGGAGAGCTCAAATGTTATTAATGGTAAGTAAATCAGAATCAATAATGTATCAATAGGAATAAATTAACATGGAAAGGTAAACAACTGATAACACATGTCATTAAAATAACTAGATAAGAAAATATCAATATGGAAAGGTAATAAGATGAAAATTATTCCATCTAAGTCAATAAACTAAGAATGAAATGTGTCCATAGATATGTCAATGAAAAATCTCATGGATAAATAATAACTAAATTTTGAAAATTAAATGCACCCATAGATATGTTAAAAAAATATAATAGATGAATATTAACTGAATATAAATGAGAGAAATTATTTTATTATTGGATTCCATGTTTCCTAGGTACATGGTCCCTTTACGAGAAAGGCCTTTCACAAGACGGTTTACAAAATGTAGTGTAAAAAACCCATCTTTGGTGGCTAGCCAAATGACTTGTCTCATGAGACTACCGATGCATCGAGGGGTAATATTGGGCCCCTCCTATGTCATACCAGTCCAAAACATTCCTCGTATAGAGAATAGTATATTTAACAATGTGCCTTATCAAATGTAAAAATGGAGTAATAGATACATATTTATCAATATTTACCCAAATAATCAAATAATTTTCAATTTATACTCCATATGTATAATGGTATGTGGTTTAGGAAATAGTAATATCCATGATAAATGAAATAGATATTTATGGGAAATTCAATGTTCAATTATCATCGTAGATTGAATATTTCAAGGGGAAAAATAAATCAAGGAATTGACTGTGAATACTATTTTTGGCCAAATAAATCACAAAAATACCTTAGGACAATTAAATATGGTATCAATCCAATATACCCCAAGTGGAGTAAAATAAAGGGTTGCTTTTGATGAATGGAAATATTATAAAAAGATATTTTAAAAACATTCTTGAGGAAAATATCCTTTTGTTTTGAAAATCCTTTTGAAAATACTTTTCGTTGAAAATTTATTTTAAAAACATTTTCTTTAAAAATTAACCTTTCAAAAATGGAAAGGAATATTTTAAGTAATGATGTCAGGTAAATCTGTAAATGTCATACAAGGTAAAAATAACATTATTTTTGCACAGTAAAAAGGTAAGAAAAATTCCTTATTCGGAAAGAGAAAAGAAGATTACTATGAAGAAATTTGTAAAAGAAAAAATGGGTAAAAATGTTTTTACCAAATAATTATAAAAATATTTTTTAAATAATTTTAATAAAACATAGTTTTTAGAATAAAATGGGTTCTCCGGCTAAAGAGAGAACCGAATTTGGGTTTTATTTAAAACATTTTTAAAATACTTTCTGTAACAAAGAGTGGGAAAATGGTACAAATACATGAATATAGTCATGAATAATCAGATATGAATGAAAGGGTTTATTAAAAAATATTTATATAATTTCATTGAATGGAAATTCCATTTAATGGTCATTATAATTAGTCTTGACGAAAATAATCTTTAGACATCCCAAAGTGTCCCATACCAATTTGAAACATTTTAAATTATAAACCTTATGAAGGTATTGTATTAATTGAAAGTATAGTATTATATTAAGATAAAATGACTAATTATATAATATAACAAAAGGGTCAGTAGATACACCACAAAAAATATTAATGTGGTGAACATGACCTTTATCTCAAGGATTTCAAAAGTGAGATGAGAATCCATTACCTTGTGTTTCCTTTCGGTTAAAATCCCTTTAAATTCTTGTATAATAAACTTATGTTAATTTTATACTTTATTTAGAAACATTTTATGGTTTATAATTAATTTTATTTCACTTATTACAATGTTTTTACAACTACTTAAACAATTATGTTGACATCGGGTGTTTTGACCAAATTCAGTTTATGTGTCAAAAACAACTTTGGTAGGTCATTTATAGTAAAAGAGGTAAATATATTAAATATCTAGAATAATAATTATATATAATTGTCATATTTATACATAAATTATAATTTTAAAATCAATAATTAAATATATTTATGAAAAATGAACCAATGTTACAATCATAGAGATGGTAGGTCGTACGTACGCATTTGTAATGTTCTCATTTTTTAATAATCATTACGAAAAGAAGGATGGTATAATTATATCTTTAAAAAGTGAACATAATATCATTAATACCATATTATTTAGTCCTATATATTTATATATAAAATTATCATGATGTTAAAGGAAACATATCATGTCGAGGAGGTGGTAGTCCACACGTCCACAATCGACATTATCAATTTTTAGTGTGTAAAAGGATAATAAAGAAAATAACACACAAATATATATATATATATGAGCGTGTGTGTGTGTGTGTGTGTAATTATGTGATTATTATCATATATATGTTGTGTATGTATTATATTTTTAATTATAATCATCCTTTATACATTCCATGGATCGTGTGAACGAATCACATCGCTTTGAGGGGGAAGTAGTCCACACTTCCTCAAACGATGTTATTGTATTAACAAAAAATAGAAAGTAAAAGGGTATATGATTTAAAATAATTAAAAAATATTAAATACATAATAAATTTCATATATAATTTCTATAAATAGTTTTTCCATCAAAATGTATAACCTTGAAAGTTGGAAATGGAAAAATGAACAATCATTGTTTCGTGAGGCAGTAGTTCGCCGTACACAGAAAAAATATGTCTGTTGCCTATTAGATGGAGGTGTGTGTTTGTTTGTGTAGAAATATTAACAAAATAAAATCATATAATATTTATAATACTGGGGTTGTTATTTAATCCTAAAATAATATGAGTATAGGGTTTGAATAATGGAAATGAATCTAAAAATCTTGAGAGAAGACGTTCCCTCTTAATCGGGAAACTTCTTTTCGTTTGAACCAAAAGCATCCTTGGATTGATTTCATCACAAGGGGAGGATTTTATGATGAGGAGGGATGTTGGGATACTACATTTTCAGATTTTGGATGATCCATTGTTTTTTTATAGGTGTGAGGAAGCTGGATAAGTCATGGACTTTTATAGGCAAGGAAAATGACTCATTTGGAATTTTTGGAAACAAGTTAGGTGTACACACGTTCCTACTTAAAATAAGTCATAAAAAACCAAAACAACTTAATAATGGAAGTTTAATGGATGATATATGGCCATAGAATATGTTTTTTATAATTTTATATGTCATTTGAGCCCTTAAATTTAGGCTTTAGTCCCTTTTTAGCCTAAAGTCACCTTAATCACTACAATTAATATTAATCACTTTCACTAATAATTTTGGTCAAAAACATTATTTTGGTATCATTAAAATAAAAATATCATCTTTATTGGAATTTTTTATATCCGTTTTTCAAAATTAAAATCACAGAAGCGAGAAAATTAAGATTAATGATAATCTGGCAGATGGACGAATTAACTGGTTTTAGTAGAAAAATGTTCAAAATATAGTTAAGTTTTTATATACAATTTGAAAGTAAAATTTATTATAATGAACGAAATTTTATTAATATATGTATATTCATATAATATTACATAATAACAAATTTAAAATATATTTTAACATTGATATTTATTTAAACGAAAAGATAGTTTTTAACTAAAATGCATTAATTTTCACTATTCGTTAAAAAATGAAGTCTCCCAGAAAAATACTAAAAATTCACCCTAAGATAATTTTTACATTATAAATTAAAAAATAAATCTTATTCTATCAAATTAAATTTATAAATGTTTCAAAATTCATATTTAAAAGTGGTTCTCCATTAAAAGGCGGTAAAATTACCTTTATAAAAATATATGTTTTCAGGTGTAAAATGTTGTTTGTTCTTACCTAATGCATATCAAACCTTAATGGATGAATATAAAAAATATTTTATTGAATATATAACATATATATTTAATTTTAAAAATTAACTAATTATAATTACTCATTTTTAATTAAGACAAAACTATTTGGAGGAAGAAAAATAATAATATTTCTTTCTATATCAAATTGGTTTATATTTTCATTTATAATTAATTTGTAACCAATGGATTAATTTTATATTTATATAAACCATGAATTATCATAATTTAGTTATTAATTTTCATAACTGATAACATAATAGCTATGTTGTATCATATTATATTAAATAATAGTATTTTAATGATACATTGTAATTTGGTGAAACTCGGTCTTGCGTGTAACGCAAGATATCAAAGAAGGCCACTCTTATGTGTAACACAAGCTATCAATGATGGTTTATCTTACATGAAACACAAGTTAACTCAGTGTTTCATCCATTACAAGATATATCATGTATTTAATATATTTAAAATATTAAATATGTAGTAGAGTATCGGGATATTATATTCCCTTACACGCTTTGTGTTGCATGCCATGCACACTATTAAATATGTGGTTTTTAATTTAGAATTTTGGGGTGTTACAACTGGATTAATGTTGAATGTGATGGAATATTTTATGATGAGAAGTCAAGGGGAATAATCACTAGAGTGAAAGATGTTTGTTCATGCCTAATCAGTTTTCATGAAACATGATTAAGAATGTTTACCATAACCAACTCTCAGAGTCACAAAGGAAGATGAATAAAGAGTTTGCAGAAAGTGTAGGTAATGGAGACCATTTAGGACAGAATATTTAAGTCTCTTTTATGTCAATAATGTGGATAGAATAGCCTATTTGAATGTCTTAGAGGAAGAAAAATATGTTTTGAATGTGGAAAAGAAGGACAAAAATCAATTGACTTCATGGGGGAAATGAAAAGTTTGGTTAAAGAAATGGGTGAGAATATTAGCCTCCCTAAGACATAATCAAAATTTAATTGTTTTAAGTGTGGATTAAATGGTCATTATGAAACTCAATTTCCCAAGAGGAAAGTTTCTAAAGAGAATCAGTAAGGTGGTGTTAGTAATTATTACATTATGGATGATGATGAGACTACATATGAAATGTGAAAGTAAAGAGGTATTATGTAATAGGATGAGGTAGCATTATTAAGGGATTAAGAATGAATTAATTATAGTTTTTATGTTTTTGAATCCAAAAATTATGAATGATGAAATATAGAATGATTGTTCTACCTTTTTTTCACTTCGTATTTACAAGTATATATTAAATGTTCTTGATGGACTAGTGAAGTGATTTAATGACAATGTGATATTTTGATTAAGGGAAGGTAACCCTTAATATGTTCTTTATGATAAGATAATATTTTATGGATAAAGATATGTGGATATGGATATCTAAATTGGATGGTACTAATTACCTTAGAAATAAATATGGATTTTTTTGATAGGTGGTTTATGCTAACATTGATGAATTTTGTAAGATTTTTGGATTTATGTAATAGATTCAATATAATTTTGAATAAATAATCATACATTTTTTCAAAAGGATTTATGGTAATTCACATGTTTGGAATGCGAAAACCAAAAGTTAAATTTTGATATATTAGGGAATCAATGTTAAGAAGATTACGTTACTCACTTTCTAAAGTTTTGGATTTTTATCTTTGAGAAGGGTTATATGGTTAACCATTCATGAAAAATTTAAGTAAAACTTTAGAGGAAGTATTTACGCACTTATTTTGAATTGAAACCCATAGTTAAAAGTCTATTTAGTTATTATCCTTACTACAATGATGTCTATCTTATATATTTTGGAAATTATATTAGTGTGGTTTTAGAAGAGGACATCATGTATGTCGAGTGACAACCAATCATGTCTGGCAGGTCTTCGGGTCTTGAACCCATGAACGAAGGACGATAAGGGTTTCACACCTACCAGTGGCCTATGTGATGTCATGGTTAATGTATATTTATTTTTGATGAATAAATATTTATGATGAAACAATAGCGATACTTTTTATGATTAACCATATTGATTTTTTTGGATATTCAGATATAAATATTTATAATTTTTATTCTTTTACAAACCTTATGATCTACTAAAAGTTTATTTAGTGCCTCAGGCATCAAAGATAATTTTTGGACATCTAATTTTTTATGTAATATATGAATTATAAATAAATAAAGACACAAACAAAGAATAATTTTTTTATATAGAAACATATCATGTAATTATATCTCCTTATATTCTTGGTCAATAGAATAATTTATTAAATATAGGATAATGATCAAAAAAATGGGATGACCTAATACCTTAAATTTTGTTGAACCAATGGATTTATGAATAGTCAGCGATTTATGACTTTGAGGCCCTCAAATTTTCTTTGATAATTTACTTTTTTGTGATTGATTACCTCAATGACTCCCTATAAATGTTTACTCTTTTCCTCCATGTCCAATCATCACTCCCATACTATGTTCTCCTATGTGGACACCTTGTTGTATGTTATTTTGGGTAACCATTGTGGTTCCAACATTCCCTTATTAAGGGAAATTTTAGTATCTATTTTTACTATGTGGGTTTCCATGTGTCAAAACCAGAAACTGTGTTTTTAAGAAGTATAAACTACCAAAATATTGACATCTATTTATGTCCAATTTCAATGTGAGATTACTTCTAATGACCAAAATTGGATTACATTATAGAATCATAATCCAATTAACCATTAAAACCAATTAAAATGAAACTCTTGATGTATAAATAAATTAGATGAAAATACAGTTTTGAATTAATTACTACAAAATCAATATTTTTAATTTGGAAAAAAGGATTCCATATTTGGAATCAGAAGGTTAAAACTGTGTAAATAGGTACCTTTTATTATTGAACATTATGGATAGCAACTTCAGTAATTTTTTTTATTTACCATGGTTAAAGGGTAAATATGATAAATAAGGGTAAAAATATAATATTATAATAATTTAAAACTATCCTAAAACATGTCCCAATCCTATTTGATGAGATATGCATGACTATGGGAATACTTGGGTCAATTTTGGGACCCCATGGATCCAATTGGGTTTGATAATGACATGTTATAAGAATTAATTTAAATTAAAGGGAAATATAACATAAACTTGTATCTTTTACTAAAATAATTTTAATATAGGGTTACATAATAAATCTATTTGACTATAAATAGTAAATATATATCTAAATAGATTTCCTACATCATAATATTTTATTTATAATTTTTATATATTAAATAAATAAATTTAATTATGACACAATGATGATGCAGTGATTGCATCATTAATAAAGGATTCAAATAAATGATATTATACATATTAAAATAAATATTATTTGAAATAATTAATAACATAAATTAATTCTATAGGTGAATATTCCATTTTAGGAATGATTCAATGTTTTTTTCGAAAGAATTATGTTGTTAGGAATTTGTAAAAAAGTCAAGTATGAATAGTGTCCAAAATTGTCATAATTCATAACTTAAAATATAAAATAGGTTATTAAATGATATTAAATTCCTAAAAATCTATGATTCGTCCAAATGGTTAATATAAGTCCAAATATATCATAAATGAATTTCTTGTGGTTCGTTTTACATGATATGGTAATTACATTAACCCACAATCTGTAAATAACATGATATCACTATAAGATTAAAAATAGTAAAATAAGGGTTAAACCAAAACGATAAGGGTAAAAAAATATTCAAAACTTGTCTAAAAATTATTGGATGATAGTTATTCAAAACAAAATCATATTATCTTCTAATTAAATTATTTTTGGACCATTTTTAATAGAAATTTAATTTATAATAAAGTAATATTTCAAGACTTTTCTAAAGTGACCCTCCTCCATCTTATAAAATGCCACCACCTCTACCCACTAACTCACACATCCAAATCCCCTTGTATCTTCCAAATTCTGATCAAATAATCTCCCAACATCACTCTCTTCCTCTTATAAGCCTTACCTTGGTAATAAAGCATTTCAAGAAAGCCTTTTGGCTTAAATCAAAAGAATTTACCCGATTTAGAGTTAACATGTTATCTCAAGTTCATTTACTTTATCATCCTTATCCACTTCCTATATTATTGATTTTAAGAGGGGTTAGAATGTAACACCTTGAGATTTTATGAAATTTTTTCTTGTAATTAATTAATTTTTTTGATAATTTTCATTTCACGCAACACTGAAATTATTTTTTCACTAAGTCAAACATTACTTTCACATGGAACCGGAATGGGGTATGTTACACACAACACCAAATTGGAATACATTAAATGGAACAATAAGATTATCATAAATTACATGCAATATTGACCTTCATTGATGGGTTGTGTAACATGAAATACTCAGTATTACCTAAATATAATTTATTATTAAGAATATTATTATAATGAGATATAACCTATCTGTTACGTTGATGGGTATGAATATTATTATCTAAATTATGAAAATATGTGGTTTACACAAATATAAGATTAATTCATAGGTTACTAATTAATTATAAATGAATATTAAAACTAATTGAATATAAAGGAAAATATTATTATGGTCACAAAGATGTTTTAACCTAATAAATTAAATTAACAAAAATTAGTGAATAATATTGATTTAATACATAATATATATAACTAATAATTTATTTTTTATTTTCACACAATATATTTTACAGATATAAGATATGAAAAAACCTAATTTTATACTTAAAAATCTATATTTTTATTAAGGCATTTTTACTGCCTTAAATGTAGAACCCATTTCAAATACAATTTTTATAACTTTTATTGATTTAATATGTCAAAATAAACATTATATTTGGAATAAAAATATAAAAATTGGGTTAGGATAAATGGTTTGTTATTTTTATGTAAGGTTTCATCTTTTAATGAATAGTTAAAAATACTGTATTTTAATTCAAATTTTTTTTTCATCTAATTTGTTTATAAGGTTAATTTATATTTTTAAATAGTTTGATAGTTTATTTACATGATATTTTTATCAATTAATCCAATGTTTTTAATTGGAACCAATTTCATTTTGAAATTTGATACAAAAACATAGCAAAATTTTGGATGTTTTTACGTTAAAAACCCGCATTGTCGTCTTGTCAGTGGGATTAATTTTTAATTAATTTGTACTAATTATATGAATATAATTTTGAAAATTTGATTCAATATTTGGAATCATAAGAATTTATAATTTCTAATTAGGGAAAAAAATTACCAAAAAATATTAGTGAAACTGATTTAAATTAATTACATTGGTTAAGAGAAAAATAAGGTTAATAATGTACTAAACCATAAATATAAGACCTAAAATGACATAGAAACTTGTCCAACACCCATTTTCTATAAATTAGTTATCCATTAACCTTCCATTTGTGTGTTTAGTTGGTCTGGTATGAGTATTTTTATGTAAAAATATGGGTACACCAAATTTGTGTTCAAAAATCCCAAGTGTGTCATTTCCCTTCCCTATAAAAGGCCATCACCTCTACCCACTCCCTCACACCTCTCATACCCATTGGATCTCCTGAAATCTGCTCAAATAAGATCCCAAATTGTAAGGACCCGACCCCAATTTCCCAGAGATGGTGACTGATTTGATTACATTGGCATACAGATAAGTAAGAAGCATCTCGAAGGACTGAGTAGTTTAGTATTTTTCGAAACAAGATTAATACATAAGTTAAACATTACAACATGAAAAGAAATACAACATAGAAAAGTATTAGACAACATCTGTAAATCCTAGGTTATTTCAACATGTCATTCATAATAAGATTCTTCATGTCCTATGAAAATGAAACATAATAAATGGGTGATCTCAAATGCTCAGTAAGGGTAAGCAATACAGAGGAAGATAACATAAACATTAGACATGGTGAATAATTGAAAACACATGCCTCTAAAAATAAACTTGAACATAATATGGTAGAAAAATGAGGTGAGTAAATATTGTCATAACATGACATAATCAAGGGTATTATATTAGTCTAATAACCACATGAACCACAAATACTATTTTTATAATAAGGGAATGCATAATACGGGACAACATAACCATACTGTCAAGGCCTTGTACCAAGACCATAAATAATCATTTTGTCAAGGCATTATGCCAAGACCATAGTTTGTCTCATGAGACCTACTGATTCCATGAGGGGATATAGAGGGCCCCACATGAAACTTAATATGTCCAATGAATTCCTAATATGAATGGGGATAAACATAAACAATATACACATTCATATTGAAACTAATATATGAAATGTAAATAGCTTTCCCTGAATAATAAGAAAAAGCATAAACCATTTGAAGTAAACTGATGAATGGTTTTAAGATAGCACATCAATATCCAAAATAATAATAAACCATTAAATTAAATATGGTATATGATAAAATGGGATAATAATCCCAATAATACATAATAATCAACAAGAGTATTGAAATAGATGAAGATACTCTAATAAAATCTTCGAGTAAATCTTGATATAAATACTGTTTTACTTTGAAAAAAAGAGTTCTTTTGGAGAAATATTTTTATAAAATCAGAAGTGAAGTAAGATAGTATTTTTATAATAAAATGAGTGATTTTATAAACATAATTTTTTCCAAAAGTATATTATATAGTTCCCTTTAAATTAGGTAAGAATTAGAGAAATTCCCTTGGATCGGGCTTGTATTTCAGAAACAATTTTGAAATTTCCTTTTAAAACGTGTAACTATACACAAAATAAAGAATTTTTCTAGTTGGTAAACATATATAAAACACTAAAAATTATTGTATGAGGACTACATAATAATATACTAGACTTTCATTGAGGGAATTATACAATAAAAGTAACCTGACTGAAAATGGAAGTTCCGGTGGAAAAAGCCTTACCTTAAATCCGAGCGTGTTCCGCTCTTGAACTTAAGTTCCTAGAATATGAAATTATACTTATTAATAACCTATTTAAAATCCTATTATACATGTTTTTATTTTATCATAATTATATTTAGTTCATTTATGCCCTTACTGATAAGTTATTATATTGAATTTTGTCGTTCCGCTGTGTTTGTTTTCTTTATGTTCATAAATGGTTCACTTGTTCTTAATTAATGAAATTCATGTGGAATGGATGTAAATCTCCAAAATTGAATTAGAATATTATTTATGATCATAAATAATTTTTAGTGGTCATTTTTATAACATTTTTACTTGTCATGAGGATGAATTATTATATAGAACTTTAATGATAAATGTTTCAGTTAATTTGTGGGTTTTGATTATAGCGAACTCATTTTCTTTTATAACATAATACCATTTGTACAAAAGGATTATAGAACCTAACATAGGTTATATTTAATATATAATAATCTGGATCAACCATAACAAAAATAGTTTCATGACCATAATTGAGAATGATAATAGAAATCGAAATCCCATCGTCCTAGAATGTGGTAAATTGACACATCTCGGATAGTGTTCTTACTACTAGTATAAGGAAGTCAAAAGGAAGAGATGATGATAAATTATTCCACTATGATGAAAAAATTCTAGTACATGTATTGTACTGGGTTCATCCCAACATTTGGATAAGGATAGGTAATAATAGAAAAAGAGAAAAAACGAACTTGAAAGGAAAAACCAATAATTGAAAAGAAGAATTTACCTCTTGAACCAAACTTCCTTGAGAGCCTCCTTAAGGGGGAGATTTTGGTATTTTGTGAGACCAAGGCTTTTTGGACGTGGGAGAGGAGGTTGGGAAGATATTTGGACAGAATTTAGAGAAGTCACATGGCTTGAGAATAGTGAATAGAAGGGGGAGTGATGGGGTGTTTTTGTAGTGGATGGAGAGAGGATTTCTCAATTTTATATTCATTAATTTTTTGTTCCTCCACAAGACAAGTAATAATGAGTGTTTCATGACCAATAATAGTAATTTCATCATGTTAATCAGAACCAAGTGGGATTACATCACTCTTGATGTCAGGAATAGGTTATTTAACTGATAATTTGAATATACAGTATTTTACCATATTTCACTATTCATCAAAAAATTGAGTTTTCCAGAAAAAGACCAAAACATCACCCTAACTATTTTTCGATGTGTAGAATCAAAACATGAATTCCATTTTTCAAAAATAATTTATAAATTTGATAAATTTAATATTTAATTAAAATCATAATTTATTCTAAAAACAACAGTTTTAAAACATTTATTTACTTATTCCAAAGCTTAGGTATATCATACTTCCACTTGAATATTATTTATATAATATCATAGGTAAGGTTAAAATTTATTAGGGTATATCACTATTCATAAGGATTGGTTACTATTAACCAAAAATTAAGTTTTTCTTATCGGACACCACATAACTTACTGATCACAGCCGTGTATGTCATATTTTCAAAATTTACACCACAGAAGTGAAAAAGTTATGTTTAAAGGTCACATAGTAATTAGTAGGTCATTATAACATATTTATAAGAAAGTAATTTCCATTGACAAATATTGGGTCGTTACATTCTCCCCTCTTTACAAAAATTGTGTCCTCAAAATTCCCAAAAATGTTACCTAAAAAGATTCAAGTATGTCTTCAACATAAGCTCCTAGGGATCCCATGTTGCATCTTACATGTTATGGTTCCTCCAAAGAACCTTTACCAGACGAGTCATTCGATTTTTCAGTACTTGTTCTCTGGTATCAAGAATCCTGATAGGCTCTTCGCAATAAGACAGATCAGGCTCAAGTTCTATTTCTTCATAGGTGAGTACATGTGTTTGGTCTGGCATGTATTTCCTTAATATTGACATGTGGAACACATTCTGAACTTTGGAGAGACTTGGAGGTATTTCCAAATGGTAAGCTACGACTCCAATTTGATCTAGAATTTCAAAAGTCCTAATGTACCTAGGACTTAATTTTCCCTTCTTACTGAATCATATAATATCCTTCCATGGAGATACCATTAAAAAAACATGATCGACTAATTCAAATTACAAATACTTCCTTTGGTTATCATCATAGATATTTTTCCTACTTTGAGATATTTTGATATGGACTTGGATAATCTTCAACTTTTCCATTGTTTCCTCAATATTTTCTGGGCCTACGAGCTTTTATTCACTAACATCATCCCAGAAAGTTGGTGTACGATATCTCTTTCCACACAACGCTTTATATGGTGCCATCTGAATACTTGAATGGAGGCTATTGTTATAGGAAAATTATACGAGAGGTAAATATTGATCCCACATGCCTTGAAAGTAATGTAAACAAGACCTCAACATATCTTCCAAAGTTGGAATATTCTATTTTTATTGTCCATCAGTTTGTGGGTGGTAGGCAGTGCTCAAACCAAGATCAGTATCTACGGTCTTCTGAAGACTTTTCCAGAATTTTGATGTAAAGAAAGGATCATGATCTGAAACAATTGATAAGGGTACACCATAAAGTCTTAAAACATCATTTATATATAGTCTTTCTAAATGTTTAAGTGTTAAATCTTCTCTTATAGCAAGAAAATGTGATTATTTTTAAAGATGGTCAAAAATGACCCAAATTACATCATTATTTTATGAGGTCTTTGGTAGCCCCTTGAAAAAGTCCATCATAATATCATCACATTTCTACATTGGAATAAGAAGGGGTTTCTTGAATCCTCTACGACGTTTTCTTTCAGCCTTCACCTGTTGACAAACCAAACCTCTCAACACATAATCAGAAATCACCATCTTTATGTTTTCCCACCAAAAATGTACCATTAGATCTCTATAAATCATTTTGATACCATGGTGTATAAATAAATTAGAGATATCAACATCATCCAATAGTCCCTCTTTAGCTCAAGAATATCAGGAACACAAATCCTCTTTCCAAATTTTTAAATGCAACCATCATATGTGAAGTCCATCAACTTCTCATCATTTACAGCTTTAATTTTATTTTGAAACTCCTCATCATCAGCCTAAGAACTTTCTATCCTTTATAGTAAAGATGGTTTGGCCACCATTTGTAAAAGTAGTGATGTGTTACCTTCATCGATAATTCCCATATCCATCTTTACTAGATCTATGAACAAAGGATCCCTTTCACCTCTCATCTTGTTCAGAACTCTATGGTCATTTCTACTCAAAGCATATGTTGCCTTATTTTCCATCCCCGGGTGGTAGTGTATTGTGCAATCATAATCATTGATTAGCTCAATCCATCTCCTTTTTCTCATGTTGAGTTCTTTCTATAAGAATATATATTTCAAACTCTTATGATCTGTATATATCTCACATTTTTCACCATAGAGGTAATGCCTCTAAATATTTAGAGTAAATATTACCACTGCTAACTCATGATCATGAGTTGGATAGTTTTTTTCATGAATTTTTAACTGCCTAGATTCATAGGAAATCACTTGATCATTCTATATAAGGGCACAACCAAGTCCTTTCTTTGATGCATCTCTATAGATAACAAACCCATCATTCCTCGATGGTAAGGTTAGGATCGGAGAATTCACTAACCTCCTATTCAATTCTTCAAAACATTCTTCACATTCCTTGGTCAATACAAACTTAACCTCTTTTCGTGTGAGTTTGGTCATTGGTTTGGATAAACAGGCGATGTTCTGAATGAAATGCCGATAATAACCTTCTAAACCAATAAAAATATGTACCTCAATTACATTCATTTGAGTAGGAAATTCTTGAACAACCTTTATCTTCACCTGATCTACCAATATTCCATCCTTAGAGACGATGTGGCCGAGAAAGGAAACTGTTTGGGGCTAAAAATCACACTTTCTAAACATCTGACATAATTTATTTCTTCTAAGTGTCTTCAGAATAGTATGCAAGTTATTTGCATGATCTTCATTATGTTTGAGTATACCAGGATAGCATTAATAAACACCACCATAAATTCATCATGATATTTCTTGAAAACACTATTCATCAAATCCATAAAAATAGATGGTGCATTATTTAGTCCAAAAGGCATTCCTGTAAACTCGTAATGCTCGTACTTGGTTCGGAATTCTGTTTTTGGAATGTATTCCTTCCTCACAAGCAACTGATGATATCCATATCGAAGATCAATCTTCAAAAAATATTGGGCTCCATTAATTTGATCAAATAAATCATCAATTCATGGCAGATGATACTTATTATTTATTATAATAGCATTAATTTCCCTATAACCAATGCACAACCTCATAGATACATCTTTCTTCTTGACAAAGAGGACATGGGATCCCCATAGAGAAACACTAAGTCGAATAAATCCTTTATCACTCAATTCCTCTAGTTTCTTATTTAGTTCCACTAACTCCACAGTGGCCATTCTATAAGTGCTCTTTGATATGGTCATTGAACTAGGAATTAAGTTAATGGAAAAATCAATTTCTCACTCTAAAGGGTGTCTAGGTAAATCCTATGGAATGACGTCAACATATTCTTGCAAAATAGGTACATCCTCTATCTATACATTCATCTCCTAACCCATATTTATTTCATTCCCTTCCTCCCCAATAATTTAATTTAGTAGAGCTACTGGGGGTGGATCTAGATGAGAATCAAATGGCGAGTTTTTTGCTCTAAAAATAAGGGATTCTATACCATTCTCAAAAATTATAACTTCCTTATTCTTCCAATATATCCTCACATCATAATTTGATATTCAATTCATACCAAGAATTATATCATATTCAACCATTGGTATGATGATATGGTTAGCAATTATATCATGTTTATGTGTCATGAGGGGGACTAATCAACACACCTTTGTTGCAATGATACATCCACCGGGGGTTTGGACTGATAACCCCTTTATTAAATCAAATTGGACATATCTAATTTTCTTGGAAAACCGGGAAGATATAAATCAATGTGAGGATCCATAAAATAAATTATTGGCTAATTTGGATGAAATAATCAATGTACCTACTACCACATCATTTGGAACTTCAACCTCCGCAGTTGTTACTGCATAAGCATGGACTTTCTCCCTTGGACTTCTTTGGGGAACATTTCCCTAACGCTCCAGACATTCAAGTGCATAATGTCCCATATCCGTTCAATTGTATCACAGAACATCGGTAGCTTCTTTCTTCCCCTTAAAATCCCAAGATAGGAAGCCTTTTTTTGCACTTGTAACAGACTCCCATTCCCTTCAGGAAAGTTCCAGGGTGTTTCTTCCCACAATTAATACATGATGGAAATTCAACTCTTCCATTCTTCCCCATTTCCTTATTTTCTTTCCCAGAGTTTTCATCAACCCTATTATTCTCTTGCTTTCCCTTAAAGTCATAAGACTTGGAGAATTCCTTTTTTGTCTTGATAGCACAGGAAACTATGTCTTCATATGAAGTGAAATTTTGGGAGACTAGAGCACTTTGTAGGAATGGTTTCCAACCATTAAATAATCAATCAATTTTTCTCCTTAGATTTTGTATGTAGTCTGCATCATGGATTTCCATCCTTGTAAATATGGCTTCATACTTGGCAACATTTTCATGCTCCTTTAGCCTCAGATTCATGAATTACCTATCCATATCAACTCACTATTCATGAGGGAAATATTTTTCTAAGAAGATTTCCTTAAAATCCCTCCATTCCAACTCTTCTATTTCTTCCTCCTCCATTGTGTTTTGGATAAATGACCACCACAGATCTGTATCTCTTTTTTGATGGTAAACTTCCATGATAATATTCTCTCTTTCATTATATCCCAAAGTGATAAATAACTTCTCTAAGGAACATATCGAATTCTCTGCTACAAACAGGTTTGTAGTCCCATTAAATGATGGAGGTTGTTGTCACATAAAGTGGCATAACATAGCTCCTCCTTGTGGTGGATCCAGATGCTCCATACGGATAAGTTTATTATTCATAACCTGAGTAAGTTGTCCCAATATAGTTAAAAGTTTCCCTACATCAGTCACAACACCAGATCCAACATCATTATCTTGAATCAGTGGGAAATTCCTATAGGGGACATGTGCGTTCGTGTGGTTTACATTCATTCCACTAGGAGCCATTTCCAAATAATTTCATACACTAGATTAGGGTATGAATCATAATTTATAATCTCAATTTAGAAAAATACTTAGCATAAATTGAATTTCTACTTGTTGCTAATTTCTTTATCATAAACATGGTATATTTGAGGAAAAATTTACATTTAAATCCTTCATAATGGCTTGAAAATAAAATTTGAATTACCCTAAGAATATCCCCCAGGATTTTCATAACCAAGAGTGAATCAAGGCCTATTGTCGTGTACTAGGATATCCTATGTCAATCCCGAAACTCCTTATCAGATCTTTCACTCCTAGGTACATCTGTGCCAAAGCTGACCCTACCTACTCATATCAAAAATGGGATATATTACTTGAAATATCCACATAATATATTACTTACCAAAATAAAAGGAATTTATTGTATTTTTATCCTCAAATACTATCTTAGGGACTCTTCCCTAATCTACATTTTCTAAATCTACATTCCACGTTTTCTACTAAACTTATTCTGATACCAACTGTAAGAACCTGACCCAAGTTTCCCAAAGTCGGTGCCTTATTTGATTAAATTGGCATAAAAACAAGGAATAAGCATCCTGAAGGACCGAGTAGTTTAGTATTATTGGAAACAATATACATACATAAGTTAAAAATTACAACTTGAAAAAAAATACAACATAGAAAATTATTAGACAACATCCATAACCCCTATGTTATTTCAGCATGTCATTCATAATAAACTTCTTCATGTCCTGAGAAAATGAAACATAATAAAGGGGTGATCTCAAATGATCAGTAAGGTTAAGCAATACAATGGAAGATAACAAAAACATTAGACATGGTGAATAATTGAAAACACATGCCTCTAAAATTAAACATGAACATAATATGGCAGAAAAATGAGGTGAGTAAATATTACCATAACATAAAATAATCAAGGGTATTATACTAGTTCAATGACCACATGAACCATAAATAATATTTTTAAAATTAGGGAATGCATAATGCTGGACAACATAACCATATTGTCAAGGCCTCGTGCCAAGACCATAAATAATCATTTTGTCAAGGCCTTGTGCCAAGACAGTAGTTTGTCTCATGAGACCTACCAATGCACTGAGGGGATATAACAGGCCCCACACGACACTTGATATGTCCAATTAATTCCTCATATGAATGTGGATTAACATAAACAACATACACATTCATATTGAAACTAATATATGAAATGTAAATAGCTTTCCCTGAACATTAACCAAAAGCACAAACCATTTGAAGTAAACTGATGAATGGTTTTAAGATAGCACATCAATAGAAAAAATAATCATAAACCATTAAATTAAATATGGTAGATAATAAAATGGAATACTAATCCCAATAATACATAATAATCAAAAAGATTGTTGAAATAGATGAATATACTCTTTTAAAACCTTTTAGTAAATCTTTAGATAAATACTCTTTTACTTTGAAAAGAAGTGTTCTTTTGGAAAAATATTTGTATAAAACCATAAGTTAAGTAAGATAGTATTTTCATAATAAAATTAATTATTTTATAAAAATAATGGTTTCTAGAAACAAATTTTAGAGTGCCCTTTAAAATAGGTAAGAATTAGATAAATTTTCTTGGATCGGGCTTGTATTTCGAAAACAATTTTGAAATTTCCTGTTAAAATGTTTAACTATCCACAAAATAAGGAAGGGTTCTAATTGGTAAACATATATACAAAACTCATACAGATTTTATTATGACTACATAATAATATACCATAATTTCAATGATTTAATTAGAAAATAAAAGTAACCTGAATGAAAATGAAAGTTCAGGCAGAAAAACCCTTACCTTAAATCTGAACGTGTTCCGCTCTTGAACTTAAGCTCCTGGAATATGAAATTATAATTATTAATAAACTATTTCAGATACTATTATAAATTTATTTAGTTTATCATAAATATTTTTAGTTCATTTATGCCCTTATTCATAAGTTATTATATTGAATTTCGTCATTTCGTAGTGTTTGTTTTCTTTATTTCTATAAATAGTTAACTTGTTCTTAATTAATGTAGTTCTTATAGAATGTATGAAAATATCCATAATTTAATCATAATATTATTTATGATCATACATAGGTTTTAGTGGTCTTTTATATAACATGGTTACATGGCATGAGGTTGAATTATTATATAGAACTTTAATGATAACTGTTTCGGTTAATTTTTGGGTATTGACCACAATGAACTCAGTTTCCTTTATAACATAATACCATTTTTAAAAATGGTTTATTGAACCTTAAATAAGGTATATTAAATATATAATAATCTGGTTCAACCAAAACAAGAATGGTTTCATGAACATTATTGAGAATTATAATAGAAATCGAAAGCCCATTGTCCTTGAATGTGGTAAATTGACACATCTTGGATGGTGTTCTTACTACTAGTATAAAGAAGGTAAAAGGAAGAGATGATGATAAATTATTCCACCATCATGAAAACATTCCATTACATTTAAGGTATTGGATTCATCACAACATTTGGATAAGGAGAGGTAATAATAGAAAAAGAAAACAAATGAACTTGAAAGGAAAAACAAAGAATTGAAAAGAAGAATTTACCTCTTGAAACAAACTTCCTTGAGAGCCTCTTTAAGGGGGAGGTTTTGGTCTTTTTCTAAGACCAAGGCTTGCTTGACGTGGGATAGGAGGCTAGGAAGATATTCTTACAGAATTTGGAGAAGTAACAATGCTTTAGAGGAGTGAAGAGAAGTGGAAGTGATGGGGGTTTTATAGTGGAGGGGAGAGAGGATTTCTCAATTTTATATTCAGTAATTTATTATTTCTCCACAAGACAAGGAATAGTGAGTCTTCCTTGACCAAGAATAATAATTTTATCATTTTAATACGAACCAAGTGGTATTACATCACTTTTGGTGTCATTAATAGTCCATTTAACTGATAATTTGTATATACGGTATTTTACCGTATTTCACTATTCATCAAAAAATTTGAGTTTTTCAAAAAAATACCAAAAATTCACCCTAACTATTTTTCGACACGTATAATCCAAAAATGAAGTCCATTTTTCAAAAATAAATTTATAAATATGATTAATTTAATATTTAATTAAAATCATAATTTATTCTAAAAACAACAGTTTTAAAACATTCGTTTACTTATTCCAAAGCTTAGGTATATCATACTTCTACTTGAATATTATTTATATACTATCATAGGTAAGGTTACTATTCATTAGAGTACATAAATATTCATAAGGTTTTGTTACTATTCATAATGGTTGGTTACTATTCACCAAAAAATAAGTTTTTATTATCGGACTCCACATAACTTACTGATCGCAACAGTGTTTGTCAGATTTTTGAAATTCGCATCATAGAAGTGACAAACTTATGTTTAAAGGTCACATAGAACATAGTATTTCATTATGACATATTTATATAAAAGGAATTTACATTTAAAAATATTGATTCATTACACAAATTCCCCCCATTCCTTCTATAATCCTTACCTTGGAAAGAAGGCAACTCAAGGAAGCCTTTTGGTACAAACCAAAAGAATTTACCTGATTAAGAGGTAACATCTTCTATCAAGATCCTTTCCTTTATTTTCCTTCCCCATAGCGTCCACTCTATTTATTTAATTATTTTATGAAATACAAGTATCCTAAATATACTGGGATGTTTTTATTCTATGGTTTGGACCTAAAATTACACACACCTCTATCTAATGGTTAACAAACATATTGTTTTTGTGTACGGCGAACTACTTCCTCACGAAAAGACAATTATTCATTTTTCATTTACCACTAATAATGGTGGCCATTATGATGGACCCTATGTTTTTATATGTTATATATTCCTTTAAAATTATTTATTTTTTTTTACAAATCATACATTTTTTACTTTCCATTTGGCATTAATACGATAATCTCATTTCAGGAAGTGTGGACTATCGCCCCCTCAAAGCGATGTGATTCGTTCACACACAACATAGAATGTATTAAGGATGAGTTTAGTGAACTTATATGATATAATAATGGTAATGGAATAATTATATATATATATATATACACACATGTCATTTACATACATTCTTTAAAAATGATAATAAAAATGGAAACAACGTTCATACGTACGTATGGATTACTATCTCCATGAACGGTGTATTCCATTTCATACTTTTTTATGTAGTAGATTATTATAATTTAATTAGAATATATATAAATGACATTAATATATTTATTTACATTTTGTAATCATAATATAAGTATAAAGACAAAGGATATAACAAATTAAGACACATGCGAAGAACAAAGCGAATATTACCCGAAGTGAAGCCATAACATTGGATCATTAACAAGCCGGTAATATATAGGTCAAAAATAAAACCATATATGGTTTTATGTATAATAATATTATTATTTAAAATATTTATAATAGAGTTATATTTATTATAAATTATTCTTGTACAATTACAAATAGATTCAAGACATAATGTAAGAGGATTGCGTATCACTTTTAATTTTTGTGAGATACGAGCTATGTTCTCCACTATTTCCTTTTGTGTGGTGTATATACTACCCCTGATTGTATCCAATGATTATTATACTTAAATTTATGGATATTTACATATCCATTTTATGATCCTTATTTCATGGGTTTTATGTTTCAAAAGATACCAAATTGGTAAAATTGTTTTGTCTCAATTGGACTTCTTTGAGACTCGTGTTTTGTTATGCACCGAAATTATTTTTTCTAGGTGTATATACTTAAATTTTAAATGTTATTTCATGAAACTACTTATTTTTATGATATTTTAAGCTTTATTTAATTTTATTTTCTTACATGGAGATTATGATCCCAATTTACCAAGTGATAAGTGTTTATTGAAACAATTAAATCGCTTTTGAGATTGTTTATGTTTATGCCTCATTTGATGAATTATTATGTTACATATCTCAATGCATTCATGAAATTTATTCTCCTATATTAATTAATTATATATTCATTTATTTTTACCATTTTATACTCTTTGGTACATAATATAGTTAAGAAGGTTTTTTTAAAAAATCCTGAATTTACCCTCTCTTTGGTCAGAAATATGTATTCCTTCAAAACCGTGTTTTCTAAAAAGGGTTTCCAAGAATATTATACTAATATACTATGATCATTAAAATATTTTTTTACCCTTTTTTCAATTTACCAATGTTTTAAAAGGAATATTCATATCACTTTTTGAATGAAGAAATTTTCTATCCTTTTTACCATGAAAAAGGAATGTTCTTTTTCCCTCATACGACATGTACAAATTTATCCGTAATCAATCCTTTGAAGATTTATTTTCATGTTTAAATGATATTTTTTTAGAAAAAATTTTTAAGAGATTTTCTCAATGAAAAATGGGTTTCAAAATGCTTTCAATCTTATTTTATAAGTTTTCAATGAAAATGGTTTTCAAAGTGTTTTCAAGACTAATTTATAAGTTTTTGAGAAAAATGTTTTTCAAAATATTTTTAAAATTATTTTATAAGTTTCAATGGAAAATATTTTTAAAAAGTTTTTCAACATTTATTTATAATTATTAAAATTATTTTCAAGTAAAATATTTTTTAAAACATTTTCAAGATCTATTATAAGTTTACAAAGTATTTCTAAGGAAAATAGATTTTAAAATGTTTTAAATCTATATTTATATGTTTTAAAAGTATATTCAAAGAAATGATTTTAAAAATGTTTTCAAGATTTACATATAATTTTTCAATGTGTTTTTGAAGAAATTTTATTAATTTTTTTTAAAATATTATTTTATAACTTTTCAAGGAAAAAGTTTATAAAATGATTTTATGTCTTCTTTATAAGTTTTAAAGGTATTTTCTATGAAAATGATTATCAAATGGTTTTATTTATTAAAAATAATTTTTCAATGAAGAAATAATAGTTTTCTCAAGAATTTGTTTTGAAAGATATTTCAAAATTACTTTCCATCTTAGATAAGATATGTTGATGTTACTCATGTCCTTTTAGGAAATGATATAAAGGTTTCATTCATGTTATTTCTATAAATAGGTTATGCTTAATTTCATAGTCTTTATGAAACCCATTTCACTTTCATGGGTAATACACTTTTAAAACCCTCTTCATTTCATGGGATATATTTATGATGAAATGATTATGAAACCCTTCTTTTTCCACAGATTATGATATGATTACATGTTTATAATGCCCATTTAATTACAAGGGTTATGATATAATTATTTTTGATCTTATGTTATATGAATTTATGATTTCAGTATGAGATAGTTGGGTCCTATATCTCCCTCAAATGCATTAGGTTAAGATTTAAATCTCATGATATAGACTAAGATGGCCATGGGAGTAAAACATGACTACCAAGATGGTATGAGGAGTGAACTCATGCTACTAAGATGGTCATGGGAGTAAACTAGGACTACCAAGATGGTATGGGGAGTGAACCCATACTACTAATATTATATTAGAATCAATTTCTTGTGTACTATTG
The DNA here is from genome assembly GCA_963277665.1 of Viscum album. Taxonomy (NCBI): domain Eukaryota; kingdom Viridiplantae; phylum Streptophyta; class Magnoliopsida; order Santalales; family Viscaceae; genus Viscum; species Viscum album. The sequence goes on from OY728119.1 coordinate 378,352,356, forward strand.
AAATTATATTATATACTTATCTGTTTTTCTAAATTCAATGTATTTTTCCTATTTTTGGATTTTATGACTTGTGTTCTTTATTTCCTTATAATTCATGTCCTATGAACTACCAATATTTATGCCATGATTCATGTTTATGATCTCTAACTTGTATGGAATGATCTTATTTTTTCATGATCATGTCTGAATACCCTTATTCTCATGATTATGCTAACATGTCTCCCTTGTTTACCCTTAGAGATCATATGGGCTCACCCCTTTTAATGTTTCCTTTCCTAGATTATGAAGATATTTTTTTTGTGATATGTCTAAGAGGGGTTATAGTTTTGGAGAACCTAGTGGGAGATAATGTCGGTCGCTCATGTACCAGTGTTTATGTTTCCATTTTTTTAAAGACACTAGACCAAATACTGTCTTTGGGTGTCTGTTTGTATAATTTTTATGTATTCCGAAAAAGTTATGTAATGTTAATGTTTTGAGTAGTGAGGGTCCCAATATCTATTGTTTGTGGAAATCTAGGACCTTATCTAAATATAAGTGAATAATATTCCCAAACCAAGAGTAGAATCTAAAAATACATCATGGCCCCTAAAGAGATAAATAGTATTCATAGAAATGAAAACCAACCTATGTACATGCACTATGTAATATAATCTTTTTTCCATATGATATCTCATAAAGCAAGACACACACTGGTGTCATCATCCTTTCCTTACTTTATTATTTTCTTGATCTAACTAGATGGACTTACCATTGACTACTATGGCCATGGATTTAATGAAGGTACTACCATCCTGATCAACCAGGCCAGAGATATCACTTCCTCAACTCAGAAGCAACAAATTCTATCTTGATAATTCAACAAATTTTATTCCACTAATGACACACCCAACACAAACTATCTTGACACAACTTAATTGCCATGGTTTTCTCCTCTCATCCAAGTATGTGATCAAAAGGAACACATTGATAGTGATATCAAGTTAGGGGACCAATACACATGCTAGTAGATAAGAATGAACAATGAAATCCAAATCATGTGGTGTTCTTATTGGTGAGTTTTTCCTCATGATCTCACAACTAGAAATCACCATGTGAAAACTTCGTGAGAAGAAGTTCCAATGCATATGATCCCCCAGCACCTAATAGTCTAACAAAAACCATGTCTATTCAGTATGATGTATCTAGACTATATGACAAATATTTAAGATTAATTTCATAGTATCATGAGGTTATAAGTATAGCTTTGGATCTTATATAAACTTTTTTATATGACAACTAATCTGTGAACATTTCCATTTTTATAGTGGATACATAAATTTCTACATTATAATGTTAAGTATACAACTTGCATATCTCTCTGAACACATGGTATGGTAATAAGTACTGATAAAGTTGGGTCTAAGGCACCCACTTTTACAACACCATTCAAATGACACTCTTTCACAAAATTTAAGTGCCCATGGAACTTGTACCCATCTATAACTATTTCATCCACACCCTAAATTCACATGTGATTGGTATCACCAACCCTTATGTCTACCCCTTTTTCTTCAAGAATGGTTTAGACCATTACCTTTCCTTTTTCACCTAAGAATAGGCACCGTAATGTCGTTTACTCTTAAGAATAGAAACCCTAACATCATGACCCTTGATTTTCACTCCTTTTTGGTAGTGTTTACATCATTACCTACCCAAAGGAGAATGATAAGTAGACACGTAATCCCTATAGTTGGAATCATCAAGGGAAACTTCCAACCTTTCATCGTAGAGAGGCCTTTTTTTCAGATCTTCCTCACCTACTTTAAAATGGTATCCATATGTGTAAGCCCCACCAATATCTGAGTTGTGTGACATAAAACTATATAGAGAAACATCGTAGTCATATAAAATTAGACTTCATGATAATATCATCAGCGCATTATGTTAAACTATAGTCTTACCTCGTGTGATGAGAATGGATGCCCCATGTATGATCATCATTGGATGCCACCTTCTCCATCCCCATGCGATAATCCTCCCTCATTGAGTAGCTCACAAGCATAATCCCCACACCATCCTTTCCCACCATGGGAAAATACTCCTCCTTTGGGAAGCCTCCATTCATAATACACACACCAACACTCATTGATTATCCTTCTACAACACATGTATCCTTACCTTAAGATGTAAATTTCATGCATTGGTCCTATCGAACAACCTTAAACTACGACATAAAACTACATGGTTTTTTATCCCAATTTCCCACCAAGGTTTTTAGTACACCTCCATGAGGTTAAATATTGACATAAAAACACATCTGGGGTACCACCCTGACATTCAATCCAGACACCCCAACATCACAATCAAATCCCAAACTGAAACTATGTCCCCCCCCCCAATGGGGGAATAGTTTCTCTCATAACTATTAAACTCCCAAGTGTGAAGTTATCCCCCTTGGGATACATTTAACCACCCAAAAATCCCCACAAGATGTTAAATCTATGACCCACCTATTCCCATGATACGTTAAACCATTATCATATCTTAATTAAATCTATACTCCATACAATAAACATAGGGTGACAGTGGTAAAAAGCCTCAAATTCATTATGTCCCTAGAATCAACTACCCTATGGATGACTTGGGATGCCTTAGCTTCTGTGTTTGAGATACCTCACACATCATATTCCCTTAAATAAGGGAAGACTTTATAGATTCCCAATAAGCCCAACATCCAGAGATTCCCACCCATGCCGAATATTAATATCTACTCTAACTGAAGGTTTCTTACCTTTCATGATAAAATCAATGTAATTAATTGGTTTCCACCTCAATATGGAAATAGGAACGAGTTTCAAAAACATGAATCAAATTTTTGAGGGAGATCAGGACTAAGAGATAAGATCCAAGGAGGAATACATTGAAGGATGAACCTACATACCACCATCCTTTTTTGATCAAGGATCTGACATAACTAGACATGGTGGTGAAAGAACCCCACATCTGGAAAAAAATAATGATTAGTAAAACCACTCATGATGCATTTCCTATGTGGAAAGCATTGGATACAAAGATAATAAGCTCCAATTATTTTTCCAAACCCTATTAGGACCCACATTCGTTTGGTACATCCAAATGGTCTCAAGGTACATTTTGTGGTGGGAGGATCTTCAAAAATAGTTACTCTATCATTTTAGCTCCACCTCAATCAATACCAACATTACTGATCTCTATAAATGAAAAGATAGGTATGATGAGTGAGTTTTTGATTTAATTACCCGATGGAAGGGAATCACGTACTCCCTTTACATGTCTCTTACTCAAAAAATCTGATCATGATTTATATGGAGAATGTAAAATATGAGTTAGTCCCTATCCACTTCTCTTGAAATTATCCAGGAATATTTTGAGAGTTATCTAAAAAGTTTCAATGTCTAGAAGAATATTTGTAGTGGATGAAACAACGAACATGCCTATTACCCCTTCCATCTCCAATAAGAAGGACCATAAATGTAGATAAAACTGATGCTTTCTAGGAAGAGGCTCATGTGTTAGTATACATATTGGCCCCTTTATAGGATGAGCCCAACCAAGTATATCCCCCACTAAGTGAGTCCATGCCTAGTGGAGCCTCATCAATCACAATCATAGTCTCACAAAGAAAACATTTCTCCATCCCCTCATCAGGGGATAACAACCAGGGTTCCTTTCACAAAAATAAAGAGCATGACTTATTCCTTCAAGTATTTTCATGTCACGGGTTATTTTATTTGCACCCAAAAAAAGGGATTTTGAAGTTTTAATAATGCAAGAGACCCCAAGAGTAAGAAATTACCAATCTTACCAATCACTTCCCATATCATAATATCCTTGGACACACCATAAAAAAATATTTGTCTTCAAATATTGGTTCCATTACCAAGTGGAACATGGATTAGTTAAATTGGGTGTTTTCCCAGCACAAATGACACATGTCTCTGTTGAAATATATAGTGGCATCATAGACTTTATTGAGTGAAAATAGGATCTCAACAATGGAATGTAGAAGCACAATGAATGTTTATCTCTCAAGATAGACATTGATTTACTTGGTATTATTTGTGCCCACCAGTGAAAACCAAAACCTCTTGTGGTTATTGCACCTGCTCTGACTTCTACTTCCACATCTATATCATAGCATTCTAAATCTAAAAAAATAAATCACCAACAATTAAATAGGAATCATATTCCCCCTTCAGTGGAAAAACTAGCCTTCACCCTTGGAGACTTCATGCCTCTTGAGTTAGGGGATTCACCTAGAGTTCATCCAGTATTGGACCATTACACTGATGTGGAGAAAGAATGCACCACTATGAATGTTATTGAACTGGAAGGTAACTACACAATGATCAATGATGAATAATTCTATGAAAACCCCATAGGATATTCTTATTGATGTTGTAGAAGGAGAGGAAGATGACACACTAAAATAAAAAAAAACGTTCAAGATAATGATTAAGGCCAAACGAATGTGAGGGATAGCACTTCAAACCAAGCTAGTCCTGATACTAAGACCAAATAGTATGATTCATACAGAAAATAGAAAATAAAGACCTCCCAGTTCTTTTAATAATGAATTCCTCCTTATTCGACCATATTGGTTGACCGTGCGACTTATCCATGATCGCATCATGGTCAAACACACCCATCCAGGGCCCGACCATAATAGTTTTTTTCCTAGCCATCAAGCATTCACATAAAGTTGGATAACCAATATTAGAGTACCACTAACACTAGAAAAGAACCAATGCCTCATCAAATGGTTCGTATTGTTCCCCTGCAAAAGAACAACCTTCTATAGGAAAAAATATTCCCCCCACCAGAAAGTATGATGTGTTAAATCACCTTGTCAACATAACCATGTGTCTCTTGATCTTTGATCCTCTCAACTTTTCGAAGGAAATTTGTAAATCCATTATCAAATATTTTTATATCCCCCTTCATTTTAAGATTGAGGTACCCATAATTGAATCCTATTACGTAGAAGAGGACAAACTAGATGAATTTCATGCCATAGTCTCATTTTTTAGGAATATGAGGGTGTTACCATTCTGGGGAATATATTCCTACCATATGTTACAGGTCATTTAAAATGGTGTAAAAATAAATAGTTTTCCCATGGATACTGTCTTTGGGATCAACCTCATCCCAACCTATATTCTCTACTAATTTGGGATTATATAAGTGGATTTGACTCCCTCAAGCCTGAAAATTTAGGGATATGATGAGAGTGAGAATAATATTCATGGAAATATTTTACTACATACTTAGTTTAGTGGAATAATAGAAATTACATAACTTATGGTAGTCTAAAAATACACTATATACAACATGCTATTTGGAAGGACCTAGATTTATTTTCATGTATTGGTTCCCTCATAGTACCCCTAGTGCCTGAAATACTCCCTTGACGGATGAGTTGGGTTACTCTAGGTTGATGCATCCCCCATTGAATCCTATGAGACACATTATTTAGATGTTAGGTATTAAAAAGGGAGGTAAAAATCTAGAATGATGAGGTTGAACAAATCAATTCCCCTAATGATATAATGGTTACCACAATAGATCACTAGGAAGACATTAAGGATATATTTATTCTCCTAATTCATTAGTTGGAATCCTCAATAATGGAAGTGGGAGGTTGTTCCATATTCCCCAAAATGAATGAGTCCTCAGTTATTACCTCTTTCTTCTTCACTGGATAGGTCATACCAATACCATAAGACCCAACCCCTATAAATTATCAATAATTTATCCCCATGTCCAATGATCTGCAGTATTCTCACATGTTCCAAAAAGAGAGTAAGACTTGATGGAAGTCATCCCATATTCATTTATTATATACCAAGGTCAGACCACATAGTAGGTAAAAAAATGATTGAATATTCATCCTTTCTCATTTAATATCCATGGAGAAAGAGTTCCTTGTTGAATAATCTTATCACATCATAATGGGTTCAGATGTTATCTCAGGTTCTTCAACTTCAGGAGAGATATTTTCTCCCTCTAATCCTTATATCACATATGACTAAGAGAATCTGGAAGATTCCCCACTTGCATTTGAAGAGGGTGTATCCACCACTATTGATGAGTTTAATTAGGTTAAACTTTTCGCTAAATATGATATGAGGCCACCACTGATCAAGGCAGACATGTCACAAGAGGAGCAACAATAGTATGTGGCCTTCTTGAAACACCACCCAAATGTATTCTATTAGAGTTATGATAATATACCAGGGAAATATCCCCAAACATTCATTCATGTCCTTGGCCTCCCAGTGTGTTTTTAGGGGTTCAAGAATCCTCCCATAAAAATTCTTCCTTCCCATAGTTCCATGGTTGGGTCTAATGTTAAAATATTTTAAAGAAAATTTTTTCAGATAGATTCAGTAGCCCAAGTTGTTAACCAAAACTATCCCAAATTGGAAGAATAATGGATATCTCAGAGTCTTTATAGACTTATGAGAGAAAAAAGTACCATTAATCAAAGGATAAATTTACCCTTCCATTGAAATATTTTTTAATTGATGTCATGGTTGTGTTCCAAGCCCTCTCCTTCATGGATGGATACTTTGGGTGTAATCAGACATGAATAGCCCTTAAGGATGATGAATCTACTACCTTAAAGGAACCCTAGGGGATTTCTTTCTACCAGGTAATGCCTTTTGGATTGAATAATGCTAGATCCACTTACTAGAATTTTATACACAATATCTTTAAACTGATCCTCAGGAAATTATTGTAGTGTTATGTAGATGATTTGGTGGATAAATCACACCAATGTCAGGACCATATCAAAGATCTTGAGAAATGTTTCAGATTCCTCTATTCCCACCACAATAAAATGAAAACTTTGAAGTGTTTGTTCAGATTTGCCTCTAGAAATATTCTCTCTTTCATCATCGTATACTACAGAAATAATATTGATCTTGAGAAAAACAAGTTCATCAACTAAATTTCTTCTCCATGCAACCTCTGGGAGTTATGAGGTCTCCAAAGAAACTTAGTCTATATTACATAATTTATTACAAATTAGGATGATTAATGTAATCCCTTCTCAAGGATCATATATAATTTCACACTATACCGGTGTGATGATGACTGCCAAACTTCCTTTGAAGATATTAAGAAGTATCTAATACATCCTCGAGTTATGATTTCACCCATCTTAAGAAATCATATGGTCCTCTACATGACCACTTTGGAAGAATCTCTTGGTGCCATTTTATCCCAAAAGAATAATGAGAGTAGGTAGAACATCCTATAGTATCTCATCATTATCATGATCCTTGACATAGAGGCCAAATAATCACCCATTTAGAAGAGTGGTCATGTGATTGTCTTCATAGTGCATAAGTTGTATTATTATTTACCGCACCATGATATACAACTGGTCTCACATGTTGACCCACTAAATTACATCCTCAATTTTCCAAAATGGAGAGGGTGATTGGAGGGATGGTCGATAAGCCTCCAATAGTTTGACATCAGGTTTGTCCCAAAGAAAACCTCTAGGGTCCAAGAACTGCCATATTTCATATCCTCAAATATATGCCCTAGGGAACTAACTATTGATATCAATTTCCCATATGAGACCATTCTATCAGTAGATCAGGACATGTTGTTCTGCTATATTCCTTTCTATGGTTCCTATTAGAGTTCGGTTTGAAAAAGGTTCAACAACTCTAATCTCAAAAGAGTAGGCTTGGGAATCTCCTTTATCACTCCTATGCAGACCATCATTCCTTACTCATTCTTATTTTCAGAAGGCTTCAATAATTATGAGTTGGGATATCAGGATCTTATCACTAGTATTGAGATGGCCATTGAGATTGATGTCATCAATCTACATGTGAAAGGAGACTCTGAGTTGGTCAAAAAGTAGATCAAGGGTAACTACATCATCAGAAAGTAAGATCTTGTTCTCCTACTAGAACAGAATCATCAACTGATAGCCTAGTTATCTTCCAATACAAAGGTGACCCATGTTCTGTGGTTATATAATGTCCAATATGACACTCTATAAATCATAGTTTCATCCCTCACAAAACCAAAAAAAGATTACCTAGTCATTCATGTGGCACATTAGAAGGTTATTTCCCCTACCATTTCCAAATATGACAAAAATAAATAGTTTATACCCACTGGATGTTGATGCTTATATTCTAGGACCCTCGTATTCTCCTATGATCGAAGAAACTATTAATTAAATGATTTCTTTCATTAGGTATCTCCAACAAATAATCCTCCTTCTAGGACGAGATAAACATGAGTGAATATGCCGGCATGTAGTACTGTTCATACTCTAGAATGGAACTAAACTTGATAAAACCCTCTGTAGGAAAGAGTTCAATGGATATATTCTCTATTTAATCTAAGAAGATGAGATATCTTAGTTTATTCAAGAGTTTTATGCTAGATCTTGTGGTTCACAATAAAAAGGATTGAATCTCTCCCACTAAATTTAGAGGTTGGGTTACTTCAGTCCCACTATGGTTTATGACTGTATTGAGTTCACCAAGATGTGACATGCATGTTAGATTCATGCTAACATTGTGTGTCAACCACCAAATATTCTCCACACTACTAGATACTATTACCCCTTCTCATTTTATGGAATTTGACATTGTAGGTCCCTCCCCACGAATAATTATTCACTAGTACATGTTAATTTTGATTGCAATGTACATATTATCAAATTAGAAATAATTAGTCCCCCTCAAAGAAGTTAAAATGCACTCCATGAATGAATTTTTGAAATCTCACATCATTCATTAGCTTGGGGTTCCTCATAGCATTCTCACAGACAAAGACACTAATTTCCAAGATTACAAGATGAATAAATTGTATTATAAGTACAACATTCAGTCTAACCACACTTCCTACTACCATGCACATGTGAATGGACCGATCGATGAATTCAAAAAAACCTCTCTAACATCTTGAAGAACATATCAGTCCAGAACTAAAAGGGTGGTTTAATAAACTCTCTAATTTCATATGTTTGTTTTTTACGATAACTCAAATTCCACCCAGGCAAGCCCATACTCCCCAGTTTATATAATAGAAAAAGTTTTATCTTTTAAGGTTCAATTTTCATTACTCTAAATAGAATTTTCTGATTAGAAGATACCAGATATAATAGAGAAATTATGTCTAACTAATTTGGAATCTGTTGAATAAAATAGGCTTTGGGAATTGAAAAACTTATAGAGGCACAAAAATAGGGTAGCGAGAGTGTTCAAAAATAAGGTATGACTTCTCTCCTTCTTTCAGGGTGACAAGGTATTGGATATCATAATTCCAATGATACTAGGAAAAAATACTATGAAGTTGGAAACCAAGTGGAAAGGGACTTATATTATCCATAACTTCTATTCCAATGAAGTATACTCTTTAATAACCATGGGAGGATAGTGTATCACACCTCCCACTAATGCTAATTTTCTTAAATAGTACTTAATGTAAAACTCCATGGTCAAATCTACATTACTGTAAATTATAGAACATCATGGTTTGAGCTCTATAAAGATAAACTAACAGCTTCCCCTTTGGTCTAAGCTCCGTGACCATAAACTAGCATCAGCCTTATTCCAAGCTATATTACTCTAAACTATAGTTCCCAATGACCTCATAGAATGGTATTAACCTCTAGCCTCACTCTTTAAGATCAACATGGGATGCCTCATATAATAATTATGAGAGGAAAAAATCAGAATCTTTGGAACATGAAATTAAACTGTAACCTTACCCTGTATGAAAAATATGGGATGCCTCATATGGAAAATATGGGATAAAAAATAAATTTCCTTATCACATGACATTAAACTATAACCTTTCCCTATGTGATGAACATAGGATTCCTCATATGAAAAATATGAGATGATTTGATATCCTCATCAGAGAAGATTCCACTTTTCTAGAATTGGTCTCCTACCACATCATGTTTCAAAACTATATGTGGATCGATTCCTATGCCTAATGGGATATGTAGGGATGCATGGATCCAATATCTTGGGCTCAACCTTGTCACCAACCTATTTTTGGGGCCTCCCCCAGATCAAAGATTCATGACCTTAAACTATGCATAGCTGGTTTTAGGATTTCATTGTGTGGTGAAGGGACTCCTTAGTCCCTCCTTAACATTTGGTTTTAACTCTTATTCACTACCCAAACATATTTTAAGTATCTACTCTCCGTCATTTCTTATCATTATGACCCTAAACTATGTACATTCAACCCTTTTTGACCCCTCATATTCATATTTTGGTTCATCCCTAGTGTTTCAACAATCCAATGCCTCTTTCCCTTTTTTATTGTGTCCTCTCTGAAAAGGAAAACACCTTATTGGTGTTGGTTTTCTACCTTACCACATTCCATAACTACATATGGATTGATTCCAATTCTTAGTGGATATATATTGATTCCCAGATCTCATATCTTGTGTCCATCCCCCCACCATCAAATCATCATGGGGTATTTTCTCACTTAGCATCAAGATGTCAAATTTTGTATGGATTTTCATAGAAGTTTATATGGAAAAGGGTCTTCTTTTCCATCCTTCTTCATATAGGGTTATCACTATTTTATGCCACACAAGACTTTTTAGGACAACCACACCCTTTATTCTAAGCTCCATGACCTTAAACTAGAACCATCCATAGTTTGATCTGTATGAATATAAAGTACAAAGCCCAAATTCCTCAACACATGAAGTTAAACTATAGCTTTACCCTATGTGATGAACATAGGGTGCCTCATATAACAAATGTGAGATGAACCAAAATTAATGTCCTCAACACATGATGTTAAATTGTAGTCATAACCTATATAAACAAAAGATTTATCATATGAAAAATATGATATGAAAAAATCCCAATGTCCTCAACACATGATGTTAAAATATAGCCTTACCCCATATAAACCCCTGATTCCCCATATTAAAAATGTGATATGAACCAAAATCAATGCCCTCAGCACATGAAGTTAAACTATAACCTTACCATATATGATGAACATGGGATGCATTATATGAAAAATATTGGATGACGAAAACCAATGTCCTCATTAAAAAATGTTAAACTATAGCCTTACACCATATAAACCTAGGATTACTCATATGAAAAATGTAAGATAAACCAAAATCAACTTCCTCAGCACACGAGCTTAAAGTCAAACCTTACCCTATGTGATGAACATGGTATGACTCATATGAAAAATATGGGATAAACATAACCAAATTCATCAAAACTTGATATTAAAATGTACCCTTACCCTATATAAACCAAGGATGCCTCATATGAAAAATGTGAGATGAACCGAAATCAACATCCTTAGAACTCAACATTAAACTGTATCCTTACCATATGGGATGAACATAGGATCCGTCATATGAAAAATGTGAGATAAACTAAAATCATTTCCTTCAACACATGATATTAAGCTATAGCCTTTCTTTATATACACTCATTATTCCTCATATGAAAAATTTGATATCAATATATCCCAATGTCCTCATCACTTGATGTTAAACTGTATCCTAAAACTATATAAACTCGAGATACCTCATATAAAAAATGTACAATGAACTAAAATAAATGTCCTCGATACATGAAATTAAAATGATTACTTACCCTAAGTTAAGAACATGGGATGCCTCATATGGAAAATATGGGATGATCGAAAGCAATTGTTTCAATATATGATGTTAAACTATTTCCATACCTCATATAAACATGGGATGCCTCTTATGAAAAATGTGAGATGAACCAAAATAAAAAATCTTAGCACATGATGTTAAGCTATAGACTTACCCTATATGATGAACATAGGATGAATCATATGAAAAATATGGGATGACCAAAACCAATGTCCTCAACATATGACGTTAAACTCTAGCCTTACCCTGTATAAACCTAGGATGCCTCATATGAAAAATATGGTATGGGTAAAATCAATGTCCTCAGCACACAATATTTAACTATATCCATACCCTATGTAATGAAGATAGTATTCCTTATATAATAATTATGGGATGATCCATCATCCTCTTGATAAAGGGCGCTTCTCTTTTACCATTAACCCCTTACCAAAAAACGTTCAAGAACTACATGTGGTTTGATTATCATTTACATTGGATATGTAGTGATTCCTAGGTATTTTATATTGGGACTAGCCCCTCTACTAACTCATTTCATGTTTCTTACCCTTTATTTAAGGTTTGATCCTTTCCTACCAACATAATAATCCATCACAGTTTAGTGTGTGGTGGGATAGCTCCCAGTTCACCCAACTTCCCCCCAAGAAAATTCCCACTTCCATTTTCACACTTAGTTATTCCATTGATTTGGATCCTCATCAACACCTAAATCTAAATCAGCCCCCCCCCCCCAATGGAAATAGTGTTTAGATACACTAGATCACCTACCATCATGGGTACACACCTCAACATTCCCTGATAACATATGGAGTTTACCACGTTTCAAACAAGGTCAACGGTTGATCCGGTAATCATTCGCCCTATCCTTAACTAAGTGGGGCATGGAAACTCTGTTTCAAACATGTTAAGTTGTTTTTATCTTCTCATTATCCATCCCTTTTTCACCATCCAAGTCTTGGAAATCACAATTTACCTTCCCTTACACTTACCTTTGCTATAGCGGGAATCCAAACATCCAATGAGTTATTTTCCTATGCACATGAATATGGCGACTAAATTAGATGATATCAGTTGGGAATTCCCCATGTAGTTCAAATTTTCCCCTTATTATGTTCTTCCCTGAAAATAATTAGAACTATGTACCACTCCTTGTTTCCCACATCGAGCATGTCTCGCATGGAATTAAGAGTTGGGGACGAATTTAACTATGTAAGGTTGAGATACATATGCATCCCTTAAATAGAGGATCACATATTCGGTCTAAACTCTATGAACTTAATCTAGGAGTCTAGGTCAAAACATTAAAACCTTAAACTATGTGTGAGTTTTCTTAGAAATGTTCTATTTGATATTAGGCCTTTTTCCCCTTAGTTTATGTCAGTTTACCTCTCTTTCATTCTATACACACTCCTTTGAGATTCCCCCCATGGTCCACACATTATGACATTAAACTATTAGCAACCCCACGGTCCATGCATTATGACTATAAACTATTCACAACTCCATGTACAAGAATTACGACCTTAAACTATTTGTGATTTCATGGACTGATTGGAATGACCTTAAATTTTCAAAAGAAAGAGGTACAAACTTCAATCAGGTTGAAAACCCATAGGGGAAACCTGAGAAAAATCCATACCCCCACCTACCAGGTTAATTTCATGACTTAGGTAAAAGTAAGCACATAAATAAAAAGGTAGGAAGCAATCAAGACCCACCATGGGTCCTAAAAAACCTAGTTGTGTTCACAGAACCCATTAGTTCAAGAAAAATTTAGACCCAAATCTCAAATCCATTTCCCCCACAAACTCTAATATTAGGAACCACCCAATGTGTCTCTCATTCATGAACTCCACTACCTTGACTGAACATTATTTATTCATGTAAATTCACACCTCTTTCTCACTAGATGCTAAGTAGTTAGTCTAATTTAATAATCACATGATGTTAAATTGTATGACACATTTTCCTCACTTTATTACACAAAAATGCATATTCAACAACATTTACAAAAGATGTTAAATTGTGAGCTTCCATCCTCATTGCACAATGTAAAACTGTGAAGCAACTCAATCCCTCACCTGAGGATAACTTTTACCAATCCAATTCCAATCACCTACCACACTATAATGACTTGAACATCTTGAATAACATTTGTTTCCGGAAAATTTGTGTTGTATTATTTTGTACTCAATAAAACTATTTCCCTTTATTAATGACGTGAGTATAATTGAAATGTGACCGTTGGGTTTCGACCGTTATATGGCCATACGTCAATTATGAATGTTCATCAATATGAATTTTAGAAACTATAATCATAAAAAATTATAATTAACATCTATAAATAAAAATGATAATGGTTAATTAAGGAAGAATGAAGAGTTAATGACCTCAACCAGTAGAATAGGACCTTACGAATCCCTTTTGTCAGAGCTTGGGAAGGAAGTAGCATCACTAGGTTTCACTCTAGACCAAGTACAAGCCTATCTTTAACATGTTAAGCTATAATGAAATCACCTTCCGTAGAAATTCAAGTTAGTGGAGATTACCACTCGAGTGATGTTATCTGAGCTGGCCAAAGAGTCCATCACCATTGCAGACCTTACCCTTAGGTTGTATGTGGGTGTTATAAGGAGTTATGTATTAAGATCTTAGTCACTATATTATTAATCCCTTTTTTAAAAATAAAATTTGTATTCCATCATTTCTATTTCAAGAATTTCTTTTCTTAAAAATTGAGGTAGAATTTGATAAATTGATTTTTTCAGGTAAAAAATGTACTTTTCAGAAAGAAATAAATAGTCATATTAAAATAATAATTTAATGATAATGTTTATTATAATTAAATAGTGTTATAAAAACTCTCCTTTTTAATTAAAAATGATAAAATATGTTTTTTTCAAGTGTAGAAAATTTGACTATGCATGTTACTATGCATTCTATGTCCGCTATTATTTTTAATAATTAATTATTTTTATAGTTAAAAGTTAAATTTCTCATATGTAGTGATTTATTATGATAAAATAAAATTAATTTTTGAATTCATGATGTTTATAGTATTTTACGGTGAATTTATGATATTTTTATAAATTATTTTGGTTTTCATTAAATAGTAAAAATACAGTTTTGAGTTTTTGATGCGTTTATTGACATTATAATGATGTAATATGTAATTTAAAATTTTTGTCGACTCTTGTTCATAAAAATATTATATGAGGTATCCCAAGTGGCCAATACCATGGGAAAATACCATGGGAAATCCCATGGTTTTTCAAATACCACTACTAAGGTGTCCCCACAAATTAATTAAAAACTCCCTCACTTTTGCTATAAATACCCACCCATTCCTCCATTAGATTTCATTATAATTCACTATCCTTGAAGCTCTGATTGTATTAACTCACAAGTATTCATTCCAAGGTGTCCTCAATCCCCCAATGTCCCGATCTTCGAGTTTTAGAAGTCACTCTTCAAGGTAAGGGAATGTACAACCCTTCTCTTTTCAAGCAATCCTTTTATGTTATGCCTGTAATGAACCAAACTTTTATTAATGAAAATTAATGTTGATCTAATTAAATTTATTATTATGTAAAATGGATATAAAACATATGAAATTCTTTGGTTTTATGATTTTGAATTTTAAAATATGGTTAAATATTATTACTGTTGCTAATATAGCCATTGAACAGTGATCACATGATTAATATAAATATAGGTCCTTAACAAATACAATTTACTCAGAAAAAGGAAGAGATGGCCTCATATAGTAGAATTTCTCCATACGAATATCATTTTTAAGAGATTAGAAAGGAATTGGTTTCACTGGGCTTCGCTATTGACCAATACCAAGCCAAGATTCAACACGTTAATCTCAGACGGAACTGCCTACAGGAGAATTGGAAGTTGATAGAGATTACCACCTGAGAAATGTTATCTGAGCCACACCAAGAGTCTGTCACTATCTCACACCTTACCCTTAGGTCATATGAGGATGTTAGAAGGGGTTACATAAAAATACTATAGCACTGTGATTTTGTGCATTATTTTTTGTATATAATAAAGGATATACATTCATTTTATTATTGTTACTTTGTAAATAGTTTTTTAAGCACAAATAGTATTTTTCATTAATATTCGATTAATAAATATATTTTAATGAATTAATAGATTTTTTAATTAAAATATATTTTAATAAATTATTATTTCTAAAATGTCTTTTTATTAAATATAAATTATTATATTATTTTTATGAATACAATTTTGATTTTTATTAAGGTTTGAAGCCATTTTTATCAAAACCCATGAATTTTCAAATAAATGTCGGTTTTTATATTAAAAGTAAAAAAATAAAATATTTAGAAAATTATTTATATAAAATTAATATTTTTTTGGAATCAGGATGTTGAAATTATCCAACGGTGAATTTTTAATAATTTCTTGAGACAGTCGAATTTTTTGGGTAAAAATTAAATACCATTTAATTATATAATGTGTTTTATGACATCATAATGAACCAATAGTGATGTAATAAAATATTATAAATGATATTTTATGAAACTATATGTTTTAACATTAAAATAATATGATTTTAGGTTTTTTTGATGTATTTTAAAAATCTTTAGTGGACCCTCCAAGACTTATAAAACATTTTAACTTTTAAATTGATTTCCTTGAGACTGTGACTCACCTCCATATAAGAAAGCCTAATATTTTAAGAATTTCGTCCATTTTCCTCAAAACATAATTTTTTCCACTCCCCTTTGTAAAAATCCATTGGCAAAAATCATGGTTTGGTTTGTATTTTTGATTAGTTTAATGTGTGGTGTCCAAAACCTAAATAATAAAGAATTATCTCTCTTTTCCTTTATAAACCCACCCAAGCTCCCACTTCTCTTCAATCAAATACTTTTTAGATCGACCAACCTCTACCCTACTCTCTCTATAATCCTCCAAAGGCTCCCCAATCTCCTAATAATCATATCTTAAGCCTCTCCCAAGCCTTTGGGATCACACTTCCAAGTAAGGGATTTATTCCTTTATCATTTTTTTCCAAAATCCCTTATGTTATTAGGACATTTTATTTTCAATTAAAAATGTTGTGGTGTGATTTTTCACCCCCATAATTCTATTCTTATGTTTTAATGATTATATACCCCTTTCTCTCTCATTAATTCTCCCCATGTACACCCATTACCATGCCAAAATTCCGTAAGGAATTTCTCTCTTCTCATTTACATTCAAGAATTTATTTTGTATCATGAATCTAAATTCCATTAAATATGTTGGTACATGTATATTTATGACCCCCTTACTGTCCATTTCATTTAAATATGATGAGACACCCCTCTCTCTCTCATCAACCATTTTTATGAATTCTTATGTCACGTTGTTATGCTGCTAAAATTGCACCGTGATTTTCCAAGCCAAAGTCATTGTGTAGTGAAAACCATGACCATTTCTCTATCAAGGGTATTCACCTTTATGAAAATTTACTTATTGATTATGTAGTTTCAATTATGTATTCCAAATTCCTTTATCTTGGAATAAATGATGATGGTTTTTAATGAATCCATGTTATATGATCAATGTGACACACTTATGCATGAAATGAAATGATTAAGAAGGGTGCACCCTGATAGCGCTTCAATGCATTGGGTAAATATTAATATCATGATACATCAAGTGCACTGAGGTTTTACTCATGCTAATTCAAGTTCAAGGATGGGTTAATCAAGCTCCATTTTCGATGAGCCTTGGCTCATGATAATGTCATTTTAAATGTTGTTTCCACATTTCATGATATGATAATCATATTGTATGATGCCTTTATGTTCATGTATCTCTTATGCTCCATTGATATGACTATTACTTAACATGAACTATATTCTTCATGTTATGACTTGTTTAATCCCTTCCTGGGATTTATAGCTCACCCTTTTCTTATGAATTTCCTCATGTTATCCCATGAAAAGCTAAGTATGAAGGAATGTGTGTGGTCATGTAAACATTTTCAATAAAGTTGTGAATTTCATGTTTTAAGTTGTTATTTAATGTTCCGAAGCCCCAAATACACGGGACCTCTTGATCTTCTATGTTGTATCAAGTGAAGGTTTTTTGTAATAAATCATGTTTTAGTTTTTAATAAAGAGAAGGGTTGTTATAGTTTGTATTAGAGTATAGGTTTAGTTTTTCTTAGGATTATGATTAGAAAACCCTATTGAAAGACTTAGGGATAAGAATAAGTATAATAAAAATAGCCCTAAATTTTTTTGAGTATTGAGTAAGTGGTTTATCAATAAAACACATCCCTGACTAGATATGAGCAGGTAGAGGTGGCTCTGGCACAAATGTATCTAGGGGTAAAACCCGAACACCCCACTTTGATATAGACTCGAATAGGAATAGGTGCACAACAATGGGCCTTGTTACACTCTTGGTACGACACTCCCGGTGGATATTCTTTAGTAAATTCATGAGCTTAGTATGAAACATTATTAAGGGAAAAAATGCTCCTAAGAATATATGTTGGTAAGTAAATCATGGATAACATATATTCAAACCTATAAGTTCATAATTTAAGGAAATAATAGTAATTTATAAGTCAACCATTTTTTTATTTGGATTACCCTTTATGTTTTTTCCCTAACTTTACTTTTATTCCAGCCAATGGCCAATAATAGGAGGACTCGAGCTAACAACTGATGTGAAGATTAATGTGACGACTGTTCTAATGAGATGCTCAATCCGATGGGAGAGGGAATTGCGAACTTTGTCACAGTACTCTCTCAGTTAACTCAATTTTTTAATAGAAACATGGGTTAAGAGGAACATTCAACCACCATAATAAAGAAAAATTTGCAATTGATAGCTTCATGAGACAAAGTCCTCCTACTTTTAATGGATCATCTGATCCCTCAATTGCCGAACAATGGATCACCTCTATTGAGAAGATCTTATCCATACCTAAATGTTATGAACAAGAGAAGGTAATTCTAGATGTTTATTGTATAAAAGGTGAAGCTGATCAATAGTGTACATTGATCAGAAATATGAAACCTAATGAGGAGATCGAGGCATTGGAATGGAAGGATTTCCAAAAAACATTGACAAATATTTTCCTCACGCCATCCAACTTAATATGAGATGTGACTTCCTTGCCCTCAATAAAAAAAGATGATGAATCCATCAGAGCGTACGATGAAAACTTCACAAGGCTTTCACAATATGCCTTCAGCTTTGTCATTACCCCTGAATACAAGTTGGACTACTTCTTTGGTGGGATAAAACCTAGCCTATGAAAATTCCTAGCGATCCGTGACTTCGAGAGATATGTGTAAATTATTTGATGTGCCCTCAAAGTAGAAATGGAGATCAGTGAATCATAGGGGTATCATGGGGATAATAAGCATAAGGTGGAATTCAATTTTGGAGGTCCGATGGATAAATCCAATAGTGATACGAAAATTCAACACCCCACTTTCCAAAGGTTCGGAAATAAGCACCCCAAAAATTTCCGGAAGGGGGCGAGGAAATTCTTTAGGTGTTGAAGAGAAGGGAACCTAGACATTAACTGCCGATAAGAAAAATATGAAGTTGTAACAGAGGATAGGAACTATCCATTCGACCCTCAACGTGTTGTTCATTTTTTCAACTGCAATGAGCCAGGGCACTTTTCAAACTAGTTTCCTAAGCCAATGGTTTTGGGGGGCAACCAACAACCTCCAAGGTAGCAAGGGAGAGCATTTTCCATCACTACCGCTAAAGTGAACCCTGAAAACAAAGTAGTGATAGGTATTCTAGTTATTCATTCAATAATAGTGAATGTACTTTTTTATTTTGGTTCTACGCATTCTTTTATATCCCAAAAGTTTAGTAGAATAATCCCAACACCACCACAAATCATGGAAGTAAAGATGTCGGTGAGAAAGGAAAATGGGGAAATCATTTCATCCCATGAATATAACTCCTCCCCTATCATAATTTGTGGGTTAAACTTCCTGGAGAACCTCTTCATGCTCCCTTTGGTAGAATTTTATGAAATTCTTGGCATGGATTAGAATTCCTTATATAAATTCAACATAAATTTCTTTGAGAGGGAAATCACTCTCGATTTGGAGAATTGGCCCCTGATTTTATACAAGTGAAATGAGGAGGATGAATCTTATTTAGAACCATCATCTCAAGCAAGGGTAATACTACCCTATTATCATGTGTATCTGGCTTAGATGATTGGATATAAGGAATAAAACATCCTTGAAGACATGCCTATTGTGAGGGAACTCGCTGAAGTGTTTCTCATGGAATTTCCTAGTCTTCCTCCTATAATAGATGTTGAATTATAAATCGATCTTATACCTGTTGAGTTTCTAATATCTAAGACTCTATAGAGAATGGATGTTTTGGAGCTTCAGAAGCTGAATAAACAACTACAGGAGAATCTGGGTAAATGGTTTATATTCCCTAGTGCATCACCATGAGGTGAACCAGTCCTCTTCATCAAGAAGAAGGATGGATTAAAGCACCTTTTCATTGATTATCGTGAGCTCAACAAAATCACGATAAAGAACAAGTATCCACTTCTATGAATTGATGAATTATTCTATCTGCTATGTGGAGAAAAATACTACTCTAAGGTGGATTTCCAGTCGGGATATTACTAATTAAGGGTGAAGAATGAGGATATCCCCAAGACTTCTTTTCGTACAAGATATGGGCACTATGAATTTATATTCATTCCTTTCAGACTCACTAATTATCCAGAAATAATCATATACTTTTTGAATAGAGTCTTTAGAGATTACCTCAAAAAAATTGTTGTAGTATTTATAGACGATATTCTAATATAAACCAAACCCAAGGAGAAGCATTAGGAGCATCTAAACATTGAACTAGAGACCTTTCAAAAGGAGAATATCTATGAAAAGTACATCAAGTGTGAGTTCCGGTTGAAGGAGGTCTTATTCTTGGTTCATACCATCATAAGAAATGAGATATCTGTGGATCCATCCAAGATAGCTACAATTGAGCGATGGTCGAGGACAACATCGGTGACAGATATCTGTAGCTTCATGGGGATAGCTGGATATTATCACTAATTTGTGAGAAATTTATCATGATTATAAAACCCTCTTACCAAGATAAAATAGAAGGGAGTAATGTTTCCTTGGAGTGATGAATGCAAAGAGAGCTTCAAGGAGTTTAAAAGGAGGCTTATCACTGCGTCTATGCTCATGGTACCCACAAGTGGAGATATTTTGTGGTATTTAGTGATGCTTTGAAGAAGGGTCTTGGTTGTGTGTTGATGTAAAATGATAGGCATTGTCTATACTTCAATTCAATTGAATGTTCGTGAGAAAAACCATCCAACACATGATCTGGAGTTGGCTACAGTACTCTTCGCTTTTAAAATTGAGTGACATTACCTCTTTGGGGAGATGTGTGAAATTTATACGGACCACAAAAGCCTCTAGTATATATTCACACTTAAGGGGTTTAACATGAACCAACAAAGATGGTTAGATCTGATCAAAGACTATGACTGGCCAATCTATTACCACCCTGGAAAAGCGAACAAGGTGGCAGATGCTCTAAGTAGAAAGGACCCAACAATTCTATCATTGATGAGAATTGAAAACGATCCAATCTTCTTATATTTGATAAATATGGACATGGGAATCATAAAGAATGGAATATCATTAATCCTTTCACAAATTATTGCTCAATAATATCTTTTGTAAAGGATAAATAATTCTCAAAAGGATGTTGTAAGAATTTAGAAGAAAGTGGAAACTATCATAAAATGGAAATTATCAGAGTTCAATGTTAACGGAATAGGAATTGTGAGATTTGGGGCAATACTATGTGTTCCATCATGTCTAGAGTTAAAGAAATATCTTTTGGATGATTCACATAGTTCGAATTTCACAATTCACCTAGGAAATACAATGATTTATTGAGATCTCTGAGATCATTATTGGTGGGATAACATGAAGAAGGAGATTGGTGAGTATACATCAAAGTGTCTAGTATGTTAGTAAGTGAAGGCTGAGAGGCAGAATTCTAAGGGGATGATGCAACTATTACCAATTCCATCATGGAAATGGGAGAACATCACCATGGACTTCGTCACCGGACTTCTGGAGACATCAAAAGGAAACAATGCTATTTGGGTTGTTATGGATCATCTTACAAAGACTACACACTACCTTGCAATTCAAGAGGATTTCTCAATGGATCAACAGGAATGGATATATATTAGATATGTGGTAAGGATTCATGGACTACCACTATCGATTGTATCTGATCGAGATCCACGATTCACCTCTATGTTCTAGAAGAGTCTTCAACATGCTCTGGATATTGAGTTGAACTTCAGTGCGACTTATCATCCTCAAACTGATGGTCAATCTGAGTGGAATATCCAAAAACTTGAGGAAACATTGAGAGACTAGTAAATGGACTTAAAAGGAGGATGGGATCAACATATCCCTCTAGTTGAGTTCTCTTACAACAACAGTTTCCACTCAAGCATCCAAATGGATCCTTGTGAAGCCCTTTATGGGACGAGGTGAAGAACACTGGAATGTTGGGATAAAGTTGGCGAGTGAAAATTCTTATGTCCATAAATGGTCAAAAAAATGGTGGAGAAGTTTAAGACCATCCAACATCACATTAATGCTACTCAGAGTCGAAAAATTAGCAATGATGATAATCGTCGATGAGACCTAGAGTTTGATGTCTGAGACATGATATTCCTCCACATATCATCGTGGAATAGAGTTATGAGATTTTGGAAGAATGAAAAAATTATTCCAAGGTACATCGGCCCTTTTTAGATCCTTGGTTGAAAGGGAGAAGTGGCCTATCAACTAGCACTCCCACCAAACCTATCACAAGTACATGATATATTCCACAAATAACTCTTTAGGAAGTACATACCTGACCCATCACATGTACTCAATCCATAGGTAGAACTAGTGGATAATGACCAGTCCTGTGAAGAGAAGCATGTGAAGATCTTAGATCGTAGGGAAAAGTTATAAGAAATAAGACAATTACCCTTATCATGGTGTTGTGGAGAATTAAAAAGTTTGAGGAGGCAATGTGGGAATTGGAAGAAGTGATGAAGCAGAGTTACCCTTATCTTTTATAGTGTGGGAAAAGGAAATTTTGAGGGTGAAATTTCTTAATGGGGGAAGATTGTGACGACCCAAAATTTTATTAATGAAAATTCCTCTTGATCTGATTAAATTTATTATTATGTTAAATGGTTATATAAAATATGAAATTCTTTGGTTCTATGATTTTGGATTTCACAAATATCATTAAATATTGTTACCATTTCTAATATAACCAATGAACATTGATCACATGATTAGTATAAATATAGGGCTTTAACAAATCCAATTTACTCAGACAAAGGAAGTGATGGCCTTATCCAATAGAATTTCTTTGTTTGAAGCCCATTTATCAAAGCTTTGAAAGTAGGTGGTTTCACTGGGCTTCTGTCTTGACTAAGCCCAAGTCAATCTTCAACATGTTAATATAAAACATAACCGCCTACAAGAGAAGTAGAATTTGATAGAGATTACCTCATGAGAAAAGTTATCTGAGCCACCCCAAGAGTCTGTCACCATCACACACCTTACCCTTAGGCCATATGTGGGTGTTATAAGGGGTTTTGTAACAAGACCTTAGCACTATGATTATGTGAATTATTTTGGTATAGAATAAAGAATATACATTCATTTTATTATTGTTACTTTGTAGATAGTTTTTAAATCATAAATAGAATTATTAGTTAATATTCAATTAAGAAATATATTTTGATGAATTAATAGATTTTTGAATTAAATAATATTTTAGTAAAATATTATTACTAAATTAATTTTTATTAAATATAAATGATCATATACTTTTTATGAATACAATTGTGATTTTTATTAAGGTTATAAAGCCATTTTTATCAAAACCCGTGAATTTTTTATAAATGTCAGTTTTTATTTTAAAAGTAAAAAAATAAAATATTTTGAAAATTATTTATATAAAATGAATATTATTTTTGGAATCAGGATGTTGAAATTATCCAATGGTGAATTTTCAATAATTTTCCAAGATAGTTGAACTTTTGGGTAAAAATAAAATACTATTTTATTATATAATGTGTTTTATGACATCATAATGACCCAATACTAATGTAATACAATACTATAAATGAGATTTTCTACCAATATATGTTTTATCATTAAAATAGTCTTATTTTAGGGTTTTTCGAATTATTTTACAAAGATTTAGTGGACCCTCCATGACTTATAAAACATTTTAACTTTTAAATTGATTTTGTTGAGAGTGTGACTCAACTTCACATAATAAAGCCTAATATTTTAAGAATTTCAGACATTGGACTTATAAAATAACATTTTCCACTCCCCTTTGGAAAAAACCATGGGAAAAATCCGTGTTTTAGTTTGTAGTTTTGATTAGTTTAATGTGTGGTGTCCAAAACCTAAATAATAAAGAATTCCTTCTCTTTTCCTATATAAACTCACCCAAGATCCCCCTTATCATCACTAAAATCCTTTGCAACTCCATAAACCTCTTCCCCCCTCTCTCTAAAATCCTCCCAAGGTGCCCCAAGCTCCCAATAAGCCTCTCTCAAGCCTCTCTCAGGCCTTTTGGATCACACTTCCATGTAAGGGACTTCTTCCTTCCTTAATTTTTTCCAAATTACCTTATGTTGTTATGGCATTTTATTTTCAATTAAAAATATTGGGGTATGATTTATCACCTCCCACATACTGAACTCCTTATTTTTTAATGATTATATACACCTTTATCTCTCATTAATTCCCTCATGTACACCTGTTACGATGTCGAAATTCCATAAGGTATTTCTCTCTTCTCATTTACATTCAAGAAATTCTTTTGTATCATGAATCTAAATTCCATTACATATTTTGGGACATGTATATTTATGACCCCCTTAATTTAAATTTCATGTAAATATGATGATACACCCATTTCTCTATCATCAACCATTTTTTTTGAATTCTTATGTCACGTTGTTATGCTTCCGAAATTGCACCACAATTTACTAAGCCAAAGTCATTGTGTAGTGAATACCATGACCATTTCTCTATCAAGGGCATTCACCTTTATGCACATTTACTTATTGATTATTAATTCTCAAGTATTAATTCCACATTTCCTTATCTTGGAATAAATTATGATAGTGTTTAATGAATCCATGTTATATGATCCATGTGGAACAATTATGCATGAAATGAAATGATTAAGAAGGGTGTGACCTGATAACATTTTAATACATTGGGTAAAGATCAGTATCATCATAAAAAAGTTAAATGATGGTTTAATCATTCTAATTCAATATAAATGAGGGTTTACTCATGCTCCATGTTCAATATGCCTTGGATCATGCTAATGTAATGTTAAATGTTGTTACAACATTTACATGTTATGGTAATCATGTTATATCATGACTTTATGTTCATTTATCTCTTATGACCAACTGATATTACTATTTCCTAACATGTACTATATTATTCATGTTATGCATTTTTTACTCCCTTACTGGGATTTATAACTCGCCCTTTTTTATGCATGTCCTCAGGTTATCTCATTCCAAGCTATGTACGAAGAAATGTGTGTGGTCATGTAAAAGAAGTTTTCAATGAAGATGTGAATTTCATGTTTTACGTTGTTATGTAGTGTTCCTAATACCCAAATACACTATACCTATCGATATTCTATGTTGTATCAAGTGAATTGTTTATGTAATAAATCATGTTTAAGTGTGTAATAAAGAACAGGGTTGTTATAATGCCTTTTTTAATTTCTATTTTATTATATTGGGATATGTCATTAAATATCCACATAAATTCCAATAAATTCCCATATTATGTAAAAATTATGGGAGAACCCTTTTTCTCTCATCAAATCATATTATTATTTTTTTATTTATGCCATTAGGATGTTGAAATTTTGTATGGGAACTATCAACTTCTCTTTCCTTTCATGTTTCCTTTTTATGTGGTATGTGTTTAAAATTTCAATACTATGATATTTTATCCAATTAATTCTATCCTTTTTATATATTAAGATTAAATTATGAATGGGTGGACCTTTTCCCCACTCTTTTTATTGTTTTCCAAAACCATGTTTCATACCCATTATGATGTTGTATTTTCCTCTCAAAATTTCTCTCTTTTTATCAAGAAATTATTATTTTTTGTGAATACCCAAATCTCTATATTCTCCATGGGTATTCACATATATTTAAAAGTGATATATTTTAATTTTGGGGTTAAAATAAATTAAACCCACCTTCCTTTTCTATGGGTTTAAAATGACAAAAGGATCTTGTTTTTAAGCACTTTTTAAAATGCCATGATTTTGATATGAAACTCATTTCTTTTATTCTCCATTGGTAATTTCTGAAATGTTTGATGATGATATATTTGGATCACATGAAAATAAATACATATTAATGTTTCACCCTGGTATTTCTTCAATTCATTGGGTAAATAATTTAATTTCTAGATATGACAAGTTTTATGATACCTTGGTGAATAACCTTGGTAATTTTTATGACACCTTGGGGATAGAACTTGATGATATGCTTATGAATATCTAAATTAAATGTTTTATCTGAATTTACAAGTTATTATTCTTGTTATTTTAAATATTATATTCCTCTTTCTCATGCCTTTATGCATTTCCTCACGTTCTTATTCTTATTCCTCATGATCACAAGTAAATTGTTTTCCTTGTTATCCCTTACTGAGCCTTATGATATCCCTTTTATTTGAAGTATGTCCCTAGGTTATGAGATGCAATAAATGTAATTATAATGAATCTTGAAGAAGAATTTCATGTGGAATATAATAATGTTTTTAGTTTTCATGTTTTATGTACCCTTTTTCCAAGACACAAAACAATAAAAGATCCTCTATTTGTGAAATGCTATATAAAGTTATGTAATTAAAATGAGGGATGCCATAGTTGGTATCAAAGGATGATTTAGTTATTTTTGGAATTTAGGATATGAAAATTTAGGAATAAACCTATTTAAAATTTTAAATATAGGAAAACTTCCTAGTATTTTGGTGAAATATTGAGTAAGTTGTTTTGAAATAAAGAAATCTCTATCTGGATATGAACAAATAGATGTGGCTCTAGAATAGATATATCTTGGGGTAAAACCATAAAATTCTACTTTGAGCGAGATGGAAATGGGAACGAGTGCATGAAAATGGGCCTTGTTGCACTCTTGGTTTGACACTCCTAGGGTATATGTTTGGTTAATCACAAGATTTTTAAGAATCATTATAAATGATTTATAGAAAATGTAATTTTTGATAATGAATTGTGTGTTTAAGCATGATTTTTTAGGACATAAAATTCCTTTAGAGTTATAATATTCATAAATGAAATAAGTTTCTCACTAATGTTTTCTTATTTTATAAAATGGAAGGAGATAGGAAGAATAGTGAAAATGGTGACCGCAACAGACCATGAGTTGATGGTCCTTTGATAGAATCTATAATGGAAACTTTCATGAGAATGATGAATCAACTTACTCATGTTTTTATAAATAACTTTAATCTAGATGAGAGGCGGATTTCATTAAGAAGGGAATAACATTTTGTTGAGTCATTTATGAATCAATGACCATCAAAGTTCATTAGATCTACCAAACCATTTATTATGGAATAGTGGATAAGATCAATATAAAATATCTTTTCTGTACTTTGTAGTTATGAACAAGAGAAAGTCATAGTAGTTTTTTACCGCTTAGAGGGAGCATCTGATCAACGGTGGGTGCTGACTAAATAAATATGGCCAGTAGGGGAGATTGAATCTATGGATTGGAAAGAGTTCATAGGGATATTCTTCAATAAGTATTTCCCTTTGTTGATGAGAATGAAAATGGAGAAGAAATTTTTCAAGTTGAGGTAGAAGGGGAATGAATATATAGGAATCTATGAGATGAACTTCACAAGGATTTCACATTACACCTCTATCTTTGTCATTTATTCTAATGGGAAGGTTGATATATTATTTGGTAGACTAATACCTCATCTATGGAATAATATATCCAACCAAGACTATGATAACTATGGGGAGATCGTATGAAGTGCTTTGAAAGTCAAACTAGAGTTTGGTGAGACGTAGTGGTACCACAAATACAATGAAAAGAAGAGACAAATAGAGCTAATATTGGGGAGTATCTTTGATCTATGAAGAGAAACAAAGTAAGTGAAACTTCCCACATGTAATAAATGTGGGAAGAAGCATTCAAGGAACTATTTTCTCAGGATCGGTAAATTCTACAAGTGTGGAAGAGATGGCAATATCACTCGGAATTGTCATAGTAACGTGAAGCCTCAACTTCTCAGCACTAACGACAAAAGGATTATGGTGCATGCCCTTCATAAAGTATAATTCTTCAAGTGTGAATAGCTCGGGAACTTTTCCAATAACTTTCCAAATCTGAGGGTAATGGAGGGTAATCACCACCAACTTTAGCATAGGCCAAGAGAGAAAGGTTTTTCTTTTTTTATCATGACATCTGAAGTTAAAGCTCCAAACTATGTGGTGTAAGGTACTCATTTTTTTCACTCAAAGATAGAAAGTTCTTTGTTTGATTTTTGTTATATTCATTCCTTTATTTTCTCCAAGTTTGCAAAGAATTTAGAATCAACCCCTGAATTGTGAAAAGTAGAGTTATTTGTCAAGACTCCTAGAGGGAATATCCAAGAATCAACAGTGTTTATAAACTCTTGTAATTACTTTAGATAGCACAATCACATCATAATTCTAGTAGTCATTCCTATGTTTAAATTCAACATTATACTAGGGATGGGCTAGCACTCAAAGTATAATGATAAGATCAAATTCAGATGAAATGAAATATCAGTAGTCTTGAATGGACGACATACAATTATATTCCATGGAGAGATATCTTAGCCTGATCTTTGTCTAGAATAAATTATATGTCAAATAATATACTTAGAGGTTTCAAAAGGAGGAAGGAAAAATAATATTTTGGTTATGAAACAGTAGAATTATCAATGAATAGATCATATTTCTTGGATATAGGAAGAATAAACATAATAAGAATCAATGTAATATTTCAAAAAAATGTCTTTATCAAAAATAAAAAAGGTGGATATGAATGCATACCAAAAAAATAGAAACATACATATCCCTAGAAAACGAATTGGAAAGAAAATTAAAATTCATTTCGAAGAACTTTTTTGAATAATCATGTTGAAAAGATAGTAAAGGATAATATGAACCCAAAAAACAAGAGTTGGGTTTTAGAGTCCCCTTACCTTAGATCATGTTTTGTTTTTCCACGTTTATATTTCCAGTATAAGAAAATTATGTTTAATAAAACACTAATACAAAATTTTACTTCATTAATTAATATTATCCTTCATCAATTATAATCATTATAATTTTTTTTAAATTTTTTTATGGAAGATGAAATGGTTTGATTGGTAAGTTTCATAAATTATCTTATTTTGTTTCGAATTCATGGTTTTGATTCAATGTTATTTATGAATTAGTTAAATCAACACTAGAAGATTAAAAATAAATGAAATTAATTTTTAAATTTTTTAAAATAATATATGCTAACCATCCATGAAGGCAGTTGTTTTCACCCCTTTTTCATGTCAGTCTCCAATGGGGTTTATTCATGGAACTGGAAATACCCAACAGTTCATATATCAATGATACAGACTTACTTTCCAAAGTCATGAAATCACTGTGCATTTTTTCAATGATTCTTAGGGACTCATATTAGTCAAGAGGATGAGAGATCAAGCACATCGCACCTTTACATGGAGGAATTATTTTCTACTCTAGGACTAACTCATATATTTAATTATTTTTCATGAATTATTGATAAATATTTAAATAATATATATCATCCTTTACATCTACAATCAATCATATAAATCAATAAAATAACCATCTATATGTATTTTAGGTTATTCATCAATGGAACCATCTATATGTATCAATGGTTATCCATCAATGGAACAATATGTATGTATCAAAGGTTCTCTATCTAATTTTATGATTTATTTATCAATTACATATCTAAAATAATTATGATTTAAATCCTCTTAATTTTTTGTTCTTTATATAGTATAAGTGTGTAGTGATGGGTGATATATTAAAATTTCATTTAATAATAATTTCAAGAAACCATGAGTGAAGATCTTTCATGTAAAATTTATAATTAATTTATTTAATATCTAAAGAAATAAATGCCTGGAATTAGGAACTTTCTTCATTGATGATTGTTGATCATCTTAAAATACCCTTTCGGATTTATTTTATTTTCCTGTGAGGATCCAAGGATTTAATCCCTCTAACATTGATCCACACATGCTCTAATGATATCCGAGAAACACCACTCGGTTACTAGGTGCTATCACGGTGAATCAAATGTCTTGTGTTGTTTGTTCTTGATCACTCATTCTTCTATCTTGAAAAAATCTATCTTACACTTACCATTATTAAAAGTGAGAGAGAATGATGAGTCAAGAGAGAATTTTTTTTGTACAACATTACTCTATTCTCAATTTTTGGATGCAATATACTATCGACATAACTGTCTATTTATATAGTTATGGTTTAGATTAAAATATTATTTAATTTCATGTTAGCCATTAAATTACATTTAAAACCTTAAATAGACCTCATTCCACACATTATTATTATTATTATTATTATTATTATTATTATTATTATTTTGTGGTGCACGCCAACTTGCACAATAACAACTAATATGTAATGTCGCTGTTAATTAATATTTGTCACCGGACTTGGCATTGGTCCATTAAAACTCCACTAGGATTTATTGAACAATCGAATAAATATTTTATTCATAAATATATATTTTATTCACAATATAGTGAATAAATATTTATTAAAATATTCAATAAATAAAATAAATATTTTATTCAAAATCTAGTGAATAAATATTTTATATTTATTCCCATAATCGATAAATTATTTATTAATAAAAAATATATATATTTATTACCTTTTGAAAGTTATCTATCCATAAAAGATGAATAAAATAGTTCTAGATCTTGACGATAATATTTATTCCAATAATTAAATTCAATTAGAATTTAATTACGATCAATGGAAAAACTAGTGTGTGACCCTCTAGGATTCTTTCTCATTGTCATTTGGCAGGCTTTCCTAAATTCCAAGATTACTTTTTATCAATGTGTCAAGGTACCCAAGAGAAATAACTCAATTTATGAATAATGAAAACCACATATGAACACTCACTAGGTAATATAATCCCTTTGACTCAATATCTCATTAAAAAGGTTTCACATCTGTGTCACCAACCTATATGCTCGATACATATTTCTTTTACTATCTAAAATAAACACATTATTACACCATGGCCATGGAATTTAGGTTGAAAGTTTCATTCCAATAAAAGGTACAATATATCAGCTTCAATAAATATGGAAGGGGAAAATCCTTCCTCGACTTATCCGTTAATGACGTGTCACTCATGATGCTCCCAACATATCTAGCTTCGCCATGAACTATTATCATCATGGTTTATGAAATACATATTAGTATGAAAGATGTAACATGCATTAATAATAATCTTAAATTTTAGGTACCAACACACAGGCTCATAAATAGGAATATATGATGACACCAAAACATGCAAAATTCCTACTACGGGTCTGTTCTCATAATCTCCCAACTTAGAGATTACCAAGTGGGAACTTCATGAGAAGAGTCCTTATCTTCTTACGAGTACTCACACCTAATAGTATATATACTATGTGTATTATAATAGTATGTTGTCCAACCTTAAAAAAATTATTTAGGAAAATATTTATAGCACATCAAGGTTCTCATCATAGTGGGGAACTTCTATGACCTTATCAATGCGATGTATACTCTAAGAAATTATTACATTAGAGTCATGAAAAACAATAATCAATATGTAATAATAAGTTTTATTAATATTAAATAAATTGAATATACATGTAATAAAATTACAAACAATTGGTATTAGGACACCAACTCTAACAAACTCTCACTTTTACTAGAACCAGTAGCTTACGACCTTAGTCCACTAGACCTCACATGATAGTCATGTTTCTACTAAGTCAAGGATTTAGTTAAGGGGTACAACATGTTTTATACTATGGAAATACTGCTCACTTGTAACTTCACCTCTCTGAGAAAAATCCCACAAGATATGATACTTCAGCAGTATATGTTTTGTCCACTGATGTGACCATGGATCTTTTGAGAGAGTCACCACTACAGTATTGTCACAATAGAGTGTGATAGGATCTTTACTTCTAGGTACCATTTCATGCACTTGGATGTAGTTATGCATCCATACTACTTCTTTATCTACCTCAGAAGCTACAATATACTCATATTTTTCTATATAATCTGCAACCACAACCTTCTTTGAGCTCTTCCAACACACAACACCTCTATTAAACTTAAAGATGTATCTCATTTTTGACTTCATGTCATCTTGATCTATTTTGGAAACTATCATATGCTTATCCTTTGATGACTAGTTCATCGTATCCTCTATAAACCAATAACATATCCCTAGTATGCCTCATATACATAAATATGGTATTGAATTCCATCCAATGGTGGTTACCTAAATCATCTTGATATCTTCTTACTACATTTAATGTGTAGGAAACATCTATCCTAGTACATAGCATAGAATACAAGACTGGCCCAATCATTTATGAATATAGAATCCTTTCCATTATGTTTCTTTATTCATGTTTCTATGGAAATTTTTTTGAAGAAATATGAAAGTAATGTTACTCTAGTGACAATCCCCTCTTGGATTTTTCTATACTCAATATTTTCTGTATCTTTTCAATGTATGTACTTTGAATTATGTTAAGAAACATATTGGATCTATCATGATGAAAATTTATCCCAATAATATATATTTCCTCTCCCAAGTCCTTCATAGAGAAGAATTTACTAAACCTTTCCTTAATAGAC
Source organism: Viscum album (assembly GCA_963277665.1). Lineage (NCBI taxonomy): Eukaryota > Viridiplantae > Streptophyta > Magnoliopsida > Santalales > Viscaceae > Viscum > Viscum album. The sequence continues at coordinate 378,385,105 of OY728119.1, forward strand.
TATAATACTAGTATTTTGTTTCTAATGAGTAATATGTTATCAACATATAATATTAAGAAAACAGATTCTATCCCACTAAACCATTTATAGACACATGGATCACATTCATTCTTTATGAAAGATAATTTCTTTATGGACCCATCAAAATGAATTTTCCATGAATTCGAATATTTATTTAATCCATAAATGGATATTTGCAGCTTTCATATAGTTTTGGCATCCTTTGGAGTTACAAACCCTTTGGGTTGTATCATATATACATCTTCTTAAAGTTCTAGTTAAGAAAGGTTGTTTTGACAACCATTTATCATATATCATAATCATAGAAATCCACAAATGGAAAGTATAATTTTTATGTATTTCAATATTTCAAATGGTGTAAAGGTTTCATCGTAGTCAATTTCATAACATTTTTAAACCCTTTAACAATCATATGTTTCTTATAGGTACTGACTTGACCTCTTATGTCTATTTTCTTCTTAAATACATATTTTTAACCAATAGGATTTACATCTACTAGAGGGTCTACCGAAATCTAGACTTGGTTTTGGTACATGGAATCCATTTTAGAATTCATGTCCTCTTTCCACGTGGAAACATTTGTTCCACTTACTACTTCCATTTAGGTTATAGGATCATTATTATCAACTAATAATGATTCACTATCCCAATTGACTAGAAAACCATAATGTTCTGGTTCTCTTAACTCTTTAGTACTTCTATATATTAATTATTTAACTCAAACAATTTCTTCTTCCACAGGTCTTTCAAGAATTTTTTTCATGCGTCAACCCTTTTTTATCTTGAGCATGGACTACATCGAAGTCTATCTATCTACCATTATCTCTTTTAGAGATAAGGTACTCTTAAATAAATTTGGTATTTCTATCAACCACACCCTTTTTGTTTAAAAATTTTAATATCTATTCTCCCTTTGTTTCTTTGGGATATCCTATAAAGGTATACTTTGTGTATTAAGGTGAAATCTTGTTACCTGAGAGGCCCTAACAAATGATTCACAAACCCACACATGTAAGTAAGACAATACAATTTTCTCTACATTCCATAATTGTTATTATATACCATATATTACTTTAGTTAGAACTCTTTTTAGTACATATTCTATTATTTGTAACGTGTATCCCTAAAATAATAATGGAAGACTCTCATATTGGATTTCTTTCAACCACAACCTTTTTATATGAATATTTATATAGGGAGTATCCATTTGTTTCTTTAGGATATCCTATAAAGATAAACTTTGTGTCTTGGGGTGAAATATTGTTACCTTAGAGGCCTTAAAAACTACTTCACAACCCTACACATGTATGTTAGGCAACACAATTTTATTTCCATTCTATAATTGGTATGGTATACCATCTATTGCTTTAGTTGGCAGTTAGTTTAGTACATATGATATTGTTTGTAATGTGTATACCTAAAAGGAAAATGGAAAAAATTTCATGGATCTTCATTGGTCTTCCCATGTCCAATAAGGTGTGGTTCCTCCTTTAGCGTACACCATTCCTTAGAGGCATATAAGGAGGAGTGATTTTAGATGACATCCCAAAATCCAAAAAATAATCAATGAATTCTTGAATAAATTATTCTCCACCATGGTCAGAATAGTGTTTCTTAATATTCTTACCAAGATAGTTCTCAAAATCATTCTTGTATTCTTTGAATTTATCAAAAGAATTTGACTTATACCTCATTAATTAGACATATCTATATCTACTAAAATCATTAGTAAAAGTTATGAAGTATGAGTACCCACCCCATTCCTCAATAGGAAATGGTCTACAAACATTATTATGAAATAATTCAAGAATCTCTTTATCCCATTCACATTTCCTGCTAAATGGGGCTTTAGTCAAATATCCCTCACCATTAAACTCAGAATGTCAAGTTTATATGAAATTCTAGTAGCAATAATCCTCATTAATTTTCTTAATGATCTACACTTTTTCTATGAAATCCATTAGAAAGTAATTTAGGTAGGCTGCCTTTCTAACAAAAAAGTTTATAGTTACTTGATCTATTGAGTGTATTTCCCCATTCTAAAATCCTGGTTGTTATTTCCTCAACACTTACCTTCAATTTTTTATTGAAAATACTTTGGTCATTAAACTCAATACAAAAATAGTTAATTCAAACCAAAACTCTCATGATAACTCCCAGATAAACATAATATTCTAGAAATTATTTGTGTACTACACTTAGTTATATGGTTTCATTCCCAATCTAGTATTGGAAGGATAAGTCTGACTTAATATTAGTTTGAGGTATTTTAATTAATTTATGCATAAATTTTATCATGTTTTATTTTTACTTGTATTGTTAATATTAAGTTGATGTTACTTAATTAATTAACTGTGTTGGATAAAACATTTATGCATAATTAATTTATTTAATTTCAATCATTGAAAATTAATTCATTCATTTATGTGACTACAGTCTCACATACATAAAATAAATAATTCAAAGACAAAAATAAATAAATAATGTAAACTATCCAATGATGATCTTATCTAATGGTTGATTTAATAAGAAGACATTAAATCAACATATGACCTTGGGTAACAACTCAATTTAACATTCATGGAACAAGTTATAACATTCCACTCGTATATCTATGTATCACCAAGTTTGTATCATCATAGTTCTATCTTGAATAGCCTTCATTCCCTTGGTATGCTCCATTAATTAAAAGTTTTTATTACTCAAACATAGATGAGGGGAACCAAATTATTGGTGAAAGGGGATTACATAAACATCCTTGGAAATGCAGGTCTTACATAATAATTGAGGGACAAATGATATACAGGACATTATTTAATTTAATATAAAATAATTGAAAACCCATGAAATAAATTAAATTAAATTAATTCCAACACATACATAGTTCTTGGTTAATCTCATGATCGAACATACATGCAATGAATATGAAAAAATAATCAGCTATCATTAAATTCTTTATTCATTCTTTATTATTAAGTTAAACATGCTTGAATTAATTAATTAATTAATTAATTAATTAATTAATTCCCTTTCATCTTAATGATCATATGATCTTAATTAGAGATACCCATCAATTATAGAATTCATGGAAAATAAATGGAAAAACCAATAATGACATATTAATTACAATAAATTAATTGATAAGTTAATATCTATTAACAACATTATTAAATTTTCAAACACATAAAGGTGTTACAATCAATAAAATAAGGTTTTAATGTATCAAGTTTCAATTTAATGTAATTTTTATTTTTATTTCCTTTAATGGGAGACTACATGGAATGTATAGTCCATCTACATGACATGTACCTCAATTATCATGTATTTGATTCACACGTCTGGGGATTCGGTGTGTTAGCTCAGCTGGACTACATGGCGTGTATATGTCAGATACATGTTAGGTATCCATTTTTCATGTCTCTAATAGACCAAGATAACACGTGGTGTGCAATAAATGCACTACATGTAATTAACTCCTCGGTGAATCTATTTAAAATGCACATGGGTACACGATGTGTACTCTGAATACATGTCGTGTAACCCAATTTTATAGACCAAAGATTTGGAAATTCTCAATGGCATCTTTGGTCATTCTTCATCTATTCTTAAACCTTTAAGAAAATGAAACACTAGATGAATATGATTAATATGTGGAAGCATGTTAATTCAAATCAAATTAAAGAATGAATAATAAGAAATAAAAATTCAACCATGATTGTGTATGGATCAATAATCAAATAAGTAATTATAAATTAAAAAATGATTGCTCTAATACCACTTGTTGGTTATGGGAGCAGCGGAAGCGTGCGGTGGTGGGTGATATATTAAAATTGCATTTAACAGTCATTGCTCGAAACCATGAGAGAGGTATTGCACATATTATTTATAATTAATTTATTTAATAACAAAATAAATAAATACATAGGCTTAGGAACCATCTTCATTGATGATTTTTATCATCAAAAAATACCCTTTTTGAATGCCTCCATTGTTCTATGATTATCCAATGATATAATTCCTCTATCAATGATCCATGTTTTTTAATGATCTCCAAGAAACACCACTCGATCATTGGGTGCTAGCATGGTGAATCAAATGTCTTGTGTTTTTCAATATTCATCGCTCATTCTTCAGTCTTGAAGAAATATCTCCTACACTTTTAATTATTGTGATAGAGAAAGAAGGAGGAGTTAAGAGAGAAACTGTTGTGCAGAACAATTCTCTATTTTCAATTTTTGGATATAATATATTATAGATATAACCATATATTTATAGAGTTAGGTTTTAGGTTAAAATATTATTTAATTACATTTTTTCCATTAAATAAATTTTAAAAATATTAATAAACTCCATTCCCCATAATAATAATATCATTATTATTATTTTTTGGTATGCGCTAACTTGCATAGTAACAATTATTATGTAACATTCTTGTCAATTTAAAATTTTCATCAGACTCAGTCTTGGTCCGTTAAAAATCCACATGTATTTACTGAATAAATGAATAAATATTTTATTCACAATCTAGCAAATAAATATTTATTAAAATATTAAATAAATAAAATAAATATTTTATTCCCAATCCATTGAATAAATATTTTATATATATATTCACATAATTAAATAAATTATTTGTTAATAAACAAATAATTATTTATTACCTTATGAATATTATCGATCAATAAAACTTGAATAAAATTATTCCTCATTCTTTAGAATAATATTTATTTTAATAATTAAATTGAAATATAATTACTCGAGATCAACACAAACACTTAGTGTGTGACCCTCTAGGATTGTTTCTCATTGGCATTCAGTAGGCTTTCCTAAAGTCTAAGATTATTATCTAGAAATAGGTCAAGGTAACCAAGATAAGTAACTTAATTCTATAACTATGGAAACCACATGTGAATTCTCATTATGTAACATAATCCCTTTGTCTCAATATCGCATCAAGTAGGATGCACATAATTTTATAAAACCTATATGATCGATAAATCTTTCATTGATTGACTGAAATAAACATGTCGTTTCACTATGGCCATGGAATTTAGGGTGATGATTCCATTACAATCTAGGGGATGGGATATCAGTTTCCATAAAGATGGAAGGGACAAATCCTTCCTCAACTTATCCCTTAATGACATGTCACTTGTGACACATCCAATGTATCCAACTTGTTCATGAAAAAATATCATTATAGCTTATGAAATACATCTAATTAAGCGAGTCTTAACATGCATTAATAATAATCTTAAAGTCTAAGTACCATCACACACAGTCGTGTGTAGGAATATCTTGTGACACCAAAAGATGTGGAATTCTTACTCGTGGGTAGGTTCTCATAACCTATAATCCTAGAGATTGCCATGTGTTAACTTCATGAGAAGTATCTTCATCTCCTTATAAGTACTTTCACCCGACATTCTATATACTATGTGTCCCATCATAGTATGTTATACCACCACAAAATATTATTTAAGAATATCATAATAGCACATCAATGTTCTCATCATAGTGGGGAACTACTATGACCTTATCAATGAAACATATACTCTATGACATTATTACATTAGATTCATGAAGAACAACGGTCAATATATAATAATAAGTTTTATTAAAATTAAATATATCAAATATACATGTAATCAATGTACACAAAGTTAGTCCTAGGAAACCAACTCCAAAATTAATTAGGTACTCTAGGATTTTTTGTTGTCCAAGGAGGTGGTTAGTGTTTTAATGTTAGGGTGAGGACTATGAGAGGGATTCCAAATTATCCTTGAAAAAGGAATCAAACCCTACATGGTTCGATGCTACTTAATGAGACAAGACATAAATATTAGGGTCATGTGAGAAGGACCATATCATGTAGTTTAACATCATGTGTTAAAGAAATATAGGTGAAAGGTTCCTATCCAAGGCTGATGTAGTACTTACACATCAGTATCCCTTTATGGTTAATCCCATAGGGAATATGGACTGATGGTAATAGATTGGTATTATGAGGAATGTGGCCTCATGAAGAAAGCTCTCAGCAGAAACATGGTCTCTTTAGGATGGGATGAAAAGGGACAAAGAAGGAATATATAATCCTAGGTGAATGATGATATAATTGGAAATATAGACCTATACGGTGGTGGTGGATTTGAGATCTTGGGTTTAAACCTTATAAAGGCTTCCAACATATCCCATTGATAAGGGGATCAAATCCCACATAGTTCATGAGATTTCTAGTGTTTACACCTAAATTGGATGCTGAGGGTAGATATTTATGATCTTTCTTGTTCCATGATCACTATTGACCTCTAGTGACATTTGATCCATGTTTGGTGTGATAAAAAATTGATATTATAAGATTTTCATGTCACACAGTCATATTTTGGAGGTACTTATACCTAAATCAGAATCCCATGGTAGAATATTATTCATTTTCCACTAGTTGATGAGGGTGGGGCTATGAATGGCAGGATTAGTGTGATATCCTAAAAAGGGATAGGGGTTTACTCTAGGAGGGATACCTATATTTTCTCCTTACCCATCGATGGATGGGGAGTGGTTACAATAGAGTAGTCAAAAATAAAGGCATGAATTATCCATTCTCAGCTTCTTGATTGTTTCTAAACCCTATATCAAGGCCTATGAATCTACTGAACATTTGCATACTACCTATTTCACTATAGGTATTAGGAATCATGTGGGAAATGAATATTTCTACCTGAACTACTACCACCATCCTATGGTTGGGATCCTCATTACCATGGGAATGCATGACTGTAAACATTTCAAGGACCTTGAATACTATGTAAGTTAAATATAGGACTTCATTCACCGTAGGAATGCATGATATAAAGGGTAAAATGTTGGTGTGCTTAATACTTTGATTATGTAGGTTTGATGGTCTCAATGGAGGTTAAACTTTGGCCTTACTTGGTTTTTGGTGTTGGTTAGAGGGAATACTTTTTATAGTTCAAGGAGGGGATAAGGGGAATCAAAATGCTTTATAAGAGGAAAGTAGTAAGAGAATAAATGTGAACATCATAAGGATTCCCCATTCCTAATACAATTCTTGTTATGTGGGATGGTGATATTGAAAAAAATGGGGGGGGGGGTTCAAAGTATTTTTCCTTCATGAGGATATTACTTCACGAACGGGGTGTCAACTTCGTGGACAACTAGGTGGGCCTCCCCTCACAAAGAGTGTCATTTTTTGGAAAAATCATTTTAACTGAGGAATACATTGAGGGATATTTCTTCTCCGTTGTGGTATGTAGTTAGTGTATTACCTATCAAATGAATGTTTTCTCACTCAATATTCACCTGTTTCATAATGATTTTCCAAGGTATCTATCATCCTCTTCTCTCTATCAACTTTTTTGGGGGAGATAATCATATATCTATAGTTTTCTTAAGAATAAAACCTTATAGAGTATCTAATTCAATGTGATTGGAAACAACTAATGCATCAACCCTAAAGAAATTCCATCTGAAGGGGTATGAAATGAAAGCCTTGCATCGTAAAAAATTCTAATTGGGGGGAGTGGAGTGACTTCCTTGCACTGCAAGTGATTTTTATTTATGGAGGTAGTCGAATCACCACCTCATAATGCAAATGAAAATCATTTTTCGGGGGTGTTCTTCAGAAGAGGGGATTCCAACTCACCAAGTAAACAAAAATCATTTACAAGGATTCCATGAGAATCAGCAGTCCCGCATAACATTTATTCTACATGAGAATAATATGGATGATTTAATATTTTATGTACTTTACTAATTATAACTCCATTTTTTTCTCCCCATTTTATTATGGATTCCATACATTCATTATAGTTCAATGAGATTATTTTTGAACTTTTCACACATAGTAAATTCCCCCTATTAGAATGGGGGTCTAATCGGTTTGAATATGTGTCTATTCCAAGGAAGAAACTCATCCTGGTTAAATACTTCATGGTATACTAGTGGACATAGAGGAGGGACCCTAACTCTAAAAAGGTGTTAGGAGAATCATTTTTCGTATATAAAGGATTGGTGATTTGTGTCTCTGTCAGAGCACTTGACCTATGATTCTCTCTGTATAGCAAGCTCCCTTTGTGGACTAATCTTCCATATACTGAACTACATAACTCCAAGAACTAATATTCCCAATAATTGAATATATTACTTCATAGTGGAACTATTTCCAAATTGAATATAATATTTTTTGGTTTTCATGCAGTCTGCATCACGCATTATGTGGTGTACCAGAATTTGTCACATTTTCAGGGTTTCTCTCTAGATTTTGATGACATTTATCTATTTTGTTTTCATAGAAAATGGATTATGAGTGGATGTTCTAATCTAGCTTCAGGACTGCTACTAATAGAAGAATAGTTATCACTAAAACATTGCGACTATCCCTTGATTTCATATTATTCATCAAGATGAGATCCTTAAGAATTTCTTTCCATATAAGCTTAAGAATTTTCCATTTTCTAATAGGATACACCTATATAGGTTTGGGTTGTAGTATAACCCTATAATCCTAGAATCAAGTCAAATATTTCCATCTGCATGTCTTAAGGTTTCCTCAAGCCTCCTTTGAGTTAATATTTATATGATGTGTCATATAATCATAGAGATAGATCAAGGGTGTGTCTTTATTTTTAATGGATCCCCACAGACTCAAGACAATCGAAAAGACATGATACACTGTTATAATCTAGTACTTTAAGTTATCCATCCATTCTCAACTTTTCATGGAATGATTGCAATGAAGGATAGATCTCAAAGTGGGACATAAGGTCAGGAGGGAGTTTCTCTGATGAATAGGTCTAGTCTTTCTAGGTGTACCATAGCTATATATAATTTCTTAAGTGATTATAATCCTTTAGTTTGTATCAAGAATTATAGATTTTCCAATATTCAATGTACCCACCAATGGGTATATTACCCAAGTTAATCATCTTTTGGTGTTCAAGTACCAAAAAATTCCATTTATAACATGGTGATGTTAGGATTAATTTATAGAATATTTACCAAATATGAGGAATCCAAATCCTTGGGGGATGTATGATGAGTTTATTCCTATAGATAACACTAGGGATGATGTAGATTTATCCTATGAAGATATAATTATTAACCAAAGGGGAAAAATAAATAGGTGAATCTCTTCATCATAGTTCAATTATTTTATTCAATTATTGGGTAAAAATGTTCTTTTAATATAGTTGGTCGAGTTTGAAGGTTAGGCGCTCTAGGACCCACCCTACTCAACAGTCTCGACATATTTAGGGAACATATTAGGAAACCTTAGGTGTTATAAAATATACTACATGGGCTATAAGGTTTTACTACATGTGTCTTGATATCATCATCTGGTGGGTTTTTTATCCATTTTTTTAAGATGATTGATTTTCCTAGCTTATGAAACTTAAATAGGTGTTAGGGTTAGCACCATAGTGATGTCAGCTATATTGGTTCTAGGATAGACCATTAACTTGGTTTACCCATACTTTATTTTATCTATAGGTAATTGGGTCTCATACAAGAAGGAAGGCATCCATATCACCTTAGTGGGTCATTCCAATTTTTATATGGTTGGATGATAGATCACTTTCAGTGTTACAAATACCAAATTTTTTCAACAATTCATTATTCTACCATTCTCCCAAAGTTGCTCAATATTTTTTTTGTTCACCCAAAATACTTTAACATCAATGGAACTATCGTAATATTAAGGAACCCCTATGTTTTTAATTTAATCCCTTATATTGTACCTTCTTGGGTGATAACAGATAATGGTGGGGGCCATGTAAGAACATTCCTACATTATCACATTCCAAGATGGGATCTTGTCCTCTTCAATATATGTTGGGTTAATTTTTGAACCCTACACCCATTGTATGTTTTCACGAAAATTTGGAAGTATACAACATGTGAATTATTCCCCTCATTCCAGTATTAATAGAGAGTGAAATCAATCCATCCTATGTGAACTTTTATTAACATTTATGTGAAAATATTCCAGCATGAAAATCATCCTACCACCCATTAGTTCTCTGAATAACTTGTCATGGAAATTTTCCCAGACATGGGTAGAGTATTATCTATATGTTATGTTAGGGGATCCATTGCAATGGATAAATAAACCACTAACTTATCCAAGACTCTTTCTCTCTATACTTCTATAACCAGTTCATGGGATAGAAGAATGTATGGATAAATATTTTAAGCATTAAAGTAATTATTTTCATCAAGTACCCTTCATATTAGGAGCAGTAAAGATTTGGGATCTTTGACCATGGTTTCTGATTGTGTTATTAACATCGAAATTACTCTAACATCACTGAGAAGCTCATCAGTAGATGTTACACTTATCAAGTAAATTCTAGAAGTTTTATAGAAAGAAACCACAAAATTTCTCTCTATATGATGTTACCAGCTAAATAAAAATTATATTTAGTGAGCTTGATTCCATGATATATTTTTGTAATATCAGGTATACAAATTCTGGATCCAAATGTTTCCCGTGAGATCCAGGATATAAAAAAATGGTCTTTGTGCTATGTTTTCTCCATTATCATAGAGACTCCTTTGGATGAAGTTATTGATAAAGTGGAAAGTCTCTATCAAATCTTCCTTGGATTAGATATATGTGGGTTTGATTGATGACATTTACATATCCTTATCCATTAAGTTATCATGAATTAGGAGGATCTGGTAGCTCAATAATACGAGCTCATCCAATTTGACCTTATTAACTATCATGTGGAATCTATGGAGGATGCTACTATAGATATGTGTCATTTGGTTGTCGAGGAAGCTCAAATCCCTGATTAGATCACTATAAAGACTGAACAACTATGAGAATATGAGGTTCACATAGAAAGAGATAAGTCATAGTTATCATCATAAAATTCTAGTATGGAAACCATTAGATGGAGAAGGCAAGAGTTAAATGGCCATATTAAGCAAACAATCCTATTGGCTGAAGTGTAAGCTACCCATAGAACAAACCTTCCACATTCCCACAATACATATCATCAAATATTGGTCAATTTACTAAACAAAACTAGTCAATATTTATTATATTTTTTTTGTTTGTTTCTCATTACTCATAGAACCAAGGAGAGAGTTAGAGTTTTGTAAGTTCATCATTTTCCCATCTTTTAATGAATAAACAAAAAAACATTCACTCTTAGTTTTTTATCTTATATTTCAATTTTATTGTCACTTCATAAAATCTTATAATACTTTTCAAGTTAACATCAAGACATTCCAGATAATATAACCACCGAACAACAATATCGGTCATAATTTTGAATACTTAAGTCAAAAATGATTTTTTTGCATAGCACACCGATGGGTATATATAGAAGAACCATTACCATAACACCAATGTAGTCCTATTTGAATGAATGATCTCGTGTCATGATTATGTAATTATTATAATTTTTTTATTATCTAAACTAAAATTTCAAGGATGGATAGATGTAGTGATTTTTCTTTTTCTCTAGGTCAAGGGACCAAGTGAAGTAACTTAACTATTATTGGGGCCTTGGGGTGGACCCCACAATATTTTCATCTTTTATGTCATTTACATAATTTTTTTTACTAATACTGATATAAAGAAGACTTATCGGGAAATTCATGGCTTTTTATTAGGTATCCATTTATGGTTTTCTAAGCTAATGATTTTCATTCCTCTTTCCATTGGTAGTTTTAAGGTCTTTCATAGCAGGCCAATGTAGTTGATGTTTTAGGTTGAACAAATTTGGCCAAAAGGGTTAGTGAGGTAGTTTATAAATAAATTTAATGGTGAAAATAAATCGGAAGTGGGGATTTAATGCTATTATAAATTTTTTTAGATACAAGTAAACTTAGTTTAATGTATTAGTGATTGGAGCATTGAAATGGTGGAAATGACCCTCACAGGACATACTGAGTGAGGATGCTTCCAACATCTTTTGATTGTAGAGAAGAAACATTGTAAATTAAAAACTTTGGGTTCTTGGATTTGATTTAGTGATGTGGGATAGGTATGTAAGGAATGGCCTTGGACCATAGTTGAAAATAGAATATATTATGATTATGTCAAGGCATATAGTGATAAAAGGATTTTCTCCTAAGAAAAAAAGATGTCTCTGGTTAACATGCCATGTTGGGAGCATATTTTAAAAATCCATATTAGAGGCCTAGTATATATAGTCAAAATAGATGTGTCTATGAGTAACTCCCCAAATTTTTAAAATGGAAAAAAACTTTGTTTGATAGTGTATACAACACGCAACACTGAATCCAAACAAACTAAGATGATTTAAATATGACTAGTATAACCATGAAATTAAATTAGAAAGAATGAATATGATTAAATAATTTATGAAATATTTATAAATTTATTACACATATTAAGTTTTTAGATAAAATATTACCAAATAATCAATCAATTTCTAGTAATGTAATTTTATTATTCAAAACATGTTTTCTTCAAATATGATTTTTATTGCATATTGTGAGAAAATATTATAATTAATTTAAATAAAATTGAAAAATAAATTGAAAAAATGAACTAAAATTTTTAAATAATTATATCAAAACTAAATTAGAGGACTTTTTTTGTATTTTTCAGAAAATATAGATTTTTCAATAAATAGTGAAAATCTAGTTTTTTATGTAAAATTATCCTTTTTTGATAAATTATCTAATTTAGATGTCTAATTATTATTTTAATATTATTTCAAGGTAAAAGTAAATGTATTTAGTTATATTTAATTCAATTAATTACATTTAATTCATATTTATACTAGATGTTGGTAAACGTTTATTTATAGTCTTAAAACGCATTTTTATGAAAACTATTTTTAAAGTTCATAATGTTGCTCTATTAAAATTAATTAAAATAATGCATAATGAGGAATAATTTAAATTAAATTATTTTATATTATATATTAATCATTATGAATTAAAATTCATATAATGAAGATTACTAGTTATAGAGTTAAAATAAAATCATTTTTTCCTTAAAAATGCATTTTTTTAAACCTCTTTCCATTGTTCCTGTGAGTTTTTTATATATTAAATTAAATTCATCCACCAATGTTCATTTATTTGGATAAATTTATTCCATATTTGTAATCATAATAATTAATATTTGGTAATATGTTCTGCCTAATTTTTTTATAGGTTGAATAGTAACTGTAGTAAATATTTAATACCATAGTAAAAGGTAAATAGGTTAATTAAGTGTAAAAAAACTATTAAGGACTAGAAATAGAGTAACCCTAATGGTATGAATAGTTATATTTTATTTTAAATATATTAATTAATATATTGTTTTTTCTTACATTATAAATGATTAAATAATGATTTTGATAAAATTATTTTTTTATACGTTAAAAACATAAATTGTATTTAGGGTGATATATGGTTTTAATCATAACACACTTTTTTGATTATATTAATAATTTTTTCTAAATAAATGTAATTTTAATAAAATATTATTATTAAATAGTATATATTAAATATAAATGTTAATATAATTCTTATGGATTCAAATATAGTTGTTTAATGGGTTCCAAATCTATTATTGTTAATAAACCCAGTATATCTCAATAAATGTCAATTATTATTTTAAAAGTAAAAAATCACATTAATAAAAAATTATTTTGTCAAAATAAATATTATTTTTGGAATCATATGTTCAAAATTATCTAACAGTTAATTTTTCATGATTTTCTGAGATAGAAAAATTTTTAGGTAAAAATTAAATACGGTATAAATATATATTGTGTATTATGACATCATAATGACCCAAAAGTGATGTAATAAATACTATAAAGTTTATAAAAAACCAAGTATATGTTTCAATTTTAAAATAATTCTATTTTGAGGTTATTTTATTAATTTTATAAATCCTTTATGAGTCTCCAAAAACATATATTATATTTTAATGTTTTAAAATCAACTATTTATGAACATGACTCACTTCTGCATCACTAAGGGTAATATTTTATTGAATTAAGCCATTTTACTTATAAAATAATTAAAAACACTTGTATTCAATAGAAACCATTATAAAAACTATGGGAAGGTTTTTTTATTACTTTATTATATAGATTCCAAAACCTAAGTTTGGGAAATAATAAATAACTCTCCACTCTTTTCCTGTACAAAAACACCCAAAAACCCATTCCTCCTCTCTAAAAAACCTTTTATAAAATAATTAATCTTTCATCCCATATCTATATTCCTCAAAATGTTCACTAAATTTCTCAATAATCTCCTACCAAGCTTTTTTAATCAACCTCTCAAGGTAAGGGACCACTTTATCTTCTTTTACATTCAGGAACCTTCCTTGAATTTATCCTTTTTAATCTCAATTGGATATCTTTTCATGAATTTATAAAGATACCTATACTACCCAATTAATTTCATAACAATGAAAATTCATTTATCCCCTCTCATTATGGCATTTACCTTAGCTGTTACTATGTCAAAATTTAGTAAGATATTTCTCTCTCTTCTTTTCCATTCAAGCACTTTCTTCGAAATTAGCCTTTTGAATCTCAATTGGTAATGTTTTAATTGATTTATAAAGATAAATATACTGTAAAATTGATTTTCTAATAATGATATATCATTTATCCCCTCTCATTATAGCATTTACTTTAGCCTTTACTATGCCAGAATTTAGTAAAGGGTCTTATCTTTCTCTTCTTTATTCAAGCACATTGTTTATGTAATGCACTTTGTATTATAATTACAATATATGGGATATTCTATTCTAAAAACCTCTTACTGACCTTATTATTTTCAAGTAAATATTTTTCCCTTTCACTCTCATTAATCCCTCCCATGATCCATTATGTACCTCATTATGCTGTTTAAATTATTCTGCAATTTTTCCATGTCTTATTTTATTCAAGAACCCTCCTTGTATTATACTTATTATTTCCCATATTTTCATATTGTATTATGTTATTACATATACCTCATAATTTCATTTTTACTTACATTTGGTGAGATAACCCATTCTCTCTCATTAAACCATTTTATGAATCTTTATGTACTGTCGTTACGTTGCCGAAATGTCACTGTGATTTTCCACGCCAAACCTTTGTGTTGTGAATACCATCACTATTTTAACTCAAGGGTATTCACTTATTTGTACTTATAATTCATTTATTGGTACTTCCATGTATTTAATCTATAATCCTTAATCATGGGATTAAATTTTATGAATTTTTTTTCTTATATTACATGATATATGTGGCACACTTATGTATGTACATGATATGATTATGATGGGTGTGCCCAAATATCACTCTAATGCATTTGGTAATGTTTTAGTCTCATGATATGCCATGTATAGCACATGGGAGGTTATAATAAACACATTATGATATGATTTGTTAGTTTTTAAACTTAACCTATGTTTATAATTTCATGTTTAAATTTTTTGTCACACTCCCATGTTTCATTTATTTTATCATGTTATATCATGCCTCATTATTACTGTCTATGATTCTCACCTATTTTATATCCAATTGAAATTACTATTTTCTATAATGTAATGATTCCTTCATTTTATTCATTGTTTATTACATTACTAGGATTTATTTCTCATCCCTTTCTTATGTATTTTCCTAGGTTATCCCATGCAGTTTTAAAAGATATAGATTTTTAGAAACATGTTAAGGATTTTTTCAATAGTGTTGTTAAATCCATGTATCATGTTGATGTGTTATGTACTTAACTATCCGAATACAATATTATTCCCAATATTTTGGGTTGTTTTAAGAATATTCTTATTTAATGAATCATGAATTAATGTGAAATAAAAACATGGGTAAGCATAATTAGTATCATAGGAAAGTAAAATAATTTTTTCGAATTGGGATTAGAAAACTGTAAAAAATCCATACGGATAATAATAAGTATAGTAAAACATCCTTTGGTTCTTATAAAGATTATATTATGTGTTTTAAAAGAAAATAAATCCATTTCAATATACTATAAGTAGATGTGGAGTTAGAACATATGTATCAAGGGGTAATAACTCTGAAAACACTATATTGATCTAGACTCGTTCGGGAATAGGTTCAAAACCATAACCCTTATTACACACCTTTTTTGAATCTAATAGGGTATATGCTTTAGTAAAATCACAAACTCATTATAGACCATTATTAAGGGAATAAAAATTTCCATAAGAGTATATTTTGGGAAATAGATCATGGATAACTTATATTTAAGCCTATAAATTCATAATTTAAGGAATATGTGACATTTATGATTTATTCCATTAATTTTAATGGTTTCCTATTTATGTGTTCAATATTTTAAAATTAATAATCCATAATATTTCCCTTTATTCTATTTAGTGTCTAAAAATAAGAGAAACTAGGTGAAAAAACAATGTGTGGGACAATGTTATGACTACCCAAATGAGATACATAACATGATGGGATCTCAAGTAAGTCCTCTTGTGATTATGCCAAACCAGTGATCAAAAATCACAAATAATAACTGGAAAATAGTTTAATGTACAAAGGAATAAAATAATAGTATGATGGAGTCTCAAGTAAGTTCAACTGATAAAGAAGATGAAGGAAATAATATTTAGTTTCCTGTGTGTCAAAAATGCGGAAAGGGGAACCAAGTGGAATGTCACAAAGGTACTCAAAGGTGTTTTAATTGTAAAAAAATAGGTAATAAAGTATCTAATTTCCATAAAAATTATTTGTATAATGTAAGGGAATTGATTAAATCTTGTATCACCCATTGTTTTCAATGTCTTATGTGTGGAGAATATGGACATTATCTGATTCAATGCCCAATACTAAGGAATGACCTATGATATGGAAATATTTGAAGTGTAATGATTAAAGTGTTTATGTATTGGTATTTGAGAATTATGTTGTAGAAGTAGTATATCAATGAAATTCTGGATATAGAATCATTAAACATCTAAGGATTTTTCTATATTAGTATTTCTTTAAGGATTCAAAATATATGTTTAATAGTACCAATAACTTGTAAAATTTATTTAGGGATAAGGTTATTGATAACCCTTAATATGAGTTTTATGTGGGGATAAACCAAAATATTATTGGGATGATCTATCAAAGGATAATATTTTGTTTAAAATAATTGATATATCTATTGAAATTTATGTGATGGAGGTTTAGTATGATTAAGGATTTTTTTTGAAACATAATACTGGATCAAATATTTTTTTATTTTTAGGTGATTAATGATATTTTGGGAGATGTTTTATCTGGTTGAGGTATATATAATCATTAGGTCTAACATAAATTATTATTTAATAATAATGTTATTATGTTTTTTAGGAGTAATCTAAAGGGTATGAGACAACCTTTTTGATTAAAATATTCTTTTATGATGAGGTTATTGGTGTTATTTGCGATATAGAGGTATTTATCTAAGGAATGATCTATGTTAAACCTTTCGTATTTTTTATTTAATTTTAGAGATAAATGTATTAAGGTTTATTATTTTTTAGTATTATATTAATTTATGTAACCCATTTTCGATTTAGTAAATATAGTAGTAATAGTTTTTTATTATTTTGTGGATTTTATGATCTGTTAGAATCTTATTTTAGTGATTTTGTCATAAAAAATTATCTTGAGTATTCATCATTTAAAGAAAAGATGAGATTGTAGTAGAAATTAATTAAAGGATAAAATTATAATTTTTAAGAAAGTATATTTCCTAATTATCCTAGTCAATCTGGTAAATGAATTTCTTAAATCTAGGAAAAGAATCTAGAAATAAAATTTTTGTCATATTCTAATCATTTTCAATGAATTGATTGTCTTTTTACCAATCATACATTTATGGATTTATAGAAATTGACTTTATCATAACCATGTTATCTATCACGATATATTATTTCTTGGGTGTTACATTTTTCTTCCATGTCAATATTTTCACTTCCCACAAATATTCTATAACTTGGAAACCTAGTTATGTGATGACCTTTGTACATCCCTTTCTCTCTTTTCAAGTGGATATTTTATTAACTCTTTTTACGATGTGGGTTTTAATTAATATATTTTAAAGTTTTAAAAAATTTATTACCCAGATAAAGATCAAATTGTGAGTATAAAATTTATTAAAGTGAGGAAGAATTTAATACCCTAAGTTTTTTAAAGGGAAAAAACTTTGTTTGATAGTGTATGTGACATGCAACACCGAACCAAAACAAACCATTATTATTTAAATATGAATATTATAAAATATCCATTAAATTAGTGTTATATAATAATATTAACTAAAATATTCAATATGTATAAATTTTCTATGAATATTAAATTTATTGATAAAATATTTTTAAATAATGACTCAATTTCTAGTAATGTCATTTTATTCTTCAAAAAAAATCTTCAAAAATGATTTTATATTACTTCTTATGAGAAAATATTATAATTAATTTATAGAAAATTCATAAATTTTATTTTATAAAATGAACACCATTTTTAAAAAAAATTATAATATAATTAACTCAAAGTGAAATTTGCAATTTTTTTTAGAAAATATGGATTTTTCAGTGAATAATGAAAAATATTGTATTTGGGTAAAATTATCATTTATTTTGATAAATTAGGAAATATAAATCTCCAATTACAATTTAACTTTTATTTAAAGTTAAGATAATTATTAATTAGTTTTATTTAATTCAATTAATTACATTTAAATCATCTTTACACCAGATGTTATTATAAGTTTATTTGTAGGCTTGAAAACACATTTCTATGAAAATTATTTTTAAAATGCATAATTTTTCTATATTATAATTAATTAAAATAACCCATAATGAAGAATTATTTGACTTAAATTCTTTTGGACTATATATCTATAATTATTAATTCAAATTCATATAAATAACATTACTAGTTATAGAGTTAATGTACAATTATCTCTTCCTTGAAAAATGAATTTTTTTAGAAAATTGTTTTCCATTACACTTATAAGTTTATTATATATTAAAATAAATTATTCCACATAAGTTAAATTATTTTGATAAAATTATTCAATATTTAGAATCATAATAATTAATATTTTGTAATAACATCAACTTAATTTTTAGACAATTTGAATAGTAGCCATAATAAATATTTATTACCACAGTAAAAGGTAAATAATTTAATTAAGTTTAAAAACATTTTACAAGTAATGGATACAAATTAACCCTTATAGTATGAATATTTATATTTATATTTTAAATATAATAATGATTATATTTTTTTCTTAATTTATAATTGATTAAATAATGATTTTGATAAAATTAGATTTTTGATATGTTAAAACATAAATTATATTTGGTGTAATATATGGTTTTAATCAAAAAACACATTTTATTAATTCAAAAATATTTTTAAATAAGTTATATTTTAATTTAATATTATTATTCAACAATTTATATTAAATATAAAATGGTAATATAATTCTTATGAAGTTAAATTTTATTGTTATAAGTGTTCGAAAAATGTTATTTTCAATGAAACCAACATTTCTCAATAAATGTTAATTATTATTTAAAAGGTGAAGCTTCATATTTCTAGAAAATTATTTTTATAAAATAAATAGTATTTTTGGAATCATCGGGTGAAAATTATCCACCGGTTAATTTTTCATAATTCTCTAAGATAGTTGAATTTTCAAGTAAAAATTAAATATGGTATAACTATATGGTGTGTATTATGACATCATAATGAACCAAAAGTGATATAATAAATGATATAAAGGGTTTACATGGAAAAATATATTTTTACCCTTTAAATTAATTTTTTTTTAATTTCATTTGATTTATTTTATAAATCCTTTATGAATCATTGAAAACATATATATTATTTTAAGGTTTTTGTAACATCCCGGTTCCGGAAGCCACCTAGAGGCGCCCCATACCCAGTTGGTCACATGGACTCAAGCGCATTTCCCCAAATACCAGAGGCTGCCAACTTGCAGCGAGGGACTTGGGTGTGATAATGGGGAAACTATTCCCTCATTGGCAGAGTAACACAGCGGAAGAGAACCAAATATACAATAGTGGAATCAGTAAATATCCAACAACTGTAAATAGCGAAAGACTGATAAATAAACAACTGGAGAAAAATATATAAATGATGCATGATACAAATGTGTTTAGGAAAGCATCCAAACTAGTCACAATGCTAAATATATTACTAACCCAAGTACAAAAGGAAAACAGATAAACAAATCCTTAGCATCGCAAGCCTCAGCTTGGTCCCATGCTCTCCAGCTCCAATGCAATCAAGAACCTGAAGTAGAAGGGTGATTGCCCTTATCTATACATGAAACAATATAATGTGTTTAGGCCCAAAAGCATGACCCAAATAGGGTGTGATACTAAATCCCAGTAGGCAACCACTCAAAGATCTATGCCTAATAGTTAGTGAGTATATGGAAGGTAAAAGTATAGTAAACAGTAAAAAGTAAATAAGAAATTACTCAACAGCAAACAATCCATAGTTTCTAGAATTTAATTACAAACAAGTAAGCAGCCCCTCAATCAAGTAGAACAAACATGTAACCCTTTGGGTAGTTCTCACAGTCTAACCCCTATGGTTCAACCTACAAGTACTAGAAAACCTCTGGGAGGCACACACAGTCTCACCCCTCTGGTTTAGCTAAAGAATAGACTCTTTGGGGAAGCACTCACCGTCAATTCCCCCTATAGTCTCGTATCGTACTAAAAGTGCTCTAGGGAAGCACTCAACATCTCATTCTCCCCTATGGCCTGCTTCGAGGAACTACAGACACTCTGAGGAAGCACTCAACGTCAATTCCCCCTGTAGTCTCGCATCGTATTATAAAGACACTCTGGAGAAGCCCTTACGTCTATTATCTCTATGGTCTATTACACTAGGTTCTCACAGTCCTATGTAAAGTCGTCCAGTATCGCATCACGTAATAGCCAAATTAACCTCATGAAATACTTGGCTAGCATTATACGGTATCTCAGCATGTCAGAAAAGAGCACTCCATCCTACAATATCAGGCATGGAAACATGAAAAAGCCTAACCAGAAAAACTAGACCAAATGGTCATAAATAGCCAGAACATGCATGGAAATACATCCAAAGCACATAAAATTACTCTATTAACAAACAATAACCTCTAATCAAGCATAAAATCAAATAAGGAAATCAATGGGGCTAAAATGGTAAACACTCAATACCCCGTTCAATGGTATTGGTGTAATTTTCACATAATACTCAATGACTTTCAACAAAAAGGCAAAAACCACCTCCCTTGATGCTAGGAGATTGATATACTTGAACCACAGGGCTTTAATATCCTTAGAACATCATTGATATATGAAAAAGAATAAAAAGTTCAACCTATGATAACTTTCAAAAGAGGAGGAATTGGAAAACTATGCTCTCGAAGAAGGAAGAGTTTATTGCAGTAGTTCCAACACAATCTACGGCGGATGATTCGGAGAACAGATGGAGGCTCAGGGGCTTAGAGAAGATTCGTGGTCGTACGATTTCTCCCGATCAAACGAGACCTAGAAGAAGATACCTCTAACAATTATACGCGACCCCAGTGCGTTTAATGAAAAAAAATAAAGTACACGGTGTGAACTTTTGGAGTACATGACATGTACTCTCATTTCCGTACTCCGCTTTAGGCGGCCTCCACATCACCCCACATGACCGTGTGTGTGGTTGGGACCCAGCCAACACACGGCCTCATGTGGAAATGAAGTACATGGAATGTACTCATAAAGTACACAGCATGTACTCCAAAAATTTCCAGAAACTCCTCTTTCCTCAAAAACTTCCAAAATAGGAAAACATACCTGAAAAAATGGTTTGGGTTCTTACAGTTTTAAAATAAACTCTTTATGGATATAACTCACTTCCACATAACCAAGGGTAACATTTTATTAAATTTGTAACTTAGAAATATAAAATAATTAAAAACACTCCTCTTTAGTAGAAACCATAGGAAAAGTGGAATTTTTAGAGCTTAGCATATAACTGATGTTGTCTTCGTGTACTCAGAATGATCTAGAGATGGATATCATGGTCGTGTCGAGTGTGAGAGTTCACCAAGATATCATCCACGAAGACCACCACGAAAGAGTCTAAGTATGGATTGAACAATCAGTTAATCAGTTCCATGAAAACTACAGGTGCGTTCGTGAGATAGAACAACATAACCATATATTTTTATAGACCTTACCTGCTCTTGAAGGCTGTAAGAGCTATATCTGATGGTCAAACACACAACTGATGATAACCGGATCTCAAGTCAATCTTCCAGAACACTCGGGCTCCTCAATGCTTATCAAAAATATCATCAATCCTAGGCAAGGGATATCGGTTCTTGACCATCAACTGGTTCAAATTCCGATAATCCACACAAAGCCTGAGGGTACCGTCTGCCTTCTTCACAAATAGAACAGGCGAACCCCAAGGAGAAGTACTGGGTCATATGAAACCCTTTGCCTGCAAATCCAACAACTACTTCCTGAGCTCCTGGAACATAGGTGTAGCCATCCTATAAGGAGTAACGTACACCGGTACCACTCCTGGCATAAGCTCAATAGAAAATTCTACCTCATGCTTCGAAGGAAAACCTAAAAAGTCCTTTGGAAAAACATCCCTAAAACAATCCACCACTGGAGGAAAGTATAATTGCGAAGTCCCATGGTCATCCAGATAAAGACTAGAAATCTTGGCTGTAACTGCTCCCAACCCATGATGCCCTGGACCCGCTCTGCTCGCCCAGACATCCCACTATCCCTTATAAAGAAAAGATCAACCCTATGGTGATATGAAACTCACCCTATGGAGATAAAAGTCAATGACTGCCTGGAAGGGAACTAGCCAGTCCATTCCGAGAATGACATCATATCATGTCATCTCTAGGACATAGAGATCCCATAGAAAGTGATACCTGGCCACCTCTAAAGGAAACTCCTTGCACTGAGGGACATTAGTCGTCCTAGTCCCCAACGGTGTGTCTAGAGTAAAAGTATCAGTAGAGGAAAAGATGTAGAGCCCAAGGCTCTCCACAACAGCAAAATAGATAAAGCTATGGGAATCCCCTGTATCGAAAAGAGAAGAAGATAAAATTGAGGCTACTAAGATCGTACCTCGAATAGTAGAGGGTCTATAATCATGCTCCTGCTGGGTCTGCTCCACTGCAAAAGCTTGACCTGTACCACGGCCCGGTGACCATGCCTAACCACTCTGAGCTGATCCACCCTACTATTTCTGAACGACCGGTGACTGACCACCACGGTCTGACCTCCACCTCATCTGGAACGGCCGAAAGAACTCCAGTTCCTAGACTGGTGAGAAACTGGAGGCGCTGCTCCTGAACGAGGAGTTATGGATGAAACCCTGTCACCAGCTGCTGGTGAGAAATCCTGAAAGAAGCAGTGGAGGTGACCCATCTTGCCATAAGATCGGCACTCCACTGGGTCTCTCTAGCACTGCGGTCTCATATGCCCAACCCTTCCAAACTGGTAGCAGATCACTTGGATTTCTGAAGATGTGTCCCCCTGCCTCGGATCACCACGCATAGACTCCATACAACACTTCTTGCTATTAGTTTGTGAAGAAATAACTTTGGAAGTGGAACCGCCCTGGCTCTCTGCTCCGGAATCTCTCAGATTTCACTCTACAATCAGTGCCTGGTTGATGATGGAAGCGATGGAAGTCAACTTGATGATATTCAACTATGAGAGTATCTCCCGTCTAAGACCATCCTCAAACTTCCTTGCCAAGAACAACCCATCTCCACCCTAGAGGGGTGTGAAACGTTGAAGCTCGGTGAAACGAGAGGAATACTCCATGACAGAAAGAGTACCCTTCTCTAGGCTCATGAACTCCTAGGCTCGGTCGGCCCTTAGGGTCTCTGGATTGAAGTAGTCATAAAAGACATGTTGAAACTCCTACCACGCCATGACCTACTGATGACCTGACCATGAGATCACGTCCCAACACCTCTTGGTGGAGTCTCATAGAATGTAGGTAGCGATCTTGACCCGCCTTTCTGGAGGCATCTCCAGATGCACAAATATTATCATCATGGCTTCTAGCCATGACCCTATAGCTTGAGGTCCTCCTTCCCTTGAGAAGGTGAAAGGATGTTGTTGCTGGAAAACCCGTTCCAAGTCTACCATAGTCGAGGCAGGAGGTGGTTCTCCTAGGAAGGTCTGCATCATCCTCATAAAGCCTTCCCTAAAGTGCACATCGGCGCCTGTAATTGGTATCACTACTGGTGCCAAGGATAAAACAACAGGAGGATCTGCAGAAAGTCCCTGAACAACCATATCCAGCGTCTGATCACCGCCTGGAAACTGGCGTGTAACTAGAGGACGTATCGGTGGCATGACTCTACAAGGTCAACCACACACCTTATATTCAATATTATCAAAGAATGAAATCAGAAATGACAAGAACCAAATAGAATAAATAAAGCATTCAAGTTTCATAAAACATGACTACATGGAGTGTATTTTTACTACACAGTGTGTTTCCTTAGGTCATTCACATGGGCATGTACTTTAGATTAAACTGGTCATGTAACACCCCAAACACATGGCGTGTTGTCCAAACACACGGCATGTACTTGAATCCTCTTTCTCTGCCCGAGTCCTTCTGCATGATTAAGCCACATGGATCTCTCCTAAGGCAAGACTACACGGCATGTACAATTCCTACGTGGCGTGTACTAGACTAGCTTTACTTGTCCCGTGTTGTTAGTGACACGGTCAGACACACGGCTTGAACCACACGGCGTGTTCCTAAAAAACACGGCATGTACGCGAAAGGATAACACTGACCTGTGTTATTCATGACACAGCCAGGTACCTGGGTCAGACTACATAGCATGTTCAAGGTAGACATGGTGTGCATAAGAAGAGACTCCACCGACCATGTTGTTAACTACACAACTGAACTTCTTGGATTACCCTACACGGCGTGCACAATCGGTACACGGCATGTTTCCATGAGATTTTCCCTATCTCATTTCACTACCCACATGGCCTATGACACGGTTAGAGAATACACAGTGTGTATATAAAGTACATGTCATGTACTTAAGTAAAATTGTTTCTTCCCGAACAGAAGAACACATGGTGTAGTCAAAACTACAAGGTGTGTATTCTGGGTTTTTTCAGACATTAAGCCTTAGAAACTACTCCAGAGCCTAGAAAAGCACTGAAACGAACACTGGAAGTTCCAAATTCCGATCTGTGAGGGCCCATACTCCCTACGAATCAAAGTTTGGCATCTTTATCATGTTACAAACAAGATAAACAAGTCAATGACCCACCAAATTCTGGTCCATGAGGGCCCATAACTCCTCAAGAACCAAAATTTGGAGTTCATTTAGGTAAAACCTTACACAATAAAAAATATAACAAGAATCATATGTTTTTATCAAGGCATCTATCACAACAGCATGCATTTTCTACACAACATCTATCACAACAACATGCAATCGCTAATGCATCCTAGATGACCTGACAATAATACATGACATGTGATTTCTAACAAGTGAATATATGATGCATGAGATGGAATACCCTCATCTCATCAGGTCATGATAGAAGTAGAACCTCAATAACATCAATGGTATCTGCACAAAACATGTGAATCACTCAAGGTGAAATCAAATTAACTGTAAAATTGCAAACCAAAAAAATTGCAATAAACAAGGTAGATTGGATTTTCCTAGTACACGGGTTAGCTACTCCCGGGAACAGCTTATTACCAAGTACATATTCCCTCCTATCCCTGGATAAAGTCTCCAAACAGTATGTCGAGAGAGAAGAACTCCTCTGATACCACTTTGTAACGTCCTGGTTCCGGAAGCCACCCAAAGGCGCCCCGTACCCGGTTGGTCACATGGCCTCAAGCGCATTTCCCCAAACGCTAGAGGCTGCTGACTAGCAGTGAGGGCCTTGGGTTTGATAATGGGGAAACTATGCCCTCATTGGCAGAGTAACACAGCAGAAGAGAACCAAATATACAATAGCAGAAGCAGTAAATATCCAACAATAGTAAACAGGGGAAGACTGATAAATAAACGGTTGGGTACCGGGACTGCGCAGCGGAAGCCAGTGGCTGGGATTTTAAAATTTTCTACTTCACCGGAGTGACATAACCCTGTCAACTCCGGTGATCTTGTCCCGGCTTGGTCGGAGGATCTCTCAAGGTTCATAAGGAGCACACAAAAATTAAACTGAACATTTACCTTGTTCAGAATGGACGCGTGTAAGTATGCCGCAGGACGTCGGTGATCATTGCTCGAAGACTCTGATGTCAAATCCCTCTAGATCTTCCACACACACCTTTCAAATTTTCTCGCGTTCCATTCATCAAGATCCGGGTGCTAGTGAGGATATTCGACGCTCACTTCAGCGCAGTGATGATCACCACAAAGGAAAGAGCTTCAATTCGAGATGGATGATCTTGAAGATCCTTCTTTGCTTGAGAGACTCTCTCTCTAGATTCGAGGAGGTAAGATAAGCTCTCAATATTGACACATGAATAGTAATCATAGGAGATCCTCTCTCTCACTTATATATGGAGTTTTTAAAACACACGGTGTAGGTTCCCGACCCCCGTGTAATAGACGCCCGCTATATAAGTGATATAAATAATTATTTATGACAAATAAAAATATTCCATAAATAATATTTACAAATTATCACTTACTTGTAATATATAAATATATTACGTGACAAATTTGACTCTTTAACTCAACTCATTCCTCCTGCTAATATTAAACGAGACTAGGATATTTAAATCCATTCGAATAATATTAATACTTGTATTTACTATATAACTTGTAAATACATGTTATAAATAAATTCAACGAATTATTCTAAACTCAAATAATTAATGAATTTATTTATTCTTTGGTGATCCATAGAAATTTTATAGTTCTCAGACCCTTTGGAGGGGCCCGCCAAGTTCTAAATTCTTATTCCCATAATAGGGCAGATTTTCAAGGTGCTATTGTGTGTGAACCTCTAGGCCCTTATCTCAATAGCAGTGAATAATACCACAAACCTAGAATAGGGTCTAGCAACCCATCAAGGCCCTTATAGAGATAAGGCAATGTCAAAGCAACGACTGCCATCCTACGAACATGGTTCGTGTAATCTAATCTCTTTGTCATTGATATCTCAATAAATCAGAATGCGTACTAGTGTCATCATTCTTTATTTGATTTATTTTGTTTGTTGATTTGTATGGACGGTCTTACCTTCGACTACCATGGCCATGGATTTATTGAAGGTGCAATCATCCTAATCAACCATTCCTGAGATATCTCTTCCTCAACTCGGAAGCGACAAATCCTTTCTCGATCATTCAATCAATTCCATGCCATTAATGACGTACCTGATACAAACTACCTCACCAAAACTTTGTCTCCATGGTTTTCACCTTATATCAAATGTACATAATTAAATGACATTCATTGATAATGATCTCAAGTCAGGAGACCATTACACATGTCCGTAGATAGAAACGACCAATGACACCAGAAACATGTGGTTTTTTTATTAAGTGGGTATGTCCTCATGATCTCAATATCTAGAGATCATCAAGTGCAAACTTCATGAGAAGAAGTCTCAATGATTATGATCCCCCAACACCTGATGGTCAAAAATCATCTGTGTCCTTTCAAAATGATGTAACTGGACCATAGGATGTTACTTTAAGATTACTGTCATGGCATCTCAGGGTTCTCATTATAGCCTGGGACCTACTATAACCATTTGATGTAAGGATGTTTCCATAAACAAAGTGGATGAAGAAGTATCTACACTATCATGGCAATATAAACACATTTATAAAAAACAAACTGAATAGATGTAACAGTAATCAAAGTTCAATACAAGTTGGGTATAGGGCAGCCACTTTCAACACTCCCACTTGCACTAGATCCAACTACTAACAGGTTTCAACCCGCTAGCTCTCACATGTGAATCATGCTTCTGCTGAGAAATGTCTTTAGTCAGGGGGTCTTCCACGTTGTCCTTTGTCACTACTCTGCTAACTGTCACTTCACCTCTTTGAGTAAAATCCCTCAAGATATGAAACTTTCGAAAAATATACTTTGTCCTCCGGTGAGACCTGGGATCCTTGGAAAGCACCACTGCAGCAGTATTATCACAATATACTGGAACAGGGTCTGCACTACTAGGTACAACACCAATGTCTGAGATAAATCTACGTATCCAGACTGCTTCCTTTGCTGTATCAGAAGCTGCAATATATTCGTACTCTACTGTAGAATCAGAAACCACAGGTTTCTTTGAGCTTCTCCAGCTCACTGCACCACCATTCAGGCAAAAGATATAGCTTGGCTGTGATTTCATATCATCAAGATCTGTCTAGAAACTAGAATCAGTGTATCCCCTCACAACTAGTTCCTCATCTTCTCCATACATGAGAAACATATCCTTAGTACACCTTATGTACTTTAAGATAGTTTTAACAGTTGTCCAGTGCAGCTCTCCTAAATTGGCTTGATATCTACCCACCATGCTTAAAGAAAAGGCAACATCAAACCTAGTACATAGCATGGAATACATGATAGAACCCACTGCCGAAGAATAAGGGACTCTACTCATTCTTTCAATCTCTTCCCGTGATTGTGGAAACATTTTCTTGGAGAGATTTACACCATGTGACATAGGTAACAATCCTCTCTTGCATTTTTCTATATTGTACATTTTGAGTACCTTGTCAATATATGTACTTTGATTTAGGACAAGAATCCTTTGAGATCTATCTCGATAGATCTTTATCCCTTGAATATATGCTATTTCACCTAAGTCTTTCATGGAGAAGCATTCATTTAACCAAGTATTAAATGACTGTAAGACTTGCACCTCATTTCCAATGATTAATATGTCATCAACATATAAAAAACAATAGCATTCCCTTCAACCATTTTATAGACACAAGGCTCACTTTCATTTTTGACAAAAACAAAATCTCTTATGGCCTCATTAAAGCAAACATTCCATGATATTGATGCCTGATTCAATCCATAAATGGATCTCTATAACTTGCATACTTTATTGGAATTCTTTGACTTAAGAAAACCTTCGGGTTGAGTCATATAGACTAATTCAACCAACTTACCATTTAGAAAAGCAGTTTTGATATCCATTTACCAAATTTCATAATCATGAAAGGCTACTATTGCAAGCAATATTCTGATGGATTAAAGCATTGAAACTGGTGAGAAGGTTTCATCATAGTCAATGCCTTGACTTTGTATGAAACCCTTTGCAACCAGTCTTGCTTTAAAGGTATTAACCTTACCATCCATGTCCAGCTTATTCCTGAATACCCATTTGCATCCAATGGGCTTCACATCAGCTGGAGGGTCTACCAAAATCCAAACATGATTTTGGTACATGGAATCCATCTCAGAATTCATGGATTCGTTCCATTTAGAAGATTCTTTGCCTTCTACTGCTTCCTTCTAGGTTAGAGGTTCATCATCCCCAAGGACTATTGTGTCACCTGACTCGGTGATAAGAAAACCATAACACTCTGGTTCTCTAACCTCTCGCACAGACCTCCGTAGTATTTGTGTCTCAGGAACAATTTCTTCTTCCACTTGATCTTGTGGAGATTGTTCCTCTACTAACTCTTGTGCATCTGGAGTATTAACTTAATCGATGTCAATCTTGCTCCCACTATTTCCAGTATAAATTTTATCCCTTTCTTGAAATGTGGCATATCTTGCTACAATGACTTTTCAATCTAAAGGGTTATATAGGTAGTATCCTCTAGTTTCCTTAGGATAACCTATAAAGATTCACTTAGTGCTTCTGGATGCTAATCTGTCACTTGGTAAAGTCTTGACAAATTCCTTGCATCCCCACACACACATTTGTGTCAGATTGGGTTTCTTTCCATACCATAACTGATATGGAATCCCATCTATAGCTTTAGTTGGTACTCGGTTAAGGGTATATGCTGCTGTCTACAAGGCGTATCCCCAAAAGGATAATGGAAGAGTTGTATGACTCATCATTGATCCGACCTTGTCAAGCAAGGTCATATTCCTCCTTTCACTAACACCATTCCATTGTGGTGTATAAGGAGGAGTGAGTTGGGATACTATCCCACACCCTTTCAAGTGATCAATGAAAGATTGGTTAAGATATTCTCCGCCTCAGTCTGAGTGAAGTGGTTTTATCTTCTTACCAAGTTGGTTTTCTAATTAATTTTGGTATTCCGTAAAGAAACGAAAGGAATCTAACTTATACCGCATTAATTAGATATATCCATACCTACTATAATCATTGGTAAAAGTAATGAAGTATAGAAAACCACCCCTTTCCTCAACTGGAAATGGACCACTTACATCGGTATGTATTAATTCTAGCACTACATTGGATCTTTCTCCCTTTCATGAGAAAGGTGCTTTGGTCATATTTCCTTGTAAACAAGCTTGACATACATCTAATGGTTCTAACTGTACCGAGTCTAGATACCCTTCTTGATGTAATATTCGTTATCGCTTCTCTTTTACATGACCAAGCCTGAAGTTCCATAAGCGGGAATTATTTGAGTCATGTTGGCTGTTTTTGTCATTGATTTCCATTACAGAGTTTTCTAGTTCTAGCATATATAAACCATTGTTAAGATGTTCCATACCACAACATATGTTATCCCTATAAAAGAGACAACTTTTATTTCCAAACTTGAAATAAAAACCGATAGTGTCTGAAATTGACACAGAGATAATGTTTCTGGTAAAAGACAGTACATTATAGCAATTGTTTAAAACAAGAACCCAACCATTTCATAAAGTCAAGTGATAGTCTCTTACTGCCAAGGCCACCAGACTTGCACCATTTGCAGCTTGAAGATCCACTTGACCTTTTGCAATCTTCTTGAACCTACTTGGTTCCTATATATGAATACAAATGTGTGATCCACATGCCATATCCAATACCCAACTTGTAGATAAAGATAGATTGCATTCAATGACAAAGATACATGAAGTAGAAGCATCATCTTGATTCTTCTTCCCATCTCTGCAATTCTTCTTCTAGTGGCCTTTCTAGCCACATCCAAAGCAGACAGATTCCTACTCATTACTTTTCCTTTCAATCATTGAATTCTTTGCAGGACGATGCATTGGTGTCTTTGGCCTTGACTTGACCTTACACCCCTTTTCCTTGCCCTTGTTTTTCTTTTTCACCATAAGGACAGTTGAATTGGTTTTTTTCATGTCCTTATTTGCTTGGAGAACTAAATCCAAAAGATCCGGGAGCGACTTTTCCATATCATTCATATTATAATTGACAATGAATGTCAAGAAGCATGACGGTAAAGAGGCAAGAATGAGATCCACTGCTAGTTCTTGGTTCAGTTTGAACCCAAGGGCTTCAAGCCCCTCAATATACCCAATCATCTTGAGTACGTGAGGACCGGATTGGTGCCCTTCTACTAGCATGCACTTATAAAGTGCACTTGAGATCTCATGACTTTCTTGCCTATCCCTCTCCTAATATAGTTCTTGGAGATGTGAAAGCATCTTAGAGGCGTCCTCTTCCTCGTGAATTTTTTGTAATTGGCAGGACATGGATGAAAACATGATGCATTGTACATCAAGTGCATCGTCTACATGCTTTATCTATTTATCTTTTTTCTTCTTGCTTTCTCCCTGAGGACGCTCAGCAAGAATTGAGGATTTCAGCACATATAACTTCCTTTCTTGGAATAGTACTATACGCAAGTGCCTGTACCTCTCCTGGAAGTTATTGCCAGTCAGGATATTTTATTTATCCAAGATCGATCGCAGTGATAAATTACTTGTGGTGTTGGTGATTTCCATTTTGAATCTACATTAGATAAACATTTAGCAGTTAGTACTTTATCTTGATTACCTTTTTACATTTTATGAATAATAAATTATTATATCATTTAATGTCTCCCACTATTTTAACGAACCATAATATCCCTCACTATTAGATTCGGAATACTCTATCTCTTGAGAATTCTTGTGGCAAGGATCCTCGAAACCTCCCTCATAGTCTACAAGCTAGGGCTACAACACTACTTGGAGGGTTTCAAGGTAGGCGCTATGCTGGCCAACCACTTGTTCTTGTGGTTCATTGTGTTGTTGAGTAAAGTCCCAGATTTTGGAATATGAACATGATTACCTCAACCTCTTGCCTCTAAAGTGATATCAAGTTAGATAAGGCTAATCCTTGACTACTCACTTTAGTTAAGTCGACCCATTTCTCTCATGAAAACGCCCTGGTAGTAATAGGCACTCTCAACTAAGGCTGACGAGCACCCAAAAAGCCGGTTTTGTTTAAATGTGAGAAATGGAAGGCATTTAGACTTAATATATCTTTGAGGGATTTTTAATATTAATTGACGAATCTAATCCATTTCTATTTATTATGTTCAAATAGGGTTTTCGCGCTCACAACTGAACATTTAATAGAATATTATTCATCACAAATTTATGCATTTTATCTTGTTTACTATCCTATGTGATCATGCAATAATCATGCAGACGCATAAAATAATAAACTATATATAAAGTAAATCATGAATTCTGAATGGTCTTGAGCATTCAATAATGATCGATAGATAACTGATCAATCATCACCTAGGGGCATCCATACCTGAGTCAATACATGACTCGTGTCGCTGTTGGCCCCAGTGTAAAGCGCCCAACTCCTGTCTGGACTACCGCCTCAACATGGCGGGGTCTTCCTCTCATATCATCACTGTATAATCACAAATATACTCGCACGCAGGCGAGGGGGTCTGGGGTACAAAATAAAACTAGTGAAATGGACGTGCAGGCCCTTACACATATTTGAATTAAAAGACGATTCGTAGACCGTCATTTATCTAATTAAATATTATAATCATCACATGCATTGAATAAATAATTAAATAAATAAATAAATGCCAGACATACACAGGTCGGTCACTTGCTCAAGACCACTTGGGGTAAAAGTGCAATAAAATTAAATTACAATAAATTTAAATTATTCGAGGGTGTTTTAACAAATTAAATGAATTTGATTTAATTCAAATAATTTATTTTTATTGGTTCCATTTGTTTAATTTAATTTTAATTCTAAAAATTAAATTAAACCATTAATTTAATTCTAAACATAAATTAAATTAATATTTCAGATTAAAATAATTTAAACCCCTAAATTAATTCCAATTAATTTAATTTAAAAACTAAATTAATTAAAATTAATTTAATGCAGGGTTACCTCTAACCGGAGAGGAGTCTGGCAGGACTGCGTAACACCACGGGGTGTCATCCTGGAATGGGTACCGCGACGTGACTGCGGCGTGACCATGACGTGACCGCGGGGTGACCGTGGTGTCCAACAACTCCCGTGGCGGCTGCATCTCCCAGCGTGGACCAAGGAGAGCGAAAGGAGTCCGGGAAAGAGGACAGCCAGCCACTTTGTCAGCAGCCCGCTGCTCCGGCGAGCCGGTGAGGCGGCTGTCTGGTCTGGTGCGGGCTCGGGGTGGCCAGATGGAACTGGTCCGGCGCAGAGGGGAGGTCGGCGCGGCTGGCGGCGGCCGGCCGGAGGTGATCCGGTGGGGAGGAGGTCCGACGGAGGGGAGGCCAGCTAGGGTTAGGCCTCCCTCTCCTGTGCGCCGGGTGAGAGAAGACCCCTTTGGGGTCTTCCTCCTCCTTTTTTATTTTATTTTTCCTTTAGACAAATAAGTCCACCCCCTTTGTTTTTTTTAATAAAGGGAGAAGACCCCATTTTGGGGTCTTTTCTTCCCTTTTTTTAATTAAAAGTAAGAAGACCCCAATTTGGGGTCTTGGTCTTGGTCTCCCTCCCTCATATATTTTATTATTATAAAAAATATATAATAAAATATATATTTGATGTTAATTATCAATTAGAGATAAACATCAAATGAATGGAAAAACACGACGTCGATTCGATTAAATATTTTAAATGATCGTAACTTGATCATTCGAAAATGAAATGACACGTGGTCGAATCCGAATGAATCGTTTTAACACCCCGCAATTAAATTTAATGCATTTTAATGTTGTTGACTCAGAAAAACCTTACGATCCCTCTGATACCACTGTTGGGTACCGGGACTGTGCAGCGGAAGCCGGTGGGCTGGGATTTTAAAATTTTCTGCTTCACCAGAGTGACATAACCCTATCAACTCCGGTGATCTTGTCCCAGCTTGGTCTGAGGATCTTGAAAGGTTTATAAGGGGCACAAAAAAAGTAAACTGAACATTTACCTTGTTCAGAATTGACGTGTGTAGGTCTGCCGTAGGACGCTGGCGATCATTGCTCAAAGGCTCCATCGTCGAAGCCCTCTAGATCTTCCACACACACCTCGCGAATCTGCTCGCACGTTGTTCGTCAAGATCCGGGTGCTAGCGCGGATCTTCGACGCTCACTTCAGCATAGCGATGATCACCGCAAAGGAAAGAGCTTCAATCCAAGATGGATGATCTTGAAGATCCTTCTTTTCTTGAGATACTCTCTCTCTAGATTCCAGGAGGAGAGTGAAGCTCTCAATATTGACACATGAATAGTAATCATGGGAGATCCTCTCTCTCACTTATATAGGGAGTGCTTAAAACAGGCGGTATAGGTTCTCGGCCCTCGTGTAATAGATGCCCACTATATAAGTGATATAAATAATTATTTATGACAAATAAAAATATTCCATAAATAATATTTACAATTTATC
This sequence comes from Viscum album, assembly GCA_963277665.1. Classification (NCBI taxonomy): domain Eukaryota; kingdom Viridiplantae; phylum Streptophyta; class Magnoliopsida; order Santalales; family Viscaceae; genus Viscum; species Viscum album. Next base: position 378,419,885 of record OY728119.1, read on the forward strand.
ACTTACTTGTAATATATAAATATATTACGTGATAAATTTGACTCTTTAACTCAACTCATTCCTCCGGCTAATCTTAAACGAACCTAGGAAATTTAATTCCATTCGAATAATATTAATACTTTTATTTACTATATTACTTGTAAATACATGTTATAAATAAATTCAACGAATTATTCTAAACTCGAATAATTAATGAATTAATTATTCTTTGGTGATCCATAGAACCTGGATAGTGCTTGGTCCCTTTGGCGGGGCCCGCCAAGTTCTAAATTCCTATTCCCAGAATAGGGAAGATTCTCATGGTGTTATTGTGTGTGACCCTCTAAGACCTTATCTCAATAGCAGTGAATAATACCACCGACCTAGAGCGGGGTCTAGCAACCCATCGAGGCCCCTATAGAGATAAGGAAAAGTCAAATCAACGCCTTCCTTCCTACGAACACGGTCTGTGTAATCTAATCTTTTCATCATAGATATCTCAATAAAGTAGAATGCATAATAGTGTCATCATTCTTTATTTTCTTTATTTTGTTTTTTTATTTGTCCGGACGGTCTTAACTTCGACTACCATGGCCATGGATTTATTGAAGGTGCAACCATCCTAATCAACCAGGCCCGAGATATCTCTTCCTGAACTCTGAAGCGAAAAATCCTTTCTCGATCATTCAATCAATGCCATTCCTTTAATGACATACCTGATACAAACTACCTCACCATGACTTTGTCGCCATGGTTTTCGCCTTATATCAAATGTACGTAATTAAATGACATTCATTGATAATGATCTCAAGTCAGGATAACATTACACATGTCCATAGATAGGAATGACCAATGACACCAGAAACATGTGGTGTGTGCTATTAAGTGGCTATGTCCTCATGATCTCAATAACTAGAGATCATCAAGTGAAAACTTCATGAGATGAAGTCTCAATGCTTATGAGCCCCCAGAACCTGATGGTCACACATCATCTATGTCCTTTTAGAATGATGTAACTAGACCATAGGACGTTACTTTAAGATTACTGTCATGGCATCTCAGGGTTCTCATTATAGCGTGGGACCTGCTATAACCATTTGATGCGACAGGTAATCTAAGGACACTTCCATAAACAAAGTGGATGCATAATTATCTACACTATCATGGAAAGATAAACACATTTGTAAAAACAAACTGAACACGTGTAACAGTAATCAAAGTACAATACAAGTTGGGTCTAGGGCACCCACTTTCAACATAAACAACTGGAGAAAAATATATAAATGATGCATGAAACAAATGTGTCTAGGAAAGTAGGAAAACAAGTCACAATGCTGAATATAGTACTAAAACCAAGTACAAAAGTAAAACAGATAAACAACTCCTCAACATCACAAGCCTCGACTTGGTCCCATGCTCTCCAGCTCCAACGAAATCAAGAACCCGAAGTAGAAGGGCGCTTTCCCTTATCTATACCTGCAACAATATAATCTGTTTCGACCCAAAAGTCTGACCCAAACAGGGTGTGAGACTAAATCCCAGTAGGAAACCACCCAAAGATTTGTGCCTAACAGTCTGTGAGTATATCGTAGATAAAAGTACAGTAAATAGTAAACAGTAAACAGGAAAGTACTCAGCAGCAAACAATCCACAGTTTCTAGCATTAAATTACAAACAAGTAAGCAGCCACTCAAGAAAGTAGAAAAAATAGGTAACCCTCTAGGTAGTTCTCATAGCCTAACCCCTATGGTTCAACCTACAAGCACTAGCAACCCTCTGGGTGGAACACACAGTCCCACCCCTCTGGTTCAGCTAAAGAATAGACTCTCTGGGGAAGCACTCACCATCAATTTCCCCTATTGTCTCGTATCGTACTAAAGGCACTCTGGGGAAGCACTCAATGTCTCATTCCCCCTGTGTCCCACATCAAGGAACTATAGAAACTCGGAGGAAGCACTCAACGTCAATTCCCCATGTGGTCTCGCATCGTATTATAAAGACACTCTGGAGAAGCCCTTACGTCCATTCTCCCTATGGTCTATTACACTAGGTTCTCACAGCCCTGTGTAAATTCAGAAAGTATCGCATCGTGTAACGGCCAAAGTAACCTCATGAACTACTTGGGTAGCATTCTACGGTATCTCATCATGTCAGAAAAGATAACTCTATCCTACAATACTAGGCATGGAAACTGGAAAAATCCTAACAGGAAAAACTAGAAGAAATGGTCATAAATAGGCAGAACATGCATGGAAATACATCAAAAGCATAGAAAATTACTCTATTCACAAACAATAACCTCTAATCAGTCATACAAGCAAAGCAGGAAATCAATGGGGCTAAAATGGTAAACATGCAATACCCCGTTCAAGGGTATTGGTGGAATTTTCACGTAATACTCAAAGACATTCTACAGAAAGGCACAAACCACCTACCTTGATGCTAGGAGATTGATATACTTGAACCACGGGGCTTGAATCTCCTTAGAACATCATATATCTACAAAAAAAAAATTCAACCTATTATAAATTGAAAAGGAGGAGGAATTGGAAAAAGATGCTCTAGAAGAAGGAAGAGCTTACCGATGTGGTTCCAACGCAATCGATGGTGGTCGATTCAGAGAACAGACAGAGGCTCAGGGGCTCAGAGACAATATGTGGCTGTACAGTTTCTCCCAGCTGAACAAGACCTAGAAGAAGACACTTCTGGAAATTTGACATGAATCTGGTGCGTTTAATGAAAAAAAAAGTACGTGGCATGTACTTTTGGAGTACACGACGTGTACTTGCCTTTTCAGTACTCCGCTTTAGGTGACCTCCACATCACCCCACATGATCGTGCGTGTGGTCGGGATATGTCCAGCACACGGCCTCGTGTAGCAATGAAGTACATGGCGTGTACTCATAACGTACATGTCGTGTATTTCAAAAATTTCCAGAAACTCTTCTTTTCTCAAAAACTCTAGAAAAAGTAAAAACATACCTGAAAATAAGGTCTGGGTTCTTAGAAACTTCCCCCTTAAAGAAATTTTTCCCCGAATTTCCATAGTGAGCAGTAGAAGAAGAAACCCCGAACAGCTCTGGCCACTGCGATCGTACATCGGCCTCCCTCTCCCAAGTCTCATCATGTACTCGACCATGCTGCCATAGAACCCTTACCAGAGGAACAGACCATCCGTGGAGAACCTTCATACTGCAATTGACAATCTAGATAGGATACTCCTCAAATGATTCATCTGCTTCGAGCTCAACCTCCTTAGGTTGAAGGACATGAAAAGGGTCTAAAAATTAACATCGGAGCTGAGAAACGTGGAAGACGTCATGCATAGCCTGGTACCTCTGAGGCAACTGAAACCGATAGGCAACCGGCCCAACTCTCTCCAATACCTCAAACAGTTCGATGTACCATGGTGAAAGTTTAACATGTCTCCTAATCCTCTTGTGTCCCAACCTCGGTGTGACATGTAGGAAAACCTGATCCCCGACCTCGAATTCTAGAGGTCATGTTCCTTGATCAGCATAAGACTTCTGACGAGACTCTGTAGTAGCCATCCTCTTCCAAATCAACTCTATCTGCTTTGAGCTCTCCTAAACAAGATGAGGTCCCAGAAAAGATGCCTCTCCTACCTCCAACCAGCACAAGGGTCATCGGCATGGCCTACAATAAAAAGCCTCATAAGGTTCTATTTGAATTGTTGCTTGAAAACTATTGTTTTAGGAAAACTCCACAAGAGGTATATGTTTATCACAAGAATCTCTAAAATCCATGATGCATGCTCGGATCATGTCCTCAAGAACCTGAATCGTATGCTTGGATTGGCTATCTATTTGGGGATGGTAAGCTGTACTCAAAATTACCTATGTACCCAGAGTCTTCTGAATCCCCTACTAGAACCTAGAAGTAAAACATTCATCCTTGTCTGAAAAAATGGATTGTGGAACCCCATACAGACATATAATCTCTCGGATGTACAACCATCCCATCTCATCAACACTAAAGGTATCCTTGATCAGCAAGAAGTGACCAGCCTTCGGGAGTCTGTCAATAACAACTCATAATGCATCGTTCACTCAATGAGACCTCGGCAAACCAGTCATAGAGTCCATCATGACATCATTCCACTTCCACTCAGGAATAGGTAACTGCTACAAAATCCATGCTGGTCACTGGTGCTCTTCCTTCACCTACTGAAAAGTGGAACACCTCATGACCAACCCAGCAACGTCCCTCTTCATATCTAGCCACCAATACTGATGGTGTAGATCGTGGTACATCTTGGTGACGCCAGGATGAACTTCCCAAAATGTGGAATGAAAGTCCTGCATCATCTCCTCAAGTATATCTACTGGCACCCATACGCATCCCTGGAATCGCAGGATCTCATCCTCGCCTATGGTTTACCTAGGAATAGGGTCCTCTCTTGACACACTTTCCCGTATGACTAGGCCTTCAGAATCTGATAGATGCTTCAATAGTAATCGATCAAGATTGCTAGAGGTAACAACTTCAGAAGATAGAAAAGTCTGCCCCTGTCTATCATGCACCTCTAAGTGCATCTCAGAGAACAGATCCATAAGCTACCACTCATTGCTGGCTCGTGAACTGCCTGTATCTGAGTCCTCCTTCTCAACGCATCAGCCAAAGCATTGCCTTTCCCAGGTTTATAGGCAAGCTCAAATTTGAAGGACTGAAGGTACTCAACCCACCTTCGCTTTCTCAAATTCAAATCATGCTGAGTGAAAATGTACTTGAGAGTTTTGAGGTCAGTGAAAACCACAAAATGCTCTCCCATAAGATAATTTCTCTAACAATGTAGGGCATGAACAACAACTTCCAATTTCAGATCTTGTGTTGGGTAGTTCCTCTCATGTGGCCTCAACTGCCGAGACCTGTACGCGTCGACTCCATCTCCCTGTATAAGCACAGCTCCTAGACCGATACCTAAAGTGTCATAGTAGACAGTGTAGCTCTTGCCTGGCTCTGGAAAGACTAGTATCGATGCTAAAGTCAACATCCATTTCAGCTCCTAAAAGGATGACTCACAAGAATCTGACCATAAGAACTTTGCACCCTTCTTGATCTGACCTGTCAATGGTGCTGCTAAGTATGAAAAGTCGTATATATAGCATCTATAGTATCCATCCATCCCTATAAAACTTCACACCTCAAAGAAGTTCTTCGGCTGCTCCCAGTAAACTACTGCTCTCACTTTCTCTAGGTCCACTGATACTCATGTCTCTGAGATAATGTGGCCTAAAAAGTGAATCTGATCTATCCAAAAGTGGAATTTTGAGAGCTTATCATAAAACTGATGCTCTCTCAGTGTACTCAGAACGATCTCAATATGGGTAGCATGGTCATGTCGAGTATGAGATTACACAAAGATATCGTCCACGAAGACCACCACGAAAGAGTCTATGTATTGATGGAACACTCAGTTCATTAGTGCCATGAAAACTGCAGGTGCTTTTGTGAGACCGAACGGCATAACCATATATTCTTATAGACTGTCCCTGATCCTGAAGGCTGTAAGAGGTTTATCTGATGGTCAAACGCGCAGCTGATGATAACTGGATCTCAATTTGATCTTCGAAAACACTCTGCCTCCTCGAAAATGATCAAAGAGATCATCAATACTAGGAAAGGGATATCGGTTCTTGACCGTCAACTGGTTCAACTTCCGATAATCCACACAAAGCCTGAGGGTATCGTCTGCCTTCTTCACAAATAGAATAGGAGAACCCCAAGGAGAATTACTGGGTCAGATGAAACCATTTTCCTAAAACTCCTCCAAATTATTTTTGAGCTCCTACAACTCAGGTTTAGCCATCCTATAAGGAGGAATGGACATCGGTGCCGCTCCTAGCACGAGATCAATAGAAAAGTCTGCCTCACGGTCCGGAGGCAAACATAATGTCCTCTGAAAAAACATCCCTAAAATGATCCACCACTAGAGAAAATTGTAACTGTGAAGTCCCCTGGTCATCCATATAAAGACTAGAAATATGGGATGTAACTGCTCCTAGCCCATGATGCTCTGGACCCGCTCTGCTCTCCCGGACATCCCACTCACCCTTATAAAGAAAAGATCCACCCTCTGGTGATATGAAACTCACCATGCGGCGATAATAGTCGACGACTGCCTGGAAGGGAACTAGCCAGTCTATTCTGAGAATGACATCATATCATGTTATCTCTAGGACATAGAGATCCCATAGAAAGTGATACTCAGCCACCTCTAAAGGGAACTCCTTGCACTGATGGACACTAGCCATCCTAGTCCCCAACGGTGTGTCTAGAGTCAAAGTATCGGTAGAGGAAAAGATGTAGAGCCCAAGGCTCTCCACAACAGCAATAGAGATAAATATATGGGAAGCCCCTATATTGAAAAGAGAAAAAGATAAAATTGAGGCTACTAAGATCGTACCTCGAACTGTAGAGGGTTCGAGATCCTGCTCCTGTTGGGTCTGCTCCACTGCAAAAGCCTGACCTGTACCACATCCTTGTGACCCTGCCTAACTGCTCTGAGTTGATCCACCCTGCTATCAATGAAATACCGATGACTTACTACCATGGCCTCAACCTCCCCCTCGGATCGAACGGTTGGAAGAACTCCAGTACCCAGACTGGTAAGAAACTGGTGGCACTGCTCTTGAATGAGGAGTCATGGATGAACCCCTATCACCAGCTGCTGGTGAGAAAACCTAATAGAAGCACTGGAGGTGACCCATCTTTCCACAATATCGGTACTCGACTGAGTCTCTATGGCACTGTGGTCTCGTATTCCCATCCCTTCTACACTGGTAGCATATCACCAGGCTTCCTAAAGATGTGTCTCACTACATCGGATCACCGCGCGTAGACTCCCTACGGTGCTTCCTACTGTCGGTTGGTGAAGCACTAACTCTGGAAGCAGAACCGCCCAAGATCTCAACTCCGGAATCTCTCAGATTGTGCTTTGCAATCAGTGCCTATTTAACGATGGAAGCGGTAGAAGTCAACCTAAAGATATTCACCTGTGAGAGGATCTCTCGTCTAAGACCATCCTCAAACTTCCTTTCCAAGAACAACCCATCTCTGCCTTGGAGGGGTGTGAAATGATGAAGCTCAGTGAAATGAGAGGAATACTCCATCAAATAAAGATTACTCTGCTCTAGGCTCATGAATTGATCAGGCTTGGTCGGCCCTCAGGGTCTCCGAATAGAAGTAGTTGTAAAATACACGCTGAAACTCCTCCCACGCCATAACCTGCTAATGACCTGCCTGTGAGATCACGTCCCACCACCTCTTGGCGGAGTCTCGTAGCACGTAGGTAGAGAGATTTACCCACCTTTCTGGAGGCGTAAACAGATGCTCAAATATTGTCATCATGGCTTCTAGCCATGACTCTGCAGCCTGAGGTCCTCCTTCCTCTAAGAAGGTGGGAGGATGTTGTTGCTGGAAAACCTGCATCAAGTCTGCCATAGTTGAGGCAGGAGGCGGTTATCCCTGGGAGGTCTGCATAATCCTCATAAAGCCTTCCCTAAACTGCACATCGGCACTTGCAACCGGTATCACTGGTGGTTCCAAGTCTGGCACAACTAGAGGATCTACAGAAAGTCCTTGATCGGCCATATTCGGCGTCTAATCACCGCCTAGAAACTGGCGTGCAACTGGAAGAAGTCTCAGTGGCATGACTCTACAAGGTCAACTGCACACTTTAGATTCAAGATTATCAAAGACTGAAAGCAGAAAGGACAAGAATGGAACAGAAGAAAGAAATCATTCAAGTTTCATAAAATAGGACTATATGGAGTGTATTTTTACTACATGGCATGTTTCCTTAGGTCATTCACATGGGTGTGTACTTCAGTTTAAACTGGTCGTGTAACACCCTAAACACATGGCATGTTGTCCAAACACACGGTGTGTACTTGAATCCTCTTTCCCTACCCAAGTCCTTCTACACGGTTAAGCCACATGGCTCTCTACGAAGGCAAAACTACATGGCATGTACAATTCCTACACGGCGTGTACTAGACAAGCTTCACATGTCCCATGTTGTTAGGGACACAGTTAGACACACGACTCGAACCACGTGGCGTGTTCCTGACAGACACGGCCAGTAAGCGAAAGGATAACATCGACCCGTGTTGTTCGTGACACGATCGGGTACCTAGGTCAGACTACACGGTGTGTTCAAGGTAGATATGGCATGCATAAAAAGAGACTCAACCGACCGTATTGTTAACTAAACAACCGAACTCCTAGGATTTCCCTACATGGCTTGCACAATCGATAAACGGCGTGTTACCATGAGATTTTCCCTATCCTGTGTCACTGCCCACATGGCATGTGACACGGTTAGAGAATACACGTCGTGTACATAAAGTACATGGCGTGTACTTAAGAAAAACTATTTCTTCCCAAACAGAAGAACACATGGCGTATTCAAAACTACACGGCGTGTATTCTAGGTTTTTCCAAATAGTAAGCCTCAAAAACTACTCTGGAGCCCAGAAAAACACTAAAACGAACACTGGAAGTGCCAAATTCCGATCTTTGAGGGCCCATACTCCCAAAAAATAAAATTTTAGAATCCTTAACAAGTTACAAACAAGGTAAACAAGTCAATGACCCACCAATTTCCGGTCCATGAGGGCCCATAACACCTCAAGGAAGAGGGAGCACTGGCCATTGAAGCTGCTGTTAGACAACCATTCCAAGACCAGCAGCCTCCCGCTGCTGGTATACCAGAGCAGGCCCAACCTTGAAGTTTCATGGAGTTCCTCCCGAGGGACTACCAAAAACCACTACAGCAACCACTTCCATAGTACGACCATCCCCAGAAGCAGCGACATCTCTTTAAATAGCCCTACTTCGCCCCTCAGAAGCAGCAATACATGCCACCTCCACTCCCTCAGCATCCACCTCCATGATGTACTCTTATGGTGTACGGCATGCCTTCGATCCATGGAGACGACACAGGCATCGTTCGTCGTTCGGTTCAGGCCCAGCACTTCGAGATCAAGCCTGCTATCATGCAGCTGGTCCAGAACATCGTTCAGTTCAGAGGCCTGCCCAGTGAAGACCCGAATGCCCATCTCTCTAATTTTTTGGAGATCTGCGATACATTCTGTTACCATGGCATGTCTGAGGACATCATTCGTCTTCGCATATTCCCTTTATCTCTACAGGACAAGGAAAAAGGCTGGATTAAAGGGTTTCTGCAATGATCCATCCTCACCTGGGAGGAGTTGGCTCAAGCATTCTTGTCCAAATACTTCCCACCCTCAAAAACTGTTACATTGCGAAATGAAATCCACACATTTTAGCATCACGAATCAGAGTCATTGTATGAATCTAGGGAACGTTTCAAGGAGATGTTACATAAATTCCCACACCACGGACTTCCACTCTGGATGGAAGTCCAAACCTTCTGTGGATGACTAACAAAAAATACAAAGTCCATGGTGGATGCAGCTTCTGGAGGTAGGGTAATGCAAAAATCCCCCGAAAAACTTTTCGAACTACTAGAAGATATATCTGCCAATAGCTTCCAGTGCCATTCCAAGAGGGGGACCCAAAAACGAGGTATGTATAGTATTGATGCTATTACCATGCTTGCTGCCTAGTTGGATGCAATTTCCAAAAAGATCGATGCACTGAATCTCAATGGAGCATCTCAAGTCCACACGGCGAACCATCCAGTATGTGGCGACTGTGGTAACACCCATATCCTGGGAGAATACCCGGGACCTTTAGTTGACCCATCAACAAGCGAGTTGAGCTATGTTGCTCAAAATAGAGGGTCAAACCAGTATCAACAATAATTGAACCTGGCATGGTAAGATAATCAGAACACAGGCTGGGGCCAACAGCAGCAGAATCCCCCGCCCCAGCGACCGCCCAGCTACAGTCAGCCACAATATCAGAACCCATACCCAAGGAAACAACAGAACCAGCAGGACTCCTACCATTAGCAAGGGTATCAAAACCCTCGCCCGTAGCAGCCAAGGCAGAAACCACCAACACCTGCTCAACAACCACCTCAGCAAGAGAATACCTCAAGGTTAGAGGTTCTTCTAATGAAATTCATATCAACTGTTGAGACCAGATTTCATAACCAGGAGGCTTCTCTTTGAGGCTTCGAGAACCAAATTGGCCAATTAGCAAACCATCTCTCAGGGAGGTAGCCTGTTACACTACCAGAGAACATCAAGAAGAACCCGAAGGAGGAGGCCCATGCCATAACACTGCGAAGTGGAAAGAATATACACCAGAAGGAACCAACATAGTCAACTGCACCTATACTCCCTATTGAAAATAAAGGTATGGTTTTATACCCCTCTTCATCCGAAAATCCATCACTGGAGGCTCAACCAGGCAAAGGTAAGGAGGTCATCAAACCATTCTAGCCTGAATTACCTTTTTCAGAAAGGATGAAGCAAAGGAAGCTGGATCACCAATTTGGAAAATTCATGGAAGTATTCATAAAGCTATACATAAACATCCCATTTGAAGAGGCTCTGACTCAAATGCCCATATATGAAAAATTCATGAAGGAAATCCTCTAGAATAAAAGTAAGATGGAGGATTTGGGCACCATTGCACTGAAAAAGGAAATCTCCGCAGTCGTATATCATTCCATTCCTCCAAAACTCTAGGATCCAGGTAGCTTTACTATCCCTTGTACAATTGGACCCTATGAATTTGAAAAATCTCTATGTGACTTAGAAGCCAGTGTCAACCTCATGCCATTTAGGGTTTTCCAAAAGCTCGGACTCTACGATCTGAAGCCTACCCGAGTCTCCCTTCAACTTGTTGACAGATCCATTAAATATCCAAAAGGGATACTGGAGGATGTGCTCGTGAAGGTGGGAAGATTGATCCTCCCTGCAGATTTTATTATTCTAGACATGGAGGAGCATCAGGAGGCACCTATTATATTGGGAAGACCTTTCCTGGCCACAGGGAAAGTCTTGATCGACGTGCACTAGGGAGAGTTGATTTTCCAGGTAGGGGATGAAAAAGTATCATATAATGTTCTAAAGGCCGTCAAACAAGAATCATTACCCAAACATGAGGGCTATTATGCAGTGAAAACCATGGATGAACAACTAAGTAGACAAGTAGATGATCTGGTATGTTCTTCCATTTCATATGATATGATTTTTCCAAACATACCCACTGATGAAGCTCCAGAGGACCTGAAATTCATTGAAGGTCAGGGCAGCCACTACTGGAAACGAGCTATCATTCCTAACATCCTAGAGAGAGCAGAAGTACAACCACTAGTACCTTCAGTTCTCAAGGCACCTAAATTAGAACTGAAGCCTCTCCCACCTTCCTTAAAGTAAGGGTATTTGGGAGATCATCATACTTTTCCCATTATACTTAGTGCAGCACTATCACGGGAACAGGAGGACGCACTTATTCAAGTTTTGAAGGGAATAAAGTAGGCAATTGGATGCACTATTGCAGATTTTAAGGGTATTGGCCCTACCATTTGCACCCACAAGGTGCTACTCGAAGAAGAAGAAAATCCATCTAGACAACCCCAGAAGCGTTTAAACCCTCCCATGAAGGAAGTCGTAAAGAAGGAGGTAATCAAGATATTAGATGCAGGAATCATTTACCCTATATCATATAGCCCATGGGTGATTCCCCTACAAGTGGTCCCTAAGAAGGGAGGCGTCACTGTGGTATCAAATGGCAAGAATGAGCTCATTCCCACTCGTACAGTCACGAGATGGAGAGTCTATGTAGATTACAAGAAGCTGAACGACGCCACAAGGAAAGATCATTTTCCCCTGTCCTTCATGGATCAGATGCTAGATAGGCTAGCAGGGCATGAATATTACTGCTTCCTCGATGGATACTCAGGATATAATCGGATCTCTATTTCCCCAGAAGATCAGGAGAAGAGCACCTTCATTTTCCCATATGAAACATTTGCCTACCACAGTATGTCTTTCAGTATGTGCAATGCTCCTGCCACAATCAAGTGATGCATGATGGCTATTTTTCACGACATGGTAGAACAAATCCTGGAAGTCTTCATGGATGATTTTTCCATTTAGGGGAATTCATTTAACACCTACCTGCGGCACCTAGAGCTAGTACTGGAGCGATGCAAAAACACTAACCTAGTTCTGAACTGGGGAAAGTGTCATTTTATGGTGAAAAGTGGCATATTCCTTGGCCACAAAATTTCAGCAAAGGGGATAGAGGTGGATCTAGTGAAAATAGAAGTCATTTCACAACTTCCCATTCCAACTTATGTTCGAGCCATCCGCAGCTTCCTTGGACATGCGGGTTTTTACAGGCGGTTTGTCCGCGATTTCTCGAAGATATCCCACCCCCTCACCAATCTATTAACTAAGGATGCCATTTTCGAATTCACTAAGGCATACACCTCATCTTTTGAGCATCTAAAGCAATGCCTGGTGAAAGCTCCAGTGATGATTTCCCCCAACTGGGAGGCACAACTTGAAGTGATGTGTGATGCCAGTTACTATGCGGTGGAAGTTGTCCTGGGTCAGTGGATGGACTGAATCTTCCGACCCATCTACTATGCCAGCAGGACACTCAATGAGGCCCAACTGAACTACACTACTATAGAGAAGGAGATGCTGGCAGTAGTATTTTCCTTCGACAGGTTTCATTCTTACCTTGTGCTGTCTAAAGTTATTGTTTATACTGACCGTGTAGCACTTAAGTACCTGTTAAACAAGAAGGATGCAAATCCCCAATTGATCTGATGGGTCCTCCTCTTACAAGAATTTAATTTAGAGATCCGTGATAAAAAGGGGAGTGAGAACATGGTTTCTGATCATCTATCCCGTCTGGAGCTTCCACACTTGGAGAAGGAAGAGGATCGAGAGATAAGGGAGGATTTTCTTGATGAGAATCTCTTTTCAATTTTTGAGTCCCCTAGGCCCTGGTTTGCTGATATTGATAACTATTTAGTTACAGGTTTAATCCATCTTGACCTCCCTTTCTAGAAGAAGAAAATTTTCCGCTCTGATGTTAAGCAGTACTTCTGGGAAGACCCACTCCTATTCTGATCCTATGGAGACGGGGTGATCCAACGGTGCATCCCAAAGATGGAGGTCCAAGGGGTCCTGGAATTTTGTCATGCATCACCCGTTGGAGGACATCATGGGCCGTATCGTACCATAGAGAAGATTCTGAAATCTCGGTTTTTCTGGCCCACTATGCATAATGATGCTCGAGCCTTCATTTCCTGTTGTGATCCATGCAAACGTACATGTAATATGGGATGTAGAGCCGAGATGCCCCAGAACCCCATCCTGGAGGTCAAGATCATTAATGTATGGGGCATCGACTTCATGGGACCATTTCCCTCTTCTTTTGGAAATACCTACATCCTCATCTGCATTGATTACGTCTCCAAATGGGTGGAAGCCACTGCGACGACCCACTCCACAACTAAGGTAGTCGTGACCTTTCTCAAAAATCACATTTTCAGTAGGTTCAGCATTCCTCATGTGCTGATCAGCAACAGAGGGACTAACTTTGACAATGCATTAATGAAAGGAGTGCTGTCTAAATATGGGGTAAAGAATCACATCGGTATACCATACCATCCCCAATCAAGTGGATAGGTGGAGCTCTCTAACCGTGAGCTCAAACAAATTTTGGAGAAAACAGTGAATACCTCCCGGAAGGACTGGTCCAAAAATATTAATGATGCTTTGTGGGCCTATCGCATCGCCTTCAAGACACCACTGGGGATATCACCATTCCTCTTTGTCTATGGAAAACCATGCCACTTACCAGTGGAACTGGAACACAAAGCATATTGGGCCGTCAAGGCCCTCAATTTTGATCTGAAATCAGCTGCAGAGAGGCGGAAGTTCCAACTATCGGAACTTGATGAAATCGGAAGGGAGGAGTATGAGAACACTAAATTGTACAAGGAGAGGACAAAATCCATCCACGACTAGATGATTTTTCAAAAAACATTTCAACTCGGTGATCAGGTACTCCTCTTCAACTCTCAACTTCGCATATTCCCAGGAAAAATCAAGTCATGGTTGTCGGGACCGTTCCATGTCATACGAGTATTCCCCCATGGAGCGGTGGAAATTGCTAAGTAGGATGGTCAACCGTTCAAGGTGAACGGCCAACCACTGAAGATTTACCATCACATGGAAGATACTGTGAAAAAAATCTCCACCACCCCTCTTAGGTAAGAAAAGGTAAGTCGGTCGAGCCAACGACCTAAAACAAAGGCGCTTCCTGGGAGGCAACCCAGAGGTTACACACTGTGTCCCACTTATTTACATGGCGTGTACTTATCTTTTTAATTTATAATCTTAATAGTATAAATTTATAGAATAACTAATAAATAACCAGGGATGATGTCGATGCCAATGGTAAAGTCATTGGAGTTTATCCGAGCCGTCCCCGGTTCGAATCCTCCCGACCTACCTTCGGCACGGGGCTCCTCATTTTCTTACATGGCATGTGTAGTAATTTATATATATATATATATATATATATATATATATTCTTATAAGAGAACCCATGGTGGGGATGGATCGGTTGGCCATGATCGTAACCCGGTTCCAAAAGACTCGGGTTCGAATCCTAGCACCCACCCCATTTCCATCATTTACCTTTTTAATAAAACCAAATAGTGTGTCTTTCAATATACGTCGTGTGTGCCATATTTTTCCTTAATAATGTAAAAATGTTTTATTATATAATAAATTCATGTGGATGAAGTTGGCATATTGGTAAAGTCTCAGCCCTAGATCCAAAAGACCCGAGTTCTAACTCAGCTAATATCCCTACTTCATCCCTTTCTTTTATAATTAAAAACCACACGTCATGCATTTTATTCTTTCTGTGTGTATAGGTTGTATAGAATAAATTGTATATAAATAATAAATATGGACAGTAGCACAACCTTCACTCCAGTGGATGAGGGCTTCCATACGGAATGGTCGATCGCCGGTTCGAACCTCGCCCCAAGCACTAGACCAAAGGTTGTACTTCTCTTTTTCCAGTTTTAAAACACACGGCGTTTATTTCCCGATACACATCATGTATAGTTTTATTTGTAATATAATATGTATATATTTATATATATCTATTTTTATTTTAGTTATTAATAATAATTATTATAAAGTTTACTATTATAATTATATATATATATATATATTGTTTGTTCTCTAAAAAACCAGACCAAAGGCTGTACTTCTCTTTTTCCTATTTTAAAACACACAACGTGTATTTCCCGATACACGTCGTGTATAGTTTTATTTTTAATAAAATATGTATATATCTATATATATCTATTTTTATTTCAGTTATAATAATAATAATAATAAAGTTTACTATAATAATTATATATATATATATTGTTTGTTCTCTAAAAAAACAATACACGGCATGTCTGATAAAGTACAGGCAGTGTAGTTCGGCTATAAAAGTCAGACGCCCTACATGGCCACTGTCCGTGTCACACAGCCCCCCCCCCCCCCCCCCCGCTGTTTTCTTCCTCTGAAATCTGAATGGCCTACCTCCTCTAAATTCATCATTTTACCTCATTTTAAGGCACGATTTCTTCCTCATTTCACTCGTCGCATCAGGTACGTCATTCTTCCCTCTTTATTTCCTAGTTTTTGTAGCATTTAGGGTGTTTTTCGATTTCTCGACCGTTCGGCTTCCTCCAGTACACAGGAACACATGAAGAACATGCACCATGTACTCTCGTACATGGACATACACTAAAAACTTCGAAATTTGAATCTACACGGTGTGTATGTTCAGTACACACCATGTACTATCCAAAGTCGTGCCTAGGTCTTCCCTTTTACATGGCCACACATCCCATGTTCCCCTACACGAAATGTATGTTCGCTACACGGCGTGTAGTGTATTATATGGCCCAACCCATTTGTAGTTCCCACATGGCCAGGACCTCATATGCTTATACACGGCGTGTAATGTATATACACGCCATGTACACTTCCCTGGCTAGTGACTCACCCACTCGGTGTGTCTTTCCCGAATACACGGGTTGCTTCCCGCTACCACTACACGTCGTGTACTCTGGAATTACACACTGTGTACTTTTATTTTTTTTATTTTTCTCACATTTTTCTCTTTTTCTTCTTTTTCTTTTCTTTTCCTTCTGTTTTATTTTGTTTTCGTTTTCTTTCTTTGTTAGGTTATGGAAGATCGCGATCCTTCCTGGGGGAAGCGGCCGGCCTCTGCCACTGAGGGCGAGAGGCCCATTTTTTGGCGGATTTCACTCCACCCTCCGACACAGCCATACCCAGATGCTCCGGTCTACGAGCTTCTTCCATTGGCCATTCTTCCACCACCCACTACCCCAGTAGAGGCCGGACCTAGAACAGCTATCCCTCCACATTCCAGCATAGATCTTCTGAGCACCACCATTTTTGCTACACCAGCTGTCATTCTCCATGCACCATATTCATCAGAAGCTGGCCCCACATCGACCGCTTCCTCCACCGAGCCTTCACCTTATGTGGCCGATCCACCCCCAGATCCATCCCCTACTACAGCACCACCTGGACAGGATTCTGCGGGTATCCCCTATTCGTGTATGGTGTTCCCAGCTACTAACTTGACACACAACAGAGTCCGGTGTTTCTCTCGCTGCCCGATCCCCTTGAGCAGTCGCTATCT
The DNA here is from genome assembly GCA_963277665.1 of Viscum album. Taxonomy (NCBI): domain Eukaryota; kingdom Viridiplantae; phylum Streptophyta; class Magnoliopsida; order Santalales; family Viscaceae; genus Viscum; species Viscum album. The sequence goes on from OY728119.1 coordinate 378,436,535, forward strand.
AGACCATGTCGTGCCTCAGTAGCTGTGCATCTGGGAGGAGTTACAGGAGCTCCTCGGCCACACATCGCTGCTGGATATCTTTCAGGTCAACACTCTTATCTATAGAGATTTATTTTTGGAGTTTGCTGCATTGTTCGAGTTCGATAGACCTGCGTACCAGGAGACACCGAGCTATACCGTCCCGGCAGTTAGATTTCAGCTAGTTGGACACCATTTTTCCCTTTCCCTACCTGACTTTGGCCGAGGGTGTGGGTTCTACCCCCATCCAGTCACCCCACCCCGAGTATCCACCTTGCTCTACCCTGAGCAGTCGACCCTCATGGCTGCATGGCAGGATATTTCTGGGCATGACCACCCCTATGCCCCCACCTCCCAGAAGAGAACCCGCATCCTCGACCCTCTCATCCGCTTAACTCACCAGTTCTTTAGCGCCATTATTTTTCCCCGTCATGAGGATATGGGGGTCATGACTGCCCATCACATGGAACTCCTTACTTGTGTCCTCACGCAGGCCTACCCGGATCTTTCATACCTTGCATCCTCATATTTCCATGCCATGTTCATAGGACATCAAGGCAACCTGAACGGTGGATTTTATGCCACTCTCCTTGCCACCCACCTTGGCGTCTTTGAGCCTTCTCTTCCACATGATCGCCTAGGTACCCCTCAATGGATGGACTTTCTCATGCTTATTCATATGGGGTTAGTCTAGAAGCAAGGGGCCCCTACGTCATTGCCCATGCCCAGCCCCCACCTACTGTTGGCCCTCTTTCCCCCACCAATTCCCCTGCACTCCTTCCTCTCCCCTTCCTACCACCTCCCATGTTCCTTCTTCCTCTATCATTCCCCCTCTTGGACCTTCCCATGCTCCTTCCCCCTCTGTACCCTCGGCTGACCGACCCCTCACCCTCTGCCAAGCCGAGATCACCCTTCGCCTGAATTGCATGGAGCAGTAGCAAACTGTTATCCTTCAGCGCCAGGTCCATCTTGAGCAGATGATGGAGCTGATCCTATAGCATCTTCAGCTTCCCGTTTCTATGCTGGCTACTTCCTCCTCAGTGCCTACAGCTTCTCCCAACCCTCCTTCTGACGCTGCTTTGGCCACAGACTCCATTCTCATTTTCACTGTAGTTGTTGGTCCATCACCTCTTGCCGAGCTCGCAGTTCCAAATGTTCATGCACCTGTGAGCCACCCACGGGCCGAGGCCCCTAGCTCTTCCACTACTACAGTCACTGCTGCTGACCCACCTATATCGGATGTGCCATCCCCTAAGGTGATGCCATGATAGTGACCTTTATTTTGTTATATATATCTCTTTTGTCCTTTTTTTGTGTTTTGATATTGTGCATGCTTGTAGTTTTCTTTTTCATCAACAGTCACAGGTATCCTGGAGCGACTTGGGCATCATTTTTCATGAGGGTAGTATTTTTCCATTTTCTATTATCTATCTCTTTGATTTTCCTTATTCCACTACTTTCCCTCGTCTTTTCCCCATTTTTTCCCCTTGCCCGCCCTTTACCTTGGTATTGAACTTGGTGGACCATGTGTGGTATTACGTGTGGGGGCGCCTCTCTCTATTTCACCTTAGTCTTTTCCCTTGAAATAATCTAGGATAAATCATTCTTAGATTATATATTTTCAAATGTGAAGCAATTTTTGTTAATCATATTTATAAATGCTAAAGTTATCAGTAGGAAATTTTTGAGGGTTGCATGCTTATTTTGAATCTTAAGTGTTTTAAAATGATTGCTGATATAATTTAAATTACAAACTTGTAATCCTTGTATAATTACATCAATTAGACTAATCAATTATTTTGCGAGACATGACATGATTGTCTCTTTATTTATTTTTCCCACTCCCGAGAGGTATTCTAAACCCCTTAATTATATTCTTTATAATACCCTCTTTCTTGAGAGATTCATAGAATATACATAACTACCAGAATTTGAAAGTTTTCTTTTCGAAACATGAGGATTTTTTGAATTACATTAAAATGATTGAGGCATAAGATTGTTAACCCCTTTATCTTGAGCCTACCCTAAATCATATCTTCATAAATCCCATAGAGACCATGAATAGCCTTTATAGGAAGCCATATTACAAGCCTATTTCCCTTACTACCCTAAATCTTTTATGATTTTGCATGATTATATATTTGATCTCAAAAGAAGGGATTGGCATCACATGGTATAAATTCATGCATTGTCAAGAAATAAAGTATGGGAGAGTGCCTCTTGATCATTTGGGGTGAAAAAGAGTTCCAAACCACTATTTGGGAAATTCAGAAAGGTTACCATTGTGCTTTAAAAAAATGGTACAAACGAAGGGGCCTTATACACATTTGTTGGTTTGTGACTGCTACTCAGCTAAAGGAGATGGTGGTGATGAGATCATTTGATTAAGCTGTTTGAGGACGTTTTTACATTGAGTTTAATTTTGAATATCATGCATTGTTATTTAAAAATTTAGCCTCATTTTTCAAGCCTCATAGTTATTTTTCACATTTTTTACCTACCAACCATTAGCCACAGAAACATCTGATCTTATTTGAAAAGTCCTCATGATTTTTGTAAAACAAATTTTCCAAAGTGGGGAACTAGAATTCTTGAAAACCTATGGATAGAGTGTATATATCTTTGATTGAGCATAACCTTGTTTAAAAACATCTTGAGTGTTGAGCATATTTTTGGTGAGGTAAATCGTCAAGTGGATTGCTTATATTTCTAAGGTTGAAACATGTGTTATAAGAGGATGTAAGTAGTTAATTGAATTATATATGAGGCATGATTCAAATATTTTATGAATTGAATTTATTTGTGTCTTTTAGAATTTCCCTTAGTAACTGTATCATTTATAATTTTGATTAATTGAATTCATTCTTTTTAAAAGTATAGACTCTTTTAATTAGACGTTGAGCTTTTTCTTGAGGGAAAGCAAAAGACTAAGTATGGGGGAGTTTGATGCACCTGATTTGTGTATACATTTTTCATATATATTATTCAAAATAAAAACATGTTTTCAGAAAATATCTGATGTTTCATGAATATATTCTTTGATTTTGGTGATTCTATTTGTTTTTAGGCAATTTCTGAAAAAGATACACAAATCAAGGGAAGTATGTGAAAATTTTTCAACTACACGATGTGTAATTTACTACAAGTCGTGTGCGTTCAGACAGGGACATGGATCAAAAGGGGGAGTACACGCCCAAGTCACCAGCCAATGGCTACACGCCGTGTGGATTACGAATACACATCGTGTACTGGCTTCTAGACGTGGTTAGGGGAGATTTCTAGGGACTACATGCCATGTGTGGCGGCGCTACACACCGTGCACTTTCCACCAACCAGCCGCCAACGTCGTGTGAGTCAAAGATGGCGTGGCTGGCCACCTACCAAAGAAAAACTGTGGAAAAAGAAAGTTGACAAGACTCCAAGGCGTGTACTTTTATACACATCGTGTACTTAATTTTTCTATATATAGTGGCCTTGTCCTTCAGACCAAGGAGATCCAGAACACTTGTAGAGAGGGGAACTTCTACTTCCATATTCTCGAGCCACTGTTGTACTTCTATTCCACCATTCCACCTTCCGACACCTCACCTCGTATCTTATTCAATGATCACATCAGGTATCGAAGGTGTTATTTCCATTATGTCCTATATGTGTAACTAAACACTCCTTGTGTTGGGGCTGTGGATGATGAAGATTTTTTGTATGTTGGATTGATTTATACGGTTGAGTTTGTTCTTTTAAATTCTTCTAATTATTCTTTAACCATTGTTGAATACCACTGAGAATTCTGATCCAGAACAAGGGTAGAATTCTCAGGGATCTAAAAGAAGAATAATGGTGAATGCTTTCATGATCATTGAAAGGATTAATCGATTCAAAAATCAACTAAACTAAAATTTAGAATTGTGAAACAGTGACTACCAGACCAAGGAGTCAAATTTTTCAATTCCAAGAAAAAATCAACTGGACCATGGGAATCTTGTCATTAATACGATCCAGAAAGTTGAATTATCATGAACAACACAACCATATAAGAAATCTGCATTAAATATTCGTAATAACCATAGCCCCAACATGATTTTATTCTTACTAAATACATCAAAAATTCACTTGTTTTCTCTTAAATTGTTAAATATTATTTCAAGTAAACAAAACAACTTCAATAATACCAAATAAGAAAATGCACTCTAAATTCAGCATAACTCACTGAATTAATTCTAAACTCAATTTAATTCATGCACTTGCCCAGTTCCCTATGGATCGACCCCACACTTGCACTATACTAAGTTTAAGAGTGGGTAATATCAATTTGGGACACCGATAACATACCTTCGGCAAAACAACCGTCCAATGTCATATTTATGAGCTAGGGTTTTTCACATCAGCATATTATACTGATCCTTAGAATGTGGTTTAAGGGATGAAGTTCTTTAAATAAGTGGTTTGGACCTTCGAACAGAAGTTGAGGGCACTCTTGTCACAGGTGGGTTAGGCCAACCCGGTCTTCCTTCTCATTTGGGATGATTAAACAAATTTCACACACACTATATGATATTCCAAAATGATTGGGCCTGGATAAACCTAATAAAATTTGGGTACACATTCATGCTATTTTTTCTCTCTAAAGTGATTTCCCATGAGTCTCAGTAACATAAATAGCTTTGTATGGGATGTGAATGGAATATTGGGTTTGTCCATGATTATTTCTTCTCCTACTGACTTGGATCTTACAAACTCTACCTATAGTTTCTAAATCATGCATAGGGAACATAGTTTCCTAAATATACTCATCATTAGAGAATAGATCAGTTATATGGATTAAATTAGTGGAACTAAAGATTAATTCTTCATCTAATAAGGATTCTGTTTGGTGGGTCAGTGCCCATCCTCTTGAGGATGAAGGCATGAAGTATGAAATATTTAAGAACAACCTTGGCCTTGGGGTAGTTTTATCTTCCTATTCTAGGATTGTTTCTTTTTGGATATATTGTTTCTTGGATGATCATATCTTGGAGGATTATAGTGTCAAAAAAGTTGGTCACTCCATGATAGAAGAAACTGAGGGCACAATTTTTTGGTTTAACTTTGCACTGAGGATAGCATGAGTCTGGTTGATTATCTTTCTATTCATCCAATCATTTATATTTTGTGTACATTTGTTGGTAACCTCTTATCATTCACCTTCTTCCTATTTGGTGGTAGTATAATCACATGCCACTTCTACTTGGGGTTTACTAGTTTACCTACCCAGAATCAACCATATTTTGTAAAATGTATTTTTAAAAAAAGAAATAATGGATGGTGAGGCCTAAAGTTTCTTAAAAGGTGTAATAATTTTGGTATTCACTAGGGATTACATGACTAGGCCTTCTAGTCTCTTGAAACATTATGAATTTACTTTCCATAGTTATTATAAAGTAGTCGTGAACTTGTTCATATTGGAGGTATTAAAATTTATTCTTCAAATTCTCAAATTGAATATTATTATGATCTATTGACTCATCCTAATGGGGGTATTGTTACAATTGTTAACATTCTGGAGGGTGTGTCACGTGATAAATTATGGGATTCTGAGCAAGGGACTTTGTAGGGGCCATTTTTGCGGGTGATGGTTTTGGTTTCTACCTTACTTACTCTCTTTACTTGAGTTGATGGTATTGGTAAACAATTTTCTTTGGTTCACCATATGGAGTTTTCCAATCATTGAGAAATTGTAGAAAGGTCCCAAAACTTGCCTATATATTTCACATGAATGAGCGGTGTTTGCAACACATCATAGAGGTTTTCTATACAGAGAGCCATTAAATCTACCTGAGGAAGCTACAAACCCTTCCAGCTAGAAATGAAATATGGGACTCTCTCATTATACTAATGTTTTAAATTTGAGAGGTCAATGATTGTTTTATTTCACAGTGTTGAGATGAATTGATAGAGGAAATACCAATAGAGATCATCCCATCCTTTGATCGACCTATATGGTAAATCCATATACCAAAAGAGGGTAATTCCTTCTAAGTTATACATTAAACACTTGATTTTAGATGCTTATTACTAATCAAGGATTACCATAATTGGGCCGTACTAGGATAAAAATGGGCCATGTGTTGTTCTGGGTCCCATTATCTATTTAATATTAGAAATGTGGTATTCTTAAAGTTTGGTAGTGGAAGAGTCACATATACCCATTTGGGGTAAGGATTTATCTTAGATTTCACTGGTGCATGTCGTCCTTCCATAGCTCCCAACCTAGATATTAATGACTCAATAGTGTTAATGATATTTGAGGGAATGGAAAACTATGTGGGAGCTTGAACAAGGCTAGTGACAGGCAGAACCAGATGTGGAATATTGGACTTTACTTTCATTTGATAACCTATATAGGATAACTTATGATAATTGGTTTGTCATGGGTTTGGTTGTTTCTTTAATGGAGGGAAATCATAATATACCACTAGTATTGGATCCAAATAAATTGGTTTTCTGGATCCCATGTTAAGTGAATTTTCTGATTCTACTCTCATTAGGATGAAGATCTATTTTTATCAAGGGATATCAATTGGTATAGTAATATGATTATCTTCTTGAAGAACATACCTAGTTGGGATATTTCCTCTGAGTATTTTTACATTAAGCCTCTTTAAATCCTTTATCACTACCTCATACTGAGTGAATCTCACCATAAGTTTTCATGGTTAAAATTATTAGTGTAAAGGGTGGGATGTTCCAACCCCTTTACCATTTTCCTTGGTTATATCCTATTGATGAAGTGGTAGCTGAGTATTCATGGGATCCCCCAAATTGTTGGAAATCCATTTATTTCTGGTATGAACACCTTCTTCAATCATTTTTTAATAGACCATATTTTGGATAGAAACATCCTCCTCATATTCACCTTCATTGGTTTTATATTCTATAGTGTCTGTAGGTCCAGTGATGATGACATTTATCGATTCATAATGCATTGAAGGTATCGCATCACTGCTAGGATGATACAGGTGTTTATTTCCTTCAGTACAGACATATAAATGGTTGTGGTCTTCATAAGTGACTATTACATTTGTAGTTTTCCTCGACTTATGGCCTCTATGGGGCCTTATCCTTTCTCATATGGATTCTCTAGAGGTTTTCTTATGAATAGTTACCTAAATAGAATCCCTATATAACCTAGTTGTATGAATTTTCCCAAATAAGTATGGGTAATAAGATAAGGCACACTATGAGGACCCAGTTTTCAACATGTCCCCTATTTGATAGAATAATGACCTCTATGAGGGTAATTAGTATAATAATACCCCTAACCATATAGGTTGGGATTCCCCAAATCCACTATTATATCATTTCGGACTAGATTAGTCAACCTTGAAGGAGGATATTGTGGTAAAAATTCCCCCATCCCTAGGGGATGGGGACTCTTGTATCATTTTGGATGCATCTATCATGGTTTTTCTCTTTATCATGTGGATATTTTTTGAGTATGAGAAAGTTAAAATTTATGATCTTCATGAAAGATAATTGTTTCCAAAGAAACCGTTTTCACTCAATGATTTGATTTTCTTAAGCAAGATGTCTGTTCAATATTTATAGATGCCTCATGCAAGATTTTTTTATGGATCATTCTCATTAGTCTGAATGCTTCTGATAGTTTTTCATGGTCGACCCCTTTCAATCATTCCATCTATCATGGGAATAGCCTATTTATAAAATCTAGATCATGGTGATGGCATTTCACGATGTCACCTCTAGCGGGATTTATTGAATAAGGAGTGGGGTGAAATGTAGTGCCCCAAGATCTCCCCAAACCTAGATATAAACATCATATGGGTCATCAGTAATCAATTAACATAGATTACATAGATCATCAAGGAAATAATGCTAAATATTTCTATTTCGCTTTCCTAATCTTGGGTATCATACAACAGAAAAAAGTGGCTAAATAAAATTGATGGCACAACTCTTATATTAACTTGACATTATCTCCATAGACTTCATATGGAAATAATTTTTTTAATGGTAAAGATTCATCCATAAATATAGAATAATTTCATGTATATAGTCTTCCAACAACATCCTTGGAATAATATACTGAGGGGTGGACAAGGTGAAAAACATGACCAATATATTATCATTAGCCAATTTTTTCCTCATAATAAACATGTTGTATTTATTTCCTATGAGATATTATTAAACTTTATCTAACTAAATTGAGTGTTTCCCAACTAATTTTTTAGAAACAATGTGATTGGTAGGAATCTCCCATGTTGTGTTGGAATCCATGAAATCCAAGGGTGGTTTGGAGAATGACAGTTTACTCTAGCAATATTTCAGTTGAGAAATAATATCACATTTCAATGACAATGCATCAATTGTAATTGGTCTCTTCTTCCCAAGTGCCTCACAATATGAGTTTTTTAACATAATTGATTTGGCAGGGGGAGGACCTTCTTGTTGAAATGAAACATCACTATGGGGAGAACCTTCGTAGTGAGAACCATCATGGGGAAAACTTACATAATGGTTTAATTTCCAACCATAGGGAGGATTATTATGGCATATAACTTGGGGAGTACCTTTAAGGTAGACATTATAAAGGGAAGGGATTTAATTCTGCATGATATTTTGACCACGATTATGGCTTTTGTAGTACTCATCAAGAGAAAAGTTCTCACAATCAATATTAGTGTGGAAAAAAAGGATATTTTTATGGTTAATATCCTAGGGAGGACCTCTAGATTTTCTAATATAAAAGTTATTAGGAGGAAATTAAAAATATAAATTGTTTCGTCCTTGAATTAGTGAAAAGTAAATAGGGTCTTAGGACACCGTTGATAGTTTTTGAAGACATTGAGAACATTAGCATTGAGAAGAGAAGGGTCATGGAACTACTTTGGGATTTTTTATCACCATTAGTGAGATTTCTTTTTAGGGTTTCTCTATCATAAGTTCAGAGTCACATGTTGGGGACAATGACTTTCATATGTGGGAGATCTTATGAGAAACTCCTATATTGATTCTGAAATATACTAACAGGTTTTGTGGTTTTTTAATAGATATATTCATATCTTGAAGTGGATAATGGAATATATTGGTGATATCTAGTTATAATGTGGATATAAGTCCATTATTATTGTCCACTTATCACATAAGCATACTGATAAACCTCTAGGATGAGAGTGGGAGTATGTACCCACTCTTGAATGACCTTCACATTATGCAAATGAGTCACTCCAATTACAGGGGTGAGTTTTTGTTGGGAAAAAAACCCTCAAGGTAAATTTTTAGTGTTTTGAGCTGATTATGTTTATGGACAAAGTGGGTTTACAAGGTCAATTTTGGATTTCCAGTGTGATTGATGAACTGGTATGGTGATAAAACTTCAAAAAATGGTTATATAAAATCTGTAAGTTGTATAGAAAATTGATTGTATAAGGTGGTATCATTTCCCAGTGTTTTCCAAATTTTTCAGAACTGTAAAGAAAAATCAACAAACGAATGGATTCTTCATAGAATCTATGTTATGTGAACGAAAAGGGAGTTTTTCATTTTCAGTTGAAGGTTGTGAATTAGATCCTTCCATGAAGGGTGTTTTAATTTGTGAATGAAGTTAGTGTTTTATATGACACTACAAGGATAATCATGTTCTATCTGAACTACAGAGCAAGTTTAGTTTGTGGTGAAGGCCAAATCTATATAGGTGTTAATCGTAATTGTGATTATTGGGGTTTTCAGGTTTATTTTTATATATAAAGGACCCCTAATAACTTTATTAAGAAGATATAATTTCATTAGATATAATTATCCCTGGGGGATTTGGATAAGTTTAAAAGAAGTTCACATAGTAGTTCATCTCACAAAGGAGGAATCCTAAAAAGAAATCTCAATTCACGGAAGGTGTTTGTGGGACACTATAGTTTTCAAAGTAGAAGGGATTTACAAGGAATTATTCATCCATGATTTAAAGAAATCTCTCAAAGCACTCTCACTATATAGTGCACAAATTTTTTTAAGGGTTTAAAGTAGTTCACGGAGGTATAAAAATAGCTCATGAAAGGTTTCTCTGTAATTTAATCACAATATGGTGAAGTAAATTTCATCTATTGGGTGCAAAAACAGCTTCATGGAACACTTATGTATGAAAATATTCTGAGGTGTTTTAGATCAATAGAAGAATCATCTTATGGAGTAGTGAAAACACTTTATTTGAGAGAGAAGTGAGCTTTCAAATTATGAATGGTTGTAAACCAGGAGGGATATTGAGTCTTCTATGAACCTTTTAATGGTAGTAAACTTTAATGTATTTGTTACATCATCACATTACCTTTGTATGCTTCTTGGATTTAGACCATTGAGGTTTAACCAAGTAAAGTTTGTGTGTCCTATGTATGTTTTAATTCCCATTTATTTTGTGCTATATGAATGAGAGAAAGAAGAGAGTTTTGTTTAATAATGAAATAATATCCAAATAGATAGTTTTCGTAATTTGTAAAACCTTGATTCACCTCCACCCTTGAGGTATTTAACCTTTTTGGGATAACATTTGGTATTGGAGATAAAGGTTAAAATTAGTGTTTCTCTCCCAATGGCTTCAATGGAAGTTGTTAATCAAAAATGGATTTTGATCTTAATTGGAAAAGAATTTCAATTTTGGAAGAATCTGATGTCGAACTACTTCTGATTATTAGGTATGTATGTCTTTATAGCTACAATGTATGGTATTTATAATAGTGAGTTCATTGGAGTTTTATCAGAAGAAGACTTAATAGAATTGGTTTTTGATGCCAAAGAAATCAATGTCTTAGGAAGAGATTCATCTAACATTATATACAAAAAGGTGATGTCATGTAAGTCAACACATGCCATGTAGTAAAATATGTTCAATATCAATTAATTTGATTCAAATATTGGAGAAGAAAAATTATAGGTTCTGTGGAAATAATACGAGGACCTAACAATACACCCCCAATGAGTCTGTATATTTATTATTTGAGCAGTTGAATGTTGTTGTGGAAGATATGAGTGGTCTTATAGAAAATATTAAATATTTAAATATTATAAAGAACATATTAAGAATACTTCCCCCATATTTAGATCCAAAATTATTTGTACTAAAAGATAAATATCTAAAAGAGCTGACATTGGATGGTTTTCACTTTACTCTTGTCGTATATGAGATGGGAAATAGTGGTAATGATTCTATGGAAAAAGGGAAGTCCAAAGAGGTGGAATTAGAGTCCATAAAGAATCTCACTATTTAATATGGCCAAGAAGAAAAAGATATGTATGAGTTCATGTCATTACATTCCTCAAATATGTGAAGAGGAAAACGGAAATTTCAAGGGGAAACTTCCTCTAGCATGATTTCCATGTATAAAGGTTGATAATAATTTAGAAAGGTTCCACAATATATTACAAGATAATTATGAGGGAAAATTCAAAATCCCTATGAAGAAGTATTCAGTTTATGTGAAAGGCAAGAAAAATGTGGATAAAAATTTATCAAGAAGAAGAACCTACTTTAACAATAAAATGATAGTTCTAAAGAATCTGAGGTAGAAGTAGTGGAAGACTACAATGATCATATAGAAAATTATATAGTTTTAGTTGTAGGTAAATCCAAAATAAATAAATAAATAGAAAATTATAAATGATAGATAAAATTAAGTATTGGTCTCCATGTTGAATTAGAATCCACTCTTGAGGATATAGGTGTTCAGAGATCCAAAACCAAGAAAACCAACATAGTGGTTCATGATGAAAAACTCTATATCAAACAACATGAAGAATTTAAGTATGATATAAAGGAATAAATTGAAATTTTTAAGTCATCAATGATAGAGAAATCATAAAATTTCTTTGAGTACAATCTCAAAGTTGAAGAATAGAAAAGGGTGATTGATGGTTTGACTAACAAAAAAAAGATCAAATCAAATATATTGAAGAACATGAAGAGGAATTTTTTGACCTGAAAAGAAAATTAAATAATCCAGAGAGACTCTTTAATCATGGTATTAAATTAGGAAATAATATCACTTAGGTGAGGGAAAATATGAAAGTTAAGAATAGAGGTCCATAAAAATATAAGAAACAGTCATATCCAAATAAAAAGGCATGTATGGGGATTGATCACAAAAAGAAAGTGATGATGATTGATGTTAGACTACAAACACCCACTCTGAGGTTGAAAATTTATTTGGGAATAAATTGGAATCAGAAGGTTTAGATAAGACAGTGAATAACCAGTCCTACAATAATGAATCACTAGAATTAACCTGATTGAAGGTGTTATTTATATGGAAAATTATACATTCCCAAAAAAAATTGTTTTATATCTAAAATGAATTGAATGGAATAAGGGAAGAAAAGGTGTCCATATAGAGTTAAATATTATAAAAATTATTTTTATGTTCATTATTTTTGTTTTGGAGTATTTGGAAACATCTCCTTATATTTCTCATTAACAATGATGAGGAACATGTCAAAGTAGGCCAAAGTATTCATAAGCATCACCTTAAAAAATCATTGTATGAGCTGAAAATGAAAAATAAATTTTTAACACTTCAAGATTAATTTATTACAACATACTATGAGTAAGATAAAGAATATTATTCCACAACATGAATGAAACCAATGAAGTATATTAAAAAGAAAAAAATAGAGAAGTTGTTGGTTGCAAATATTTCCCTTAAAACATCATATCGTACTGCTATATCGATCCTTGATAGTGGATTCACATCCCATATGATGAGAAATAAGGATCTTGTAAAAGGAATCAAATACAGAAAGGAATTTCTTTTCAAATTTAGTAATAACTAAGGCATGGGGATTATTTTCTTAGGGAAATCAATGTTTAAGGTAAAAAATATGAGACATGATGATTTATTGGTTATTGAAGGTCTCAATCAAAACATGATAAGTGTTAGTCAATTGTGTAACTTGGGGAATTCTATAAGCTTTACCAAGAATTTATGTATCATCAAAGGAAAAGATAGTGAGGTTTTTTTAGGGAAATCTCATTAAGGGGAATCTCTTCCTTGTGAGTAGAGAAGAATATATGTGTTTTCTATCTAGATATGAAGAAAAAAATTGTGGTGAAAATGTCTTAGATATCTTTTCCAACCATATTTGGAAAATCTGGTGAAATGTTAAGTAGCTCAATATCTTCCCAAGATATCATGGGATAGTACTCACACATGTAATGCTTGTTAACAAGGGAATATTATCATAAATACATAGAAGGAAAAAAGAACAAAACAAGAGTGATTTAATCGGTGAATGTAGAAATGTGTGGACCTATCTCACCAAGAGCCATTGACAGGAAGAGGAATTATGCTCTTTTTATTGATGATTTTATTAGGATGGCATGAGAATTTTCCATTTCCTACAAGTCTGGCATGTTTAGTTGCATAACACAATATTGATTGGAAGAGTAAAGGATGATTGGATAGAAGATTAAAAATTTATGAATTGATAATGGTATAAAATTCAAAAACATACAAGTGTAGGATTATCTCTAGAAACATGAGATAAGAAACCAAGTTCTAGTAGTGAGAAATCCTCAACAAAATGTAGTGGTTGAGTGGAGAAATAGGATCATAAAAAACATGTCTAGAATAATGTCTATTGAAAATTACCCCCCATAGAAATTCAGGACGGAAGCAGTCTTAACATCAGTCTATATATCTAATAGGTATTTGTTGTGTCAAAAAAAAGAAAATAATCCATATGAGATATGGTATGGAAACAAGCTAACATTTAAATACCTTTGAATCATTATAAGTAAGTGTTTTATTCTCAATAATTATCAACACAAAAATATTGAGTCTCATGGATATGAGGTGGTATTCCTTGGCTACTGAGAAAAAATCAAAGCATATAAATGCTTCAACAAGAGGCTGGTAAATGTGGTTGAATGTAATGATACCATTATGGTAGAAAATGGATTGAACAATGAAAATATTCTTGATGATAGTGATTAGGATCAAAGCAACTCAAGGGGATTGGAAGTAGAAAATTCTAATTCAGAAGAAGATACTGATCATGAGTAGGATGAATTCAAATTTGTATCTACATAGATGCTGAAGAGTCAAGCTGAAATTGAAAGGAAAAACATCATCGATGATCAGGAAGCACTAGAAAAAACATGAAGAATAAATTATTTAAAATAGGAATCCTCTCTATATTAGGTACAACCAAAGTGTTTTGAAGAAGTATATTGAGACAAAAATTGGGTTCCGGATAACAATGAATATCTTGACCAAATTAAAATGAACAAAACATGGGGTATTATTTTGAGATCTATAGATAAGAATTTTATTAGGACCAAATAGTTCTTTCATAAAAAACTGAATGAATATGTAATTTTAATTCAAAACAAATCATAACTTGTGTGAAATGGATACTCCTATATTTAATTAATCAATGTAGATGAAACATTTTTACTTGTTGTGGGGTTGGATACAATTCAATTATTCTTGTACATGGAAGTGAAAATGAACTTTAATGTTTTATAGATGAATGTAAAATCAAAATTTATGAATATGTTTCTAGATGAATAGGTTTACATTGAATATCTATATGGTTTTCTTATCCATTAAGATGATAAAAAATTTAGTCGGTTGAGGAAGGTGCTATATGTGTTGAAGTAACCATTGAGAGAGTGGTATTCAAGTCTAGATTGATTTTTGAAGAAGCTTGGTTTTCAGTATGGTGGAGTTTATTACAATTTATATTTCAAAAATGGGAGTCATCAAAGGATTATAGTTTTGTTTTATGTAAATGAAATAATCTTTGGAGGATCAGATTAAGTGCAGTGAAAATGATTTTTTGAATTCTTATAAATTGAGTTTGAAATGTCAATGATTATAAAACTAATGTTTTTTCTTATCTTACAAGTGATGTAAGGATTGGAAAATTCATTTCTCAATAAAAATATTCCAAGTAGGATCTAAGAAGATTTGGAATGGGTAATTATATAGAGATGAAGACTCTAGTGGATATTCGGATGAAACTAACACAAGATGATGAAGGAAGAGCAGTTAATGTCATAGAATATAGGTAGATCATTGGTAGTCTCTTGTACTTAATAGTGATATGAACTGATATTGTTTTTTCCAAATTTTAAGTAGTTCAATATCAAAGTAATCCCAAGTAAATTCACTTTCTTTCACTGAATAGAATACTTCAATGTATAAAGGGAACCATGGATTTTGGTTTTCTATACAATGAAAAATATCAATAAGAATTATTGGGGTATACAAATGCAGATTGGGATGGTTTAGAAGATGATAAAAAATAAATGTCAAGTGGTTTATTATATCTTGGAATATTGTGTATTTCTTGGATAAGTAAGAAACAATATTTCATTTCATTAAGCACCACAAAAGCTGAATATATTGTGGTAACTCAAACTTTCACGTAGTTGTTATGGATGAAGCAGTAGCTTAAGGATATGGGATTTGAAGTGAAGTCACTGACGGGAATCCATTGTGATAATTAATCTACAATAAATCTTAATAAAAATTAATTTCATCACTTATGTAAGAAAAACATTGAAATCAAGTATCACTTTATCAAGGAGAATGTGGAGCAAAGGCTTGTGAGGTTGGAGTTTGTGCCTACAGAAATACAGGTTGAAGATATTCTGACAAAGTCCATAACCAAAGAAGCATTTGAACATCATTGATTGGATCTTGGAGTTCATTCTACACCTCTTACTTGAATAAGTATGTAACTGGGAACTCTTATCCCTAAGGTATGGTGTGTTTTTTCCTATGTGTGGATATGTGTTGAAGATCACAAAATAGTGATCTTTTAAGTTCATCGAAAATGGGGAGAAAATATATTGATCAAGAATAAATAATGGTGGAGAAGCTGATAGGGGGAGTAGTGAAGTGGGAGAGATTAAAATCTGAAGATGCTGAAGATGTTTGATCAAAGCTTATATATCACAATAGAAGGTTTTTTTGATGAAATAAGTTGCCTATTTTGGGAATAAAGTGATTCATGGATAAAAATTTTATGCTACTCTTATTTCTCATGTTGATCATGACCCATGTGGTATTATACTGTGTATTGGGTAAATCTTTTATCACAATATAGAATTGAAATAAGTGAATTTCAGAAGAAGATGGAAGATCTCAACACATTGGAAACATAATATTTAAAGTGGTATCAAAAGTTGTAGAGTTTTTAAAAAATACAAAGGGGGTATTATTCAGAAAAAATACATCCATGTAACATTTTAGTGTTTTAGGTTGATTTTTTTGTTGAAAAAGCAGGTTGAAAAGGTCATTTGTGGAGTTCCAGCATGATTGTTGAACCGGTATAGTGACAAAACCTCAAAATAGTTGTACGAAATCTCTGGAAGTGGTATAGAAAATTGTACGTATAAGGTGGCATCATTTCCCAATTTTTGATATATTTTTTATAGTGACCCTATCCTTTTACACATAACATTACATGATTTTTTAAATAATTTTACATCATAAAACAAGCTAAGGATCGTGAATTCTAGTGTATTTGAAGACTAGGTACATAAAACTGAAAACATAAAACATTTAATTATTCAATATTGATATTGATATTCTAAATTTCATTATTCTCATACATCAGCATAAGATAACCTCGGGATAACATGAACAAAGGGGTGAGCTAAAAATCCCTATAAGGGAATAAGCATAAGAATAAAGCTTTAGCACATGGGTTATAAGGCATGACATAATGAAAATAGAAGGTATGGAACATATGGAATCATAACATATAAACATGGTATCATATAAACATGGATTCATAGTAATGTGGTAGAAAAATAAAACATGACTTTATCATGAGTCAAGGTTTGTTTTACCTGGAGGAGCACAAGTCAAGATTAATCACCAAGACCATTGCACATGGTAGCACAAGTCGAGGCTAACCGCCAAGACCGTTGCACGTGGTAGCACAAGTCAAGGCTAACCACATAGACCATTGCGCATAACTTCTCATGAGACTCAACTTTATCCAATTCATTGGAGTGATATCTAGGCACACCCATCTTAACATTTCCATGAATATGTTTTCTACATAAATAATCATACATAATAAATCATACATAAACATAAGGGTTACCCATGCAAAGAAATGAGTATCATAATCATGTCATAATAAATAATAAATAGTAATATCATACATTTGTCCATGAAAATAAGGAATAAAGGGTAATTCATAATGGAAAAGGCATATATCAAGAAAATTGATGTCAAAAAAAGTTGATAACATGTAAAAAGAGTATTTAAGAATTTTTAGCATTAAAACATTTTAGTGCGGTTTTAAGGAAAATACTAAGGATCATTTAAAATAGAAAAGGGAATAATATTTTATATAAAACCAGAAGTGATCCAAGAAGTTTTTAATAATAAAAACGTAATTTTTATAAAAAAATTGTGGATTAAAAATATATGGTAGAGTAAACTTGAAATAGGGTACGAATTAGGGAAGTTCCCTTAAAACGGGTTTGCTTATCGTGAAGTATTGAAGAGGGAACCACTTAAAACATGTTTATAATTGAAAGAGAATAATGAGTGGATATTTATACATGAGTTTTTAGAATATACACAGAATTTACAATATGTACATAAAAATAACAAATAACTTAATTTGGGTAAAAAGAAAGATAGGGAAACCCGAAGGAATAATGGAGGTTCAGGTAGAATCTCTTACCTTAAGTCTGAAAGTGTTATCCACTTGATATTAATGACCTGAATAATAAAATTAGGTTCATTAATTAATTATTCTAGAACCTATTTTACATATAATTGATTTATTATAACCTTTTGAAGTTCATCCATGGCCTTTTTGATGGGTTAAAAGGTTCAATTTCGTTGTTTGGGTAAGTTTGTTTCATGATCGGTTTACTTATATACATGAATGGATAATCATGTAAAATGAGGATATTTTCCCAGAATTGGAGTTATATTTTATTATTGAAAATCCAAAAGGTTACATGGTTGTAAATTTAATTTGGTTACTTGGATTGAAGGTGAATCATTATATAAAACTTTAGTAATAACCTTTTTGGTTAATTGGCAGTTTTTTATCACAACGAATGCATTCGGTTTTATAAATCAAAAAAATGTGTATTACAGAACCATAGATGAGAAATAGTACATATATTATAGTCTGGTTCAACCATAATAATGTTTTCATGACTATAATTGAATACGGTAATAGAAATTGAAAAAACGCCATCCTTGAATGTGGTAAATTAACACATCTCGGATGGAGTTTTTACTAATAGTATAAAACAAGGGTAAAGAAGAGATGGTATAACCTATTCCATTATCATAACAACATACCATTACATATAAGTTAATGGAGTTGTCATAACATTTGTATTAGGAGAGGTAATTATAGAAAAGAAAACAAAGGAACTTGAAAAGAAAGTAGAAGAATTGAAAAGAGGAATTTACCTCTTAAATTAAACTTCCTTGAGAGCCTTTTAAGGGGAGAGGATTTGGTATTTTGAGGAGACAATGGGATTCTGGATGTGGGGGATTATATTGGGGAGATACTTGAGTAGAATTTAGTCAAGGAACAAGGCCTGAGAAGAGTGAAGATAGGAGGGGAGTGTGTGTGGTTTTTATAGTGGAGGAGAGGATGGTTCTCTTAATATTTTAATCATTAGTTTATTATTTTTTTCATAAGACATGAAATAGTGATGATTACATAACCAAAAATAGTAAAATGTGCATGTGAGTTCTAATCAAGGTTGCTTACCTCAGTGATAATTCTAGTAACAGTGCATTGAACTTATAATGTAAATATATGGTAAATTATTGTATTTTACTATTCATAAAAAATTCATGTATTTTAGAAAAATAAAAAAAATTCCCACTAACCATTTTTAGACATGTGGAATCCAAAAATGAAATCCATTTTTCAAAATTAATTTTCTAAATATGATTAATTTAATTTTTAATTAAAATCATAATTTACTTGAAAAATGCGTATTTTAAAAATGTAATTGGTTTTATAATGCTTTAAAAAATTACATATGGTCTTATTAAATTATCTTAAAACAGGAAGACATAAAATTTTAAATTTATTAACACATTTTAGAAAAATAAATTTTCTTTTAAATTAATTAATTATTCATAATTATTTATTTATGACTTACAAAAATACCAATACATTTACTATGGTCATATTATCACTTATAAGATGCCTAAATTTTATTTATACATTCATCAGTGAGGTTAATATTATTTTGGATAATTTACTATTCATAAGGATCATATTACTATTCATAAGGGTGGGTTACTATACATAAGGGATGGTTACTATTCACTAAAAATTAAATTTGTTCCATCAAACCACAAAAATCCCCCTCAATGCAACCATTTATGCCAGATTTTTTAAATTAAGGACACATAAGTTGAAAATTTTAGCCTAATGGCTTGGTTACAACTATCTTTTTAAAACAAAGTGTTGTTTTGTAGAGACTTAGTGTTTTATTCATTTCATTATATTTAGTTGTAAATACTTGGGGTGTTACATTATTCCCCCCTTATGAAATTTTTCCATCGAAATTTTGTTTTACATTCTAAAGTGAAAACAGGTGAGGGTTTGAATACATAGCTAATAAGAATAAAAAGGAAACTTTGAAAATAAAAGGATAAACTTGTAAAGGAGAAGTATATCCTAACTTGTGATTACCTAGGTTTAAATCTAGGTTATCTTTGATATATTTTTTAACTTAAATTCTTATGGGATCTATTTTTATTCCCTTAATAATGGTTTGTACCAAGATCATGAATTTAACAAATCATAACCCCTGGGAACACCAAACCAAGAGTGAAGCAAGGATTATTGTCATGCACCAATTCCCATTTGAGTCTATATCAAAGTGGTGTTTTCAGGTTTTACCCCTAGATACATATGTTCCAGAGCCACATCTACTTGTTTGTATCCAAACAGGGATGTATTTTCTTGATAAACCACTTACTCTATATTTACAAAAATTTAGTGGTTTTTTCATATACTTAGCCTCATACATAAGGTTCTTATTAAAGTTCTCTATTAATAATCTCCAAAAGTAACTAGACCATCCTCTGATACCAATTATAGAAACCCTAACCTTTTACACATAACATTAAATGAATTTATGCATAATTTTACATCTAAAAACAAGCCAAGGATCGTGAAGTTTAGTTTCTTTGAAGACTAGGTACATAAAACTGAAAACATAAAACATTTATTTATTTAATCTTAATATTGAGATCCTAACTTCCATTGTTCTCATAAATTGGCATAGATAACCTAGGGATAACATGAAAAAAGGGGTGAGATAAAAATCTCATTAAGGGAATAAGCATTTGAATAGATCTTAACACATGGGCTAGAAGGCATGACATAATGAAAATAGAAGGCATGGAACATATGGAATCATGACATATAAATGGGTTCATAGTAATGTTCTACCAACAAAAAACATGACTTTATCATGATTCAAGGCTCATTTCACATGGAGGATCACAAGTAAAGGCTAACCACTAAGACCGTTTCACATGGTAGCACAAGTTAGGGCTAACTGCCAAGACTGTTGTACATGGTAGAACAAGTTAAGGCTAACTGCCAGTACCATTTCACATAACATCTCATGATAATCAACTTTAAATAATTAATTGGAACTTTATTTGGGTGAACCCATCTTAACATGTTCATGAATATGTTTTCCACATAAATAATCATTCAAAATCAATCATACATAAACATAAGGGTTGCCCATAAAAAGAAACGAGTATCATAATCATGTCATAATACTTAATAAATGGGTGTATTATACAAGTGTCCATGAAAGTAAGGAATACATGGGAATTAATAATGGAAAAAGTCATATATCAATATAATTGATGTCAAATAGAAGTTATAACATTTAAAAAGAGTATTTAATAATTTTTACCATTAAAACATTTTAAAGCGGTTTTAAGGAAAATACTAACAAGAATTTAAAATAGAAAAGGGAATAATCTTTTATATAAACCCAGAATTGATATAATAAGGTTTTCATAATAAAAACAGTGTTTTTATAAAAATATTAGTGTCTTAAAATATATGGTATAGTTCACTTGAAATTGGGTATGAATTCGAGAAGTTCCTTTAAAACTGGTTTACTTATTGGGAAGTATTGAGGAGGGAACCACTTAAAAACATGTTTATCCCAAAAATAAAATAATGAATGGATCTTGATACAAGATTTTGGAGCATTAATAAAGCATTTAAAATATTTACATAAAATAATAGATAACTTAATTTGGGTAAAAAGAGTGATAGATCAACCCGAAGGAATAACGAAGGTTCGGATAGAATCCCTTACCTTAAGTCCGAAGGTGTTATCCACTTGATATTAATGAACTAAATAATAAAATTAGGTTAATTAATAAATAAATAAATAAACTATTTTACACTTAATTAATTTACTATGATATTTTTAAGTTCATTCATTTCCTTTTTGATGGGTTAAGAGGTTCGATCCCATTATTTGGATTCGTTTGTTTCATGATCAGTTTACTTATATAAATAATTGGATAATCATGTAAAATAAGGATGTTTGTCAATAATTGGAGTTATATTTTATTATTTAACATCTATAATTTTACATGGTTGTAAATTTCATTTGGTTACTTGGAGTGAATATGAATCATTTTATAAAACTTTATTGATAACCTTTTGCGTTAATTGGTGGATTTTGATCTCAATAAACATATTTTATTTTATAAATCAAAAAGATGTGAAAAAAAAAGATTACATAACAATAGATGAGTAATAATACATATATTATCGTCTTTTTCAACCATAATAATGGTTTCATGACCATAATTGAACATGGTAATGGAAATTGAAAACCCATCATCCTTGAATGTGGTAAATTAACACATCTCAGATGGTGTTTTTACTACTAGTATAAAAGAAGGGTAAAGGAGAGAATATAATAACTTATTCCATTATTATAATAAACTTCTAGTAAATATATAGTACTGGAGTTTCCATAACATTTGGATGAGGATAGGTAAATATAGAAAATAAAACAAAGGAACTTGAAAAGAAATTAAAATAATTGAAAATAGGAATTTACCTCTTAAATTAATCTTCCGTGAGATCCTCTTAAGGGGAGAGGATTTGGTATTTTGAGGAGACCAAGGGCTACTGGATGTGAAGGAGGATCTTAGGGAGATATTTGAGTAGAATTTAGGCAAGGCGCAAGGCTTGATAGGAGTGAAGAGAAGAGGAGAGTGTGGGTAGTTTTTTTAGGTGAGGGGAGGATGGTTTTGTTAATATTTTAATCATTAGTTTATTATTTTTCCATAATAAAAGAAATAGTGATGATTCCATGGAAAATAATAGTAATATGTTCATGTGAGTTAAATCTAAGGGTACTTATCTCAGTGATGATATGAGTAATGGTGAATTTATCTTATAATCTAAATATATGGTAAATTACTGTATTTTACTATTCATAAAAATCATATATTTTAGAAAAATAATATAAATTCACCCTAATAATTTTATGACGTCTAGAATCAAAAAATAAAATCTATTTTTCAAAAATAACTTTCTAAATATGATCAATTTAATTTTATATTAAAATCATAATTTAATTAAAAAATACGGATTTTACAATTATAACTGATTTTATAATGCTTTCAAAAATTACATATGGTCTTATAAAATTATTTTAAAACCATAAGACATAATGTAACACCCCAATCTTCTACATTACGCTTCTATTTAAATAATTCAATAGCTTGAAATGTACGCAACTTCGAGTTCTAGCACACCACTACTAATCAAATTAGCCATTTAAAAAGAAGCTATGAATAGTAATACCAACTATTTAAAATTTAATAAATTTCATTTTCAAAATGGAATTAATTTTTGGACTCAGAATGTCAAAATTACCTTGGGGTGAATTTTTGGTATTTTTCTGAAAACTTTGAATTTTTAATTAATAGTGAAAAACATTGGGTTATTATATAAATCGACTTTTGATTTATATAATTATTTATTTTATTTACATTTATTTTTAGTCAAAGTAGATACATAATTCCTATATTAGTTCAATGTAATTCATTGGAGTCATTTTATAATAAGATTAGATGTATAAATTTTTATTGAACTTTTTAACGTCTTTTACCCACCTTCTAGGCACATTTTCAAATTTGCATAAAACATAATTTTACCACTTATGTGAATTTAATTTAAAAAATATGAGAGACACGGTTGACATATGTAAGTAAAATTTGGTTCAATATGATGAATTTTTTTTCTGAATAGTAACGTTTGAATTTTATTTACCACGATTAAAAGTAAATAGGGTAATTAAATGTAAAAATGATATTACAATTACCTTAACACAAGTCCTAATTCTATTGGATAAGTTTATTTAGACCAAAATCAACCTTAGGGAAAAAATATGACCCTTTTGATCCATTTTTATTATATTAGGATATTTATTATTATTTTATTTAAAGAAGAGTTAAAAGTGTTAAATTCAAATTTTAATAACTAAACCATTTTTAATATAGGGTTATACATAGAATAAATTATACTATAAATATTCAATAGAAAGATAAAACTATTTCCTATATCATGGTATTTTATTTAAAATTTTTAGAAATTAAATAATTTAATTTATTTATGACACAATGATGATGAAGTAATCAACTTATTAATGAAAGATTAAAATAAATGATATTATAAATATCCAAATAAATTTTAATTGAGAGTTTTGATGAATTACTCTAATTTTCTAGGTTAATATGACATGTTATTATTTATTTAATGTATTTTTTTTGAAGTAATAAAGTTTTTTTGACTTTCACAAAAACCAAATACTAAATAGTGTCAAAATTGACAAAATTGAGTTTTAAAAAAATACTATATTATTATATGATATAATATTCCTAAAAATCTAAGGTTTAGTCAAAGGACTTATATAATGATATATATTTCATTAATGAACCACTTGAAGTTATCTTGGAATTTTATATTAATTTTATTAACCATGTAATATAAAAATACAAGAAGATGTTGTAAAAGTTAAACTATTTAACTAAGAGTTAAATCTAAAAGACAAGGTTAATATGGTGACCTAAACTTGTATAAAACCTATTTTTTGAGATTATTTCGACCCATAAATACCTTATCCTTTAAATAAATCCATTTTATGCCATTATAAACAGAAAATTATTTTATAATAAAATAATATTTCAAGATTTTCCTAATGTGACCCTCACCTCTATTATAAAAAGGTACTTCCCCATCTCTCAAAACCACACATCCAAAGCCATTTAGATCTACCAAAAGCTGCTCAAATATATTCCCATGTACCCTCACTTCAACCTAGAGTCCTTAATTTGTTCACAAATACAACCTAAGGAGCCCTTTTGATCAAATAAAAAAGGAAGCACCCGAAGAAGAGGTCATAATTTCATCGCCTCTTTCAATGTTATTTTCTTCTTCGACTTCCTCTTTATTTGTTGTTTCCATACCAAAATAATAACTCTAGTACATTATAAATATTTTTATGTTATTATAAATATTGTACAACCATATTCATTAATATATCTATCCTATGAATGACAAAGTCACCATACATGCGTACATACGGCTTACCATCTCCACGTCGTGCTGTAGTTTATTATTCAACACATCATTATTTGGATTGGTATAATAATGAGTATAATTGGTTTAAATAATAAATATAACGTGTTAATTATTATGTATATGTAATATAAAATCCAATTACATACTATTTCACCATCAATAGAATGATATTGTCACTCATACATACGTACGGATTATCATCTCCACGAACGCGATGAGATTCATTCCCCATCCTAACCATTCAAGAATAATTTTCATTTAATGATTAAAAATAATGTTTAAGAACTTAATATCATTATGGATATGAATAAAATACATACTATCCATAACAAACATGACTTACGTAACAAAAACATATAAAGGAAAACGAATCAGTTAACACCCGAAACAATGATACTACTGAAATATTATTAACAAAGCAATATTAGAAGATAATATATGATATAATATTTATGTATTTGGTTCTTTTATTATTTAATAACAATGAGTTAACTATTATAAAGTATTTTAACATACCCTTTACTAAGGAAAAGTACAAGGTAAGGGTTAATTTTTCAATCTCTTTATTATCTGAGGTTGTTTATACGTAAGTATCAACTGGGATTCTTTATCATACACATCTGTGTTTCTTAAAAATGTATTTCAAAAAAATTTACTATTTCGTATAATATGGGTTAAATTCATTTATACCCTTGTTTGAATTTTTATAATTTTTTTTGAAAGGAATCATTCCTTTATTTTCCAAACAAGGTACTTTATGACCTTTTTAACAAATTAAGGAAAGAATGTTTTTTTAACTTATACGGCGGGTGCAACTATTTTTTTCCATTATAAGACCTTCAAAGATTCTGTTACAAGATTATAATAATATTTTAAAAATAAATGTTTTCTTTTATAATTATGTGACTTTTAAATGATTTTGAAATAAAAAGAAATATTTCTCTCAAATAGTTTTGATTTCATCTATGTTGACATCCTTTGATGGATTTTACACTTGTTTGAAGTTGATTTGTTATGATACAATCTTTCATATTGTATTGAAGGTTTTTGGATATGTTTTATTGTGGATGTGTTATTTTTATACCATTCATGGTTTTTTTAATGTATTAACATTTTTTATGCTAGTTTTAATATGAATGTTTATGTTATGTTTCAACCTTTTCTTATGAGGAATGCATTGGACTTAGTAAGTGATGGGTGGATCATGCTATATCTCCTCACTGAATCGGTAGGTCTCATGAGACAAACTAGTGTCTTGGCATAAAGCCTTGAAAAAAATCTTATTTATAGCCTTGGCACGAGGCCTTGACTATGTGGTTATGATGTCTGGTATTATGCATTCCATCATTATAAAATTAGCTATTGATATTACATGTCATTATTTGACTAGTATAATATCCATGTGAATAAGTAAATGGAATTATTTTATTTATATTTTCCATATTATACTAAATGTTATGTTTAAAATTCTTGTGTTTTAGTCTTATACATTGCCTTAAATGTTAATGCTTATTTATGAAAGTTTTCTCTATATTGTTATCCTTACTGAGCATCTGATCTCACCCCTTTCTATGTTTTATTTTTTCCCAGATGCGAAGAAGTATATTATTAATGACTTTTAGGGATAAGCTAGGGGATATGATTGTGTTAAAAGGAGACACAATGTTGTTGTTTTTTATTTCATAATGTAATTTAAAACTTAGTTATGTATCTATTAATTCCAAGGCTACTAAACTAATCGGTCTTTCGAGACTTGATATCTTTTTATCATGAAAATGTTATGTAATAATGCACCTACTCTAGGTAACTCGTTTCAGGGTGTTACAGTTGGTATCAGAGGAAGTTTAGTATAAACCTTTGAAACTAGATTTAGAAAAACTCTGATTAGAGAACATTACCCTTAGATAAAATTTGAGGATTAGTATATAAGAACATCCTATAATTTTGTTAATATAGAGATTTTGTATATTTTCCAAGAAATTGATCCCTGTCTGGATATGAGCAGGTAGAGGTGGCTCTGGCACATATTTATCTAGGGGTAAAACCTGAAAACACTACTTTGAGCTAGACTCGAATGGGAACTAGTGCACGACAATGGGACTTGTTGCACTTTGGGTTACAACATTTCTTGGGGGATATTCTTATGATAATTCAAATTTTCTTTACAAACCATTATGAAGGATTTATGAGTAAATAATTCCTTAAAGAAAACATTTTTTTATGATTGTGCATTATATGCATAAACTGTCCAATTTATGTTCAGTATTTTATAAGTTTGCAAATTATGTGTTCTGATTCATAAACTAACCTAGTGTATGACATAGTTTAGAAATGGCACCTTGTGGAAGAAATGGAAACTGTATAAATGCACATAATACAAATAGGTATTTTCATCCAACTCAAGATAATTATAGTGGAGATGGTGATTCAACTGGTGCTGAACAGATTATAACCATATTGGGATAACTTACTCAAGTTATGAATAATAACCTCACCCGTATAGAGCACCCTGATCTAAAACATGGAGGATAAATGTTAGACCACTTCATGAGGAAACAACCACCAACATTCAATGGGACTAAAAATCCATATTTAGCTGAACAATGGATAAGTTCCTTAGATAAAATATTTCATGATTTGGAGAGTAGTGAAAGGGAAAAAGTTTTCATGGTAGTTTATCACCTCGTAGAAGATGTAGATCAATGGTGTTCATTGATTCAAAACACAAAGGAAGATGAAGAAGTATAAAATATGGAATGGAGGGACTTTAAAGATATTTTATTAGAAAAATAATTTCCTCGTAACCATCGAGCTGATATGGAAAGACAATTTCTGAGTCTAAGGAAAAAAAAGGATGATAATATCGCAAAGTATGAGGCTAACTTAAAAGGTTAGCAAGGCATGATGCAGATTATATACATAACCCAAGGGGTAAGATTGATCAATTATTTGATGGGTTAAAACCATTACTCCATCAAGAATTAGTCTCAAAATCCTTCTCTTCATATGACGATATAGTCTCATGTGCTTTCAAGACAGAAAAAGAATTCTCTAAGTCTTACGACATTGAAAGAAAAGCAAGATAATAAGAGATCTGTTGAACACTCTAGAAATAGAAATAAGGGGAAGAGGTTAAAGTTTGAATTTCCATCCTACAGTTAATGGGGTAAGAAATACCCTAGTACTTTCCTAAAGGTAATGGGAGTTTGTTACAAGTGTGGTGAAAAAGACCACCAAGCACATTATTTCAAGGGAAAGAAAGAGGTTTTCAATGTTTAATGCTAAAATTTTAGAGAAATGGGGCATTATAAAAATGAATTCCCTAAGATCCATAGAAATTTACCTTCGAAAATGACCAGGGAGCAAGGCCAAGATTATGTGATCACAACTGCTAAGTTTGAAGTTTCGAATGACGTGGTGGAAGGTACTTAAATCATTTTCTCAAATTTATCTAGTTCTTTATTTGATTCTGGATCATTTCATTCTTTCATATCTTCCCAATTTTCCATGAAAATTAGATATTTCCAATTTTATTTAATAAGGGAGTTTTCAGTAAAAACATATAAGGGAAGTATCATTACAACAAATTTTTGTGAATCAGTTACCATTATGGAATATATACGTGCTTTATCTGCTAATCTCATTGTCATACCCATGACTGAATTTGATATAATCCTAAATATGGATTGTATTTTGGAAAATGATGCGAAAATTTATTGGAAGAATAAGGAGTTTACAATTTTTGATGCTGATAAGGAATACCTTATCTTTAGAGTAGAAACATCACCACCTGATTGTCATCTAGATCCACCCCCGGTAGCTATACTAAATTCAATTATTGGATGGGAAGAGAGTGAAATGACTATGGGTGAGGAAAAGAAAGTTCAAATAGAGGATTTACCTATTGTTAAAGAATATGTTAATGTGTTTCCAGAGGATTTACATGGACATCCTTCAGAACAAGAAATTGAGTAATCCATTGATTTAATTCTTGGTTCAATTCCCATATCAAAGACCCCTTATATAATGGACACTGTGGAATTAGTGGAACTAAAGAAAAAAATAGAGGAATTGAATAATAAGGTACTTATTCTCCCTAGTGTTTATCCATGGGGATACCTTGTTCTTTTTGTTAAGAAGAAAGATGGATCTATGAGGTTGTGCATTGACTACAGGAAGATCAATGCTATAACAATAAAAAACAAGTATCTCCAACCTCGTATTGATGATTTATTCGATCAACTTCATAGAGCTCAATATTTTTCAAATATTGACCTTTGATATGGATATCATTAGTTGAGTGTGAAAAATGAAGAAATTCCAAAGACAACATTTCATACTAGGTATGGGCATTAAGAGTTTACAGTAATTCCTTTTGAACTAACTAATGCACCCTCTATCTTCATGGATCTAATGAATAGAGTTTTCAACGAATATCTTGATGACTTTTTAGTTGTATTTATTAATGATATCTTGGTATACTCTAAAATCTTCAACGATCATGAAAATCACTTGTTCACTATTCTAAAGACTCTTAGAAGAAATGAATTATATGGAAGGTTTAACAAGTTTGAATTTTGGCTTTAGAAGATTTATTTTCTTGGACATATTGTCTCTAAGTATGGAATCTATGTTGATCCTTCTAAGAAAAGAGAAATACAAAAAGGTCCATCACTAATGTGTATAATCTAGGTACACATTTTTACTGGTTTAGTGGGTTATTATCAGTGTTTCATCCAGAATTTTGCCCGATTCGCTAATCCATTAACCAAGATCACATGTAAAAGGGGTAAATTTGTTTGGAGAAAAGACTGTCAATAATGTTTTGAAGAACTAAAGATAATATTAGACAAAGATCCTATCTTGAGTCTTCCATCAGGGAATGATGGGTTTGTTATTTATTGTGATGCTTTAAAGAAAGGACTTGGTTGTGTCCTTATGTAGATTGATAGAGTTATTTCCTATGTATCATGGAAGATAAAAATTCATGAACAAAACTATCCTACTCATGATCTTGAGTTAGCAGCTATAATCTTTTTTTGAAGATATGGAGACACTATCTCTATGGTGAAAAAATTGAGATATATACTGATCATAAGAGTTTAAAGTATATTTTCTCATATAAATAACTAAATATGAGGAAACTTCAATGGCTTGAACTACTCAAGTATTATGATTTCACTATACCCTACCACATGGGGAAGGAAAATAAGGTGGAAGATGCTTTGATTAGAAAGGATCATGGAGTTCTGAACAAGATGAGAGTTGAAAGGGATCCTATCATCCGGGATCTAGTAAAGATGGATATGGGAATAATCATGGAAGGTGGAAAATCAATATGTTTTCAAATGGTTGTCAAACCATCTTTACTATTAAGGATAAAAAGTTCTAAGACTGATGGGGAGGAGTTTCAAAATAAGATTAAAGCTGTGAATGATTAGAGATTGATTAACTTTGTATATAAAGATGGAATTTTGAAATTTTGAAAGAGGGTTTGTTTTCCCGATATACCTGATCTAAAAAGGGAATTATTGGATGATGCTCATAGATCCAATTTCTCTATACACCTTGGCAGCACTAAGATGTATAGAGATTGGAAGGAACATTTTTTTGGAACAACATGAAGAGGGATATTGCTTATTATGTGTTAAGATGTATGATTTTTCAATAGGTTAAGGTTGGAAGAAAACATCCTGGAGGATTCATGCAACCTCTTCCCATACCTTAGTGTAAATGGGATGATATTATGAAGGAATTTGTCATGGGACTTCCAAAAACTTCTAGAAGGAATGATGAAATATGGGTCATTATAGATCTCTTTACCAATTCAGCACATTTTCTTTCTATAAGAGAATATTTACCACTTGAACGTTTATAAAGACTATATATTAATGAAGTTGTAAGACTTCATGGTGTACCCCTATCTATTTTTTATGATCGTGATCCCCTTTTTACCTCAAGATTCTAGAAAAGTTTTCAGAAATCCCTGGATAATGAACTTTGATTAATCACTGCCTACCACCCTCAAACTGATGGACAATCAGAACGCACTATTCAAACCATAGAAGACATGTTGAGATCTTTCTCACTTAAATTTCAAGGTATGTGGGATCAATATTTACCTCTGGTAGAATTTTCCTCTAACAATAGCTTCCATTAAAGTATTTAGATGGCACTATATGAAGCGTTATATGGAAAGATATGCCGCACACCAACTTGTTGGGATGATGTTGGTGAAAGAAAACTTGTAGGCCCAGAATATTTTAAGGAAACAATGGAAAAGGTAAATATTATCCAAACCCACATCAAAGTAGCTCAAAGTAAGCCAAAGAGTTATGTCGATAACCAAAGGAAGGATTTGGAATTTCAAGTAGGTGATCATGTTTTCTTGAAGGTATCTCCATGGAAGGGTGTTATATGATATGGTAAGAAGGGTAAATTAAGTCTCATGTACATCAGACCTTTCGAAATTCTAGAATGAATTGGAGTTGTAGCTTACTGTTTGTCAATGCCTCCAAGTCTCTCAAAATTTCATGATGTGTTCCAGGTATCACTATCGAGAAAATACATGCCTGACCCAACGCATGTACTTGCCTATAAAGAAATATAACTGGAACATGATCTTTCTTATTGTGAAGGGCATGTCAAGATTCTTGATACCAGAGAACAGGTGTTGAGAAACCGGACGACTCGTCTAGTAAACATTTTATAGAGAAACTGTATGATGGAAGAGGCAACATGGGAACCTGAGGAACATATGATGAAGAACCACCTGAATCTTTTTATGCAGTAATATTATAAAAATTTCGATGATGAAATTATTTGAAAGAGGGAATAATGTAACACCTCAAGCTATCACAGTATGCTTCTCTTTGAATAGTGCAACAGCTGGCGATGTACACAACTTTGAGTTCTAGCACACCACGACCAATCAAACTAGTCATTTAAAAAGGCAATTATGAATAGTAATACCCATTATTTGAAATTTTATAAATTTTATTTTTCAAAATGGACTTCATTTTTGGATTCGAAAAATCAAAATTACCTTAGGGTGAATTTTTTGTATTTTTCTAAAAACTTTCAGTTTTTGATGAAAAGTGAAAAAAACTCCGTTATTGTTTAAAACCAAATTTTTATTTAAATAATTATATATTTTATTTAAATTTATTTTAAGTAAAAAATAGATACTTAATACCTATATTAGTTCAATATAAATCATTGGAGTCATTTTTTAATAAGATTATATGAAGAAAATTTTATTGAACTTTTTAACGTCTTTTACCCACCTTCTAGGAACATTTTCAAATTTGCATAAAATGTGATTTTACTACTTCTGTGAATTGAATTTCAAAAATATGAGAGACATGGTTGACATCAGTAGGTAAAATTTTGTTCAATAGGATGAAAATAATTTTTGGTGAATAGTAACTTTTGAATTTTATTTACCACGGTTAAAAGTAAAAAAGGGTAATTGAAGGTACAAATGATATTATAATTACCCTAACACATGCCCTAATTCTATTGGATAAGTGAATTTCGACCAAAATTAACCTTAGGATAAAAATATGATCCTTTTTGATCCACATGGATTAGATTAGGACATTTATTATTATTTTATTTAAAGAAGAGTTAAAAGTGTTAAATTCAAATTTTAATAACTAAACCATTTTTAATATAAGTTTATACATAAGATAAATTAGACTATAAATATTGCATAGAAATAAAAAAATATTTCCTACATCATGGTATTTTATTTATAATTTTTAGACATTAAATAATTTAATTTATTTATGACACAATGATGATGCAGTAATTACCTTATTAATAAAATATTTAAATAATGGATATTATAAATATTTAAATAAATGTAAATTGAGACTTTTGATTCATTACACTAATTTTATATGGTAATATGAAATGTTAGGATTGATTTAATGTATTTTTTTCAAAGTAATCAAGTTTTTTTGACTTTCACAAAAACCAAATACTAAATAGTGTCAAAATTGACATTAATGAGTTTTTAAAACTAATAATATATTATTAAATGATATAATATTCCTATAAATATAAGGTTCATCCAAAGGACTTATATAATTATATATATTTCATTAATTAACCACTTGAGTTTCTCTTGGTATTTTATAGTAATTTTATTAACCATGTTATTTAAAAATACAAGAAGACATTGTAAAAGTTAAACTATTTAACTAAGAGTTAAATCTAAAAGATAAGGTTAATATGGGGACCTAGACTTGTATAAATCTATTGGTTGATAGTATTTAGATCTATCTTCAACTTAAACTCGAAATAAATCCACTTTTAGCCATTATAAACTGAAAATGATTTTATAATAAAATAATATTTCATGTTTTTTTTAAAGTGACGCTCACCTCTCTTATAAAAGTGTACTTTCCCTTCTCTAGAAATCACACCTCCAAAGACATTTTTCTCAGCCAAACCCTACACAAATATCTTCCCAAATACCCTCACTCTATCCTATAAGCCATACATTAATCATAAATCCAACCTAAGCATCCCTTTTTATCAAATCAAAAAGAGAACACCCGTAGAAGAGGTAATAATTTCATCACCTCTTTCAAAGTTATTTTCTTCTTCCACTTACCCTTTATTTGTTTTTTCCATACCAAAATAATAAATCCATTACCTTCTATATACTGTGATGTTATTATAAATATGGTACAACCATATTCATTATTCTATCCATCCTATGAATGACAAAGTCACCATAGGTGTGTACGTACGGCTTACCGTCTCCACGTCGTGGTGTAGTTTGTTATTCAACACTTCATCATTTGTGTGGGTATAATAATGAATATAATTGATTTAAATAATAAATATAATATATTAATTATTCTGTATATGTAATATACAATCCAATTACATACTATTTCATCATCAGTAGAATGATATTGTTGCTCGTGCGTACGTATGGATTACCGTCTCCACGAACGCAATGAGATTCATTCCCCATGGTAACCATTCAAGAATAATTTTCATTTTATGATTAAAAGTAATGTTTAAAAACATAACATCATTCTGGATATGAATCAAATACATCCTATTCGTAACAAACATGACTTACTTAACAAAACATATAAAGAATAATGAATCATTTAACACCTGAAACAATGATACTACTAAAATATTATTAACAAAGCAATATTAGAAGATCATATATGATATCATATTTATGTATGTGGTTATTGTATTATTTAATTAAAATTATTTAACTATTTTATAGGTGGTTAATTTACCCTTGACTAAGGAAACGTACAAGGTAAGGGTTAATTTTACAATCTCTTTATTATCTGAGGTTTTTTATACATAAGTATCTACAGGGACTTCATTATCATCCACATCCGTGTTTCTTAAAAATGTATTTCAAAACATTTTTACTATTTCCTATATTATGGTTTAAAGTCATTTATACCCTTTTTTGACTTTTTATAAAAAAAATTCAAATGAATCTTTCCGTCATTTTCCAAACAAGGTACTTTATGACCTTTTTGACAAATTAAGGAAAGAATGTTTTTTTAACTTATATGGCGGGTTCAGCTATTTTCTGTCGTTATAACACTTTTGATGATTCCCTTACAAGATTATAAGAATATTTTCAAAATAAATGTTTTCTTTTATAATTATGTGACCTTTAAATGATTTTGAAATAGAAAGAGATATTTCCCTCAAATAGTTTCGATTTCATCTATGTCGACATCCTTTGATGGATTTTACACATGTTTGAATTTGATTTGTTATGATAAAATCTTCCATATTGTATTGAAGGTTTTATGATTTGTTTCACTATGAATGTGTTATTTTTATACCATCTATGGTTTATGGTTAAAGTATTAACATTTAGTATGCAAGTTTTAATAGGAATGTTTATGTTATGTTTCAACCTTTTCATATGAGGAATGCATTGGACTTAGTAAGTGATGGGTGAAGCCCGATATAGCTCCTCGCTGCATCGGTAGGTCTCATGAGACAAACTAGTGTCTTGGCACAAGCCCATGACAAAATCTTATTTGTATTCTTGGCACGAGACCTTGACTATGTGGTTATAATGTCCGGTATTATGCATTCCATCATTATGAAATTAGATATTGATATTACATGTGATTATTCGACCAGTAGAATATCTATATGAATAAGTAAATGGAATTATTTGATTTATATTTTCCATATTATACTGAAGTTTAAGTTTAAAATTCTTGTGTTTTAATCTTATACATTTCTTTAAATGTTTATGCTTATCTATGAATGTTTCTGCTATATTGTTATCCTTACTAGGTATCTGAGCTCACCCCTTTCTAGGTTTTATTTTTACAAGGCTGTGAAGAATTATATTATGCCTGACTTGTATGGATAATATAAGGGATATGGGTGTGTTCAAAAGAGACACAATGTTGTAGTTTTTAATTTCATAATGTATTGTAAAACTTAGTTATGTATCTAGTACTTCCATGGCTACTAAACAAATCGGTCTTTCGAGACTTGATCTCTTGTGATCATGCCAATGTTATGTAATAATGCATCAAATCTGGGTAACTCAGGATGGGGAATTACAATTGGTATTAGTGGAATTTTAGCACAAACCTTTGAAACTAGATTTAGAAAACTCTGATTAGAGAATATTACCCTAAGATAAACTTTTAGGATTAGTATAGAAGAACTTCCTATAATTTTGGTAATGTAGAGATTTTATGTATTTTCCAATAAATACATCTATGTCTAGATATGATCAGGTAGAGGTGGCTCTAGCACAGATCTATCTAGGGTTAAAACCTGAAAACACCGCTTTGAGCTAGACTCGAACGGGAACTAGTGCATGACAGCAGACCTTGCTGCACTCTTGGTTACGACACTCTTAGGGGATATGCTTAGGATAATTCACATTTTCTTTACAAACCATTATAAAGTATTTATGAGTAATTAATTCCTTAAAGAAACCATTTTTTATGATTATGGATTATATGCATAAACTGTTCATTTTATGTTAGGTATTTTACAAGTTTTCAAATTATTCATTAAGATTCATAAACTAACCTAGTGTATTATATTCTTTAGAAGTGGAGCCTAGTGGAAGAAATAGAAACTATATTAATGTACATAATCCATGTAGGGATTTCCCTCCTACTCAAGATAATTATATTGGATCTGGTGATGAAACTGGTGTTGAATAGATTATAACCATAACGGGACAACTCACTCAGGTTATGAATAATAACCTTACCAGTATGGAGCACCCTGATCCACAACATGGATGATAAATTTTAGACTTCTTCATGAGGTAACAACTACCAAAAATAAATGTCACTACAAATCCATTTGTATTTTAACAATGGATAAGTTCCTTAGAGTAAATATAGCGTGCTTTGGGGAGTAGTGAAAGGGAAAAAGTTTTCATTGCAGTTTATCGCCTCACAGGAGATGCAGATCAATGGTGGTCATTAATTCAAAATAAAAAAGGAGGATGAAGAATTATCAATTATGTATTGGAGGGAGTTTAAAGATATTTTCTTAGAAAAATACTTTCCTTGTGACCATCGAGCGGATATGGAAAGACAATTTCTGAGTCTAAGGAAAAAGGAGGATGAGAATGTCGCAAAGTATGATGTTAACTTTACAAGGTTAGAAAGGCATGTTATTGATTATATACGTAACCCAAGGAGTAATATTGATCGATTATTTGATGGGTTAAAACCATTTCTATATCGATAATTAGTCTCACAATCCTTCTCGTCATACGAAGATATAGTCTCATATGTTGTCAAGAAGGAAAAAGAATTCTCTAAGTTTTACGACTTCAAAGTAATGCAAGAGAAGAAGAGATCTTCTGAAAACTCTAGAAATTGAAATAAGGGGAATAAGGGAATGCTTGAGTTTATATCCTGTAGTAAATGTGGTAAGAAACACCCTGGTACTTTCCTGAAGGGAATGAGAGTTTGTTATAAGTGTGGTGAAAAAGTACACCAAACACATGATTATAAGGGAAAGAAAGAGGCTGTCAATGTTGAATGCTGCAATTGTAGATAAATGGGGAATTATAAAAATGAATTTCCTAAGCACCAAGAAAACTTTCCTCAAAAAATTTCAAGGGATAAAAGCCAAGCTTATATGATCACAACTGCTGAGGTTGAAGTTCTGAATGACTTGGTGGCAGGTACTTTATTCATTTCCTCAAATTTAGCCAACGCTTTATTTGATTCTGGATCATCACATTCTTTCATATCTTCCTAGTTTTCCAAGAAAATTAGATATTTTCAATTTTATTTATCAAGGGAGTTGTCAGTAAAAACTCCTAAGGGAATTATTATTGCAACATAGTTTTGTGAATCAGTTTCCATTATGGAATATAAACGTGATTTATCTTCTGATCTTATCATCATATACATGATTGAATTTTATATAATCCTTGGTATGGATTGGATTTTGGACCATGATGTGAAAATTTATTGTAAGAAGAAAGAGGTTACAATTTTTTATGGTGATAAGGAATACCTTATCTTTAGAGCAGAAACATCACCATTTGATTCTCATCTAGATCCACCCCCAGTAGCTCTAATAAATTCAATTATTAGGGAGGAAGGGAGTGAAATGAATATGGATGATGAAAGGCATGTTCAAATGGAGGATGTACCTATTGTGAAAGAATATTTTAATGTGTTTCTATAGGATTTACCTAGACAGCCTCCAGAAAGAGAAATTGAGTTTTTTATTGATTTAATTACTAGTTCAAGGCCCATATTGAGGACCCCTTATATAATGGACACTGTGGAATTAGTGGAACTAAATAATCAAATAGTGTAATTGAGTAATAAAGTATTTATTCTCCCAATTGTTTCTCCATGAGGATCCCTTATTCTTTTTGTTAGGAAGAAAGATAGATCTATAAGGTTCTACATTGACTATAGGAATATCAATGCTATAACAATAAAGAACAACTATCCCCTACCTCTCATTGATTATTTATTCGATCAAATTCATTGAGCTCAATATTTTTCAAAGATTGACCTTTGATCTGGATATCATTAGTTGTGTGTGAAGAAGGAAGACATTCTAAAGATAGTATTTTGTACTAGGTATGGGCATTATGAGTTTATAGTAATGCCTTTTGGACTGACTAATGCACCATCTGTCTTCATAGATCTAATGAATATATTTTTCAAGAAATATCTTGATAACTTTGTATTGGTATTTATTGATGATATCTTGGTATACTCCAAAAGCTACGAAGATCATGAATATCACTTGAGAACTATTCTAAAGACTCTTAGAAGAAATGAATTATATAGTAAGTTTAGAAAGTGTGGATTTTGGCATTAGGATATTTCTTTTCTTGGCTATATTGTCTCTAAGGATGGAATCTCTATTGATTCTTATAAGATGAGAACAATACAATAATGGCCAAAACTAGCGAGTATAACCAAGGTACATAGTTTTATTGGTTTAGCGGGTTATTATCGGCGTTTAGTCTAGAATTTTACCTGATTGGATAACCCATTAACCAAGATCACACGTAAAGGGGTTAAATTTGTTTGGACAAAAGAGTGTAAAGAATGTTTTGAAGAAATTAATAGAAGATTGGTAAATTTACTTATCTTAACTCTACCATTGGGGAATGGTGGGTTTATTATTTATAGTGATTCTTCAAAGAGAGGACTTGGTTGTCTCCTTATGCAGAATGATAGAGTTATTTCCTATGAATCCTGGAATCTAAAAATTCATGAAACAAACTATTCTACTCATGATATTGAGTTTGTAGCTTTAATATTTTCTCTGAAGATATGGAGGCACTATCTCTATGGTAAAAAATGTGAGATATATACTAATCAAAAGAGTATGAAGTATATTTTCTCACAGAAATAACTCAACATGAGGAAAAAGAAATGGCTTGAACTACACAAGGATTGTGATTGCACTATGCACTACCACCCGGGGAAAGTAAATAAGGTGGAAGGTGCTTTGTGCAGAAAGGAACATGGAGTTATGTACAAGATGAGAGTTGAAAGGGAACCTATGTATATGGATCTAGTAAAGATGGATATGGGAATAATCATGGAATGTGAAACATCAATACGTTTTCAAATGGTTTCCAAACCATCTTTACTAGAAAGGATAAAAAGTTCTCAAACTAATGAGGAGGAGTTTCAAAAGAAAATTAAAGTTGTCAATGATGGGAGATTTATTGACTTCCTATATGAATATGGAATTTTGAAAGTTAGAAAGAGGATTTGTGTCCTGATATACCTGATCTAAAAAGATAATTATTGGATGATTCTCATAACTCTAATTTCTCTATACACCCTGGTAGCACTATGATGTATATATATTTGAAGAAAAAAAAATTTTGGGACAACATGAAGGGGGATATTGCTTATTATGTGTCAAGATATATGGTTTGTCAATAAGTTAAGGCTGGAAGACAACATCTTGGAGGAGTTGCACAACCTATTCCTATACCTGAGTGGAAATAGGATGATATTATGATGGACTTTATCATGGGGCTACCAAAGACTCCTAGAAGGAATGATGCAATATGGGTCATTATTGATCACCTTACCAAGTCAACACATTTTCTTGATATAAGAGAATATTTAACATTGGAACGTTTAACAAGACTATATATTAATGAATTTGTAAGACTTCATGGTGTATCCCTATCAATTTTTTATGATCGTGATCCCTTTTTTATAACAAGATTTTGGAAAAGTCTTCAGAAATCTCTAGATACTGAACTTTGATTAAGTACTACCTACCACCCTCAAACTGCTGGACAATCAGAACAGATTATTCAAACCTTAGAAGACATGTTCATATACTTATCACTTGACTTTTAAGGTATGTGGGATCAATATTTACCTCTGGTAGAATTTTACTATAATAATAGCTTCCATTCAAGTATTTAGATGGAACCATATGAAGCGTTATATGGAAATAAATGTCACACACCAACTTGTTGGGATGATGTTGGTGAAAGAAAACTCATAAACCTAGAACTTGTTGAGGAAATAATGGAAAAGGTGAAGATTATCCAAACCCACATCAAATTATCTCAAATTAGGAAAACGATCCATGCTGATAACCGAAGGAAATATTTGGAATTTCAAGTAGATGATCATGTTTTCTTAAAGGTATATCCATGGAAGGGTGTTATACGATTCATTAAGTAGGGTAAATTAAGTCCTAGGTACATCGTACCTTTCAAAATTCTAGAACAATTTGGAGTTATAGCTGACTATTTGGCAATGCCTCCAAGTCTCTCCAAAGTTCATGATGGGTTCCACGTATCACTATTGAGAAAATACATGTCTAACCCAACACGTGTACTCACCTATGAAAAATTAGAACTGGAACCCGATCTATCTTATTGTGAAGAGCTATTCAAGATTCTTGGTACCAGAGAACAAGTGTTGAAAAAACAGTAGAATTGTCTTGTAAAATTTCTATGGAGAAACCAAAAGATGGAAGAGGCAATGTGGGAACCTGAGGAACATATGATGAAGAACCACCCAAATATTTTTAGGAAGTAATATGATAGAAATTTAGAGGATGAAATTATTTGAAGGAGGGAAGAATGTAACACCCCAATCTTCCATGATACGCTTCTCTTTGAATAATTCAATAGCTTGTGATGTACACAACTTCGAGTTCTAGCACACCATGACCAATCAAACCAACTGTTTAAAAAAGCATGTATGAATATTAATACCCACTATTTAAAATTTTATAAATTTTATTTTTCAAAATGGAATTAATTTTTGGATTTAGAATATCAAAATTATCTTAGGGTAAATTTTTGGCATTTTTCTGAAAACTTTCAATTTTTGATAAATAGTGAAAAACATTGTGTTATTGTTTAAAACCAAATTTTTATTTAAATAATTATTTATTTTATTTAAATTTATTTTAAGTCAAAATATATAAATAATACCTATATTAGTTAAATGTAATTCATTGGAGTTATTTTAAAATAATATTAGATGTATAAAATTTTATTGAACTTTTTAACGTCTTTTACCCACCTTCTAGGCACATTTGTAAATTTGCATAAAACGTAATTTTACCGCTTTTGTGGATTGAATTTCAAAAATTTAAGAGACACGGTTTAAATTAGTAAGTAAAATGTGGTTCAATATGACAAAAATAATTATTTGTGAATAGTAACTTTTGACTTTTATTTACCACGGTTAAAAGTAAATAGGGTAATTAAAGGTAAAAATGATATTATAATTATCCTAACACATTTCCTAATTCTATTGGATAAGTTTATTTTGACCAAAATAAACCTTAGGAAAAAAATATGATCCTTTTTTATTCACTTGGATTAGATTAGGAGATTTATTATTATTTTATTTAAAGAAGAGTTAAAAATGATAAATTCAAATTTTAATAACTAAACCATTTTTCATATAAGGTTATATATAAGATAAATTTGTCTATAAATACTCATTATAAATTTAAAAATATTTCCTAAAACATGTTATTTTATTTATAATTTATATACATTAAATAATTTAATTTATTTATGACGTCATGATGATGCAGTAATCAACTTATTAATGAAAGATTAAAATAATTGATATTATAAATATCAAAATAAATATAAATTGATACTATTTATGAATTACACTAATTTTATGACATGTTGGTATTTATTTATAGTATTTTTTTGAATTAATCAAGTTTTGTTGACTTTCACAAAAACCAAATACTAAATAGTGTCAAAATTGACACAAATGAGTTTTAAAAAAAAATACTATATTATTGAATGATATAATATTCCTAAAAATCTATGTTTTTTGGAAAAAGGACTTATATAATGATAGTTATGTCATTAATTAACCAATTGAGG
Organism: Viscum album; assembly: GCA_963277665.1. Lineage (NCBI taxonomy): Eukaryota > Viridiplantae > Streptophyta > Magnoliopsida > Santalales > Viscaceae > Viscum > Viscum album. The sequence goes on from OY728119.1 coordinate 378,478,068, forward strand.
TTCTCTTTTAATTTTATAGTAAGTTTATTAACCATGTAATATAAAAATATAAGAAGACATTATAAAAGTTAAACCATTTAACTAATAGTTAAATAAAAAATATAACATTAATATGGTGACCTAAACTTGTCTAAAACCTATTGTTTGAGAGGATTTATACCCATACTCACCTTATCCTATAAATAAATCCATTTGGAGCCATTATAAACCGAAAATTATTTTATAATAAAATAATATCTCAAGTTTTCTTAAAGTGACCCTCACCTCTCTTATAAAAGGGTACATCCCCTTATCTCAAAATCACACCTACAAATCAATTTGTATTGGCCAAAACCTACTAAAATATAGTCCCAAATACCCTCACTTAAACCTAGAGGCCTTAATTGGATCATAAATCCAACCTAATGGGCCATTTTGATCAAATCAAAAAGGAAGCACCTGAAGAAGAGGTAATAATTTCATCACCTCTTTCAAAGTTCTTTTATTCTTCCAATTCCACTTTCTTTTTTGTTTTCCACAACAGAATAATAACTAAATTACCTTATACATAATATGATTTTAGTATAAATATGTTACAACCATATTCATTATTCAACCCTTCTAATGAATGACAAAGTCGCCATACGTGTGTACGTATAACTTACCGTCTCCATGTCGTGGTGTAGTTTGTTAATCAACACTTCATTATTTAGATGGGTATAATAATGAGTATAATTGATGTAAATAATAAATATAACATGTTAATGATTCTTTATATATAATATAACATCCAATTACACACTATTTCACCATCAATAGAATGATATTTTCACTCGTGCGTACGTACGGATTATCGTCTCCACAAAGGCGATGAGATTCATTCCCCATCGTAACCATTCAAGAATAATTTTCATTTTATGATTAAAAATAATTTTTAAGAGAATAATATCATTATATATATGAATAAAATATATCCTATCCATAAAAGACATGACTTACGTAACAAAACATATAAAGGAAAATGAATCATTTAACACCCAAAACAATGATACTACTGAAATATTATTAACAAAGCAATATTAGAATATCATATATGATATCATATTTATGTATTTGGTTCTTGTATTATTTAATAATTTTTATTTAACTATTATATAGGTGGTTAAAGTACCCTCGACTAAGGAAAATTAGAGGGTCAGGGTTAATTTTACAATCTCTTTATTATCTGAGGTTGTTTATACGTAAGTATCTACTAGGACTTCTATATCATCCAAATCCATGTTTCTTAAAAATGTATCTCAAAACATTTTTAATATTTCTTAGACTATGGGTTAAATTATTTTATACCTGTTTTTACTTTTTATAAAAAATATTAAAGGAATCTTTCCATCATTTTCCAAACAAGGTACTTTATGACCTTTTTGAATAATTAAGGAAAGAATGTTTTTTAACTTATATGGAGGGTGTAGCTATTTTCAACTATTATAACACCTTTAAAGCTTACATTACAATCTTATAAGAATATTTTAAAAATAAATGTGTTATTTTATAATTATGTGACTTATAAATGATTTCAAAATAGAAAGAGATATTTCTCTCAAATAGTTTGGATTTCATCTATGTCCACATCCTTTGATGGATTTTACACTTTTTTGAAGTTGATTTATTATGATAAAATCTTCCATATTGTATTGACGGTTTTGTGATATGTTTGACTATGGATGTTTTATTTTTTTCCATTCATGGTTTATTCTAAAATCATGAACATTTTGTATTCTAGTTTTAATATGAATGTTTATGTTATGTATCAACCTTTTTATATGAAGAATGAATTAGACTTAGTAAGTGACAGGTGGAGCCTGCTATAGCTCCTCGATTCATAGGTAGGTATCATGAGACAAACTAGTTTCTTGTCATAAGGCCTTGACAAAATCTTATTTGTAATCTTGGAACGAGTCCTTGACTATGTGGTTATGATGTCCAGCATTATGCATTCCATCATTATGAAATTAACTATTTATATTACATGTAATTATTCGACTAGTATAATATCCATGTGAATAATTAAATGGAATTATTTGATTTATATTTGACATATTATACTGAAGTTTTAAGTTTAAAATCCTTGTGTTTTAGTCTTATTCATTGCCTTAAATGTTTATGTTTATTTATGAAATTTTCTGCTATATTATTATCCTTACTGAGCATCTAAGCTCTCCCCTTTCTATGTTTTATTTTTTCCAGGATGCGAAGAAGTATATTATGACTAAATTGAAGGGATAAGATAAGGGATATGAGTGTGTTCAAAGGTGACACAATGTTTTTGTTTTTCATTTCATAATTTATTCTAAAATTGAGGTATGTATCTAGTACTTCCAAGTCTATTAAACTAATCGATCATTCAAGACTTGATCTCTTCTGATCATGCCAATCTTTGTAATAAGGCATTGAATCTGGGTAACTATGGTCGGGGCATTACACATAAAATTTTCAATTTATGAACATGTTTTAGGAAAATGATTTTTCTTTTAAATTAATTAATTAATAATAATTAATTATTTATGACTTACAAAAATACCAATACTTTTACTATGGTTATATTATCACTCATATGATGCCTAAATTTTATCTATACATTCATGGGTGAGATTACTATTCTTTTGGATGATTTACTATTCATAAGGGTTATATTACTATTCATAAGGATAGGTTACTATTCATTTGTTTTGGTTACTATTAACCAAAAATTAAGTTTGTTCCATCAGACCCCAAAATTCACCCTAAACGAAACCGTGTATGCCAAATTTTTGAAATTCAAGACACAGGAGTGGTGAAATTTAGTTTAATGGCTTGGTTATAACTATATCCTTAAAAAAAGTGTTGTTTTGTAGAGACTTAGTGTTTCATGAATTTCATTATATTTAGTTGTAAATCCTTGGGGTGTTACATTATTTTGCCTCAAAAATCAAGATTTGTTTTATAGAAATGGAAGGATTCTTGCATAGAATTTTTGGTGAACCACATAAGATTTTTTACTATCCATATCACATAGAAAGTATATGGAACTACGAAGAAAAATCAGTAAAGGAATGGATTCTGCAAAGCATCTGTTCTATTTGAACTAAAAATGGATTTTTTTTCATTTATAGTCAAATGTGGTGAATTAAGGACACCATAAAGTGTGTTTTTATTTGTGGATGAAGGTGGTGTTTCATAGGTCACTACAAGGGGAATCATGTACTATGTGTACCACATATTGAGCATAGTTCACAGTGAATTCCAAATTCGCAAAGGTGTTAATCATAATTTTGATTAGTAGGCTTTTTGAGTTTCATTGCATATATAAAGGAACCCTAATCACATAATTAATGAGATATAATTTTATTATAGAGAATTATCACTGGGAGAATCCGGATAAGTACAAAAGAAATTTTAGGAGTAGTTTAGCTTGTAAAAGAGGCAGTATGCTAATAAAACTTGGTTCATAGAAGTTTTTTGTGGGGAACTGTAGTTTGAAAAGGATAAGGGTGTCGCAAGTATCCATTCATCTACAAGGTAAAGTAAACACTCAAAGAACTCATGCAATGCAGTTCAAGGTTATTTCATTAAGGATTTATATCAATTCACATTGGAACAAAAATAGTTTGTGAAAGGTCTCTCTACAATGCAATCGCCACATGGTGAAGTTCATTTCATATATTGTTTGAAAATATAGATTTATGGAATACTTATGTGTGAAACATTTTTTAGGTGTTTTAGATAAATAGAAGAATCATCTTAAGGAACGTTGCACTCACTTTAGTTGAGAGGTAAGTGAGGTTTCAAATTGTGAATGGTTGTAAACCAAGAGGGATAATGAGTCATGTCTGAGCCTTGTAACAGTAGTGTGAATTAATGGATTTGGTGCATCAGCACATTACTTTTTCATGATCTTTACACATATCCCAGTGAGGGTGAACCAAGTAAAATTTTTGTATCTTGTACATGTTTTAATTCCCATTTATTAAATTTTATAGTAAGGAGAGCGAAAATATTGTTTTGTTTAACAATGAAACATGATCCAAAGAGAAATTTGTTTTAATCTGTCATACCCTGATTCACCTCCCATAGGATATTTAACCAAGTTGGGATAACAGGTTGTGTGTATAAACCTAAACTATTATCATTGATATCATTCTATCTTGGAAAGTTTGTAGAATGTGGGCAGGGATATATTTCATCCCTTTCATTGTTGTCGTGATTTATTGGGTTACCTCTGTGGATGGAATAGGAATATATGCTCATTTAGTGGTTGGAGAAGAGATATATTCCTTCTCTTATCATCCAATTCATATTAGGATATACCAAAAGTTTTCTTATATAGGGTAAGAAACATGGGTCTTCCCCCTATTTACTGTCGGGATATGCCAGAAAACTTCTTTGTGTGTTTCTAGACTATGTTGGTAGGCTTAATATGTGTGATCAAGGATATGTGCATGCCCATGGATTACTGCCATAGTATGTAGGAATAATTCCTTAGTGGGAATTTGGTTTTAGGCCCTCTCTTAGTTTGACACTATTTACATCCCCTAGCAGGCTTCCCTACATGCTCGGGTTTAGGTGACCTGATCTAGGGCCCATGGAGTAGAATCCTCAATATAATGAGGGTTTAACATCATGTAGAATTAGAGACTATGCCTTCTAGTAAGATACCTTTGGCGTATTTACTATGCTATTGATATGAGGGCATTATTAGCCTTTTGGTCCACCTCCCTGAGAAACTGGAGGAACTCTTTGTTACATTTTGGGGAGAGGTTCCTAAAATGATTTGAGATGGAAATTGGTGCCACTTACTTACTTTTCCACCACCTTCCATTAGTAAGATGGTTGGTGGGGCTTTATGTCTTTGATGGATTCACACATAGCCTCCAATTCTAATAGAATACCATTTATATGGTACTCTTTAATTGGTGCATTCACCACTCATCGTTTAAGGCACTCAGTGGGTGACAACATCCTCTAGTTCGATAAAGGCCCAGCTCAAGCAACTATTGATGCGTAATTATGAACCAAATGATAGTACAAAATTTTTTATCTAAGGGTGTTCTTGTGAATGTTAATGTGTCTGAGAGAATAAAAAACAATGGAAACAATCAAAGTAGCATCTTATGTAAATAAACAAATATTTACTGATTAATTTGTGGGTGATATGGTTGTTTTGGTTAACAAAGAAATTCACGTCGGGTTCACCTTTTTGTATACCCCTTTTTTGTGGTTTCTAATGGGGTTTATTCATGGAATCAAAAGAAACCAACAGTTCCCATATCCATGATATAGACCTAATTTCCAAAGGTAGGTGATCGTCATGAATTTTTTCAATGATTTTGATGGACTCACATTGGTCCAGAGGTTGGGATTTCGGGCTCATCACACCTTTCTATGGTGAATTATTTCCTTCTCTGAGACTCTCTCATAAATTTAAGTCATGTTCATTAATCCTTTATAAATCCAAAAATAATACTGATCAAACTTTACATCTAGAATCAGTCATCTACATCAATGACATAACCATTTGGATGTATCTAATGTTCTTCATCAATGGAACCATCTTTATATATCAGAGGTTCTCCATCAATGGAATTGTTTATATGTATCATAGGTTCTCTATCTCATTTTTTTTATTTACTTATCAATTTATTATCTTTAAGAATTATTATTTAAACCTACATAATTCTTTTCTATGGTATTTTATCATCTAGTGAGGTGGTTGGGATTTTGATGTCGGGGTCAAGCCCATGAGAGGTGCTTCCTACATATCCTTTTAAAACGAATCATAACCGATGTAGTTTGGTTCCACTTAACGGGACACAACATACCTTTTAGGGTTATCTGAAAAGGACCAAACCATATAGTTTAACATCATATTTTGAGTAAGTTTAGGTGAATAGTGCCTATCTAAGGCTGGAGTGGGACTTATGCATAATAATCCCTTTATGGTTGATCCCACGAGGAATATATCCCAATAGTAATAGATTAGTCTTATGAGAAACATGGCCCTGTGAATAAATAAATCACTATGAATATGGCCTAGGGAGGATGGGATAAAAAGGTACCTAGAAGTAATATGTCCTCCAAGGTGAAGGATTATCTTATTGGGGATCCAACCCAATATAGGTGGTAGTGGATTTGAAATGTTGTATTTGAACCTCATAGAGGCTTCTAACATATCCCAATGATACAGGAATAAAAACCCACATAGTTTATGATATATCTTTGGTTGAAACCTAAATTTTAGGACTAGGGTAGATATTTATGATCATTATAGTTCCATGATGACTACTAACCTCTAATCCCACATTATTCATGCTTGGTGTAAGAAACAAGAGGTAATAAAAGATCTCCACATCACACAATCATATCTAGGAGGGACTTATACCTAAATTGGAATCCCATGTTTGAACTATATTCTTCATATTATAGTGTATGAGGGAAAGGATATGGATGGTAGTAAGACTGTGATATCCTACAAAAAAGGCTAGGATCTTACTCAATAGGCATGATCGGATTTATTCCTTTCCCACTGGTGGATGAGGGAGAGGATACAAATAGGTGGTTAGAAAGAAATGTAGGGCTTATCCATTCCCATCTCATATCATGTTTCAAATACATATATTAGGGATTATGAATCTATTTAATGTGTGGATAAAACCCAATTCACTTCATGTTTTAGGTTGCATGGGGGAAATGGATATTATTTCCTGAACTATTTACACTATCCCTAAGGTTGGGATCCATGTTAACATGAGAATTCATGGTTGTGAATATTTTGAGGACCCTAGATACTAATGAAGTTAAATACATGACTTTATTTAACATGGGAATGCATTATTGAAAGGGAAACATGTTGGTGTTCCTAATAATTTTATTATATAGGTTTGGAGGTCTCAAATGGGGTTTCACTTTGGCCTTCCTCAGGTTTTGGTGTTGGTTAGAGGGAATCATTTTGATAGTTTGTAGAGGGGATAAAGTGAATCAGAATACTATGATAAAGGAGGGTAGTGAGAGAAAAAATCTAGGAATCCTAAGGATACACCATTCCATATACTTTTGTTTTTATGTGGGATGGGGATATCATAAAAATGGGTTTTCTACAAAGGGGGATTCTTTTGCGAGGAGATTCCTTCATAGATGGGTTTTCCCCTCAACGAATAACCATACGGGTCTCCCCTCATGAAGAGTGTCCCTTTTTAAGAAAATCCTCTTAGATAAGGAATATTTTATGGGAGATTCATTCTCCCTTATGATATGTGGTAAGAAGATTGCGTACTGAATGAAAGGTTTCTCACTCAATCTTATCCTATCTCCCATAGCTTTTCCTCTGTATCTCCCCTCTTCTTCTCTTTGTACTCTTTTTTAGGGGAGAACATTTTGTATTAATAGGTGGTGTAAGAATTGTTTCTTTCCCAAAATTTTCATCCACATAGACTATCTAGTGCTATATGGAGGGAAACAAATGACACCTCATCTACATATGATTTCCATTTGTAGGGGAATTAAATAGATGCTTCCCATCACAAATGATTTTTATTTTCAGTGGGAATGGATAGAACACCTTTCCCCACAATTGATTTTTATTTTTGGGGGTAGTTGAATCACCACCTCTCATCACAAATAAAAAAATTATGGGAGGTGTTCTATAGAAAAGTTGATTCCACCTCACCCCTCAAAATATTTTTATTTGTGGGTATGTCATGCAAAGAAAAAGTCCCGCATATCATGTGTTCTATGTGGGAATGAGATAGATGATTTACAGTTTCATATAATTTTCTAATTTTAACTTCATTTTTTATTCTCCTTGTTTTATTCTATATTACCAAAATTCATAATAGTTGTCTAAGATTATTTGTGAACTTTTCAAGCCCAGTAGTGGTGATAAGTAAAGAATTATAAACATCCTCATAAAAGGATAAAACCAACCATTAACAAGACATGTCAAAGAGAGGGAGGACAGTTTATATATTATAAATAGAATAAAATATTTATACTATATTATAATAATATTATTATATTATATACTTGCGAATTGAATAGTTTAGGAAAGTAGAAAAGAAAAATAAATTATGAGAGTATAAATAAAAATAATTAAAAGAAGAGTATTATGGGGTTACCACTCCGTTGAAGCTTTACTCCTTTAATATGGAACAAAATACTTGTTGGTTTGGGGTTGGATAACACCAAAATATCACTAAGGAACTTAAGAGACTTATAAAGAGGGAATTGGTCAGATCTAGGGCTTTTAAAAGTGGATGGGGAGTGATTTTCTAAGGGATGGTAGATGGGGTATTTATAGTTAAGGGGATAGGTATTTTTGGATTAAAATATTAAATAAGTTATTATTTATAAATTAAAATGTATAATAGTGGAGTTATTTGATTTTATGAATTATATTTGATTAAAATTAAAAAAAATAGGAATTTATAATCCCTTTAAAACTATATTTATTTGTTTATACAAAAGGAAATAATAAAAAAATAGAGAAATTGTTTTTATGATATACATTATCTTTTTGGATTTTGAAAATTAATTTTTAAGTTTGGAATTTCAATTTACTATTTTTAAATGGATTCTTTATCTTGTTAAATGTGTTTTGGGTTAAGACACCCATTCTATAATTGATTATTTAATTATTACATTAAGAGATTATGTGATTAAAATGTACCATTTATGTAAGAATTGTACTTTTACTATGCACCTAAAAATTAATGTTTTCAAAACAATTCCAAAAAAAATCATGGATAATTTTGGAATGAAAATTATAGAAATTGAATTTATTTTATCAAAATAATAATATAACATAGGTAATTTTATTATTTAATATAAAAAATACTTTTTTAAAAAATATATAAAAATGCACTTATACTTTCTTTTGATTTTTATTATTTGAATATTTATTTTATAGCATGTTTAATATTTATATTTAATTATTTTATTCATAGTAAATATTATTTACAATTCATTTTACTATTCTAATTATTACGTTACCATTCTAACGATGTGATTATTATTCTTCACGATCACATTACAATTCCTAATTGTCAGATTCTCTATTACAACAGTCATATTGGTTTTATAATTCCTATAAATACCTATTATTTATATCATTTACCATTTAATTCAATTACTATCAAGTTTATATATTATTTATTTTCAAAATACAAATTAAATTATTAATATTTTTTTATAGCGTTGTTTTTTGGTGTGATAATTCTAGGAGACCCAAATGATCCATATTTTGTTATTCCACTTATTTAATTTAATTTTTAGTGTATTGTCCTATTTTAATATTATAAATTTTATGAATTATATTTATTCTCTATATGTATTGTTATAAATTAATGAAATAAAATATTATTTATTTTTGTTATTTAGATCTTGTGTTTTATACTATATAATAATATGAATTTTGACACACTTGTATATTGAGATGGAAAAGTTTATATATAAATTTATAGGTTGTTACACTTGTTTATATCATTCCTATAGAATGCCCTTAAGTTATAATAGTTTAATATTATTTCATTATCTTTTCTCACACTATTGTATATGCATGTTATTATCTATAGAAAATAAGGGAATTTATAGTATTATTATCATGACACATGGGCTACAAGAAGTGTCAAGGTCTGTCTACCACATCTAGAGAGCAATGGTAATAGGAATTATTGAGAATAATTCTTGTATTATCCTCAACATTTATTAAAAATTTATTTTTCTATGTATATTTACATAATTAATAGGAAAATGATAATTAATAATATTATTTAATTATATTTTTCATTATATTAATATATATTTTATTATTATTTCAATTGTTATATCAATTCAACAATGCAATTAGAAAAGGGACAATATAGGTGAAATTTCAATTGAATACAAATTACATATCTCTATTTAGTCACTATTTTGGTTATTTGATCATTTATATTTATTATCCTACTTTTACTTTTTCCTGAAACTAACACTCTCTAAATTAATTCATTAAAAATTTATTTTATAACTAGTGATACATATTTTAAACTACTACATATTTTAACAAATTTTAATTAGAAATTTTAAAAAATGATGGAGTTTTATAAATTACATGTCTTTGGGTAGTTTGAACCAATCACTATAATAAAAACCATACACCTAAAAAAATAACACAAATATGGTTTCAGTGTCTATTTCTAATACACCCCCATGCTTGTGTGTTTTGAATCAGTATGGACCTACTTTATTAAGGCATTGGGAGTTTACCAGTTATGATTTGGGTTACGCATTGGTCGAGAGAATAGGAAGTTGATATCAGCTCACACCTTTGGGAGGGTCATTGCCTACTCTAGGTCTCTCTTAAAGATTGAATACATATTCATGAATCCTTACCAATGATATTAATACTACTAGTTACCATTATACATGTTATTTTTGTAAACCATGTATTAATGTGAACGTATTTATTTACAATGGGTTCTTTATATTTCATTCATTTGTGATTACACTATGGTTTAAATCTTCATAGATAGGTTATCTAGAATTTATTATCATCTAGGGAGGATTTAGGTGTCGTGGAGTTGGAATCAGGATGTGTGATAGTGACTAATGTGGGGACTTTTAAGGTCATGAAATCATGACCAAGTAAAATTCCTTATAAGCTTGTGCATCAAGGACCTATGATGTGTTGGGATTGAAACTCAAAGAGGAATCCTACATATCTCTATTAATAGTAATAAAATATCACACTATTTGAGTTGCACGGTTAAGGGTTGTGTGATAGGACCAGTCCATGCATTTTAATGTCATGCGGTAAGGATGCATGTGTTGTGAAAGAGGCAACAATAGAAAACTGAGTAAGGATTATGCATGGATGTACATTTTCAGTTTATCCTGATAGCTGGTAACTATAAATGAGAATATATGGTTGGAATAACATGGGATATAAACCATTGAGGAAGATATACTCTCAAGTTATATGGCCCATTGATGAATGCTAGCTCACATGGAATATGTCCCATTGAAGAAGAGTTTGGGATTATACATTGGTGGCCTATTTTGGTTCAACATGGAAGATGACTCAGGTCAAGGTTTGTTAGGGGATTACACTAGATTGGAGGCCCAATATATGGAATCTATAGCTCATTAATAAGTAATAGGGATGATATCGTTAATGGGGACATGGTTATGGATTACACCAAAGGCGGACTCCCAAACATGCATAGTTTATTGAGTAAAAAAGGAGACCAACTCAATACATAAGTTGTTAGCATGATCATCATGATTCAAGGGATATTACATCAATATCATAATATTAAGGACCCTCATTATCAAGGGAATAAATTATTATAAAAATCATGAGATCCATTTTTATTAGGGATGAAAATAGAGAAAGATCCATTATCAAAGGAATTAATTATCGATGGGGGGCACTGTGATGTGTATAATCTAGTCATGTATCTCAGGAGGCTATGTAGGATGCCTTTCTAGAATAATATTTTTGGGGATTTGGCCTCAGTGAAAGGAAACTGGTAATTTAATTTAGTTCAATTCATCCAAATTATATAAATTTATTGAAATAAGGGATGTTTTGGAGGCTGGATTACCCATAATAGGCTTCCTTCATGAAATGACCCATCATCAGTCAAATATTTTGTGGTTAGAGACCATTGGGAAGAGATCAATATGTACTTTAGGAACCCAAATTTTGTATAAAATTATAATTTTTTGGGAATAGGTTTTTTTTAGGAAAAATAGTGTTTTAGGGTTTCTTGTTTATGAAGGAGACTCACAAATATCCCACCATGAAGGATTATTATGAGAGTCCTTTACAAATGACTTTCCACGAGCATCCTTATGAAGGTCTCTTTCAGGAGGAGAATTATCATGAAGGTATTTAGTTATTTTTCTTCCATTATTCCTCTAGTTTAAACTTATAGAATTGGATAAGGGGGTCTCCTTGAAGGCTTGTTAAAATGAACATGTCCATAAATTATGAGATTATTATCTCAAATTTCGTACCATAAATGAAATAATTATCACATCATACTAATTTATTATTCCCCTCTATTTTTGTGTATCCTCAAAGTGTGTTCCAGAAATTTATAGGAAAAACTTCATAATCACTTTCCTATAGTACATAGTAGAAAAATATATTTGTGATCATGAATAATAAAGACTTTATATCTGCAATAATTCCACATAGTGAAGAGGTTACATGGGTATGAAGGATGACCAGTACACTTTCACAAAGGATTATTAACCACAAAGACCTTACATTTCATGATGAATCACCACCTCATCCCCAAAATTGATGCTCAGCTGTGAATAATCTACATCATCGCATGGAATCCCCACCTATTCTCCATAAATTAAACTCATCGATAAAGAATTTATATGGATTTAGGGAATCCCCACCTATTTGCAAATAATGCTTGATTGTGAATAATTTACATGACCATAGGGAGTCTCCACCTCTTCTACACAAATGATGCTCGGCCTCTAAGATATAAATTGTGAAAACCCATGTAATTCTAGAAATAAATAAATCTTATGATTTATAATTATTTATTTTATGGATTTATATTTTTCATATTTTTATAAAAAAAATTTAAAAAGTTTTCAATTGAAAATAGAATAGTTTTATTTAACTAAATTGTTTTCCATGAACTATATGGTTTTATTTGAAAGATAAATTTATAAATTTTAGAAATTAAATTTGATAAAATTTACTTAATTTTTTATATTAGAACATCAAATTTTACTTAAAGTTTATTTTTAAGATCTTTCTAAAACTATTGATTTTTTGGTGAATACTGAAAATGTTAATTTTTCAAAATACTGTTACTTTTATGACATTATTATGATATAGTATGACTTTATAAATTTTAAAACTTTTGGATAAACCAAATATGTGTTTAATAAGTTAAATAATTTATTTTAAAACATTATTTTGAATCTTTTAACCTAATTTTTAGTATTGTGGACATAAGTTATATTTTATTAAAATTAAAAACTATTTTTGGGTCTCTGAATTTAATGGTATCGTTGGAAGGTTCCACTCAGTTTTTGGCATGATAAAAAAGTATAAAAACTTTATTTTTTTTAAAATAACCAAAAAATGGATATTAATTTTTTATTTAATTTCAATTTAGAATGATTTTTACTCTTAAATGAGTTATTTTCCTAAAAAATGTTTTCCATGTGTTTTGTGTTATTATATTAAAAGTGATTTCTACCACCTATAGAATTTTAAGATGATATAATGTATTCCATTTTTAGAATAAAAATGTAAAAATTATTTTTTAATTACTATTTTATTTTTTGTTACATAAATAAGTTATCATGGTAAAAGTTTAATTTATTATTGTTAAGGTCAAATTAGATTTAAGGGGGTTTAACTGGGAGATAAGGATTAAAATGTATCCAAAAATTATCTAAATGTGATTTGTTTAGTTTTTTAAACTATATCACGTCTAATATATTAATATTTTGTGCCCTGGTTCCATTTACCATGAATGGGGCCTTTAAATAGTTTATAACTTTGAATAATTACAAGAGTTCCACTCCCCGCACTTATTAAAGGGAACAAGTTTTCCACTCTCATTAACACCTATTGATCCACTTATCTCAACCAATATCTACCTAAATACATTATAAACCTTTTTATTAATTACCTAGGGTATTTTTTCTCATCAAAAGTACAACCTGTAAGGCTTAAGGTGTAATCCAAAGGTGGTTTTTCAAAGAAGAGGTATAACTCTTAACCGAGGGTTTTCATTTTATTTCTTCTTCTGCCTCATTCAAATTTTATTTAAACATTCTGAAATAATAAAACAAGTATCTACCATATACTTAGATCTTATTATAATTATGTTATAACCATTTTTTATTTCCTTTTACATCTTATGGGAAATGAAAACACCATTCATGTGTACGTGTGGAATACAACCTCTATGAAGAAATGTATTTCTTTTTTTATAACTAGATAATATTGATTGTTAAAATGATATAAAAAATAAATATATATGATATTTATGATATAATTATAGTTCTATAAATATAATATATTACTTAACTTCTATCCCTTTCCATTTTTTAGAAATTGATAATGTCGCTCGTGTATTTGTGTGCAATACCACCTCCGCAAAGCGATGTGATTAATTTTTCATTTCAAAATTACAAGGATAGTAATAATAATAAAACTAATGAATAAATATTAATTTCATAAAATAATTATGATTTAGTAAAAGTAAAATATTATTTAATTTATTTATTTTTCTACCCTATATAAAAAAAATGTTGTTTATGTGTACGTATGGACTACTGTCTCCAAGAAAAGACGTGGTTTATTTTTCATGAACAACTTACACACTTGGCTTTAAAAGTGTGTATAATGTATAAATATAATAATTATAACATTTTTAAGATTCAATAGTTTTTGTAACAATAACCCATTTGACCATGTTCAATGCATCAATGCTGTTTTTAGGTTAAAAACTGAACAACCCAAAAACGTCCAACATGAACTTAACCATTTTAAAAGTTAAATAAAACATTTTAAAACTGATATAAATAGAATAATAACAATTTAATGAACATGAAAAATTTTCTTAATAAAGTATAAAACTAGTATAATTTTATTTTTTAAGATTTAGAGAACATATAATGCTAGACAAGACTAAAGGTAATATATTTTCTTTTAAAATGCTATTTTAAATATTTTAAACTCTTTCTGTTCTATATCCATGTTCATTTAATTTTTTAAAGAATATTATTATTTATGATTCAAATGTCATTAAATTTCATTTTTTACTATATTTTTCTTCCTTTATGAAGGTTTAAAAAATTAATCTTTTTAATGTTTTTTTCATGGTTTATTTTTTACTTTTCTATAAAAGGTCAAAAAGATTTTTTTTGTTAATATATATGTCTTGACTGATTTTTTTCACCATCATATACCTTATTTATTATCAATATCCATTTATAAGTTTTCTTATTTTTTTCTAAGAAATGGTTTTCTCATTATTCTAGGAATTTTTTATAAAAAAAATTCTAAGGTAGCAGAAAATTTTTATCATCTTTATGAGATAATGAATGTGTTTTTCTTATGTGTTCAAATGAGTTTTTCAAGGGTTGTATGATGAAAAGTTAAAATATTAAAAAATCAGGATAAAGTACTTGATTATTATAGACGATGATAGGTGATCCTTATATATCTCATGATGAAAAGTGATCCTGATATAACTCTCCAATGCATTGGGTAATGATTTAGTATTCAAAGGAAAAAATGATGAAGATAATCAAGTAAGTTACTCCTATGGAATTAACTGGGATTTATTTATTTTGACATGGGTTAAACATGAGTGAACATATGTTATAAATTATATATGCTAAACTACCAATATTATTCTAACAAGAAAATTGTTTTTATGGAAATATTTTAATTTCATGAGTTGAGGAAAGATTAAAGGTGAAAAGTTTGTTTTTTAAAGGAATGTTTTTATGAGTTCCCTTGTGATTTGAGATACCATCATTTTTTCCTGTTCTTTTTAATGGATTTTAAATATTTTCTTTCAGAAAATATTGATTTTTACATGTGAAAATATTTTATTTATTTGCTCAAAGATTTATTATGAAAAAGGTAAACATCATCATGGGTTTTCTTGTTTTTCACTGGACAAACAGGATGTAATATCCCAACCCAAATCAGTCTATAATAGTAGCTGAACAAGATATCCACATGACCTCAAGCATGACTCTCTATATGTAAGAGGAAACCGACTAGTAATGAGGGTCTACCATGTAATATGGGGAGACTATACACTCTTTATCAAAGTAATATTATAGTAGAAATGATAAGAAATAATATCAATCCATAACCACACATTACATAAAAAAATCCCAAAATCAGGTTAGTTCCCACAAGACAATAAACAAACACTTCATGCTATGATAGTCTCATCTATCAAAAGGAAACCCAAAAGAAATAATCAAATTGAGATCACCAAAATAGGTCCCACATCTAGATTGGTACCCTCGTCCAAGATCCACCCCATAAGATCCAAAGCATCCATATATTACTAGGCCTTTTCCATTATCCAGACTTGCAACCATGAAGTCAGCTCAAGTACCAATGGTGGCCTGAGCAAGGTGTGATTACAACTCAATAGGCCACCCTAAAAGTGTATAAAGAAAAAAACTAGTCTAAAAAATAGTGTATGTAGATATACAAGTAAATAATAGAAAATAAAATTATAGAAAACAAATTTTAAATATAAACATTTATCAATTAACATCTTTGGACCTCAGGTTCCACAGTGACACTCAGACCAACCAAGTTTCTTTATCCTATTTAGATCTTCTAAATCATATACCATAGTGGATACACCCATAAATAAAATTTAAGGGCTTCATAACTTATTTAAATCTATGTATTAGGGAGCATAATTATAGGTACCAACACCATGTAAAATGATATTAATTCCCAAAGCATTAGTCATGCACCAAACCATGCATAAACATCAGTGGTTTGCATAACATCAATCTATCCCCAACCCAAATATGAGGAGAATCAGTCTAATATCCCAACTCATAACATCATTTATGATTTTCAAGGTTCATTATCATTTAACTTTTAACACATTGGGATAAAAATTTGTTCTATTCCAATATTTATTATTCACTATGGTCTAACATACTCAACACCTTTAATACAATTATTAAATTAATCTCTTCTTTCATTTATTCATATAAAACAACCATTAAATGTTCTTTAAAACCATTTAAAAACTTAAATGTTTCCATTTTTATCCATTTACCATTTCCCTCTTATATCATGCCATAAAACATGTAATTCCCAAGATTATCCAATCAACCTCTTATTCCATGTTAATAATCCATGTAAAAATTCTAACTATGATTAGATCTTAAACCCCATATTCTACCATTTAAACCTCATATTAACATTTCCAATGAGTTAAAACACCCCATGGGTGGTCTTAGGTCCATTCTCATTGTCATCAATGGGTCTGATAGGTTTCGTGAAGGGTTTAACACATCACATAAAGGATGAATCTATGTTTATTAATAAAGGGATCAAATTAATAGTATATTGGAACCTTTTAGCAGACTAAATAAACTTAAATAATAACAATAATATGGGAAAATCTATTAGACCGTCTACCATAGGCTTGTAGCTAACCACTCAACCAACTCTAGCCTTTGATGAAAAAAACAGTTTCCAACACAAAAGTAAACAACTTCCTAGAAATATAGAATAAAATATTTTAGAGATGAAGGATGACCAAGTATTAAATCATCTATAGAAAATAAGTAAATAGATTTATAGACTTATATAGGGCTTGGAATCACAAAAAATGGAACTTTAAATTCCCTATAATCAAAGTATTTACACCCTTGGAAGAGGAAGAAGAATTTAGAGTTCACCCTAGGCTATTGGGAGTCCAGATACAAGTGAAATATCTGGTTTATAAAATCTATGAACATAGTAGGAGTGTTTTTTGGGCTAAATAGAGTCACAATTAACTCATACAAGCCATACCATCTTCTAAGAGTAGTATGTGGTATATCATATGGGATCAGCCTCAACTATTAGTACCTTCATCTTAAATAAATATTAGATAATACACAGGCACCCATAATTTATTCAAAAAGATCATCAATATGTAGGAGTAGATATCAGTTCTTAATTGTCATCCAGTTTAGCTTTCAGTAATTGACACACAAGTAAGATTTTGCATCTATCTTCTTAGAAAATATAACTTGAGAACCTTAAGGTGAAATACTCATCCTAATGAACCCTTTATCCTATAATTCCTCTAACTGAGTCTTAATATCTTGATGATCTATTGGTTCCATTCTATAAGGTGGAATGAAAATTGGTTTAGCCCTAGGCACCATCTCAATAGTAAACTTAGTCTCACTCTCAAGTATAAACCTAGAAAATTCCTCATAAAACACATCCTAAAAATGATCCACTATATGAGGGAAAAGATCCTTCTCTACTCCCCATAATCTAGAATAAGACTTGAAACCTAGGTTTTGAGCTCACCTAGATGCCAAAGGACTATCCCTGCATGACCTACTGGGATATCTCATTCCCCATGGTGTACATAATTTTCACCCATATAAGACAATAAAATCACCCTACTACAATAAAAATCAATTTGATCTTATTATATAACCAAATATTCCATTCATAGTATCAATAAAAACCCTATCATCTCAAGAATAAACAAAACATGAAGGATATGGCACCCATAAATATCAAGATAAAACTCTTTACAATGAAAGATACCCACCAACCACACCCCTAATGGTGTGTTTTTTGACATAACCCCATATAATAACTCCATCTCCAGACCCAAATCATTCACAAACTGAGTAGAAATAAAATAATGTGAAGAAACTTTATCAAATAAATCATTAGAAAGTGTAAAATCCATATGAATCATATATCATATAGTCAATGGCCCCACCTCATTACCCATAAGATTATCTTAAACTGCATGAAACAAACCTATCCCACTACCCTGAGCACTTATATAAGTCTCATGTGTTACCCTAGTCTGCAGATATGGACACTAAAATCTTGGAGTATCTCTTCCACTACCACCTAATGATACATTCGATTGAACTCCAAATTCCAAACTAATAAGGGTCAGTAGATCCCCTATTAGTGTTTGGTTTCATCCTAGGTCCTTCATCACTACCCATATGTCGAGGTTTCCCATACAACCTCTATATGTGACCCATATTTCCACAAACTCATCACTCCACTGGTGGTTAAGGAAACTGACCTTGAAAGTGACCATTCATATTGTACTAATATCAGAACACTTGATCGCTACACTAAGAGGTTGATTCTTTCCCCTGGCTACTCTACCTACCACCACCTTGGTGGAAGTTCCCATAAAATCACTTCCTACTATCTAGAGACATACTACCAAATCACCAAATAGAAATAATATTCTTACCATTAGAGACCTCCTTCATGTTCCCCTCAGATATGAGAATACAATTCACCACCTCAATGAAATTTCTCATATAGAAAGTATTTACTGACAAATTAATCTCACATTTGAGTTCATCGTAAAATCATTTCACCCAAACTGCCACATCCACTAACAATATCAAAAAAACACAACAAGTTGGTGAAGTTACTGGAATAATATATCACCAACATATTTCCCTAATTAAAATGCATAAACTCCATAGATCTTTCTTATCTCATGTTCTATGGGTAAAAGTGTTCCAATAACTTCTCTTGTAATTATTTCAAGCCATTTCCTCTAGCTACTCATCTTAGACTTGAATATCCCATTGTCACTTCACTGTTCCCTATAACATTTATCTAATAACTTATCCCTCCTCTATGGGGGAGTCTCCAAGTATTCAAGTATTTTCTAGAGAGACTCAATCTATCACTCGGTTTTCTTACGATCACTCTCTCCAGTGAACATCAGAGAATGTTGTAACTAAAACTCTCTAGTCAGATCAAACATACACAGTATATCCCACACAAAATATCTCTCCATAAACTATATAAATTGATTGAAATTCTCACAGAACTTACCTTCCTCCATATCACCTGGAACCAGTAGGGGCTTTGGTTCTACTACTGAAGGTGCATTCTCAGTAATTTCCTCTTGTCCCCTACCAAAAAAATTCTTCATGTAGGTATCCCTCTATAATACTAAATACATGTATCTAGGAACAAGATATATAATTTACATGTTAATAGAAAATAGGGGTCAAAATTGGACATAATAAATACATTCCACATATACTATTCAAATGGTAATAAACGAAACATTATCACTACACCCAATAATCCATATCCTAGGACACTGGCTAACTTAGGGTAAAATAAACCTTCCAAGCTACTTACATTTAACACCATTTTAACAAATAAGATTGATATATTTAAATTTAAAATATTTGAAAACTCTTTCTTAGGAATTATTCTTTTAGAATCAAAAAATAATAAGAAGAGAATGTTATTTACAATAGAACAATTTTCTTATTTCAAAGTAATAGATCATAACATGATTCTATGTGTGTGCCTAATATGATGAATGTAACATTAACCTCTGAGTGAATAAAATAATGAATGCATACATAATCTCATGTTATACCGAACCACGAGGGAAATCTCATAAAACAGTAACATCACACAATAAGTGCATCACCCAAGGTGAAATTATATCTCAACTGTAACAAAATAACTATAAGAACAACAATATCATTCTTGGGAACTTGGGTTTTCTACCACACATGGATTAGCTAGTCCTATACATGATCTCATTAACAAGATTATAAATATCCTAGTTTCTTTTATACCTTTCCCAAATAGTAATGAAAAATAAAATACCTAGATATATAATACCACTTTGTAAGGTCTCAGTCAGCAAAACTCCATAATAGTATCAAAACCAGTTTTCCATATGACATCAATTGCACCTCCTTGTATGTAAAATTTCTCCAACTAGTATCGAGTGTATACTATGGAATGTGGGAATACTATACCCTTTTATTATACTAAAAAAATATTTTAAATAATAAAAAATAATATCAAGATATAACCACACATCACATAACCAATTCCCAAAACTAGGTAAGTGCCTACTAGCCAATAAAAAAACACTCCTATTCTATGATTGGATCATGTTTCAAAATGAAACCTAGAAGAAAGACACCACTAAAAATACATAAAATATGGACCAACAATAAGAATGTTCCCATCATTCAATATCCACCCCATAATTCCCAAATCATCTATCTATCATTGGGCATTTTCCGTTAACCAAACATGCAACCATGAAGTCTACTCAAGTACCAATGGAAGCTCGATCCTAGTGTGAGTATTTTTCAGTAGGTCACCAACAATGGTATCTAATGAAAAATACAGTCTAAAAAATAGTTTATGTATATGTACAAGGAAATAATTGATAATTAAATGAAAGAAATAATATTTTTAAAATAAATAATTATCGATTAACCGCTTTGGCCCTTGGGTTCCAAAGTGACACCCAAGCCAACCAACCTACTTTGACCCATGTCATTTGTCTGAACCATATACCATAGGGGATACACATTTTAATAAAATTAAGGTCATAATCACTTATTTAAATATAGGTATTAGGGATAATTAGTCAAACTGACCACACTATTTCAAATACTATTAGTGCCTAGAGCATTAGTCCAGCATCTAAACCATGCATAATCATCAAGGGCGTCCCTATCATTAGTTTGGAACAATCCCAAATATTAGGATCATTGGTCTAATATCCCCATTGATACCAAAATTTATAATTTTCAAGTTTCATAATCATTTTCTTTTCAAAACATTGGGATCACAAGTTGTTCCATTTCAACATTCATTATTCACCATGGTCAAACATACTCAACACCTTTATCCAAACTAGAAAATGAAGACCTTCCATTATTTATTAATATATCACAACCATTAAATGTTCTTTAAAACCATCTAATAACTTAAAATTTCCACTTTTTTAACCATTTATTATTTCCCTATTTTATCATATCATAAAACATATAATTCCCAAGTTAAGCCAAAAATCCTCCTATGCCATGCTAACAAGCCAAGAAACAAGTGTAACTACGATAAGATCTTAGACCCCTATTCCACCTTTAAAATACATCTTAACATTTCCAAGGAGTTTCCACAACCCATTGATTGTCGTAGTTCTAGTCTCATCATCATCAATAGACTTGACGGGTTCTTTAAAGGGTCTATACATCACGTGAAGGCCCAATATATTTTTATTAATCAAGGAAAAAAATGTGTATCATGCCAGTACCATTGAACACACTACATAAAGATACCAAATAACAATACTATAGGAAAATAAATTATACCTCCTACCTTAGTATCATACATATCCACTCGTCCAACACCAACCTTTGATGCAAGCTAAAATGGTCTCCAACACAAAAGCAAACAACTTCTTAGAAATAGATCATAAGTGATTTTAGAGACAAATGATAACCAAGTAGTAAATCATATATATAAAATTAGTAAATAAAATCATATACTTAAAAAAGGAATCAAATAATAAGAAATGGAACTTCTAACATCCTATAATTGAAGGAGTTACACCCTTGGAAGAGTAAGAAGAATTCTAAGTGCACCCTAGGTTAATGGGAGTCAAGTGGGGGAGAAATCCAAGTGATTTCATATAAATTTCAAGAGGTAAAAGTTGAAAATTTTCCAAATTTTAATGAGATGAATAGTTTTTTCACATAGTTTTGACAAATCATGTGCCAACCATATGAGCCCCACTTTCCAAGACCACCCCCTCTCATATGATCTCCTGGGCTACACACATAGTTTGGTAAACTATGTGGAAGTTGTGTGAATGGATCTATACCTAACCCACATGGTTACCAAGCCTCCCTGCGTAGTTTGAAAAACTATCCCCCCCCCCTTAAACTGTGTCTCACGGTCATGGTTAACAATTATCACTAACCATCCACTCACCATGTGTCCTGTGTTGTATCCCCTTTTTTCTTTTTTTTCAAGTCTCAAACCCCTAGAATGATACTGAGACCTTCCATACTGCTTATAAATAATCCCTTAATCTATTTTAAATGATTTTAACCAAAATTAAAATAAAATATTACTCAAAAAAGGATGGGATATTATACAAGATTCCTTTATTTTTATATCCCTCGCTGAGCTTTGTTTTTTCTTGATCCTGCATTTTCAAATGTTTTCACAAGGTAGAATTATGAGTATAAATTTTACCAAGGTTAAGATTTTTCCTATGTTGAATCATTTTAAATGAAGCTTAAGTGTCTTGAAAGAAACAAGGGTGTAAATTCAATGACCTATTTTTGTTAAAAAAATTACATTGTGTGGAAGTGTCCAGTTTATTATATAATCTTTACCTAATTCTCTAAAACTCTAAACCTAAAAGATCATGGTAATTTAAAAAAATTAAACTCCTTGCTATTAAAATCATAACTATGGGTTGTTAATGTCATGATTCATTATAATTGGTATCAAATAATGTTTTAAATAAATTTATAGGTTAGAATAATGTTAAAATACACTTTAATGAGACTATAATTTGTGGTTATATTATCATAAAATAGATTTTAAATATTTACATGTTCTCTATATAATACATGACTCTTCATAATGGTTTTACACAAAGAAAAAAATGAAGATAAAGTAGGAAGGAATCAAGAGGATAATAACCTTTTGAATCAGAAACCTAAAATTATTAGAATAGGGAAGTTTTTGGTAGTGTTAACTTAGCTGATGCAGGATATTAATGACGACACCCATGAAAGAGATTGACCAAATTATCTATATAGAAACATGTCTATAGTGGTGTAATTCATGAATTAGAACCCTATAAAAATTAGTAGATCTTTAGGAATATAAAAAATTTAAGGATAATTAAATGCACTATAGAAGATATTTGAGGTTTTGGTATGTATTGAAACATCAAAATTTAACTCTTTATATTTATTTTTTTAAGGTGAAGTTAGTCGATAATGGTATCTGATTAAGAATAATATGGAAAAAATATGAGGTTGATTTCATGGAGTGGATGGGATTGAAATTTATTTTTCTTGAGATGTATTTTCCTAATGTTCATCAAATTATAATGGAAAAAAAAATTTTGGAGTTGAAGAAAAAAAAAGAAAATTCAATGGATGCTTATGAGGAAAATTTTACTAGATTGTCTAGATATGCACCGAATTTCATTATGAACCATAAGAGTAAAATTAATATATTTTACAAAATTTCTAAAATTAAGTTTATAAATATTATTAGACTCTCATGGATTTAAAATTTATAAGTAAGTTTCTCATTGTGCTATGAAATTTGAGATGGTATTTTTTTACACATATTTACTTCCTGAAAATAAGAGAAATAAATGGTCAAGGTGGAAAATAATAGAGAATAAATCAACCAAAAAATCTAGAGTCAATACCCCAAAATGTTCCAAATATGGTAAAATACATTTTAATGAATTTTGTTTAGGATTTAGAAAGTATTATCTATGTGGTAAGCAAAGCCATTTGGATCATGACTATAAGGAAAAGACTTCAAATCAGACTAATATGGAAAAAATAGTTATTCAGCAAGTGGTGATATGTTTTAGTTACAATTAGTTGGTTTATTACACTAATTCATTCCCAAAATCATTTACTCAATGTGGGAATCATCAATAATGAAATTAGAAAGGTGTTTCAATGTATGTTTCTACTACTATGGAACATGTTAGAACATAAAAGAAAGTGAGGACCGGGGAATTATTTTTTATTCAGATTATTCTAATTTCTTGATTGATTTTGGATCCATCAATTATTTTATTTTTGGGGAGTTCACAATTAAAATATAAATACCATCTCAGTAAATTAATTCAGATCATTTGGTAAAAACTCATGGGGGAAGTATAAAGGCAACAATTATTTATATAAATCTTTATGTTATCATATATGGAATGTTTTTCACAAAAAAACTTATTATATTTCCCATTGTAGAGTTTTATTTTATTTTGGGCATGGATTAGATATCAATTTATCATGTTAAGATAGATTATAAAGTTAAATAATTATTTTTTGGTTTTTAAAGTGAGTTTCAATGCATGTATAAGAATGAGTTCATACCTTTGATACCATATCAAGAAGCTGAGAAATGGGTAAAATATTAAATTTAATGTTATCATACACATATTGTTAAAAATAAAATAACTATTTAAATTAGTGATGTGCTATCAATAAATGAATAAAATTATGTATTTTCTAATAATTTTACTAGTATTGTTCTTGATTAGGAGTTTAAATTTATTATTGATTTAGTGATTGATGCTAACATAATTTCAAAACCCCCTTATCGAATGGATTTAATTGAGTTATTATAATTGTAGAGATAGTTACCGGAGTTTCTTAATAATGGTTTAATCCAAAAAATAAGGATACTTTTATGATAATTTTCATTGATTATAAGGAAATAAATAACCTCATTATTAAGAAAAAGTATTTATTTCCTCATGTTGATGATTTTTTGATCAACTTTAGAGAGATCAATATTTTTCAATGGTTTATCTTTAGTCCGGTTATCATTAGCTAAAATTGCATTTGGAATACATTCAAAAGACAACTTTTCATATTAGGTGCGATCATTATGAGTTTTTGGTTATGCATTTTTGGTTAACAAACACACCTATTATATTTAAGGAACTAATGAATAGAGTCTGTGAGTATTTGGATAAATTTGGGGTTGTTTTTATCAATGATATTATTGTTTATTCTAAAAGTTATGTGGGACATTTGAAACACCTAAGGATTATTTTTAAGGATTTAAAATAAAATAAGGTTTATGGAAAATTCATTAAACTTGAATTTTGGATATGTAAAATTTCATTACTTGGGTATATTGTTTCTAAAGATGGAATAATTTTTTATCATTTTAAAACTAAAGTGGTGTAAGGGTGACCATGGCCTACAAATGTCACTATGATTTGAAGGTTTTTTTGTATTAGGGAATTATTAGTTATAGTTTGTTAAAAGATTATTGGGATATATTTCCCACTAACTAAGTTAACTCGAAATGGAGTAAAATTCTTCTAGATAAAGGAATGTGATGATTATTTACAATAATTGAAAATAAGATTGGTTAATGCTCCAAATTTGGACATGTAAACAATAAATAGTGAATTTTTTATTTACAGTGATTCTTCTTTTAAGGGACTTAGTTGTGTCTTGATTTTTCATGATTGGATTATCATGTATGCCTCTCATAAATTAAAAATCCATGAAAACAATTACTCCATGCATGACCATAAGTTGAAGGAGATATTTTTTTGGTTTAAAACCCTAGAGGCACCATCTATATAAGTATAAATGTAAAATATATAATGATAATAAATGATTAAAGTATACATTCAATCAAAAAGAGATAAAAATTAGGTATAGAGGAGGGAGAGAAATAATTAAGTATTATGATTTCATAATTCACTATCATCTAGTTAAATTAAACAAGGTAGTTTATGAATAACCCAAATGGTTTATTAAAGTTGGAATTATGTTGATATTGAATTTTTTTTATAATTTAAAAGTTTTGAAAAGTAAATGTTCTTAAATTTGATGATTGTATAGATGGTCATAATTCCTATGACATTTTATAATTGTGTTTGGAGTTTTCATAATATTTTTAGCAATTGAAAAATTGGATATGGTTTATATTTTGATGATATTGGATGTTTGATCATTATTTGAATTGATGATTTGAGAAGTTATAAAAAGGAAACTGAAGAATTATTTTGTGGGTTATTATATGGAATGGAATTTAATGTTTTTAATTTAGATATTTTTTTACTAAGAACACTTTATTTTCATTTTTATTAAAAAATTAAGGCCATCCAAGAAATCTAGGAACCATCTCAATCTCACATTGTGGGCAGAAGCCTCAACCATGTGGGAGATCCAAATCATATAGATGTGCATCTGTATAATTTTCATGGTGTCATGCAAGGGGTAGGTAGGTAAAACCCACCCCATGTATGTGTGTGTGGTATATCTGGGTGGCAACCCCAATGTTGGCTCAAAAGGTGGAATAAATAGTAATAATTATTAAGTGCTTCCAGAACAAGCATGTTTCGCATGTTTGGTAAATTTATGTGGGATGCTATAGATACATCATTTATACTTATGTAATGAATAATGGTTTTGTGATCAATTGTATATGGTCCATTCTATTAAACCAATGACATTGTCTATAACCTCATCCACTTGAGGGTTTGCTGCATGCACTGGAGCATGTTGGGTTCTTCAAGACATTTAAAAAGAGATCAAACCAATCCCATAATTGTGATGTGATCGATTATGTGAGATCATTTGATGATTTAGATTACTTACTTGATCTTTTTAAAGTAATATTACAATAGAGTGGATACTTTTTATGAAGAGGGAAATTTTTGAAGTCGTGTATAAAGTGAGCTGGAGCATGAAGGAAGAGTAAGTTGGTGTGTGTTAAGTTAGTGTTCATGAGATGGGGCGATGGAGGCTTGTCTATAAATCCCCAATTTTATTTCCAATTGTTTTTATGATCATAACACATATATGAGAGATAAATAAGAGTAAAAAATAAAGGCTTTAAATCATTTTATATTCATGAGATGGTTCCACGTTCCCCTAATGTGCATTTAACTTAATGATCATATGATGCTAGACTGATTCCATGAGCCAGTATTTGTATAATAAAATGTCACTATATTACATGAAGAAATAATATCCACATATAAAAACTTACATGAATATTAACTATCATGAACTATTGTCATATCATAAATAAAGATAAGTGGGTACCATAAACTTTAGGATTCTCAAAGGTGAAGTAGTGAGTAGACAGTGATCTCCTTGCACTTGTGCTGCATCAAGTAAAGAAATCATGTGATAAATTCATGTACTATAGTTTTTTTTAAGGAAGTTGAATACATAATATATGAATAAAAGGCATTATATATGCAATCATGAATAAAATATAGTGATTTTTTGAGAATCCCATGCACAACATGTTGTTTACATGAAGTTCCATGAAAATATTTTAGAAGTATATGTACTAATATTTTCATGTAATCATAAAATTGGGGTGAACTTTTTTCATTTATATAAATTATAATGTATATTAATTTGAAATTCATGTGATATTAAGTGAGCAGTTGAAAATAATCAAGAAATCGATTAATTAGTTTTAAGTAAGTTGTGTAGTCAACTTTTCAAATAAGATTAGAGAAGATTGATTCCGATGTTTCTAAAATATTATCAATGAGTATCAAAAGATAACAAGTTTTGATAATTGAAGGAGATAAAAGCTAGTAGTTAATCAGAATAATATTTGATATAGTGGACTTAAAATAGAACAATTCCAATGTGCACACTACATTAGTAGGAATAAGCATTTTAAGACATGTTCAAGAGTTGGTTGGGAAAACCATTTAAGAACTAGTGGGATACCAGTATAAACAACCAAATATTTTTGGGATATAACTAAACTATCTATATTTAGTATAAAGAAAATTATTTAGATGCCAGTCTAAAGATCCTATTAGGAGATGGGCCACTGTAATCATTAGTGATCAGACGTTATGGGAGTTCTTCTGTTAGTAATTTCCAGAGATTGTCTATATTTTTGATAATCCTTCTTTACTAGTAGATCATTTGTGTTTGAAATCATCATGAACATAATAAATACATAGTAACCCACATCAAGGGAGAACCATATAAAAATATTATGTGTTGTGATTCATTTACTTTATGTCTTTCATGCAGTATAATTACGTTTATTTATAGGGAATATATATTTATTCTAATAGTTATAGAGGTTAGAATCTAAAATGGGGTAAAACTGAAAGAAAATAAATTATTAAAACTTGTTTATAGTGATTCTCCTCACCTCTCATTGTACCTGCACAATCCAATGATCACATTAGTTGATTCCTTGAGTCAAAAAAGATAATGATTCCTTAACTATATTATTCTAGAAAAATGATCCTTTTGTTAATTATTTAATGAATGTTTTCCTAGAAATTATGCATGCAGAAACTTATTCTATTTTTATTTAGGTATCAGTGTAGTCATCTTTTTCAGACCGAATTAAGGAGGATTATAAGGAAGATCATGGTTTGCAAGAAATAGTAAAATAGATCAAGAATGTTAAGTTTTCTAAGTCTAAGGTTGATAAATACAGTGTTATCATATTTGGAAAGAGATTTTTTGTTTAGAGTGATTCCTAGTTGAAGAAGTAATGATTGTGTAAATTTCATAGCTATCTATTTCCCATTCATCCTTGTAGTACTAAGATGTACAAATATATTTGGGGATATTATTGGTGGGAAGGTATAAAGAAAGATATTGTTAATTTTACCATGAAATTTTTACCTTGTAAACAAGTTAAAACTGAGAGAAAAATATCAAATGGGATAATTCGACCTTCAGTAGTACTTGAATGAAAACGAGAGAATATATTCATGGATTTTATGGTGGGATTACCGAATACATCTCAAGGTAAAATTTTTATTTGGGTTATTATTGATCATTTGACCAAATAAGTGCATTTTCTTCCTATTCATGTTAATATGTCTTTTAATCAATTTGTTAGACTTTATATTTAAGAGATGATAAGATAGAATTGGGTCCCTCTCTTAATTATATCTGATCATGATACTAGGTTTACCTTAAATTTTTAGAAAGTGATTCAAAATTCAATGGGTACTGAGTTAAATTTTAGTACATCTTTTCATCCTCAATTAGATGGACTGTCAAAACAAACAATTCAAGCTTTTGAAGATATGATTCTTTCTTACTCTTTGAATTATTAGGGATTTTTTGATCATCATCTTTCATTTTTTTAATTTTCTTATAACAACTAATTTCATTCAAGTATATTGTTGGTACCTTTTGAGGTATTATATGGAAAGTGGTGTCAAACTCCATCATGTTGGTATAAATTTGGTGAAAAAAGATTTTTGGGACCAAAATTGGTTGAAGAGATGGTTGATAAGGTAAATAATATTTATCACAATATGAGGGAATCATAGATTATAATGAAGAGTTTTATGGAAAATATAAGGAAATACCTTTCTTTTAAGGTAGGTAGTCATGTTTTTCTTAAAATCCCTCCTTGAAAAAGTGTTATTTGTTTTGGTAAAAATGGAAAGTTAAGCCCACAATTCCTTAAACCATATGGAATTATATAAAAATTTGGTGTAGTTTATTACTATGTATCCTTACCTCTAATTTTATCTTATTTATATGATGTGTTTCATGTTTCATTGTCAATGAAGTGTGTACCTGATGCATCTCATGTTTTGAGTCCTACGGTGGTGCAGTTGGAAGAGAATATTTCCTATGAATAATTTTTTTTATAATTTTAGATCATGGAGATTAGGTACTATGACATAATTTGATCATCTAGGTAATTTTTTTATGGAAGAATCACATGAATGAGGAAGCAATAAGGGAATTGGAAGATACTATAAGGGAAAACCCTCACTTGTTTAAGTAATGAACAAAATTGTGAGGATGGAATTTTTTTAGTGGGAAAGAATGTGAAAAACAAAATAATTATATAAATAAATATATTTTATGATTTATAAGTATTAATTTTAGGGATTTAAATTAATAATAGTTTGAAAAATACTTTTTTTAAAAAAATTAATCAAAAAACAAATATTATTTAACTAAATTGTTTTTCCATGAACTACATGGTTTTATTTAAAAGATAGATTTATAAATTTTAGAAATTGAATTTTATAAAATGGAATTAATTTTAATATCATCATATTAAATTTTTTTAAGGTGAATTTTTTATATTTTTTTGAAATGGTTTATTTTTCAATGAATAGTGAATATATCAATTTTTCAAAATACAGTCACTTTTATGAAATTATTAGGATGTAAGCATGAATTAATAAATTTTAAAATATTTTTATTGAAAACATACGTGTTTAAGAAGTTATATAGTGTATTTTAAAAGATTATTTTGAATTTGGGAACTCAATCATGACATTTGTGAACATGATTTATATTAGATTCAAATTAAAAACAAATTTTGTGTCTTTTCAATTAATAGTATAATTGAAAGATTAAATTATATTTTCGAATGATCCAAAATTAAACAAGCTTTATTTTTTATTAAATAACTAAATAAATTCATGTAAATCAACTTTTTTACTTCATTTCAGTGTAAAATAATTTCTATACTTAAATCAGGTATTTTCATAAAGAATATTTTCATGTGTTTTCTGTTCTTATATTAAAAGTATTTCTACCACTAATATAATATCAATATAAAAAAACTAAGTACATATTTGGAATAAAAATTTAAAATATTGGTTAAAATTTCCCTTTTATTTTTCATACGTAAATAAGTTGTCATGTTAAAACGATAATTTATCACAGTTAAGGTTAAATTGGGTGTAAAGAGGTTTAACTAAAAGATAAGGCTTAAAATGTCTCCAAAACTTGTCTAAATGTGATTGGTTTATTTTTATTCAACCCTATTACATATTATATAATATTGTTTGGTTTCTTGGTGTCACTTTTCCAATAATGGGGCCTTTTAATATTTTAGAACTTTGGATAATTACAAGAGTGTCACCCCTCTCACTTATAAAAGAGTTCCGCTTTTACTCTATCATTAACACCTATTAAGACATATATATTTACCAATAACTACAAAAATTACTTTCCAACCTTCCTATACATGACCTAGAGGCTTTGGTATCATCAACCTATAAACCTATAATGGTTAAGGTGTAATCCAAATGTGTTTTTCTGAAGAAGATGTATAACTCTTAACCAAGTGTTTTAATTTTATTTATTCTTCTAACACATTAAAATTTTATTTAAAAATGATTAAATAATAATAAAAATATCTACCATATAATTCAATTTTATTATTATTATGATAAAATCCTTTTTCATATTCTTCTATATCATATAAGAAATGAAAACATTAATTGTGCATACATTTGGAATATCACCTTCATGAAGCAATCTGTTTCATTTTTCATCACTGGATCATATGGATGGAGAAATGATGAAATAAATGAATATATATGACATAAATGAAATAATTATGATTCTATAAAGAAAATATATTACTTAAATTTTTAATCTTTTCATCCTTTGTAAATTGATAACATCGCTCATGCGTGCATGTGGAATACCACCGCCATGAAGCGATGTGTTTAATTTTTCATTTACACTTTATAAGTATGGTCATAAGGATGAAACTAATGAATAAATATAACTTTTATAACATATTTATTATTCTAAAAAATTAAAATATTATCTACTTTATTTATTTTCCATCCTATAGAAAAATGAAAATACCATTCATGTGTATGTACGGACTATTGTCTCCATGAAAAAACATGGTTCATTTTTCATGGACACCTTACATGGTTGGTTTTAAAGGTATATATAATGTAAAAATATTATAATTATAAAATTTTTAAGATACATTATTAATTGTAACTATAACCACTTTGACCACAATTAGTGCTCCAATTTTGTTTTGAGGTTATATACATGTTTCTGACGCTTTCGTCGGGGCGCGCGCCTCCGTCCGTGGAGGACGTGCTGCTGTTGCCCTGCATTCCCGCTTTCCAAACGCGGGCGGCATTCTCTCCTTATTCAGGGACGTCTACTCCTTGATCGAAACGGGATAATGGGATGTCGGTTATTCCTTCTTTGGATCCCTCCTCAGAACTCGTCACCTAGTCCGAGTCTCCCTCATAGATTTAATACATTGTTCGTGAATCTCATTCCCGGTGCCATATCTTCATGGACGCCGGTAAATTACACTACTTCTGTCATGACTTTCCATAGGGTCTTGACATGGTAGCGACCTTCGGTCGGAGTAGACGGCAACATCAGGCATGTCGGGGCATCTCTGGGTGCGTGGACATAAGGGGACCTGTATTCTTCCTCATAAGAGGGCATCTCAAGGGTGCAGAACCCAAGGCATGTATCTGAAGTTTTCCTCAGCTTCCTGTGTTTAACACAGGGTATGTTGCAAGATTAATGTCTAGCAGAGACGGTTACACCAAAGGCGTGTCATCCGAGTTTTTCCTCAGGCATCTCGTGTTAATCACGAGGTAGGCCGCGAGTTTAACGTCTTACGGAGACGGAATGAGGGTGATCAGAATGTCCCCTAGAGACGGATCGACGGTGGTGTGCCCCGTAAAGGGGAGATGTCACACTGTAATGGTTGATCTGAACACCACTGAGGGCGGATCAGGGGAAGTGCACCCCAGGATGGGGTACATTACCATTGGTTGGGATTGAACTTCTTGGAGGTTTCCTATGTACCCTGTGTAGAGGACAGGGATCAAAACCCACGTAGTTCAAAGGGGTGATGAATCAGGGTGTATACAGAGTACAACGACCCGGAGGTTTGCTGGGGCTTACACGTGGAAAGCGGCCTATGCGCCACTAGGATCAGCAAGGATGTGGATGGCATGATCCCTCCGGGATGTGGAAGCCCGGGTGAGAATCAGGATGGGTGATGGATGGATTAATGAAGTGGAGGGGGAATGAAATAGTACCATCGCAGGCGCGACAGTGAAGTTGGGATTGAGCCTTGAAGAGGCTTCCTACGTATCCTCGTGGCAGGGAATCAAAGTCCGCGTAGTTCGGGATGGTGTCGGTGAACCGACGTGAAGGTGGACCTTGGCCTGATGGATGTCGTCAGCGAACCAACATAAAGGTGGACCTTGGTCCGATGCGTCAGTGAACCAACGTGAAGGTGGACCTTGGTCCGATAGGCATCGTCAGCGAACCGACGTGAAGGTGGAATTTGGTCTGATGGGTATCGTCAGCGAACCGACGTGAAGGTGGACCTTGGTCCGATGGGCATCGTCAGAGAACCGATGTGAAGGTGTACCTTGGTCCGATGGGTTGTGGGCTTGAACCTCGGGGAGGCTTCCTACGTACCATGCATTGACATGGATCAAATACCTTGTAGTTCAAAGGATTGATGGAATACAGTTTAACGTCATGCGGGACGGTAGTGAACCCTGACGTGAATAAACGACGGGCAGTGGGTGTCGGTGAACCGACGTAAATGATGGACCTTGGTCTGATGAGAGATGGGCTTGAACCTTGGGGAGGCTTCCTACGTACCATGCCTTGACATGGATCAAAGTCCTCGTAGTTTGGGTTGTGACAACGGCTTTCCGTCGGGCTGGAATGCAGTTTAACGTCGTGCTGGACACAGGTAGAACTCGACATGAATTGGGTGACGGGTGGGCTTGAACCTCGTGGAGGCTTCCTACGTACCGTTCCTTGACATAGATCAAAGACCTCATAGTTCAAATGGGTGTGTAGTTTAGTGTCATGCGGGACAAGGGCATACAGTTTAATGTCATGCTGGATGAGGGCATGCAGTTTAACGTCATGTTGGATGAGGGAATACAGTTTAACGTCATGATGGACGATGTATTGTCATGGCCAATGCCAACTCTAAGCCCACTTGAGTCATGCTTGGTGTGAGAAACAAGAGACAGCAAGGGCCTGACGATCACGCCACGAAGGGTGCGTTCGTGTGAAGCGAAGAGGGGCTTACGCGTTAGGCGGCCCATGGTGCTGGGACTTACTCCAGGATGGAGGCCAAAAGAAAATAATGATGATGATTTCGGGCTTGAGCCTTGAAGAGGCTTCCTACGTATCCCCGTGGCAGGGAATCAAATTCCTCGTAGTTCTCCTGATGACGTCTTACCGCCGATCGGGGGTTTCAACGGCTTACCGTTGGATTGGGTCACAACGGCTTACCGTTGGATAAGGATGTTAACGGCTTACCGCTAAATGGGGTCACAACGGCTTACCGCTGGATTGGGTCACAATGGATTACCGCTGCATAGGGTTGTCAACGGCTTACCGCTGCAAAGGGATATCAACGGCTTACCGCTGATTGGGATCACAACAGTGGATGGGGCTTATGCGAGGAAGCTGCCCGGGTGCCGCTAAGGAGCGGCAATGGTGAATGGGGCTTACGCTAGGAAGCTGCCCAGGTGCCGCTAAGGAGCGGCACTGGTGAATGGGGCTTATGATAGGAAGCTTCCCGTAATGTCTTCCTCATGTCTGGCCATTAGGGCATCCCAACTCACTGGTGGGTTGAGGCATTTACCTATGCGCTAGTGCACAAGCAGGATAATGCCAAGGGGCGTTGGAATCATGCCACTGTAATCATGGCATTAGGCGTCTCATGCTAGGAGCATAAGGAATCTCTTGCTTGGAGCAAGGGGCATCCTATGTTTGGAACATAGGGAGAATACTACAGTTTATAGTCTTATAGGTAGGACTGTTGGCATCTCATGCTATGAGAATAAGGAATCTCTTGCTTGGAGTAAGGGGCATCCTATGTTTGGAACATAGGGAGAATACTACAGTTTATAGTCTTGTAGGTGGGACTGTTGGCATCTCATGCTAGGAGCATAAGGCATATCTTTCTTGGAGCAAGGGGCTTCCTATGTTTGGAACATAGGTAGAATACTATAGTTTAGAGTCATGTAGTTAGGACTGTTAGGCAGAAGGTGCCTAGAAATGGTTGGTGTTGGGACTTACGCAAGGGCGGCCCTTTCTGGTTCAACCTGGCATAGGAGCCAGGTGATTGGTTTTGGAGGAGTTGCCTGAGGAATGGTTCGACTCAAGGTACTCGGGGAATTGATGATGAGAACCCCAAATCATGACATAGGAAACGGACCAAGAGGAGTACATCAACTCAAGGTGTTTCATGGTGTGTGGAGGAGTGTCTCAAATCATGGTGTTCCATAGGTGGAAGGTGGGAGTGCATAAGGGCGCAATGGAAAGTCCTGGCATCCCAGCCCGAAAAGTTCGCGGTGCGACTCTCCAATTTTCATAGGGGTCTGTGACGATAGTGAAGGGACCGGCCCGGAGGGCCGAGACTGCAGCTTGGCACTGACCCCGAGCGGGGGTGCGGGGGCGCAGCCCCCGCAGTATGGACCGGTGGGCGCGAAGGTAGGATCCTCGCGATGGAGAGGTCTTCGTGAAGTAGCTTCGCGGAGCATGGCCTCGCGGAGCAATGGTCTCTCGCAGAGAAAAGGGGCTCTTGCGAAGCTTGGTCTCGCGGAGCAGCATCACTGTGCATAGGGCTCTCACGGAGCTTGGTCTCGCGGAGCAAAGGGGTCTCGCGGAGCTTGGTCTCGCGGAGCAGCATCACGGATCTTGGTCTCGCGGAGCAGCATCGCAAAGCATTGGCTCGCGGAGCATGGACTCACAGAGCATGGTCTCGCGGTGCAGCATCGCGGAGCATGGGCTCGTGGAGCATGGCCTCGTGGAGCCTCGTCTCACAGAGCAGAAATGCGAAGGAAGCTGCTCACGGAGCATGGCCTCGCGGAGCCGCAATGCGGAGCTCTGCTCGGCCGCCCAAGGGGCGAAATGGCTGTGGCCGTCCGTTGAGAAGGGGGGTGAGCTGGTTATTTATAGGCAGGGGCGCCACGAAGCAAAACTCTCGCGCCGCCTTAGGTGCTTCGCGGCGCGCTCGCGAACGTCAAATTAGTTCTCGGAGAGGTACCGCCTCTGGAGCTTCGCAGCAGGTTCGCGAACGTCAAATCCGTTCGCGGAGAGTTACCGCCTCCGGAGCTTCGCGGGACCGCGATGCTCGGGTGCTTCACATCGGTGCTTCACATCGGTGCTTCGCATCAGTGCTTCGCGAGGGGTCTTCGCGGTGCATCACGAACGTCAAACGGGTTCGCGGAGCCTCTCTCCTAATTACTTCGCGGCGGCGCTCCGCGATCACGGAGGGGGCTTCGCGAATGGGCTTCGCGAACAAGATTTCAAGGCCAACTTCAAATGTCCATAACTCCTATTTCGTAGCTCCGTTCGGGACCTGCGACCTACCAAATAGAAGCTTAAGAAAGGTTCTATGATCTTGCATCATGTATGGAAGCATTTGGAAAATTTTAGGAATGCGTTTTCCAGGTTCTACAATACCGAAAGACCCAAAAAAGTCCAACGTGAACTTAACCATTTTTGTAACTAAATAAAACATGGTAAAAATTAAAATAAATAGAATAATGATAATTGAATAAGAATGAAAAATATTATTATTAAAGTATAAAAGTAATATAATTTTATTATTTAGGACTTAGAGAACATACGAAGATAAACAGGACTAAAGGTAAGGGATTTTCTTTTAAAACATTATTTTAAATGTTTTAAACTCTTTCTCCTCCATATCCATGTTCATTAAATTCCTCAAGAATATTATTATTTATTATTAAAATTTTATTAAAGGTATTTTTTTAATATATTTTACTTTCTTTATAAAGTTTTAGAAATGAATCCTTTCAATGTTTTCCAAATGGGTTATTTTTTCTACAAAAGTGAAGAAAAGAATGTTTTTAATGTATATGACTTGACCACTTTTATACACCATGAGGGTCATTGATCCCATGTATGAGTTTCATTTTTTCAATTATGAAATGTTTTTTGTTAACTTTGAGATGAATTAATGATGATTGGATAAGTTTTAAGGAATTATTTAATGGCATTAGATGTCATGTTTGAGCAATTATCCTTGTAAAGTATGAGGTTTAATGAACTGATCTACATGTTTAAAGCACATGTGCTAGTGGGTAGAAAATTTTATTCTCCAATAAAAGTGAATAAGACCATGTAAATAATTATTTTCATCAATAGAAGTTGGAATCCTATATGAATTCATAAAAAATAAATTAATTAAAAAAAGATATTTGAAGGCAATATAAATATATATATATATATATATATATTCATGATGAATATTATTGAAGACAAGTTATATTAGAAATGTCATACTTAGTAATTACTAAGTATAATATATGGGGGATTAACCAAGAAACTTGGCCAACTAAGCTAACTGACTACGATAAATCAATCGCATATATGTGGGAGAAGGCTCAAACACATGGGATAGACAACGAGGCCATCCAGCATGGTGGTAGAAGGTAATGGAAACATAGTTCCCATAGGGGTCTATAATATTATGTTCATAGGACATGTAGAGAGTTCATAGAGGTTCCCAAGGGACGATGCAAGTGAGTGGTGCACCCGTAAAAGGGTTAGTGTGTGAAGTCTTTTGGGTGTCAACCCTGGTAATGGTTCAAGAGTCCAAAAGAACATAATAGATTATATGGTAGTGCTCTATAGAAGGAAATTTTGACATGGTATTATGCTCATGAGTATTTTTCACACATAATTAAAAAATACACATATAACATAAATCACTCGATCAGATTAATTTGGGTCATCCGATCTCTCATGCCATGCAAGCTTAAACCATCATCCTTATCTTCTACCTTGGGAAACTCTAGCTCGATGATAGTGATTTTTTTCATTAGAAAATTTTAATTTTCATAATATCAATAGAATTAACTAAACTCTATCTCATTATAATTTAAAATAAGAATTTTATAGACCAGCATGCATGCATGCTTCTACACATTTGCAACCATCTGTTTGAATAATATGATTTTTCAAATAAGAACCGAAACTATTGGGAGATGATGCATGAATGAGTTTGAGCTATAAAGGATCATTTTTTATCATTTATTTTATGTGAGAATATCACATTTAGAATTATATAATCATGAAGTAAGTGATTACTTGATTTCCAGCATCACATAATTTGAAAACCCACTTTCAAATGTTTTAAATCCTAGATATTTGGTGATATTAAAATCATACATCACATGGAATAAAAATAGATCATTTTAATTGGTGAAAATGATTTTAAAATTTGGTGTTTGAGGTCTATAAATACTAATACGTTGATCAAAATTTAGGTTATTTATGCTTGATAGATTCATCTCATTTTCAAAAAAAATAGATCATTCATCGGACTCTTATTTCGTAAAGAGTATATTTATAAGCCTTACTTGGATTATAAAAAGAAACCATGACTCCATGTACACTACATGTGATCTTCATATTCAAAATTTCATGAAGGATATTAAGGCATTCTACAAATCACACCAGCTTTCACAAAGAAGAAAACCCATGTTCTTGAGATCATCACTTGCATGAAGAATAAGTTTCAAGAAACAATTTTTTGTTTCACAAAGAATAAGTTTCACATATAGTACTTGAACTCTCATGATGAAGAAAAATATAAACCACATTTTACATTTTTTGATATGTGAAGAAAACTGAGGTGGTACTGCAAACTAAGTGATTTTCTCAATGAAATAAAATGATCACATGATTTATTTATGTTAACAGTGATACATTTACATAAAGAGAATGTATGAATTAAGTACATTGAGAGCTTTAAAATACTTCATGTGAAACAAAATAAATAGTGAGAATATATTGAAGAAATATTGAGTAGCTCTCACAGTGATTAAGCACATTCAATAATAAATTGAATGTAATAAAAAGAAAGTGAGTGGTATTTTTTGTGATGTGAAAAGAGTATATCGGTGAATACATGTTGAATTGTTTATAGATAGAGATACTAGTAATTCAACATTATTGAAATATTAAGAAGTATTATAAGGCCAGCAGTTACTCTAGAGGATTTGACTTTGTGGACTTGAAACATAATAAGTCCAACATACACACTGTATCAATAGGAAGAAGTTGTTTAAGACCAATTCATAGAAGTTTAGTAAGGTCATTGAAGAACTGGTAGGATACTAGTCTAAAAAACTAACCATTTTTTGATAGATAGCTCAACTGGTGATAATTAGTATAAAGAACATTGGTGGTATTACAGTATAAATATCCCATCTAGATATATCCCACTTTAATCATTATTGATTAGGAATTATATGAGTTTCTCTATTATTCATTTCAGGTTATTTTTTGTAAGTGTAATCAATTTACTTTACTAGTGGATAATCCATGTTGGGAAATCTAATAAACATGTAAAGGGGTAGGTATTTATACCAAACCTTGTAAATCCTTTTATTTTCTAACTTTGATTTATAGCATCATTCGATGAGAGGATAAGAGAAACAATAATAATGGATAAAAGATTTAACTAGACATAGAGGTTGAGTTAAAAAGGAATAATTTATAAAAATAAAAGGGATCACTAATTCACCCCCTCCCCCTATTAGTGTTCTCATGTTGACTTGGGCTCTATAAGTGGTATCCGAGTAGAGTTTACCTCTAATATATCAAACCTTTATTGAAGATCAATGATGTAAATTTTGAATTCGTTCAATAGTAAATGAGTTTCTTTCTTCAATGTAATGAAATTTTATGGATAGAAGAATGGAATTTTTATGTATCTACTTTCACATGTCATTGAAGTTAGATATACTGTAACAATTGTTTTTTATCCTACCTATAATAGATACTCCCATGAAACATGTAGATAATAAAAATATGGAAGTAAATTTGAAATGCAGAAATGAAATTTTTTTCATTCATGCCTAATAAGTGTTCAATAAGGTTATGGGACTAAAAGAATCCAAGGAGATTTGGGATAAACATGATAATATCGATGAACTGAATGTGATGACCAGAGATGAAAAAATAAAAATTGTGAGAGTTAAGTTTGAAGTTATATAAATCGATGATGATGAGACTGTAGATGACTAATTTACCAGAGTAAATAATATGGTAAGTCATATCAATGGTTTTGGAGATACTTTTGAAGATTCTTCAATTGTTAAGAAACAGATTCATAACTTTCCTAATATATTTTATCCAAATATTTCTATCTTGGAAGAAGTTGGAGACCTATCTCTTAATGAGTTTCGTAATAAACTCCTCAATTAAGAGATGATAAAATATCTTATGTTCATAAAGAAATATAAGGAGTAAATATATTTTAAATAAAGTAAAAGTCTCAGGATCAAGGAAAATAAATAAGATCCATTATAATATTCTTGATAAGGATGAGGTAAGTGGTTCATATTATAAAATATTTATGTCCTTTATTTCCAAAAATATCAAAATAGTAAAGGGAAAACATAAAGGTTTGTTTCCTTTAAAGTTCTTTAATTATGGTAAAATTTTACATTTTGCAATTTATTGTCTAAATAAGTAATCTAATAATTTATATAGTGATGATGAAAAATTAGAATATATTAAAAGAATACCTAAAAAACTAGGAAAGGTTATACTAGAAAGAAGAATAAATTTTCAAGGTATAATAAGAAAAATATGATGAGTGAGAGAGTTGATGAAGACTCTTCAGTATAGAGTGACTCAAAAGATGAAGTTTCAACTAAAAATCATAAAACATTCATATCAAAAGTTAATATACATGTAGATTCTTCAATCAATTATGATAAAGAAGAAGAGGTCTATAATGAGTACATGATGAGATCTGAACATGTATAATTTCTTAATCAAAACACTCAACTCAAGAAAATAATAAAATTGCTAGAGAAATAAATAATAAAAGAAAATAATAAGGATGGTGATCTTATTGAAGAGATCAGAACTTCCAAGGTGAAAATTTCATAATAGGATAATATATTGAAAGTCCTTAATACAAAAATAGATAAAAAATAAGGAATAACTAAATGATATATACTCTAGGTGTCTTAGAGAAAAAAACACCCTGAAAATAATGAGAGATGGTTTTGATAAAGTAGTGTATGTTCAATATGAATAATCTAAATTTTTCATGAAGATTAGTCCAAAGAAGAAGTTATAAGTTATTTTTTATTATTCTAGTAAGGGTAAATCTGTTTCATCTAGTGGTTTAGGTTATAGAACAAAAATAG
Organism: Viscum album; assembly: GCA_963277665.1. Lineage (NCBI taxonomy): Eukaryota > Viridiplantae > Streptophyta > Magnoliopsida > Santalales > Viscaceae > Viscum > Viscum album. Next base: position 378,519,314 of record OY728119.1, read on the forward strand.
AAAGAATATGGATTGATGATAATAGTGAGAGCTTAAATGAGTTGGGAAAAGAATGTTCCCCATGACTGAGGAAAAATAATAATAGAATTGTATCTAGATAGAAAGTTGTTTATCACCAATAGAATATTCAGAATTATAGAAGATGAAGTTTCAGAGGTCACTTCTAGTGTTCTGGTAAATTTGGGATTAAATCCTACAACTATTGGTATAATATGCCACTTCTTAAAAATTAGAACACATCAAGGGGGTTAATTAAGGGAAGAAAAGAAGCATCTCTGTAAGAAGGAGGAATAGTCCTATAATGCATAATATTTTAGCTGAGAAAAAAAAGGATCTCTATTTATAATAATTTTGATTATATAAAGGAAATATGTAAAATATGTGACCAAAGTGTTCATTATCCTAAAGCATGCATGAAAATGATTCCAGTACAAATACTTCATGCTATTATAGAAAATAAATATCAAATAAGAGATAAGATCCATGATTATTTTATTCCAAGTATTTATTTTCAGAAGGGAAAGTTGTAGGAAATAAAAGAAAATTGTTATGCTAAAGTTGGACCAGAGAATTCACTAAGTAAGGATAAAAATAAACTTGGTAAATTGTAAATAACTATGTGATTTCTATATCTACACAATAAATAAAAATAAATAAATTAAAAAAATCATATGATGATTCATATTCTTTTATGGATAATATTGGGAGGAATAAGATAGTCATCCTATCGTCAAATTCTAAAAACTAGAAAGTCGAAGGAGGTGCTTGCATGAAGAGATTCAGATTTGATTAAAGAGAGTTTCTTGGTTGAGAAAATATCATCCATGTTTCTATTATTAAAAAGCATTTAAAACCCTCTTTATTCCCTATTTTTTAAGATCTAAGCTAACATAAAGGAAATTGAAGGAGAAGTTTGAGTTTGTCACTACTTGATAGTATGAAGATATTTTCCTCATGGAGTCTATTAACTACAATGAAAATAGATGAAGAGGGGTGAATCCCTTAAGGGGGAGAATCTTTGAGAATAATATATCATTATAATGACTTCCAATGAATCTATAAATTCTAGAAATTTTTCAAACCTGAAGTTTGATGTGTGAGAATCACACTTATAGCTCTTTTTCATGATTATATTAAATTTACTTATTAAGGGGATTTTTGGTTATTAAAACATGAGTTAAAGGGGGTAGTTACATTTATTTCACTTGGAATTCTTGATGTGTTTTCTAATGTGTGTAGAATTACATGTTTCTTGAGAAATAAATTTTATGTAGCCCCTATTTTAGAATTAATAAATTATGATCATGATATCACATTCATGGTAGTTTATGGAAACTATAGACAACCTTGGTTGTATCTCTCTTATTTTTTACCTTGGGTTAGCCCATGTAGACTTAGAGTATACCAAATAAAGGCCCTTTCCTAAGATAACCATGTGGTATCATCCTTCTCTCTGAAAAAGGGGAAGATAATTCCTTGAAATATATAAGAATAGATGAGAACACCCCAACTTATCCTTTTCATTTTATTGTCAATAAGGGGTATGAAAGACGTTTTTTCCCAACATATTTAATTTTTTAATGTGTTATGATATTGAAAACAAAATAAAATTTTTAATATTATTCATCCCAAGTAAGTGTTTCATTTTTTTAATGATTCAATATATGTTTGGTAACTTTGAAAGAGGTAATGTGGCTTGGTTAATTGTTATGGAATTATTTAATAGCATTATATGTCATGATTGAAAAATTCTCCATGTTAATTTTAATGTTTGATGAACTGTTTTACATATTTAAAGAACATGTTCTAGTGGGAAACACATTGTCTACTCCGATAAAAGGGAACAAGACCTTGAGAATAATCTTTTTCAAGAGAAGTTGGAAGCATATATGAAGTCATGAAAAATGAAATTAATTACATTAAGAGATTTTAGGTCCATATAAAAATATAAATACATATATATTTTTTTCATGATGATTATTCTTGAAGAATAGTTATCTTGTAAATTTAATTCTTAGTAATTACTAAGTATAATATATGGGGGATTAACCAAAAATCTTGGCCAAACAAGCTAGCAAACTAGACCATCTCAATCCCACGTATGTGGGAGCAGGATCAACAATGTGGGAGAGACATCTAGGACAACCAGTATGGTGGAAAGAGGTAGTGGAAACATAGTTCCCACATGGTCAGGAAAGATCATGTGCATGGTGTGTATAGAGCATGCATGGAGGTGCCCGAGGGACTATGTAAGTGAGTGGTGTAGCTCATGAAAGGGTGAGTGTGTGAATTATGCTGGCACTAGGGCACGCAGTGGAAGTCAGTGGTCCATGGATTTAAAAAATTTCATCACTAGGGTGATGAAACTTTTCTTTTCCAGTGATCTGAACCCTAATAGAGGTTTGAGGATATTTCTTGAATTTAATATGCACAAAAATAAATAAATGAGTACATCATCTGATCTTGTGGAACACTCGACTATAGCTAGTTTCCAGTGATTGTTGCTCGAAGGATCTAAAGTTAAACCCCTATAGATCATCAATACACACTCCAAGAATCTATTTGGACACCGATCATTGAATTCTAGGTGCTATCATGGAGCTCTGAAAATTACTTCGATGCCACAACAATTACCTCGAACCCATCCCTTCGATCCGTTGAAGGTGTTCTTGGATCGGGCGCTCGGAGAGAGAATTTCTCTCTCTAGGATATAGGAGGAGAGATAATCTCTCATTCTATTAGCATGTATAGTCCATCGAATGAGATTTTCCTTTTTATATGGTGGGTGTCTAAAATACCCGATAAGGGTTCCACAACCCCTGGAAATCCAACTTTCTCTAAATAAACCATAAATAAATAGTTATGAAAAACTAACTACATCATAAATATTATTTATATTTTATCACATGCTTGTAATATATATTAAATATATTATGTGATAAAACTGATTCATTTAACTCAACTCAATATTCTCACAATATTAAAAAAAACCTTGAATATTAAAATAATATTTTTTTCATATAATATTATTCCATATATTCACTTAATACCTTGTGAATAATTTTAATAAATAAAATCAACCCAGTTATTCTATAATCAAATAATAATGAATTTATTTATTCATCGGTGATCGATAAAACTTGGAAAACTCTTGATACCCATGGTGGGGCCCACCAAGTCCTATATACTTATTCACTAGAATAGGGGAGATTATTGAATATTCCATTGTGTGTGACCCTCTAGAACCTTATCTTGATAGCCATGAATAATATTTATTGACCAAGAGTAGAGTCTAGAAAATCATCAAGGACCCTAAAGAGATAAGGAATAGTCATTAAACGATACTAATCCTATGAACATGTATTTGTTAATACAATATCTTGGTCTCATGGTATCTCATAAAGTAGGATATCATCCTTTCTAGATTTATTATATGTTGATCTAATTAGACATTATTAACTTTGACTACATTGGACAAGGATTTATTAAGGTACTATCATTATAATCAACTAGGCTTAAGATATTACTTCCTCAACTCGGAAGAGACAAATTCTATCTTGATTATTCAACCAATTCCATACCACAATTAACACACCCAACATAAGCTACCTCAAAATGACTTCAATGTCATGGTTTTTTCCTTGCATCAAAGTATATAAATAAATAGAACAGATTTATAATTAACTCAATTCAAGAGACCAATACACATGTTTGTAGATAAGAACATCCAATGACACCAGGAAATAGGGTGTTCCTATTGGCAGGTATTTCCACATGATATCACCTACTAGAGAACATTGAGTGAAAAATTGATGAGAAGAAGTCTCGGTGACTATGATCCCCTAACACCTGATATTCATACATCAATTATGTCCAGTCAATATGATGTATATTGACCATAAAAAATTTGTATAATATTAATGTTATACCCATAAAATCAGGTCCAGTTGGACCGTCCCCATAAAATATAAATAGAAAAGTAGAAATATAACGCCCCGACCCCAGTTACCTAGAGTCAGTGCATTATTACATATCCATGGCACGATCACAAGAAATATCAAGTCTCGAAAGATCAATTAGTTTAGTAGCCTTGGAATAACTAGATACATTCATAAAGTTTACATTACATCATAAAGTGAAAACTACTAAAAAACATCTTGTATTCATATACCCTCATATTATCCCTACAGGTCATTCATAAATTACTTCTTCACATCCTGGGAAAAATAAAACATTGAAATGGGTGATCTATGATGCTCAGTAAGGATAAAAATATAGCGGAAACATTCATAAATAAACAGAAACATTTAAGTTAATGTATTGATAAAACAAAAGCCTTTTAAACTTTAACTTCAGCATAATATGGCAAAGATAAAATGAAATAATTCCATTTACTTATTCACATGGATTTTCTACTAGTCGAATAATCACATGCAATATCAATAACCACTTTCGTAATGATGGAATGCATAATGCCAGACTATCATAACCACATAGCCAAGGCCTCGTGCCAAGACTACAATTAAGATTTTGTCAAGGCCTTGTGTCAAGACACTAGTTTGTCTCATGAGACCTACCGATTCATCGAGGAGCTATATCAGGCTCCACCCGTCACTTATTAAGTCCAATACATTCCTCATATGAACAGGTTTAAACATAACATAAACATTCGTATTAAAACTAGCATACGAAATGTCAATAATTTCACCATAAAATATGAATGGTATAAAAATAACACATCCATAGTCAAACATATCACAAAATCTTCAATAATATATGGAAGTTTGGTATCATAATAAATAAACTTCAAATAAGCTTAAAATCTATCAAAGGATGTTGACATAGATGAAATCAAAACTATTTGAGAGAAATATCTCTTTTTTTGAAATCATTTAAAAGTCACATAATTATAAAATAAAACATTTAATTTGAAAATATTATTATAATCTTGTAAGGTAAGCTTCGACGATTTTATAATGGCGGAAAATAGCCGCACACGCCGTATAAGTTAAAAAAGACATTCTTACCTTAATTCTGTCGAAAAGGATAAAAAGGACCTTGTTTGGAAAATGACAGAAAAATTACTTTATAAACTTCTTATAAAAATTCAACAAGGGTATAAATGACTTTATCCCATAGTCTTTAAAATAGTAATAATGATTTGAAATACATTTTTAAGAAACATGGATGTGGATGATAAAGAGGTCCCAGTAGATAATTACGTATAAACAACCTCAGATAATGAAGAGATTGTGAAATAAACCCTTACCTTGTACTTTTCCTTAGTCGATGGTATGTTAACCTCCTGTATAATAGTTAAAACATTGTTATTAAATTATAAAAGAACCATATACATAATTATGATATCATATATGATCTTTTAACATTGATTTGTTAATAATATCTTAGTATTATCATTGTTTCGGGTGTTAACTTACTCATTTTATTTTATATGTTTTGTTACATAAGTCGTGTTTTTTATTGATAGTTTGTACCTTATTCATATCCAGAATGATATAAAGTTATTAAAAATTACTTTTAATCATCAAATGAGAATTAGTCTTGAATGGATACGATGGGGAATGAATCTCATCGTGTTCATTGAGACGGTAGTCTGTACGTACGCACGAGCGACAATATCATTATTTTGATATTAAAATAATATATAATTGGATGGTATATCATATATACAGAATAATTATCATGTTATATTTATTATTTACAAGAATTACACATCATTATTATACCCATCCAAATAATAATATATTTAATAAAAATTACACCACGACGTGGAGACGGTAAGCCGTACGTACGCACGTATGGTGACCTGTCATTCAAAGGATGGATAGAATACTAAATATGGTTGTACCATATAATAATATCACAGTATATATGAGATACTGGATTTATTATTTTAGAATGGTAATAACAAAGAAAGAAGAAGTTGAAGAAGAAATTAATTTGAAAAAGGGTGGTGAAAACATTACCTCTTCTTCAGGTTCTTCCTTTTGATTTGATCCAAAGGGCTTCTTAGGTTGGATTTATGATCAAACTAAGGACTCTAGGTTGTAGTGAGGGAAGTTGAGAGAGTATTTGGGCAGAGTTTTGCTGATCCAAGAGGCTTTGAATGTGTGAATTGGTGATAAGGGGGAGTGCCCTTTTATAAGAGGGTTGAGGGGAACCTTTGGAAAAGATAGAAATATTATTTTATAATAAATTCATATTCGGTTTCTAATGGCTCCAAAGTGGATTATTTAAATGTTAAGGTGGGTATGGGTCGAAAACAACTCAACCAATAGAATTTATACAGGTTTGGGTCATTATATTAACATTATGTTTTAGATTTAACTCTGAGTTAATTAGTTTGACACTTACCATGTCACTTTCTATTTTTTATAATATATAGTTAATAAACTTACTATATACCTCCAAGAGACCCCCCAAGTGGTCCATTAATCATACAACTATCATGATATAAGTCTCTTGGCTGAACCTTATATTTTTAGGAATTTAATATCAATTAATAATATAATATTTGTTTTAAAAACTCTTTTATGTCAATTTTGACACTATTGGGTATTTTGTTTTTGATAATTTTATAACACCATTATTATTTCGAAAAAAATTTATATAACCAATCCTAATATGTCATTTTAACATATAAAATTAGTTTAATTCATAAAAAGTCTCAAATTACATTTACTTTGATATTTATAATATCAATTATTTTAATATTTCATTAATTAGGTAATTACTGCATCACCATTGTGTCATAAATAAATTAAATTATTTAATGTCTAAAAATTATAAATAAAATACCATTATGTATTAAATAATTGTATATTTCTAATGAATATTTAAAATCGAATTTATCTTATGTATAACCCTATATTAAAAATGTTTTAGTAAATAAACATTGATTTTAACTCTTTTAACTCTTATCTGAATTAAATAATAATAAATGTCCTAATCTAATCCAAGTGGACCTAAATGATAATATTTTATTCCTAAGTTTTTTTTATTGAGATACACTTGTCCAATAGAATTAGGACCTGTGTTATGGTAATATTAATATCATTTTTATCCTTAATTACCCTATTTACTTTTAACCGTGGCAAATAAAAGTAAAAAGTTACTATTCACCAAAAATTATTTTCATCTCATTGAACCACATTTTACTCCTTGATATTAACCATGTCTCTCGGATTTTCGAAATTCTACTCACATAAGTGGTAAAGTTAAGTTTTATGTGAATTTCCAAATTCTCCTAGGAGGTGGGTAAAAGACGGTGAAAAGTTCAATAAAATTTTTATATATCCAAAATTATTCTAAACTAAATCCAATAAATTAAATTGAACTTACATAGGTATTATTTATATATTTTGACCTTAATTAAATTTAAATAAAATAAATAATTATTTAAATAAAAATTTGGTTTTAAACTATAACTCAGTGTTTTTTCACTATTCATCAAAAATTGAAAGTTTTCAGAAAAATACCAAAATTTCACCCTAGGCTAATTTCAATATTCCAAATCCAAAAATGAAGTCCATTTTGAAATATAAAATTTATAAAATTTCAAAAAGTGGGTATTACTATTCATAACGGCTAGTTTGATTGGTTGTGGTGTGTGTGTTAGAACTCGAAGTTGCGTACAACACACGATATTGTATTATTGAAAGGGAAGTGTACCGTGGAAGCTTGGGGTGTTACAAGAAATTAAAAGTCAGGAGGAGCAAGGGTTTTTACAAATTCGAGAGTAAGACACTCCCCTCATATCAGCCTCTAACAAGGGTGCACAAAAATCAGGAAATTGAAAGGACCACATGGTAGTCATTTCTGTGACTACCCTCTTGGAAAAGGCATCAACCACTTGTTTGGCCTCTCAGTAGACATGAGATATCATTAAGTTGAGATTCTTTGCCTGATTAATACATCCAATCCAATACGGAAAAATACTCCATGGAACAGTCTGGGTTCTCTTCTTGAGAGCATGTACTGCAAGTTCGAAGTTTGATTCAATCCATAAGAGGTTCCAGCTATGAAAGACAGCATGCTTCACGGCATAGATAATGGATCATAGTTCTACTTTATAATCAATTCCCATACCAATAAAATGATAAAAACATCCCTTGAAAAAACCACGATAATTGCGGAAGACACCTCCACAACCCAATCTGCCCGGCACTCCAGATGCAGCTCGATCAACATTAACATTAACACATGGGAAGATCAGTGGAATCCAACAAATAAATTTAATCATCAGTGGCTTCTTCAGTTTAACTATAATACCAAGAATCCTCAATGCAGTTAATCCTGAACAGGTATTATCCATGCATCCATTCTGTATCGCATTGGAAGTGTGTATGTCTCGATGAACCATCATTGCACTTGCATAGAAGGACGAAGCCTTGATGTCAAACAGGAGGTTGTTCTGGGATGTCCAGATGGCATGAAAAACCGTTGTTGCAGCAACCAGCAGTATATTCTAGACCTACTCACTCCTACCAGACTTGAAGATGTATATCGTCAAGTCATCCAGCAAGCTATGTGATAATAAATCCATGTTGAAGATGTCTCCAATGTATTTCCATAGATTCTGAGAAAAAGGGCAGCAGATAAAGAGGTGTTGTGCAGTTTCTGTTTCCTTCAGGAACAGATGGCAGGCAGACACAATATTTTGACCGGCCTTTTGTAATTGATCATGCGTTGGTAGCATGTTCTTCTATATTCTCCAGATAAGAAAAAGATGGGAGGGTTGGACAAAAGTCACTTTAATCCTGAGTATCCAAGAAGGAGCGTGTGTGGATCCAACAAGCTACAAGTTATAGGACTCTTTGAGATTAAAATGTCTGTTCCTATTGGGCTTCCATACCAGGATATCACTATCCATGAAAGGGTAGGCCTGGATTTCAAGTTTAGCTTGGGGAGTGACCATGATTTCATGATTACCACACTGATCCAAAAAATCTACTTTAGACATATCTAGCAGGTATGAGGGAATATCACTAGTATACTATGGGTTGTCCAGCCGGGGACTGTTACAACATTTGAACCCAGAGTGCCGGGACACAAGACATTTCGAGTTCTGGATAATTTTGTTGAAGGATTGCTAAATGGAGGTCCAAACAGATGATGAAATATAGTGAGGGTAACCATTAATAAGCCTCATTCTGAACCTGCATGACATAAAATCCATGGATGAGTCATTGGAGGTTAAAAGATTCCATGTGAATTTATTAATGAGTCCCTCATTGAATATCTGAAGATCCTTGATTCCAAGACCACCCAACTCAATGGGTTTAATACAATCCTTCCAAGTGACAGTAATCAACTTCCTTTCAGCGATAGAGCCTGTCCAGATGAAGTTCCTCGTCATACATTGAAGTTCTTTGAGCAGATTTTTTTGCCATTTATCGAGTGAGAAAGAATAAAAAAACTTTGAGATAATCACTGAGTAAACAAGGCACACCCTCCCGGCTTGAGACAGTTCTTTACCCTTTTATTTCACCATATGCTTAATGACACTAGAGTAAATTCCATCAAGATACTAACTTCATATCCTACCACAAAAGATTGGAACTCTAAGATAAATGAAAGGCAGAGCGCGTTTTCTGACTCCGAGGGACCTGGCGACCTTTTTCTGTTTACCAACAGTAACCCTAGCACCAAAAACAATAAAATATTTACTCCATCTTTTATGTTGTCTGGAAACAGTCTCATAGTGTGAGAAGAAATATTTGAGCGTATAAATTGATCTCCTTGAGGCTTCCCCAAAAATCAAGATGTCATCAGCATATAGAAGATGATAAGGGAAAAGGTTATCCTTGCTAGCTTTTATTTGTCTAAATACACCAATTTTTGAAACTCATTAAGACATCTACTCATGTATTCTTAAGCAATGGAAAAAATAAGCCCAGAGAGCGGATCACCATGTCAGACACCTTGTGTGCATTGAAAATAACCCCCAGGAGATCCATTAATTAAAATGGATAGCCTTGCAGAGGTAAGAATACATATGACAAGATTGATAAATCCTCTTGAGAGACCAAATCCATTAATAACATCAAGGAGAAAGTTCCATTTGATAGTGTTAAAGGCTTTGGAGATGTCAATTTTGAGAGAAAAATTCCAATGCACTGTCTTATTTTTCATTAAGTTAATGCCTTCAAATGCATTTAAGAGGTAGGTCTGAATGTTTCAACCAGGTATGAATCCATACTGATTCGGATAGATGTGTTCCTTGATAAATCCCCCTAATCTATTCATCGATATTTTACTAATGATTTTTGGGGTGGTGTTCCCAATCGCAACTAGCCTAAAGTCTTTGACATCAATTGCATTGTCCTTCTTAGGAATAAAGGTGATGAAATAGAGTTTAAAACATAAGGAATGTAACCCCAAGTGAAGAAATACCTTACTACATTAACCAAATCATTGTGCACAATATCCCAATATAACATAAAAAACTTGTTGGTGAAGCCATCTAGTCCAGTTGTGCTTTCCATGTTAAGAGAGAACAGGGCCACCTTGACTTCATCCGTTGAGGGAACCCTTGTAAGAGAAAGATTTTGATCCTCCTCAATACAAGGGTAGACGTTATTAATCATATCCTGAGTGTTTTCCATTCCATCATCATAATAAAGTCCAGTGAAATAATTCACAACTGTGTTTGAGATCTCTCTTTCAGAGGTGTGGAGATAATCATCAACTTTAATGGCCTTTAGTCCTTCTCTGATCATTTTTTCTTTGTGTATCTGGTGCAAAACTTTATATTTTCAATCACCATATTTCATCCACTTTACATTCTACTGATTACAATCCAGCCTCTCTTTGATAGTCAAAAGGTCATCAAGCCTGGAAAGTGACTGAATTTTGTCATGTCAGGGACTGTCACAATTATGGTTTCTTATTTGACAGCTAGCCAATTGATCTTCAGCAGCCTTGATCTCATTATCAAGCTTAGATAAGGATTCCTTACTCCATTCCCATATAAGTACTTTAACAGCCTTAAGTTTGAAAGCAAGAACATGCAGTGGGCTGCCTGGACAATCAGACTTCCAAGCCTTAATAATGACTTCCATGCATCCAGGAGTTACAAGCCACCCATTATTAAAGAAAAAGGGTATATGACCAGATCTTAAAACCTGAGAGGAGATATCGATCACAATGGGATTGCGATCTGAGTGATGTTTTGGTAAATTGTGTCCAGATATACCAGAGTCATCACTCTCATGATCCATCTGAACAAAGCATCGGTCAAGTTTACTCGACTACCTTCCATATATTGTATACCTGCTCTATGTAAAGGCAACTCCCGTAGTTGGAATTTCATCAAGATGACATTGATCAATGAGAGATGAGAAATCCAAGGAGGCCACCCTATTGAAGTTCAAACTAGTTTTTTCTTCAGAGCTCAAAACAGTGTTGAAGTCTCCCATTAACACCCATTTATTGAATGTCTGTCTAGAAAAGGCATTAATCTCACTCCAAAGCTCACTTCTTTTTGTATAGGATGGGGAGGCATAAACAAAAGTGGCCTCAAGGATATACCCTTGATAAGTTCATGTGACTGAGACCCATTGTGGATTCTTAACATAGGAGGTTAGTTGTACAATCTCATGTATAAAAACCCAGAGGTGATCTTTGCTAATATCATGCAGATTTTGAGAAATAAACTGGTATCCAAATAACTCCATTTGAAATATTTACACTTGTAAAATATCATTTTAGGCTCAACAATGCCAATAATCATAGGTTTATAGGACATAATGTAGTGTCTAAGGGCCCTGGAAAAAAGAATTATTAGACATATCCACCTTAACCAGTACTTTCGAATAGTAACCAAAATGGGGGTTATCTGTTTGCTCGTCCAGTCGGATGGAAGTTCCAACTGAGGAGGAAATGTCCCATAGGATCCTTTGATGCCAGTATAACCAATTCAATCGACATATGTGAATCCATAGCTTCACATGAGAGTTCCTTACATTAGAAGGATCAAAGCTCCTATCCCATTCCGGAATACGCAAGAAGCCAGGCTTTAGAGAGAGAGGTATGAAGCTCCAAGCCTTGAATTTTAACTCATCAAAGGGGGAAATTATATGATAATATCCCCTCCCCATTGCCGTCATTCACCAGTCCTCAAAACCCCATAGCTCCACAATCCTTTTGGAGAGACCATAAAAATTCTATAAGAATTCACCTTTGGGGACAAGTACCAACACAATTATAGAGTATCCACAAAGCTTCACCCATTCTTCAATAGTATCTTGGTTGGTCTATACATGTGCAACCCTTCCCTTTTTGATGATCCTTCTAGGTGGCGGCGTTCCAAAATCCGAGAATGAGAAATCATATTTCACAACCTCTGCAAATTTTTTCTTCGGATCAACCGCAGTACTTAGAGCATTCCTTGAAGATCTAGACTTTAAAGTAAATTCAAATAGTTCTTTGTGCCCAGAAAGATCATACAACCGATCAGAGCCTTCCTTTCTCTTCCTAACAACAATATCATCATCGATATTGGTCACCTCCTTGCTCATCCCTTGCTCCACAATCTTCTAAGATTAATGTTATAGTATCTCAAGTTTCTCATCATAACTTCATAAGTTCTATAACCTTTTGATGTGAAAATTAATATATGGAAATTACCATTTAAATAATGGATAAATAAATATCAACACTATAATTGTAAGTGCATATCATGTATAAATCACTGTATACATGGTAACGTAATCAAAAAAGTGTTTTTTAGTTGGGTCTAGGGCACCCACTTTTACAACACTCCCACTTATACTAGATCCAACCTACTAACTTTCTATATTCTCTACCACATGATAATATCTTGTTAATACTAAGTTATAGATTTATTCATGGGTCTTCCATGATTTCACTACATGGAAATACTATTATCTATGGCTTTACCTCCTTAGTAAAGACTTCTAAAGAGATGATATCCCCAAGTTTATTCCCTTTTTTTCATAGTAAAAACTTTACATATTGGCTAGTAAGAGTGGTAGAATTATCATAATTTACATTATTATAATAATTTTCTTACCAGGTTTGATTCTAATAACTATAAAAAATCATTTCATATTTTACATTTCTTCTTTAGCTACCTCAGAAGCTGCAATGCACTTAGTATTTATAAATATGGCTACCACTATCTGGAATGATATTTTCCTTATAATTATCTTATCATAACTATAATATTAAATCATATTTATCTATAGTAAGACTATTTTGTGTCCCCTGGTAACTAGTATCACTTCCTCTCCACATACCAGGTATATACCTTTTGTACTTTCTCAAGTAAAATTAGATAGTACAAAATGCTTCCCTTATAGTTCTCCTATATATAACTAATATTTTTCCTACCATAAAGAATATTTTTTCAATATGTTTTTTGTATATATCATGGAATATGTGATTGATACATCGAAAAATCATATGTAATTCAACTTACCACATTAATATCCTCCTATTACTATTCATGTCTTCTTAGAGAGATTTATTCCATCTGATATTGGTAACAATTCTCTCTCGAATTGTTCTAAGTTGTATTTTCAATACATTGTCAGATATGTTTTATTGACTTGATCTATGAAACCTTTAGATCTACCTCAATAGATAAAATCCCCTAAAATTTTGGTTTTTAATTTAATTAAATCTCTAGAGATATGATTTTATTATATTATTTATTATTTGTAAGACCTATAGTTGTTTTCTATATGTTATCAAACATAATTTACTTGGAAGCATTGGCGCTCCCACTAACCTCTTGTAAACACATGGTGTCAAATCATTCCAAATGAATATTCTATGATCTTACTTTTTTACTTTAATCCTAAACTATATTTCAATAACTTGACCCCTTATTTGAGTTTTATGGTGTCACCATCCCTTTCTGGTTGTGTCATATAGACACCTTCCATGATTAATGGTCTTGACATTCAAAGCTCAATAAAATGATCATATAAATTATCTATGGAAAGTAAAACTTTAATATATTTGGGCATAAAGACTTGATATTACCAATATATCCATAATTTTACCAAACTTATACCATCCATGTATAGTTTTTATTGAATAAAAATCGTAGTATTCAAAATAAAAATCCCTTTCACTTTGATACAAGGAATCCATTATTAAATTTTAATTAATCTTGTAAATATTATCTGATTACCATATATTGTTTACTTGTAAGAATTAATATTCTCAATAAATAATGTATCAATGGGCATGATGAATATAATACCACCACTATGGTTTTATCCTTTATATGAGGAATGTGTCTATGGAACATCCTATTTTCATATGCTCTTATGGAACTTATTCCTATGCCAATTATTTTTGCATCTGAAGTATTGACTAAATCCAAGTCAATCTTTATCCTACTATCTAATGTATTTATATGCAACCTTATATAGAAATATATTCAATTACTTTGACTATAACTTTTATGTCTTAGGGATTTTTGTAATATCCTTAGAAAACTTTAGAATAATTACTTTAGATGCACATTGTGTTTATCATTATGAAAGTTCCATTATATCCTAAAAATTTATTTACATCTAAAAACATGTTCTTATTACATAATGGATTTATATCATAATATTATATACATTTTTCATGATAGTTGAAAGTTTTTTATGGGATAATTTCATTATTTTCTATGCATGTTTCAAAAAATAATGTAAGTATCTGCAATGGATATAAGTTGCAACATTTATACTCCTTTTACTTATATCATGACTCTAATTTTTATGAGGAAATGTGCGTTTAGGAATTTCTCCACACAAAATTTTATTGATCAATGTTAACATGTGAGAATCATAATCAATCCTCCTTATTGGCATCATATCTTTGATGTGGATAAGGTAATGTTAATTTAGGAATTACTCCACACTACATGATATTGACTAATGGATGCTTGGTCAAAATATTCTTCAGCACATAGGCCCGAATCGACTCATATTTTCTGACCATTTTTATACCGTACTTCACTTTCACATTCCTTAATAAACACTTAAATGAATCTCATGAAGTATAGTTACAACTAGCTTTCCCTTGGAATATTTCATGCTCCCTGGCTGTGAAAATTCAGAAATCTTTATGGATTTATTTTATTTCTAAAGGTTTATTTATCCAAAACTAAGTAAAAAAGTATATCAATAATTCCTATGGTATTTATCTCCAAATATTCTAAAACCATACTGGGTATATACTTGAAAAATATTTATTTTTTCTTAACAAATATTTATCTTTCCACAAATGGGTATAAAAGCCTTACATTTTATATTCATCAAGTATTGATAATGTTTTAAGCATTATTGAACTACTAATTATGTGTTAGACACCATAAAAAACATTCATTCCAAAACTATAATAATGTATCCTTGTGTCCATTAGAAATGTGAGATTAATTTTTTGGTAATACTCAATAAAATTTTGACTAAAATCATTATTCTTTGGAAATTATAGAAGTTGTTTACTTCTCATCACTGACTTAGGAACCACCCTTTATCAGCCACTTAGAGAACACAGCTAACTTCTAGTAACATTTCTATACTCACATGGTTTCTATATTTAAATAGACATATGAAATAATAATATTGTATTTAATACCCAAAAAATATAATAGAATCATTACTTAAAATTGTAGAATATTCTTGAAGAAGAAGTTCCTACTTACTTCTACGATTCAGTTCGTTGTATTTAATCTTTCAAATATTTATTTCATGATATGAAAAGAAAATGATATATTGTATGATAAGAATTCTATTTTCTTTGAAGTTCATTTTGAATTTGCCTTTGGAATTTTACTTTATATTGGACTTTTCACATTTTCTTTCAATTTGTTCTCCATAAGAACTAAATATGAATCTTGATTTAATATTCTTATTACTTGGAGAACCTTACCCAAAAGGTAAGGAATAATTTTATCCATTTTGTTCATTTTATAATCTTAAATAAAACTAGATTATATGGGTGAAAATGATATTAGTATGGGATGTGTTGAAATATCATGATTTCTATTTCAATTTACACATATATAGTGTAAATAAAGCCTTATTCATATCTTTCTTAACTTTCTCCTTCTAATATTATTAGATATGAGACAAAATGTGAAATATTCCATGTCATGATGTTGTATGAAAAACTCACATCATACAATGATGATAGAATTATGACATAACCATCATATGTGTCATACATGAGTCTCCTGTAAGAATTTTTCTCACCCTCTCTTCTTGAGGTGGATTAAAAAGTATTGGGGACACCAACACCTTGAATTTTAGATATCATAGTACTTTTCACAAGCACATATACTACTCTTGTAAATTCATGATAGTTTAGACATTTTCTTTTTCCAATATTATCATAATGTCCATGTGGTATTGCTTTCCATTTTCTAAAAACAATCTAGTAGATTATTACATTTATATTACTTACAGATTAGAAATTAATAATTATTTAAATCATTAAATATCTCCCATTATTTTATCAAACACTATCAACCCTATGTACTAGAATCGGAATACTATATTTATTACGTATTCTAGTTGAAAGAACCCTTGAAACCTCCCCTTACAGTCTACATGTTTTGGATACACCACTACTTTGAGATTTATAAGGTAGGAATTTGACTAGAAAACAACATTAACTTGCGTCTCCTTGATATTTTGTGTAAAGGACCATATTTTAAAATCATAAACATGATTTACTCAATTCTTGTCCCTAAAGTTGAAACAAGATAGCTTTGGCTACTTATTTACTTCCAGATTTAGTTAAGTCAACTCATTACTCTCATAAGAACTCCCTGGTATAAGGAGGCTGTAACAACTCAGGTATTTATAGAATCATATTTATTTTTATTCTTGAATTCAATAGTTATATTTCTTATTTTAAGTAATTCTTAAATTAAATAATTTATTATATGGTTATTTATTTAAACCATTAATTTTTAAAGTATAGAATTTTAATTTGTAAAAAATAATATCATTTTTAAGTTCATCAGGATGAGATTATCTTAGTATGAATTTTTGAGAATTTTCTTAAAAAACATAATATTTGGTGAATAGTAAAAAATATAGTTTTTATAAAATACGGTATTTTTTTGTGACAACGTCAAGATCTAATTAAGATATAAGATTTATTAAAATTATTAAATAATTAAATAATGATATTATAAGAGGAATATTGTACATAAATAATTTAGAGTATAAAAATTATATTCTTTTCATGATAAGTATAAAAATTATTGCCAGTGTCAACGCACTGTCTGCGCAGCATTGACAATGTCAAATTTAGTTCCTTATAAATAATATTTGAGTGTTAAAAAAGTTATTTTCAAGACTATTTTATTAATTATTGTGTATTAAAAATGTTTTTAACTATTAATTTTTAATTTTAGAGTTATATAACATTGATATTATCCAAATGTCTATTCAATGATTGTGCAGGGAAATAAAAGATAAAATAACAAATTTACGAAGTTGTCTTGGCATGTATATTAGTGAATATACATAATGAACGAAATTATATTTTTATTTTGAACCTAATTAACTTTTTTTTATAATAGTAATTTATTTTTAATTTTTATAAATGAAATGTTTATCTTTAATGTTTATGTAGTTATTGTGAAATGTTTGTGCAAGCAGAAGGAAAAAATAAATAAAATGTTTTAATTAAATTTATAAGAATGCTTATTTGAAACATAAACTATGTTAATTTACATGGATGTTTAATTTGTTTCCATTATCTATTTTTTATTCTATTTGGGTATATTTTGGACCCACGTGAATCACTTTAAGGCCTTTATAATATTTTCTTTCAAAAGGAAGTCAAGTTGTCACATTATAGTTTTTAATTTGTATAATATTTTTAATGTATGGTTTTCTAATATAGTTTTTAGAAAATAAATAGTTTATTAAAATATAATGAATTTATATTCTTCATGAAATTTTATCTTTAATTTTTAGGGAACAAATAAATACCTTAATGGCTTGAACAATTATGATGCATTAATTATTTAATTAATGAATAAATCAAATTAATGATGTTAAAAATAATAAAATAACTATAATTTGATGTTTTTAAGATAATTCATGATTTACCTAGGTAAATATGATAATTCTATGATATAATAAAAAAATTCTAATTTGACCCTTTTTTTATGTGTTTAAAGTCTTAAATATGAATAGTGTTTAATTTGACAAAAATTATTTTTCATGAATATAATATTTAATTAAATTATTTAAAAACCAAAAAATTATTATAAAATGAAAAAACATGATAATATTATTTCTAAATTGTAATATAATGTGAGTTTTAAGAATTTTGAAAGTCCTTAACCCTGTATTATACTAATTATATTTTAATATTTTAAGTAATTCCTAATTTTTCCCTCACCTAAATTATAAACTGAGGCTCCTTCCGTCCCAAATAATCATCACATCTAGCCTCATTTATTGACTATATTGTGAAAAATTACCTTCTCCTCATCCATTTACACATTCTAGTGCTCTTTCTCTCACAAAAAGACCACTTCGAAGATCCTTAAGGATGTTCTTAAGGAGAAATTTTCAAAAGGTAAATTCCTTCTATTTATTTTTTAAATTCTTTCTACCTTCTACCTTATCTTAACCTCCTATACAATGTTTCATGATATCTCTAGTATCAAATATATATATAATTTTTTTGATCATGTTATATTAATCATAAAATCTTTCATCTTTTTCTTTTATTCTTAAAAACAAAATCGTCACCTGTGGTGTGTCAATTCACCGGCTTTATGGATGATGAGTTTTTCCCCTTTTACCGAAATCATGCCAAATTTCAATTCACATGTAATTTTTTAAATGACCTAAATATATATATATATATATATTCTTACTTATGGGGTATTTTTGTATTTTTGAAAAGGAATTCCATAATAAATTGACCTTGGAAACAATGAAAAGAATGCACCCGAAACAATAGAAATAAAAAAATATTGCTAATAAAAGAGTGAAAAATGTTATAAGAAGATCATGTAAGGTATTATAATCATTATTATAGTTATTTAGTAAATTTATAACACTATTAAAATCATTATACAGTAGGTTTGAAAACATTTTAATGAATTGGAACCAGAGGTAAGGGAAATTTCTTTTTTAAAATCCTTTTAAATATATCTTTTATGAAATTCAAAAATATTTTTCTTTTTTTCTATATAGAATGAGAAATTTCTCACAATTTCATGACACTTTATTAATATAAATTTTCCTTTATATTTTTTAATATTTGTTTTTTAAAATAATATGATTTCATTATTATGTGTGTGATTTTAATATTTTAAAAGTGATTTTTATGAGAAAATGGTATTTTTATATCTAAATGTGTTTTAATCATGGTTTTAAATGAGTTATCAAGTTTTTTATTCATGACATGTTCCTTGTACATTGTTTATTATGGGATGGGATGATTATAGCTCAAGATATGATGGGTTGTTCCCCATTATACTCAAGATATGATGGGTTTAGCCCAATTATAGCTCAAGATATGACGGGTGATCCCCATTATAGCTATCCAATGCATTGGATACTCTGAAGATGGAATTTGAACATAATTTTATTCCATTTTTAAGTGTTAATGTAAGAGTGATATAGTAATGATGTCCCAAGGTGACTGCATGGTTTTTCTATTCATGCTTATGATTTTTCAAGAAAATGGTTTTTAATGGGTTTTCATATTTTCATTGGACTAATGATTTTATTTCTTTATGTCCCTTACAGAGATTTTTGTGATCATACAAATTTTATAAATGTTTTTCATAGGGTGTAAGGATGGGTAAGATGAAAGATGAATTCATGTTAAATGTTTTGAAGATTTTTCAAAGAAATCATGTTTTATTTTAAAAATGTTTCATTTAAAAAAATAGATATTGTTTTAGTAGTATCCTATTTTTATGAATTTGGTATGTTATGTATGTATTATTTCCTAATTATCTAAAACTATAAGCCTGAAAATATCATCAATTTGAAAGAAAGTAAATTCTTTACTAAAACTCGCGATTATGTAATGTTTTAAGGTTGGGTCCTTATAGTTGGAATAATAGGATGGTTTAGATAACCATAGGGGTTAGGATGATGATAATAGAATACCATAAATGATTGTTTACTCTATGTTTAATTTAAAATGATATATCATTTTAAGGATACCATATTTCTTCGTCTAATATATTTTTATTCATAATGGTTTTTCATAGAAGAAACAGGGAAGATGGAGTAGAAAGGCACATGGAGGCTGATATCTTTCCAAATCTGCAGTCTAGAGTAGTGGGAATTGGAACCAAGAAGTATTTGATAGTAATGGATCAGTTGAATCGATAAATAAATGGTGATAGTATTTACGCTACATAGGAATCTGGTCTACCTTGAAGTAACTTTTCTTTTTTGGATCATTTCATGAGTCAATATCCCCCATATATCAGTGGATCATCTGACCTGGTTGTAGTCGAAGGATGGATCAATACTCTAGAAAAGATATTTAATGTCATGGGATATTTGGAACATCAAAAGGAAACCCTTTTGTTTATTTTTTTTAAGGTGAAGTTGATTGATTGTGGTATTTGGTTAAAAATACCAGAGAGAAAGAAGATCTTGATTCCATGGAATGGGAAATATTCAAGGATATTTTATTTGAGAAATATATCCCAAAATTTGTTCGACTATGAATGAAAAAAAAATTCTTTACTTGAGGAAAAAAGATGAAGATTTCATAGCTTCATATGAAGAAAACTTCACAAGATTGTCCAGATGTTCCAAATTTCATTCGGGACATTGATAGTAAAATTAATCGGTTTTTCTCAAGATTGAAATGAGGTTTATAATGATATTTGGATGCTTGATAATTTAAAAACAATGAGAAATTTTTTCATTATTCTGAAGAGGTTTAAATAGAGTTTTCTAAATCATATATTCCTCATGATGATAAGAATAGTAACCATTTAGGTAGGAATTCTATGGGGAATAATTCATTAAATAAATTTGGAGGTAAGAAAATAAAATTCTCTTCTTGTGAAAAGTGTGGTAAAAAGAATCCTGGAGAATTTTTTGTTAATTCTAGGAAGTGATACCTATATGGAAAGTTTGGACACATAGCCCATGAGTGCAAGGAAAATGATCATAAGAATGATGAGAAGCTAATGATAAGATGATTTAATTGTAAGGAGTTCGGTCATTTTTCTAATGTGTTTCCAAATCTGGTAACATAATTAGAAAATCAGTAAGATTAGAAATATAAGGGTGTGGAAAAATTCTTTGCAACTACTTAAGAAGATGATGAGACATCAAACAAAGTGTTATTAGGTACATTTCTTGTTTTTACAGAATATGTTAATGTGTTTTTTGATTCAAGGTCTACACATTCATTTATTTCTGAGAAATTTTTTGGTAATTTTGAAACTCCATATCAAGAAATAAATCCAGAACGTATAGTTAAAAATCCTAGAGAAAATATTAAGCCAAAAAAGAAATTATAATAATCTTCTAGCTAATTTCTATAGAAGTACTTTACCTGAAAACTTTTTGTTTTTTCATTAGTAGAGTTTGATGTTATTCTGGGTATAGATTGGATTTTTTATTACCATGCTAATATTGATTGTAGAGATAAAGAAGTTTATTTTCATAAATATTTTTTTTTCACATGAATGTACCCATACATTGATAACATATCTGGAAGCTGAGAAACTATTAAATGATAGTAATGAAATTTATCTTGCATATATTGTTGAAAATAAATGAACTATTCAGGTTAATGATGTTTTAGTGATAAATTAGTATATTGGTGTTTTTTCTAATGATTTTCCTAGTGTTGTTCCTTATTGAGAAGTTGATTTTATTATTGACTTAGTTTTTTATGATAATCCAATTTCAAAACCCCCTTATCAAATGGATCAAGTATAACTTATATAATTGAAAAAGTAGTTGTAGGAATTATTATATAAAGGATTCATCCAACCTAGAACTTCAACATAGGGTTCTTATGTCTTGTTTGTTAAAAATAAATATAGTTCAATAAGACTTTTCATTGATTATGGATCCTTGAATAAACTCACTATAAACAACAAGTATCTTTTGGCTCATATCGATGATTTTTTTTATCAGCTTCAAGGAGAACAGTATTTTTTCAAGGTTGTCTTGTGGTTGGAGTACCATCAATTGAAATTAAAGTAAGCATACATTCCGAAGACTGTGTTTCATACAAGATATGGGAATTATGAATTTGTAGTTATGTCCTTTGGGTTAACTAATGAACCTATTGTATTCATGGATCTTATGAATAGAATATTTCATGAGTTCATGGATAAGTTTTCTGTTATGCTTATTGATGAAATTCTGGTATATTCTAAAAGTAAATAGGAACCTAAAAGACATATAAGGGTTGTTTTTTAAACCTTAAATGAAAAGAAACTATATGGAAAATTCATAAAGTGTGAATTTTAGTTGCAAAAAATTTCTTTCATTGGTAACATTGTTTTTAAATATGACATAATTATTGATTCTTCTAAAATAAAAGTTGATGATGAATAAACAAGACCCAGAAAAATAACTTAGATTCATATTTTCCTTAGTTTGGCAGTCTATTACTAGAGGTTTGTTGAAAACATTTCAACGTTATCTAGTCCACAGACTAAGTTAACTCAAAAAGGTGTTAAGTTCATCTGGAAAAAATAATGTGATGATTGTTTTTAGAAATTTAAAAAGGTATTTGTGAATGATCCATTTTTATCCATGCCTTCTATAAATTGTGAATTTTTCATCTATAGTGATTCTTCGTTGAAATAAATTGGTTGTGTACTAATTTAGAATGATCAGATAATTTCTTATACTTCATGTTAGTTGAAACCACACCATTTATTACCCTATACATGATTTGGAATTAGCTTCTATTGTTTTTTCATTAAAAATTTGGATTCATAATTTTTATGGAGTAAATTTTGAAATATATATTGATCATAAAAATTTTCAAGTATATATTCACTCAGAAAGAATTGAACATGAGACAGAGAAGATGGGTATAATTAATCAAGGATAATGATTGCATGATTCATTACTATTCTAGAAAATAAAACAGAGTGTTTGATGATTTTAGTCTGAAAAATAATTCTCCATTAATCATGTTGAATTTGGAACATGACCCCTTGGTTGATGATTTGATAAATTTTGGCTTGGAAGTTGTTGATTCAGAAAATTCATCTCTTCTGTTTTGGGTGTCATTGTAGTCATCTCTATTAGATAGAATTATGCAAGTCCAGAAGGAAGACTGTGAGTTATAGAAAAATGTATAATTGGTTAAAAAGGGAATGTTTACTGATTTTAACATTGACAATTATTGTGTTTTGAGATTTGGGAAGATATTATGTGTTCCTTGTGTTTTAGAGTTAAATAAATATTTGTTATATGAAGCTCATAGTTCTCTATTTTTCAGTTCATCCTACCAGCACTAAGATATACAAGGATCATTGAAAGTATTACTAGTGGTATGGAATAAAAAGAGATATTGATGGTTTTACCCTGAAATTTTTTCCATGTCAATAGGTTAAATCATAATGGTTGTTACTGAAGGGTATACTTCATCCTTTTCCAGTGCTATAGTGTAAATGGGAAAATATATCCATGGACTTTGTGGTGGAATACCAAAGACATATCAAGGTAATAATGAAATCTAGGTTATTATTGACCGTTTAACTAAATCTGCTCATTTTCATCATATTTGAGACAACCTATCTCAAGATAAACTTTATTAGTTATATCTAAAGGAGATAGTAAGGTTACATAGAGTGCCTCTCTCCATCATATCTGATCATGATCCTAGGTTCACTTATAACTTTTGGAAGGGCCTTAATAATTCATTGGGAACTAAATTAAATTTTATCACAGCCTTTCATCCTTGATCTGATGGAAATTTAGATCAAACAATTCAAACATTGGAGGATGTGCTTCATTCTTGTTCGATGGATTACCAGGGAAGTTGTGATCAATATCTTTTATTAGTTGAGTTTTATTATAATAACAGTTTTCATTTTAGTATACAGATGGCACCTTTTGAGGAATTATATGGAAAGTGGTGATGAACTCTATAATTTTGGGATGACGTTGGGGAAAGAAGTTGATGGGACCAGAATTAGTGGAGGAAGTGACAAAGAAAGTTCAGTTGATTCAGCAATACATGAGGATAGCTCAGATCATGCAAAAAATTTATGTAGATAATAAGAGGAAAGACCTTTCTTTCGAAGTAGGCGATCATGTTTTCCTTCAGATATCTCCATATAAAAGTGTTATGTGTTTTGGTAAGAAAGGAAAGTTGATTCCATGGTTCATTGGACCATATGAAATTCTGGAAAAATTTGGATCACTTGCCTACCGAGTAGCCTTGCCTTTAAGTTTATCTCAGGTACATAATGTTTCTCATTTTTCAATGTTAAGAAAGTATGTGCCAGATCCATCTCATGTTTTGAGCCCAAAAGTAGTTCGTTTGCAATATAATCTTTCTTATGGGGAAAATCTATTCAGATTCTTGACTGTAGTGAGAAATTATTTCGGAACAAGGTAATTCACAAGGTTAAGGTTTTGTGGAGAAACAACGTTGTTGAAGAAGAAACATGGGAATCCGAAAATGCTATGAGAGAAAAGTATCCCTATTTTTCTGATAAGTGAATTCAATTATGAGGGAATAATTTCAAAAGGGGGGGATAATGTTATAACCTAGGTATTTTTTGAATCATATTTATCAGTATTCTTGAATTAAATAGTTATATTCATTATGTTAAGTAATTATTAAAATAAAGAAACTATTATATGGTCATTTAAATAAAACATTAATTTTTAAATTAAACAATTTTATTTTGGAAAAAATAATTTCATTTTTTATTTCATCATGATGAAATTATATTAGTATGAATTTTTTCGAATTTTTTGAAAAATTTATTTTTTATGAATAGTAAAAAAATACAGTTTTTATAAAATATGGAATTTTTTTATGACAGCGTTAAAAAATAATTAAGATATAAAATTTATTAAAATTATTAAATAATTATATAATTATGTTATAAGAATAATATTCTATAAAAATAATTTTGAACATGGAAATTATATTCTTTCCATGATAAGTATAAAAATTATTTTCAGTGCTGACACAGTGTCTGCGTAACATTGGCGGTATCCAATTTGGTTCCTTATAAATAATATTTGAGTACTAAAAAAGTTATTTTCAAGGCTATTTTATTAATTATTATGTATTATTGATGTTTCTAGGTGTTAATTTTTAATTTTAGAGTTATATAACATTAATCTTATCCAAATGTCTGTGCAATGATTGTGCGGGGCAAGAAAAGACAAAATAACAAATTTATGAAGTTGTCTTGATATGTATATTAATTAATATACATAATGAAAAAATAAATAATTTTATTTTGAACCTAATTAAATTATTTTTATTATATTAATTTATTTTTAATTTTTATAAATTAAATATTTATCTTTACTGCTTATGCATTATTGATGTAATGTTTGTGCGAGTAGAAGGAAAAAATAAATAAAATGTTTTAATTAAATTTATAAAAAAACTTATTTAACCCATAAACTATATTAATTTACTTATATGTGTATGTTTCATCCATTATATTTTTTTATTCTATTTGGTAACATTGTGAACCCACATGAATCACTTTAAGTCCTTTATAATATTTTATTTCAAAAGAAAGTCAAGTTGTCACATTATAGTTTTAAATTAGTACAATATTGTTAATGTATGGTTTTCTAATAGATTTTTTAAAAAATAAATAATATATTGAAATCTAATAAATTTATATTATTCATGAAATTTTATTTTTAATTTTTAGGGAATAAATAAATACCTTAATGGCTTGAACAATTATGTTGCAGTAATTATTTAATTAATGAATAAATAAAATTAATAATATTAAAAAATATAATTTGATATTTTTAAGATAATTTATGATTTCCCAATGTGAATATGATAATTCTATGATATAATAAAAAACTTTATCTAAATTTGAAACATTTTTTTGATGTGTTTAAAATCTTAATTATGAATAGTGTTTAATTTGAAAAAAAATATATGAATATAATATTTAATTAAATTATTTAAAAAACACAGAAATCTTGAAAAAGGACGAAAATTATAATATTCCTTCTAAAATGTGATATTATCTGATTTTCAGGCCTTCATAAAGTCTTTAACTTTATATTAGACTAATTATATTTTAATATATTAAGTAATTCCTAATTTTCCCCTCACCTTAATTATAAATGGTGGCTCCTTCCTTCAAAACTATCCATCACCTTGAGCCTTATTTCTAGACTATATTCTATCAAATTCCTTTCTCCTCATCCCTTTCCACATTTTACTGCTCCTAGTCTCACAAAAAGACCACTTCTAAGAGCCTTAAGAAGGTTCTCAAGGAGAAATTTTCAAAAGGTAAATTCCTTATTTTTCTTTTTTAAATTCATTATCACTTATACATTATCTTAACCTCCTATACAATGTTTCATGATTACTTTAGTATCATATATATATACAAATTTTTTTGTTTTTATGGTATATTAATCATAAAATCTCTCTTCTTCTTCTTTTATTCTTAAAATGAAATCGTCATTCGTGGTCTGTCAATTCACCATCTTCATGGACAATGAGTTTTTGATTCCCTTCTACCAACATAATGGAAAGTTTCAATTGCCATGTAATTTTTTAAAAGACCTAAATATATATTTTCTCTCACTTTTGGAGTATTATTTCTTTTTCACAAGAAATTACATAATAAATCAACCATGGAAACTATAAAAAGAACGCACTCGAAACAATAGAAATAATAAAATATTATTAATAAATGAGTGGAGAATGTTATAAAAAGATCATTTAAGGTATTATAAACATGTTTATAGTTCTATAATAAATTAATAAAACTCTTCAAACCATTATATAGGAGGTTTTAATGCTTTTTATGGAATTTTAACTAGAGGTAAGGGAATTTACTTTTTTTAATCCTTTAAATGTATCTTTTATGAAATTTGAAAAGATTATTATATTTTTTATAAGGAATGAGAAATTTCTCCCTATTTTATGAAACTTTATTACTATAATTCTTCCTTTCTATGTTTTAATAGTTATTTTTTTTGAAAAATATAATTTCATTATTATGTGTGTGGCTTTTATATTTTAAAAGTGATTTTTATTAGAAAATTTTATTTTGATATCTGAATGTGTTTTTCTCATGGTTTTAAATGAGTCATAAATTTTTTTATTCATGATATGTTCCTTTTAAATTGTTTATTATGTTTTTATACCATTATATCTCAAGATATGATGGGTTGATCCCTATTATAGCTTAATATATAACTAGTGAGCCCCGTTATATCTCTCCAATGCATTGGGTACTCTAGAGATAGAATTTAACCATAAGATTATTCCATTTGTAAGTGTGAATTTAATAATGATATGGTAATGATGTAAAAATTTGACTGCATGATTTTTCTATTCATTATTATGAGTTTTCAAGAAAATGGTTTCTAATGGGTTTTCAAGTTTTCACTGGACTAATGACTTTATTTATTTACATCCCTTACTGAGTTTTTGTGCTCATGCCAAGTTTTAAAATGTTTTTCACATGGTATAATGATGGGTAAGATAAATGAGGAATCCATTATGAATTTTTTGATGATTTTTCAAAGAAATCATGTTTTATTTTTAGAAACATTATTTTGGAAAAATGGGTATTGTTTTAGTAGTATCCTCTTTATATGAATGTGGTATGTTATGTTTGTATTATGTACTAATTCTCTACAACTCTAAACCTAAAAAGATCCCCAGTGTGAAAGAAATTAAATTCTTTACTTAAACTCAAGATTAGTTAATGTTTTAAGGCTGGTTCCTTATAGATACACCCTCAACTTTGGTTGGTGAGAACCTAGTACACCCGGTTTTGTTCAAATTCAAACGATGGGAGGTGTTTGTGACTTAATATTTCTTTGAGGGTTTTTAATATTTCTCAATGAATTTAATCCTTTTCTATAAAATATTTTCATACTATTTTTTCATTCTATCAACTGAAAATTAATTAATAGAATACATTCATTTCTTTTTTATGCATTTTTTGTTTATTATTTTATATATTCCCTACAGTCATGAAAATGAATAAAAAATAAATAATTCATAAATTAAATAAATTACCTAATTGGTCTTGAACATCTAATATTGTTTGACCTATTTAAGCTTAATAGATCAACCGTGACCTAGGGAAATCATACCTGAGTTGGTTCTTGCCTCATGATGCAACTCTTCCTTAGTCATGTGTGTCCACCTCTCATCTATATTTCACCACGACTTGGTATAGTTCATAACTTACAACATCATCATCAATAGTACATCAATTTTCACATGCATGTGATGGGGTCTCAGGAAGTGAAATATACATATAGAAAATAATGGACATGCATTCCCTTAAATATATTGAATAAAAGATGATGATGTGCAGACTATTAATAAAACTAATTAATTATTATAAGCATCGTACATAGGTAATGAATAATTAAATAAAATAACCCAAACAAATACAGTGGTCATTCATTGCTCAAGACCAGTCAGTAGGCAAAAGAAAAGTGAAATAAAAAATTAAATTCAATAAATCTAAGTAAGAGGGAATTTAAATTACTCAAATGAATTATTTCAATTCAAATAATTTAATTTAATTCACTCCAATTATTAATTTTATTTTTTATTCCAAAGTTAAATTAATTGAGTAATGTGATTTTCAACCTAAAATTAAATTAATTATTTGGAATATTAAAATTATTTTTTTTATAATCCCAAATTAATAAATTTATTTTGAAAATATTTAAAAACAATGGGGCCCCAAAACCCTGTCCACACCCACTGCGGGTCAGGAAAAACCTATGCATGCCCATTCAAAACTGGGTAGACCCCATATAGGAATATTCTGTGCTAGCCAGCCCTTCCCTAATCTATTCCTGGTATGGAATACCTACCCCATTCTGTGGTGGGGAATATTGGGTTATTGAGGACCCACAAAATTGGATAGTACCCCTAACTGGGCGGTCTCCCACATGAGGTGGGATAGAGAAGGGGTTATTAGGGTTCAGTTAGAGAAAGGTGCACCAGTGGGATATGTCTGCAGGTGAGCTATATAGAAGAGGACGATGGGAGCGAAGGTTCCATATCAACTAGATCTGGATGGGATGGTGGAGAACTGGCAGAGAGTGGAGGAGGAGGTAGCGATGACGATCGGGATAAAGTCCAGTCACGATATACCCAGGCGATAGTGACATGTTATGCGGTAGGGTCGGTGGTGATGAGTGGTGGAAGAGGGTGCATTAGAGGATTCATTGGTGGCCTGAACAGGTTGTAGTGACCAATGGTATATAGGGTAGTGGATGGTGTGGCTCAAACAAGACAATCCATTGTGGGTGGGTGAGTTCGGCGGCAGGGTCGCAGACAGAGGACGGTGGGTGTATGCTGGCCAGGCCGGACGGCAGCTAGGAGTGGCGCTACAGGGAAACCTCAAGAATGAGTCATGCTAACAAGAATTTAGGTTAAATAGGCCTAAATTTTTTAATTTTATTATTTTTCATTTTCCCATTAGCTGTAAAAACGCCCGACATTCACCCACAACTTTTCTCCTCATTTTTTTGTGTTTGTTTGTTTTCACCAAGTCAATCCACTAACCCAATTTTGAACATTTTTGTTTGACAGCCAAAAATTCCACATCCTAATTTTAGGCTCTATGGAAAAACATTATTATATATATATATCCATAGTCAATTATTGTATCTTTTGGGAAAATAATTACTCCGACCGAAATAGTATCGGCCACCAGATTTCAGTCGGTACATGGCCAA
Source organism: Viscum album (assembly GCA_963277665.1). NCBI lineage: Eukaryota > Viridiplantae > Streptophyta > Magnoliopsida > Santalales > Viscaceae > Viscum > Viscum album. The sequence continues at coordinate 378,549,235 of OY728119.1, forward strand.
AATATGGGATTTTTTTGAAACTACCACAGCTGACATCCAAGGCTTAAAAATATTGTTCATAAAAATTATACCCATAAAATAAGGTTTTTATCCAAATTTAAATTTCAAAAATATTCATAATTTGGTCATTCAATATTAGATGAATGCAAGGTCTATTCTATTGGGATGGAATTAAAAATCTATACTTAATTTGATGCAATTTTAATTTTTCTTTAATTAAAAAATTCACATGATTCCTCTAATACCAATTTCTAGTATTGGGGAAAATAGTGTTATCCATGGGGCCAGAAATTTAAAAAAATTCACCATTGGAGTGGTGAAACTTGTCATCTCCAATGATCCAATCCCCGGTAAAGTTACATGGATCTTGTGTGAATTTAATAAGAACAAAAATAAATAAACTAGTACCACATTTGATTTGGAAGTGCATTCTACTTCAGCTAGTCACCAGTAATCATTACTCAAAGGATCTAAATCTGAATCCATCTAGATTATCCACACATTCTCTAAGAATCTGTGTAGATGTCGATCATCAAATTTTAAGTGCTAACATAGAGCTCTGACAATTCCTTTGGCATTATTATGATCACCTCGATCTCATCCCTTTGATCTGTCAAAGGTATTCTTAAATCAGTTGCTCAGATAAATGCTTTCTCTCTCTATGATGTGATAGGTTAGAGAAGATCTCATTGCATTAACATGAATAGTCCATGGAATGAGTTTCTCCTCTATTCATATATTGGATGTCCAAAATAACTGGTAATGGTTCCATGGGCCCTGTAAATTCAACATCCACTAAATAAAAAATAAATAAATTGTTATGATGAACTAACTACATAATAAATATAATTTATATTTTATCACATACTTATAATATATATTAAATATATTTTGTGATAAAATCGAGTCATTTAACTCAACTTAAAATTCACGTAATATTAAACGAACCTGGAATATTAAAATAATATTCGTTCATGTAATACATTTTCATGTATTCACTTAATACCTTATAAATACTTTTAATAAATAAATTCAACCCAGTTATTCTATATGCGAATAATAATGAATTTATTTATTCATTGGTGATCGATAACACTTAGAAAACTCTCAAACCCTATGGTGGGGCTCACCATATCCTATATATCTATTCACTAGAATATGGAAGATTTTTGAATATTCTATTGTGTGTGACCCTCTAGGACCTTATCTTGATGGTAATGAATATTGTTCCTATATCAATATTATATTCTAACAACCCATCAAGGCCCCTAAAAAGATAAGGAATAGTCATAACAATGAAAATCATCCTACGAACATGCACTGTGTAATATAATCACTTTATCTCATGATATATAATTAAGAAATATGCACACTTGTGTCATCATCCTTTCTAGTTTTATTGTTTATTGATCTAATTGGACAGAATTGACTTCGAATAACTTTTCCAAGGATTTATAAAGGTACTACCATCTTCATCCACTAGGCTTGATATATTACTTCCTCAAATCAAGAGTGAAAATTTATGTCTTGGTCATTCAATTAATTTCATACCACAAATGATGCACCCAAGACAAGATAACTCACCATGAATTCAATTTCATGGTTTTTTCCTTGCATTAAATTACATGATCAAATGGAACAGATTGATAATTATCTCAAATTAGGAGACCAATACACATGTCAATAGATAGAAACATCCAATGGAACCCAAAACATGTGGTGTTCCTATTGGTGGGTCTATCCTCGTGATCTCACCTATGAGAAATCAACAATTGATAAGTCCATGAGAAAAAGTCACAAAGCTTATGATCCCCCAACACCTGATAGTTAGACATAAATTGTGTCCAGTTAGTATGATGTATGTAGACCATAGGACATTTTCTTAAGATTAATGTCATAGTATCTCAAGGTTATCATTATAAACTAAGAATTTCTATAAATTTTTGATACAATATTTAATCTATGAAAATTAATACTTAAATAGTGGACATAGAAATTTCAACACTATAAGGGTAAGATTATATCATGTATAACTAATAGTATACCTGATATGGTAATTGAAAAGTATTGTTTAGTTGGGTCTAGGGCACCCACTTTTACAAAAAAAAATCTAGGTGCTAAACCCAGTACTGATTTAAGAGGCTGAAGGAATGGGATAGATTGTATGGAAGTGATTGATAGAATATAAATTTATTGTGGGATTCTACTCACAGCTATTGTTCTTCTATCATTAAAAACATAAACATATAATAATGGCCACTCGATCAGATTAATCTAGGTCATCTGATCTCTCATTCCACATAAGCTTAAACTTTAATCCTTCTCTTCAACCTATGATAACTTTATCTTAACAAATACACTTAAAGTCGTCAGAAAAATTGAATTTTTTGACATCCATGGATCGAACCAAACTCGATCTCATTATAATTTGAAATTTTAATGTTATGAACCAACATGAATGCATAATTTAATGTGTTTGAAACCATCACTTCAAAGAATATTATTCTTTCTAAAAATAAATGAAACCGATGTGTGGTGATGCATGGATGAGTTAGAGCTATAATAGAGTATGTGTTTATCATAACATTCTTGTGAGAATATCATATTTATTAGAATTTGGTCATGGACAATGTGACATCATGATTTTTGATTTCACATAATAAGGAAACCTGTAGTAAGATGTTTTAATGTTGGGATATTTGGTGATATTAAAATCAACCTTGAAACAATATAAAAATCAGGCATTTAAATCGGTGAAAACATGGATCAAAGGCAGTGCTTGAGGTCTATAAATACAGAGACCATAAGCCGGATTTATTTTACTACTTCTTGAGAGAGATCTCATATTTTCATAAAAAAATAATGCATTTATGAAACTCTTATTCCACAAATAGGAGACCCATGGGCCTTACTTGGATTCAATGAATAAACCAAGATCCTGTGTACACTACATGTGATCTTCACATTCAGACTTACAAAAAGGAGTTTGATGCATTCCATGAAGCACACTAGATTTAAAAAATAAGAAAATATATGTGCTTGAGATTATCACTTTCATGATAAATATGTTTTACATACAATACATGAACTCACACAAAGAATCAAAAGATAACCCATTTTTTCGTTTATTAATGCGTGAATAACACTGATGTGGTACCATAAACTTAGTTTGTTTCACAATGAATTAAAAAGATTGTGTGACACATTTCTGAGAGAAATGAGACATATATACAAATCACATGCATGAAATATGCATGCATGAATGAAATACATTGAGATATTGAAAATCATTCATGTGAAGCATAAGAAATAGTGAGAATATAATGAAGAAATGTTGATTATTTATCAAAGTGATTAAACAAGTGAAAAGATAAATTTCATGTAATTAGAAGAATGTGATTTGCATTTTTTTTAAGTTATTAAATGATCATATCAACAATGTAACAATGCATTGGTTCTATATAGTGAGACCAAACATTCAACATTTTTTGGAAATATAATTGAGTATCAGAATCTAAAAATTTCTGATAAATGAAGGTGATAAATTCCATTAGTTACTCTAGAATATTTTACTATGTGGGCTTGAAATGGAACAAAGTCAATTTTAACACTACATCATAAGGTGTAATTATTTGAAGACCTATTCATAGAATGTTGGGAAGACCATTGAATAACTGGTGGGATACTAGTATAAATAATCAGAGCTTTTCAATGGATAGCTCAACTACTAGGAGATAGTATAAAGAACATTATTGGTATGTTGATATAATGATCCTTTCAGGAGATGGACCACTATAATAATTATCAATCAATCATTATGGTAGTTTTTATATCATCTATTTAGAGAGATTTTCTATAATTTTAATCACTTTTATTTACTAGTGTAGAATCCATATTGGGGAATCTAACTAATATAGAAAGGATTAGGTCTTCGTACTAAACCTTTTAAATCATTGTGTTTTGTGCATTTTATTTATAAAAACATTCTGGGAGAGTCTGAGAGATGTAAGAAGAGTGTATCAAGGCTTTAACTAGTCACATAGATTAGATTGAAACTGATAAAAATTTCAAAAGAAAAGGGATCACTAATTCACCCCTCCCCTTCTCAGTGATTTATAATTATAAATCCTTTATCAGTGCTAAAATTTTATCATTGATAAAGATGAACTTTTTCAGTGATTATTATTTTAGCGTTGATAAAAGGTATCTTTATCAATACTTTTTTTGAAACACTGATAAACCCCACCCCAATATTTTTAAAATAATCCTAATAGCACTAATTTTAGTTACAATTCTCAAGATTTCATGGAAGTACACTACTACCAGCGCTCCTCCTCAACTTTGTCTCAAACAAACTAAGCCTTGAATCAATGGTATGTTATTTTTTTCTCCTCCTCTCTCGATGATTGCTTGTTCGGGTTCACGATTTTGCAATCCTGAATGATCAAAACTACACCCTTCGAGTTCAACGAGCCCCCAGTAATGGGTTTTCAATTCCTTAGGAATTTTATCCCTGGATTCATATCTTCCTCCACCTATGATCTTCAACCTTCTCTTGTGATTATGGATTAGATTTAGATAGGCTATGTTCCTTATTCTTCTCCGCTTCCTTTTATTTCTTTTCCCCCTCTCTTTTTCACCCTCTTCCTCATTATTCACACACTAGGATAAACCCTAGTGGGTTCTAACTTCTGATTTTTAGTGAAGCTTTGATTTCATGTTCATATGATCTTCCCTTGGGGCCCTCCTCTCTCTATTCTCGAGGTTTTCTTCTTTTTCTCTCGATCCAGGTTGTTTTATCACATGCTTGAGTCTTTAATTTCAAAACCGTTGATTGTTTGATGGTTATATTAGTATTTTAATTATTTAATAATTGTATTATTTATACTCATTGAGGTTTTAGGGAAGAAATTGGATTTGACTTGGATTTCATAGATAACAATGGGTTTTCCTATCTTTAAATAATGGTTTCAAGTTACTCACTTTTCAAATTGACCAATTGTCCCATTAAAATTCAATTTTCAATTTAAAATGATGTATTAAGCTTGAAAAGTATTTTTATAAAGATTTTTCTTGGAATTTCAAGTGATACTTGAAATTACAAGCATTGTGAAAATGTTTCAGGATGGGTTTTAAATAAAATGTGTGGTTAATAAATGTTTAGAACCCATTTGGGTTAAGGGATAAATTAAGGAATGAAGTATCAAGACTTTAAAGTTTTTATGATATGTAACCACAAGGAATGTTTTTCTCTTTTAAGGATTATTGTTAAAATATGATATTTTTGAATAAGGTATTCTAGGTGTTGCTTAAAATATCTTTCTAAGAGAATATTTCATGATTTCTTTTTCTCAAATGATGTTTTTAATTATTTTAAAAATAATGACTCATGATATTTTGGAAAATAGTTTCCAATGTCATGAAAATGTATAAAACCTTCTTGATGTTGATTCTTGAATAAATAATATGGCATGTGAAATCTTGTATTTGTGGATTCTTGTATGATATTTGATGAAACTATTTTTTGATAAATGAATAGTCCCTTGATTTAATTTTTAAAGAATCCCATGGGAACCTTAGTATTTAGGTAGGTAGTCCTAGATAACCATGTTAGGAATTGTTATCTATACCCAACAACGAAATATATAATGATAACACTAACTAAACATTGGTGAAGCAAGGAGACACTTATAGTAGTTGAATCCTACACCCTATTCTCGTGTCCCTAGGGTAATGTGTGCACTATGTAGCCATGATCACTAGGAGTTTGGGGATCCTTGATATTTGACCTAACTTACTTGAGGAATCCTTTACCATGGTGCAAGGATTTAAATTTTTAATTTACTCATGTCTTCTGAAAAAATGTTTTATTCATTAAATATTTATAAAATGTTTATAATTTTTTAATAAAAATTATTTTCTTTAGAATTAGTGGTGTCCTACTTAGAATTTTTATTTTCAGGCATATTTTAAAATTTATTTTTGAAAAATGAATCTTGTTTTTAAAAGTTAAGTTTGTTTTGAAATGAAAAAAAGATGTTTTTCCATAAAATGAACTAAAATGGATTCAGTGTTTTGAAACTCATGAGGTGATTTCCAAGTGAAATTGTAAATTTTTAAACATTTCAAAGTTTACATTTTCCATGGAAAAGGTTTAAAACTTTAAATTTATTTTTAATTTTTTTTAACATGATTTAAAAAAATCACTTTATGCTAAAAGTTTTTATAGAAAAGGGGGTTCATATTCCATTAAGTGTTTTGAAAAATTTGGCCACTTTTCATGTGGAATTTTAAAAAATGGATTTCAAGTGGGGTTTTAAAAATTCAAAAAGTAGCCTTTTGAATTTTGAAAGTTTTTTGGAGATGATATTTGGTATTTTAAATTAAGATGTGGTAATTTAAAAAGTTTTTGTCTTTTTCAAGGTGATTTATAAAGAGATTGGTTTTAATATGGAATTTGAAAAACGTTTTAAAAAAATGGTTTTGGTTTTAAAAAATGAGTGAGTGATTTCACAAAACAAAATTATCTAACCAATTAGAGACATTTTTGTTATATTTTAGGGCTTGTCTCTTAATTTAACACCTTTTTAACCATTTAAATCTCTATAGTGGTGACTGAATTTTAATATATTGAAACATTACATATTATGGTAATCATCTTTTAAATAATATTAATTTACTTTTTTATGATAATATACACACCACTTTAAAAAAAATTGAGAAATATGTATTTTAACACTAATGATTTTAATACTATCATATTTTTTACTCATCCTCATTAAATTTCATCTATTCCATCATATCAAAATAAATTAAATTATTCTTTGAAATGAATATATATATATATATATCAAATTATAATACATTATTTTATAAAAAATAATATTAATATCTTTTTAATTTCTTGAGTTTTTATTCTTATATTAATTTTCATAATGATGTTAACCATGTTATACTCATAATTCATTATTTTTACCTTCCACTATAATATGGTATATTTCAATTTCTTTTAGTTTAGTAATGTGTGTGATAAAATTTACCCAACACAGTATTTATTTAAAGGAATGTACATACTTAAATCTTAGGGTGTTATGAAGATACAAATACTGCATAAGATAGAGACATAAATCATGAATCACTCCCAATAACATGGTGTTTAATTATTTTTATACTAACTAGGATCCATTACATAGTGTTAAAAATAAATAGGAATAGGAAATCATGCATCTTTTTTCACTAAGAGATAATATTTTAGTCTTGGTGAAATAATTTTTCTATTCAAGGGACATTTTTTTATGTATAATCTAGCCAAGGTGATCATGTATCTCAAACCATTGGTAATGGGGAAAGTGGTATAAAAGATTAAGGGAATTTTAAACTTGTATTGTGTCATTAGCTCATCTACAAAGCTACTGTATTCCTGAGAAACTTTTCAACTTTAGGAAAGAAACTAAGAAATGATTTTCAGTGCTTCACTAGCCCCCAACCCAAGAGATTTAAATTTAAGGATAAAACTATCATTCTCTTCATCTTCATATCTCAAATAATTATTATTAAATTTTTTCTCCTGATACTTATCCCCCATCTCTTCTGGATATGCACCTATGTTGTTTGAACTAGACTAAGCAGTAGTCATCCCATACAAGGTACCAGTGATCATTTTGGGTTCCCTTTATTAGAATTATCTATAACTTTCACCTTTGATTATGAATATCTTATGTGTTTTTATATTATTATTTTACAAAATGAATGTTTTATGAACCCAATAGGATGGATATAAATAGAAAATGGATGAATTTAAATCATATGATAAAAGAGTATGAAGATGATGTTAAAGAGTTCATCAATTTTTCAATAGAGCATGCATACGACCCTTTTCAAATCCCTTATCCGTGTTTATGTTATTATTATTCAAGAAAACTTAATCTATAAGAGTAGGAAAAACATTTTATTTTTCATGTAATAGATCAAAGCTATAAATTTTGGACTAAACATGAGGAAAAACTAAATGTGTACACTGATTAGGATGATACTATGGTTTATAGATCATTTGAAATTAATATCAGTGTATATGATGATAGAGATCACATGAAAAAAATGATGATAGAAATTTAAGATGACCTTTTTGATTGTCCAATGTTGTTTGAGAAGTTAAATATTTGTGATAAGAGACCATTATATACCAGATTTACTAAATACATAACATTGTCAGTTGTATTGAAGTTATATAATATGAAAACTAGTAGTGGATGAAGTGACACTAGCTTTACAAAACTACTTGGTATCCTGAATGATAATCTACTATAATAAAATAAACTTCCTTGTCAAACATATGATTCTAAAATAATTCTTTGTTCAATGGTAATAATATTTAAAAAATACCTGTTTTTCCAAATGATTTCATATTGTTTCACAAGGATTGTGAATAATTCATAAAATTTCCTAAGATCGGAATGGATTGATAAAAGAAAGATTAATAAAGTCCTTCAAAAGTTGTATGGTACTTTCCTATAATTACAAAGTTTAGAAGGCTATATAGATGTTAGAAAACATTGAGATAATTGATATGGAATGCAGATACAATAATTAAATATGGGAAAATATGTCATCCATAAGACTCTCCTCAGTGGAATAAAATTGATTATGAGTATCCTGAATTTGGAAATGAGCCAAGAGCCTTTTATCTTGCATTATTTATAGATGGAATAAATCCTTTTGTTATACATAGTAGTACTCACAGTACATGTCATGTCATGTTGGTAAATTATAACTTGTCTCCATGGTTATGCATGAAGCAAAAATACATTAAGTTGTCTCTACTTATATCTGGTCCAAAACAACCTGGTAATGATATTGATGTCTATTTGTCTCCATTGATTGAAGATATGAAATTTATGTGGGATATAGGTGTTACAGTGTATTATACTCATAGAAGTGAATAATTTACATTGAGGTCCATGTTTTATGGGATGATAAATTAATTTTCTTCTTATAGAAATTTGTTAGGCTATAACATTAAAGAAATTTTGGGTGTCTCATTTACAAAGAATACACAAACTCAGTCTGGTTGAAACATTCCTCAAAGAATATTTTTTTAGGACACTAGAAATATTTTCCTTGATAACATAAATATTGATCCTAGATGATATCATTTGATGGTGATACTGAATAAGTTACATCACTTTCTCCACTAATGATTAATATAATGTTTGATAAAGTAAAATATATTGACATTGTTTTCAATAAACCATTTTCAAAAAAACTTAGAAAATTAGGTTTAAAAATGAGATCAATTTTATTTGAAATACCATATTGGAATTTTTTATATTTCATACATTTTCTTGATGTCATGCATGTAGAAAAAAAATATATTTGATAGTGTTATTGGCATGTTACTAAATGTTCCTAAAAACAAAATATGGAATCAACTATAGTTTGGACATGATTGACATGACGATAAGGAAAATTTTGTCACCAATTAAGGGTAAAGGTCATACTTTTCTTCCTCTAATAGCTTACACTCTATCCAGATAGAAAAAAATTCCATTTTTTAATTTCTTTAATGGTGTAAAACTTCCATAAGGTTATTCATCAAATATAAAGAATTTCATATAAATGACTAATTTGAAGTTACATGAACCAAAATCACATTAATATCATGTTTTAATGAAATATTTTCTATATATTGACTTATATTGCATTCTGCCTAAAAATTTAGGACATACATTGACCATACTGTTCTTCCATTTCAAATCCATATGTAGTAAATTTATAGACTCGGTGAAGTTTCCAATCATGAATAAGTAGGTAACAATTATATTATGTGAATTAGATATGTTCTTCCCACCATTATTATTTGATATAATGGTCTACTTGATATTTCACTTGGTTAGAAGGGTTCAATTATGTGTTCTTTTCCATTATAGATGGATGTACCCCATTGAATAGAATATGAATATTTTAAAAGGGCATGTCAAGAATAGAAGTTGGCCAAATGGTTGTATTATATAATTATATATTTTTAAAGAATATTTTTAATTATATACCAAATACCTATTATATTTTGATGTCACAATCTCCCAAAGTCTCGTCATAGTAGATGCCATATGGGTGAAGGGATTCCCATAAGATATGTTGTTATAATTATCATCACATGGTGGGAGCAAGCACACCTTTACATTTTAGATAATAGTGAAGATGTTGATCTATACATTGAATCCTGCAAAGCAATTCTTAGAGATTTAAATCCATTGAGGGATGAAGGATGGATATCAAATACATATAAAAAATAGTTTATAGAATGGTTTCGAGATCATATTTATAAGTAGTTATATGAAAATCTGAATTCAATTTTCGAATGAATTCAATGTCTAGCCAGGGGACTAAATTCAAATGTTATATCTTACACTGTTATTGTAATCAATGGTTATATGGTCTATAAAAAAGAACACAATGACATTAGTATAATGAAAAACATTAGAGTTATTATTGTGGCAGAAGCGATTCATGTATCTGTTTCTAAAGATAGAAATCCAATTTATGTGAATATGTTATATTTCGGTATTATTGAATAGATATAAGAGTTGGATTATACAACATTTCAAGTGTCGATCTTCCATTGAAAATGGGTTGAAAATAGGAGTGCAATGAAAGTTGATGATATGGGATTCATGAAGATGAATTTTACTATGGAAGGGGAAAAGGACTTGTTGTTCATAATTCCATCACAAGTAGTAAAAGTATTTTATTTCTCAGATCTAACAAATAATAATTGGTTGATTGTCTTACTGGTGACTAAAAAACTATAGGGTCAGATGAAAATTCAATCGAGGATGAAATTTTGAGATCAAAATCAGTTTATATAGGTTCCAATGTAGACAATGTATTGTACATTAGAGGGGACCACAAAGAGGTGATTTGGATTCTCAATAAAGGATCCAAATCCATTCAACATTTTAAAAAATAGAGTTAAATGATAAGTTTAATGTGTTTTTTAATATACTATGTATTTCCTTATAATATTATGTGTTCTTTACTATATTGACATGATATAAATTAAATGTTTACCTACTCATGTAAAAAAATGTATTATGAACATGATGATGTTACCAATACTATGGAAAAATAAACTATTGATGCTGAAACTTCATAATTATTAGAGGATCAACAACATATTGATGAAAAAAATAGTGATACAACATCATAGTTTCAACTATAATTATCAAGAAAAGAAGTAATTTTATGTTAGATGGAATCAATGTGGACAACCTATTGACCCCAACAAGTCAATGTTCATTAGTTATATTGGGGTCACAATGAGGATAAATTTTCTGATTGATATAGAGTTGTGGCATCATGTAAAACATGTAACGAAGGAGGCCCTTTAGGAAGATATAAAGGTAACATTACAATAACCATTCTTTATTTTATAAAAAAAATATATAACGAAACATTTATTTAATTTTCATTATTCTTTGCATAGTTTTTTTAGTTTAGATGATTTCTATAAGAAATATTTCATAATGGATACTGGAAAATCCCATAGAGGCTTTCAGACTCTTCTAACCAAATTTTATCTGAGGGATCCTGAGGGGAAAGTAAATCCCCACCCACCTATTACTTATGCACACATTATAAAATAGGAAACATGGAATGCTTTAATCGGTCATCATGATGAGAAATCATCTCAGGTGAATTGTAGTTGATAATATATTATTTGAAATTATTTATTTTATCCAATTTGATTCAAAATTGTGAATTTATGAAACATCAAAGGAGTGATGAAAATAAATAATGTGCATCAAAACAAATGTACCCATATCACAAAGTAAAGATGGGGTATGCTTCACTAGTGAATAAATTGGTATGTATTTTAAATAAAAAATAAAAAATTTATATGATATGAAACAACATATGTTTCTTTTTATATGTATATTGATGAATTGAAATATGAATCCACTTCCATCCCATTTCATGTGTTGTGGAATGAGGCTCACATAAATAAGGAGGGTAGACTAGTTGATGAAAACACAAAAGTAGTATGGGAAACATGTGTAAGTATGAAATAATAGTAATTTGTTATTATTTATAACAATATTACATAAAATATATATTTTTTATGTTCATATGTTTTTATATTGTTTAGACACAAGAATCGATAGTGATCATACAGGAAGAAAAACTACTTTCAGTAGCTTTGAAGCAGCCTGAACAATATGTTCGCGTTAGCAGAGAAGGTTTCAAAGTGTCTCTTATAACATATTATGAGAAGGAAAAACCATAATAAGGTACATATAATATGATTAAAGGATTATAGGAACATATATATTCATTGCAAGATATTATTGTTCGATCCAGTTTAATAGACCAATATATTAGAAAGTATCAAAGAGAACCGACAGTGGAATAAAGATATGAATATGAACAACCAAATAACACCACTAGATTTGAGGCTAGTCATTCCCCTCAATCGCATACCTTACTTGAGTTAATCAATTTTATCATTATTCTTTCACCTAAATGTGAATCAAATAGCTTCTGATAACATTATATTATTAAAATTCTATAAGGTAAAGTTGTATGTTATTTTTATCTATCAACACCCATACACTAGCTTGTTGTGAGAGGTATGGTGTATAATATCCTAGGAGACAAGATACAAAATAAATAAATCCCAAAATATCACTTGAGAGTGGGGATTGAGGTATCTCAAGAGATGAACAATGAGTTTCTTATTCTACTGATGATCTGGATATTACATTATTCAATGATGTTATTGGAACTTTTTGTAGAATGGTTATCTAATATTATAAAGATATATGTGTTATGTCTTTAACAAATTTTTTCATATAAAAAAGCTATAATATTTGATGAAAAAATTTATGAAGTGAAGTATGGTATTACATACTGATAACGTGATAGGGAAAGGATGTTTAGGCCAAGACAAACTGGTTAATAAACCGTGAAATCAAAAGGACCTTCCTAGAGTACCTTCTACCCACCAGTTCCACTGCAACATTTATTTTCATTACAACTTCATTCAGATACCACATTTAAATATGGAAATATTTATTATATTCCATATGAAGAATAAATATTTGGAACTTTCATTACAGACACAATTGTTATCAAGAGTATAAATGATATTCCCATATTTGAATGGTTGGGAGTCTCAATTGTGAATACATACATAAGGTACATTTTCATAATAAATCTGTCTACAAAATAATATAATATGTTCATTAATTTTAATAAATATTCATATTTTCTATAGGAATTTATATTAATACTATATAAAGGGAAAACCGTGTGAAGTAAAATTTGGATTCATTAATCCCCATATCATTTCTATGCAAGAAACTAATCTGGATAATGAATAAATTGATAAGAAAAAAGATGATCTAAATGATGAATTTGAGAAAAAATAACTAATGTTAGACTCTTTTTTATGTTTACAATGTAGGGATAAAACTCTATAATCTAATCACATAAAATATATTTTTATTTTTTTCATTACTTATTTGTTTTTGTTTGTTTAGGAAGCATTGGATGCTGATTAAACTCAATCTAGATACCCCAAATATTGTTTTGGATCCAATACATGGATATCCAACAAACTGACCACACATGATGTGTATTGTGAATTTGTAATACACTAGAATCAACATTTTATAGATAAAATTAAATTTATATGTTTTAGTTTTTTATTTTAACAAGAATTTGGTTATGATAGGGTGGTCACTAAATATTGGGTAAATCGTGAAATGAAGTTAGTGAATGAATATAAAAATCCAGTAGATTAATTAAAATGGAAATAGATTAAGGTATATACAGAACTATCTAACAACAAAAACATATATCAAAACAATTTACATATTTTTTTCAATGTTTCTGCAGTTTTTGAAGTAATATAATAGAAACGATTATAGATATTATGTTTGAAAATTTATGAGAGAGGTCATAAACTAGGAAAAGAGAAGCATCCCCAAATAGGTAATTTCCAAAGGTAATTAAAATTTCATTAAAACTATTTCTTAATCATTTGTTTGTATATTTTTTCTTAGTACTACCAATATTTCTTACAACCTTAATACTCAAAAGAAGAATTAAATTTGTTTAGAGATGAGTGGGAGGCGTACATGGTGTCATAGAGTTTTCCAATATAAAATTTAGGTTATTACCTACTATTTTTGTGATCTAGTATAAGATATTACCTTATAAAGGTATTTGGGGTTTAAAACATTAGTATCAGGATGATTATATATAATTTTTTATTTGTTTCTCAAGGAGAAGTATAATGGAGGAAGTAAATTTGTTTAGAAACAAATGAGTAGAATGCAATGTGTCTGAATGTATACAGGAGTCATGAATAGGTGACTTTCTACTACTTATTTAGTTAATTTTCTCATAATTTTATCTTTTTTCTTGTAAATTTCCTTATAATTTTTATTTGATACTTATTTTTTAAAATTTACACATTATTTTAAAACACACATCACATGCTCAAACTAATCAAATGAGCTCCGATTGTTTTCAAACTTTATGGAAATTATCCATAAGTCATTTTTTATGTGTAGGAATTGACTTCACATAAATTTGACACATGATATGTTCGATATGACTCAAATTATTTATTTTCAATACAAAATTGACATTTTAGTTTAAAACATACATCAAATAGTAAAAACTAAGAAAATGGGCTTGGATTGTTCTCAAACATTAGTAAAACGATCCATAATTAATTTATCATGTCTGGGAATAGACCGCAAATCAATATGATGCCTAATGTGGTCAGTATGACTCAAAGAACATGTTTTCAATACAAAAGTATCATTTTAGTTTAAAACAAACATCAAATATCCAAAAATGATAAAATTATCATGTATTGTTTTCAAACTTTATAAAAATGGTCCATAATTCATTTTTCATGTGTACAAATTTATTTCACATCAATCTAACACCTGGTGTGGTCAGTATGACTCAAAGTATGTGTTTTCAATACAAAAGTTTCATTTTAGTTTAAAACATAAATCAAATAGTCAAAACTGAGAAAACAAGTTCATGTTTTTTTTTCAAAATTTAGGTAAAATGATGAATAATTAATTTGAAATGTTTAATAATTGACCACACATTAATATGATACACTATGTGGTAAATATGTACTGAAGTACATGTTTTTAATTGAAATGCCCCATTTTGGTTTAAACACTTGTCAAAATAGCCAAAACTGATAAAAAAATCATGGATTGTTTTTAAACTTTAGGATAATGATCCATAATTTATTTTTTCATGTGTAGGAATTAACTGCACATCAATCTGATGCACATTGTGGCCGGTATTACTCAAATTTTGTGGTTTGAGTTTAAAATTGACATTTTTCTAAAAAAGAAAAGTGACATAATCAAAACTGATAAAACTCATTTGGATTTATTTGATAATTTATAAAAATGACCCCTCGGTCATTTGTGACATGTTGGAATCAATAATACCTCAATATGATACACAGTGTACCCGATATGACTCAAATTGGGTGGTTTTAGTTTAAAATTGACATTTTATTAATTTATTATTTCATATTTATGTTTAAGTTATTTCTTTATAGTATTAATAACATTAGAATTTTTTTCTTATATATGTGGATTATTTTACTCGAGTTGGGGTGGTTTGGTTGAAGTTTCTTATTCTTGTGAGAGATTGGACTTCGAGGCTGCAACTAAGAAAATGGAAATAAGGAAATGGTTCAAGAATGTATACAAACATCATAAAATAGTGAATTCCCACTACTTATTTATTTCATTTTTTCACCATTTTATCTAATATTTTTAACTTAATTTCCTTATCATTTTTATCTAATAATTATTTTGTTTTTTCATAGATATTTTGGGAAGTCATATTTTGCTTTCAACTATCTGAAACAAGCCATAAAATAGAGAAAAAGTTCTTCTTTTCTAGATTGTTTCAGACAGTTGAAAGAAAAACACACATCATATACTCAATCAGTCTCACCTTAATATGATACACAGTGTCCTCATTATGGATTGAAATATATGTTTTTATTTTATAATTTATATTTTAGTTCAAAAAAACATCACATACTCAAAATTGAAAAAAAAATGTATTCATATTATTTTGATACTTTAGTACAATGATCCACAATTCATGTTTGACATGTAATAATTATCCGAACTATAATCGGACACATTGTGTGACTGGTATGACTCCAAGTGTGTATTTTTATTTAAAATTGACATTAATTTTAGTAAAAAAATACAAATAACATACTCAAATCTAAGAAAATGAATTTATATTGTTTTTATACTTTAGGAAAATGATCAATATGTTATTTTTGACATTTTATAATCATTCGAACCTAAATATGATACATGGTGTGCCCAATATGACTCCAAGTGTGTCTTTTTTATTTAGAAATGACATTAATTTTATTAATGAAGACACATGGCATACTCAAAATGAGAAAACACAGTCATATTGTTTTTAAACTTTAGAAAAATGATCCATAAGTCATTTTTGACATGTAGGAATCATCCACACCTCAATTTGATCCACATTTTTCTTGATATAACTCAAAGTGTCTGTTATTATTTTAAAATTGGCATTTTAGTTTAAAAAGTGTGTCACTCACTAAAAATATAACAAATTCACTAGGTTTGTATTAATAATTTGGGAAAATGATTCATAATTAATTTTTAATGTGTAGGAATCAGTCTCATGTAAAACTAGCACATGATGTGATCGATATGACTCAAAGTGTGTGTTTCCATTTTAAAATGATATTTTTTAAAAAAAGAAAAATTCCATACTCCAAACTGAGAAAATGCATTCATATTGTTTTTATAATTTAGGAAAATAATTGATAAGTCAATTTTGACATGTAGGAATCATCCAAACCTCAATATAATGCATAGTGTGACCAGTTTGACTCTAAGTGTGTCTTTTTATTTAAAATTGACATTAATTTTAGTAAAAAAGAAAAGTGACATACTCAAAACCAATAAAATACATTAATATTATTTTTAAAATTTGTTAAAATGATCCATAAGTCATTTTTTGAATTGTAGGAATTAGTTTCACCTCAATCTGATAGATAATGTGCCCAGTATGACTCCAAGTGTGTATTTGTATTTAAAATTGACATTAATTTTAGTAAAAAGGACAAGTTACATACTCAAAACTGAGAAAACACATTAATATTTTTTTGATTCTTAAAAAAATGATCCATAAGTAATTTTTAATGTGTAATAATTAGTCACACCTCAATCTGATGCATGATATTCCTAGTATAACTCAAAGTGTCCGTTATTGGTTTAAAATAGATATTTTAGTTCAAAAAGTGTTTCACTCAATAAAAACCAATAAAACGCACTTGGATTGTCTCGATAATTTATAAAAATGATTCATAAGTAATTTTTTATGTGTAGAAATCAGTCTCACATCAAAAAGACACACAATGTGACTAGTATGAATCAAAGTGTGTGCTTCTAATTTAAAATGAAATTTTAGTAAAAAGGAAAAGTGACATACTCAAAACTAATAAAATGCATTATTATTGTTTTCATAATTTAGTAAAATGACCCATAACTCATTTTTTATAGGTATTAATCAATCTAACCTCAATCAAATCCACAGTGTGACCAGTATGACTCCAAGTGTGTCTTTTTATTTAAAATTGATGTTAATTTTAGTAAAAAAAGACAAGTGACATACTCAAAAACCAATATAACACATTTGTTTTATTTTTATAATTTATTAAAATGATTAATAAGTCATTTTTTATGTTTAGGAATCATCCTCACCTTAATCTGACTCACAGTGTAACCATTATGACTCCAAGTGTGTCTTTTTATTTAAAATTGACAATAAATTTAGTAAAAAATACAAGTGACATGCTCAAAACTGAGAAAATGCATTCATTTTGTTTTGAAACATTAAGAAAAATATCTATAAGTCATTTTTGATTTGTATTAATCAATATCACCTCAATATAATTCACGGTGTGATCGGTATGACTCCAAGTGTGTCTTTTTATTTAAAATTTACATTAATTTTAGTAAAAAAGAGGAGTGGCATACTCAAAATTGATAAAAACAAATTCATTTTGTTTTTATACATTAGTAAAATGATACATAAATCATTTTTAATGTGTAGGAATCAGCCTCACCTCAATCTGATGCACGATGTGTCCAGTATAACTCAAATTTTCTATTATCAGTTTAAAATTAACATTTTAGTTCAAAAAGTGTTTTACTCACTAAAAACCAAGAAAATGTTCTCAGATTATATCTATAATCTATTAAAACAATTCATAAGTAATTTTTTATTAGTATTAATCTGTCTCATATCAAAACGACACACAATGTGATCGGTATGACTCAAAGTGTGTGTTTCTAGTTTAAAAAAACATTTTAGTAAAAAAGATGAGTGACATACTCAAACCCAATAAAACTCAGTTATATTGTATTGATACTTTATTAAAATGATCCATAAGTAATGTTTTTCATGTAGGAATCATCCTCACCCTATTCCAATGCATGGTGTGACTGGTATGACTCCAATTTTTCCTTTTTATTTAAAACTGACATTAATTTTATTAAAAAAGACAAGTGGCCAACTTAAAACTAAGAAAACTCATTCATATTATTTTGATACTTTAGTAAAAGGATATATAAGTCGTTTTTATGTGTATTAATTAGTATCACCTCAATCAAATGAAAAGTATGCCCAGTATAACTCAAAGTGTCCATTATCGATTTAAAATTGACATTTTAGTTCAAAAAGAATGTCACTCACTTAAAACCAAGAAAATGCGCTTGGATTATCTCAATAATTTATTAAAATGATTCATATTTCATTTTTGATATATATGAATCATCCTCACATCAAAATAACACACGATGTGACTGGTATGAGTCAAAGTATGTGTTTCCAGTTTAAAAGGACATTTTAGTAAAAAAGAAAAGTAACATACTCAAAACCAAGAAAATCAATTAAGATTGTTTTTATATTTTAGTAAAATGATCAAAAAGTAATTTCTCACATATATAAATCATCTGAATCTCAATCCAATGTACGGTGTGACCGGTATGACTCTAAGTGTGTATTTTTATTTAAAATTGACATTAATTTTTGTAAAAAAGGCAAGTGACATACTCAAAACTGAGAAAACACATTCATATTTTTTTGATACTTTAGTAAAATGATACATAAGTATTTTTTGACATATAGGAATCAAATTCACCTCAATCTGATACAAAATGATCCCGTTATGACTAAAAGTGTCTGTTATGAGTTTAAAATTGACATTTTAGTTCAAAAAGTGTGTCACTCGCTGAAAACCAAGAAAAAGAACTCAGATTTTCTCAATAATTTAGGACAAAAACTCATAAGTCATTTTTGACATTTATAAATCAACATCATGTCAAACCAACACACAATGTGTTTGGTATGAATAAAATTATGTGTTTCCAGTTTAAAATGACATTTTAGTAAAAAAGACAAGTGGCATATTAAAAACTGATAAAATACATTCATATTGTTTTTATACTTTAGGAAAATGATCCATAATTACTTTTTGATATGTAGGAATCATCTGCACCTCAATCTGATGCATGGCATGACTAGTATGACTCCAAGTGGGGTACTCTAGAATTTGTTGTCATCTAGGAAGACGAAAGTTTTTTTTTGATATCAAGATCATAACCATAAATGGGATACCTATGAATCCTTGTGAAAGAAGTCAGAACCCTTGTAGTTTGGTGCTGCTTAATGGGACACGTCATACATTTTAGGGTTGTGTGATATGGACCTAGCCGTAATGATCTAAGTGAAAGGTGCTTAGTCAAAGATTGGAGTGACACTTATGCTTAATCATCACAAGGAACTTGGAAAAGATATGAGCTTCCAATTTGGATTAGACCTTGTTGGTAATATGGACTAGGAAAAACATGGTTTATTTGAAGTGTTGGGTTTGAACCTTAGAGAGGCTTCCTACATATCCCATTTATATGGGAATCAAATCGCACATAGTTCGATGATACCGATAGGAGAGTATAGTACTTTAAGAGAAATGATTTTGGGCTTACTTCCTAAAAAATATGCCTTATGGATGAAAATATGTGGAGCTTGGTCCTTAGTAAGGCTTCCTATGTATCCCAAATATGGTGGGAATCAGAGTTCTCGAAGTTCAAGAATACGAGGTGTTTGTGAAAATGTTGTGATCATGAAAAATCTCTAATCACATGTGAGTCATGCTCGGTGTGAGAAACAAGAGGATGTCAAATATTCAACAAATGTACACTCACACTTTTCCTCCTTCGCTGGTGGAAGAGGATGGGCCTATGATGGTGAGGGTGGACGAGGCTAAATCAACCATGGAAGAGTGTGTGGAGTGATGAAACTTTTAATGTGGGACGACATTGGAGGTCATGTGGCCCGACTCTCAAAATATTAGGGACTTACCTTAATGGGAGCACCCTGATGGATCCCAGGAGAGGAGGGAGACTTCTCCTTTGTTTGAATGAAAAAGCAAGTGTGACCCTCGCTCTCCTTATTAGGAACCGGAGGCTCTGGGTCTTAGAGATGAAAAGGTGTGGTCATAACCTAAACCCTAATCCTCCAAATCAGGAACTCTTAAACATTGTTACTGGAAGAAAGTTCCATGTGACTGTGGATATAAAAACCCACAAACAATCCCTGAATCATGACCCCATTAAAAAATATATGTGGGAAACCTATGACTACAGATATAAAAACCCAAATAAGAGACACGCTGATGTTCCCTTCCCAAAGGATTGATAATTTAGGAGGTTTTGGTAAAGGTTTCAACATAATTCCTTTCAGACAAGGGATCCAATGAAGAAGAATTCTTACTATAGATGTATTTGAATAAGGCTTGATGAAAGGATTTTATTGACTGAAGGTATTATATGAATCAAAGAAGGGATCCCAAGTAAGTACATGGCACATAGGTATGGGAACACAAGTAGGCTTGGGTGACCTGATGTTCTCCTAAGTGAAAAACAACCTAGATGTTAATATTTTAGAGAAACTTCACTCAAGCCTTCAAGAGTATTCACAGGTATTCCTAAAAGTAGGGTGCCCAAGTTCCTTTGAAAGGAATGGGTGGTGCGCAAGTGTTTCTGATTTAGGGAGGTTGGGCTCTTTAGTCACACAAGTGTTATAGATTTCAAACACTAAAGGGACTTAGGTTCTATAATCCTCCTTTAATTCCTCCACCCTAGGTGTTAAAGAACTACCTTGAAGGTTTTGGAAGACTTGGTCAAAGCACTAGGGCGACCAGAGCAGCAATTAGGCTTCAAGGAAATTTTTCTGTCTAAATAAAGGCCCCAAGGGCCTATTTATAGGCAAATTAGTGACCCTGGGTGAAATGGTGGATGGGCACATAGGTGGATTTCATGCTAGAACTTGGAATGCAAATACCTTATGTGTCGAAGGATTCTTGGCTTGATTAGGGCGATCTGATTTTCAAAACTTTGAAAATATTGATTTTATTCATGTGTTTTATCCTCTTTCTTATAAGGAGTTTCCCTTTTTCACTTTTTAAACTGTATGTTGGAATAGATTTTCAACAAAATCACCCTTAATAATTAGATCCAAAATGAAAAGAGGATCCTATACTGAGGTAAAGTTATAAAAATGGTAAAAAAAATAGGTTGATGTGGAATGAAAGTGGTAGCACATGAGGTAATGGACGCACAAGGTGATGTCGTATAGGGTAATCTTCATCGCTTATATATAGTGGCTTCACTTCAATGAAAATTACAAAGAATTATTGAAATCAATCTCTCGGTGCGCAAGTTTTTTTCTCTCAAATGCTCCTATCGGTCGCACTTCTCCTATATGTTTTTTATTTGCATTCCAAAACTAGGGTCCCATACTTGTGCGCCAGATTTATACTTGCACGCCGAATCCATACTTTCATGCCTTAATGCATTTTTCAAATTTTCTTAATTCCATTGTCAAAAACATTTAAAATGAGCTTACTTTTAAAGATGAATTTTGATACATTTTGCAGGTTCAATGGCTCCCAATAGAATTGTAACTACTGGCGAATTTTCCATTAAGAGAATTGATGATATGATGAATATTATCAGTCATGATTACTTTGACATCTATGAAACTACTCTCCTAGACTTGGAATAGTATATGAGGAAATATCACTTCAATTTTATAAGGATTACTTATTTTCTTCTGTATGGTTATGGCCATATGAGTGATGTCAACATATCGGACCTAAAGAATTATATTCAAATTTCTTGGTTTCAAGATCATGCTAATTTTTTGCCTGTTAATATTTTTGTTGTGGTCACATATATCAACGTGGGGAAAACAGCTAATTCCTATTTCATGAATCACAACCCGTGTTCTCTAGATTTGGAAGCACATACACCTGATCTATAACCACAATACTATTCATCCATTTTTCGAGATTCTTGGATAGATCAATCAAAAGGCTGGAAGAAAACTTGGGATTTCTGCTCAGGAGGGGGTGTTAAAACCGCATGGATATAAGAATATTAGGTGCACAAGACATGTGAGGAATTTATGGATGACTTAAAAGGTGTTGTGATTTATGAGGTTGTATGGGTCGGGCAAACCTATGTATATAGGAATGATGATTTTGTTCCAGATTTTCTAAGCCGATGGAGTCTAGAGACTAATTCCTTCCAATTACACATAGAGAAGTAGGCATCAGTTTGTGGGATGTTTACAAGATCTCTGGATCTCCAATCCTTGGAGATATATATGATGAGTTTATTCCTCCAAAGGTGACATGGAATAACTCATAAAAGACACCAGCCTTGGTTCGTGAGTTAATGAAGATATTTTATAAACTCATGAATACGAACAAAACAAAGTTCCACACAAAAAGGGATATTCACCTAGAGGAGTGGATGGAAATATTCCTGGTGAAGAAGAAGGTGAAGGGTCCCACTTTCACTTGTCCAACAAGCTATCCAAAGGCAGAGAAGAGATGTACACCCGACAATTTCAGGCCAACATTAGAGAAGGGAGAGTTTAAAAAGTGGGGGTACGAAGTTAATTCCAAAATTACTATGAAGAAACATCTTTCATGTTTCCTATCCATGTGGCTCAGTGTGTATATATTTTCTATTCAAGATTCCAAGGCAGGCATAAGTCCAGGAACTTTTGTTATCGCAGCCAAGTTATCCAAGAAGAGGATGGTAGGATTGGGTACCCCTATTTTAGAAAAGATTCATAGGATCTTACTACATATCTATAGAGGAAATTATCCTTTCAAAATATTGGGACCATTCCAGGTGTTATGGGGGTAGATCACCACTCATTTTAGAACTTATACTGTGAAAGGTGGGGTATATGTCTTTGGAAGTTTGTTCAGACCATCTATTTAGGCTTTCTCTGGTATTTCACCTTTGACTTTTAATGATTATGATAATAAGTCTAGGTTAAGTATGTACAAGGAATTTTATATTTTTTCATATGGGAATCTACCTATGGGGAGATTTTTTTATGATGGGATGACCATCTTAGAGCTAAGGGCGTATATGTTAGCTTGTATGGATGGCGTATTGGCCACTAGGATTGACAGAGACATCATATGTGATTCCTGTTCTCCTTATAGATTTTCACGTCAATTCAAATAACTGTAGAAAATTATTTTATCTCTTCCAGTGCATATCATATTAGATAAACATCCGATGGTAGTCTAAAAACTATGCTTACTGACGGTTTTAGAGAAAATTGGGGCAATATTCAATTTACCTCCTGCTGATACAAAAATCATATTGACTATCTGGTATGCTGAGAACTGGGTCTCATCATACCCTAAAGGGGTGTTAAACCATGGTGTCCCTCAAGTAGGGATAAAGAGAGGAAATAAGAAGGAACCTTATCTTTTGTAATGTAATTATTCATCATTAGGGGTTGATTCATTGGAGTCTGAGGGTGTAGGTGACGAGGCTCTAAGCTCACAAAAAAACCTCATGTAAGATATAATCCACTTGTCAGAGTCAAGAGAGCCACACCATAAATCTCAACTGAAGTTGTACTGATGTGTTCTAGTCTCCATCGTTCAGAAGTGAAATAGGTCCCATTTTCTCATCCACCATCTATGTCTGTAGGAATTGGTAAGAAACTCAAATCTAAAAATATAGGATCCTCTTCAAAGCCCTTTGTAATGTACTATGAATATGTACGACCATAGGTGGTTCAAACATGGAAAATCTTTCATTGTGATGTTAAAATCACATGGATAGATTTATGTGAAGGCCTGTGTATTCTAGGGATAGGGGATCTACGATCCTCTTATGATATTATTTTTAAGAAAAACCCTGATGAAGTGAGAAATTATATCTGAGAACTGGAGATTCTCATATATGAAACTTATGAATCAATTCCCACTAAAAAATAAGTGAAAGAAATGAAAGATCATGGTTCCACTGAAGGGATTGACCTTTCATTAGATAAAGAATGACATGATTTTGTTGATCCTAAAGATGTAAGTTTTATTTTTCACACATTTTTTCTTCTTTGTAATTTTAATTTAGTCAAATCATTATTACTCAGGGGAAATATCATTTTAACTTGTAGATGGATAAAGGAAAATCAGTTGACATTCCATCACCACAATATAGCCCTAGTGGTACTACACTTGGAGCTACTAGATCACCCTATGAATCAGGAGAGATATCTCCCGAACAATAGGACATGGAGGATGAGATAGAAAGGGTATTTCATTCTCCAATACCTTTTTTTTAGATGATGATGCAAGTCCTCCCAAAAAGGTGAAGAAATAAAAACATCGAAGAAAGAAGTCCATGGTTAAATGTTTTCTCAGTAGTGGTAAGCATTCCTGAGAACATGAATTTTAACCTTATTCATATAAAGTATTTAAACTTCTTGGAACTTTAGGATATTCTTCTATTTATTCTCTTAGAGAAATCACTAATGAGATTTGAGGAACCATGGAGGGTGCTTCCGAACAGGCAAAAATTCCTGCCAACCTGGTGATTCCATTGACTGAAGAGGCATTTAGGCCAAAGGAACCAACATCTGTTCTCAGAATTTCTCATATTCTTTCTATCAAGAGAGAGGAGACCTCTGGTAAATCATAAGTGCTTCATGAGAAACTAATTGTAACAATAACTGACTTCCACTCTATGATACTTAGGTTCATCGCATGCACCATAAAATCCTACAAAAACTAATGCTAACCCAAAAACTGTTATTGAGGAAGTTGTTAGGGGTAAAAAGTTTTTAGAGGAGGGTCATGAAACAACCACTCCAATTTCTCCCACGGGTGAGACTAACATGGGATTTGTGATATGATTGGATGTTATGATGAATCTTGGCATGTATTTTGAAGAAGTATTAGAACATGTTAATATTACAAATACTTTAGAAGATTTCGAAGTTCCTTATATATAACCAAATGGATGTGAGTTTTTATTGTTCATTATATCAATCTTCTTATGATTAATTTTCTAACTATGATCAGTTGAAATATGCAGTTTCCTCTAAAGAAATTATTGCAGTGATGATGCCTGAAGAAAGAGCTGACATCACTATCAATCCCACCATTGCAGAGATGTTGGCTCAGGTGAATCTTGAGATAGAAAATCTTCCTAAGATTCATTTAGAGGATCCTAATTAGGTTAAATAAATCATTCCCCATCAAGAGACTTCAACCAAAATTGTTGAATCTGAGAATATTAGGGAGGATTCTTCTTAGGATGATGATCTATTGTTAGGTAAGGGATACTGATATTGTGATTTTGATCACTCTTATTATCCTTTAAAACTAAAAATAACCATAATTTTTAATTCACCATATAGTATTATCAACTTCAATGTCTAGTTCTGGAGGTGAATCTTCTGCATCAGCTCAAACATTATTATGAAGTGAAGCAACCACTATCAGGGAAGGAGCAGAACAGGGAACTTCTTTAAGTGCATCAATCCCAGAATATGTTCCTACTTATGACAATGATTCTAAATCAGATCTGGAACTACAAAAGTCTCTTCATCTTGCATGTCTCAAGGCATGGTAGAACATATGGAAGATAATATCTGAAATTCCCCTTCAGGAACTACCCTCATGAATTCCATGACTTTCATCTCTATTCCTTATGCTGGGATTTGGCGGTTTTTAAGACCATTAAATTCATATTGTAGAGAAAGTGATTGTCCGAAAAAGGAAGAAAGAGCAAAAACTTTGGCAAGATCTGATAAAAGATAGACTTTTGACCAATATTGATTAATTCCAAGCAGTATTATCATAATATAAGGCTAATCATACTGCAAAGTTGCCATAACTTAAGAAAAAAATTAAAGAAAAGACATTTCAGTAGATGCGTCTTCAAAAAGAGATGGATATTCGTATAGGGGATCTTTACCAACTTCATGATTCAATAGTATAAATCTAGAAGGATGGTGAAAAATTCATTGCATATGCTAAGGAAGCACTTCATCATGCTGAATATAATGAGACTGGTTGGCTAACTGAACTTCAACAGGCAGCTGATGAGGCTCAAGAAGCCATTAATCAAATGAGAAGTTATATAGAAAACCTCTTATGATTTATGATAGAGAGACTCCAGTTTATGGATTCTCCTCTGTGTATTTTTTTACTCACAAATAAAAATTGTTTTGTCTTTAATAATTTATGTCTACATCCTTGTTTGCTCTCTTTTTTTACCTGATCCAATGGGACTAATAACTGTAGATTGATTTTTACTAGGTTTATATAGATAACCCAACAAACTTTGTATCTTTTGGATTTTTATTTCTCAATATTTCCTAGAACCTACAAATTGTAAGTCTAGTGAGCTGAGACTTTGACTTTTTTCCAGATTTCCCATTGTGGGTTTTCAATCTGGTGAGTACTATGTCTCTTTATATTTTTCATTTTAGAGTCATGCATGTTGGACTAAAAAGGATAGTGTTTAAGGTCAAATAGATTTGACCATAAATTTTGAAATTAGATCCCAAAAAAGGATTAGTGGCTAGGAATTTCTCTAATATTCTTTAAATACTTACAAGGGTAATCTTGAGTCGTGATTTTTATGGTCACTGGATCTAAAACTTATATAAACATAAAGAGGTTCCTTTACAAGAATGAGGTTACCATTATTTGATGAACTTGTTATGGGGGTTGTATTATGAAAGAACAACTAGGGCATATAATGTATGTCCAAATAGTGGCATTTTTTGACTGAAAGGCCTATTATGTAGGCTAATTTTATGCAAGGCCTCTAGGGGAACGTACTACATAGTCAAGAAAAAGATCTCTCAGGATTTTAACATTTTATTTTTGATAAAAAAGGGAAAATAATATTTGGGTGTCTCAAGACCATAGTGGGTGGTTTTTTCAAGGAAAGGGATTTTAAGAATAAAGGGTTATCTATACCGACATATGTCATGAATGGGAAAACCACTTCTACACAAATTAGGTGTGTGAGGTATGGTTAAATTTTTTTAAAAAGGTGCTTTCTGATATCATTCTATGTAGTTTTAAATTCATGTAGTGAGGACATTGTACTGTGCAATTTTAAGACATGTAGAGAGGATATTGGGTGGCTTTAATTTAAGGTCTTTATCTTCGACCAAAAGTTTGAGACTCTAAAATTTCTTGATAATTTATTTGGAAACATACCACCATGTTCAAGTATGGAAAGTAAGAATTGTAAACTATGATTTGGGATTTTTTTGGATTCGAAGAATGATATGAGAAAAGGGTAAAAGCATTAGAGGAATTATTTCCTAAGAATGAAGTTACCATTATTTGAAAAACCCATTGTGGAGGTTCTATTATGAAGGGCCAACTAGGGCATATGCTGCATAGCTAAAGAGTGAAATCTTTTGAATTCCAGGCCCATTATGTGGAAAATTTATGTAAAGACACCTAGGGGGATGTACTGCATAGTCAAGAAAAAAGGCTCTCAATGATTTGACATTATATAGCTAAAATCCAAATAATGTTTATAAATATTCAGATTTTCCACATAACAGAGTTCGGTTTATAGGGAAAGGTACCTAGATATGTAGAGAGTATTTCCAATCATGATTTCCAAATAATCGAAGAAATAGGATTTCTATGAAGGTCTAATCCAAACGTAAGAAGTGTGGTGTTTATAGTTTTAGGTCATATGACTAGGACCAAAATGGAAATATTAGATTATATGTTGTCAAATGATCCAAGTTCATTTCATATTGCTTTGAAAACATGGAGAGGGAAATGAGTAAACCATGGTCCTGAAGACTTTTTAATTGAGAGAAAGGTAATGGTACAAATATACATGGATGAATGCTTTAAGATACATATTCTTGTATATTGTCATCAAATTTTAAAGGGAACAAAAGACACTTTAACCAAGAATGAAGATACCATTATTTGAAAAAACCATTATGGGGGCTATATTACGTAGGGCCAACTAGGGAATATGCTACATATCCAAGTAGTGGCATCTTTTGACTGATATACCCATTATATAGGAAACTTATTCAAGGCCACCTATGGGAACGTATTGCATAGTCAGATAAAATAGTTCTCAGATATCAGAAAATTTGCCACCAAAAAATTGTAAGAAATATTATGAATATCTAAAAATATTCAATATTAAGAGTATGAAATATGAAAGGGGTAATTCTCAATGCATAAGAGAAATATTTGAATCAATATTGGAAATGAGTTTGGATTCCCTTACAAATATCTGACTCATATGTAAAAAATGGGAACATTTCTTGTTTCCTTGGTGGGATCTCTAAGGAGAGGACCAGAAATGAAGACTCTCACATAGATTATTAATTATATGTGGAAGAGAGATAAAAATTTATCCCATGTCTAGGACTAGGAGATAAGGCCTAGTTTTCACTATGTATCTCAATGGGATGAGAATCAATCCATACGTAGTTATTTGGGTGCTTTACATTTTAATGTCATGAAGAAAGGACATTATTTTGTGTAGTTTAGAGTCATGGAGAGAGGACATTACATGATTACAACAAGAAAAAGGAATATTGTGGGTGGACTAGGGAATTAAACTCTGGTGTCATTGTGTATCTCAAATGTATGAGAATCAAGCCATACGTAGGTCTTTGAACATTCCCTATACAGGTTTGATTCATACACAGGGAATAAAGGGTGTTTTTTATCATGGTTGGGCCCAAGATTGGAGATCTAGACATCTCTACATATCTCATATAGATGAGAATCAATACAAAAGTAGTTCTTGAAACAATAATTTTACACACTAATTGAGTTTGACGTGGGATATAGAGTATTTTAACACATTCTAGAAGAATAATGGTTAAAATTAAGATACAAAATGGTATAAAGATCAAATCATGTATCTTGAAAGAGAAATTTGGATAGATCTGGTTTATATATAGGAGTAGAAAAGGTAAAATATTTTTTTTGGTTGTATATGGGCCCAAGATTGGAGATCTGGGTGTCTCTATGTATCCCATTGGAATGAGAATCAAGCCACACGTAGTTATTGAAAAGAGGTCTCTATGCAGATCTAGTTCAAACATAGGGAGAAATAAAAATTATGTGCCACTAAGGAGTATCAATGATGTAAGTGATGCTTGCGTATGGAATATTTTAACGTAAAATAAAGAAGACGTTAACCATACAGTTTAATGTCGTGTAGCGAGGAAAATGTTTCGTATAGTTTAACATCGTGTGACAAGGACAAAGATGCTACGCATTTTAATGTCGTGCAACATGGATGCATATGGTTGTTATGCAGTTTAATGTCTTGAAACTAGGACTTTGTGTTGTGCAGTTTAGATTCATGCAGTGGGGAAATATGATGTCATGCAGTTTAATATATTATGACATGTATAAATATGTTACACATTTTAACATCATGTATCATGCACACACATGGTTGTTATGCAGTTTAATGTCTTGCAGCTAGGACTTTGTGTTGTGTAGTTTAGAGTCATACATCTAGGACATATGATGATGTGTAATTAAAAAAATTAATTCTTTAAGAATATTGCATTGGTTGGAGTTGAAATAAGTTCTACATCCATTTAAATTAGGGAATAAGCTCCATTATAGTAGACCTTATGTACAGAGTAAGGTCCTCCCCACTTTGGCTCAAGTTTTGGAGGCTTCTTTCCTGGTATCACTGGAGTCCTGAGGATTAATACCAATTCTCCTTGAAGAAATGAGTAGAGGTGAACTTTGTTGTTAAAATATTGTGTTATTCTATTCTGATAGACTTCCAAATGATACAAAGTATGAAATATATTTTCATCTAATCGTTCCAGCTCATCAAATCATTTTTGAGACTTTTTATCTGTAGATAACTAATCACAGATTACAACTTGGAGTGAAGGAAATTGAATTTCAATTGACAAAATTGTTTTGGTGTTGTACACCAATGAATATGGAGTTGCCTAAGTGGCAGTGCGGGTAGTAGTCTGATAATCCAATAAAGAATGCAAAAAATCATCAGGCCAATATTTTCTATCTTTATCCACCATTTTATGGAGTATATTTGATAGGGTCTTATTGAAAACCTCTATATGTCCATTGGAAATTGCATGATAGCAAGATAAATGTTTGGATTTGATATTTTTCTCCTAATATAAATTCTTTACCTCAAAAGAATAGAAATTTGTGCCATTATCCATCAATATAGTATGAGGGATACCAAATCTAGTAATGATATTATCTTTGACAAAGCTAACAATTCTTTTCGATCCACCTTCTTTGAGAGGCACTGCCTCAACCCATTTAGAGAAGAAATTAGTAGAAGTAAGAATATACTTGAATTTCTTAGCTGTAGCAGGAGGATAAGATCCTACTACATCCATTCCCCATGTGGAAAATGGCCCGGAGTATTTAGTTGTATGTAGAAACTTTGGGAGTTGATGAATGAATTTGGAATGCACTTCGTAGGGATGACATTTCTTGGTGAAATCTATTCAATCATGCGTCATTGAAATCTAGAAGTATCCAAGCCTTCATATTTTATCAGAAAGCCTATGGCCAGACTGGTGATCACCATAAGCTCCTACATGTACTTCTTTCATTATAGCTGCAGTTTCTTCTTCGTCAATACACCTAAAGAGGATTCCATAAAATCCTCATTTTTAAAGGATCTTTTGGTGATCTGGACTGTCATAAAGAGTAAAATTGGCTACTCATCATCATATCTATTCATTTTCAGATTCATCCATTGGAAGTACTCCATTTTGAAGGTATTCCATGATAGGTGTCATCCATCCCATGTTATGACCATACTACCTGGAAATAAGGATACTTTCATTAATTTCATCCATTCTTGTTTGAAAGAAAGGTGAAACAACATGACTATGGGCAATACTGATGATTTTCTCATCCTGATTTGGATCTTATAGGGTTTTTGCTACATTGTCTAGTGCATCATCTTCGGTATTTTGTGATCATGGGACATAAGACAATGTCGTCTCTGAGGGAAATTCATCCATTAACCCTCTGACATAATCACACAAAGGTATTAACTCTTATTTTTTGATAGAATAATCCCCATTTATCTATTTGATTACCAAATCCAAATCACCTTTCACTTTTAGGTGGTTTACTTGTACCTAGAGTGCCAATTCTAGGCCTACAATGAGAGTTTTATATTCTGCCTCATTGTTGGTACTGCCTTCTAACAATAGGAAGGAATATAGTAACACTGCCTTTTCTGGGGAGATAAGTACAATTCCTAACCCAACTTTGTTGAGTTTAGGTTTTTCCATTCTCTTCCTCATTGGACTTCTATAAGCACCATCAATGTACATTTCCCATGTTTGGGGATTATCTTGAAAAAAGAAGATTTCTTCATCAGGAAGTTCAATATTCAAAGATGTATCTTCTACAGATGGATGCTCAGTAAGAAAATTTTTCCAAGTCTTGGCATTTTATTGCTTTCTAAGGCACAAAATAGATATTGAACTATTGAAAAATAAATTCCCACCATTCCAAACATCCTATAAGCATAGGAAGACTAGGGATAAATTTGAGAAGGTTATTGCGGGATACCAAGTGAACCTCATGATGTTGCAGGTAGTGCCTTATCTTCTTAATTAAAATATTAATGCCAAGAAGAACTTCTCGATACTTGAATATTGAGTCTCTATTTCAAGAATATTTTGAATGAGATAATAAAGGCTATTTTCATTCGCAACATCATTATTTTGGGAAAGGAAGGCACCTAGTGATCACTCAATATATGTCACATAGAGAATAAGTGGATTTTATTCAATAGGTGGCATTAATACCAGTAGACTAAAGAGATATTTCTTGATGGTATCAAATTCCTTTTGGCAATCTTTGGTCCATTGATAGGTGACTCCATTATTCATTAATCTGGTGAAGGGTAAACGCTTGCCTACCAAATTGCTGATAAATCGCTGAATATAGGCCAAGTGTCCTTGAAGTCCTCTTAATTATTTCAAATTTCAAGGAGGTGACATTCCAAGGATATCTTTTGTCTTCTTAGGATCAACTTCAATTCCATGATGGCGTGCAATGAAGCCGAGGAATTTTCTTGAGGTAACCCTGAAAGCACATTTCAAAGGATTCATCTTCAAATTATGTTGTCAAAGTATACTAAATATGGTCTCCAGATCAGCCAGGTGATTGGAATGTTGTCTTTATTTAACTAACAGATCATCCACATAACATTAAACAAATTTTCCTAAGAAGGGATTGAAGATATGGTGCATGGCATGTTGATATGTTGCACCTACATTCTTTAAGCTAAAGGGAATTACCTAATAGAAAAACACACCTTGAGGGGATCTAAAAGATATAGAATCCTTATACTCTGGGGACATTCAGATTTGATTGTATCCAGGGTATCCATCCATGAAGGAGAGAGCATCATAGCTAGATTTTGCATCAATAAAAAGTTCTATGATCAGAATTGGAAAGTCATATTTCGGAAAATTCTAGTTAAGATCTTTGAAATCAATGAAAACTCTGATTTTCCCATTTTTATTTTTCATTGGGATGATGTTTTCCAGCCATTTGGGATATTTCACCTCCCTGGAAAAGTTTTCCTTGATAATATTGTCGAATTTAGATTAAATTTTAGAGGCATGAGTTGGGTGTGTTCTTCTTGATACCTGTTTAAATCCTCGATGCTCTTCTAGAAAACCCAAATTATGAGTGGCTACATTGGGATTAAGGCCGAGAATTTTGTATATTTCCAAGTAAATATATCTCAATGTTTCTTTAGAAATGAAGTATACATCTCTTTATCTTTATAAGTCATGTCCACACTAATTAGAGTGGGGCATGGATCTTCTTATGTACCCAGATTTATTTCTCTGAGATCATCCACGGTGGTGAATATGCCTTCCTCAAATGCTAGAGGAGCATCCTTGAGATATTATTATTCTTCTTCCTTAGGGGTCCCTTCTTTAATTTATTCTTTTATAGTGGGTGGTGAGGAAAAACTTTCAGAGCTAGGGGAGGAGTAGATATTTGAACATCCTGAAGAAGAGGCAACCATTTCTGACCCTAATAATGATGAAGGGTCTTCTTGGATTATTGAGGAGAAGATAATGGGTTGGGACTCAATATCCTTGTATTCATTTATTATTGTGAAATTTTATTCTAGACTGATTAATGAATAAAATACTTTTTGAAGTTTGGTGGATGAAATAAATAAATCTCTATTTAAGCTTTCACCACTTCTTGGTAAATCAACAATTTCTTCAATGCTGTCAGGATCGATTGCCGCAATTGACATTATGGAATTCACTGGATGAGTGCTTGGATTTGTGTCTATCCTTTCAATTTGATTGATAGGAAACACATAATCTATACTCAGATGTTTGAATGGGTTAGTAGGTATCTTTTCTAGGCCATTTAGATCATTGATTCTTGTTACATCTTTTGTCTCTGACCTCATTCTCTTTGTGTGATAAAATTATAACTCAATATACTGAGATTCACACATTTTTAATGGAGCCTTGTCACTATAAAATTTCCTAATTTGACCATTGAATCAATACTTGAGACATTGGGGATATGATTAAGGGATGGCCACATGTTGATGTAGTCAAGGCCTTCCAAGCAGAATGTTGAAGGTTGTGTCCTGATGGACAACCATGAAATCTAAATTAGACACGAGATCTCCAAATTGAGTTCTAATTGTAATATCACCTAGAGGTTCTTGTTCATTCTTATAATAATCTTGCAACATTAAATTGGAAAGATATAAGTCATATTTAGTGAGACCCAATCGACTAAGTGTACGGATGGGAATGAGGTTGACTCTGGATCCATTATCAATGAAGGCTCGTCAGATGTCTGTATCATTAATCCTACTAGATTGATACAAGGGACTAATGTGTCCGTGTACAACATCATCCTCGTCTTCATCCATAAAAGAAATTACTACATGACATTCTGTAGGATCATTCTCTATATGGTAAACCTCGGCTGTAGCAACTTCAGTTTCAAACTCTTGAGGACTTGACAAAGCCTCAATAAGTGCTTCTCAAAGATATTTTGACAAATTCAAGGCATACAAGATTGAAAACTTGGTCGGTACTTGGACTAGATGTTTCAAAACATCGTAATTTTGGTTCAGAGGTCTATATTTTCCAACATGGAGTTGCAGTTTTGCAGGTTCCTTGGAAGTTGATGATCCTGATGTAGATGTACCATGTGTCAGGGCAAAAGTTGGAAATACTTCTAATTTTGGTAGATTAGACTAACTAAGTCTATCTACCTATGGAGAGAGTGATGGTGTAACATATAATCAGTCTTCCAAGATGATCACATCAGGACTGATCCTATAATGTGTGGGGGAATTTCCTTGTTCTTGCTGATCCCTTTGAAGGTATCTCCCATGAGTTTATGCCGCATAAACAGTTTGAGTAGGAGTATAGTTAAAATAATGGTTTCTAACATATCCAAGTCTTTCCCTATATCCTAGACCTTGGATTCTTCCTCTAGTTACCCAATAATGTATAAGGAATTTAGGCTCATCATGATTAGAATCATTATTTTCATAGGGATCTATTAAGGGGATAACCTTAACAGAACCGAAGATCAATTATTTATCTAATGAATATTTTTCTTGACAGTTCGGTTTTGGTTGTTCCATTTAGTGGGGCAGTGCATGTGATTTTGAGATAGATGGCATAAAATCTACCAAAGTCAATGATATCTTAATTCTTTACATTATCTCATCTTCTTTTTACTTCTCTTTATCCTTATGATCACGTCGCTTCTTTGAGGATTGAACTTTGGAGGACTGGTCTTTTGATGAAAATGACTTTGTTGTAGAGAAAGTGGTAGAAGACATAATCGACTCTTTTAACTGTGTTCATAGAATGGAATGAGTTATAATAATCGTTTTCCTAATCATCCAATCATCATACTTCTGTGCATTTTTTCTTTTGACTTCCTACCATTCGCATTCTTTCTCTGGATCAGTAACAGTAACACATGCTACTTGGGATAATGAACTTTTCAGTTTCACTTGTCCAAATTCTACCATTTGTTGCAGGAGGTCTTTGAAAGAAAAATACTTCTGAATGGGATGACCCAACATTTGATGAAAGGGATAATAATTTGGAAGATCTTCATCTCTTCTTTGTCTGATTTCTTCGGCCTTAGTAACTGAAACAAATTTTTTTCCAAATATGAAATGAAGTAATCAGGAACTTTTTCATTCCAAAAATAATAAACTTTGTTCTTGAATTACTCAAACTATCTCCTCCTTTGATCTTTTTGATCATATTGACAAGTTTTTCATTTTTGTTGATGCTCATAAGGTGGATCCATTTGGTATGATGAAGGTTTTGAGGTAGAAGCAGGTACAGGTGCTGGTTTTAGTGTGATAGTAGCAGTCTCTACTTTCCCTATTCTCCTTCCCAGAGATGATGGAATTACACGAGATTTATCTTTAGTTTCCACAACATAATCCTCCACTTTTTGAGATATATAAGAAATGTATTTAAACCCTCCTGTGTATTTCATAGGGATTAGTGGTGTGTATAACTCATCACGTAGATTTTCCACACAAATTGGCAGCAACTCTTCTTGAGAGAGTTCTAGATTTAAGGAATGTGTTAATCCTTTCCATTGAGCAATGAAATATGAAAATCTTTCATTATCCCTTTGTTTGAAATTTATAAGATCAAAAATTGTTTTCTTTGGTAGTTTTGAACTAAATTGAAGAAGGAATTTTTGACATATATCTTTCCATCTAGTAATTGATCGAGACTGCAAACTTTTATACCAGAAAAAGGGTATCCCATGTAATGATTGCACAAAGAATCTGAGATTTACTACTTCTTATTATTGAGGGTCCCCATCATGGGATCACAACAAGAAACAAAATGTGTTAATTGTTACACTGGATCTCTTTAACCATTAAATATTAGAAATGTAGTATTTACAAAGTTTGGTGGGGGAGGGATTGGATCCACCCATTCGGGGTAAGATTTATTTTTTGCATGTACTAGTGCATGATGTTCTTCTATAGCTTCCAATCAAATTTTTAATGCCTCAATTGTGTTCATAAGTATTTGGGGAATATATGTATGATCTAGGACCTGTACATATATAGCATCTAGAGCTTGAACTGGAACGACAACTGTCAAAACCACTAGTGGTGGTGCTACTGGTATTTGTCTTGGATAACTCATGGGGATAGGCTTATAAGGATGTGTTTGATCCTGCCCTGGCTATGTACCAAATGTAGGGAATTCATTATCTGTATCTATAGTTGTAAAAAACCCTCTTCTCTAAGTATTTCCTACAAGATGTGCAAGTTTAGGATCTTCTTGCAGAGCATGCCTAGCAGAAATGTCGTTTCGAAGTAACTTTGTATTGATTCTTTTCAATTCCTTCATCTCCTCTTCTTGTTGTGAAAATATTTCTTAAAGTGAAAGATATTGAGCTTATCCAATGGAAAATTTATATGTGATCCTTCTTTTACATTTCCCCTCGTTAGATTCCTTTTGAAGGGGTGTGAGTTGGTTATTTGAAGGAATACCCAGATTCTGGGTAAGCCTCTGATTTAAAGTATGCACACCTCCTTAATTTTCTTCAGTGTATACCATATTATGAATAAGAACTTCATCCTATGACTCCCCTAAAATGGACTAATTCTCCAGAGGATATTTTGTAACAGTATTATTGACATTTACTGATGCATAATGTATTGATGGAATTCTTTCATTATCTATGTAAGATCATCTCCTTTTATATCTTCTGTGAGACTTTTTTCTTCTATATGTTGAATTAACGGGAACTGTTTGATGAATAGTAACCTGAAGGGAATCCTTGGATAGTTTAGATGTGCATTCACTTGGTGACTTCTTTCCTAATTGAGGAATAACTGACTTCTATTGAGTAGAGGATTGTATATGTGAAAAATCCCACAGCCCTGTAGGTTGGGGTTGTTCCTGTTCTTCAAACCTTTTAACCTTTTTTATTTAATTTGAAGGTTGAGTTAAACAAGCCCCCAGCTCTGTAGGCTGGGGTGGCTCTTGAACTACTATAGCTGAGATTCACGTAGCTGCTCTTCTAATTTTGAAAATTTTGGTCTGAACATTGGCTGGGTGCATTATTCGACAACCATTTAAATCACCTATTTCAGAAGACCATTGTGCTATTTCATAAATTTGTGCAATCTAATGGTTAACATCTTCTAAGAGGGAGTCCTGCTTAATGTTCTTAGATGTTTGATGCAAAAGTATCTCAACAAGTTACTATCTTTGGGCCTGACTCTAATGAGATCTAGTCTAGGCATGTTCTTGAGAGTATCTTTGATTACACACAAAATCTATTGATTGTAGACAGCCATGGGAAATAACTTTTCGTGAGACCTCTTTTATAGAGCTTTGCTAATTTTAGAGTGCAGTGAAATGAAATGCTATGTGTGCATCCCATTCTCTAATATGAACACCATATGGGGTATCACGAATTAATTGGTGTAGCATCTTTAGTGCATCAAGACATGCACATTGAAGGGTTCTCTACTGCTTTTTAACCTTTGGATGTTAGGAAACTGTGATATTCCAAGTTTATTTGGCATTTCAACCCTTCTATTACCTTTATATGACTTTGATATTCATCATATCGTAATACTTTGGATTTATAATGATGAAGATTCTTCCATAAGTTGAGGCAGATATCATGAATGAAATCTTTGGAATGTTGTATTGAGAGATTTCCAAAGGCCAAAACATGAATGGTATTTCACCTTTAGCCAATTGTTTCTCATATTCAACATATCTTCATCATATTTTGATAGAGTTTTCTCCACTTGGTTTGACTAGAGTGGACGCTTCTCGATTGTTTTATTAAAAACAATGGAATCAGTGGCTTTTTTCTATTCTATATTAGTTGGAAAATGGACCAAGGGAGGTTCATAGAATGATCGTCACCTTAGGATGTCTTTTAGTTGAGAAATTATTTCATCTTTTAATGATAATGCATCATACATGACTAGCCTTATATTTGCAAGTGCCTCGAGATAAGAGGGATTTCTCATTACTACATTGTCAATTAGAGAATTATCTTTACAATGTAAAACACTACTACAGAGAGAACTTTCACAGCGGACTCCATCATGGGGAGGACCACCATAGTGGATTATAACAAGGGATAAATCCTCTTTCTCCTTGGTCTTCTAGCCACGTGGAGGGTTTTCATGGATCTTATCCAGATATAGGATCTCTAGATTGACTGAATTTTCATGAAGCGAGCCTTCATGATGAAGTGTCCAATGGGGAACTTTAGAATTACTGCTACTACTCCCATAATTTGGTAATGGGAGGGTAGGATCTTCATTTGCAATATATAAATGTTTGAGGTATTCAAGAACTCCAGCATTAAGAGGATCCAGATCGCAGATTAGATATTTATTTTCCAACTGTGTTTGGTGAGACTTATTCTTAGATGCTCTTTTACACATTGTTGGGGAAACTTGATGGTAGAAGTGGTTATCATGGGCAGGTGTATGTGCCTACCTTGGAGTGGTCATCATAATGGGATGATTATATCCAATTGGAAAGGGTGTATGTTCCCGATCCGGTTGTCTATATAATATGGGGGAGTAAGCCCCATAACCCTCTTGGACTAGAAAAGATGTGTATATCTGCTCCGGGATGGCATGCCAATGATTCATCCTAGGTGTGGGGACATAATTATGTGTTTATTCCCCTGGCACTACTGAAGTTTCTGTTATGATATTCTAGCATGCTTCTAAAATATGGGCAGGAATTTGTGTCTGCCCTTTCACTGTAGCTAAAATATGTTTGGTTACTTCAGCAGTCGAAACATGAATATACATCCATTGTGTATCTGGAGTAGGTATATATGTCTTCTCCTATCCTCCTTTTCCTATTAGTGGGTACTGATAGTACTCATGTATGGGGGTAGAGAGTTGAGTCTTCACTAGGTTTTTCGTTAGAACTTTCTGACTGACTTCTTCGGGTACTGCCAAATGAGACTGTTAGTAGGATTGATAGATGTTGGAAGGTATATGTGCCTACTGGTTTTTTTCTCCCAATCATGGTTAATAGACTTCTTTCAACACTGATAGACGAGACTACTAGTAGAATTGGTGAGTGTAAGTAGGTGTATGTTCCTACTTACCAATTGCTGCCATATTTGATTAGCAGGCTTCCTTGAATGCAGTTGGATGAGCCTGATGACTAGATGATAGTTTGTAAACAGGTGTATGTGCATGTTCACGGTACTCCATCAGATTTAACTGACGGGATTGGTTGGTTGCTACCAGAGGATTCTGCTAGCCAACAGAATTAGAACGGATGGGTTTATGTTCTCGTTCGTTGTTTACCATCAAGTTAAGTTAACAGACTTCTCTAGAGGAGGAAAATGTAAGAACCTACTACTTATTGTCCAAATTTTTTCCTCATAGGTTCATCTTGCATGCCCGGGTCTGAGGGACCTGGGCCGAACAACCGAAGGCAACACCCCCGTCATGTTGGGGGTTCACTTCCGCGTGATTCTGTTAACAGTGATTGTTGGTGGGAGCCCTCGAGAAGTACCCCCAACATCTTTGAGTTGAGGCCATGAGTGACCTCTTGATCCACCTCTTTATAGTATGGGTGGGACTAGTTGTTTCATTCCAGGTATAAGGACCCAAAACAACTGAATATGGTAGTCGGTACCATTTTCTTCTTGACCATTGGTCATCGCTGACCAGACAATCAAGGGTTATTATTAACTTGGAGATCCTATCGGTCATCCTATAGGGTTGGGATAGTATTGTGTTGACGTTATTCCTATACCACTACATTTGAGACCCAGCGTTGAAGATGATGGGTTGGTGATGACATCATCCCAATGGATGAGGATCCATCTTGAGCAGCGGTCAGGGCATTCATGGGTACAAACTTGAAGGAATCCATTTGGAGTGAAGGGAGTTCTGAGAAAATTTGATAAAAACAATGAACTCCATTAAATCAATATCTTTTATAAGGATACATGCATGATTGATTCCTTTGTTTGGACTTCCTTTATCAATTAATAGAGTCCTGACATATGGGTAACATCATTAACTTGGTTAAAGATTCACATCGGGTTCATCATTTTTGTTTCACGTCCCTCGGAATGTGTGTTCTAGTTAAGAATCACTACTTCTGGGTGGTTTCCATTGGATTTATTTATGGAACCATAAACATCCAACGGTTCTTTATCCAAAGGGACATGCTTTCCCAAGGCAATTTTTCATTAGGTTTGGGCCTAAAATACTTAAGAACATACATTGGTCGAGAGGATGGGAGGTTAGACTCATCACACCCTTTTGGGGGGATTATTGCCTACTCCGGGACTCTCTTATAGATTTAAGATATTTTCATGAATCCTTATTAATTTACCAAGTATAACATAGGTTTCCCTTCATATTTTCAATCAATTATTAGCATTTTTTAATTTAGGATCATCTGTATGTATTTGATGTTCTTTATTAATGGAGACATCTGTATGTATTGAAGGTTCTCCATTAATGGTATCCTCTCATATACTATTTAGATATTATTTTAACCATTGTTATGATAATATTGGTTTTTAAGCCACTTAGTGGGGAACTCTGGACTTTATTATCATCCAGGTATACAAAAGTTTGTTTTGATATTTGTATCGTACCCATAAATGGGATACCTACGTATCCTTGTGAAAGGAATTAGAACCCTCGTAGTTCGGTGCCGCTTAATGGGACACATCATACCTTTTAAGGTCGTTTGATAAGGACCTATCCATATAGTTTAATGTCATTTGGTAATGAAATATAATTTAAAGGTACTTAGTCAAAGATTTGTGTGATACTTATTTCTAAGATGCCCAAGGAACTTGGAAAAGATACGAGTTTCCAAGTTATATTAGACCATGTTGGGAATATGGACCAGGAAAAATAGTGTTGATTTGAAGTGTTGGGTTTGAACCTTAGAGAAGCTTCCTACGTATCCCATTTAGATGGGAATAAAATCCCGCGTACTTTGATGATTCTCATAGGAGAGTATAGTCCTTTGAGAGAAATGATTTTGGGATTACTTCTTCAAAAAGATGCCTTTATGGATGAAATGAGGTGGAGGTCATGCCTTAGGAAGGCTTTTTAGGTATCCCAATTGTGGTGGGAATTAGATTTCTTGAAGGTAAAGAATATGAGGTGTTTGTGAAAATGTTGTGATCATGACAAATATCTAATCCCACATGAGTCATGCTTGGTGTCAGAAACAAGAGGATGGAAAATATTCAACAAAGGCACATGCACACTTTTCCTCCTCTGCTGGTGAAAGAGGATAGTCCTACAGTAGTGAGGGTGGAAGAGGTCGAGGAGACCATGGAAGAGGGAGTGGAGCGATGAACCTTTCAATGTGGGATGACATTGGAGGTCATGTGGCCCGACTCTCGGAAGATTAGGGACTTACCTTAGTGGGAGTTCCTTGATGGATCCCATGAGAGGAGGGAGACTTATCCTTTGTTTGAATGGAAAATAAAGTGTGACCCTCACTCTCTTTATTGGTAACCAGAGGCTCTGAGTCTTAAAGTTGAAAACAGGAGGTCATAACCCAAACCCTAATCCTCCAAACTGGGAACTCCAAGTCATTGTTCCTGGGAGAAAGTTCCATGTGACTGTGGATATAAAAACCCACAAACACTCCATGAATCCTAATCCCATTACGAAACAGATGTAGGAAACCCTAGACTATGGATATACAAACCCAAATAGGAGACACACTGATGTAACCTTCCCAAATGATTGATCAGTTAGGAGGTTTTGGTGGAGGTTTCAACGTAATCCCTTACATACAAGGGATCAAATAAAGAAGAAGACTTGACATGAATGGATTTGAATAAGGCTTTATGAAAGGATTGTATTTACTGAAGGGATTAGGTTAATCAAATAAGGGTTCCCAAGTAAGTATTTGGTACGCAGGTATGGGAACGCAAGTAGGATTGGGTGACCTAATGTTCACCTAAGTGATGAAAAAATGGATGTTAATATTGTGGAGAGACTTGACTCAAGCCTTCAAGATTATTCACAGGTATTCCCAAAAGTGGGGAACTCAAGTTCCTTTGAATGGAATAGGTGGCATGAAAGTGTTTCTGGTTTAGGGAGTTTGGGAACTTTAGATGCACAAGTGTTATGGATTTCAAACACTAAAGGGAATTAAGTCCTATGATCCTCCTTCAATTCCTCCTATCTCGGTGTTAAATAACTACCTTGAAGGTTTTGTAAGGCTTGGATGAATCCCTAGGGAGACCAGAGCAACAATTAGGCTTCCAAGAAATTCATTCGTCCAAATGAAGTCCCCAAGGGTCTATTTATAGGAAAATAAGTGACCCTAGGAAAAACGGTGGATGGGATCACAAGTGGCTTGCACACCAGAATGCGGTGTTCAAGTACCTTGCGTTCCAACGGATCCTCATCTGTACTAGGGTGATCCAATTTTCAAGCCTTTTCAAATCTTGATTTTCTTCACGTGTTTTCCCTTTTTTTCTAAGGCATTCCCCATTGTCACTTTTTAGACTTTGTGATGTAACAGAGTATCAACAAATACACACACGCACACATAGATATATATATATATATCATCCATGTGATTTGGTCATGAAAAATTAATTGCATCACTTCATGGAGGTGGTAATCCACACATACGCATGAACGATGTTATCATTTTTCAATGGAAGGAAAGATAAGGAAATAGAAGATATATATATAATAATGGTATAATTATCATTTTTTACATTAATTATACTTTTAAAAATATCTATTAAATATAGTCATGAAAAATGAATTATGTTACAATCATGGAGACGGTAGGTCATATGTATGCATGAGTAACGTTTCCATTTTACAAAGAGAATGAGAAAAAAGAAGGTAAGTATACTTTTATATTTAAATAATGATTATTATATCATAAATATAATATTATTTCTCTAATACATGAACACACACACACACACACACACACATATATATATATATATCATCCATGTGATGTGGTCATGAAAAATTAATCACATCGCTTCATAAAGGGGGTAATCCACACATACGCATAAACGACATTATCATTTTTTAATAGAAGGAAAGGTAAGAAAATAGATTATATATTATCTTTAAATAATTATAATTATGTCATGAATATAATATATATACATTAAATCCATCTTTATAATAATACATGAGAGGTTTTGATGTATAGTGAATTACATTGATTCGTGAGGTGGTGGTCTTTCATACACACAAATGAGTGTTTCTTTTCCCATTTGATGGAAGTGGGGACCGATATAAAATATTAAATTAACATAAAAAAATATAATTATATATAAGATAATTATTTTATTATTTAATCATTGTTGAAGAATATTTGAAGGAGGTAGAATAATAAATAAAACTAAAACATCCAGTTAAAAGATATACCACTTCTTCGGGTGGCCTTATTTTTTTTACACTTTAATCCTTATAAGTTTGGTATTATGCCAAAATAAGACTTATAGAATATAGGTAGGGATGTTAGGAAGGGATTTTGGTAGGTAATGGCAAAAAAATGGCTCTTTAAGTATGGATAGAAGAGGAGGGGGTTCCCTTTTATAAGTGAAGGGAGGGGCAGTCTTGTAATTACTTAAAGTATTAAATTAATATAAATTAATTTTCATGTTCAAGTGGATCAAAATTGGTATAATTTTAATATAGGATTAGTATGAGTCTAAATCCTCTAATATAATAAAATTTTTACAATTTTATGAAATTTTTTCATCCTTATCTCATTGTT
Source organism: Viscum album (assembly GCA_963277665.1). Lineage (NCBI taxonomy): Eukaryota > Viridiplantae > Streptophyta > Magnoliopsida > Santalales > Viscaceae > Viscum > Viscum album. Next base: position 378,593,515 of record OY728119.1, read on the forward strand.
TTAACCCCCCGTAACCCTTTTGACGATTACCACGGTGTAAAAGTTTTTCACTCTTTAAGGGTAAAGAAAGTTACTATAAAAGGACAAGTGACCCATTAATGGAAAATTATTGATATTTTAAACTATATCCCATTAACTTGGATTAATATAAGATATTTATTAATTTTAAATCATTTAATAAAATATTTTTTATTATAAAATATCATTAATATCAATTTTGGAAATATAAGATATATTATAATATAATATATGTCTAACTCATGTCAAATTGTTCAAAAATGACATGAATTATAAGATAATTATTAAATGGTCTTGATAAAAACACACAATTAAATTTAGATAGGTTTAGATATAACCCTTATCTTTTGGTTTAACTCCTTGGTTAACCAATTTTAACTTTAACCATGGTAATGGATTTTATAATATTAAAGAGTTATAGATTTTCATGTAACAGAAAATTGGATAATTAATTGAAAATTTATGAAATTTTAGACCATTTATTATCCTCATTTTCATATTTAATGATTTTTATTATTTTTAGATAATTTAATAAAATATATTAAACATAAAATACTATTAATATCATTTTATGTACTATTTACATAATCTGACTTTGAAAACAATATGAAAGCAATTTAATTAAAATATAATACATTTAAAAATAAATAATACATTATTATTAACTTTAAAAATTTTGTGAAACCATTTTTCATCCAAAAAATATTACTTTTGATGTTTTTAAATCATTTACTTTAATTTATTACTGCTTGTACAAGCACTATGTCAGTGTTGTGTAAGCATTTAAGGTAATTATTTTATCACTAAAAATTAAAAATAAATTTTCATAATAAAAATAAAATTTATATTTCAAATAAACATTTATAATTGAATATAATTTTTTTATCCATTTTAAAAAATATTAAAAATATTAAAAGCAAGCGGGTGACATTTTTTACTTTATCCTTTACTTAAAATATTACAAAGGTCATAAACAAAGATAAATGGAAAAAATCATATTTTTGAATTTTGGATGATTATGGATGAAATGGACTCATAAAATGAATTTAAATCAAGTTTTTAATGAATTTTAAGCCTTATAAGGTTAGTTTTATCCTTAATTAACTCATTTTACATTTATCATGGTAAAAATTTATTATGGTTCCAATTCATATGATCAAAACTAAAAGGGCCCTATTAACCAAATTTAAACCTCATAATTCCAAATATGGGATAAATTTTTCAATATTCAATTCATAGAAGTATCATAATTTAGTTTTAAAATTAAACCTGCAAAACATGATGAAACTTTATTTTTTAAAAAAATGCCTTTTAAGTATAAAAATGTTTTTATAAAAACTTCAAGTATAAAATTCATTCCAAAGACCATTATTGGGTTTTTTTAATCAAAATAGAATAATTAAATTTTAAAAATAACCCAAAATATAATGTTACTTTGTAAATACTTGAAAATAAAAGACAGTTTTCAATAAAAATCTGTATTTTCACTATTCATTGAAAAAATCAAACTTTTTAGAAAATTCTAAAAAATTAATACTAATATAATTTTTACATGATGAATTAAAAAATGATATATATTTTATAAAATAAAATTTCTAAAAAATATATAAATTAATTATAATATTCTCTCACAAAAATCAATAAAATCCATTTTTGAAGAAAACACATTTTTGAAACATAAAATTAATTTATTGAAAATTAAAGTTCTTATTTATTGATAATTAATAAATAAATTTTTATTTAGTATTAACTTTATATATATGTCATGATATGGTTAATACTATTCATAAAACCCAACTTTACAACTAGATTTTAACTATAATATTTAAATTATAATATTTTATAGTTCGTTTAATCTCGGTGTTGCATGTCGTATACATAATTGAACATAATTTTATTTTAAAATATCAAGATATTACATTCTCCCCTCCCATATTTATTAAATTTTATACTCACAATTTGATCTTTGGTTTGGTAATCTAGGGTTTGATATTTGAAAATACTTTTGTTGAAAATCCACATCATAAAAAGAGTTAGTAAAACTTCCTATTAAAAATAGGGAAAGAGAAATACGAATGTCATATTGAATAAAAGTTCATCTTGAATAACAAATAACCAGGTTTTTAAATAGGATATCATTAGTGGCAAGTGAAAATATGGACATAGAGGAAAATTAATTTTCCAATAATGATGTAGAGTGGAAGAGATCATTGCTCATAATAAAGTTAATTGATTATCCATTAAAAGGGGCTAATATTCATTGTTTATATTTTAATATTCATGTGTTTAGATATCCATAAACATTAATTTTAGTGCATTTTATTATTTTAACCTCATTTCACACCATTGTGCAATTCGTGTCTAATGTGTGTCAATTTGGTCCCAATTAATCATCACCTTGTGGAATGCATTATTTTAATTATTTGAATTTGATGTTTTAGGATATGATTTATCACTTTTGTGTAGAAAATTTTATATTTTAGGATTAATGGAAGATTCATAAGGGAAAATGGACATTTTTAACCATGGATGCAGAAATTTCTATACAAATAAGAATGGGCATTAGGCCCATGAAATAAATGTAGATCCCAAAATTAAATGCCAATGAAGGTAAAATTTTAATTGTAGATAGTTAAAATTATTTGAAACATTTAATTCAACTATATTTAGAGATAATTTTGAATTTTTCAAGGAGATCTAGGGATCCCAAGTTGAAGATTAAATTATGGATCAGATTTCAAGGCTCATAAAGTTATCCCAACAATTTAATCATAAAATCTAAATGAAAAATATAATTGGGATTAAATTTATACATGAATTATAGTAAATAATAACATATTTCTCTTCTATGACCTTATAAAATTATTCCATCTTCAAAGTCAAATTTTTAGGTCAACATGGTGGAAGAATATTGATTCAATCTTTATAATCATCATTTAAAAGTCCACTTTACCATTTTTCTCACCCAAATTTTGTCTATCCTAATTAATAGGGATGGTATTTAATGATAGGGGCTCTATCTAAGTCTAAAATTTTTCCTATTTAAGTTCTTGGTCATGATGTAATTAGGGTATAAGTTTTATTCTTTAAATTGTATTGTTATGTTGTCGTTTTGTAATCGCGTCTTCATTTTTTCTCATTTAAGTTTTTTGAGTCACATTAATTTGTTAATAAAAGTTTTTATTATTAATTTTTTATATTATTTTTTATTATTATTTTTATACCATTGGTTCAGGGTTTTAATTTATTTACACCAACAATTGTTAAATTCTTCACACAATGGTGGAGTGTTCATTATTTCATTATTTTTACTTCTTCAATCTCGCTTCCTTAAGTTGAATTCTGTCTTCCATTGAAATATTTTCCTCAATGGTTGGATAAAACTTTTTTGGTATGATTATATGGAGTTTATTAGGTATTTATTATATGTTATTTTATGTTCTTAAATTCTTAAATTAGTTCTATGGTTTGAGAGTTCCTTTCTCTGACTTATTTTCTTCTTCGTCTTCACCAACTTTAACTACTACACATTTTGAATGATATTATAATCCAATTCCTTAGAGTGATCATGAAAATGATACTATAATTGAATTTTCGATTAGACTTGGAATTTTTTATAGATTAAAATAGTGAATGATGCTGGGAACTTATCTCATTGATTGGAAACTTCTTGAAATAGTGAACTGAAAATTCTTAAGAAAAAAATTGCATCCATTCTAGCCCTAAAAACAACCTAGTTTTGACCCATAATAATTAATTATTTCAATTAAAGTCATTTTTTCCTTTTTTATAGGTTTCATGGTTTTTTTTCATGATGTATTTTGGTGAGTATTGTATGTTTAAATTTTTTTGAAAAATGGAATTCAATTTTCATATTTTTGAGATACTTTTTACTCATGACTAGAAAAAATAAAGTTAGGGGAGTGTTATTAGACAATAAAAGTGGATATTATTAATTTTTTATACTTTAATAGTCATTTTTTTCAATTTCCATAAACACTTGTTTAGTGAATTTTATTATTTGAACCTCATTTCACATCACTATGAAATTCATGTCTAATGTGATTTAATTTGGGCTGAATTAATCATTAGCTTATGGGATACGTTATTTTAATTATTTTAATTTTATATTTCATGATATTATTGATCAATTTTTTTGGAAAAAAAATATTTTAGGATAAATGTACGATTTATAGGTAAAGATGGACATTTTTTTCCATGGATGCAGAAATTTCTAAAAAACTCATAATGGGACTTAGGCTATCAAATAAATGTGGAGTCTAAAATTCATGTCCAATGAAGCTAAAATTTTAACTATAGATTAAAAACATTATTGGTAACATTTCATTAAACTATGTATATATCTAATTTTTAAGTTTGGAAGGAGATATAGGGATCCAAATTTGAAGATTAAATTATGAACCAGATTTCGAGTCCCATAAAGTTATCCCTCTAATTTAAACATAACTTTTGAATAAAAAATTTAATTGGGTTGAAATTTATAAAGTAATTAGAGGAAATATGAAAAAAAAATCTATGATACTACCTTCCAAAAATTTTACATATTAAAAATTAAATTTTCATTTCAACATGGGGGAAGAATCTTGATTTTATTTTTCTGGTCAACATTGAAAAGTCCACTTTCCTTTTTTTCTTACCCACCTTTTGACTATTATAATTAATGGGGATGATATTTAATGATGGGGGATAAACCTAAGGATAAAATATTTTCTATTTAAGGTGGTTATTTTGAATTAATTATTTTAGAAGTTTTATTCTTTCAATTGTATTATTACACTATCATTTTGAAATCGCATATTCATTTTTTTGCATATAAGTTTTTCTGATCACCTTAATTTATTAATTAAAGTTTTTATTCTTAACTTTTTATATTCTATTTTTTATCATGTTGATACCATTTATTCAAGTTATGAATTTATTTACACCAATAATTTTGAAATTTTTCAAACAGTGGTGGAGTGTTCATTATTTATTATTTTTACTTATTCAATCCAGCTTCCTTAAGTCATCTTCTATCTTTCATTGAAAGATTTACATAGATGGAAGGATAAAACTTTTTTGGATAGATTATAGGGATTTTCTTGGGGATATATTGTATTTTATTTGATGTTTTTTAATTCTTAAATTAGTTCTATGGTTTGAGAGTTCCTTTCTCTGACTTATTTTCTTCTTCGTCTTAACTGACTTTAACGAATACACATTTTGAGTGTTAATACGATCCAATTCCTTAGAGTGATCATGAAATTGATCCTATAATTTCATTAGTGATTATCCATTGAATTATATATGGATTAAATTGTTAAATTATTTTGGGTAATTATCTCATTGATTGGATACTTCTTGAACTAGTGAATTGAAAATTCATAGGAAAACAATTACATCAATTCTAGCCCTAACAATAACCTAGGATCAACCCATAATAATTAATTGTTTTATTTTAATTCATTGTGTGTTTTCTTTGTTATCTAAATTAACTCATTATTTATTAAAATCAAATAAACCCAAATAGTTTTCCACTCCATAGAATGTATATTTCTATATGTTTCTTCTTAGGTCTCTATAGATTTGACCCCCACCTGTACTACAACAAATGCTTCTACCTATAGGTTAAATTTGTGCATCACCATTAATTATCATTATAAATTTAACAATTATAAAATAATATACCAAAGATAGATAAAAAATACCATAAATTCATTATAAATGAAGGTAATAGGATAACAAATTTTTTTCAAGATTTTTTTTTAATAGGTAGTGCCTCAGACAAAATCTGAGACACAATTTATTAAAAATAAAAGGAACAAGGAAACTCATTTTTGTTTCAAGATCCCTTTTCCTAGAGTTTAGGAATTATTTTGTCATCTATAACAAGAACATAAGAAAATATAATCACTTGAAAAGTTGAATTTTTTATTTAATAAATTTCTACCACAATCTCATATTTTTCTCTAAACGATGAGTATTCAAGATGAATTTTTCATGCTTGTAGCACTAAATCAACTTCTAATAGATCACACAATTACAAAAAAGGATAAAAAAACTATTAATCCCACCTTTAGACATTAACCAAAACTAAAATGGTTAAAAAAAGTTAATATAACATCAAAAATGAATAAATTATAAATTAATCTTAAAATGCTCAACAATAACACCAAAAGTTAAAATTTAAAAATTCCATAAATAACTCATTAAAATATTCAAAGTTCAAAATCCAAAAATTAGAGGGAATTTATCATCAATATAAAATTTATCTTCAAATAAAATTAGTCACTCAAAATTTTATATAACCAAAAATGTATATTCTTTAATCATATAATCTCCAAAATATGCTAATCATTTCCATAAATAAATAACCTTATATCCTAAATAACCTCAACATTAAAGAAACTTTTAATATCAAAGGTTATCTCAAACCTTTCAGCTTACATCCCCAAAAATATAATAACATTTTCCAAAATAATTATTCACATTAAAATTAATTGTTAAATATTTCTCAACCTAATAAAAATCCTCCCAAAATATTATTAATCACCTTAAAATATCATCACATAAAACCTACAAAGGTGGATTATATGAATTTTAACATTAAACTTATAAACCCATGATTTTGTACATAACTATTAATTTAACCTCCCATAAAAACATCCTGATATCTAAAGTTATCTAAACTATTCCTATAATACCAACTATGACAGCCCAAAATCTGTACTCTCGGATCTGGTGCTAAAAACATAATCTTTACATTTATGGATTTAACAGTGATAAACGTTACCAAAATTTAATACTTCAAAATATGTGGTGTTAAACTATAATTTTGGAACACTTACATACCCAAGGAAATTTTATGTTTATATTTTTAGAGAATTATGACAAACTTTTATAGAAACAATACCCATAACATCAAGTGAGTATTTTTTACATTGTACCTAGATTTCTATATTTCATATTAATTCTTAAACATATATCATAAAATTATTAACACATAAAATTTTTCTAGACAGTAATCATTTAACATCATTCTTCAAAACCTGGGGAAAAGGAAATACAAAAAGGGTGAGATCAAACTTCCAGTAAGGGGAAACATAAGCATTAGAAATTTAATGGCATCAGTGAGCATATGATGATGATAAGGGTTTGATTAAATAATTAAATTGTATGAGCATAACATAAGATAATTCATACCCATCAAAAACCTGGATCATAAAATATGAGACATGTAATAAATTTTTAAAAATTTAAATAGTAATAGGAATAAATAATCATGAACCATGTGATTCCAATCTTGATCAAATGAAACATTAAAAATCATAGAAATCATAGAGAAAATGTGTTGGTATCTTGGAGCATTATCTTTATATCACTCTTACAATTACTCTTACAAATAAAATAACCTATATATTTAATTAAAAAAATATATTAGTAGAAACCTATAACCAGTTAACTTCATCACTTTACCCAAAGTATTGAAGGGATATAACGGACTCACCTGTTTTTGATTTATAACATAACCACTCATCCTTGGTTTATAATGGAACCACCCATCCTTGGTTTATAGAGGAACCACCAATCCTTGGTTTATAATAGAACCACCCATACTTGGTTTATAATGGAACCACCCTTCATCATAAACAATTTCCAATAACTGTAACATGAATAAAGTATATAAAGTTTGCATTTCATTATAAAACTCATAGAAACAACTATTATTCCTTTCATAACTTGATTAACCCATGGAAAACCATATTCCATAAAAATATCTTTCAAACAATCATAATCTATCTAGAGAAATAATAATGATGTTATCATTATATCATATCTTCAGTGGAGCATAAGTAAAATAAAGGGTTATTTTTGATGATGAATAGAAATGCCATAAAAAGATCATTAAAAACATTATTCAGGAAAATATCCTTTTGACTTTGAAAATAACTTTTAAAAAGTAAAAAATTACAAAATATTAGTAAAAAAAATTCCATTGAAAATAATCATATAAACTTTTAAAGGGAGATACAAATTATTGAGTAGTCATGATGGATGGAATTTTATTCATGTTGTAATCATTAAAACAAATATTTTGTTCACACCTACCATAAAATGTACCTTGTTTATAAAACGATAAGAAGAATATTTTTTTAACCTTTTTTGTAAAAATTAAAACATAGGTAAAAATTAATTTAAAAATTCATTGAATAATAGTCAAAAAAATTCTTGAAAATATTTTACAAAATAAGGATATGGAAGAAAACGGTTTTTTGATTGAATGAGGAGAAATAAGGTTGTATTTTCTTAAAATTATTTTCTGAACCATTTTGACTACCAAAGAGAAGAAAATTGTACTAAAACATAAAAAATACAAAAATAACCATAGGATAAAAAATTAATGTGGTTTATCAGCAAAGGATCATAAAATTTCCCCAATTTAAATTCAATCATAAATAATCCCAATTAAAATGAGATTTAAACATAAACCCATTACCAATTTGGTAAATTTTGAATCATAAGACCCATGAAAGAATAAATTTAAATGAAACTTTAAATATCATGAGAATAATAATATTCATGATATAATTTGTAAAAATTGTAACTATATACACCATATGAAATAAAATAGGTGTATACCATTAAAATATGCCTCAATGATGGAAAATTGAGAAGAAATCTCTTACCTTGAGTGAAAACTTTCCATGTATATCCTTTAACTCATGAATAATAATCTTATATAAATTTAAGAACCTTTTTATATTTTTATTAATTTATAATTAAATGATTTATTTCATTAATTTCATTCATTTTAATTACATTTAATTACTTAATCGGTTAAGTCCGCGTCATGTGCTTTGAGAACATTCAGATCATAATTTCAAAACAGATTCGATATGTTGACCATGGTCAAGGGGATAATTTTTCCATCATATATTGAATAATAAAAATGAAATAATTATAATTTTTATACATTAATTATACTTTTAAAAACAAACATCAAATATGGTAATGAAAAATGAATTACGTTACAATCATGGAGATGGTAGGTCGTATGTACACATGAGTAACATTTCCATTTTTCAAAGAGAATGATATAAGGAAGGAAAGTATAATTTTAAATTTATATAATTATTATTATATAATAATAATATTTTTATTTAAATACAAATATATATATCATCCATGTGATGTGGTCATGAAAAATTAATCACATCACTTCGTGGAGGTGGTAATCCACACGTATGCACAAATGACGTTATCATTTTTTAATGGATGGAATGGTAATAAAATAAATGGTATGTTATCTTTAAATAATGATAAATACTTCATGAATATCATATATATACACTAAATCCATCATTATAACCAGCTATGAGAGGTGGTGATGGAAAAAGAATTACATCAGTTCATGGGGTGGTAGTCTATCATACACACAAATGACAACTTTTGTTTCTCATTTGATAGAATTGGAGATGGATATAGATTATTACATTAACATAATAATATATAAGTATATATAAGACACTAATTTTATTATTCCATAATTTTTTAATAATAGTTTAAGGGTGTGGAAAAATAAATAAAACTGAAACATTCGATTAAATTTATACCTCTTCTTCGAGTAAACTTCTTTTCTTTACACCTTAAGCCCTATAAGGTTAGTATTATTACCAAAATAAGAATTATAGAATTTCGGAGTGGATTTTATGAATATATTTGGGTAGGTATTGGATTATCTAAATAGGTCTTGAAGTGTAGGTAGAAAAATAGAGTGGGTGCCCCTTTATAAGTGAAGGGAGGGTCTCTCTTGGAATTACTTAAAGTATTAAATTAATATAAATTAATTTTCATGATAAATTGGATATAAATGGATATAAATATAATATAGGATAATTATGAGTCTAAATAATCTTATAAAATAAAATCTGGACAAGTTTAGGTGATGTTTTCACCTTTATATCTCAATTTTAACCCTCCATTAACCTCTTTGACGATTACTGCGGTATTAAAGTTTTTTACTCTTTAAGGGTGAAGAAATTTACTCTAAAAGGTAAATTGACCCATAAATAGACCATGCTTGATATTTTAAAACATATCCCATTAACTTGGAAAAATATATGATTTTTTGTAATTTTAAAACATTTAATAAAATATTGTTTATTATAAAATATCATTAAAGTCGTTTTTTAGAAATACATGAAAGAATAAAATATAATATATGTTTAACTCATAAAAATGTTAAAAAAATTCCACTTATTTTAATATAAGTAGGATATATCCTTAATATAATCACCCAATAAAATTTATAAAGGTTTAGATATCATTTTAATCTCTATCTTCTAGTTTAACACATTTGTTAACCAATTTAAACTTTAATTGTGGAAATGACTTTTTTAATATTAAAGAGTTGTAATTTTAATTTTAAGATGAAAATGGGATCATAGATGAACAAGAGATGAAATTTTCAACTTTTTTTATCTTAATTTTCCTCTTTCATTATTTTTATGATTTGTAAATAATTTAATAAAATATATTTAACATAAAATACTTTTAATATAATTTTAAGAACTATTCACATAATTTGACTTTGAAAACAACATGATTTAAATGTAATTAAAATATAATTAATTTAACAATAAATAATACATTATTATTAATTATAAAAATCATTTTATTCACTAGTTAATTTAAAAAATATTACTTTTGATATTTTTAAAATCATTTACTATAATTTTCTACTGTTTGCATAAGTATTATGTCAGGGTTGCATAAACATTTAAGGAAATTATTTCATCAATAAAAATTAAAAAAAGTCCATGATAAAAAATAATTTATATTTCAAATAAAAAATTATAACTGAACATGAGCTTTTTTATCTATTTCCCAAAATATTAAAAAAAATAAAGGCTAGAGGGTGACATTTTTTACTTTATTCTTTACTTAAAATATTATTAAGGTAAAAATCAAATATAAAGGGTAAAATGACATGTTTTAAAAAAAATTGATGATTATGGATGCAATAGACTTATAAAATAAAATTAAGTCAATTTTTTTGAATGAATTTGAAGCCTTATCACGTCATTTTAAAACCTATTTAACTCATTTTACCTTTACTATGGTAATAAAAAATTATTATGGTTACTATTCATATTACTAAAAATAAATTGGGCCTATTAACTAAATTTGAACCTCGTGATTATAAATTTGGAATAAATTTTCAAGATTCAATTTATATAATTATTTGAATTTAATTTAAAATTATACTCACAAAATGTGACAAAAAATAGTTTTTCTGAAAAATATCTTTTTAAGTATAAAAAAAATTATGTCAAATTCAAGTATAAAATTCATTAAACATAACATAGTTTTATTATTAATAACTAAAAGGTAATAATTAAATTTTAAAACTAATCTAAAATATATTGTGACTTTGTAAATACTTGAAAAGAAAATACAGTTTCAATAAAAAGTAGAATTATTCACTATTCATTAAACAAATCAAAAAATTTTGAAAATTCTCAGAAATTAATCCTAAGATGATTTCCAAATTATTAATTAAAAAAATATACTTTTTTATTAAATAAAATTTATAAAATTTCTAGAAATGAATTATAATATTCACTCATAAAAATCAATAAAACTCATTTTTAAAGAAAATGTATTTTTGAAATATAAAATGACTTTACTAAAAAAATTGAGTGCTTATTTATAAATAATTAATCAATGAATTTGTATCGAGTAAAACCTTTATATATATTTCATTATATGGTTAATAATATTCATACCTTCCAATTTATCAGCTAGGCTATAACTATAATATTTAAATAATAATATTTCATGGTTTGTTTAAGCTTGGTGTTTCACTTAGTATATGCTATTAAACATAACGTTCTTTTAAAATATTAGGATGTTATAGGTGGTTTAAATCATCACTGTATGAAAACCAAATTTAGCGGTAGTTTAAACTTCCATTGAATTATTACTCTTGTTTGGCAGTGATTTAAACTACTGTTAGTTATTACAAAAAAATCAGAATGAATCCCCCCAGAAAACAGCGAAAATATTATAGTGAAAAAAACATAAAAAATATCAATTAATTCAAAAAACCCACTATAGATTCATTTATGATATAATTATTATGAGAAATATTATAATAATATTTTTATATATTTTAGCAGCATAATAAATTCATTAAAAAACTAATAGAAATAAAAATATTTCTATTAAATAATGCAATAATCCAAAATCACAATTCACTACAAAAAAACATTAAATCATGTCCCAATATGACTATTTAGTAATATTACATGTGGTTTAAGATTTAAATAAAAAAATTCAATCTATATGAGACTCAAACTAACCTATCCCCACAAATGTCAAAAAAAATTCAAGTATCGGTCCTTTAATCCAAAAACATTTCAACTTCAATACCAAATTATAAATGCAATGCCCTACCTTGGCCCAATCTGATCAATAGTTAGACCATACCTCCAATTGACCTCAAGCACACATTACCATACATTAGAGGCTTCCGACTAGCAGTCGGGGTCCATAGGGATACCATGGGGAGACTATACCCCCTATATTAGAGTGTGTACTAACAATGTAAATAACCAACCATAATGTGAGTCAGAGTATACATAAAGAATAAATAATTGATCATTCGATATTAAATAAAATTCTTACATAAGGGCACACAAGACTGGTCTCCCACTAGGTCAATCACATATACAAATATAAAAGAAATAAAAAGTAAGATAGGCTTTATGATGTCACTGAGCCATACCATATCCCAACCTCTTGTCCTACCTAAGCTACCCCGACTCAAGCATGGAAACTCAAGCCTCTGCCCAACTTGTACCTACAACCAAGTGAGGATTTTTCTCAGGTACCCCATTACAATGGAGGCCCAAGAAAGGTGTAAGTACGTAACTCTGTAGGGAACCACCAATGTGGTCCCATGCTATAACAACGATGTAGTGATATGTGCATGTGATGTTCTCAGAAAAAATAAATAAAATGCTAAATAAATAAAAAAACCAACCACAATACATGTTTCGAACCGATATCAGAATGTATCTAAGCACGTCATGGGGACCATTCCAATAAGTATCCCAATCATCCTATGGGCACATACATATAAATTAGAACAAGGCTAATAACCATCATTGATCCTCAAGATTGTAACCTCGATCGACCATACCAAACTCAACCAGTGCTAGAGTATCTTTGAGCATGAGAATCACCTTAGGGGGGCTCTATTGAATTACTAGGGATCCCATGCTCATGCCTCTATCACGATGAATAGTCGATCCTAGGGAATCATTAGGAATCCATCATCCTCAAGCCCTCGATTTGAGCCTCATGGTAATACATGGTTGTTCATCATTATCAGTTCAATGTTTGATTCCTAGGAGGGGGAGGACCTATAAAATCCTATATGTATAAGAATGACTGAAACCTAACAAATCCATGAAATCAAATGGAATACTCTCTATAGATACCATAGTTAATCTCATGGGCACCTAATATCTCATAGATCCTCAGCCAAACCAGCACTGGTGTGTCCACCTGATTTTAAGGGGTATATTAGGCATCAATTGAGGGGATCCAAAGTCTCCCTTTGGATATCAAACATCTATTCTTGGGTATATACATCCACCTAGAACCTCATATCACCATTCAAATCTGAGGCATCACTGGTAATCACAATGGTCTACTGGTATCACCATTCAAATTTTGACACCTGTGAATTAATAATAGAATCGCAATATCAAACAAATCCATGCTATCCTAGACATTTTGATATGCATAGTCACACATGCGCTGATGTTGAATCCTAGGTACCACCTCTAATAATCCACTCCCACATCAACCAAAACAATGAATTCTAGCTGAGATATACATCTACCCCCAATATACCATGATACAGGATCCTGAATATACCAGATATCCCAAGGTCTCATCCCTGACAACAGGTGATTCTCGAGCATCTTGAGCAATCAAATCAGTTCTAATACTAGCAGTTGATTCCTAGGAATCCTGAGAAATCACATATGCTATCAAAAACAAAATAAAAACTTAGGATGGGGATTACCAAGTTTCCAATACCATCTTTATTATTATAGTACCTTCATCCTTACAAGTTGGTTAGGTTTATAAATGTAACTCACAACCATTTCTACCCATATCCACATACATCCACTCAGGGTTATCTCTCAAATGGGAACCCACAAGGGTCCCCTAAATCATCACTACTGTAGAGGAATCCCACTCGAGATCCTCGATAAAAAATGGTCTCTCAAGACAATTTCCAACACTATAAGGAAATAATATCCCTTGGCATCATCAAAGTCATCATATGACCTCAAAGTCCTCAAGGGTACACCTCACTAAATATATTCTCAAGATATTTCTTAGATCCCATCTCTATGTCTAGGGTTACTCTAATCCATCCATCTCACTCAACTCATCTCTAATATACTTAAGGTCTATCTACCTAGGCTAAATATGTTTTAGGAGACCTCACCCAGCTGCTAGGGTCATCCATCTCAATTCTCATCACAACTACCCTCTTGGGGGTGTCTAAGTGTCTAGGTATCTTCTTAGTCCAGACCTCAGCCATTGACAGCCTAAGTGTCAAGACAATGCATATGTCTTTAGTGGCCTTGTCACTTTACACATTCATCCCAATAATTTTACATATGCTAAACAATTTAAATAAAATTACCATTTAGTTTAAACTATCCAAACTATTTAAATTAAATAATTAATTTAAATAAATATTTTGGTGAACTTAGTGAAGTGAACACATGTCACACGCATCATAAATCAAATTTAATAATGTATAGGGAAATTATCAACGACCACATTTCTCAATTATATATTTTCCAATTTATTTTCCAAAGGTTGACAACCATTATCAAGGCTTGTTCATGCCACGACAAGCCTAACACATCACATGAGTACCTATCTCAATCCATGAGTATAAAAATTAGTTATACTCAAGTTATAATAAATTAATTTATACAAAACAGAATCAAATTCCAATTTTACTCAATGTGACATAATTTCTAAACCACTCACCGAACCCCACCGCATCACCAGAACCTCGACCAACCAACCATCGGAGTTCTACACCATGCCCCCGATATGAACCTAAGAAAAATACCTAAACCACATTACTGATTACATCACCAAATAAATTTAAATTTGACTAATAACTTTAATAAATTAGCTGGAATAAGAAACCTCAATCAAAATTATGAATGATAACACTAGGACATTAACTTAGGATATCCTCTTGCTAATAAAAAAAGAAACCCTATCAGAATCGAGCGATTTCACCAAGATATAGTGGAATCTCAAATAAAAACCCTAATATAAGAAATAAAAATCAAAAAAAAATAGAACTGAGAATAATAGAGGTTGTCAAAGGTGAATCCATACCTCAAATTAGTTAAGAATGGTGCTCGGACCACCCAAAATCAAAGGGTGTTAAAGTGAGGGGAGAGGCTCGGTTGGATGGGGGTGTGTGTGTGAGTGGTGAGAAAAGTGTAGTTGTGGTTTAAATAATTAGTGAGTAAAACCATAAAAATCCATTTTTAATGAGTCTCATGATTTTCCAAACCGTGCACCAACTATGTGGTAGGCTCTACCCAAGAACAGCCCTCTCACATGGTTGGGTCACACAGTTTACCAAAAAATTCACCAACTGTGTGAATTGGAACTATCTTATCCTAAAATGTCTCACATGTTTGTAATCATGTGAAAAACTGTGCGCCAAGTCCTAAGTTTATACTAAGATTTATAGTTTACTATGAAATATGTATGGTTTCCTTTGAATCATGCACTAACTATGCCAGGAAACCATTCACTATAGAAATTAAACGGGAAACCTCTATATTCTCAGAGTGCCACACGGTTTTTCCTAAACCATGTACCCTAACTAAAACCTAAAAAACTCATAAAACTTAACCATAAGATCTCGAGACTCACCTGAGTACCTAAAACACCTCTCAATCCTCATTCCAAGTCTAAAAAATTACTTTAAGATTATCCAACTCTTTTAATTTCATTTCAAGTCCGAGTTATCAGAATGACCTATCCAGTAAATTGAAAATTCAAATTCCTTATGGAATTTCAAATCTCATTTGTACAAATAGGGTTTTAAAATAAAAAATGAAAATCATTATCACAACTCATCTGCATTAAAAAATATTTAAATCACCCCCAAACATTTCTTCATAACACTTAATAATTTATAAATGAGTATACTAGTTCAAAAATAATGAAATTTCAAAATCACTAATCCATGAAAACATATCTTTTGGAAATGAAATCACCCAAAAAATTCCATAAACCTCATAGACATCATACTTGTATCATAAAATATTTTATTCAATATCATACCAGTGAGTGATGATCTTTTTTTATCAATAAACACAATAAGTTACAAGTTCATGGATGTTTAATTAAACACAATAATTTACAAGTATTGATTTTAGTTATGTTACACTACAAAAAGAGGGTCTGTAGCGATGAGTTTTTTGTGAACTAGTGGAGGATTAGACTGCTGTCAAATATTTTAGTGGAGGTTATTAAAACTTCCACGTATTTCACAATCTCTAGTCATTTAGATGTGGTTTTTTTAATTTAGCGGTGGTTTTGTTAAGTGTTGTTTTTGAATCATTTAGAGATGGTTAATTTTTTATTTAGCAGTGGTTTTTTTATTAAAAAAATTTCTGGGTGAAATATAAATAAAATAAAAAACCTTCATGGAATATATTAGTAGTGGTTTCTTTTAGCGGAGGTTTAGCGTAACTTCTACTAGACATATTATATAAAATCTATTTAGGGGCAGTTACTTAAAACCATCGCTAAATAGGATTTATTTTTTAAAAAAATTATAAAAACTATAAATATAAAAAACTGATAAATAATAAAAAAACATAAATATATAATTAACTCATCATACATTTTGCATACATCCACTGTCATATACAAACATCCATTCATCATAACCTCAATCTAAGTCAACCCATACATCTTTCAATATACATATACAATATTTCCAACAAAAAAACATGCCTAATATACATCCATGTCACAAACTCCACTACATATGTATGCCTCCACATCATGTCATCAACTGAAATTGACCATGTCATCTCACCAACTATAGAAAAAAATAAAACAAAAAAAAAATTGCACATAATAAATCAAAATTACAATAGAATAATTGATAAAATTTTAACATACCATAGAAACTATGTACCATCATGATTTCCTTACGAATAATTGCATGGATCAAAATGATCAACCTCCTACATATTTCTGACATCTATCACCTACAATGGAAAAAAATAACATTTAATAAAAGAAATTTGAAAGAGAAATGACACATAATATATTAAGAATATTTCACATCAAATTGGTTATTTTATTAATCAAATAGAAGAAATTTTAACATAAAAAATAATATATAATGAAAAAAAAATTGAAAACATAAACATACCTATTTAAGATAATATTCAATAGTTGAAACTAAAAAGGGATGAGTAAATATTCTAATTTACTTTTAAAGTGACATGTAGTGTGCTTGAAACTTACTTAATAAACAAATTTTAAAGATTTTTATATCACACCATGTACGATATTTCAAAAACAACTCATTGGTGGTTTTCCCATTATTTCACATCAATCTGAGGTCATTTTCTATAATTTTGACCATTCCACACATGTTTTAGTGTTTAAAACACTAAAAATATGTTTACAACCATAACTATAAAACTGTAATTTATAATGATGTTTTATCAGTTCTTACATTTCAAAATTAAATATATTTTTATTGTCCCATGATTTCAGGGAAATCCGACATTGTTTTCCAGGTTTTGACCCCCCAACGCTTGTTTTTAAAGGCTTTCGTACCTTTTAGAAGTGTATACTGATAAATTATGACCACACCGCAGATCAAATTGACGTGTTGTATATGCATACACATAAAAAGAAACTCAAAAGTGGTTATTCCATGATTTCACATCAATTTGAGGTTGTTTGTGGTGTTTTTTACCATTTCACGCATGTTTTAGTGTTTTAAAACATAGAAACATGTTTACACCTATAATGGGAAACCCCTAATTCAGAATTACGTGTCGTTAGTTCCTAAATTTCACAATTAAATAATGGTTAATTTAAAATTATTTCAGGGAAATTTGATGTCGTTTTCTTGGTTTGGACTCCCCGAAACTTGTTTTTAAAGGCTTATGTACCTTTCATAAGTGTATACTGAGTAATTTTGACCACACTTCACAACGAATCGATGTGTTTATTGAGTCAAAATTTTATTTATGACTTTTTCATTCCTTTAGTTTTGGAATTCACAAACTCTTTCTTAAATAACTTGATTTATAACTTTTTTATGACCAAATTATTTTTAGAATTTTTTTATAGAAAACATATACTTTTACCATACTTTGAAATAACTCTAAATTATTTTAAGACTTAAACTAACTTTATCCATTACGATTATCATAATGAGTATGGAACCAAAAATAATAAGATTCATCTCTTATCAAATATATTATAAAACATTTTTCTTTCCTTTTGTACTGATATTATTTTAAACAAGATTAATATCGAAACTGATAAAACATCGTATCCATTTCCAGAAATATCATCATATTGATATGTATAAAGAAATCCATTAGATTGACTTAAGTTTAAATCCTGAATACAAAAAACTATTTTATCATACTAGAACATTTTATTTTACACTATGATGGTGTATTAAATGACATCGTACTTTCTGTTATGATATAGTCATTGAAGATCCAGCTATCCAAGTTCCTGCAACAAACTTAGAGAAAATATGATTGTTGGAGATCAAGATGACTGTTGGAAAGCCTGCCTACAAATACCTAGTCATTTTAAGAGTATGGTGTGGTTGATTCAATTTTTCTCTCAAATTTTTTGAAGTTTAAAAAGAGTGAATATCTTGTTCTTAGTATCTTGTATTACTTTAGAGAGATTCCTTCTTAGGGAAACCTTGTCAAGTAATCTTCTTAAAAAAAATTGTAATTTTTTTGTGTGTTTAGACTGTGTGAATTTGATCGAGAGATTTCTGGGATAGAAATACATATTTAATCTTCATAATGATTGTACACAGGGATATTGTGATAGACCGATCATTGTATCGAGGGCTCACAGGGATAGCGAGATAGAATGGTCATCGTATAGAGGGCTCGTGGGGATAGCGAGACAACCCAATCATCATATCGAATGCCTTACGTGGTAAGGGAATGATATAATTTATTTTATTTATAAAAAAAGGGACCTTTATCCTAGGTTATTGGATACCCTACTCTTTGATTTAAAAGAAGTGTATTCATTTTTATTACTTTTTTATTACAAATTTATTATTTTTACTACATTTAATAGAAAGTGATAATTTTATATTCATCTTCCTATTTGAATCTTGTTTATTGTAATAGCTTTGATTATGATGCAATTTTTTACTCTTTATTACTATATTAATACTATATTCCTCTGATCATGATTCTATATGCTTTAAGATAGAATCACCACTATTTGTGTATACTTTAATTAAATCATTTTCTACTATGAATATGATTAAACTATGACTATGTTACTGCAACTTACTGATTATGATTCTATACACTATTAAGATAGAATCAATTTATCATTATGAAATGTGTAATTACATATATAAATCCACTTGATTACAATATTTTTATTATCGGGACCAAGGGACAATTCTAATTTCCATTTAAATACTTAAGAGGTTTTGTGAATATGATTTGTTTAATCTTGTTAAAATAAGTTTCTTTTAAGGTTAAAAATTAATGTTTTTAAACCTACAATTCCCCCCCCCCCCACTCTTGTATTATTCCATCTTGAATAAATTATTTCAATCCTAATCAGTATACTTCATATATACGGATACAATAATTGGTATCAAAGCAAGATTTCACTGCTCAAATACTTGCTGATCTTTTATTTTCTATATTATTGAAATTTTGTTTTAATTTTTTTATAAACATTTTTTTTATAAATACTTTCTACACTAACATATATTGTGGAAAAGAATTTTTGTATCTGTTTTTGAAAGATGACAGGATTAAATGTCAGATCCATTGATAATATCAATCCTAATAGACCATCAATATTTGATGGTAATGACTATAAATATTGGAGAGATAGAATGAATACATTTTTAATCAATACTGAAGTTGATAATTTTATTATGCTTACTAGTGATTATAATATTTCTAACAAGGAATTTACTACTTTTAAAAATCATGAAAATCAAGAGTATCAATTGAATTATAGAGATAGAAACACTTTTTTATGTTCTATGACTAGAAGTATCTACAATCAAATTTCTTCTTGCGAAGATGCTAACAGTATCTAGAAAAATTTTGAGATTACTCATTTTGGAACCTCAACTATTATTGAAACTAGAAGAGCAATGATTAGAGATGACTATCAAAAATTTGAATTTCATTTTGGTGAACCTTTTTCAAAGGTACAAAAAAGGTTTATGAAAATAGTAAATAGTCTATAATCAATGGGAGTGAAAGGATTAGAAGATAAAATCCTTGTTGAAAAGATAATTGATATCATGAAAAATTAATGGGAATATAAGAGAACAGTTATTGATGAATCAAGAAAGATAACAAATGTCACTCTTTATGATTTATTTGGAACCCTCTTGTAGTATGAGGGTAGGATAAAAAGAGATATAAAGAGAAAGAAAAGAAGAATAATGGTGGATTTTCTTTTAATACTACTTTAAATCTGATAAAAGCGTAGACTCATGAAAAGTTTGTTAAGACAACGAAGAAAATGAAATCTATTGTTAAATATAATTCTAGTAATTCTAAACATTCTGAATATGAACATGAAAATTTTAATTGAAGAATGAATAATATTATTGGTAAAAATAATTTTCAATATTCTTACAAGAAAAGTGGAAAAGATAGAAATGAAAATAAAGATTATAAAGTTACTTTTTATGAGTGAAAAAGAGTTGGACATATTTGACCTAACTATCCCAAGTTTAAAAGAAAAATATATGAAGGATAGATATTCTGATAGGAATTAGAAGAAATTTTTTAAGTCAAAAAGAAATAAATTTATTAAATCTACTGGTAGTTTTAGTGCCAGTGGAGGTGATTATTCAAAAAATTCCTTAGATAATGAAATTATAGATTAGAGGAATATTGTTCTTCTTGATAGAATACTTATTGCATATCAATGTTTTATGGAAAAGTTACACACAATTGATTCCTTAATAATATTTCTTAAAATAGAAATTATCATGATGAGAATAATATTATATCTTTGGATAAAGAATCCTCCACAGCTAGTGATGACAATAATTTACCTTCTTATGAATAAGTTTATCTCTTTTAAAAACTTTTAGAAAATTAAAATTTTAAAGTTTGTTAAAAAACTTGATAAGGATAATGAAAAAATTGCAAAAACTGATTCAGGAATTGATATTTTAAAATTTTAAATATCATATTTATCAAAATATCTTAATAAAACCAACTCCAAAAAAGATATTATTTATAAATATTTAGAAAAAGTAATTTTTGAAAAGGATATTTTGAAAACTACTTTTGAGAAACTCAATTCTAATACTAATATAATTATAAATAAGAAATTAGTTTTAAAACTAAAGTCTAAAATTTCTTCAATAATTAAACTTTAATCAAACTTTACTACTGGTAAGGAAGGTTTAGATAAAATTTATAAAAAACTATATTCACATGGTACTAGTTCAGGAATGGGATATACTCATAGAAAACCTGTTTTTAGTAACAATTTATTTGTTCCCAAAAATTACCCCTTTTGTATTAAATTTCAAATATGTGGTCATTAGGAAAATAATTGTTCTTTAAATAAATTTAAATCCTTAGGTTTCGACATATCCTATTTTTCAAAACAAATTTGGATTCCATAAATTTTATTTACTGACATTTTCGAACCCAAGAAGATTTGGGTGTTGAAAACCAAATGTTTTTATTTTGAGGAAAAAAAAGGTAGTACCAACAACAAGAATATTTGGTATATTAATAGTGGGTGTTATAGAAATATGATTAGACACAAATATTTATTTGAAAATATTATCAAGATGAAATGTAGAAAAGTTACTTTCAGAGATAATTCTCAAGGAGAGATTATTGTTATAGGTAACTTTTTTCTTCTTGGTAAAACTTTAATTTCAAATGTTTTATTTTTTAAAGGTCTTAAGAAAAATATTATAAGAATAAGTCAATTATATGATAAAGGATACCTTTTGAATTTTATAAATCACACAATAAAAGGATATATCATTTTACAATTCATCGGAATGCAAGAACAACTTGGTGATATTTTTACAAAACCATTACTTTTCGATAGATTTGAATACATTAAACAAAATCTATGAATGATAACTGTAAAGTAATCATTAATATCTACTTCTTGATTAAACCATATACTTATATTAAGTTATTCCTTTTTATAGAGGGATTACATATGAATGATTCTATTTACAAAACTTTTAGTTTTTCAAAATTTTAGTTTTCCTAAATTTTTTATTGTAATGGGTTTTACGAACTCATAATTTTTCAAAATCAATTTCCTAAAATAATTTTTTGGACCCAATTTTTTTTCTAGACTCAGGTTTTCTATAAAATTTTCTAGACTCAAGTCTGATTCAAATAAAATTTAAATTTTTTTCTTATTCAGGTTTTCTTTTCAAATTTTTTGTATCCAAATTTTATTAAAATTATATTTTAATTCTAAAACTACAGTAATCTGATATTTTATAAAACCAATAAGAAAAAATTATAATACTGATGATTCCACTCTAAAAGTTATTATTCTTTTCTTTTATACTTTAACACTATTCCATTATAACTATTTTTATCCTTGTCTATTGTTGTTATAAAAATATTTCATGTTTTTTCTTTTCAATCGTATTTTCCCAATAAGATAAAAACATTTTTTTAAACCTCAATAGTTTAAATTATTTAAAAATATTTCTTTGGATAATTTCTCAAACATTAGATTATCTGGATTGAATCTCAACCGTTAGATCTTTTTGAGATATCAATTGTCACCTCAAACACCTATATAAGAAGGGACCCCCCCTTCCATTTCCCATATTGGTTATCTCAAGTCTTTTGCCTCAAATTTCTACCTCATTTAAGTCTCCTAGACCAATTTATCCTTCATGTTTGAATCTTCGATATCAAGTCCAAATACGATGGAACCTATCAAAGATTATAATAATTGGTATACTTTTTGGGAAATTTTAGTAGTGAAATATTTTGATAAAAATTATGATTCTTCCCTAAGGAGGCTAATAGAATTAAAAGGTTGGCGGTTGTTATGTGTTAAACAAAAAAATCCTGATTATGATTTGTTTTACTTGTATGAAGTTATTTATTTTTATGTCTCTGTAAAGTTTTTTGAATAAAATAGAAAAGATATTTTTTTATTCTGAATCTATGATAAAATTTACAAGATGTCAGAAAGGATAGCCACAAGCTTCCTAAGTATTTTAGCAGAAGGGGATGATTTTTGTCTATTAAATAAACTACATGATTCGAAGGGTACGTTTAACAAATAAAGAGCCAAAAGGTCATTGTTTAAAAATTCCTCATATGATGAACCAAGAAAGGTTACCCATCTCATTCCAGATCATAGGGTTATGGACCTTTGGATTCAAGGGTTTATAATTACCAGAAAGAGAGATAGAGATACCCTAAAAGTATCTGATATATTTATTTTAGATTGCCTAGTTAACATGAGTAAGATCAATTTAGATAGTTTTATTCTCTTGATAGTCAAGAATATTAAATCTTGGTCAATAAAGTATCAAATTATAATGTTTCCATCTTTGATAAGAAATATGATTGAACCAAGTATGAAACATTTCAACATAGAAAACAAATCCAAGGTTTTCATAGAAAAGTTTGTGTTCATAAGTGATGACATAATGAAAAATATGAAGTATGCCTTTAATATTGAATAAAAGATGTTTTTAAAGAATACATAGGTTTCTACATTGGAAGAAGAACCGTCATATAAGTCAAATAAATCCAAGAAGATTGAGAATAAGAGAAAGGATGATTTTCTTCCCCCAACAAAAAAAATAAATAAAAGAAAGCCTCATATTATTTTTCTATAGAATGGAGAAAGAAAATAGTATAAAGGAAAGATAAAGACCCTCAATTCAGAATAAACTGAGTAGAAGCTCTAGATTTAAATATTCAAAGAGATAAAACTTAATAAAAATAATCCAAATAAAAGAAACAAAATAAGAAACTTAAAAGTGAAATTTTAGTTGATTCCTTAATAAAAGGAGTACAGGTTTCTTCAACAAATGTTGTTTTATCAAATCCGAATGTTGGATTGTATTTTCTAGAAACTACTCAAGTCAATGTTGATGTCGATGTCCCCTCTATATTATACAAGGGAGAATGAGTTGGTGTGGATAAATAATTGGTTCTAGTTGGGAAATGTGATTTAATATCAACAGAATAACTCTATGATGAGTTTCGAAAATAAATGGAAGAAGGTGATAAAAAATTGATATTCTAGAAAAATCAAGTGAAGGTGTTGAAGAATAAAGTGTGAATAAAGAAATAGAATAGTATGAAGAAGAATAAGAAGAAGTAATAGAAGATAAATAAAATCAATATGTTGATAAATAAGATCTCACATACCATAATATTTCTTTAAGGACTTCAAAATCTTCCTAAAAATAATTATATTCTTTGGGTAATCAAAATGAAAAATCAAAAAGTTCAGAGAATCAAAATTCCTCATGTATTCAAGAAGTGTAATCCTCATCCAAAAATGAAGAACAAGATCATAAACAAAATGTATAAGGTAGTAAAGGTATTGATGTCAATGTTAATACCATTTAAATTTTTTATAGAAATTAGGTTAAAAAAATAATTAATAAATCGGTGTCAAAAAAAGTTGACATTGGAAAAAGAAAACAAGTGGAAGATGGAATAGCTCATATTAATTTTCCCAAGATTAAAATATCTGATTTAGTGGATATGATCACAATACAAGGAGTACATTACATTTTTTAAACTTTATAGAGACTTGAAGAAACAATCCCTTACCTTCCTAGGCTAGAAGAAAATATTTATTTAGTCCCTGAAAATAAAAATTCAGAAATTGGAATCAGTTAAAGTTTTATCTAACAGAGTTATTCAGAATGAGGATGAACTAAAAATACTGTAGGAAAGTTTTCAATCCCACAATAAAGCATGCAATAAAGTTTTGAAATTTTTACATAATATTGTGGTTGATATCAAAGTGCAAGATCAATATATTGAGGAATTAAAGAAGACATGGATGAATCTACAGAAGTCTTTAACAACTTATAAAATAATATATAAGAGAGAGTAAATTTTGTATAATATTTCAAGAATATAACTAATACTATAAATGGGTTGAATGGAAATATGAGGTATTTCTAAGATCAGATAAAGAGACTCAAAAATATTAATGAAGAAGTTAGTACCCTGAATAATGAGCTTTATCAAATAATGAAGAATCAATAAGAAAATATTCAGATATAGGATGAAAATATTTGGACCCAAGAGGAAAGATTATTGGATCTAAAAAAGAAAAACTGGCCTTGGGAAGATTTTATTGCAAAGTTGGAAGCAAACGGGATGGAGTTTAATAAATTGAATACAATTTTGAGATCCATGAAAAATAAAGTTTAATTTTTTTATTTTCAACTCTTGTTGTATTTTATTTTTGAAAAACTCGTTTGCTCTGACTAGTTGAATAAAATTTTCTTCTAATCCAAATGTTTTTGTCTTAATGTTTTCCCAATTTCAATTGGTTGAATATTATTTCATTATTTTTTTGAAAGATTAGATAGTTAATTCTTTTTTTTCATATATCTATCTCTATAACCCATTTTAGGTACTCTAAGTCTTTTTCCCATTCCATTTTGAAAATCAAAAATGGGGATAATTTTTTAGAAAGGGGGGTATTTAAGTAAGGGGATAAAAATATCTTTAAATAATAGAATATGATCCTTAGGGTGAGTTTCTATCCAAAGGGGGAGTTAGTCTTATTCATTTTTATTTTCATAAGATTTTTCAAAAAACTCTTGGGGAGATAAGTTTTTATTGTTTAATTCTAAATACGATGTACATAAAATATAATGGATTAAAAATTTTAAAATTTATTTTTAATTTATGTCTTATGGTTTGTGATTTCCAAAAAGGGGAGATATTATTGAGTCAAAAGTTTCTTTATGACTTTTTCATTCCTTTAGTTTTGGAAATCACTAACTCTTTCATAAATAACTTTATTTCTAACTTTTTCTTTCCAAAGTATTTTTAGAATGTTTTTATAGAAAACATATACTTTTAGCATACTTTGAAATAGTTCTAAATTATTCGAATACTTAAACTAACTTTATCTATTATGATTATCCTAATGAGTATGGAACTAAAAATAATCATATTCATCTCTTATAAAATCAGTTATAAAACATTATGTCTTTTATTTTATACAGATGATCTTTTAAACAAGATTGATATTGGAACTGATAAAACATTGTATCCATATCCAAAAAGGTCATCATAATGATATGTATAAATAAATCCATCAGATTGACTTAAGTTTAAATCCTGAATACAGAAAACTATTTTATTATAATAGAACATTTTATTTTACATTTTTATAGCGTATTAAATAAAGTTAGACTTTTTTTATGATATAGTCATTGAATTTCTAGTTGTCCAAGGTGTTACGACAAACGAAAAGAAAATATGATCGTTCTAGATCAAGTTGACTGTTGGAAACCTTACCTATAAACACCTTGTCATTTGAAGAGTTTGGTGTGGCTAATTTGAATTTTTTTCTCAAATTTTCTAATGTGTAAAAAGCATTAATAGCTTTTTCTTAGTCTCTTGTATTTCTTCAAAGATAGTCTTTCTTAAGGAAACCTTATCTGGTTGTATTCTTAAGAAATTGTTTTGTAATTACTTTGTGCATTCCGATTGTGGGAATACAATCGAGGGATTATGGGGATAGAAATACAGAGTCAATCTTTATATCTAGGGCACACAAGGATTTTGTGATAGACCAATCATCATATCGAGGGATTGGGGGATAGCGAGACAGACCGGTCATCATATCAAGGGCTCGTGGGGATAGTGAAACATACCAATCATCATATCGAGGTCCTTCCCTAGTAAGGTAAAGACAGACTTTATTGGAAGTATAAAACAAGGTACTTTTATCCTAGTTTATTGGATACCCTACTCTTTGGGTTAAAATAAGTGTATTAATTTATATTACTTTCTTTATTACAAGTATTTTATTTCCATTGCATGTAATAGAAAGTGATAATTTTATATTCATCTTTCTATTTGTATCTTGTTTGTCATAATAGATTTAATTATGATATAGTTGTTTTAATCTTTATTACTCTGTGAATATGATATTACTCTAATTATAATTCTATACGCTTTAAGATAGAATCGCCACTATTTTTGTATACTTTGATTAAATCATTTTCTACTATGAATATGATTAAACTCTGATTACATTACCACTACTTACTGGTTATGATTTTATATACTGTTAAGATAGAATCAATTTATCATTATGACTTGTGGACTTATATATTGGAATCTACTTGATTATGATATTTTTATTATCACACCAAAGGGCCAAGTTTGATTACCATTTAAATACTGAAGAGTTTTTGTGAATACAATTTGTTTAACCTTATTAAACTAAGTTTCTTTTAAGGTTAAAAACAAAAGTTTTTAAAATCTACAATTCACCCCCCCCCCCTCTTGTATTAGTCCATCTAGAATACATTATTTTAATCCTAATCAATATACTTAATATATACTGATACAATATTTTTTTTCTTTGTGTACACATCAAAAACAACTCAATGGTGGTTTTTCCATGATTTCACATCAATCTGGGGTCTTTTTTATGGTTTTGACTGTTCCATGCATGTTTTAGTATTTTAAAACACAAAAAATGCTTTTATGGCCATAATGGGAAAACTATAATTAGGAATGATGTGTCATCAGTTCTTACATTTCATAATTAAATATATGGTCATTATGCTATGATTTTAGGGAAATCTGACATTATTTCTTTGGTTTTTACCCCCCAACACTTGTTTTTAAAGGCTTGTGTACCTTTCAAAAGTTTTTACCAAGTAAAAATTGATCAAACAAGATTTTATTGTTTTCAAACTTGTGGATAATGATCTATAATTCATTTTTATGTGTAGGAATAAACCACACATCAATCTGGCACAAGATGTGGTTGACATGACTCGAAAAACGTGTTTTCTATATAAAAGTGACATTTTAGTTTTATTTAGGGATGTTGTTTGTTTTCTTTGTAAATATGTGAATGATCTAGGAAATTTATAATTTACTAGGACAGGATTATCTATAAGGCTATAAATTTCCTCAGGTACAATGAAATCACTAGGATCTATAGAAGATGATGGTAGTGGTGGTGTGCTCTGAGATGCTAATCAACTAGGATCCTAATTTTTTTTTGTTCTTGGAATTCTTTAATTTAAAATGTTCAAGGTATATTAAATGTATAAAAAATGAAAAACTAAAAGCTTTTTACAAAAAAAACTATAATAATGTATATATGTATAAAACACTTATCAATGAGAAATTGCAATATATATTCATTACCAATTTATACATTCAATTATAATTATCTTTATTATCTTCATTATTATCAACCTCTATTGTGATGAGTCATTCATTTTAACCCTCTCTTTAAAGTTCTACTATTTCAATATTTCCAGGAAAAAATTGTTCATTGTTTTTTGGTTGATGAGGTTCACTATCACAAAGTACCAATTGGTCTTCCTCACCCATATCATATAAGTCTCTCTACTTTAAGTGTACAAAAACACTCTAAACTTCATGTATTTAATCATTCATATAATAAACCATATTCACTTGTGAATCCAAGATAAATTGATCATGTTCTGCATCCTCATCGGTATCCATCAAGCAAGAGAAGTTGACAAAAGTAAAATTTAATGAATCTTTCATTATACCCCTGTCAATGTTGACCCACTTGAATTTAAATAAGACAACTAAAAATTGGCAATGGTAGTTTAATTCAATTATATAATTCAGATTCCCATAGTATCCCACCTCTACAAATGTAAATACACTACTATTTCTTTGCGATAAATTGTATGAAACCTAAATCTATGAATATTGTAGGCATTGAATCTCTTAACCTTCCTTAGAGTAAATAGAGGAACAAACTTCAAATAATTCGATATTTCATCTCGATTTTTAACATTAATTATCTATATAAAAGTATATAAGTTGTTAATTTTAACACTAGAAAAATAAATACATGTCAATAATATGAATACGATGGTAAAATCATTCAACAAGATCATTATTAATATATTTTTTTAATTCCAACTCATTTTAAGATCAACCCCTTAGTCGTATCTTTGTTTGCAATTGTAATTATTCAATAAATAGATCTAAAATAACACTATTGGGTATCATATATATATGTGTGTGTAGAAACTCTAATTTATTCTGTGTAAAATTTGACTCTATTCCAATACGTCATCCAATAGTTGTAAATATTGATGACTAGTTTTCAGAATGAGAATTAGTAGAGATATCGTCATTATGTCCATCATGATTGAATCTAATCTAAATCCCATCCAAATACCTATAACATAAGGTCAGTCACTCTTTAGCTTTGTAACCTTTTGCAATAGTGTCTTTTGGTTTAGATTAATTCCTCATATATGATTTCAAATGACATAAGTACCTAATGGAAAAAAAATAATAAACATATTAAACAAATTATGCAATGATTTGATATAATCTAATTCACTAAGGAAATATATATATATATATATATATATATCAACATACCTCTCAATTGTATACATCCATCGATAGTGTAACAGTCCACTAATTTTAGCTTCTTCAACCAAATAAACTATCAAATGAATCATGACTATGAAGAATGAAGGAGGAAATAACATCTCTAAATTACATAGTGTTAAAACAATTATTTCTTGAAGTTTATCAAGATCGGTTGGATTTATATTTTTTCTAAAAAACTCTCTAAAAAGGTACAAAACTTAACTAGAACTACAATTAGTTTTTCGGGTAAAGTGTTATGAAAATCCAATTGAAAAAACTGCTCCATAAAAATATTTGAGCCATGAATTTTTAATCCATGTAACTTTCTATGTTTTAAGTTAATGCACCTTTATATGTTACTTGAATATCCATCCGGCACTTCACATTCTTTAAAGTTTGAAGGAATACATATTTATCATTATTTTTCATTGTAAAAATAGCTGAAGGATACTTTTCATTCTCATTTTACTACAAACCATGATTTATATTCATTGAATCCAAATCTTTATGAGCATTATGTTGATCCTTCAATTTACCCTTCCCATTAAGCACTGTAAAAATTACATTGTCACAAACTTTCTTGCCAATATACATTATGTTAAGATTGTGACATATCAAATTAAACTCCAAATAAGAAATTTTGTAAATTATACTCATTTTTTCCATTGTTGTGTTCCATATTCTTCAGATACTGTACCTCCAACCCTTTTCCCCCCTTATTTAAACTAATGAAATTTTCCAAATTCTTCAATAACATTCATTAACTATCCCAATATTTCTAAACTAGATATAACCTTTGGTGCCTCTCTCATTTAAATATCTCCATTGAATTGTGTCTTGTTAAACCTGAATTTATGAGAAGCATCAATAAATCAATGATGACACATAAAACACCATTTTCTACTATAAGGTAGTCATTTAGGATCAAAATCAAAATTACAAATTGGAAAAGTCAAACTAGTATGAGTGTTGCAACCAGATAAATCTCCTAGTCTAGGAAAGTAACTAATTTTACATATTAAATTAGCATGCATTTTTAATAGTTGTCTCACTGAAGCATCATGTGTTTCCATGTCGTCATCCCATAATTCTCGTAATTCTTTGATTAAAGGTTGAAGGTATACATCAATGTCATTTCTGGGAATTTTATTTCCATGAATAATCATCTAATTAAAGAATTATTCTTCATACATAACCATGGAGGCATATTATAGGTGATCAAAATAACTAGCCTAATGTTATAATTAGTACTTAAAGTACCAAAAGGGTTAAAACCATCAGAAACTAATCCAAAACATATATTACTAGGATCCAAAGAAAAATATGGATATTGAGAATCAAACATCTTCCATGATGTTGAATCTTTTGGATATCTCATCAATCCATCATTACTGTCCTGAGCATGCCACTTCATGTCATATGTAGTCGTAGATGACATGAATAATCTTTAAAATCGTGGTTTCCAAGGAAATTAATGCAATACCTTTGTAAGAGTTTTCTTCTTTGGTTTCTTCCTGGGGTGCATTGATTTATATTTTAATTTTTTTTCATTGACTTTAATCTACTTGTATGACATCTTGTGCATTGTTCTTTATCAGACTCTTCTCCTTAGTAAAGCATACAATCATTAGGGCTTGCATATATCTTTGTATAATCAAGTCTAAGTTTTTTGATAACTTTCTTCATCTCATAGAATGATGAAGCAATCTTAGCTTTATTAAATTCATCATGAAACAACTCTAAAATCATGTACATTTCTTTGTCAGTAATTCTATAGAGACACTTGATATGATATAACTTAAGTAAAAAAATACAACTTCAAATACTTAGAACACCCTTAATACAGTTCTTGTTGTCCATCTTCAACTTATTCATAAAAATCATTTTTTTGGTCACTGATGTTCTGAGCAAGATTAACCTGCTTAGGATCAAATGAAGGTTCTATTGATCTATTAAAATCTTTGACATTGTATTCTGCAAAACCAAATGCCTCATTTAAAATTTTTCAAACTAAATTCTCCTCTACTGGGTCACTTTGTATTTCATCGATAGTATTTTAATTATTTTGACTTTTCCTAAAATTTGATTCACCATGCTAAATATATCATACATATCAAGTAGGAAAATGTTTCAATATCAAATGCTCATATACTTCGTTTCTATTCAACCATCTCTTGAATTTACAATAAATACACAAAGATTTTTTCTACCATCCACTTATCAGTTTGCAATTGTATAATCTAAAAATTCTCCCAAACCCTTGGAATATCGAGGTGTGTTTTGAGGTAAATTAATCCAAATTTTATCCATAAGTATTGGATTTTATTCTCCTTGTACATTTATATATAAAGGAATAAATTTCTAATCAAATAGGTATAATCAAAATTAAATATCACCCAACTCCTCCATTGATTATTTCATAAAAAATATAAAGGGAACTGGGATGGAATGAATAATGAAATTTTTCTTAATAAACCTCTAATATAAAAACATGAATCAAATAAATTATTATTTCTCAAAAACATAGATGAATAATGACATAAATTAGACAATCTCCACATTTTATCACAAAAGAAACCCATGAACGTTCTAAAAGATATCAAATATGTCTTCCTAAATTGAGAGTTAGAAGATGAAGTGTCTTTCTTGGTAAAGATAAAATTAATTTTTTTAAGTTAAATAAGGATCTATAAGGGTTAGTATAAGACTCAATAGCATGGTATTTGAAGTTAGATACATGATTGAAATAATTAATATTTAATAATGGGAAGTGTGGAAAACAACCTCTGCATTAAAGATGATAAATATGTATCAATTTTTAATATTTTATAAGTAGATGATATTATTTTTATGGTAGAAAAAGATAATGTTGTATTATATCCTAGTATTGTAACTAATGAGGGTTAATTCCATTAAACAAATTAGCTACATTGAGCAATATCTAAACCATTTTCCATGATCTAACTAAGACCAAGATTACCACTTTAAAAATATGAATTCAAAGTACACTTTATTTAGATATCACGATATGTCATGCATACCCAAAATATTCAACTCTATATGTCTATGTTCTATTGAACTAGTTTAGTGTGACTTCATTCTGTTCCATGAATTATATAAATCAAATTTGTTCGCATTACATCGAATCGGGTGTTCCTTCAATTTGAGCTAAACATTAAAAACATGATGTTACCATAAATTTGAATAATGTGTATTGTGATTTTCAAATTAAATGATAAAAAATTAGTCATTTGTCTCAAAAAAACTATACACTATAATTATTTCTCTTAAAAATAATGTTAGTTAAAATAAAATCCATGAAACTATGTTGGCTATTCCGGTTAACCAATAATTGATTATCATGCATGTAAGACTTAACCCTAACTACTCTATCATTATTCGATTGGTTTTATTAAACTAAATGATTCCTCATATATTCATAAAACATGAAGCATTCTGATAAATTTAAAAAGGGTTTAATATCTCATTTTCAAGGCCTTTATCCTTAGAGACCTTTCCAAGGTTGGTGATGAAACCATGTGCGGCCCCAAACCCTACCATCAACTGGTCATGAGTTGTAAAATAATATTAATTATTTACAAATCAAAAAATGGGGACGTTAACATATATAGAAGAAAATTTAATTCATTAATATGAAATATAAACCATAAAATTATGAATGGTCTAGATTCTATAAACATCTTATATTATAAACGAATTTATTTTTTAAATTTAATACAGCATAACAAAAATTAATTATTATTATAACTCCAAACAAATAACTAAAAAATCCAAATCACATATTATAAACCAAAATTACATACATGTATTACTGTTGAATGAATTAATAAAAAACTTATACTCTTTTTATCACCCATGATCTTCCATCTAATATTACTCAATAATAGATTTAGGGTGAGGATGATGCAACCTTTAAGGAGGGTCTGCATTGTTGCCAAGGAGGGGATCTGGGTTGGGGAGAGGGAGGTTAGAGGGGGGTCCACATCGCTTCCAAGGAGGGGAATTGATCTGGAGAGAGGGAGGTCAGAGGGGGGGTTTTGTGCCACCTTTGAGGAGGGGAACTGCAAGCTGGGGAGAGGGAGATCAGTGGGGGTGTTTGCGTCGCCGCTAAGGAGGGGAACCAAGCTGGGGAGAGGGATTTCATAGGGGGGATTTCTCCTTGACGATGAGGAGGGGAACCTCGATCCAAGAGAGGAGGTCAGAGGGGGGGTTCTTGGGGGTTGGGGTCAGAGGGGGTGTCTCAGGGGTCTGGGTCTTTGACGAGAAGGTCTGAGGTAGGTTAGAGGGGTGGGGGAACGGGGGTTGTAAGATCAAGGTCGGGTCACCACTTAGGAAATGGAGAGTAGGATGTCGGGGGAGGTTAGGGTGGAAAGAGGTAGGGTTCATGAGGGATAAGGGGAGGGGAAGGAATTAGGTTTTTTTATTAACTTTTAGTAGTAGTTTAATTAAAACCACCGCTAAATGTTAAAATAATAAAAATATAGTGGCAGTTTGATCAAACCCCTGCTATATTATTATTATTTTTAATGGGATTTAACTCATGGTGATTACTAGAACCGCCACTAAGCATCAATTTTTTTGTAGTGTAATAACATCACTAAGATGGAGTTCAAAATTAATCCTGTTAATTAAATCTCCATGATATACAATCATCTCCATCTCCACTCCCTTCTTCCAACACTAGTATTATAATTTATTTGAAAATTAAACTATGATATATATTTATATTTCAACTTAAATGAAATAAAACTTTGTGTTCTAAATTATTATGAAACTACTCAATTCACCTGCTGAATTTTTACAATCATCAGCATAAGATCTGGCCAAATAATATCACAACATCCTCTATCAGGACCCTAAAATTATCGAATGTTACAACTATCTTCATGTCATTCAGATTCCAAACTTATGAACTATAAATGTTTATCTCTCAAAAATTATTTTTTGAATATTTTATGAAAAAAAAGTTATCAATATACAAAAAATCATTAAATTTTTTTATATTAAATTTTTTACCTATAATCATGACCCTATAATATCCTTATGAGGAAACTAGAGTGACAAAATGCACCCTTGATGCATGAAAATATCCTACACAATCAAATTAATTTTTATGAAGTGTGTCAAATGTTAATGGGAGGGAGATAGAGGGCATGATAGATACCATCAGAAGGGAGCTAGGGGTTTTCCCAATATAATATCTGGGGGATGGTCAGGAAAATTCGATGATGCATGGATGGTGGTCATACTATTTTGTGTTATCGGCTACTAACACTGAATCTCTTTTTCCTCATCGTTCCTATCATTTTAAAAAGTAAAAACATTTTCTGAACATATATTTCAAAACAAGTATAACATTTAGTTTTTTAAATTTAAACACTTCATGCATAAAAAGAAATTTAAATACAATAACATATGCGTAGTATTGAAAATAAATAATATAATACATATATAGTTGATAAGTTAATGAATGACTGCACATACAATCATTTTATCCTTTAGTCATATCATTATCATGATTCATTGTTACTTATTCTACCTCATCCACCCTAGAAAGATCAAAATTATCAACATCATCATGGAAAAATAAGTTAATTTCTTATCATTGATGGGATTGAATATCACAATATAATTCTTCCACTTCATCACCCATATAATACAAATCTCTTTGTTTCATGTACACAACTACAATCTGCCCTTAATCCAGTGTATCTTTCACATAATATACCATTTTTCCTTAGGATGTTAAGATATATGAATCATATTATTCATAGTCACAAACATCCATTAAGAGATATAATTCCAAAAAATTAAATTATAAGGAATCACTTTTAATACCCTTGGTAATATTGACCCACTTGGATTTTATTAAAACAACTAAAAAATTACCATGGTAGTTTAATTTGATAATATCAGTCAACTTTCCATCGTATCCTGGTTCAAAACTATAAATATACAATTATTTTGAGTTTTTAAACCTTCTTCTCAATCAACTATATGAAATTTTTAAATCATTCACATTATAAGGATTGAATTTCCTAACCTACTTTAGAGGACCCCAAGCCAAAAACTTAAAAACTTCTGAAAATTCAACTCGAATATCAATATTCATGATCAAAAAAATTAATATAAATTATTACATTTACAAAATATATATTTCAATCTAATATATATATATATAAATTGCAGTATATATAAACTTACATGACATGAAAACCATTTTACCAACTCTTTATTATCATATTTTATTATATCTCATTCTGTGTTTGACTTCCCATGTGTCTCTTTTGTTGTATCCTTGACTCTTTAATGAAAGGATTTGGAATTTAACTATTTAGTAACACATATCTGTGTGATTTTAATAATTATAATTATTTCAATGTAATATTTGAGATCCTCCCAACTGGTAGACCTATAATAGGAAGGCTTATTGATTTCCTATTTGGTTGAGATTGAGTTGGTATGTCATCAACATTTCCAACTTTATTGAATCTTATCTCAATATCAACCAAGTATATACGAAAAAAGGTAAAACACTCCTCTTCCAAGTTACATTTAGAAATATATACTTCTAGTTGTGATTTATTTTTCACATATGATTTCAATTGACTGAGGTATCTGTATAACAAAATTAATGAAACATAATTAACTATATATGCAATGAATTATAAATAATGGGTTAGTTAAGAAGAAAAACATACACTAGTAGAAATAGTGGATTCAACATTGAAGCTATGGAATCAGTTTTTTATAAATCGATGAAAAAATTATCTTAAGGAAATTTTTGATGTCATTTTTAACATAAACCATCACTAAAAAAATATTGACTTTTGGCATTGGTTTTTTTTTAAACCAATGTCAAAATCACCACTGAAATGATTTACGGTGTCAGTTTTTAACAAAAACTAAAACCATAAATAAATAAAAAATCAGCGTTTGTTTTCACAAAAATTGACGCCATAAATGTAAAAAAATCATCTTCAGTTTTCAAAAAAACTAATGCCAAAAACATTTTTAAAAATATATAGGAATGTGAAACCCTCATTTTTTTAGATCTATGAAACCCTCTCTTAACTTGCAATGAGCCCAATAGTGACCTAGTGATCCCAACGACCATTGTTGTTTATTTGCTTCAATTTTTATCATCATTTTACAATTTTTGGTCATGATTCTTCATCCTCTGTCATTATTTCATCATCCACATAATTATTTCTCTTCTGAAACCATTTTCTAGTCGATTTTCATTTAAGGTTTGATTTTATTTCTTTATTCTTGTTTATTGTTCATTTATACAAACATTTTTTTAGATATTGTAGTGTTTGTTATTCTAATGAAGTTGAGGGAGCAAGTTCAAATTAAGGATCCATTTTCCTTGGTGAACTCCAAATTTTGTAAGTTTTTTAAAATTTTGAAGTTAAATTATTTATCATTTATTTATATTATTGAGTTATTGTTTCAATTATTTCTATGTAGTTGATTTTTATTTATAAATTTTGTTCTTAAAGTTTGTTTATTTTCATACATTTTTTATTTTATGAAACTATCAAATGGTCTTAATGATATTATGAAATGAACAATGATATATTATGTCATCATTCATCAATATAATGTACATCACATGTAATGAATCCATATTTTTCACTCATTAAATTAATAAAATCTTCTATACCTTTTGACACATGCAACATTGGAAAAATTTAACAATTGTTTAATATGAACAAATACATGTTAGATGATTGAAAATGATTAAATTATAATATCAATAAACAACATGCATATAATATTAAAATAAAAAAATTTACTATTTTTAAATTCATAAGATATATAATTTATATTACAATAGGATTTTTTTTCAAATAAAATATGTTAACATTTTGGGTAATTAACCTTAATAAATTAAATTGACAAATTTTAAATGATTGAAACAATATTTCCATATATGAACTAATATATTAGTATTAATTAATTTTTATATTATTTTAATATAATATTACAAAACAATAAATGTTCAAATGGTCATATTTTTTTGAAATAATATATTATCATTAATGAATTTTCATATTATTTTGATGTTTCCTATTTGATTACCAATCATTTTTATTGAATTTGTTTATGTTTAAAATTTATCTATTTATATTTTTTTTAATTTTATATGTTTTAATATATTCACTGATTATATTGTGATATCATGTGTTGAATGGATCGTAATTGGATAAATTTACAAAGAACCACTAGTGAATATGAAAAATGAGTTGTTAAATTGTTGGAATTTACTAAATGAAATATTCAAAACATAGATTTTATTTTCTTTCCATGTGTGAAGTGTTTGAATATGAGAAAGTTAAACTCCAGAGAAATCTAGGATCATCTCATTTATTATGGTTTTAGCCTTAATTATACACATTGGATCGAGCATGGTGAAATAACCGAAAATTCAACATCTAATTATGATGAAAATATTCATAATGAGGCATAGGGTCGTATTGAAGAATTAATTCATGATTTAGGTGTTGAAACCATTGAAAAAATAGAAACTATTGAATGATTTTATGGAGATTCTGAGAAACCATCATTCCCATGTTGCAGTAAATATATAGTGTTATCAACAGTTTTGATATTAGTTAACTTGAAAGAAATAAATGGGTGGAGTGATAAAAGTTTCTCCAACTTAATTGAGATTTTAGAAGAGCTACTTTCATAAGGCAATGGGATTTCAAATTCCAATTATGAAAAATATTATGCCCAATTTAATTTGGGTATAAAAAAGATACATGTTTTCCCTGATAATTGTGTGTTGTATAGGAAACAATATGAATATTTATCAATATATTTCACATGTGGGAAATCACACTATAAGATGGATGAAAAAGTAAACTCAGATTCATTCTTAGGTACTAAGATCTAACATCATGAAAAATAAATTTTTTACTTTCGAATGATATCATCCAATAATTCCTTTATATAATTATGATAATTCAACTATGATTCATTATTTGATACCATAATCAAATCTCCTAATAAATAAATTTGGTACCTTCTAATAATTCCTTATTTGAGGGGTTTGTTTTCAAATTCAATTGATGCAAAAAGGATAATATGGAAATCAGATGAGCGCATCTCTGATGGTAACTTACGTCACCATTCTAATTCACCACAATGGAAGAGATTTGATAAACAATTTCATGATTTTGGAAGTGAAATTATAAATCTCATAATGGTATTGTGTACTGATGGAATAAATACATATCAAATCCTATGTAGCCAACATAGTTCATGGCTTGTTTTGTTGGTAGTTTACAACTTTTCCCCACATCTATGAACAAAGAAAAAATATGTTATCCTGATATTGATGATTTCTAGAACAAAACAACTAAGAAATTATATTGATGTGTATATTTCACCATTTATTGGTGATTTGAAACTGCTATGGGAGACAAGTATTAATGTTTTCGATGCATACAATAAAGAATATTTTCTTTTATGTTCTACAATAATGTTCACTATAAATGAATTTTATGTATATGGAAACATATCTAGATATAGTGTTAAGGAACATAAATCATGTCTAATTTGTGAAGAATATAATTCATATTATAAATTGTATAATGTAAGAAAGACAATGTACAAGGGACATTGAAGATTTTTTTGAATTGATCATCCTTATCGTAGATTGAAAAAAGAATTTAACAGTTTATAGGAATACAATATTCCCCCACCACCATTGTCAGTTGAATAATATTATGATAGGGTGAAAAATATTAAATTGACATTTGGAAAGAAAAGAAATTATGGTCTTTAAAAAATATTTGGAAGAAATAGTCTATCTTTTTTGAACTACCTTATTAGAGATTTTTAAAGATAAAACATAACATTGATGTTATACATGTTGAGAAAAACATATGTGACAGTTTGATTGGAACTTTGTTAGACATAAAAGGAAAGACAAAATATGGATTTCAAGCTATATTGGACTTGATATTAGTGGGAAAACATTTGAAGTCAGCTCCCATTATGAAAGGAAACATAACATATTTACCACAGGATTTTCACACATTAATCAAGCTTGAGAAGATGAATTTTTGTTAGTGTCTTTATGGTATTAAATTAACTAGTGTTTATTCTTAAAATGTGAATAATTTGGTTTTATTGAAGGATTATAAATTAACAGGTATGAAATCTCATAATTGTCATGTATTGATGCAACAACTTCTACCAATCGCACTGTGTGGTATATTGCCAAAAACTGTTAGAAAGACTATCATCAGGTTATGTAATTTTTTCAAATCCATTTGTAGTAAATTCATTGATCCAAATTCATTATATGTGCTGGAGAATGAAGCTACTCTTATTCTTTTTCAACTATAAATATATTTCCCACCTATGTTTTTTTATATAATGGTTTATTTTGTGATTCATTTGGTGTGTGGGATAATAATATGTGGGCCTGTTTATTTATGATGGATGTATCCTTTTGAAATATATATGAAAATTTTGAAGGGATAAGTTAAAAATATTTATCGACCAGAGGCCTATATTATTTAAAAATATGTATCATAAGAGTTGATTGAGTTCTGTACTGATTATTTTTATAAACTGGAGCATAATGGTCTCCCTATATCTCGAAATATTCTAGTTGATAGTGAAGGTAGAGGGATTTTAGGCTTAAAGGTAAACTTCATTCCACGTGATGAATTAATATAGGCACATTTATACATTTTGAACAACAAAAATTAGGTTCAATTTTATATATCATCACATATTACAAAATTAAAGTTATTATATCTAAAAAAAATTGAAAAGTGGATGATGATTGAGCATAAAAAGACATGTGTTTCATGGTTTAAAGAGAAATTGATCACAGATATATCTATATCAAAAACATTAAAATGGTTGGTAGGGGGACCATATCTTAATGTGATCACACAGAGTGGTTTTTATATTAATGTGTACAAATTTTACATAAAGAATCCGGATTATAAGAGTACTATTCAAAATAGTGGTGTAATGGTCATCGCTGAAGCACTATATTTTTCAAGTGAAAAAGATAAAAACCCAATTTTTTCATTAACTCCATATTTTGGAGTTCTTGAAGACATATGGGAAATTTATTATATTAAATTTTGAGTTTCCATGTTTATGTGTAACTAGGTTGTAAGTAATAGTTGTGTGAAACATGATGAATATGGGTTTAAACTGGTTGATTTGAAAATATTTAGTCGCAATGAGGAACCATTTATCCTGGCCACACATGAAAATAAAATATTTTATGTCATTGATCCATAGAATGACTAGTGGTCCATAGTTTTTCAAGGGAAAAGAATATATTTGGCTGATGAGTATGAGGATGATTTTATTGATTTATATGAGGCTTTTTCATCTATTACACGATTTTTAGATAACAATGACTATAATGTAGACATAGTGCATGCAATAATAAATGATCATGATGAAGGGATATAGGAAAACACTAAATTACTCTCCTAATTAATCTATTTATTATTTAAATTATATTTATTTTTTGAAATTTACATGTGTAAAAACTATATTATTTAATAACTATTGGATATTTAATTATATATATTTGATTTTTTATTTGATTTTTTGTGTTAAATTTTGATATTCCATGGTTATGGTTAAACTTTTTTTATTTAAATATCTGAGGTACATTATTATATCTTGGTTTAATTTATACATATGAGAACAGCTTTTCCAATTTTGATATTAAAAATTTTAAATGTTTATAACTTTTTAGAAGTAATGTTTATATTTAATAGTTCACCTTGTATATTTTTTTGGGTTAATAATCATAACATTATTTCTTAAAATTACACATGCGTGACACTTTTTTACTTACATATTTCTATTTTCCTATTTTCTAATTACTGACTTGTCTAATAATATTCAGGTACATAAAAATTTCATTACATTTGCATGTTTCAATGACAGATACTGATATAGAGACATAGGAAAATATATCGAGGTATTTGTCTCTTTTCATATTATTAAATATACATTAATATAATTATGTAATGAAAGAAAACATTAAATTTAAAAAATAATAATTGTAGGACTACTAATGCGACTTTATCAGGGGATTGTTATGCTTTTAGTATTCAGAAATCGAATTCTCAAGTTGGTAAATGTGGCATTACACATTTACCAAAATTGTCACTTTCTCAGGGAGACAAGTGATTAATATTAGTTTTAATGATAATAATAATGAAACTGGGCCAAATGCAATGCATTTTATCAGCTATATCCGTATGTAGATCTATTGTAAGATTATCATTTTATATCCTGATTAGAAGTCTGTCAACAATATAGAAATAGATCATCTTTGGGAGGTTATAAAGGTAAAATATCTCAATTGATTTATTCTATCTCATTTTTTGAATATGATATATTTTAATTGATTGATATTTATGTTATGTAATTACACATGACATTCAATTTTGAAGAAACAAAAGCAGTTAAGAAAAGATGTCTTCCATTATCAGCAGTTCGATGGAGGGATTTCAAAACAAATTTGAAAAAAAAATTATGTGTTAAAATGAGAAAAAGTGAAATCTCATGCTTCAAGTAACCATTTTTTAGATAAAGATACATGGAAGAAATTTTTTTCCACCCGACATTATGAAACATTTCAGGTATGATAATTATATTATATTATATTGTAAAATTTCTTATATATGTACCTAATTACTTATTAGTTTACTTTTAATATAATTGGCCTCCAATAAAACCCATCAATACATTAAATTGCTGAATGTATACCATCATACTTTATCACATGGAGGGTATCATTTATTGGAGCAAAAATTATTGAGGAAAAGTCTAAAGCACTAAGATCTCGCTCCACTAATGGTTCTGATGAGGTCCAATT
The DNA here is from genome assembly GCA_963277665.1 of Viscum album. Taxonomy (NCBI): domain Eukaryota; kingdom Viridiplantae; phylum Streptophyta; class Magnoliopsida; order Santalales; family Viscaceae; genus Viscum; species Viscum album. Next base: position 378,636,406 of record OY728119.1, read on the forward strand.
CAGTCCTCCATTTCCACCCACCCGCCATGAGAAATGGAAAATTAATGGAAGAAAAAAAAATTATCTTAAAAAGAAAGCTAAGGAAGTAGCTAAAATAATTTAAGTAAATAATTATTATTTTTCATGAATTTTTTTAATTTATAAATTAACAACACTAATATACCTTTTTCATTTTTCATTTTAGAATGAAATTCAAGAGAAATTGATAAAGGGAAATTTTATCCATGAGGGTAGGATAGACATTTTAGCACCCCACCAATTTCTATTAAGTAACCATTTATTTATTCTTTAACTATATAAAGTTTATGGGTGAATTTTTTAGAACATTAAATGTTTTTGGGGCTAAATGGAAGGCGCACAAGCAGGACACAGTTTTTCCAACCCGTACGACAGCCTAAGAGAAACTGTGTGGTTTGGGAAGTTTGAGGCAGTGTATTTAACATGGTTGGAGCATGGTTTTGGAGACTATGTAAAGAGACTATTTTAAGGTTAATCTTTAAGTTAGTAGCTAATTCATGGTTACCACATAGTTTGTCTAACTGTGTGACTAAACCGTGTGTGGGTCAAAACCACCTCCTTAAAAAGTGGATCTAACATATTTTTCCTTTTAGTGCTTTTTTTCATACTATGAGGCCCTAACTTTGTATTTTGATTCCCCAAAGGTCAAGTAAGGTTCTATCATTGATCCATAGGCGATCTGAAGGCTTCACTTGGTGATTAGAAGCTGATTCCTCACAGTAAGTGTTTGTTTTTATTCTTTCTTGATGTTTTCTTAGATCTACTTCACCCCTCTTCTATGGTTCTCAGAACTACACTCATTATGGGTAGATCTAAGGTTGTGGGTTATAAATTTGTTTATATTTGGTCTTTTTTGTGATAGGGGAAGAGATCTAAGGTGGGTTCGTGAATATTTAACCAGGTTTCATGGGCATTCTTCGTCCGTTTATCATTTTCGCCAAAACTCTCAAGGTAGGTGGATTCATTCTCAACTCCTCATACTATAATTGATTGTATTAGTTTCAAATTGATTGATTTGAATGAAATTGATTATGACATTATTGTGTAAATCATAGTATAAATCCTCTTTAGTGGTGATTTATGGTTTTTGGTGAAATTATGAAATTTTGGTGAATTGTTGTGTAAAGTGATTTAGTTTCTCGATTTTAAAATGGTAATTTTAAAATATGGATTGGATGGATTTGTGAAATTAGTTATTGTAAAATGGTTTTTTTTAAAGGTTGTTTTATTGAAATTATTTTGGCATGTTGGTTTTGGAAATGGTGTTGGTCATACTTGTGTGTGTATTCATATTGCATTTACAAGGCTTGGTTGAAATATGACCTTGTGCTCAGTGCCAAAATTGAAATGGCACATGGGACATAATTATCATGTGATGAAATGGTATATTGAAAAGATACCATTCATGAGTATGTAATTGTCATAATGAAGCATGCATGTTTGGTGGTGTGAATATGTTAAGTGGATTTGTTATGCCAAGTGGAACTTGTGGAATGGTTTTAAAGCATGGCTTAGTCATTTTCTTTAAAATAGCTTGCTGGAAAATTTTTGATATAGCACTTGTTTATATTGAGTTATAAACTATTTTATAAGTTTTTTATATTTAGTTATAAACTATTTTGGAAATTATTTTTATATAAATTGTTTTATATAAATTATTCTAACTCTTCTATCCTAAAGGCATGAGTAGGGAAGTCATTGGGGAAAACCTAATGAGTTTTGGTACTCATCCCTACTTTTGCACCTTGGTGCTTTTGTAGATGTCATCTACTGATACATGGGAAAAGGTAAAGTATCACACATATTTAGCACTACTTTGTAATACTTGGGATGTTTGGTGATGTTGTAGAATAGATATTGTGAAGCATAGATTCTTGTGGTTAGAGTTTTATTATTTTATCTTTCGTTGTGTACTTTGATGTTATGGTATTCCGCTGTGGCACTTTATTTGAGTATAATTTTGATATAAGAAATGTTGAGTTATTTTTTATGGTTATCATTCATCATATAGTGGTATGTTCGGTTATGTTTTTTTAGTTAGTTGTTTTATTATTCAAAGTTAAATCATCCCCCACGTGTATTGAAACATTTTGGAATTATTGTCAGCCTTTGGCATCTTGGGGATATCACTTAAGGCCTAGTAGAATACTCCCACCTTATCAATACAATGAGGAGAAAGAGGGATGTTATAAATGGTATTAGTTTTATAAGGCCCCAGCCTTAAACCTTACTTAATCTTGATTTATTACAAGATTACACATTGAGGATCTTTTCGGGTTTAGAGTTTTAGAGAATTAGATCATAAAACATGCATTACATTCCACATATAAACAAAGTGGTTACATAAAGATAGTATTCTTCATTCCCATCAATGGAAACACATTTAAAATAAAACATGGATTATTTCTTGACACATCCTTGACTCTATCATCTTATCATGTACCTTTCCCTTGACCTGTGAAAAACATTTCAAAAACTTGGGATGAGCATAAAAACTCAGTATGGGTTATAAAAAAAACATGGAAAGGAAACATGAGTTCATATATACATAAGAATGAAATCATAATTTACCCATAAAACATAGGCACTTTAACATACCTCATAAAATCATGAATAAATCATAGAAATCATAAGACATAAAGGTAACTTGAGGCATTCATAACATTCTTACGTAGGGAGTAACCCTCTTGGTTACGTTTGGAATACCCATCACAGTATATTCCCTAAAATCTCTTCGGAGAAACCTTAACGTTTCACTCCTTCGCGTTACCCAATGCATTAGAGAGCTATAACGGGCTCACCCGCCCTTAGTTTATCACGGAACCACCCGTCTTCATAATAATTCCCAAGAACCATAACATAATCATATCACATAAAACATGCATAAAGGAAACATAAAATTTCCACATTTCAATCACGAGATATCAATACAACACATTGATATAAAAACATTATGAAAACCATTTTCAATACCAAAATAACAGAAAAGTAAAACATGGTATTTATTTTTCTTTTAAAAAGAAGGTATGGCTTGTAGAGGAAGCCGAAACTCAAATAACGGTCACGACGGCGGAGAAGTCGTTGTCGCCGCATACGTACAAAAACATTCCCTTTTTTCGTTTAGTAAAAACTTCTTATAAAAAAAAGATTCCTTTTGAATAAACGTAAAAGTCAAAGGGGTTTATACACCGTATAAAAGAAAGTTGTGTATAAAATAAAATATTCCTCAACGAAAGGAGATTGAGACGAAGTCTCATACCTCGTATCCGACTTGACCCGACCGTTCTTTAATCTCCTGAATAATAAACTTGAGTTAATCTCTACTTTCTTATGAATCTTTTTCAAGTTCATTATTCCTTTTATACCATGTAATGAACATCATGTAATCAGTTAAGTTAATAATGTTCATTTTTTCGGTATTTGGTTCTTAAGTCAAAAATAGACTTCTTACACTTACATGTTGTTAATTTGGTCAAAGGTTCATTATATACAGAATGGTATTCATGATGTATATATCATATATGTCATATATATCCAGTACATACATGCATTTATAATATTACATCACATTTAGAGGTAAGAAATGAAATGCACCGTTCATGGAGACGGTAGGTCGTACGTACGCATGAACGTTACTTCCATTCCTATTTCATATTTTCTGGAATGGAATCATAATGATATAAGAGTATACTATAATTCCAGTATAATAAAATATATAATATCATTAACTTTATCCTTTACACATCCCACATATGGTATTAACGAATCAAATCACTATTAGGGGGCGGTAGTCCGCACTTCCGAAAATGAAGATATCGTGTTTACCCATAATGGAAACCATAAAGGTATGCCCAAAATGAAAAACCAGAAGCTTAAGGAAAACATAAACATATTATATATCATATATAAAAATAGTGACATCATAATGGCCCCTTTTGAAGGTGTTAAATGAATATTGAACAATCATCGTTTCGGGAGGCAGAATTTCGCCATCCACGGAAACCGTATGTTCTTTAACCATTTGATGTAGTTGTGTGAGAGTGCAGCTCAAATAAATCTTATAACAACATCCTAGTATATTGAAGATACTGGTGTGGTTACAAAAGAAGTAAATAAAAAGATTTTAGGGGGTTGGAGAAGCAAAATAAAACAAATGAACATGAGAGAATGAATTACCTTTAAAAGTGTAACTCCTTTTGATTTGAGCCTAAAGGCTTCCTTTGAAAGCATTCTGCCCAAAAGGAATCCTCTAGGATGAGGAGAGGGGTGTGGAGAGAGTAAATGGGTAGGGGTTGGCTGAACCAAAGGCTTGAGGAGTGTGTGAAATGAGGTAGAGGTGGGGGCCTTTTATAAGAGGAGAGGAGGGGCACTATTAGAAAGTAAAGAAATATTACTTTATTTGAAAATGTGTTTCGGTTTCAAAAGGTCCCACATTGATATAATTAGTGGATAAGGTGATAAGGGTTCGAAATCCACTCATCCAATTGGTTTTGGCCATGTGTAGTTCATATATTTTACATTATCTTTCCATTTTATTTAAATCGTCAAATAATGATGTCATCGCTGCATCATTATTATGTCATAAATAATTTAATTTATTTAATGTCTAAAAATCATAAAAAAAATACTATGATGTGGGAAATCTTTTTAGCTTTCCAATGACTATTTATAATCAAAAATCTGATCTTTATAACCCCATGTAAAAATTGTTTTCGTAAAACATCTCTTGTTTGTGTCATTTTTTACTTTAACATTTAATAAAAAGTTATTTATGTCATTTCCAAACCAAAGTGTCTCCATGGGGTCCCCAAGTTGACCCATGGCTTGTCTTGGTCGGCCATGACACAACAAATAAGGTTGGGACATGTGTCTAGGTCATTTCCTATTATTAAAGCATTATTTATAACTTAAACTACACTAATTACCACTAATCACGATTAAAAACTTAATAAGTTACTATTCACCAAAAAATTATTTTAATCTCATTGAACCACATTTTACTTCTTAATGACAACCATGTATGTCGGATTTTCAAACTTCAATACACATTAGTGGTAAACTTTCATTTAACTGAAAAATCAGTTTGCTTGATTACCACTTAGTGGTTTCACTATTCATCAAAAATTGAAGTTTTTCAGAAAATTACCAAAAATTCACCCTAAGCTATATTTGATATTCCGAATTCAAAAATGAAGTCCATTTTACAAAATTAAAATCATATAAGTCACATTAATTAATTCAATAATTAATTCCCGCTGCCAGAGCAAATAGCGTGTTTTTACAAAACAATAAGTATCAAAAGATTGACACCAGTTTAAGTCTAATTTCAAAGTGAAATTGATTCCAATGACCACCATTGGATAAAATGGTAAAAATATATTCTAATTTCACTTCAAAACCAATTCAAAACATAATCTAATCATATAAATAAATTAGATTAAAAAGCAGTTTTGATGTAAAATGCAGTATTTTTCACTATTCATTAAAAAAATGAACATTGTCAGAAAAATACCAAAAATTCACACAAGGAAAATTTTGATGCCCCAATCATAAAGAATAAGTTTATTTTGAAAAACATATTTTATAAAATTGTCAAAAGATAGATTCAAAAATGGTTTTCCATCAAAAGGCAGTAAAACAATCTTTTAAGAATATTAGTGTATTCCATGCATAAGATTGTATTTACTTTCATTTTAAGCCTCTATAACACTATCTTAATAATTAATAGACATAGATAAAAATATCTATTATTCATTACTTACTTGGGATGTTACATCCTTCCCCCCTTTAGAAAATTGCGTCCCCGCAATTTATTTACTTATCGAATAAATGGGGGTACTTATCCCTCATTGCATTTTCAGATTCCCATGTTGCCACTTCAATCATGTGGTTTTTCCACAAAACCTTTACCTGCTTAATCACCTTATTCCGTAACACTTGCTCCCTGTGGTCAAGAATCTGGACTGGTTGTTCCTCATAAGATAGGTTCTCTTCCAGCTGAACTACCTCTGGACTCAAAACATGGGATGGATCTGGCATATACTTTCTCAACATTGAAACGTCAAAAACATTGTGTACCTGAGATAAACTCGGAGGTAAAGCCACTCGGTATGCAACTGATCCAACTCTCTCCAGAATTTCGTATGGTCCAACAAACCTTGGACTCAACTTTCCTTTCTTACCAAATCTCATCACGCTTTTCCAAGGAGAAACTTTGAGAAAAACATGATCACCTACCTCGAAAGATAGATCCTTCCTCCGGTTATCCGCATAACTCTTCTGCCTGCTCTGAGCTGTTCTCATGTATTTCTGAATCAGCTGAACTTTTTCTTCCATCTCTTCTACCAATTCTGGTCCCATCAACTTTCTTTCACCCACTTCATCCCAGAAAGCTGGAGTTCGACACCGCTTCCCATATAATGCCTGAAATGGTGCCATCTGTATACTGGAATGAAAACTGTTATTATATGAAAACTCAACCAAAGAAAGATGTTGGTCCCAACTTCCCTGATAATCCATAGAACAAGCTCGTAGCATATCCTTCAATGTCTGAATTGTTCGTTCTGACTGCCCATCTGATTGAGGATGAAGAGCTGTACTAAAATTTAATTCAGTACCCAACGACTTTTGAAGGCCTTTCCAAAAGTTAGAAGTAAACCTGGGATCACGATCCGATACAATGGAGAGAGGAACTCCATGTAACCTGACTATCTCTTTAAGATACAAACGGGAAAGTTGATCAAGAGAGAAAGTATCTCGTATAGCCAGGAAATGAGCAGATTTGGTCAAGCGATCAACAATAACCCAGATTGCATTATTACCTCGAGATGTCTTCGGTAATCCAACAACAAAGTCCATGGATATATTCTCCCATTTCCACTCTGGCACTGGTAAAGGCTGAAGCATCCCTTTCGGTAACTGCCGCTCTGCTTTAACCTGCTGACAAGTCAAACACTTCACAGTAAATTCACCAATATCTCTTTTCATTCCATCCCACCAGTAATACTCCCGCAGATCTCTATACATCTTAGTACTGCCCGGATGAACTGAAAACAGAGAACTATGAGCTTCACATAACAAATCTCTCTTCAACTGTGAATCACAAGGCACACACAATCTCTTCCCAAATCTCAAAACACAATCATTATCAATGTTGAATTCAGGAAACTTACCTTTCTGAACCAGCTCTACCCTTTTCTGCAACTCACTGTCTTGCTTCTGTGCTTGCTTGATTCTATATGATAGAGATGATCTCACTGATACCTGAAACAAAACAGAAGGACTTCCTGCACCAACAACTTCTATGCCAAAGTTCATCAAATCCTTAACCAAAGGATCACGTTCCAAACGCAACATTGTTAATGAAGCATTACTTTTTCGACTCAAAGCATCAGCCACTTTATTTGCTTTTCCCGGATGGTAATGAATTGTACAATCATAATCCTTGATTAATTCCAGCCATCTCCTTTGTCTCATGTTTAACTCTTTCTGAGTGAATATATACTTTAAACTTTTTTGATCGGTATATATTTCACACTTTACTCCATACAAATGATGCCTCCAAATTTTTAAAGCAAAAACAACAGCAGCTAATTCCAAATCATGTGTAGGGTAATTTACCTCATGAGTTTTCAACTGTCGTGAAGCATAAGCAATTACCTGATCATTCTGCATTAGGACGCAACCAAGTCCTTTCAATGAAGCATCACTGTATATAACAAACTCACCATTCCTGGAAGGTAGTGCCAAAACTGGAGAATTCACCAATCTTCTTTTCAATTCCTGAAAACAATCATCACATTCTTTTGTCCAGATAAACTTAACACCCTTCCGAGTTAGCTTAGTCATTGGACTAGATAACCGTGAAAAATTTCTAACAAACCTTCGGTAATAGCCCGCCAAACCAAGGAAGCTACGAATCTCGGTTACATTTGTGGGTCTTGGTCATTCTTCCACAACTTTTGTTTTTTCAGGATCAACAGTTATTCCATCTTTAGAAACAATGTGACCAAGGAAAGAAATTTGTTGCAACCAAAACTCACACTTGCTGAATTTCCCATACAGTTTCTTTTCTTTTAAGGTTTGCAAGATAACCCTTAAATGTTTTTCATGCTCCTCTTTACTTTTAGAAAACACCAAAATATCATCAATGAAAACCACCACAGACTTATCACCTGATTCAACTAAGCCATCACTGAAGTAAACTGCTCAATTCTGATTCTGACCATCTTAGTATGGTGATTTGGAAGGTCATTTGCCTCTGTATGCCTTCCCAGAAAATTGGTTCTGTTTCCTCTATGAAAAAACCATTCTGAACACAGAAATATCTTAGGCGAAGCAACATGGTAATCTTTAAATGCTATATCATTTCGAAAAAAAAAATTGGATAATCATTTAATAGAATTATAACTCCTAAAGTTATCTAAACCGACCTCTGATACCAACTATAAGGCCCCAGCCTTAAACCTTACTTAATCTTGAGTTATTACAAGATTACACATTGAGGATCTTTTCGGGTTTAGAGTTTTAGAGAATTAGATCATAAAACATGCATTACATTCCACATATAAACAAAGTGGTTACATAAAGATAGTATTCTTCATTCCCATCAATGGAAACACATTTAAAATAAAACATGGATTATTTCTTGACACACCCTTGACTCTATCATCTTATCATGTACCTTTCCCTTGACCTGTGAAAAACATTTCAAAAACTTGGGATGAGCATAAAAACTCAGTATGGGTTATAAAAAAAACATGGAAAGGAAACATGAGTTCATATATACATAAGAATGAAATCATACTTTACCCATAAAACATAGGCACTTTAACATACCTCATAAAATCATGAATAAATCATAGAAATCATAAGACATAAAGGTAACTTGAGGCATTCATAACATTCTTACGTAGGGAGTAACCCTCTTGGTTACGTTTGGAATACCCATCACAGTATATTCCCTAAAATATCTTCGGAGAAACCTTAACGTTTCACTCCTTCGCGTTACCCAATGCATTGGAGAGCTATAACGGGCTCACCCGCCCTTAGTTTATCACGGAACCACCCGTCTTCATAATAATGCCCAAGAACCATAACATAATCATATCACATAAAACATGCATAAAGGAAACATAAAATTTCCACATTTCAATCACAAGATATCAATACAACACATTGATATAAAAACATTATGAAAACCATTTTAAATACCAAAATAACAGAAAAGTAAAACATGGTATTTATTTTTCTTTTAAAAAGAAGGTATGGCTTGTAGAGGAAGCCGAAACTCAAATAACGGTCACGACGGCGGAGAAGTCGTTGTCGCCGCATACGTACAAAAACATTCCCTTTTGTCGTTTAGTAAACACTTCGTATAAAAAAAATATTCCTTTTGAATAAACGTAAAAGTCAAAGGGGTTTATACACCGTATAAAAGAAAGTTGTGTATAAAATAAAATATGCCTCAACGAAAGGAGATTGAGACGAAGTCCCATACCTCGTATCCGACTTGACCCGACCGTTCTTTAATCTCCTGAATAATAAACTTGAGTTAATCTCTACTTTATTATGAATCTTTTTCAAGTTCATTATTCCTTTTATACCATGTTATGAACATCATGTAATCAGTTAAGTTAATAATGTTCATTTTGTCGGTATTTGGTTCTTAAGTCAAAAATAGACTTCTTACACTTACATGTTGTTAATTTGGTCAAAGGTTCATTATATCCAGAATGGTATTCATGATGTAGATATCATATATGTCATATATATCCAGTACATACATGCATTTATAATATTACATCACATTTAGAGGTAAGAAATGAAATGCACCGTTCATGGAGACGGTAGGCCGTACGTACGCATGAACGCTACTTCCATTTCTATTTCATATTTTCTGGAATGGAATCATAATGATATAAGAGTATATTATAATTCCAGTATAATAAAATATATAATATCATTAACTTTATCCTTTACACATCCCACATATGGTATTAACGAATCAAATCACTTTTAGGGGGCGGTAGTCCGCACTTCCTAAAATGAAGATATCGTGTTTACCCATAATGGAAACCATAAAGGTATGCCCAAAATGAAAAAACAGAAGCTTAAGGAAAACATAAACATATAATATATCATATATAAAAATAGTGACATCATAATGGCCCCTTTTGAAGGTGTTAAATGAATATTGAACAATCATCGTTTCGGGAGGCAGAATTTCGTCATCCACGGAAACCGTATGTTCTTTAACCATTTTATGTAGTTGTGTGAGAGTGTAGCTCAAATAAATCTTATAACAACATCCTAGTATATTGAAGATACTGGTGTTGTTACAAAAGAAGTAAATGAAAAGAGTTTAGGGGGTTGGAGAAGCAAAATAAAACAAATGAACAAGAGAGAATGAATTACCTTTAAAAGTGTAACTCCTTTTGATTTGAGCCTAAAGGCTTCCTTTGAAAGGATTCTGCCCAAAGGTAATCCTCTAGGATGAGGAGAGGGGTGTGGAGAGAGTAAATGGGCAGGGGTTGGCCGAGCCAAAGGCTTGAGGAGTGTGTGAAATGAGGTAGAGGTGGGGGCCTTTTATAAGAGGAGAGGAGGGGCACTTTTGGAAAGTAAAGAAATATTACTTTATTTGAAAATGTGTTTCGGTTTCAAAAGGTCCCACATTGATATAATTCGTGGATAAGGTGATAAGGGTTCTAAATCCACTCATCCAATTGGTTTTGGCCATGTGTAGTTCATATATTTTACATTATCTTTTCATTTTATTTAAATCGTCAAATAATGATGTCATCGCTGCATCATTATTATGTCATAAATAATTTAATTTATTTAATGTCTAAAAATAATAAAAAAAATACTATGATGTAGGAAATCGTTTTATCTTTCCAATGACTATTTATAATAAAAAATCGGATCTTTATAACCCCATGTAAAAATTGTTTTCGTAAAACATCTCTTGTTTGTGTCATTTTTTACTTTAACATTTAATAAAAAGTTATTTATGTCATTTCCAAACCAAAGTGCCTCCATGGGGTCCCCAAGTTGACCCATGGCTTGTCTTGGTCGGCCATGACACAACCAATAAGTTTGGGACATGTGTCTAGGTCATTTCCTATTATTAAAGCATTATTTATAACTTAAACTACACTAATTACCACTAATCGCGATTAAAAACTTAATAAGTTACTATTCACCAAAAAATTATTTTAATCTCATTGAACCACATTTTACTTATTAATGACAACCATGTATGTCAGATTTTCAAAATTCAATACACATTAGTGGTAAACTTTCATTTAACTGAAAAATCAGTTTGCTTGATTACCACTTTGTGGTTTCACTATTCATCAAAAATTGAAGTTTTTCAGAAAATTACCAAAAATTCACCCTAAGCTATATTTGATATTCCGAATTCAAAAATGAAGTCCATTTTACAAAATTAAAATCATATAAGTCACATTAATTAATTCAATAATTAATTCCCGCTGCCAGAGCAAATAGCGTGTTTTTACAAAACAATAAGTATCAAAAGATTGACACCAGTTTAAGTCTAATTTCAAAGTGAAATTGATTCCAATGACCACCATTGGATAAAATGGTAAAAATATATTCTAATTTCACTTCAAAACCAATTCAAAACATAATCTAATCATATAAATAAATTAGATTAAAAAGCAGTTTTGATGTAAAATGCAGTATTTTTCACTATTCATTAAAAAAATGAACATTGTCAGAAAAATACCAAAAATTCACACAAGGTAAATTTTGATGTCCCAACCATAAAGAATAAGTTTATTTTGAAAAACATATTTTATAAAATTGTCAAAAGATAGATTCAAAAATGGTTTTCCATCAAAAGGCAGTAAAACAATCTTTTAAGAATATTAGTGTATTCCATGCATAAGATTGTATTTACTTTCATTTTAAGCCTCTATAACACTATCTTAATCATTAATAGACATAGATAAAAATATCTATTATTCATTACTTACTTGGGATGTTACATCCTTCCCCCCTTTAGAAAATTGCGTCCCCGAAATTTATTTACTTATCGAATAAATGGGGGTACTTATCCCTCATTGCATTTTCAGATTCCCATGTTGCCTCTTCAATCATGTGGTTTTTCCACAAAACCTTTAACTGCTTAATCACCTTATTCCGTAACACTTGCTCCCTGTGGTCAAGAATCTGGACCGGTTGTTCCTCATAAGATAGGTTCTCTTCCAGCTGAACTACCTCTGGACTCAAAACATGGGATGGATCTGGCATATACTTTCTCAACATTGAAACGTGAAAAACATTGTGTACCTGAGATAAACTCCGAGGTAAAGCCACTCGGTATGAAACTGATACAACTCTCTCCAGAATTTCGTATGGTCCAACAAACCTTGGACTCAACTTTCCTTTCTTACCAAATCTCATCACGCTTTTCCAAGGAGAAACTTTGAGAAAAACATGATCACCTACCTCGAAAGATAGATCCTTCCTCCGGTTATCCGCATAACTCTTCTGCCTGCTCTGAGCTGTTCTCATGTGTTTCTAAATCTGCTGAACTTTTTCTGCCATCTCTTCTACCAATTATGGTCCCATCAACTTTCTTTCACCCACTTCATCCCAGAAAGCTGGAGTTCGACACCGCTTCCCATATAATGCCTGAAATGGTGCCATCTGTATACTGGAATGAAAACTGTTATTATATGAAAACTCAACCAAAGAAAGATGTTGGTCCCAACTTCCCTGATAATCCATAGAACAAGCTCATAGCATATCCTCCAATGTCTGAATTGTTCGTTCTGACTGCCCATCTGATTGAGGATGAAAAGCTGTACTAAAATTTAATTCAGTACCCAACGACTTCTGAAGGCCTTTCCAAAAGTTAGAAGTAAACCTGGGATCACGATCCGATACAATGGAGAGAGGAACTCCATGTAACCTGACTATCTCTTTAAGATACAAACGGGAAAGTTGATCAAGAGAGAAAGTATCTCGTATAGCAAGGAAATAAGCAGATTTGGTCAAGCGATCAACAATAACCCAGATTGCATTATTACCTCGAGATGTCTTTGGTAATCCAACAACAAAGTCCATGGATATATTCTCCCATTTCCACTCTGGAACTGGTAAAGGCTGAAGCATCCCTTTCGGTAACTGCCGCTCTGCTTTAACCTGCTGACAAGTCAAACACTTCACAGTAAAATCAGCAATATCTCTTTTCATTCCATCCCACCAGTAATACTCCCGCAGATCTCTATACATCTTAGTACTGCCCGGATGAACTGAAAACGGAGAACTATGAGCTTCACATAACAAATCTCTCTTCAACTGTGAATCACAAGGCACACACAATCTCTTCCCAAATCTCAAAACACAATCATTATCAATGTTGAATTCAGGCAACTTACCTTTCTGAACCAGCTCTACCCTTTTCTGCAACTCACTGTCTTGCTTCTGTGCTTGCTTGATTCTATCTGATAGAGATGATCTCACTGATACCTGAAACAAAATAGAAGGACTTCCTGCACCAACAACTTCTATGCCAAAGTTCATCAAATCCTTAACCAAAGGATCACGTTCCAAACGCAACATTGTTAATTAAGCATTACTTTTTTGACTCAAAGCATCAGCCACTTTATTTGCTTTTCCCGGATGGTAATGAATTGTACAATCATAATCCTTGATTAATTCCAGCCATCTCCTTTGTCTCATGTTTAACTCTTTCTGAGTGAATATATACTTTAAACTTTTGTGATCGCTATATATTTCACACTTTACTCCATACAAATGATGCCTCCAAATTTTTAAAGAAAAAACAACAGCAGCTAATTCCAAATCATGTGTAGGGTAATTTACCTCATGAGTTTTCAACTGTCGTGAAGCATAAGCAATTACCTGATCATTCTGCATTAGGACGCAACCAAGTCCTTTCAATGAAGCATCAATGTATATAACAAACTCACCATTCCTGGAAGGTAGTGCCAAAACTGGAGCATTCACCAATCTTCTTTTCAATTCCTGAAAAAAATCATCACATTCTTTTGTCCAGATAAACTTAACACCCTTCCGAGTTAGCTTAGTCATTGGACTAGATAACCGTGAAAAATTTCTAACAAACCTTCGGTAATAGCCCGCCAAACCAAGGAAGCTACGAATCTCGGTTACATTTGTGGGTCTTGGCCATTCTTCCACAACTTTTGTTTTTGCAGGATCAACAGTTATTCCATCTTTAGAAACAATGTGACCAAGGAAAGAAATTGGTTGCAACCAAAACTCACACTTGCTGAATTTCCCATACAGTTTCTTTTCTTTTAAGGTTTTCAAGATAACCCTTAAATGTTTTTCATGCTACTCTTTACTTTTAGAAAACACCAAAATATCATCAATGAAAACCACCACAGACTTATCACCTGATTCAACTAAGCCATCACTAAAGTAAACTGCTCAATTCTGATTCTGACCATCTTAGTATGGTGATTTGGAAGGTCATTTGCCTCTGTATGCCTTCCCAGAAAATTGGTTTTGTTTCCTCTATGAAAAAACCATTCTGAACACAGAAATATCTTAGGCGAAGCAACATGGTAATCTTTAAATGCTATATTATTTCGAAAAAAAATTGGATAATCATTTAATAGAATTCTAACTCCTAAAGTTATCTAAACCGACCTCTGATACCAACTATAAGTCCCCAGCCTTAAACCTTACTTAATCTTGAGTTATTACAAGATTACACATTGAGGATCTTTTTGGGTTTAGAGTTTTATAGAATTAGATCATAAATCATGCATTACATTCCACATATAAACAAAGTGGTTACATAAAGATTGTATTCTTCATTCCCATCAATGGAAACACATTTAAAATAAAACATGGATTATTTCTTGACACACCCTTGACTCGATCATCTTATCATGTACCTTTCCCTTGACCTGTGAAAAACATTTCAAAAACTTGGGATGAGCATAAAAACTCAGTATGGGTTATAAAAAAAACATGGAAAGGAAACATGAGTTCATATATACATAAGAATGAAATCATACTTTACCCATAAAACATAGGCACTTTAACATACCTCATAAAATCATGAATAAATCATAGAAATCATAAGACATAAAGGTAACTTGAGGCATTCATAACATTCTTACGTAGGGAGTAACCCTCTTGGTTACGTTTGGAATACCCATCACAGTATATTCCATAAAATATCTTCGGAGAAACCTTAACGTTTCACTCCTTCGCGTTACCCAATGCATTGGAGAGCTATAACGGGCTCACCCGCCCTTAGTTTATCACGGAACCACCCGTCTTCATAATAATGCCCAAGAACCATAACATAATCATATCACATAAAACATGCATAAAGGAAACATAAAATTTCCAAATTTCAATCACGAGATATCAATACAACACATTGATATAAAAACATTATGAAAACCATTTTCAATACCAAAATAACAGAAAAGTAAAACATGGTATTTATTTTTCTTTTAAAAAGAAGGTATGGCTTGTAGAGGAAGCCGAAACTCAAATAACGGTCACGACGGCGGAGAAGTCGTTGTCGCCACATACGTACAAAAACATTCCCTTTTGTCGTTTAGTAAACACTTCGTATAAAAAAATATTCCTTTTGAATAAACGTAAAAGTCAAAGGGGTTTATACACCGTATAAAAGAAAGTTGTGTATAAAATAAAATATGCCTCAACGAAAGGAGATTGAGACGAAGTCCCATACCTCGTATCCGACTTGACCTGACCGTTCTTTAATCTCCTGAATAATAAAATTGAGTTAATCTCTACTTTCTTATGAATCTTTTTCAAGTTCATTATTCCTTTTATACCATGTTATGAACATCATGTAATCATTTAAGTTAATAATGTTCATTTTGTCGGTATTTGGTTCTTAAGTCAAAAATAGACTTCTTACACTTACATGTTGTTAATTTGGTCAAAGGTTCATTATATCCAGAATGTTATTCATGATGTAGATATCATATATGTCATATATATCCATTACATACATGCATTTATAATATTACATCACATTTAGAGGTAAGAAATGAAATGCACCGTTCATGGAGACGGTAGGCCGTACGTACGCATGAACGCTACTTCCATTTCTATTTCATATTTTCTGGAATGGAATCATAATTATATAAGATTATATTATAATTCCAGTATAATAAAATATATAATATCATTAACTTTATCCTTTACACATCCCACATATGGTATTAACGAATCAAATCACTTTTAGGGGGCGGTAGTCCGCACTTCCTAAAATGAAGATATCGTGTTTACCCATAATGGAAACCATAAAGGTATGCCCAAAATGAAAAAACAGAAGCTTAAGGAAAACCTAAACATATTATATATCATATATAAAAATAGTGACATCATAATGGCCCCTTTTGAAGGTGTTAAATGAATATTGAACAATCATCGTTTCGGGAGGCAGAATTTCGCCATCCACGGAAACCGTATGTTCTTTAACCATTTGATGTAGTTGTGTGAGAGTGTAGCTCAAATAAATCTTATAACAACATCCTAGTATATTGAAGATACTTTTGTTGTTACAAAAGAAGTAAATAAAAAGAGTTTAGGGGGTTGGAGAAGCAAAATAAAACAAATGAACATGAGAGAATGAATTACCTTTAAAAGTGTAACTCCTTTTGATTTGAGCCTAAAGGCTTTCTTTGAAAGGATTCTGCCCAAAGGGAATCCTCTAGGATGAGGATAGGGGTGTGGAGAGATTAAATGGGCAGGGGTTGGCTGAGCCAAAGGCTTGAGGAGTGTGTGAAATGAGGTAGAGGTGGGGGCCTTTTATAAGAGGAGAGGAGGGGCACTTTTGGAAAGTAAAGAAATATTACTTTATTTGAAAATGTGTTTCGGTTTCAAAAGGTCCCACATTGATATAATTCGTGGATAAGGTGATAAGGGTTCTAAATCCACTCATCCAATTGGTTTTGGCCATGTGTAGTTCATAGATTTTACATTATCTTTCCATTTTATTTAAATCGTCAAATAATGATGTCATCGCTGCATCATTATTATGTCATAAATAATTTAATTTATTTAATGTCTAAAAATCATTTAAAAAAATACTATGATTTAGGAAATCTTTTTATCTTTCCAATGACTATTTATAATCAAAAATCGGATCTTTATAACCCCATGTAAAAATTGTTTTCGTAAAACATCTCTTGTTTGTGTCATTTTTTACTTTAACATTTAATAAAAAGTTATTTTTGTCATTTCCAAACCAAAGTGTCTCCATGGGGTCCCCAAGTTGACCCATGTCTTGTCTTGGTCGGCCATGACACAACCAATAAGGTTGGGACATGTGTCTAGGTCATTTCCTATTATTAAAGCATTATTTATAACTTAAACTACACTAATTACCACTAATCGCGATTAAAAACTTAATAAGTTACTATTCACCAAAAAATTATTTTAATCTCATTGAACCACATTTTACTTCTTAATGACAACCATGTATGTCGGATTTTCAAAATTCAATACACATTAGTGGTAAACTTTCACTTAACTGAAAAATCAGTTTCCTTGATTACCACTTAGTGGTTTCACTATTCATCAAAAATTGAAGTTTTTCAGAAAATTACCAAAAATTCACCCTAAGCTATATTTGATATTCCGAATTCAAAAATGAAGTCGATTTTACAAAATTAAAATAATATAAGTCACATTAATTAATTCAATAATTAATTCCCGCTGCCAGAGCAAATATCGTGTTTTTACAAAACAATAAGTATCAAAAGATTGACACCAGTTTAAGTCTAATTTCAATGTGAAATTGATTCCAATGACCACCATTGGATAAAATGGTAAAAATATATTCTAATTTCACTTCAAAACCAATTCAAAACATAATCTAATCATATAAATAAATTAGATTAAAAAGCAGTTTTGATGTAAAATGCAGTATTTTTCACTATTCATTAAAAAAATGAACATTGTCAAAAAAATACCAAAAATTCACACAAGGTAAATTTTGATGTCCCAATCATAAAGAATAAGTTTATTTTGAAAAACATATTTTATAAAATTGTCAAAAGATAGATTCAAAAATGGTTTGCCATCAAAAGGCAGTAAAACAATCTTTTAAGAATATTAGTGTATTCCATGCATAAGATTGTATTTACTTTCATTTTAAGCCTCTATAACACTATCTTAATCATTAATAGACATAGATAAAAATATCTATTATTCATTACTTACTTGGGATGTTTCATCCTTCCCCCCTTTAGAAAATTGCGTCCCCGCAATTTATTTACTTATCGAATAAATGGGGGTACTTATCCCTCATTGCATTTTCAGATTCCCATGTTGCCTCTTCAATCATGTGGTTTTTTCACAAAACCTTTACCTACTTAATCACCTTATTCCGTAACACTTGCTCCTTGTGGTCAAGAATCTGGACCGGTTGTTCCTCATAAGATAGGTTCTCTTCCAGCTGAACTACCTCTGGACTCAAAACATGGGATGGATCTGGCATATACTTTCTCAACATTGAAACGTGAAAAACATTGTGTACCTGAGATAAACTCGGAGGTAAAGCCACTCGGTATGCAACTAATCCAACTCTCTCCAGAATTTCGTATGGTCCAACAAACCTTGGACTCAACTTTCCTTTCTTACCAAATCTCATCACGCTTTTCCAAGGAGAAACTTTGAGAAAAACATGATCACCTACCTCGAAAGATAGATCCTTCCCCCGGTTATCCGCATAACTCTTCTGCCTGCTCTGAGCTGTTCTCATGTGTTTCTAAATCAGCTGAACTTTTTCTGCCATCTCTTCTACCAATTCTGGTCCCATCAACTTTCTTTCACCCACTTCATCCCAGAAAGCTGGAGTTCGACACCGCTTCCCATATAATGCCTGAAATGGTGCCATCTGTATACTGGAATGAAAACTGTTATTATATGAAAACTCAACCAAAGAAAGATGTTGGTCCCGACTTCCTTGATAATCCATAGAACAAGCTCGTAGCATATCCTCCAATGTCTGAATTGTTCGTTCTGACTGCCCATCTGATTGAGGATGAAAAGATGTACTAAAATTTAATTCAGTACCCAACGACTTCTGAAGGCCTTTCCAAAAGTTAGAAGTAAACCTGGGATCACGATCCGATACAATGGAGAGAGGAACTCCATGTAACCTGACTATCTCTTTAAGATACAAACGGGAAAGTTGATCAAGAGAGAAAGTATCTCGTATAGCAAGGAAATGAGCAGATTTGGTCAAGCGATCAACAATAACCCAGATTGCATTATTACCTCGAGATGTCTTCGGTAATCCAACAACAAAGTCCATGGATATATTCTCCCATTTCCACTCTGGCACTGGTAAAGGCTGAAGCATCCCTTTCGGTAACTGCCGCTCTGCTTTAACCTGCTGACAAGTCAAACACTTCACAGTAAAATCAGCAATATCCCTTTTCATTCCATCCCACCAGTAATACTCCCGCAGATCTCTATACATCTTAGTACTGCCCGGATGAACTGAAAACGGAGAACTATGAGCTTCACATAACAAATCTCTCTTCAACTGTGAATCACAAGGCACACACAATCTCTTCCCAAATCTCAAAACACAATCATTATCAATGTTGAATTCAGGCAACTTACCTTTCTGAACCAGCTCTACCCTTTTCTGCAACTCACTGTCTTGCTTCTGTGCTTGCTTGATTCTATCTGATAGAGATGATCTCACTGATACCTGAAACAAAACAGAAGGACTTCCTGCACCAACAACTTCTATGCCAAAGTTCATCAAATCCTTAACCAAAGGATCACGTTCCAAATGCAACATTGTTAATGAAGCATTACTTTTTCGACTCAAAGCATCAGCCACTTTATTTGCTTTTCCCGGATGGTAATGAATTGTACAATCATAATCCTTGATTAATTCCAGCCATCTCCTTTGTCTCATGTTTAACTCTTTATGAGTGAATATATACTTTAAACTTTTGTGATCGGTATATATTTCACACTTTACTCCATACAAATGATGCCTCCAAACTTTTAAAGCAAAAACAACCGCAGCTAATTCCAAATCATGTGTAGGGTAATTTACCTCATGAGTTTTCAACTGTCGTGAAGCATAAGCAATTACCTGATCATTCTGCATTAGGACGCAACCAAGTACTTTCAATGAAGCATCACTGTATATAACAAACTCACCATTCCTGGAAGGTAGTGCCAAAATTGTAGCATTCACCAATCTTCTTTTCAATTCCTGAAAACAATCATCACATTCTTTTGTCCAGATAAACTTAACACCCTTCCGAGTTAGCTTAGTCATTGGACTAGATAACCGTGAAAAATTTCTAACAAACCTTCGGTAATAGCCCGCCAAACCAAGGAAGCTACGAATCTCGGTTACATTTTTGGGTCTTGTCCATTCTTCCACAACTTTTGTTTTTGCAGGATCAACAGTTATTCCATATTTAGAAACAATGTGACCAAGGAAAGAAATTTGTTACAACCAAAACTCACACTTGCTGAATTTCCCATACAGTTTCTTTTCTTTTAAGGTTTGCAAGATAACCCTTAAATGTTTTTCATACTCCTCTTTACTTTTAGAAAACACCAAAATATCATCAATGAAAACCACCACAGAATTATCACCTGATTCAACTAAGCCATCACTGAAGTAAACTGCTCAATTCTGATTCTGACCATCTTAGTATGGTGATTTGGAAGGTCATTTGCCTCTGTATGCCTTCCCAGAAAATTGGTTCTGTTTCCTCTATGAAAAACCATTCTGAACATAGAAATATCTTAGGCGAAGCAACATGGTAATCTTTAAATGCTATATCATTTCGAAAAAAAAATATTTTTGGATAATCATTTAATATAATTCTAACTCCTAAAGTTATCTAAACCGACCTCTGATACCAACTATAAGGCCCCAACCTTAAACCTTACTTAAGCTTGAGTTATTACAAGATTACACATTGAGGATCTTTTCGGGTTTAGAGTTTTAGAGAATTAGATCATAAAACATGCATTACATTCCACATATAAACAAAGTGGTTACATAAAGATAGTATTCTTCATTCCCATCAATGGAAACACATTTAAAATAAAACATGGATTATTTCTTGACACACCCTTGACTCTATCATCTTATCATGTACCTTTCCCTTGACCTGTGAAAAACATTTCAAAAACTTGGGATGAACATAAAAACTCAGTATGGGTTATAAAAAAACATGGAAAGGAAACATGAGTTCATATATACATAAGAATGAAATCATACTTTACCCATAAAACATAGGCACTTTAACATACCTCATAAAATCATGAATAAATCATATAAATCATAAGACATAAAGGTAACTTGAGGCATTCATAACATTCTTACGTAGGGAGTAACCCTCTTGGTTACGTTTGGAATACCCATCACAGTATATTCCCTAAAATATCTTCGGAGAAACCTTAACGTTTCACTCCTTCGCATTACCCAATGCATTGGAGAGATATAACGGGCTCACCCGCCCTTAGTTTATCACGGAACCACCCGTCTTCATAATAATGCCCAAGAACCATAACATAATCATATCACATAAAACATGCATAAAGGAAACATAAAATTTCCACATTTCAATCACGAGATATCAATACAACACATTGATATAAAAACATTATGAAAACCATTTTCAATACCAAAATAACAGAAAAGTAAAACATGGTATTTATTTTCTTTTAAAAAGAAGGTATGGCTTGTAGAGGAAGCCGAAACTCAAATAACGGTCACGACGGCGGAGAAGTCGTTGTCGCCGCATACGTACAAAAACATTCCCTTTTGTCGTTTAGTAAACACTTCGTATAAAAAAAAGATTCCTTTTGAATAAACGTAAAATTCAAAGGGGTTTATACACCGTATAAAAGAAAGTTGTGTATAAAATAAAATATGCCTCAACGAAAGGAGATTGAGACGAAGTCCCATACCTCGTATCCGACTTGACCCGACCGTTCTTTAATCTCCTGAATAATAAACTTGAGTTAATCTCTACTTTCTTATGAATCTTTTTCAAGTTCATTATTCCTTTTATACCATGTTATGAACATCATTTAATCAGTTAAGTTAATAATGTTCATTTTGTCGGTATTTGGTTCTTAAGTCAAAAATAGACTTCTTACACTTACATGTTGTTAATTTGGTCAAAGGTTCATTATATCCAGAATGGTATTCATGATGTAGATATCATATATGTCATATATATCCAGTACATACATGCATTTATAATATTACATCACATTTAGAGGTAAGAAATGAAATGCACCGTTCATGGAGACGGTAGGCCGTACGTACGCATGAACGCTACTTCCATTTCTATTTCATATTTTCTGGAATGGAATCATAATTATATAAGATTATATTATAATTCCAGTATAATAAAATATATAATATCATTAACTTTATCCTTTACACATCCCACATATGGTATTAACGAATCAAATCACTTTTAGGGGGCGGTAGTCCGCACTTCCTAAAATGAAGATATCGTGTTTACCCATAATGGAAACCATAAAGGTATGCCCAAAATGAAAAAACATAAGCTTAAGGAAATCATAAACATATTATATATCATATATAAAAACAGTGACATCATAATGGCCCCTTTTGAAGGTGTTAAATGAATATTTAACAATCATCGTTTCGGGAGGCAGAATTTCACCATCCACGGAAACTGTATGTTCTTTAACCATTTGATGTAGTTTTGTGAGAGTGTAGCTCAAATAAATCTTATAAAAACATCCTAGTATATTGAAGATACTGGTGTTGTTACAAAATAAGTGAATAAAAAGAGTTTAGGGGGTTGGAGAAGCAAAATAAAACAAATGAACATGAGAGAATGAATTACCTTTAAAAGTGTAACTCCTTTTGATTTGAGCCTAAAGGCTTCCTTTGAAAGGATTCTGCCCAAAGGGAATCCTCTAGGATGAGGAGAGGGGTGTGGAGAGAGTAAATTGGCAGGGGTTGGCCGAGCCAAAGGCTTGAGGAGTGTGTGAAATGAGGTAGAGGTCGGGGCCTTTTATAAGAGGAGAGGAGGGGCACTTTTGGAAAGTAAAGAAATATTACTTTATTTGAAAATGTGTTTCGGTTTCAAAAGGTCCCACATTGATATAATTCGTGGATAAGGTGATAAGGGTTCGAAATCCACTCATCTAATTGGTTTTGGCCATGTTTAGTTCATATATTTTACATTATCTTTCCATTTTATTTAAATCGTCAAATAATGATGTCATCGCTGCATCATTATTATGTCATAAATAATTTAATTTATTTAATGTCTAAAAATCATAAAAAAAATACTATGATGTAGGAAATCTTTTTATCTTTCCAATTCCTATTTATAATCAAAAATATGATCTTTATAACCCCATGTAAAAATTGTTTTCGTAAAACATCTCTTGTTTGTGTCATTTTTTACTTTAACATTTAATAAAAAGTTATTTATGTCATTTCCAAACCAAAGTGTCTCCATGGGGTCCCCAAGTTGACCCATGGCTTGTCTTGGTCGGCCATGACACAACCAATAAGGTTGGGACATGTGTCTAGGTCATTTCCTATTATTAAAGCATTATTTATAACTTAAACTACACTAATTACCACTAATCGCGATTAAAAACTTAATAAGTTACTATTCACCAAAAAATTATTTTAATCTCATTGAACCACATTTTACTTCTTAATGACAACCATGTATGTCAGATTTTCAAAATTCAATACACATTAGTGGTAAACTTTCATTTAACTGAAAAATCAGTTTGCTTGATTACCACTTAGTGGTTTCACTATTCATCAAAAATTGAAGTTTTTCAGAAAATTACCAAAAATTCACCCTAAGCTATATTTGATATTCCGAATTCAAAAATGAAGTCCATTTTACAAAATTAAAATCATATAAGTCACATTAATTAATTCAATAATTAATTCCCGCTGCCAGAGCAAATAGCGTGTTTTTACAAAACAATAAGTATCAAAAGATTGACACCAGTTTAAGTCTAATTTCAAAGTGAAATTGATTCCAATGACCACCATTGGATAAAATGGTAAAAATATATTCTAATTTAACTTCAAAACCAATTCAAAACATAATCTAATCATATAAATAAATTATATTAAAAAGCAGTTTTGATGTAAAATGCAGTATTTTTCACTATTCATTAAAAAATGAACATTGTCAGAAAAATACCAAAAATTCACACAAGGTAAATTTTGATGTCCCAATCATAAAGAATAAGTTTATTTTGAAAAACATATTTTATAAAATTGTCAAAATATAGATTCAAAAATGGTTTGCCATCAAAAGGCAGTAAAACAATCTTTTAAGAATATTAGTGTATTCCATGCATAACATTGTATTTACTTTCATTTTAAGCCTCTATAACACTATCTTAATCATTAATAGACATAGATAAAAATATCTATTATTCATTACTTACTTGGGATGTTACAAGTTTTGTTCTATCCAAAATTGTATTTGAAATAAATGGTACCAACTTATTCTTTTCATTGTGTAACAATTAGTCATCAGTAATCTTAGTTTCAGAGTTGAATTCATTCTTGTCTATTCTGGGAGTTGGGATCATAAAAAGGAGTAGGATTTTTAAAACATAAAATGTAGATCATAAAAATACATAGCTAACTTTTTTATGCTAAACTTCAAGTTACTAGGGAGTTGAGTACATAAGTATTTTGTAGACACTTATAGGATATTAGAATCTTATTGTCAGGGGTTTAGCCAATGAGACAAGAATGACATGAATTAGATGAATTATTTCTCACTAGGATTGCATATTTCATTTTGATTAATGGTATACAATTTGATGCAATGTATTGAATTTTAAAAAAATTAGAATTTTTTTCAAATGAAAGACTTTTAAAAGAGAATACTCTGTGTATTTTGAAAATATGTTGATTTTCAAAAGCAATTTGAATGTTTTTTAAAATAGTTGAACGTGAAAAAGGGTAGATTTTTTTTGGAAAGCATTGTTGTGATAGTTGATGTGGTATAATTTGAAATTCTTAGCCTTTAGTTGATAGAGAGTGAGACTTATAGAGTTTGTGGTTTGTTTAGAAAATGGAACCCAGTAGGAATCGTTGAAACCAATTGGAAGAAGCTGTGGAGAATGTGGTTGCACCTAAGCCACAGGTAAACTAAGAGCTGGTTCAGAGTATCATCTAAGCATTTCAAGCTCCAGAAATAGAGAGCCAGATGGATTCACCAAGATAAGTGGATCATTCTGTTTAGTTCTAGAAACATAATCCACCCATATTCTGGGGTGATTCTAAACCAGAAAAGGCTGAGGTGTGGTTGAACATAATGAATCATATCTTCGATTTCATCGGCACACTAGCAAAGATGAATTTCAAGCTATAAATGTATATGATTGAGGATCTTTCATTCTATTGTTGGGATCTAGTGGTGCAGGATCGATTAGATCAAGACCTTAGTTGGGAGGATTTTTAGGAATTGTTTAATAAATAATTATATCCTCACATGTTCAAGATTCAAAGGACGATATAAACCTTCATCCTAAAACAGAAAAATATCTCTATCATCGAGTATGCAGCTAGATTCATGAATTTAGTGCTCTTTTCACCCAAGGTTGCTGCTAGTGCATCCTTTAAGGAACACATCTTTGAATTAGGGCTGAGATAAGATATTTGATTGAAGATAGTCGTGCTCTGTATTACGAACTATACAAAGATGGTGAATAGAGTGACAATGGCTGAATGGGATATATCAAGAGCTATGAGAGGAGGAAGTATCATGATACCCATGGGAAATAGTGGAATCTATAATGTTGGGAGAAAGCAGAAGAGGGACACATACCTCTAGGGTGAGAGTGGAAATCAGAATTAGATATCTGGATCGGTGAATCTTCCTCCAAGACACACAATAGAGGCGGGATGTTTCCAATGTGGTTCCTTCAACTACATGAATATAGAGTGTACAACACCACCAAAATCATTCCATAATTGCAATAATATGGGACACCTTAATCACTATTGTCACAGTGCTCTAAGGTCAGGTGCTTGAGACACTTATTAGGTATCGCAAGCGTCGTATGCTTCGATGGGGCGAGGACAGCAGAATCAATTTCATCAGTGGAATAGAGATATCCATAGTGATTATAGGAATACCATGACTTCTTAGCAAGGGAAATCTCAGAAATGAAATAAGTAGCATAGTGCAGTGATGAAGCAATTATATGGATTTGAGTAGATGATTGTAGATAATCAGGAAGGACCATCGATGGTGATTGGTATGATTCTTTTGAATTCTACCCTAATTCATGTGTTGTTTGATACTATTGTATCACATTTATTTATTTATTCTCATGATGTTGATTTTCTAAGTTTAAAACTTGATATGATACCTTTTATGGTAAAACTTCAGACTCCTCTTGGTCAAAGAGAATGTTGATCCTTTTTGTGTAAAGCATGTTCCATAACTGTTGATGGAGCTGAACGGAAATGGGACTTCTCGGTGTTGGGGATGGATGTATATGATGTAATCCTGGGTGTGGATTAGTTGACAATGTTCAAGGCTCACATAGACTATTATATAAGAATAATTAGTTTTACAAATGAGGATGGTGTTGATAATCTCTTCAGAGGATAAAGGGTTTTAAAGATAGGTGAAATGGGCTTTCTAGCACTAGAAGTGGGAACAATCTCTTACCAGTTGGCAGCATTGACTTTGGCATCGATGGAAGAGATCAAGGGTAACTATTTTCCAGCATTCATGGATTAATTTTGAGATGTTTTTCCTAAAAATTTCTCAGGGTTTCCACCCATAAGAGAAGTGGAGTTTATGATTGATCTCCTCCCAGGGACCAGTCCTATCTCACTTCCCTCTTATCAAATGGAACCAAAAAAATTAATGGAGTTGAAAGTGAAGTTGGATGAGATAGAAAGAAAAGGTTTCATTCTGCCACGTACATCTATGTGGGAAGCACTAATAGAGATAATATTTTCCTAATTTTTTTGTATGAATTTAAATTGTTTAAATCATCCTAAATAATCAATTTGAGCTTATATGAATCAATCTTGGATTTATGATGTCTTTTGAGCAAAATGGTGAAAAACGCCTAATTCTGGATTTTAGACAAATTTTTACATCAAGGATATTTTAGTAATTTCATGAAAAATATAAATCCAAATTGAGTGAATATTATTTTTTTGGAATCCTTATTTTATTTCCTCCAATTTTGTCTTCTTGAATAGGAGTTGATTCGGCCATCTAAAGGGCCTAAAAATTCATTGAAGTTGGAAACATTTCTAGGAGGACAGCGTAGACCCCACCACCATAACAGAACCACAACTCGAACATCACACACCAAATTTAGGTTCTTACACCAATGATAGAAAGAGGAGACATAGGTCCAGCTATACACAAATTTTGGTGGAGTTATGATGTCATTAAAAATACATTGGATGTTATAAATTTGGAGGAACCTTCTTGGAAGCTTTTTTTAGAAAACGAAACCTCCAATGAAAAATTCATAACTCATTAATATGGTGTCCAAAGGAGCTGAAATTTTGAAGGTGAAAGTAAAACACATTAGGGAACAATATTTATGAAGGGTTACATGCATGAATCTTCCATTTATTAGGACAACAACGTGAAAAATTTCAAAGACCAGAATTATGCCTATAAAAGGAGGCCCTCACCTCCTTCCAAAATCATCCCATTCTCCATCCAATTCCTTCTAGGACACCAAGAAGGAGAACTTTTCAGATTTTGATTTTATTTCTTTTCTTTTACATAGCTTCATAATGTCTTATCTTCCTCATTCATCTCAATTACCCTTACCATGGTGGGGTAAACTTTTTGAGTGATTGGGGAAGGGTTAGTTTTCTATTTTGTAATGCTTGAGTTCTTGGACGTAATTGAATGAAATTTCTTTCTTCTTAAAAGTTTTTTTCAATTTAATATAGCATATTTTATTATAAAGTGTGATCGTTCTTGAATTTTAATTCCATTATTGATTTTTTCCTTGGTAAAATCATAATCATCTCCCTCCATTAATTTCTGGTTTATATACGATTGAATAAACTAGGGATTAGTGGTAAAGTACTCGACAATCGTCAGTACGTGTAAAAGTTGTAGTGAATATTCTTGATTATTTGGGATAAACAAGACCTGATTGGGTATTTCCCGTGACAATTAAGGATATTCAATACATCAATTTTGCACATGGAAGGAGAGTTGACCAAACTGAGATCTTGGTAAGGTTTTCTCTCGCCATCATAATTTCACCAAAGAAGTGAGAGGAAACGCTTGTGGAAACTCACATTAATAAACTAAGAAGAAAGGGTTTTAATTAAATTGAACAAGGACAGCATTACAATTAGGAAACTGACCCCGACCTAATCACCCTTTTAATATCATATTTTTTCAATTATTTAAATTTTAATTCCCATTCAATCATTTTCTTATCAAACACACCATTTTTACCATCGTTTAAAAGTGAAAAACTATTTTGTGTGCACTCCTCTTCAGGAGACATCTTAGGTCAACCACATTACTGCATTTTAAATTAGGAAATAATTGTTTTTCCATGCCCTATGACAGGTGTGTGTCAAACTTGGCACTGTTGGCGGGGAGTTAGTGCCACAATCAAATTGTAAATATTTTACCTTTTTTAAATTAAAAAAAACAAACAAAACAAACAAACATTTTTCATGTTGTTTTTAAATGGTTATTTCTTTAATTCATGGAACACTTACCCACAAGTGCAATAACAAGATTCTAACTCACCATGGTCTACAGATTATAGTATTTCTTTCTTGGCTAAGCAGATTCAGGGAGATTGAATCCAAATAATCAAGGAGGATGAATTCAAGGATCTAATTCAAAACCTTAAAGGGAACCATGAATACCCCTTGTTGGAGGGTTTGGCTAGAGAATTAATTGAACTCCAAGAGTATTTTTCGGAATATTATCAAGAAATTATTGAGGTACAAAATGATATTCCACGGGTGCATCATCAAGAAGAAAATGTTGTTTTTGAGTATAACAAATATCTCGTGAATGAATTCAAAGAGGACATAGAAGGACTAAAGGGTCAAATAGGAAGGCTAACAGAATATGTCCATTCTACCCAAGAGAAATCAGATCCTGAGCTACATGGTGGGGATCAACATGATTTGAATGAATTTTGGAACGAGTGTGAAGAACAACATGTCCTCCCAAAAGAATAAGATTTGGATCCATTTAAGGGAGAAACCACTAATGTAGTGGAATTTGAAGAAAAAAGCCTGACTACACGCCTCTATCTTCTACTACTCAACTCCAAGAGGTGATTTCAAATGAAGAAGAGATTGAAGACATACAAAATCAGGGAGATAATCATTTCATTAACTCGTTATATTTTGATCTTGTTAAAACTGAATTTTGTATCACCTCCCCTTGTTTTAAATTTTCATATTTGGTCAACACATCTATTTCCTTGGTGGTTGAGGAAGAAAAAGAAGATGCACCTGATGAAGATCATCCGGAGCCCCCTGAGCTTGTCGAACACATATCATAATGAGTTCAAGAGGATACAATAGTGGATTTTCCTGAGGATAATGAGATGCATGATACTCACATTAAAGGGGATGCATTTATATTGATTCTTCATGCTTTAATTTTGTTCAAATAGACATACAATCTGAAATTCCCTTTGATTATTCCCTTGATGCAGCATATCTTGAGAAAGCACTGGTGAACGAAGAAGAAATTATGAAAGTGGAAACTCTGAAACTGGAGGACTCATTCATTCTTCAAACCCTACCATGCATGTTGTATCTCACTATAATGGGGGGTGGAATTGGTATGATATATCCATGGAGTCCTCAACAAAAAGGAACAAGTACATGTTGGAAAGAAGATTTTTTGTTGGTTCATGAGAAAGAAACCTCACCCACCATCAGATTGGGGATAACCGATTAAAAGTGCCCCTCTAGAGGCAGTCAAAACCCAGGGCCCATTTAGGGGATTAAACCAAGATTTGTCCTTCATTTCTTATTCAAATTATATTTTAATTTCTTTCAATAAATTTCTTATGTTATGTTTTTACTTTTTTTAGGTTTTTAAAGAGCAACACTTAAGATCCAAACTCAACGTTGCATTGCCAATAAGTCAGGTCATACCTCTCCTTTACACTTTTTTGCTATTGTGATTAATTTTAAAATTGGATTACATATTAAATCCACTTGAATGCATTGAGGACACCGCATTATTTAAGTGTGGGGGAGGGAACCTTTGTAGTTTAGGATTTTCATTTTGTTTTGTTTTCAAAAAAATCATTTTTCATATTTTTTTATGTTTATTTTTCAATTTTTGATGTGTTTTTGAAACTTTTGAGCTGAAATTATTATAATTACCATTTTTGAAACCCATATAAATGAGTGAACCAATATATTCCATGAAACTGAGCTTAAATTAATGGTTAAATTACTTTGTTTCAATTTCAAATATTTTTGTAATTTCATGAAAAGAACACTGATTTTTGAATTCCATGTCATATTTCATTGTCTATATATTTGAAATAACTTTCATGTGAGGCTTCTTAACCATTTTTTGTTATATTCTTTTCATTCGCCTCATTTCTTGAGAGAACTAGACCATGCTTTCTTTAACCAGAATTTTATTTATTCCTTTTAAAACTTGAGGGTTTGGGGTAAATGTGTTTTAAATGATTGAGGAATTTATTTGGTTTTAAGACCCCTTTTCAAAATAATCCTTTTAATTATGGCCTAACTTATACATTAATCATTATATCCCCTAGAATCCATGAACAGCCTATTAGGATAGCCACATTAAAAGCCAATTTTTCCTATCCAACCTACTCTTGAAGTGAAATTGCATGATCTAGTTGAACTTAAGTGTGGAGGAAGATGTCTTGTGGTGTACTACTTCATTTGGTGATACTTTTGGTAGAATATAAAATGTTGAAGAGATGATGTTTCTACTAAAGATTTCATTTTGTTAAAATTTGTGCCTTTCGGGAGCTCTCATGATAAAAGAAGTTGTGCCTTTCTGGAGCTTCCAAATTAGAAAGAAAGTTGTGCCTATTTGAGCTTTCAAAAAAAGGGTTTGAGAAGAAATTTTTTTCTAGTGAAATGATAAATGGCATGAACTTTTCTTGAGTTCTCATGATTATGGAGCCAATTTTATACAAAGGGGAGCAGAAGGAGACTATTTTTGAGTGAAAATTAGAATCTTGCAATTTTGCTTCAAAAAGAGACAAGCCCTCCTTTTTCGGCCTCATAATTTTTAATATCTAAATCCTACCAATTGAAATCCACAGAAAAACCCTGAAAATTACTCATGATAAACACATGTCCATGACTCACATTGGGTGGAGAAGTATTAATTTATCAAGCCTATGGTGACTCTTGTGTGAGTTTGGATTAGAAAAACCTTGTTGAACATTTGAATTTGTAAGATGGGAGAAAATTCATTTGAGGTAGGTGTTTTGTGTGAATGGGATAAGAAATGAAGTGGAAATATATTATATAATCTAAAATGGAGAAATTAAAATGATTTTTTATGAGGCATGATATCTTTTTGTTTCTTGGTATAGATCTGGTAGATCTCATGGGTATGTGTTTTGGATTTGATTTGATTTGATTTTGATGTTTACTTGTCCAGGAGTCCAAGTCTAAGTATGAGTGAGTTGATAGAGATAATAGTTTCCACATTTTATTTATGAAGTTAAATTGTTTTAATCATCAGAAATAATCAATTTAAGCTTATATGAATCAATTTTGGATTTATGATGTGTTTTGAGAAAAATGGTGAAAAATTCCTAATTCGGGATTTTAGACAGATTTTTAAATTAAGAGTATTTTAGTAATTTAATGAAAAATATAAATCCAAATTAAGTGAATATTATTTTTTTTTAATCCTTATTTTATTTCCTCTAGTTTTTTCTTCTTTACTAAGAGTTTATTCGGTCATCTAAAGGGCCTAAAAATTCATTGAAGTTGGAAACTTTTCTGGGAGGATAGCATAGACCCCACCACCATAACGGAACCACAACTCGGCCTTCACACACCAAATTGAGGGTCCTCCACCTGTGATAAAAATAAGGTACATAGGGACGGATCTACACAAATTTTAGTGGAGTTTCGATGTCATTAAATCTATCATTGGATGTTATACTTTTGGAGGAACCTTCATGGAATCTTTGTTGATAAAATGAAACCTCCAATGAAAAATTCATAACGCATTCATCTGATGTCCAAAGAAGCTGAAATTTTGAGGGTGAACGTCCAACAAATTATGGAACAACATATATTAAGTGTTCCACACGTGAATCTTCCATTTATTGAGAAAACAAAGCACAAACTTTTGGAGTCTAGAATTCTGCCTATAAAAGGAGGCCATCACCTCCTTCCCAAATCATCTCATTATCCATCCCATTCCTTTTGGGACACCAAGAATGAGAACTTTTCGGCTTTTTATTTTATTTATTTTCTTTTCAATAGATTTTTAATGACTTATTATTTCTCATTCATCTTGATTACCCTTACCATGGTGGGGTAAACATTTTGAGTGATTGGGGAAGGGTTGGTTTTCTATTTTGTAATGCTTGAGTTCTTGGACGTAATTGAATGAAATTTCTTTCTTATTCAAAGTTGTTTTCAATTTATTATAGAGGATTTTAATATCAAGTGTGATCGTTCTTGAATTTTAATTCCTTTATTGATTTTTTCCTTGGTAAAATAATAATTATCTCCCTATACTAATTTCTGGTTTATATATGATGGAATAAATCGGGAATTAGTGGTGAAGTACTCGACGATCGTCAGTGCGTGTTAAAGGTGTACTGAATTTTATTGATTTTTTGGGATAAACAAGACCTGATTGGGTATTTCCTATGTCAATTAAGGATATTTAATACAACAATTTTTCACATGGAATGAGAGTGGACTAAACTGAGGTCTTGGTAAGGTTTTCTCTCACCATCATAATTTCACCAAGGAAGTGAGAGGAAATGATTGTGGAAACTCAATTTAATAAACTAAGAAGAAGAGGTTTGAATTAATTTAAACAAGGATAGAATTACAAATATGAAACTGACCCCGGCCTAATCACCCTTTTAATATCATATTTTTTCAATCATTTAAATTTGAATTTCCATTCAATCATTTTCTTATCAAACACACCATTTTTACCCTTGTTTAAAAGTGACAAATTGTTTTGTGTGTACTTCTCTTTGGGATACAACCTAGGTAAACCACATTATAGAATTTTAACTTAGTAAATAATTGTTTTGTCTCACCCTATGACAATCATGCATCAAACTTGACGTTATTGTCAGGGAGGTAGTGCCACAATAAAATTGTAAATATTTTATCTTTTTCCAAATTTAAAAAAACAAACAAACATTTTCCATGTTGTTTTCAAATGATTAGTTTCTTTAATTCATGGAACACTTACCCACAAGTGAAAGAACATGTTTCTAACTCACCATGGTCTACAAAGTATAGTATTTCTTTCTTGGGAAAGAAGATTTGGGGAGCTCGAATCCAAATCATCAAGGAGGATGAATTCAAGGATCTAATTCAAAACCTTAAAGAGAACCTTGAATACCTCGTGTTGGAGGGTTTTTCTAGAGAATTAATTGAACTCCAAGATTATTTTCTAGAATTTTTTCAAGAAATAGTTGAGGTAAAAAATGATATTTCACAGGTGCATCATTAAGAAGAAAAAGTTGTTTTTGAGTATAACAAATCTCAAGTGAAGGAACTCAAAGAGGCCATAGAAGGAATAAAGGGTCAAATATGAAGGCTAACAGAATATTTATATTCTACCTAAAAGAAATCAGATCCTGAGATACATGGTGGGGATCAATATGATTTGAATGAATTTTGGAATGAGTGTGAAGAAAAACTTGTCCTCCCAAAAGAAGAAGATTTGGAACCATTTAAGGGAGAAACCACTAACGTAGTGGAATTTGAAGAACAAATAGAGGAGCCTGACTACTTGCCTCTATCTTCTACTACTCAACTCCAAGAGGTGATTTCAAATGAAGAAGATATTGAAGATGTACAAACTCAGGGAGATAATCATTTCATTAACTCATTATCTTTTGATCTTATTAAAACTGAATTTTTTATTGCCTCCCCTTGTTTTAAATTTTCAGATTTGGTCAACACATCTATTGCCTTGGTTTTTGAGGAAGAAAAAGAAGATTCACCTCATGAAGATCATCTGGAGCCCCCTGAGCTTGTTGAACACATATCAAGAGGAGTTCAAGAGGATACAAAAGTGGCTTTTCCTGAGCATAATGACATGAATGATACTCACATTAAAGGGTATGCATTTGATATTGATTCTTCATGCTTTAATTTTGTTCAAATAAACGTACAATTTGAAATTCCCTTTGATTATTCCCTTGATGCAGCATATCTTGTGAAAGCACTAGTGAACGAAGAAGAAATTATGCAAGTCGAAACTGTGAAACTGGAGGACTCATTCATTGTTAAAACCCCACCATACATGTTATATCTCACTAAAATGGGGGTGGACTTGGTATGCTATATCCATAGAGTCCTCAAAAAAAGGAGCAAGTACATGCTGGAAAGAATAATTTTTGTTGGTTCATGAGCAAGAAACCTCACCCGCCATCAGATTAGAGATAACCGATTAGAACCGCCCCTCTGGAGGCAGTCAAAACCTAGGGCCCACTTGGGGGATTAAACCAATATTTTTCCTTCTTTTCTTTTTCAAATTCTATTTTCATTTCTTTTAATAAATTTCTTATGTTATGTTTTTACTTTTTTTTGCTTTAAAAGAGAAACACTTAGGATCCAAACTCAATGTTGCATAGCCAATAAGTCAGGTCATACCTCTCCTTTACACTTTCTTTCTGTTGTGATTCATTTTAAAATTTTCTTACATGTTAAATTCACTTGAATTCATTGAGGAAACTACATTATTTAAGTGTGGGGGAGGGAACCTTTATAGTTTAGTATTTTTATTTTGTGTTTGTTTTTCAAAAAAATCATGTTTTCATATTTTTGTGTGCTTATTTTTCAATTTTTGGTGTGTTTTTAAAACTTTTAAGCGGAAATGATTATCATTACCATTTTTGAAACCCATGTTAATAAGTGAACCAATATATTCCATGAAACTAGGCTTAAATGAATGTTGAAATGACTTTGTTTCAAGTTCAAATATTTTATAATTTCATGAAAAGAACACTGATTTTTGAATCCCATGCCATATTTCACTGTCTATATATTTGAAATCATTTTCTTGTGAGGCTTATGAACCATTTTTTTTATATTCTTTTCATTCTCCTAATTTCTTGATAGAACTATACCATGCTTTCTTTAACCATAATTTGATTTATTCCTATCAAAACTTGAGGGTTTGGGGTACATTTGTTTTAAATTATTGAGGCAATTATTTGGTTTTAAGACCCCTTCTTAAAATAATCCTTTTTATTATGGCCTAACTTACACATTAATCATTTTATCCCCTAGAATCCATGAACAGACGGTTAGGATAGTCACATTACAAGCCAATTTTCCCTATCTAACTTGCTCTTGAAGTGAAATTGCATGATCTAGTTGAACTTAAGTGTGGGGGAAGATGTCTTGTGGTGTACTACTTCATTTGGTGATACTTTTGGTGGAATATAAAATGTTGAAGAGTTGATGTTTCTACTGAATATTTCATTTTGTTAAAAGTTGTGCCTTTCTTTATCTTTCATGATAAAATATGTTGTGCTTTTCTAGAGCTTCCAAAGTAGAAAGAAAGTTGTGCCTATCTGGAGCTTTCAAAAAAAATGTTTGAGAAGAAATTTTTCCTGGTGAAATGCTAAATGGAATGAACTTTCCTTGACTTCTCATGATGATGGATCCTATTTTATACAAAGGGTAAGAGAAGGATACTATGTTTGAGTGAAAATTAGAATCTTGCAATTTTACTTCAAAAAGATCCAATCCCTCCTTTTTTGGCCTCAGAATTTTTAACGTCTAAATCATACCAACCTAAATCCAAAGAACAACCTTGAAAATCCTTCATGAGAAACACATGTCCTTGTCTCACATCGGGTGGAGAAGTAGGAATTTATCAAGCCTATGGTGACTCTTGTGTGATTTTGGATGAGAAAAACCTTGTTGAACATTTACATTTGTAAGATGAGAGAAAATTCATGTGAGGTAGGTGTTTTGTGTGAATGGGATAAGAAAAGAAGTGGAAATATATTATATAATATAAAATGGAGAACTTGAAATGATTAATTTTTATGATGTATGATATCTTTTTGTTTTTTGGTATGGATTTGGTAGATCTCATGGGTATGTGTTTTGGATTTGATTTGATTTGATTTTGATGGTTACTTGTCCAGGAGTCCAAGTGCTAAGTGTGGGGGAATTGATAGAGCTAATATTTTCAACATTTTTTTATGAATTTTAATTATTTTAATTATCCTAAATAATCAATTTGAGCTTATATGAATCAATTTTATATTTATGATGTGTTTTGAGCAAAATGGTGAAAAACGCCTAATTCTAGATTTTAGACATATTTTTACATCAAGAGTAATTTATTAATTTAATGAAAAATATAAATACAAATTGAGTGAATATTATTTTTTTGGAATACTTATTTTATTGCCTCCAATTTTTTATTCTTAACCAGGAGTTGATTCGGCCATCTAAAGGGCCTAAAAATTCATTGAAGTTGGAAACATTTCCGGGCAGACATCGTGGACCCCACCACCATAACAGAACCACAACTCGGCCTTCACACACCAAATTGAGGTTCTTCCACATGTGATAGCATGAGGAGACATAGGGCCGGCTCTACACAAATTTTGGTGGAGTTTTGATGTCATTAAAGCTACCATTGGATGTTATACTTTTGGAAGAACCTTCCTGGAAGCTTCATCTAGAAAAAGAAACCTCCAATAAAAAATTCATAACTCATTCATCTGGTTTCCAAAGGATATTAAATTTTGAGGGTGAACGGAAAACATATTAGGGAACAACATTTATGAAGGGTTCTATGCGTGAATCTACAATTTATTGGGACAACAATGCACAAACTTTCAGAGTCTAGAATTCTTCCTATAAAAGGAGGCCCTCACCTCCTTCCCAAATCATCCCATTCTCCATCCCATTCCTTCTGGGACACCAATAAGGAGAAATTTTCAGCTTTTTATTTTATTTATTTTCTTTTCCATAGCTTTTTAATGTCTTCTTCTTCCCCATTCATCTCGATTACCCTTACCATGGTGGGGTAAACATTTTGAATGATTGGGGAAGGGTTGGTTTTCTATATTGTAATGCTTGAGTTCTTGGACGTAATTGAATGAAATTTATTTCTTTTTCAAAGTTGTTTTCAATTTCATATAGTGGATTTTATTATTAAGTGAGATCTTTCTTGAATTTTAATTTAGTTATTGATTTTTTCCTTGGTAAAATAATAATTATCTCCCTCCACTAATTTCTGGTTTATTATGATGGAATAAACCAGGGATTAGTAGTGAAGTACACAAGGATCGTCAGTACATGTATAAGGTGTAGTAAATGTTCTTGATTGTTTGGGATAAACAATACTCAATTGGGTATTGCCTATATCAATTAAGGATATTCAATACAACAATTTTGCACATGGAAGGAGAGTTGACCAAACTGAGATCTTGGTAAGGTTTTCTCTCACCATCATAATATCATCAAGGAAGTGAGAGGTAATGATTGTAGAAACTCA
The DNA here is from genome assembly GCA_963277665.1 of Viscum album. Lineage (NCBI taxonomy): Eukaryota > Viridiplantae > Streptophyta > Magnoliopsida > Santalales > Viscaceae > Viscum > Viscum album. Next base: position 378,674,190 of record OY728119.1, read on the forward strand.
CTTTAATGAATTAAGAAGAAGTGGTTTGAATTAAATTGAACAAGGATAGCATTACAATTAGGAAACCGACCCCGACCTAATCACCCTTTTAATATCATATTTTTCCAATCATTTAAATTTAAATTTCCATTCAATCATTTTCTTATCAAACACACCATTTTTACCCACATTTAAAAGTGAAAAACTATTTTGTATGCACTCCTCTTCGGGAGACATCCTAGGTCAACCACATTAATGCATTTTAACTTAGGAAATAATTTTTTTCCATGCCCTACGACAGGCGTGAGTCAAGCACCAGTCTTATTCGTGAATAAAATATATGGAACTCTAAAGCTATGTGTGTACTATTGTAAGCTTAACCAAGATGTGGTAAAGAATAAATATCCACTTCAACACATTAATGATATGTTTGATCAATTGAGGGGAGCTCAGTAGTTCTCTAAAATTGACTTGCGATCAGGATATCACCAATTGCGAGTTCAAAAGGAGGATATTCCAAAAACAACATTTAGAAGAATATATGGCCATTATGAATATGTGGTAATGCCTTTAGGTCTTATGAATTCACCATCAGTCTTTATGGAATTGATGGATCATTTATTTTAGAGATATTTGGATTATTTTATTGCGGTGTTTGTGGATAACATACCGGTATATTCAAGGACAAGGGTTGAACATGAACAACATTGGGTGACCATTTTGGGAATCTTGAGAGATCATTACTTGTATGAAAATCTATCTAAGCGTGATTTTTTATACAATAAGAAAATTTTCTTGTCTATGTAATTTATTAAAAAGGTCTTTATATTGATCTAGAAAAGATAGAATCTGTTATCTCTTGGAAACTGCCATATAACGTCTTTGAGATACGATGTTTTCTTGGACTTACAGGTTATTACTGATGCTTTGTTCATGAATTCTTATGACTATCCTTTCCTATTACAGCTTTTAAAAATAAGAACATTTCATTCCAATGGATTGAGTAATTCCATAAGTCTTTCCAAGAGCTTAAATTTCATCTTACATCAGCACATATCTTGATATTATTGGAATCAGGATAGGGGTATGTGGAGTATTATGATGCTTTAGGATCATGGTTGGGATGCATTCTCATACAAGGATACCATTTTGTTTCTTATGGATCAAGTAAATTGAGATTTCATGACAATAATTTCCCAACATATGATTTAGATTTAGTTTTAGTTTTCCATGATTTAAAGACTTGGAATTATTATCTCTTCGGTGAAAATTTTACTGTGTTTGATGATCATAAGAGCTTGAAGCATATTTTCTCACAAAGAGATTTAAATTTGAGACAAATAAAATGGATGGATTATCTCTATATTTTTGACTTTGACTTGATGTATACATATGGAAAAGTCAATATGTTGGTATATGTATCAAGAATAAAGTCATATGCTCAGCTGGAAAAAGAATCTTCAGACGAGTGGAAGTTGATATCGATCCTAGCTGACATGCTTGTGGAATGTAAGGACTGGGGTGATGTTGTGGTAATCTTTTCAATTTATTTGGTTCCTAATTTGATGAATATGGTAAAATAGGAACATACATCTGATTTTTAATGTGTTAAAATGAGTTCAAAAATCAATGTTGAGGAGACCTTTGAGAGCTGGAGGCTGGATGGGAGTTCAGTGGTGTGGTTTGGGAATTGGATGGTTCTACCTATGTATTTTCAGGAAAAATTTCTTCATTATTATCACCATTCAATATGGTATGTTCATCTAGGAATAAATAATATGTATAATTCATTGAAAGCATAGTTCTGGTGGAGCGGCATGAAAAATAAAGTGGCTGAGTTTTTTTTGAGATGCTTAACTAGTCAGTAAGTTAAGGCATAACATCAGCAACTAGAAGGTATGTTGCAGTATTTACCTATCCCAGTGTGGAAATGGGATCGTATAGTGATTTATTTTTTCACATGTGTCCCAATAATGGTTTAAAAACATGATTCCATGTGGTTGATAGTGGATCGACTCGCTAAGTTGGCTCATTTCATCCATATTCATGAAAACTCACACGGTGGATGATCTGTCCAAAATCTATATACAAGAAGTGGTAAAGATACATGGAATACCAGTTTTGATAGTATCAGATAGGGATCTGAGGTTCACTTCTTGTTTCTATAAATCCTTACAGAAATCCCTTGGGACTCAGTTGACTATGAGTATAGCGTATCATCCTCAGACAGATGGGAAATCTGAAAGAATGATATAAACATTGGAATACTTCTTGCGGGATTGTGTAATATATTTGGTGGATCATGGTAAGTGAATATACCCTTAGTGTAGTTCTCATATAATAACAGCAATCAGGCCTCAATATATATGGATACTTTTGAATAATTTTATGGGTGTCCTTGTCGTTCTCCACTATGTTGGGTGGAAATAAGTGAGACTTCACTAGTTGGGATAATCCTTGTCCAAAAAACAGTGGAGAAGATATAGTTGATCAAAAAATGAATGGAGACAGCTCATATTCATCAAAAATATTATCTGGATCATCATCAAAGACCATTTTCATTCACAGTGAGTGATCATTTATTCTTAAGGATTTCTCTAAGGCTTGGTCATCAATGTTTTGGGAAGCATGGAAAGTTATCTCCTAGATACATAAGCCCTTATGAGATACTGTAATGGGTTAGAGAGGTAGAATATAAGTTGTCATTTCCACCATGGTTCAATTAGTTTCATAATGTGTTCAATGTATCACAACTAAAAAGGTATCAGCCTGATCCTGATCATGTGATCATACGGGATCACGTTGACCAAAAGTTGGATGCTTCATTGGTACATATCCAGGTGAAGGTTGTGGATAAGCAATAGAAAGTCTTTCATGGAAAAATAATCGGTCTAGTATGGTTTTTATGGAAACATTGTCAAGTTTAGGAAGAGACATGGGAACATGAGAAGGAAATGAAAGAACAATCACCTAAACTCGTTCAGGTAAATAGTGATTTTATACTTTCTGGGGATGGAAATACTAATGGTGGGGAGAATTTAGCAACCTCAATTTTTTTTAATTAACCATTAATTTATGCTTTTAAGTATATAAAGTATATGGGTGACGTTTGGATAACTTTAAATGTGTTTTTGGGCTAAAGTGAAGGTGCATGGGTGGCGCACGATTTGTTCAAACTATGAAACAACCTATAAGAAACTGTGTGGTTTGGTCAGTTTGAGGTAATGGATTCAGCATAATTAGAGCATGGTTTTGGATATCGTGAAAGGATACCATGTTAAGGGTCATCTTTAAGGTGGTATCTAATGCACATTTTGTCTAACCATGTGACTAAACCGTGCGCAGATCAAAGCCACCTCCTCAAAAAGTGGATCTAATATGTTTTCACCTTTAAGTGACTCATTTTCCATTTTCTATGGCCCTAACTCATGATTTTTTTCCCCAAAGGTCAAGGAAGGTTCTCTCATTGATCCTAAGGTGATTCTAAGGATTCACTTGGTGATTAGAATTCTAGTGGTAAGTGTTCATTTTTCTTCATTCTTGATGTTTTCTTAGATCTACTTTGACCATCTTCTCGGTTTCTCAGATCTATGCCCACTATTGGTATATCTAAGGTTTTAGATGCCAAATGTGTTTATATTTTGTCTTTTTTGTGATAGGGAAAGAGATCTAAGGTAGGTTCATGAATATTTAACCTAGTTTCTTGGTCGTTCTTCGTCCATTTATCATTTTCACCAAAACTCTCGAGGTAGGTGGCTTCACTCTTGACTCCTCTTACTAAAATTGATTGGATTAGTTTCAAATTAATTGAGTTTCATGAAATTGATTATTAAAGTGTTGTGAAAATCATGGTATATATCCTCTTTAGTGATAATTTATGGTTTTTGGTGAAATTGTGAAATTTTAGTGAATTTTTGTGTAAATTTATTTAGATTCTTGATTTTAAAATAGTGATTTAAATATTTGTATTTGATGGATTTTTGAAATGGGTTGTTGAGAAATGGTTTTTTAATAAAAGGTTTTTTTATTCAAATTATTTTGGCATTTTGGTTTTGGAAATAGTGTTGGGAATACTTGTGTGTGTATTCATATTTCATTTATGAGGCTTGGTTGAAATATGACCTTGCACCCAGTTCCAAAAGTGTAATGGAACATGAGATAAAATTATCATGTGACATAATGGTAGATCGATGAGAGACCACTCATGAGTATGGAAATGTCATAACAAATCATGCATGGTTGGTGGTGCGAATATGTGAAGTGGGTTGGTTATGCCAAGTGGAACTTATGGAATTGTTTTAAAGTATGGCTTGGTCATTTTATTAAAAATATATTGCTGGAAAAAAATTTATATAACACTTATTTATATTGAGTTATAAACTATTTTAGAAGTTTCTTATATTTATTTATAAACTATTCTGGAAATTTTTTTTTTATAAATTATTTTTATATAAATGATTTTAACTCTTTTATCCAAGTGGCATGAGTAGGGAAGTCATTGGGGAAAACTTACTAAGTTTTACTACTCACCCCTGATTTGGAACTTTGGTGATTTTACAAATGTCATCTACCAGGACACGGTAAAAGGTAAAGTATCACATGTCATTTTCACAAATTCATGATAATTGGGAGGTTTTTGGTGATGTTGGAGCATGGAGATAGTGGAGAATGGAGTCTTATGGTCATTTTGGAGTTTTATTAGTTTATATTCCATTGTTTACTTTGATGTTGTGGTCTTATGTTGTGGAACTTTATTTTAGTATGGTTTTTATATAATAAATATTGAGTTATTTTCCATGGTTATCATGCATAATATAGTGGTATGTTTGGTTATGTTTTTTTGGTTAGTTATTTTATTATTCAAGGTTAAATCTTCCCCCATATGTATTGAAACCCTTCTCCATTTATTTCCAGCCTTTGGAATCTTGGAGATGTCACTTAAGGCCTGGTAGCATCCTCCCACCTTCTCAAGCCAATGAGAAGAAAACAGGATGTTACAGACATCCTAGCCACTACTTTAGGAAATCTAGAACACCCCATCCGCATAAGAGGATATGAGGAGGGTCTTAGTATTTGTAAATTTTTTGGTCATCAAAGTAAACAATCAAGATACCAAGAAATAGAATCCTTAAAATCTCATCTGAAAGATATGAAATAGTCCATGGGAAATCAAATTCAAGCAGCTATGTAATGAGCTATGTTAGAACAATTGACAAGATGGTCATAGTCTACACTGCCTTCCCAGCCTTCCCAGCCTGCCCAGCTTTCCTACTTAGATCCTACATCTCCTCACTCAAACCCAACCTTATACTGTGAGTTGTGTATAGAATATCATGATGTATATATTTTAGCTTTCAGAGTTGTACTTTTTGGGGGGGTTTTATACGTCACTAGCCTATTCAAGTAGGTCAGGTTAGAGTATCGGTACATGATATTATTGATCCTAATTATCTACTACCATTATCTATCGTGGAGGTTACTAGAGTTGTGGATTTTATGAGTCATTTTTTTACTTTGTCCATTTATCCTTCTTCCTCAAATTTCATACGAGGTATGTGTTTTTTTAAATATTAATTACATCTGATTTAAAATTAATTATAATTTCTTTGTACATTTAACTTATATAGAAGTATCTAAAATCCAAATAAATAGAACAAAGGTAAAAAAAGGTTCAAGAACAAACAATTCTAGACACTTTAGATATTTATGATGGGATAGAAAGATTATCTCAGGTTTCTTCTTCCTTGGCCAATATCTATGAGTTTTGGATGCTGTATGATATATGTGGAAGAGACTATAATTTTATAATATTCAGAAAAGATATCATGGATATAATTAATTTTGAAGAGCTCAGTGTGCCTATGTTGTAGTTGTTTTCCATATAAGTAAATTGACGTTTTAGTTTTTATTTATTTAATTAAAGATTGGTTAAATTAACTAACTATATTACTTTTTTAATTAGGTATCTACACATGCTGCTTGTTCAAAATATCACCACAGTAATTTATATTTCTATAGATATAGAATACATTTCAATGGTTGTGTAATATGTGTTGATTGAAAATAGAGTGTCATGTATATGTGAGAGGTTATTAATGATGGATATTGGGTGTTGGTTTTTTTCATTTCTTGATGGGTAAGAACATAAACTTAATTATGAACTAAGGTTCATTATAATTTCATTAAATGTGAACTTTTTTTATTGTAGGGGACATTATATGTTAGGAATATTCTGCCCAAGTGAATACACATTATATTTATTTTTCTCTTTATCAGATGGTGTTTGTTGAAAATTTTACACCTTATTAGACAAGTAAGTTTTTTTGTTTTTTATAAGATCATTATGTTTAATTATCATTGTTTATACATGTATTATGAGTTGATATATATGAAAATTCAGGTCAAGGAAAAAATTTAACAAACACCACTTGTTAATAACGAATCCAAATGCAATCAATTATGTCAAAGTAAAGGTAATTATTTTTTATATTAGATATTATTTTGATTTTTGGATATATATATATATTTATATTGGTTTTTATTATCAAGTTAATGTTTTACTAATTATAGTTTCATCATCAATAAGGAAATGTCTAATGTAGTTATTATGTTCTATGATTCATGTATGAGATAATCATAACTAGAGTAATGAATGATTATGATGAGTTTAGTCATATTAATAATTTTATATTTTCTATCATAGTATTCTATTTTTAAATCTTATATCATTCAATGTTATTGTATTTGTTCAATGATGTTGATTCATACATGAAATATGAACTTAACCATCTTCAATCTTTTTTTTCAAACTGTTTTTTAAGTATGATTTTGATTTAAGGTATGTATATTCTAATGTTTCTGATTAGTATTACATTTTCCTAACAAAAAGTGTTCAAAAACGAATTATTTTGTTATAATAGGTGTTTGAATATAATGATATCATAAGAATTATTTAACAATAACTAACAATGATCATGTTGTAAATTTCAGATTTTTTTTTAATTCTACTTTATAATACAAATTCATAGATAATTTTACGATTAACTTGTTAAAATTGTGTATTTTTTTATATATTATTAGTCAATGATACATGTCGTTTGATAGTTTTATACTTTTTTTATATAACATGGATTCTGATTTTTTGGGGGGGCGTAATATTTAAATTTTTATAAAAAACAAAGTTTAACTTTAGGCATTAGTTTTTATAAAAAATGATGTTGAATCATTTAAAAAAATATACATGGTTTTCAGCATCAGTTTTTATAAAAACCAACACAAAAAACAAAGCATGTTTACATTTTTGGCATCGGGTTTTTAAAAACCAATGCCAAAAACCATATTTTTAATGTCACCTTTATAGACATTGATTAAAAACCGACGTTAAATCATGTTTTTGCATTGGTGATATAAATAAAGTTCCCCGCAATTGGATATATCCATATATAATGTATGGAAACTCTTGATTTAGTTTCCTCAACAAAATGCATAGTTAAATACATCATGATAGTAAAAGTGATGGGGAAAAGATCATCTCCATTCCACAAAGTGTCGGTACAATTCTTTCCTAAAGCTTTTTAATCTAAATTGATTATAGATTTTTCTCACATAGTTGTTTGAAGAATGTCTAGAACTCCAGTATAACTATATTTTCCATTTTAGGTAGAAATTTATGCAATTCCAAAGGTATTGGTTTCTCTATAAAAATACATGAATTGTGATTTTTCAATCCATGTAACCTATGATGCTTTAAGTTAACACATCTTGAAATTTTACTTGAATTCCCATCAGGTACTTTCACATGTTTTAATATTAAAATTAATATATATTTCTACTTATTTTTTATTGAAAAATATTTTGAAAAATACTTTCCATTCTCATCTGTCATAGATCATGATTTATATTCATTGATTTTAAGTCCTTCCAACCATTAAGACATTCCTTTTATTTTCTATTCTCATTAAGTAATATGAAGATAATTTTTTCACAAAAATTCTTCTCAATATGGATAACATCAAGATTATGGTGCAAAAAATCAAATTCCCAATGTGGAAGTTTAAAGAATATACATTTCTTCTTCCATTGTTGTGTTCTAATTTCAATTGATGATGTACTTCAAACTTGTTTCCCACTATTATTTAAATAATGTACATTCCCAAATTCACCATTAATATTTTCCAGTTGTGCCAATATTTATGGAATTTTCAGTAACTTTAGTAGTGGTATTCAATCAATGATTCCATTGAATTTTGACTTTATCAATTTAAATTCATGAGATGAATCAAGAAACCTATGATAACATAATAAGAACCATTTTTTACTATAATGTAGTTATTCAGTCTCAAAAGTAATGTTGCAAACTGGACTAACCAAACCACTGTGAGTGTTCCAACCAAATAAGTTTCCAAGTCCATGGAATTAACTAATGGTCAACATTAGAATTGCATTCATTTTGAACATTGTCATAGTAGATGCATCATATTTCTCAACATTTATTTTCATAAATCCTACAATTCTTCAATTATAGGATTAAATTATACATCAATGCCATTTCTAGGATTTTTTTCAAGAATGATCATAGGAAAGATAAAAGAAATTTGTCACATACACATCCATGGGGATAGATTGTAAGGGATCAGAATAATCGACCAAATGATATAACTAGTACTCAAAGTCCCAAATGGGTTGAGTCCATTGGTAGTCAATTCCAATCACATATTCCAAGTGTTGAGAAATGTATTGTTTTTAAACAAATCAAAATAATGTTTTTTAAAGGGGGAGATTATTTTAAATAATACTCTGTCTCTTTATGATGATTTTGATGCTCACAAATACCCTTAATTATTTACTAATTATTTCGTTGAGTATTTTGCAGGAATTTATTTTATATAACGAGATTTTATACTTTATTTTATATTCCGAGATCAATTTTAGCGTATTCTGGAATCACTGTAGCGCGAGATCAATTTTAGCGTATTCTGGAATCACTGTAGCGCGAGATCAATTTTAGCGCGTACTGGAATCACTGTTCATACCCTACGTTGATGAACGTAACGTATGGATGAAAAGTTTACTTTTTATGTTATTTTGAAACGTATGGTTAATGAACCTTACGTTGTTGAAAAGTATGGAAGAGAAACCGTACGTTAGTTTTCAGTGTTGAGTTTGTTTCTCAAAAGTATGGATCATCAACCTTACTTTTATAATCAACCGTACGTTCTTTGGAGAGTTGAAGCAAGACAAAGTATGGATGATCAACCCTACGTTTGAATGCTGAAGAGAAAGTATGTATGTTCAACCTTACGTTCTGAACCTTACGTTCTGAACCTTACGTTTGTGAACCCTACGTTTGGAGCCACGTCATCAACCCTACGTTTGGCATCGGGATATTTTTGACAGACGATATTTCCTTTTGAATTAGTCAATCAAGCGGATTATTAGGCGGATTTCGAGCTGATTCTTAAATACGACTTTGACTGAATCAGAGACGGTTTACAACGGATTAATGATTGATTTAAACGGAGCTTTTTATGCCGATTCTTCAGGGGAGTTACAACGGCTTTGTTATTTCATTTAATATCGCGAATCTAAAGGAGATTTTCATGGATCTATTTATGCGGAAGATTTTCTCATATTTGAAAATATGTTCTATCTTGGAAACTTCGGATATATATATGCACAGGAAAGTGTGTGATAAAAAAAAAGATTGATCTTTTGACGAGCAAGAAAACAGAGACTGTGTGAAAGCGTTCTTTTCTGGTGATCGAGAAGAAGCATAAGACCTTTATTACTGAAGGAAGATTTTGATAGCAGATTCACGTGTTCTACATCGCCTACCTGTTGTGAATCTACTGCTGCTGAAGTTGTGAAGTTTCTGGTAATATCTATTGCAACTGGATCGACTCAGAACTGTTTTGATTACAGATCTTTATTTTCTGAAGACGACGATCTATCTACTGTCAATTGCATTCTGTTGCAATTGTGAAGAACAACTGGAGAAGTGTTTCTTTATCGAAACCTTTTTTATTTTTGAGTGATCAGCTTCTCGTTCTAAGCTGTGTGGGTTCGTGTTTGAACCAGGAAGGCTGTGTTTGCCTGAATCTTGTAAAGGTGTCAACTGCCTGTACTCAGTTGTGGACGGGTCTGTGGAAACGAGGACCAGATAGTGAAAATCGCCAAGCTCGTGGATTTGAGCGTTGGTGGAGTGGACTAGGGGCCTTCTGTTCCCCGAACCACTATACATCCGTGTGTTCATGCCTTTACTTTTTCCGCTGCATATTTAATCGTGCAAAAGCATAGTGAACAGAATTTGTCTAAATTGAAGAGATTGTAATAATTTGAAAAAGACACAATTCACCCCCCTCTTGTGTATAATCCGTAGATTCAGATCCAACAATTGGTATCAAAGGAGGAGCTTCTTATTTCTAAAGTCCTATCAAGCTAGAAGTATTTAAAGATTATACATAGTGTATCATGGCTGATATGAGAGAGGGAATGTCAATGGTCAGAGCACCTTACTTTAATGGAGATAATTATGGCTGCTGGAAATCACGTATGATTATTTATCTGAAAAATCTTGGTTACAGAGTCTATTCAAAGATTCTGACTCCCTATGAAATTCCTGAAAATCCCGATACATGGAGTGCTGCTACAGAGGCTGAGTATGACATAAATTCAAAAGCTATGAATGCAATCATCTGTGGTCTAGGACCAGACGAATTTAACAGAGTATCTCAATGCCCGACTGCATATGAAATGTGGCAAACAATAGCTGTTGCTTATGAAGGAACAGATAATGTAAGACAGATGAGATATGCAACTGCTAAGTTAAAATTCGATACTTTCAGAATGATTGAAGGAGAGAGCATCACTCAGATGAATGGAAGATTGACAGAAATTGTCAATAATATAACAGCTCTAGGAGAACCAATCAAGCAGGATGATCAAGCGTTGAAGGTACTGAGAGTACTTCCTACTCGATGGAATGGAATCTCTGCAGCAATCAGACAATCAACTTCTGTTAAAGATCTAACTATGAGAGAACTGATTGGTACACTGATGATGTACGAAGCTGAAATGCAAGATGAGGTAAATGAGCATAAAGTCTACATAAAAAGGGAAAATACTGCTTTGAAAGTGACTTCTCAACAAAAGGATAGAAAGATGAAGAACAGAGAAGTGAGTGCTAAATCAGAAAGCTCTGATTCTTCAAATTCGGATGAAGAACTGGCACAGCTAGCCAGAAAATTCAGAAAGTTCTATAGTAAGAAGAAAGACTTCAAGAAATCCTTTAAAAAGGATAGCAAGGAAGTGAGATGTTATGAATGCAAAAAGATGGGACATATCAGACCGGATTGCCCAAAATTGAAAGATGCAAAGAAGAAGAAATTCTTCAAAAGAGATGATTATGAGCAGAAAGACAAGAAAGCTATGAAAGCTACTTGGAGTGTTTCTGAAGACTCAAGTAATTCTTCTGAATCATGCTCAGAGAAGGAGGAAGCCAATTTAAAAGAAAATATGTGTTTCATGGCTGAAACTGATGAGGTACACTCATACTATTCCTCTGACTCAAATAATGAATCAAACTCTGAAACAAGCCTCTCAAATAAAAAACTTGCAGCTTACTGCAATATGCTTGAAGAAAGGTATGACTCATTATTTAATAAATATAAATCTATAAAGAACTTGTACAAAGCTATTTCAGATGAGAGAAATACTTTGCTAAAACAACATAAGGAATTAATTGACAAATACAATTCTGCTGAATCAAATAAAATTAATTTTGAATCAAAAATAAAAACTCTACAGGATGAAGTAGAATCTTATAAAACGGCTGCATTAATTTTTACAAAAGGAGAAAACACCTTAAATGAGATACTTGGAAAAACTGTAATTAAAAAGGAAAGGTTTGGAATTGGAAGTAAAGGAGAAAAACCTAAGTTATACAAAAATTATTTTGTTCCTAGCACTAAACAGGTTATTTGTAACTACTGTGGAACAAGAGGTCATATAGCTAAAAACTGTTTTCTAAGACAACCTCAGATATGTGGAATTAAGAAAGCTTATATTTCCAACGATCTATATGATTCAATCAATTTTAAGAAAGCAAAGCAAATCTGGATACCCAGATCACTGCTTGCTAACACTCCTGGACCCAACAAAATATGGGTACCAAAGCAATTTGTTTGAATGTCTTTGCAGGTAGCAGGTCACCAAAGAAAGAAAGAAATATGGTATATGGACAGTGGCTGCTCAAGACAAATGAGTGGAACTTCAGCTAATTTCTCTTCTCTTACTCGAAAGGAAGGAGGACTTGTCACCTTTGGTGACAATGCCAAAGGAAAGATTATTGGTATTGGAACAGTTGGAGATCCAGAGACAGTCTCAATCAACAAAGTACTTTATGTACAAGGGTTAAAACACAATCTGATAAGTATCTCTCAACTCTGTGATGATGGATACACTGTTGATTTTACTAACAATAGTTGTACTGTTTCTAAAGATAAACTGTTTAAGTTTAGAGCACCCAGAACTGATAATGTTTATACTTTGGATTTGAATTCCTTGTGTAAACAACAAGTAAATTGCTTAACTGCTAATATAAGTGAATCCTGGATCTGGCATAGAAGACTTGGTCATTGCAATATATATGCTTTACATAAATTATCTAAGAAACATTTAGTTTCTGATTTGCCTAGTCTCAAATTTGAAAATGACAGATTCTGTGATGCATGTCAGCTTGGCAAGCAACACAAATCATCATTCAAATCTGTTAATAAAGTTGCTACAACTAAACCTCTAGAACTTATCCATATGGATTTGTTTGGACCTTCAAGAGTAGCAAGTTTAGCTGGTAAATTATATGTTTATGTATTAGTTGATGATTACTCTAGATTTACTTGGATTTTCTTTTTGAAATTTAAAAGTGAAGCTTTTAGTTTATTTGAAGGTTTTTGTAAATCTATTCAAAATGAAAAAGGTTTTAATATAATCTCATTGAGAAGTGATCATGGTGGAGAATTTGAGAACCAGGAATTTAATTCCTTTTGCTCAAACATGGGTATTAAACACACCTTCTCTGCTCCAAGAACACCTCAACAGAATGGGATTGTAGAAAGAAGAAATAGAACTATTCAAGAAATGGCTAGAACTATGTTAAATGAATATAGCCTACCTATATATTTCTGGGCAGAAGCTGTTAATACAGCTTGTTATATAATGAATAGAATTTTAATAAGATCTATTTTGAAAAAGACACCCTATGAACTATGGAATAACAGAAAACCTAAAGTAAATTACTTTAAAGTTTTTGGATGCAAGGTTTACATCTTGAATACCAAAGATAATCTTGGTAAATTTGATCCAAAATCTGATAAAGGTATTTTCTTAGGACATTCTGCAACCTCCAAAGCTTATAGAGTCTATAATAAAAAGTCAAGGATTGTTGAAGAATCAGTTCATGTGAAATTTGATGAATCTGATCCTTTTGAGAAAAGGATAGAACAAATAGATGAACCTGATTCTAATGAAAACATGAGACCTGAGAATTTAAAGAATGATTTTGAAAATGATATAAAAGAAATTCAGTCCAGTTCAGAAGAACATGATACTGAAGAGCCTTTGAATGTAATGCCTAGACAGTCTAGAACCTCAAAGAATCACCCTTTAGAATCTGTGATAGGTGACTTAGAGACTGGTATTCAAACTAGAAGAAACTTTGGAAACATAGTTGAATTCTCTGCTTTCCTATCCCAACAAGAACCTAAGACCATAGAAGAAGCCTTAGATGATGAGAGCTGGGTAATAGCAATGCAAGATGAATTGAACCAGTTCAAGAGAAATAAGGTTTGGGAATTAGTTGAAAGACCACATGATTATCCAGTAATAGGAACTAAATGGGTCTTTAGGAATAAACAGGATGATCAAGGGATAATAACTAGAAATAAAGCAAGATTAGTAGCTAAAGGATATAATCAAGAAGAAGGAATAGATTATGATGAGACCTTTGCACCTGTAGCCAGGTTAGAAGCTATTAGAATCCTTTTAGCCTATGCATCTTATATGAATTTTAAATTATTTCAGATGGATGTTAAATCTGCCTTTTTAAATGGTTATTTAATGGAGGAAGTTTATGTTGAGCAACCTCCTGGTTTTGAAAATTCTCAAAAACCAGATTCTGTTTTCAAACTTACTAAAGCTCTTTATGGCCTTAAACAAGCACCTAGAGCTTGGTATGAAAGACTAAGTTCTTTTCTTTTGAAAAATGATTTTACTGTTGGACTAGCAGATCCAACACTCTTTAAGAAAACTGTGAAAAATAATGTTTTGTTGGTTCAAATTTATGTTGATGATGTAATTTTTGGATCAACCAATAAAATTCTTTGTCATGAATTTTCAGAATTAATGCAAAAAGAATTTGAAATGAGTATGATGGGAGAATTAAATTTCTTTTTGGGTCTTCAAATATTTCAAAAAGATTTTGGAAATATTCTAAATCAATGCAAATACATTACTGATTTACTTAAGAAATTTGGACTTGAAAACAGAAAGACATTTACAACTCCTATGTGTACTAATATAAAACTTGATTTGGATGAAACTGGAAAATCAGTGGACAACAAGTTATATAGAGGTATGATTGGTAGTTTGTTATATCTTACTGCTAGTAGACCAGATATAATGTATTCAGTATGTCTTTGTTCTCGATTTCAATCAAATCCCAAAGAATCTCATTTAACTGCTGTTAAATGAATTTTTAGATATTTAAAAGGTACTATTTATCAATCTCTGCTTTATCCAAAAACCTCTGATTTTAATTTAATTTCATATTCAGATGCAGACTTTGGAAGCTGTAGATTAGATAGGAAGAGTACTTCAGGAACATGTCACTTTTTAGGAAAGTCTTTAGTATCATGGTCTAGTAAGAAACAACACTCAGTTGCCCTGTCAACAGCCGAGGCAAAATATGTGTCTGCAGGTAGTTGCTGTGCACAGGTGTTGTGGATGAAAAACACTCTTATGGACTTTGGATTAAATTTCAATAATACACCTATTTTATGTGATAATACTAGTGCAATTAATATTTCAAAAAATCCTATTAGTCATTCTAGAACTAAGCACATTGATATAAGACATCACTTTTTAAGAGATCATGTGTTAAAAAAGGATATATTTTTAGAATTCGTAAATACAGAAAATCAATTAGCAGATATTTTTACTAAACCACTTCCCACGGCAAGGTTTGAATTTATTAAGGGGGAGTTAGGTTTATTTAATTTTAAATAGTTTCTTTTTAATCTTATTCTGTTTTCGAATTCTACTTAATTTCTGTTTCTCGCTATAAGTTATTTTATTTTGTTTTAAATAAAAGTAATGATTAGTGATTACACGGGAATCAAGGCTGTCAGAACCGTTTCACCTTCTAAATTGTTTTCACCTTTTTTCGGAAACCCTTTCGAAAACCTAAAACCGCACATCTGCTCCAAAACCCTTTTCTGAATCTTCAAACCCTAAACTTACGAACCTTCAGAAATCGTTGTTGAAATGGCAAAGACTAAGCGTCCAGATGAAGCTGAGAGCAGTGCTGCAAAGAAATCTAAAGTAGTTGGTCGGAAGATACTGCAAGGTAAAGTCATCGATTTAGAATGGCTGTTTGAAACTAATTTGCTGTTGAAGCAAGCGTTGTCGTTTCAAGGTCTTGAGCAAGCTTTTAATAGTGAAAACTCTGAGTTTCTATATGAGGCAGAAATGAGACATTTCTTTAGAACTGTTCAGTTTAGCCTTGGAGATACGGAGGATAGTTTATTGGCTCAAATAGAAGATAAGGACTTTTCCATATCATCTGTAGAGATAAGTCAAATTCTTAACTGCCCTCATGAAGGAGTTTTTCATTTTGATTTACGGAATATTGGAGATTCTGTACATAAGTCTGAAGACATTATGTCTTTTCTGTTTGGAACCAAAGTGATAAAGAAGATGTTTATTAAAGATTTGGAGCCCGATCAGAAAATCTTAGTAAAGTTTGTTCAGACTGGTTTAGCACCAAGGATGGCTGAGATGGAGAAAATTCTGTACCCTGACATGTATATAATGTATCTTTTGATGAGTGATATTAAGTTTAATTTTCCTCGATTTATGATAAGATATCTGAGATACTGCTGTCAGAGTGAAGCAAGAATGACCTTTTTCCCATATGGAAGGTTCATTTCTTTGTTTTTATATAAAAGAGGAATGATCAGATTGGTAAGTGCTGGGGTGAAATGTCACCACAGTAATGTTTTTAATGCTGGAACTTTGAGGAAAGTGGGATATTTCTGGAGCACAATTAAAGGAAAACTCTTACCTGTTGGAGCTGAGGAAGACTCGGAGAGTGCTCAGGCTCAACCGGCTAAGTCCAAAGAGGGACAAGCAGAATCAAGGATTAGTACAGTGGCAAGAAGAATTCGCCTTGAGATGGAGGAAGTTGAGGAAGAGAGAAGTCAAGAAGGACTTCAATCTAGAAGGAAGAGGTCAATTGATGAAGAAATTATCTCTCCTGTATTGAAATCTTCTGAACCTGTAATTTCTTATTCATTTGTGAGAGAAGCTGTTGTGGAGAGGACTGCACCGATAGAGGAACCAGTAGCTCAACCGGAAATTCAGCTAGAACCTCAAACTGCTGCTGTGGCTGTTGAAGAAGCAATTCCACAAGAACAACTTATGGAGGCAGTGCCTGGTGAAGAAGTGGCCCGACCTCAAGAAGTTCATGAAAATATTGTTCTTGATCATTCAGTAGAAGTCATAGAGACTACTGTTCGTGATGAACACACTTCTGAAGTTAATACAGAGGTACTTCAGGAAGATTTTTCAGTGGAAGAGTTTCAGGCTTCAAAGGATAGTTCAGTGGATCAACCTTTTCAGGACAAAGAACAATCAGATGCAGATTCTTTACCCCTTGTCCTGCTTCGTCAATCTGATTCTAGACATGAGAATCAAGCACAGGGTGCCCCTGATTCGAGAAAAGAAGAAGTTGTTGAGTTATACAAGCGTATTTCTCAGTTAGAATCTGAGAATGTTAGTCTCAGAAGTTCTCTGAACTTGGAGCAGTTAAAGTTTCAGAAGCTGAAAGAATCTACTGTTTCAAGACAGGAAGTAGATTTGTTTAAGACTGA
Source organism: Viscum album (assembly GCA_963277665.1). Classification (NCBI taxonomy): domain Eukaryota; kingdom Viridiplantae; phylum Streptophyta; class Magnoliopsida; order Santalales; family Viscaceae; genus Viscum; species Viscum album. Next base: position 378,691,316 of record OY728119.1, read on the forward strand.
TATGTTGCATGCTGTTGATCAGTTGAAATCAGAGATGGTAACGAAAGATGATTTGTCTGAGATGAAAATTTACATGGAGAATAAATTTGAATCTGTTGCAAATAGTGCTGTGAGTGGATCAGGTTCTTCACCTGATTTGATTCGAAGATTTCAAGCAATTACTGGAGCACTGAGCAATATGAGTGACAGATTACACGATCTTCAGTGTAATAGTGCCCCTTTGTCAGTTTTGCTAGATAATCAGAAATTTTTGGTAGATCAGTTGACATCTGGAGAGCAACCGATTAGGATTCTTTTGAATCAGTTATCAGAAAAGCTGGCTCTTTTTGTTGAAAAAGAAGAAAGACTGCATGAATTTTTCAGAGTTAATTTGATTGAAGATATTCATATGACTCAGGAGAACAGAGATCTTATCATCAAGTTAGGAGATGGGATGATGAAGAGGCTTCGAGACCAGTTTACAGAGATCAAGACAGTAATTCAAAGGAGATAGACACCTTTTTCCCTGTCTTATCCCTACACCTTGATTCCTCTGTATATCACTGTCGTTTTTATATAATAGCTTGTGAATGAAAATTCTTTTCTTATCTTTTTTGTTTTGTTATTTATTGATTTATGATTAAGTTAGCCAGTATAAGCAATTCACTTATTCATACACAGTTAATTATAGCATTTACTTATAGTTCAGTGCAATATTGAATGTGTTCAAATCCGTAATTTTTCATTCTTTTTGATATCACAAAAAGGGGGAGAATTTGGATAAACACAACATTTAAATTCATTCGTTTCCTATGAAGAAATTTGGATATATAGGAGCATTTGGATATATACGACATTTATCTTTTATCTATTTGAAAGTTTATTTTTATGGGGGAGTTATGGGGGAGAAATTTTATAGTTAAATATTGTTTTAATCCTTTCAAAATTCTAAAATTTTATAAAACTAATTTTTTTTTTTTCTTCAATCAAGATTGCAATTAAATTAGTTCTATTATTTTATGGGTTTTGTGATCATCAAAAAGGGGGAGATTGTTGAGCAATGTATTGTTTTTAAACAAATCAAAATAATGTTTTTTAAAGGGGGAGATTATTTTAAATAATACTCTGTCTCTTTATGATGATTTTGATGCTCACAAATACCCTTAATTATTTACTAATTATTTCGTTGAGTATTTTGCAGGAATTTATTTTATATAACGAGATTTTATACTTTATTTTATATTCCGAGATCAATTTTAGCGTATTCTGGAATCACTGTAGCGCGAGATCAATTTTAGCGTATTCTGGAATCACTGTAGCGCGAGATCAATTTTAGCGCGTACTGGAATCACTGTTCATACCCTACGTTGATGAACGTAACGTATGGATGAAAAGTTTACTTTTTATGTTATTTTGAAACGTATGGTTAATGAACCTTACGTTGTTGAAAAGTATGGAAGAGAAACCGTACGTTAGTTTTCAGTGTTGAGTTTGTTTCTCAAAAGTATGGATCATCAACCTTACTTTTATAATCAACCGTACGTTCTTTGGAGAGTTGAAGCAAGACAAAGTATGGATGATCAACCCTACGTTTGAATGCTGAAGAGAAAGTATGTATGTTCAACCTTACGTTCTGAACCTTACGTTCTGAACCTTACGTTTGTGAACCCTACGTTTGGAGCCACGTCATCAACCCTACGTTTGGCGTCGGGATATTTTTGACAGACGATATTTCCTTTTGAATTAGTCAATCAAGCGGATTATTAGGCGGATTTAGAGCTGATTCTTAAATACGACTTTGACTGAATCAGAGACGGTTTACAACGGATTAATGATTGATTTAAACGGAGCTTTTTATGCCGATTCTTCAGGGGAGTTACAACGGCTTTGTTATTTCATTTAATATCGCGAATCTAAAGGAGATTTTCATGGATCTATTTATGCGGAAGATTTTCTCATATTTGAAAATATGTTCTATCTTGGAAACTTCGGATATATATATGCACAGGAAAGTGTGTGATAAAAAAAAAGATTGATCTTTTGACGAGCAAGAAAACAGAAACTGTGTGAAAGCGTTCTTTTCTGGTGATCGAGAAGAAGCGTAAGACCTTTATTACTGAAGGAAGATTTTGATAGCAGATTCACGTGTTCTACATCGACTACCTGTTGTGAATCTACTGCTGCTGAAGTTGTGAAGTTTCTGGTAATATCTATTGCAACTGGATCGACTCAGAACTGTTTTGATTACAGATCTTTATTTTCTGAAGACGACGATCTATCTACTGTCAATTGCATTCTGTTGCAATTGTGAAGAACAACTGGAGAAGTGTTTCTTTATCGAAACCTTTTTTATTTTTGAGTGATCAGCTTCTCGTTCTAAGCTGTGTGGGTTCGTGTTTGAACCAGGAAGGCTGTGTTTGCCTGAATCTTGTAAAGGTGTCAACTGCCTGTACTCAGTTGTGGACGGGTCTGTGGAAACGAGGACCAGATAGTGAAAATCGCCAAGCTCGTGGATTTGAGCGTTGGTGGAGTGGACTAGGGGCCTTCTGTTCCCCGAACCACTATACATCCGTGTGTTCATGCCTTTACTTTTTCCACTGCATATTTAATCGTGCAAAAGCATAGTGAACAGAATTTGTCTAAATTGAAGAGATTGTAATAATTTGAAAAAGACACAATTCACCCCCCTCTTGTGTATAATCCGTAGATTCAGATCCAACACCAAGGATCTAATGAGAAATATATATGCAATTAATTGAATTTTTTCCATAATTTTGAACATGTTGGATGTCACAACAACCCATCATTTTTATTTTCCATATCATGGAACTTTATGTGAATGAAAGTTTTAGATTATATGAATAATATCTTCAATTGAGGTTTTAAAGGGAAGTAACACAAATCCTTTATAATAGTATTCTTTTTCTACTTCTTTATAATAGAATGTTGATTCAGACTTTTAGCATTACCTATTGACTTCCATCTAGAAGATGAACATTTTTTACACTCATGTCTATATGAATCCTCTCCCAAATATAGCATACAATCATTGGGACAAGCATGTATTTTTTTATAATTAATCCCAAGCTTGATAACAAAAAATTTTTTGTCATAAAAAGACTCAGGGATCTTAACTTCAAGAAATACATCATATAATAATTCCAATATCATGGATATTAATTTATTTGTAATTCCACATAATCACTTAACATGGTACAAATTCAATAGAAAAGATAGTTTTTAAAACTTGAGACATCCTCTATATAGCTCTTGATTTGCATCTTCAACTGGATCATGAAAGGCATTTGTCTACTCAGTAAAGCTTTTTCTTTCATTAGTCTCTGCAACACCAGGAAGAGAATCTATTGATATGTTAAAATCTTGATTTGGTTATCCTAGGGCTCCAAAAACATCATTTATCAAGTTAATATATACAGAAGACTCAATTGGTTGTACTGATATGTTTTTTTTTATGAAATTTTGTTGCAATGATGAAGCATCCTTTATGAGGTTCTGAATTACATTCTCCACTATCGAGGAAGTAACATGATCATTTTGATGATTGATGTCAGTGTTCAAATTTTATATAATGTTTGATTCTCCATGTCAAATTCAATGAACATTGTGCATGGAATTGCTTCAATATTAAGTATTTATAAACTACATGTATCTTCAACCATCTTAAAAATTTATATTTAGAACATGGAAATTTTATTCTCTCATTAATGGATCGATTAGAAATTGTAATATCTAAAAACTCCTCCAAATCCTTATCATACTGAGGCATGTTCCTAGGTAATGTGATATAAGTTTTATCCATATATCACCAACTACTTACACTCTCAGAAATAAAATATAATTAAATAATAATGTATCATAATAAAATAAAACAACACATTCTCACTAGATGAATAACTCATGATACATAACTAGAATATATTAAAATCATTAGTTTTATCTATTCCAGTTGACATATATCTCATAATAAACAATAATTCATGATATATAAACACTCAAAATCATTACATACCTAATACATTAAGTACACTCTCAAAATCAAACTATAAAAAAACAAAAAACAAACCACACTCAATATTTATGGGTCCCTCCAACCCATTATAGAATCCTAAGTGTTACTATTGACATCATCATTAACCCATATCGAGGAATATGGGAAATAATAAATAACCATTTTCAAATTTTAAAATAAATTTTTAGTCTAAATTGAAATCTCATAGGACCATAAAATAAAAAAAACATTAGTTTTCAATTGATGTTTGAAAAAAATAAAATTAATTTTCAATTTTCAAATTATAATTTATAGTAAAAACATAAAAGTGTGAGAATGAGTCCAATTTGAAAAATCCAAAACCTTTTTTACATCATCATTTAAAACCATTTTTATTTTAAAATACCTTATGTTGAACATCATCCTTGAACTGATAATATAGGACTAAAATAAAATAATTAACTCCTTATAATTCATAAATGATATGTATAGTGTGAAATTAAAATATAATCACACAATAAACACCAAAGTGTGTAAGAGGTCACATAACTCACAATAAGTGAACTATCAACACCAAGAGAGATGGATAGATTCCTTCTAGATCACATGGAATTCATAAAGGTTACAACAACCTAGAAGGAATTTAAAATCAAGGTATTACATAATCACATTACTAGTCCTATATAGGATCTATTAATTAATTAGACTGTGAAACATGTTTACATTATACCTTTTATTATTTAAAATAATGAAGTTAATGGCATATATTACTAACATGAAATATTTATAATAAGTTTAAATATATTAGAGTTGATATCAATATCAATTGGTGTCAAACTATACTTTGTTCAAAATTTAAGATTATTTAATTAGTTACAAACCACTTAAATAATAATTTAATATCCAAAGTAACTAATTTATAATTTATCCTAGATATTTAAGAATATTTTTTATATAAAAGTTACCAAAAACTAACCAAGTAATTCACTAGAAAATCATTGTTTTCATACTTTTATAAAGTGAACAGAATTTAACTTATTCTTTTAATGAAAACTATGGTAGGTAAATCTAAGGAAGTTTTAAGGAATCCCCTATGGGTTGTAACCACTAACCATTTGATTTTCATTATTTAAACTTCCCATAGTATCCCTTAAAAACATATCTACAACCATATATAAATAATTTCCCATGAAAACAAAATCACCATATATAAAACCTAAATGAAACCCAGACAAAACTTAGGCAAAAGACCCCCATTATTATTATAGCCATAAATGGATGAAATAAACTAATAAATCAGACCTAAGAAGCCCTAAATTGAAGAATCTAATGAAGAAAACCCTATTATAATCAATGTATAAAGTAATCCATAAAGAACAGTGCAAAAAAAATAGAAATCATCCACTTAGTTCTTCTCTAACACAAAAAAGAAAGTGCACAAGCATTTCAAGTAGGAATAATATTTTTCAAGTAAGATCTAAGAACTTGGATACAAAATTTTAAATTCTAAAAGTAATAATAATAAAATTAGGTATATATATTTGAAAACATATTATACATTCAACCTATATTGGAATATAACATCACCGAGAAGGTATCTCGTCATTGGGATGGTTTCACATTAGTCGAGGAATCACACATCACTAGATAGCTCGTGCCTTACTAGAGATCATGTACATCACAGGGGGGAATGTGGATTTAGAAGTAAGGGTGGTATTGGTGGAAGGGAAGCTTGGGGAGTAGAAACCATGTGCTTTTATGTTTTAAAAAATAATTTATAGTGGTTTTATTTAGTATCTTTTTCACAAATTGCTACTAAAAACCCACATTTAAGCATTAGTATTTTTATAGTCTGATGGGGGTAGGGATATAAGTCTACACCTAGATTACAGATTTCCTTTGATGATATTTCCTTCTGGATATCCTTCATTGGGAAACTTAGGTTGGAACCACAATCATTATCAGGGTTATTTTTTGTGAACAACGACCCTTAGGATTGGGATCCCTCTAATGTTAATCTCATGTTATTGTTTGAATATTTCAACGATGTTTCTGAATTGAAGCAGGGATATGATTTTGTGCATAGACTACCAGTGGAATATGTCGATAGGCTTCATGCGATAAGGTGGGGATATGGGCTTGCTCCATAGTTTTAAATATAATATGTTGATGGGATTCTTGGGTGTGAGTATGAATATAATCCTTCTCCATGGTTACTATCGAGATATGAAAATGATTTTTCTAGATTATTGTAGGGATATGAGCTTGCTCCTAAGTCATTTTTGAAATATGATGCAGGAAACATATGTGTTGAAGGGATTGGGAATATGATCTTACTTTAGAGATTTTATAGTCTCCAGGACATTTCTATGAACTTCATAGGATGAAACATGAATATTTTTTTGTTATTATGATTCATTTATCATATTCCCTCATCATGTTCTCCTTCTGGGTGACCTGGTTTGGGAAATTGAGGTTTTTATCACTGATGTGGCATCTTCAACATATTTATGAGAGGATGTACTCATATGATGTTGGTGATTACAATGGATAGCAAGATCCCTTCTAGGAAGCTTCTAATAAATGGTGGTGATTATGCCAACATATTATTTCACCTCCCTAATATAGGGAGGTATGTGTCATCATGCTCTGAGGATAGGTGCCCAAAATGATTTGATGTGAAAACTAATGTCACATGCTTCTCTACGTTTCATCACTGATTGAAAGGACAATGGGGCTTCATCACTTGGGGGATTTCAAATATCTCTTCTAAAGTTGGGATGTAACTATTAATTTAATACTATTAAACTAGATAATTCATTGACTAGTGCTTGAGGTGATGGTTAGGAGAAAATTTAAATCGGTGCTCCAAGGTCATGGCCTTCATGGAAGCCAAGGCATATGTCCAATGAATTATGGTTCCCTTAATTACTACAAGCCTTCTCAGGATCCTAGCATCTAAATGTGCATTTGATAATTTCATTTGTATTAAAGGGAGTTTCTAGAAGGGGAAAAAACATAAATAAAAAACTTGTAAATTAAATATAATAAGAAAAATAATATTCAATCGATCTCTTTCATGAGTAAAGGATTCATGTTGGGCACACCATTCTATTTCCAACATGCCCTCATACCCATGTTTTTTGAGTTAGTGCCTGCCTTCTTACCTAAGTTTGGTGGTTATTAGGAGTTTACCCATAACACTTTGGGTTGTGCATTATTCGAGAGGATGGGAGGTTAGGCTCACATCACCCCTTTGGGGGGGTATTTCTTACTCCAAAACTCTCTTAAATTTTTAAGAAGTATTCATAAATCCTTTATATTAATAATATTAATATTGGTTACCATCATGCAACTGATTGATCAAAACCATGTACTGATGTGAACAAATTTATGTATCATAGGTTCTCTGTATTTCCTTATGATTAAATTATGGTTTAAATCCACACAGTTGGGTACTATGGAATTTATCACCATTCAAAGAGGAAAAAGGTGTTTTAGAGTTGGGATCAGGCCCATGATAGGGAATTATTACATATCCCTATGAAGGGAATTAGAACCTGTATAGTTTGGTGACACTTAATGGGAAATTTTGTACCTTTTAAGGTCATGTGAAAAGGACTGATGTGGTGCCTTTTAAGAATGTGCAACCATGACCAAGTTAATTTCATTTTAAGGTCATGTGTCCAGGACTAATTGGAGTTTCTTTTAAGGTCATTCATTTGGAACCCATGATGTGTTGGGATTAAACCTTAAATATGTGTCCTACATATTTTGAGTAACAGTAATCAGAGCCCGGATAATTTGAGTTGCATAGTTTAAGATTGTGTGATAGGACAGATCTATGTAGTTTAACGTCATGCAATAATGATGTATGTGTCATGAAAGAGGAAATAACAGGGGACTGGGTGAGGCTTACACATGGGTAGATATTTTAAATTTATTCCAACTATTGGTAATTAGACACGAGATGATATGGCTAGACTCATTGGGGATACGGCCAAGTGAGGAAAAGTTACTCGCAAGGAATACGGCCCATTAAGGAATGGTGAATCATTGGGAATATTTCCCATTGAGGAAGAGTTGAGTCTTATGCATGGGTGTTATATTCTAGTTCAACCAATCATATGACTTAGGTAAAGGTAGGTTTGGGGCTTACACTACTAGAATCTCACCATATCTCTATAAAACTATTGTCACGGTTTTTTTAAAACATGATAATAAAATATATTATTACACTTTTATCAAAACTATAACAATAGAGCAGTCTGTAGTTATGATTTTATTAAATAGTAATTGTAGGGATTCGCACACCATCGTGGGAAAATTATTTCCCATGGGAAGGGCACGAGAAGCCTCTATAGCCACGGTTGGGTCCTTATTGTCACTATAAGTCCCCTTATATTCGTAATCACAATCATAGTTCAAAAATAGTGATTATATTGTACTCTATGATCATGGTTTTTTGAGATACACTCACGGTTTTGAACTATGACAATAGCCAAAAAATCAGTAGTGTTACACCAAATTGGAGGCCCATGATATGGTATCTTTATATCATTAATGATTCATAAGTATGAGATCATTAATGGGGATATGGTTGGGGCTTACCTCAATTTCTGATTCCCCTTTATTTCTGTGTATTCTAAGTGTGTGTCGAGTATTTATAAGAAACACTTTGTAACCACCTTCTTGTATCATGTGGCCGCAAAAGATGTATGTGGTCATGAAGAATGATCTTGTTGGAGCTGTAAATGAATCCACACCGTGGAGAGGTTATGAGTGCATGAAGGATGACTACGATGCATTTATAAAGGATGCTCGGTCATGAAAACCTTACGTGGTTGTGAGGAATCACTACCTCATCCCTACAAATGATTCTCAGCCATAAATATTGTACGTTTTCATGAGCAATCTTTGCATCTTCCCCACTAATGGTGCTCGATCGTGAAGAATTTACATGACCTTTAGGAATCCCTACCATTTCTCCACAAACGAAAATACCCTTGCAGTAACTTTACCTTTTCCATATTTCTTGGACTTCTCGATCTTCTTCAAATTGATAATTGAATTTTTTGGGTGTCATGAGTTTCAATGGAAAGTTTTTATGTTTCTAAACTATTAAAAGTTTTAATTTTATTAATAAAAAACAATAGTTTAATAATTTTCATAATTTTTATGCATTTGGTGTTGTATGTGCACTAAAATATATATATAATATATGATATTATATATAAGTTTGTATTTAATACATGCATGCGATGAAGTAATAGATATATGTGTGTGTGTGTGTGTGATATATATTTATTTCTCCTGAACTATTTTATTATCAATTACAAACCATTATAAACTTTTTAATGGATTTATATTAATTCATTGAAAATTTTCAATGAATTAACTCAACATTATGAAATGAATATGATGTGTGGAGCCTTTTTCTCTGTCTATATAATAGGATGGTGTCCTCTTCTGTTATGTGTGGAAAAATCTCTCTTCCTCCCATATTTATGTTCATCATCTGAGACAAAGGTACTACCAACCCTTCAGCATTAAAGTATCCTCACAATATGATCATGGATCCATTGATCAGTGTCCCCCCCTCAAAGGCAGAGTGTTTTTGTTCATTGCTTCATTATCTTTATCAAGAATTATCCTTCACCAAGGAAGAAGAAGACTATTGATGTTGTCATTTTCTAGGTGCTTTGTTTTATAGTTTTATTTACGCATTGATTATTAAAGATAGATTTTATGGTGTTTGGGTTGTCTTTCACTACATATAGTCATATGATGATTGTACAAAACTCATCAGTGGTATCTGAGAGTAAACTTCTTTTATGAATCAACGTGCTTAATGTTTTATGAAAAAACATGTTTTACAATTTGTAAAACAAGAAATTTTAAGCATGAGAATAAATATGAAAATTCATATTTAGTAATTAAATAAAACATTTATTTAATTATTTATGTTAATCATAATTATAAAATGGTTTATAAAATGGGGATAACATTAATAATCTATGATTAATAAAAAAATTATTAACCGTTATAAAATATCAAAAGTTCATATTTATTACTCTTGTTTATGAAAATAAATAAAGTATTTGTTTTAACCAAAAGAATTCAATTATGAATTGAATTATATTATTTATAATTTTTTTATAAATAATGAAAAATATATTTTGAAATATTTATAAAAATTTATAAAAGTCTTGGGTAAATTAGTTAACTATAAAATGTTTATGGTTAATTGATAAATATTTTTCAAATATGTATGGTTTATAAAAGTTTATAAATCATAAAAAATGGTATTTTGGAAATATTTTAATTTATAAATTTATTATAAATTAATTAATTATAAATTGTTTATAATTAATCATATAAATGTTTTTGAATCATTTATTAACAAAAAATTCCAAATATTAAATGTTAATATTTAAAGTACCTTTTGATAAATTAAATGGCATGCATTCTGATATAGAAATAAATGGTTTATTTAGCAATCATGAAAGGTGATTTATAAAGTGTTTATAAATTACAACATATATGATATTAAGATTATATAAAAAAATTGATATAATATATATTGAATTATAAAATTTTTATAATTAATGAAATATCACATAAATTTAATTTAATAAAAAATATGAAGGGGTTCATATTGAAATGAATATAAAATGTTTATATTCTTGTTAATTTATAAAATGTTTATAATAAGCATTAATTTATGAAGACTTCATAAATGTCTCATGTTTTGGAAAATAAATAAATTGTTTATTTATTTTTTAAATTTCCTTGATATTCATGTTTGGTTCATAATTAATTAATTTGAAAATTTTCAAATTAAAGAGGCCTTATTTTGAACGTTATTTAAGCCATATCAAAAAGTTTTTTGATGATTAATATGATCAAGGTTTAAATAATAATTAAGTATAGGATATTTAGATTATGTAAAAGTTTTCATAATATAAATTGAATTATAAATAGTTTATAATTCATATAATATCATATATTTAAAAATGAAATTTAATATAATGATAAATATGAAAGAGTTAATATTGAAAATAATATAAAGAATTTATATTCAAAATTATGGAATGTCCATATTGTTAAATATGAAATTATAAAAGGTTTTATAATTATCTTTTATTTGTGAAATTTTTTATAAATGTTTATCTCGTGTTTAAATATTTGAATTGTTCATTTATTTAAAGGTTATTCCATGCTTTATTCATAGTTATAAATTGTTTATATTATGAATAATTTTATGTCAAATTTTATATGATAAATTTATTTTGGGATAGAGCCTTTCATTACATGTTATTTATGATAATGAATTTAGTTTTTCAACTACCTTGACCTCGGTTTGAAATTGAATCTATAAGCTTGATAATAGTTATTGGGCATAGTTTTTGCATATTAGTTGTTAGAGTTTTCATGAATTGAATTCTATCTTGAGTAAAGTCTTCCTGGGTAGAGGAACTTGGGGTTGGACCACATACTTTTTTAGAGGTTTTCCTTGGCTTGGAAACTGAACAAGGTTGGTTATCTATTTTCTTTGGGCTTACTCATGTGGATTTTTTCAATCTCATATAACTCTATTATTTTACATGAAATGTTTATTTACCTCATGAATATGATACATTTGGATATTTATGAATATGTTTGACTTCTATTTTTGTGTAAGTAACATAGACTTGTGGGTTGTATAAAGAGTTACACATTAATGTAGTGGGAAAATATTAATTTGGTGGTTGGAATAGGGACTCCAAAACTAAATCATTAGAAGCATGCATACATAAAAGGGAATAAAATCATGAGAAGAAGGAGAGACCTTAAAATTAAACCCCACAAATACTAATTATGATATTTCTTCCAAATAGACACTTTTCAAGACCTCAAACATCCAACTGAGTAGGTCACTCTATAGTCGGGTGCCCATGGATTATCTTATGTAAGGAAATTAAGTAATGGGTGACACTGAAACATCCTTGGGTAGGTCATTCTATAGTTTTTCACCCTTGTATTGAAGTTTTTTAGCCTAGTTTTGGAATTTTATTTTGGTTTCACTAGTAGGGTGACCCTAATAGGATTAGGTTACCAGAGGAATAGTGTTGATTGAATCCATATATGGGTTTGGATAAAGGGTTTTCCACTCAACTATCCAAGAGTCGTAGCTTTTTTCATTAGGATTATTCCATACCTAAATAACTAAGTGGTGAGAGAAATTCCATAGTGGACTCATTGCTTAATAAAATACAGATCTTGGTTCACTAAATGGATATAATGTCTAGGGTTATCATTTTTCATGGGAGAAATTTCATTTAATAAAAGAAATAAAATATGATATTCATATGATAAAAGTTTCTATTGTAGATAAATGGAATCATCATTAAGCTTAACTTCAAGATTGATCCTTGAAAAGGAAAAACTGAATGGTATTAACTTCCTCTATTGGTATAGAAATTTGAGAATTGTTATCAAACAAGAAGGAAAGTTCTATATGTTGGAACAACCACCACCTGATAAATAAAATGGTTAAGTTATTCAATAAAATGATTTGGATAACTATGATGAAAATCAAAAGGATGCACAAGAAGTATCTACACTCATACTGGTTATAATGGAGTCAAAATTATAAAAGCAACATAAGACTCTCAATGCCTTCTAAATGATAGATAACCTAAAAAGGCTCTATCAAAAAACAAGTGAGGCATGAACAGTATGAAGTGTCTAAAACTATTTTTCATTATAATATGGTTGAAGAAACCTCATCCTTTAACCACATACTCAATATTATTAGGTACATCAATGACTTTGAAAGTTTTTCTTCACCACTAAAGCTTTCATTGGAAACAGATTTCATTCTAGAGTCACAACCGGAAAGGTTTTGTTGTGAATTATAATATGAATGAACTCTACAAATCTTTACCCAATCTCCTCAATATATTGAGGATTTTTGAACAATACATGGGTTTTAGTCTCCAATACCATGATGATGATATAAAAATATGTGGGTAAAATTTATGGAAAAAGTGGGAAGAAAATATGTCATGGAAATTCCACACCGTCTATCAAAACAAGTAAGAAAAAGGAAGGAAAATGTTTTCATTATGGCCAAGTTAGTCATTGGAGAAGAAATTTTCCAGATTTCTTGAAGGGGTATAAGAAGCCACATGGAGCGTACATTTTAGGTTTGAATGTCATATATCTTATTTATTTTATGATATGTTATACCAATTGTATTTTTTACAAGTGTTATAAATATATAGGAAACCAATAGTAAAAATAAATGAATGGTCAAGCTTGAAGTTGATATCCAGGTGACAAATCAATGGTGTTGTTGTGTTAGAGACTTGGATACTTCAATCTCAGATGAATTTTTCATAATATGTGAATTTCCTTAGTTTTTTCTTGAGAAGAGTTGGTAAACAATGGTTGTTTAATATAAGTTGGATTGTAATACACATAGTTATTATTTGTTTAGTTATATGAATTTCTTTATGGAGACTAAAATGAAATGTTCTAGTTAGGGAATTCATATTTTTTCCATTTAAGGTTATGTTCTAAAAAAGTGTAGGAATTCAATAAAAATTTACCAGATATTCTCAAAGTGTTGAGAATGGATGAACTAGGCATATAATGTCTAGATTTTGGTACTACATAAACATTACTACTAGGTAAAAGTTCAAACCAAAAGAATAAAATTTAGTTGAAAAGTTAAAAAATACTTCTTCAATAATCCAACCAAGGTTATTAAAACTTAGGGTTTATGGGAAAGAGGAAAAATATAATGGGATTATTTAGAATACATGAAGGAGTTTAGAAAACTCTATGGAATTTCCATGTTTGGTATGGATGTTATAGAAATTAGTTCTATGGTTTTTAAAGGGTATATGGTACCAAATGTATATTTTAAAAAGTATTGAAAATATATAGGAGTTCAAAATCTAAGGAATAATTGTTTGATTTTGTAGTTAAAATTCATAAAACAAATAGTTATTATATCTTAATTTAAAGGATAGTTCCAAGATTATATGAATTTTAGTAAAATATGTGTATCTTCATCTCACTTTTCTTATATGATAAGAGAAGTTGTTTTCTAACAAATATTTGTTAACAACATCATATAAAGATTAATTGAATACATTTGGTTTATGGTCTATCAATTTATATAAAAAAATTTGAGAAGAAAATTTAAATAAATTGTCTACCCAAATGTTTGTTAAAATATGTTAGAATTTATTCCCACCACCCTTCAGTGGTATATTTTAATAAAGTAATATTTTCAAATAAGAATGTTCCAATCACATAGAATACCATATATGATATATAGAAAATAGTTTATTTGTTAAATATTCCTGTTAAAAGGAAATAAATGTTATTTTCTAATATAAAAGGGTTTTTGTATCATAGAAAAATATTCTAAAAAGAATATAGTGTCGAAGAAGCTAGTGGAAGTATATTTAGACTTAGTAAAATTCAAAATTAACAGATAAATGATAACTCCAATCCCAAGATTAAATTATTTTTTACTCAATATCTTAAAATAGTTTAGGATGTATGATGACAAAGAAAAATATAAAGATTTACATTTATTTTTCATAAAAAAGTGAAAGATACAATTTCTAAAAGGATTGTACCAGTCAAAATGAAAAGTGAAATACACTATATAAATCCTAAAAGAGCTTTAGGATATGATGGTAAATAGAAATATAAAGTGTTATATTTAGTTATCATATTAAAGTAATTTCTACTTTATCCTAAAAATATTTTAGGATGTGTAAAGAGTTACATTTACTTAGAATATTAAAGTGATTTCCACTTTATCCTAAAAAGAGTTTATGGTGTGGTAGTAAAGATAAATGTAAATAGTTTCATTAGTTACTAGAAAAAAGTGGATTTCACTTTATCATAAAAAAAAATTATGATGATCTGGTAAAGTCGTAATGTAAATAGTTACATTATTTATAAAATATTTCATGGAAAAAGTTTGATGGAAAGAGTTCCATGGGTAATGATGATGTACTTAGAAAGAGTTCTAAGTGGACAACAGAAAATAACATTATGAATTTAATGAGTTTGAATATAAGTTCAAAGAGTTGAACTTAAGTAATGTGGTTCCTAAGTCTCACTATTATTAAAACTAGCTTTCTTTGTAAATGTTAATCACTAAGAGGTTAGTGGGAGTATTCTATTAGATGGTCACATATTTATGTGACCGAAATTACATAAGGATATAATGTTTATAAATTCTATTTTTGAAACAACCGCATAAGGGTCACTGGTGGAAATGGAGGCTTTCCCAACACTTTTATGCCAACGGTTTGAACAAACCATTGGTATACTATTTTTACATCAACCTTTCCCAACAGTTTTAACAAACCATTAGTATACTATTTTTAGAATCAAACTTTCACAACGGTATGAGTAAACCATTGGGAAAGCATTCATTTTTCTAATGTATACCAACGGTTTTTTAAAAATGTTGGTAAAGATTATATTTCCCAACGATTTTTTAAAACTATTGGGAAAGTTTTCCCTCAAATACACAATAGATCCAATTCCCCCATCCATGCAATTGCTTCCCTAAACTGAATCTCTCTCTTTACCCTAGGCTGTGAAAGTCCTTTCACCCGATAAATCCATCTTCAATCAAGAAATTTTTTAGTTCTACACTTCAAATCTATAAGTTCTACCTTATTTTTAATGTTATGTATCTATTTTTTTGTTTTTTGTTTTGATTTGGCCTAAACCAAAGGTCCGTGCAGTCTGTGGCATGGTATACCCAATAAGTGCACTTTGATTTGTTTTCTTTTTTTGTTATACACTTCAAGTTTCATGATTGTGTGAATCACCTTTATTTAAAGTCTTCATAGCCACCCCTTATGTGTAGAGTTAGTGAACCATATGAACTAATGGAGGTTCTAGTGAGATGTATCCCCACTCAAAGATAGTAAAGGGTTTGTTTAGTCATATTGTCTCAAGATGGGTAATGGATATAAGGATGGTCTATGTGAAGGGATTGGGGACGGTTTGGGTAGTGGTGTAGGTGGTTTTCCATTTTTTAGTGGGGTGATATGGTAGTTTCTATGGACTTTAGTTTATTTGAAAATTAGATTTGGATTTTTTATTTATAGTTTTTGGTCAAGGAATAATGGGAAGGGTAGTGATATTGAGGATGAATTGGTTGTTGGTTGTGTGATGGATTGGAATTATGATGTTGATTAGATTGGGTATATGTAATTTTCAAGGTATTATATGGGTATTTCCACCCCTGAACACCCCCTCACCCCCTGGACACCGCCCCCCACCCACCCTAGACACCCCCCACCCCTACACCCCCACCCCCTTGGACACCCCCCCCCAACCCCCCAGATAGCCCCCCACCCCCCTAGACACCCCCACCCCCTTGGAAAGCCCCCCTCCACCCCCCTGGACACCCCTCACCCCCATGGACTCCCCTCACCCCCCATGGACACCCCACCCCCCCCCCCCACCCCCTAGACACTCCCCACCCCCTGGACACTCCCCACCCCCTGGACACCCCCCACCCCCTTGGACACCCCCCACCCCCTTGGACAGCCCCCCCCCCACCCCCTGAACACCCCCCACCCCGGACACCCCCCTGGACACCCCCCAGACACCCTCCACCCCATGGATAGCCCCCCACCCCCTAGATAGCCCCCACCCCCTTGGACATCCCCCCCCCCTGGACACCACCCCACCCCTAGACACCCCCCCCCCCCCCCGAACACCCCCCACCCCCCTGGACACCCCCCCCCCCCCCCCCGTACACCACCCCACCCCCTGGACACCCCCCCCCCCCACCCCCTGGACACCCCCACCCCCTTGTACAATGTTCTATCAGGTCCATGGTGTCCTCTTGTATGTGATAAATGAAAAAATTATAAAACACATTTCACCTGAAATTTAGGCACACATAACTGAATTAGTATATCTTCACATTGTTTTAATAATAAGGTATCAACCCAGGAATAGTTTACTACATCAACTATAAACCCCTTCCTTTATAGATATCTAAAATGAGGATAGATTATCCCATTTGGAAAATAAATTTCAGCCTCATCATTCGAAATCTCTATGTACATGGAATCATGCTTCTTTGCCCCATGGAACCTTCATCTTATGACATCAAACTCCTCTTAGTTCCATTTAATCTTTCTTGGATCATGATCCACATGTATGACCATTATGTTTCAATCCTTGAAGAACTTTTTACCATCATTTTCAAATTATATTTCTCATTTATTCAGAATAGATATTATGAATATCACTCAAATAATATACTAAAATATAAAATTTCTTCAATCTAAAATTTACTCAAATCCTGAATAAGTATCCTCCACAAGTGTACATGATATTTTACACTCAAGTATAGTTATTAAAAGATATTCAAAACCTTCCTTGAATATTTCTTTTGGTCTCAAAACACTCTCCAGATCTCATGTGATCAAGTTATTACTTAGTTCATTGAATACTTGAGAATAATGGGATTCTTCTCCTTCAAAGGCTCATGGATTCTAAATATCTCCTTCCCTTTGACAAAATATGTATAGAACTCTCAAAATTCTCCCATATATTATATATTTTCCCTCAATATTCACAAATTTCATGGTATTATATTTATAATTGAAGTCAATATCATGGATTTATATTAATTTATAGTATTTTGTTAAAAATATAGTATTTTTTTGTCTTTTATATTATGATTCTCATATAGAGTAGTGTGTCAGATATGGTTTCATATAAAGTGAAAAAAAATTAAATAAATATATTTTTTATTAAACTTCAATCTTATTGAATTTATTTTGAAAAAATGAATTATAACAATATTATTACAGAATTGATAAAAGTTGGATGTATGAAACTGATCAGATCTCAAGTGAATTTCAAAATAATTTGGAGAGATTTTTAGATTTTTCATTTCACAATGCTTCAGATAGTGGTCACATACACTGCCCATGTTACAATTATGTTTGAATACCTTGGTTGAGTTGTGAAGAAGTCAGCTACCACGTAACCAAATATGGTTTTCAAAAAACTACTATGTGTGGTATCAGAATGAGGAGAAAATGAAATCTCAAATTGCTAATGATCGAAATGAGAGGAATGGATTAGATAATTTGTTATATGACCGGTTTTTGTTTATTCTTCATCATGAAAAAGAAAGGATACTAACCCAAGAAGACTTTGATATGAGCACACATAATTCATTTAATGAAAATGATGATGTTTTCAAGGTTTAAAAATTTAATGATGCTTCCATGACTCCAGTATATCAATAATGAGGTAAAATAAAAAATCTAGAATTTTAAATTTGATTATTTCATGGGAAAACTATGTATGGGATTTTTAATACTGTTATCGATTACATTCTTAACTTCTTAAAGGACTTACTTCGAGATGATTCAGATATTCCCTCAAACCACTAAATGGAATGGAAGTTAGTTGAGGAACTTGGATTTTCAAGAAACAAAATTCATGCTTGCTTGAAAGATTGCAGTTTATTCTGGGAGGAAACTGATGAACAAAAGATTGTATAAAATGTGGCACATCATGCTGGAAGAAAAAACCTGATGGAACACCATCCTGTGTGCCACATAAAGTAATGTGGCACTTTCTATTGATCCCCAGACTCTAGAATATTTTTATGTCTGATGAAATATAAATAAAAATTTGATGGCATGATATCGAGAGAAAGAAGACTAATGATGAGTTGATTCACCCTACAGATGGATTTGTATGGCAGAGAATTGATGCTTGATATCCTGATTTTGTAGCTGACGTGTGTAATGTTAGGCTAGGTCTTTTATGTGACGGTTTTAATCCATTTGGGAATATTCTTACTTCGCACAACACATGGCCAGTTTTTATACACATTTATAACCTTCCCCCATGGTTGTGTATGAAAAAACTATTTAGTTTCATGAGTATACTCATATCTGGACCTTCTGATCCTGGAAATGATATAGATGTATACATGCTACCTTTAATAAAAGAGTTGAAACTTCTTTGGGATGTGGGTGTGTGCACATACGATACATGTTCAAAATACATATTTCATATGTGTGTTGCGCTTATGTGGATGATCAATGATTTTTATGCTTATGTAATGATGTCTGGATGGAGCACAAATAAAAAACTATCATGTCCTGTTCGTATGAATAATACACAATCCAGAAGACTAAAACATCATTGTAGTTTCAGTTTTATGGGACATTGACAATTCTTGCCAATAGACCGTCCATATAGAAATAATCATTGAAGATTTGAAAATACCATGGAGATCGATGATCCACCTTAGTGTATGTCTATAACTGATGTGCTTAATGAATTTATAGATTTTAGTTTTTCATTCGGGAAGGGTCAAATGAAATCTAGAAAGAGAAATAATGTTTCCACTTAAACATGTTACAATTGGAAGAAGAGGAGTATCTTCTTTGATTTGCTTTATTGTTCAACCAATTTGTTACATCATTGCTTAGACGTAATGCACATTGAAAATAATATATGTGAAATGTTTATTTTTATTCTTATAAATGTTAAGGGAAATAAAAAATATGATTTATGGTCTTGGAGTGACTTGGTAGATTGGGGAATCAGATCAGAATTGCATCTTGTGCATATCAGTGAAAATAAATGGAAAGTTCCACGTGATTCTTATGTGATGACACCTACAGAAAAAAAAGCAATTTCTAGAAGTATTAGAGACTATTAAAGTTCTTGATGGATATTCAAGTAACATATCTAAATGGGTCAACAGAATAGAGTTGAAGCTAAAATATTTTAAGACTCATGATTATCACATCCTTCTGCATAATTTGATTCCAGTAGAAATCCATCATCTTTTGTCCAACAATGTAAGGGTGTATTTTATTTGGTTGTGCCATTTATTTAGATATCTTTGTGCTAAGAATTTGTCCAAGTATTTCTTGCAAAAAATGTTGGAAGATGCCTCATTAATTTTGTGTGATTTAGAGAAAATATTTCCTCCATCATTTTTCACATGCATATTGCGTCTAATTATCCATGTTCCAACTAAAATAATTCTTGGAGGACCTATTTATTTTCATTGGATGTATCCAACTGAAATAAATATGTACACATTAAAGTATTATGTCTGAAACAGGAATCATCCCAAAGTTTCTATCATGAATGGTTACTTAGATTAAGAATGTATGGATTTCTGATCTATGTATTTGCCTGATCTTGCTACAAGAATGAACAGACCAATGAGAAATGAATAAGAACAGTATGATCAAATTGAACCCAGTTTCCATCACTTCCTCAAACAGGAGGAATTCCTGGATCATATACATTGAGTACATTAAGACTTAAAGAGCGGGAGATGGCACATGGCACAGTTTTGTTCAACTGTGATTTGTTCGATGACTATATCAGGTAAGTAAATTTAATATGTATATCTTACATATATATTTGTTAAACTATTCTTATTTTTATCTATAGGGAACATAAAGTAATGAAAAATATAAAGCATCATTATTTATCTTTGAGAAGGAGGGAGACTTTTCATAGCAAAGATTTTCTTGCTTGGTTAAAATTAAAGGTAAAAATATTATTGTTTAAAATAATTAAATCAATATTTAATTAAGTTTAATATTAATTTATATTTCAGGTATTGAGTTTGCCTCCTGACTCTATCTCTGGTGAAATAAGAGCTTTGTATTTTGGTCTTGACACCGTGGTTCATGACTATAAATAAATTGTTATCAATGGGTACAGATTTATTATCACTGAATGAGAAAAGAACATGAGAACACAACATGAAGGTGTTATGGTTACTTCCACAATAGAATGTTATTCTAGTTCATCAGATAATAGACCACAATTTGGAAATTTAGGTTATTATGGAGTCATTGAAAAAATAATAATATTGGATTAATACTCTCATGGATGAGTCACGATGATGAAATTCCAGTGGTTTGATTTGATGATGAGATAGGGCACATTTATTGATGATTGTGGATTTCAAGTAATTGATATGAATCATACTCTTGCTACTGATGAACCATATGTATTGACATCAATGGTGAAACAAGTTTTTTATGTCAAAGACCATCTTCTACCTAAATTTGGTGTCATTATTGAAGTAATTACAAGACATATTTTTGATTATGGTGATGATGGAATTGACACCATCCCTACTACCATTGTAAACAATCCATTTATTACTTTTGATGACTTTGATAGCTCAATTGTCAGAGTTGAATATGAACCTAAAGTTATGGTGGGAAATATATAGAATTATCCATCCATGTTCTCAATTCTTTTGGTTTATCATGACTTGGGTTGTTAAGGTTGGTACTATTCAAATTGATTTAATATTTATTACAAATATGTTCTATCTGACATGACCGTTATGTGAATTTTCAATGTTTATTGGTTGTAATTTTATTTTAATTTCATTTTCTAATTTGGAATTGAACTATATTCACACCTACGAAACCAACATTTCTAACTTAGTGAACATTTCAATGATTTATTAACTATATATAAAATCAGTATAACTCTAAGACCCCCTTTAACATTTCACCAAATAATGATCATGATGGTTTGTCTTCTTCTGAAAAACATGTATAGAAACCCACATCATCTACCTGGGCTAAAGAAATTAAAATTTTCCTTAATTTTGAAAAGTGTTTTACCCCTTATGAATCTGGTAGATATCTTATTTTTGTTCATATGTTTATATCATCATTTCCAACTATCTTAAGTGTTTAATCATTCATAATATATACCTTGTTAAATTTTCTAGAGGAATAATTCAGTATACTCTCTCTCTTAGTTCTTGAGTGAAATAAATCCTCAGAATCAATGTTTCGTGATTTTAATAGACTTGTGACACTTATTAAATAACCATCCTACTCAAAATTAAATTTATTTATTACATCTTGTATGATTTATTGAATTCATTATATATCCATTCATGCTCACCTAAAATAATGGATAGTGAAATTATCCATGAATCCCCCTATTCCCTCCCATATATATTTTTTTTTTTGGGTTACACATTAGTTATCCATTTATAATTACTTCCATATTTGTTTTCAAATGCAGGAAATGCAACCAATTGGAGAGAGGCAATGGAAAAAAGATGATCGACAACAATCGTCGCATGGCAGAGATGGGTGTTCCACCACTAGTGCCTGTAGTAAGTATTTTATTTCAAATATATATATTTAAATAATATATAATTTCATGTGATTAACTTTGTTTTAAAAAAATTTGTAGGATCCACCTCTTAGGTGATAATTATTTGATGATCAGCCTAGTTGTGGTCCCAGTACTTAGGTCGGTGGTATGACGGGGGTGGTATGAGAGCTAGAAGATTTGGTTGGCATACCCAATTAGACCCTGCCCCTCCCACTGACATACCATCTATCCCATATTCTGATCCCGGTGTGTCATTAGGGATACACGGGATATTTAGGCCTCCCATTTTTTCACCACCCTTTACATCTGAGTCTCCTCACCCGTCTTTACCATATCTGATAATGATTCCCACTCTCCATCTAGTATTTGGTCATTCATCTACGCCATCTTCTTTTACTTATACTTCCTTCTCTCTGAGCTTATATATTCCATCTTCTTTGACTCCTACTCTACCATAGTCTATCCCTACAGACTATACACTGGGACCCACTTCACCTATACAGGGTGTTCTTTCAGTTTATGTAGATCCAGCATCCCCATTGATCAGAATGTCACAGGTATATTTATAGAACCCTGACAAATTTTTATACCATTATTTATTTTCATTATAACATGTATTGATAAAATATTTGTTTTTCTTTCATAACAGATACATCTACTGATAAGAGGTAGAGGCGGGGGCATACACACATGTGTGTGGTGTGGAACTGTTGCACGTAGTTGAATGTGGACTACAATGAATACAATCAAATGATTGAAAAAACAGGGCAGCAATGTTGGATTTTTTTGGCAATGCTTGCCAAATACTTCAACATCATTCCTGTCAGCCCGCTCTCATGGAAAAGATTTCCAAATGAAGTCAAGGATAATGATTGGGCAGAGATATGGGTAAAAAAATATGTTGTATTTAATTAAATATATTATTTTTGTATTTATATGACTTAATATTTTGGTGTCAACTTTGATTTAATTTCCTCAATAGTGAGGGTGCACGACCATCACATCTAAAGGATTTAGGTGAGATTTGTAGAGCCTATAAGCACAAGTTATATATTGGTTGGAATGATAGAGTTGGCATAGAGTTAGAGGCGGTACTTGCTGTGGATTATTGTCTGATATAACAGTATCGGCAGATGATTACTCATTGGAAGACTATCCAGTTTAAGGTATTAATCACATTTGAGGTATTTAAATGAAAATTTTCATGTTTTTCATTAATACTATATTTTGTATTATTGAATTTTATTTAGTAATCATTTGGAAGAAATAAAAAATCATTGATGCTAAAAAAATACCTCCACACTTTGGGACGTACTACGATGTTAGATCATGAGAGGAAGCAGGTATGACAGTTTATAACTTTTCTTTACAAATTTCACTTTCTATTGTTTCCTCCATAATTTATTCAATTGCTAAAGTTTTCATATAATTTTAGTTATGAAATTAATTATTGGTAACCTATTTTTAATTATGGTTTCCTACATTCAATGTCATTATAGAGTCAAACATTGAATATTGAAGGACGTGTGCCCCGAGCAAAACTGTTTTGCTTGAGTAGAAGGAAGAAAGATGGAAGTGCGGTTAACAAACCGACTCAGTAGCAGATTGTAAGTTTTACTTTTTTTATTTCAAATTTTAATATCTACTTTGTAACTTAATAATCTATTTATATTTGTAACAAGCTTCTTTAGAGAACCTTGATGCCCAGGAACCTGGCAATTTTGGGCCAAATGATCACTTACATCAGGTGTTGGGAGATGAGCACCCTGGCAGAGTACATTGTCGACCTGGGAAGAGTATAGTCCTGAAGAGGTATTGGCCCTCCTCAGGTATGATTGGTAGTGCCACCGAGTTTTAGTAGGTTAAGGAATAGGAAAAATAGTCTGAAAAAAGGTCCATAGAGATGGTAGAATAGTATGCTAGGGAAAACATTGTATTTATGAAACTAATGGATGTTTTATATCCAACACTTCCACTAGAGGCCAATACAGTTTTTGATGAATATATGTCGTTGATGTGTTCTATATATGATGCACCAGGTGGTAGTTCTATTGGTGGTTGAGACGATTTTGTTCCTGGAGATGACAATGGAGAGGAGGAGGTTGAGGAAGAGGAAGAGGTTGAGGAAGAGGCCGAGGCCGAGGAGGAGGGTGAGGAGGAGTCTGAGGCAGAGGAAGAGGGCAAGGAGGAGTTCTAGGTGGAGTATGAGGGAGAGGATGAGTGCATTTAGAAGGGAGAGGATGATGATGGGTATGAAGATGAGTACATGGATGAGGCTGATGATGACAGTGATGATAGTGATGGTGATGAGGGGTAGATTGATCCATTACATTTTTGACTGATATTACTGACATTTGATGTTTGATGATTTGTTGTGCCTAAATATTTGTGTGATTAGGTAGGTCAAATTATATTTATTTATTTATCTATAAATAATAAAACTTGACTTGATGATTTGTTGTGATTGAATATATGTGCGACTAATTCAACTCTGCCTTGGACACCCCCCACCCCCTTGGATACCCCCCCTGGATAGCCAACCCCACCCCCTAGACACCCCCACCCCCATGGACACCCCCCTGGACATCCCCCCCACTACGCCCCTAGATATCCCCCACCCCCATGGACAACCCCACCCCCTTGGACAGCCCCCCCCCCACCACCACCACCACACACACACACCCCCTTGGACCCCCCCCCCCCAAAATAGCCCACCCACCCCCTAGACTCCCCCCCCCCCGGACACCCCCGCCCCTTAGACACCCACCCCCCACCACCCTGAACACCCCTTGGAACCCCCCCCCCATGGATATCCCCCCACATCCATGGACACCCCCACCCCCTGGACACCACTCCACCCCCCCTGGACACCCCCCACCCCCTAGACACCCCCCCACCCCCTAGACACCCCTACACCCTGGACACCCCCCACGCCCTTGGACATCCCCCACACCCCTTGGACACCCCCACCCCCTTGGACAGCCCCCCACCCCCTGGAAACCCCCACCCCCTCTAGACACCCCCACCCCCTTGGACACCCCCCCCCCCACACACACCCCCTGGACACCCCACCCATTTGGACACCCCACCCCCTAGACCCACCCTGGACACCCCCACCCCTGGACACCCTCACCCCCTGGACACCCCCACCCACTTGGATATCCCCCCACCCCCTGGACATCCCCCCACCCCCTTGGATACCCCCCCCCCCGGACACCCCCACCCCCTAGACATCCCCCCACCTCACCCCACCCCATGGACACCTCCACCCCCTTGGATAGCTCCCCCCACCCCCTGAACACCCCTCACCCCCCTAGACACCCACACCCTCTTAGACACCCCCCCCACCCCTGGACACCCCCACCACCCCCTAGACCCCCACACACCCTATGGACCCCCACACCCCCTCTGGACACCCCCACCCCCACCCCTTGGACATCTTCACACCCCCTAAATAGACCCCCACCCCACTAAACATCCCCCAAGACACCACCCCACCCCTGGACACCCCCACCCCCTTGGACCCCCCCCCCCTGAACACCACCCCACCCCTCAGACATCCCTAGCCCCACCCCCTTGGATACCCCCCTCCCCTGGACACCCCCCCACACACACACACACACACCCACCCACCCCCCCTGGACACCCCCCCACCCCCTAGACACCCCACCCCCTTGGATAGCCCCCCCCCCCATCCCCTGGACACCCCCACCCCCTTGGACACCCCCATATTCTAAATTAAATTTTTTATGTCATATTCTATATGTGTTATACATAATTAAATTTTGTATGTAATAAATTTTGAATTGAATACACTTTATATAATTCATAATTTTGTATGTAATTCATAATTCATTTTGTATGTATTATTCATTCAGAATTCAGAATTCAGTACATAATTCATTCTATATGTATTCAATTGATAATTCAATTCTGAATTCTATATTGCATAGGGTAATTGGGTTCTGAATTCACAGGTGCACAGGGGATTGCAGTGGGGGAGGCAGGCTGACTTGCTGCTACAATTGCATCAAGGCTATACCAATGATTGTAAACTATTGGTATATGTGTGAAAAGTAACTATATATCAATGGTTTACATAAAACCATTGGTAAAACTATATACCAATGGTTAGTAAACTGTTAGTATAGAACATGTAGTCAGTATTTATCAATGGTTTTATGTAATCCATTTTAAAAGGGTTATTCCAACAGTTTTGAAACTATTTGAATAGATCTAAAATTCCTTACTTTGCAACGGGTATCAACCGTTGGTATAAAGACATGCCAATGGTTACCTAAAACCATTGGTATAATCTTCATTCCCGAGCCATATACCAACGGTTATACTATAACTATTGTTATATGTCTGTCCCCATGGCTAACTAGCCAATGGTTTGAGAAACCATTGGTATAGTTTATACCAACAGTTTTCAAGCCTTTCCCAATGGTTTGAAACTGTTGGTATAAGTCATATTTCTAGCAGTGGGTTATGTTTTATCTCTATGTGTTTAAAAATTAAGATATTTTTTTTAATGGATGTAAACATATCATGTTATTATAATAAAGGTAATATCCATTCATCATTCATTTATGTGTGCTACAATTTTTTTTAAAATGGTTGGATGATAATATCCCCTCAAAATATGAATTTGATTTATCCCTAACCAATGATTATTACGATGTATTATGGGTTGTAATTATATGATAAATTTTGCATGAATAGAATATTTTAGTCATTTCAAATAGTTTTATATGAGATATAAATAATATATTCATGAGGTAATAAGTAGATAACTATTACTTGTACTGATCTGATAAAGTATATATCATAGAATTCTATACAGTCATGAATATACATAGGGGTGTATGCTTATTATCAGTCCTTTTTACCTGAGTTCAATGAGATACCTAACATGAGAACCTTTATACTTTGATACCCTACTTATGCAAGTCACTATATGAACTTATCTAATTAGGGGGTGGTTGGGTATGTTGTTGATCATGTTGTTGGTTGGAGTAAAACTGAGATGAGATTTTTCCACTTGTATGACAATAAAAGACATTTGGACCTTTATTGAATTAGACTAAGGAAATGTATGTTCATGCTTAGTTGTTTCACATGTGATGTGCTCAATTACATGGATATGTTGTTATGAGTGGGTGCCCTAGATTCAAATCCTTTGTGTACTTTGATTACCATTACATGTATACAATTTGATATGTGTGTGTGTGTGTGTTTACCTTACCATAATAATGTTGATACTTTTTCATCCATTATATTTATGGTAATGTCCATAGATTACATGTCCTGTTAAAAGGTTATAGTAGTTCCCAAGCTATAATGAGAACCTAGAGATACCATGATAGTAGTCTTAAAGTTATGTCCAATGGTCTAGATATATCATTCTAACATGACACAGATGATGTGTGACCATCAGGTGTTGGGAGATCATAATAACTGAGACTTATTCTTAAGAAGTTCTCACTTGGTGATCTCAAGTAGATGATATCATAAGAATTAACCCTCTGATGGGAACACCACATGTTTCAGGTGTCATTGGTTGTTCCTATCCAAAAACACATGTAATGGTATCCTGAATTGAGATTATTATGAGTTTATACTATTTGATTACATACTTTGATACATGATGAAAACTATGACATTGGTGTTGCAATTAGGTAACTTGTGTTGGGTGCATCATTGGTTTTACAACACTGGTTGAATAATCAAGATAGAATTTTTCGCTTCTGAAAGGAATTAATATCTAGGGCCTATTTGATTATGATGAAAATGCCTTCATTAAACCCATGGTCATGGTAGAAGAAGGTAATTTCATCTAGTAAGGTCAATATATAATAAATAGAGGATGATGACATAAGGTGTGCACTCCGCTTTATGAGATATCCTATAATAAAGAGATTATATTACATTGTGTGTGTTCATAGGAAAGGTTGTCATTGTTATGAATTTTCCTTGTATCCTTAGGGTCCTTGATGGGTGGATAGAATCTACTCCTAATCTATGAATAATATTCATTGCTATCGAGATAAGGTCTTAGTGGGTCACACACTTAGCACATTCAAAATTCTGGTCTATTCTGATGAATAGGACTATAGGACATAGAGGGACCCACCACGGGGTCTGAGATATTTCTAAGAATAAATGATTTCCAATGAATAAATAAATTCATTATTATTCGAGTATAAAATAATTGGATTTGAATTTATTTATTAAAATTATTCTAAATATATTAAGTGAATATATAGAAAAATATTATACGAACAGATATTATTATAATATTCAAGGTTTGTTTAATATTTTCAAGAATTATAAGTCAATTTAATGAATTTATTTTATCATGTAATATATTTATTATATATTACAAGTAGGTGATAAAAATATTACAACATCCCATGTTTTGGATCAATTTTAAAATTGGAGAGAATTTGGATTTTTCTCCATTGGCAAACGAGCCATCTTGTGAACCAGAAATCAGAATGAGGTTTCAAGTGTTTTAACCTCTAGATGTAGTGTTTTTTAATGTGAGTTTTGTTTTGGTGGATGTATCAAGGGTTTGGATGAACACTGGAGGAGGAATGAGCAGTTGGGTTGTTGAAAACACCAGTTGCAAGTTTTACACTTCGTGTATTATTTACATGGCATGTAATGTTTTCATGGGGTGTAGATCAACAGGTTCAAAACATACAATCTCAGGGGGCCTACCTCGAGGAATACAGGATGTGTATCCATTACACATCTTGAAACTATTACATTATGTGTAATAGTTACACGTTGTGTAACATGCGGGCTGGATTTTTTTAAAAATTGTTAAACATGGGGGATCCTCCCCTATTTTTCTCAATGGGAAATAGGAGGGCATGCATAGGAGCTCTCGGCTGAAAACTCTACCTACCTTCTTTCTTCACTTATCAAGGGCATTTTGGGCGTGATTCAATAGTTTTGGTGGTTATAATCTTCCTTCACCTTCCTTCTACATTATTCTCTACCCACCATTTCTGATTTTATGAGTTTCCGTTTAAGGTTCTCCATCGATTCAACCTGCACATGGTGGAATCAACCATTTCAGTTGGGTATTTTTCTCTTCCTGGGACAAGGAAATCTTGGGAGGTTTTCTACACTTCTCCATGTTTATTTTGGTGTAGGTACATCACCACAGTGAATTTATAAATCTCTAATGATTTTAATTTAATTTTTGGGTATTTGTTTTGACGTCGTTTCTTAGGTATTATGCCTAATTTAGGGTTTTGGATGTGTCACATGTTTTTTTATAGCATTTGGTCATGGTTCAGGTGTGACAAGATCGACCGGTAAGATTTTGGGTGTTATGACTTTATAATTTAAATCGTTTAAATTTTTAATCTTGATAATATTGATTAATTAATTATATCATGATTATAAATAATTAATTTATGATGATCTAGTTGTGATACAAGACTCTACATGTATCGAATGGGCATGGATGGGACTTCGCAACTACTTCTGACCCTCAGGAAATAAATTAAGAGTTTTATAAAGGTGGGTGGTATGTCGTACTTAGCCTTTAGTATTTATTCATGTTTATGGTATTATATGGATTCTATGGCTCGCCCCTAAGGGTGAATCCCCTTATTTAGATTCTTCATGATAATTTTTTAATTAAATGGAATGGGTATATGGTATTAGATAAACACTCGAGGTTACTAATAACCCCAGTATTCTAGCTTAATCCCATGACTTGAGGCTATGACCATGACTGAGGATCCCCTGTGATATGCCTCTGTGTATTCCTATTTAGGATCCCAAAAGGGGTGCCTTTCTCAAATTCCAACTTAGTGGACCCCAAGTGGGATTTCTCTGTTTACCTTTGACCTTGAGGATCCTGAGTAGGATACCTCTTTAGTGTTTTGATCTAGGGTACCCCATGGGTGCCCAATGCTTGACCAAACCTATGCTTGTGTGTTATGGGTTTCGGTAGATGTGGTAATGGGTGCCACCTTAGAACCCATGACAAACTTGAATGCCCATGAGTCTAAGGTATTATTGGTTGTTTTAGGCATTCGGTCACCCTCACTCTTTTATTTATGCTTTCACCTATTTATTGTTGAAGCAGTGATGATTTCCAAAGGTGCTTCCTGGTTTCTGTATGATGAGCCTAATGAAATGTGACCTTATTTATTGGAATTCCTAGAGTTATTTCTTGGGATTTGGATTCTAATCCCTTTCATTTATATATTGGGATACCTAAAATTTTCCCTAGGATCTGACTTTTTAGCCTATGATTATGATATTTGGGCATGGAATCCCTATATTTATGATATTTGGGCATAGCGTCCCTATATTTGTGATGTTCGGGCATGGAATCATTGTGATTATGATATATGTTCATGGTGTTCCTATGATTGTGATACTTGATAATGAAAACATTATGATTATGATACTTGAAGATTATTATTCTCTCCCAAACAATGGGGATGATTACACACTCCTTGATTGATTACTTAATCATGATGGTGGATATGCCACTCCTCATCATTGATGTGACTTATAATCAACAGATGATTATGATCTCCTCGAGTGACACCTAGGATGCTCCCTAGGGTCAGGTTGATGCACCATGACTACTTCACCCAGATGTACTTCCTAGGGATGGGGTTGTTGAGCCTTTTATATGAATGGATGTCGAGCTTGTACTTGGGTACGGAGGGCATTCCTTTTACAAACCGCCTAAGGGTATGCCCCTTTGGGTTCATCCAAGCTATGATGTCATGAATTCTTGCAGATCAGGACCTATGGATCATAAATCAAACTGGATTTACATGGCTTTAGTGGCATGACGTCCAGCTTAGTGACCATTTTCAAGATTGCCCGTCAGTATATTACATCCTTCATTATATTGATTGGAGGCAAGTAGGGTGAAACCAGTGTTAGGAAATGTATACCCCTATAACGATGTAGATTGATCATAGATATTCCCAACATTGGATGAATTAGGTATCTTCAATCAAGATTATGGACCCAAGGATAAACTTAAGTATACATGGCTTGAGTGGTACAACATCCAAGTCAATTCTTTTTTCATGGGATGTCCAGAAGATTAGGATTATGGACCCTCGGATCAACTACTATTGTTATATGTTATTTTTAACCTTACTAATGTATATACATATTTATGTATATATGTATATATATTTATGGTAATATATATACATATAAATATATAGATATATATAAAAATTATTGCACACTACCCAGTTAACTGGGATCACGAACCCAGGGATTGACCGTGATTTCACTTTATTTATTTTATTTATTTGTTTAAATTTGTGTATCATCTAGGATGAGAACCTTCCATGATCATGCCTCATATGACCTTTAATTTCAACTTATTTTTAGCATTAGTTATTATTATTATTATTATTATTATCCTGATGAGTAGATCACTTTTACATACACTTCATATTACTGGCTATGTATGGGACCACGTTGGTGGGACCTACTATGTTTTGTACTCACACCCTAATCGAGCTGCCATTACACTGGGGTACCCGAGCATATGTTCACTTGGTTGCAGGAACAGGTAGGGCCAAGGCCCAAGACTGATCAAGTAGGATGGCTTGGATATGTATGTGGAGATCAGGTATGTGGTCTGGATCAAAGTTGGTAGGAGAGCCTTGTAATTTTAATTTAGTTTCCTTTATTTACTTCTGTATATGTGATCAAACCAATTGGTGATCAGTGTTTCATGTATGACATGGATGGTCAGTCTTTTATAGCACTTCATTTATTATTACAACATTTTCTATTTAAATTTACTTATTACTTCCACACTCTAATTATTACTTATTTGGGTGATATATGACTATTTATATTATTGTTACTATGATATGAGGGTATATTCTACCCATTGTACCACCTTTATACCATTTCTACTAGTAAGAAACCTCTAGCATACAGGGAGGTGTGCTTGAGGCCTTGTGGAAAACCGACTCAGTGCACTGGATTAGTGGCATCTGGGATGGGATGTTACAAATTTATATAATATGTATTTATTTTTTTATTGTATTATTATTTGGGATATGGTAGACATGAGTATTAGGGATGTATCAAAACTCGTTATGGATATAGGATTGGTGCATCAAGAACACTTGATCCAGTAAGAAGTCCTAGTTTCTAGGGATATGGAATTGTTGTTCTAATCTGCGACATTATAGTTTTATATGATTATCTCTTTGAGTGATGAACTTGTTGTGTAGATGTTATGATTTATTATAGATTTATGGATCTTGACCATTTTCAATAGGTTAGTGATTGATTTTGACTCTTTCCCAACAAATGAAAGAGGTTTCTTGTGCATCATATTTGGAATATAGGATTCATATTTTATAGGCCTGCTAGTGTGTGATTTTACTAACAATATGGGAAAAAAATTTAAAGTGTTAAAAAAACCTAAATGGTATTTTCCCATATAGGTTTTTGGCGGCATTCTACTCAATTGGTCTGACTTGCATATATATTTCATTCTGATGGTAGGAAATGTGGATCTACGGTAAGATGTTTGGTAGTGCATATGATGACTCAAACCTCATGAATAGGAGGTTCAGTGACCCCCGTAGGTCAACAGGTCATATGATTCTCATGTGTTGGATCCCTTATAGGGTTTTTTTCTAGGTTCAGTTATTTAAAGTGTTAGTAACAAACTATACAGTGTTTTCCTGTATATCTTGGAATGACCATCTACTTAATCAACCTTAATTTGTCATTATCTCGACAAATCGTTAAGTATGATACCGATAGGTACCAAGATGTTTCTAGTGAACTAGACCTATAGGGGGTATTATCATATATGAATATCTGATGAGTGTTAGCTCATCATTTTTCCTATGTTATATTGTGACCTCCAGGGATCAGTTCCTTATGAGGATAATTTGAGAGAATCATGGACCTAGTGGGATGATTCTTAATAGTTTTGACCCACATAGGTTAGATTTATCCTTACCTCCCTTAGAGATGTTTGATCTTTTGTGCTAGGTGATTAGACCTTATGACCGAGTTGTGAGACTTGATTAGTAGGGCTAGGTGGAATACTTAGAGTCCCTTAGTTTTGAATCAAACCCTTGTAGGTCAGCGTTCATTTTGATCAAGGGAAACCTATGAGTAGGGTTGGCACGAGTTTATGGATGTGTTTTTAGGAAGTGATCTTGGTTATATGCTTGTTTCGATATTGATGCATACTTTGTGCTCAGTTTTTGCGATATATGCATATTGATGCCTTTGGATTTTGAAGAAGCACTTAAGGTGATTGTTTTTAAAGATTGTATTTAGTATGAAATGATGTTCTAGTGTCTTTCACTATCAACCAGTGGTTCTACTATTGCTAAGGTAGTCAGATCTTAGGTAGATGCTTGTGACTGGAATGACACTAGGTGATAGGTTGTCATGGAAATAGTTCTGGCATAGGTGTGGATCCTGATTTTGAATATTTCCAAGGGAGCTTTTGGATTATGAAATGGGTGTGTTGTATATCACGATCATCTTATCCTTATGATGGAAAAAATCACTAGAGTATGATTAAAGGGAGAATGGTATGTTCTAGTTTCATGTGGTACCATTTAAATAGTAAATCGGTGAGTGATCATGTGAGAGTTGAGGACCAATGATTACAAAGAATTTACATGAGCGTGGTTGCCCAAGTATTGGGATAAAATGATGAATGTCCCTTTGTGATAGAGGAAACATAGAAAATGAATCGAGTACCATAAGACGGTTGACCCATGGTTAGACTTGGACACGCATTATTGAGAGACATAGTGTAAGGAGTTGGTTAAAGGAAAGTATAACATGTTTGATGTAAGTGTGTCGTAGAGGAATCTATAAATGCATAAAAATGGAATATTAGTGTACTTATAGTTAGAGATGATCATGATATATCTTTACATTCTCTTGAGTACACTGAGAGTGTGTCGTCTCTACTCTAAGATTTTTAAATGTTATTTTATGGTTTAGCATTGAAACCTATTGAGGTTGTACTCAAGGAGCAGTATAAGGTAATACATGTAGTGGGGTATACCCCAGGGATTGTTTAATGGTGGTGACCATCATTGTGATTTTGAAAATCAAAATTTTCAATGGGTTTCATTTCCAAGGATTAATAATGGGATATGGGTGACATTTGATTTGATGCTCGAGTGTGAGTGAGTTTTTATCCATTCCAGTTGATATGTTCGGTAATGGATGGGCATGGGATATGGTGATCAAGGTTTCATTTCATTAGTGCAATGATAATAAGTCTTCTAAGGTGGGTAGTGGGGTGAGACTAGTCATTGTAAATTCATTTGTCCTTTAGATTCCATGGATAAATGGAACCATATACACCTGAATTTCTCAAGAAATGTCAGGTGCAGGTTCAAATACAGGCTTGGGTAGAGTCTGAGTAGGGGTTCTAAGCCTAGAATACTTTATAAATATGCATGGGTATTGGATCAGGTTTTCTTAGTGTTCGTGTTATGGAATGATAATGGAAATGGACATGGGATGGTTTTCCAAGAGATTTCACTAGAAGTCGATTATGGGATTTAGTGATAATTCTTGGAATGATCTCAATAC
The DNA here is from genome assembly GCA_963277665.1 of Viscum album. Classification (NCBI taxonomy): domain Eukaryota; kingdom Viridiplantae; phylum Streptophyta; class Magnoliopsida; order Santalales; family Viscaceae; genus Viscum; species Viscum album. The sequence goes on from OY728119.1 coordinate 378,726,105, forward strand.
ACCTTGGGATATAGGCTTTTGGAATTTATTTTGATCATTACTACAAAATATCCCTTTAATAGTACTACAATTGGTTATTTTTATTGCAAAAAAATACTGAATTCTATATCATGATTAAAATATGTAGGCTTTTATTAGTGCTTTTAATAGCACTAATAAAGGATACCTTTATTATCACATTTAGTAGTGTTGATAAAGGGGCATAATGTAGTGTGCTATTAAATTTATAGCACACTAAAGTAGTAGAAAAAACAACAAAAAGCTGGTACAAATACATATTTTAAATAAAATTAAATTTACAACAAAAATAATAGAAAAAAAACATTTTATTATAGAAATTTTAAAAATTGGTTTATACAATTACATGAGTAAGTAAAAATTATCATAAACATTCATAAACATCAATGTTCCTTTGTCTTGGACCCTGACCCCCAATCATGTTATTGTCGAACAAATCACCCCATATTGAGAAAAAGAATGCACCTATGTATGAAAAAAAATTATGATTTTAATACTATAAATAAATAAATTAAATAGAAATTGTTAATTTTAAACTAAACTATGATTCATAATAGGAACATTGTGTATTAGATTGAGTTGTGGTTGATTCTTGCATGTCACCCCATTTCTTATTCATATTCAATAATTATATCTCTGAAAATTAACTAAATAAGTATAAGATAAAAATGAAAAGGAAATTAATTAATTAATAGAAGATAAAATGATGAGAAAACAATCTGACCTTGTTTTCTCAGTTTTGGCGATGTGATATTCATTTTAAACTAAAATGTAACTTATATAATGAAAACACACACTTTGAGTCATACCAACCACATCATGTGTTGGATTGACGTGTGGTTAATTTATATATGTCACAAATGATTTATGGATCATTTTCCTAAAGTATCAAAATAATTTGAATATGTTTTCTCAGTTTTGAGTATGTCACTTGTGTTTTTACTAAAATTTCATTTTAAACTAGAAACACACATTTTGATTCATACCAGTCACATAGTGTTTCAGTTTGATGTAACACTAATTCCTATGTGTCACAAATGAATTTTGAATCATTTTACTAAATTATCAACACAATCCAAGCACATTTTCTTAGTTTTCAGTGAGTGAAAATTTTTGAACTAAAATATCAATTTTAAACTGATAATGGACAATTTAAGTCATACTGGGAACATCATGTATCAAATTGAGGTTCGTATAATTTTTACACATTGAAAATTACTTATGGATCATTTTTCTAAAGTATCAAAATAATATGAATGCATTTTCTCATTTTTGAGTATGTCGCTTGTCTTTTTTACTAAAATTAATGTCAATTTTAAATAAAGACACACTTGGAGTGATACCGGGCACACCATGTATCAGATTGAGGTGAGGTTGATTCCTACGTTTCAAAAATGACTTATGGATATTTTTAATAAAGTATCAAAACAATTTGAATTTGTTTTATTTCTTTTGAGTGTGTCACTTTTCTTTTTTACTAAAATGTCATTTTAAAATAGAAACATGCATTTTGAGTCATACCAGGCACATTGTGTGTCAGTTTGATATGAGACTGATTCATGTACATAAAAAATGACTTATGAATCATTTTTCTAAATTATTAAAACAATCCTAGAATTTTTTCTCAGGTTTCAGTGAGTGGCACACTTTTTGAACTAAAATGTCAATTTTAAACTAATAGAAAACACTTTGAGTCATATCAGGCACACCATCCATCAGATTTAGGTAAGGATTATTCTTAGATGTCAAAAATGACTTATGGATCATTTTAATAAAGTATAAAAAAAATACTAATTTGTTACCTTGGTTTTAAGTATGTCACATTTCTTTTTTACTAAAATTAATGTCAATTTTAAATAAAAAGACACACTTGGATTCATATCGAGCACACCATGCATCGGATTGAGGTGAGGATAATTCCTACATTTCAAAAATGACTTATGGATAGTTTTACTAAATTATAAAAACAATATGAATGCATTTTTTAATTTTTATTATGTCACTTGTGTTTTTTACTAAAATTAATGTCAATTTTAAATAAAAAGACACATTTTGAGACATATTGGCCACAACTTGTGTCCTATTGAGTTTAAGATAATTCCTACACATATAAAATGACTTATAGATTGTTTTACTAAAGTATCAAAATAATCCGAATGTATTTTCTCAATTTTGAGTATGTCACTTTTCTTTGTCACTAAAATTAATGTCAATTTTAAATAAAAAGACACACTTGGATTCATACCGATCACATCATGCGTTAGATTAAGGTGTGGTTGATTCCTACACATAAAAAATGACTTATGGATAATTTTCTAAAGTATAAAGACAATCCAAATTCGTTTCTGGGTTTTGACTATGTCACTTGTCTTTTTTACTAAAATGTTATTTTAAACTAAAAACACACACTTTGAGTAATACCAATCACATCATGTGTCAGTTTGTATAAGACTGATTCCTATACATAAAAAACGACTTATGAATTATTGTCCTAAATTATAGAGATTATATGAGCATGTTTTCTCAGTTTTCAGTGAGTGACACACTTTTTGAACTAAAATGTTAATTTTAAATTGATAACGAACACTTTGAGTTATACCAGGCACACCATGTATTAGATTCAGGTGTGGTTGATTCATATACATCAAAAATGACTTATGGATTTTTTTTATAAAGTATCAAAATGATATGAATTTTTTTCTTAGTTTTGGGTATGTCACTTGTCTCTTTTACTAAAATTAATTTCAATTTTAAATAAAAAGATATACTTAGAGTCACATCAGGCCAACCATGCATCATATTGAGGTTTATCTTATTCCTACATGTCAAAAATTACTTATCAATTGTTTTCCTAAAGTATCAAAATAATATTAATGTTTTTTCTTGGTTTTTAGTATGTATCTTTTCTTTTTTACTAAAATTATTGCTAATTTTAAATAAAAATACACACTTGGAGTTATATCGGTTACACCATATGTCCAATTGAGGTATGGTAGATTCCTACATGTCTCAAATGACTTATGGATCATTTTCCTATGCTATCAAAACAATATGAATGTTTTTTCTTAGTTTTGAGAACGTCACTTGTTTTTTTTACTAAAATTAATGTCAATTTTAAATAAAAAGACACACTTAGAGTCATAACAGTCACACTATGCATCATATTGAGGTGAGGTTGATTCCAAAATTTTAAAAATGAATTATGTATTTTTTTTACTAAATTATCAAAATAATCCAAATTCATTTTCTAGGTTTTGAGTATGTCACTTGTCTTTTTAACTAAAATGTCATTTTAAATTGGAAACACACAATTTGAGTGTTTAGAATAGCTATTACTTCCAATATTGAGCCATTGTGATTAGAATAAATATTATATCCATAGTGTTCCCCAAAAAAATTACTTGAAGATATCATGAATAACTATTACTTTCAATATTGATCCCTTGTGATTCTTACTTCATATTTCTTATTTTAACCCTCATAGTGAAGTGTTTGATTGATGGGGTCTTCATGTCTATATATTTCCTTCTTTTTACTCAATATTATGTGCCTTATTGGGGATTAAATTGAGTTCATAACTAGTGTGAACTATATAAGCAAGCAGTCATTCATTTGAATGGGAGCTGATTTGAAATTGTTTGTGATGGAGCCCATAATTATTATATATTTATTCTCAAATTACAGAACCTTTAAGAAGTGTCTACCCTCGTTGTCAAGTTCACTTATCTGTAGTATCATTTCTTACAAAGGTGATAAATGGGACAAACATAAAAAAATTATCAACCTAACTTTACATAGGTACAAACTTAAGGTATTTTGGTTTCCTTGATTTTTATTCATTGTGTTACCACATGAACTGACTTTATCTTAACTATGGGAAACATATGGAACCAAAACTTTTATTTTTCAAATGATTCATAAAATAATCATTATATATTGTCGTGATATCAATAATTAAATATAATTTTAGAATATATATATATATATATATTTTGAAATATATAGAAGGGAAAATTACATCTAGGGAATCCAAAATATTGAAATGGTGAAAATTTTGTTACCAGAAGTCCAGTTTAGTTGTGAGGAAATTCTAACATAGTGGGACCAGATGTTTTAAAACAAGGGAAGTTCTGAGTTTTACCTAAAGGAATGGTTTGAGAATTTGACCAGAGATGTGATTTCTTAGGCAGCATTTGGTAGTAAATTTGAAGAAGGAATATTCATTTTACAACTCTTAAGAGAACAAACTAATGTCTTATTGAAAGTTTCTCACTCAAACCACATTCCTAGATGAAGGTAATCATTTCATTTTTGTTACTACATTGCATTCAAGGCACTGTATTAACCCCTTGAGTATTAAAATCAGTATCTTTTCCCTCAAAAATTCATAGATTATCATCTATATAATGGCCTAAAACTAATCCAAATGTGTGAAATTCTATGCATACAAAAACAAATAAGAGGTATTATGAAATCCACCATAAAATTAGTTCCTTGATTAGAGGTATCATCCATAAAAAAGAGGAGGTAGTGATGATAGGTGAAGTTAATATAGATGACTTGTTGGGTATACTTCTGAATTTCAATGCATAAGAAATTGAAGAACATGGAGGGAAGAAGGAGAAGGGGGTGTATCTTTATGAGATAATTAATGAATGCAAGATATTCTATTTTTCTGGATAGGGGGGCACTAATTACTTACTTCTATGGAAAATTATTTTAATATGCAAACATCAAGATTGGAAATCTTGAGCAAGAGAATAAGTTTTTGAAATATTCAAAAAGAACCAACCAACCAATTATGGGTTACAATGGATAAAAATTATAAGCATAAATACATAGTTTGACCGTGAATACTAATTATATACACCATTTTACATCTAAAACACCTTTTTGGAATTATAGAAGGTTAGGATGATTTTTATGAATTACTTAGGCTATACCCACTAGTACTTGAGCTATAAATAACTATGCATGAAGAAACAAAGATCGGGGAGATGATTTTTCCACAAGGAGTGATACTTTCAGTTACAATACTCTTAATCCATCATGATACTGACATGTTGGAAGAAGATGATCATGAGTTAAAACCAGATAGGTTTTCTGCAGGAGTCTCTAATGAAGCACAGACTCAACCTTCCATTTTATCCTTCAGCTTTGGGCCATGAGTGTGTATTGGGAAAAAAATTCAATGATAAAATCCAAAGAAGCACTGGTCATGATTTTACAATGCTTCTCCTTTGAGATTTCACCTTGTTATGTTTATGATCCATGTAATCAGATCATCGTTCATCCCTAACATGGCAGCCCTATAATCATATGCAAGTTCTAGCTACCGGATATATCGAGTTCTAAATTAGTGAACTTATAGGATTAGTTAATGAATCTCTACCAAGTTTTATTTTAACTCAATAAATTCATTTGATAAAATATAGATATATGTGAATGTAGATCGGATATTGGGGAATGTGTTTTCTTAGTTTTGAGTATGTGGTGTGTGTTTTTAACTAAAATGTAAATTATAAACTAAAACCATACAGTTCAAGTCATACCAAGCACATTTTGTATTGGATTGAGGTATGGCTAATTGATTTTTTTATGTGTGTTTTTCTTTCAACTACTTGCACCAAGCTAGAAAAGAAAGAAATGTTCCATTTTGATGGAAGAGTAAACCCCATGATACCTGAAACTCCTTATCCAAAAACAATTTTTTATCCCTTTTCTAGCTTGTTGTAAACAATTGAAGGAAAAATATGACTTCCCAAAAGATCTATGAAAAAAATAAATAATTATTAGATAAAAATGATAAGAAATTAACTTAAAAATATTATATAAAATGGTGGAAAATTAACTAAATAAGTATTATGAATTCACTTTTTCATGATGTTTGTATACATTCTTGACCCATTTGCTTATTATCATTATCTTAGTTGCACACTTGAAGTCCAATCTCTCACTAGCATGAGTATATTCAAACAAACCACCCCAAATCGAGAAAAATAATCCGCCTATATAAGAAAAAAATTCTTATGTTAGTAATACTATAAAGAAATAAAAAATATGAAATAATAAATTAATAAAATGTCAATTTTAAACTGAAACCACACATTTTGAGTCATACCAGGCATACCGTGTATTGGTTTGAGGTATGGTTGATTCCACCAAATCTTTTTATCCTACAGTGTATTCAACATTTTGGGTCACCAAACAATATTATAGTTTGATAACCCAAAATGTTGAATGAATTGGAGAATAAAAAGAAAATTGCATCATCATGAGTGAATTATCCTTGTTGAGTGCATAATCATAGTACAGGAGTGAATCATCCTTGTTGATGAATTAATTTCTTCAAGATATTTGTAAAAATTAATAAAATAAGTATTAGATAAAACTTATGAGGAAATTAACTAAAAAAAGTGGATAAAATGATGATAAAATCAACTAAAAGGCAATTTGTTCTAGTTATATATCATTAAACTATAATATAATTATTCTTGATCATATGAAAATAAAATACAAGTAATTTAGTCAATATTACATGGCCTTAAAATAAAATACATTGGACCATCTAATATAAAATTAAACTTCCTTCAGTTGTCCATACTACATGACCTTAAACTGTATAAAATACCATCCAACATAGATGATGATTACCTATATGATATTTTTTATGGAAGTCTCTAAACTATAAATCTCATCATAAATTATTGTTTTTACACACTATATTTTCTACATTAAAATATTTTTTCCTTCATCACAACTTAAAATTATAACGTTCATTTGTCAAAGATAATCAGCATTCCCAATCCCATTGTTTTAAACTATGATTCCAAACTATAACATTTTTTATTCACCCACTTTGGATACATATTAGATATTTTAGAAGATCAATACCAAAAAATTTATATATTTAATCACTTTACAATAACATAACATTCACATATTACACAAAATTCCCAAAAAAAAACTTTTATCCTTTTGGGTTGGTGTAAAACTCATATATAAGAATTTTCCTTCTTATCTGCTATAAAAAACTAGCATAACACATTATATGTTCCTAGATTGTACTAAACATTAGTGTATCCCTTTATTTATTCAAAAAAAATTAACCATTAGTGTAAACATATTATCATTCATTGAATAAACTAAAATAAATATTTATGTTTGAGTATTTATAGAATGTAATAAAATCTATCTTTCCCTTTCATTATCATAGAGAGTAAAAACTCCATGATAAACCATTTGACTTCTTTGATGGAAAAAACTTTAGTGTGATCCATTATGTATTTTTAGAAGACATTAAACTCTATTATAAATTGTTTACCCCTTTTTGATGGTATTAAACATTAGTATAACAGTTTATAGAATCCAAATGACACTAAAATCTAGCGCATCAATTTAGTATTCCTGGATTATGCTATAGATTAGTATATCCTTTTCTATATTCTAGGTGATGATAAACTTTAACATAACATCATCATTATTTTTTCATAAAAATGGGAACATCCCTATTCTTGTGTATTTTTTATTGAGAATAGTGATGGGTTTTTTATTAATGAGCTTGTGAACATGGATCATTTTACATAATGAATGTTCACATGCATATTAGTGAAGAACTAGTGGACACATTTTTTTATGGTGATCTAGTGAATAATTATCTATGTGCAAAACAAGGATAGGTTAAACACCTATAATCAAGTAATTATTTTGAGATTCTATGTGATATAATTGTGGGGTGATTTAATTTCATACCATGAGAATTTAAAAGAAGTAGTTTTAGTCAATTCATTTCACTAATGTAAACTTGATGTGGTACATGTATAGATTTCACAAGAATTTGTGATATTATATCATGAATCTAATTGATGATCGAAAAGACCAAATAATTTCACCACCCAAAAAATTGAAACCATTGTATTATTCTTTTCTTCTATTATTTACCACCACCCATGATGGAACCCTGGATAGGGAATTAGTCTAATTTTATTCTAAAAATGATAAGTAGATTAACTAAAAAAGTAGATAAATGATGATAAAATTAACTAAATAAGTAGTAGTAAGTCACCTCTCCATGATGCATGTATACATTCTAACACCATGTTTTCTACTCATTTCTAAAAAAAATGATTTCCACCATTATACTTCTCCTTGAGAAATAAATAAAAAATAATATATAATCATTCTGATGCTAATTATTCACACCCAAAACATATTTCTAAGGTCATATCCTATACTAGATCACAAACATATTAGGTAATCACCTATTGTGTTCAGAAAAACATTCTAACACCATGTACGCTACCCACTCATCTCTAAAAAATATAATTCTTATTTTGAGTATAATGGTTATCAGCAATCTTGGTAGTACTAATAAAATATAGACAAACAAACAATTAATAAATATTTTTAATGAAATTTTAATTACCTTTGTAAATTACTTGTTTAGGGATGATGGTCTTTTCATGGCTTTTGATCTCTCTCACAAATTTGAAAACATAATATTCACAATCATTTTCATTATCTTACTTCAAAAACTATAGAAAAAATGAACAAAATAAGTAAATTTTTTTGAAATATGTTTTGATAGTTAAATCTTTTTATATATACCTTAATCTATTTCCATTTGAAGTAATCGATTGGATTTTTATGTTTAGTCACCAACTTCATGTCATGATATATCCTATATTTAGTGATCGCTCTATAATAAAAAAATTGTTAAAACATTTACTAAAACATATAATTATAATTTTATCCATAAAATGTTGATTGAAGTGTATTAAAAATTCAAAATTAACATTATGTGTGGTAAATTTGTTGGATATCCATGCATTGGATCCAAAAAAATAAATCTTTGGGGTATCCATATTGAGTGTGATCAGCGTCCAGTGCTTCCTAAAAAACTAAAACAAATAAGTAATGAAAAAAATAAAAATATATTTTATGTGATTAGATTTTAGAGTTTTACCCCTACATTATAGGCATCAAAAAGATTCTATCGTCAGTTTTTTTCTCAAATGCATCGTTTAACTCATTTTTTTCTTATCAATTTTGTCCTTCTCCAAATAAGTTTCTTGTGTACAAATGATATAGGGATTAATGAATCCAGATTTTGATTCACATGTTTTTTCCATTATATATTAATAATATAAGCATCTCTAGAAAATATTAATAGTTATTAACTTTAATGAACATATTATATTATTTTTCAGAAAGACGTATTATGAAAATGTACTTTATATACGTATTCACAACTGAGACTCCCAGCCATTCAAACTTGAGAATCTCATTTATACTCTCAAGACCAACTAAGTATATAATGAAAGTTCCATATATTTCTTCTTTATATGGAATGTAATACATATTTCCATCTTTAAATGTGGTCTCAGCATGACGTTGTAATGATAATAAATGATGTTGTGGAACTAGCGAGGAGAAGGTACTCTTTGAAGGTTCTTTCAATTTTTTGGTTGATTCTCTATATTTTCTTAAACTAACCTTATGTTTCCTCATCACTTTATCCGTATATAATATCATACCTCACCTCAGACCTTTTTATCAATTATTATAGGTTTTTCATATGAAGTTTTTTGTTAAATATATTGCTTTTATATCTTTATAAGATTAGACATCCATGCTACGAAAGTTCCAATAGATTCATTGATCATTGTAATATCTGGATCATTAATAGGAATATACAACTCAGTGGTTATATCCTAAGATACCACAATCCCCACTCTCATGTGACCTTTTTAGAATTCTTTATTGTGTAGTTTTTCTCCTAAGATATTATACACTTTAACCCTCATAATAAGGCGGTTCATGGATGTTGATAGATATAAATCACATGCAACTTTACCCTTCATAATTTTAGTAATATAAAGTTATTAGAAGTTATTTGATTCACATTTAGAAGAAAGAGTAATGAAAATTTTATTACCTCATGTAAGGTATGTGGTTGAGGGGAATGGATAGCCTCAAAGCTAGCATGGTTATTTGGTTCTTCATGTGCGGATCTTTGTTCCACCATCGGCTCTCTTTGATCATTTCTCAGATATTGGTCTACCAAACTAGACCAAACATTAATATCTTAAAATATATATATTTGTTCCTCAAATCCATTCAACATATTATATGTATCTTATATTGGTTTTGTCTTCTCAAAATATATTCAATAAGACACTCCAAAAACTACTCTTATAACATAGCCATATTGTTTTGGTAAATTCAAAGCTACTAAAATTAGTTTTTCTTCTGGTATGGTCATTGCTGATTATTATTTCTAAATCATATAAAACATATGAACATAAATAGATATTTTTATATAATATTATTATAAATAATAAAAAATTACTATTATTTCATACTTACACATGTTTCTCATACTTCTTTTTTGTTTTCATCAACTAGTTTACCCTCCTTATTTACATGAGCCTCCTCCCATAACACATAATGTGATATGGAAGTGGCTTCAGATTTTGATTCATCAATCTATATATAAATAAATTAACATATGTTGTTTAATAGCACATAAAACTTTTATTGTTGATTTAAAATACAAACAATTTTCTTCTCTAGTTAAGTGTACCCCATCCTTGCTTTATGATAGGGGTATATTGGTTTTGATGCGCATTATTTGTTTTCAGTACTATTTTTTGTTTCATAAATTAATAATTTTGAATGAAATTGGATAAAATAACTAATTTAAAATAATATATTATTGACTACAATGCACCTGAAATGATTTCTCATCATGATAACTGATGAAAGCATTCCATGTTTTCTGCTTTATAATGTGTTCATAACTAACTGGTGGGTGGATTTTTACATTCCCCTCAACATCCCTAAGATGTAACTTGGTAAGAAGAGTCTGTAAGTTTCTATGGGATTTTCCAGAAGCCATTAAGATATATTTCTTACATAAATATTCTAAAATACATGAACTCTGTAGGGAATAATTAAAATTAAATCAATGTTTCATTATATGCTTTTTTCGTAAAATAAAAAAAGTATATCACAACATTAACTTTATATATTTCCAAAGGGTTTCCTTCATTATAGGTTGAACATGTCACCATGAATCTATATCAATCGGCACGTTCATCCTCCTTGTGACCCCATTATAACTAATGAACATTGACTTTTTGGGATCAGCATTTTGGTTGTGTTGATTCTAGCCAACCTCAAATTTTATAACCTTACTTTTTTCCTTGATAATTTTATTCAACATTGTGATGTTTCATCGTTCTTGTTTTTTTATCAATATTCTATTGATCCCCTAATAATTCTATAATTTTAGCATCAACAGTCTGTTCTTCCTTGGGATTGGTAATGTTGTCATGTGAAAAATACATTGTTTTCATGAGTAGTTAAACATTTAATTTATATTATGTTAATGTAATAGAGAACATATAATATTATGAGGAAAATCATAATGTATTAAAAAACACTTTAACCTTATCATTTAACTCTCTTTTTTTAAATGTTGAAGGGATCTAGATCTTCTATAAAGAATCCAAATCCCCTCTTTGTGGTCCCCTCTAATATACAATACGTTGTCTACATTGGGACTTCCATGAACTGATTATTATCTCCCAATGAAAGTTTCATGCTCTATTGAATTTTCATCTAACCTTATAGTTGTTGTAGTCTCCAGTAGGACAATCGACCAATTCTTATTTTCTGAATCTAAGTCATAAAATAATTTCACTACTTGTGTTTTTATTATGAATGGATCATACTTTTTCCATTCCACCCTAAAATTAACCTTCACGAAGCCCATTTCATAAACTTTCACTATACTCCTCTTATCAATCCATTTTAATCATAAAATCATCTCTTGAAATTTTGTATAATCCAACTCATATATCTATTCGATAATGCTGAAATATGACGTATTTTCATAAATTGGATTTCTATCCTTGGAACCATATATGTGCATCACTTCCAACACAAGCATAACTCCATTGTTTTTCATCATACTATAGTCATCATGTTCTTTTGTATAGAATGTATAACCATTTATTACAAAACCAGTGTAAGATATAACATTTTCATTTGGTCCCATGGATATCCATTAATGTCATTCGATAATTGAATTTGGATTTTCAGATAATTACTTATAAATATGATCTCATAAACATCCAATAAACTATTGATTATGTGTATTTGATATCCATCCTTCATCCCTTTATATATTTAAATCTCTAAGAATTTATTTGTGGGATTCAACATATGGATCAGCATCTTCACAATTATGTAAAATGTAATGGTGTGATTACTCCCGCTCTATGATGGTAAATGTAAAAACATCTCTTCTAGAAATACCTTCCCCCATAAGGCATCTAATGTGATGAGATTTTGAGATACCGATGTAGTCAATATCTGATAAGTAATCGGTATATAATTTAATAGTTTCTTTAACAATATATTGTTCTGCAGTACAACCTTCTGGCTGACTTTGATTCTTGACATACCCTTTAAAAATCTTCATATATCATTAAATGGGGTATATCCATCTATAATGGATAATACCACATAGTTGAACCTCTATAACCAAGTGAACCATCATATGAACCATTATATCAATGATTATAGTGGAAACAACATCTCTAATTCACATAATATGACTAAAACCTCCTTATTCATGATTGAAAACTTCATCAGGTCTATAACTTTACTATATATGGCTTTGAAAAAGAAGTAGGATCTAGTTAATATATGTTGTACATTTTTAGGTAGAATGCAACTTAAAGTAATGGGAATCAAATCTTGATAAAAACATGATAGTCATGTGATTTTAGTTCATATAACTTCAAATTAGTAATTAACATGAAATTATTGATCTTTTATGAATACCCCTTTAAAACTTTTACACCATTAAGTAAAATGAAAAATTGTAATTTTTCCTATCTGAATAGAGTGTAATCTACTGGAGGAAGAAAATTTTGCCCTTTACCCTTCACTGAAGCCAACTCTTACCTTATACCCATGTCAATCATGTCTAACCTATCCTTTATTCCATATTTCTTTCAGGAATATTTAGTAATATTATGATAACACTATCAAATACATTTTTTCTACATGCATAACATCAAAAAAATGTCTGACGTACAAACAATTCCAATATGGTAATTCAAAGAAAATTGATCTCATTTTCTAACCTGATTATGTAAGGTTTTTTCAAAATGGTTTACAAAAAATAGTGTCAATATCTTTTACTTTATCAAATGGTTGATCACTTGTTAGTATAGATAGTGTTGTACCTTGTTTGGTATTCCAAAAGAATTTTATCATTCGGGATCAATATTTATGTCATTGAGTTAAAAATTTCTAATGTCCTAAAAATATAGTCTTTGAGGAATGCTTCAACCAAACCAAGTGTGCGAATTATTCACAAATGGGACACCTCAATATTCCTTTAATGATATATCCTAAAAAATTTCCATGATCAGGAAATTCATTTATCATCACGTACAACATGTCCCTCAATGTGAATTATTCACTTTGATGAGCATTATAAATTGTAACATTTCTATCCTACATCAATTTTAAATATTATATCAATGGATACAAATAGAAATAAATATCATTATCAGGTTGATTTGTTCTAGATATAAGTAGACATAACATAATGTATTTTTACTTCATGAATAGCCATGGTAGAAAGTTATGATTTACCAACATGAAGGTCTATGTATTGTGATTACTAATTTGTACACCAAAATGATTTATTCCAACAGTAGATAACGCAAGATGAAAGTTTCTCATATAATTTCCAAATTCAGGATACTCGTAATCAATTTTATTCCACCGAGGAGAATTTATTGGATGATGTAGGTTCTAATATTTAATTATTGTATCTATATTCCATGTTAGTTGTCCCTTGGTTTCCAAAAATCCATATAGTCTTATAAAATATGGAATGATAGGAAAGTACCATAAAACTTTCGAAGGACTTGATTCATGTTTCTTATATCAATCTATTACACACTTAGGGAATTTTATGAGTTATTCATGGTACTTTCAAAATGGGTAATTGAATTTAAGAAAATAATTACTCCACTATAGTAGGTTTTATCCTCTGAATTCATCCAAAATGATCATCGGTACCTGGTATTCTATGACTATAGCTCAGAGTAGTTTAAGAAACATAGTTTCATGTATAGAAGATATGGGGGATGAGTATCAATCAAAAAAATGAAATAATAACTTCTCATAAGATGAAGTTAATGAGGATGATAGTTGACTCCTTAAATATAAATGTTCCTGTGATGGGAGTTGGAAAATCACTAGACAACATTTCTTAGTTTGTTTCCTAAAGCTGAAAAGTTTCTTATACACACAATGGTATGAAAAATGATTAGATCATATAATATATGTTCACATTTCCCTTACTCTTTTATACCCCTTTCCTCATTCCAAATGGGTTGAGATACATAATCACCTTGGCTCGAGTATATATGAACCACTATCCCTTGAATAGAAAAATTATTTCACAAAGATTACAATATGCTCTCCTAGTGAAAACAGATGCATGATTTTCTAGTCCTGTTTATTTCAAACACTATGGCAAGGATTATATTTGGTATAAAAGGAATAAAACAAAGAAATCATCTTAACCAGAATGAATGAAAGAATAAGTGGATGAATTCCAAAAAAATAGGTTTAAAGAAAGATATTAATGAATAATAAGTTAATTATCTTATGACTATAAACATTTTCCAAATTCCATATTGAAACCAACTACATTAAAAAACACTTTTCAAGAGACCAAAAATTATTAAATTACCATATCTTAATTTAAAATTTCAAATATCATCTCAAAACCACTTTCAAAATTCAAAAGGATGATTTTTTAATATATAAAACCCCACTTTAATTTTTTTTTTTAATTCCACATGAAAATCGACCAATTTTTTTTTCAAAACACTTAATGGGATATTAACGCCCTTTTCTATGAAAATTTTTAAAATCATATTCAGAAAACATAAATAATAAATTAAAAGTTTAAAACAATTTCCATAGAAATACGTACACTTTTAAATGTTTAAATCTTCACCTGTTCACTTAGAAATCACTTCATAAGGTTCAAAACACCAAATCCATTTTAGTTCATTTTAAGGTAAAACCTTGTTTTTTTATTTCAATACCCACTTTAACATTTAAAACCAAGTTTCATTTTCCAAAACTAAAATTTAAAATAGGAATAACCATAAAAATTATAAGTAGGACACCACCTAATATAAAGCAAAGAATGATTATTAAATATTTCATAAACATTTTATAAAGGTGACATGAATAAAACATTTTTCAGAAGACAAGAGTAAATTAAAATTTTAAATCATAAAATTATTTTCCTAGACTACCTGCCTAAATAACATGGTCCCAAAGGGCTTCTTTCAAAATTAAATTAAGGGACTGTTCATTTATCAAAAACTAGTTTCGTAAAATATCATATAATAAGCCACAAATCTAAGATTTCACATGCCATAAAATTTCTTCAAGAATCAACATCAAGAACGTTTTTACAAATATTCATGAAATTGGAAACTATTATCCAAAATATCATGAGGTGTTAGATGGATTATATGTGTGATATCAGGCTTAGGTTTGATTTGAATTTATCTAAGTGTGAGTCGAATTGGAGGTGTTTAAGTACCTGGGGTTAGAGGATGATAGCAGATTTGGTTTTTTTTTGGAAAGCAATCAACCATGAAGTTACACCAAGTTTTGAGTTTGTACATTGTTGTGGGTGTTTAGAAGATCATGGGAAGATTTGGGTTGTTTAGGAATTATGACAGAGATATGAGATAGTGCGTTGATGGGTGCAACTGAGCATTTTCAATGAAAACTTTTCCAGAGGACCAAATAATGTTTTTTCATGAGATTGGGTGTAGTGAGATGTAAACCATATCACACGTGTTGTTCACATTATATATTTATTCTGGTTTTATTGTGTAAATTAAATTAAACATGTTTACTTGTTTTAAAATTATTTATTCTATGAAATTAAAGTTTGGACTTGTGTTCTTTAATTATTTACATTCTTTCATTTATATAAGTTCGTGATTATAAATTATATAAGCTCCAAATAATTTTAAGATCCATAAAGGAATGTAGTTATCATATGTTTGGGTTATGTTACCTCACTTTATTTTGATAAAGTAACCTAAATATTCACATGCCTTGGACCTTTTTTCAAGAAATGAAATTATTATTCAGTACATATCTATGTTCTAATATTTTGGGTACTTTTATTAAACCTTAATTTAGTTTTAAATCATGAGTTTAAATGGTATGAATATACTAAGTTAATTATTCCCTTTTATACCTTATCTTGTATTACAAAGAAATACATTTCCTTTCACTATAACCTGAATGAATTATAAGTAAATGAACAATACTTAAACTTAATTTAGTGATTGCATCAGTGATGAGATAATGGATGGGTTGATTAAGTGGGAAGGAACGATTTGTTATGATAACTTATTAAGTATCATCAACTTGTTTGATTTTTTAAACTAAACTAAAAAAAATAAGTACTAAATTACCTAGTACCACTCAATAACCCAGTCCCACTCTAGCTAGACACAAGATAAACTAGAGTTTTCACTCATTCAAGATATTATTTAGTTACTAAAAATTCCCATGACCAAGAAACCAAGTGAGGAGGTGAGAAATAAATATAAATACAAGCATGTGGTAACAAAATCAATATCCTATACCTCACCTCCAACAACCTTTCATAGAGAAACCCCTTTCACATCATACATACATTATAAATTGATAAAAATCCCATAACAGGCACACCAAATACAAGGGGTGATCAATAAGGGTATCACGATTTATAAACCTGTTTTAAAGTACCAAAGGGGCTATTAAAAAATCTAACTCGGTGTGCTAATTTATTTTCCTTTCATTTGAAATTATAAAATTTCAATACTTTGGAAATATTTATAAATAAACCCTTTTATATTTCAAACATTTATTTAAAACTTTGTTTCTTCCTTTAAAACCCAAAATATGGCCTAAGCCTTTAATTTTTCATAAAAAACGACTTAAAATGCCTCATAATCATATGATTAAACACTTGGCATGATAAAACATTTAATTCAAAATAATTAAAACAAAATCCATGGAAACCTATTTATTCCAAGCATGGAATTCAACAAAAATGGTTTCCAAATCCATTATAAACATTACACATAGGCATACTTTAAATAAAAATTAATTTAAAAAAGACTCAGGAATTCCATGATTTGTAAAATTAAGGATTGGAAGAGAAAAACATACCTCAATAAATAGTAATGGGGGGAGGTGGCACCTAAATCAGAAGGAAGAAAGAGGGGATTTACATTGGGAAGCACATTAAAGTTGAGGGATGAGACACCTAAATTGAAGTAGAAGGATGTGGAAACACTCTTAGGGATCCAAGGAGGTTGTACTTGGTATGAGGGAGAAGATATGAGAGGATCCAAGAAAGCACCATAATAATGTAAGTTGCAGAACCCAAACAAGAAATCAATGAGAGAGGAGAAAAAAATAACATACCTTGGATTCGAGGCTTGATTCATTCGAGATAAAGTAGAGGAGGAGTGTCAATGATAGTGGACTTCTATAAATGCTTGAGAATGGTGACTAAAATCAATATGGTTATGATTCTTTTAAATAGATCGGGGAGGGTTTTATCAATGCTTCCAAAAAAGCACTGATAAAGATAGCTTTTATCAGAGCTAAATTAATAAGCACTGATAAAAGGTATCTTTATAAGTACTTCTTTAGCATTGATAAAAGGTATATCTTTATCACTACAAAATTTTGAGCACCAATAAAGGATTTATAATTATAATTATAAATAAAAATATTTGTAAATATAATTATAAATATTTTTATATGATTATAAATGTATTTATATCATTATATATAATTATATAATTATATATATATATATATTCAACATGTTCATTATTTAAATATATTTATTATAATTTTATAATTATTTAAATACATAAATATTTATTTATAATTATATAAATATTTTTTTAAAATTATATTTTTTTATTTATAATCATAAATATATGATTTTATAAATATATTAAATATGTATTTATAAATAAATATATTTTTAAATATATTTATAATTATAAATATATTTATATCATTATATATATTTATATAATTATATATATATAATATATATAAATATAGTAAATATATTCATTATTTAAATATATAATTATTTATTTATAAGTATATAAATACTTTTAAAAAAATATTATTTATATTATATCATTATATATATTTATATAATTATATATATTTAATAAATATATATATGCATATATAGTAAATATATTCATTATTTAAATAAATTTATTATAATTTTATAATTATTTATTTATAATTATACAAATACTTTTTTTAAAAATAATATTTATTTGTTTATAATTAAAAATATATAAATTTATAAATATAGTAAATATCAATTTATAAATATATTTATTTCTAAATATTTATTTACAAATATATTTTTAACATTATTAATGAATATATAATCATTCATTTTTATTGATTTTTGATAACCCCCCTTTCAAGGGATGAGGGGGAACCCTTACAAGGCCCGTAGGCTCAGAGATTACATGGCCCGTAGGCTTAGGAGAGTACATGACCCGAAGGTCTTAGGGAATTCAACCAGACTATCTATAAGGAACTGCTCCTCCCCATCATCTTCATCCTGATAGTAGCTCTCCACTTTTGCATGACCGTCTGGCTGGCCTTCCCGTTCAAGCACAGGCTGGTACCGATGTCATAGTCATACCCTCTCATTCTGACAATTCATTTGGCTCTACTCTGGTGAGTGCACCTACTCTGAATCCTCTTCTAGGGTTGTTCCTTTTTTGTAGTGTGTCTGGGGCCTGCATTCATGTGGGCCGAAGGCCTTGGGGTGTCCCTAGGGCCTTAAGGTGGCCCGAAGGCCTTGAAAATCAACTGGCCTGAAGGCCTTGGGTGTCCTGAAAGCCTTGTAGGACCCGAGGACCAAACCGGTGGCCTGAAGGCCCAGATGGATGAATAGTTATGGCTACTACAGTACCGAACAGTGCCTGCTACAGTACTGCTATAGTAACCTGGAGATATGTCTCCACTCGGATTTGATCTCGGGTCTCTTGGATACACCTAGCGAGTCCTCACCAACTGGGCTAAGGCTCATGTGCTAATGAATATATAATCTAAAATGCATGCATTCTAAAAATGAGTGAAATTAAATAATTAAAAATGAGTACACTATGATGAGGATGAATGGGTTTCAGGATCACCTCGCTCCATCTCCTCACGGTGTGCAGAGTTAAATTGTGATGAATCTTGTTGGATACTTTAATCTGAGGGAGGTTTTTGTTTTTTATTTGAAGCAGAAGAAGGAAAAAATTGCTTCAAACAAGGATGGGATCCTCGTTTTTAAAGACACCCATTCAAGGGAGGATTTCCAAATCACCACACCTGAAAAAATTATAGAAAGCCAGTTCTTCTTCGATGTCAAGAGCTCTTCCATCAAAATCACTAAAAAAGAAACTCTTTCTTTTATTGTGTCTAATCAAGAAATCCTATAAGACCGGGTAAGGGATTTCCAAAATTTTATTATTGCTAGGGTTACTCCCTTTCTTCCTGAAAGGCCTTGGAATAATGAGCAACTTCATGATCGCCTTTCACAAATTTGGGGTTTCGGTGATTGGAGCTTGACTTCAATCAGTAAGGGTTTTTTCCATATTTTTTTCTCTTCATCCAAATTAAAATCAAAGGAATGAGGGTTTAGAATGGTGTCTCTCTAGCCTGGTACTCTTAATATCTAGGACTGGGACCTTTTCTTTAATCCCTTGAAAATCAAGAACTCAATTGCGTAAGTTTGGTTCTGAATCAAGGGATTAAGATGATTCTTCTGGAACCTAAAGATTTTCTAGGGCATTGCCTTGGTGGTGGGTATGCCCATCAAGTTTGAAAAAGAAACTGAGGGTTTTGTTACTTTTATAGGGTTCTTATTAAGGTTTATTTTCTTTCTCCCCTCACTGAATATGTTATTTTAGTTGCTGGTGACTATAGATTTGAGATTTCAATCTATTCAGAGAAACTTCTTGTCTTCTTCTCCAAGTGTGAAAACATTTGGCATCTGGATAACAATTGTCTCAAGAACTTGAAATGTTCTAATTTTAAGAATATGGGTCACTCAATTGACCATTTAAATTTTAAATAACCACTCAATGCATAGGAAAACAAGTTTAAGGATGGTAATCCTAATTTTGGTGATTTTGTTGGTGATGGCCAGGGAATTGTGACTCAGTCTGGAAGTCACTCTTTTGCTGACATTGCGGTTGGTACAGCTATCTCTATGGATGTTGATCATGGGTAGTTCTCTGATGTGTACAAGGGAAGTTCTGATGTCCAAGAGGTGCACCCTCCTCCTGAGGGTCAGGGTGTAGTCTTAGATCTTGTTGTACATACTTGTCTACAGGCATCTTCTCTATAGTAGGCTTATGTCGGATCATAGGATAATGAGGCTTTATAGATTGATGAATTCATGTTGCAAGATCATAAGGACCTCTTAAACAAAGAGAATTCCTTTAATGGAGTAGCCAACTCTTTCAATGATGTTTTTGATAGTGTTCCCTTGGACCAGAATTCACAGGAAGATGCAATGTTGATTCCCATGTGGATCATTCACCTATCGGGAAGTCCTCCTCTTATCATGAGGATGTAGCTGACCTACTTGAGGATGCATATTATAATCGAGGTAGTAGGAAAGGAAAAAAGGGTGCAGCTGGTGTGTCTCTTCAAATGAATAAAATTCTATATAAATACTAAAATTTGGATAAATTACATAAATATTAGGTGTATGTGTTTCTATATAAGATTTCATTAATTACGTAAATATTTGTGTGTGTGCGTTGTATATAAAAAGCATTAATTACATATATGTATATGTGAAATCAATGTAATGAACATTTTATATATGTTAAATTGAAATATCAAATGACATTCAATTAATGTCCATTACTCAATGCAATTAGTTAATATTTTCAATTAATGTTAATTTTTAATTATAAACCATTCTTCACTAAATATGTGACTTATTTAATATAAGAATAGATATTTTATATTATATAAATTATATTTGAGGAAATATTATATATATTTATACATATATATATAGAAATATATATTAATATATTTCTATATTAAAAGTATTAATGAATAATTATGTATAAAAACCATTGAAAATGAATAAGACATTAATATGTTTTTAATTATTATATTTTATGAATTTTCTATATTTATATTTAATATATATTATTTATTACTATTTATAATTACTATATTTATATATGAAACTTATTCATTTTAATTAATAATTGTTTCATTAATAAATTTTTTAATAATTTTGTAATTTATTCATTTTTAATTTTTTTTGTTTAATTATTACAATTTATTCATTTTTTTGTTTAATTATTACAATTTATTCATTTTATATATCTATATTTAATATATACTATTTATTAATATTTATAATCTATATATGTGTGTGTTTGTATATTAAATTTATTATTTTTTATTAAAAATTATTTAATTGATAATATTTTTAATATTTTTCTTAATTTACTCTTTTTAAATTTTTATTTGTTTAATTATTTAATTTTATACATTTTATATATCAATATTTAATATATATTATTTATTAATATTAATAATTTATATATATGTATATTAAATTGGTTCATTTTTATCAATAATTATTTATTTAATAAATTTTTAAAAAAAAATTTAATTCACTCACTCTTAAATTTTAATTATTTAATTATTTCATTTTATTCATTTTATATATCTATATTTAATATATACTATTTATTAATACTTATAATATATATATATATATTAAATTTATGAATAATTATTTAATTAAAAAATAATATTTTTTAAATTTATTCATTTTTAAATTTTATTTGTTTAATTATTTCAATTTTTTATTATTTTTAATACTTGTATTTTTTTGGTTTGTTTAAAATAATTGACTATGCATCGAGCAGGGTGATTTAGGACTCGAATATGAAGGTGGGCAGAAGGTTGGGTTAAGTATAGGGTGGGCCAAGGCCCACATGGGCCTCTATAAAGCCCATATAGGTGTGTGCAGTGTATGTGGGAGCCCATCTCCGTAGCTGACTTCTGAGTAATGGATGTGGATGAATGATATATAAAGGAGTGTCCTCCCTTGTGCTATTTTGATGTGGGATTCACCTAGTGGTCGGGACCCTTATCAATTCTTTTTTCTAGTGCTGATAAAGGTTAACACTGTTAAAAATATGTTTTGTAGTAGTGGGTGATGTGTCAACTGCAGATTTTGAGCTTTTTCGAGAATAGTTGACCAGATTTGCTTCGACTTTCATTCCTTCGTATAGTTGGATAAGCGTCATCTTAGTGTTTCGTTCACAATTATGAGTGTTAGCTCAAGTTTTAGCGGCTTATGTACCGCACATTCTAAGAAGCACTTAGAAGTGCATTGGTAATTCAGAGATCCAAAGAAGCTGTCTGAGTGGGAATTCACAACCCAGGTTGGTTGAGTGATGTTTTTTTTTGTATCCCAAGGCTTCTTGTGGAAGATAAGTTCTAAGGTGGGGAGGTTGTAACGTATCGTGTTTTGAACTGAGTTAAAAATTGGAGAAATTTTTAATTTTTCTCTGTTGGCGGATGGGTTATCTTGTGAACCAAAAATTGGAACAAGTTTCTGAGTGTTTGAACGTCCAAATATAGTGTTTTTGAATTTGGGTTTTGTTTCAGTTGATAGCCTAGGGGTTTGGGAGAACACTGTAGGAAGAACGGGCGGCTGGGTTGTTGAAAACAGTTGTTGCAGGTTTTACACATCTTGTATTATTAACACGGCATGTAATGGTTTCATGGGGTGCGGCCCAATGGGTTCGCGACATGTAGGCTCAGGAGTATGCCCTGATGAATACACAACTTGTACCCATTACATGTCTTGAAACTGTTACACAATGTGTAACAATTACACATCGTGTAATTTTTAAGTTGTATTTTTACAAAAAGGGTTAAATAGGGGGGATCCTCCCCCATTTCTCTCACTAGGAAACAGGAGAACGTGCACTGAATCCCTCAGTTGATGACTCTCACTCCCTTTGTTCTTCACTGATCAAGGGTGTTTCTGATGTGATTTTACGGCATTGGTGGATAAGATATTCCTTCTCCTTCCTTCTACATTGTTCTTCTCCCATCATTTTTGATTTATGGAGTATCTATTTATGGTTCTTCATCGGTTCCACCAACACATGGTGGAACCAACAGTTTTGGTTGGGGATTTTTCTCTACTTGGGATGAGGATGTCTCAAGAGGTTGTTTTCACTTCATCTCATGTCGTTTCATTGAGGTACGTCGTTGAGATGAATTTCTAAAGATTTAATGCTTTTAATTTAATTTTTGGCTGCTAGTTTTGATGTCTTTTCTTAGGGATTATGTATGATTCAGGGTTGAGGACACATCATGTGTTGTTGGCAGGCATTTGGTCGTGGTTCTAGTGTGATGAGATTGAACGGTGATATTTTGGGTGTTATGCCTTTATAATTTAAATCGTTTAAATTTTTAATCTTAATAAGCATGATTAATTAATTATATCATTATTAAAATTAATTAATTTTTAATGTTCTGGTTGTAAGACAGGAATCTTCATGTATCGAATGGTCTTGGATGGTCCTTGGCAGCTATTGTCGAACCTTGGGAAATAAATGAAAAGTTTATTAAAGGTAAGTGGTTTTTCATACCTTCTCTTTAGTATTTATGAATGTTTATGGTATTATATGGATGCTTAGGCTCACCCCTGAAGGAGACGCCCCCCTTTTTAGATTCTTTTGGATAATTTTTTAATTAAATGAAATGGGTATATGGTACTAGATGAATGCCCGGGGTCACCAACAACCCCAGTGCACTAGCTTCATCCCACAACTTGAGGCTATTAACATGACTGAGGACCCCCTATGGGATACCTCTACATAATCCTTTTTAGGATCCAAAGAGGGATTAATTTCTCAAATGCCAACTTAGATGACCCCAAGTGGGATGTCTCTATTTACAGTGGACCTTAAGGATCTTGAGTAGGATGCCTCTCCATTGTTTTGATCTAGGGGACCTCATGGGTTCCCAGTTCTTGAATGACCCTAAGCTTGTGCGTTATGGGTTTGGGTAGAGATGGTAGTGGGTGTCACCTTAAAACCCATGTCTAACTTGTAAGCCTATGAGGCTGAGTCAGTAGTAGTGGGTTTAGGCGTTCGTCCACCCTAGCTATTTTACTTATGATTTCACCTATTTACTGTTGATGCAGTGATGATTACCAGAGGTGCTTCTTGGTTTTTGGCTGATGATCCTGACATAATGTGATCTTCTTTACTGGAATTCCCATAGGTATTTCTTGGAAACTATATTTTCAAAACTTTCTTTTATATATTTGGATACCCAAATGTATTCCCTAGGATCTACCTTTTTAGCCTATGAATATGATATTTGGGTATGGAGTCCCTATGTTTATGATATTTGGGAATAAAATCCCTATGTTTATGATATTTGGGAATGGCATCCCTATATTTTTGATGTTAGATCATGACGTCCCTATGATTATTATACACAAGTATAGCCTCCCTATGATTATGATACTCGATCATGGTAACCCTGTGATTATGATACTCAAGCATTATTACACTCTCTTGAGAAATGGGGATGATTACGCTCTCCCTAATTGATTACTTGATCATAGTGGTGGGTATGGAACTCCTCATTATTGATGTGACTTATACTCGATGGGTGATTAGGCTTTCCTTGAGCGATGCCTAAGATGCTCCATGGGGTCAGGTGGACACACCATGACTACTTCACCTAGATTTATTTCATGGGTATGGGGCTATTGAGTCATTTACATGAATGTATGTTGATCTTGTACTTGGGTCTAGAGAGCCTTACTTTTACAGATCGCCTAAGGGTTGGCCCCTTAAGGTTCATTAGAGCTCCCATGTCATGATTGCCTATAGATCAGGACCTCAGTATCATACATCATACTAGAATTACATGGATTGAGTGGCATGACTTCTAGATCAAAGACTATTTTTAGGATTTTCCACTCATATATGTCATCCTTCATTATAGTGATTTGAGGCAAGTACGAGTGAACCCAAGGTTAGTATCAAAAACCCGATTGGGCTTCCATCCAACCCAACTCGGCTCATGGAATGGCCCTAAGGGCATTCTCAATCCCCATAGACTAGCAACTAGTGCCTGAGAATCATGCAACACCTTTGGGAATGATTTTTCCCATGAGAATCAAATATATCCAATAGAAAATAATAGTATAAAACCAAACAACATCGAAAACTTATCACAATCCAACATCCATACATTTAACAAAAAATTGAGTTAAACACTTTAAAATTACAAAAAAAAAACAAAATGTGGAAGGGAAAACTAGACCATAAAAACCTCTATGTTGTATGCCGGTCATCACCCCATGCCACCACCACCAACACCCACCAACTAAGGAACCACTAGAACATAGATCCACCATCACCCCCACAGGGAATCTTGCCTTTACCTTGGTCAAACATAACATGATCTACATACACCCAATGGTGTATGTAGGGTGTTGCCCAAATGCCCGGTAGGATACCACCAAAAGAGATTCCATGCATTAACATTAGATGAAAAATTAAAATTCTAGTTTTTAATAAAAAGAAAGATACAATTTAAAATAAAACATAATTTGGAATTAAAAAGGGATGTAAAGGCAATAACAAGCTGAACGATAATTATAGCATGAGCACCATGGGAAATCCCTTAGGTACTAGGGTTAGCGGGGTCCTAGTATCCTCATACTCATAGTAATCACACCTTTTGTACATGACATTCCTACTCAAGCCTCCAATCCCCATCACATGTATGTTTAGTTAGTGTTTCAGATAAATCCTCATTAGAGAGATCGAGCCTTGGCCCTACCAACTTGCCTAATGTACTAAAACTATTTTACCCAACTAGATATATAGGATTATCTTATGCTCAATTCCATTCCCTATTTCCCATAAACCACCTCTTACACAAACACGCTTTCAACAATTGAAACACACATGACCGACCACCATTTTCAATAGGCAAATCATTATTAAACCCTTACGCACACAAAAAACCTTGGAAAACATAATTTTAACCACCTAAAAAATTTATATAACCCATTTAAAAACTAAAGAAAGCATACTAAAATCATCAAATAATGTCAAAGCATGTAGCCACATACCTCTTTCTTGGAAATAACCTGAAACTGGTGGGAAACCAAAACCGCACCAAAGAGAGATCCTATAAAGGTAGGAGCACACCACATTCATCCAGATTTAATCCAAAGAATCAATATTGAACCCACATTAGGTCAAAACCCTTTCTGGAGAAAGGTAACCCAAGATAGAAAAAGAAAAAGAGCAATAAGAAGGAAGAAAAGTGGAAAAAATAGTATTACTTGATGATTTCTTGAAGAATACACACAAAAACCACCCAAACATTGAGGCCCGATGGAGTAGGGAGGAAGGGGTAGGTATGCTTAGGGATGGGGACTTTTAATAGGGTTAATTAGGAGAGATTTGGGGTTTAAATCATGTATGGGTAGTTTAGGAATTTTAAGATTTTTAAAGATCTAGCAGGCTACATGGTTTGGCTGCACAGTTTTCCAAACCATGCACCAATCATGTGCCAGCTCTATCCAAGAGGAAATCTAGCCACATGTTTTCCTATAGGGGTGTCACACCCATGCACCTAGCTATTCACCTCAGATAGATTCACTTTCATGGGTTCATAATTATCCCTAGAGGCCTGCATGCCCGTGTGCTAGGTCATGCAACCTAGACAGTGACACAATCTAGGGTACACAGTTTCTACTAGGCAAAAGAACAGTTTTTACTAACTATGAACCAACCGTGTGCCTCCTGATTTTTGGCTCGAATGACTCCATTTTTCTCAAAAACTCTCTAGAAATCCATACAAAAAAGATAATACCAAAAATATAAGAGAAAATATCTCAAAATGACATCATGAATGTGAAAATTCTCCCCACCATGAGAACTTTACACCCTAGAAAATTCAAACCAAAGTATGATCAGAGAACAAATGTAGATATTGCTCCTCCACCCAAAGCTTTTGTTCCCATGTCTCATTCTCATCATTTTTGTACTACCAAAGGATCTGAACCAACGGTATATATTTCCCTCAAATCACTTCCTCTTAAGATTCCTAAATATGAATTGGTCACTTGAACATAGACAAATTGGATTCCAACTCCAATTCTTCCCATTTTAGCATTTGGGATGGGTCCAGATTATACTTATTCAATTTTGATACATGGAACATGTCATGAATCAATGAAAACTAAGTCAGAAAACCTAACTGATATGCCACCTTTCCAACTCTCTCAGTAATATTGAAAAATCTGACATACCATGGCATCAACTTACCCTGCTTACCCAGATGGCAGTGACCCAAGAAAGGGGTCACCTTTAAAACCACCTGGTCACCCACTAAGAACTATAAGACAGTTCTATAAGTTCCCAGTTAGTGTATTGTATCACTAAGAGGGGGAGGGGTGAATCAGAGATACTCTTTTTCTTTTATGTTTCTTTTCAATTGAAACAACCTTCGCATCCTATTAAAGATTTCAATTCCCTGCTGAAAACAAATCAAACACACATCCACAAGAACACAATGATTTACAAGGTTCACTATTCAATAAGAATTGTTATGTCCTTGGTATGGTATGGTGACAATCCAATACCATAAAATCCACTATAAAACAATCCTTGGATTAAAATGAGTAGGACATACCCTTACACTAATGTAGCACTATGAAATAATCCCACTAGTGTGTGTATGCCCTCTTAGCACAATAGAACAATACAATTGTTATGTAACGGCTCATGTTACCAAAAATTATTTTCAATTCCACAAATTTATTCAATTGAAATGAAATTATTCAATTCCTTACCAAGAATAAAGGTAAGAACCTCCTAGACTTTGTTATGAAAACTGAGTCCGATTTTCCTGGGTCTTATTTTCCCAATGCGATTATCTAAGTATTTTTATTCAAATAAAATTATTCAAATCTTATTTTTTGATAAAATACAATAGAAATGAATTGGAACCACTTCAATACTTGAGTATGATAAAACTCGGTACAATTCTTCCTCATTCTGGAAATCTTCAGTACGGTAAAACCCAATACAAAAACCTCATTCTGATTAATTCATCCTGATACCAGAATCAGTCGAATACAATTGAAAAGTTGAATACGATGATTCAATGAATACAATAAATCATGAATACAATGATCTACTGAACACAATCGCTAAAATCTTGTCTCTTCCCCATTGAAATGTCTTCATTACAAAACAAAATGGTATCACTTTCTCTCACTAAAAACTCATAGATTCTCTCTCTACTACGGTGAACAGTATCGTTGGTTAGAAAGCACAAAGTGATTCTCCTTTTATAGGTGACCCATGAGAGTTTTGGTCAGGAATCCCAAAATGCTTCATGCTCACAAAAATTCACCCACGTTTCAATTTCTCCTGAAATATCGAATGCATTTTGACTTTTTCAATGCTTCTCGATTCTTCTTGAATCTTCTCCAATATCCATATCTTATTTTCTAGAATTCCATTTCAATTTTTAGTATGATTAAAATTGATGATCAATACATGGGTCTGATCATCTGAGTTTGATTGTTTCAAATCAATTGCTGAATAGGATTCATAGAACGGATTTGAATCAAAATCTTTAATTTGAATGTACAGCTCCCCCTTGACAATTTATTCAACAATCTCCTTATCTTTTCTTTATCTTAACCCACTTGAGATTAAAAAATTCATCTTCTACTATTCACGTGACCTAGTTAGAAACCTATAAAGTAATTCAACACTTTTTAAATGGTTGACTACATTGTTGATCTCATTTTTATTCTTCTCTTATCTTGACCCACTTAAACAAAACATCATTCACAATCTTATGCTTATATCATGACTTCTTTCAAGCCTTTAAATTCATTTGATAACACCTTTAGCATCATCAGACTATAATTGGAAAGTATTGTAACTTTCCATTCATTCTAGTTACATTCTTTTATTCTCAAACCGAATATGATCTTTTCTGAATATAATTGGTCTTGATACAATCATCCTGGGTATGATCATTCTAGATTTGATTATCCTGGATATGATCATTTCTTCTTCCACTTAGAAACAATCATTTTGAAAAACAATCGGCACCATTTCTTACTCTTCAATTGGAACTGCCTTTTCAATCGGCACCGCCTTTTCAATCGGCACCACCTTTTCAATCAGCACCGATTTTTCAAAACAACACCACCTTTTAAAACATTACCATGTTTTAAAATGACACCATGTTTTAAAATAGTACCATGTTTTAAAATAACACCACATTTTAAAATGATTCCACCTTTTAAAACAGCACCTCCTTTTAAAAAATCACCTCCTTATAAAACAACATATCCTTTTAAAACAACACCTCCTTTTAAAATAGCACCTACTTTTCAATTGGCATCACATTTTCAATCAATACCACATTTTCATTGGCACCAGCACCACTTTTCATCAGCACCACTTTTCATCAGCACCACTTTTCATCGGCACCACTTTTAGTTGGCATTACTTTCCATCATCACCATTCTACATCGACACCACTCTTCATCGGTACCACTTTCCATCGGCATTACACTTCAGCAGCACCACTTTTAATCAGCATTACACTTCAGGAGCAACACTTATTTTTCTTTTCCACCTAGATATGATCTTTTTTGGATTGGTAACATATCTTTCACTTTCCCTTTCTTCCATAAACCTTGAATCACAAGTTCTCCATTCAACTCATGATTTATGTGAAATAAAAACAACAAAGCATCATCATATTTAAAACATTATAGTCACGCAATTAAAACATTATAGTCATGTTGACCCTGGTTCCCTATAAAAACAAACACTTCTTTCTTATCATATTTAGAGTGAATTAAATGACCATTTACTTCCATTAAGATGTTTTCACTTTTAGTATGACCTGAGGTGAGTACGATTAGAAACACTTCTTTCAAAATAGATTCTTCTCATTACAATAGACTTTCACAGTGAGTCTGATTCTTTACAAAACAAAGGTCAGTATAATTTTCATTACAATTTTTACTAAAAACAAAATGATTCATAATTACTTTCTTCTTTCTAAGAAAAACTGATCTCCCACAAAACTTTTTTTTTCTATCCCCTTCAATCTGAATTCACATTCATCATCTTTCTCAAGATCCTTTCTTTCTTTATCATATTGATCGATTGAAAACAAATAAAACCAAAACACAACTAGGTCCTAACAAGCTCCCCCTTTGTGTTTTTTTACAATACCCACTTCAATCACTTCAACCATATGGAACTTTTCTTTCTTTTTTTCTCTTCATTCCTTTCTTACCCCCACTATTTCTTTTATATCTCCCCCTTTCTCTTATCTCTCCCCCTTATTGACAATAAAATTCAAAGGGGCCATCATGATAAATTTATCCCTTATTGAAAAATGATCTTTATTTCCAGGGGTTGGAAATTTTCTTAAACCAAGGTATCACATGATTTTCTTAACAAAGAACCTTTAACTAAACAACTCTAAGTTTATGTGGGTGAACCTGGAATAGAAAACAAGAGTGTATAATCAAGGTGATCAATAGTGTCCATAATAAAACTTTCATAGAATACCTTTTCATGTTTATTTCATCATTATCATTATTGGGGAAAATAATTTGTTTAAGATAAAAGTAACCTGCATCTATCTCAAAAAAACACATCAGAAAGTTTAGGTGTATAAAAACACAACTTTTCAAAACCTCGTATTCTTCATAATCTAATTACTTTATTTTTCAAGGATAATATGATTCTCGTCAATTCAAACTTCCTTATTTCCACTCCATCAATTCCATTAAAGTTATAAAAAGTATAAAAAGATTTTAATGAATAAGGAGGAACCTTGATTTCTCCTTAGAAACAATAATCAGACTGAGAGTCCTCTCTTAGTATTTCCTTTTTCTTCTTTTTCTTGGATTTTGCATTGGACGTGCTTTCTTCCTTCTATTTATCCTTCTTTGGTTTTATACTAACTTCTTTATTATCTATAGAATCTTCTGATGAGGATGTTTACTTTAATTCATCTTGAGGAACATCTTGGTTACAATAAGTTTGTAATGTTTTATTCATGTATGTCTTTTCTTCTGGAAAGATAGTTGAACAGATTTTGATATCATGATTCTCTTTCTCATATCCACAATCTGTTGATAATTTTTTGTCAACATTTATCACTTCTTTAGAAGTTTATTTCTTCCTCTCTTATTTCACTTTTTTTATGTTTCCTCCAATTTCTTATACAATTCAATGTGTTCTGGCTAGACAACTAAGTACTATTTCTTTTTGAACTTAGCAGATCTGTATTTCTTAACTTCCAAAACATCCGGATTATGATATTTGTTTAACACCTTTTTTTTGTGCCAGTAACAAAACAAGACGTCCTTTTTCAAGGTGTCCTAGTTCATTATATCTTTCAAAAATAGTTACTAATGGTTGGAAACTATTTTTAATCATTACTCTATTCCTCTCATGTTTCTTCCAAACAACCTTCTCAAACTTATTTCTTTGAGGATATTGACTCCCCCTCAACCTCTGCCTTCCATAACCTATGGGGTAATAGTAATGTTTTTGATTGAACCAACAAATTTTTGTCATATGAATGAATCCCCCACATTACCAACAATATCCATAGAAAGAATATTTGCCTCTAAAACATCCATATTGATTATAATTGTGAAGACATTTCTCAGTAAAATTCTTATCTTTCTTTTATGATCCACCAAACTTTATATTATCAATTGGATTCTTCATTTTTGTTTCTGCATTGTTAGAACTAGAAGTATTGGAAACCTTTCCAGATTAATAATGTTTCAAAACATTTTTAGACTTAGGGTTCTTTGATATTTTTAATTTCCCAACCTTGTTGGTATTGTCCACATACATAACTTCCCATATTTCTTCTTTTTAAAACCAATTCCATATTTCTTCTCACACTTTGATGGTAACTTTTATTGAACCTTATTAGGTTTATCATTACGATAACTTTCACCAACTTCAATGATAGAGTTTTTATAACTTCTATTCATCGATTCAGCTTTATATAACTTTTGTTGGACAAGTTCCAACTCTTCTTCCTTTTCTTTCAGTTTTACCACCAGATTCTCATTATGATTCTTTTCTTCATAAAGATATTTATTTAAACATTCAATCTATACCTGTATATTTTTCTTCTCTTATGAAAATATTTCTTTAATTTTTAAAGAATATTCATCTTCCAACTCTTTGTTTTTCTTTCCAAATCGAGTTTCTTCTTCATCAGAACTTCTGCTTCCAAATTCTTCATCATTCATTATTGCAATAAAATTATTTTCCCCATCATGCTAAATAGATTTTTTGGATTCAGCTTCACTTTCTTCTTTTTTCTAGAAAAACTAATTTCACTGCTAGAAAAACTTTCCTCATTAACTATTGAAATAAACATGTTGTCTTCACCATAATTTGTAACCTCCTCGCTATTATCTTCCTTAGACAAAAATATTCTCCTTTTATATTTGGAGAACTTATTATCTTCCCTCCTATAATTGAATTTTTCTTTATCACCCTTTTTCTTCCAAGATCTTATTGGCCTTATTTCTTCTTATTCACTTTCTTCTTCATCACTTTATTCTTTATTACCTCTTTGAGGACAATTGGAAACAAAATTCCCAATGAATACACATCAAATATATTTTAAGGGAAGTTTCCCTTTATACCTTATTGTACCTCTTTTAACATTTTTAGAAAACAAGGATAAAATATCATTGATATTTTTACATACCTTATTTTCAGAGTCAGAATCTCCAGCTTCTTCTTCTTCAAGAATATGTTTTTTCATTTTCTTTCTTGATAGCCTTGAAAGACATTTCTCTATCAACTTTTGTTTTCATATTCATAATGTTCTCTCTTCTCATTTCATAAGTAATAAGAGTGTTATACAAATAATCAATAGATAATGTTTTAGAATCTATGTCTTCCGATGAAGAAACTTTTGCATCAAATTTTTTAGGTATGATTCTCAAGATCTTTTCAACCACGGTAAAAACATCCAACTTTTCACCAATAAATCTGATAGTACTAATTATGTCATTTACCCTGGTACAGAAGTCATCGACTGATTCATGCTCACCCATCTTGAGGTATTTATACTTTAATCTCTATATTTGTAACTTTTCCTTATTTACTTTTGTATTTCCTTCATAAATGTTATTCAGTTTATCCCAGATTCCCTTGGTAGTGGAAACTCCTTTTACTCTTAGAAACTCACTTTTAGAAAGTGTTGAGAGTAAATCATTATTGGCTCTTCCATTATTCTCAAGATTTTACTTATCATCCTTTGTGAGAGGATCATTCTCAATATGAGGAAGGAAACTATCTATAATAGTTCTTGAAAAATTATACCTAAGATACATAGGATATGGAAACATTATTCCTTTATAGATATAATAATTCCTATCATTTAATATCAGAATCCCCTTAATGTTCACACAACTCAAATTCACCATAACAACTTCTTATTTAAATGCTTCAGCAAAGAATGAGTGAAGGGAGCCTGCACTCTAATACCACTTGTAAGTTTCCATTTAGTGTATTGTATCACTGAGAGGGGGAGGGGTGAATCAGCGATACTCTTTTCTTTTATGTTTCTTTTTAATTGAAATAGCCTTCGCCTCCTGTTAGAGATTTCAATTCCCTGCTGAAAAAAAAATAAAACACACATCCACAGGAACACAATGATTTATAAGGTTCACTATTCAGTAAGAATATCCATGTCCTTGGTATGGTATGGTGACAATCCAATACTATACAATCCACTATAAAACAATCCTCGAATTACAATGAGTAGGATATAACCCTACACTCATGTAGCACTATGAAACAATCTCACTAGTGTGTGTGCACCCTCTTAGCATAATAGGGAAATACAATTATTATGTAACAAATCATGTTAGATTCTTTTCAATTCCACAAATTTATTCAATTAAAATGCAATTTTTCCATTCCTTACCAAGAATAAAGTTAAGAACCTTCTGGACTTTGTTATGAAAACTGAGTCTGATTTTCCTAGGTCTGATTTTCCCTATACAATTATCTGAATACGATTCTTCCAATAAAATTCTTCAAATCTGATTTTCTGATACAAAATAATATAAATGAATCAGCACCACTTCAATACCTGAGTACGATAAGACTCAGTACAATTATTAATCAGTACAGTAAAACCTAGTATGAAAACCTCATTTCGATTAATTCAGCCTAATACTAGAATCAGCCAAATACAATTGAAAATCTGAATACGATGATTCACAGAATACGATAAATCCATAATACAATGATCATATAAATACAATATCTGCAATATTGTATCTTCCCCCATTGAAATGTCTTCAATACAAAACAAAACGGTATCACTTTATCCCACTAAAAACTCAGAGCTTCTCTCTTTACTATGGGAAATAGTACCAGTGGTCAGAAATTAAAAAGTACTTCTCCTTTTATAGGTGACCCACAAGAGTTTTGGGTGGGAGTCCTAAAATGTTTCCCACTCACACAAATTCACCCACATTTCAATTTCTCGTGAAATCTCAAATTCATTTTGACTTCTTCAATGCTTCTCAATTTTTCTCAAATATTATACAATCTTCATCTCTTCTTTTCCAGACTCCCATTTCAATTTTCATTATGATTACAATTGATGAGAAATACATGGATCCGATCATCTGAGTATAATTTTTTCAAACTAATTGCTGAATAAAATTCACAGAATCAATTTGAATCAAAATCTTTTATTTGAATGTATAGCTCCTCCTTGATAATTAATTCATAAATATCCTTCTCTTTTCTTTTCTCTTGATAGAATTGAGATTCAAAACTTCATTTTATCCTCTTCTCTTGACCCAGTTGGAAACCTACAAAGTAATTCAAAAATTTTGAAATGGTTGACTACAATATTTATCTCATTTTTCTTATTCTCTTCTCTTGACCCACTTAAAAAAACTTTATTCACAATTCTATGCTTGTATCAGGACTTCCTTCATGACTTCAAATTCATTTGAGAATAGCTTTAGCATCATTAGACTAGAATTGGAAAGTATTGTAACTTTCCATTCATTCTAGCTATATTCTTTTCTTCTCAACCCGAGTATGATCTTTTCTGAATACAATTGGTCTGGATACGATCATCCTGGGTATGATCATTCTAGATACGATTGGCCGAGATATGATCATTTCTTCTTCCACCCAGATATGACCATTTTGAAAACAATTGGCACGATTTCTTACTCTTCAATTGGAACCACCTTTTCAATCGGCGCCACCTTTCAATTGGTACCACTTTTTCAAAACAACGCCACCTTTTAAAACATAACTATGTTTAAAAATAGCACCATGTTTTAAAATAGCACCATGTTTTAAAACAACACCACCTTTTAAAACAACGCCGCCTTTTAAAACAATGTCGCCTTTTAAAACAGCACCACCTTTTAAAACACCACCTTCTTTTAAAACAACACCTCCTTTTAAAAAAAACCTCCTTTTAAAAGAACACATCCTTTTTAATCAGCATCACCTTTTCAATCAATACCATATTTTCATCAGCACCGACACCACTTTTCATCGGTACCAATTTTCATTAGCACTATTTTCCATCAGCACCACTCTTCATCGGCACCACTTTCCATTGGTGTTGCACTTTAGTGGCACCACTTCTTTTTCTTTTCCAATTAGATATGATAAATATGGATACAATCCTTTTTGAATTGGCAATATATATTTCACTTTCCCTTTCTTCCATAAATCTTGCATCATAAGTTCTCCATTAAACTCATGTTTTATGTGAAATACAAATTAGAAAAGCATCATCACATTTAAAACATCATAGTCACACAATTAAAACATCTTAGTCACATTGACCCTGATTCTCCAGAAAAACAAAAACTTCTTTCTCATTATATTCAAAGTGAATTTGATGAATATTTACTTCTATCAAGATGTTTTTACTTTTAGTCAGACCTGAGGTGAGTCTGATCAGAAACACTTCTTTCAAAATAGCTTCTTCTCATTATGATGGAATTTCGCAATGAGTCTGATTCTTTACAAAACAAAGGTCATAACAATTATCAATACAATTTTTGATGAAAAAAATGATTCAGAATTCCTTTATTCTTTCCTAGAAAAACCGATCTCCCACAAAACTTCTTTCTTTCAATCCCCTTCAATCTAAATTCACATCCATCATCTTTCTCAACATCCTTTCTTTCTTCAGCATACTGATCAATTGACAAAAAATACAACCAAAACACAACTAGGTCCTAACAGCTTCTGATCATCATAAGAATTATGGCAGCTTTGTACCGTCAATAACCACTACCTGATCAAATGAACCTTGTCAGATCTATCTTACATGAGGCTTGATCCCAAAAAAAAGTATCACCCACTTTTGTAATGCCCCATATTTTTATGTGTATTATTTTAAATATTATATGGAATTATTTTGAGACTAGGCATTAAGACGGTGTGTGATTTCGAGGCCCGAGGTGCCTGAAATAAATGTTTGAAAAATATTAAACTTTAAATATCACGCAAAAGATATTTTCCTTAAAGAGTGAAATAACTTCTAAATGAGTTCCTATATTAGAAATCTGAGGGCACTGTTACGTTCAAAGTAGTGAGTTTACACTAGGTGAGGTCTAGCATTGGCCAGCATGGGTCATCTATGAAAAGTAGTTTTTTGACATAATGAGAATCAAAATATTTTTATTCGATGCGACGACATTTTCTTTAAAATAAGATATGTCAAGAAATTTAGGGTTATCACCATAACCCTAGAATTTCTATGAGGCATGGCGAGAAACCCTCTCAGCAAATGGTAAAGACAGATTGAGTGGATCATGGCTTTTCACACCAATAGAGTTGGAGGATCTCTTCAACAACGGCAATGTAACCGTTCTTCATAAATAATTGATCCAAACTCCAGGTAGGATGTTTGTTTTATTATTTTCTCTCCCATTATTAATCTAGGATGAATGTGGATCAATTAAAAAATAATAATTAATATGCACATCATTGCTATGATTAAATTATATGGAATTATTTCTCTTCATTCATTCTTCTAATGAGAACGAATCGAGGCTGACACGAACAAAGGTTGAGGTCTATTACTTGGGAGTTCTTGTGATTTTCTCCCTTTTTTCTTCGTGTTCATCACCATTGGGACCCTGTGGCCATGGATCAATTTTTTTGGGTGGCTCTGAGCATGATTTGACCCCCATATTCGAGTCGAATCAATATCATAGGCCGAATTTGTGAAGATCGGGACCCGAGAAACCTGGATCTTCAACCATTTTGAAATACGAGCACCAAAAGTGGCTTGGTGGTCCATAGAAAGGACCATCAGTGTGATTTTAGTGCGATGGACTGATGAGGCAAAGTGGCGGTAGTGCAGTGGTTAGAGGCAGCGTGTGACGGCATGGAGTGGCGGCTGGAGGCAATGGCGGTCAGAGGCGGTGTGTGGCATCGTGGAGCGGTGGCTGGAGGCAGCGATGTGGCGTACGAAGCTGACGGAGCCGCATGGATGCAGTGGCAGGACCATGTGGGGACTATGGTATGCAGAGGCCATATCAGGACAGTAGAGGCAGCAGACCGCTTGGGGACTGTGGGACGCGGAGAGGCCATGGGGTGTAGTGGGCCAGGCAAGCCGAGCGAGTAGGCCAGGCGGGCCGATGTGGAGCAGGCCAGGTGGGCCGGACCAGGTGAATCGGGCTGCACCAGGTGGTCCAAAGGGTATTGGGCCCAACGGGCCAGGCCATATTGGGCTCAGTAGGCCATACTGGGTTGACCAGACTGGGTTAGGTCAGGTCGACCGGACCAGGTCAGATATTTTTACTAAGACGACCATAACATTTAAACAAAGCATCAGTTTGATGCACCATCAGTGGCATTGGGACCTTTGCAAAGAGACGGTCCTTATGATACCAATGGTGGGTTTTAACATGGATATATTTCCAGTGACATAGGTCATTTACACAAGAAATACCTAGGTTCAAGGGGTACGGTAGGTGTGACTACTACTCATCATGCACCCTCTCTCTTCTAAGTGAATTGATTCTATCATCCACCATATCTTGGATGAGTTTCATTAGGGTTATTTCCCTTTATCTTTTCCCTAAAGGTTTTTCAGTATTGTTTCTTACTCATAGGAGTATGATCCCTTTAGTAGGATTTCCAGGATAGAGTTGTTAGAATCCCCTGATATGCCCAGATCAGATCCTCTATTCCTTCTTTATGCCCAAGGTAGAGTATTCGGTATTAATGTTACCAAATTCACCAAGCATCTATCCTCTACATAGAAGGTTAATATAGATTGATTTTTTGTTATCACCCCATGGCCTTGAATGTGATCCTCATATGATTTATCATATATCTTTATATCTTTCAGCATATCTCTCTCATAATGGTTTTCAACGAACAATACTTCTTGGATGGACGTCATCAGTGCTATTGGACTTAAGTGTGTATTATCCCAAATGAGTGCTTTGTGGAATTTTTGAAATGAATCCCTAATGGAGTTATGCGGTGGTTTTGACTTACCATAGGTTGTGTGGTATGGTTTGAGTATATATGGATATTCTTATTATATATTGTATACATATACTTGTGTAGAGATGACTGTACTTTCCTTTGTGTAATTATTTGTGATTTCAGGGTGTCCTACTGAGTATTGTTATACTCACCCTTGTATGGGTTTTTCCCTCACGTGTCGTGTCTTGTGAATACAAGAAACCTTTTGATAGAGTTCAGGGAATATCAGTACTGAACGGAGCCTTGTGAGATCAGGAAGGTCATGGTGTTCCTAAGTCTTCAAACAGTATCCCTAGTACCTTTCCTTCAGGTAGGATTTTTTGAGGATGAGTTTCAGGAACTTGTTTATAGACTTTCTATTTGTTGGGTTTGTATTTTGGCCATGTTTACTTTTAATCACTTTCAATATTGTACTCTGGTTGTGGGTTATAGTGATTGGAATGCATTGTTTACTTAGTGTTTTTAGATATCATCATTTGTGTGCATAGAGATGTGTGTGTGTGTGTAGGTACTAAAGAAATTACTCCCATGATAGTGATATTCCTACTCAGTGCTAGTCACCAGCCCCTGGCCTATTGGAGGTAGGCTTGGGGAGTCGTGGCATGGGACACTCTGGGATAGGTTATGATAAAATGGTATCAGAGGTTTTCGGTTCTACCTTAGGACCAAGAGTCTATGAGACTGGTTTAGGGAAACATTGTTAAGTGTTTCGAGTTCAGATTTCAGGCTAGAGAATTCAGTGTTGGTGTGGTGGGAAACATATCCATACACCAGGAATTTGATAACCTAATTTTTGACTTGGTACATGAGAACACTAGTTGCAGGGAAAATAATGGTACATGCATCATATAGTAATGGGTTATGATTTCCATATCCTTCTTGATTCAGCTATCTAGATATACTTATTGACTGTAGAACATCTTGTTTCCTTATAGGATGCCTCTGCGACACATACCAGCTAGGATTTAGAATCTTGATCATGAGGATGACCCCCTCAGTGATGAGTCATTAGTACAGGGACCAATTTACCTTATGTTACCTCCAGGTGGTGCATCAGATGTACCACCACTTGTAGGGCTTCTCGTGGTACATGTAATACCAGTAGATGAGGAGCGCAGGCTAAGTGTGCTTCATGAGTTTTAGATAAAAATACCCCTCAGTTTTCATGGTGATCCCAACCCTTATGCAGCTTAAGACTGGATTGAGGTGATGACCGAAGTTTTTCATCTAGTCCAAACACCCACAGATCATATGGTGGTCCTAGAAGTGAGTCGTATGTAGGTCTCAGTAGGTCAATGCTGGAGTTTGGCTATCCAGACTCATGAGGAGCTGACGCTCTCATGGACAGAGTTCGAGAGCCTATTCAAAGAGGATTTCTCACCAGTTACGCTGAGAGTTGTGCATATACAGGAGCTTCTTCAACTCCAGTAGGGCATTATGACAACAGATGATTATTCATCAAGGTTCACCAACCTTTCCAGGTACTCGATGGATGTGGTCATGGATCATTACTTCTGGGCTCTAACCTTTGAGAGAGGTCTGTGCAGAGATATCTAAGACAGTATTATCCCTTTGATCATTCCTAATTATTTTGGGGTGCTTGAGAGGGCCTTGGTGGTGGAGAGATTCCTGGATGAGAAGATACGGTCGGTGACAGTCAACAGAGGACAGACAGGTGCAGAGACCTCAGCAATAGGGAGTCAGCGTCAGCCTTAGGGATCCAAATGTGGGAGATGTTTTAGGAGGAGGTCCTAGGATAGAGGATCTATAGTTCAGGGTTCATATGGTGGATCCAGTTAGCCTATAGAGATGTGGTTCTACTCATGTTATGGAAGGGGATATCTCACTTGAGATTGTCCAGCCCGTTGTGCTACTGACAGTAAGAAAATGGATAGACCAATGAGGCAGAGGTAGAGGTAGGAGTAGACATATCCTCAAGGTGGTGGACATGGAAGAGGATCTGGGAGAGCAGTGGGATGTGGTCAATGTTTCGACTTGCTACCACCACCACCCCCAAATAGTTTGTGCCCAGCTCAGGGAGCTAGAGGACAGGGGTGGGAATATCTACATGTGTCGAGTCTTATGACCACAGGCTCCAGGGATGATTTGAGGTACAATTTGTGTCTTTTTTACTTTACTTGTAGTACTAATAGATATAGGTTCTAGTCATTCCTTTCTTACCACATATCTTGTACGAGGCCTTGAGATTCCGGTAGAACTATTGACTCAACCCTTACAGTTGGAGACACCTCTAGGAGGAGACTCGGTGATCACACATCTATGCCGACAGTGTGACCTTACCCTTGGAGGTGAGAGTTTCGGTTGGAACCACTTGGTGGCAGCAATGAGGCCTTAAGATATCATACTTGGAATGGGTTGGTTATCTTTGATCCATGCCTATATTGAATATTTTAGGTGAAGGGTATGGTGTGTCTACAATGATGGGATGGGGTTTTTTTATCAATGAAAAGGAAACCCGGGCAGCACAGGATGGACTCATGTGTAGAAGGGAACAACCTATCACTCATCACTTGGCTAGCCTAACC
This sequence comes from Viscum album, assembly GCA_963277665.1. Classification (NCBI taxonomy): domain Eukaryota; kingdom Viridiplantae; phylum Streptophyta; class Magnoliopsida; order Santalales; family Viscaceae; genus Viscum; species Viscum album. Next base: position 378,767,461 of record OY728119.1, read on the forward strand.
CTCGATGTAGTAGATGTTATGATTTTTCAATTACCATTAGTAGTGATGGAGTACGAGGACGTATTACCAAAATATGTTCTAAGATTACCACCCCACTGGGAGATTGACTTCTGCATCGACTTACACAACAGGATGGAACTGATATCCTCGCCAGCATATCAGATGGCTTCCACAGAGCTTTGTGAGATGAGGGTGCAGTTGGAGGATTTACAGAGGAGTTACTTCATGAGACCCAGTGTTTCACCCTGGGTGGCCCCAGTGTTGTTTTCCAAAAATATAGACAGGATCATGAGGTTGTGTGTGGATTAACAGTGCTTAAACTAGGTGACCGTGAAGAACAAGTATCTGATACAAAGGATCAATGACCTCTTCAACCAGTTAAGAGAGGAAGGATGGTTCTCAAAGGTTGGCCTTTGATCAGGCTATCACTAGCTATGAGTACAAGACAAGGATATACCAAAGATAGATTTCAGATGCCGCTATGGTCATTATGATTACTTGATCACACCATGATTCACTATTTCATTTTCACCCTTACTCCATTGTGCTAAACTAGTTTTTTATTGAATATTATAAAAATAATAACAAATTTCACTTCATGTTCGATTCAATTATTATTTTTATTACTGTTAAAAATGGAAATGTTACTTTTTTTATAATTATATTGTAGTTGGAGGTGATTTGGAGGGCCTGTGATGATGTCCAAGAAAATGGGCCAAACTGCGTAGGCTCCATGCACACCAGTAGACTCAAATGCATATTGATACTGAACCATGCATCCAAATGGGATTAAATTTTGTGGGATAGTCCAAAATTCATTGGTATACATTTAATCTTAAGTAATACAAGCCTAATTTTTCTACTAAGATTCCTATATAGACCAATTTGTCCATCACATCAAATCTGCATGAAGTTAAAAGTGGTGTGTTTTGATTTGTCCATATCTCAAGATGTCGATGTCCAAATGAAGCTAAATTTTAGGTTAAGATATTCAGGATGTGGGGATACAATTTTTTAGTTTATTTAAGAAATATAATTCTTTATACCCATCAAAAACAATGGACCAAGTGGTTTTACACAATCTGTGTTCCCAAAACCACCTTCCACTTTACCTATAAAATGATACCTTGGGAACCTCATTTGTAAGTTCAGACAAGCAGTGAAGTGATTACAATTTGGAGTTAAAGAGGATTAATCTCATCATCCTATAAGTTTTTGAGGCCCCTATACTCATAGGGAGATCAAGGATGAAGTTGAAGTTCCACCCGAGCCTTCTCCTCCTCTCGATGGTGAGCTAAATGGTGGGCTATCATTTCAAGGGAGCTACACATACTTGGGAGGGAGTTTAAGATCTTGTTCTTCTACTAGTTTTGTGTAATTTGGGTGTTAAATATTTAAATTGTGATTAATATTTTTGTTATTATCCTCTGAATTCATTTCTTTTGTTATAATTAAGTGAAACATTTTTTATCTCAACACCGATTGGGTTGAGATTTCAAGTGGGGATCTTGGGTTGTTCTGATTAGACAACACAAGAATCCTTTTTCTCCCAAAAAATCATGATATTTAAATATTATTTGATATCCCTCGTTTTATGCTTGAGGTCCAATCCTTGACAACATGATTTTTGTGTCAAGGTTTGGTACTTTGTGCAATGATTTAAGAGGCAAGAGGGGAAGCAAGATCTTGACAAGCCTCAACCAAGTAATTAAACAAAACCATGTGTATTTTTTCATAATAATGAACTTTACAAGATGTATAGTGAATTTGAAATTATCTCCTTATCTCATAATTATTAAAATACCACCTTAATCTATCAACTATTAAACTCTTTAAGTTAAGTTATTTTCTTAAAACTGCTTTCAAAATCACCCCCCTTTTAGTACTTTTTATTAAAAATGCATACTCTAAACCTATCAATGATCCTTGTGAGAAAACCTAGGGTATTCCCTATACTATAAATAAACCTTAAAAACATAATCAATTTGACGTGTCATGAAAATGTGTTCAATTTTTGGCACTGTTGTCAGGGAGAGATTTGGTTTTTAGTGCATGTTTTTGTTAATATTTTTGTAAATTTTGTGAAAATTTATTTGTTATATCTTATAAATTTGCACATATTTTTGTTTTATAATTTATTTATTATGTAGGTTCTTTTCATGGTGCATTATTCTTCTATATACTTACCACATTTTGAACCTAAACTAGATAGGATCCTATGTCAGCGACATTGAGATGAACAAGACACCCCTTTGAAGGAGGACACACCACAACTTGAGACTTTTCCAAACCCATCTTCTTCTAGAACCAAATTAGAACCTAAAATTAACGAGTATAACATGGCTGAAAACAATAAAACACTAAAATACTTAACCTCACTTGATGTTGATATCCAACCCACATATATTCAAATATAAGGCAAGGCACACAGTTTTGAACTAAAATCCGATCTACTTCACTTATCGCCAAGATTTCATGGACTTGCTGGAGAAGATAAACATAAACACTTAAAATAATTTCATATTATGTGTTCAAACTTAAAACCTTCTAATGTGTATGACGAATGAATTAAGCTTAGGTAATTCTCATTTTCATTAGAAGACACTACAAAATATTGGTTGTATTATGTTAATTCACTAATTAGAGTTTGGGCAGACATGAAATGAATTTTTCTTGAAAAATACTTCTTAGCCTCTTGAACTAAAACAATAAGGAAATAAATATATATAATAAGGAAATCACAAGGGAAAACACTTCATGAATATTGGGAGAGATTTAAGAGGTTATGTTCAAGCTATCCAAACCACCAAATAAGAAATCAACTTTTAATTCAGTATTTTTATGAAGGTTTAATTACTAATGATCGAAATATGATTAATGTTGTTGTATGTGGTGCACTATTTGATAAAACCCCAATTACTGTAAGAACCCTGATTGAAAACATGGCACAAAGAAATCAATAATTTGTGGTGTCCATGAGGTGAAAATTACTGAATTCGAGAAGAACATGGACATAAAGTTTGAATAGGTAAGTACCCTTCTTCGAAAACTTTCTCTTTTACAAGGGAAATCCCAATCTCCTCCTCCAATCCACTATGAAATATGTTCTTCTAATACCCATTATTCTGACCAATTCCCCCAACTAAGAAACTTATAAGAGTTTTGAGGCAATATTTCCAGGCCACAACCAACCATTTAGGCAAGAACCTTACTATCCATACAACCATGGGTGGAAATAAAACCAATATTATAGGAAAGGTGGTATTCAAACCAACCTATACAACAATGGAACCAACCGGGGTAGAGTAGTCATCCACCACCACCCAGAAATACCCAACCACCATAAAGGCCTTTCCAACCACCCCCTCTAAAACCTGAGCATAGCCTAGAAGATATGGTCAAACAAATGGCTACCAACAAACTCCAATTCCAATAAACCACCCAAGAATCCATACAAGACTTAAAAACTCAATTATGAAAACTCGCTAACTCTGTGGGGTAAATTCAAAGTCATGGGTTGGGTAAACTACCCCCTCAACCAGTAGTTAACCCTAGGGATAATGGAAATGTTAGTTTTATCACCCCTAGGAGTAGTAAACAACTTAAAATCCAAATTAACCCTCCATTAGAGTCATCCTCTCCTGAGGAAACCACCATCCCAACTGCTAAAAATGGTCTAAGAGAAGAAAATACGTGTCCTGAGAGAAGCCCTTACAAATTAAAGAGTGTTTTTGTTGATGATTCTCCCATACCAACTATTCTTTTTCCATTTCCCCAAAGTTCCACCCAACCAAGAAAAGAAAAATAAACTAAACTTGATAAGGAAATATTGGAAACTTTAAAAAAGTGTAGGTTAACATTCCTTTGATTGATGTTGTGAATAAAATTACAAGATACGCCAAGTTTCTGAAGGATATGTGTACACACTAAAGGAGACTTCGAGGTGATGAGAAGTTGAGCTTGGGGAGTAACATCTCAACAATGATATATCCATCACTTCCCACAAAATTCAATGATCTGGGAACATTCTCAATCTTGTGCACCATAGGGAAGTATTTCTTTTCCAATGACATGCTTGATTTAGGTACCTCTATAAATGTGATTCCTCACTCTATTTACTCTTCATTAAAGGTTAGGGAACTGAAGACCATTGTAATTTTTGTGTAATTAGAAAACCAGAGTACCGTACACCCCTCTGGTGTGTTAGAGGATGTTCTTGTGAGGGTGAAATTTTTAATTTTTCCTGCTGATTTTTATGTGCTAAAAATAGAAGATGATATGATTAATGAACATAACCCAACTATATATTGGGGATACCTTTCCTGAAAACAATCAAAACCATAATTAATGTCCATAATGGTATAATATCTATGTAGTTTGGTGGTGACATCGTCCACTTCAACATCCTTGATTCCATGAAGCACCCCTCAAAAGAACATTCCTCTCTTTCTGTTAATTAAATTAATGTACTACCTTACCCTAAAAACACTTCTTTTCATTCCCCTAACCCCCTTTATGAGTTTTCATCATTGATTGAAATTCTAGGAAATGAATCATGCATATAATGTTGTACATGTCTAGAAAAATGTCATGCATGTTTATTAATTGATGATTTCTTGAACACTAAGGATCACATGACCATCGATGATACCACTAAGCTTGTAAAAGATCATTCCTCATCTGAGGATGATTCCATTAAGAAGTTATATGAGATTAGTGACCTCTCACTTTCACACACACACCCATAAATCCAAAATCCACCTGAATTGGAACTAAAACAACTGCCTTAAGATTTAAAATATTCTTATCTTTAGAATAGAAACAAGTTGTATGACATCATTTCTAGTTCACTCCCTCCTAATAATGAATTGAGACTACTTGAAATTTTTAGGGAGTATAAACAAGCATTGGGATGGACACTTGCGGACATTACTGGTATTAGACCGTCAATTTTCACACATCATATATTGTTAAATGATGAGGCTAAACCAATAAGGAAATCACAACATAGACTAAACCCAAACCTCCTAGATGTTGTTAAAAAGGAGGTAACAAAATTATTGTCTACTAGAATCATTTACCCCATATCTGACAGCCAATGGGTCAATCCAGTACAAGTGGTTCCTAAAAAACTGGTCTAACAGTAATGAAAAATGAATACAATTAATTGGTTCCAACTCGTGTGTAGAATCGTTGGTGTGTCTGTATAGACTATCACTGATTAAACCAATACACTAGTAAGGACCATTTCGGATTTTTTTTTGACCAAATTCTAGAGAGGCTATTAGGGAAATCCCATTTCTATTTCCTTGATGGGTATTCTAGATACTTTCATATCCATATTTCCCCCTAGGATTAGGAAAAGACAACCTTTACTTGTCCCTTTGGAACATTTTCATATAGGAGGATGTCATTTGGTCTATGCAATTCTCCAGGTACTTTCCAGTGATGCATGGTTAGTATTTTTTTGGATTACCTAGAGAATTTCATGGAAGTATTTATAGATTATTTCACTATTTATTGATCTTATTTTTATGAATGTTTGAGTAGTCTTGGTTCAGTCCTACATCACTGTATTGAAAAGAATCTCATATTAAATTATGAGAAATTCCATTTCATGGTAAGACAAGGTATGGTATTGCAACATGTCATTTATGGGGATAATATCCAAGTTGATGAATCAAAATTGGATGTCATTTATTCCTTATCATTCCCTAAAAATGTATGGGATGTGTGATCTTTCCTAGGTCATGCTAGATTTTACCGTCGTTTCATTCGTGACTTTAGTAAAATTTCACTCCCCCTCTCCTAATTTCTCCAAAAAGAAAATGAATTTTATTTTGATAAATAATATGAGGAAGCTTTTAATAAGTTAAAATGGAATCTCACGTCACCCCTGGTAATCCAACCACCTCAGTGGGATTTACCATTTGAGCTCATGTGTGACGCCTCTAACTATGCATTTTTTGAAGTCTTATCACAAAGGGTCAATAGAGCTCCACATATCATTGACTATGCCTCATGTACACTGGACCATACCCAAGAAAACTACACCACAACTAAAAAATAATTTCCTTCCATTGTTTTTTCCTTGGATAAATTCAGGTCGTGTCTTTTAGGGTTCAAATCCATTGTGTTCTCAGACCATACAGCCCTCCAATATCTCCTTAAGAAACCGAGATCCAAACCACATCTCATTCGTTGGATGCTCCTCATTTAATAATTAAATTTATAAATTATAGATAAAAAGGATAAGATAATGTGGTGGCTGACCATATTAGTAGGATACATCCATCCTCATACATTGACTTATCCCCTTGTATTCTCATAAATGACATGTTTCTAGATGAGAAATTTTACTGAGTGAAAGATGATATTCCATGGTATACTGAAATTGTAAATTATTTGGTATCATCTTACATTACTACTAATTTCAACAAAAACTAGGTCGACCATCTAAAACATAAGTCACATTAGTACATTTGGGATGACCCCTACCTTTGGCGCACATGTAGTGATCAAGTCCACAGGCGTTGTTTTCCCGATGGGGAGTTTCAGTCTGTCCTTAGGTTCCACCACACTCTTACTTGTGGGGTCCACTTTGGTCCCCAATGGACAGCTCACATGGTCCTTAATTTTGGTCCCTTTTGGCCAAAACTTTTTTAGGATGGACATGATTTCTATAAATCTTTTCTTCACTGTCAACGAATGGGGAATGTATCTAAAATAAATTAAATGACACAATAACTCTTTCTCTTCCATGTCATTTTTTATGTTTGGGGAATTGAATTTATGAGACCATTCCACAATTCATTTGGGAACCTTTACGTTCTTATGTTAGTGGATTATGTTTCAAAATGGGTAGAGGAACGAGCTACAAGGACTATTGATTCTAAGGCAGTTGTAGAATTTTGGAGAACCCAAATCTTCTATAGGTTTGGATTACCTGGTTCATCATCAGTGACTAGGGTTCTCATCTCTGCAACCGAAAAATACAATCTCTTTTTTATTGGTATGGGGTCAGGTATCGAGTGTCTACTACTTATCACCCACAAACCAATGGTCAAGATGAGGTGTCGAATATATAGGTTAAAAAAATACTTGAAAAAATGTTTCAACCCAACAGAAAATATTGGAGTCTTAGACTCAATGATTCATTATGGCCTTACCGTACTACCTTTAAAACTCTCATTGGAATGTCACCCTATAATCTTGTGTTTGGAAAGAGTTGTAACCTCCCTATTAAGATTGAGCATCGAGCCTACTGGGCCATTAAAAAATGAAATTTTAATCATTTTGTTTTAGGTGATCAAAGGAAGTTACAGATTCAGGAGCTGGAGGAAATGAGAAGAGATTCATATGAGAACTCCCGGATTTATAAGGAGCAAACCAAGGCTTCCCACAACTATCTCATCCTTCATTGTCAGTTCCACATTGGGAATAAGGTCCTCCTCTACAATGCAAGGCTAAAGTTGCATCCAGTTAAGCTATGTTCCCATTGTTTTGGACCATACACTGTTACTAATGTCTCTCAATTTGCTGTTGTTTGGTTTCAAAATGAAGAAACCAAGAAAACATTCACTATCAATGGGAAGCGGCTGAATCACTTCCATGAAGCCATTCTGGATTCTTCGATAGAGGAACTCCAAGTTCAAGAAGCAGTCTATGAATGACACCTACTAGATTTTATCCTTCCTTCCCACATTCTATTTTATTACAGTGAGAACACTACACACTTTAGGTGTGGGGGGATGGGTACATTCCTGAGTCAGTTAGGAATTTTCATCCTTTTTTTTAGCTTTCTGAATAGTATTTTTACTTTCCCCCCTTTCCCTCCATCTCACTTTTATGCTGGAATATCAATTTTTATGCCCAATTTATCATGGAAAATGATTCCCATTTAATAATGGAAGTTATTGAAAACTCATGAGTAATTTATCTATTTTGTGTTATATTAACATTCCAAAAAAATCTAATAAAATGTGAATTTTAGAATAATTCAATACTTTTTTGTGACTTTCTCTTGAAATTTGGTTGTTTCTCAATGATATAAATGGTTGTATCATTTTGAAACCTTTGAGAATAATGGTACCCTTTATGTGAATAGTTTAAGGTTAAATTGTTTCACTTAATCTCTCCACACATCTTTTCACCCAACCATGAAGTGTGAAAATTTATTACTTAATGTAAGGTAAATATAAGTTAGGTTAATTTTTCTCTACCTTAAAAAATGATTTTTCCATACATTCATTCCTTATCTGATCTATTTCATTACTATACCATATTGACCTATGCATGTGTACGTATTATCTGACTGTTTTATGCCCTCAAAAAAATGGGGTTGTGTCTTGGATAGGTCAAAAACCACCCTTACTATAATTTTTATCTTGTTATAACTATTATAATTACTATCATGGGGAGATCAAACATGGGTTAAGAGAAGAGTGTGATATTTGTTCCAAGTGAAAATTTTGAAAAAAAATGAGGGGAGTGATGAAATGTACAACATATGGGGATATCTAGGTTAGGAGCTTATGGTTTGACTTCTGGGAATTCTTAAGTGATTGGGTCTTGAAATTTTATTTCAAAGGATGTGGGTAGGTTCGGTGGAAAGGATCAATTAAGTAGAAAATTTTTAAAATAACTTATATTTACTTGATAGAAAGTGGAAAGAATAGCATGAAATGGTTATCACACACACATGTGGAGAATTAGTGACATGATTAACTTTTGAATTATTTTCTTTGATTGGTATCATGTATCTCATGGAATTTCATTCTGATACAATTTTTTAGATGTCTTCTTCCATGCTCACTGAGAATAACTCCTCGGTATGATTTTTTCTTTGATCACATTTCTATCTGGAATTAAATTTTCATTGGATGTTAAATATTTATGAAGTTGGAAATATATACATGCATAATTTTTGGAAATATTACTTTACTTAGGAGTGCAAATTTTTAGGTGTGGGGGTGTGATCTCACCACGATTCATTGTTTCATTTTCACCCTTACACCATTTTGCTAAACTAGTTTTGTATTGAAAATTATAAAAAAAAATCACTTAATTTTTTATTCAGTTATTTTGTGTTTATTACTGTTAAAAGGTTAAATGTTACTTTTTTGATAATTATATTGTAGGTAGAGGTGATGTGGATGGCCTATGATGATATCCAAGAAAAATGGGTCAAACTGCGCAGGATCCATGCACACCAGTGGACTCAACCACATAATTCTACTGAACCATGCATTCAAATGGGCTGAAATTTTTTGGTATGGTCCAAAATTAATTGGGATTCATTTCATATGAAGTAACCCAAGCCAAAAGTCGTCCACTAAGATGCCTAACTAAACCAATATTTCCAGAACACTGGATCTGCATGAAGTCAAAAGTGGTGTGTTGTGATCTTTCCATATCTCGAACTGTAGGTATCCAAATGAATCCAAACTATTTGTGGATATATTAAGGAGATGGGGATATAACTTTTTATTTTTTTACAAAGAAATATAATGTTTTATACCCAAAAATAATAATGTGCCAAATGGTTTTACACAATCTGTGTTCCCAAAACCACCTTCCACTTTGCCTATAAAATGATACCTTGGGAACCTCATTTGTAAGTTCGGCCAAGGAGTGAAGTGCTACCAATTTTTAGTTCTAGAGGATTCTTCTCATCATTATAGAAGTTTTTTAGGCCCCTATTATAGAGACCCGAATCTTGACATACATGGACAATACATTACTTTTGCGGAATACTTAATACATAACAAAAACAGACACACAAGGATCATAATAGTTTAGTGTCTTTGGAAACTCGGAGTATAATCTTCTAATCCTATTGAAAGATCTTAGACAACTCCCATAATTATCTTCCCCTTTTTGTTTCCTTACCTAAAACCTTTCTTTATATCCTGGGGGAAAAACATAAAAGGGGTGAGCTCAAATGCCCAGTAAGGGTAAACATAGAGAACATAAAACAATCCATAAACATTTGAATGCAAAAACTTGATCATAAAATCTAAACATCAAAATCTTGAGAAAAGACATGAATATTGGAAGTACGTAAGGCATATATCATAATGGAACATCAATCATGATAAAATATAATGGCAATAAAACATGTAATTGTGGAAACCATTCATCACATTTCATGATTTCCATAGTAGCCAAGCCATTGCTGCCAAGACCATCTTAGTGTACAAAGTCCCTTTATGAATCGAGTTCACTCCTCATTTCAGTCCTGTAACACTGAACCAGATTAACTTACTGTTCCAACCATGTCTATCTCATGATATATAAATCTTTACCCAATGCATTTGAGGGAGATATAGGTCCCACCCATCTCATAATGATACCATTCTTATGTGTGCCACAAAATCATAAATCATACATCATAGCATAACCCATGTAATAAAAATGGGATTCTTAAACATCATGTCATCATAACATAATCCATATAAGATAAAAGGACATCATAAAAATAATTCCATCATAACATAATCAAATCAATGTAAAAATAGGGATAGAAACATAACCCTATATTGTCTTAGATGGAAAATAATTTTGCTAAAATGCTTGAACTCCATTCTTGAGGAAAATATCCTTTCTACTTCAAAAACATTTTCCTTTCTTAAAATGTCATATAATTTTAAACTAAAAGAAGTTGATTAAAAATAAACTTGAAAACTTGTAAAGGAAGCTTCATGGAAATAACGTTTGATGAAATCATAAAAATCCATTCATGCCGTATAAGTTAAAAAAAGACATTCTTCTCGTACTTTGGCCGGAAAAGTCAAAAAGTACCTCGTACGAAAAACGACAAAAGATTCCTTTCATATCTTTTACTAAAAACTCACTGAAGGGTAAAATTGGATTTAAACAATTGTAGGAGGATAGAAATAATATTACATATTGAGGAAACATGGATGTGGATGATAAATATTCCCCAGTAAATTATGAAGTATAAACAATCTCGGATAAAAATAAGATTGTGAGATTTTTCCTTACCTTGGGTCTGATATGCTTCGTATGGATCCAAACCTCCTGTATAATGATTTAAATAATTTCATTGACTTATTACATAATCATATTCATTGTTATGATATCAAATATGTTTCACTTATGACTTTATATTACCCGTTCTTTTGTAAATTCCATGTTAAAGCAGTGTTTTGGGTAAAATCATTTCATTTGTCGTCCGTGTTTTGACTTGTAATTATTAATATGATTACTTATATCATGATTAATTAATTATAGAATATAAAACATGATTTATATATAATATATATTCAAAATATACATATATATAATTGATCTATAAATGGAAATAAATACACCGTTCATGGAGACGGTAGGTCGTACGTACGCATGAACGTTGTTTTTGTTTCCTTATTGAGTTGAATGTAATTAAGTAGATGACATACATATATATATACATAAATCCAGTAGCTTTATAATGTCATATATTTCATTATTATTTCTTATATATACTTTATAATCATTCTTTAATGGTTAACATGGAGAATGAATCTCATCGCGTCGTGGAGACAGTAGTCCGTACGTACGCACGAGTGATGATATCGTTTCCATAATTATTGAATTGAATTGGAGTGGATGATACAATATATCATAATCAGTATGATGTTATAATAACTATGTATAGTTATTTTTTACACTATTATACCCATCCAAGTAAGGTGGTGTTGGAAAACAGATTACACCACGGTGTGGAGACGGTATTCCGTACGTACGCACGCGCGGTAATTTCGTTTTCCGTAGGATGGATAGAAGGTGAAATGGGGTTGTTTCATACTTATAATAAAATATAAGTATATTATTGATACTTATGTTATTAGTTCATAATTAAACAACTAAAGAAGAATAAGTAGAAGAAGAAATAAAGTTGAAAGAATCGGTAACGGATATTACCTCTTCTTTCGACACGCCTTTTGAAACCTCCTCTTAGGGCACTAATATTGGTCTTTGAAGAAGACGAGAACCTATAGTATGTTTCTATTGAAGTGTAAAAGATAAATATTCAGGGTTTTGCCGAGCTTGAAGGCTCAAAGTGGTGTGAGGAAGAGAGGGAGGAGGTGCCCTTTTATAAGGGAGGAGAGGGGCACCTTTGGAAAAACTAAAAATATTATTTTATTATAAAGTCATATTCGGTTTTTAATAGCTCCAAATTGATTTATTTCTAATCTAAGGTGGGGATGGGTCGAAATCCTCTCATCCAATAGAATTTAGACAAATTTAGGTTTCTATTTTAACCTTATAATTTATATTTAACTTTAAGTTAAATAATTTTTCTTTTACCGTGTCTTCTTGTTGTCTTACACTATAAGGTTAATAAACTTACTATAACAAGAAAAAATAACCCCAAGTTGTTTATTATTAATATATATAACCTTATATAAGTCATTCGGCCAAACCTTAGATTTTTAGGAATAAAATAATAATTAATAATATAATATTTGTTTTAAAAACTATTTTATGTCAATTTTGACACTATTTGGTAATTGATTTTTGTAAAAATCTTAACAGAATGATTAGTTAGAAAAAAGTTAATTAAATCAATACTAACATGTCATATTAACCTATAAAATTAGTGTAATTCATAGAAAGTCTCAAATTAAATTTATTTGGGTATTTATAACATCAATTATGTCAATATTTCATTAATAAGATAATTACTGCATCATATTTTTGTCATAAATAAATTAAATTATTTAATTTATAAAAATTATAAATAAAATACCATTATGTAGTAAATATTTTTATATTTCTAATTAATATTTATAGTTTAATTTATCTTATGTATAACCCTATATTAAAAATTATTTACTTATTAAACTTTGATTTCAACTATTTTAACCCTTCTTTAAATAAATTAATATTAAATGTCCTAATCTAATCCAAGTGGGCCTAAATTGTCATATTTTATTCCTAAGGTTGTTTTTGGTTGAATTAAACTTATCCAATAGAATTATTACATGTCTTAGGGTAATAATAATATCATTTTTACCCTTAATTACCCTATTTACTTTTAACCGTGATAAAAAAAAGTAAAAAGTTACTATTCACCAAAACTTATTTTAATCTCATTGAACCACATTTTACATACTGACATCAACCGTGTCTCTTGTATTTTTTAAATTCCATTCACAAAAGCGGTAAAATTAAGTTTTATGTAAATTTGCAAATTCTCCTAGGAGGTGGGTAAAAGACGGTCAAAAGTTCAATAAAATTTTTATATATCTAAAATTATTATAAAATGACTCCAATGAATTACATTGAAATTATATAGGTATTATGTATCAATTTTGACCTAAAATAAATTTGAACAAAATAAATAATTATTTAAATAAAAAGTCGGTTTTTAAATAGTAACCCAGTGTTTTCACTATTCATCAAAAATTGAAAGTTTTTAGAAAAATACCAAAATTTCACCCTAGGCTAATTTCGATATTCCGAATCCAAAAATAAAGTCCATTTTGAAAAATAAAATTTATAAAATTTAAAAAAGTGGGTATTACTATTCATAACGGCTAGTTTATATAACATATCGTTGTTTAGCGAAACTCGGTATTGCGTACAACACACGCTATCGTGGAAGGTCGTGATTGCGTGTAATGAAAGACAAGTCAGGGATGTGTGTTGTGCAAGCTCCTTTTGGTGTAGCGTACAACACAAGAAATTAATGAAATTAAAAAGAATATTTTTCATAAAATCTTGGGGTGTTACATTCTACCCCCCCCCCCTTAAAATGAATTTAGCCCTTGAAATTCGTCGGGGTTATAAATGGTTTACTACTTAAAAGTTTCTTTAATAGAAACTCACATCGTAAAAAGGAATACTAAAACTTAATTTTAAAAACTAAAGTATGAAACGTAATGATTACCCAAAGTAACTCATCACTGGGTTTCTATATAGGATAACATAGGTTAAAATATGGATATGGAAGAAAAATCTAACCATCAAGTTCTGATGGAGAGTGGTAGAGAACATGGATATGAAAAATCCATCAATCACAAAGCCATAAATTTGTGATGATCTAAGGTACCATCTGATTCATCAGATATAAGAGCACTAGGACAAAATTTTTGGTTTTCAATATCATTTCCCTAAAGTTGAAAAATTTTGAATTAGAAGAAATACTTACTTGATTTTGGTACAATCTCACTGTTGTTTGTGCTTTGAACAATTTCCACTTTATCTCTTAAAGAAATGAAGTTGAATTTGTTATTCATGAAGTGTTAGCAGATCATGTGATAGAATGATGAGTCATTCCATCTGTTTCAAACAAAAGGTTAGAAAAAGTTATCAAATATACATAAGTCCATCTACAGTATGGTTAATCGTATATGATTCCAAAAATGGACTTATACTTCATCTATCATGCCGCTTAATAAAATAAAACTAGTTTCTACTAACCATGGACTTCCTGTAGGCCAGTGGTAGGTGATAAATTCTAGTCGCACTTCAATTGTGGGTTCGATTCCCACAACTTTGTCCGACGCGACGGGTTGTCGCCCTTCTTGCAGGTTGTCCTTTTTCTAAAATTACATCCTTATAACATTCCATCAATAATATCGAAAAAATTTCTGGCCTTAAAAAATACTAACTTGTGTCCAACATAATCCATTCCAATCTTTAAGCTTATCTAAAATACTTCAGTCCAAGCTCATAGTATAAAGAAAACAATTACTAGAAAGGTTATCTACCAAGAATATGAATACAAGCATTTATCCCACATATATCATAAGATATATCTTGTTGGTTGTATTCCAAACACATGAATACCTTAGTCATATATTCTCTTGAAACATAAATTACCATAGAACCTTAGTGAAAACATGAATACTGTCAAAAGATAACTCTTTCCACATACCAAAATCCCAAAAATCTATATAATCAAACCATAATATCACTTAGTCCTTATATCAGTCATGAGCTCATGAATACAATCAAACATCTCATTATATTCTTATCCCTTCATTATGCGCATATCATCTACTTTCCAAAAATATCTGAATAACATTCCATGGTTACCGATACCATTCAACATATACTTTCAAATACATTAGGAAAAACAATAGTGTAACAATCCTTAGATGATTATTTATTCCATAGTACCATACATTATTCTTTATAAACATACAATCATTCCACTAACTTCTTAAACCACTAACTGAGCTTCATCATTTCTTTCATCTCATATTTCATTTGTAGTCTCTTCATCATCATCCACATAAATACTACTCATATGACCATGCTGATTCTCTTCATGAGATTTTCCCTTAGGGCATTGGTTTGCATAATGCCTATACATTCCACATTTAAAACATCTAATCATTGTTGATGTTGTAGCAATACCATTATCCTTGTCCATGGTGTTAACTGAACCTTTTCCTTTGCACTTACTGGATTTGTGTCCTTCTATTCCACACCCAAAGCATCTTCCAGTTCCTTTGAAACAATCTCCCCGATGCCTCTTCCCACATGATTTACATGAGGGAAATTGAACTTTCTTTCCTCTATGATCATCATGATACTCCATCTTTCTCTTATTATCTAAGTCGGGAAACTTACCAAAGTTGAGATTATTGATCATATTATGAGATTGATGATTAGGAATAATAACGATGTTTGGACTTCCAAATCTGGTTTCATTTGGTTGCTCATGAAGAATATCATTCCATTGTCCATCATATCCTCCATTATCGTGAATCTTCCTGTTTCCAGCAATTTTCTAAAACCCAAAAAGAATAGTGTGAGAGGAAAAAATCATGCTAGGTAAAACAACATAGTAAAGGGGGAGTACCCTCAATATCTAACATCTTAGGTTAAATTTTAAGATCATTACCATAGTTCTAGGACTATATCCTATACGTATACTTATCCTTAGGGATATCCCTAGACATACCTTAGAAATATCTCTAGGTATCTCACTAACGTTTTTGCATCCTAGCTTCCAAAGGTTGACTAAACCTTTCCTATGATACCAACTTTAGAGACCCGAATCTTGATGTACATGGACAATACATTACTTTTGCAGAATACTTAATACATAACAAAAACAGACACACAAGGATCGTAATAGTTTAGTGTCTTTGGAAACTCGGAATATAATCTTCTAATCCTATTGAAAGATCTTCGACAACTCCTGTAACGATATTCTCCTTTTTGTTTCCTTACCTAAAACCTTTCTTTATATCCTGGGGGAAAAAACATAAAAGGGATGAGCTCAAATGCCCATTAAGGATAAACATAGAGAACATAAAACAATCCATAAACATTTGAATGCAAAAACTTGATCATAAAATCTAAACATCAAAATCTTGAGCAAAGACATGAATCTTGGAAGTACGTAAGGCATATATCATAATGGAACATCAATCATGATAAAATATAATGGGAATAAAACATGTAATTGTGGAAACCATTCAGCACATGTCATGATCTCCATATTAGCCAAGGCATTGCTGCCAAGACCATCTTAGTGGACAAAGTCCCTTTCTGAATCGAGTTCACTCCTCGTTTCAGTCCTGTAACACTGAACCGGATTAACTTACCATTCCAGCCATGTCTATCTCATGAGATATAAATCTGTACCCAATGAATTGGAGGGAGATATAGGTCTCACCCATCTCATAATGATACCATTATTATGTGTGCCACAAAATCATAAATCATACATCATAGTATAACCCATGTAATAAAAATGGGATTCTTAAACATCATAACATAATCCATATAAGATAAAAGGAAATCATAAAAATAATTCCATCATAACATAATCAAATCAATGTAAAAATAGGGATAGAAATAGAACCCTATATTATCTTAGATGGAAAATAATTTTGATAAAACGCTTGAACTCCATTCTTGAGGAAAATATCCTTTCTACTTAAAAAATATTTTCCTTTCTTAAAATGTCATATAATTTTAAACTAAAATAAGTTGATTAAAAATAAACTTGAAAACTTTTAAAGTAAGCTTCATGGAAATAACGTTCTATGAAATCATAAAAATCCATTCATGCCGTATAAGTTAAAAAAAGACATTCTTCTCGTACTTTGGCCGGAAAAGTCAAAAAGTATCTCGTACAAAAAACGACAAAAGATTCCTTTCATATCTTTTACTAAAAACTCACTGAAGGGTAAAATTGGATTTAAACAATTGTAGTAATATATAAATAATATTACATATTGAGGAAACATGGATTTGGATGATAAATATTCCTCAGTAAATTATGAAGTATAAACAATCTCGGATAAAAATGAGATTGTGAGATTTTCCCATACCTTAGATCTGATATGCTTCGTATGGATCCGAAACTCCTGTATAATGATTTAAATAATGTCATTGACTTATTACATAATAATATTCATTGTTATGATATCATATATGTTTCACTTATGACTTTATATTACCCGTTCTTTTGTAAATTCCATGCTAAAGCAGCGTTTTGGGTAAAATCATTTCATTTGTCGTCCGTGTTTTCACTTGTAATTATTCATATGATTAATTATATCATGATTAATTAATTATAGAATATAAAAAATTATTTATATATAATATATATTCAAAATATACATATATATAATAGATCTATAAATGGAAATAAATACATCGTTCATGGAGACGGTAGGTCGTACGTACGCATGAACGCTGTTTTCGTTTCCTTATTGAGTTGAATGGAATTAAGTAGATGACATAAATATATATATACATAAATCAAGTAGCTTTATAATGTCATATATTTCATTATTATTTCTTATATATACTTTATAATCATTCTTTAATGGTTAACATGGAGAATGAATCTCATCGCGTCGTGGAGACGGTAGTCCGTACGTACGCACGAGCGATGATATCATTTCCATAATTATTGAATTTAATTGGAGTGGATGATACAATATATCAGAATCGGTATGATGTTATAATAACTATGTATAGTTATTTTTTACACCATTATACCCATCCAAGTAAGGTGGTGTTGGAAAAATAGATTACACCACGGCGTGGAGACGGTATTTCGTACGTACGCACGTGCGGTGATTTTGTTTTTCGTAGAATGGATAGAAGGTGAAATGGGGTTTTTTCATACTTATAATAACATATAAGTATATTATTGATACTGATGTTATTACTTCATAATGAAACAACTAAATAAGAATAAGTAGAAGAAGAAATAAAGTTGAAATAATCGGTAACGGATATTACCTCTTCTTTTGACACGCCTTTTGAAACCTCCTCTTAGGTCACTAAGATTGGTCTTTGAAGAAGACCAGAACCTCTAGAATGTTTCTAGGGAAGTGGAGAAGAGAAATTGGCAGGGGTTTTCCAAGCTTTAAGACTCAAATTGGTGTGAGGAAGAGAGGGAGGAGGTGCCCTTTTATAAGGGAGGAGAGGGGCACCTTTGGAAAAACTAAAAATATTATTTTATTATAAAGTCATATTCGGTTTTTAATAGCTCCAAATTAATTTATTTCGAAGATAAGGTAGGTATGGGTCGAAATCATATCATCCAATAGAATTTAGACAAGTTTAGGTTTCTATTTTAACCTTATCATTTAGATTTAACTTTAAGTTAAATAATTTTTCTTTTACCATGTCTTCTTGTTGTCTTACACTATAAGGTTAATAAACTTACTATAACAAGACAAATGAACCCCAAGTTGTTTATTATTAATATATATAACCTTATCTAATTCATTTGGCTGAACCTTATATTTTTATGAATAAAATAATAATTAATAATATAATATTTGTTTTAAAAACTATTTTATGTCAATTTTGATAGTATTTGGTAATTGATTTTTTTGAAAATATTAACAGAATGATTAGTTCGAAAAAAGTTAATTAAATAAATAATAACATGTCATATTAACCAAGAAAATTATTGGAATTCATAAAAAGTCTCAAATTAAATTTATTTGGGTATTTATAACATCAATTATGTCAATATTTCATTAATAAGATAATTACTACATCATATTTGTGTCATAAATAAATTAAATTATTTAATGTATAAAAATTATAAATAAAATACAATTATGTATGAAATCTTTTTATCTTTCTAATTAATATTTATAGTAGAATTTATCTTATGTATAACCCTATATTAAAAATTATTTACTTATTAAACTTTGATTTTAAATATTTTAACCCTTCTTTAAATAAATTAATATTAAATGTCCTAATCTAATCCAAGTGGGCCTAAATGGTCATATTTTATTTCTAAGGTTGTTTTTGGTCGAATTAAACTTATCCAATAGAATTAGGACATGTGTTAGGGTAATAATAATATCATTTTTACCCTTAATTACCCTATTTACTTTTAACCGTGATAAAAAAAAGTAAAAAGTTACTATTCACCAAAAATTATTTTCATCTCATTGAACCACATTTTACATACTGACATCAACCGTGTCTCTCGGATTTTTGAAATTCCATTCACAAAAGCGGTAAAATTAAGTTTTATGTAAATTTGCAAATTCTCCTAGGAGGTGGGTAAAAGACGGTCAAAAGTTCAATAAAATTTTTATATATCTAAAATTATTATAAAATGAATCCAATGAATTACATTGAAATTATATAGGTATTATGTATCAATTTTGACCTAAAATAAATTTGAACAAAATAAATAATTATTTAAATAAAAAGTCGGTTTTTAAATAGTAACCCAGTGTTTTCACTATTCATTAAAAATTGAAAGTTTTCAGAAAAATACCAAAATTTTACCCTAGGCTAATTTCGATATTCCAAATCCAAAAATGAAGTCTATTTTGAAAAATAAAATTTATAAAATTTCAAAAAGTGTGTATTAATATTCATAACGGCTAGTTTATATAACATATCATTGTTTAGCGAAACTCGGTATTGCGTACAACACACACTATTGTGGAAGGTCGCGATTGTGTGTAATGCAAGCCAAGTCAGGGATGCATGTTGTGAAAGATCTTTTTGGTGTAGCGTACAACACAAGAAATTAATGAAATTAAAAAGAATATTTTTCATAAAATCTTGGGGTGTTACACCTATCCTCATGTGGTGATCAATGATGAAGGCAAATTTCTACCTGAGCCTTCTCCTCCTCTCGATGGTGAGCTAAAAAGTGGACGATCATTTCGAGGGAGCTACACATACTTGAGAGGGAGTTCTGACACTTGTTCTTTTATTGGTTTTGTGTAATTTTTGTGTTAAATATTTCACTTATGATTAATCTTTTTGTGTTTCTCCTCTGAATTCATTTATTTTTTTATAATTAAGTGAAATTCTTTTTATCTCAACACTGATTGGGTTGAGATTTCAAGTTGGGATCTTCGGTTGTTCCAATTGGACAATAAAATAATCCTTTTTCTCACACAAAATCATGAGGTTTCAGTATGATCTGGTATCCCTTGTTCTATTCTTGAGTTCTGATCCTTTACAACACGATTTTTGGGTCAAGGGTTGGTATTTCGTGTAACGATTTAAGAGGCAAGAGGGGAAGTAAGATCTTGACAACCCTCAACCAAGGAATTAAAAAAAACCATGTGTATTTTTTCAGAACAATGAACTATACAATATGTGTAGTGAACTTCAAATTATCTATTTCTCTCATAATTCTTAAAACGCCACCTTAATCTATAAACTATTAAACTCTTTAAGTTAATTTATTTTCTTAAAACAATTTTCAAAATCACCCCCGTTTTTAGTATTTTTTATTAAAAATGCATACTCTAAACCTATCAAGGATCCTTGAGAGGTGACCTAGGGTCTTACCTATACTATAAATCAACCTTAAAAACATAATCAATTTGACATATCACGACAATGTGTTTAATAATTTCCAATTACCTTTGGTGTAAAGACTGCCCTTGTAGTGTTCATGGGACTCATGAACTGGATTTTCCAGCCCTACTTAGACCAGTTCGTTGTAGTCTTCATAGATGATATCCTTGTGTACTTATCTTCCGAGGAAGAGAACATGATACACTTAAGGATGGTTCAAGATGCACTCCAAGAGCACCAGATTCATGGTAAACTCTCTAAGTGCCAGTTCTGGAATTAGGCGGTCCACTTTTTGGGACATGTTATCTCAGAAGATGGAGTGGTGGTGGACCCGGCCAAGGTTGAGGTAGTGTTATCATGGGATCCACCTAGGAGCATGACGGAGGTGTGGAGATTCCTTGGGTTGGTAGACTATTACTATATATTCATACCTAATTTCTCTAGGAAATCATCACCTATGAAAAATTTGAACCAAAAGGGGAAGCCTTTCATGTGGAAATAGAAGTGACAGTAGGTTTTCCAGTAGTTGAGATATATTTTTACGAGCACTCTGATCTTGAGATTGTCGGAGGATGGTGTCAAGTGCATAGTGTTCTACGATGCATCATGAACTGGGATGGGTTGCATCTTGATATAGAGTAAAGTGGTGATTGCCTATGGTTTGTTCCAGTTGAGACCACATGAGTAGAACTACGCGACCCACAATCTTGAGCTTGTAGTGGTAGTCTCCGCAATGAAGATGTGGTGACACTGCCTGATGGGTGAGTGGTTTATCATCTACTCTGATCATAATAGTATCAATAATATATTCTCTTAGAAGGATCTGAACATGAGACATAGGTGGTGGATAGAGTTCCTCCAGGATTATGACTTTGAGATTATCTATAATCCTAGTAAGAGGAACATGGTGGAAGATTCTCTCAGCAGGAGATCGAGTTCGTAGTTTTTGGATGGGGCATTGGATTAGTTGGTCTCATTGTATTTATCCTTTGTGGATGGAGATGGAGAATCTTACCTCCAGTCAATGGTTATTACCCTTACACTTTTACAGAGATTCTGGGAGGCACAGCTTGGGGATACCGACTACGGGACTCTGCGTACTCATTTATCCACAGGGCATGCTCCTAATGGATATTCAAAAGGTGGGGAACACATATTTCTTTTTAGAGGATGCATAGTTGTACCAGTGGAATTGCGGGAGGAGTTTTTTAGGGAGTTTAATACATACCCTTTGGTGGTACATCCTAGTGTGGCAAAGATGTTCCAGGACTTCATAGTCAAGGATGAAGAAGGCAGTGGCAGAGTTCATTTCTCGATGCCATATATGCCAATAGGTGAAGGCTGAGCACCAGGTTCTAGTGAGTTTAGCTCAACCCCTTGAGGTGCCAGAGTGGAAGTGGTATGGGATATCTATAGACTTCATGATGGATTTACTAGGCATTTACAGGGGACATGATACCATCTGAGTGATATTTGACTGACTCACAAATTCATCCCACTTCTTACTTATCTGGGAGCAGAGTTTAGTAGAGATCTTGGGGCGCCTCTATGTACAGGAGATAGTTCATCTTCACAGAGTTCCATCGATAATTGTTTCAGATCATGATCCTCATTTCACATCTCGGTTATGGAAGGGATTGGAGGAGGTTTTTGAGACTCAGTTACTCTTGAGCATGAAATTTCATCCCTAGATGGATGGTCAGATGGAGAGGACCATTCAGGTTCTAGAGGACATACTATGGGCCTACATCTTGGACTTTGTTTGTAGTTGGGAGGATCACCTACCACTAGTGTATTTTTCATAAAACAACAGCTACCACTCCACCATTGGTATGGCACCATTAGAGGCTATGTATGGGTGACCCTGTAGGTCACCACTTTATTGGACTGACCCATGATATTCAACACTCATGGGCCTAGAGTTTGTGTGAGATACTACTGAGAATGTGCAGATCATCTAGAAGTGGATGAAGACTATACAGAGTTGTAAGAAGTCATATGACAATAGGATATGGATATCCTTGGAGTTCGAGGAGGTATACCATGTGTTCCTTAGGGTCTCACTTCGATGTGGGTTATGGAGATTTGGTCTGGGCGACAAGTTGTCTCTGAGGTTCATCAGTACTTTTGATATACTATGTAGAGTTGGTGAGGTTGTGTATCATCTAGCTTTACCCTCGTAGTTGAACCAGGTACATGATGTCTTCTACGTGTCGCAGCTGAGAAGGTATGTGCATGAATCATCGCACGTCATTGGCTGGGTGAGCTGGACATTGAGGATGGAGCAACTTTTAATGAGTACCTGGTGGAGATCGAGGATTGGCAGGAGAGGATCCTTCATGGGTGACGATTATCTTGGTGTGTGTTCGGTGGTAGCACGGGAATCTTCAGAAGATCACGTGGGAGAGAGAGGCTCAAATTCATGTGCAGTACTCACATTTTTTTAGTAGACTCATTTTTTGGATTTTCAGGGACATAAAGCCCTAATGTGGGGAGAATGTAATGTCTCAGATTTTTCTGTTTATTATTTTAAGTATTATATGGAATTATTTTGAGACCAGGCGCTGAGACGACATACGATTCCGAGGCCCAGTATGCCTGGAATAAATGATTGAAAAATATTAAACTTTAAATAGCATGTGTAAGTGGTTTTCCATAAAAAGTATAATAACTTATAAATGGATGCCTGGATCATAAATTTGAGGTCACCATTGCATTCATAGTAGTGATTTTACCCTAGGTGAGGTCTAAAATCGATCGGCGTGGGCCGGCTAAGAAAATTAGTTTTTGGACATAACGAGAATAAAACAATTAATAAAAATATTTTTATTCGACGCGGTGACATTTTCTTTAAAATAAGATTTGTCAGAAATTTTAGGGTTATCACCATGACCCTGGAATTCCTCTGAGGCATGGCAAGGAACCCTCTCAATAAACGGTGACGACAGATCGAGCGGATCATGGATCGACAAGGCAACAGAGTTGGAGGATCTCATTAATGATGGAAATGCAACTGTTATTCATCAATGATTGATCCAAACTCCAGTTAGGATGTTTTTTTATGATTTTCCATACCATTATTAATCTAGGACAAACTAATATCAATTCAACAAACAATAATTGATACGTGCGTCATCGGTAGGATTAAATTAGATGGAATTATTTCTCTTCATTCATCATTCTAACAAGAACGAATAAATCCCAACACAAAAGTTTTGTTCCTTGGGTTTTCTTGTGCTTTTCTCCCTCTGTTCTTTATGTCCATCATCATTGGGCCCCTGTAGCCACGAATCGATGTTGTCGGGTGGCTTCGAGTATGATCAGACCCCCGAATTTGAGGCGAATTGATATCAAAGGTTGGATATTCAACTGTTTTAAAATATAGGCACTGGAGGTGGCCTAATGGTTCATCGAAAGGTCCATCGATGTGGGTCCATCAAGTCAGTCCAATGAGGCAAAGTGGTGGCAGTGCGGCAGTTGGAGGCGGTGTGTGGCACCGCGAAGCAGTGACTGGAGGCGGCGGTATGGCATGCGGAGCCACATGGATGTTGTGGAAGGACCACATGGGGACCCTGGGACGTAGAGACTGGAGTGGTTCTGTAGAGTTGTTAGACCATGTGGGGACCACAGGATGCGAAGAATCCATGGGGTGCGGTGGGCCAGGCGGGCTGAGCGGGAGGTCAGGTAGGCCGAGCAGGAGGCCAGGCGAGCCGAGCGAGTAGGCCAGGTGGGCCGGTGCGAAGTAGGCCAAGCGGGCTGGACCATGGGAACCAGGCCATGCCAGGAGGCCCAATGGGAAGCGATCCCAATGGGCCGGACTGGGTCAGGTTGGGTCGATTGGACCGAGTCAGATCATTTTACTAAAATGGCCATAACTTTTAAACAGAGTGTATGTTTGATGTGTTGTCAGTAGTATTGGGACCCTTGCGATGAGATAATCCATATAAGATCAATTGTGGGTTTTATCTTAGATATATTTCTAGTTACATGGTCCGTTTACATGGGTAGTAACGAGGTTCAAGGGGTACAGTGGGTGTGACTACTACTCACTGTTCACCCTCTCTTTTATACGTGAATTAATTCCCTTATCCACCATATCTTGGAAGAGTTTTATTAGGGTTCATTACCTTTATCATTTATCTAAAGGTTTTTCAATATTTTTTCTTACTCACATGAGTATGATCCATTCAACAGAATTTCCAGGATAGAGTTGTTGGAATCCCCCGAGATGCCCAGAGCAAATCCTTTATTCCTTCTTCATGCCCTAGGTAGATTATTTGGTATTGAAGTGACAAACTTCACCAGGAATCGACCCTCTACTTAGTAGGTTAATCTAGATTGATTTATTGGTATCACCCCATGGCCTTAGCTGTGATCCTCATCTGATGTATTGTATCTATTCAGATCTTTCAGTGTATCTCTCTCATGATGGTTTCTGATGAACAATACTTCTCTGACGGACGTCATCAGTGCTATCAAACTCAGGAGTGTGTTTTACCATATGAGTGCTTTATGAAATCTTTAAACTGAATCCCTATTGGAGGTATGAGGTGGTTGTGAATTACCCTAGGTTATGTGGTATGGTTTGAGTATATCTGGATATTATTGTTATATGTTGTATACATATGCTTGTTTAGAGTTGACTGTACTTTCCTTTGTGTACTGCTTTGTGGTTTCGGGGTGTCCTATTGAGTATTGTTATACTCACCCCTGTACAGTCTTTTCCTACAAATTTCATGTCTTGTGCGGATGAGAAACCTTTTGACAGAGTCTAGGGTAGACCTGGACCTGACAGAGCTTTGTGAGATTAGGAAGACTGCGGTGTTCATATGGATTTAGATAGTATCCCCAGTACCTTTCCTTTAGGTAGGGTTTTATATGGATGAGTTTCATGAATTTTTTTATAGACTTTATATTTGGTGGGATTGTATTATGGCCCTGTTTACTTTCCATCACTTTCACTATTGTACTCTGGTTGTGGTTTATAATGGTTTTCATTCATTTTTTACATAGTTTTTTTACATTTCATTATTTGTGGGATTGGAGATGTGTGTGTGTGTGTGTCGGTACTAAGTCAATTCCTCCTATGTTAGTCATATGCCTACTCGGTGCTAGTCAGTAGCCTCTAGTCTATTGAAGGTGGGATTGGAGAGTCGTGACACGGTTCCCTCTAGGATGGGTCATGACAGAGTGGTATCAGAGGTGGTTGGTTCTACCTTAAGACTGAGAGTATGTAAGATTGGTTTGGGGCAACAGTGTTAATTGTTTCAAGTTTGGCTTTTAGGCCAGAGACTCCGGTGTTGGTGCGGCGGTCGACGTATCCATACACCTGACAACCTACTTTTTGACTCGATAAATGAGAACACTAGTTGCAGGGAAAATAATGGCACATGCATCATATAGGAATGGGTTGTGCTTTCCATGTCCTTCTTGAGTCAACTATCCAGATATACTCATTGACTGTGGTACATCTTGTTTCCTTACAGGATTCCTCTATGATGCATACCGCCTAGGATTCAAGAGCCTGATCACAAGGATGACCCCCTCAGTGATGAGGCTTTAATACAGGGACCAGTTTCCTAGATACTACCTCCAGGTGGTGAACCAGCTATGCCACCACCTGTAGAGATACTCATGGTACCTACAGTACCATCAGATGAAGAGCGCAGGATGAGTGCACTTAATGAGTTTTAAAGTTAGAGACCCATTAGGTTCTGAGTTGAGTCCGACCCTTAGGTAGCTAAGGAATGGCTTTAGGTGGTGACCTAAGTTTTCTATCTAGTCAGGACAACCACGGATCAGATGGTGGTCCTGACAGCGAGCCTTATACAGTGCTTAGTAGAGCGATGGTGGAGTTTTTCTACCCATACTCATAACGAGGTGACACTCTCATGGATAGAGTTCGAGTGCCTATTCAAAGATGATTTCTCACCATTTATGATAAGATTTTTTCATATTCAAGAGCTTCTTCAGCACTAGCAAGGAAGTATGATAGTATCTGATTATTCATCTAGGCTCACCAATATTTCCAGGTACTTGATGAATATGGTTAGGGATCAGTACTTCTGGGATTGAATCTTTTAGAGAGTTCTATACAGAGACATCCAGGCCATCATTATCCCTCTGAGAATTCCTACTTATGTTGGGGTTATTAAGTGGGCCTTGGTGGTGGAAAGATTTTTGGATGAGTAGAGACCGTTGGTGACAGTCAGTAGAGGACAGGCGGGTGTAGAGAACTCAGCAGCAGGGAGTTGATGTCAGCCTCAGGGATCTAAATGTGGGAGAAGTTTTAGGAGGAGGTCCTAGGATATAGGATCTATAGTTCAGGGTTCACATGGTGGATCCAGTCAACATAGAGAGAGGCGGTACTACTCATGTGACAGTAGGGGACATCTCACTCAAGATTTTCCAACCTGCCATGTTACTGACAGGGAGGCAGTGGGTGGACCACCGAGGCATAGGAAAAGGTAGGATTAGTAAGATATTCAAGGCAGAGGATGTAGAAGAAGATCAGGGAGAGTAGTGGGAGGTGGTCAACGTTTCAACTTACTACCACCACCACCCCCAGGTGGCCCTCACCAGGCTCAAGGAGCTAGAGGATAGGGATGGAGTATGAAGTCGAGGCTTATGGACTAGGGGATCCATGAATAATTCTACGTATGATCTCTATCTTTTATAATATAGTTGCATTACTGATAGACACAGGTGATGGTCATTCCTTTCTCACCATATATCTTGTACGAGCCCTTAATATTTTGGTAGAATTGTTGAATCGACCCTTATGCTTGGATACACCTACAGAAGGAGACTCGATGATCACACATCTATACCGATAATGTGACCTTACCCTTGAAGGTGAGAGTTTTGGTTAGAACCTCTTGGTGGCAGTGTTGTGGCCTTACGAAGTCATACTTGGTATGGATTGGTTATCTTTAGTCCATACCCAGATTGACTATTATAGGCGAAGGGTGTGGTGGCCCCATAGAAATGGGATGAGGTTTTCCTTTTTCAATGAAAATGAAACCCATGTAGTATAGGATGGACTCATCTTTAGGAGGGTTCAGTCGATCACTCATCACTTGGCTATCCTAACCCTCAGTGTAGTGAATGTTATGAGTTTTCAGTTCCCAATAGTAGTGGTGGAGTATGAGGAAATATTCCCAAAATATATTCTAGGATTACCTCACCACTGGGAGATCAACTTTTTCATAGAATTACACCTTGGGGAGACACTAATATCCTCACCATCATATCAGATTACTCCTGTAGAGCTTTGTGGGATGAGGGTGTAGTTTGAGGATTTTCAAAGGAAGGGTTTTGTGAGACCCATTGTTTCACCCTGGGTGGCCCCGGTGTTATTTTCCAAAAAGGCATACAGGGGATTAAGGTTGTGCATAGATTATCGGAGCCTGAACCAAGTGACTGTGAAGAATAAGTATCTTCTACCAAGGATCAATTACCTCTTTGACCAGTTGATAGAGGAATGATGTTTCTCGAAGGTTGACCATCGATCAGGCTATCACTATCTAAAAATAAGGTATGAGGATATACTAAAGATGTCTTTTATATTCTGATACAGTCATTATCAGTACTTGGTGATGCCCTTTTCCATGACGAATGCCCCCACGGTGTTCATGGGACTCATGAACCGGATATTCTATCCATACTTAGACCGGTTCATGGTAGTCTTCATTGATGATATCCTTGTGTAATCGGTGTCTGAGGAGAAACACACAAGACACTTAATAATGATTCTGGATGTACTCTGAGAGCACCAGCTTTATGGGAAACTCTCGAAGTTCCAGTTTTGGATTTAGGCGGTCCACTTTCTGGGAAATGTTATCTCAACAGATAGAGTGGCAGTAGACCTAGCCTAGTTTGAGGAAGTGTTAGCATGGGAGACACCTTGGAGTGTGATGGAGGTGCAGATCTTCCTTAGGATGGCAGTCTATTACCAAATATTCATAACTAATTTCTCCAAGATATCATCACCTTTGACAACTTTGACCTGAAAGAGGCAGCCTTTTGTGTGGAAAGAGAAGTGTTAGCAGGCTTTCCAACAGTTGAGATAGAGTTTGACGAGTTCTCTGATCTTGAGATTGTTGGAGGAGGGTTTTGAGTATGTAATGTTCTACTATGCATCAGGAACTAGGCTTGGTTGTGTCCTAATTCATAGGAAAGTGGTTATTAACTATGGTTCATGCCATTTGAGACCACATGAGAAGAATTATGTGACCCGTGATCATGAGCTTGAAGTGGTAGTCTTTGCATTGAAGATGTGGCGACTCTACCTGATGGGTGAACAGTTTATCCTCTACTATGATCACAAGAGTATCAAGTATATATTATTTTAGAAGAATCTGAACTTGAGACAGAGGAGGTGGATAGAGTTACTCTAGGATTATGACTTTGAGATTTTCTATACTCCTGGTAAGTGGAACATGGTGGTAGATGCTCTTAGCAAGAGATCAAGTTCGCAGTAATTGGACGAGGAGTTAGAGCAGTTGGCCTCATTGCGGTTATCATTTGTAGATGGATATGGGGGATTTTACCTCAAGTTGATGGTTGTTACCCCTAAAATCTTACAAAAATTCATGGAGGCACGTCTTGGGGATACCGACTGTGAGACTCTACATACTTAGTTATCCATAGGGTATGCTCCTAATGGATATTCAAAAGGTGAGGAGCACATCATTCTTTTCAGAGGACGCACATTTGTACCAGTGGCATTATGGGATGAGGTTTTGAGGGAGTTTCACACATCTTCTTTAGAAGTACATTTTGGTGTGGAAAAGATGTACCAGGACCATTGATGTTAGTTTTGGTGGTTGGGGATAAAGAAGGAAGTGGCAGAGTTTGTTTCTCAATGCCTTACATGCCAACAAGTGAAGGCTGAGCACCAGGTTCCAGTAGGTTTAGCTCAACCCCTTGAGGTGCTATAGTGGAAGTGGGATGAGATATCAATGTAATTCATGATGGTTTTACTACACATGTCTAGGGGAAACAATACCATATGGGTGATCCTTGACCGACTCACCAAGTCATCCCACTTCCTACCTATCCAAGTGCAGAGTTCAGTAGAGAGATTGCGGCACATCTACATGCAAAAGATAGTTTTTCTTCACAGAATTCCATCTATGATTGCTTTAGATCATGATTCTCATTTCATATCCTATTTTTGGATGGTATTGTAGGAAGTGTTTGGGACTTAGTTACTCTTGAGCATGACATTTCATCCCCAGATGGATGGTTAGACAGAGAGGACCATTTGGGTTCTGGAGGACATGCTTTGGGCTAGCATCTTAGACTTAGGAAATAGTTAGGAGGATCAACTACCACTGATGAACCTTGAATAAAACAACTACTACCACTCCACCATTGGTATGACACCATTCGAGGCACTTTACGGGTGACCTTATAGGTCACCACTTTGATGGACTAACCTATGAGAGTTAGCACTCATGGGCCTAGAGTTGGTGTGAGCTACTACTGAGAAGGTGAAGATCATCCAAGAGTGGATGAAGACCATGGAGATCTGACAGAATTCATATGCCAACAGGAGATGGATACCCTTGAAGTTTGAGGAGGGAGACCATGTTTTCTTTAGGGTCTCACCTCGACATGGGTTACAGAGATTTTTCCAGGGTGACAAGTTATCTATGAGGTTCATCAGCCCTTTTTAGATACTTCATAGATTTGGTGAGGTGGCATACCACCTAGATCTACCCCCGTAGTTGAATTAGGTACACAATATATTCCACATGTCATAGTTGAGGAGGTACTTGTATGACCCATCACGCGTCATCGACTGAGGAGAGTTGTACATCGAGGATGGAGTGACTTTTGATAAGTACCCGATGGAGATCGAGGATCTTCAGGAGAGGATCCTTTGTGGGTGAGTGATTCCTTTGGTTAGTTTCCAATAGTGGCACAAGAATCTTTAGGAGAGCACATGGGAGCAGGAGGCTCAGATTCGTGCATAGTACCCATATCATTTTTAGTAGCCTTGTTTTTGGCTTTTTGGGGATGTAAATCCCTAAGGTGGGGAGAATGTAATGTCCCAAATTTTTCTGTTTATTATTTTAAATATTATATGGAATTATTTTGAGACCAGTGGTTGAGATGGAATATGATTCTGAGGCCCGATGTTCCCAGAATAAATATTTGAAAATATTAAATTTTAAATAGCATGCACAAGCAGTTTTTCTGAAATAGTATAATAAATTCTAAACTGGTTCCTAGATCATAAATACAAGGGCACAGTTGCATTCATAGCAGTGAGTTTACGCTATGTGAGACCTAACATCGGTCGGCACGGGTCAGCTATGAAAATTTGTTTCTGGATGTAACGGGAATAAAAATATTTTTATTCGACGTGGTGACGTTTTCTTTAAAATAATATTTGTCAAGAAATTAAAGGTTATCACCATAACCCTGAAATTCCTTTGAGGTGTGGAGAGGAACCCTCTTGGAAAACAACAATGATGGATCGAGCAGATTGTGGATCTTCGTGCCAACGGAGTTGGAGGATCTTGTCAACGACGACAACACAACTGTTCTTCATCAACCATCGATCCAAACTCCATGTAGGATGTTTGTTTTATTATATTTCATCCTGTTATTAATCTATGAAGAATGTGGATCAATTAAACAAAAAATAATTGATATGTGCGTTGTTGGTAGGATTAAATTAGATATAATTGTTTCTCTTCGTTCATCCTTCTAACGAGAACGAATTGAGGTCAACACGAACAAAGGCCGAGGTCTATTCCTTGGTTGTTCTTATCCTTTTCTCCCTCCATTCTTCACTTTCATCACTTTTGGGTCCCCATAAACATGTATTTACATTTTTGGGTGGTTTGAAGCATGATCGGACCCACAGATTTGAGGCGAATCGATATCAGAGGCTGGATCTATGAAGATCAGGACCCGAGAAACCCAGATCTTCAAACGTTTCAAAATTCGGGCACCAGGGGTGTCTTGGTGGTCTATGGAAAGGACCAATGGCATGGGTTCGGCATGGAGGTCCGATAAGAAAAATCGGTGGTGGTTCGGTGGCTGGAGGTGGTGTGTGGTGGCGTGAAGTAGTGGCTGGAGGCGATGACAGTCGTAGGCAGCGTGTGGCAGTGGATAAAGGTGACGACGGCTGAAGGCAATAGTTAGCATGTAGAGCCGACGGAGCCACATGGATGCAGAATCAGATCTATGTGGGGACCATGGGAGACAGAGGCTAGAGAAGGCTAGTGGAGGTGGCAGACCACATGGGGACCACAGGACGCGGAGAGGTCGCGGGGTACGGCAGGCCAGGCAGGCCAAGCGAGAGGCTCAGCGGGCTAAGCGGGAGGCCAGGTGGGCCGAGTGAGCAGGCCAGGTGGGCCGAACCAGGGGAATTGAGCTGCTCCAGGCAGCCCAGTGGGCATCATGCCCAATGGGCTAAGCCAAACAGGGTCGGGCAGTGATTTGGGCTAGGTGACCCAGTGGGCAGCGGGCTGGACCAGGTCGGGTCAGGTCGACCGGTCCGGGTTAGATCTTTTTACTAAAACAACCATAACTTTTAAATGGATAATCTATTTGACACTCCATTAGTGGTTTTTGGACCCTTGCAATGAGAAGTTACTTATGTGACCAATGGTGGGATTTAACTTGGATATATTTCTAGTGACACGATCCGTTTACATGGGCAGTACCCGGGGTCAAGGGGTACGGTGGGTGTGACTACTACTCACCGTGAACCCTCTCTTTTCTATGTGAATTGATTCTATCATCCACCATATCTTGGAAGAGTTTCATTAGGGTTTTTTCCCTTTATCATTTCCCTTAATTTTTGTAGATATCATTTCTTACTCACAGGAGTATGATCCCTTCAGCAGGATTTCCAGGATAGAGTTTTTGGAATCCCCCGAGAGGCCCGGAGCAGATCCTTTATTCCTTCTTCGTACCCTAAGTAGAGTATTTGGTATTGAAATGACCAACTTCATTGGGCTTCGGTCCTCTAATTATCTGGTTAATCTAGATTGAGTGTTTGGTATCACCCCCTGGACCTAGTTTTGATCTTCATTTGATGTATTGTATCTCTTAAGATATTTCAACGTATCTCTCTCATGATGGTTTCTGAAGAATAGTACTTCTTGGACAGATTTCATCAGTGATATTAGACTCAGGAGTGTGTTCTATTAGATGAGTGCTTTTTAGAATCTTTGATTTGAATCCCTAGTGGCGGTATACAGTGGTTGTGACTTACCCAAGGTTATGTGGTATGATTTGAGTATATCTAGATATTCATGTTATATACTGTAGACATATACTTGTGTAGAGATAATTATACTTTCCTTTGTGTACTTATTTGTGGTTTTGGGGTGTCCTTATGAGTATTGTTATACTCACCCCCTGCATAGGATTTGTCCACATGTGTCGTGTCTTGTGAAGATAAACGACCTTTTGATAGAGTCCAAGGTGGACCAGGATCAGACAGAGCCTTGTGAGATCAGACTGACCATGGTGTTCCTACAGCTTCAGACAGTAGCCCCAGTATCTTACCTTCAGGTAGGTTTTTCTATGGATGAGTTTCAGGAACTTGTTTATAGACTTTCTATTTGGTGGGATTTTATTCCGGCCCTATTTACTTTCCATCACTTTCATTGTTGTACTCTGGTTGTGGGTTATAATGGTTTTCATGTATTATTTACTTAGTGTTTTTAGATTTCAAAATTTGTGGGATTGGAGATGTGTGTGTGCATATATGTACTAAGGAAATGCCTCCCATGTTAATGATATGCCTGCTCAGTACTAGTCACTAGCTCCTAGCCTATTGGAGTTGGGCTTGGGGGGTCGCAGCACGGTCCCCTCTAGGATGGGTCGTGACAACTTTTGTCTAACACAAAAGTGACTAACATGGTTGACCATAGAGAACCTCAAAGGGAGCCATTATAATCTAGTATTGGTAGCTATTATTATAGGAAAATATGACCAATACCAAATGGTTATCCCATGAGCCTTCAAAATTCAACACACATGCATGGATCATTTCTTTTAGAACTTGATTTTCCTACTCTGTCTGACCATATGTTTTAGGATGGTATATCATGATCAACTTGACTCGAGATCTCATTTCCCTATGAAGGACTTCCCTAAACCGAGATGTAAAATGGGGGGTCCCTATATGAAATTATAGCTGATGGAACACCATGAAACCTCACTATATCCCAGACAAACAATTGACCTAACTCATACACTTTGGTTGAATCCTTGATTGGAATGAAATGGGTTGATTTGGTTAAATGGTCGATAACCACCTATATGGAATTCCTTCTGTATGGTGTATAAGGTAATCTAGTGATGAATTCCATGGGGACCTCATCCCACTTCTAGGTTGGAATGTGTAGGGGATGTAACAAACCCAAGGGCCTTTGATGCTCGACTTTAACCTATCAACACGTATAGTATCTGGATACAAATCCATCTATGTCTTGCCTCATACATGGCCACCATAACTGGAGATGTGTATCATAAAACATCTTTGTGGTATTAAGATGAATGAACCACTGAGACTGGTGGTTATCCTGCATCACCACCTTCCGTAATGACAAAGGCACCACAAAGCAACCCTTGAAGCAAAGGACTCCCTAAGAAGACAATGACCACTCATTGGGAACCTCCCTACCATTAGAAATGGAATAGAACACTGAAATATCTCATCATTAGGATGATATTTCCGAATTAACTCTATAAGGGAGGGTGTCAGCTTAACACTAGCAAAAAATGTGCCTCCACTATACTCCTTAGTCACTAGAAGGCTTGCACTGGTATCTTCCTGCTTATAGAATCTGATACCACATTCCCTTTTCCTATGGTACATATGATATCAAAGTTGAACCTCTAAAGATACTCAATCCATCAATGATACCTCATATTTAGATCATTCTGAGAGAAAATCCATGCTAATCTCTTATGATCTAAGTAAACGACAAAATTCTCCCTAAAGAGAGAGTGAAATGATGTCTTCAGGGAATATAACACTGCCACTAATTCCAAGTCATGGGTCAAATAATTTCTTTCATGTGATTGAAGTTGGAGAGAACCATATTCCACCACATGGTCATCTTGTATCAACACACACCCATGAACCATAACTAAAGCATCAAAAAATACAACATATTCATTCCTATATTATGGAAATTTCAAAATTGGGGTAGTGGTAAAATGTTTCTTAAGTTCCTCAAAGGATACTTGAAATTTTGGGCTCCATTCAAACCTTTCCCCTTTTCGGTTAAGCGCAGTCATAGGCCAAGTAAGCTATGATAAATCCATGAAAAACAACTTATAATACACCACCATGCCCAGAAAGCTCATGATCTTGAAGATATTACTCAACTTCTCCTATTACATCACTACTTAGATCTTATTGGGGTCCACTGAAACCCCACATTTCGAAATCATGTGGACTAGAAACCTTACCTCCCTGATCCAAAAGGTGCACTTGGAGAACTTAGCATAAAATTGGTAATCTCAAAGAGTTCCTAGAATTATTCTCAAGTGCTTATTATGTTCTTACTCTATCCTGGAGTAGACCAGGATTTCATCCATAAACACCATGAAAAAAGATTTGAGGTACTAATGGAACACCCAGTTCATAAGCACCATGAAAACCATTGGAGCATTTCTCAACCCAAAAGGTATGACCAGATACTCAAAGTGGTTATACCTACTTTAAAAGGATATATTCATAATGCCCACCCCTCAATCCCTAACCTGATGATACCCATAGAATAGTTTTATCTTGTAAACCACCTTCCCCCTTGAGCATATTAAAAAAGCTCATCAGTGTGGGGAAAGGGGTATTTGTTATTAATTGTTACCTTATTCAGATTCGGGTAATTGATTCACAATCAGAGGTATTCTTCATCCTTTTTATCAAAAAAACATAGGGGCATCCCAAGGCAAGATGCTTGGGTGAATTAATCCTTTGAATTCCAAATTTTCTAGCTATATCTTTAATTCCATCAAATCGGTGGGGGCCATGCAATATGAGGGAAGAGATGTCAGATGTTTTCCTGGTGCTGATCAATGGTGAATTTTACATCTCACTCCTAATGCAACCATGATAAATTATCAAGAAACACCTCTAGTAACTCATCTACCACATAAGGTAATCCACCTAATAACCTCTACCATTATCCTTTGATATGGGAGAAGAGGCATAGAAAATGAGATTACCCAACTCCAGAAGTGGAGGTCCAATATACCCTGACTGAGGATATCATTCACCTCAGAAAACTTGAGTACTCTCATCGGGTACTACAAATCTCACTCATCAATGATAATATTAAATATACACCTTGAAATGCACTATCTCAACCATAATTAGGATCACATCAAAAAGTTCCATCTCCAAAACCAAGAAGTCACATTCCAACTTGACCCCTGACTGAGCGAGAGCATAGGATATAAATCCGAACCCCTAATTCCTCTTCTTACCAAGTGGTTTCACTAACTCCATCACGTATGGAATAATCTTGGTTGGAAATTTAAACAATTCCACAATACAGGTAGATATAAAGGAATTATAAGCACTTGTGTCAAATAAAACAAAAGTTATGGATTTTGTAATAAAAGTAGTACCTCAAACTGTTGTTGGTCCTACATCTGATTCCACTAGATCTTGATCCATAGTATGATGGTGCTTCATCACTTTCAATGCCTGAGACTAATTACTAACTTGCGGCTCTTCCTTGATTTATCTCTTCCCCTAAGAAGATCCATCCTTACCACCACACCCAATATACTGAGAACCCATATATAATATCCTGACATTTATGGAGATGTCTCATGCTCATTTTAGGTACTATTTTACCTTAGTTTTGAGTATATATTGGTTGGGTTTTTACTTTGTATTTTTTTGGGTGAAAGTGAAGAAATTTGGAAGCCCAAGGGGCTATGCATAGTTAGTGCACTGTTTGGTAAAACTATGTGTCTTGCCCCAGGAAATTGTGAATCCTATTTTGGAGAGACGGGAGGTGGCTCATAGTTGGTGTGTGATTTGGCCATACCATGCGGCCTCCCTCCCAAATTTTGCACCCTCAAACAGAGGGTATATTCATGGTTGATTCATGGTTTTTCAAACCGTGCGCCACTTAGGAGAAACTATGCACCCCCTAAGTATAGTCGCATGTTCAAGGAGAACAGTCTGACAAACCTTAGGCCCCTACCTAGGAAACCCTACGCATGGGATTTAATTCCCCTGAAAATTTATTTAAGATTCCCAAACTCCTCATTTTTAACCCCAAATCACCTCATCTCAGTACTAAACTCCTTAATTTTATTTTTGAAGCTCCTAGAAGTATTCCTAGGCTCCTCAAACCCCTTTCTTGGTTAATCAAAGATCTAGTTGAGAGATCGACTCCCCATTAGTAAGTGTTTTCTTCCCCAATTGGTTTCCTAACCCTCTCATCTCTCTTTTTTGATGAAGAGGAATGATTTATCCTTAATTAGTGATGGTTTAGATCTAGGTTTTTATGGATATTAATCCTTTGGATCGTGATCTTTGGTATTGGTCCTAGATCTTATGCATTGTTCTAATTTTGATTGTTCCACATCAATTTGAGGATTTTGTTTTAGCGAACGTCCATTAATGATCATGAGGTAGGTGGTATAATTGTCAATTATCATAGTCTTGATTATAAATTCATGTATATTATTGTGAAATTTCAATTTCCATATTGGTAAATTTCAACCTAAATTGAATTAATTAATTGATTGTTTTCCCATGTGATAATGAAATTGGTTAAATATGTGATAATAAATTTGGTGAATAATGTGATTATGAAATTGATGAATGATGAGTTAATTAAATTGGTTGATTAATGGGATTATAAAATTGATAGGGATCCTTGGGTGTGCTAATATGATTGAAATAGAATTTTATGGTAATTATTGTTAAATGGTTCGAAACATGGAACTATGAGACATGATATTTGTGATTGAGTTGTGGGAAAATGACTACTACTCCAAATACCTATGGGGTGTTAGACTGCTTCTCTAGGCCCCAAATACATTTATGCATTACATGTGCTCCCTGAGTTGTGGAACAGAGACTGCTTCCCTAAATACCCACAGGGTGCCAGACTATTTCTCTAGGCCCCCATTGTATAAATATGAAATTGGAATGATTTGATTAATAGAACCCATGATGGAATAAAATTTGATATCCCTTTGGGGATAGTTTAGACTCTGGCATGGGCTGAATCAGGTATTGATGGTTTGGGTTTCATCGTGAACTTGAGATTTATGTGTTTAATTAAATAATAATTTAATGTAAAATTGTTTACTTATTCATTTTTAATTTATTATTTATACAACTACATACACTTTTATAGATTGTATATTGTTTTAGACGTCATTGGTGGTGGACTACTAATTTGTACTCACACCCTCCTTAGGCTACCTGATCAATA
Source organism: Viscum album (assembly GCA_963277665.1). Taxonomy (NCBI): domain Eukaryota; kingdom Viridiplantae; phylum Streptophyta; class Magnoliopsida; order Santalales; family Viscaceae; genus Viscum; species Viscum album. Next base: position 378,805,692 of record OY728119.1, read on the forward strand.
CCTAAATAGAATTCATGTTTTTAGGATAGGATAAGGGAAAGATCCCTATATTAGATGGCTGAGTTAGGATAGAGCATGGATGAGGGAAATAGACATGATGTCGAGACCCACTTGGGGAGTTGTCGGTGTGTATTTACTTTGATTTTTCATTTTAAACTTGACACTTATTATAGCTTGACATATATGCTATTTTGGTTTATGGTCATTTATCCATGGTTTGGGATTATCATTTAATATTGGTCATTATTGATTATGGTATTATCTTGGTTATTGTTTATTATCATTTGGCTATTGTTTATATATTTCTGTTATTATTCTACCTTGATAAAGATGGTATATTCTCCCCATGCTACATATTAGACACTCACTACTAGTCAATAGCCTCTAGCGTATGGGGAGGTGCACCTAAGGTCATGTAACCAATCGGCTCGAGGCACTAACATGTGTCACCCGAGTCAGGATGTTATAAAGTAGAATAAAAGATGCTTTATTTTCTTTTCTTTTATCTTACTATTTGGTAAAGGTAGTCATGAGACTAAGATGAGTCATACCTTATTCAATAGCTTGTGCATGGGAGTTGGTTACCCATACATGGGGGTAAAATTCAAGTACCTGGGGTGGGATGGTTGTTATTGATTTTTTTTGTTACAGTTGGATGTTATTTCATCTTGGGTGATGCACTTATTGTGTGATGTTATTATTTTGTAATATTTTACTCATGGACCAGTATAGAATGAAGGTTAAGTATATATGCATCATTCTAGGCACTCGATATTTTTATGTGGCATGCATCATTTTAGGCATGCATAAAAAATCAGGTTTTGGGTGAATTATTAAAATGAAATGTTTTCCTTATTTGAGTAATTTAAGATAAAAAGGTTCCTAATAAGAAATTGATAATTATAAATAATACAAAATGTGATAAATTGAAATGGATAAATGGTTATCTGATGGGAAACTTAAAATATTAAAGTGTTTACCCTATGCTATCCATGACCCTGATGAGGGATGGTTAAGGGTAGTGTTAGTACCTTAGTTTTGACCATGTGGTGGGTTTTTTGGGGATGACTTGTTATGAATTTATGTGAATCCCTCTTATGTAAATGTGTTAATGATGTGTTATGTTTCCTAATAAGTGTGTTTTACATTGTATAAATATGACTCCATGACGATGCTTGTTGATAGGACGACGGGAAGATGTGGTTGGAAATGTGCCTCTAGAAATGGAACCAGAGGCTCTAATAGTTCTAAGGGAAGGATCTGGGGAGAAATTCCATGATAAATTTTCTCTCTTTATGCAGTTTATAGAAAGTTACCTAGGTTGAGTTGTATGAAATATGTCTAACTTAACATGGGAGTTCCAGTTGCAACACCCTAGGACATTCACCGGAGAGGGTGAACCTGAGGTAGCTGAGTTATGGATTGAGTCTATCAAGGTGATCCTTGACCATTTAGAGACTCTTACTAATAAGAGATTCAAGTTGGCTATATATATGGTATGTGTTCAAGAAAAGCATTGGTGGGATATTCAGACTTAGGATGGACAGTTGGAGAACATGTCATGGAAGGACTTTTAGGAGAAGTTCCTCGAACACTTTTACCCTGAGATGCTCGGGTAGGAGAGGGAAGATGAGTTTATGCAGTTGAACTAGGGAAGTATGTTCATGATGGTCTATATTGGTTGCTTCACTGATTTTCAGGTTGGTAGGAGATGGGGTGACCACAGTGAAGCATTTTCAATACGGTCTTAAATTTGAGATTAAGTCATAGGTTAACATCTTTAGGCTGATTTTTTTTCTAAATTGGTAAATCAGACTCTCATTTATAAGGGGAACCCGAAAGAGGATTCTAGTGGAATGCAGATGGTTTCTACTAGATGACCAAGAAGTATGCATTCTGAGAGTAGTAAGTGTCGCTATGAGAATATCAATCAGGGGAATAGCAATCATAGTGGCCATGGAGAAGGATAGGTTACTCAGAGTAGTAAATAAATATATTGACACTAGTGTGGTAGGTTGGGACACATTCTTAGACAGTGTCCCCAACCACCAGTGGAGTGTCGAGCCTATAGCAGGATGGGTCACTTGCAGAGGTATTGCAGGAACCCTTGATTGATTGGTAGTAACAGGGGAACCAGGTCGAATCATAGTGCTTGAAGGGGTCCTTATACCCTATATCAGTTTGGCAGTTATAGTTATTCCAGCCATGGTGGTCAAGGTGGCAGATATGGTACTTTAGGGAAAGATCACTTGTATCAGCAGAGTAGTGTAGCTTAGGGGACTTAGATTGTATCACAGGGAATAGAGGTATGACAGTTTCATGTAGTTCATCCTACACTTGTCGACAGTGTGGTTGGACCATCAATAGTTAGAGGTATTATTCTTGTATCTTATACACTTACTAGTGCCTTATTTGACAATGGATACTCTCATTATTTTATATCTTCTCAACTTTTGAATGGTTTGAGTCTGATAGTGGAGTTTGTGAGTGGGGTTATGACAATCAACACACCATTGGGAGTGCATTCGAGGGAAATCTATTTATATAAGGGGTGTTCCCTCAATATTGGGTAGTATCATTTTATTTGGTATTTTAACATACTCGACCTATTAGGATTTGACTTGATTTTGGGTATGGACTAGTTAGTACCATATCGAGCCCACATGGATTGTTATCATAGAAGATTATTCATTACGTATCTTGAGGGTAACGGTTATGTTCATAGAGGAGAGTGGGATATCCAGGCAGGTCATACAGGTCTAGGACATCGACAATTTGGGGAGCTCACTACCCATGTTGAAAGTCTTTTACTGGATGACGAGGGTGTGAACACTATAAGAAAATTGCATTTTTCGACTGTATTTTTTTTATTTTGCGGTGTTTTAAACCGCCACTAACTGTTTATGTGATAATTTAAAAAACCACCACTAAAGATGGTGTTGGAATCCAACCAGTGGGGGTTCCTTGCATTTAGTGGCAATTTCTGATAACTAACTTAGAATGTATATTTATTGGAAGTTTAATCCACCTCTAAATCTTTATTTTTTTTATTGGAAAACCACCGCAAAAATGAAAAAAACATCGCTAAATAATAATGACTTTATATAGTGGCGGTTTTAACCGCTAATAAAAATTGAAATTATATAGCAATGGTTTAAACCACCACTAAACAATGATATGGAAATTTAGTGATGATTTAAACCACCGTTATATGCTACTCTTCAAAAAAATGTAGCTATAGAATCTATAGCCCCAGGATAGCACTCAACCCTAGAAGAAAAAAAACAAATAATGCACAATAGAAACATCACATATAAACTATCACAGTGGAAACAAAACATATAAGGGAAATACATATATTCCTAAAAAAAACCAAAACATGATTTTTGAATCACCAAATTAGTGCTAGTTTTTTATAAGTTTAGTTTTACATCATTTCTGAATCTAAAGAATCCACTAATCTCTACCTGATGAACTATGTTCGACACCCTCTCCGTCTTTGTCTCCACTTCTTGCTACCGACACCTGCAAGGAAATTATATTGAAAATTAAATAATGTTGTATATTTATAGTTAAACTTAAAACCAATAATTTTTTTTGAAATTGTGTGATTTACCTGCTCACCACCATCCATCGATGCAATATCACCGGGGACAGATCTGATCGTCTTATGATATAAATCAATTAGAACTTTTTGCAAAGTGGATATATGATCCCCCTATTTCGAAATTGTTCTTTGCATACAAATAAACTCCCTCTGATTATCTTGAGGTAGGGAGTGACTAAAATTAGGAATAGATGCAACTGCAATCCCTGATGGCCTGCCAAAGTCCTCAGATGGTAATGGTCCCAAACCCATCTCGTACACTCGATCAGGATGCTCCTTTCTAATGAATTTACCAACTAGGTCATCCTGGGATACTGAGAAGGACTACGTGGGATTGGCATCCCATAGTTCTTTAATTTTTACCTATAAATCAAATATCAATCATATTTGAAGCAATATATATTAACATAGTGACAACTGAAAATAAGTTATTATAATGAAAAATGAATTCATACCCCAACTTCTTTGATGGGATCATTAACATAAATCTCATCATATTTTGTATAAACATCCAACCATAGTTCTGTTCGGGATTCTTTAAGCCCTAAATTCTATGACTACATTAAATAAGATAAATTAATAATTTAATATATGAAATAGATAATATTGTCTTATAAATATTTAAACTAATGAAAAGATTACCAGAGTTGATCGGCTTCTGGAAAAACACTTTTACCTAGTAGTGTGAAGTATGATTTGTTTAGATCGACTTAATGAATTCTTCCTTAAAACATCTTGAAATAAATAACATATAATTTAATAGTAATGTATGTAATGTCATCTCCTTATCATATGAATTTATAAATGTAAAATGATATTAATATAATAATATATATTTAAATATCATGTGCTTATCATGATGATGGTTATCAAAAAAAACCTTTCATTACTCTCTAGGTACCCCTTTAGGTGCCTTATTATATAGTTGTTGGGTGCTCAATGATGTATCGTTGAATTCATTCCATAATCTCCATTTAAAATCCTTCCATTTCTTACCCAAAATTTGCAATGTCTACTTTCATGCTATAAGATTAGCAATAGTAAAGTGGAAAAACATTTTTACAAAGAGATTTATTTTTAAAATATTATAATTTAATGACATAATGACATTCAATTACACCATAATGTATTAAAATTACCTTTATCTATAAATCAAAAACTTAATTTTTCAAGATTTAGGCATATACCTCCAATCAACATACATAATCAGAAGGGTAAGCGGATTCCATGTTAGTTGTCCTAGAATTTGGCCAAATATTCCTACAGAATCATCCATAGGGACCCCATAACAGTCAAATGGGGAAACTATCTTTAGTCCATTCAGATTCTAGACATATTAAATTTTCACATTTCTCTTCATAGTAGAATTATTTCCATATTTTATGAAAAACAATTTTTAGTATAAAAAATGAAATAACTTTATTCTTATTAAAAAATTTACCTATAACTATCACCCTCAAATATCCCCATAAAGAAATGGGAGTGACAAACTAGTCCCTTGCTACTGATCCTGCTGAATGGGGAGGCGTTAGCTGATTTTCTAATGGAGTGATGATGAAGGGTGTGCCAGAAGATGACAAAATAGATGGTGTGAGAGATAGTGTAGGGGGAAAGTGGAGGGCATCTCATATTCTTCAGGGAGTGAGAATGATGGATCATCATCTAATGGTATAGTCGAGGGGACGTCAATTGAGAGTCAACTGGGATTAGTAAAACGCTTCCTCCTTGGCATTCCTATCATTTAATCAAATAAAATTAACTTTAGAACATATATTTCAAAAAATTCATGCAGGAAAAAAATAGAAATGATAATATATGCACAATATTTAAAAAATATATATACATAACTATGATAATAAATGATTTCACAAATAACATAAGTAGTTGATAAATGAATGGATGACTACACATACAATCACTTTGTCTTTTAATCATGTCATTTTTATTCTCCGTCATTAATTCATATACTTCATCCACCCTTTCAAGACTAATATTTTCAATATCATTATGGACAAATAAGTTCGATTCTTGCAGTTTATAGGGTTCAATGTTAGAGATCAAATCTTCCAATTCATCACCCATATCAAACAAGTCTCTTTATTTTACATAATAAACTACACTCTACCCTTCATCCATGACATATTTCCCATAATATACCATTTTTTATTGCGATGATAATATATATGGATCATGTAATTCATGATCACCAATATCCATCAAGTGAGAGAAGTTCATAGAAGTAAATTATAAGAAATCTCTTTTAACACCCCTAATAATATATACCCACTTACATTTGAATAAAAAAACTGAAAAATGCTCGTGGTATTTTAATTTGATAATATCAGTCAACTTTCTATAGTATCCCACTTTAGAAAGCATAAATATACCACTATTATTTGTTTTCAAACCCTCTTTCTGATCGACTGTACGAAATTTAAATCCATTCACATTGTAAGCATTGAACTTTCTAGCCTGTTTTAGAGGACCTCGAGCAAGAAACTTCAAATATTCTAACAAATCAACTCAAGTATTAGTATTCATGGTCTAAAAAAGTAATATACATTATTATATTTACAAAATATATTCATCGACCTAATATCTATATTGATTTCAATATTTATAAACTTACACATCGTGAATACCATTTTACAAACTCTTTATTGACATATTTTATTATATCTTTCTCATTTCATGTTCGGCCTCTCATTTTTCTCTTTATTTATATCCTGGTATCTTTAATAAATGGATATGAAATTTCTCTATTCATAAATATATATCTATGTGCCTGTAATAATTCTATTTTTTTTAGTGTAACATTTGAGCTCCTCCAAACTAATCAGCCAATAGCAGGAAAGATTTTTTATTTCCCATGTAGTTGAGATTGAGTCGATGTGTCATCAACATGTCCAAATATATTTAATCTTGTATCAATATCATCCAAGTATCTAAAACAAAAGGTAAGACACCCCTCTACCAAATATCCTTCTGGTTGAGTTTTATTTTTCACGTATGATTTCAAATGCCCAAGATATCTGTGAAATAAAATAAATAAAACATAATTGTGTAATTAATTAAGTTCCAAGATTTTTTTACTTAAGATGAAAAAAATATAAATAAAGTACCTCTCAATTGGATACATCCATTAATAATTTATGAGGCCTCCTAATTTAGCTTCCTTGACCAAATGTATAGTTAAATTCATCATGATAGTAAAAAATAATGAAGAAAATATCATCTTCATTGCACAAAGTGTTAATAAAAATCTATCCTGGAGGTTTTAAAGCTCAAATGGTTGTAGAGTTTTCTCATATAGTTTTCTAAATAATGTGAAAAATTGGAGTACAACAGCATTAACCTTTTCAGGTAATAATGTACGCAATGACAATGTTAGTTCTTGTTATAACAAAATATGTGAATCGTGACTTTTGAATCTATGTAACCAACAATGTTTTAAGTCAACACACCTTGATATGTTACTTGAATACCCATTAGATACCTTCACATGTTTTAAAATTTTAAGGAATATATCTTTATCCCTATTTTTCATTTCAAAAATTGTCGAAGCATATTTTCCATTCTCATCTGGCCAGAGATCATGCTTTATGTTCATTGTTTGTAAGTGTTTACGAGCATTGATATGGTCCTTCTATTTTCCATGATCATTAAGAAATGTGAAAATAAAATTTTTATAAACATTATTTTCAATATTCATAACATCAAGATTATTCCACAAAAAATTAAATTCCCAATACATAAGTTTGAAGAGTATACTTTTTTTCTTCCATTATTGTGTTCTGATTTCACTTGACAATGCACTTAGAACTTGTTTCCCACTATCATTCAAATGATGATACTTCCCAAATTCTATTTCAATATTTCCAATTTGTGTCAATATTTCAAAACCTTTCAAAAACTTTTGAGGTGGACTACGATCAATAGAACCATTGAATTTTGACTTATTCGATCGAAATCTATGAGCTACATCGAGAAATCTTTAATGACACAAGAAGCACCATTTTTTACTATAAGGTAGTCATTCATGCTCAAAATAAAAGTTACAAATAGGATAATCCAAACTCATTTTAGTGTTCCAACTAGCTAAATTCTTAAGTCTATGGAAGTCACTAATGGTCCACATTAGAGAAAATTTCATTTTGAACATTATTCTAAAAGATGCATCATATGTCTCAACACTGTTTCTCCATAACTTCAGTAATTATTCAATTAGAGGCTACAAGTATACATCAATATCATTTCCAGGCATTTTATTTCTATGAATAATCATTGAAATGATAAAATACATTTGTTGTATACACATCAATGGAGTTAGATTGTAAGGGATCAAAACAACCATACAAATGTTATAACTAGTGCTCAAAGTACCAAATGGGTTGAATCCATCGGCAGCTAACCCCAATCGCACATTCCTAGGATCATATGATAAATATGGATGTAATGAATCAAATGTATTCCACGATTTTTAATTTCTTAGATTTCACATTAACTCATCATTGTTATTATCTATAGAATGTTACTTCATGTGATCGGTGGTTTTTTATGACATGAATAATCTTTGCAATTGAGGCTTTAAAGAAAAGTAATGAAAAACCTTTAAAGGTGTGTTCCTTTTCTTCTTATTCATAGTATTATATTGATTCATAATTACAACATCACCCATTGACTACCATCTAAAAGAAGAAGAAAAAATTCAATCTTGTCTGCTTGAATCCTCTCCCCAATAAAGTATATAATCATTAGGACACACATGTATTTTTGTATAATTTAGAACAAGATTGTCAATAAATTTTTTATATCATAAAAAGACTCGGGGTATTTTCTTTAGGAAATGAATCGTTCAACAATTCCAATATCATTTTAATTACCTTATTTTTAATTCCAAATAGGCATTTGATATGGCACAAATTCAATAGAAAAGAAAGTTTTGAATATTTCAAACATCCACCATACAGCTCTTGATTTCCATCATCAACTAAACCATGAAACGCATTGTCTGTTTAGTGAAGTTATATATTACATTAGTCTATAAAGAATAAAGATGAGGATCTAATGATATGTTTCAATCTTGATCTGGTTGTTCTATAGTCCCAAAAACATCACTTGTCAAGTTGCTATTTGTAGCACCTTCAAATGGTTGTTCTGATATGTTTTGATGTTGGTGTTGGTGTCTTGCAATGCCGAATGCATTGTTTATAAGGTTTTTCATTTTATTTTCCATTATCGATGAAGTTGGGAGCTCATTATATCAATTGACATTAGTGCTCAAACTTTCTGTAGCATTTGATTATCTATGAAAAATCCAACACAAATATTGAGTAGGGAATTTATTCAATATAAAGTGTTCATAAACTTCATCTCTCTTCAATCATCTTCTAAATTTACATTTAGAACATTTACATCTTATTCTTCCATCAACGGATCGATTAGAAATTGAAAAATCTAAAAATTACTCTAAACCCTAAGCATAATGAGGTGTGTTCCTTAGTAATGTGATCTAGTTTTTATCTATATATATCACAATGTTCCTACATTTTATTAAAAAAATTAAAAAACATAAGTATTACTAATTAAGAAAAAGAGATAAATGGAAGTGGAAAAAACACAACCAAAGTAGTTATAATAAAAGTGATATAAGTACTAAAAGATTAAAATTTTAAAAAAAAAATCAATCATGGATAGTATTATGTGAAACAGAAGCAAAAAAATCATACAATCATTAATCCAAAATAGTAATCATGGGAGAAACTCCCTAGGGTCACTAAGTCTAGGTGAAACTAGTAATTATCTATCACCATAGTAGTAGATTTAGAGTTCTAACACATCTTTATCTAGAGGGGGTGTCACATAATGTGTCACTGTCAATGCAAGTGGTGGAGGACCTCTTCCTGTCCAGGTTAGGCCACCCAAGAACCCTAGGTTTCTCATAAGGTTTAACAAACAAGAACAATAGATAACATAAAATATTTTATTAATCATTAAATGAACAAATCTATTTACAATTCATATAATAATTTAAAAAACCAAATAAATAATCAAGCTTAAGGTTAAAATTCACTATTTTTATTATTATACACATTTACATTTACACATTTATGTATATACATATATCATGTTGCACAAATTCACATTTTCTCAAGTGAATTTGTAAACACAGGCACATATATGTATACTTATGTATATGTGTTGAACCAATATATATATATATATATATATATATCAAAAGATATTTTAAAAACATATAACTTTAATAAACATTTTTGGGACAAGAGATAACCCCACTTTTAAAACCAAAACCTCTCTTAAAACATTTAACTTATTAATTGAATGTTGTTAATGTGTTTACAAAACATTTAGTGTGCGAAAAGAATTAAAGTGGGATTTTAACAAACTTTAAATTAGAGAAAAACCTTAGAACTGAAGTGGAAATAAAGTGAAACTTTATTTTCACATCAAATACCTTTTGAAAATAATTATTATTATAATTTGATATCCAGATGAAGGATTAAAAATACAATCAAGAAACGTTCTAATATTTAAAGACCCAAAACAAAGGGTCACCTACCTGAAACTCATTGTCTTTGAAAATGGTAGAACTATCCCACCTTAACAAGGTCTAAGACACCCTATAGAAAAAAGTGGGGCCTAAAAATCAAGAAAACCATAATTAAAATTGATCCAAAATGGAATAAAAAAATCAAAATACAACCTTCAGTCAATTGAAATTCATCGCCTTCAATTATCGTAGCAAGTATCGGCCTCAATCGGGGCTCACCGACCTTAGACACCAAGAATCAACAAATGGAACACCCAAAATCGGGTTAGGCTTTGGTTGGTTTGTGTGAGCAGTGACACCTATGGAAAAAAGTGAAATTGAAACAATTCTCAGTGTCTACATAAATAATGTAAACAAGATGGATTCTAAAGGCTATGTTTGATATAAACTTTCTAAAACATGTTGGGAAGTTTCCAAATTACTCCTAATATTTTATCCAATTAACAATTTATAAGATGCCTCTAAAAAATGGAAACAAAAAAAAATCTTTTTAAGATAACTAACACTTTAGCACAGAAATACCTGAGTATTTTAGATGAACCTACAAATCCCACAAATAGTTTTGGTTTTAAAATAGATGATTTAGTTATTATATGAATGAACTAGTATAACTGAAATGGTTAATTTCACTTTTACACCAGATAACAAAACAAATAAATGGTTTAGTCTTTTTTAAGAGATAATAAAATGTATACAAATTATAAAAGAAATTCAAAACCAATACCTATTAAACAACACTTGACCCACTTCTCCAAGAATCCCAACCTGACAACCAAAAAAAGTTCAAGAAATCATTAACACAGTAATAAACATACACAATGCATGATTCCTAGAAATATTGAAAGTAAAAACAAATCTAGGGGAAGCATCTTTTCTATACATCCAAATGACCCTCAATAATTCATTAATTTAAAGATAAAAAATGCACAGCTTAAAAAATAAATAGAAGAAAGATAATCATGGATACATATTCAATACCTAACACCAATGACACTATTCCTTCTTCTATTCATCTTATTCTCATAGAGAGATGGGTTGAGGATCCATGATTTAGGGGGAAGGGGCAGCAATGATAGGAAAGGGTCAGAGAAAAGGTGGATTATCATTGGGGTGGTGACTAGGGGAGCAGCTAAAGTGACATTTTTGGGGGGAGAGGGGTTGATAACTCGAGCTTGGGCTCAGGGATCTTGGGGGAGAAGGGGGGGGAGACAACAAGGACTGGGATTTGGGGGAGTAAGGTGTGAAGGGGACCGGTGGCAACGGATGTCGTAGAATCCCAATGGTGAGGGGCTAGGTCTTGACGGGCTCGGGGGAGAAGGGGTGGGGGTGTCAAGTTTGGGGGGGTTAGGGAAGAAGTGTCACGTTTTAAAAAAATGTAAAAGTTTTAGAGGTGGTTTCTTAAACTGCCGCTAATTACTGATTTTGGTGTAGTGGAATCATGATGTATTTCCACCTATAGTGGACTGATTCTAGAATGTATTTCCTTAGGAATTATTAGGGCTAACACCTAAGAGGTATGTTGCTTTTACAATTGATCTCATGCCTGGAGTTGAAAAAATGTCTATTCCACCTTATAGAATGGAACCAACAAAGCTTTAGGAGCTTAAGTCCCAACTAGAAGATTTGATGGATAAGGTATTTATCCATCCAAATACATCACATTAGGGTTCTCTAATATTGTTTCCTAATAAGGATAATGGGATATTGTGTTTATTTGTTGATTATTGGAAGTTGAACCAGATGAAAGTGAAGAACCAGTATCCTATTCTATGTATCGATGATCTCTTTGACAATTTGAGTTTGTTTCTTCTCCAAGATTGACTTGATATCAGGATATCATCAGTTGAGAGTTAGACCTTCTAATATACCACAAACTACTTTTAGAAGTAGGTATGGCCTATATGAGTTCATCATGATTTCTTTTTGGCTGACAAATGCACTGGTTGTGTTTATGGACTTGATGAACTGAATATTCCACCCATACCTGGATTAGTTTTTGGTTGTTTTGTGGATGAAATTTTGGTTTACTCTAAGACTCTTGATGATCATATCCAACATCTTGATATCATCTTGAGTATAATTAGAGAGTATCATCTATACACCAAGTTATATAAGTGTCAATTCTGGATCGAACGGGTATATTTCTTAGGTCACATCATCTTAGAGAAAGGTGTGTCAATGGACCTAGAGAAGGTACAGGTAGTGATTTCTTAAGAGCATCCCAAAAATGTTTTTGATATTCAAAGTTTTATGGGGTTATTGAGTTATTATCATAGGTTAATCTAGGAATTTTCCTGCTTGGAAACACCATTTTCGATCTTGATCAGGAAAGGGATCAAGTTTGAATGGTATGGAGCATGTAAGAAATGATTTTCAGGAGTTAAAGAAGCATTTGACTACCGCACTGATCTTGATCCTACCTGATCTAGGTGAGAAGTATACCATGTTTTATTATGTGTCTGGGATCGAACTTGGAGCAGTTTTGATGCATAGAGGTCAAGTTGTGGCATATGGGGCATGGCAGTTAAGTACCATGAACGGAATTACCCTATTCATGACCTCGAGCTTGTTGCGGTGGTTTATGAATTAAAGTGTTGGTGGTATTATCTGTTGGGTGAAAATTTTACTGTGTTTATAGATCATAAGAGATTAAAGTATATCTTTTTTCAATGAGATTCGAATCTCCAGCTATGGATATAGGTTGAGTATATGAAGTCTTTTAATTTTGAGCTAACATATACACATGGTAAGGGAAATAGTTTTGTTAATGCTTTAAGCAGAAAAACATGGACTCAAGTAGTTTATGTGTCCAATTATAAGTGGAAGATGATGACCTTACTGTTTGAGATGCATATTGTGGTTTGGAAGGGCTGGGATAAAATGACCCTCATATTAGTATCAGTGGAGTTGTGGTGTCACCTTCTGATTGGACTATATATGAGGATGAGATCATCTATGTCTATAACTGTGTTGTTGTGCCTATGTGTATGTGTGAGGAACTGATGCATGAATTTTATGCCTCAAAATGGGTGGTGCATCCTGTTTTTAAAAAATATATATCATGACCTACATTGATAGTATTGGTGGTCGAGCATGAAAAAAGATATTACAGGTTTCATGACATGATGATACACTTGTCAGTAGGTGAAGGTTGAGCATTAACAACCTGGTGGTTCTCTACATCTATTCTCAAGTATGCCTCAAAAGTGGGATGACATTAATATGGACTTCATGGTGAGTCTTCCAAGGATGCCTTGAAATAATGATGTTATATGGGTGATTACGGACCGAGTTACAAAAGTAGCTCATTTATTACCTATCCGAGAGACCTTCATGGTAGATTAGTTGGGGAAAATGTATGTTTGAGATATAATATGTCTACATGGGGCATCAAAAATCATAGTTTTAGACCGTGACTTACATTTCACTTCGCACTTATGGAAAGGATTTTAGAATACATTTGGTATATAAGTATTTCTGGGTATGTATTTTCACCCATTGATAAATGGGAAGTCAGAACGTACTATTCAAGTATTGGAGAATATGCTATGAGTTTGCATACTATACTTTGGTGGGTCTTTGGAGAAACACTTAGAGTTCATTGAGTTCTCTTACAACAATGGTTATCAGGAAAATATTTAGATGGTTCCATATGAGGCTCTTTATGGTAGGCTATGCGGATCACCTCTATACTAGATAGAGGTAGGTGAATCAGGGTTGTTGGGATCGTGTCTCATTCAGGAGACATCAGAGTAGGTCCAGTTGATTCGGAAACGTATGAATGTGGCTCGGAGAAGGCAGAAGTCGTATGTTGATCGATGTCGATGACCCCTTGAGTTTATAGTGGGTGATTGTGTATTCCTTCAAGTTTCACCTATATTGGGTCATCGTAGGATTCAAAGGCAGGGCAAGTTGGCGCCCAGGTTTGTTGGAGCTTTCAGGATTGTGGAGAGAATCAGGTCAGCAGCATACTGATTGGATCTTCTTGTTGGTGCCAAAAATTGGAAGGGAGAAGGTTTATAAGAAAGGCTCTGAAGCTGCCTCACGAAGACCTTTCGCGGAGCGCCATGGACCCAAGAGCCCACCGCGAAGCACGGAGGCAGGATGCTCCATGAGACAATTTGACGTCCGTGATCCCACCATGAAGCACGGAGGCAGGATACTCCACAAGCCCCTTTGATGTTTGTGATCCCTCCACGAAGCTAGGAGGTGGGATGCTCCGTGAGCCCCTTTGACGTTCGCGATCCCACTGCGAATCCAGGAGGCGAGATGCTCCACAAGCCCCTTTGATGTTTGTGAGCCTGCCGTGAAGTGGAATCCAACTATGTGTCGAGCAATCTCAGCTTCGCGGCGCCTCTTTCCTATAAATACCGGCATCCCCCCAGGCCCAAAGCACGGATCATCCGACCTTTCTCTTCCCCACTCTCAAATCGTGAAGAAATTTCTACTCTGTGAACCATGAGATGCTCAAGGTACTTTTTATCCACGAAGTGCCTTCCCTTTGCCTTGTTTTCACCCCATCTTTTGAGAGGGATGCCTTTCACAAAGCCCCCGGGCCTTCACGAAGGAAGGAGATCCTCACGGAGACTCGGGTCATCATGGAGCATTTATGCTTCGCGAAGCACCCCCTATGCACACGTTACTCAAATTCTAAGGCTGAGTCACTGTGTCTTGTGAAGCACATTGCTTCATATGACCTTTCTTTTCGAGGCACCCATGCTTTGTAGGGCTTTTCTTCGCGAAAGCCCTTCCACTTCACGAAGCACCTCTTCTATGCACCTATGCCCTATGTCTAGGCTAGGCCACTTCACTTCACAAAGCCTGCACCTTCACAAATCTCTTCCCTTGCATGGATCACCAGAGCTCTACGAGGCCTCTACTCATAAACCACTTTGCTCTGCAACTCCCTCTCTTGTGAAACCTCCTAGGTTCACATGAACCAACTTCAAAGTCCCATGGACACCACTTCCCGTTGTGTTGCTTCACCTCATGATTCTTCACATAGGCATGCTAACGGCTATTGCTTCTTCACATAGTCATGCTAACATGGACCCCCCAATGGTTCTCTCCATAACACCCCCTAGCCACAGTGTTTCATGTCCCTTCTCTTCACCAAGGTGAAGAGGGTACCGGTTATGTAAGTCCTAGGTGTGCGGAGTGAACCCACCTCGTCCGAGCTGTAGGACGTTAAACTGCCAAGCACCGTCGTCCTTATCACATGATATTAAACTGTGACTTTCCCCCATGCATCCTACATGGGGAAAGGGAAACCATCCTGGTGTAAGCCCCTAGCTTTTCTTGCAGGAGGTAGCATCCCCACCCCTCCTTTCTTCGGTGCCAAATCCCTCTCCCACTGGGCTTTGTCGCCATCAGGCCTCCATCCCGGAGTAAGTCCCAACCTCTTCGGGATACTAACCACGCATAAGACCTCATTTCCTCTTTGGGTTGTGATCACGTGTAAACCCCATTTCACCTCTCATGGATGCACCATTCGCGACGTGATCGTCAGGTCTTTGCTGCCTCTTGTTTCTCACACCGAGCATGACTCATGTGGGCTTAGAGAAAGCACCGACCATGACATTCACCTCGAGCATCCTATAGTGTAATCTACATGACACCTTAACTACGAGGACTTTGATCTTTGACAAGGTAGGGTACGTAGGAAGCCTCCACAAGGTTCAATCCCACCACCTCGGTCGTTCCGACCATCTTCAGGTCAGTTCACCAACACCTTGGGCAGCCTAGAGTGTAAGCCCCATGCCACCTGAACTATGAGGACTTTGATCCTTGCCAAGGTAGGGTACGTAGGAAGCCTCCACAAGGTTCAATCCCACCACCCTGGTCATTCCAACCATCTTCACGTCGGTTCACCAACACCTTGGGCAGCCTAGAGTGTAAGCCCCGCACCATATGAACTACGAGGTCTTTGATCCTTTCCAAGGTAGGGTACATAGGAAACCTCCACGAGGTTCAATCCCACCACCCATTGGACCCCAGGTCCTCCTTCATGTCAGTTCACCGACCCCCCTGAACTATGTGGTCTTTGATCCTTGCCAAGGTAGGGTATGTAGGAAGCCTCCATGAGGTTCAATCTCACCACCCATCGGTCGCTCCGACCCCCTTCACGTTGGTTCACCAACACCCTGGGTAGCCTAGAGTGTAAGCCCCACACCACCTAAACTATGTGGTCTTTGATCCTTTCCAAGGCAAGGTACGTAGGAAGCCTCCAAGTGTTTCAAGCCCAATAATCGGTCACTCCGACCGTCTTCACATCAGTTCACCCTCATCCTGCATGACGTTAAACTGTGGAACCCAATCAGTGGTAAGTCGTTGTTTCCCCAGTTAGAGGTAAGTTGTTTCCCACTAAAAACCACCCTGAACTACATGGTCTTTGATCCTTGCCAAGGCGGGGTATGTAGGAAGCATCCCTGGGGTTCAAGCCCACCATCTACCGGTTGTCCCGACCATCTTCACGTCGGTTTGACCCCATCCAGTGGTAAGCCGTTGAAAACCCCAATTTTTGATAAGCCATCGTCAGATGAACTATGTGAACTTTGATTCCCTACTAGGGGGATATGTAGAAATCCTTTTTGAGGCTCAATCCCAAAACCATTGTCATCCTCATGACGGTTCCATCCCATTCACCATCCACTTCATACAACCGCTCCATCATACATCCTGATTCTTATCCGGGCTGCCACATCCTGGTGAAATCATTCCATCTCATTCCCCACTCCACTCAATAGTGACTGGGAAGTAAACCATATGTTGGCCCCAACATCAGTGTTCCCTCTAGGGGTTGCACCCATCTGATCCACTCCAGTCAGTGTTCTGATCATTCCGGTCTGTCTCTGCTGGACGTTAAACTTGCGATATACCCTATGTTAAATATGGGAAGCTAAGTAAAACCTCATAAACATTCCTATGGCATACAATTCCTTTCATTAGACACAGAATTCCTCGAGCCTCTGCGCCCTTGATAAGCCCTATAATAAGGGAAAGAAACATAGATGCATCAGTGTCCCAGTGCCCAGACATGTTAGTGATGTCCAATGTGACTACTCCCCTGACCAAAGGTTTTTGACCTGACTGGACCCCTTAGAATGTCCTGACAGAAGCAGTGTAATTAACTGTTGTCCATGAGGATATGGCACCAGGAAGAGTTTCACGAAAAACGTCTAAAATCTATAAGGGAGACCTGGACTAGGTGATGAGTTCCGAGGAGGAATTCAAGGAAGGAAGAACCGACATCCCATCATCCCATTTTGATCAAGGAGAAAATTTCCCTGAATAAGGAGTGGAAGTCGGCTGCCTTTGGAAAGTAGGAATGTGGGGCAACAGACAGCGTCGTCATCCCGCCAAACGAGATGGACGCGCGCGCCCTGGAGAAAGTGTTGGAAACAGAAATAGTGAACCTGACTTGAAGATATTCTCCTCAATATAGATATTAGTAGCGTTCGAGGCATCAATGGATTAACGTGTCACCATATCTAGCTATCTGGCGCCGGGTCCCTCCAGGAAAATAGCAGGCCTGGTGTGAAACTCACCAGAATTTGGGGCAGTAGAACATTGGACATCCTGTTCTGTGACATTGTTAGCGTGGATCCCTATTACCGGTCATGGAAGACGGAATGGAGTTGGGGCATTGGTCGTTAATTCCTTTTTCTTTCAGCACTGACGAGTTAATCTCCCTGATCCTCAGAAATCAAGTTGCTGCACTCGGAATGTGATCACTGTCTTCCCACCGACGTAGGGGCAGGGGCAGTGCCAATGTGGCAGTCCCATGCAGCTCCACCTCTTCCGCAATGGCCTCTACACCCATGGCCCTGGGCCACTCACGACCCATCTCTCCATCCAAGGTCATCCAACAAAGGGTGATCAATGGCCTCGTGCTCTATTACGAGGAGGGCATAATCCTGACCCGAGATATGGCCCACCTGTATTTGTATTCATTTATTCCTCGTCGCCAACACCACCCCTAAGGGCCGCGCAGGGAGCCGCTACTTCCCACGCCGACATATAACCGTTTCGGGAGCCTCTCCCCGGAACGCTTTAACGACTCCCTTCCTTACGTTGAAGAGGTAGGGAACGTCCGGCCCAGCCCGGTCAGAGTCCCATTCCAGGGGCTCCAAGTGAGGGCTCCCACCCGGTCGCGTCAGCGCCGCCACCCATTCTTGCTGGATGAGAAGTAGGTAAGCCATGTACCTGCACCACCAGCCCCGGTTCATCCAACCCGACGCCAGCGTCGGGCGCAAGCTGAGGAGGATGCCCTCTAAGGGTCATTGACCATGATGTCATGACATGGAAAATTGATTATGATTTTAAGGTTTATTTATAGGTTTTGAGTATGTATTTTTAATAAGAATTACTAAAAGAGGGGGTGATTTTGAAAAGAGTTTTAAGAAAATATCTTAACTTAAAGATTTTAATAGTTGATAGAATAAGGTGGAGGTTTAAGAATTATGAGATAAGGATATCACTTCAAGTTCACTACACGTCTTGGATAGTTCATTGTTCTGAAAAATTCACATGGTTTTGTTTAATTCTTTGGTTTAGGGTTGTCAAGATCTTGATTCCCCTCTTGCCTCTCTAAACGTTGCACAAAGTACCAACCCTTGACACAACAATCGTGTTGTCAAGGTTTGGACTTCAAGAACAGATTAAAGGCTACCAAATCATACTAATATCTTTTGTATGTGTGAGAGAAAGAGGATCCTTGTGTTTCCCAATCAGAACAACTCAAGTTTCCCACTTGAAATTTCAACCCAATCGGCATTGAAATGAAAAGCGGTTCACTTAATTAAACCCAATAAATGAAATCAGAGGAGAAACATGTTTAGATAAAACATAAGTGAAATAATACACACACAAATTACACAAAACCAGTAGAGTATTAAGTGCCTAAACTCCCTCCCAAGTATGTGTAGCTCCCTCGAAATGATCATCCATCGTTTAGCTCGCCATCGAGAGGAGGAGAAGGCTCGAGTAGAACTCCTTCTTCATTGTTGATCCCCTTATGATGATAGGGGCCTCTAGAACTTCAAGTATGAGGAGAAAACTCTTTTGGGTATCCAAAATACCAGAGATTTTCCTCCTAGTCGAACTTGAAAATGAGGAGCCCAAGGTGCCATTTTATAGGAAAATGGGAAGGTGGTTTTGAGAACACATAATTCTTAAAACCAATTTTCACAGGTGTTTTGACCTCTATAAATCCTTATCTATATTTGGAGAAAATGACAAAGTTGTATCCCAACCTCTTGGATGTCTCCACAGAAAGTTTGGAATAAATTGGACACCTATAGCCCAAAATATGGACAGATCACAGCACAAACCTTTTGACATCATGCAGATTCGGTGTGCTGGACAGATCAGGTCGGTTGGGCCACTAGATAGATGAATGAGTCATGGGTTCCTTCATAAGAAATGTAGCCCAATAAAATTTGGACCACCTAACAAAATATCATCCCAATTGGATGCACGGTATAGTATCATTGTGCAGATTAATCCAATGGTGTGCTTGGATCCTATGCAGTTTGTCCCATTTTTCTTAGACATCATCATGGGCCCTCCAAATCACCTCTTCCTGCAATGGAATCATTAAAACAAGTATAATTTCCCTTTTTAACAGTGATAAATCAAAATAAATGATTCAAAAATGGAATAAATCTTGTCATTATTTTTATAATTTTCAATATAAAACAATTTCAACACAGTGGTGTAAAGGTGAAAATTACACAATGAATCGTGGTACGATCACACCCCCACACATAAACATTTGCACTCCTGGGAAAAGTCACATATCCAAATAAAATTAGGCATATAAATATTCCCAACATCATGAAGATTTAACATTCGAGGAAATTTTAATTCATTAAAGTAATGAGATTAATACACGAACCACACCAAGGAGTTTTTCCTATGAAAAAATATGTCTCATAAATCATATCACAATGAAATTCAAAGATATTTAGGACACCAACATGAGCAAGGAATTCAAAAGTCAACCATTCCACTAACTCTCCATGTGTGTGTGTGAAAACTGTTCTATGCTATTCTTTCCACTTCCTATCCAATTAATATATGTTATTTTAAAATTATTCAGCTTTAAATGAATTTTCACCGAACCTTCCCTACATCCTTTGCAATCATATTTCAAGACCCACTCACTTAAGCATTCCCAGAATTCAAACCGTAATCTCCTGACCTAGATATCCCCATATGTTGTACATTTCATCACTCCCCTCATTTATTATTTTTTTTAGAAGTTTCATTTGGAACAAATCTCACACTCATCTCTCAACCCTTGTTTGATCTCCTCACGACACTAATTGCAATAGTTATAACAAGATAAAAGGTTGAGGAGGAGTGGTTTTTGACCTGCCCAAGACTCAAACTTTTTTTGGAGGGCGTACAATAGTCGGACATTAGGTACACACGCATAGGTCAATATGGTACAGTAATGAAATAGATCGGATAAGGAATGAACGTATGAAAATATCATTTAAAGCTGAAAAATATTAACCTAACACATATTTAACTTATATTAAGTAAGAAATATTTACACTTTATGGTTTGGTGAAAAATGTATAGAGATATTAGTGACACAGTTTTCCCAAAAACTACTTACACAAGGGGCATCAATCATCTCAAATGTTTCACAGTGATACAACTATTTATATCATTGACAGAAAACCAATTCACTAAAAAATCACTCCCTGATGTTAACTTCATACAAATACTATTTTTCACCATTCTTTATGGTATTTTTACTTTACCCCCTTTATTTTCACTAAATCATGGAACTTTGAAATTTTTGATGGGGTGAAAAATGAAAATACCATAAAGAAGGCAAAAAAGAGAAGAAAGAAGAAAGACAATGGAAAGCCTAATGAACTCAACAAGATGGGGAAAAGTGAAAATACCATAAAGAAGGTGAAAAAGATAATAAACAAAGAAAAAAATGATGAAAATTCTTATCTAACCCAAGAATGTACCCACCCACCCACCCCCCCACACACACACTTATAATTGCAGTGTCCTCACTGTAATAATTGAGAAGGTGAGAAGGAAGGATAAAACCTGGTGTGTTTCACTGGTATGTTGCTTCTTGAACATGGAGTTCCTCCATTTGGAACTCCAAAAGGGCTTCGTGGAAGTGTTTCAGCCACTTCCCATTGATAGTGAAGGTTTGTTTGGTTTCTTCATTTTGAACCTGAACAACACCAAATGGAGATACATTAATAACAGTGTATGGGCCAAACCAGTGGGAACGAAGCTTACCTGGATGCAACTTCAGCCTTTCATTATAAAGGAGGACCTTCTGCCCAATGTGGAACTGACGATGAAGTATAAGATGGTCGTGGTAATCCTTGGTTCACTCCTTATAAATTATGTAGTTTTCATATGCATCTCTTCTCATTTCCTCCAACTCCTGAATCTACAGCTTCCTTTGGGCACCCACACTAGAAATATTAGAATTGCATTTTTTGATGGCCCAGTAGGCTCGGTGCTCAATATCAACAGGTAGGTAACAACTCTTTCCAAACATAATATGATAAGGTGGCATTCCAATGGGAGTTTTGAAAGCAGTATGGTAGGCCCATAATGAATCATCAAGTCGAAGACTCCAATCTTTTCTATTGGGTTGAACCATTTTTTCAAGAATATGTTTTACCTCTCTATTTGACACCTCGGCTTGACCATTGGTCTATGGATGATATGCAGTAGACACTCTATGACCGACACCATACCGACGCAAAAGTGATTACATTGTTCGATTGTAGAAATGAGAACCCTGGTCACTGATGATGAACCTAGGTAAGCCAAACCTATAAATGATTTGGGTTCTCAAAAATTCTAAAACTACCTTAGAATCATTAGTCCTTGTAGCTCGTGCCTCTACCCATTTTGACATGTAATCAGCTGCCAGAATAATGTAAAATTTGCCAAAGGAATTGGGAAATTGACCCATAAATTCAATGCCCCAAACATCAAAAATGTCATGAAAGAGCAACGGTTGTTGTGGCATTTCATTTCTTTTAGAGACATTCCCCATTCTTTGACAACGAGGACAAGATTTTCAAAAATCATGGGCATCCTGAAAAAGTGTTGGCCAAAAGTAACCAAAATCAAGGACCTTGCGAGCAGTTCATTGGGGACCAAAGTTCCCCCCACAATCAAGAGTGTGGAAGAATCTAAGTACAGACTGAAACTCGCTATCGGGAACACAACGTCTAAGGACTTGATCGCTACATGTGCGCCAGAGATAGGGGTCATCCCAAATGTACCAACGAGACTCATGTTTTAGACGACTGGCTTGGTTTTTATTGAAATTAGTAGGAATTCAAGATGCTACCAAATAATTTACAATTTTGGCATACCAAGGAATAACATCTTGCACTCAATACAATTGTTCATCTGGAAACATGACATTAATGGGAATACAGGGGAATGAGTCAATTACTGAGGATGGAGGAATCCTACTGATATGGTGATCCACCACATTCTCTAATCCTTTTTTATCTCTAATTTCTAGATTAAATTCCTAAAGGAGGAGCATCCAGTGAATGAGACATGGCTTGGATTCCGGTTTCTTAAGGAGATACCGGAGGGCTGCATGGTCTGAGAACATAATGACTTTGGACCCCAAAAGGTATGATCTGAATTTTTCCAAGGCAAACACAATGGAAAGGAATTCTTTTTCAGTTTTCATGTAGTTTTATTGGGTAAAGTCCAAAGTATGTGAGGCATAGGCAATGACATGTGGAGCTCAATTGACCCTTTGTGACAAGACTGCCCAACTGCATAGTTAGAGGCATCACACATGAGCTCAAATGGTAAATCCCACTAAGGTGGTTGGATTACTGGGGGTGACGTGAGACTCTGTTTTAACTTATTAAAAGCTTCCTCGCATTATTTACCAAAAAAAATTCTTTTTATTTTTTGAGTAATCGGGAGAGGGGGAGTGCAATTTTACTAAAGTCACAAATGAAACGATGGTAAAATCCAGCATGACCTAGGAAAGACCGCACATCCCATACATTTTTGGGGAATGGTAAGGAAGAAATGACATCCACTTTTGATTTATCTACTTGGATTTCACCACCAAAAATGACATGCCCCAAAACTATACCTTGTCGCACCCTGAAATGTTATTTCTCATAATTTAATACAAGATTCTTTTCAATACAGCAATGTAGGACTAAACCAAGACTACTCAAACATTCATCAAAAGAAGATCCATAAATAGTGAAATCATCCATGAATACTTCCATGAAATTCACCAGGTAATCCAAAAAAATACTAATCATGCAATGTTATAAAGTACCCAGAGCATTGCACAGACCAAATAGCATCCTTCTATAGGCAAATGTGCCAAAGGGGCAAGTGAAGGTTGTCTTTTCTTGATCCTAGGGGGAAATATGGATCTGAAATTATCCAGAATACCCATCAAGTAAACAGTAGTGAGACTTACCCGCTATCCTCTATAGCATTTGGTAAATGAATGGAAAAGGGAAATGGTCCTTCCTAGTGTGTTGGTTTAGTCAGCAATAGTCTATACAGACACGTCAACTATTCTGCACATGAGTTGGAACTAATTCATTGTTTTCATTTTTGATTACTGTAAGGCCAGTCTTTTTAGGAACTACTTGAACGGGACTGACCCATTTGCTATCAGATATGGGATAAATGATTCTAGTAGCCAATAATTTTGTTACCTCATTTTTCACAACTTCTAGGAGGTTTGGGTTCAGTCGGCGTTGTGGCTGCCTCATTGATTTAGCCTCATCATTTAACAAAATATGATGTGTACAAATTAATGGGCTAATACCAAGAATGTCAGCAAGTGTCCATCCCAAATCTTGTTTATATTCCCTCAAAAGTTCAAGCAGTCACAATTCATGCTCAGGAGGGAGTGAACTATTAATGATGACGGGCAACTTGTTTCCATTCTCAAGATATGAATATTTTAAATCTTGAGGCAATTGTTTCAGTTCCAAATCAGGTGGATTTTGGATTGATGGGGGTGTGTGTGAAAGTGAGAGATCACTAATCTCATATAACTGCTCAATGGTATCATCCTCGAATGAGGAATGAGCTTTTACAAGCTTAGCAGTATCATCGATGGTCAGTGGATCCTCAGTGTTCAAGAAATCATCAATCAATGAAAAATCATGACGGTTTTCTATACCACTACAAAAATCAATGCATGAATAATTTCCTAGAATTTCTGTCAATGAAGAAAACTCAGAAAGGGGTCAGGGGAATGAAAATTTGTTTTTCCAGGGGTAGGGAGTACATCAATTAAATTAACAGAGAGAGAGGAATGTTCTTCTGATGGGTTCTTCATGGAATCAAGGATATTAAAATGGACTATGTCGCCACCAAATTCCATAGATAATGTACCATTATGGACATTAATTATGTATTTGATAGTTTTCAATAAGGTTCTCCCCAATATAATCAGGGAATGTCCATTCATTATATCATCCTCTATTTTAAGCACATAAAAGTCAACAGGAAAAATTAAATTTTGTACCCTCACAAGAACATCCTCTAACACACCAGAGGGGTGTGCGGTAATCCAGTTCACCAGTTGAACAATAATTCCAGTGGGCTTCAGTTCCCTGACCTGCAATGTAGAGTAAATATATTGAGGCATCACATTTATAGATGCACCTAAATCAAGCATAGCATTAGAAAAAGAATACTCTTCTATGGTGCACGAAATTGAAAATGTTCCAGGATCATTTCACTTGGTGGGAAGTGATGGCTCTATCAATGCTGAAACATTCCTCCCCAAGCTCACCTTCTCATATCCATGAAGTATCCTTCGGTGTGTACACATCTCCTTTAGAAACTTGGCGTACCATGGAATTTTCCTTACAGCATCAATCAATGGGATGTTAACCTGCACTTTCTTGAAAATATCCAATATTTCCTTATCAAGTTTAGTTTCCTTTTGTTTTCTTGGTTGGGTGGCCCTTTGAGGAAATAGAATAGGAATGGTTGGGCTTGGTGACTCATCAATATACACACTCTTTCCTTTGGAAGGGCTTTTCTCAGGACAAGGTTCTTCAACATTTGGAACATTTTTAATGGTTGGGATGGAGGTTTCCTCATGAGGGGATGACTCTAATAGAGGATTAATCTTACTTTCTAGTTGTTTTCCACTCCTAAGTGTGATGGAACTAACATTTCCTTTATCCTTAGGGTTAACTACTAGTTGAGAGGGAAGTTTACCTAAACCGTGACTTTGAATTTCACCCACTGAGTTAGCAAGTTGGACTAACTGGGTTTTAAGGTATTCTATGGCTACCTGAGTGGTTTTTTGGAATTGAATATTGTTGGTAGCCATTTGTTTCATCATATATTCTAGGCTAGGCTCTAGTTTTGGAGGGGTTTGTTGGAAAGACCTTTGGGGTGGTTGAGGATTTCTGGGTGGTGGTGGTGGATAACTACTCTGCCCCAGTTGGTTCCATTATTGTTGAGGTTGGTTTGAATACCCCCCTTGCCTATAGGCTTGGTTCTCCTTCCACCCAGGGTTGGATGGATAGTAAGGTTCTTTCCAAAAGGGTTGGTTATAAGGGCGGCCTGGAAATATTTCCTCACAATTCTCATATTTTTCTCTCAGTTGGGGGCATTGGTCCGAGTAGTGAGTGTCAGAAGAACATATAACACAATGGATGGGAGGAGGAGATTGGTATTTCCCTTGGGAAAGATCAAGTTGTCTAAGAAGGGTACTTACCTCTTCAAATTTTGTGTCCACCTTCTTCTCGAATTCAGTACTTTGTACCTCATGGACACCTCGAATCAGTACATTGGACCTTGAACCAAATTGTTATGTGTTTTGCGCCATGTTCTCAATTATGGTTCTTGCATCAATTGGGGTCTTATCAACTAGCGCACCACCTATAGCAGCATCGATCATATTTAGATCAATATGGATTAAACCTTAATAAAAATATTGAATTAAAATTTGATCACTTATTTGGTGGTGTGGGAAACTTGAACATAACCTTTTAAAGTGTTCCCAATATTCATGTAATTTTTTCCCTTGCAATTGTATTATCCCACAAATTTCTTTCCTTATTGTTTCAGTTCAAGAGGCTGGGAAATATTTTTCAAGGAAAAGGCGTTTCATGTCTGCCCAGCCTCTTATTGGGGAATTAACATAATATAACCAATCTTTTGTTGTGTCTTCTAATGAAAAATGGAATGTCCTTAACTTTACTTGTTCTTTATCCACATTTTCAGGTTTTAATGTATAACACACAGTGTGAAATTCTTTTAAATTCTAGTGTGGATCATATCCAGAAAGTCCATGGAATCTTGGTAATAGATGAATTAAACCAGATTTTAGTTCAAAATTGGGTGCCTCACCTTGTAATTGAATATAGGTGGGTTGGATATCAACATCAGTTGAGGTTAGTTATTTTAGTGTTATACTATTTTCAGCCATGTTATTCATGTTAATTTCAGTTTTAATGTGGGTTCTCGAAGAAGAATAAGAATAAGAAGAAGGATCAAGATGAGTGTTGATGTTTTGTGCGTCCTCCTTTAAAGGCTCCTCTTGTGTATCTCGGGGTCACTGATGTAGGATCCTCTCCGGTTTAGGTTCAAAAGGTTGTAAGTCTCCCGAAGTATAAAGCTTCATGCACCAAACCTACATAACAAATAGATCAGAATACAAAAACATAGGTATATTTATAAGATAAAATAAATAAATATTCACAAAAATTACAAAAAAAAACTTATCAAAAACACGCACTAAAACCAAAATGCTCCCCGGCAATGGCGCCAAAATTTGACCATGATGTCGTGACGTGGCAAATTGATTATGATTTTAAGGTTTATTTATAGTCTAGGGAAGACCCTAGTTCATCTCTCAAGGAGAATTGATAGGTTTTGAGTATGTATTTTTAATAAGAATTACTAAAAGAGGGGGGTGATTTTGAAAACAGTTTTAAGAAAATAGCTTAACTTAAAGAGTTTAATAGTTGATAGAATAAGGTGGAGGTTTAAGAATTATGAGATAAGGAGATCACTTCAAGTTCACTACACATCTTGGATAGTTCATTGTTCTAAAAATTTCACATGGTTTTGTTTAATTCTTTGGTTGAAGGTGGTCAAGATCTTGATTCCCCTCTTGCCTCTCTAAACGTTGCACAAAGTACCAACCCTTGACACAACAATCGTGTTGTCAAGGTTTGGACTTCAAGAATGGATTAAAGGATACCAAAACATACTAATATCTTTTGTATGTGTGAGATAAAGATGATCCTTGTGTTTCCCAATCGGAACAACTCAAGTTTCCCACTTGAAATTTCAATCCAATCAGTGTTGAAATGAAAAGTGGTTCACTTAATTAAACCCAAGAAATGAACTCAAAGGAGAAACATGTTTAGATAAAACATAAGTGAAATAATACACACACAAATTACACAAAACCATTAGAGTATCAAGTGTCAAAACTCCCTCCCAAGTATGTGTATCTCCCTTGAAATGATCATTCACCATTTAGCTCGCCATCGAGAGGAGGAGAAGGCTCGGGTAGAACTCCTTCTTCATTGTTGATCCCCCTATGATGATAGGGGCCTCCAGAACTTCAAGTATAAGGAGAGAACTCCTTTGGGTCTCCAAAACACCAGAGCTTTTCCTCTTGTTCAAACTTTCAAATGAGGAGCCCAAGGTGCCATTTTATAGGAAAATGGGTAGGTGGTTTTGAGCACACAGAATTCTTAAAACCACTTGTCATAGGTGTTTTGACCTCCAGACAGCCTTATCTTGATTTGGAGAAAATAAAAAAGTTGTATCCCCACCTATTGGATGTCTCCACTGAAAGTTTTTCATAAATTGGACACATATACCCCGAGATATGGACAGATCATAGAACACAACTTTTGACATCATGCAGATTCACTGTGCTGGACAGATTAGGTCGGTTGGGCTACTAGATATCTGAATGAGTCCTAGGTTCCTTCATAATAAATGTATCCCAATAAAATATGGACCATCCCACAAAATATCAGCCTAATTGGATGCACGATATAGTAGTAGTGTGTGGATTAATCCACTGGTGTGCTTGGATCCTGCGTAGTTTGGCCTATTTTTCTTGGACATCATCATGGGCCCTCCAAATCACCTCCTCCTGCAATGGAATCATCAAAAAAAGTATCATTTACCTTTTTAAAAGTGATAAACACAAAATAAATGATTCAAAAATGGAATTCATTTTTTCATTATTGTTATAATTTTCAATATAAAACAAGTTCAACACAGTGGTGTAAAGATGAAAATTACACAGTGAATTGTGGTACGATTAGGCATCAATGTCGATGGATATTGTGGCTCGAGCCACTGCCAATGCATATCATCAGTTCCTTGAATACACTAAGCATGGGTACTTATATTCCCTACCAGGATCGAGGCCCCAACCGCCCCACGGGAAGGCTGGGTCGACTCTCTTGGTCACCGGCATAAGCAGTGGCTGTTGCGAACGAACCCGCAGCGATGCCACCCAGTACAGAGGTCCTCACCGTACCACTACCGCAGAGAGCGCGGACCTTCCCCACTTCGAGGTTCAGTATGGAGGTCCGCCCCATGCCACCATCAACCCCAATGAGGGCCTTCCCCACGGCGGTGACACTCGGTACGGAACTCTCTCTCGTGCCCATTACACTGGGTATGGCGCCATTCCTCCTACCCCCGACCACCGGTGTAGGGACATTGCCCATCTGATTTCTCTTCAACATGGGGATAATCCTCATGTCCTCTTAGCAGCTGGTGAAGGTCCCCCTCACCTTGGAAACTAGAGGGGTGAAGTCCAGCCTCGCCTCACTAGCACCC
Source organism: Viscum album (assembly GCA_963277665.1). Taxonomy (NCBI): domain Eukaryota; kingdom Viridiplantae; phylum Streptophyta; class Magnoliopsida; order Santalales; family Viscaceae; genus Viscum; species Viscum album. Next base: position 378,834,719 of record OY728119.1, read on the forward strand.
AACACGGAGGTCCTACCCGTGTTCAGCTAGACCGGTATAAGGAGCCTCCTCGTACCGAGGTCACCAAGGGAAGAAAGCATGGAGGTCCTCCCCATGCTACTTCCAGTTCTAGAAGAGGTCTTTCCCACTCCATCTCTATCCATGGAGGTCCTCCCCATGTCCCCTTTGACATTTGTCTCGGTGCTCCTCGCACCCCATCTCACTCAGGTGGAAACCCTCTCCACCTCAGCACTAGTGCAGCCGAAGGACCTTGTGTGAGAAATCAGCCTTGTCCTAAGGAGCCACCCAAGGGTAGAAAGGTGGGTTGTCACCGCCATAAGAAGAATTATGGTAAGGTCCATACAGAGATCAAATCAGTCTTCTTCTCAGACTCTGAAGTGGAATATGACTCAGCACGGGAACCCTCCTCTCGCTCATCAGAGTCAAGGGTTGGGGCAGGAACGAGGTGCATCAGACTAGTGCTCTTGGAATGTGAGGTTCATAGGATTCCTGCCTCCCTCCATAGGTATATCCAGGAGGATGAAAACCTTGTGACCCCACAGGTTATAGTCATGCAATCACCATCGTTGTCACTAGAAGCGCTCTCTACCTCGACATAAGATCACAAAGAACTATTCTGGGGACTAATGGCGGGCGAGCAGCAGCGCGGCCTATCGCCAGTATCCCTAGACCCTGAGCCAGGAACTGCAGCCATCAGCACATCTTATCATGATATAGCAGCCAGGTCACTACACTCTTCGGAGGACAGCTCGAGATTCAGCAGCCAGTCAGCCCGCTCACCGTACTCTCCACCGGCCAGCCTGTCGTCCCAATAGTCTACCTCTGTACCACTGCCAGTTCCTCAGCCACCCCCAGTTTATGAATGGTAAAATCAAGGGTCAGACCCTGAATCTGAGTTGAGGAGCTTATGGAACATCCTCATGGTGGACCACTTCCCCGAGATGTCTTGGCCTGTGGTAGCACCAAATTTTTTCACGCTGGAATCCCTCACCCCATAGAAGGTTTAATGTTTCCGCCAAACCCTTTGGGTTACACACTTTCACCTTCATCATCAATGAGTGGTTTATTATAGGATCCAAGTGCATTTCAAAGACATTGGAGAGAAATTTCATCTATTGGATCTGGTTGCGCTCCCTGTGGCTCAGCACCCTGAGTCACCAAGTCGTTGTAAGGTCCTCCAAGAGCAATGCGTTCAGAGTTTCAAGATACTCTGCAAGATCATCAAGGAGTCTTCCCCCCACATGCAAGTTCATGTCCAGGGGCAGTATGTTTTCCTCCTCTTTATTCATATCTGGAAGCAGCCCGAATTTCTAGGTGATATCGAGGACATTCCCCCAGGAAGGGTCACGGTCAATATGGCTGACATAGTGGACGAGGAGGATGAGTTGGAGCTTCTTGATGGGGACTTAACCCCTAAGGGTGTTCCACCACTATTGGACCCATCAGGGAGAGTTACTCACCAGTAGAGGAATATAGTAGGTCTCTCTGCACCTACCGAGGAATTAGTACTCATATGGAATTCCGTTAAGGGTAAAGATCATGTCGGAGCTGCCAAGCACTCTGACTCGTCCGCCTAAGTGCAGAAGACGAAGGAAGACCCTGAGAAGACCACACTGCACCAGCAACTTTTCGAGCAAAAGAAGTTGGTCGATAACCTCTTGGATGAACATACTACAGAGCGAAAACCAGACTACAGTGATCCTAGGATAGGGTAGTAGGGTCAAGAACAACTTCCCCTCGGCGAGCTTCCTCCAGGTGATCTTGACCGTCCTGCCCCCGCAGACAGGGTTAATGCTAGAACTTATGGAAAGAGGGCACGGTATGTCTCACCAAACCCTCCCGAATGGCGCGACAATCCAAGGGACCCAGCTCGAGCTCCTCCAGCCGCCCTGAGGGTTGTGCCGCCAGCTGATCCACAAGCTGTTGGGCCTGCTTACCATGTTGAAGAACTCGCCAACATGCTCATGGTTAGGGATCTTTGTTAAAACTGGGACCCCCACCCAGATAATCCAATGGCGGCACTCATTGCCCGCCTTGAGGTGTTGGAAACATGATAGGTGGCAATCCCGCCTGATGGCAAGCCATATCTAGCATGGGTGGATGATATGTCGGCACCTCCGGGTTTCGGGAATCCCACCTTCTCCCCCTTTAACGAAACGGGGGACCCACCGTATCACCTGACCCACTTCAACTCAAGGTGTGGGCCCATGTTAGGGACTCCAGCATAGTAGGAGGCTACCAAGCTCTGCTGTTTTTTTCAGACATTGGAGGGGCCTGCATTCGTCTGGTACAGCCAACTTCTCGTCAGATCCGTAACCAGCTGGGAGGACCTTTTCAGGAAATTCCTCTACCAGTTCAGCCCCACCACATGGAAAACAAGCATCGCAGACCTATTTAAGTGCAAAAAAAGGCCTGATGAGTGTGTCGCGGACTTTATCACCTGGTGGAAAGGGATTACATATTCCCTTAACATTCCACTGACTCAGGATCAATTACTGAGGATGTGTGTAGGGAATTTCAAGACAGAACTGGTTCCCTCTTTGATAACCCAGAACTACCCCAGGGGATTTCAAGACTTCTCTGACAAGGCCCAGCGCCTGGAAGAAGCCCTGCAACAGGCCATTCAGGCACGTCTATTTCCCCCTGTAATTCCCGCAAGGAGGGATGCCAGAGCCAATCCCACCACGGTGGCCCAAATAGAGGCCCCCAAGCATCTGGAATTATTACTGGTGGAGCCACTTCCCCAGCCTCACAAAGGCCCTCCACCACAGGCACAGCCTCCAGCCCAGCAGTGGCTTCCTCAGAATCGGCAGGTACCCCCGCAGAATGTGTCGCCACCGCCTAGGCAGGACAACCAGGTTCCACCTCCTCGACAAGCTCCTCAAGCTCTTTGTCGGAGCCAAGCTCCAAGGGCCCCCTTTCCGGACAGAAGAAACCGGACCTACTCATTTAATGAGAATCAGGTCCTCGGCTATTTCCGAAGTGCCTTGGAACAAGGGATTGTGCATTTTCCTGAGTGTAGAAGGCGAGAAGAGTCTAAACTCACTGATCGCCCCAACTACTGCCCCTATCATCGGATCCCGGGGCACACCCTCAAGTAGTGCTATGTGTTCAAAGACTGGCTTCAAGACCTAGTTGATAACAACATAGTCAGGTTGGGCCCAGCCCCAGCACAAGTTTCATGCGTCGTCGTAAGGCCAGATAGTAGCAGTGATGACAAAGGTGAGTGGCAGTAGGTTTCTAACTGCGAGTCCCAGAAGTATGACGACTGGATGGCTCCAAAAACGGTTTCTCATGCCCATGGTATCATTCGTGCATGCCTGAATCAGCTGGATCCTTCATAGGCTGTAGCCGCCACTTCTGCATCGTCATCTCAGCTAACCCCTTCCCAGAAGATCAAGTGTCGATGGAAAAAGGGAAAGCAACGTGCCCCGCCAATGCCATCATTGTCCTTCACTCTTGGAAACTTCATGACTTTGGAGATGGATATTCCTACCAGAATCTTCCCAGTAATGTATGACTCTTCAAGTGATAGTCAAGGGTACACTTTGGTTAATACTGTGGAGTTGGTAAATCCCTATATGACTCCCGACGACGGGGAGCGCCAGGAGAACCTTCCCAACGTCCCCAGCCGACGCCAACATCGGCAGAGCCGTGACCATATGGGTCATCGAGGCACATCAGTTGGCACCTCCATCCAGGCCATGCATGCCACTGAGACCAGACAGCAGGCCCAGCGTAGATCTCAGCATGCACAACTTCTTCATCCAGTGTCATTAGGCCCGCCTCCACCGCCGATTGTGTTGCTAGATCAGGCAGAGCCACTTCAACCATGCCATGAACAGCCTCTCCCTGCTATGGGCCAATCTCAGTCATATGACCCTCATTTGGTAGCTACTCTATGGGCTTCGGCTAGTGAGCAGTAGGATATGCCCAGCACTAGTCAGTCGTCGGCCCATCCGGCAGGGCCCTCCATGCCTCCCGTCCCAGAGCGGCCTCCTACAAGTAGAAGCTCATGCCTGGCACAGAAGTATGATGTTATCAATCACCTTTCTATCATCCCAGTGAGGCTTTCCATCCTCTAGGCCCTTATCCTATCATTAGATATGTGTGAGTCCCTCACCAAGGCTTTAAGAACCCCCCCCCCCCCCTCCAGTTTGAGATGGAGGTAGCATCTCCAGAATCCTTTCATGTTGAAGCGGTCGACAATACTGAATGTCAGGCCATCATTTCATTCTCTGGAGAAGATGAAGGCTCTACTATATAGGGGAACATCCTCCCACTATACACCACCATCCAATTTAATAGCATGGAGGTCCACTGCTATCTTTTTGACACCGGCTCCGAGATTAACCTTATCTCGACGCGGACACTACGGAATCTGGGGTTATCCAAAGATGACCTGACTCCCTCCGATTTAAGAACCCAGGGATACAACAGGACAGATTAGACTCTAGTCAGTAAGATCTGTTTGAAGACCCGGTTCAGTGGCCTAGTTTCCAGTACTGATTTTATGGTTGTCTCCTAGGACACCACGTGCAATGCATTGATGGGAAAACCATGGCTCCACCTGCACGCGGCAGTCCCCTCATCGTATCACCAATGCCTCAAGTACTCCCTCAATGATAGAGTAGGCATACTACATGGTGACGCATCTCCTTTCGCCTCTTGTGAAGCCTTCTACCTGGATGTCGACTATTACAAGAGAAAGGATAAGCAGATTCAGGCCAGTGAGGTCAAACCCATCGTGGTTGCAACTGACCTCTGGGCAGATCCGGATGACACCTACGCCTTCCTGATCCATCGATTAGAGGACACAACCCCCGACATAGGGCAATGTTTTCTTGTCTCTGGTATGAGGGGGAAGCATATTCCCAAGTCTAAGCGACAATGGAAGATCACCTCGTACTCCTACACAAATCAGGCTCAGGTGATCCCGAAGCCTCTTACCCCCATAAGGTATCGAAATGTCCGCTCCATGACAATGACAGTACATCATATGTGTCTGTTTCGTCGGGCTGGAATTAACCAACTCAATCCAATGCGCCACTACTGCTTTGATATCATCAAGCGTGACCCCTTGGGCTGAAGACCAGATGGGATCGGGTTGACAGCCTTCATTGCTATGGTTTCGGCAGTACCGGAATCTCCCGATGTAGTGGCCACTACTGCTCAGGCTGGTACTGGCCTCCCATCGGAATCTTTCTACCTAGAGGAAGTTTCTCCCATTGAGGATCCCTCCTCTACAAGCGAATAAGAGTATTTGGAGGATGCTCCCCCCACCTTTGAAGAGGGAATCACCGCCACGGTCGATGAACTGGTACAAGTGAACCTTGGTAGCGAGGCAGATCCAAGACCCACATTGATCAGTGCCGCCATGCCTCTCGAAGAGAAGAAACGGTACATGTACTTCCTTAAACAACATCGTGATGTATTCACCTGGAGCTACGACAAGATTCCAGGGCTAGATCCTCAGGTAGCCATCCACCACCTCGGTCTTCTGGAAAATCATTGCGGGTTCAAGCAGCCTCCCAGAAGGATGCATCCTTCTCACGGTGACATGGTCGAGGCTGAAGTTGACAAGCTCATCAGAGCCAACTTCTTCAAGGAGTTCCAGTACCCCAAGTGGATATCCAAAATTGTGCCAGTCAGGAAGAAGAATAGAAAAATCAGGGTCTGCATAGAATTCCGCGATCTCAATCATCACTATCTGAAGGATGATTTTCCCCTTCCTGTGACAGAGTTTCTGATTGATGTTATGGTTGGGTTCCAAGCCCTCTCCTTCATGGATGTTCACTCTAGATGCTACTAGATCCGAATAGCCCCCGAGGATAAGGATTCCACAGCCTTCAGGGCGCCACTAGGTACATTTTGTTACTAGGTCATGCCCTTCATCTTAAAGAATGCTGGTGCCACCTATCAGCGAGCCATGCATCACATATTCAAGCCAATCCTTGGGACATTGGTGGAATGCTATGTGGAAAACTTGGTGGTCAAATCTCTCCAATTCCAGGACCATCTCAAAGACCTCGAGAAAGTTTTCAGCTTCCTCTGTTCCCACCACCTAAAGATGAACCCGTTGAAATGTGCCTTCGGGGTCACCTCTGGGAAGTTCCTTGGATTTGTTGTCAGGTACTGGGGCATCGAGATCGACCCAGAGAAGATCAAGTCCATTAGTCACATGCCTCCCCCGAGCAATATTTGGGAACATCAAGGTTTCTAAGGCCACTTAGCCTACATACGCCAATTCATTGCGAATTTGGCCGGCAAGTGTAAGAACTTTTCTCGGCTTATGAAGAAAGGCACCGCCTGTGAATGGGACGAAGAGTGTCAGACCGCGTTCGAGGAGATCAAGTAGTATCTCCTCTAGCCTCCGGTCGTGATGCCACCCGTCTCCAGAAAGTCTCTAATCCAGTACGTGACTACCTTGGAACGATATTTCAGTGTCATCCTCACCTAGAAGAACAATGAGGGGACAGAAAATAGCCTCTACTACCTCAGTCGTATGCTCATTGATACAGAGACCAGATACTCCCCCATCGAAAAGAGCTGCCTTGCACTGGTATTCACAGTATAGAAATTGTGACACCACTTGCAGCACCATGAGGTACAGCTGGTGTCTCAGGTAGACCCACTCAAGTACATTATGAACCGCCCCATGTTGATTGGCCATCTAGAACAGTGGGCAGTAATCCTCCAGTAGTTTGACATCAAGTTCATCCCTCAGAAAGCTATCAAGGGACAAGCACTGGAAGATTTTCTTGCTGCCCATCCAACCCCCACAGACCAGTCCCTAGACCTGGATTTTCCCGATGAGGCAATCCTCTTGGTAGATCATGTCATTCCATGTTGGCAGATTCACTTTGATGGTGCTTCCCAAATCCCCACCGGCAGGAGGCTCATTGATCCCAGGCTCAATAGGGTAGGTCTGGGTATTGTCTTTATTACCTTGGTGTGAGCCATGATGTCGTACTCGTTCCTGTTTTCAGAAGGATGCACCAACAATGAAGCATAGTATCAGGCCCTCATCACTGGCCTCAAGATGGCCCTTGAGATCGATGTGCCCCATTTACATGTGAAAGATGATTTTGAACTACTCATCAAGAAAATCAACGGTGACTACGTCGTTAGAAATCCATAGCTTGTACCATTGTTGGAGTGCACCCTCCATCTAATGGCCCAGTTTCCATCTCGGACGGAAGTTACTCATGTCCCTCAATCTCAGAACGGTTGAGCGGATGCCCTAGCTGGCCTGGTTGCATCGCCTGCAGAACCCGAGCAGGATGATCTGATTATACATGTGGCACATCAGAGAGTCATTGCTCCTACCAGCTCAGATGATGATGACGGCATGTGGGTAAGCCATCTTACCGTTGGGGCCTCCATGTCAGAACCCCCATGTTCCTCAGATGCAGTGGTTGAAGTAACCCCCGACTAGAGATCCCCCTTTTTCGAGTATCTCCAAAATAGTTGCCTCCTGGCTGATCGGGCCGAGCACGAGAAAATCTGACGATGTGCACTATAGTTTACCCTCCAGAGTGGTCCTAGTCTTGAGAAGATCCTCTAAAAGCGCTGGTTCGATGGTGTTCTCCTCTATTGCATCCAAGGAGTTGAGATTTATTAGGTCATGCATTAGGTTCATGCCAATTCCTATGGGGCTCACCAGATTGGGCTGAAGCTGTCCCATTAGATCCGAAGACTGGGGTACTTTTGGCCCTCCATGATCCATGATTACATCGAGTTTGCCAAGAGATGTCACGCGTGCCAAATTCATGCTAACTTCATGCATCGGCCACCGGAACCTCTCCACTCCACCAATTACTCTTGTCTGTTTGTGGTGTGGGGGCTCAATGTCATAGGACTATATCCACCAGCGACCGCTCTCCAGTGAAGATTCATCCTGACAGCTACGGATTTCTTTTCCAAGTGGGGAGAGGCAGTTCCGCTCAAGGAGGTCAAGGCCCATTCTATCATTGACTTTGTAAGATCTAATATCATCTACTGATTTGGAGTTCCTCATGCCATCCTCACCGATAATGGCACCAACTTCTGATCAGCTGAGTTGAAGAAGTTGTACGCCAATTACAACATCCGTTCAAACCATACCTCCTGCTATTACACATAGGCAAATGGAAAGATCGAGGTGTTCAACAAAACCCTCTCTAACATTTTTCAGAAAATGGTTGGTCAGAACAAGAAGAGTTGGCTGGACAAGCTCCCCAATTCCCTCTAGGATTATCGGATGACGACTCGTAATTCCACCCAGGTGACCTCATATTCCTGGGTGTATGAAGTTGAGGTCATCCTACCCATTGAGACCCAGCTGCCTTCATTACACACAGTGGTCTATGACCAGCAGGTTCCAGATAAGGTAGTAGAAATTCATCTGGATGAGTTGGAAGCACTTGATGAGAATAGGCTTCATGCCCTGCACAATCTGGAAAGGCATCAGAATAAGATATCTAGAGCCTTCAACAATAAGGTTTGCCTCCACTCTTTCCTGCAAGGCGACTTGGTATTGGCCCTCTGGACACCAATGATCCCTAGAAAGAAACCACCTAAGTTGGAGCCCAAATGGGAAGGACCTTACATAATTCATAGGTTTTACCCCGATAGTGCATACTCCCTAGTGACCATGGATGGTGAGCGTATAACTCCTCCCACCAATTCCAAGTTTCTCAAGAAATACTTTTCCTGAGCCAATTGGTCCAGCATGACCTTAAACTGTTTAGTCCCGCATGACCCTAAATTGCATGATGGTCCTACATGACCCTAAACTACTTCATCCCGTATGATGATAAACTATATGTCGTCTTTCAAGATGTTAAAACTGCACCCTTAGAACTATGTGTGGCTTGATTAACATCCGCATGGGATACGTAGGAACGCTCAAGCATTTCATCTTGATCCCAGTCCCAAACTCTTCTCTTTGACTATCCCCCCTGGGTATAGTTCTCTAGGAGGATCCTTGCATGATATGGTGTAGGCTTCCTTATCCCCACTCATGCCAGGATTACGACGGTCGCACCATGTTCCCACTCCCCATTCTTCTATCCTTCCACGTCCTTACCGTATGACACTAAACTGCATGGCCTTCAAGAACTACATACGACTTGATTCCTATCCTCATGGGATACATAGGAATGCCCGAACATTTCGTCTTTTGGCCCAGCCCAAACACCAGAATCTTCCCTCGGGTCAAGACATATGGTGTGGTGCAAACTTTTTCCTTAATTTACATTGAGCTCATCTCGATCCTTCCATATATCCCACTCCCCGGAGGTGTTCGCCTCTTTCACAAATGGGTACAGCTATGCTTCACCCACTCCTTTGATTGGGACTCCATCACATTTCCCATCCAGAAGGGCCCCAAAATGGCAGGGATGATAGGCCCAAGGTCTCTCCTACCACTTTGGGCCAACGCCCTCAAGTATGTTGAGAAAAAAATTGATACAAGTCCTGTATTGCGAATATGGTCAGCGGTCGACGCTCATTTTTTGTTCCCATTCCGAGTCACTATAAGAATGCTATATTTTGAATATGGTCAACAGTTATCCCTTATCGTTAGAGCCACCCCAATATGTCCCAAACATTGAGTGTAGTGGTTTATTCTTCCCCATTGTATCTCCAAGTGATGAACTCCCTTCAGGCGATGCCAGTTATTAGACCTCTATATGACAGGGAGAGCCGTGTTCGGCTCCTTATTTCCCACACCAAGAAATGCTCACGTGGGATTAGAAGCTGTGATGAGGTGGTAACCGCACAAGAGGTCGTATGGCTACCATTGGTCGGGACGCCCAGCCTCGGGCCCCTTGTCCTTTTATGGCCCCTTGACCTTTTCTGGCCCCTGGCTCAAGTTCTCATTTAGGGTTGTGTGGTTTGGATCAGACTTATGTCTTCATTCACGTCAGGCTATTTCGCCCTGCCACACAGATCCCCTTGAGACATCCCTCCCATCATTTATCGTTCATACCACAAGCACAGGCCCTATCGCGCTTCACGTGCCCAATCTAGGGCCCCTGGACTGAGTCTTAAACTCTTACGAGGTTGTACGGTCTGATATGGGATTATGTCCCCATTCACGCCAGGTTACTCACCACGTCGTACACCTCCTGTATGTGGGGTATCTTACCCATTTTCGTCCCTATTTTGTGACGATAAACTGCACATTACTCCCTTCAAGAACTACATGTGGATTAATTCCCATACTTATGGGATACGTAGGACCTCCCAAATGTATAGACTTCAGGACCAACCCCATCTCTTAGAAATCTCCCTCTCATCTTGGCCCCTTGGCCTGCATTTCCCCAGAGAGAGGAATATATGGTGTGGTATGGGATTATGTTCTCACTCGCATTGGGTGTTGTAACAACCATGCCATTTACCTCCTCCTCCTGAGAGTTTTCCATCCCCTTGTGCTATCCTCATCTTTTCAAATTGCCCATTCTCAAGATGAGCCCCTCGGTCCTCTTCGTAGATTCACCAATGTGCCCAAGGGTACTCTCGTTTAGTACCTGGAATGTCGAACTCTACTCGGAAATGATTTCACCCATTTCTCAGGCTTCGTGTTCCCCTTCATTAGGGCTTCCATCACCTTTCACATCCAAAGGGACCCCCGAATGGCAGGGATGCTCATTCCAAGGTCCCTCCTACCATTACGGGACAATATCCTCAAAGGTTCTGAGCAAAAAATTGATACAAGTCTCGCATTGAGAATTTGGTCAGTGGTCGATGCTCATTTATTGTTCCCATTCCAGGCTAATGTGATATAGATGATGTGTTTCGAACATGGTCAACAGTTATCCTCCATCATCACACCAACCCTGTTAAGTACAAAATTTTTGTTACATGATTCACACCCTTCTTCACCTCATCATGTCCAAGTATAATTTCGAGACTCTTGGTACTATTCCTCGGTGTGCATCTGCATGTTAGGAGGAAAACGCCACGATAAGGCAATCATTTGGTGCTCCACTGATTTTCCCTTTGCATGTATTTCACATATTTCAAATACCTTATCCGCCCTTGTTTCCTACACCGAGTTTGACTCACATAGGCTTAGGGATCGAGTTAAGGTCTACACTTACTTGGAATAGTCCTGCTTCTCCATGGTCCAAGTTCTAAGACCTTAAACTAAGATATTTTTGTATTTCCCCTTTTTAGAACTATGGACAGCTTGATTCCCATTCCATGGGATACATAGGAACACCCAGACACCTCGTCTACGGGTCCAGCTTAATTGAGATCTAGTCTCTCCTACTTTCCACCCTCTCACCTCTTTTTGGCCCCTTGGCCCAAGGTTTCTTTCTCAAAATTGTGCATGGTGTGGTGTGGAACTCATCCTCATTCACGTTAGGTATGCTTTATTGCACCATGCACATTCCCCCTTTAGCCTCGTCTCTACTATGTCTGTGCCGCACAACATTAAAGTACGTGGTTGGTCCTGTCACATGACCCTAAACTGTGACAGTATCGTCCTGGCTGCATGATGAAAAATGGCACAGCATTGTGGTTCCCTTGCTCAAGGTACATCATGTTTGGTATCGGTCAAACACCATACCATTTTTCAATGCCTTCATTTGGCTTGATTCTTGTTGTGATGTCTGGATTCTCTATTCTAGGCCCATCGCCTCACAAAAAAAACACCTCCATTCACCCTAAAGGACAGACAAGACTTATCCAAGTCCGCTTCTTCTGGTGCGAGGGCCAGACCCGCGCACCCTTTTTATCTCTGGCATTGGTACCTTACTGCGCCACCCCTCAGAACTACGTATGGATTGATTACCATTCTCATGGGATATGTAGGAATGCCCAGGCATTTTTTTGTCTCCGGGTCTAGCCCCAGGAATCCAAAATCATGTCCCCTATCTTTCAGCCCCTCAGCCCGAACTCTCTGAGGAACACGTGGTGTATAGAGTACCTCATGGTTCCTTATTCACGTTGGGTTTTTGAATAGACTGCACTATGTGCCTCCTTCATCTTCTTCCCAGCATGGTCTGAGCTCTATGACCTTAAACTAAGATCTCCCTATGGGAACTACGCATCACGTTTGGATATTTCGCCACCTTGCACACAACCCATTAAATCAATCCCCCCTTAATGGTCCACCCTAGGACCTTAGGTTGAAGGTGTGAAACCCTAGGACCCTTTTCCTTGGGAAGGTACTTGAATCCCTCTTTCTGATATGTCTTATAGTCGTGTTCAGATGTGTTTAGGCAAGGAGACCCAAGTGTGGAAACTTCACAGGGACATTACCCTTGTTCCATGTTCAAGATTCATGAGCCTGTTATTTGGATCCCCATCCTCTTCCACATCCAAAGGGACCCCCCTTCACAGCCTGGTCTCATGCCACCTCGGATCACCTACCATTTTGGGCCAACGTCCCTAAAGACCCCAGACGGAATTTTTGATAGGTCCTGTGTTTCGAACACGGTCAACAGTTGACCCTCATTTGTCTGTACCCATTCCAGGCTAATGTGATATGGATGCTGTGTTTCTAACACGGTCAACAACTATCCCCTATATCCACGCCACCATCATTATGGTCCAGATTTCTAGAATCATGATTCACATGTCTCCACTCCCTTATGTTCAAGTGGAATTCCAACATATATATAGGCGGTTCAGCATCAGTGGGATGTCAGTCGTCTAATAACCCATCGTCCCTAACATGTGCCTCCCTGTTCTAGGAAATTCTCATCACTACTTCTTGTTTTCCACATCGAGCACGAATCATGTGGGCTTAGTAATTTTGGTAGGATGTGTACTGGCATAGCCATTTCCACACATGCCTTTCCTTGTCCCGCATGACGTTAAATTGTGCTCTCAGAACTACGTTCGTCTTGATTCCCATTATCATGGGATACGTAGGAACCCTCGACATCCTGCCTCCGGGTCCAGCCTTGGGAACCATAATTCCAATTTTCCCCTCCTTTTCTGGTCCCTTGACCTGATATTTTTGGGGAACCACGAAATTGTGGCTTTACCCTGAACAAGTTCGGGATGCCCCATGATAAACGTTGGGAGGCAACAGTTTCCTCGTCAGAGAGGTCCTGTTCAGAAGTATGTTTGATCCCTGATCAGGTTGGTGTATCCACCTAATGTGTTTCCACCACGGTGGCGTAATTTCAAGAGTGTTGTAATCTAGTCAAACAACCCATAACTCCACTCTCCATGCTTTGCGTTCCCTTTATTCAGACCCTCATTCTCTCTCACGTCTAAAGGAACCCCCTAACAGTATAGACGCTTGGCCAATGGCTCACCTACTATCCTGGTCCAACATTCTGGAAGGTGAATCGATGACATTATGAGTCAGTCCCCGTGTTTTGAACATGGTCATTGGTTGGCCCTCATTTTTCATCCCCATTTCAGGATAACACAATATAGATTCTGTGTTTCGAACGTGGTAAACATTTATCTTTTATTGTCGCACCATCCCCACAATGTTCTGAATTTGGGGTATTGTAATTCACACTTTCCATTCCCTTATGTTCAGATTTATTCCAGCACCCCTGGCATTACCCCACTCGTGCACAAGAGCACATTGGGAAAATGGTAATTTGGCTATTCTAAGAGCTTGATTCTCCAGTCAGGTCTCTCCCTTCTCTTCCCAGTAATCTGGATTGGTTGTTCAAAACTCTGGATGCCCGAATCCTGGTTTGCACTCCTACGTTCGAACGGGATAATAATGTGGTCGTCCCTTGTTTCTCACATCGGGCCCGACCCACGTGAGCTTAGGGATTGACCGTTGGACGCTCCACAAATGTCACAGGAATACAATTAACCAACACAAATAACAGAACTCATGCATGCAGTTGGCATAAAATAATCAAAGCATGAAAGTGAGTTCAAAGGTTACATGCATCACAACACCCTAGGATATACCCCTCCCATGGACGGGTTAACCTCATCAAAAGAGAATAGTAGCTCCGCCACCCTCTGGTTGGTGGCGTCCAGGATTTGTTGCCACCCTGGCTCAGGTCCCACTCCTCATACCACCCCTTCTCCAGGTTCCCCAAAGCCGCCTTCAATATCATCTGATGTATGGGGGGATACATCTCCAGCTATAACTCCTTCCCTTCAATTTTATTCATGTGGTTTTATAAGAAGTCAGCAATGAAGGGTGTGAATTCCTCCCAGGCATGACCGTCAACCACCCTAAACCATCTCACTGGCACGACGTGCTCCTGAACCAGTAAGTTGGTTCGTCCCGACTCCCTTCTGGGATGAAGATGTCATCCCTCATCCCGAAGCCATATAAAGGCAACCTATTGCATAACAGGTAGTTCCTATAGCTCTCTAATAGCATCTCTACCAAATAACCATGGTCATAGTGGCTCTGAACTATCTCTCCTAAACCTAGGTTGTTCGCCATCTCATCCCTTTGGGCAGAATCCACAAGGACCCGCTGGGTGGCTTCTTGACAAGCCATGTAGTCTTTTAGTTTGGGGCGATTGTTTTGGTTTGGTCATGAATCTCGTTCACAAAGTGTGTTTGAAGAGTGCGTTCGCAGAGTTTGTTAGCGGAGCCTTGCCTTGGCCTCTGAACGCAGAGTCGCGAAGCACACAGATGCGAAGTCAAAGACTCGCTATGCGCCGTGAAGCTGAAGGCCCGATTCGCGGAGAGCAATCGCGAAGTACATGGAGCTGTGCAAATCGAGAACGCTAAAAGCAAAAATTGCGAAGGAGAGAAAGGAAAAAAAGATAAGTCATCCCCTCTATTTATAGGCGATGACCCTCACTACTTCATGGCGCGTCTCGACCGTGGAGAGCTTCACGGCGCTCCAAGACGACCTGTCGCTATCCTGCCCAGCGATCCTTCTTCGCGAGCCAACATTGAAAAACGGCTGACAAATTTTGGCGATTGACCCTCCGACTTAGACCCTTGATTTCTCCTCGGCTCCGAGTCTAAGGGGGTCATTTTTTGGCACCAAAAATCGGAAGGGAGAAGGTTTATAAGAAAGTATCTGAAGTTGCCTCACGAAGACCTTTCGCAGAGCGCCATGGCCCCGTGAGCTCGCCGTGAAGCACGAAGGCGGGATGCTCCTCGAGACGATTTGATGTCCGTGAGCCCACTGTGAAGCACGGAGGTAGGATTCCCCACGAGCCCCTTTGATGTTCATGAGCCCGTTGTGAATCCAGGAGGCGGGATGCTCCATGAGCCACTTTGACATTTGCAAGCCCGCCACGAAGCCAGGAGGTGGGATGCTCTGCAAGCCCCTTTGACGTTCGTGAGCCCACCGCGAAGTGGAATCCAGTTGCGCGCCAAGTGAGCTCGGCTTTGTGGTGCCTCTTTTTAATAAATACCGGCCTCCCCCCGGGCCCAAAGCATGGATCATCCAACCTTTCCTCTTCCCGGCTCTCAAATCATGAAGCACTTTCTGCTCTGCGAACCATGAGCTTCTCAAGGTACTTTTGCTCTGCAAAGTGCCTCCCCTTTGCCTTGTTTTTACCCCCTCTTTCGAGATGAATACCTTTCGCGAATCCCCCAGGCCTTCTCGAAGGAAGGAGATCCTCATAGGGACTCGGGTCATCACGAAGCGTTTATTCTTTGCGAAGCACCCCCATGCACACGTGACTCAAATGCTAAGGCTGAGTCACTGTGCCTCGTGAAGCACATTGCTTCAGAGGACCTTGCTTCGCGAGGAACCCATGCTTCGTAGGGATTTGCTTCACGAATGCCCTTACACTTCGCAAATCACCTCTTCTATGAACCTATTACCTATGTCTTGGCTAGGCCACTTCACTTCGCGAAGCCCGCACCTTTACGAAGCCCTTCCCTTGCATGGAGCACCAGAGCTCTTTGAGGCCTCTACTCGTAAACCCCTTTCCTCTGCAACTCCCTATCTCGTGCAACCTCCTAGGTTTGCACGAAGCAACTTCAAAGTCCCCTGGAAACCACTTCCCATTGCGTTGCTTCATCTCATGCTTCTTCGCATAGGCACACTAACGGTTATTGCTTCTTCGTATAGTCATGCTAACATGGACCCCCCAATGGTTCGCTCCATAATAACCCCTAGAGACGGCGTTGCCTGTCCCTTCTCTTCACCAAGGTGCAGAGGGTACCGGTTATGTAAGTCCTAGGGGTGTAGAGTGAGCCCACCTCGTCCGAGCTGTAGGACATTAAACTGTCAAGAACCATCATCCTCAGCACATGATGTTAAACTGTGACTTCCCCCCATGCATACTATGTGGGGAAAGGGAAACCATCCTGGTGTAAGCCGCTAGATTTTCTTGTATGAGGCAGCATCCCTGCCCCTCCTTTCTTCGGTGCCAAATCCCTATCCCGTTGGGCTTTGTCGCCACTAGGCCTCCATCCCGAAGTAAGTCCCAACCTCTTCGGGCTGCTAACCACGCATAAGCCCATGTTTCCTCTTTGGGTTGTGATCACGTGTAAGCCTCATTTCACCTATCACAGATGCACCTTTCATGACGTAATCGTCAGGTCTCTACTACCTCTTGTTTCTCACACCGAGCATGACTCATGTGGGCTTAGATCAAGCACTGACCATGACATCCACCTTAGGCAGCCTAGAGTGTAAGCCCCATGCCACCTGAACTATGAGGACTTTGATCCTTGCCAAGTTAGGGTATGTAGGAAGCCTCCACGAGGTTCAAGTCCACCACCCTGGTCATTCCGACCATATTCACATCGGTTAAGCAACACCTTGGGCAGCCTAGAGTGTAAGCCCCATGCCACCTGAACTACGATTACTTTGATCCTTTCCAAGGTAGGGTACATAGGAAGCCTCTACGAAGTTAAAGCCCACCACCCCGGTCATTCTGACCATATTCACGTTGGTTCACTAACACCTTGGGAAGCCTAGAGTGTAAGCCCCACACCACCTAAACTATGAGGTATTTGATCCTTTCCAAGGTAGGGTATGTAGGAAGCCTCCAGGAGGTTCAAGCCCACCACCCATTGGGCCCCAGGTCCTCCTTCACGTCGGTTCACCGACCCCCCTAAACTACATGGTCTTTGATCCTTGCCAAGGTAGGGTACATAAGAAGCCTCCATGAGGTTCAATCCCACCACCCATAGGTCGCTCTAACCCCCTTCACATCAGTTAACCAACACCCTGGGCAGCCTAGATTGTAAGCCCCACACCACCTGAACTATGTGGTCTTTGATCCTTGCCAAGGCAAGGTACGTAGGAAGCCTCCAAGAGGTTCAATCCCAAAAATCGCTCGCTCTGACCATCTTCACATCGGTTCACCCTCGTCCTGCATGACATTAAACTGTGGACCCCAATCAGCGGTAATCCATTGTTTCCCCAGTCAGCGATAAGTCATTTCCCACTAAACACCACCCTGAACTTTTTGTTCTTTGATCCTTGCCAAGGCGGGGTACGTAGGAAGTCTCCCTAAGGTTCAATCCCACCATCCACCGGTTGTCCCGACCATCTTCACGTCAGTTTGACCCCATCCAACGGTAAGCCGTTGAAAACCCCAATTGGCGGTAAGATGTCATCAGATGAACTACGTGGACTTTGATTCCTTTCCATGGGGATACATAGGAAGCCTTTTCGAGGCTCAATCCCAAAACCATCGTCATCCTTATGACAGTTCCATCCCATTCACCATCCACTTCATACAACCGCTCCATCATCCATCCTAATTATTATCCGGGATGCCACATCCCGGTGAAATCATGCCATCTCATTTCCCACTCCCCTCAATAGTGATCGGGAAGTCAAACATACGTTGTCCCCAACATCAGTGTTCCCTCTAGGGGTTGTACCCATCTGATCCACTCCAGTCAGTGTTCTGATCAGTCTGGTCTGTCTCCGCTGGACGTTAAACTTACGGCATACCCTATGTTAAACATGGGAAGATTAGGAAAACCTCAGAAACATTCCTATGTCATATAATTCCTCTCATTTGATGTGGGATTCCTTGGGCCTGCGCACCCTCGATAAGCCCTATAATAAGGGGAAGAAACCCAGATGCACCAGTGTCCCAGCACCCAGACACGGCAGTGATGTCCAACGTGACTACTCCCCTGACCGAAGGTTGCTGCCCTGACTGGACCCCTTAGAATGTCCTCGTAGAAGCAGTTTAATTAACTGGTGTCCATGAAGATATGGCACCAGGAAGAGTTTCACGAACAACATCTTAAATCTATAAGGGAGACCCTGACTAGGTGATGAGTTCTGAGGAGGAATCCAAGGAAGAAAGAACCGAAATCCCATCATCTCATTTCGATCAAGGAGAAAATTTCCCTGAACAAGGAGAGGATGTCACCCGCCTTTGTAAATCAGGAATGCGGGGCAACAGACAGTGTCGCCATCCTTCCAAACGAGACGGACGCATGCGCCCCAACGAAAGCATCGGAAACACTTCTATAGAGGTATAGTGTCATGCATGATGTTTTTTATGTGTCACAACTTTGATGGTATCACCCTGACCCTTCTCATGTGATTGATTTTTATAATGTTTAGATTGAGAATGGTACGTCTTTTCAGGATCATCTCATTCGTGTTATGGATCATAGTGAGAAAGTGTTGTGGGGAAAGACTGTGCCAATAGTTTGAGTACTGTAGCAACATGGTCATGTTCAGGAGGAAACATGGGAGAGGGAAATAGATATGTGGGCTCAGTGTCCTGACCTTTTTACCTCATAATATTAGAGATTATTGGGAGTACATATTGAGGAAGAGTTATTATAAGGTGGGGTGATGGTAAGATTCCAAACATTTTGGTGATGTCTCAGATTTGTTTTTCAGGTACTCTATTACCTTTGTTTTGAGTATATCTTGGCTGGGATTTTACTTTGGGGTTTTTCAGGTGAAATTTGAGAAATGTATAATCCCAAGGGGTTGTGCATGGTTAGGTAAAACTGTGCAGCTTTCCCTAAGAAACTGTGCACCCTATTTTAGAGTGACAGGAGGTAGCGCATGGTTGGCACACAGTTTGGTCAAATCGTACGACCTCCCTCCCAAACCATGCACCCTCAAATAGAGGGGATATGTATGGTTGGTGCACAATTTGTCAAAGCTTACACCACTTAGGAGAAAATGTGCACCCCCTAAGTAGAGGTGTATGGTTAAGGCAAACGATTTGACAAACCATGTGCCCTTACCCAGAAAATCGTTCATTCTGAATTTACTTCCCCCAAAAAATTATTTAAAATTATTAAACCCCTTGGTTTTATACCCAAATCACCCTGGTTTATCCCTAAACTCATTCCTTCAATTTTTGGAATCTCCTAGGAGGATTCATAGACTTCTTGACCCCTTTCTTGGAGAATTGAAGATCTGGTTGAGGGATCAGCTCCCCGTTGGTAAGTGTTTTCTTCCTCGATTGGTTCCTCTCTCTCCCATATCTATTTCTCAATGAAGAGGAATGATTTTTCTTCTATTAGTGATGGTTTAGATTTAAGTTTTTTATGGATATTAATCCTTTGGATCTTGATCTTAGGTATTGGTCCTAGATCTTCCGTGTTGTTGTGATTTTGATTGTTCCGCATTAATTTGGGGATTTTGGTTTGGCAAACATCCATCAACGATCTTGAGGTTGGTGGTATAATTGTTAATTCCCATAGTCTTGATTATAAATTCGTGTATGTAATTATTAAATTTTAATTTCCATGTTGGGAAATTGTATCCTAAATTAAATTAATTTATTTATTTTTTTCTCCATGTGGTAATAAAATTGGTTGAATATGTGATAATGAATTTGATGAATAATGTGATTATGAAATTGATGAATGATGGGTTAATGAAATTGATTGATTTATGAAATTATGAAATTGATAGAGGCCCTTGGTGTGTATCGATATGATTGAAATAATGTTTTATCGTAATGATTGTTAAATGGTTGGAAACATAGAACCATGAGGTATGATATTTGTGACTGAGTTTTGGGACATGGACTACTAATCTAAATATCCAAGGGGTTCTAGACTACTTCTCTAGCCCCCCAATATATTTATGTATTACATGTGATCACTGGGTTGTGGGATAGGTATTTCTTCTCCAAATTCCCACATGGTGTCAGATTGCTGCTCTAGGCCCCCATTGTATGAATGTGAAATTGGAATGATTTGATTAATGGAAACCCATGATAGAATGATATGTGACATCCCTTTGGGGATGGTTCATACTATTTCATGGTTTGAATCAAGTTTTGATGGTTTGGGTGTCATCGTGAACTAGAAATTTATATGGTTAATTAAAGAATAATTTAATGTGAAAATTGTTTACTCATTCATTTGTAATTTATTCTTTATACAACTATATACACTGTTATAGACTGGATATTGTTTTAGATGTCATTAGTGGTGGTATACTAAATTGTACTCACACCCTACTCAAGATGCCTGATTGATACCTGAATAGACTTCATATTTTTAGTACAGGATAAGGGAAAGATCCCTATGTTAGATGGCTGAGTTAAGATGAAGCATGGATGAGAAAACCAAACATGATGTCGGGACCCGCTTGGGGATTTGTCAGTGTGCCTTTACTTTGGGTTTTTATTTGACACTTGACACTTATTATAGCTTGAAATATCTACTTTTTTGGCTTAGGATAATTTATCCATGTTTTTGGATTATCGTGTGGTGTTGTTCATTATTGATTATGGTATTATCTTGGTTATTGTTTATTATCATTTGGATATTATTTATCTATTTCTATTATTTTTATTATTTGATAAAGAAGGTATAGTATCCCCATGTTAAATATTAGACACTCGTTGTTAGTCGGGAGCCTTTGGCATACGGGGAGGTGCACCTAAGCTCATGTAACCAACCGGATTGGGGCATCGGCATGTGGCACCTAGGTCAGGACGTTACACCATAGCGCTTGATGGACCTGACTGAACTAGAAATCCCCTATGGGATGAGGAACCTGCACCACTATGAGTTAGTGCACCACTCTTATAGAACCTCTACAAGTTCCCCAAGTTCCCACAATGATGGAAGGGTCTAGGTGGAACTGGACACACTAAGCACGCATTCCTCGGCCTCCCACACCAGTAACATATGACTAACCTACCCAGGACCACTGCTGAAACTACCCCAAAAAAACCAAACTTGTCGATGTAATCAATATTCATCATCAAGGCTCGATCCACTATCTTATTATATGTCTTCATCTTGAACAATAATACCTGATTCCAAATGTCTAATCGTAACCTCATCTAAAAACAATGAGATTTTAACTACTCATTGGGAACCACCTCAGGTGTGAAACATACCAATTAAACAAAGTGGTTGTCATATTCCAACACAGTCTAATCCCCCTGATAGAGATCCAGAAACTCCCAGGTCTTAGTAAGGACTAAGGTATCAGGAAAATATAGCTCATTAAAGATAACTTTTAAGTCCTTCCAACCCATCTTCTCATGCTTTATATCCTGAACTACTACTTCCCATCATCTACGAATAGGACCTTCCAATATTAATGAAGCACACTTTACTTTAAACACCTTGGGAGTATCAAGAAACCCAAAAATATTCTCAATCTTTTCAATCCAATCCTCTGCCTCCCAGGCTTTGTGCTACCCCAGAATAAAGGTGGTTTTTTCTTGAGGAACTCTTGATCCTTTTCCTTTTATGGACCCAATTTGGATTCCTTAGCATGAGAAGGACCAGATCCCACTCCCTAATATAATTCTTGTATATCCCAAACCGTTTCTTCTACTAATCTCTGATCAATTGGAGAGGGAGAACTCTCTCCGACCTCTTCCTACGGTTGCATAAAAAATCTATATGGAGGCATGATGCTACAAAAATCAAAAAAAAACACAAGGAAACTAGCAATATGACATTCATAAAATTTAGAAACAACTTTCAAAAACTTCTATAAATCAAGAAAAAAAACTATAACAAGCATAATAACAAGTCATACCATTCCACTCCAGTTCAGCGTCCATGAAAAGTCTATAGCCTGTACATCACACCTTGAGGAGGATTCAAACCAAATATCAAACATCCAATGGAGACCTAAGGATTATCATGAGGTGTGTTGTCTAGACACACCACTCGCAAAAAAAAACCTCAATCCCCAATAGTCCTAACTTCAGTTTATCCAGAATCTCCCAAATGACGTGATCGAAGGAAAGGAAAAAACCTGCTCTAATACTATTTTATCACAAACCAGGTCAGTTTTCCATCCAACTCAACACCTAACCTAGCCCATGGAATAGCCCAAAGGGAATTCCCAATCCCCATGGGATGGAAACTAGTGTATGGGCATCATACAACACCCTTGGGAATGAATTTTCCCATGATAATTAACTATATCCAATAGAAAGTAATAGCATAAAACCAAGAAACGTCCAAATCATATCACAATCCAACATCCATAACACAAGTTTGAGTTAAAAACTTTACAATTACCATAAAAAACAAAATGGGGAGGGGAAAACTAGACCATCAAAACCTCTATATGGTATGCAGGACGTCACCCCATGCCACCACACTATAACAAAATAGGCATTTAACAGTGATAAAATGGCCTTTATCAATGATAGAGAATCGCTAACTACTGGAGTGAGATTAAAATACCTAGGATTTTATCAGTGATTTTATTTAGTGATGATAAAGGGGCATACTATAGTGTGTTGTTACAAAACATTGCAGCACCAGTGCAGTGTGTTGTAACAACACAATACAGCACCAGAAACACCACAAGAAATCAAAAAAATCAAGTACCAATAGAGAATTTAAATGAAATAAAATGTATAACAAAAATACAAGAAAATATATATATTATATATATTTCAAACATTGGTTTATACAATTTCATAAGTACAAATTATTATATGCATTCAAAAACATCAATGTTCCTTTGTCTTTTGATCTTGAACCTAACTCGTGATATTGTCAAACAAACCACCCCTGTTCGAGCAAAACAATTCACATTTATAAGAAAAAAATCTTATTATTATAATAATATAAAGAAATAAATTAACATAAAGTGTTAATTTTAAACTAAACTTTGATTCATACTAGGAACATTATGTATTATATTGAGTTGTTGTTGATTCTTGCACACCACACCATTTTTTGTTCATCTTCAAGCATTATCTTTGTGAAAATTAACTAAATAAGTATAAGATAAAAATGATAATGAAATTAATTAATTAATAGAATATCAAATGATGGGAAAACAATCTAGGCTTGTTTTCTTGGTTTTGGCGATGTGATGCACATTTTAAACTAAAATGGCACATGTATATTATAAAGACACACTTAGAGTTATACCAGTCACATTGTGTATCAGATTGAGGTGAGGTTAATTCTTACATGCCCCAAATTACTTATGGATCGTTTTCCTAAAGTATCAAAAAATATGAATGTGTTTTCTTACTTTTGATTGTGTCGCTTTTCTTTTTACAAAAATGTCATTTTAAATTGGAAACACACACTTTGAGTCATACTGGTAACATAATATGTCATTTTTCATATGAGACTGAAACCTATATATTACAACTATATTATTAATAATTATCCTAAATTATCAAGACAATATGAGAAAGTTTTCTTAGTTTTCAATGAGTGGCACTTTTTGAACTAAAATGTCAATTTTAAATTGATAATAGACACTTTGAGTCATATTAGGAACATCATGTATCAGATTGAGGTTAGAATGATTCATACATATCAGAAATGACTTATGGATCATTTTCTTAAACTATCAAAGTAATATGAGTGTGTTTTGTTGGTTTTGAGTATTTCAATTGTCTTTTTTACTAAAATTGATGTTAATTTTAAATAAAAAGACGCACTTGGAGTCATACCAGTCACACTATATGTTAGATTGAGGTTCTGATGATTCCTACATGCCAAAAATGACTTATAGATCATTTTAATAATGTATTAAAATAATCCAAATGTGTTTTCTCGGTGTTGGTTGGAGTGGATACTCAAGAGGGGGGGGAATTGAGTTCCAATTAAAATTTATGTTTTAAAAACTTTGTCTTAAAAACCCCCAAATAAAATACTGAATTAAACTGTAGTGAATTTATATCAAAGTAAAGGTTCTGTTGGGTTCTCAAGGGATTGATTATTTCCCAGTTAATCAAAATAGAAAGGTTGATTAACTTTTGAAACTAACTTACTGATTTACAACTAATATAAACACTTGCGAATTTAATTATCTAAGTGACTTTAAAAAAGTTTTGGTTTTAAAGTAATTAGCAGCGGAATAAAAGAATAACTTTGAAAGATATAGCACAGCAGATATAACCAAGAGGTTCAGTCTCAAGCCGAGACTTAGTCCTATCAACAATTTATATAAATTTGATCCACACCCTGGATCGGGGTTCACAACAGTTTACAACTGTCCAGGTCCAAGACCTCTACCACTGTTATTCATGGGAAACAGAACAACAGCAACCAGCTATCCAGGTCACACATGACCTCTACCACTATTACTGTGGGAAATGAAAGATGTAAATAGTTTGCTGAGGATTTACAGATCCTCCAGCTAAAGTACAGGAGATAGTGTGTGTGTTAAATACAGCAGATAACACACACTGCTCGAAATGTAAAATAATGAATCACAGAGTAGAGATGTAGAGTTTAGAAATGGCTCTAGTGATTGCAATGAAGCTTAGGACTCCTTGAGTTTGATCAGAAATTATTTTGAGTCCTCTTCTAGTTTTTTTCTGAAAAACAGAGTGTCGTCTTCTTGGTATCTAGGTTCAGAGATAGTGAGAAATGTAGTCGATGAAGTTCTTCAATGTCCTCGTGAATGTACAGAACTCTTTTTGAGTAATCTTAAGTGTGTATGAGCTTCTGTGTCTTCTTATTGTGAGGTCTTCTCTTGTCATCCAAAGTTATCTCATCCACCACTCTTTGCACTCATATAAGTCTTGTCGTTGTCACATGGTGTATTTGCACCAACAGGGACTTCTTGTATTTATGGAACGAGTTCCAGCAAAAGAAATGATTTCTTTTTGTAGGTACGAGGTACAGTTCCCTGACATCCAACAACCTTTATTAAATAAATTTCAGAGAATTAAAATATACCTAATATGACCGTTGGGTAGATTAAATAAAGATAAAGAAATTCAAACAGCTATTTATGACTATCGGTGAGTCAAGTGATCGGTAGCTCATCAGCATCAGCATCGGTGGCTAGACATCGGTGTGTTCTGATCGGTGACTCAGATAATCAGCGTTGGTGTGTCATGATCGGTGAATCATTTGATCAGCATCGGTGAGACATCTTCGGTGACTCAGATGATCAGCATCGGTGTGTCATGATCGGTGACTCATTTGATCAGCATCGGTGTGTCATGATCGGTGACTCATTTGATCAACATCGGTGTGTCATGATCAGTGACTCATTTGATCAGCATCGGTGAGTCAGTTGTCTTTTGATATGGATCAGGGCGACCATTCACTTTTGATATGGATCGGTGCGACCGTTCACTTTTGATATGGATCGGTGCGATCGTTGTCTTATGATATGGATCGGTGCGACCGTTGTCTTGTGATATGGATCGGTGCGACTGTTGTCTTGACAGAACACAAAGTGTCTGTTTGATCCAGAAGATTTCCAGAATACTTGTAAATCAATACCAAAGAGATAAAAACATGATCCAACCGATATAAACAGATTCACTAAAAGATCATGATTATGTATATGAGAAATCCAACCGGATTAAGTAACAATGATTTGTGATTATTAAAATAGCAATCATAGGAAGAATTCAACAATCTTCCAGAGGGCTCAACAATATCCCCCTTTTTGATAATCACAAATCTTAGCCAAAAAAATATATCATCAATAAAAGTGACAAGGCATAATAAGAATAAAAACACAATGAGATATAAATCTCCCCCTGAATTTATGCCTTTAAATATTTATGCAAGCATTGCCATAGAAAGGTTCTCCCCCATAGATAAAAAATCTCCCCCTTTAGAGATGCATCTCCCCCATATATATACATATTTCTCCCCCTTTTGGATAATCAAAAAGGAGGGAAAACAGATAAAGAAGAGATTAAAAGAATATAGCAGAGAGAATAAAAAGAAAAGAGAATAAAGTTTATAAGGTACATCACAGTACAAACACAACAGGGTTCACCCTATCAACAGCAATGCACAACTATTTCTTGGGATGTAACGAGGCTTTGCCTTTGTTAGAAGGATCAATGGTTGGTAAGTTAGAAGGCTTGGAGGCAGGTTGAACTGGGCGAATTTGAAAAGGTGGTAAGATGACTCTAGAGGGTGGAGGAGAGGATGCCACTGGGATTGGCTGTGGAGCAGTAGTAGCTGGTTGAGAAGATTGCTGAGGAACTGGCCGTAGGTGATATAGAGCTTGAGCAACGGAGATCTGATTTGGAGCAACATCAGAGGCACTGAGAGGTTTAGCAGTAGGAAGCACAATGGCGGTGGCTTATTCATTCAGATAAGGCTTCAAAAGATTTATTAAATCCTGAATAACTTTTGCACCACACTGCATAGCCTTCTCAAAATCATCCTTATTCTCCATGAACCGTTCCAAGGTAGGAGTAAAATCTTGCAACTGACGAACTTGAGTCTTGAAAGCTTGAGTGACTGGAGGTAGTATCAGATTGTCAGCTAACACTTTAAAATTCGCGGTCATCTCATGCTTGGTATAGATTTTTGAAAAGTAATGATCAACCTTTTCCTTGATCTATCTCTGAGATTTAGTGGCATCTGCTGAATATACTGTTACCATCTTATGAATGTGATCACTGTGCTCCTTTATCTTCCTCAACGAGTCCAAATCAAGAACTTTTCTAATGGTGGCCAATTCATCATGCACAATCTGCCTTAGAGCCTCTAGCTCACGAGTAGTGATCTTGGTTACTTTGGTTATACTGGCTTGAGCAACTATCTGAGTTATCTCAGCTTTCAACTTTCTCAGATCAGACTTCTTAAGATGTTCAATTATATTCCTCAACACTTCCATCATACCAGAGAAGGTTGATCTAAATTCGTTTGATAAAGAAACTAATCCAGATTGTAGATCCTTCAGAATCTGATTTATAGAGGCTATGTGCCTGCCAATAAACTCACTAGTATTGGCCAGGTCTGGTCTAATAGCATTTGAAATTTCTTCTCTGACTATATCTCTCATAGCAGCAAGAAACTCACTTTTGAACTTATCAAAATCAGACTGAGAGACAGTAGAACTAGGTAGATGAGCATCTGCAGCATCAACAGCATGAGCAAACCTTGCCTCAACTGGTTGTCTTTCCTTCACAACCGCAGTAGATTCTGATTCTTCCTCTTCTTCTTCAGAATACTCTAAACCCAAAATATTAAAACCAGGGTAATCATCCCAGACAGCAGCACACGAAGTATATTTCGGTTTATTATAACTTGCTTTTCTACTGATTTCTAGAGAATCTCTCTTTCCATTGGCATTTGTTTCTGGTATAGTTTGATGTGTTTCTGTTGGAGGTACAGCAAGACCATCCACTGGTCGGTTATCACCACCATCATAATCATCATATCCATTCCCATTTCCATTCTTCATAGAAACTTCACTGTTAGATACTTCAGTGTCACTAGCTTCTTCATCACCAAGAACTGGTTCTGATTCAGGTAAGGGTAAAGGTGGACTGGCAGATCCAAAGTCTACTCTTCTCTTAGGGATCACAGTATTAGGATCACTCCTATCATCAGGAGGTGACATACTTCCTTCTTCTGTTTCAGCTTCTTCCATCCCTTGTTTACCAGACTCTTCAGTGTCCTTATTCCTTTCAACATTTACTTCTTCCTCATCATCAGAATAAATTGGCTCCTTATCTGATTTCAAACTAGGGTCTCTCAAACCCTTCGACCTCTTTCCATGATCAGTGGGATTGTAGGATTCATACAACTTGTCCTCATCAGCAACCCATCATTTCTTCCATGGGTTCCAATTTATTTTCATCCGTTTACAAATTTCTTTGTTAACACAAAAAGCACTATCAAATTCAGCTATCTCATCAGCTTCATCAACACATTCCAGATTCTTTAACATAGTAGAGATCACTTTGGAATAGAATAGGGCAGTGGCTTTATTAGAAGGTTTCACCATTCCAGCTATGTGCACCATTAGATATCTACACAAATTGATCTTCTCATGGGTCTTTAGTAAAAACAATAGAAAAACATCCTGGTATCTTACAACAGCAAAATCTCCTTTCCTAGGGCAAATTTGGTGCTGAAAAAACTTAAAGAGAAGTCTACATTCACCATCCAACTCTGAGGCTGTGATTCTCCTTGACTCTCTGTTTCCAGTCAAAAGCTCTAAAGCTAAATCATAAGAAAAGTATTAAGTGGTTGGAGGAATGTTTCCAGCATAATCCTCATACCGACCCTCATGGGGTAAATTCAAACATTCAGCCCATTGTTTAGAAGAAAAAGATATTTTCTTTCCTTTCACTACAGAAGACATCCTGGAAGCCTCTACACCATCTAAAGTAACTTGCAGATTTATATAAAACTCATGCACTAGATTTGGGTAGTATACATGAGTGTTATCTGAGAACCAGGCTTTCCATCCTTGCGATTCTAAAACTTGTAACAACAGCGACTTACTTGTCAAAATCCAGGAGAAACTGACTTCCTTTTCTACAGCAACAATCCGAGTTTCCAGGTTTGTATTTACTGATCTTTGAGTGGTACTACTCGACTCGCCTCGAGCACGCTTTGAAGGTACATGACTTTCTGATCCTTTTCTTGGTCTCTTCTGCTTAGCCATTTGAAGATTCTGGGGAATGCAGGAGTTCGAAGGTTCGAAGTAGAGGAGAAGAGAGGATATAAGGCTTGGCGAGAAATGAAAGGTCGACAGTTTGGGGAATAGAAATAGCCGCGTATCATTTATTTCATCATTTAGGGTTTCCATAATAAAGATAAAAGTAATTAATTAATTACAACATAATAAAAAGTAATAGAAAGAAAGATCGGTTTGACAGATCAGTTTCACAGATCAGTTTCACAGATCAGTTTGACAGATCGGTTTCACAGATCAGTTTTATAGATCAGTTTCACAGATCAGTTTCACAGATCGGTTTCACAGATCGGTTTCACAGATCGGTTTCACAGATCAGTTTCACAGATCAGTTTCACAGATCAGTTTCACAAATCAGTTTCACAGATTGTTTCACAGATCAGTTTCACAGATCAATCATACACAATTCTTGTTTAATAAAATTCATTCTTTCATATCATAAAGGCTTTGTAAAAATATCATCTAATTGATGTTTAGAACTAATAAATTCTATAGAAATATCACCTTTCTGATAATGATCTCTTAGAAAGTGATGTCTGACATCAATGTGCTTAGTCCTAGAGTGAGACACAGGGTTCTTAGATATGTTGATCGCACTAGTGTTGTCACAATTAATTGAAACATGTTTAAAATCAAATCTGTAGTCCAATAAAGTGTGTTTCATCCACAGAATCTGTGCACAGCAACTACCAGCAGCTATATATTCTACTTCAGTAGTAGACAATGCAACTGAGTTCTGTTTCTTACTACACCATGATACTAGGGACTTTCCAAGTAAATGACATGTTCCAGATGTGCTCTTCCTATCTATCTTACATCCAGCAAAGTCAGCATCTGAATAACTAGTTAGGTCAAATGATTGTCCTTTTGGATAAAACAAACCTAAATTCACATTATACTTAAGATATTTAAAAATCCTTTTAACAGCCAGTAAGTGTGATTCTTTAGGATTAGCTTGAAATCTAGAACACATACACACACTAAACATAATATCTGGTCGACTAGCAGTAAGATAAAGTAAACTCCCAATCATACCTCTGTAATAGGTTTGATCAACTGGTTTCCCAGTTTCATCAACATCCAATTTACAGGTAGTACTCATAGTTATATCACTTTCCTTAATACTATATAAACCAACACGTTTTAATAAATCCTTAGTATATTTACTTTGATTTAGAATAATACCATCTTTAGTTTGAAAGATTTGAAATCCAAGAAAATACTTAAGCTCTCCCATTAAGCTCATTTCAAACTCATTTTGCATAACCTTTGAAAATTCAGTACATAAAGAATTTTTAGAAGATCCAAAAATAATATCATCAACATAGATTTGTACTATTAACACATCTTTTGAAATCCTTTTTATAAAAATAGTGGGATCAGCTATTCCTTTTTTAAATCCTTTTGAAATAAGAAAGTTTGAAATTCTTTCATACCAAGCTCTTGGAGCTTGTTTTAAACCATATAAAGCTTTAGAAAGTTTAAAAACATGATTTTGAAAATGAGGATTTGAGAAACCAGGTGGTTGTTCTACAAAAACATCTTCCACAATAAAACCATTTAAAAATCACTTTTCACATCCATTTGATATAACTTGAAATTAAGATGTGATGCATAGGAAAGTAAGATCCTAATAGCCTCTAATCTAGCTACAGGTGCAAAGGTTTCCTCATAGTCAATTCCTTCTTCTTGATTGTAACCTTGTGTAACTATCCTAGCTTTGTTTCTAATGATGTTTCCAGATTCATCAACTTTGTTTCTAAACACCCATTTTGTGCCTATGGTTATAGTGTCCTTAGGTCTTTCTACTAATTTCCAGACTTTGTTTCTTTCAAATTTATTTAGTTCTTCTTGCATAGCCATTACCCAAAATTCATCATTGATAGCATCATTGATATTTTTAGGTTCTAACTGTGAAAGAAAAGATTGATGTTCAACCTGATTTCTTAGAGAATCTCTAGTCTGTGTTCCTCTATCTAAATTACCTACAACAACATCTAACGGATGGTTCTTTAGAATCCTAGTTGGTCTAGAAAGGGTAGGACTCGAGATTTCAGGTTCATCTACAAGTTGAGGTTCAACAGAAGCAGGTTCTGGAAAATTTCCAGAACTGGATGTTTTAATTACAGGTCCACTGTCTTTATCATTAAGGTTCAAAATAGAGAGATCGTCTTCAAGATTTTCAAAAGAGGTCTTAGGTTCATGTGGATCAGTTTCATCAAATTTGATGTGAACAGATTCTTCTACACATTTTGTTCTCTTATTGAAAACTCTATATGCTTTACTAGAAATAGAGTAACCTAGGAAAATTCCTTCATCACTCTTGGATGCAAATTTGTCAAGATTATCTTTAGTATTAAGAATAGACTTTGAAACCAAAAACTCTGAAGTAGTTAACCTTAGGTTTCCTATGGTTCCATAACTCATAAGGGGTCCTCTTAAGAACAGGTCTGATCAAGACTCTATTGATAACATAACAAGCTGTATTTACAGCTTCAACCCAAAAATAAACAGGTAGGTCATACTCATTAAGTATAGTCCTAGCAATTTCTTGCAGGGTTCTATTCCTTCTTTCTACTACACCATTCTGTTGAGGTATCCTAGGGGCAGAGAAATTGTGACTATAGCCACTGTGTGAGCAGTAAGATTCAAACTCATTATTTTCAAAATCACGGCCATGATCACTTCTCAGGTTTTTAATTTTAAGTCCACTAAGGTTTTCTACAGACTTGGAATATTTTACAAAGCAAGAACAAGCTTCACTTTTGTGAGCTAGAAAATATACCCAAGTGTATCTAGAAAAGTCATATACAAGAACATAGACATAGTGCTTCCCATTTAAACTAGAAACTCTGGAAGGTACAAATAAATCCATGTGAACCAACTCAAGAGGTTTAGAAGTTGAAACTTCTTTATTTGATTTAAAAGAAACTTTATGTTGCTTTCCCTTTTGACAGGGATTACAAACTTTGTCTGCTGGAAATTCAAGTTTTGGTAGGTCTCTAACTAATTTCTTCCTAGAAAGTTTTCTAAGTGAATGCACATTGCAGTGTCCTAATATTCTGTGCCAAAGCCAAGACTCTTTATGAAAAGCATTTAAACATGTAATATTCTGCTTAGCTAAAGAATTTAAATCAACAGCATAAACATTTTCATTTCTTAAAGCAGAAAACACTAAAACATTTTTAGAATTAAAAACATTGCAAGAATCATTTTCAAATTTAACATAAAAACCATCATCACATAACTGAGAAATACTTAAAAATTTGTATTTAAGTCCATCAACAAATAAAACTTTAGAAATTAATATTGAGTCAGTGTTACCAATCTGGCCTAAGCCAATGATTTTTCCTTTTGAGTTATCACCAAAGGTGACAAAGCCTCCATCAACTCTGACTAAGCTTTTAAAGAATGAGAACTCTCCTGACATATGTCTTGAACATCCACTGTCCAAATACCAAGGCTTTCTACAAGAGCTCTTTAAGTAGGTTCCCTACAAAACAGATTTAGATAGGAAATGATTTTGGTACCCAGATCTTCTTGGGTCCAGACAGGTTATCCAATAAAACTTTAGGTATACATATTTGTCTAATGGGTCTCATAAGATTTTTAGAGTCAACAGATTTTGAAAGATAAATCTTATTAGATCCATAACTATGAATATAACTAGTTGAGGCATATGAAGTTTCAAAACTAGATACATTCTGTCCAGATTTAGGAATGAATTTAGTTTTGGTAATTTTCCTTTGTCCAGGTTGGTATCCTATACCAGTAGTGTATCTAGGTGTTATTTGCTTACCTAGAATCTGAGTAAGAGTATCCTTATCATTGGTAAATTTCTCTAAGTCTTTCTTGAGTTTCTCATTAGATAATTTCAGTTCAGTGTTTTCCTTAAGCAACTAATCATTCTTTTCCATTTCAATATCAAGATCAGATTTATGTTTAACAGTTAAAGCATACTGTTTCTTTAAACCTTTGTATTTGTATTTCAGCTCATTACAGGTTTCTTATAACATATCACAGTATTCAAATAGTTCAGATTTTGACATGTTTTCTGAGTCAGAATCATCTTCAGAATAATATGAATTTAAAGCAGGAGTTTCAGATGTTACCTCAGAGGTGTTTGTCATAAAACACATGTTTTCCTTATTTCTATGTTCAGTTTTAGAAACTTCAGATTCAGTGGAGCTATCCTCAGAAGCACTCCAAGTAGCCTTCATGGCTTTCTTAAACTTATTTTCCTTGTATTCATACCTCTTCTTGTATTTCAACTTTGGACAGTCTGCTTTTATGTGTCCCTTTCTTTTGCACTCATAGTAGACAACTTCATCTGATTTGTCAGATTTCTTCCAATACTTTTTCCAATGTCCCTTGTTATCATACTTACCTTTATAATTTGATTTTCTGAAAAACTTCTTCTTCCTATAAAACTTTTTAAACCTTCTGGCAATGTGAGCCATCTTAGCATCACAATCAGAATCACTTTCACTGTCTTCACAGCTTGAACTCTCATTTATAGCTTGAAGCTTCTCCTTATCCTTGTTCATTGAAGTTGAATTCTTGAAAGCAACTGACTTCCTTCTAGGTTCATCTTATTATTCTTTGTTAACCTTGAGTTCCTCTTCATACATCATCAACTTACCAATTAGTTCCTTGACTGGCAGTTCAACAATATCACATGATTCTCTAATTGAGACAGAAGTTCCTCTCCATCTTTCAGGTAGACATCTCAGAATTCTCATAATTTGTTCCTTTGATGGAACATCCTTTCCCAAGGAATTCATTGTGTTGACAATTTCATTAAACCTGAGATACATGTCAGAAATGGGTTCATCAGGCTTCATCTTAAAATTATCATACTTGATAGTATAAGTGTTCAATCTCATTTCCTTAACATTATTTGTTCCTTAATGAGAAACGGCTAAGGTATCCCAAATTTCATAAGAAGTTTTACAGGCAGATATTCTATTAAATTCCTCATCTCCTAAAGCACAGTACAAGGCATCCATAGCTTTGCAATTATTATTGTAGGCAGCCATAGTAGCTTCATTCCAAGTAGATCTAATAGTAGTAGGAATTTTATATTCTGATTCTATAGCAGTCCAAATATCAAAACCCATGCTCTCTAAATGAATTTTCATCTTGATTTTCCACTAAGCATAGTTAGTTCCATTGAAAAAGGGTGGTCTACTGGTAGCAACACCTTCAATTCTATTATCCATGATAACTTACTTAAAGCAAAGATTTTAAAGAGATAAAAATTTTGAAATAACAGAAATTTTAAGAACTTTAAAATACAACTAAAATCACAGTTAAAAAAAGAGTACTTTAGAAAATATTTTAAATCCTATGATACCAAATTTTGTTCAGAGTGGATACTCAATAGGGGGGGAATTGAGTTCCAATTAAAATTTCTGTTTTAAAAACTTTTTCTTAAAAACCCCCAAATAAAATACTGAATTAAACTGTAGTGAAATTATATCAAAGTAAAGGTTCTGTTGGGTTCTCAAGGGATTGATTATTTCCTAGTTAATCAAAACAGAAAGGTTGATTAAATTTTGAAACTAACTTACTGATTTACAACTAATATAAACACTTGCGAATTTAATTATCAAAGTGTCTTTAAAACAGTTTTGGTTTTAAAGTAATTAGCAGCGGAATAAAAGAATAACTTTGAAAGATATAGCACAGCAGATACAACCAAGAGGTTCAGTCTCAAGCTGAGACTTAGTCCTCTCAACAATTTATATAAATTTGATCCACACCCTGGATCGGGGTTCACAACAGTTTACAACTGTCCAGGTCCAATACCTCTACCACTGTTATTCATGGGAAACAGAACAACAGCAACCAGCTGTCTAGGTCACACACGACCTCTACCACTATTACTGTGGGAAATGAAAGATGTAAAGAGTTTTCTGAGGATTTACAGATCCTCTAGATAAAGTACAGGAGATAGTGTGTGTGTTAAATACAGCAGATAATAGACACTGCTCGAAATGTAAAATAATGAATCACAGAGCAGAGATGTAGAGTTTAGAAATGGCTCTAGTGATTGCAGTGAAGCTTATGACTCCTTGAGTTTGATCAGAAATGATTATGAGTCCTCTTCTATTTTTTGTCTGAAAAACAGAGTGTCGTCTTCTTGGTATCCAGGTTCAGAGATAGTGAGAAATGTAGTCGATGAAGTTCTTCAATGTCCTCGTGAATGTACAGAACTCTTTTTGAGTAAGCTTGAGTGTGTATGAGCTTCTGTGTCTTCTTATTGTGAGGTCTTCTTTTGTCTTCCACAGTTATCTCATCCACCACTCTTTGCACTCATATAAGTCTTGTCATTGTCACATGTTGTATTTGCACCAACAGGGAATTCTTGTATTTATGGTACGAGCTCCAGCAAAATAAATGATTTCTTTTTTCAGGTACGAGGTACGGTTCCCTGACATCCAACAACCTTCATTAAATAAATGTCATAGCATTAAAATATACCTAATATGACCGTTGGGTAGATTAAATAAAGATAAAGAAATTCAAACAGCTGTTTATGACTATCAGTGAGTCAAGTGATCGGTAGCTCATCAGCATCAGCATCGGTGGCTAGACATTGGTGTGTTCTGATCGGTGACTCAGATGATCAGCGTTGGTGTGTCGTGATCGGTGACTCATTTGATCAGCATCGGTGAGACATCTTCGGTGACTCAGATGATCAGCATCGGTGTGTCATGATCGGTGACTCATTTGATTAGCATCGGTGTGTCATGATCGGTGACTCATTTGATCAACATCGGTGTGTCATGATCGGTGACTCATTTGATCAGCATCGGTGAGTCAGTTGTCTTTTGATATGGATCGGGGCGACCGTTCACTTTTTATATGGATCGGTGCGACCGTTCACTTTTGATATGGATCGGTGCGACCGTTGTCTTGTGATATGGATCGGTGCGACCGTTGTCTTGTGATATGGATCGATGCGACCGTTGTCTTGACAGAACACAAAGTGTCTGTTTGATCCAGAAGATTTCCAGAATACTTGTAAATCAATACCAAAGAGATAAAAACATGATCTAACCGATATAAACAGATTCACTAAAAGATCGTGATTATGTATATGAGAAATCCAACCGGATTAAGTAACAATTATTTGTGATTATTAAAAAAGCAATCATAGGAAGAATTCAACAATCTTCCAGAGGGTTCAACACTCGATTTTAAGGATGTTAGTTGTCTTACTAAAATTAATGTCAATTTTAAATAAAAAGACATACTTTGAGTCATACTGATCACACCATGTGTTATATTGTAGTGAGAATGATTCCTATATGTCCCAAATGACTTATGTTTCATTTTCCTAAAGTATCAAAACAATCCAAATGTGTTTTATTAATTTTGAGTATGTTACTTGTCTTTTTTACTAAAATGTTATTTTAAACTAAAAACACGTATTTTGAGTCATATCAGTCACATCGTGTGTTGGTTTGATATGAGACTAATTCTTACACATCAAAAATGACTTAAAAATTGTTATTATAAATTATCAGTACAATATGAGCGTGTTTTCTCAATTTTCATAACATTTTAAACTAAAATGTCAATTTTAAACTGATAACGGACACTTTGAGTCATACCGGACACACCATGAATCATATTGAAGTGAGACTAATTCTTACATGTCAAAAATGACTTATGGATCATTTTCCTAAAGTATCAAAACAATGTGAATGTTTTTTCTTAGTTTTGAGTATGTCAGTTGTCTTTTTTACTAAATTAATGTCAATTTTAAATAAAAAGAAGCACTTGGAGTCATACCAGTCACACTGTGTGTCGGATTGAGGTGCGGCTGATTCCTCCACATCCCAAAGTCTCAAAAAATCCCAACTACCAATGTTACCATGCTTCTCATTGGCTTTATTTGTCAAACTGTCATCACTACATATTGATCATTGAACTGTGGTGTTGACAGTTTGACAAAGAAATCTAATGGAAAGTGTGGTAACATTGGCATAAATAAACATGTTATCTCTTTTGTGGATTATTACAGATAGTTGAAATCAAAATATAACTTCCTAAAAGATTTGTGAAAAAAACTAAATAAGTATTAGATAAAAAATAATAAGGAAATTAACTTAGAAATAGTAGATAA
Organism: Viscum album; assembly: GCA_963277665.1. NCBI lineage: Eukaryota > Viridiplantae > Streptophyta > Magnoliopsida > Santalales > Viscaceae > Viscum > Viscum album. The sequence continues at coordinate 378,871,564 of OY728119.1, forward strand.
AATGATGACAAAATTAATTAAATAAGTGGTGTGAATTCATCTTTTCATGATGGTTGTATACATTCTTGACCCATTTCCTTATTGTCATTATCTCAATTTCAGGCCTGAAGTCCAATATCTCATGATCATGAGCAACTTCAAAGAAACAACTCTAACTCGAACAAAATAATCCACCTATATAAGAAAGTAATTATTATGTGAGTAATACTAAAAAGAAATAAATTAAACATAAATATGAAATAATATATTAATTTTATGAACAATTATTTTATTTTGAAAACATTAATATTTCCATTGTGATTGATCAGAAGCAGCGTTGTTTCTCTTCCTATAAATATAGTGCAGGGAACTTGAAGGAAAGTGATAAATGTCAACACTATAGGGGTGAAAAAGTTTTAAGACAGGATAAGTTTGTGAAAGTTTTGGTGTAGAAAGGTGTAAAAGATGGACATAAATCTTCTAAAATAAATGAACTGTGAAAATATTATTTCCCAAAATATCTGTGAAAAAAACTAAATAGGTATTAGATAAAAAGAATAAGGAAACTAACTTACAAATAGTAGATAAAATGGTGAAAAAAATAATTAAATAAGTAGTATGAATTCACCTTTTCATAATGGTTGTATGCATTCTTGAATCATTTCCTTATTTTCATTATCTCAGTTGCAGCCATGAAGTCTAATCTCTCATGAGAATGAGCATCTTTGAACAAACCACCCCAACTCAAACAAAATAATCCACATATATAAGAAAATAATTCTTCTAAGAATAGTAGTAAAAAGAAATAAATTAATCATAAATATGAAACAATATATTATTTCCATGGATAATTATTTTACTATTAAAACATTAAGATTGCCTTTGTGACTGAGAAGATGCAACATCATTGCTCTTCCTGAAAAGGCAGTGGGGGTAACTTGAAGGAAATTGATAAATGTCAACACTGTAGGGATGAGAAGGTTTTGAGGGAGAATAATTCTATGGAAGTTTTGGTGCAAAAGGCATAAAATATATACAAAAATCTTCTAAAATAAAAAAATTAAAAGGAATAATGAAAATTAAATCAACATTTCATTATATAATTTTTCGGTAAAATAAAGAAATTATATCGTAACATTACATTTACATCTTCCCAAAGGGTTTCCTTCATTATAGTATGTTCTTATGTGGGATTGGTAACATTATCATGTGTCAAAGAAATTGTCTATATGAGTAGTCCAATATTTAATTTAGATTATGTTAATGCAGTAGAGAACAGATAATATTATGAGGAAAAACATAGTATATTAAAAAACACTTTTACCTTCTCATTGAACTCTCTTTTTTTAAGGTTTTATGGATTTAGATCCTCTATAAAGAATCTAAATCCCCTCTTTGTGGTCCCCTATAGCGTATAATACATTGAATACATTGGGACTAGCATGAACTAATTGTGATCTCCTAATGAAAGGGTCATCCTTGATTGAATTTTCGTCTCACCCGATAGTTTTTTTAGTCACCAACATGACAATCGACCAATTCTTGTTTTCTAGATTTGAGACATAAAATACTTTCACTACTTATGATTCCATTATTAATGGATCATCTTTTTCCCCTTCCATACTGAAATTCACCTTCACGAAGCCCATTTCATCAACTTTCACTACACTCCAATTGTCAACCCATTTCTAATGGAAAATTGGCACTTGAAATGTTGTATAATCAAACTTTTATATCTCTTAAATAATGAAAAAATATGACATATTTGAATAAATTGGACTTCTATCCTTAGAACCATATATGTTCATCACTTCTGCCAAAAGTGTAACACCGTTGTTTTGTATCATACTACATTCATTGTGTTCTTTTGTATAGAACATATAACCATTGATTATAAAAATAGTGTGAGATATAACATTTTCATTCAGTCCCTTAGTTATCCATTTAAGTTGTTCAATAATTGAATTTTTATTTTCAGATAACTTCTTATAAATTTGATCTCATAACAATCCTATAAACTATTTATTATGTGTATTTGATATTCATTCTTCATCTCTTGATGGATTCAAATCTCTAAGAATTTATTTATGGGCTTCAACGTATGGATCGACATCTTTCTATTATGTAAAATGTAAAGGCGTGATTGATCCCACTCTATGAAGGTAATTGCAACATCATATCTTCCATAAATACCTTCTCTTATAAGGAATCCACTATTATGAGACTTTGGGAGACCAATGTTGTAAACATCTAATAGGTAATCGGTACAAAATTCAACATCTTCTTCAACAATATATCATTCTGCAATACAACCTTCTAGATGAAATCAATTATTGGTATACCCTTTAAAAATATTTATATATCTTTCAATGGGGTACAATCATCTATAATGGAAAGCACCACATAGTTGAACTTATCTAACCAAGTGAACCATCAGGTGGACCACTAACAGGCATTAAATATTGCATCAAAACGTGACAGGCATGTGATTTTAGTCCCTATAACTTCAAATTATTCATTGATATGAAATTTTTTATATTTGATGAATACCCATCTGAAAATTTTACACTATTAAGGAAAAGGAAAAATTATAATTTTTCATATTTGGATAGAGTGTAAACTATTGGAGGAAGAAAAGTATTCCCTTTACCCTTCACTTGTGTCAACTCTTCCCTTATCCTCATGTCAATAATATCCAATATAGCATTGATTTCATCTTTTTTTTTTGCTAGGAACATTTAGTAATGTGTCAATAACAATATCAAATACATTTTTTTCTACATGAATGACATCAAAAAAATGTATGACATACAAACAATTCCAATATGGTAATTCAAAGAAAATTGATCTCTTCTTCCAACCAGATTTCGTAAGATTTTTCAAAAATGGATTACTGAAAATGGTGTTAATATCTTTTACTTTATTGAATAGTTTATCACCCATTAGTGGAGATAGTGTTGTACCTTGTTCAATATTCCCATTGAATGATGTCATCCAGGATCAGTATTTATGTCACCGAGGTAAAAATTTCTGATGTCCTAAAAACACAATCTTTGACGAATTTTTCAACTAAACTGAGTGTGTGCATTCTTCACAAATGGGACACCCCAACACTCCTTTAATGTTATATCCTGATAAATTTTCATAAGTGGGGAATTCATTTATCATCCCATACAACATGGACCTAAATGTGAATTCTTCACTTCTATGAGAATCATACATTGTAACACATGTATCTCACATCAATTTCATATCTTTAATCAATGGATACAAATAGACATCAATATCATTATTGGGATGCTTTGGTCCAGATATAAGAAGAGATAACATAATGTATTTGTGCTTCATGCATAACTCTGGTGGAAAGTTATAATTTACCAAAATGACAGGCCATGTACTATGAGTACTACTTTGTACACCAAAAGGATTTATTCTGTCTATAGATAATGCGAGACAAAAGTTTCTCAAGTCATTTCCAAATTCAGGATACTCATAATCAATTTTCTTTCACTAGGGAGAATCTGCTGGATAACGTAGGTTCCCATCTTTAATTATTTTATATGTATTCCATGTTAATTGTCTCACAGTTTCCTAACATACATATAGTCTTCTAAACCATGGAATGATAGGAAAGTACCATACAAAATTTTAAGGACTTGATTCATTTTTCTTGTATCAATTTGTGCCACACTTAGGGAATTTTATGAGTGATTCATGATCCTTGTGAAGCAATGTGCAATCATTTGTACAATCATGTATTTTTTTAGAGACCATGCCCATTGAATGTATAATTCATTTAGCATAATATGTTCGACATGATATTTCATTTTCTTTTGGTAACATATCATTCAGGAGACCAAGTAGTTTTGTAAAGCGTGTTTCACTCTATCCTCTGCCAGCTTTCAAATTATATAACTTCAATACAGCTAAAAATGATGTGTATTTAGTACAATTAGTATACAATGGTCTCTTAACACAATTAGTTAACTTCTCAAACAATTTTGGAAAATCACAAAGTTCATCTTAAATTTGCATTTTCATTTCTTATATGCAATCTTCATTATCATTTACACTAGTATTCATATCAAATGATCCATAAACTGAAGTATCATCCCAATCAGTGTGCACATTTAGTTTTTTCCCATGTTTAGTTCAAAATTTATAAATATGATATATTACATGACAAATCAAATGTTCTTCCAACTCTTATGGGCTAATTTTTCTTTAATAACAACAATGTAAACATAGACAAAAGATTTAAGAAGGGTTGTATACATGCTCTATTGTAAAATTGATGAACTCTTTAACTCCATCTTCATACTATTTTGTTAAAAGATTAGTGTACATCCATTTTTTATTCATATCTATCCTATTGGGTTTATAAAATATTCATTTTTTACAATAAATAAATAAATACACATAAGATATTCATTATCAAATGTGAAATTTATAGATAATTATAATAAGGGAAACCCAACATTTGATTATTTTAAAGAATTTCAGTATGCTTTGAAGAAAATGGGTAATTAAATTTAAGAAAAGGATTACTCCACTATAGTAGGTGTTATCCTATGAATTCATCCTAATGTGAAAGTTATAGAAAACTTTCATCCTCATAAACTCGTCTCTCTAATAGTTATCATTGCATTTTACTGTTTGATACTCATCATCCATCTCTTGTGAACATACACCTATATTGCTTGAAATACTCTAAGTTTTAGTCATCCATGGGATGACTAATGATCAAAGTAGTACAAATAACATAAAAGAGTTGAGGGATGAGTCTCAAGAAACAAATTGCAATAATAACTATTTAGGAGATGAAACAGACGAGGATGAATTGTTTACTCTATTATTTTCTCTAAAAGGGGTAATGTCTCCCATTTATGATAATTACACCATTGGAACTAGTTATTAACTCGTGGCCTATTAAAGGTGAGCTTTGTGGGACATAAATGTTCTTATCCGTGATTCAAGGGGTCTCGGTAGAGACATGTTATGATATATGAATCCTTGGGGCCTCTATGAATTCTATATTTATAGGATAAATCCCACTTTTAATACTTTCAATCATCTGACTAAGACTAGTCCTGCCTCTATTAAAATGATCCATCAAGTCTTTCTTAAATCCCCTAAACAAATGAAAATATAATATAGGCAATTAAGGAGTAATAAGAAACCCAAATATGATAAACAAGAATAATAAACTCTTATTCCATCAATTATAAGGTATAAAAATGTATTTTTAAAAAAATTTAATAAATAAAGAGTTATTTCATATACATGGATGATAATCAGAGATTCATAGGGGTGGAACCAATTCATATAGACCTAAAATAATGAATACCTAAAAATAATTTCTAATAATTATTACAATATATATATAATTTGATAACCTATGTTCTATTTTTTGTAACAAGTGATGTAACAACCTAAGGAATTATTACATTTAATATGAATGGTATATCAAATATTTGAAAACATATCAAAATTATAATTTCAATTTCAATTAAAAATTGATCAGGAATGGAAAAAATAATTTTAGGAAAATAATATAACTAATAACGATAAAGGTTTTAAACATCTCAATATTCTTATTTGATAAATTGATTCAAGAATTATGTCTAGATAGGTTGAAAATAAGAATTAATTTCAAGCAGATGAAGAGTAAGATTTATAATAAATTTTCATTTTTATGGACATTATGGGTTTTATAGTGATTTTTGGCACATAGTATAAAATTTTAGTCATAATAATATAAATAATAGTAATTATGGATTATATAGATGTTTTAAGTTAAAGGGGAGATGACCACTCTTACAAAAATAGTTTCGAAGTGAGATGAATCTTCATAAGTAAAATTAGATGATGAATTTCAAACATTGAATGAACTCTATTGAACATGTGACAAATTAAACAGTTTTATGAAGGGTTATAAATATTTTCTAAAAACATAGATGAAGTTTATATAGATTTTTAACTACATGAATATACTTTTAACATACAAGTAAATGCATGAACACTATGGGATTATCCTTGAGAATATAAAAAGTCATAGTTCCCATTAGGATAAATATGTGATATTTCCTAATCCATGGACAACTCTTTCTCCTTAGGAATTTGTCTTTTCCTCCTCTTTTACATAGTGAGACATTAGCATGGCTTGGAGTGAAAGAATACCACTTGAACTTTGGGAGAATCTTTTAACCTATGGATACATCATAAAGGATGGATTCCTTCAACTGCCTATAAGGTATATTCAACAAACCACTGTGATGAAAGTAGTAGTAAATTCACTTTGGTAAAAGGTACACATGTGTTCTTTATTTTTTTTAAGCATGGATTCCATTTCAATCATGGTATATCTTGTGAGTGTGGTTTCTTATTATTTTCAGTGTGTTGATTGAGTGTAAATTAATCCTTATAATGATCCACACAATCCCAACCTGAGGGTTAAATCACAATTATATTTTCATTCATTACCATGAATTTCTTAATCCACATCTCCCAGTTACCTTGAACCAACAACTACTACCAAACTACTAGACATCTATACCTGACTACAAACCAGCCACACATAAATTTATCAACTTACCATTTAATCACATGATTATTAAATTCCAGATTCACCGTTATTATCCACAGTATATTCATTTATCCACTTTTCATTTTCAAATCATTTGTTTTTCCTTATTTATATTCATTATAGTCTTCACATGTTTTATTTCAACCTAAATTTCAAATTAGTTAATTAATTAACCCATTGTTCACCACTTTCCAGTCCATTACCCATCATTAATTTTATTCATACAACCATGTTCCATGCTACCTAGAAACTGAGACTCAATCCCACCAACCCCTCATAATATCACATCAACAACCACACTATCCCATACCAACACTCACCACACCCATTCCATCTCTTCTATAAGAGTCGCAACCATCCCTTTTATGGATCAACTGGGCGTACCACCACTATAATGATAACAACACATCATTAAATAAACCCCCACCATCATAGGCACATCATTCCACCACCCCAAAACCAACCTTCACAAACCATAACTAGAACCGCCCAAACCCTATTAAAAAAAGTAAACATAGTAGTAAATCACACTAAATAGTATCTTATTAATAATACTTCAATATTAGTTAGGAGGAGGATAAAATAACATACCTTGTATTAAATATTTGAATTGTCTGAGATAAATTAGAGATATCGCCAAACCTAGAATTCGTTTGAACCTTGGATTCGTTCGACCCTTGAACCATTCGAGCCTTGGATTCGAGCCTCGGAATTGTTCAAGCCTTGATTCAAGCTTTGATTCAATTAGGAGTAGCATCGACAGCAGATGGATTCTGTGAAAAGCTTTAGATATCATGACTGGTTTGCAACTGGTTAGGGTTTTTTAAACAGATCGGGACACTTTTATCAGCACTTCTAAAAAAGTGATGATAAAGATCCTTTTTATCAATGATAAATTAATAAGCATTGATAAATGATTTATAAATTATAAATAAAAAAATTGTAAATATATATATATAATAAATGTATATAAATATAAATATAGTAAATATATTCATTATTTAAATATATTTATTATAATTTTATAATTATTTAAATATATAATTAATTATTTATAATTATATAAATACCTTTTAAAAAAATAATATCTATATATCTATATATTTATATATTTATATATTTATATATTTATATATTTATATATTTATATATTTATATATTTATATATTTATATATTTATATATTTATATATTTATATATTTATATATTTATATATTTATATATTTATATATTTATATATTTATATATTTATATATTTATATATTTATATATTTATATATTTATATATTTATATATTTATATATTTATATATTTATATATTTATATATTTATATATTTATATATTTATATATTTATATATTTATATATTTATATATTTATATATTTATATATTTATATATTTATATATTTATATATTTATATATTTATATATTTATATATTTATACATTTATATATTTATACATTTATATATTTATAAATTTATATATTTATACATTTATATATTTATATATTTATATATTTATATATTTAAATAATTATATATATATATATATTTAATGAATATATATAAATATAAATATAGTAAATATATTCATTATTTAAATAAATTTAGTATAACTTTATAGTTATTTAAATATATATAATTATATAAATAATTTTTTTAAAATAATTATTTATTTATAATTATAAATGTATAAATGTATAAATATAGTAAATATACATTTATAAATATATTTATTTATAAATATTTATTTAAAAATATATTTTTAACATTATTGATGAATATTTAATCTTAAGTGTATGCATATTAAAAATGAGTACGGTTTAACAATATTGAAAAAATGGATAAGTTTTATTAATTAAAAATAAATTATTAAAACAATATAGATATATATTGAAATGAAGATGAATACATATTGAAAATATTAAAACATAGTAAATATATATATATATATAAATAAGTAATATAAATTGATTAAATTCCCAAAAAAAATTAAAAATTAAAAATTAAAAATATTAAAAATGAATCAATACCTAGATGTAATAAAATTAAGAATAAAAAAATAAAATGTATTGATTAAATACATGATATATTAAATGTATTTATAATTAAATTCTAAAATGAATACTAAAATTTGAATAAATTACATAAATATTATGTGTATGTGTTTCTGTATAAGATTTTATTACGTAAATATTTGTGTGTGTCCGTTCTATATAAAAATGCATTAATTACATATATATGTCTATGAAATCAATAAAACACACATTTGATATATGTTAAATTGAAAAATCAAACAACATTCAATTATGTCCATTACTCTATGCAATTAGTCTGTATTTTTAATTCAAATTAATTTTTAATTATAAAACATTCTCATTACATATGTGAATTATTTAATGTAAAACATAAATATTTTGTATTATATAAAGCATATTTATATTCATTCATATATATCTATATATATTATTTATTAACATTATCAACAATTAATTAATTAATTAAATTTTTAATATTTTTCTTAATTTACTTATTTTTTAATTTTATTTTTTAATTTTCATTTAACATATATCTATATATTTAATATATACTATTTATTAGTAATTATAATCTATATATAATTTATTTATTTTATTTATTTTTATCTATCAATAATTATTTAATTAATAAAAAAATAATTTTTTTTTAATAAAATCATTTTTGTTTTTTATTTATTTAATCATTTCATTTTATTCGAGACCTTTATCAGTGCTGATAAATGGTATCATTTGTCAGTGTTAAAAACAAAACGCTGATAAAAGGTACCTTTTATCAGTGCTAAAGAAAAGAACTGATAAAGGTTACCCTTTATTAGCATTAAAAAAAGCACTAATAAAGGGTATCATTTATCATCATTAGAAAATGAACTGATAAAAGATACCCTTTATTAGAACTTGTTTTAGCACTGATAAAGGGCACCTTTATCGTCACTTTTTTCTAGTGCTAATAAAGGTCAACATTGTTAGAGGCTTATTTTGTAATAGGGAAACCACCAACACCCGCCAATGAAGTAACCACTAGCACATAGATTGTAACGTCCCAGACCTGGGTGACACTCAATAGTGCCTCGAGCCTAGTTGGTCACGTGACTTCAAGCACATCTCCCAAAATGTCAGAGGCTGCCGACTAGCAGCTAGGGTCTAGGGTGTGTCTGTGGGGAGACTATATCCTCATAGATTGTAGTAGACATAACAGTAAGTAATAGAAAGTAATAGTGGAATCATAATCATAGGCAGATAGCGGCGACATTAAAATATTAAACCATGTAATATAAATAAATAGTTGGCGAAAGTAGAATATCAATAATAGATATAGTAATAAATATGGCATGTCACGAGTCTATACAAAAGAGAGTATAAGGAAATGGGGGTACAAGAATATACTGTGTGCTATAAAAAACTACAAAAGACCCAAAGACTGGTACATGGGATCTCAAGCATAGGTTCGGTCCTATACCCCCAAACTTCATCCTAATAAGCAAGGAAATCATGCATCGAAAGCAACACACTTCCCTTTATCCAAACCTATAAGCATAAAGTTTACTTGAGTACTAAATAGTGCCTGAACAGGGTGTGAGATATAAATCTCAGTAGGTTGGCACCCATGGTGTCTATACCTTTCCATTTCATGCAAAAAATAGATAATAGTCTGTCATATATAATAAATGCATATCATTAGATAAATAAACACTAATAACTTGGTCTGGGTTCCTAACGGACACCCTTCCCATACCACCTTCTTCGGCCTATGCCAAAAGTCTGAAGAGTACCAGTGAAAGCCCCAAAATTTATACAAGGCTCAAAAGTAAATAGGACAAACCAAGAAGTTATACCCCAAGTTTATGCTCCATCTTGGGGTCTAATGCACATGTCATCATTTATAAGCACTAGCAAGCATGATAGAAGCATTATGAATGCATAATCAAGCTCAAAAAAAATAATAATAAATGCATCTCATATGAGAAATTAGTCAATCAATCCATCAAATCATGAGGTGGAGTCTCGAGCTCATCCATGGAGATCTAAATAGAATCCCAAGGGTTGTAATGAAAACATCCAATAACCAATACCATTGAGTCCATCCAAGGTGACCCATACGGCGTCCCTTGTATCACTCGGAGATGGTGACTCTAATTCCATACCAAGTATCTCACATAGGGGACCGGGTATCACCTGAGGCATGGCATAATCATCTTTCCAAATAGTTCCATCCTCGGTTTCTCCCCTAGGGAACCGATGTCACTCATGAGTATGATAAACTGCCCGGGCAGCCCTTTCCTAGCAATCCAAATCATCGCTCCCAACACGTTCGGTCGTAACCAATGAACATGAAGAGTCTACCCATGAAGTCCTTAAATCGGGGCCCACATTCTCTCACGACCCATATCAAGAGCCATATTAACAAGGCATATAATCAAGGAAAAACATTTACAGTTTCAAGTCATATAATAAACACCTCATGACATCAATGGCATGGCAAGATCCCATACTATCAAGCTAGCCAAAGGATAAAATTCAAGACATAAACATGACATAATTCATAAGGCAAGTCTTAAGCATTAAACCTGATCAAGGCACACGCAAGAGGTATAAGATACATTTTATAAGTTCTAAACATTTTCATGTCATCACATGCAATTTAATGGCACATGCTAATAAGCTTACTGAGGCATTTCATATAGTTCAAGACACTAAATAAAGAAATAATCATAAAGAAACTTACATAATCAAATCGATATAAGTAAGGCATATGGAATCAATATTCCTCTATTTATGTTTCATCCATGATATTCCAATATCCCAAGCTAGAAATCTTGGCAAGCAAGGTTTACCATTTAGGCCAAACCAATTGGCATAAACAACAAGCGTTTACAATGCATAAGTACAAGGCTTGTAGCTTAAAATAAGGGAAATAAAAGTCATATAACATGAGGTATAACATCTAATAAAATTTCATAATCATTATACATAAGGCGTAAGGGTTTCATTTACTTGCATAAGAAAAGGTACACAAGACAAGTGTTATTCAAGTGAAACTTCAAGCATGTCAAGGCACCTGTCATTACACATGGTCAAACCAATTATAATTTATCTTGGTCATTTCCAAGGGGAACCTAATTCATGGTCACTTTCCATTCTAAGTCCTTCAATCAATTTATAGTATTAAACCAAGGTGAACCCCCATTTAAAACCTAAGGAAAAAAGGGCCATTTAGGATGGAACACCCTAAGGGGTGGTTGAAAGGCAAGGAGAACACCCTCGGTTGGGTTTCTCTATAATAACGGATCACTACGGGTATGGAAAACCTTCCCAGTTAGTTTAATATATGAGATCAAGGCCTCTATGGAAGGTTCCAGCTATCGGTACAACGATGGAATGTCAAAAAGCAACAAAATTGATGGGAAAGAGAGTAGACGCCCTACCTCGTAGTCATAGTACTACACATGTTCAGTAGCAAGGCTTGATTCAACCTAAAATGTGACAAATCAAGAGATTTAGAAAACCCCCCAAAACAGGGCATAAATCTGTCACATGAATATAGTGCAATGGAGGTTGGAGGAACATAGAAATTGAAGGGTGCAGATGAGGGATCTTACCAAGGCGGTTATGTTGCTTTTGATGGTGAATAGATCAGAGGATAAATGAGGGAGATAACTCAAAACCCCAAGAGAGGGTGGAGGAGGCCTTCATACACCATGGTGGAGGATAAAACCATGGAGGAGGAGGAAGGAAGAAGCAAAAAATAGGGTTTTTAATGTTAAATAATGGAAATTTCATAAATTCACCCCCATTTATGTTGCGTGTAGTTTGGTTGCACGGCTTGGACAAACCGTGCACATGATACTGCTTATCTAGGGAACCTCGCATGATCTACCACATGGTTTAACTAACCATGTGCAAACCATGCGGTAGCTCACTACCCAAGGTCTACAACTAGCCACATGGTCATGCGACCTGGGTTGAATGGTTTCAGACAAACCATGTGGCCCCTTTCATTTTCTCCATTTTCAGTTCTATGGGATTTAAACGAGCCCTGGATGCCCCAAGGACCTCCTTTAACCTCCTATGCATCAAATTAAGATCCATTTTAAGGAATTAAACCAAAAAATTTACAGTTCATACCTTTGGATAAATTCGGGATGTTATAATCTCCCCACCTTAGAACTTCTCGTCCCCAAGAAGCCATCGGGAACAGAAAAAATGACACCCAATGCACATGACAAGAGAGATAGGAATTCTATTTACACTATCCCTGGTCAACTATCATCGAGGAACCCAGCTTAGAAGGCCGGTTCATTCCAAAAACTAGACCAAAATCCTTTAGATTAAGGCACCTTAATACTTCTCTAAGCATGCCCACTAAAGCTTGTAACCCACTTCTAGTGGTGTCTCAAGCCAAAACGCCCATATAACTATAGTGTCATAGCACGAACATGGAACAACCCTCGATCCTAAACATTTGGATTGACAAGTTAAAACACCCCTTTTGAGTCCAATAGAAGTCTGTTATAAGTTCAGAGTCAACAACTGGAATCCAAGGAGCTCATCCAAGGAAAACCACATATGGGAATTACAAGCAAGATTTTGGTACAATATGACCTTCCTACCTCAAGAACATTGACTAAAACCAAATTGGAAATCGCCTAGAATTTAGATCATAATGTAAACAGCTGGTGTCCATAAGTCCATGCATGGCATTTCTACTTTGGAACCCAAGCATCACTCAAGATCAACCAGACCTCTAAAATAACCATGCCTTTAGAGTGAGGCCCTGATAAAAACCACCAAAACAAGCCCAACATCATTTAAAATGTTAGCGTTGCATAATTACAATGCTCCCCCAGTGTACCTAGATGATACTAAGATAGGGGACATGGTCACATTAATCGAGAGTACACTAAGAGTAAGGGTTTTGATAAACTCCAAAAAGGATTCGAGACACTTTCCAAAAGGGGATAAAGTGCTCCAAACATCTCAAACTAACCCTACCAAAGAAAAAGAAAGGACTTTATAACCATTTTTTGTATGGTCCTCTAGGTTGTTCCCATTCTATAGGAAGGACACATTTACCCAGAGTCGGCATGATGCTCCCCACCTTAGGAGTGTCCTTATCATTAGATTAAACAGTTAACACTAAACTCCACTGGTTAGATGCAACACTTAACAAGATGACAAGAATTGTGTATATCTATGCATTGTAGGTTCAGGGCATAGCGGAAGCATGGGGGTTAGGTGTCCAACTTTGATTTTTTCCATAATAAATGATCAATACGGGATCAATACGATGATGAATGACAATATCCACAAAATTGAATCAAGTATTTAGATAAATAATAATTTCCCTTGAAACTAAGAGATAGGATCAACATATATAGTCTATAATTAATTTAATTAAATAATAATTGCCTCTAAGGTGATTCTTTCTTCATTGATGTGTTTGGACACAGATTTGTAGGTGTGTCATCATTGCGCTGTAAAGATCAAGGGTATATATCCTCTAGTAGTGATCCATATGTGTTCTATGTATCTTTGGACGTCGTCGAAGGAGTATCTGGATGCTAGCACGGAATATCATTGTGCTTGTGATGTCCACCTTCGATCACCTTGATAACTACTTCCAAAGCATTCTCCTTGATCTGGTGGAGGAGGATCTCTCCTGTTCTTGAGATCATTTTTTGAGAGGGAAGAACTCTCTAGGATTGAGATCTTTTCTCCAATTTGTTGTGCACAACCCAATAGGTGTTGCTTGGATAGCGCTTGGATAATAAGAGAATAATATAACTGGTCATTTAATTCACTAGGGTAATAATAAATAATTTTTTCAAGTTCCTTAATTATTTTATTAATCCTAGTGAAACCCCTATGCCAAATAATAACAACAACATTATTATTTCCTAACATGCACTTAAATTGCGAGTTATAATTAAATATTATTTAATCAAATAATATTTAATATTATTATTTTTCACCGGAACCTTAACTCGGTCCACCAATCCTCCAAAATATTTATTGAACCTTTAATAGTGACTATTTATTTATTAAATAAATATCAGTGCATTATTATCTAATAAATATATAAATATTATATTCACTAAATAGAAAATAAATATTTATTAATTATTCTACCCACAATATATTCTCTTGAATAACCAGTGTTGAAATAAATACGATCAGGCATCCATTAATAATTATTAAACTACAATTGGGAATAATATTTATTTAACTTTTTAAATAATAAATAATATTTTATTCAACTGAGATACTAGATACACTAAGTGTGTGACCCTCTAGGCCTCTTTCTCAGTGGCATTAGGCAGAGCAGCCAAAAGTCAAATGTTAGTATCTAGAAACATGTCAAGGCACCCATAGAGAAATAAGTTAATGTTACAATGACATGTCACCTCATACAGACACTTATCGTGTAATATAATCTCTTTTTCTCGATATCTCCAATCAAGTGGGTTGCATGCAAGTGTCATCAACCCATGTACTTGATTTATCATTCTTTGACTTCCCAAAAATTGAACTTGCCTATAGAACACCATGGATATGGATTTATTTAGTCTATATCATTTCCATAAAAGGTCATGAGATATCAACTTCCATTATGGAATAGAAGGGACAAATCTTTTCTCACATTATTCATCAATGCAATATTACTTGTGATGCACCCAACATATCATACCTCACTGTGAACATATGTCATCATAGTTCTTGCCAATATATCTAAGTGTGTGATTCATCATACCCATTAATAATAATATTAAATTCTAAGTACCAATACACACGTTTGCAGATAGGAACATCCAATGACACGTGGAAATGTAGATTTCCTACTAGCGGGTCTTGTTATCATAATATCCTCCTGGACATTACCAAGGGCGTACACCATGAGAAGGTTCCTCAAAGTCTTATGAGTCTCCACCCCTGATAGCCTGTATCATTTGTGTCCCTTCAAATTGATATCATCCGGTTATAGAACATATATTCAAGAATAGTGTCATGGCACTTCAGGTTCTCATCATAGTAGGGATCCTCTATAACCTTTTATTGAAACAACTACTCTTATGACATTATCACATACAATTTCATGTAAAAGAACAATCATAATGTGATAATAATTTTATTAATATCCATCTAAATAATACATGTTTATCATAAAGTACAAAGAAGATGGTTCTAGGGAACCAACTCCAACATACTCCCAATTTCACTAAATCCAACTACTAAAAATTTTTAGTCTGCTAGCTCTCACATGATATCCATGCTTCTACTGAGATAAGACTTTAGTCAAGGGTTCCTACAAGTTCTCTTCTATGGATACTCTGCTCATCGCAACTTCTCTTCTTTGATATAAATCCATCAAGAGGTGATACTTACGGAGTATTTTCTTTGTCCGTTGATGTGACCATGGATCTTTTTCAAGAGTCGTCATTACAGTATTATCACAATACAATGTGATTGGTTATTTACTACTAGGTACCAAATCAAGATCCTGGACAAAGTTACAAATCCAGATGGTTTCATTGGATACATCAGAAGCCACTATATACTTGGACTCTACTGTAGAATCAACGAAAACTGGCTTCTTTGAACTCTTCCAGCTCACAGCTCCTCCATTGAGGCAGAAAACATATCCTGATTATGACTTTAGATCATTTTGATCTATCTAAAAAACAACATCAGTATACTCTCTGATAATAAGATCCTCATCTCCTCCATACACTAGGAACATATCCGTAGTTCTTCTCATATACTGAAGGATAGTCTTAATAATAGTCCAATGTTGTTCTCCTGGATCTTCTTTATATCTTCCTACCATGATCAATGAATAGGAAACATCAAGTTTAGTACATAACATGACATACATGATTGATCCTATCACCAAAGCATATGGGATCTTACTCATTCTATCTTTCTCCTGTTGTGTCTGGGGACACATTTTCTTGGAAATATTTAAACCATGTGACATTGGAACCAATACCCTCCTAGATTGTTCCATAATAAATCTATTTAGTATTTGGTCAATATATGCACTTTGGATTAGTCTAAGAAGCCTCTTAGATCTATCATGAATGATCTGGATCCCTAAAATGTAGGTTGTTTCACCTAAGTCCTTCATAGAGAAGCACTTATTCAACTGGTCCTTAATATATTATAATATTGGTATGTTATTTACAATAAGTAATATGTCATCAACATATAATACTAGGATAACAACTGCATTCCCATTAAATCTTTTATAAACACACCGCTCACATTTGTTTTTAATGAAACCAAATTATTTTATGAATTCATCAAATCGAATGTTTTATGACCTAGATGATTATTTCAATCCATAAATAGATCTCTGTAACTTTAAAATCCTTTTTTCATCACCTGGTGTCACAAACCCTTCTAGTTGTGTCATATAGACATCTTCCTAAAGGTTCTCATTAAAGAATGCAGTTTTAACATCCATCTTCCAAATCTCATTGTCATGATAAACTATTATGGAAAATATGATTCTTATGGATTTAAACAAGGAAACTGGTGAAAAGGTTACATCGTAGTCAATTCATTGATGTTGTTTAAAACCTTTAGCCACCAGCCTTTATTTATAGGTACTTACTTTACCTTCCATGTCCAGTTTCTTCTTGAATACCCATTTACACCCAATAGGCTTTACATCAACCGGCGCATCAACAAAAACCCAAACTCAGTTCTGATACATGGGATCTATCTCAGAATTCATAGCTTCTAGCCATTTTTTAGCTTATATGATCTTTACTTCCTCCTTGTAAGAGAGAGGTTTATAATTTTCCAAAAAAACAAGTCACCATCCTCAGTGACTAGAAAACCATATATCTCTAGTTCCTTTAAATGTCTTTAGAACCTACGCAATACTTGTGTTTCAAGAACTAATTCTTCCACGGGGACCTTTGGAACTTGATCCTGTACCAACACCTATGTATCTTGAGCATCAACATCATTGAATTCAATCTTTCTCCCACTATCCTTTTTGTGGATTTTCTCCCTCTCAAGAAATACGACTTGTCTAGAAATAGTCAATTTCTTGTCTGAGGGGTTTTATAGGTAGTATCTCTTTGTTTCCTTAGGATACCCTATAAATATACACCTTATGACTCAGGGTTTTAGTTTGTTTTTTGAGAAATCCTTAATAAAAACCACACAACATCATACATGTGTATGCGACAAAAGGGGTTTCTTTTTACTCCATAGCTCAAAGTGGATTTTTTTATGCTTTAGTTGGTACTCGGTTTAATGTGCATGTCGCAGTTTATAATGCATATCTCCAAAAGCATAACAGAAGATCTGTATGAATCATCATCGACCTTACCATGTTCAACAAGGTGCAGTTCCTCCTTTCACTAACACCATTCCACTATGCTGTATAAGGTGGAGTGACTTGAGATAGAATCCCAAACCCCCATAGAAATTCTATAAACTCTTAGTTAAGATATTCTTCACCTCGATCTGATCGAAGCTTATTTATCTTCTTACCAAGATGATTCTCTACTTAATTCTTGAATTCCTTGAATTTCTCAAAGGACTAGAACTTATACCTCATTAAGTAAATATAGCCATATCTACTCAAGTCATCAGTAAAAGTTATGAAGTAAGAATATACACCTCTAGCTTCTACTGGAAATGGTCTACGCACATTAGTGTATATCAATACTAGAAGCTATGTGTCCCTTTCACCCTTCCCACCAAATGGAGGTTTGGTTATTTTACCTTATAAACAAGTGTGACATCTATCAAGTGGTTTTAACTCATAAGAGTCTAAATAACCATATTGACAGAGCTTTGTCAAACACTTCTCATTTACATGACTGAGATAGTGATGCCACAACTGGGTGTTATATGAGTCGTGTGAACTTTATTTTTTTATCAATTTTCAAAACTTTGTTTTCATAATTTAATACATTCAGGCCATTATTTAAATGCGTCATACAATAACATATGTTGTCCTTATAAAAGAAACAAATTTTATTTCCAAACTTGAATAAACTCATCTATATCCAAAATTGATATAGAAATTATGTTTTTGGTAACACTAGGTGCATAATAACAGCCATGTAAAACCAAAATCATTCCCATTGGTTATGGGAGGTGGTAGTCATCAATGGTAAGAGCGGCCAGCCTCACACCATTGGCAGCTCGCAGATCCACCTCTCCTTTGGAAATTTTCCGGAATCTACTTGGTTCCTGCATTTTAATACATATGTGAGCACCAAAAGATGTATATAATACCCATGTGTAGAAATGGAAATATTGAAATTGATAATGAATGCACATTTTTCTTCCCCTTGTCTTGGGGTGCAGTCCCTCTTCTAGTGGCCTAACTTGCCACATGCAAAACATACTGCCTCCTTTTTCTTGCCATGCCTTTGGATCTTCTTCTTTTTGGTCAGATGATGCTTAGAGGATTTAGACTATTTATAAGTCTTAGGTCCCTTTACCTTTCCCTTCCTCTTCCTATTCACCATAAGGACTGTGGGTTTTCACACCCCATGTCCTTATCCACTTGTCGAATTAAAGTAAGAAGTTTTGATAGACTCTTCTCATTATTTCTCATATTATAATTCACAATAAAACTAGAGAAGTTATTAGGTAGTGATGATAGTATGAGATATATATGCAAATAATCTGGGAATTTAATCCTTAAGATGTATAGATGCTCAATGTAGCCAATAATTTTGACTATATGTGGCTCAGCTTGTGCAGACTCTCCAAGATTTGTGGTGAACAAAGCGTTGGAGATCTCATACCTCTCTTTTCTCACCTTCTCTTGATAAAGATCCCGAAGGTGAGACAACATGCTATAAGAATCCATTTACTCATATTGCTTCAAGATCTCATTGGTCATGAATGATAGCATGAGGCACTAAACATCCGTAGAATCATTCAGATGTTTCTCATATATAGAGATATCTTCATCACTCACCTCATTTCCAAGTGCAACTAGTAAAGGTTCTTCTAGCACATATAGTTTCTTTTCATGGTGAAGGATGAACCAAAGGCGCCTTTTCCACTCCTGTAAATTAGTGATGGTGAGAAGGTTTTCCTTCTTGAGTATGGATCACAGTGATATGTATGATGTCATTTTTAATGTCATTTATACAAATAAGATGAATAGAGTTTTAGTACTTTATTTAATAAAATTAATACAAATAAATAAATAAATATTCATTAGTCTCCCACTATTTTATCAAAACCCAATATCCCTCACCATTGGATTAGGAATATCTTGTTGCTTGGACATTCTAGTAGCAAGGATCCATATTTCCTTTCACATTACCCCAACATTGGATGGTAAAGTAATTTGAAAGGTTTTAGGTAGACATTCCAAATACCAACTGCATTAACTCATAGCTTCTTGATCTGTTGAGTGGAATCCCCAATCCTGAAATCCTTAATTTGGATTTCCTTAACCTTTGCCTCTCAGTTATACTAAGTCTTGCTTTATTAGTCATCTCTTGATGTAAACTAAGTCAATTCAACCTAAAACCTCAAATTAGAATTCCCAGATAATTGAAATCACCCCAACTTTGCTTGGTCAATCTAACGCCCCGACACTAGTTACCCAGATTCGGTGCATTATTACATAACATTGGCATGATCACAAGGAAATCATGTCCCAAAAGACTGATCAGTTTAGTATTATTGGAAACAAGATTCAAACATAAGTTCAACTTTACAACTTTAAAAGAAATACAACACTAATTTATTCCATTAGAAACATCCAAGCCTCCTAGATTAAGCCTGTAAGTCACTTATAATTAACTTCATCATGTCCTGGGAAAATGAAACATAAGAAAGGGGTGATCTCAAACGCTCAGTAAGGGTAATCAATACAACGAAATATAACATAAATATTAAGCATGGTTAATAATTGAAAACACATGCCTTTACCATTAATAAACATGAACACTTTTATGGAAGGAATATGAGTTTAGTAAATAATGCCATAATAAAACATAATCATGGGTATTCTACTAGTTGAATGACCACATGAACCATCAATATTATTTTCATAATGAGGGAATGTATAATGTCGGACATTCTGAAACATTTTGTCAAGGCCTCAGCCAAGACGTCTAAAAATGATTAAGGCCTAGGCCAAAACCATATATCAAATTAGGAAAGGCCTCGAGAAATTCCATGTCTAGTTGTCTCATGAGACCTACCAATGCATAGAGGAGCTATAGCGGGCTCCACCCATCACATACTAAGTCCAATTCATTCCTCATATGAAAAGGTTTAAACATAACATAAAAATTCGTATTAAAACTAGCATACGAAATGTTAATAATTTATCCATAAACCATGAATGGTATAAAATAACACATACACATTCAAACATATCACAAAACCTTCAATACAATATGGAAGTTTTGTATCATAATAAATTAACATCAAACAAGCTTAAAATCCATCAAAGGATGTTGACATGGATGAAATCAAAAAAAAATTAGAGAAATACCTCTTTCTATTTTAAAATCATTTAATAGTCATGTAATTATAAAAGAAAACATTTATTTTTGAAAATATTCTTATAATAATTTATGGGAAGCTTCGACAATGTTATAATGGCGGAAAATAGCCACACCTTCTGTATAAGTTAAAAAAACATTCTTACCTTAATTTTGTCGAAAAGGTCATAAAGTACCTTGTTTTGAAAATGACGGAAAGATTCTTTTCAAAAACATATAAGGTCAAATAAGGGTATAAATGACTTTACCCCATTGTTTAGTAAATATTAAAAATGTTTTGAAATATATTTTTAAGAAACATGGATGTCGGTGATAAATAGGTCCCAGTAGATACTTACGTAAAAACAACCTCGGATAATAAAGAGATTGTAGAATTAACCCTTACCATGTTGTAATCAATCGAGTCGTATGACAAAAAGTTAATAACCACCAAATAATTCAAAGAATACCATGAATATGAAGAGAATCATGAATATATATATATATATATCAAATGGCAGTACACAATACACCACATGCAATAAGTGGTGAACAATGGAAATCTCATGGAATTAAAAGTGAGATAAGAAACCACTTACCTTGTACTTTTCCTTGGTCAAGGGTAGTTTAACCTCCTATATAATGGTGAAATAACTTTTATTAAATTATTAAATAACTATATACATTAATATGATATCATATATGATCTTCTAATATTGCTTTGTTAATAATATTTTAGTATTATCGTCATTTCACGTGTTAACTGATTCGTTTTCCTTTATATGCTTTGTTATGTAAGTAATGTTTGTTGTGGATATTATGTATCTTATTCATATTAAGAATTATATTAAGTATTTATACATTATTTTTAATCATCAAATGAGAATTAGTCTTGAATGGATACGATGGGGAATGAATCTCATCGCGTTCGTGGAGACAGTAATCTGTACGTACGCACGAGCGACAATATTATTCTTTTGATAATAAAATGATATATAATTGGATGTTATATCATATATAAAGAATATTTATAATGTTATATTTATTATTTACATCAATTATACATCATTATTATACCCATCCAAATAATAATGTATTGAATAATAACTACATCACGACGTGGAGACGGTAAGCCGTACGTACGCACGTATGGTGACATGTCATTCAAAGGATGGATAGAATAATGAATATGGTTGTACCATATTTATAATAACATAACAGTATATAGAAGATACTGTAATTATCACTTTAGAATGGAAAAAACAAAGAAAGAGGAAGTGAAAGAAGAAAGGAACTTGAAAGAGGTGATGAAATATTTACCTCTTCTTCAGGTTCTTCCTTTTGATTTGATCAAAAGGGATCCTTAGGTTGACTTTATGACTAAAGTAAGGCATCTAAGATGAATTTTGGATAGTTTTGAGGATATTTGGGCAGCTTTTGGCCGATCCAAATGGATTTGAAGGTGTGAATTTGAGAAAAGGGGAAGTGTCCTTTTATAAGAGGGGTGATGGGAACTTTAGGAAAAGATTGAAATATTATTTTATAATAAAATAATTTTCGGTTTATAATGGCTCTAAAAAGAATTATTTAAAGGATAAGGTGGTTATGGGTTGAAAACCACTCAACCAATAGGTTTTAGATAGGTCCGGGTCACTATATTAACCTTATCTTCTAGATTTAACTCTTAATTAAATAGTTTGACATTTACCATGTCTCTTTGTATTTTTATATTATATGGTTAATAAAATTACTATAAACTTCCAAGAGGACCCAAAGTGGTTCATTAATGACATATATAATAGTATTTAATCCCTTTGGCCTAAACTTATATTTTTAGGAATAGAATATCGATTAATAATATTATATTTGTTTTAAAAACTCTTTTATGTCAATTTTGACACTATTTGGTATTTTGTTTTTTCTAAATTCATCACAGCATTATTACTTAGAAAAAAATTCATTTAATCAACTATAACATGTCATATTAACCTATAAAATTAGTTTAAATCATAAAAAGTCTCAAATTTCATTTATTTGGGTATTTATAATATCAATTATTTTAATATTTCATTAATAAGGTAATTATTGTATCATCATTGTGTCATAAATAAATTAAATTATATAATATATAAAAATTATAAATAAAATACAATTATGTAGTAAATGATTTTATATTTCTAATGAATATTTATAGTCGAAGAGATAATATATATAACCCTATGTAAAAATTGTTTTACTAAAAGATATATGCTTATGTCTTTTTTGTATTTACTTTAACTTAATTAATATAAAGTGTCATTATCACTTACAAGTGGCTCCACGGGGTCCCAAAATAGACCCCAAGGATTCCCATGGTTGGACATGTGTTAGAAAATAGGATTATGAAACGTTTTAGGGTAATTTAATATTATTATAATATTATTTTTTTACCCTTATTTACTGAATTTACCCTTTAACCATGGTAAATAAAATATTTACCGAAGTAATTATTCAAAATGTCTAAAAATAAAAGTTACCTATTTACACAATTTGGACCTACTGATTCTAAATATGTAATCCATTTTTTTAAATTCAAAATACAAATGTGGCAGAAATTAATTTAAAATTAATTCTCGTTGTCAAAACAAAAAGCGTGTTTTTAAGAAATAATAACTATCAAAAGATTGACACTTGCTTATGTCCAGTTTAAATGTGAAGTTACATCCAATTCCCAAAATTAGATTAAATGGTAAAAATATAATATAATTATACTTAAAACCCACTCATTAGTATAATTTATCACTATAAATTATTTTGATTAAAAAAGTTGTTTTTAATTAAAATTTAGTATTTTTTACTATTCATCAAAACTGAATGTTTTTAGAAAAATACCAAAAATTCACCATAAGATAATTTCGATATTCCGAACCCAAAAATGAATTCCATTTTGAAAGATAAAATTGATAAATTTTAAAAAAGTGGGTATTACTATTCATAACGGGTAGTTTGATTGGTCACGATGTGTTAGAATCTCAAAGTTGCGTACAACGCAAGCTATTGCATTATTCAAAGGGAAACGTACCGTGGAAGCTTGGGGTGTTACATTATCAACTCATTCAAATAATTTTTTCCTCAAAATTTCTATAATATTACTGCATAAAAAGATTCTGGTGGTTCTTCATTATAAGTTCCTCAGGTTCCCACGTTGTCTCTTCCATTTTATGGTTTCTCCATAGAACTTTTACCAGACGATTCGTCCGGTTTCTCAACACTTGTTCTCTTGTATCAAGAATCTTGAAAGGCTCTTCGAAATAAGATAGATCGGGTTCCAATTCTAATTCCTCACAGGTGAGTACATGTGTTGGGTCAGGCATGTATTTTCTCAATAGTGATACGTGGAACACATCATAAACTTTAGAGAGACTTGGCGGCATTGCCAAATGGTAAGCTACATCCCCAATTCATTCTAGAATTTCGAAAGGTCTGATGTACCTGGGACTCAATTTACCCTTCTTACTGAATCGTATAATTCCCTTCCATAGAGATACCTTCAAGAAAACTTGATCTCCTACCTGAAATTCCAAATCCTTCCTTCAGTTATCAATATAGCTCTTCTGCCTACTTTGAGCTGCTTTGATGTGGGTTTGGATTACCTTCACCTTTTCCATCATTTCCTCAACAAGTTCTGGGCCTACGAGTTTTCTTTCACCAACATCATCCCAACAAATTGGTGTACGACATCTCTTTCCATATAACGCTTCATATGGTGCCATCTGAATACTTGAATGGAAGCTATTATTATAGGAAAATTCTACTAGAGGTAAATATTGATCCCACATACCTTGAAAGTCAAGTGAGAAAGTTCTCAACATGTCTTCTAAGGTTTGAATAGTCTGTTCTGATTGTCCATCAGTTTGATGGTGGTAGGCAGTACTCAAACGAAGTTCAGTATCCAGTGCTTTCTGAAGACTTTTCCAGAATCTTGATGTAAAGTGTGGATCACGATTAGAAACAATCAATAGGGGTACTCCAAGAAGTCTTAAAACTTCATTAATATATAGTCTTTCTAGACATTCAAGTGGTAAATCTTCTCTTATAGTAAGAAAATGTGTTGAATTGGTAAGACGATCAACAATAACCCATATTGCATCATTCCTTCTAGGAGTCTTTGGTAGTCCCATAACAAAGTTCATCATAATATTATCCCATTTACAATTAGGTATGGGAAGAGGTTGTATGACTCATCCAGGTTGTTTCCTTCTAGCTTTCACTTATTTAAAAACCATACATATTGACACAAAATCATCAATCTCCCTCTTCATGTTGTCCCACCAAAAATGTTCCTTCAACTCTCTATACATCTTGGTGCTCCCATGGTGTATAGAGAAATTGGAGCTATGAGAATCATCTAACAATTCCCTTTTCAGATCAGGTATACTGGGAACACAAAGTCTCTTCCCAAATTTCAAAATCCCATCTTCATATACGAAGTCGATCAATCTCCCATCATTCACAGGTTTAATCTTCTTTTGAAATTCCTCATCATCATCCTGAAAACTTTTTATCCTTTCTAGTAAAGATGGTTTGGAAACCATTTGAAAAAGCATTGATGTTTCACCTTCCATGGTTATTCTCATATCCATCTTTACTAGATCCATGAAAATAGGATCCCTTTAAACTCTCATCTTGTTCAAAACTCTGTGATCCTTTCTGCTCAAATCATTTACCACCTTATTTGCCTTCCCCAAGTGGTAGTGTATCGTGAAATCATAATCCTTGAGTAGTTCAAGCCATCTCCTTTGCCTCATGTTGAGTTCCTTCTGAGAGAAAATATACTTCAAACTCTTATGATCAGTATAAATATCACATTTTTCACCATATAGATAGTGTATCCAAATCTTAAAAGAAAATATTACAGCTGATAACTCAAGATCATGAGTAGGATAGATTTGCTCATGAATTTTCAGCTATCGTGATGCATAGACAATAACTCTATCATTCTGCATAAGGACACAACCAAGTCCTTTCTTTGAGGCATCACTATAAATACCAAACTCATCATTCCCAGATGGTAGAGTCAAGATAGGAGCATTGACTAATGTTCTCTTCAGTTCTTCAAAACATTCTTCATACTCTTTTGTCCAAACAAATTTAACCCCTTTATGTGTGGGCTTCGTTAATGGGTTAGCCAATCGGGTAAAATTCTGGACGAAACATCGATAATAACCTGCTAAACCAATAAAACTGCATACCTTGGTTATACTTGTCGATGTTGTCCATTATTAGATTTCCTTTGTCTTAGAAGGGTCAACAGATATTCCATCCTTAGAGACAATATGGCCAAGAAAATAAATCTCCTAAATCCAAAATTCACACTTGCTAAACTTCCCATATAATTCATTTCTTCTGAGGGTTTTCAGAATGGTGCGCAAGTGATTTTCATGATCCTCATAGGTTTTGGAGTATATCAGGATATCATCAATAAATACCAGTACAAAATAATTAAGATATTCCTTGAAAACTCTATTCATTAGATCCATGAAAACAGAGGGTTCATTAGTCAGCCCAAAAGGTATTACTGTAAACTCGTAATGCCCATACCTGGTTCAAAATGTTGTTTTTGGAATGTCTTCCTTATTTACACACAACTGATGATATCCAAATCGAAGTTCAATCTTTGAAAAATATTGAGCTCCATGAAGTTGGTCGAATAAATCATCAATGTGAGGTAGGGGATACTTGTTCTTTATTTTTATAGCATTGATCACCTTGTAGTCAATGCACAACCTCATAGATCCATCTTTCTTCTTAACAAAAAGAACAGGGGCTCCCCATGGAGAAACACTAGGGAAAATAAATCCCTTATTACTCAATTCATCTAGCTATTTATTTAGTTCCACTAATTACATAGTGGCCATTCTATAAGGGGTATTTGATATGGGCCTTGAACTAGAAATTAAATCAATGAAGAACTCAATTTCTCATTCTAGAGGATGTCCAGGTAAATATTGTGGAAACACATCAACATATTCTTGCACAATAGGTACATACTCTATTTGAACATTCTTTTCCTCACCCACAGTTATTTCATTCTCTTCCTCTCCAATAATTGAATTTAGTTGAGCTACTGGGGGTGGATCTAGATAAGAATGAGGTGGTGATGTTTCTGATCTAAAGATAAGGTGTTCTTTATCATCGTCATCAAAAATTGTAACCTCCTTCTTATTATAATAAATTTTTGCATCATGGTCTAAAAGCTAATCCATATCGAGGATTATATCAAATTCAATCATGGGTATGACAATGAGATCAGTAGATAAATAAAATTTATATGCTCTAATGGGAACCGATTCACAAAAATTTGTAGCAATGATACTTACCTTGGGAGTTTTGACTGAAAAATCCCTTGTTAAATCAAATTATAAATATCTAATTTTCTTAGAAAACTGGGAAGATATGAAACAATGTGATGATCTAGAATCAAATAAAGCATTGGCTAAACTTGAGGAAACCATTAAATTACATGCCACCATGTCTTTCAGAGCTTCAACCTCAGCATTAGTGATCGCATAAGCTTGGCCTTGATCTATTGTCCTTTTTCAAGGTAAGTTTCCCTGAAACTTAGGACATTCATTTGCATAATGTCCCATCTCCCTGCAATTGTAGCATTCAACATTGGTAGCATCTTTTTTTTCCTCACAATCACCAGCAAGATGATCTTTCTTTCCACATTTGTAGCATACTCCTTTTCCTTTTAGACAAGCACCGGAGTGCTTCCTTCCACAATTATCACAGGGTGGAAATTCAATTCTTCCATTCTTCCCCATTTCCTTATTTCCTTTCCCAAAGTGTTTAGTATATCTCTTCTTCTCTTGCTTTGCTTTAAAGTCATAAGACTTAGAGAATTCCTTTTCTGTCTTGATAGCACACGAGACAAAATCTTCGTACGATGAGAAGGATTGTGATACTAATGCTCGACGGAGAAATGGTTTTAACCCATAAAATAAAAAGTCAATCTTACTTCTTGGGTTACGTATATAATGTATAGAATGCCTTGATAACCTTGTAAAGTTAACTTTATACTTTGCGACATTCTCATCCTCTTTTTGCCTCAGACTCAGAAATTGTCTTTCCATATCTGCTCAATGGTCACGAGGAAAGTATTTTTCTAAGAAAATTTCTTTAAACTCTATCCATTCCATACTGGACATTTCTTCATCTTCCTTTGTGTTTTTAATCAATGACCACCATTGATCAGCATCTCTAGTGAGGCGATAAACTGCCATGAAAACTTTTTCCCTTTCGCTACTCTCCAAAGCATGAAATATTTTCTTTAAGGAATTTATCCATTACTCAGCCACTAATGGATTTTTACTCCCATTGAATGTTGGTGGTTATTGCCTCATGAATTGGTCTAACATTGATCCTCTGCGTTGTGGATCAGGGTGCTCCATACGGGTAAGGTTATTATTCATAACCTGTGTGAGTTGTCCCAGTATGGTGATAATCTGATCAGCACCAGTTGCATCACCATCTCTGCTATAATTATCTTGAGTAGGAGGGAAATCCCTACATGGATTATGTGCATTGATATAGTTTTCATTCCTTCCACTAGGCGCCATTTCTAAACAATGGCATAAACTAGATTAGTTTATGAATCGAAATACATAATTTCAAACTTATAAAACACTTAACATAAACTGAACAGTTTATGGAGATAATCCATAATCATAAAAATGTTTTCTTTGAGGAAGTATATACTCATAAACCCTTCATAATGGTTTGTAAAGAAAATGATATTTATCCTAAACATATCCCTCAGGATTGTCGTAACCAAGAGTGCAGCAAGGCCCATTGTCGTGCACCAGTTCTCATTCGAGTCTAGCTCAAAGCAATGTTTTCGGGTTTTAACCCTAGGTACATCTATTCCAGAGCCGCCACTACCTGCTCGTATCCAGACAGGGATATACAGCTTGGAAAACTCACAAAATCTCTACAGTACCAAAATTCTAGAAAGTTCTTATATACTAATCCTCAAATTCTATATTAGGGCTATGTGCTCTAATCAGAGTTCATCTAAATCTAGTTTACAAGGTTTGTATTAAACTTCCTCTGATACCAACTGTAATGCACTGACCCCAGTTACTCAGAGTCGGTGCATTATTACAAAACATTAGCATGATCACAAGGAAATAATGTCCTGAAAGACCGATCAGTTTAGTATTATTGGAAACAAGATTCATACATAAGTTCAACTTTACAACTTTAAAATAAATAAAACACTAATTTATTCCATTAGAAACATCCAAGACTCCTAGATTAAGCCTAAAAGTCACTCATAATTAACTTCTTCATATCCTGGGAAAATGAAATATAAGAAAGGGGTGAGCTCAAACGCTCAGTAAGGGTAAGAAATATAGCGAAAGATTACATAAATATTAATCATGGTGAATAATTGAAAACACGTGCCTTTACCAGTAATAAACATGAACACTTTTATGGCAGGAATATGAGTTTAGTAAATAATGACATAATAAAACATAATCAAGGGTATTCTACTAGTCGAATGACCACATGAACCATCAATATTATTTTTATAATGAAGGAATGTATAATGTCAGACATTCAGAAACATTTTGTCAAGGCCTCGACCAAAACCATATATCAAATTGGGAAAGGCCTTGGGCAATTCCATGTCTAGTTGTCTCATGAGACCTACCAATGCATCGAGGAGCTATAGCGGTCTCCAACCGTCACATACTAAGTCCAATTCATTCCTCATATGAAAAGGTTTAAACATAACATAAACATTTGTATTAAAACTAGCATACGAAATGTCAATAATTTATCCATAAACAATGAATGGTATAAAATAACACATTCATAGTCAAACATATCACAAAACCTTCAATACAATATGGAATTTTTGTATCATAATAAATTAACTTCAAACAAGCTTAAAATCCATCAAAGGATATTGACATAGATGAAATCAAAACTTTTTTTTAGAGAAATACATCTTTCTATTTTGAAATCATTTAATAGTCATGTAATTATAAAAGAAAACATTTATTTTTGAAAATATTCTTATAAGCTTGTAAGGGAAGCTTCGACAATGTTATAACAGTGGAAAATAGTCGCATCTGCTGTATAAGTTAAAAAAATATTCTTATCTTAATTTTGTCAAAAAGGTCATAAAGTACATTGTTTGGAAAATGACAAAAAGATTCCTTTAAAAAACATATAAGGTCAAATAAGGGTATAAATTAATTTACCCCATTGTTTAGTAAATAGTAAAAATGTTTTGAAATACATTTTTAAGAAACATGGATGTGGATGATAAAGAGGTCCCAGTAGATACTTACGTAAAAACAACCTCGGATAATAAAGAGATTGTTGAATTAACCCTTACCACGTTGTAATCAATCTAGTCATATGACAAAAATTAAATACCACCAAATCATTTATAGAATACCATGAATATAAATATAATCATGAATATATATATATCAAATGGTAGTACACAATACACCACATGTAATAAGTGGTGAACAATGGAAATCTCACGAAATTAAAAGTGAGATAAGAAACCCCTTACCTTGTACTTTTCCTTGTTTTGGGGTAGGTTAACCTACTATATAATGGTGAAATAATTGTTATTAAATTATTCAAGAACTATATACATTAATATGATATCATATATGATCTTCTAATGTTTCTTTGTTAATAATATTTTAGTATTATCGTCATTTTGGGTGTCAACTGATTCGTTTTCCTTTATATGATTTGTTACATAAGTAATGTTTATTGTGGATATGATGTATCTTATTCATATTCATAATGATATTAAGTCTTTAAACATTATTTTTAATCATCAAATGAAAATTAGTCTTGAATGGATACGATGGGGAATGAATCTCATCGTGTTCGTGGAGACGGTAATCCGTACGTACGCACGAGCGATGATATCATTCTTTTGATATTAAAATAATATATAATTGGATGGTATATCATATATACAAAATCATTATCATGTTATATTTATTATTTACATCAATTATACATCATTATTATACTCATCCAAATAATAATGTATTGAATAACAACTACACCACGACATGGAGATGGTAAACCATACGTACGCACGTATGGTGACATGTCATTCAAAGGATGGATAGAATAATGAATATGGTTGTACCATATTTATAATAACATCACAGTATATATAATATACTGGATTTATTATTTTATAATGTAAACAACAAAGAAAGAGGAAGTGGAATAATAAATGAACTTGAAAGAGGTGATGAAATATTTACCTCTTCTTCGGGTTCTTCCTTTTGATTTGATCAAAAGGGCTCCTTAGGTTGACTTTATGACTAAATTAAGGAATCTAGGATGAATTTAGGACAGTTGGGAGGATATTTGGGTAGGGATTGACCGATATAAATGGCTTTGAAGGTGTGAATTTGAGAGAAGGGGAAGTGCCCTTTTATAAGAGGTGTGAGGGGCACTTTAGGAAAAGATTGAAATATTATTTTATAATAAAATAATTTTTGGTTTCTAATGGCTCTAAAATGAATTTTTTAAAGGATAAGGTTGGGGTGGGTAGAAAACCACTCAACCAATAGGTTTTATACAGGTTTGGGTCACTATATTAACCTTATCTTCTAGATTTAACTCCTAGTTAAGTAGTTTGACATTTACCACGTCTCTTTGTATTTTTATATTATATAGTTAATAAACTTACTATAAACTTCTAATATAACCCCAAGTGGTTCATTAATGACATATATAATAGTATTTAATCCCTTTGGCCGAACCTTAGATTTTTAGGAATAGAATACCAATTAATAATATAATATTTGTTTTAAAAACTCTTTTATGTCAACTTTGACACTATTTATTATTTTGTTTTTTCTAAATTCATCACAGCATTATTACTTCAAAAAAATTCATTTAATAAACTCTAACATGTCATATTAACCTATAAAATTTGTTGAATTCATAAAAAGTCTCAAATTACATTTATTTGAGTATTTATAATATCAATTATTTTAATATTTCATTAATAAGGTAATTACTGCATCATCATTGTGTCATAAATAAATTAATTTATATAATGTCTAAAAATTATAAATAAAATACCATTATGTAGGAAATATTTTTTTATTTCTAATGAATATTTATAGTCTAAGAGATAACATATATAACCCTATTTAAAAAATGTTTTACTAAAAGTTATATTCTTATGTCATTTTTGTATTTACTTTAATTTAATTAATATAAAGTGTCATTATCACTTAGAAGTGGATCCATGGGGTCCCAAAATCGACCCAAGGATGCACATGGTCAGACATGTATCATTAAATAGGTTTAGGACATGTGTTGGGGTAATTTAATATTATTATAATATTATTTTTTTAGCCTTATTTACCGGATTTACCCTTTAACCATGGTAAATAAAATATTTACCGAAGTAATTATTCAAAATGTATAAAAATAAAATCTACATATTTACACAATTTGGACCTCCTGATTCTAAATATAGAATCTATTTTTCTAAATTCAAAACACAGAAGTATCAGAAATTAATTTAAAATTAATTCCCTTTGTCAAAACAAAAAGCGTGTTTTTAAGAAATAATAACTATCAAAAGATTGACACTTGCTTATGTCCAGTTTAAATATGAAATTACATCCAATGACCAACATTGGATTAAATGATAAAAATATAATCTAATTATACTTAAAACCCACTCAATAGTATAATTTAGCACTATAAATTATTTTGATTAAAAAAGTTTTTTTAAATTAAAATTTAGTATTTTTCACTATTCATCAAAAACTGAATGTTTTCAGAAAAATACCAAAAATTCACCCTAATCTAATTTTGATATTCCCAACTCAAAAATTAAGTCCATTTTGAAATATAAAATTGATAAATTTTAAAAAAGTGGGTATTACTATTCATAACGGCTAGTTTGATTGGTCACGATGTGTTAGAATCTCGAAGTTGCGTACAATGCAAGCTATTGCATTATTCAAAGGGAAAGGTAACATGGAAGCTTGGGGTGTTACATTCAAGCACTTTTAACTATGGTTCAATTCTAACCGAATTAATGTAAGGTTATACCGACTTAATATTTTATTGAGAGATTTTATCCTTTATGTATAAATTTCTATTTATTATCTTTTCACATGCTTGTTAATATTAAGTGGGATAATCTTAAGAGATTAACCATGTATTAGATAATATTTACGCATAAGACAGTTTATTTTACTTCCATTTTTCATTCTTGTTAATTCATTAATTATGTGATCATGACAAAACATATATAATGAATAACCATACAATTGACAGAAATAAAATAAAGGGTATGATCATGAGCTTGTTATAATGGTTAGTTTATCTAGTGGTTGATAAACTAACCACTGACCTATGGGAGAAACACCTTGAACCAATTAGGTTTGTGTTTACAGCTTTCTACTTGTCCACATTTGTATCTCCTTTGATTGGTTTCTCCTCATCTCCTAACTTGAACCACCTCCACTAACTTGGGAGCTACATCCATTGCATATGATTTTACTCACACACATGTGAGGGGTAAAAGGGGGTTTACATAAAGAAAACATGGGCACACAAGCCCTACATATTAATGAGGAGATAAGGAACATAGGCCAACAATTTAATTTAATAATAAATTAAAAGGAAACCAATCACATACAAAGGTCTGGTCTAGCTCATGATCATCCACATGCATGAAATGAATTACGCATTTAATAAAACTAGCATTCAATTCTTTAATCATTCTTATTTAAGATAAATCACGCTCAAATCGATTAATTATTATCTTTAATTAATCAATCCTTTTATCTTAATCCTTCTTTTGAATTTCTTTAAGATTCTCATGCATTATAATTTTAAAAAAATTAGAATTCATTTAAAATTGATCTTATACATAACTTGTAACATGAAGATAACTCGGTGAATACCCATCCAAACCTACCCAATATGTATTATGCTCGTATACTATTTTACTGTTGTGACATGCGGCATACACAACTTATCACATACTTTCATGATGTGTAATTCACAGATGATTACATGAATTACTTGACTTTTTGACCACATGTTATGCTTCAATGAACTTAGAGTAACAACCTATAATACGACTTATACATGATATGAAGATTTGAAAATTATGAAAATATTAAAGTTTTAATTCTACATAGTTTGGTAAAGTAAACGACATGTAGATCTGATCTACACAGCGTGTGCTACCTTCACCATTTATCCGAAGTACACGCCTAGGGACTTGGCATGTGAGGCATACTTCAGAAATTTCAAAGTACACGACTTGTCCAATGGGCCACACACCGTGTTGAATCCTCATTACATGGTCACCGGTCGGCTAAGCCATGTATTGGATACACATCTCGACCATGACCCAAAAGGGACTACACACAGATTCCATTGGGCCACACGACATGTAGCCTGGATGATCGTGCGCTAGTCTGTCCTGGTCAACATGCGGTGTAAGAATTAACTACACCACACATCATTAATGCACACGGATTTAGTAATTTCCAAACTACTCTTGATGCATTGAACACAACTACACAGTGTGTAGATCCGACTACACAGTGTGTACTTCTGTGTTTCCTAGATAGAACCCTTGGCACCTCTAGATGAGTTCCTCGATTTAATTTTAATCAAAAAATTAATCGAACTGTTAGATCTTTGAGAAACGATAGAGGAATAACAGATCTCGTAATTCAGATTAAAAATAACAATTAAACTTGAATTTAAAAGCTTAATTATTAAATCATAAATCATCAAAAAATTATTTAAATAGTTATAAACAATAATATTCCCCCTCTGATACCACTTGTAGGTTTTTGGGCATAGTGGAAGCATGGAAGTTAGGTGCCCAACTTTAATTTTTTCCATAATCAATGATCAATCCGGGATCAATACGACGATGAACACCAGTATCCATGGAATTGAATCAAGGATTTAGACAAAGAAGAATTTCCCCCGAAACCAAGAGAGAGGGTCTACTTTTTTATTTATAATTAATTTAATTTAATAATAATTACCTCCAAGGTGATTCTTTCTTCGTTGATGTATTTAGTCACAAATATGTAGGTGTTCCATCGTTACATTGTAGATATCAAGGGTAGATCTCCTCTAGCAGTGATCCACACGTATTTCACGTATCTTCAGACGTTGTTGAAGGAGTTTCTGGGTGCTAGCATGAAAGATCCTTGTGCTTGTGATGTCCGCCTTCGATCGCCTTAAGAACCACTTTCAAAGCATTCTCCTTGATCCAGTGGAGGACGATCTCTCTCATTCTTGAGAGAATTCTTGGAGAGGGAAGAACTCTCTAGTCTTGAGATATTTTCTCCATTTTTTTGTGCACAACCCAATAGGTGTCGCTTGGCTAGCACTTGAATAATAAGAGAATAATATAATCAAGAATTTAATTCACTAGGGTAATAATAAATACTTTGCACAAGTGCCTTAATTATTTTATTAATACTAGTGAAACCCCCATGTCAAATAATAACAATAACATTATTATTTCTTGACATTCACTTAACTTTCAAGTTATAATTAAATATTATTTAATAAAATAATATTCAATATTATTATTTCTCACCAGAACCTTAACTCGGTCCATTAATCCTCCACCATATTTATTGAACCTTGAATAATGACTATTTATTTGTTAAATAAATATCACTACATTATTCTCTAATAAATATATAAATATTATATTCACTAAATAACAAATAAATATTTATTAATTATTCCACCCATAATATATTCTATCGAATAACCAGTGTTGAAATAAATGCTATCAGGAAACCATTAATAATTATTAAACCATGACTGGTAATAATATTTATTCAACTTGTTAAATAATAAATGATAGTTTATTCAACTTAAATACTAAATACACTTAGTGTGTGACCCTCTAGGCCTTTTTCCTAGTGGCATTAGGCGGAGCAGCCTAAATTCCAAGGTTAGCGTCTAGAAACACACCAAGGAACCCATAGAGAAATAATTTAATTCATCAATGACATGTCACCTCATATGAACTCTTACCGTGTAATATAATCCATTTGTCTCAATATCTTCAATCAAATGGGTTGCATGCAAGTGTCATGTCACACCTGGTTTTTCATGTCTTGGTTTTGATCTGGTTCATTGGAAATTATGATCCTTTTTGTAGGTTTTGGGTGTGATGAATGTTGATTTATGAACTGAAATCTATGTATAATCATCCTACCATGGGTTCCTGGTATCTTGTTTGGGAGTTTTTGGAGAAAAGGGTGGTTACTTTAAGATTTGGGCTAGTTGTGAGATCATTTTCAGATTTAAAAACATAATTTGTTTCTTTTATATATTATTAATTTTTTAATATTTTTCGGTTAATCCACCTCTCACTTGAGCCCAAGAACCCTAAGCACACCCCCATGTTCCATTTACCCTATTTTGAGCTCATATTAATTGAGGATTGGGGCGAACTTCCTCAAGGTTTCTCAAATCATCTAGATTTGAAGAGGTAACTTTTTTCTTTCATAAATCATTCTTTTTCTACTCATTTCCCCAAAAATATTATTCCCATGGTTCTTCTAGAACTAATGATACTCTCAAAGGAGTTAAAATCCATTCCATTTCCTCTAATATTTTAGCTCTAAGGTAAGACGATGATTTTTCTAGTTTTCAATGTGAGATTCCTTCTCCTTTCTCCTCCCTCTTTCTCCTCCTTCTATTATTTCTTGGTTTTCTATTATCTCTTAGTCATTATTGACATAGGGTTCTATTATACCATAATTTTTTATGGGGTTTTTGTTCTTTTTGTGCTGGTCGTCATAGGTTTAGGATTTATAAACCCTCGGATGGTGATATCAGGTGTGTGTTTCCATTCCGTCAAGGATTTGAGGTAGGTTTCTCATTGCACATGTCCTTTTTATTTAATATTCATATTTTTCATGGTATTTTAATCCTATAAAAATTCTTATTATTGTTTCATAAGCCTTTAATAACTTTATTTGGTGTGCAAAGTTGTGTTTATGCCTTGTTTTGTGAAAAGTAGTGTTGTTTTGTTGTAAAAGTGCACACCAACTGTTTGTTTAAATGTTCTGTTATCTTTTCCACTTAGTTTGTAATGTTTAGAACCTGGTTTAGGTTATTTTTAACATGGTTAAGTATATTTAATAAATTTATGGCACTCAATCGGTATTTTTATTCCTTTTCAAGTGCCTAAAATAAATTGTGTTGTTACAGAGTGCATGTCATGTGTTCGGTAAATTGCCCGGTTGGCTTTTATGTGTTAAGTGTGATTTAAAATGATTTGTTTGGATTTAAAAATTCATATAAATCATGAAAAATGGTATTTTGGTTCCTTATATGGTTGTACAATATGGTTTTGGTTGTACAAAAAAATGGGTTTTTGGTTTATAACATGTTTTGGCCCGAGTTGCCAGAAAATGGCCCGTTTGGCATCCTTATAAAAATGGTTATGATTTGGATGTGTAACCTGAATGTTTTAATGGGATTATAAAAGTTTTTATTCTATAAATGGTATGTATACACCTCTTTATTAAAAGTGAAATTTATACCTTTGGCAAAAGTTAGTTTTGAGAAACGCTTAAAGGCTCGTTTGGTAACCTTGTGAAAAATGGTGAAATTGTTTATTATGAAAACCTCCTATGGATGTTTCTCATACCATGATTGTATGTATATAATGTATGGGATGTCATTACTTATTAATCCTTGTGATCCATTATGATATTGCCTCAGGTTGGGCTCTTTATGTTTCTTTTGATTAATGGAATGAGATCAGTCCTTGGAGTGACTCGGGGTGATGTCTATTATGAATTATTATTATATATATGTTGTGATTGGATGCTCAGATGGAATCGGTTGGCCCACCCCCATTAGATACTTGATACATGGGAACCTGGATTATTGAGATAATATTCTAAGAATGGTTTTTGTAATGTTAGGTTATGGTACTGACCAGTGGCCCATAATAGGTGGATATATTGGGTTTATTGCTATGGGATTTGCCCTTGGCCTACCTGAGAAAGGATGGTTGAGCATATTGAGCATCTTTATTTCATCATGTGTGACATTTCAATAGTTATGAGGTCTCATGTATTGGTGTCTTCAGTATTATTCATGATCTCCTAGGTTTACCCATGTCTATTTGGCTTTCAGTTGCTTATAGTGATGAATATGATGCTTGTATGTACATTTACATTGCCCTTGTTGTGTGATTACTATTGCGAATTCTTATGTATTGTTTTTCTTGGAAAGTGGTGGGATGGTTTTGATAAGTATTATGAAAATTGTTTTCAAATTAATGTGTTTTGTCCTCTTTGTACAAATCTGAAAATGTAAACATCACTTTCCCCTTGAAAATGCTATTAACACACTAGTTGAACGAATCTAGATTTGGAAATGAATAAGGTCAATGGGTTGTACTTTGTTTTGAGTAATCATATAGAAAACCTTAATTTTATATATTTTAGTTCAAACTTGAAATTTATGTTTCTTTTATTTTAAAGAATGTGCATTGGGAATAGATTATCAGGCTAGCCTATTGAGTTTTAATACTCATGTTTATAGTACTTTTCTATTTTTAGCCCTTGTACAGGTTTCATCTTGAGTTTGATCTCCATGAGTGACGTGTGATCATTGTATTAGAGAGTGACCATTAGGGTCACATAGAGTTAGTTGGTCACTATTTCTGGTCAGTTTAGTTGTATCATTCAGTTGTACTTCATGTTTTGTTGTATATATGATGATCAGTTCAGTTTTTATAAATGTGTATTGGGTTGTCCATTTCTTTCTGTTGTTTGTTTTATTGTTTATATTTGGGAAAAATAATTCCCTTGTATACTCTAATGATTCTCAGCACTAGTTTTCAACTCTTGGGGATCGGGAACACCCTTTAGGCCATGCCACGGATCGGTTCGAGGTTGACCCAGGCTAGTTCGTGACAAAATTGTATCAAAGGAGGCTGGATCCTAGCAGACCTTTATTTTTTGAGTGCTCTTTGTTATTTGGGTATGTCAAGGTAGATGGGGTAGGATTTTTGGGACTTTATGGGTAGGTTTGGGAAGAGCGTCTTGAACTCTTTCTCGTTCCGATCCTTGGGTGTCTATGGGAAGTTCGGTTTCATTTGTGTCTTTGGTTCTTGTTGATTGTTTGGTGTTGGGACATGATAAGGGAGTTGGACTAATGGTCTCTGTGAGCTCACAGGGCCTAGCAAGCCATGTTGATCTGGGGCATGGTCCTAATAAGACTCTTCATGTTGGTGGTGTGTTTGACATATGGCCACCAACCATATGGTCAAGTCACCCACTGACACTAGTTCCCTTTTTTGGGTCTTTTGGACCTTTCTTGAATTCTAAAAATTGTTTTGAAAATCCTTATGTGAGAATTGTGGAAATGGTTTTTAATAGAATGGTTAGATTTTGAAAATTTGAAAATGGGTTTTCAAAATTTAATATAAGAATGGTTTTGGAAAGTTGGGTTTTTGTGAAACAAATTTTGGGGATAAAGTGGAAATGATTTAACATGATTTATTTTCCTTAATCTAAATACATGGGTTGTTGAAATGAAATGTTTGGAAAGCTTGGATTATTTTAAAGAGATTTTGTATTTTGTTGTAAAAGAGATGTGTTGAGATATTGAAAAGTGTTTGAATTTGATGAATTGGTTTTGGAAAGTGGTTTTGATTAGTTGGTATTTTTTTGAAAAGGGTTTTAGTATTCGTGGCTATCAGATTTTGAAATGAGACCTTACTGATTTTTTTAAAATGAATTTTTACTTGGTGGTTAGTGTGCCTTTCGATGGTACATGGTTTTCTAAGTGGTTTGAATATTTTGTTTTGAAAAATTAGGTCATTTGTTTTGGCCTTTTGTGTTTTCATGGGTCATCATATGCATGGTATGGGAATGTGGATGAATGTCCGGTATGGCATGGAAAATGGGTGCCCGGGGTGACACAGAAACATGCATGAGAGTAAGACTCTAAATAATACCAATGGTGAGTGTTTAAACCACCAAGTTTGTTTTAAATTAAAGATGTTTTCAAAATGAATGTTTTTATGTTATAGTGGCTTGTTTTCTTATGTTCAAATCTTGTCACCTATGCAATTTTTTTTCTTGAGGATTTTTGTTATTGAGTTAGTCTTGATTTGGTTCTTGGTTTTTCCTTATTCAGTAGGTGTCCCTATGAAGCTTTTATGGGTGATTTTAGTGCGGTTTCAAGTGATTCCTCATTACTGTAATTTTCAGCTGATCAACCTAAGGATTTCATTCTTGAGTTTTGTATACTAAATCCACCTCTCTTTTATGGACAAGTGAATCCTCTCAAGGTAAAGGAGTGGATACTAAAGATCAAAAGGAACTTTAGCCTCATTGAGTTTCCCGAGTTTTTGAAGGTTAAGTTTTCAACTTTCATGCTTGAAGGTTCAAAATGGAAGTGGTGGAATTTGGTGTCTTAGAACAAGCCCCAGGAAGATCTTACATGGGAGTTCTTCAATGCTTTGTTCATTCATCAGTATTTCTTAGAGAGAGAAAGGGTGAGAAAGGGGATGGAGATGGGCTATCTGATGCAAGGTGATGGATTAGTGTTAGATTATTTCCATCTTTTTATGGACCTAGTACCTTATGATTTAGTATGTGCTACAAATGATTCCATGAAGGCTCGGTGTTTCGAAGTTGGGCTTTGTACCGATTTATAGTCAAAGGTGTCGGGGTTAAACTTAACTTTATTTTCTGATGTGGTGAGGCAAGCATTCCAAGTTGAAAATTCTATGGAAGAAGTGCTCGAGGTGGTCCTCCCTCCTTCAATCCCTATGATAAGTGGGGAATATTTTGGTAAGGAGATGATAAAGTGATAGAATTTTGATGGAGCGGTTCGTGGAATCAAAAGGCCTTGGGATCCTTCATCAACCTCCTATGGGTGCGATGTCTTTGTGTGTTATCAGTGTGGAAGGTCGGGTCACAAGAGGTCATTGTGTCCAGGTACTCCTAATCCCTGCTATGATTGTGGATGCTTGGGTCACTTTTAGTGATTTTGTCAAGGTGTTTCTAGAAAGCGTCATGGAGGCAAGTCCCGGAAGTGATGTGTTGTTGGGGATTTGTTTAAAGTTTCTTTTTGTAAGTTTCCTTCTAGTGTAAGGGATCTTTTTTCATGGAGGTTGTGCTGATGATGTTTTGGTTTTTGTGATTTAATGGATTTTGTGGGTCTTCCACAAACTTCTATTTTCAATGGAAGTGTGGTTTCTATGCCATAAGTTTTTGATCTTCCTCTTTTATCTAATGGTATGATGTATGTTCTGGTTTGGGATTAGTAGTTCCTAACTGTGAGGTAGTAAATGCCTCATCCTTCAGTGCTCCAGCCATAGGTCACATGGTGAAGCTAGTACATAGTCAGAAATCTCATAGGTTTAAGGATTTTGGCTAGGCTTGTGCCTCCACCCTTATGGTGGGGAGTTTTAATCCGTGCAGAAAGTGTTGGCCCAGATCTTATCCCCTCTGTGTGGGAGTGGGCGGTTTAAAAGTTCATATTGTTTTACTCTTATCTTGGGTTGGTAGGATGTTGTGGGAGAGTTTAGGTGGGATTATGTGGGAGATACCCATTCCTAGTTCATGTTGAATTCTCATTTGGTCATTGATCATTGGTTCTTAATGTTGGGGAGAACCACTACGGGTCTCATAGAGTTTCCTCCTAAGAATTTGTCGAGTGTTAGTTGTTTCTTAATAGTGGGGATTCCATTCTAGACTCCCCTAAAATATTTGGTTTTCATGAGTTCTCTTTTTTTTGGTTTATCGTTGGGTTTATGGGGATAAGGCCCAACAATCTGGTTCTTGGCTTGGTTTTGGAGGTAGTGACTCGATCCTTCTATTGTTTCTCGGGATGTGGTTGTGAGTCGGTGTTTTGGTTGCGAAATAGGATTAAGTTCTGTTAGTGGGATATGATATTTCCTTGGATTTAGAGGATGTACCATGTTGATAAGGAATCCTTAGGTGTTGTTCTTTCAGCTAGAAAGCGTTATGGCTTTCTGGGGCAGAAAGCTTTAATGGTGGGGAGAATTGTCACACACGGTTTTTCATGCCTTGGTTTTGATCCATTTCATTTGAAATCCTGATACTTTTGTGGGTTTTGGATGAGATTAATGTTTATTTTTGAACTTCCATCTATTTATATTCATCCTACCATGGGTCCCCAATATCATGTTTGGGATTTTTTGGAGAAAAGGGTGGTTACTTCAAGATTTGAGCCAACCGTGAGCCCATTTTCAGATTTAAAAACATAATTTGTTTCTTTTATATGTTATTCATTTTTTAATATTTTTAGGTAATTCAACTTATCACTAGAGACCAAGAAACCTAGTTTCACCTTCATGTTCCATTTCCCCTCTTTGGAGCTCATATTCATCAGGGATTAGGGTGAACTTCCTCAAGGTTTTTCAAATCCTCCAGATTTGAAGAGGTAATTTGTCTCTTTCATAAATCATTCTTTTTTTACTCTTTTCCCCCCAAATCTTCTTCCCATGTTTATTAAAGACCTAATAATCCTCTTCAAGTAGTTAAAAGACATTATCTTTCCTCTAAGGGTGTATATCTAAGGGAAGAAGAAGATTTTTCTGGTTTCCAATGTGAGATTCCTTCTCCTTTCTCCTCCCTCTTTCTCCTCATTCCATTATTTCTTGGTTTTATCTTCTCCCATGGTCACTCTAGACTTATGGTTCTATTATACCATGATTTTTTATGGGTTTTTTGTTCTTTTAGGGCTGGTCATCATAGGTTTAGGGTTTATAAACCCTCGGATGGTGATATCGGGTGTGCGTTTCCATTCCGCCAAGGATTTGAGGTAGGTTTCTCATTGCACATGTCCTTTTTATTTAATATTAGTCTTTTTCATGGTATTTTCACCCTCTACACATTATTATTATTGTTTTTTAAGCCTTCAATAACTTTATTTGGTGTGTAAAGTGGTGTTTATGCCTTGTTTTGTGAAAAGTAGTTTTGTTTTGTTGTAAAAGTGAACACCAAGTGTTTGTTTAAATGTTCTGTTATCTTTCTCACCTGGTTTGTGATGTTTAGAACCTGTTTCAGGATATTTTGAATATTTTTAAGTATATTTAATAAATTTATGGCATTAAATTGGTATTTTTATTCCTTTTCAAGTGCCTAAAATGAATTGTGTTGTTATATAATGCACGCCATGGGTTTGGTAAATTGCCTGGTTGGTTTTTATGTGTTAAGTGTGATTTAAAATGATTTTTTTTATTTAAAAATGCATTTTAAGCATGAAAAATTGTATTTTTGGTTCCTTATATGGTTGTCCAATGTGGTTTTGTATGTACAAAAAATGGGTTTTTTCTTTATAACATGTTTTGGCCCGAGTTGCCGGAAAATAGCCCATTTGGAATCCTTATAAAAATGGTTGTGATTTGGATGTGTAACCTGAATGTTTTAAGGGATTTATGAAATTTTTTTGCTTCTATAAATGTTATGTATACACCTCTTTATTAAAAGTGAAATTTTTACCTTTGGCAAAAGTTATTTTTGAGAAATGCTTAAAGGCCTGTTTGGAAACCTTGTAAAAAATGGTGAAATTGTTTATTATGAAAACCACATGTGGATGTTTCTCATGCCATGATTATATATATATAATGGATGGTATTTACTTACTGAGTAATCCTTGTGATCCATTATGAGAGTGCCTTGGGTTGGACTCTTTATGTTCCTTTTTATTAATGGAATGAGATCGGTCCTTGGAGTGACTCAAGGTGATGTCTATTGTGAATTATTATATATATATATATATATATATATATTGTGATTGGATTCTTGGATGGCATAGGTTGGATCACTGCCATTAGATACTTGAGACATGGGAACCTAGATTATTGAGAGAATATTCTAAGAATGATTGTCGCACTAGTAGGTTATGGTACTGACTAGTGTCTCATAGTAGGTGGATATATTAGGTCTATTGCTAATGGGATTTTCCCTCAGCCTGCCTAAGAAATGATAGTTTATCATATTGAGCATTTTTATTTCATCATGTGTGACATGTTAATGGGGATAAGGTATCATGTATTGGTTTCTTCTAGATTATTCTTAATCTCCTGGGTTCAACCATGTCTATTTGGATTTCAGTTGCTTGTAGTGATAAATATAATGCTTGTATGTACATTTACATTACCCTTGTTGTGTGATTACTATTGTGTCTTCTTATGTATTGTTTTTCTTGGAAAGTGGTGGGCTGGTTTTGATAAGGATTATGAAAATGGTTTTCAAATGAATGTGTTTTATCCTCTTTGTACAAATCTGAAAATGTAAACATCACTTTCCCCTTGAAAATGTTATTGGCACACTAGTTAAATGAATCTAGTTTTGGAAATGAATAAGGTAAATGGGTTGTACTTTTTTTTGAGTAATCATGTATAAAAACTTAATTTTATATATTTTAGTTTGAACTTGAAATTTATGTTTCTTTTATTTTAAATAATGTGCATTGGGAATAGATTATTGGGCTAGCCTACTAAGTTTTAATACTTACACCTATAGTTATTTTCTATTTTTAGCCCTTGTACAGGTTTCAAATTGAGTTCAATAGCCTTGAGTGACATGTGATCATTGTGTTGGAGAGTGACCAGTGGTGTCACATGGAGTTAGTTGGTCATCAGGTCTGGTCATTTTAGTTGTATCATTCAGTTGTACTTCAAGTTTTATTGTATATGTGATGATCAGTTTAGTTTTTATAAATGTGTATCGGGTTGTTCATTTATTTCTG
Source organism: Viscum album (assembly GCA_963277665.1). NCBI lineage: Eukaryota > Viridiplantae > Streptophyta > Magnoliopsida > Santalales > Viscaceae > Viscum > Viscum album. The sequence continues at coordinate 378,916,466 of OY728119.1, forward strand.
TTGTTTGTTTTATTGTTTATATTTGGGAAAAATCATTCACTTGTATACTCTAATGATTTTTTGAACTAGTTTCCAACCCGTGGGGATTAGGTGCGCCCTTCAGGCCATGCCACGGATCGGTTCAGGGTCAACCTAGGCCAGTTCGTGACATGCCATCAACTCATGTGCTCGATTTCTCATTCTTTGACTTCCTAAAAATTGAATTTTCCTATAGAACACCATGTTCATGGATTTATTTAGGCTATATCATTTCCATCAAATGGACTGAGATATCAACTTCTATTATGGAACATAAGGGATAAATATTTTCTTGCATTATTCATTAATGTGGTATTACTTGTGACACACCCAACATATCCTACCTCATAGCGAACATATATTGTCATGGTTTTTTCCAATACATCTAAGTGCACAAGTCATAATACCCATTAATAATAATCTTAAATTCTAAGGACCAATACACACTTCTGTAGATAGGAACATCCAATAACACATGGAAATGTGGATTTCCTACCAGCGGGTCTTGTTCTCATAATATTCTCCTAGACATAACCAAGGATGTACACTATGAGAAGGTGTATCAAAGTACTATGAGTCTTCACCCCTAATAGCCTGTATCATTTGTGTCCCTTCAAATTGATATCATTCGGCTATAGAACATATATTCAATAATAGTTTCATGACACTTCCGGGTTCTCATCGTAGCAGGGATCCACTATGAACTTTTAGTGAGACAACTAATCTTAGGACATTATCACATACAATTTCATGCAAAATAACAATCATGATGTGATAAGAAGTTTATTAATATTCATCCAATTAATACATGTTTATCATAAAGTATAAAGAAGTTGGTTCTAGGGCACCAACTCCAACATGCATTATACCCTGAGATTAAATAAGAAAAAGACACATCCTTGATACTTCCTATAGTCTTATTGGCCATATGAATTCAAGTATTAATGGTCCACACCAAGTATTAACCCAAGAGTCGCATTACTCAAAGATCACACCCACAATGAGGGTAAAAATATTGATTGAACACCCATATTGACAAGGGTGTCGCTTTTAAAGATTTGAGAGTCCTATGAGGGATGAAGAAACCCAAAAATGCCCAAGAAAGAGAAACTACTCATAGTAAGCAATAAGAGATTTAATATTCTAAGGGCACTACCCAAACGACTAGCCCCTAACCAAAGAAAAAACATTGACCCAAAACAAGGTCATGCCTACAAAATTTCACTAGATCAAGAGACTATCTTAGGATCCAGACTCAGGAATAAAGAGACTCATGGAACGCTCACGCTCTGTTTCAAGGAAAAACTCATGAAAACACCATAAGGATTTAAACTACCCACACTAAAGGGGTCAGAACAAGAACACCACTTAAGAAGGGTAGAAATTGAAATAGTGGTTTCTAGGGTAATACCTCTAACCATAGATGGCCTTGGAATCTAATCATTTGGCACTGGCTACACTTCATATAGATAGCCTAAACTATGGCCCTAAGGTGCAGCCTGAATAGACCCACCCTTATGATACTAAAGATCTAGGACCTGACTTCTTAAACCACAATTATTTCCACCTCGGCCTAACTGACTAGTATAAGACCAACTCCAAGCCTGACGTGGAGTTGTAGATCCCATTCCTTACATATGTGCTAGTGTAGAACCCTTGTTATTGAATGTTGGAGGGAAAGAATGGAATAAGCATTGAATATGACCCATCCTACCACAATATCGACATTTTATCAGGTTCCTCGTGCACTTAGGTTTATTATGGCCTGGCCTTCTGTGTTGGTGACACACTATAGAATCAGTACGTGTCACCTAGATAGAACCGCCCCCACATGCACCCTCGAATCGACGCTTCTTGCTGCCAAAAGAACCATTAGCTTGACGCATAATAGAACTAGCCTGGCTCACACTATCGGCCTCTCTGAGATTCTTTTCTGTAATCAAATCTCAGTTCATTATCTCCTTAATGGTCATCAATCAAAATAAGTTCACCTATGAGTGGATAGCATGCTCAATCCCATCCTAAAAATGCCTCACAATCATCAATTCGACACTGGTAAGAGATAGAGAAAAACACTGGAGTTTGGTAAAATAAGTTGAATACTCAATCATTATCATAAATTCCTACTGAAGATGCAATAACTATCTAGTTATATCCACTATAAAGGTATACAGAAAGAAATGATCATATAAATCCATTCAGAAGTCTGCCTAAACCATGTCTCGATAATGCTCTGACTGAGAAAAAACATTCCACTAATTCTTGGAGGAGTCACGTAATATGTAGGTAGAAATATTGACCCTCCTCTCTAGATGCATCTCAAGATGGTTAAATATGGATTTCATGGCTTATATCTATTACTCGTTAGCATGAGGACTGCCATCCCCTAAGAAGGTGGGAGGATGTTGTTGTTGGATGTCTCATGTAAGCTCTATCATAGTAGGGGAAATCCTATGAGCACCTTGAACAGACTAGATAAACCTCAAAAAACTATCCCTTAACTGAGCATCGGTGCCCGATGGAAGATCATTAGGAGGTGCCTCAGGTGGTACCATGGGAGGTATCATGGGTGGCTCAAAGCCCACCACCTCCTAAGTGTGCTCATCGCCACTCTCTTGGAATTCAACATGAGGACGTCATGGTAGAATAGCTCTAAAATTTCCAAGCATGAAACTTATACAAGATCTTTATAATAGGTAGGGAAAACATGTAAAGAAATATTAATAAAGGGAAGGCGTGAAGTCTCCCTGATACATGGCACAACAGATAAGGAAAGCGATAAAGAGGATAGGTACATTGCCTGCCTCTGAGCATAATTCAATTGACAATATGCTCTAAGATCCAGATCTAGATAAGAAGGTAGAGACCTCAAAAGAATCACTAGAGACTTGGCCTATAACCCATTGCCTAAGGTCAAGGTCAAGGTCTCACATTCTCATGTATAAAGGTCATTCCACTTTGATCTTTTTATGCATTTAAATTCCATTTTTAAATCTGGCTGAATTAGGTGGATTTTCATTCCAATTCATAAGGGCTCATACACTTTATGAATTGAAATTGGGGTCCACTTAACCCAAACTACAATGTTTTCCTACTAGTTACAATGAAAAATTTCATTTTAAAAGGTGGTATTCACTTTAATTAATTTATCATTTAAATCCTTATTAAACAGGTTGAATTAGGTGGATCACCATTCCAATTTATAAGGGCTTGTACGCCTTATAAATTGAAATTAAAGATCCACTTAATCCAATTTATAACATGCTCTTTCAAGGTAAATTGGCACAATTCTATATTTATAATAAAATAAGTAATAAAAAATATATCAACTAGGCACAACAACAATCACATGAAAATATAAATATGCACACTAAAAGTAGACATGGCATGGAAATATTCATGACATTTCATTTCCTATGGTTCCTAGTATGATTCATGTAATGCAATTCCCTCATATTATTGGGTTGAAGTAATATAAATCATCATTTCAATAACACCAATATCAATAACAATGTAAGATAAGTGTGTCGCCCAATGATGAAGTCGTATCAACATTAAAAACATAACCAATAACACAATTCACATCCCAGACAATTTGGGTTTCCTCTGTACATGGGTTAGCTATGTCCAAGAATAGGGTATGATCTAAATTCTCATGTCCTGGTCTCCTTTCTAAGACCAAAAAGTAAAACAAAAGTAAAGAATGCTCTGATACCACTTCGTAATATCTCGAACCCAGGTGCCACTCAATAGTGACTTGAGCCTAGTTGGTCACATGACCTCAAGAGCATCTCCCCAAACTCAAGAGGCTGTCAACTAGTAGCGGGGGCCTATAGTGTGTATGTGGAGAGACTATTCCCTCATAGATCATAGTAGACACAACGGTAAGCAATAGAAAGTAATATCATAAGCATAATCTCAAGCAGATAGCAGTGGAAGTAAAAGATTAAACCATGCAATGTAAATAAAAAACTAGCGAAAGCAGAATATCAATAACAGATAGAATAATAAGAAAAACATGTCATGAGTCTATACAAAAGAGAGTACATGGGAATATGGGTAAAAGCATATAATTCATGCTATCAAAAAATAAAAAAGACCCAAATATTGCTACACAACATCTCGAGTGTAGGCTTGATCCTCTACCCCCAAACTCCATCCTAAGTAGTAAGGCAATCACGCATTGGAAGCAGCATGCTTCTCTTTATCCAAACCTGCAAGCATGAAGTTTACTTGAGTACCAAATAGTTCTTGAGCAGGGTTTGAGATATAAAACTCATTAGGTTGGCACCCATAGTGTCTAGAACTTTCCATTTCATGCAACAGATAGATAACAGTGTCATATATAATAAATGCATAAAATTAGATAAATAAACACTAATAACTTGGTTCAGGTTCCTAACAAACACTCATCTCATACCACCTGCTTCGACCTATGCTGGAAGACTAAAGAGTACCTTTGAAAGCTTCAAAATGTATATAAGGCTCAAAAGTAAATAGGACGAACCAAGAAGGCGTACCCTAAGCTTGTGCTTCGGATTGGGGTCTAATACACATGTCATCATTTATAAGCATTTTCAAGCATGAGAGAAGCATTACGAATGCATACGAAAGCTAAAAACAATTAATAATAAATGCATATCGTATGAGCAACTAGTTAATCAATTCATCAAATCATGAGGTGGAGTCTTGATCTCGTCTTTGGCAATCTAAACAGAATCCCAAGGGTTGCAATGAAAATATACAATAATCAATATCGCTGAGTATGTCCAAGGTGACCCATAATATGTCCCTTGTATCACTCATGGATGATGACTTTGAGCTCATACCAAGTATCTCACATAGGGGATTAGGTATCACCCAAGGAATGGCATAACCATCTTGGAAAACGGGCCTATCCTTAGTTGCTCCCCTGGGGAACCAGTGTCACTTCCAAGTATGATAAACTACTCAGGCATCCCTTGCCTAGAAATCCAAAGCATCGCTCCTGGTGTGTCCAATTGTAACTAATGAACATGGTGATTCCACCCATGAATTCCTTAAATCAGGACCCACATTCTCTCTCGGCCCATATCAAGAACCATATCAATAAGGAATATAATCAAGGAAAAAAAATTATAATTTCAAGTCATATAATAAACACCTCATTCCATCAAGGGTATGGTAAGATCCTATGCTACCAAGCTATCCAAATGATATAATTCAAGTCATCAGCATGAAAAATTCATAAGGAAGGCTCAAGAATTAAACATGAGCAAGTCACAAGCAAGAGGCATAAGCTACATTGCATAAGTTCTAAACATTTTCATGTCATCTCATGCAATTTAATGGCATAAGGTAATAATCTTATTAAGGAATTTCATATAGTTCAAGCCCCTAAATTAGGGCATAATCATAAAGAAAATTGTATAATAAAAGAAATATAAGTAAGGCATATGGAATCAACATGCCTCCATTTATGTGTCATCTGTGACAGTCCAATATCCCAAGATAGCAAGCTTGGCAAGCAAGGTTTACCATTTAGGCCAAACCAATTGCTATAAACAACAAGCATTTACAATGCACAAGTATAAGGCTCATAGATTACCATAAGAAAAATAAAATGAATATAACATGGGGAATAACATTTAATCAACTTGCATAAGCATTATAAATAAGGCATAAGGGTTCCATTTACTTGAATAAGCAAAGGTACACAAGACAAGTGTTATTCAAGTGAAACTCCAAGCATGTCAAGGCACATGTCATTACACATGGGCCAACCAATTATAATTTAACTTGGTCATTTACAAGGGGAACCTAATTCATGGTTCATTTCTATTCTAAGTCCTTTAATAAATTGAGAGTATTAAACCAAGGTGAAATCCCACTTAAAACCTAAGGCAAAAAGGTCTATTTAGGATGGAACACCATAAGGGTTGTTCGAAAGGCAAGGTGAACACCCTCGGTTGGGTTTTGTCATAAGCACGGATCACTATGGGCATGGAAAACCATCCTGGTTAGTTTAATATGTAAGATCAAGGCCTCATCGGAAGGTTCCAGCTATCGACACAATGGTGTAATGTCGAAAAGCAATGAAATTAACAGGAAAGAGAATAGACGCCCTACCTTGTAGTCATAGTACTACACACATCCAGTAGTAAGGCTTGATTCAAACTAAAATGGTAGAAATCAAGAGATTTAGAAAAACCCCCAAAATATGGCATAAATATGTCACATGAAGATACCATAATGGAGGTTGGAGGAGCACAAAAATTGAAGGGTGTGGATGAGGGATCTTATCAAGTTGGTTTAGAAAAACCCCCCAAAATGTGTGCATGTTACTACTTCTCTAGGGAACCTCACGTGATCTACCTCGTGGTTTAACTAACCATGTGCAAACCATGCGGTATCTCACTACCCAAGGTCTACAACTGGTCATGCGGTCTAGGTCGCACGGTTTCAAACAAACTGTGTGGCCCCTACTATTTCCCCCATTTCAGGTGCTCTAGGCTTCAAACGAGCCTCAAACGCCCTTGGGACCTCCTTTAACCTCTTAGTATTCAAATTAAGAGTCATTTTAATGAATTAAACTGAAAATTTTATGGTTTATACCTTTGGATAAAGCTGGGATGTTACATAGATCCACCATCACCCCCATAGGGAATCTTTCCTTTACCCGGGTCAAACATAACATAGTCAACATACACCTGAGGGTGTATGTAGGGTGTAAGAAAAATGCCCGGTAGGATACCACCAAAATATATTTCATTCATTAACATTAGATGACTAATTAACATGTTAATTTTTAAGAAAAATAAAGATACAATTTAAAATAAAACATGATTTGGAATTAAAAGGGGAAGTAAAGATGATAACAAGTTGAACGGAAATAATAGAATGGGCTCCATGGGAAATCCCTAACTCACTAGGGTTAGTGGGGTCCTAGGATCCTTGTAATCTCAGTGATCACATCTCCTAGACATGATGGTCCTGGAAATCACCTGAAATTGATTGGAAACCACAATCATACCAAAGAGAGACCCGATGAAGGAAAGATCACACCACATTCATCAAGATTTAAATCAAAATAATCAATATTGAACCCACATTATGTCAAAATCCTTATTGAAGAAAGATAACCCAAGATAGAAAGAGGAAGGGACCAAGAAGAAGGAAGAAAAGAGGAAAGGAGAGGCTTACTTGATGATTTATTGAATAATCCACACCAAAACCACCCAAAGATTGAGACCCAAGGGATCAAGGAGGAAGGGGAAGGCACACCTAGGGATGGGGAGTTTGAATGGGGTGAATTGGGGGGGTTAAAATCAAGAAGTGGTAGTTTAGGAATTTCAATATTTTTAAAGATCTGGAAGGTTGTATGGTTTGTCAAACCATGTTCCAATTGTGCGACACCTCTATCCAAGAGGAATGTTGTCCACACATACTACTGCAAATCAGGGCTTTAACAGCACTTGTTATAGGGTTTTATCAGTGCTTCAAAAGCAATGATATTACGATTGATGTTAAAAGGGGGGTTTAACAGCGCTGAAAAAATCACTGTTAAAGGCACCCTTTAATAGTGCTTTTTTTAGCACTGTTAAAGGGTGTCATTAACATCGCTTTTTATCACTATTAAAGGTTGTATTTTAACAACACTAAAAAAAGCGCTATAAAAAATATGAGAAAATATTTTTTTAACGCACCCCCAATACACCCTTTCTCAACGCTTTCCACTACCCCATCCTCCATCACGCACCCCACCCCCTTAGTGCTAAAAAGCTACCAAAAATACATGTGTGTGCCTCGATTGATCTTAGGACATCCCTTGTGATTGAATCTTGTTTACCACTATTTCATACGTATTTTTTTGTATATTTAATGGCTTTTCTATTTATTTTTATATATTGTTAAATTTGTGATATATATATATTCAATTATATTTATTTAAATATGTTATATATTAATATTTATTTATGTATATTAGAATATATATATATATATATGTTTATTAATACACACACATATGTATATATAAAAATTATATATACATATTATTCTATTTTTATAAGGTAAATAAAATGGATGATTTTTTACATTAAATAAAATGAATGATAAATATTTATTTTTTTATATTTAAAAATACATTTTTACATAAATATGTTGATATATGTATTTATACATGTGATTTATTATAAGTAAATATAAGAAAATATGCATATATTTAATTATAAATAAAACAAAATTATGAAAAATGATAAAATTTCAAAACAGTAATATCAATATAGATGTAATACCTAGGAATAAATTCAATCTCCACTAAAAAAAGACAATAATACCCCCTTAAATGGGGCTAAAAATCCATCAAATGTTAAAAAATTGGGATACCCCGACTAAAAACTCAGTTTTAGAGGCCTTATGGGCCTCTTTTGACATTAAAAACGCTAAACTAGATTTACCTAATCAACACATTATAGATCTCATCACAAGCTTCGATTTGATGTATGGTAGAGCTCAAATGGATACTCAGATCAAAAGTTATGGTTGTTTGAAGTTTGACTTCTGTTTTCAACTTATTTTAGATCTTTTATTAACTTTGATTTTTATTATCTTCAAATTTTTATTAAATGACTATTGCATGATAATAATTATCAAATTATTAATTAAAAAAATTAATTATTTTATAAGTCTTTTTCACTAAATATCTTATATATTAAGTGTAAATGCTTATTTAGACTTATCTAAAACATATTTAAAAAATATATATTATATTTATATGAATATAAATATATTTATATATTTATATATTATTTTAAATGAAATATGATTTTTTTTAAATATACCCTTCATTAGTGCTGATAAAGGGGGTCTTTATCGGCGTTTCTAAAAAAGCACTAATATAGACCCCCCCTATCAGTGTTTTTTACAAGTGCTAATAAAGATCCTCGTTTGTCAATGTTTTTTTAGAAGTGTTGGTAAAGACCCCCTTTTATCATCATTTTTTACAAGTGCTGATAAATGGACCCCTTCAACAGCGTTTTTTTAGCATTGTTAAAAACCTCCTTTAACAACATTTTTTCTAGCACTGGAAAAGAGGGTTTTAACAATGCTTTTAGCTAGCGTTGTTAAATCCCAAGAACTGAATAAACCCAGTTTTGTAGTAGAAATGGTTTTTCTGGAGGGGGTGCATACCTCAGACAGGGCCACTGTCATGGGCGCATGGTTAGCACTAGAGGGTTGCACACCCGTGCTCTAGGTCATGCAATCCGGACAATGCCATTATCCAAGGCGCACAGTTTCCAATAGGCTGGCACACAATTTCTACTAATTGTGCGCCTCTTGTTGTCTGACCCTAAAATCGCCATTTTTCTCAAAAACTCACAAGAAAGTCATGTAATAAAGATAATACCAAAAATAAAAAATAAAATACCTCAAAATGACACTATGGATGTGACAATTAGGACATGTATCCCCCTATGTTGGCGTAGCTTGATCAGAGATATTCCCGATGCTAACCAGAGCAGGTATCATCGATCGGGATTACAGACCCAAGGTTCATCTTAAATATACACAGCTTGAGTGGTACAACATCCAAATCAACGTCTTTTTCACAGGATGTCAAGACGATCAGGATTATGGACCCAAGGATCAACTGTTGTTGTTCTATGTTATTTTTCACCTTACTCATGTATATACTATTTATGTATATATATGTATATATTTATGGGAATATATATATACACACATATAAATATATATATATACATGATGGCACATTGCCCAGCTGACCGGGATCAAGGACTCAGAGATCAACTATGGTTTCAATTTATTTATTTTATCTATTCATTTCTAGTTGTGTCTCAGTTGGGTTGAGCACCTTCCTTGAGCATGCCTCGTATAACCTTGTCTTTCAACTTATTTCTAGTAGTTATTATTGTTGTTTGTTGTTTTTGTTTTTGTTGTTGTTGTTGTTGTTGTTGTTGTTACTATTGTCCTGATGAGAAACTCACTTTTACATACACTGCATATTACTGGATATGTACGGGACCGCGATGGTGATGCCCTACTGAGTTTTATACTCACACCCTGCTCAAGCCCACTACTGGAATTTTACACTTTACCAACGGTTCAAAATCATTGGTAAAGTCTTGGAAACCGTTGGTATGTAGTATACCAACGTTTCCCTCAACCGTGGCCAAGTAAGGCGTGACAATAGGCCTATACCAACGGTTCTGTGAAAACCGTTGTTATAGGTTTCAAAATAGAAGGTATACCAATGGTTTGCTACAAACCATTGGCATATGTGTGTCAAATATAACATATACCAATAGTTTGTAAAACTATTGGTATATGTGTGTTACACTTATACCAACGGTTATAAACCGTTGGTATAGAGGGAATATGCCAAGCCATAAGGCTATACCAACAGTTTTTTTATAACCGTTGGTATAAACCTATACCAACAGTTATAACAAACCGTTGGTATAGTTATATAATAGTATCTATACCAACGATTCTGCAACCATTGGTATACAATTGCTCAGCTCCACAGCAGCAGGCCCCTCTCCCCTCTCCAGACCTACAACAACACAGCAACCCCTCTCCAGACCTGCAACAACACCAATACAAAATCCCCATCCAAATATTCAAAATTTAGAATTAATTCCAGAATTTAGAAATTTAGAAATTCAAATGCAATAACACCCATAAGAGAAAACGCCTACATGTTATAGGAAATGCAATAATACCCATAAGAGTATTCCAAACTCAAACCACAACACCAACACACATAAGAGTATTCAAAATATATAATTCATTCTTCAATCAAACCACAAAACCAATAAACACAAGAGAAAAAACCTATATGTTATAGGAAGCACATGGGATGTTTAGTCATGGTCTTGGGTTGAGTATCTTAAAACCAACAGAAAAACTTGGGTAGAGTGGCAAGGATCATGATACCCATAAGATAGACAATGGTAGTGCTCATGTGCTTATACCTAGGATGAGTTATAAGAAGCACATGAGATTTTTATATTCCTCTAATGATTATGTATCCATGTATAAATGGTTCCTGATGTGTTAGTGGGAAACATTGGCCAATATCGACATATGAGATGGGTTACCAGAATAGCCTACATGTTTTTTATATATTTTTCATTTAGAATAAGGGGGTATGTGGCTAATTGTAATTTTCTCTCCTGGGTGTGATGTGAGATGAATCCCCATCTTGGGTAGTGGGTATGAATATTCAATTAAGTTTTTGGTATTGGGTTCCCAAAGGGACTTTGGTTTGGTCCTAGAACCCACTGTTTGAGGATGGGATTGAGGTGATCCATGGGGATATGGTTTCACCATATGTATTCCTCACCATTGGGGTATTTTTATGAGACTTTGAAACTTATTTTTCAAGAATATATGTGTAGCCTTGTTGACCAATTTGTTATATGGTATGCTTGAGTGTTCATAGGTTTCATATGAAATCACTATATGATATTTATTTGTTGTATGTTATTGTATAGAATGAATGACCCGTGATTGAGAATTAAAACATGAGTGTTGGTGCATGTTCATGATGGGATGTCGAGACTCATTCCTAATATAATTCATGTTTTTCTATATATACTATGACCCATTGTGTTTCAATATATGCCTTGTGAATATTTTCTTCTAATAACGTATGACCAATAGACCATATTTTATTTTTTATCTCTTAATTTCAAGAATCTATGTGTAGCCTTGTGAAGATTTTCCGTATGTCAGTTGTTGTTTTCACTTAAAATGTTGTCTGTTTCAAACAAAAGTGAGACACTTTGAGTGATACCATTCACACTGTGCCTCAGATTGAGGTGGGGTTGACTCGTACCCGTCACAAAGGATCCATGGATCGTTGGGTGGGGGGATTTCCGGGGTGGGGGGCTGTCCAGGGGGTGCAGGGGGCTATCCGGGGGTGAGGGGGGCTGTCCAGGGGGGGGGGGGTTGTCCGGAGTGCGTTTTCGGCCACCGCGGTCACACAACACATCTGATTGATGTGCCTTCTAGCCTAACATTTCAAAATTCACCCACCCTTTGTTTTTGTCTGATTTCATGGTATTCTGAGGTCGTTCGACCAGTTTCGACCACCCCACGCACGTTTTTCAAGCGCGCCGAACACCTAAAAAACACATATTCAGCCGTGTCGTGCAAACCGTGGATCCGAATGATGTACCGTCTTTTCGTACACCTCAAAAATAATAATTAGGGTTTTTTCATGTGATTTCAAGTCATTGTGATGTTGTTCGGGATGCATGTAACCATAAAACACGTGTTTTGGCCATTTACGACACGCAAAGTGCGTTTTCGGCCACCACGGTCACAAGACACCTCTGATTGACATGTCGTCTGGCAGACCATTTCACAATTCACCCGCCCATTGTTTCCGTTTGATTTCATGGCATTTAGAGGTTGTTCGTCCAGTTTCGACCACCCCACGCACGCTTTTCAAGCGCGCCAAACACCTAAAAAACACATATTTAGTCGTGCCGTGCAAACCACACGTCCGAATGACATTTCATCTCCTCGTACACCTCATGAATTATAATTATGGTGTTTTTGTGTGATTTAAAGTCATTCCGATATCGTTCGGCATGCATTTGACCGTAAAACTCATGTTTTGGCCATTTACGACACGCGGAGTGCGTTTTCGGCCACTGTAGTCACACGACACCTCTGATTAATGTGTCTTCTAGCCGACCATTTCACAATTCACCCACCCTTTGTTTTCGTCTGATTTCATCGCATTCTGAGGTCGTTCGGCTGGTTTCGACCACCACACGCATGCTTTTCAAGCGTGCTAAACACCTAAAAAACACATATTCCGCCGTGTCGTGCAAACCGCACGTCCGAATGATGTTTCGTCTCCTCATACAACTCACGAATAATAATTAGGGTGTTTTCTTTTGATTTCAAGTCATTTCGATGTCGTTCGGGATGTATTTAACCGTAAAACACATGTTTTGGCCATTTACGACACGCAGAGTGCGTTTTCGGCCACCGCGGTCACACGACACCTCTGATTGACATACCGTCTAGCCGAATATTTCACAATTCACCCACCCATTGTTGTCGTCTGATTTCATGGAATTTCAAGGTTGTTCGGCCAGTTTCGACCACCCCACGCACGCTTTTCAAGCACGCCAAACACATAAAAAACACATATTTAGCCGTGCCATGCAAACCGCGCATTTGAATGACATGTCTTCTCCCCGTACACCTCAAGAATAATAATTAGGGTGTTTTCATATGATTTCAAGTCATTCTGATGTCGTTCGGAATGCATTTGACCGTAAAACCCATGTTTTGGCCATTTACGACACACGAAGTGCGTTTTCGGCCAGCACGGTCACACGACACCTCCGATTGATGTGTCGTCTGGCCGACCATTTCACAATTCACCCACCCTTTGTTGTCGTCTTATTTAATGGCATTCTGAGGTCGTTCAGCCAGTTTCGACCACCCCACACACGCTTTTCAAGCGTGTCAAACACCTAAAAAACACATATTCAGTCATTCCGTGCAAACCGCGCATCTGAATGACATGTCGTCTCCTCATACACCTCAAGAATAATAATTAGGGTATTTTTGTGTGATTTCAAGTCATTCTGATGTCATTTGGCATGCATTTGACCGTTAAACGCATGTTTTGGCCATTTACGACACGCAGAGTGCGTTTTCGGCCAGCGCGGTCACACGACACCTCCGATTGATGTGTCGTCTGACCGACCATTTCAAAATTCACCCACCCTTTGTTTTCGTTCTATTTCATGTCATTTCGAGGTCATTCGGCCAGTTTTGACCACCCCACGCATGCTTTTCAAGCGCACCAAACACCTAAGAAACACATATTCAGCCGTTTCGCGCAAACCGTGCATCCGAATGATGTGTTGTCTCCTTATACACCTCACGAATAATAATTAGGGTGTTTTAGTGTGATTTCAAGTTATTCTTATGTCGTTCTGCATGCATTCGACCGTAAAACCCATGTTTTGGCCATTTACGACACGCGGAGTGCGTTTTTGGCCAACGCGGTCACACGACACCTTCGATTGATGTGTTTTCTGGTTGACCATTTTACAATTCACTCACCCTTTGTTGTCGTCTGATTTCATGACATTCTAAGGTCATTCGGCTGGTTTCGACCACCCCACGCATGCTTTTCAAGCGCGTTGAACACCTAAAAAACACATATTCAGCCGTGCCGCGCAAACCGTGTATCCGAATGATTTTACGTCTCCTCGTACACCTCACGAATAATAATTAGGGTGTTTTTCTGTGATTTCAATTCATTATGATGTTGTTCGCCATGCATTTGACCGTTAAACGCATGTTTTGTCCATTTACAACACGCAGAGTGCGTTTTCAGCCAGCACGGTCACACGACACCTCCGATTGACGATTATTCTGTCTGACCATTTTACAATTCACTCACCCTTTGTTTTCGTCCTATTTCATGGAATTCCAAGGTCGTTCGGCCGGTTTCGACCACCCCACGCACGCTTTTCAAGAGCGCCAAACACCTAAAAAACACATATTCATCTGTGCCTCGCAAACCGTGCGTCCGAATGATGTTCCATCTTCTCATACACCTCACGAATAATAATTACGGTGTTTTCGTGTGATTTCAAGTCATTCTGATGTCGTTCGGCATGCATTTGACCGTTAAACGCATGTTTTGGCCATTTACGACATGCGAAGTGCATTTTCGGCCAGCGCAGTCATACGACGCCTCCGATTGACGTGTCGTCTGACCAACCTTTTCACAATTCACCCACCCTTTGTTGTCGTCCGATTTCATGGCATTTTGAGGTCGTTCGGCCGGTTTCGACCACCCCACGCACGCTTTTCAAGCGCGCCAAACACCTAAAAAACACATATTCAAATGTTCCATGCAAACCGTGCATCTGAATGACGTGTTGTATCCTCTTACACCTCAAGAATAATAATTAGGGTGTTTTCATGTGATTTCAAGTCATTCTGATGTCGTTCGGCATGCATTTGACCGTTAAACGCATGTTTTGGCCATTTACGACACGCGGAGTGTGTTTTCGGTCATCACAGTCACACGACACCTCTGATTGATGTGTCATTTGGCCGACCATTTCACAATTTACATACCTTTTGTTGTCGTCTGATTTCATGACATTCCTAGGTCGTTCGGCCGGTTTAGATCACCCCACGCACGCTTTTCAAGCGCGCCAAACACCTAAAAAACACATATTCAGCTGTGTCGCGCAAACTGCACGTCTGAATGATGTGTCGTCTCCTTGTACACCTCATGAATAATAATTAGGGTGTTTTCGTGTGATTTCAAGTCATTCTGATGTCGTTCGTTATGCATTTGACCGTAAAACCCATGTTTTGGCCATTTACGACAAGCAGAATGTGTTTTCGGCCAGCGCGGTCACACGACACCTCCGATTGACGTGACGTCTAGGAGACCATTTTAAAATTCACCCAACCTTTGTTTTTGTCTGATTTCATGGCATTATAAGGTCTTTCGTCCGGTTTTGACCACCCCACGTACGCTTTTCAAGCGCGCCAAACACCTAAAAAACACATATTCAGCCGTGCCGCGCAAACCGCGCGTCCGAATGATGTGTCGTCTTTTCTTACACCTCATGAATAATAATTAGATCATTTTAATAAAGTATCTACACAATCCGAATGTGTTTGGTTGGTTTTCTGTATGCCATTTGTTGTTTTCACTTAAAATGTTGTCCATTTCAAAGAAAAGTGAGACACTTTGAGTGGTTTCGGCCACACCGCACCTCAGATTGAGGCAAGTTTGACTCGTAAACATCAAAAATGACCCATGTATCATTGACCTAAAGTTTCAACATAATCCTAATGTGTTTGGTCAGTTTTAAGTATGTTAGTTGTTGTTTTCACTTAAAATCTTGTCCGTTTCAAATAAAAGTGAGACAGTTTGAGTGGTGTCGGCCACACCGACCCTCAGATTGAGGCAGGGTTGACTTGTACACATCACATATTACCCATGGATCATTTTCCTAAAGTTTCAATATAATCTGAATGCCTTTGGTCAGTTTTCCACATGTCAGTTGTTGTATTCACTTAAAATGATGTCCTTTTGAAACAAAAGAGAAACTTTGAGTGGTGTCGGCTACACCGCACCTCAGATTGAGTCGAGGTTGACTTGTACACGTCAAAAATGACCCATGGATCACTGTGTTGAAGTATCAACACAATCCGAATGCATTTGGTCAGTTTTTCGTATGTCAGTTGTTGTTTTCACTTAAAATGTTGTCCATTTCAAATAAAAGTGAGACACTTTGAGTGGTGCCAGCAACACCGCACCTTGGATTGAGGCGGGGTTGACTCATACACGTCACAAATGACCCATGGATCGTTTTCCTAAAGTATCAATATAATCTGAATGTTTTTGGTCTATTTTCTATATGCCAGTTATTTTTACTTAAAAGAGTATCCATTTTAAACAAAAGAAAGACACTTTGAGTGGTACCGGCCACACTGTGCCTCGGATTGAGGCGGGGGGGATGTCTGTGGGGGCTATTCGGGGTCCAAGGAGGAGGGTGGGGGGCTGTCTAGGATCCAGGAAGGAGGGTGGGTAATGTATCTAAAACTCTATCTAGGTATCATACATCGAATTCTGACAAGACTGTGAACCGCTGCGGGGTGTCATCCTGGAGCAGGTCCAAATCACGGCATTACCGCAGCGTGACCATGGCATGATCACGGTGTGACCGCGGCATGACTGCATCATGTTATCCTGGTCCAGTGACATCCGCGGGGCAGCATCTTCCGGCCAGGACTCCAAATAAATCCTATGTAGTTGTCCTTCACATTATAAAAACTGATCTTATGTTATAAAAAACAGACTCTTGATTTAGGATTGTGGTATGATAAAGATATATATTTTATATTCGTTGTTTTTAAAATTGGTAATAGGTAGTTGAAACTACTAATTGAGAGTCAAATTATCACACCCTAAACTATCACTGTGAGTTTTCGCAGACAGCGCACCTCCGTTGGAGGGGTTTTATTATAAAAACATGACTTTATTTATCAAATGAAACAATTATATTAAAGAAAACTTATTCAAGATATGAAATTCAATATAATTAAGCAGAATTAAGAAAGAAGATAAATTCAATTTAAAGCATTCTTAAATTAAATAGTCTTCCATATTTGGTCAAAAATAAAGAGTTATACTAAATTCAAAAATATCCATACCAGAGTGAAAAACTAGGTTAAAAAATAAAGAGTTATACAGAATTCAAAAATGTAATGGATCAATCTTCCCCTGATCACCATCACCAACACCACTTTCTTCATTAGCCTCATCCTCACCACCATCTATGTCCTCGGCCCCATCCTCACCCTCGGCCCCATCCTCACCCTCGGCCCCATCCTCACCCTCGTCCTCATCCTCATCCTCACCCTCGTTCTCTTAAGCATCCTCTTTATCACCAGGAATGTTATCATCTCGACCGCCACTAGAAATGACACCTGGTGCATTGGATAATTCACCCATCGACGACATATATGTCTGACAAGTCGCGCTGGCCTCTGGTGGAAGTGATGAAGATAAAGCTTTGATCAGTTTCATAAATTCTTTCTCCCTCGTTTGAACCTGTTCTTCCAACTCTGTGACCCTTTTATCATACCGTCTTTCATGCTCCTTGACCTGTTCCAACTCGGTGGTACTAGAATGGATACATGGAGAGGACCAATACCTCGTCAAAACTATATTCTTACCAGGTCGGTAGCGTACTCGACCAGAGTGCTCATCTCCCAAAACCTGATATAAATGATCGTGTGGCCCTAAATTGTCAGGATCCTGGTCATCAAGGGCATCTAAAGCATCCTGTTAATAATATTAATAGATTATTAAATTTCAAAATAGATATTAAACTTTGAAATAAATAAATTAAAACTTACACTATTTTCTTGTGTCGGTTCATTAACCGCAGTTCCGTCTTTTTTCCTTCTACTCGAGAAAATAATTTTGATCAAGGGATACATCCTTCAATATTCAATTTGTGCTTCTGTAATGACATTGAAACAATATAAAGTGCAAGTATAATCATATATTCAATATTCAATAAATCACATAATTTAAGTAGGAAACAATAAAAAGGGAAAGTCCTAAAGAAAAATTATAAACAATTATATCGTACCAGCTTCCTCTCATGATCTGACATAGTTGTGCGCCCCAAAGTGTATAGGTATTTCTTTGAATCAATGTTTTTTTTTGTTTTTTTAGAAGATTCCTAAATAATGTTTAATAATAAATAATATAATATTAATGAAAAATATGAAAACTATCATTTAAATACCTAAAATGGGATTAATACCTTAAATTTAGAAGTCGCCCAATGGGTAATCATTTGGTGATATTGCTCTATCGGGCAGTCATCCGCGATAGGTAATGTCTCCAACTCTGTGCCCACTCTATCACACCATCCAACATACAACTCATGCTTATAAGCTCTCCAAAGCTCTCCTAACTCCTTTAAACGTGCTGGTTGTGCACCTTCGCCATCAGGGAAGTTAAACCGAAGCTGACACCCAATAGATTAATTCGTATAAATACAAAAAAATACTACATTAAATCCAATAGATTTTTTACCCATATTTGTGCTCACGCATTATCCTTGACTTCGTGTGGCAGATGTCTCCAAGAGAGAGGGCTGACCAGAATGATGTCGGAGTATTTGGCTAGCATCGCCAAAAAACCCCGACATTCCTACCCAGATTTATCAATCATCTGTCCATCATCATTGTATTCAACCATCAACTGTGTCTGGCAGTTCCATACCGCACGCAAGTGAGTATTCCCCCTCCCCCTCCTCCTATCAGTAGATGAATATGTTATTAATGAAAAAAAATATATTAGTACAAGTTATAATAAAAATAAATTTTGGTATAAAAATTTGTTAGAGTTATATAAATATACCTATGGTAGTCAGATCAATGGGCGTCACTAGATGTGCAAAAGCTGAAGGAATATCCTATATAGGTGGAGTGTCCCCCAGTGTACGCTCCTCAGCCACATATTGTGTTGGAGCAGGAGTCGAAGAAGGTGGAATATAATAGCTCAGAGATAATGAACCAGAAGCAAAAGATGATGGCACAGATGTCTGTACAACTGGTAATGTAAACATCGGAGGCCTAAATATCTCGTGTGTCCCTAGAGACACACCAGGATCAAAATGGGGCGTAGAAGATACGTTTGTGGTAGGGGCATAGTCCAATCGGTTACGACCAGTGGATCATATAACTCTCACACCACGAGCCCTCGTATCACCGGTCTCAGTACCGGGACCACCAGATGATCTTCTAACTCTGACACCACCCCCCCTCCTACCACCAGCCTCTGTATTGGGAGAAATATCAGGCTCCTCATCGGATATCTCTCGTCTAGGGGTTGGATCCTGAAAAAAAAAATTAACAGAAAAGTAAACACATGATATTATAAGTTATTGAAATATATATATTTGAAATAAAATACTCACAACAGGGATGAGTGGAGGAATTTCCATCTGTGTCATGTGACGATTACACCACTGGAAAAACGGCCTATACCCATGGTTCAAAACCATGGGTATAGCCCCCAAAACTGTGGGTATAGCCTATACCCAAGATTTTGGGAACCGTGGGCTGGAACGACGTCGGTATAGGTCCCCAGCCTATACCCACAATTTTCCAAAACTGTGGGTATAAGTGTCCTGCCACCGTGTCACCGAAACATAGCCAATTTCCACGGTGTCAATGTCTTTTACCCACGGTTTCAAAACCGTGGGTATAGGTCCTAAAATAATGCAGGCGCTGAGTTTCGATCCCGCAACCTCTTCGCTGCAAACACCGCATCTAACCACTACCCTAACATCACCTATATATATATATATTTAGTTAAATATAGTTATAAAAATCGTGGGTATAGAGGGAAGAACCGTGGGTATAAGGTTCCTTCCAAAAAAAAATTTCTTCCCGCGGAAAAAAAAAATTCCCGCACACACAAAAGTGACCTATACCCACGGTTTTTCATAACCGTGGGTATAGGTATTTTAGCCCAGACCTATCCCCACGGTTTTCCCCAAAACCATGGGGATAGGTGACTTTTCAAGACCTATCCCTATGGTTTTGGGGAAAACCTTGGGGATAGGTCTATTTTCCAGTAGTGTTATTTTCTGTCATCTTTTTATGTCGCCTCTATTCAATGGGTGTCATTTACTGCAATGAAAACAAATATGGAAGTAATTAGAAACAGATAAGTAATGTGTAACCCAAAAAATAAAATATAGAAAAACCATTCTGATAAAAAAACATAAATAAACATAAGATTTATTAGGGACCACATACTATTTTTCAAAGTTCAAGAAGATACTCCATATGCTCTATTATGCAAAGGATAAGTGAACAACGTTTCATTTTATATATATATAGATTTTGATAGAAACATGATACATACTTGCTATGTAATACACATAGTGTACAAAAATTAAGATGAATAAGATCTTCATGTTTGACATGATCTTAATGAAAGGAGTGATTTTCATGAAATACTATGAATAAATGTTACAAACAATTTCTTATGAGTTCATATACATGAAGCAGTAATTTTTGAAGAATTGATATTAAAAAAAACTATGAATATTTAACATTAGAACACAAGAAATAGACACCATGCCCTTATAAATGTATATGTGTAATGAAAACATTAATTGGAAAATGTGTACACCGATGTAGTGATTTGAGTACACAATTAGTGGAGTAGTGAATCATAAAATTTTCCAAAATCCCTAGAAATAGGGAATAACGATATCCTTGATAATAGAAGGATATCCTTGAGAAGAGGTGGAAGGATATCCTTGAGAAGAGGTGGAAGAAGTATAACCTGGCAGCTGATCGGATGGAAGAGGTGCACCTGTGCTGGGGCTTCTCAAGGGCTTCTAGGAGTCGGGCAGTGCTTTTGGAGTTGCGCAATCTGCTTCTGCAAAGCTTCTGGAATCGGGGGGGTCACCTGCCTTAGTCGAAATTGGGGTTTTTTTTCCAACGGTTATTAAAAACCGTTGGTAAAACAATTATTTCCCAACGGTTTGATGAAACCGTTGGGAAAGCGCATATAAATTACATATTTACCAATGGTTCATGCAAACTGTTGGTAAAGAAAACCTATACCAACAGTTCTTTTGAACCGTTGGTATACAAGTGTTGGGAAAACAATGATTTCCAGTAGTGATCATCATTGCACTAGGGAACCTGGGCAGACGTTCTCTTGGTTGCAAACATAGGTAGGACTGAGGCCTGGGACTGATTGAGCATGATGGATCATATATGTATGTGGAGATCGGGTATATGGTCCGGCTCGGGGTTAGTAGGAGAGCCTTGTACTTTTATTTCAATTTCCTTTATTTACTCTTGTATATGTGATCAGCCCAATGGGCGATCAGTGTTCCATGTATGACATGGTTGTTCGGGCTTTTATAACACTTCATTTATTATTACATTATGTTTTATTTCAATTTATTTATTGCTTATGCACTCTATTTATTAATTTTTTGGATGATATCTGTTATTTTCATTATTGTTACTCTAATACAAGGGTATAGTCTCCCCACTATACCACCTTTAGACCCTCACTCATATTCAGTAGTCTATAGCGTACGAAGAGGCGCTTTGAGGCCTTGTGGTGAACCGACTATTGGAGTTGGTGTCCTAGGACCAATTGTTTGTACTTTGATTACATGAATATTCGATGTATTGAATATTAATAAAACTTTTTATTACATATTTTTTGTTGTTTTTCATGACTCTAATGTAATGATGTCCTAGAGTATATGTCGCATTGATAAGGTCATAATAGTTCTCCGTTATGATGAGAACTTTGATGTGGTATGACGATATTCTCAAATAATGGTTTGCGGTTGGATAACATATTATGATGGGACACATAGTACATAGACTTTCGGGTGCGAGTACTCGTAAGTGGATAAGGCATCTTCTCATGAAATTCGTACTTGGTAATCTTCAATATAGGAGATTATGAGGACAAGCCCACCAATAGGAATTACGCATGTTTTGGTGTCATCGTATATTCCTATTTACGAGCGTGTGTGATGGTCCTTTGACTTAAAGATTATTATTAATACATGTTACAACTTGCATACTTAGTTGTATTTCATAAACCATGGTGATAATGGTTTATGGCGAAGTTGGATATGTTGGGTGTGTCACGAGTGACATGTCATTAATGAACAAGTCGAGGAAAGATTTGTCTCTTCCATCTTTATGGAAACTGGTATCTTGGCCCTTTGATTAAAATAGAACCGTTACATTAAATTTCATGGTCATTGTGTAACGACATGTTTATTTCAGATAGTCAAAAAATAAATATCGATCATATAGGTAAATGACACGGATTTGCAACTTTCTTTATGGGATATTGTGACAAAGAGATTATATTACATAGTGAGCGTTCATATGTGGTTGTCAACGTTGCGACATTAAGTTATTTCTCTTGAGTGCCTTGACCCGTTGCTGGATAGTAATCTTGGACTTCAAGCAAACCCGCCTAATGTCAACGAGAAAGAATCCTATAGGGTCATATACTAAATGTTTCTTTTGATCTCAATTAAATTCTATTTGAGTTTAATTAATGAAATAAATATAATTCTCAAGTTCGAGGAATAATTTTATTCAAGTTAAATTGACCACATAGATTAAATAAATATTTATTCGTCGGCTTGTGAAAAAAATATTTATTTATTTATTGAATATTTTAATAAATATTTATTCGTTGGATTGTGAATAAAATATTTATTTATGAATAAAATATTTATTCGGTTATTCAATAAATGCTATAGGAGTTCGAACGGATCAAGACCGAGTCCGGTGACAAATGTTAATTAACAAGACAGTTACATAATATTCGTTATTGTGCAAGTTGGTGTGCGCCATAAAATAATAATTATATAATTATTATTACACGGCATGAGATTTATTAAAGGCAATAAATATTGTTTAATGACTGGTATGCAATTAAATAATATTTTAACTCAAATTCTAACTCTATAAATAGATGTCTATGTCTATTGTGTAGAGCAACCGAAATTGAGAATAGAGAATTGTTGTGCACAACAAATTCTCTCTCAACTCCTCCTTCTCTATTCTTTTCAAGGACGAGAAGTGCAAGAGAGATTTCTTCAAGACCGAAGAATGAGCGATCAAGAACGAACAACGTAAGATATTCGACTCGTCGTGCCAGCACTCAAAGATCGAGTGGTGTTTCTCGAAGATCGTAAGAGCACGTGTGGATCACCGCTAGAGAGATTCTATCTTTGGATCCTTACAGTGCAACGAAGGTAATCCAAAAGAGTCTTTTCGGATGATCAACATTCACCAATGAAGAAAGTTCCTAAACCCATATATTTATTTCTTCAAATGTTAAATAAATTAATTATAATTTTTACGTGAAAGACCATCGCTCTTGGTTTCAGGCAACGATTATTAAAAAAATTAATATATTGCCCACCTCTGCATGCTTCTATTGCGCTCAGAACCATCACCAGCTCGGGGAACCAGATTAGTGACATCCAAGCCAAGACGTTACAAATATAAATGATGTTTATGAAGCAAGTAATTGGTCATAACATGTCATTTATTCCTTACTTAGTGGTTGTTATTTATACGGGGGTCGGGGAACCCATTTTGGGTGTTTAACCTTCACTGTATAAGCAAGAGGGAGCTCATTTCCATTGGACTGTTCATCCACTCAAATTTGAGAACTCCTCTCTTCCCATTCCTACATCCTAGAGAGGGAAGATCATGTTATAAGCTTTCGATCTTTGACCGCTTTCGCAGATCGAAGGAATGAGATATTGATGATTGACAGGACGTCAAAAGGCTTTGTCGTACCTCTGCACTAGCACCCGAATTCTGATGATCAACATTCCCACAAACTCTTGAAATATTTGTGGATGATCTGGAGGGATTTGAATTTAGATCCTTCAAGCAACGGTCACTGGTGACAAGCTGTAGTCGATCACGCCATCAATCATATCGAGGCAATCATTCGTTTTAATTTTGTGCTTAAATAGATTCACGTGAGGTCCTTGGGCATTTACCAGGGCTCGAATCATTGGAGACAACGAATTTACATTGATCCGATGATGCAAAATTTAAATCATCAACCCATCTGCTTCCACTGCACGTTCTGGTACCAACATAATGTTGGAGTTGGTGGCCTAGAACCAACTATTTTGTACTTTATTCATTAATAAATATCTTATCACATCTTGATTGTTCTTCTGCGTGACAATACATGTGATAATGTCCTAAGGACAGCTGTTGCATTAAAGGGTCATAGCGGATCCCTACTATGATGAGAACCCAGAAGTACCATAACACTATTCTTGAATATATGTACTATGACCGGATGATGTTATTTGAGGGACACAAATAATACAGGTTATTAAAGGTGAGGACTCATAAAATTTTGAGGCACCTTCTCATGGTGTGCGCCCTTGGTAATATCCAGGAGGATATTATGAGAACGAGACCCGCCAGTAGAAAATCCACATTTCATAGTGTCATTGGATGTTCCTATCTGCGGACGTGTGTATTGGTCCTTGGACTTTAAGATTATTATTAATGGGTATTACAACTCGCGCACTTAGATGTATTGACGAAAATTGTGACGACACACTGTTCGCAGCGAGGTAGGATACGTTGGGTGCGTCATGAGCAATACTGCATTAATAGATAATGCGAGAAAGAATTTGTCCCTTCTGTTCCATAACAGAAGTAGATATCTCAGGGCCTTTGATGGAATTGATATAGCCTAAATAAATCCATGACCATGGTAAGGTATGGGCAAGTTCAATTCTGGAAAGTCAAAGAAAGAATAATCAAGCACATGGGTTGATGGCACTAGCATGCAACTCGCTTGATTTGAGATATCGTGACAAAGAGATTATATTACACGGTAAGCGTTCGTATGAGGTGACACATCAATGTGGCATCAACCTCTTTCTCTTGGGTGCCTTGACCCATTGCTAGACAGTAATCTTGGACTTTAGGCAAGCTCGCCTAATGCCAATGAGAAAGAGGCCTAGAGGGTCACACACTAAGTGTGTCCATGTATCTCAGTTAAATATCAATTTAACAAGTTAAATAAAGATTATTCCCGACTGTGGTTTAATAATTATTTAAGGATGTCTGATCACATTTATTTCGACACTAGTTATTCGAGAGAATATATTGTGGGCGAAATAATATATATTTATTAGCGAGTAATGCAGTTGCATTTCTTTAACAAATAAATAGCCATTACTCAAGGTCTAATAAATGTGGTGGAGGAAATAAAGAAAAATAAAAAATAAAAGTACATGCCGTGTAGTTTTCATGGAAAATGAGTACACGCCGTGTATTAATGATTACACGCCGTGTAGTTTTTCCAGTCGGGATTTTGAGGAAATAATATTGTTTTATTAAATGATATTTATTATAATCAGCGTGGGCGCATGTCAAGGAATCAATCATTTGACATGGGGGTTTTCAATGAGAGTTAATGAAATAAATAAAACGTGTAATGTGTTCATTTATTATCATAACTCTATAACCTCAAATCCGATTATAAATATCCTCACAACCTAACACTTTTCCATCAATCATTGTGCACAACAATTCTGGAGAGTTCTCTCAAGGCCAAAAGAACTCCTTCCTCTAAGAACACTCTCAAGACCGAGAGAGATCCACCACCACCGGATTGAGACGACCGAAGGCGGACATTGCAAGCGAAGGTTCTTCCGCGCTAGCACCCGGAGATCCCTTCGGCGACGTCCAGAGATACGTGGAGCACGTGTGGATCACCGCTAGAGGAATCCTGCACTTGGATTCTACGACGCAACGACGGATCACACCGGGTCGTGACCAGAGACATCAACGAAGAAAGAATTTCATCAAGGTAATTCTTGTCAATTAATTAAATTAATTATAACCAACATATGATGATCTTATCTCTATGGTTCCGGGACTCCTTCTTTTGTTTTTCATTCTTCGTTCTATTCCGAAGATCCGGCATTTTACATCATGACAGATCTTGGATTGATCGTTGTTAACGCTAAAATTAAAGCTGGACAAACCCACCAACGTGTTTCCGCTGCGCCCGAAACCTACATATAAGTGACATGTGATGTGTTTATTGGATAGATGAATGATATGTGATGTATTCATTCACTTGGTCAGTCTTTTTTGGAAAATCAATAAAATAATGAGAAACCAATACTAGATTGACATGTTCCGTGTACAATGGTCGCTATATCATGGACAAAAAGATTATATAAGATACATATGATGTATATGATACATCTTATGGTGGACGTGTTTGAATAGAGATGTGAGTATGTTTGATGGAGATCACACTGAACTCTTTAGTGACTTGAGTAGCATTGGTGATGTTTTGCTGGATACTATTTTTTGCTTATATATATGAAATATAGATTTCATAGTTGTTGTTAACACTGCTAAGGCCCATAGGGTTACACGGTTATGCCCTTGGATAATGATAAAATTTTGAACAAAGTGTTTATACAAAATGAAGAGAGTTTGATGGAAAAACAAAAACTGTATTCAAAAGAGTCTGGATAGATTTACAAAGAATTATGAAGTTATGCACAAAGTCATTATGAGATTTTATTATCAGTTACAAACCATTATGAATGTTTTAGTGACTTTATATCAATCCATTCAAAAAGAGAAGTGAATTAACCCAACATCATGAAACGCATATGATGCGTGGAGCCTCGTGCTCCTTCTATGTAAGAGAATGATGTTTCTCTTTTGTTATGTGTGACAATACATCTATTTCCCTCATACTGTTGTTCATCGTCTGAGATGAAGGCGCTATCACCCCTTCAACATTCGGGTATCTTCGCAATACGATCTCAAATCCATTGGTCGGTGCCCCCTGGAGGTGGAGTCATTTTGTTCAATGTTTCGTAATCTTTATCAAACATTCTCTTTTGCAAAGGAAGAAGAAGACTTGGTGCTATTGACGTTTTCCAGATACTCTATTTTACATTTTTATTTACACGTTGATTCTTGAAAACATTTCTGTCAATGTTTAGGTTATTTTCCAGTGATATGATGATCACACGAAACATATCATTTGGTTCATGATTTTATCAAATTAATCAGACCTTTTTTATACAAGTTTGACCCTTTATAAGGGTAGAGGGAGGAATTGATTTCAACCACACGGTTCCAAAATCTTAAACGATCCTTTCTTTATTTCATTCATTTTATTTATTTCTTAGAGATAGATTGATTTTAAGACTCCAAAAAACATTGTTTTGAATACTCAAAACTATGAAAAGATATAACTGCTTAATCTGAACCATTAAGTGTTTCTTGAGATCCCACGGGAAAAAACAGTGTATGAAAAAGTATATAAAACCCGAGGATGATAATCCGTTGGACTCACCCGACCGTTGGCGTCACCGCGATTTGAGCTGGAAACAAACTGCGCAGGGAGCAGTAGCCGTGGGCTTGAGAGCCGGGAGCAGATGCTTCCGGCACAGTGGGCATCGATGGAAGTACGGGGGCATTGTCGCATTGGCATTTGTGCGTCGAGACTCAACGCGGTACCAAACCCGGAAAATCCCTACAGAATCAGTCACTCTCGCCGATTTCGTGGCGCTGGCTGTGCGAATCGCCGCCCTGATTCGGTGAGCTGCTCCGCCAGCAAATGGGCCGACCGCCTTCTTCCTGACTTCCAATTCTTCTCCCCGGCCATCACCTCAGACACTTCTGACGACCAACAGTCTGCCGACACTGCCACTCTCACCAATCTGCCTCCTCTCCCGCTCGTTCCTCCCGAGCGCCGGATCTCCGTTCCTATTGATTTCTATCGGGTTTGTATGGGCGAGCTCGCTGTCTCCCCCTTTCTTCCCATCCTCTCTGTCTCACACAGGCAGTAACTTTCTTCACCGATCTCATTCTGAATACTTTAGGTAACTGTGCTTAGGTTTTAGGCGCCGAGAGGCACTTTCTTGGTGATGGTATCAAAAGAGCATACGAAGCCAGGGTTTCCAGATTGCCTCAATCTGGTTATAGCCAAGATGCTTTGATCAGCCGGAGGCAGATTCTTCAAGCTGCCTGTGAAACTCTTGCAAACCCTAGGTCCAGGAGAGAATACAACCGAGGTTTTGCGGAGGACGAAGAACGCACCATACTCACTGAGGTTCCATGGGACAAGGTATATGTAAACTTTTAGAAATGCTGCTCATTCGAGCTTCCGTTAAGCTCGGCAAGACGACTGGAATGTGTAAACCCATGCCTACCATTTAATCTTCCTTCCTTTCTCCCTTTTTTCCCAATTGGATAGGTTCCTGGTGCTTTGTGTGTATTGCAAGAAGCTGGGGAGGCTCAGACGGTTCTTCAAATCGGCGATAATTTGCTTAGAGAGAGGCTGCCCAAGTCATTTAAGCAAGATATTGTTCTGGCAATGGGGCTTGCTTATGTGGACATTTCAAGGAATGCAATGGCAGTTGCACCGCCTGATTTTATTGAAGGATGTGAAGCCCTAGAGAGAGCCTTGAAGCTCTTACAAGTAAGGCCCCTGACAACTGCCCGTTTCATTGGAAACAATTCTTGAGTTGATTAGAGAAAAATCTTATTGTTTTTACTGGGTTGATTGACATGGACCGTGCCTAGTCGTAGAAGGTTTGACGTTTGCTGTTCTTGATAAACATCTCAAATATTGATATTGAGGTGCAACAAAACTGGCTCTGGGTTTGACTGTGTTACTTTCCTTATTGTCTAGCAGCTATCCTCCCATCTCTTAACTTCATAATTCCTCATCTTGACTGCTAGATTTTTGATAGTTTAATTTAAAAAGAAATTAGTGGGGTGTTACAGCCTTAAAAACAAACAAAACATGGAAAGGGGGACTTAAGTTTGAAGCTAGCATATTGAGATTTTACATAAATTATTGTGCAGGAAGAAGGAGCAAGCAGCTTGGCACCTGATTTACAGTCTCAAATTGATGAGACATTGGAAGACATTACCCCACGCTGCATATTAGAGCTTCTGGCCCTGCCCCTTGAGGGTGAGTTTAGAAAAAGAAGGGAGGAGGGCCTTCAAGGTGTGCGCAATATTTTGTGGGCAGTAGGAGGTGGTGGTGCTGTTGCGATTCCTGGGAAATTTACCCGCGAGGGTTTTATGAACGTGGCCTTCACACAGATGACAGCTGTTGAGCAGGTGATATAATTTCTTTAAAACCTGCTATTTAGTCGCTCCATCACTTAATTTTAATGCCTTTTTCTCATTCTCTTATCTCATAAAAGGTTGATCTATTTGCTGCCACACCGAGCAATATTCCGGCAGAAAGTTTTGAAGTTTACGGGGTTGCACTTGCACTTGTCGCTCAAGCTATTGTGGGAAAAAAGCCTTACCTTATCAAGGATGCTGACAGTCTGTTCCAACAACTTCAGCAAACTAAGGTGACTGCTCCAAGGAATGGCGTCTCTTATACCGTGAGAGAGAATCGTGAGGTGGACTTTGCTTTAGAGAGGGGTCTTTGTTCTCTTCTTGTAGGGGATGTTGATGTTTGTCGCACTTGGTTGGGCCTAGACGGTGAAAATTCAGCATTCAGAGATCCATCTATTGTGAACTTTGTATTGGAAAACTCCAAAGATGACAAGGAAAACAAGCTTCTTTGTGGCCTTTGCAAGCTTTTGGAGGCATGGTTGATGGAGGTTGTGTTCCCTAGGTTCAGAGAAACTAAAGGCCTGCAGTTCAAACTTGGTGATTATTATGACGATCCTACAGTTCTTCAGTACTTAGAAAGGTTAGAAGGGATGGGTGGTTCACCCTTGGCGGTGGCGGCGGCCATAGTGAGAATCGGGACTGGCGCAACTGCTGTCCTCGATAATGTGAAGGCAAGTGTAATCCAGGCATTGCAGAAGGCATTTCCTGTTAGCCACGAGACTGAAAATGTGAAATCTGAAGTACATGGTGAAACAAACCAGTCTGCCGCCATTGTATGCGAAGAGGGGTCCCTGGAGAAAAGTGGAAATAATGGTGTTGATAGGACTGAGACTTTTGGAACAAGTAGTCCAGAACAACTATCTGATCCAGATTTGATTACCCAAAAAATGAAGAATGCAAGTGTGAGGATCATGTGTGCTGGTGTTGTTGCTGGATTGGTGACTTTGATCGGCTTGAAATATTTTCCAAAAAGAATCGGTTTTCTCCCTGCACGTAAAGCTGTCAGTTTATCACAGGCATCTGATCTCATCAGCATGGGTATGTTTTTATTTTGCTCACGTGTTTGGGTGGGATAATAATGCACCTGATATCATTATTTTTGTTGTTATTTCTGTTCATTATTTCTTGCAACTTTGTGGTGTTCCTTACTGTTGTGTGCTGTGTGATAAACCAGAACAATGTTTTGACTGTTCTCATGCCACTTTATCTGCATGACTGCTGGCATTCCGATAGGCCAAATGACCTGAAATCAATTCCTATGCAAACATGCAGAGCCTGCAATTGGTGAAATAACTGAAGAGATTCCGAGGATGGATGCCAAATATGCTGAAGGTTTAGTTCGAAAGTGGCAGGATATTAAATCCGTGGCTCTTGGGCCTGATCATTGTCTTGGAAAACTGTCAGAGGTGAGGGAATCAAATTTGCTTCTTCATGCCCCCAATCATGATTGTAGAATGACATTTTGAATGAATGCTTGAATAACAAAAACTGCATTTTGTCGGAGGGGATATATGTTTGTAGGTGGGTCAAGATGAATTTAAATATTTGTGCAGTGAAGTTTCCATGGCATGTTACTACATCGCCCTCCTTTAGGTTAATTTCACTCCCACCAATTAGGTCACAAGTGAAATCCCTTTAGGATACAATGACAAACCTTTAAGAAATGAAAAAACAAGGAAATAATCACATTTTTGTATTTTGTGTTAAATACAAGAGCATGCGGTGCCTTCAGAGTTTGGGAGAACAAAGAAAAGAAGAGAGCTTGATATGAGTGTTTTTCAACAGGTTGAATGACTATTTATAGACTTAGTCCTTTGGATGGGGTACTTTCTTTTCAAAAGCTTCTACCCATTTGGTTTTAATTCTATCTGTCATATTGTGTTTTTTGTTTTTAACGGTCTGGATCACATCCTTCTGTTTGATATTTGAATTATCCAAATCAACCCTTTCAAGCAATGGGCGATCTAAAACACACCCCTTTAATTAGATGCCTTAGTCCAGCCCAAGGGTGTGATTGATATAGCAATACTGTCAAGTTAGTGGAGCTCGACTCGGGCAATACTCAAACTTGGCTTGGTTTTTGTCAGGTCATACTCGACACGGGCCGTACATTGAACCAATTTTTTGCATTAAAATATTTATTATTGTTAGGACTCTTTCTTGGTAGAAATAGGGAAAGAGAAGGTCAATGTGACTGTTGAATGGAGAATTACAGTGGGAAGAAGAAAGGAAGAACTACAGCTGGAAGAACCTGGGAGCGACCACCTTTGTGACTACCCTCTCTAGCCCGTCCACTGCCAACAGAGACTCTACCGAGTAGAATGCCCAAAATGAACCCTGTCCCTCCCCAATCAGCTACTCCGTTATTTAATACCCAACCTGGCAACCGACCTTTGCTACCTGCCCCAACTACTAACCTTGACAATTTACATCATTGCCCCTTGGCAGTTACACGGTCAACCCACATTCCTAACAATTTCTCCCTCCTCAAAACCACCTTGCCCCCAAGGTGAACCCCATAACACGACCAGACTCATGACCATGATAGTGTGATGGTTCTTGAACCTCTATGCCCCCCTTACACCGGCATCCAACGATTCATCAAGGTGTTTCAGCCTATGGACAACAACTATGATTGCACTTCGCCTCCTCCAGGGTTTTGAAGACAAACTCCGTTAGCTCCCTTTTGCAACTCTCGTACAGGATTTTGTTGCTCTGCCTCCGCGGCCAACTCCATCGAACATACGGCAACGTTGCTTGTTCGCCCCCCCACACATAACTCATTACGCACTTCTGGGAGTCGTGAATTCTGTTCAGGTCCAGCTCGCTCCAATCCTCGTTGCTCCTGTGCAGCTGGAACCAACTGTTCCAGGTCGTTCCCATAATTCTCCAATAGCGTCAACTTCAACCGCTCTCATGTTGCATCCGGATTTTCACACTACCACGACCAAAACCAGAGATTAATTGTGTACTCAATACCCAACTGTGCGCCCAGGGCAACTTCATGTCTTGAGTTCTATTTTCCAAGAAATAGGCTTCGACTTTAGTGATTCAGCTTAATGGATCCTCTCCTGAAAAATACGGAAGCACTATTCTCACTACCATTTTGGTTGGCTGTTTCTAACGATTGTCTCTCTACGAACATCTGCACTGCATGTCTTTTTCACTGCTCAACAATATTCTTTCCCCCCTTTTTTCCAGTTGTTCTCATATCTTCCCAGCGAGCGTGTTTCTCTGCAGCAATCGTGCTTCCCCAGCGGCGATCGGTTCCCAACGACCTTAAAACCTTAAACCTAACCCTAAAATCATAAACCTAAACCAAAAAACCATACCAAAATAATCCAAAAACCTAGACCGAAAACCCTATATCTGAAACTCTAATCTCTAAACCCTTCAACGATTGCGTCGCCTGCAGCATTCGTGACTATAGTTGCTAACGGGTTTCTCTTTAACGTGCGCATTCTCCAGCGGTTGAGTCTCATAATAACATCACATCGTACGATATCAACAAAACTGCTCGCCGCAAACATGTTTTTTTTCTTTTTTTCGGCGGAGTCATACTCGCTCCAACAACATCCAAAGAGGATCGGACCGCACCAATCCAACATTAAAACCTCCCCAAGCAGTGGTGATTCTCTAGGGAATTTTGCGGCCATCGCCAACCAAACATAAATCTGTAGTAAGAGAAACTAAAGTCTTTGAAATTTCCAGCGCCTTGTCAATCTTCTTCAACCTCCCAACCTCACCAACCAATGTAGGTCGATAACGTTTCCAATATAAGTCCCCTTGGCGAACTTTAACAACAAAAATTGCCGACTGGCTTCGCCTAAGTAGACACTGTAGCGAAGAACCTGCTTGGGTCGACCTGACATGCCACCCGATTCGGCTCGCCAAAAGGCCTCAAGGTGCGCCTCCCCGTATGCTAGAGGCTGTTGACTAGCTGTGAATGTCTAAAAGATACAGTGGGGAGATTATACCCTCGATCAGAGTGAATAAAAGTGGTAATAGCCAAAACACGACCACAACATGAGCATGTGCACAATATAAATAACTGAAACAAAAGCATTCTGTAAATAATGGAATGCGGAAATAAAATACAAACACATGCATGCTATACATAACCACCGGTCGCTCACCGGGCCGACCCCATATACAGAATAAATAAATTGAAAATAAAAAACGCAACAGGCTCCACTTCTAATGGGGCCCAATCGTGCTACCAGTTGTCTAAAAGGGTTGCGCTCTCATATCTGAACACCCCTTCACCTTGCTACGCTACCACCACCATATGGAACCCCCCCATCAATTCCAAACGGCGCTACCCCCAACCTCATAGGACCCTCCGTAGTCGAGTGGGTACTGAAAACTCAAGCCCTTGCGCGTACAATGGTTGGAGTAGAAGGTGTTTCGATCCAATTCCAATGCGCCCCATCTAAACACCCCCAGAACCACAAATATGCCACTCGATAAACCAATAGAACTATCGATCGCAGAACACAACCGACATCGCCGACAAAAAGCAATGCAAGAGTAGTCCCACTTGATCAAGCAACATAGGGCCTCCGCCTGATCCACTGTGCAACCTGTGAACAACCTGAAAACAGACATGAGGTTTGCACGTGCATCGAGGTACACGTTCAGGGGGTGAGAAATAAATCTTAGCAGGTCACCCCAATGGTGAACCTATAATCTGTTGTCATATCATGTGCGTGCGACACACGGTATGCCCAGCCTAGTCAGAACTAATAGCATCTGGTAAACAATAAATAACTCCATAAATAAATAAAACGGAGCTTAACACGATATCAAGTGCGTCTGTCCGATCTACGCAAGAGCTCCTAGGGCGTAGCCGTAGGTGTCAATGACAACACACATCTCTACTGGGCTCTAGGATTCCAATGGCACGATCTGAACTGGCGGCAAGAATTCTACTATCACTGAGAGAACCTTTCAGAGCTCGATAGTCTTGCAGAACTAATCGGCTCCATAAAAATAAAAATGGGGAAAGGCATAGCCCACAACCTGGGTCCCTCAAAATGTCCCGGACCAAGGACACCCAATCAATAGTCGGGGTAGTACAACTGGTCCTGAAACACCTGTAAAAGTCTGCTGGGAATATCGAAGTAATTTATGTATGAAGTCTCTTACTGGCTTGCTTGGAATCCTGCCTTGCCATCTCTCTTGGTCCTGCTGAGGGGAAGAGAAGAGATTGGGCGGTAGCAGGCAGGTCCGGGATGGGGATCAGAAATCAATGTGAAAAGGGTGAAATGAGAAGTTAGAGACGATATTCATTAGTTGTGCCTACTGCCTCCCGGGGCTAGGCGTAGCAACGAACGAACGAATAGGGGTAAGAGGGCGGGGGCCACTCAGATCAGATTCAAGGACTGGTGCGAAAGGAGATGGATCGGTCGAGAGCTTGGATCCAGGTCATTGCTGGCCTAGGGAGGAGGGACTACACTCCCCCAGATCGTCCATTAGCTCCCTATGCCCATCTCTCGCGGGGCTCCCACGCCCCCCTGATCACCTCAACACAGTTGCACTGGGCTCATCCCAACCCTCACAAGGGTTCAAACAAATGGCTGGGCTCCCACAGTCTTTAGAACCAACACGAAAAACAGGACCCGCTTCCAAAAAAACAACTCAACGACTCCTAGTCGTACTCGACACCTCATGGTGTCATCTCAACCCAAGAAGGGGCTATGCCAAAAGGTAACCATCAACGACTTCATCATCTTTCCCACAAGGGCATCCTCGCGAGTCCCTGAGACGCGTTTCAAATCTCCACTCGACGAACTAAACCTCGAGTACCACTCACAAAACCGAGCCAAGCAAACATAGCAACCAGCCCGACGTCTGAGAGACGTTCCAACCAGGCTATCCAAGACATTACTCGTCCCCGACTTCGAGAATTGTCCAAGAATCCCAAAAATAAACCCCCTTGGCATTCCAAGGCCAAGGTGCTATCAAGCTCTTGACCCTCTCAGGGTCTCGTCCCACACCTCTCACCTATAGGGTTCCAAAACCAAAGCCACAAGTCCAACCTCGATTCGCCAAGGTGCTATCCAGCTCTTGAAGCGTGTGATGAGTCGTGCCCAATATTGTTTTTTGCCACGATCAATGATTAATTCGAGATTTTACACAACGTTAAACGTCGTGATCAACAAAATTAAATCAAAGAATATTGACAAGGGATAAAACGTCGGAACCAGAGAGAGGATCATCAAATATTATTTATAATCAATTTAATTAATTAAAGAATCACATTATTGAAATTCTTTCTTCGTTGATGGATCTGACGACAGATCTGCTTTGTATCGTCGTTACATTGTAGGAATCAAGAGAAGATTCCTTTCTAGCTGTGATCCACACGTGTTTTACAAATCTCCGAGCGTCGCTGTAGGAATCTCCGGGTGCTAGCATGACAAATCCTATCGTTTGCGTCATCCGCCTTTGATTGCCATGAAAACCGCTTTCAAAGTGTTTTTCTTGATCTTTCTAGACTTGAGAGTGGGAGGTGGAGGATGATCACTCTCCGTTCTTGGGAGCCTTCTTGAAGAATGAAAGCTCTCTAGGGCTTGGGAGGATTCTCCAGATTCGTTCTGCACAACCAAACAAATGAATTGATCCTCTAAGAAAATAATATAATTGAGTTTATATATTGCTAGGGTTAGAAATAAATAATTGCACAAGTGCCTCTTATTATTTATTTAATCCCTTGCGGATCCCCATGTCTATAATAATAATAATAATATTATTTTCTTGACATGGGCTTAACTTGCGAATTAAATTAAATATTATTTAATCAAATAACATTCAATATATATTATTTCTCATCGGACCTAAAAACTCAATCTGTCATTCCTCCATAATATTTATCGGGTATTGAATAATGACTATTTATTTATTAAATAAATATCACTGCATTATTCGCTAATAAATAAATAAATATTATATTCACTTAATAATAAATAAATATTTATTAAATATTCCGCTTACATTATATTCTCTCGAATAACCGGTGATGGGATATATGCGATCAAGCATACATGAATAATTATTAAACCACATTTGGGAATAATATTTATTCAACTTGTTAAATAATAAATAATAATATATATTATTAAACTGAGATTCTGGATACATTTAGTGTGAGATATGCCTCTTTCTCAGTGGCATTAGGCGAAACCGTCTAAAGTCCAAGGTTAGAGTCTAACAACACGCTTACTGTGTAATATAATCCTTTTATCACGACATCTCTATTTAAGCGGGTTGCATGCTGGTGCCATCAACCTATCTGCTCAATGTCTCTTTCTTTGACTTCTCGGAAATTGAACTTGCCTATAGAACACCATGATATGGATTTATTTAGGCTATATCATTTCCATCAAAGGGTCTAAGATATCAACTTCCGTTAAAGAACAGAAGGGAAAAATCATTTCTCGCATTATTCATTAATGCAATATTACCCGTGACGCATCCAACATATCCTACCTTGCCGCGAACATATGTCGTCAAGGTTTTCGTCAATACATTAAAGTACGCGACTCATAATACTCATTAATAATAATCTTAAAGTCTAAGGATCAATATACATGTCCGCAGATAGGAACATCTAATGTCACATATAAATGTGGATTTCCTACCGGTGAGTTTCGTTTTCATAATATCCTACATCTAATGTCACATATAAATGTGGATTTCCTACCGGTGAGTTTCGTTTTCATAATATCCTACACTGGATATTACCAAGGGCGTACACCATGAAAAGGTGCCTCAAAAGTCCTATGAGTCTCTACACCTGATAGCCTGTATCATTTGTGCTATAGAACATATATTTAAGAATAGTGTCGTAGCACTTTTGGGTTTTCATCATAACAGGGAACTGTTATGACCTTTTAGTACGATTGCTACTTTTAAGACATTATCACATACTATGTTACGCATAAGAACAATCATGATGTGATAAAAAGTTTATTAATATTTAAAATATGAATACAGATTATCATAAAGTATACATAAGTTGGTTCTAGAGCACCAACTCCAACAAACTCCCACTTGCACTAGAGTCAACTGCTAACAACCTTCAGTTCGCTAGGTCTCACATGATACTCATGCTTCTGCTGAGATGAGCCTTCAGTCCGCAGATAGGAACATCCAATGTCACATATAAATGCGGATTTTTTACCGGTGGGTTTCGTTTTCATAATATTCTACACTGGATATTACCAAGGGCGTACACCATGAAAAGGTGCCTCAAAAGTCATATGAGTCTCCACACCTGATAGCCTGTATCATTTGTGCTATAGAACATATATTTAAGAATAGTGTTGTAGCACTTTTGGGTTTTCATCATAACAGGGAACTGTTATGACCTTTTAGTGCGATTGCTTCTTTTAAGACATCATCACATACTATGTTACGCAGAAGAACAATCATGATGTGATAAGAAGTTTATTAATATTTAAAATATGAATACAGATTATCATAAAGTATACATAAGTTGGTTCTAGGGCACCAACTCCAACAGACTCCCACTTGCACTAGAGTCAACTGCTAACAACCTTCAGTTCGCTAGGTCTCACATGATACTTATGCTTCTGCTGAGATGAGCCTTTAGTCAAGGGGTCCACCACGTTCTCTTCTGTAAGTACTCTGCTTACTGCAACTTCACCCCTCTGATAAAAATTCCTCAAGAGGTGATACTTTCGAAGTATATGATTTGTCCGTTGGTGTGATCTTGACTCTTTTGCAAGCTTCTGGACAAAATTTCGTATCTAAACGGCTTCCTTGGCTGCATCAGAAGCCGCTATATACTTGGACTCCGTTGTTGAAAACTAGCAGCAGTATAACCCCTGATGACCAGCTCCTCGTCTCCTCCATACATCAGGAACATATCCTTAGTTCTTCTCAGATACTTAAGGACAACCTTAACAACATATCAATGTTCTCTTGGATCTGCTTGATATTTGCCTACCATGCTCAATGCATAGGCAACATCAAGTCTAGTACATAACATGACATACATGATTGATTTTATCGCTGAAGCGTATGTGATCTTACTCATTCTTTTTTTCTTATGTTGTGTCTGGCGACACATTTTCTTAGAAAGATGTAAATCACGTGACTCTGGAACCAATCCCCCCTTGGATTGTTCCATATTAAATCTCTTTAGTATCTGGTCAACATATGTACTTTGACTTAGTCCAAACAACCTCTTGGATCTATCACAAATGATCTTGATCCCTAGAATATAGACTGTTTCACCTAAGTTCTTCATGGAGAACCACTTGTTTAACCAGTCCTTAACTGATTGTAAGACTGGTATGTGGTTTCCAATAAGTAATATGTCATCAACATATACTATTAGGATAACAACCGCATTCCCACTAAACCTCTTGTAAACACATGACTCACATTCGTTCTTAATGAAACCAAATTCTTTTATAGCTTCATCGAATCGAATGTTCCATGACCTAGATGCTTGCTTCAATCCATAAATGGATCTTTGCAACTTGCAAATCCTTTTGGCATCACATGGAGTCACAAACCCTTATGGTTGTGTCATATAGACATCTTTTTAAAGGTTCCCATTAAGGAATGCGGTTTCGACATCCATCTGCCAAATCTCATAGTCATGGTAAGTTGAGTAGAATTCTAATGAAAAGGTTTAATTGTAGTCAATTCTTTGAAGCTGTTTAAACCCTTTAGTCACCAGCCTTGCTTTATAGGCATTTACTTTATCTTCTATGTCCAGTTTTCTCTTGAATACCCATTTGCACCCAACGAACTTTACATCAACAGACACATCGACCAGAACCCAAATTTGGTTTTGATACATGAAATCCATTTCAAAATTCATGGCTTCTTGCCATCTTGCAACTTCTGAGCTCTTTACCGCCTCTTTTTAAGAGAGAGGTTCATCATTGTCAACCAATAATGAGTCACCATTTTCGGTGACTAGAAAACTATATCTCTCTGGTTCTCTTACCTCTTTTGCGCTCCTAAGCAGTACTTGTGTTTCAGGAACTACTTCTTTCCATGGGGACCCGTGAAATCTGTTCCTGTACCTACTCTTGTGTATCTTGAGCATCAACTTCATCGAAGCCAATCTTGCTCCCACTATCATTTTTGAGGATGTGCTCCCTCTCAAGAAAGATGGGTTGTTTGACGACAATCACTTTCTTGTCTGAGGGGTTGTATAGGTAGTATCCCTTTGTTTCCTTGGGATACCCTATAAAGATACAATTTGTGCCCCAGGGTGCTAGTTCGTTGCCTGAGAAGGCCTTAACATACACCTCGCAACTCCATACACGTGTATGCGACAAAACGAATTTCTTTCCACTCCATAACTCGAAGAGAATTCCATTTGCCGCTTTAGTCGGTACTCGGTTTAATGTGTATGTCGCGGTTTGTAATGCATATTCTCAAAAGGATAATGAAAGATCCGCATGATTCATTATCGACCTTACCATGTCTAACAAGGTACGGTTCCTCCTTTCACTAACTCCATTCCACTGTGGTGTGTATGGTGGAGTGAGTTGAGATAGAATCCCAAACTCCCGATCCGATCGAAATTTCTTTATCTTCTTTCAAAGTTGATTTTCTACTTCATTCTTGAATTCCTTGAATTTCTCAAAGGATTTAAACTTATACCTCATCAAGTAGACATAACCATATTTACTCAAGTCATCAATAAAAGTTATGAAGAATACCCACCTCTAGCTTCTACCGGAAATGGTCCACACACATCAGTGTGTACCAATCTTAGAAGCTCTGTGGCCCTTTCACCCTGTCCACCGAATGACGGTTTGGTCATTTTTCCTTGTAAGCATGCCATCTTTCAAGTGGTTTCAGCTCAGACGAGTCTAAATAACATTCTTGACAAAGTTTTGTCAAACGCTTCTTGTTTACATGACCAAGACGGCGATGTCATAGTTAAGTGTTATATGAGTCGTGTGAACATGAGTCGTGTGAACATGATTCGTTATCAATTTTCAATACTTGGTTTTCGTAATTTAATACATAAAGACCGTTATTTAAATGTGTCATATTATAACATATGTTGTCTTTATAAAAGAAACAACTTTTATTTCCAAACATGAAAATAAACCCATCTGCATCTAGGCATGATACAAAAATTATGTTCTCAGTAATCGTTGGTACATAATAACAATCTTTTAAAATAAAAAACATTCCCGTTGGTAATGAAAGGTGGTGGTCACCAATGGCTAGAGCAGCCAACCTCGCATCATTAACAGCTCTTAGATCCACCTCTTCTTTAGCAATCTTTCAGAATCTACTTGGTTCCTGCATTTGGATATATATGTGAGCACCACAAGCTGTATCTAATATCCAATGTGTAGATATTGAAAGATTACACTCGATAACGAACACACCTTTAGCTTTCCCTTGCTTTTGGGTGCGGTTCCTCTTCCAGTGGCCTGGCTTGCCGCCTCCTTTTCCTTACCCTGCCTCTGGATCTTATTCTTCTTGGAAGGACGGTGCTCAGGAGCTTTAAACTTGTTGTGAGTCTTGAACCCCTTTGCCTTGTTATTCCTTTTCTTATTCACCACAAGGACTCCGGGTTCATCACGCCCCATGTCATTCATTATCCACTTGGCGAATCAAAGTAAGAAGTTCCGAAACACTCTTTCTCATTATTGCTCATATTGTAATTAACAATAAACCAGGAGAAGATCTTGGGCAGTGATGAAAGTATGAGATCTGTACGCAACTCATCTGAGAATTTAATCCCTAAGATGTCTAAGCATTCAATGTAGCCAATAAAATTGACTACATGAGGCCCAGTTGGTGCAGACTTTCCAAGCTTAGTTGTAAACACTCTTTCTCATCATGCTATATGAATCCATGTCATCATGTTGCTTCAAAAGCTCATTTGACATGAATGATAACACGAAACATTGAACATTTGTGGAATCGTTCAAATGTTTCTCATAGAGTGGTAACTTTTCATCACTTGCCTCATTACCAGGCGCCTTTGCCACTCTTGGAAATTTGTACCGATGAGAAGGTTATCCTTCTTAAGTATGGATCACAGTGATGTTTGAAGTCATTTTAATGTTGTTTCTACAAAATAAGATGAGTATAATTTTAGTACTTTATCTGTTAAAATTTAGACAAATAAATAAATATTATATTTATTAATCTCCCACTATTTTATCGAAACCCAACAACCCTCACCATTGACTTTAGAATATCCCGTTGCTTGGACATTCAAGTGGCAATGATCTATATTCTCCTTCTCATTACCCCAATTTTGGTTGGTTAAGCAACTTGGATGGTTTTAGGTAGAAATTTCAAATGCTAATTGCATTAACTCACAGTTCCTTGATCTGTTGAGTGGACTCCTCAATTCTGAAATCCTTAAATTGAATTTTCTAATCTTTGCCTCTCAGTTGCACCACGTCTATCTGTTGAGTGGACTCCTCAATTCTGAAATCCTTAAATTGAATTTCCTAATCTTTGCCTCTCAGTTGCACCACGTCTTGCTTTGATAGTCAACCCTTGATGTGAATTAAGTTAAGTCAACCCAAAACTTTAAGTTAGAATTCTCAAATAATTGAAACCACCCCAACTTTGGTTGGTTAAACACTTTGAACTATGATTCGATTTTAACTGAAGTAGTGGAAGACTATACCGACTTAATATATATAATTGAGGGATTTTATCCTTTTATGCATAAATTGCCAATTATTATCTATATTACGTGCTTGTTAGTTTTAAGTGGGTTTACTTAAGTGATTAACCATGTCTTAGATAATATTTACGCATAAGACAATTTATTTTAGTTCCATCTTGCATGCTCGTTAATTCATTAATTCATGTGATCGCGACAAAAACATCCATGATAAAATAATCATGCAACTTGACAAAAATAAAATAATAAAGCGGGTTTACTTAAGTGATTAACTATGTCTTAGATAATATTTACGCATAAGACAATTTATTTTAGTTCCATCTTGCATGCTCGTTAATTCATTAATTCATGTGATCGCGACAAAAACATCCATGATAAAATAATCATGCAACTTGACAAAAATAAAATAATAAAGCGGTATGATTATGAGCTTTTACTAATAGTTGGTTTATCTAGCGGATCCAAACTTGAACCGCCTCCACTAGCTTGGGAGCTCAATCCATTACATATGCTTTTACTCACACGCATGTGAGGGAAACAAGGGGTTTACATAAAAGAAACTATGGACACGCAGACCCTTACATAATATGAGGAGAGATGACACACAAACTGTTGGAACCCATTTAAGTGTAAATGGGTGAGTCCCACATCGGACTTACCCATCCTGTACATTTGTTTCCTAATCTATAAAAGGATGTCCTCACCTCACATTGAGGTAAGGGGAATTCACCCAACTACATGGTATCAGAGGGATTTTTATCCCACATCCTCCCTCCCTTGCGGATTCCCGGCACTCTCCCGGCCCCGCCTCTCTCCCTCCTGCCCTAGTATTCCCGGCAGGCCCTCCCTCCCGGCGCACCTCTCCTCTCCGGCCCTCCCTCCCTGCGCTCCTCTGATCCCGGCAGGCCCTCCCTCCCGGCAGGCCCTCCCTCCCCAGCGCCCCCGCACCCTCGCCTGCGCGGCTCCCTCGCCCTCAACCGACGGCCCTCTCTCCCCCCGACGCTGCCTGCGCCGGCTCCTTCCTGCGGAGTTCCTCCCCGACGCCGCTCCCTCCCCGCGGCTCCCCGCGGCTCCCGGCCCTCCCGACGAACCTCCCTCCTCTCGCGCGGCTCCAGCTCGCCTCCCGGACCTCCCCTGCCCGCGCCGGCCCTCCCGACGGATCTCCTCCCTCCGGCGCCTCCCGCTGCTCCAGCGCTCTCGCCGGCCTCCCGCTACTCCCAGCGGCCTCCCGCTGCTCCCGACGCCATCACCCGCGCGCCCCGCCAGCGGCCTCCCGCTGCTCCCCCGCCGGCGCCTCCCGCTGCTCCCCGCGCCTCCCGCGCCTCCCTCTGCTCCAGCAGCCTCTCCCGGCTCCCGGCGGCTTCTCCTGACTCCCGGCTCCCGGCTCCCCGGCTCCCGGCTCCCGGATCGCCCCGCCATCCCGGCGCACCGCCTCCCGGCGTCTCGCCCTCGGCCTCGCCCCGGCGCTGCACCCTCGCCCCCCCAGCAGCTCCCTACCCGCTGCCCGTTCCCGGCGTTGCTCCCGGTTCGGCCTTCCGGCGCCCGGCGCGCCCCGGTCCAGCCTTGCTCTCGGCCCTGCGGCGCTCCTGCCCCAGCACTCGCGCCGCCCCTGCTCGGCCGCACCATCCTGAGCGCGACCACCTGTCGCTGCTCCCTCCGGCCGCATCTCCGGGCTGCTTCCCTTCCACCACCCGCCTCCCGGCGCACGGGTCCAGCGCCCGCCCTCCATGGACGCATCCTCCGTTCTTCCGTCCCTCATCACGGCCTCCTCCCGGCTTGTCGATGACCGGCTGGATGCCACTAATTTTTCTGTCTGGCGGAAGACGGTCTTGATGTCCCTCCGCGGCATGGGGCTTCATTCTCATCTTGAGAAACCCCCACCTGAACTCAATGATCCTAAGTTCGACTCTTGGCAGCTGGCAGACAGCAAAATATTCGCCCTCCTGGTCAACTCCATGGACCGCTCCGTGAAGGATGTCACCCGGACTGCCAACACCGTCAAGGAGCTCTGGGACTCCTTGATTGTCATGTTCTCCGAGACCAATAACTTGGCCCGGGTCTCTGACGTTCTACAGCGTCTCTCGCATATCCGCCAGCAGGATCGGACCTTCCCCACCTACTTCATGGAATGGAAGGGTCTCCGCGATGAACTACAGGAACTTTGGCCGATTCCTCAAACTCCGGCCGAAGCGCAAACTCAGCGGGACCAGCTCTGCCTCTTCAACCTC
The DNA here is from genome assembly GCA_963277665.1 of Viscum album. Taxonomy (NCBI): domain Eukaryota; kingdom Viridiplantae; phylum Streptophyta; class Magnoliopsida; order Santalales; family Viscaceae; genus Viscum; species Viscum album. The sequence goes on from OY728119.1 coordinate 378,960,641, forward strand.
CTGAATGGCCTCGCACCGGACTATGCCACGACGGCCACCGAGATGCTTGCTAGCCCATCTACACTGGATATCCCGCAGGTCTATCATCGCCTGCAGAAGGCACATCGGGCCCTTGCACCACCCGTCCCCCTTCCTGATCACACTGCGCTCCTCGGACGTGGCGGTGGTCGCCCTCCCAGCCCTCGTGGGCGCGGCCGTGGGGACGGCCGACCTCGCCCCCTCTGCCAGCATTGCGGCAAGCTCGGCCATCTGGTGGACCGTTGCTGGGTCCTGCATGGTCGTCCTGAGTCGCACCCCCGCCGGGGCCAGACTGCGCTCCGTGATGCGCCCTCCCCTGCTGCTTCTCTTCCCTCGTCCTTGGATCTCTCCCTGGCTGAGCTCCAGCTGATTCACGATTACCGGTCCACCTCCATCGCGGGCTCTTCGTCGGCTTCTCTTGCCCATTCCGGTGGTCACACTGCCCTTGTCAGTCATCGTTCTCCGGCTTGGATGCTTGACTCTGGTGCGTCCGACCACCTCACCGGGGATGCAGGTATGCTCTCCCACTACCGTCCCTATAGTGGATCCTCTGCCATCACTGTTGCTGATGGGTCCACTCTCCCCATAGCCGGCTTTGGCTCCTGTTCCCTCACCTCCTCCCTTCACCTCTCCTCGGTGGCTCATGTACCCCGGAGTCCTTTTAACCTGCTTTCCATCAGCAAACTGACCAAGGATCTCAATTGCACTGCTCTCTTTTCCTCGTCTTCTGTTTTGTTTCAGGAGCGGACGACGAACCGGGAACTTGGTAGAGGCCAGCTTCGGGATGGAGTGTACATGTTCGGTGGCCCGTCTTCCATCGCCTGCGCGTCTCTCCCTGCTCATGCCGTTGACCTCCATTCCCGGTTGGGCCACCCTTCCGCCTCTGCACTTCATCGGCTCTACCCCGATATTAGTCCCCGTTTTTCCTTTCCTTGTGAGTCGTGTCGCTTTGCGAAACATCATCGCACCTCATATCCTCCTCGAGTTGACACACGGGCCGCCAAACCCTTTGATTTGGTTCATTCTGATGTATGGGGTCCCTGTGCTACCTCGAGTCAATCTGGGTATAAATATTACATTTCCTTCATTGATGATTATTCCCGGATGACATGGCTTTATCTTCTTCGGGATCGGACAGAGGTTTTCTCCACCTTCCAGACATTTTTTCATGAGATCCAAACACAGTTTTCTATCCCTGTCAAATGTCTTCGATCTGACAATGGGCGGGAGTACTTATCCACTCACTTTCAGCAGTTTCTCCGCGCCCACGGCATCATCCACCAGACCTCTTGTCCTGATACCCCTCAGCAGAATGGGGTGGCCGAGCGGAAACACCGGCATATTTTGGAAACCGCTCGTGCCCTCCTCTTCCACCGCCAGGTCCCTCTTCTCTTCTGGGGGGATGCCATCCTCACTGCTACTTACCTTCTGAATCGTCTTCCCTCCTCCTTACTTCAGGGGGAGACTCCTTTTCATACCCTGTTTCCCTCTGTTCCTCCTCACTCCCTTCCACTCCGCGTCTTCGGATGTCTATGTTATGTCCGGGACACTCGCCCCAATCTCTCCAAACTTTCTCCCAAATCTCTTCGCTGTATTTTTCTTGGATATTCCCGCACTCAGCGCGGGTACCGCTGCTTCTCTCCAGACCTCCGCCGGTATATCACCTCTGCCGACGTATCGTTTGTCGAGACTTCTTCGTTCACTCTCCCCTCTCCTTCTCCTGACTCTACCATCGATGACTGTCTTCCGCTCTTCGTTCACCCACCTCTCATATCTCCCCCTCCCGGTCATCTCTTTGGCCAGACCTACTCCCGTCGTCCATCGGTTGTACCTCCCATCCCGGCCGAGGACCACCTTGTTCCTGCTTCGTCTGCTGCTCCTGTCCCCGCTCCCGCGGACGAGCCGATTGCGCTTCGGAAAGGTACTCGCTCCTGTCAGACTACTCCTCTCTTTGTATCTTCCTACAGGGGTCTGTCAGCCTTGGAGACCGTATCGCTTCCTCGGACAGTCGGTGAAGCAAAATCTCACCCCGGGTGGCTTGCCGCCATGAGGGATGAATTGCAGGCTCTGGATGCCAACCATACATGGGATCTTGTTCCACTTCCGGTGGGCAAACAGGCGGTCGGTTGTAAATGGATTTTCACTATCCGTCTCAATCCCGATGGCTCTCTTTGCCGCCTCAAAGCCCGGCTTGTCGCCAAGGGCTTTGCTCAGACGTATGGCATCGACTACTTTGAGACCTTCTCTCCAGTCGCCCAGATGGCCTCGGTCCGCCTTTTCCTTTCGCTAGCTGCTCATCATCATTGGCCGCTTCATCAACTGGATGTTAAAAATGCTTTTCTCCATGACTTTCTTGATGAAGAGGTCTACCTCCAGCAGCCTCCTGGTTTTTCGGCCTCTGGTGCCGACCGCCATGTCTGCCGTCTCCGCCGCTCCCTCTACGGCCTCAAGCAGTCTCCTCGGGCTTGGTTTGGCCGCTTCAGCACGGTCGTCACAGCCTTTGGCCTATCTCGCAGTATGAAGGATCACACCGTCTTCTTCCGTACGACGGCGCATGGCTGTATCTTGCTTGTGGTTTATGTGGATGACATCATCATCACAGGGAGCGACTCCAGAGGCATCGCCAGTCTTAAGGCGCATCTTCACCAGCATTTTCACACCAAGGATCTTGGTCCCCTCACTTACTTCCTTGGCATCGAGGTCTCCCGGACTGCGGACACTATTTCTCTCTGTCAGCGCAAGTATGCTCTTGATATCTTGCAGGATGCCGGGTTGAGCACCGCCACTGCAGTGGACACTCCCCTTGAGCCTGGGGAACGCTCCCTTCATTCTGACTCGGAACCCTTTCCTCATCCCGAGAGCTATCGCCGCCTGGTCGGGAAACTCAACTACCTCACCATGACACGTCCTGACATTGCATGTGCCGTTGGCAAAGTCAGCCAGTTCATGGAACATCCCACCCGCTCTCAGTGGGATGCTGTCCTTCGCATTGCCAAATACATCAAGAAAGACCCTGCCCGTGGCCTTCAGTACTCCCATCAGGCTCACATGGATGTTGAGGCCTTCTGTGATGCGGACTATGCCGGCTGCCTCGCTACCCGCAGGTCTACTTCGGGTTTCGCCGTGTTCTTTGCCGGCAATCTCATCTCTTGGCGCAGCAAGAAGCAGACTGTCGTCTCCCGGTCGAGTGCCGAGGCCGAGTATCGGGCCATGGCCACCGTCACTACTGAGATCCTCTGGCTTCGTCATCTCCTCCATGAGCTCGGTTTCCCCGCATCGACTCCTGCTCATATCTGGTGTGACAATCAGGCCGCCACGAAGATTGCATCGAATCCCGTCTTCCATGAACGGACGAAGCATATCGAGGTGGACTGTCACTTTCTCCGCCACCATCTGGAGCAGCACCATATCGGCTTCGGCCATATCCCGACGGCCGATCAGCTTGCCGATCTCTTCACCAAGGGTCTTCCCGGAGCTCGCCTTGAGTCTCTCACTACCCGGCTGGGTATTCACAGCCTCCCAGGCCCAGCTTGAGGGGGAGTCTGAGATGGTCCTGTGTCTTTGTTGTCTTTTTCTATTTGTGGGACTCTATCCAATCTGGGCATGTCCAGCTTGAGGGGGAGTGTTGGAACCCATTTAAGTGTAAATGGGTGAGTCCCACATCGGACTTACCCATCCTGTACATTTGTTTCCTAATCTATAAAAGGATGTCCTCACCTCACATTGAGGTAAGGGGAATTCACCCAACTACACAAACCAACAATTTAATTTAATAATAAATTAAATGAAACCAATCTCATACAAAGGTTTAGTCTGTGATGCGGAAACGTCAGGAGTCGCAATGATAGAAAGAAACGATTCCTATGTTCACGGAGCGATTTACGTGGTTCGGGAAATGATTCCTATGTTCACGGAGAGGCAGAAGTTTCACTAGTTTCGGGAGCACAACTCAAGTTTCTCACACAGAAACCGTAGCCTGAAATGAGCTACAAAAGTAGGAAGATGATCCACTGTTCCACCAACCGCACAGGAAGTCCGCATTGCTATAGTGAAAGGTGGCCAACCCAAGTCAAAAGTGCTACAGTGACCGACAGTTGGAAGTCCAAGGATACTCCAAAGTCTGACCTGCTACAGTGCCTTGTTGGTGTCGGTCGGTCAGCTTTGCTACAGTGCCCCATAATTTGGGTTGGGGACATTCCGCCCTCGGACCCCCGGCCTGGTGCGCAGTACGAGCCGCAAACATTTGGCCCAAACATCATCCAAAACAGATCGGGCTACACCAAACCAACGCTATGCTCATGATCATCTACATGCATGCAACAAATTATGCATTTAATAAAACTAGCATTCAATTCTTAATCTTTCTTATTTAAGATAAACCATGCTTGAATCAATTATTTTCTTTAATTAATCATTTTTTTATCTTAATTCTCATCCAAAATTTCTTGACATTTACATCTATCATAATTTTAAACAAATTAAATAAATTTATTTTAAATTAACTGTGTACATAAATGTACCTTGGAGGCCACACGGTGAATACCCGTTCGATTCTACCCACACACATATTATACTCGTATACTGTTTATTCTTGTGACATATGACATACACAACTTAATCTTCTCTCCTTAAGTAAGCTCACAAAGGACTTAGATTGTGTTGCTATTTTTTCACCATCTGTTGTTGTGTTTCAAGAGCGGTCAACAAATCAGTAGCTTGGTAGAGGTCATCTTCACAATGGGGTGTACATGTTCGATAGTCTGACATCCCTTGCCTGCTCGACATTCTCTGCTCGTGCTCTGGATCTACATTTTCGCTTGGGACATCCACCTTCCTCCACCCTACATCAAGCTTTATCTTCATTTCAGTCCGCACCTTTCTTTTCATTGTTAGTCCTGTAAGTTTGCGAAACATCATTGCGTGTCTTATATCGTTTGGTAACGCGGGAATCTAAACCTTTTGATTTAGTCCATTTAGATGTATGAGGTCCTTGTGCGCTCCCAAGTCAGTTAGGGGACCGCTATTATGTATCTTTTATTGACGACTTCTCTCACACGACATTGCTTTATCTTCTTCGTGATTGTTCTGAGGTGTTTGCTACTTCCATAACTTTTACCATGAAATCTACAATCAGTTCTCCACACCCATTAAATGTCTTCACTCGGACAATGGACAAGGACATTTATCAACTTCCTTTCAGCAGTTTCTCAAGGATCACAACATCCTTTATCAAACATCCTGCCCAGATACACCTCAGCAGAATGGAGTGGTCGAACATAAACATCGTCATATTCTAGAGACTACTCGTGCCCTCTTATTCCACATGTAAAGACCTCTTCATTTTTGGGGATGCTATTCTTACTGCTACCTACCTTATAAATTGCCTTCATTCTTCTATCCTTCAGGGGGATACTCCTTTTCAGGCTCTATTCTCCTCTCTCCCTCTTCACTCTCTTTCACTTCGTGTGTTTGCGTGTGTTTGTTATGTTTGTGACACTTGTCCGAAGCTATCTAAATTTTCTCCAAAATCCCTCCGCTGCATCTTCCCAGGTTATTCCCGCACTCAGCGCGGATAACATTGTTTTTCTTCAGACTTGCGACGTTTTATCATCTCTGTTGATGTCTCTTTTATTGAGAACCCGGATACCACTATTGATGACTGTCTTCCTCTCACCATCCACTCACCCCTGACTGAGTTGTCTCATTCTACTGGTCGCCGCTTTGGCTCCGTCTACTCTCGTTGACCATCGAACATGTCCCCCGTCCAGACCGAGGACACCATCTCCCCAGCTTCGTATGACGCTCTTACTCCGGGAATTGACGACTTGCCGATTGCATTGCGGAAATGTACTCGCTCTTGCCAGAATAATCCTCTTTACACAACTTCATACAGAGACCTCTCTGCTCTGGAGACGATATTTGTTTCTCGTACGGTTGCTGAAGCCAAATCTCACCCTGAGTGGTTTCAAGCAATGCGGGATGAATTACAGGCCTTGGACGACAATCAAACTGAGTTGTCTCATTCTACTGGTCGCTGCTTTGGCTCCGTCTACTCTCGTCGACCATCAAACGTGTCCCCCGTCCAGACCGAGGACACCATCTCCCCAGCTTCGTATGACGCTCTTACTCCGGGAATCGACGACTTGCCGATTGCATTGCGGAAATGTACTCGCTCTTGCCAGAATAATCCTCTTTACACAACTTCATATAGAGACCTCTCTGCTCTGGAGACTATATTTGTTTCTCGTACGGTTGCTGAAGCCAAATCTCACCCTGAGTGGTTTCAAGCAATGCGGGTTGAATTACAGGTCTTGGACGACAATCAAACTTGGGATTTGGTCCCTCTTGCAGGTAAACAGGTGGTCGACAACAAATGAATTCATACGGTCCGTCTCAATGCAGATGACACTCTTCATCGCCTTAAAGACCGACTTGTGGCAAAAGGCTTCGCCTGAACATATGGTGTTGATTATTTCGATACATTCTCTTCAGTTACGAAGATGACCTATGTCTGATTATCCATCTCTCTTGTCACTGCTTATCATTGGGCTCTTTATCAACTTGATGTAAAGAATGCATTTCTACATGATTTTCTTGACAAAGAAGTATATCCGCAACAACCTCCTGGCTTCCTTTGCTCAGGAGCCGGGTGTCATGTCTGTCGGCTTCGTCACTCTCTTTATGGGCTCAAATTGTCTCCTCGTGCATGGTTTGGTAGATCCTGTTGGTTTGGTTGTATATGTTGATGATATCATTATTACTGGTAGTGACTCACATGACATTGCCCATCTCAAGGTTTATCTTCAACAACAATTTCAAACCAAAGCTCCGGGTCCTCTAACATACTTCCTTGGCATTGAAGTCTTCTGTTCGCCAAACATCTTTCTTTCCCAACAGAAATATGCATTAGATATCTTGCAAGATGCTGGTTTGTCTCAGTCAATTGCCATTGACTCTCTTCTTGAACTCGGGGAACGGTCTCTACATGATGCCACAAACACATATTCAAGGTTAGCCAATTCATGAAACATCGAAATTTCAATGAGATTTTGTTCTTCGCATTGCCAAGTACATTTAGAAAGACATCGTCAAGTACTATCATCTGAATATTGAGGCATTCTGTGATGTTGACTATGCTGTTTGCTTAGCTACTCGGAAGTCTACTTTTGGGTTTACCGTTTTTCTGGATGGAAACTTAATCTCACGACGAAGCAAGAAACAAACTGTCATCTCTAGATCCAGTGCTGAATTTGAATACCATGCGATGGTCACATTCACTACTGAAATTCTTTGGCTTCGTCATCTTCTTCATGAAATTGGTTTCCCACCACAGACGTCTGCTCATATTTGGTGTGATAATCAGACAGCCACAAAGATTGCTTCTAATCTGGTCTTCTATGAACGCAATGAGCATATCGAGGTTGATTGTCACTTTTTTCGCCATCATCTCGAGCAACATCATATCAGTTTCAACTACATTTCATCAGCTAATCAGCTTGCCAACATCTTCACCAAAGGCTTGTCGGGATCTCGACTGGGCTCTATGGACCAAGCTGGACATCCACAGCATCAACGACCCAACTTGAAGGGGAGTGTGTGCGGTCTTGTTTTGGTGTCTCCTTTCTTTTTTGTGGGACTCTTCTTCCAAGCTATATTTGTTCTAGCTTGAGGGGGAGTGTTAGACCCGACTAATTGTATTCGGGTTAAGTGTATTTCTGAGTCCCACATCAGATTCCTTCTACTTGTAATTATTTTCCTCTATCTATAAATGAATGTCTCCACCTCTCCATGAGGTGGGAATTCGTACCATTCTACAACTTCAATCCAATTTCTATTTGCCTCTTTCTCTTTGAGCCAATTGACCCCTTGTAATTTCTTAAAGACTCCTCTTATACCTTCTCTCTCTCTGTCTCTCTTTCGCTTTCATATTCTTCTAAATCCTTTAGAGAGAGAATTGAGTGCTTTGTAAAGGGTTTGTAAAAACAAATCTCTATCTTCTCATCTTCTTCTTTAGGTGCTCACCACCCCACCGTTGATTCTTGGTTCTTGATTTCCGTTAAAACCAAGGGTTTTCTTTTGGTTATCGGTTTCCGTTAAAACTAAGAGATCCTCTTCTTCTTCCTTGGTTCTTGATTTCCGTTAAAACCAATGGCGCAATATAACCCTAAGTCTTCTTGAGGGGGGAGGAGACCCGTTGGGGCTCATTCTTGAGCTATTGTCGGGCTCCTTTATTTAAAGTGTGCTTTTTTAATTTTCGTAATTTATTTTCCGCTACTCTTAAGTTTTAATTTCCACCACGCTCGCTTATGCTTCGATTTTTTTATGCTTATATCGATTGCTTGCATGATAATCGCTTTTATTTCATAGCATCGTTTTAAAATTGTTTTTAAAAGGCAATTCACCCCCTCTAGCCATTTTATCTCTACTTACATTCTCATCCTTTCCCATTCAATTTAAGCATCATTAACCTATTTACCATCCATCATTCATTTATTTCTAGATGGAAACCATTTAATCCAACCTAAGTTCATTTATCAGGATTTACCATTTCAAGCATTCCATAACTGTTAGTACCAAGGAGGCCGACTCACTGGACAACTTACACCCCCCCCCCCAGTGGTATATACCTCCAACAGAGAGGCAAGAAGGGAAAGGAAGTTTTGTAAGTCGATTGGGTTGTTAGAGGAGAGAGGGTAATGGGATATATTCCCTTAGGGGGACTGCCTGGTCAGGGGCATGGAATAAGTCTGGGAAGGGAAGTGGTATTCCTCGAGCTCCTACACCTTCGGCAAACCAGAACCAGAGAAGTGGGCTTCACCAGGTACTCCTTGTCTTCTTCTGCAATTGTAACAAGTATAGAAGCAACTTATACTTAAAGAAATATATACAAAGGCCATTTCGAATTGCTAGAACTCTTCTCTTGTGAAAATTGTTCTAACAAATTGGCGACTCCGTTGGAGAATTCCTTCTCGCAAAGGAGCGGACGAGACAAGGACAAGAGGTCTTCTCGGTTTAGACGCGAACAGGGATAGAAGGAACTCACGGGACAAGGCAGACACGACGATAGAGTTTTACGCCAGGAGTAACGATCGATTCTTGTTGGAACACCTGGGTGCATATGAGGACGGACATACGACTATCAACATTAGAATCGGCCATGTATGACATACAACGAACTATGACCACGATGCAGGAGAGTTTGGACAAACTAACGCGGGTACAAAATGATAATCAGCGGGTGGCACAAGATTTGACGCAACAATCGGAGGAGCGAGTAGCTCAGCGGATGTAAGATGTGGAGGAGCGCACGTTGGAAAGACTTAAAGAAATTGAGGTACTGGTAGAGCGAGGTTCGGAAATTGAGAATCAGGGCATTGGCGCTACATGAAAAATCGGAAACAGTGGACGAGGGAATACAGAGGTCGACGGACAATTAAGAGTTACCCAGACTCCAGAAGAAACTGTCCTTACTGAAGGACCACGAAAAGTAGTAAGGAATGTGGATCTGCCAACGTTTTATGGAGACGATCCTTACGGATTGCCAAAGCCGATACATACTTTTTGATAAATCAAACTTACGAAGAGATGAAGTTACACCATGCACAGATATTCATGGAAGGAACAACATTGTATTGGTTCCTGTCCTGACACATATCTTCGCCAGATTCGTCTTGGGAAATGTTTAAACCAGCAATAATGGAAAGGTATGGAAAATCTACAGAAGGGGATCCATTGAGATTTTTGAAAACCTTACGACAAACGTGGACAATTGATGAGTGCATTGAGGAATTCGAGCATGTGGCATTAAGGATCCTGGACTTTCTGGAGCCGTGGTACATGAGTATGTTCATGGGAGGGTTGCGACCCGAGATTGAGAACCAAATTTCTACACACGAACCAACTAACATGTTCAGGATGTTATTCATGACAAGGAAGATTGAGAGAGAACTTGTGGGGGAGGGAGTAATTAGGGGAATCCGCGGTCGGCTTGTTGTGCAGCCAGTTTCACGAGGGGTAGGTGTAGTGTCGACAAACTTCTCGGTGAACCGAACAATCGTAGAAAGGGCTCAAAGAGAAGAAGATTTAAAAAAAACGGTTGGAGAAGACCGCTGGAATGAGACCATAGCAATTAGCCGACAAGAACGTGAAGACCAAAAGTAGAAGGGATTATATTTCCGCTGTGGTCAACCATACAACCCAATGCACAAATGCTTCGATAAACACCTGAGGGTGTTAGTATGGGAATATGAAGAAATCGAGGGAGAGTAGGAGGAAGACCGTGACATAGGACAATTTGAGTGTGAGGAGAGGCTAGTTAGTGAACAAATTTTATCTCCAGAACCCTCACAAAAATGGCTAATGTAGAAGTAAGCCCGACTAAACCTTTCAGGATCGGGCTAGTGATGGGTATCGAGCAATATCCCAAGTGGCGTGTAGACAAGTTGAGATGACAATAGAGAATTACTTTTTCTCAAAGGAGGCCTTTGTGTTTGACATTGGAGTAATTGGGGCCAAAGGACCATGGAGTTCACTTGGGAAGGATAGGAGATCAAGCAAAGAAGTTCTGCATAACAACAACAAGTTCAGTTCCGATCATTGCTCCCCGAGGGGTGGTTTTGGTAGACCTCTAGTTGTCCTCGCCAGCGGGGGATGGAAAATGGGGCAAGGAGGTTGGTCCACAACAGTTTATGGACATGCTTCAAAAGTTCCAAACTCTATTTGCCGAACCCACTGGTCTCCCACCAAAAATGGCTAATGTAGAAGTAAGCCCGACTAAACCTTTCAGGATCAGGCTAGTGATGGGTATCGAGCAATATCCCAAGTGGCGTGTAGACAAGTTGAGATGACAATAGAGAATTACTTTTTCTCAAAGGAGGCCTTTGTGTTTGACATTGGAGTAATTGGGGCCAAAGGACCATGGAGTTCACTTGGGAAGGATAGGAGATCAAGCAAAGAAGTTCTGCATAACAACAACAAGTTCAGTTCCGATCATTGCTCCCCGAGGGGTGGTTTTGGTAGACCTCTAGTTGTCCTCGCCAGCGGGGGATGGAAAATGGGGCAAGGAGGTTGGTCCACAACAGTTTATGGACATGCTTCAAAAGTTCCAAACTCTATTTGCCGAACCCACTGGTCTCCCACCAACAAGAATGGCTAACCATGCGACCACATTGGTGACAGCTGCTGCCCCAATAAACATCTAATCATATAAGTTAGCACACGACCTCAAAGACGTGGTAGAGAGGCAAGTAACAAAGATGTTGACTAGTGGGTTCATCTGTCACTGTAACAACCCTTACGCTAGCCCACTAATTATGGTCCGAAGAAAAGACGGGAGGAGAATGTGTGTCGACAGCCGGGCGCTCAACAAGTTAACAGTATCAGACAAATTTTTGATTCCAATAATAGAGGAACTGCTGGATGAGCTTCATGGGACAATTTTTTTCTTCCAAAATCGATCTCAAATCTAGTTTCCACCAAATTCGTGTGAGACCAGGTTATGTCAACAAAACTGCTTTTCAGACACATGAGGGACATTATGAGGACCTCGTCATGTCTTTGACGACATCCTTGTGTAAAACACAACATGGCTCGACCATATTACTCATCTTGAGACATCATTCCACCTCGTCATGTCTTTGACGACATCCTTGTGTAAAACACAACATGGCTCGACCATATTACTCTTGAGACATCATTCCAAATTTTGCACGAGCATCAATTTCGGGTTAATAAAAAGAAGTGTTTTTTTGCTCAGCTGTCCGTGGAATATCTCGGCCATATTATTTCTGGCGAAGGAGTATCTATGGACCCGAAAAAAAAAACAAAATGTATTTTGGGTTGGCCACGTCCGCAAACCATCAAGGGCGTTTGGGGATTCTTGGGTCTCATTGGGTACTACTGGAAATTTATTGAAGGGTATGGGAAAATTGTCAAACCATTTAACGAACTGACCAAAAAGGACAATTTTCTATGTAATGCAGCAGTAGAACAAGCCTTTGAAGTGTTAAAAACCAGCATGGTTTCCGCCCCACTTTTAGCTTTATCGGACTTCCGAAAACCCTTTGACATTAAATGCGATGCATCAGGGAGAGGGGTTGGAGCAGTTCTCATGCAGTCTCGCCTTCTAGTCGCCCATTTCAGCAAGATTTTAGCTAAGTAAACCTGCCTAAATCAGTGTATGAGAAATAAGTTATGGCCCTGGTTTTGGCGGTGAACCACTGGCGCCAATATCTGTTGGAAAACATTTTGTGGTTTATACCGACCATAAAGCACTCAAACACCTTCTCAGTCAATGCTACCATATTGCCAACTGACAGAATTGGTAGACAAAACTTTTGTGGCTGGATTTCGAGGTGGTTTATAAACCAGGAAAAATAATCTTGCAGCTGATTCTTGCTGCTTTGGGACAACACTCCAAATCCTGACCTCAAGGCAATCCTTGTTGGTTTGGGACAACACTTCAAATCCCATCCCAACTATATCCTGTGCGACAGGGTGCTATATAAAAAAGGACGCCTAGTTCTGTCCCGCACTTCCATCCTCATTTCGAAATTCCTACACTAATATCACTCTTCAGTTGTGGCAGGACACACTGGTTACATCAAAACTTATAAGAGACTCGCATTAGGGCTCTTTTGGAAGGGAATGCCAGAACATGTTATGCAATTTGTAGAATGATAGAGAGGTGAACCCAATACCTAAGATGCCTCTTAAGAGAGGACTTCGAGTTTATTTATAGGGAATATAGAGATGACAAAACACTCACGTCCGATGTGGGACACAAACTCCAACACTCCCCCTCAAGCTAGGTCTACCTAGCTTGGATGGATAAAGAAAAACAGACCAAAGCAAAGAAAAACAAAGCAAATAAAAAACACTGCAAACACTCCCTCTCAAAATGGACATACCTAGCTTGATTACAAAAAAAGACGAAACGAAAGAAATCATCCGCGATCGCAACTCCCTCTTGAGATGGAAATGGTGGATGATGGAAGATGTCGTTGAAATAGCCGGATTACATCAGTGGCGCGACAAGTAGTCGAGGCGCAGTAGAGGAACTGCGCAGGCGGGGTCGGTTGACTGGGCGCCGGGAAAGCCGCACAGGCGGGGCAGATTGACGGGGTGCTAAGAAAGCCGCACAGGCGGGGCTAGTCGATGGGACCTCGGGAAAGCCACACAGGCGGGGCCGGTCGTCGGGGTGCCGGGAAAGCCGCACTTGGAGAAGCCGACGAGGCGGGGCATGAGCCCAGGCGGACGGGCGTTGCAGCGAAGGAACCGTGTGGTCGGGGCCGGTGGGAGTAGAAGGCACTGGTGGGCACGCCTCTTGAGGGCCGTCTCGCGCAACATGACGGAGGAGCGACCCGTCGGGAGGGGCCAGTGAGGGGGCGTGGGGATTCCGCGCAGGAGGGGGCGTTGGTGTCCTAGAACCAACTGTTTGTACTTTGATTATATGAGTATTTAATGTATTTAAATATTAAACATCTTATTACATATTGTTCATTGTTCTGCATGACTATAATGTAATAATGTTCTAGAGTATTTGTCGCATTAATAAGGTCATAACAGTTCCCCGCTATGATGAGAACCTTGAAGTGTTATGACAATATTCTTAAATATAGTTCCGCGGTTGGATGACATATTATGATATGACACATAGTATACAGACCCGTCAGTAGGAATTCCGCATGTTTTGGTGTCATCGGATATTCCTATTTGTGAGCGTGTGTAATGGTCCTTAGATTTTAAGATTATCATTAATACGTGTCACGACTCGCGCACTTTGATTTACTGACGAAAACCGTCACGCCATATGTTGGTGGGAAGTAGGGTACGCTGGGTGCGTCACGAATGACATGTTATTAATGGATAAGTCAAGGAAGGATTTGTCCCTTCCATTTATGGAAAGTTGATATCTCGGCCTTTTGATTGAAATAGAACCGTCGCCTTATATTCAACGACTATGGTGCAACGACGAGTTTATTTCAGGTGGTCAAAGAATGACGTATTAAAAAGATTATATTACACAGTGAGCGTTCGTATGTGAATGTCGTCGTTGCGGCTTTAAGTTCTTTCTCTTGGGTGCCTTGACCCGTTGTTAGACAGTAATCTTGGACTTTAGGCAAACCCGCCTAATGCCAACGAGAAAAAATCCTAGAGGGTCACACACTAAGTGTTTCTGGTGGTCTCGATTAAATTCTATTTGAATTTAATTAATGGAATAAATATTATTCTCAAAATCAAGGAATAATTTTATTCAAGTTAAAATGATCACATAAATTAAATAAATATTTATTCACCGGATTGTGAATAAAATATATTTATTTATTTTATTGAACATTTAATAAATATTTATGTACTAGTTTGTAAATAAAAATATTTATTTAAGAGAATAAAATATTTTATTTAGGTGTTTAATAAATGAAAGAGGAGTTCGAGCGGACCAAGACCGTGTCCGTTGATAAATTAATTATCTACAAGTCGGTAAATAATGTTTATCTAGTTGGCGCAAGAAATAATAATAATACTATTATCATTATGTGGCACGAGATTTCATTTATGATTTCGTTTTGCGCAAGTTGGCACACCACAAATAATGATGCTGTTATTGTTATTATGTGGCATGAGTTTTCTCTAATAGTTATAATTGCATTTAATCGCTGTTTCGCAATTAAATATTATAACTGAAACCCATGTCGATTAATAAGCAGATACGTTTATTGTGCCAAACCCCGGTGAATTGAGAATTGTTGAGCCAAACATTTTATCTCTCGACTCCTCTCATTTCTCCCTATCAAGAACGAAAGAAGTTCTTCAAGACCGAAGAGCGAGCGATCAAGAACGATCGACACAAGACATTCGCTTCGCTACGCTAGCACCCGTAGAACGAGTGGTGTTGTTCGGAGACCATTGGAGCACGTGTGGATCATCGCTAGAGGGATTCTGTTTTGGATTTTCGCGAGCACAACAAATGCAATCCAGAAGGTTCATTTCGGACGATCAACGATCATCAACGAAGAAAGTACCAAAAACCCAGATATTTAATTTTTCAGAAATTAATAAATTGATTATAAACATGATGTGCAAGATCCTTTCTCGGATTCGACGTTTTTATTCTGCTTGTTTAAATCTTTGATTTTAATCCGTGGATACTAGCGTTCATTGTCGTATTGATCCCGAATTGGTCATCGATTATGGCAAAAACAAAGTTGAGCGCTCCTAACCGCCACGTTTCCGCTGCGTCCGGATCCTTCACCTGTGACGGGAGGTGCATAGGCGGGCCGACGAGCGAGGTGTCGGGTTAACCGCGGAGGAGCCACCGCCAACGGATCGGGTGACGGGGCGCCGTGGAGGATCTGTGCGGGCTGACGACGGGGCGTAGCGGTGGAGCCTCGCGATCGGGGCCGGCGAGAGCAAATGGCACCAACAACCCAGGAGGAGCGCCACGAGGGGTCGCTATTTAAGAGGAGCGCCGCAGGGGGCGGCGCTGCTGTGATGGTGGCCAATGGCCAGGGGCTGCCGCCCCCCCCAACGGGGGGAAATATGTAGGTCTCCTCCGATAAAAAAAAGAGATACTGGAGAGCGGGCTAGGGTTGAAGAACCTCATCTGATACCATGTAGAATGATAGAGAGGTGAACCCAATTCCCAAGATGCCTTTTAATAGAGGCCTTGAAGTTTATTTATAGAGAAATATAAAGATGACAAAACACTCATGTCCGATGTGGGACATAGACTCCAACACAATTTTTATGTGAATGCGATACTTGTTAATGACAAAAATATGAAGCAATGTCCCCGACAGACCTCCTTCAACCGCTGCCCATACTGAAACTGGTTTGGGATGGAGAACCTCATCTGATACCATGTAGAATGATAGAGAGGTGAACCCAATTCCCAAGATGCCTTTTAAGAGAGGCCTTGAAGTTTATTTATAGAGAAATATATAAAGATGACAAAACACTCACGTTCGATGTGGGACATAGACTCCAACACAATTTTTATGTGAATGCGATACTTGTTAATGACAAAAATATGAAGCAATGTCCCCGACAGACCTCCTTCAACCGCTGCCCATACTGAAACTGGTTTGGGATGAAATATCCCTAGATTTCATATCTTTGGGCTCCTAAAGTCTCAGGGGTATTCTGTTATCTTTGTGGTTGTGGACTGTTAGAGGGTGAAAATAAGAGACCCGAACCCCCAAAGGTCTATCTCCTAAGGAGCCCTTGGGGTGTATTTATAACAAATGGTAAAGACCACACCGGACCTCAAGTCCGATGTGGGATACAGACTCCAACACTCCCCCTCAAGCTAGGTGTACCTAGCTTGGACACATAATGAAAAGAAAGCAACAAAACATAGACCAACACTCCCCCTCAAGCTGGACATGCCCAGCTTGATTACAAAACCAGACGAAGTAAAAAAAAAAGAGAACGCTGCAAAGGTGGCTGCTCCCCCTCACGATCGAAGCTCCTGCGCAGGAGATGGATGGATGATGTCGCAGACGCAGCAGATGAACCACACAGAGACCGGGTCGGTTGACGGAACGCCAGGACTGCCGCACTAGTGGGGCCGGTCGATGAAACGCCGGGAAATCCAAACTAGCACCGGGAAAACCGCACTTGCGGGGCCGGCGACGGGAGGCGGGGATTCCGCAGAAATCGTTGCGGGATCTGGCGGCGCCAACAGACCCAAATCCGAGGTGATTGAGCTGCTGCGCTAGTGACAGGACGTGCCGGCGGAGAGAGATGCGGCTGCCGGGAGGTGCCGGGAGATGCCGGCGAGGCGGGGATGCCGCAGGAGGAGGCCAGCAAGGGTGCAGGAGACCGGGAGACAGCGCTGGAAACCCGAGGAGGCCCCCTGCGTGGAGCGGCCGGCACGGGTGGAGGCCGGAACAGTCCGGAGCTGCCCGGATCTGCCCGGATCTGCCCGGAACTGCCCGGAACTGCCCGGAACTGCCCGGAACTGCCCGGAACAGACCGGATCTCGCCGGATCTGGCCGGATGAGGCCGAAAATCGCCGGATCTGGCCGGAGCCTTCTGGATCAGGCCGGAGCCGGCCGGAGTAGCCTGGATCTGGCCGGAAATCACTGGATCCGGCCGGATTCGGCCGGAGCTGTCCGGATCTGGCCGCCGGAGAAGGGTCGCCGGGAGGGAGCAAGCAGAGGAGGGCCGCCGGGAGCAGCCGGGAGGCCGCCGGCGGGGCAGCGGGAGGCCGCCGGCGGGGCGCGCGGGTGAAGGCGTCGGGAGATGCGTCGCGCCGGGGAGCTGCGCAGGGAGGAGGAGTGCGCCGGGAGGGAGGGCCTGCCGGGGAGCCGCGCCGCGCAGGGCAGAGGCGCAGGGCCGCGTCAGGCAGGAGGGCCGGCGGGAGGTTGGAGGGCCGCTGGGTGGATGAAGGGCCGCCGACGGGGAGGAAGAGCGGCGGGTCACCGTGAGGGAGGGCGCGCAGGGAGCCGCGTCGCGCCGGGGAGGAGGCCCGCCGGGAGGTGGAGGCGCACCAGTTCCATTGTTATACGACATTCCCAGTTCCATTGTTAGCGACATGAACCCTATTTTTGTAAGTGTTGAACCCGGTTAATTGTATTTCCGGGTAAAGGGTATTTCCGAGTACCACATCGGATTATTCCAACTTGTAATTCTTTTCTTTATCTATAAAAGAAAAGAAAATCTAGGGATTATTCCAACTTGTATTTCCGAGTACCACATCGGATTATTCCACCTCTCATTGAGGTAGTGTAACAACCCAATGTTTTATCGATGAAAATTTCCATATAATTATGTCACATGAAATCACAACTCAATGAACTACTAAGTACTATGTAACCTTTAAACATAATATTGTCACTTCTGTGATTTGAATTTTGAAAATCTGACATACACGGTTGCGATCACTAAGATGTTTGGAGTCCAATAAGACAAATTTACTTTTTGGTGAATAGTAACTGACCCTTATGAATAGTAATGTTACCCTTATAAATAGTAAATCATCCAAAATGATAGTAACCTCACCCATGAGAGTATAAATAAAATTTAGCCATCTTATAAGTCACAATATGACAGTGTTGGTAGTTTTATAAGTCATAAATATTTAATTAAAAATTTACGAATAATTTAATAATTAAAAAAGAAAATGAATTTTCATAAAATGTATTCATAAATTATTGTTTTTATGTCTTTTGGTTTTAAGATAATTTTATAAGACCTTATGTAATTTTTGAAAACATTATAAAATCAGTTATAGTTTTAAAATTTGTATTTTTCAAGTAAATTATGATTTTAATCAAAATTAAATTAATCATATTTAGAAAATTATTTTTGAAAAATAGAGTTCATTTTTGGATTCTACATGTCGAAAAATGATTAGGGTGAATTTTTGGAATTTTTCTAAAATACTTAAATGGTCGTTGCTTCGAACTCAAATGCACATATTACTGTTTTTGGTCACAAGAATCATTACTATCGCTTGTCTTATGGAAAAATAATAAACTAACGATTAAAATATTAAGAAAACCCTCCCCTCCACTATAAAAACCACCCACACTCCCCTCTTCTCTTCACTCTCAAGCCTTGTGACTTCTCTAAATTCTGTCTGAATCTCTCCCCAAGATCCTCCCCCAAGTCTAGCACCCTTTGGTCACTTCAAAAGACCAAATCCTCTCCCCTTAAGAGGCTCTCAAAGAAAGATTGAATCAAGAGGTAAATTCCTCTTTTCTTTTATTTCATTTTCTTTTTATGTTCTTTTGTTCTCTTTTCTTTCATAACCTCTCCTCATCCAAATGGTATGACAAATCCAGTACCATATATGTACAAGAATGTTGTTATGCTAATGTGATAATTCATTATCATCTCCTCTTTTCCTCCTTTTATATCGAAGAAATGAAAACACCGTCCGAGATGTGTTAATTTATCACATTCAAAGACGACGAGTTATCAATTTCTATTACCGTCTTTAATTCTGGTCATGAAACCATTTTTATGGTAGAACCAGACTATTAAATATGTATTTTATCTTATGTGTTGTTCTGGAATCCTTTTGCACACATGATGTAAAATAATAATACAAAACAAGTTAATTATGAACAAAATCACCAAATTAATCCAAGCGTTTATCATTAATGTTTTATATAATGATTCACCTTCACTCCAAATAACCAAATGAATTTTATAACCATGTAATGTTCTGGATGTTCACTAATGTCATATAACCTTTCTCATCATACATGCGTGTTCGAACATGAATACAAGTGAACCCGATCATTAAAACCAAGGAAGCAAACAGACCCGAACAATGAAATTGAATCTCATAACGAATCAAAAAGGTTATCAATAAACCTAATTTGATTATTCAGGTCATTAAGATCAAGCGAAGAACACCATCAGACTTAAGGTAAGAGATCCTCTCTTCCTCACATTTATTCAAGAATCTCTTCTATGCTATCTCCTTTTATGTGTAGTTTCTAATGATGGGGTATGATTTCGCACCTCCTCCATATTGCCCTCATGATGTACAAAAGAAGGGAAACCCCTTTCTTTCTCATTAAGACCACCTAAGTACACCCGATACAATGCCGATATTCCGTAAGGGATTCTACCCGAACTTCCATTATTCCTTCGGGTTCTTACTCTCTTTTTACCCAAATGAAATCCTATATTCTGTGTGAACTAATTCTAGAAGCTCTTTAGCCCTTTCACCTTTCCCACTAAATGGGGCTTTGGTCATTTTGCCTTGTAGACACGCATGACATACACCAAGTGGTTTTAGTTCGAAAGAATCTAAATACCTATCTTGATGTACTTTTGTCAAACGTTTCTCATTGACATGACCTAACCGGTGATGCCAAAGTTGGGTGTGGTACGAGTCATGTGAATTAATTTTGTCATCGATTGTCATTACTTGGTTTGTGTAGTCTAACACATAAAGACCGTTATATAAATGTGCCCTACCAAAACAAATGCTATCTTTATAAAAGTAGCAACATTCATTTCCAAACTTGAAGATGAATCCATCAGTATCTAATCTGGATATTGAAATAATGTTTTTGGTTACAGAGGGTACATAATAACATCCTTTTAATACCAAGACCATCCCAGTAGGCAACGTGAGGTGGTAGTCTCCGACAGCTACAGCAGCGAGTCTGGCTCCGTTGGCTGCTCGCAGATCCACCTCACGTCGGTCAATCTTTTTAAATCTACTTGGTTCTTGTATTTGGATACAGATGTGAGCACCACAAGCAGTATCTAATACCCAATTGGTAGAAATAGATAGATTGCATTCGATAACAAACGCACCTGAAGCTTCCCCTTGCTTCCTTGGCTGGGTGCAGTTTTTCTTCCAGTGACCCTTCTTGCCACATGCGTAACAAACAACCTCCTGTTCTCTTGCATCCCCTTTGATCTTCATTTTCTTGGAATGCCTTGATGAAGCTTTGGGCTTAAAGCTCTTCGCATTCCCTTTCCTTTTATTCACCACAAGGACAAAAGACTTTTCACGCTTCATATCACTGTCCACTTGGCGAATGAGGATAAGAAGATCAGATAGAGACTTCTCAATGTTGTTCATGTTGAAATTTACAACAAAGTTAGAGAAGCTCTGGGGGAGTGATGCAAGAATGAGATCGGTACCCAGTTCTTCGAGGAGTTTATGTTGGATTGGTGTTAACCGACACCGACAGATACTGTAGCAGTGTGGACTTCGGAGTCAACTTTACTGTAGCGCCTTTTGACTTCCAGCCGGCAGCTACTGTAGCACTTTTGACAAAGGTGGCTGACGTTCACTGTAGCAACGCGGACTTACTTTTCGAATAGTGATCGTCTTCTCCATTTTTTATAGCCCATTTGGGGGCTAGAGTTACTATTGAAAAAAAACCTCTGTAATTTGTGCTCCCAATATAGTGAAATTCTGCCTCTCCCATGGACGTAGGGATTATTCCCGAACCATGTAAATCGCTGTGTTCTTGTTGCTTTCTTTCTTTCGTTTTCTCGTTTTTGTCATTGTGACTCCCGACGATTCCGCAACAGTTTAAACCCTAGAGCCTCCAAGCGCTCAATGTAGCCAATGAGCTTGACTACATTGAGCCTTGGAGATCTCAAACCTTTCCTGTCTTGCTCTCTCCTGGTATAGACCACAGAGGTGCTTGAGCATGCTATAGGCATCCATGTCTTCATGAGACTTCATGAGCTCACTAGACATTGATGACAACATCAAACATTGAACGTCGAGTGCATCGTTCAAATGTTGATCATAGATCAGGAAATCTTCATCACTCGCCCCTTGGGCAGGCGAATCAGGAATGAGGACTCCAGCACGTAAAACTTTCGTTCATGGCGTAGGATAACCCGAAGGTGCCTAAACCATTCCTGAAAGTTACTGCCGGTGAGGATATTGTCTTTATCCAGAATTGATCGCAGAGAAAATGTGGTTGACGAGTTTGTCATATTGATTCTACAAATTAAAAGAGCAGATTTATCAGTACGTTTTGATTACATTTTATGAAAAATAATAAATAAATTTATTAATTCTCCCACTATTTTATCAAGTCCCAATGACCCTCACCATTGAACTCGAAATGTCTAGTTGCCATGACATTCTAGTGGCAAGAATCCATATTCCCCTTCGCATAACCCCAACAAGGGTTGGTCAAGCTATTTAAAGGTATTTAGGTAGGCAGGTCTTTGCCAACTGTGAGCTTACAGTTCCTTTATCTGTTGAGTGGACTCCCCAATCCTGAAATCCTGACTTGGATTTCCTCAACACTTGCCTCCATTTTACAACAAGTCTGGCAATGGCTACTCCTCTTGATGTAAAATGTTTTAAGTCAACCCGAAACTTTCATAAGAGCTTCCTTTATAAAAGTAAGTGTCCCAACAAGGGTTGGTCAAACACATAGTTTTATTGAGTCTTGCCCTTAATCAAGTAACGAAAGGCTTGGTCCGACTTAATATGGTATTTGAGGGATTTTAATCCTTTATGCGTAGTTTCACATTATCACATGCTTGTTGATATTAAGTGATGCTTGCTTAAGTGATTAACCATGTTCTGATAATGTTTACGCATAGTTCGGTTTTTATTTTATTCCATCTTTGCATGCTTGTTTATTTCATTAACTATGTGATCGCGACAACACATACATAATAAATAAACCATGCAATCAGATAGAAATAAAATAAGATGACATGATCATGAGCTTTTATTGGTTAGCTTATCTAGCGGTTTTGATAAGCTAACCCTGATCTAGAGAAAAACACCTTGAACCCGATGTTTCGTGTTTTTGCAGCTCCCACCTGTCCACCTTTGTATCTTCTTGGGTTGGTTTCACCTCAGCTTCGGATTTTGAACCGTCTCCTTTGGCTTGGGAGATCCTCCATTACATGTGGTTTACATTAAAGAAACCATGGACACGCAGACCCTACATTTTATTGGAAGAAGGCTCGCAGGCCAATGAATTTAAATTGAATAAATTTAAATTAATTAAATTTAAATTAAATAAATTTAAATGAAACCATACACACACAAAGGGTCTTTGATCTAGCTCATGATCATCCATAGCATGCAACGACATTTACGCATATTTAGTATTCAAATTCTTTTAATCGTTCTTTTATTCAAGATAAGTCGCGCTTGAATTCAATTAATTATGATCTTATAATTAATCAATTCTTTATCTTAAATTCCTTTCTGAATTTCCTTGAGATTCTTCTCATCCATATTCCTTGTACAGGTCTTTGTACTTTGGAGGAAACCTGGTGAAATTCCATTTCTGGAAAGTACACGGCGTGTAGGCTATATTACACGACATGTATTTGTTTTCACCCTTTATCCAAAGTACATGCCGGGGGCTTTGGCGTGTTTTCTGTACTTTGGAAATTTTGGAGTACACGACGTGTAGATTAATCTAACACGGCGTGTATTTCCTTGTTACGCGGTTACCGGCCTGACAATCCCGTGTACGCGGTGCATGGCTTCTCCTTGTACAGGGTTTCACCTGGGCCGGATCGGACTACACGGCGTGTTGATTCAACATACATGCCGTGTATTCCGGTTTCCACGCGCCGTTCAGTTATGGTCAACACGGTGTAATAAAAACTTAGGTATGCTCAATTCACACGGCGTGGGTTTGACGGACCAGTACCGGTTCGTTGAACCCAAGTACACGACGTGTAGTTTTTACTACACGCCGTGTATTCTTGTGTTGTACAGACAGAATGAGCGGCTCCTCCGTATAAGTTCCTCGTTTTTATTTTAATTAAAATTAAAATTAAAAGGTCGTTTCTGTGATGTGAATCGAGAAACGAAGGAGGAAGAACAAATCTCGTTCATTCAGTTTTATAGAACAATTTATCTTGAATTGAATCAAATATAAATGCGTAAATTATCAACGAAAATTAAATAACTATAATCAACGTTGTAACCCCTCTGATACCAATTGAAGGTCCCGGGCGCAGCGGAAGCTTGTGGGTGGATGCGCCCACTTGTTTTTTGTCATTAGCAATGATCAATTCGGGATCAATACGACGATAAACGCCAGACTCCACGGATCGAATTACAGAAATAGACAAAGAAGAAGAATAGTCCCGGAATCACAAAGGAGGATCATCACTGGTTGATTATAATTAGTTTAATTAATTGACAAGAAGTACCTTTTATGGTGTTCTTTCTTCGTTGATATTTCTGATCACGTTCCGATTTGATTCGTCGTTGCGTCGTAAAAGCCAAGTGTAGACTTCCTCTAGCGGTGATCCACACGTGCACTACGTATCTCTGGACGTCGCCAAAGGAATCTCCAGGTGCTAGCGTGGAGAAGCATTTGCTTGCGTTGTTCGCCTTAGATCACCTTGATCCGATGGAGGTGGATCTCTCTCGGTCTTGAGAGCGTTCTTGGAGGACAGAGTTCTTTTGGTCTTGAGAGAATTCTCCAGAATTGTTGTGCACAACGATTCTTAGGAAAAATGTTGGGGTTGTGAGGATATTTATAATCGGGTTTGAGGTTATAGAGTTATGACAATAAATAAACGCGTTACGCGTTTTATTTATTTCATCAACTCTTATTGAAAATCCCCATGTCGAATCATTAATTCCTTGACATGCATTATAGAGTTATGACAATAAATAAACGTGTTACGCGTTTTATTTATTTCATCAACTCTTATTGAAAACCCCATGTCGAATCATTAATTCCTTAACATGCGCTCACGCTGATTATAATAAATATCATTTAATAAAACAATATTATTTTCTCAAAATCCCGACTGGAAAACTACACGGCGTGTACTTGTTTTTCATTTCCTTTCCAAAATGAAAACTACACGACGTGTACATTCAATGTACATGGCGTGTATATCTTGTTTTCATTTTATTCTTCCTCCAACATTAAAACGATTTAGGCTTCCTTGAATAATTATTAAACCACATGTGGGAATAATCTTTATTCTACTTGAGATACTTGGATACACTTAGTGTGTGACCCCTCTAGGCCTCTTTCTCGTTGACATTAGGCGGGCTTGCCTAAAGTCCAAGATTGCTGTCTGGCGGGTCAAGGCACCCAAGAGAAAGAAGTTGACGCCACATTGACGTGTCACCTCATACGAACGCTTATCGTGTAATTTAATCCATTTGTGTCAATATCTTATCAAGCAGGTTTCATGGCAGTGTCATAAACTTAAATGCTTGATCCGTCATTCTTTGACTTCTATAAATAAACTCGTCGTAACACCATTACCATAGAATTTGGGCGACAGTTCTATTTCAATCTAAGGGTCCGAGATATCTACTTCCATAAATATGGAAGGGACAAATTCTTCCTCGACTTTTTCATTAACAACATTTCATTCGTGACGCACCCAACGCACCCTACTTCCCGCCAACTGTCTTCGTGACGGTTTTCGTCAGCAAATCTAAGTGCGCGAGTCATGACATGAGTTAATGATAATCTTCCAGTCTAAGGACCATTACACACGCTCGTAGATAGCAATGTCTGATGACACCAAGACATGCAGAATTACTACTGGCGGGTCTGTTCTCATAATCTCTCATCTTGGAGATTACCAAGTGCAAACTCCATGAGAGAGAGTCTCGTCTTCTTACGAGTACTCGCACATGATGGTCTGTATACTATGTGTCCTATCATAGTATGTCATCCAACCGTAGAACTTTATTTAAGAATATTGTTATAGCATTTCAAGGTTTTCATCATAGCGGGGATCTGTCATGATCTTATTAATGCAACAAATATTCCAGGACATTATTATATTATAGTAATGCAGAACAATGAACAATATATAGTAAGTGTACATTCATATAATCAAAGTATAAACAGTTGGTTCTCAGGACACCAACTCTAACACTCACCGCGGAGCTCGATTCATGAAAGTTGTGGGCCGGTGCGCAGTACAGGCCACAAGCATTCGGCCCAACCGGATCGGGCTACACCAATCCAACACTATGTTCCATCGGTAAGTCAACATGTTTCGGTATGAGGTGGTCTTTGTTCTTTGTCGTTGTCTTCGGACTTCACCTTTTATCTGCTTCTGCTGTTATGCACTTTATCCTTATCTGTTTATTAATTTTTCTATCGAAACACTTGGGCAAATTTGTTTGATATAAGATGAGTGTCTTTTGATCATTAGAACCCGTAAAACTGGACCCCTTTTGATGATCACAAGACACGATACATCAACACGTAAAAACATATAGTTGGGTTCATAGAATTTTATTAATTAATACGAATGTACCGGTTGAAACAAAGAAGACAAACATATTGTATCCTCTGATTATGTACGGAGTTTGGTTTCGACTAAACTCTCCCCCTTTTTGATTATCAAAAAGAAAGGAGCTGGAAGGAAATACCCACCCTTCGAACACAAACTCCCCCTTTAATAGGACAGATGTCCCTGATTAACACTTTATGAAACCTGAATGAGGATTGCTCTCCCTATGAAAAACAGTTGGTGCTGAAACAACTATAAAAAGATATGCAAAGACATACAAAAGGAAGACCCTTCAGCAATTGTAATATCAAACAGAGTTTACCATCGTGTTTAGTGTCGAAACTTAAGTATTTTGATCAAGAATAACCTTTTAATGCGACATCTGGTAGATTCTGGCTATGTTGCTCCTGCTTGGATCTTCGACAAATATCCGATATATTGTTATTCTTGCATGTTTGAAATTTCTTTGATCCTTAGATTCATGGATCCTTTATGTTTAGCGCAAAAGTGTAATGCAAGGCATCGCATTGAGAAAAAAATATTTCAATTATGATTTAACATGAAATACAAACACGGAAAATAAAAATGAAATGCTTCGCTTGCCACTCTTCTCATCCGTCTCCTTTATCCACTTGTCCTTTAAGCCGTTGTCTCCATTAGGGAAGTTTTTGCAGAATCTCCCAACTCCCTCCTCATCCGTATGCTTCATCCCCCCATTCCTCTTCCCAGATTTGGAAGAAATGGGAGATTAGATGGGCAACCATCTCCACCTCCAAGCCCCCAACTTTCTTAACCTTATCTTCTAGGGCCATAACAAGAAGTCCTTTCAAAAGTAATCAACATCTTGTTAGGCTGAGACTAGGAAAAGGAAGGATTGAAGATGAAGAGGAGAAGGGTTAGCCATTCTGCTTGGGCAGCAAGCCACTTTGCATTGTGCACTGGCTTGGCTGTCCAAGTCAGACTCTAGACGTTATCGATTTCACCCATCCCATAAGTGTTCAGTAAGCAGAATGGTAGGAAATGCCAGTAGAAAGGGAAGCTCTCAAGGAGTGTGCTCCAATGAAGAGGAATTGCACTATTTATAGGCTTTAGAATGGAAACTTGTCAATCGTAAAATAAATGCATGCATGGGGAAATGAAATGCCACCCGAATCTTTCTTAAGCTTGAGATTCATTTTCTTCAAATTTTCAAGCTTGGACTCCAATTTATGCATATGGCTATAGAATTCAGAGATTTTGAAGATGTCTTCATCTGCTGTCGTAGCTTCATCTGCGGCCGTCCACATTTCTGACCGTTGTGATCAACATGGCTGGTTGTGCTTCTATTTACCTGATGTTGATGTGGAAATTTTTCTGTTGATTTCTCAACATATTAAATATGATCATTTATGAGGCGATGCTGAGCTGAACAAAATATAGCTGTTGTGCTTGTCCAATCATTGGAGTCCAGATGTCATGATTTTGGTTGGTTGCTCCGAGCTTCTTTCGTTCTGCTCTGCCTTTGGTCTTCTGTTCGTTGTAGCGTATCTGTTTTCAAATAGATCTCTGGATTTTTTTTAATTGATACTGTTGCAGTCACTGCATCCAGTTAGTGCTTTATCCCCTCCTTCCATGTTCCATCAATGAGTAGGGACATGATTGAGCCGAGCTGAGTAGGGCTGTGATCGAACTGAGTATCCTAGTACTCGAGCTCGAGCTCGGTATTTGAATTCGATGCTTGAGCTCGGCTCGATACCGAGCATCGAATTCCAGTATCAATTTTCAGGCTCAAGCTCGACCGAGTTACTCAATTAGGTTTGATTCAGATCGATTACAATACTTTACCATAATTTTAATTATAATATTTTGCTTGAATTCGAACTCAAGTTTGAATTTGTACTCGAGATCGAAAGTTTGAGCTGGAAATTAAATGCATGTATATTGAATAAAAATAATATATTAAAATATTTTATGCTCGATTAGGCTCGTGAGCTACTTGATTATGTTATTCTAATACTCGAACCCGTCTATGTTAGTACTCGAGTATCTCAAACTTGAACGTAGCTCGAAAAAACTTGAGCCGAATTCGAGTATTTGTCAAACCGAGCTCGAGTAGCTTGCGAGCACCTTGAGGTCGTTTACAACCCTCTCGCCAAGTCAACCAGTTTCGGTATGAAGTGGTCTTTGTCCTTCGTCGTTTATCTTCGGACTTCACCTTTTATTTGTTTCTTCTGTTCTGCACTTTCTCTTTGTCTGTTTATTAATTTTTCTATATAATGACGAGTGTTTTGTGATCATTAGAACCCATAAACTTGGAGGATGAAGAAATGTGATATCTGGAGTATGCCCCCAACAACTTGATGGAGATCCCTAAGAAGCAGCCAATAGATTCCTTCCTCCTAGGGTTTTCGAATCTCCCAAAGATCAGGAAGGATTCCTCTTCAATCCACGGTCTGCTAGAACCTTGGTAGTAAAAAATGAAGAAAATATAGCTTCGATTAAATAAGTATTCCCAATGTTGTACACCATTCGTAATGTTTGGTCAACAACAATGAAATGTTCAGCTCTTTAGACGTTTCATAAACTGTTATTAATATTCCTTAAAACATCACCCCATGATGTTCCTACCAATCATGATAACTTGCAATGGGAGAGACAGGCAATCAACCTGCATCACCATACAACACATGCACTACCATGCACGGAACCTGGGTTTTCTAAGGTTTTTTGGCTTGATGTTACTGTCCAAGCTATCTTTGCGTCTTATTTGCACCATGTACCTTTGACAACTATATGGGTATATATAACATGATAAATTAGGCTTTCAAATATCAGGAAATGATTTCCTAGGCATTTTTGCATGCATTCATTTTTAGTACTTTTTCCCGACATCTCATTTGCACTTTTGTGTGGAGCTATGGTTTAATAACAAACAATCCTCAGGTTCTGGATGGTCAAATGTTAAAGGTATGGATGGATCGCGCCAGTGAGATCGCACAGCGTGGCTGGTTTTGGGACTACACACTGATCAGCCTGACCATCAACAATGTGACGCTTTCACTTGCCGGTCAACGTGCCGTGGTGGAAGCTACTCTCGAGGAATCAGCCAGCTTAGTTGACATAGCATGCCCTGAGCACAATGACTCTTATAACACGGCATACACGATGAGGTACGAGATGACTCATACAGGGTCAGGAGGGTGGAAAATCACCGAAGGGGCCGTGCTCAGATCTTTGAATTCGTCAAGGTGATGTATGGAATGACCAATTCATAAGTTACAATGGAATCAAAAGCTTTTAAATGCATCCAACTGCTGACTCTTTTAGCGTAGCCCAGGCATACCGGGTTTCCATCTTTTGACTTTCTGGTTCAGGGGCTGAGGTGAGAAGCTGAGACCAAACAACTCCTTGGGGGTGTTGCCGGGTGTCACGAACCCAACCAACTTGGCTACGATGCTTGCACTCGCCCTGGCGTGCTCCAAATCCTCCGTGTCTGTCCACAGGCGGTATGCCAATTGCTGCCTCCTCTGCTTTGTCCTCAGTCCGATGCCCCACGCATTGTAAATCACCTCCCTCTCTTCTGTTGAGAATTTCTTCGCCACCTGTTTGCCCAGCTCATCCCTTTCTCGTCTGAGAGCCCTTGCACTGTTTTTTAATTATGAAATTATAAAAATTACCATAAAAAATAATAATTATAAAACATATTTGAATAAATGATGCCTTGAAGCCAACGTAAGAGACTGGCTGTCTTTAGAAGTTTTTGTTCCTCCATAGAGGGCATCCTTGAGGAAGGACAATCGTCGAAGCTCCACCTCCATGTAAACAGAGTCTGAGGGATCTCCATTAAAGAGCAGGAAAAAACAGGTCCTGTGGACCAAAGGAAGGTCGAATGCATCCCACAGTTCAATTATTTCTCTCTGCTGCCTCTCAAATTCCGCAGGCCAACTCGAGGGTGTCTCCTCAACGCCCTGCTTTTCTTGAACATCATGGCCTTTCTCCTGTAAAAATGATATGCATAAAATGTCGGTCTATTTTCTATTGTGGGTAGAACCTTGGAGTCTCATAAAGGAGGAGACATTCTCACCAGGTCACATGGAAACTTGATCTCCAGCATTGGTGTGTCGACTTCATTTTTGCATGGAACAATGTTGTGAACACTGCTCAAAGCCCCTTCATTTGACGGCTTAATGCCCTCCCACATTCTATCTTTGTTAGCAGTCTGAACAGAAGGCTCAGGATGATGAAGAGGCGCCCAGGAAGAAGCATCAGAGATCCGATCTGAATTCTGAGAATTTTTCAACAGATTTTGAATGTCTGCATCGAGCTTTATGGACCTGTTTGCCGGTGGCCTGTCATCCTGTTCTGCAATCTGACTGTAAGGAGCGGATGGGCAGTTTGCAAGGATTGCCTTACAGCTTCTACTTCTAGCAAATCTCAAGCTTCGGTTACTTGATTCAGCTGGGCAATAACTGACAAGACGGTTTATTGTTTTTTCCAGGTTCTGTACTTTTTGCCTCAGAGCTTCATATGTAAGATCTCCACGATCCAAATTTTCATCATCATCAATATGAGGCTGTGTGCCATCCTCATCTGCAGCCACCATTGGGGCTGATTTATCTTCTTTCACCTCAGGACCAGTTGCTGGAGCATTGGATTTTATGGTTTTGCTCGCTCTGGGTTCATCCATTTCAATGCATACCACATCCTTGCAATGGTCCTCAGAATCTGCATCCGTTACATGATGGAAGAGCTTTGAGCTGTTGAGTGAAAGTCGTGGAGAGGAACCATTGTATGTAAAATCATCATCAGGGTATTCATGAAATAGAAGGCAGTCTTCATTCTCATCAAGGCCACTGTGCTTGTCAGAACACTGGGACATATTTGTTGCCCTTGGATATCCATCTATGCATGAAAACCCATCTGTACTCAGTGGTCGTGACACCGAATATTCAGTGTGTTGATATTCAGAATGTTGATGAGAGCCAACCTAAAAGAAGGGATGGCAAAAGAAATTAGCAAAAACATGGGAGGCCATAAGCAGAAACAAGTCGATGAATTAACCTCAACTGAAAGCAAATCTTCGGTCTGGGATTGAACGGGGTCACGTTGCTGTGTTAATTCCTGCACCTCTTTATTCAGCTGCAATAAGAAAATAACAAGGTGAGTAGGATATTGATGTTTATGCAGCAGGAAATGCTAGAAGAACCGTAAGTGTGCCAGCAAACGTAAAACGAGACATCATTTCAACATTCTAGCGCCTGAGAGTCTTTGAGCTGATCACAGGGGACCCTTTTTGCTTCATATTTCATCAACAAAAGTTGTAAATTATAAGTTCATTTAATCGAAATCACAATTTAAATTACAAAGGAAATCTTTTAACATATGCAAATCCTAAAAGGAACTTTTCCATTGCCATTCCAAGTTGGAATGATTTAAAACCATATGCTAGATGTGATGCTGCAAAATAAAAATAAAAAACCAACTCAGCTCTACTTATTTTGACACCTCCAATACCTTTTCAATTTGGAGTTCCCTCTCCTTCAATAAAGCATTAAAATCGCCACTGGCAGAAGCTGAACTGTAACTCTTCAATTCAGACTCCATTCTTGCCAATTCTCGTTGCAAATGCTTCACCAGTATCTTGTCTGACATGATGACATTGACCTGTGCTTTTGTAGCTACCTCTTTGGCACAGCTTGCAAACAAAAGCGTATTTCTTGATTGCTCAACTTGACTGTGCGAGGGGTTCATGGTACAAATGATGGCAGTGCGAGAGTTGCCTCCTAATGAATTCTGAAGTATACGCGTTAGCTTAGAATCTCTAAATGGAACATGTCCATGCCGCCCTTTGCTGCATCAAATCATAGCAGGTGATGGGCAAATTTTTTTAGTAAGACAAATTTTTTCATTGAAATCAACTTAATTGTGTAAAATGTAAGAGTACTTGGAACGGAAAAGAGAAGAAGCACAAACCTTAATTTGCGAATGACAGTTCCAAGGGTAAGCAAGCTTCGATTTATGTGACATCCTTCCTTCAATCTTGCACCAGCAGACAATATTTGAGAAGCACGCTCACTGCCTGCCAGATCAACGAAATTCTGTGCCAAAAAACTGTTACTTGAAGCCATTTACCAGTAAAAAAATCAAATAGCCATTTCATACCACAGTGGCAGAGAGAGCGCTGGAATTGTCACTGCTTGAAAATTCAGGAGCAGAGCTTTCGACTGTCTGCATGAATTGATCAATTGGTGAGAACGTTCCTTACTGTAATTGAGTACTACTCTAACAAGTATATTGTGCATAATTGCTAAGGTATCCCATGCATACCATTCTAAGAATTTGGTGAGACCTGGAGCTAGTTTCATTCAGAGCAGTCTCCCCAAGTTTCCTTTGAGCTATGACAGTGAAAACACACTTATAGCAACTTTCATGCAGAAAACAATGTAAAACAGAAGTAAGAACACCATAACACCATTACCTTCACAGATCGATAGAAGCCCCATCAGATGATTTTGGTCCCTCAGAGTTTCCTCTGTGAGTTTCTCAACAACGGTCCCTCTCTGTTCAAACAAGACATCATAAAGTCACCTCAGCTGTTAGTAAGTTTATACAAGGGTAAATAACTCACCTCTGGATCATCCAGGAGTCTTAATGGAGTAGTATCTGAGCTGATTAGATCCCTGACTGCTTCATTATAGATCTCCATAGCAGAAAACTTCAGCACAAATTCTCTGTTTGTATGCTATAAATGGTGACTTAAGAGTCAATTTTCTTGCTAGTGTATTCAAACTATAGGGTATATAATCAAGATATAAATCCACATATGGGTTATCGTTACCTTCTCTATGTGGTCATAAATATCTGCCATGGTATATTCAGTGATTCCAGTCATTGTATATGTCTTTCCACTGCTTGTTTGACCATACGCAAATACACTTGCTGCCAAAAAATATATATATATATATATATAGGATGGAAAAACATATTGCCTAATTAGTAATAAAATTATCAGGAAATGAAAATAGAATGTTGCATTAATGGATCACTCACAGTTTATGCCATCAAGAACTGAAAGAGCAATCTTTTTGGCTCCCTCCTTGTACACCTCTTTTGTTGAAGAATCACTCCCAAATACTCTATCTAACCACAAATGGTAGAGGTGACAAAGCTTGGTAAGGTATTTGGTACAGAAGAATCAAAGCAGAGGTTTTGAAAATAAAAAGGACCAAATGTTAGTTTATTAAATCAAAAAGTATGTTAGAGACATGCAATGACGATCTTTGGATAACAAACGGAACAACGAGGCAAGTTATTCTCATGTTATCTGTCATTTTAATATGGTGCTGGTAAATATAACCCTATTAATTCTGTGTGTCATGAAACCTGTTTGGGAGAATTTTTTAGCTAGGGGACTGCAAGATCATTGTTTTGCAATACAGAATAATTTATTTCCACTGTTGAAGGATTTGCATCTGAGAGTGAATTAAACAAGCTCATTTAAGGCTCCAAAGTCCTTGTTCTGAAGGTTTTTAAAACACAATTGCATGACAACATGTAGTGAGAAGTTTCTTATTTAACCCAATATCATTCATGTGTTTTCTTTTGGTAGTTTCCATAGTTCTGTTAGACCCAGTTAATTGTATTTTCAGGTTAAGTGTATTTCCGAGTCCCATATAAATAATTGTTTCCACCTCTCGTTGAGGTAGGAATTACACCATTCTACATGGTATCAGAGCGATACGTCAACTAATTTTTCCTGCTGTGCCCCGCCCCAATTTTTTTCTCCTCCCTCCGCTACGCCCCATCGCTGGCTGCTCCCTGCGCCACAGGCGGCGGACCCTGCGCACAATCGATGCCACCCCCCCCCCGTGCGCCTTCCTGCACGACAGGCCCGACGCCTCCCCTGCGGGACAACCCCGACGCCTGCGCTCCCTGCACCCCCGCCGACCCTTCTCCAGAGGCCGCGACGTCTCTTTCGGGCCAGACACATCTCCTCTCCGCCGCGTCAGACTAGTTCGACGGACCCCTCCCACCCTGCGCCTCCGCATCAGGACCCGTCCCCCCCTTCCTGAAGCTTCCTCCCTGTACGTGCGACCATCCGAGTGCGCCAAGCCACCCATGTGGCTCCCCTTTGTTCGCCACCCCTGATGGCCTCGGCCTACTCAGACGCACCTTGACGCCCCTGTTGATGACGTTTCTTCCTGCGCACGTCTCCTTCCAAGCGCCACCCTCTCCTGCCATGCAGCGACACTACTAATCCGCGGTCCCTACTGCGCACACCTATGCACCAACTGTGACCAACACCCCCAGATAGCACCTCCAACCGCCCCTTCCTCTGTCGCTGCTTGTAATGTGACGCTTGTTCTTGTGCACCCCTGCTGTTGTTTCACCACATCATTGATACACTTTGGTTGTTCTTGCCAGATGTTTGATTAGGGTCCTACTGTGTGTTGTTCCTGCACGCCTTTATACTGCTAAACCGACTATTCCCGTCGAGGCATTTTTCGGCTATCCAGACCAGTCCCCCGCCGCTTAGACTAGGTTCCCTATCTTCTTCCAGACATGGCAGCATCCTCACCACCATCCAGTATCCGTCACAACCTGACACTCTCAATGGAGAAGATTGCACTTATACACTCTTATCGGGGTGCTATTTGATTGGTGTAGCCCGATCCATTTTGAATGATGTTTGGGCCGAATACTTTCGGGCCGTACTGCGCACCAAGCCGCAGTACTGTAGGGACGCGGACTTTCAGCCGCCGACCACTGTAGTATCTTGGACTTTGGTGGTCACGACACTTTAGCAATGCAGACTTCTTGCTACCTTTCACTGTACCACAACAGACATCCTGTGGGTTGATAGAATTGTACTTCGTCCTCCTTATTAGCCCATTTCGGGCTAGGGTTTTCTGTGTGTGTGAGAAACTTTATGATCTCCTTGTAAATTATGTTCCCGAATCATAATGATATTCTGCCTCTCCGTGGACGTAGAGATTATTCCCGAACCATGTAAATCTCTGTGTCCGAGTTCTTCTTCTTTTGTTTTTCCCTTTTACTCTTCTGTGAATCGTTTTACGCTTCACTGCTCTCGGTGTTTCCGCAATAGCTGTTTTACCACCTGCCTCTTCTTCAACCTCCATTGCTTAGACTGGTGGCCCTACCGCTTGTGTATCTCGTCAACTGACAGCATGGATGTTTGATTTCGGTGCTTCTAATCATCTCACAGGTGATTCAGGTATGCTCATTACCTATCATCCGTATACTGGTGCCGTAGTGATTACTGTTACTGATGAATCTACAATCCCTATTGTGGGATTTGACACATGCTCCTTGACTCCGTCTATTCACCTGACTTCAATAGCTTATGTTCCTCGCAGTGCTTTTAATCTTCTTTCTATCAGTAAACTCACTAAGGACTTAAATTGTGTTGCAATTTTTACGTCTTCTGGTATTGTTTTTCGGGAGCGGTCGACGAATCGGGAACTTGGTAGAGGTCATCTTAGTGATGGGGTGTACATGTTCGATACCCCACCATCCCTTGTTTGCACACCCACCTTTGCCCGTGCCCTCGACCTACATTTTCACCATGGTCATACACAGACTTAAGTCTTGCATAAGCTTTTCCCCCAGTTTAATCCACACCTTTCCTTCCATTGTGAATCCTGTAAGTTTGCTAAACATCATCGGGCGACATATGTTCCTCGATTGGTGACGCGTGCAACGAATTCTTTCGACCTAGTTTATTTCGATGTATAGGGTCCTTGCAGGGTTTCTAGTTAGTCAGGGTACCGTTATTATGTATCATTTATTGATGACTTCTCTCGGATGACATGACTTTATCTCTTTCGTGATTGTTTAGAGGTGTGTGATATTTTCAAAACTTTTTACCATGAAATTTATACTCAATTTTCCAAGCCTATTAAATGTCTCCGCTCAGACAATGAACGAGAATATTTATCCACTTCCCTTCAGCAGTTTCTTAAGGATCACGATATCCTTCATCAAACATCCTGCTCAGATACACCTCAGCAGAATGGAGTGACCGAACGTAAACATTGTCATATTCTGAAAACTGCTCATACCCTCTTATTTCACATGCAGGTGCCTCTTCATTTTTTGGAGGATGTTATTCTTACTGCCATCACCTTACAAATCGTCTTCATTCTTCTATCCTTCAGGGGGAGACTCCTTTTCAGGCTCTGTTCTCCTCTCTCCCTTCTCACCTTCTTCCACTTCGTGTGTTTGCGTGTCTTTGTTATGTTCGTGAAACGCGTCCCAACCCATCTAAATTTTCTCCAAAATCCCTCCGCTGCATCTTCCAGGGTTATTCTTGCACTCAACATAGATATCGTTGTTTTTCACCAGACTTGCGACGTTATATCATCTTTGCTGATATCTCTTTTATTGAGAACTCTCCACTCTCTCCACCCTCTTCCCACCCAAATACCACTATCGATGACTGTCTTCCTCTCACTATCCACCCACTATCGATGACTGTCTTTGTCGACCATCGAACGTGTCCCTCGTCCAGATCGAGGACACCATCTCCCCAGCTTGCATCCCAACCTATCTAAATTTTCTCTAAAATCCCTCCGCTGCATCTTCCTGGGTTATTCTCGCACTCAACACAGATATCGTTGTTTTTCACCAGACTATTGATGACTGTCTTCCTCTCACCATCCACCTACTATCGATGACTGTCTTCGTCGACCATCGAACGTGTCCCTCGTCCAGACCAAGGACATCATCTCCCCAGCTTCGTACGACGCTCTTGTTCTGGGAACAAACAACTTGCCAATTGCATTGCGGAAATGTACCCGCTTTTTCCAGAATAATTCTCTTTACATAATTTTATACAGAGACCTCTCCGCTCTGGAGACGATATCTGTTCGTTGTACGGTTGTTGAATCTAAATCTCACCCTAGGTGGCTTCAAGCAATTCGAGATGAATTACAGGCCTTGGACGACGATCACACCTAGGATCTGGTTCCTCTTTCGGAAGGTAAACAGGTGGTCGACAACAAATGAATTTATACGATCTGCCTCAATGCAGACGACACTCTTCATCGCCTTAAAGCCCGACTTGTGCCAAAAGGCTTCACCCAGACATATGGTGTTGATTATTTCGATACATTCTCTCCGGTTGTAAAGACAACTTTTGTCTGATTATCCATCTCTCTTGCCGCTGCTCATCATTGTCCTTTTTATCAACTTGATGTCAAGAATACATTTTTACATGGTTTTCTTGAAGAAGAAGTATATCTGCAACAACTTCCTGCCTTCCTTGTCTCATGAGCTAGGTCTCATGTCTGTACGCTTCGTCACTCTCTTTATGGGCTCAAGCAGTCTCCTCGTGCATGGTTTGACCGATTGCACTGTCATCACTACATCTGGTCTATCTCAGAGTATGAAGGACCACATCGTTTTCCACCGCAAAACGTCATTCGGCTGCATCCTGTTGGTTGTTTATGTTGATGATATCATTATTACTGGTATCGACTCACACGACATTGCCCATTTCAAGGTTTATCTTCAACAACAATTTCAAACCAAAGATCTGGGTCCTCTGACATATTTTCTTGGCACTGAAGTCTCCCGTTTGCCAAACAACAACTTTCTTTCTCAACGAAAATATGCATTAGATATCTTGCAAGATGCTGGTTTGTCTCAGGCAACTGTCGTTGACACTCCTCTTGAACCTGGAGAACGGTCTCTACATGATGCCACATACCCATATTCTCACCTAGAGAGGTATCGTCGTCTTGTGGGCAAACTCAATTATCTTACCATGACTCGTCCGAATATTGTCTGCGCTGTCAGCAAGGTTAGCCAATTCATAGAACATCTGACAAAATCCCAATGACATGTTGTGCTTCGCATTGTCAAGTACATTAAGAAAAACTCTGCTCGCGGTCTTCGGTATTCACATCATGATCATCGGAATATTGAGGCCTTCTGTGATGCTGACTATGCTGGTTGCTTAGCAATCCAGAAGTCTACTTCTGGGTTTGCTGTTTTCTTGGTTGGTAACTTAATCTTATGGCGAAACAAGAAACAAATTGTCATCTCCAGATCTAGTGCTGAATT
Source organism: Viscum album (assembly GCA_963277665.1). Lineage (NCBI taxonomy): Eukaryota > Viridiplantae > Streptophyta > Magnoliopsida > Santalales > Viscaceae > Viscum > Viscum album. The sequence goes on from OY728119.1 coordinate 378,998,426, forward strand.
TGAATACCGTGCAATGACCACGATCACTACTAAAATTCTTTGTATTCATCATCTTCTCCATGAAATTGGTTTCCCGCCACAAACGTCTGCTCATATTTAGTGTGATAATCAGACAGCCACGAAGATTCCTTCCAATCCAATCTTCCATGAACGCATGAAGCATAATGAGCTTGACTGTCACTTTCTTCGCTATCACTTAGCAACACCGTATCAGTTTCAGTTACATTCTGACGACTGATCAGCTTGTCGACATCTTCACCAAAGGCTTACCGGGAGCTCAACTAGACTTTCTTTGCACCAAGCTGGACATCCACAATATCAACGACCCAGTTTGAGGGGGAGTGTGTGCGGTCTTGTTTTTGGTGTTTTTTTTATGGGACTTTTTTTCCAAGCTATACCCGTTCTAGCTTGAGAGGGAGTGTTAGACCCGGTTAATTGTATTTTCAGGTTAAGTGTATTTCACATCGGATTCCTCCTACTTGTAATTATTTTCCTCTATCTATAAATAAATGTCTCCACCTCTTCTTGAGGTAGGAATTGTACCATTCTACAAGTTTCTATAGAAATTCAATGATCTCATCCCAGCCTGATAGGTATTTTGTGATGCCTATTAGGAAAAGCTTGTGCATGGGTGCGCAATAGGGATTTTGTAATGGAAGATGAATCAAAACAAAAGAAAAAACAAAAATTAACGAGAGAGAGAGAGAGAGAGCTTTATATGGTTTTTTAAAAGCTAGTGACTTTTTAGCCTCTCCCAACCTCCTAGCAGTTGGTTGGATAATATACCCCATAGAAATCTCCGTGAGATCGAAGATTATTTTTCCCAATACCTCTTTATGTAGGTTAGGGGATTGTATATTAGACAATAAGCCCCACCACATTCTCATTTATATTAAGAGGTGGATAAGCAATACCACCCTGTTGGACTGCATTTTATAATATAAATCATGGCTTTACCTGAAAAAGTACATGCGTGATATATGCAAGAATGATAAAATGAAATAAATAAATAAATAATGGGAAGCGACATGGATTTTATGGAAAAAACACAAATTCGATTAAATAGGATAAAAACAATTTTATGAACCAGCACCAAATGAGTTTTATAGATTCCTTATTTTGGCTCTTCTCGCTGTCACTCCATAGTACCAAATGAGTTTTATTTGTGTTTGGATAGCTACATATTGCCTCTTTGATTTATATGTTTTGATTATTACTATCCCCTCTCATTATTTGTTATTATTCATTATTATTATTTTCTCAAATTTTGCGATGAAGAAATTTAGTACATGATCTTACCCATGAAGAAGTATCTCCTCCGTATTCAGGAGCTGGAAGAAAACTTTATGTTATGAACTTTATCTAAGTACAAAGCTTTACGTATCCTATGGAGGGAAAATCTCTTACGTATCGGAGATTCTTCCGTGAGCAGATATATTTCTTACATATCAAAGGAAATATCTTATGTATTGAAGGAGTATCTTACGTATCGTGTTGAAGAAATTTCCCAACTACAGGACCTTTACATTTGGAAAGTATCTTTACGTATGAGAGGGCCCGTACGTATTGGAAGAGTTTGGAAAGTACCTTTATGTATGAGAGGAGCCTTACGTATTAAGATATTACCCTTACGTATGTCGTCGAAAATCAGAAGTGAAGTATGATACTCTTAAGTATTGAAGATTTATTTTTATGTAGGAAGCTGTATTCAGAATTTACCTTTACATATTACCTTTACGTATTCAGAGAATACACTCTTACGTATCGAATATTTGGCAAAGTATGAACCCTTACGTATTAAGGAGTGAAGTTAACCCTTACGTATTAAGGAGTGAAGTTAACCCTTACGTATGGGAGGACTCTTACGTATAAAGTTTTACTCTTACGTAAGATGACAAAGTGTTCGAAGACTCTAATGTATAAAGACTCCTACGCATTGAAATTTGACAAAGGAGATAACCCTTATGTATTACTGTGATACTCAAGAGAACTTATTGGCAGTACTTCATCGGGATTACGTAAAGTATGAGAATGCTACGACAAATAATTTGGCAAACGTTGCTTATATTCAAAATTCAAGTTTTAGTAAATTCAAAGGTGATGTGTGCGCGGATATTATTATTGGGATTTTTCAGCGTATTCAAGGCTGACTTTTATTGAAGATTTAAATGATGAATGACAATTTCTGTGGAGAAGTGCAGAATTATCGTTCACAAAGAACAAATGATTAAATGCGAGGTTACGATTGAGGAAAATGGTATATTAAATGACCTGGAACGTGAGAATTCTATTATTAGTGACGCACGATATTTAAACTAAGGTAACAATTATATTTTCATATGATTGAATTATTCTAACCGTTGCATTATAGGTTGTTGAAAGAATTTAGGAAATCCGTAATCACTGATCATTAAGAGAAAGATCGTGGAGTTTGAACCTAAGGGAATTTGCCGTTGGAGTTTCTTCTATAAATATAAGACCGAGACCGACGCTACAGGTAGTGAGACACACGATTCCACTTCTAATTCTGAAGTGCTGAAAAGTTGAAAAGCTACATCATTCCATTACATCTATGAAGGGCTGAAGCGGCTTATTTCTATACCAGCAATCTCATCTGCATATTTTATTGGTTTAAGTGTTTTATATTTCATTGTGTTGCATCGTCTGTGTATTGTATAGTTTTTATCGAGTTGTATTCACAACTCACACACAATTATACTTCCATTAAAAGGTACGTGTTTGGTTATGCTAACTTAATCAAAAAGCATTGGTTCAGTAAAAGGCAAGGTATAGGTTAGGGCCGCTCTTGTAAAGTCGGGGTTGGGTTAGCTCTCGTGAAAAGGTTGGGTTCTGTCTGTACTTGTAAAAGGTTGTGTTAGGTTTGTGCCTCCAACTGTGCAAAAAGCGGATCGTAAGAGTTGTCACTCTCCATCAAAAGTGATGTATATCATAGTGGATGTCCCAGTGCTCTTGGGTTGAGAGTATAAAGAGTAGACGTAGGATCCTTTGGATCCGAACTGCTATTAATCTCTTGTGGTATCTTGTTCTTTACATTCTGCTTTCAATCTTCACACACTCGCTGCATTTACGGTTTATGCTTGAATTGTTTATTTCTTATTTTCACCGAATTCTGCATTACATGTTTAATTATTCCGATTGTTTTAAGATATACAATTCAACCCCCTTTTGTCTCTTTCCATCTCCATCGTCATACCTAACAAGATTTCTCGGAATTGGACCATTTAACGGAAACAAAACCGAACAGGCATTTGCTTACCAAAACAGTAGGCAGACGGAAGCGTAGACCGTTCTGGCAACCCATTCTTGTGTATGATGGTGGTGTTGTTGATGCATTCCCAATCAGACGCATCATTTTTTGCAGTTTCTTTCTCGCTCAAAGGCCTTAGCCGAACTGAAACAAGAATCTTCTCTTCACGGAGGCTTGATTCCTGCATTTCCCATTGCACAACATCCTCACCGAGCATCGCCCCCATTTCTCAGCCAAGCTTTATTCTGAACCCCAGCGACCACTGCAAATTCATTATAACCGATCGCGTTCTTTTATTCAATTGATTTTATCAGAGAAAGGAACAACGAACTAACACTTTAACATCAGCAATTTTCAGCGCCATTGCTAAAATTTCGATTGATGTTTGTTGTATTATCAGTACCTAGACATCCTTGCTTCTCCATGCATTGTTCTGAAATATGCTGTCAGAATTCCATCCCGCGATCAACATTCAAAAGCTCTTACATCGATAATCACCAAACACAATGTCATCATAATCCGATACTACACATGCATAATATGGATGTTTCCCAGATTGCGCGAAATCAGAGATCACATACAAAAGAACGAAGGCGGGCAAAAATGTTGTTTATGCCCCGGTTTCCTCCTGAACGCACCCCCTCCCCCTCTCGGAACGTGGTGAGAGAAATCACAAAAAAAACTTGCTCCAGAAGTGGGAGGGAGGAGATGGCGAGAAATCCGTGAGAACAGGTCGATATCGGAGACCTGTAAATGAGAGACAGAAAGCCGTCCTCTCCGTCCCCGAAGGGGTTCCCACGAGACCGCGGGAGGGAAAACGCAAGCGGAGCAGAGGACAACGGCCAGGCTCTCCGGGTGAGCTGGCGCAGTACCGACCAATCAAATATAACCGCGAGCACAACTGAATGGCGATCGCGAGGGGGTGAAATGACCTTTTTAGCCTCTTCTCAAAGCCAAAATTACATCTGAAATGTTTTTTTTAAAAAAAATTGTTCGTCTTTTTAAACTTGAAATCTCTCGGATCCGATCCGTAACAGTGAACCCGGTTTTTATAGAAGGAAGCGGGCTTGCCGACGAAAAGAGCCCGAATCGAACTGGACGGGAGCGGACACCGGATCCGCTTTGTACAACCATATTAGGGTTCAGATCTGACCTCTCTTTCCCCGACCCTATCTCTTCTTCCCCGTCGCCGCCGATGCTACGGGAAACGGCGACTGGGGTTGTGATTGGGACGGCCGGCTATCTGCTCCCTCTTTCTTGATACGTTTCTCGTTTGAGATACGCGATCTCGGATTATTTTGGCCTTTCCTCTCGCACCCAACAAAACCTCCCGGACGATATACTCCTTGGGTTTTCTGGTAATTATATTCTCCTCCACTTCCTTTGTCCCTCACACTCTATCTCCTTCGTCTCTTTGTGTATCTAGCTTATTTTTTTTATTGGTTTACTGAATTGAATTAAAACGGGATATCGTTTGATTTAGTCTTCCTCTGCCGTTATTTTTCGATTACAAACAAGCTTTATAGTTTTTTTTCTGGCAATTCTCATGCATTTCTTTTCTTTTTGGCTGTTTACGACTTTGGATCTTGATTGTGTGGAAAACTTTCCCCAAGTAATATGCTACTTTTTGTGCTTTGTTCGTGCTTGAGTATCACATTTTGATTCCATATCGATTGTAGTTTATTGTATCATCAGTTACTGTGCTTTTTAGTGTTTGACTTAGGGAGGGTACTGTTTCTGTATTATAGGATGATCTATTATATTTTTTAGTAAGTGGTATCTCTGAAGCATGTTTATAATCTGATTAAATTCACCGATCACTATCATTGACTTCAATAGGATTAATTCCTGACAGCCTTTGTCGCATTGAATCGTATACATTTGGGTATGTTCTTAGCGTTGGCAGTTGCTTTAAAAGCTGGTATCGTTTTATCTCCATTTTTGTCTGATATTTTCTTATTTGTTTTTTACACTCAGGACTTCCTATACTTTGCTGATTGTTTGACGGTGCTATATGATATGTTAGTTTATTGATGTGTACTTTTTTTTTCTAAAATTCTTTTTTAATAAATACTTGTAAAATTCTGTATTAATTAATCTGTATTATTAAGCATTTAATCATTTGAGTGAGCTTTTGGATGTTCTTTTAAATGCACACTTTCACTGTTCCTTGGATTATCAGATATATGCTTGTTTCACATGTCCTGAATATAGAAATGAACAAGTTGGACAATTCTGAAAAAAATTTAAGGCTCACTGAACTGCGACACGCTTTTTTTTGCCCAATTTCCTCCATTGCTGTTGACAATTCCATTTTATTCTGATCTGGTTGCATTAAACCTTTTCATCTAATAGCAAAAGAAAAATTGATGGTTGCTATGTAATGGTGGGCATCACAGATTAGTCCATTGAAAACTAAAAGCACAAAAAATTCAATTGGCTTAGAGTTGGGACTATTGAAATTATGTATTTGTGAGTAGAAAATTATTTTTAGAACTTGTTTGGGTCATATGCAGTTTTGCATTGAAAATATTTCAGTTTTTCTGTGCTTTGTTTTCCTTATATAATTTTCTTGCCTTGTTTTTCCTCCAGACCTGTTTTTCTTCCTTTCTGAAAAAGGGGTCTCGTGTGCCATCAGTGTTGTCAAGAGTCGTAACTTTTCATGTGAAATAGGGGGACAATATGACTGATAATATGGAGGTTTGCTTTGCTTCTTGATGGGGATGATTGTTGAATTCAAGAGTTTTGATGTGTGATCTGGATGCACCCTCACAGAGGACTTGCTCTGTCAAGCGATGTATAATTTGAGTTAGCATAGTTTGGTGGTGGATGTTGTAAGTTGTAGTGCAAGCAGATGGTTGTTGGATGTGGTTTTTGTTTATGCATTGAATTTGGTGCTTGTGTTTTGAAGGCTAAGTTAAGGATATGAGGTGGAATGGTGGAGAATAATGTAGGTGTATGATTGATGTGGCAGGGCTGCTGCAGGAGCTTTGGTGTTGGAGGGGGTTTTGTCTGTGGCCTATTTTAGTTGGCGTTAAGTGTTTCTTTGAGGATGAGTTCGCACAGCAGGAGCACGAGCAGAAGCCATAGCCCTAGCCGTAGCCATAGCCGTAGCCGGAGTCCACGAGATCGCAAAATCAGATCTCAACGCCATCCTGGTGCTCCTGTTCGGAGAGATGGACGCCGGGGTTTCAGGTTATGTTTTTTCTAATTGGTTTTCTTTTTGTTGAGAATTTCAGACAGTTCAAGGTGGAAAGCTGCTGATTAGAATTAAGATGAATTAACTGAAAACAATCTCGGTGCCTTTTATGTGGTAGATGGAGAGTTGATGTTATTATTTTGGTTTTCGTACAGTGACCTTTTTTTGTGTTCTGGTCCTAATTTGAACTCTTGTGTCTGTAGCATAGCCCTTTGATCGGGTGCAGTGTTGAAATTTTTCCCTTGGTCATATAGTTTGCGTGCTGTATCGCATTACCACTAGACTACAAGCATTTTGTTGAGGTTGAATTGATTGCATTGATACCTTTTTGTTGTTCGCTATTCTTGATTAGATGTAACATTATTGATTTCCCCTGGATTCTTGAAGATTTGAATGTAATGATTTTTTTAGTAAGCTTTTGTGTTTTTCCATGGATTCTTGAAGAGTAACATTCAAAGTTCTCTTTAGTTGAATTCAAGTTTTATTTACTGTCTAAATAGATGTTTGTTGGCTGCTGCCCCCTTTTTTCTTTCTACTGTTTTGGATATTTTTCTGCTAAACTACAAGTGTTTACTGTAGTGGCTTTCGACATTGTCTACCTTTCTTGTTTTCTCTCCCAGGAGGTTTTCCATATACGTGAAAAATTAAGTGGACTAGCTTTTTTTGCGGGACTGATTTAATTAACATTACTGTTCTTAGATAATAAAAATGATATATGTGGGTTCCCATTGAGTGTTGATGTGAAGAGTGGGGATGCCAAGAAAATATTTGAGTTTCTTCTCTGAATGTATTTCATATTTTTTGGGAAAGTGAAAAAATGTTTTTCTCTTGTTTTTCCAACGCTTGTTTTTTTTTTTCCGCTTCAGGAACATTAAAACAAAGAATGTTTTCATCCAAACACAACCTTGATTTTCCAATCCATCATTTAACATTTTCTTAACTGCTCCTTCAGTTTTTTTTATTGGTGTTTGCACCTATAACAAGTACTTTATTCTTATAAAGCATTTGATTTTTTAGTTCATGATCATTATTGTAAATCAATTATGCTCCATGAAGCTTTATTGCTGTAGATGGTTAGTTTAAAATATTGACCATTTGCATTTGATTTTTTAGTTCACGATCCTTTTGTAAATCAATTATGCCCGTTGTCGTTTTAGAATTGTTTTGTAGGGAAATTAGCTTGTTATACTCTGATTTACTCAGGCAATTAATATTTCGTGTCTTGTTATACCATCAGACAGCATACTGATGGTAAGCCAGCATACTGATGGTATACTAAATTTAACACAAGCAATCTATTTTATCTGAACATGTGTTCATCAACCAAATCAGATTCTGCATGCCTAGGTTAGATCCTCAGGTCATGTTTGCCATGTTTTTCAGATTTGAGATGAATACTTGAGGTGCAATAGGGGCTTATAATCTTTTGGCATCAAGTTATCTGTTTCTTGTGTGTGTTGCATAGTGTATATTGTTACGAGAAAGAACGTTCATGTTCTCTTTTTCCTCATTAATAGTATTCAAACTTGTTCTGAGTTGATGTTTACTAATCATATAATGTTTTCAGCCAGAACAATCTTTGCAACAACTGCAAGCGACCTGGCCATTTTGCAAGGGAATGCTCAAATGTGGGTGTTTGCAACAACTGTGGCCTCCCCGGGTAATGACTCTTTTTCACTAGGTAAAAGTTCAGAGAAGCAGGACACTGAAATGATTGTTTTTCTGGGCAGGCACATTGCTGCGGAGTGCACCACAAAGGCCTTATGCTGGAATTGCCGTGAGCCAGGACACGTTGCGAACAGCTGTCCCAATGAGGGCATATGCCACACATGCGGCAAAGCTGGACACCATGCCCGGGACTGTCCGACCCCGGACCTGCCCCAGGGGGACCTGAGGCTGTGCAACAATTGCTTCAAGCAGGGCCATTTTGCAGCGGATTGCACCAATGACAAGGCGTGCAAGAACTGCCGGAAGACGGGACACATTGCACGTGATTGCACAAACGAGCCTGTGTGCAACTTGTGCAATGTGTCTGGGCACATGGCTCGGGTGTGTCCCAAAAGCGATGTTCTTGGCGAGCGGGGTGGGGGCAAGGTCGGGGGTGGACTTCGTCATGGCGGTGGTGGGTTGCGGGATGGGGGTGGATTTCGAGACCTGATCTGCAGGAACTGCAACCTGGTGGGGCATATGAGCAGGGACTGCATGACTCCCCTGTTGGTTTGCCACAACTGTGGTGGCAGGGGCCACATGGCTTATGAGTGCCCTTCCGCAAGGCTGCTGGACCGTGGCTTCCGCAGGTTCTGAATTTTTGGCAAAGATGGCATCTTGTGTCTTACCGAACGTTATTTCACCTTTTTCTTGCTTTTATTCGGGTCTGCTGGTTGAATTACGGAATTTTTTATTTGAAGACGCCTGGTGGCAGCCTTATTTGTATTAGGCTAATGCTTTTTAGGACCTTTACTGCTGTGTGTGTACAATCGGTTTGGGGTTGATATTGTTTCGTGGCTTTTAGAGGGCTGCCTGCCCTTATAGAGTGTGTTGTTATCTTAACTGAATTACTGCACATGGTATGTTGGTGAGTTCTCTTGTAATTTACCCTCTGCGGTTCTGGGCTAATGCTGGTGGTTGGCAAGAGGTGTTTGATGGACGGACCGTTATTTATTGCGTGCTCACAGCTGGTTCAATTTTATTGATGTCTCTGGAGAGAGGGAATGCTCCATTCAAACCAATTAATGGGAATATATCTTTCCGACCCGCCCCAAAATATCAAATGAACTTTAAACTAACGACAGAAGGATATGAGATGATTTTTATTTGTTCCTTTTCTAAATTATCTTTCACCCAAGATCTCTGGAACTTTATTAAGGTCTGTCGAGACAATCTCAAAATGATTCTTAACCTTGCTTTGAATCTTTATACAAATGGCATAGAATTCATCAATCATCTCTTTAATGTCAAAGCATTTAGAGAGAAAATATTTCACCTCATATAAAAAACCTTGATGCTCAATTGCCATTGAAGCAGATAAATAAATGAACACAACGAAATTGTTAACGAGGTTCACCCCGGATCACCACGCCCCCAGTGTAATGACTTTGGACCCGATGTAATGTCTCATAAAAACAAATACAGCTTAGCACAAATGATGCTCAATTGCCATTGAATGCACGAGCTTCCACAAGAGCTTCAAATGTATCTTCTTTGTGTCTGCCTCAACGCAATCCTCGTCACAACCTTCTTCTTCCTTGTATAGCTTGAGTGGTCTACAGATTCTTCTTCGTGTGAACATAAATGATCATGAGGTTTTTTCATGGTGTAGATGAGAACCATCTCTCAAGCGTAGGTGGTAGAAACAACCCCAACTCTTCCTCAGTTATTATAGATGAGACCTCGCCAACTCTCCCTTCGAAATTTCCGCGCCTGATCTTCTTTTCATGTCGCGTCATTACTCATTTTAAAATCCACAAAAAATGCTTAGTTCTTCATATAAATCTCATGGAGACTTGGGCTTCAAACTTCCATGTGATATAAATATCCGCATCCTCAAATCTCACTCCTTCATAAATTACTTGAGATTTCTATGTCCCCATGCAGCCAACAATGACGCAACAAACAACCACATTGCAGTTGGTTACATAGAAAATGGCTATGTGGTTGACATTGAGTTATGTTGCTGAAAATGTTACATGAAAAAATAGCTATGTGATTCTCAAAACGGCTAAGCGACATATTCGCCTATGTGAATTTGCATTCAGTTTTGTCATTCTCAACATAATTTGGCAATGTGACTCATTCGATTGCCTGATTTCCCTATGTAGCACAAACGACTACATGAAGTCTTCTCAAAACACCTACATGAATCTACATTCAGCTGCATCATCAATCAACTACGTCGTTCTCGCCAGAATTTGGCTACGTGGATCATTCGGTTACGTGATTTCCATATGTAGCACAGATGGCTATGTGGATTGATTATGTGGCTAAATTAGCTACATGAAACATCTACGTGGAGATTCACCTATGTGAATTGGCTACGCGAATCTGACTTCACTCAAATAAATGCCGAACTTCTTCAACTGACTTCTAGGCCTTCTCAAGCACTTCTCCACTTCTCAAAGATGTTGTAGACCATGCTCCTTTATTCACCAACACATGTCTTTGATTATTTTAAAGGCCATATCATCAATCGTCACACTCATTATGGTATTGACAACAAATACAACATCATCCTCACAAGGTTTAACAATCCCCGTCTTTGGATTTGTTTTCAATACACCATCCATCACTCCCCCCCTTATTGACAAGAAAACCAAAGTGAATGAATGGAGGAAATACTTACTCAAGAACAATGAGTCATGAATTGATCAACTCTAAGTCTACATATGCCAACTCGGTGTAGAAAACAAGATTGAAAAATATTGACATCAATGCTATCCTTAAGAAACAACTAAGCTCAACTCTTCTTCTGACTCAACTAGAAAAGTGACAAAATATATTTCTTTTTCTTGCACCTACACTCATCAAAAAAGTTTAGAGGTCAAGGGGAACAAATTTATCCCCCTGCATATGACATCTCCTCAAGAATTTAAATATTAAGGAATAAAGGAGGAAACTCAAGCAAAACATACCTCAGTGATGGGAAGTGGGTTGCACTTCTATTTGCAGCATTAGCTTATCAAAGGACTCTATTGTTAGTGGTTTGATGAGGATGTCAACAATCTATTCCATAGAAGGATACCTTCAACCACATTCTCTTTTAAGAAATGATATTGGATATCAATGTGATTGGATCTGGAATGTTGAAATGGATTCTTTGATAGATTGATAACACTCTGATTGTTACATTCAATGCTTAGAGGATATTGAACTTCAACATTCAAATATTCAAGTTGTGTCTTCATCCATATCATCTGAGTAACCTCCTGTGATGCAAACACATACTCATCTTCTGTTGAACTCAATGCAACTGAAGTTTGTTTCTTTGAGTGCCATAATACACAACTACTTCCAATAAAGAATGCTCCACCATATGTGGATTTTCTATCATCAACAGCGCCTACCCAGTCAGAATCTATAAACCATTTTAAATCTATATTTTCCTTCATCTTATACATATGTCCATGATTGTATGTATTTTAGATGTATCTTAGGATTCCCTTAACTGCCAAGAGATGTGATTTTTAGGATTAGATTGGTATTTAGAGCAGAGAGTGGCTTCACATACAATATCAAGCCTAGTTGTTGTTAAGTACAGTAGACCACCAATCAAACATCTAATTTTTTTTTCATTAACATATTTTCCTTTATCATCCTTTCTTAGCTTTATGACCATCTATATAGGAGTGTACAAACCTCTACTTTCATACATGTCAAACTTCTTCAACAACTCCTTCATATACTTATCTTATGAGATAAAAATGTGATCAGTTTCTTGGGTAATTTTTAGCCCAAGAAAAATTTCATCTCACCGAGCATTGTCATTTCAAACCTCTCCTTCATATGTATTGAAAATATTCACATAACCTTTCTTCATTGCTATAAAAAATAATGTCTTCCACATACACAAATACAAAAAGTGATGTGGTGTTAGTCTTCTTGACATACAAGTTGCTGTAAACTTTTCCCTTCTTGAATTCCACGATTCTCAGGTATTTTTCAAGCTTAAAATACCAGACTCTTGGAATTTTCTTCAAACCATAAAGAGTTTTCTTCAACTTACATACCCTGCCACAATATGATTCTAGTATGAATCCCTTTTCCTATTCTATGTATACTTCTTCATTAAAATCTCTATCTAGAAATGCCGACTTAACATCCATTTGAAACACTTTGAAGCTTCTCTGAGATACTATAACTTAGAAAATACCAATGGATTCAAGTCCGGCCGCTAGAGGAAAGGTTTCATCTAATTCAATTCCTTCAATCTATGAGAATCTTTTACAAACTAGACTGGCTTTGTTTCTAGCCACTTCTCCCTTTTCATTCAACTTATTTCTGAAAAAACAATTTGATCCAATTATATTCTTTTCCATAGGACTAGGAACAAGTTATCAAGTTTTAATCTTCTCAATCTAGTCCAGTTCTTCATTCATATTTTGAACCCACTCCTTGGGCTCAAAATCATCCTCAACCATTTGAGGTTCAATATTTGAAAACAAACTAGTGTGTTCGATTGACATTATCTTCCTCCTGGTTTTCAATCCTTGATTTTGATCACCAATGATATTTTCAATATCAACATGATTCTTCAATCCGGTGTTATCTCCTTTTAATCTCCTATTTTCATCATTATCATTTGAGTAGGTTGAATCAACATTATCTGTTTGAATCTGTGTGCTTTATTCAACTTATTCAATTGATTTAGAATTGATTACATCATCCTCTTCATCAACAATGACAACATTCTTGATTCCTTCCTCATTTTAAAAAAACATGACATCATCATTATCAACAATTTTCTCAGATTTCTTATTGTTACATCTATAGGAGCTTCCATTTGGTGTATAACTAAGAAAAATCCCATATTTAGCTTTTTCATTAAAATTTCCTCTACTTTCATCTATTTTCTTTATCAAACATGGACTTCTAAAAAATTTGAAGTGTTTAGCTTTTGTATTTTTCTTGAATCTTATTTCATAGGGAGTCATATCTAAGTCTAACCTTAAGAGACACCCGTTTTGGATTATTTTGATTTTTGTAATGGATGATAACCAGTAGTATCTTGAGGTATCATGCTTTGATAGCATGGTTCTTTCTATATCAACTAGAATCCTGTTATTTCTTTCATCCACTCTATTCTACTGAGGAGTCTATGGAGCACTAAACTCATGTCTGATACCATGTTTATCAAGATATTCAGTGAACTGTCTATTGGTATACTCACTGCCATTGTACGATCTTAGTATCTTCAAGAATAATCTTGTTTGCTTCTCTGAAAGTCTTCTATAACTCTTGAACCTATCCAGGGCCTATGAATTGTGTGACATGAACATGATGCATGCCATCCTTGTGAAGTTATATTTGAAAGTAATAAAATACTTATATCTTCTTGTTGATTTTTTTTCATAGGTCCACAAACATCTGTGTGGATTAGCTCAAGAGGTCCTGAAGTGTAATGACTTGGAAAGTCGTCATAGACGCTTAAATAAATAAAATAAATTAATAAAATTTATTTTATTTCATTGACACAGTGACATGTTTATTTTTTAAATAAAACCTTTTTCAGAGGTCCAGGTTTATCCTCATAACCTTGGAATTCTCCAGAGACATTGGAGAGAGAACCTCTAAGAGGATCCTTCCAACGAACGGCGACGAAACCTCAGATCGGCAATCAGTGCACACCGATCTTGACGGATCTCGCCAATAGCTACGATGCGACAACCATTATTCATTAGAGAGTGATCCAAATCTAGGTAGGAAGTGTTATTTTTATTTTTCTTTCCCATTCTTGAAATCCTATGATGAACTTAGACAAATCCACGAACATATTAGCATGTGGATCAATCGTATTTGCGGGATGGGTTATTTACAGGATTTATCGGGAGTTTATTCTTGAGAATTGTTTGGATTCATTTACCGTTATAATAGAGATGAACCAAGATTGACATAAACATCGATCAAGGTTCATCCCTCTCGATTTTTTTGTGCTTTTCTCCCCCAATTCTTGCATTCTTCGTTCTTCCCCGACTTTGAGACCTTTGTGAACAATCGATCGTTTCACCTTAAATTCTTGGCACAACGATCCAAAACCATAGATTTGGAATCAGGATGACTCAGTGGAGGTGTGACGATGGGTGCAACAGTAGATTGAACGACGGTGAGTGCCGAATCCGCGTTCTTCGGCAGAAATGAAGAATTACTACGATTGCATTTTCTGAGCTGATTGATAGCCCGAAACCTATCGATTCAGTGTTAGGATGATGAAACAATCTTGGATATGAAGTTTCATGATGAACGGACCACCGAAATGAGATCCGAACGATCAGACGAGGTGAGCGGGAGGAAGAAGACGAGTTTCTAGAAAACCCGATACACACGGTGTGTAGTCCCTACTACACGACATGTGTCCCCAGTTGAACAAATCAAAATTTACATGGGAAGTACACGAACACAGGGTGGAGTACCTGGGTTGTCTACACGGCGTGTACTCCCCCACATAGCATGGCCTGTACCAAGTACACGGGCTACCCCATGTACTAGTACACGGGCGGAGATACACAGGTTGAAGCCGTGTACTGGCACACGACCAAAGTACATGGGCAGACCCAGGATGCAAGGACATGGCGTGTAGTCCACCTTACATGTCATGTACCCCTCTTCTACATGACATGGTTGAAATGACATGGGACGTTGTACACAGGCAGTACCTGGGGTCAAGGGACATAGTGTGTGACCTTACTATACACCATGTACCCCTGCTTACATGGCTTGAGCTTCTTGTCCTCCGTATCTTGGACAAGTTTCATTAGAGTTTTTTCCTTTTATTATTTCCTTAAAGGTTGGTACGAATCATTTCCTAATCCTAGGACTATGATCCCTTCACCAGGGCTTACTGGATAGAGTTGTTGAAATCCCCTGAGAGGCATGGAGCAAGATCCTCTATTCATTCTTCATTCCCTAGGTGGATTTCTAAGTATCGATGTGACCATCACTATGTGGGCACCGATCCTCTACTTAGCAGGTTAATCCAGATTGAGTTGTTGTTATCACCTCATGGACTTGGCTGTGATCCTCATCTGTTGTATCATATCTCACTTCATATTTATCAACGTATCTTTCTC
Source organism: Viscum album (assembly GCA_963277665.1). Lineage (NCBI taxonomy): Eukaryota > Viridiplantae > Streptophyta > Magnoliopsida > Santalales > Viscaceae > Viscum > Viscum album. Next base: position 379,013,673 of record OY728119.1, read on the forward strand.
ATGGTGAGACCCGACAAGTAGTACCTCTCAAATTGATGTCATCAGTGCTATCAGACTCAAGAGTGTGTTCTCCAGGATGAGTACTTCATGGAATCTTCAAGCTGAATTCCTAGTGTTGGTATACAGTAGTTGTGACTTACCTCTAGACTGTGTGTCTTGGTTGAGTATATATGGATATTCTTGTTATATATAATATAGACATATACCTGTGTAGAGATGATAGTATCTTTCCTTTGTTGCATTTCTTTGTGGTTTCAGGATGTCCTACTGAGTATTTTTATACTCACCCCTACACAGGATTTTCCCACACATGTTGTGTCTTGTGCAGATGACCGACCTTTTGACGGAGTCCTAGGTGGACCAGGACCAGATGGTGCTTTGTGAGACCAGATGGTGCTTTGTGAGACTAGACACACTGAGGTGTGTTCCTGCGGCTTCAGAAAGCAGTCCCAATACCTTTTTCTTATAGCTTGGACTCATGTTATAGAATTTTAGTGATGGGCTTGTATTTAGAGCTATTTACTTTTCTTTACTTTTCATCATACTCTGGTTGTGGGATATAGTGGTTTTCATGCATTGTTTACTTAGTGGTTTTTATATTTCATCATTTTGTGGGCTTAGAGATGTGTACCTGTGTACAGTTACATAGGAAATGCCTCCCATGTTAGTGATATGCCTAATCAGTACTAGTCACCAGCCCATTGATTATTGGAGGCGGGCTTGGGGAGCAGCATAATGGGCCCCATTGGGATGGGTCATGACAGAGTGGTATCAAAGGTGGTCAGTTCTACCTCAGGACTGGGAGTCTATGAGATTGGTTTGGGGAAACAGTGTTAAGTGTTTTGAGTTCAGATTTTAGGCCAGAGACTCCAATGTTGGTGTGATGACCGATGTATCCATAAACTAGGACTCTGATAACCTTCTTTTTGACTCAGTACATGAGAGAACTGGTTATAGGGAAAATAATGGTACATACATCATATTGGAATGGTTGTGTTTTCTATGTCCTTCTTGAGTCATCTCTCCAGATATAATTATTGACCATGGTGTACCAACCATACCATCACCTATAGAGAAGCACATGGTACCTGCAATGCCAGTGGATGAGGAGAGTAGGCTGAGCACACTTCACGAGTTTCTGTGGTAGAGACCCCTCAAGTTTCGAGGTGATCCTGACTCACAGGCGGCTGAGCACTGGCTTGAGGTGGTGACCCAAGTTTTCCATCTAGTTAGGACACCCATGGATCAGATGGTGGTCCTGGCGGTGAACCTTCTACACAGCTCAGTAGGACGATGGTGGAGTTTTTTACCCATACTCATGATGAGGAGACTCTTTCATGGATAGAGTTCGAGTGCCTCCTCAAATAGAAGTTTTCACCAATTACACCGAGAGCTATGTGTATCTAGGAGCTTATTTAGCTCTAGCAGGGCAACATGGCAGTTTCTGATTATTCATCGAGGTTCACCAACCATTCCAAGTACTCTATGGATATGGTTCGAGATCAGTACTTTAGGGATCAGATCTTCGAGTGAGGTCTGTGTAGAAACATAAGATCTAGTGTTATCCCTCTGTGCATTCCTACACATGCTGGGATGGTTCAATGGGTTTTGGTGGTTGAAAGCTTCTTAGTTGATCAGATACAACCAGTGATAGTCAATAGTGAGCAGGTAGGAGAAAAGACCTCAGTAGTAGGGAGCCTACGTCAGTCTCGGGGACCTGGATGTGAGAGACATTTCAAGAGGAGGTCCCAAGATAGAGGATCTTCAGTTCAGGGCTCACATGGTGGGTAAAACCATCCTAGAGAGAGGAATTTCTATTCATGCGACGATATAGGACATCTCGCTCAAGATTGTCCAATCTACCGTGCTGCTGACAGAGAGACTATGGATGGACCACCAAGGAAGAGACACTGATAGGAGCAGACAGATCCGTAGGATGGTAGATGTGGATGGGGAGCTAGGAGAGAAGCAGGAGGTGGTCGACGTTTCAACTTGTTACCACCACCACACCCAGGTGGTCTGTGCTAGGCTTAGAGAGAAGGATGACATGGGTGAGGACAACTACATGCAGTAGAGGCTTATGACCAGGGGATCCTAGAATGATTCGAGGTATGATTTGTGTCTTTTCTACTTAAGTTGCAGAGCTGATAGACACAGGTTCTAGTCCTTCCTTTCTTACCACATATCTTGTATGATATCTAGAGATTCTAATTGAACCGTTGAATCGATCTTTATGCTTGGAGACACCTACTAGAGGAGAATCAATGATCACACACCTATGCCGAGAGTGTGACATGACCCTTCAATACTGGAAACCTTACTTTTCCCAACGCTTCTATACCAACGGTTTGTAAAAACCATTTGGAAATCCCACTTTGTGCCCACTTTTCCCAACGGTTTTTCAAAACTGTTGGGAAACGGTATACCTATCCCAACGGTTTGGCCAAAACGTTGGGAAAGGTCCCCTGGAAATCAACCTACAACCCAAAATAAATTCTAGAATCAAGAACTATACCAACGGTTGTCAAAACCGTTGGTATAGACCTATAACAACGGTTTTGACAACCGTTGGTATAGACCTATACCAACGGTTTTGACAACCGTTGGTATAGGTCCTGAGAATTTTTATCATATCTTCTTACAGAGAACATTATATAAATCAAAATTTAAAATAATTATGACAATACATATATATATTTATGTAATTATGTTCACAAAAGTCATGTTAGGTTAGTGGTTAAGTCGTTCAATGATAAACTAGGGGTCCTGGGATCAAATCCCAACAGATGTTTTTTTTGAAATACATATACCAACGGTTCCATAACCGTTGGTATATATATTCATATTACTTATACCAACGGTTTCTAAAACCGCTGGTATAGGTCTATACCAACGGTTTTCACAAAACCGTTGGTATATACCTATCCCAACGGCTTACTTGGCTACGGTTCTCTAAACCGTTGGTATAGGCTATACCAACGGTTTGGAGGCCTATACCAACGGTTCCAAACCATTGGTATATGTTAGTTTTCCAGTAGTGCTTGGAGATGAGAGTTTCGATTGGAACCTCTTGGTAGCGGCGTCGAGGCCTCATGACGTCATTCTTGGTATGAATTGGTTATCTATAGTCCATACCCAGATTGACTTTTTTAGGCAAAGGGTGCGGTGTATCCGTAGTGATGGAACAATGTTTACCTTTATTCGTAAAAAGGAAACCCAAACAGCATAGGATAGACTCATGCATAGGACGGTGCAACTTATTACTTATCAGTTGGCTAGCCTGACCCTCGGTGTAGTGGACGTTATGAGTTTTTAGTTTCCTGCAGCAGTGGCGGAGTATGAGGATGTCTTTCTTGAAGATGTTATTGGTTTACCTCCCCATTGAGAGATATAATTCTACATTGATCTACACCCCGTGACAACACTGATATTTTCACCATTATATCGGATGGCTCCCGCAAAGCTTCATGAGTTGAGGGTGCAGTTGGAGAACTTACAAAGGAAGGGCTTCATGAGACCCAGTGTTTCACCCTAGGCAGCCAAAATATTGTTTTCCAAGAAGGAATATGGGAGATTGAGGTTGTGTGTGGACTACTGGTGCTTGAACCAGGTGACCATGAAGAACAAGTATCCACTACTGAGGATCAATGACCTCTTTGATCAGTTGAGAGGGGCACGATGGTTCTCGAAGGTTGACCTATGAATAGGATATCATCGACTATGAGTAAGGGATGAGTATATACTGAAGACGACCTTCCGATGTTATTATAGTCACTTTGAGTACTTGGTGATTCCCTTTGGTGTGATGAATTCACCATTAGTGTTTATGAGACTCATGAACTAGATCTTCCAGCCTTACTTAGACCGGTTCGTGGTAATCTTCATCGACAATATCCTTCTGTACTCGACATCTGAGGAGGAGCATGTGAGACACTTAAGGATAGTTTTGGGAGTACTCTAAGAGTACCAGATTTATAGAAAGCTCTTGAAGTTCCAATTCTGGATTCAGGTAGTCCACTTTCTAGGACATGTTATCTCAGTGGATGGAGTGGTAGTGGACCCATCCATGGTTGAGGAAGTGTTAGTATGGGAGCCACCCAAGAGTGTGATGGAGGTACGAAGCTTCCCTGGGCTAAAAAAATATTACTATAGATTCATACCTGATTTATCCAAGATACCATCACCTATGAAATCTTTGACTCGAAAGGGGCAGCCTTTCATGTGGATAGAGAAGTTCTAGTAGGCCTTTCATCAGTTGAGGTAGAGTTTTAAGAGCACTCTGATCTTGAGATTTCTAGAGGAGGGTGTCGAGTACGTAGTATTCTGTGATACATCATGAACCTGGCTTGGTTGTGTCTGGATGCAGAGGAAAGTAGTGATTGCCTATGGTTCACACTAGTTTAGACCACATGAGCAGAACTATGTGACCCATAATATTGAGTTTGCAACGATAGTCTTCGCATTGAAGATGTGGAAACACTACCTGATGGGTGAGAAGTTTATCATATACTTTGAACATAAGAGTATCAAGTATATCTTCTCTTATAAGGATCTCAACTTGAGACAGAGGTGATGAATAAAGTTTCTCTAGGATTATGACTTCGAGATTGTTTATACTCCTGGGAAGGAGAATGTGGTAGCATATTCCCTTAGTAGGAGATCTAGTTTATAGTTGCTAAATGATACACAATAGAAGTTTGCCTCATTGCAGTTATCCTTAGTGGATGGAGATGGAGCAACTTACCTCCATTCAATGGTTGTCACCCCTCCAATATTGCTGCAAATCAGGGAGACACAAATTGGGGATACCGACTGCGAGACCCTATGTGCTCAGATGTCCACAGGGCATGCTCCTGATGGATATTCAAAAGGTATGAAGCACGTTGTTCTTTTCAGATAATGCATAGTAGTACTAGTGACGTCACAGGAAGAGGTTTTGAGGTAGTTTCATACGTCCCCTTTGGTGGTATATCCAGGTGTGGAAAATATGTACCAAAACCTATGACATTAGTTTTGGTGGTCAGGGATGAAAAAAAAAGTTACAAAGTTTGTTTCTCGATGCCTTACTTGCTAGCAAGTGAAGGTCAAGCACCAAGTACCAGTGGGTTTAGCTCAACCCCCTGAGGTGTCAGAATGGAAGTGGGATGGGATATATATGGACTTCATTATGGTCTTACCACATACGTATAGGGGACACGATTCCATATGGGTGATTGTTGACTGACTCACCAATTCAGACCACTTCCTTACTATCCGAGAATAGGGTTTAGTAGAGAACTTATGAAACCTCTACGCACAGAAGATAGTTCAACTCTAATGGAGTTCCATTGAAGATTATTTCAAATTGTGATGCTCAATTTACATCCCAGTTATGGAAGAAATTACAGGAGGTATTTGGGACCTAGTTATTCTTGAGAATAGCATTTCCCCCACAAATGGGCAACCAGATGGAGAAGACCATTCATGTTCTAGAGGACATGATGCAAGCTTTCATGTTGGACTTAGGATGTAGTTGGGAGGATCACCTACCATTGGTAGAGTTTTAATACAAAAACAACTACTATTCCACCATTGGTATGACACCATTCGAGGATTTTTACGGGTAACCCTATAGGTCTCCACTTTGCTGGACTGACCCAGGAGAGTCAGCACTCATGGGCTCAGAGTTGGTGTGAGCTACTGAAGAAAAGGTGCTGATCATCCAAGAGTATATGAAGATTTCATAGAGCTATTTGATAGGTGACAGAGGCCTTTGGAGTTCGAGGAAGGAGACCATGTGTTCCTATGGGTCTCACCTCGATGTGGGTTACATAGATTTGGTCGGGGCGACAATCTATCTCTGAGGTTCATTGGCCCTTTTCAGATACTATAGAGAGTTGGTGAGGTGGTGTACCACTTAGCTCTACCCCCACAGTTAGACTGGGTACATGGTGTCTTCCACGTTCCATAACTGAGGAGGTATGTGAATGACCCATCACACGTCATCCATTAGGGATAGTTGGACATCGATGATGGAGTGACTTTTTCTGAGTACCCAGTGGAATCAAGGATCGGTAGGATAAGATCCTTCACGGGTGATTGATTCCCTTGGTGTGTGTCTGGTGTAAATACATGAATATCCAGGAGAGCACTTGAGAGTGAGAGGCTTATATTCATGCTCAATACCCTCCTCTTTTTAAGTAGCCTTTTTTTGGATTTCTAGGGATATAAAACCCTAAGGTGGGGAGAATGTAATGACTCAGATTTTCCATGTATTATTTTTGAATATTATACGGATTTATTTTGAGACCAGGTGCTAAGAAGACGTGCGATTTCAAGGCCTAGTGTGCCCGGAACAAATATTTAAAAAATATTAAAATATTAAATAGCACACACATGTGTTTTTCCTGAAAAAGTGGAATAACTTCTAAATGGGTTCCTATATCAGAAATACGAGGGAACCATTAAGTTTTGAATAATGGATTTACCCTAGGTGGGACCTAACATTGGTCGGCGTGGGTCGTTTGTGGAAAGTCATCATTGGCGCTTAAATGAATAAAATAAATTAAGAAAATTTATTTTATTTCATTGATGCAGTGACATGTTTATTTTTTTAAATAAACCCTTTGTTAGAGATCTAGGGTTATCCTCATAACCTTGGAATTCTTTAGATACATTAGAGAGAGAACCTTTATAGGATCCTTCTGATGAACGATGACGAAACCTCAAATTGACAATCGACCCACACCGATCTTGAAGGATCTCACCAACAGTAGAGACACAATGACCATTCTTTATCAGTGAGCGATCAAAATCCAGGTAAGATTCCTTATTTTGATTTTCTTTCCCATTCTTGAAATCCTATGACAAACACAGACTAATCCACAAATAGATTATCCCTTGGATCAATCGTATTTATGGGATGGATTATTTGTAGGATTTATTAGGAGTTGATTATTGAGAATTATTTTCACCCGTTTACCATTCTAATGGTGATAAACCAAGATTGAAACAAACATCAATTAAGGTTTTCCCCTCTTGATTTGTTTTTCTTTTCTCCCTCAATTCTTGTGTTCTTCATTGCACGTTCTCCGTTCTTCCCCAAATTTGATAACTTTGTGAACAATTGATCATTGCGCCTTTGATTCTTGGAGCAATAGATCCAGCATTGGGATGAATCAACAGAGGTGCAATGATGGGTGTGAAAGCAGATCAAACAATGGTGAGTGTCGAATACACGTTCTTCGGTGAAAATGAAGAACACCTACGATTGCATTTTCTAAGACAATTTATAGCTCAAAACCCATCGATTCAGTGTTAGGATGATGAAACAAGATTGGATATGAAGTTTAACAGTGAACGGACCACCAAAACAAGATCTAGATGATCGAATGAGGTGAGTGGGAGGAAGAAGACGAGTTTCTGGAAAACCTGATACACACGACATATAGTCCCTACTAAATGACACGTGTCCCCAATTGAACGACTCACCGTATAAATGGGAAGTACATAGACATGGGGTGGAGTACACAGGTTGCCTATATGGCATGTACTCCCTCACATGACATGGCCTGGACCAAGTACACGGGCTACCCCGTGTACTGGTACACGAGCAGAGACACACGGGTTGATGTTGTGTATTGGCACATGACCGGAGTACACGGGCAGACCTCAGATGTAAGGACATAGTGTGTAGTACCCCTTACATGCCATGTACCCCTCTTATACATGACATGATTGGAATGACACATGCCATTGTACATGGGAAGTACCTGGGGTCAAGGGACACAATGTGTGACCCTACTACACGTAGTGTACCCTTTCTTACATGGATTGAGCTTCTTGTCCTCCGTATCTTGGACAAGTTTCATTAGGGTTAATTCCATTTATTATTTACTTGAAGGTTGGTATGAATCATTTCCTACTCCTAAGACTACGGTCCCTTCAGTAGGAATTCCTGGATAGAGTTGTTGGAACCCCATGAGAGGCCCAGAGCAGGACCCTCTATTCATTCTTCGTTCCCTAAGTGGAGTTCTTGGTATCGACATGACCGTCACTATGCAGGCTCTGATCCTATACTTAGTGAGTTAATCCATATTGAGTTATTGGTATCCTCCCATGGACTTAGATGTGATCCTCATCTATTGTATCATATCTCTCTTTAGATATATTAGCGTATCTTTCTCATGGTAAGACCTGATGAGTAGTACCTCTCAGACAGATGTCATCAGTGCTATCGAACTCAGGAGTGTGTTCTCCCAGATGAGTGCTTCATGGAATCTTTGAGCTGAATTCCTAGTGCTGGTATACAATAGTTGTGAATTACCTCTAGATAGTGTGTCTTGGTTGAGTATATTTGGATATTCTTTTTATATGTGTTGTAGACATATACTTGTGTATAGCCGACTATATCTTTCCTTTTTTCTATTTCTTTGTGGTTTATGGGTGTCCTACTGAGTATTGTTATAATCACCCCTGCATGGTCTTTGCCTGTATGTGTCATGTATTGTGTAGATGGTTGGAATTTTTATGGAGTCCTAGGTAGACCAGGACTAGATGGTGCTTTGTGAGACCAAACAGACCAAGGTGTGTTCCTGCAACTTCAAACAATAGTCCCAACACATTTTTCTTACAGGTTGGACTCGTGTTACATACTTTTAGTGGTGGACTTATATTTGGCCATGTTTACTTTACTTTACTTTCCATAATATTCTAGTTGTGGGATATAGTGGTTTGAATGCATTGTTTACTTATTGGTTTTTAAATTTCAGTATTTTTTGGGCTTGGAGACGTGTGTGTGCATACATGTACATAGTAAATGCCTCCCATGTTAGTGATATGCCTACTCGGTGATAGTCACCATCCCCTGGCCTATTGGAGGCGAGCTTGGGGAGTCGCGACACAGGACCCACTGGGACAGGTCATGACATGAAGTTTGAATTTCAACCCCTTTGTGAGTCTTATTCACCACCTTTCCCTTTTTAAAAATTTTACATACAGTGTCATTATCTTCTTTCAGAATAGTGATATTCCTTACATATTCTTATCTAATAAGTTTCTTTATGTTCTTTTGGCCAAGATGACCAAGTCTTCTATGCCAAAAATTATTTTCTGCTTGTTGGCTTAAATAAAAATCTATCCCAGCTTCTCCAACTTGAAATAAATTACCTTAGGTTCTCAAACCATTAATTATAACCACATCATATTTTAGTATCTTGACTAAAAAATCATTTTTCCTAAATATAGATTCATTTCTAGCATCAAAAAGTTGTGATACATTTAAAAAATTATGTTTTATCCCATCAACAAACAAGATGTTGTTTAGAATGATTCGATGCCTCCCAATATCTACTGTTCAAACTCCTTTGATTGATAGAGATCTGTCATTTCCAAATGTCATAGATCCTCCTTCAATTTTTTTAAAGGTTGGGGTTGAAGCCTCATTTTTATTATTAAAGAAAAGCAAAGACCTATTTTAACTGGGTAGATCCTTAAAAATTATTAATATTTTTTAGATTGTTCACATCTACTATCATGTGTGATGAAAAATACTATCTATGATTCAAGGTCTTTCATATTTTCAAGCTTTAAATGAAGCTTCCATAATATTTTCTTGATGATTGATCTGATTTTGATTTTTTTAGTTTCTAAAATTTTTACATAATTTCAACTGAGTTGGTATAAAAGAAACACTTACATTTGATCCATTTCCTTCCTGACCACATCATCTAAAAACCTCTTGTAATATTTTAAAATTGTTTCTTTCTTTAACTCTATTTTTAAGTAATTTAGCCATCTGTTGGGTTCTTATCTAATTTCTTTTGTCTCCCTCACGAATCATGATCCTTTCTTCATCCTTATAAAGAAATGTTGCACCAACAGTTGTAAGCTTCATGAAAAAATATACCACAACACCACCAGTAACCTTGAAATCTTATTATTTTAAATAATTGTTACTCTTAATATCTATTTTCAACTCTCAATTGTATTTATAGCATTGAGTTTTCTTACGAAGAACCTTTTTGAACTTCAGAGTTTGACGTTGATGGACTATTTGGACCTTTCTTCTTCTATCCTTTATTTGTTTTTCCCTTTCCATAATAATTTATTATTGGCTCAATATTTTCACTTTTATTGGTTTATTTTTTAACTACGGTTTTTTTTCTGAGGTTTTTTTCAAGGAATTTGTTCATCACTGCTTCCAGTCTTCTGAGTAATAATAATTTTTGCAACGTTTTGTTTGGATCACTGTACTGTTTCTTTAACATCCTTATTTAAATAAAACCTCACATTTTTTTTAGTTTTTTAGTTTTACTTATCATTTTCCTCAACATATTTACTTCCTCACCACCGAGAGAAATTTTATAATTCACTTCTTCAAAAAATTTACTTCTATTGTCAATTTCAAGATTAATATTCTCAATTTCTTTAGAAAAATTGTTTTTCTCAACTTGGTGTTCACTTTGACTATTTGATCATACTTTGAGTTGAGTATTTTCATTTACTAGGCTTCCTATCTCCTTAAATAACATTTTTATTTCCAACCTCATATTCTATTCTTTGTAAGTATCAACTTCCTCTACATCATTCATATTCACTATTGTAGTGTGAGTCATCCTCTGATGAGTTATTTTCTTCTTACAATACCATGAGAAATCTTTTGGAGGTTCCTGTGAGAGTTTTCTTAGTACCACTCCTTTCATCACTATCATAAACACCCTTTACAACTGATGGAAAAGTTATTCTAAAATCTTTGGGTGATAACTTATTCTTTCCCTTCGACTGATTTTTCTTTACCAAATCTCTCTTATTGGTCACCTTTGTGGAAGTTCCATCATCCTCATATTCTTCCCTAAATTTCATGGGAAAATTTATATAAAAATGTCCAACCTTTCCACAATTAAAACATTTGAATATAATTTTACCTTTATACTTACCTCTCCCATGCGTGAAGATTCTTATCATAAGATAAAGTATTCCAATAGAGTCTTCCATATATCTATCTTCATCAGGTAATCTCTTCTTATATTTTTTGGTAATAGGGCACAAAAAGGAAGTAGATGGGCTTTAGATTTAAAAATTTCTTTATTAGATCAACAAAAAAAATCTTCACTAGCAATTCAAGCCTTGATAAAGTCCAACAATCTCATGTGAGTTTATTTAAGCATAAATTTAAATGAATAATTACCTCATTCTAATTAAAGGTGTGATCATCAATTGAACATCATCAATGATCGTTTCTTGAATGATCCAAGGTAGAATCCATATAAATCATCAAAAAATTCTTCAAGAGTCCATGAGAATTCTGATCATCGAAATCCGAGTGCTGGCGCAAAGGTACGATGAAGCCTTTGACGTCCCAACGACAACGAAAACACCATTCCTTCGATCTGTGAAGGTGATCTTATATTGAAGACTTGGAATAAAAAATTATCTCTCTAGAATGTGGGAATGAGGAGAGGGGATCTCTCAAATTAGATTGGATGAATAGTCCCTCAGAAAAGAACTCCCACTTGCTTATACAGTGGAGTTTAAACACCCGAAATAGGTTCCCAAATCCCAATACAAATAACACCCCTAAATAAGCTATAAACAGAATGTAACAACTAACTAACCATTTCATAAACATTATTTATATTTTTATTACATATAATATATAATAAATATATTACATGATAAAAAAGTACATCATTAACTCAACTTTTAATTTATGTAAACATTAAAAGAACATTGAATAATAATTAATATTTGTTCGTATAATATTTTCCATGTATTAACTTAATACCTTGTGAATAATTTTAATAAATAAATTCATCTCTAATTAGTCTATACTCGAATAATAATGAATTTATTTTTTCATTAGTGATCGTTTATTCTCAGACATCTCTCAGATCCTGTGGTGGGTCCCACCATGTATAATACTCTTATCCATCAAAACAGAGAAGACTTTTGAATATGATAAGTGTGTTCCCCTCTAGGAATATATGTCGATAGTAGTGAATACCATTCACAGACCAGGAGCAAAGTATTTCAACCTATTCAATCCCCTAAGAAGATAAGGAAAATTTATAGTAACAACAACCTTTCCCATGAACACACTTTGATTAATATAATATCCTTATCTCATGACATCTCATAAAGTAGGATGCATACTTGATGTCATCTTCCTTTCTCACTTTATTATTCATTAACCTAACTAGTCAAACTTACCTTCTTCTTCAATGGTCATGGATTTAGTGAAGTTACTATCATCCTAATCAACAAGGCTTAAGATATCACTTCCTTTCAGAAGTGACAAATTCTATCTTGATTATTCGATCAATGTCATACAACCAATGAAACACCCAATGAAAGATACCTCACTATAACATCAATTCCATAGTTTTTTTTCTTTCATAAAAGTATGTAATCAAATATTATACATTGATAACAATCTCAAGTCATAATACCATTACATGTTTTTATAGATAGGAACTACCAATGACACATGGAACATGTGGTGTTCCTATTAGAGAGTCAGTCCTCATGATTTCATCTACTCAAGATCAACAAGTGCAAACTTCACAAGAAGAAATATCAATGCTTATGCGATCCCAACACCTAATAGTCACACACCATATGTGTTGTTTCAATATGATGTATTTAGATCATAGGACATAAGTTTAATATTACTATCATCATATCTTTAGGTTCTCATTATAGCATGAGAACTACTATAAGATTTTGATACAACTTGTAATCTAAGGTCACTAACATAAATATAGTGGACATAGAAATATCAACACTACTATGGTAAGGTAAACATATGTATATATAAAACTGTATACATGTTATGGTAATAAAAGTACATACATAATTTGGGTCTAGGGAACCCACTTACATCATTCCCACTTGCACTAGAGTTAACTACTAAAAAGTCTCAACCTGCTAGCTCTCAAATGAGAATCATGTTTCTACTGAGATATAGATTTAGTCAAAGTTTATGCCACATTATACTCTATGGTTACTCTGTTAACTATGAATTCATATCTCTATGTAAAATACCTCAAGATATTAAACTTCTTAAGTATATGCTTTGTCCTTTGGTGTGACTTTGGCTCCTTGGAAATCACTACTACTGAAGTATTATCACAATAAACTGGAATATGGTATACACTGCTAGGCATAACACCAATATCTGAGACAAATATGCATATCCAAATTGACTCCTTAGTTTTATTAGAAGCTGTGATATACTCAGATTATTTTATAGAGTCAACGACTATAGGTTTCTTTGAGATTATCCATCCCAATGCACCACCATTCATACAAAATACATATCCTAAATTTGATTTTAGATCATCATGATCTATCTGGAAACTATCACCAGTTTACCCTATCACTACTAGTTCCTCATCTCCTCCATACACCAGGAACATATCCCATGTACGTCTTAAGTGCTTGAGGATAGTTTTTACAGCTTCCCAATCCACCTCTCTAGAATTAGCTTCATATATACCCACCATGATTAAAGAAAAGGAAACATAAAACCTTGTACATAGCATGAAATTCAAGATAGATCCCACTACCAAATCATAAGGGATTATACTCATTATTTCAATCTCCTTATATGTTTTTGGATACATTTTTTTATAGAAATTGATACCATGTGACACTGGGAACAACCCACTCTTGGACTATTATATATTATACCTTTTGAGTACCTTATCAATATATTTACTTTTGAATTATCCTAATAAGACTCTGGGATCTATCTTGATAGATCTTAATTGCTAATATGTAGGCTTCTTCGCCTAAGTCTTCCATGGAGAATCATTCATTTAACTGATTCTTAGTGGACCGTAAGACTTTTACTTTGTTTCTCATAATTAATATGTCATCAACATATAATATGAGGAAAAATGATGGCATTCCCACTAACCTTATTATAGAAACACGACTCACTTTTATTCTTTATGAAACCAAATTCTCTTATGGACTCATCAAATCAAACATTTCATGACCGTGATGCTTGCTTAAACCCATAAATGGATCTCTGTAGCTTGAATATTTTATTAGAACTCTTTTACTTAATAAAACCTTTAGGTTGAGTCATATAAACATCTTAAACCAATTTAACATTTAGAAAAATAGTTTTGACATCCATTTTATAAATTTCATAATCATGGAAGGCTACTATTGAAAGTAACATTTTGATGGATTTAAGAATTGCTACCAGTGAGAAAGTTTCATCATAGTATATGCCTTGAAATTTCTTGAAAACCTTCAAAACTATTCATTCTTTATAGGTATTTAATTTACTATCCATGTATAACTTTTTATTGAATACCCATTTTCACCTAATGGGTTTTACATCAGTTGGAGGGTCTACCAAAATCCAAAATTTGTTTTTGATACATGGACTATATTTTAGAATGCATGGATTCTTGAAATTTAGTAACACCCTTGCCTTATATTGATTCCTTGTAGGTTAGAGGTTAATCATTATCTAAGAGTAATGTATCACCTTTCTCGGTGACATGAAAACCATATCACTCTGGTTCTCCAACCTCTCTAGTTAACCATTGTAGTACTTGTGTCTCTAGAACACCTTTATCTACCACTGTCTCTTATGGAGATTGTTCTCATACCAAATATTATGCATTTGGTTCATCAACTCCATATAATTCTATCTTTATCCCACTATTTCTATTATATATGTGTTCCCTTTCTAGAAATATAACATGTCTTTCCACAATCACTTTTCTATATGAAGGATTATATACACAATATCTTTTAGTTTCTTTAGGATAACCTATAAAGATGAAATTCATGATTTTGGATGCTATTTTTTCACTAGGAATAGTCTTAACAAAATCCTCATATCCCCACACATGTATGTGTGATAGTATAATTTTCTTTCCATATCATAACTCATATGGAATTCCATCTATAAATTTAATTGGTACTCAGTTAAGGGCATATGGCACTATCTGTAATCCGTATCCCCAAAAGGGTAATAGAAGAGTTTCTTGACTCATCATTGACCTAACCATGTCAATAAAGGTATGATTCCTCCTATCACTAACACCATTCCATTGAGGTGTATAAGGAGGAGTGATTTTGGATACTATCCCACACTCCTTCAAGTGATCAATGAGATCTTGGTTAAGATACTACCTTCCTTGGTTTGAGTGGAGTGATTTAATCTTGTTACCAAGATGGTTTTCTACTTCATGTTGGAATTCCTTAGACATCTAAAAGGAATCCTACTTTCACCTTATTAAGTGGATATACCTACTATAATCATTGGTTAAAATAATGAATTATGAAATACCACCCCTTTCCTCTACTGAAAAATAACCACATACATCAGTATGAATCAACACTAGTAATTTAGTGCATTTTACTCCCCTAGTGAAGGGTGATTTGGTCATTTTTCATTATAAACAAACGTAACATACATCTAGAGGTTTTAAATCAGTTGAGTATAAAAACCCCACTTGATGTAATTTTTGTAAACTCTTCTCATTTATATGACAAATCCTGAAGTTCCGTTGATGGGTGTTATATGATTCATTTTCATTGGTTTGTCCATTTATTTCCATTATAGGTTTTTTAAGTTCAAGTATATGCAAGACATTGTTAATATGTTCTATACCATAACATATTTTATCCTTATAAAAGAGACAACATTTATTTTCATACTTGAAATGAAATCCCATGGTTTACAAACTTTACATAAATATTATGTTTTTGGTAACTGAAGTAACACAATAATTATTATCTAATATAAGAACCAAAACACTAGGAAAATTTAGATGATTGTCTCTCACTGATAAGGCTACTATTCTCGCACCATTTGCAGCCTTAAAATCCATCTCAAATTTGGAAATATTTTAGAAACTACTTGGTTCCTGTGTATGAATATAAATGGGTGAGCCACATATTGTATCCAATAACCAACTTATAAATAAATATATATTACATTTAATGACAAAAATACCTAAAGTAAAAGCGTCACCTTGCTTATTTTCCCAAGCCTTTCAATTCTTCTTTCAGTGGCCTTTATTTCCACATGCAAAGCAGATGACCTCCTGCTCATTGCCTTCTCTCTATATCTTTGGCTTTTTTTGGAAGGATGGTGCATCAGTTTCTTTGGATTGGGTTTAACCTTAGACCCCTTAACCTTTCCCTTCCTCCTCCTATTCACTATAAAGACTGAAGAATTGGTATTCTTAATATCCTTATTATCTTGGAAAACTAAATCCAATAGATTTGGGAGAGACTTTTTCATGTTATTCATGTTTTAATTAACAATAAAAGCTAAGAATATTGGTTACAAAGAGGCAAGAATTAGATCAGTCGCTAGTTCTTAGTTCAATTTGAACCTAAGGGATTCAAGTCTCTCGATGGAACCAATCATCTTTAGTACAAGAGGTCCTTCTTGATTCCCTTCTTCTATATTTCATCTATACTATGCACTTGATATCTCACATCTTTCTTACCTTTCTCTCTCTAGATATAACTCTTGGAGATGAGATAACATCTTGTAGGCATCTTTATCCTCAATCATTTTCTACAGTTGATTGGACATCAATGACAACATGATACACTATACATCTAGTTCATCATCTACACGCTTACTATATTTTTCATTATCCACCTTGATTTCTCCTTGTGGAGGCTTAATAGGAATTGAGGACACCAATGCACAAAGCTTCCTCTCTTGGAATAGTACTATGCACAAGTGCATGTACTACTCTTGGAATTTATGGTCAGACATGATATTTTCTATATTAATAATTTATCATAGTGATAATGTATCAATGGTGTTGATTTTCATTTTTATATAAAAAATAAATTTATCTGTTAGTAATATATCTTGATTACCATTTAGACATTGTTGATTAAATCATTAAATGTCTTCCACTATTTTATCAAACCCTAGTAGTCCTCACTACAATATTCATAATACTCTAACACTTGAGTATTCTAGTGGTAAGGATACTTAAAACTCTCCTCATGACAATACTTGAAGGGTTTCAAGGTAGGTACTAAACTGGCCAACCACATTGAATCGCGGATCCTTGAACTATTGAGTGAAGTTCCAACTTCTTGGAATCATAACCTTGATTCCCTCAACACTTTTCCTCTAAACTGGTAGCAAGCTAGTTATGACTACTTCTTTTTTACCATATTTATTTAGGTCAACCCACCACTCTCATAAGAACTCCCAGTAGTACGAGGCATCCTTCACTAGGGATGATGAGAACATTGCACACACAGTTTTGTTCAAATTTAAGTGATGGAAGGAGTTATGACTTAATATTACATTGGGAGTTTTTCATTGTTACTTGAAAAATGAATTCATTTTCTATTTAATATTTTGATACTATGTGATCACACTCATAACTAAACAATTCATTAATAGAGAACATTCATCACGTATTTATTTGTTTTAATATATGCATTATTTTTTTATTATTTTATGTGTTCCCACAAACATGCATATTCAAAAAAAAAAACAAAAAATAATGCATAAATTAAATAAACCACCCTACTGATCTTGATAATTTAGTATTGGTTGATCCAATGGATAAATCGTGATCTGAGGGGTAAAATACCCAAGTTAGGCCAGACTAGTATTGCAACTCATACCCAAGTCAAATGTGTCCACATTTTGTCTAGAATACCACCTCATCTCAGCATGGTCCATGTATTATAACATCTCCATCATAAAAAATAAATATCTGCACACATGTGAGGGGGTCTTGGGAAGTACAAAATACATATAGAATTATACTGATGGACACACAGTACCATATATATATATTAAGAAAATTAAAACGATATAAATACCATCAAAAATAAATTAACAATTGCATTCATCACACATAGTTATAATAATTAATTAAATAAATATAAACCCAGACAAACATTGGTTGGTAAATTCTCAAGACATGTAGATTGAAAAATTCAATGCACAATAAAAATAAAAAATGAAATAAATTTATGTAGAGATAAATTAATTAAATTAGATGAATTATTTTAATTCAACCAATTTATTTTATACAATCCCACCTTAAATTTATTCTTATTTTTGTAAACACAAAAAATTAAATTAATTTTTGAAATATTTTAATTTTTTCTCAAGCCCCACATGGCCCGAAAAACCTTTAAAAGGGTTTCTAGGCCCGTAAGATGATAGGAGGGACCTTCCCCACCCTTCTTTGGGTTGGGTCAACTCAGATTGGGTGTGGGTTAGCCGATATACAAGAGGCTATGTAGGGGAGTGATTGTGGAAAGGATTTCCAGACATGGGGGGGGGGAGGGGCGACTGAAGGAGGTGGCACTTGCAGAGGGTGGATGGAAGGTGACAGTTGGGAGGAGGTAGCGCAGTACTTGGGAGGCCAACCTCCTTTTTAATTAATTATTTTTTTGGTTTCTAGATTCTATAGGAAGCTACCCTTGACTTAGGTTTTTTTGTTAACCAGTGGACAACCGCCCCCTTCTCGCCTTTCCCTTTTTTTATTTGTTTTGTTTGATTACTGACCCATACAAACCCAACCCACTACATTTTTATTTTTTATATCAAATATAAATTATAGGATTTTTCTAGGAACCCAGATCTTCATTTCAGGTATGGATCTTGATTTCGGGTGGTTTTGAGAAAAATTAAAGATTTTGGAAATTTTTTAAGTACACGTTGTGTACTTAGGATTACACACCATGTACCGGGTTGTCATGGGCAGCCATGTATTGGCTGTGTAATGGCCAATACATGGCCATGTGGGGTGACCTGGAGACCACATAAAGCAGGGGTCGGTTGAGGCATGTACATAGCGTGTACATTAAATGAACACGCCATGTACTTTTTCTTTTATTTGATAAATCGGACCGGGTTCGCGTCTAATCCCCCAAATCACCTTATTCTAGACTTGGTTCATCCAGGAGTGACTGAGAGTGATGAATCTTCTAAAAGCCACTGTTTTTCCATCCAAAGTTCGATTCAATCTCCGGTGGGTGCATTGGAATCCCACCGGTGAGTCCTTCCTTCTTCTAGAGCCTCTCCTCTTGATTTCCTCTCTTTATCGAGTTATTCAAGGTTGAATGTTTTTGACATTTTTGTATATCTATGACGTTCTAGGTCGATTCACAGGCTGATGTTAAACTATATAGATCATAAAATGTCGAGCTATGTGGTTTGTTTCCTTTTGTTGTTTTTATTTGAGTTTTATATACCAAGGTGTCGATTACCCATGTTTTGGGTATTTTGGGTTAAGGAAATTGAACCCTGTTTTATCTGACTTAGATTGATTGTTGGAATAAGGGTTTGTTGTTGTGGAATTATGTGAAATTTCATGTTTAAGGAACACCCCATGAGTGTGTTTCCCTTGTTTTAATGTTTAGGGCTGTTTGGTCCAGGTTTCATATGAGGCATACCTTGCTTCCTTGCCTTGCTTGATATGATGGAATTGTTTTCCTTTTGATTCTTATTAAATGATTGCGATATGCATTGGAATTATTTATCCATGTAGTATTTGAGATTACTTTGGGTTACTTTATATCATTTATGCACGATTGAATTGTACAAGGCTGTGAGAACCTAGTTTAGTTAGACCACAAGGGGAATTGACATTGAGTGCTTCCTCAGAGTGACTGTTATATTTTAAACTATGAGACCACAAGGGGGATTGATGGTGAGTTCCCACTTAGAGTGTATATATTTTAAGTTATGATACCACATGGGGAATTGATGTTAAGTGCTTCCCCAGAGAGTCTATAGTTATTTAGGAAAAACCATATGGGAAATTGACGGCGAGTGCTTCCTCAGAGTGTCTTTGCCTTTTATTGCATTACTTGGACAGAAGGGTTAGACTATGTGAGCTACCCAGAGGGTTAAATTAATTATTTAATGTTTTTGACGCATCTAACAAGCCAAAGAATAAGCTTGTATTTGGTCCTATTAGGTAGTCTTCTAAGATACCTGTCATGATACTTACTTGATTAAAGGTTGAACATTAAATGCTAATGAATGTAAATGGAAATTGTAGGATTGGTTACTTTTGTATACTCCTGGTTTCTTTGTTGCATTTCCATTTTTACCTGCTATATATACTCACTGATAGTTAGGCATAGATCTTGTGGTTTTTGCCTACTGGGATTCGTCTCACACCCTGTTTGGGTCATGCTTTTGGACCCAAAAATATTATATGGTTGTAGGTTTAGATAAGGGAAAGTTACCTTCATCATTAGGTACTTGATTTGTGTGGATCTAGAGAGCATGGGACTAAGCTGAGGATTGTGATGCTTCTGAAGTTTACTTGTTTTTCTTTTGCATTTGGTTTAGTATTTCATTTCCATCATATTGACTTGTTGGGCTATTTTCCTAGACATATGTGGCATGCATCATTTATATATGTGCTCTAGTTATTTATTTACTTTTAGTCTTCCACTGTTTACTTGTTGTATGGTATTATTGCTTCCATTACTATTTATTATTTGTTATTCTATTGTGCATAATCTTCCAATGAGGGAATAGTTTCCCCACTATCACACCAAAGACCCTTGGTGCTAGTCGGAAACCTCTAGAGTTTGGGGAAATGCGCTTGAGGCCATGTGACCAACCGGGTACGAGGCACATTTGGGCGGCACCCAGAACCTGGACGTTACAAAGTGGTATCAGATGAGTTTTCTTTTTTTTGTCTTACTATTTTGAGCCTATAGACAGGGATAAGAAGGAATGGGTAGTTGGTAATAAGCTATTCCCGGGAGTAGCTAACCCGTGTAAAGGGAAAATCCAATTTACCTTGATTATTGCAATTTTTTTGGTTTTTCAATTATTACAGTTGATTTGATTTCACCGTTGGGTGATTCACATGATTTGTGCTATTATGATTTATATCATTGAGGTTTTATTTCTATTTCAAACTAATGAGATGAGGGTATGCCATCTCATGAATTATATAGGCACTTGATAGGGATCACATGTCATGCATTCTTGTCATGCCATTTAGGGTGCATTACTGATTGCATGCCATTGCGATAGATGTTGTGCTAGATATGGATGTTGTTGTGATAGATTCCTTGGTAGAATACCTGATATTTTTATAGGGTATTGGAATATGAAAATTTCTATTTGGATGGATGCCAAACTTTGTTCCCTAAGGTGTTATGGTCCCTCTTGGATCAGAATTTGGTAAATTATATTGAACTTTAACTGATTTGTTTTGTGATATATGTGTAAATGATGAAAAACTTTGATTCGTGGGGAGTATGGCCCCCCATAGATCAGAATTTGACACTTTAATGTTTATTTTAGTGTTATTATGGGGTTCTGAAGTAGTTTCTAAGGATTAGTGTCTAGAAAAACCCAGAATAAACAATGTGTGATGATGAATACACACCATGTATCATTATGTTCTGGAAGAAAATGTTTTTTTAACTACAGACCATGAACTTGTTCTACACACCGTGTAGCCTTAAACCACGTGACTGACTGTGTGAGTGGAGACATGAGGTTGGGAAATGTTTGGTGAAACACGCCATGTACTGGGAGTAAACGCTATGTTATAGAGACCATGTATCCGGATGTGTGACTAACAACACAGGTGGATGAACTTTGGGTAGTACACGCTGTGTACAACATGAACATGCCGTGTGGAAGTTGACTGGGTCTCCAGCTGTGTGACCAACGACACGGGTTGGTAAAATCCTTCTAGTACACATTGTATCTGACTTAAACACACAATGTCGTTTTGTTATAAGGGAACTATGGAGTTTTAGCCGTGTAGAAGTACTTGGGAAGGAGGGAAAATTCAAGTACACACCGTGTCACAGGATGAACACACTGTGTGTAGGGGTGTTACACAACCAGTTTTGGAAGAATTACATTCCATGTTGAAACCTAATGGAACATGCCATGTGGAGGGTATACACACCGTGTAACCCTATTTTGTAAAATGTGTTTGTTTTTATTATCCTATTAATTTCTTTAACTTCTAAGTTTTCGTCCTTGATAATCTTGAATTGAGGTGTGTGCTTGAACTTGCAGAGTCATGCCACCTAGACGTCCTCCGATTGTATGCCAGGTTTAGGGCGATGACCAGACACCAGAAACGGTAGACCAAGGACTCCCAGTAGATCCTCCCGTCATGCCCTTCATGGAACCGACCATCATTCTGGATATAGGTGCCGATGCATAGTTCCAAGAAGGCTTTATGAGAATGATGCAGAACTTCCAGGGAGCATCACAACCTGCCCTATCTATGAAAGTGTTGATGCAGGTTTTTCAGCAACAACATCCTCCCACTTTCTCAGGGGATGGAGGACCTCAGGCTGTAGAGTCATGGTTAGAACCCATACTGTCTATCTTCGAGCATCTTGAGATGCCTCCAGAGAGGAGGGTGAAGATTTCTACGTATATGCTTCAAGATTCTTCCAAGAGGTGGTGGGATGTGATATCACAGGCAGGATTCCAGTGGGTTATGGATTGGGATGAGTTCCAATATACCTTCTATGACTACTTCTACCTGTAGACCTTGAGGTCTGACTGAGCCTGAGAGTTCATGAATTTGGAGCAGGGTACACTCTTATTCATGGAGTATTCTTCTATATTCACAAAGCTTCATCACTTCACACCCATTCTGGGGGGTGATGAGTTATTTCTGGTGAGGAAGTTTGAGGATGGTCTGAGGCATGACATCTGATCCCAACTAAACATCTTCAGGTTGAATTCTACATATTCTATAGTTAACCAGGTGCTGATCACTAAGAACAACCTGAGGGATTCTGGAGCTATGGGCTAGGGAAGTTCAACATCCAGAGTTGGTACCCTTCAGACTGACAGCAAGAAGCGTTATAGGGAGTCTATGTGTGGAGATCTGAGTAGGCGATATTTTCCTCCAGGTAGCCAGGTGGTGTGCTACCAGTGTGGGAAGGGTGGACATAAGAAACCTCAGTGCCCGATATACCCAGTTAAGTTCTGATCTTGCAGAAATATGGTACATATTTAGTGTTTCTACAATTCCCCCTTCGAGTAGCTAGTGAGGGAGGATCTATTTAGACTCCTCGTACCGGAGCAGGACCACCAGTTCCACATGATACTAGGGGATGGAGTTCTTCAGGACGTTTAGGATGAGGTGGTGTTCATGACCATAGTGGTTAGACGCATGGTTTTTGACAGCTGCAAGTTGAATCAAATTAGGGATCTTAGATAACTTCACAGGGCCGTGGTGTAGGCCAGGATTTTGCGCTGGAGCAGATCCAGCAAGATCAGGATCCCGAAACCTCTACGGTTAGAGGTACAATTTTGGTTACCTCATTTTTAGATTATAATCTTTTATATACAATGGATTCCTATAGATTTATATCTATGCCTATTATGGAGAGCCTTGGGCTCTGTATCTTTACTTTTGTTGATATCATGACGCTGGACACTCTGTTGGGGACTAGAACGGTCAGTGCACGCCAGTGCAAGGAGTGCCCTCTTGAGGTTTGTGGGTGTCAATTCTTATGGTACCTTTACATCTTAGAGATGATGGGATATTATTTCATTCTTATAATGGACTGGTTAGTTCCCTTCTAGACTGTTGTCGATTGCTATCGTCGTAGGATGAGTTTCACGTCGCCAGAGGGAAAATTGTTTCTACATAAGGGTGAATGAGATGTCCAAGTGTGCAGAGCTAGACCCGAGCATCATGGGTTGAGAGGCATTACAAACTATATTTCTAGTCTATATCTAGATGACTAAGGTACTTCATATATGGACTTTCCTCCAATGGTCGATCATTTTAGGGATGTCTTTCCAGATGACTTTTTGGGGTTTTCTCCAGAGAGAGAGGTAGAATTTTCTATTGATATTGTCCTAAGAGAGACACCAGTGTCTATTCCTATATATAGGATGGCTACATCAGAGTTACAAGAGTTCAAGAAGTAGTTATAGGAGTTGTAAGTAAAAGGTTTAATCTGACCCAGTACTTCTCCTTAGGGTTCGCCTATCCTATTTGCAAAGAAGGCCGACAGTACCCTCATACTTTGTGTGGATTATCGGAAGCTGAACTAGTTGATGGTCAAGAACCGATATCACTTGCTGAGGATTGATGATCTCTTTGATCATACTTGAGGAGCTCGAGTGTTCTTTAATATTGACTTAGAATCCAATTATCATTAGTTGTGCATTAGAATCCAATTATCATTAGTTATTCCATTTGGTCTCATGAACGCACCTGCAGTTTTTATGGCACTAATGAACTGGGTGTTCCATCCATACTTGGACTCCTTTTTGGTGGTTTTAGTGGATGATATCTTGGTGTACTCTCACACTCAACATGACCATGCTACCCATCTTGAGACTGTTTTGAGTACACTGAGAGAGCATCAGTTATATGCTAAGCTCTCAAAATGCCACTTTTGGATGGATCAGATTAAATTCTTGGGTCATGTTATATCAGATACAGGAGTATCAGTAGACCCATATAAAGTGATAGAAGTAGTTTCCTGGGAGTATCCAAAGAAATTATTTGAGGTACAAAGTTTTCTAGGGTTGTCTGGTTACTACAGATGTTTTATACAGGACTTTTCATGCTTAGCAGTGCTACTGACAGACCTGACTAAGAAGGGGGTGAAGTACTTGTGGACAGATTCTTGATATTCATCCTTTCAGGAGCTGAAGGGAAGGTTGACTTTATCATCTATACTAGTTTTTCTATATATTGGAAAAAGTTACACTGTTTACTATGATGCATTAGGTATCGGGCTGGGAGTAGTGCTTATGCAGGGGGAAGGAGTCATTACGTATGGGTCTCAGTAGTTGAGTCCACATGAGAGGAATTACCCGACGCATGATCTCGAGTTGGATGCAGTTGTTCATGACTTGCGCTATTGGAGACATTACCTTCTGGGAGAGAATTTTGTGGTTTTCACTAACCAAAAAAGTCACAAGTATATCTTTACTCAGCATGATCTAAATTTGAGACATCAAAGGTGGGATGAGTACCTTCAGTCTTTGGACTTCGAGCTTGCCTATAAACCTGGGAAAGGCAATGCAGTGGCTAATGAATTGAGTAGGAGGACTCAGATACAAGCAGTTCAGGAGGCCAGCAGTGAGTGGAAGCTTATGGATTTTTTCTCTGAGATGCATTTAGATGTGCACAACAAATAGGGGTAGAATTTTCTTTCTTTTGTATCTATTAACTTTACTCTTCTGAATTGAGTTTGAATGAGGCAGCTATCAGATTCTGAAGGCCTAGTCCTACGGAAGAGTGTGTCAGGTGAAGACCCTACTCCTGGGTGGACCGTAAGTGAAGATGAGATTTTTTGCTTTCATGGATGCGTATGGGTGTCAACAGACATACATGAGGAGATGATGTGAGACTTTCATACTTCAGATTGGGTAGTTCATCCTGGTGTCACCAAGATGTATCGATATCTACACAGTCAGTATTGGTGGCCAGGTATAAAGAGAGATTTTGTTGGTTTTGTGATGAGGTGTTCCACCTGTCAGCAGGTGAAGGTGGAGCATCAATGACTAGAATGGATTTTACAGCAGTTACCCATTTTTGAGGGGAAGTGGAATGATGTTGAAATGTATTTTGTGATAGGTCTACCGAGGTCGCCTTGAGGGAATGATTTATTTTGGGTTGTCATTGATAGACTCACAAAGGTTGCACACTTTTTACCGATCAAGGAGACCTTCAGTGTTGATGAGCTTGGAAGGCTGTACATCTGAGAGATTGTATGTTTGCATGGGGTTCCACACTCTATCATTTCAGACAGGAACACCTACTTTACTTATCGTGTTTAGTAGGGACTACAAAGGGATTTGGGTACACAGGTACTTCTGAGTACAACTTACCATCCCTAAATAGATGGTCAGTCAGAGTGTACGATTTAGGTGCTGGAGGAAATGCTTCGAGCATGCGTCCTAGATTTTAGAGGTTCTTGGGATAAGCACATACCTCTAGAGGAGTTTTCCTATAATAACAGTTTTAAGGTGACAATTCATATGGAACCATATGAGGCTTTGTACGGTAGGCCATGTCGATCACCCCTATGTTGGCTGGAGGTAGGAGAGACAGCTATTCTGGGACCTCATCTTGTCCAGGAGACCACTGAGTAGGTGGAGTTGATTTAAAAGAGGATGGTGAAGTGCACTGTGTTTCATTTGTTGTCAATGAGGTATGTTGTCATCAAGGAATGAATGGATGGATGTTAAGGAGTTTCAATATGTGAATGACAAAGGATGTGATGGTGATGGTGATGAATGGATAATGGCCAAAGAACTAAGAGGAACGTCACTTAGGAGATTCACTACGTGACATAGGAGATGATGGTTGAAACATTCTCTAGTTACATCAGACGATTGATGAGCTAATCTTTAAGTTCAAAGAACTTGTATCAACTGGATACAATGTCATCACAATGTTTGAAGACCATGCATTGTATTGAAAATGCATGAGGAGATGAAGATGATCCATCCACAACTACTGAGTGGATGAAGTGGATTAAAGATGTCCATGCACTATCTCCTAGTGTATGTGAATTTGGAGAATTTGATCCAACTTGATCTCTAATTAGATCAATGAAGAACATTGTAGACTATGTTTGATTAAGGAGTGAAGTTGATGATGAACCTTCAAGAATTTTCCTCCTAAGTAATGAATATATGTTGAGGAGATTTGTGGAATTCTAATGAAGAAGAGAAGGGAAGAAACGAAGAAGAAGAGTTGTGGCATTTGGCATTTTACACCTAATTACTTGTATACTTAGTGTTTATTCAAGCAAAAAGAAATCCACCAAGAGTTCAACCCCAAGGCACATGTGGGACTCTAGGTCACCACACCCAAGGGGTTCCCATGGGGGCAGCCCGAGAGGCATGGCCGTGTATAATCCCCGAGCCACGCAGGGGATCAGGCCTGCGCAGCATGGGCGCGAGGAGTGCGCCTGTCACAAGCATAGTGGGCGCTAGTGGCGCACCCGAGTGGTAGGGAGGGGTGGGTGACAAGCATAGTGGGCGCCAGTGGTGTGCCCGAGGGGCAGGGGTGGGTGCAAGAGCGCGCCTGCAGAGAACACGGTGCGGGTCGGCACCGTGAGGGGAGAAGATTCAATTGAAGCTGGATCGGGAGCGCTTGGTTATTAAGCCGCAAGAAAATCGGGCTTCAATTAGATGTGGGACGCGGAATTTTATCGGGGATCTAATTTGAGCCGCCCGTTCGATCGCGCAAATGATCTGGACCGCACGATGCATCCCGCGCGCGATCTTCTAATCACAGCCGCCCGAGGTTATTAAACATCTGATCCAACGGCTCCTGGTGTGTCTCCTACCTCGAGCTCGACCGAGGCACCCGCGACGTCCCCGCTGAACCAGTGGCGCCTCCGAGCACTGGATTTCGAGTTCCCGGCCACCATTTCTGAAAGTAAAGTGTCAAAGGAGTTCGTCTCGATGTAACGAACACGACCATGCATAAAAATGGGCATGAATGCAACGTATGAAAAAATCTCCATGAAGGCCGAAGAAAACCGTAGGTGCGAGGCCATGATGGTTTAGGCTTTGCATGAATTATCCTTAACCGAAGGCCATGCATGCGTTCAAAGACGCATGCACGTGAAGAAGGCCGAAGAAAAAGAACCCGCGTTGAAACAGAGAAGAAATCAAGATTTGAGAAAAATCTTGAAAACTCGAAAACTTCGGGAGATCAAGTCATATCTATGCGGATGATCCGAGCTGCCTCTGCCTATAAAAGGAGAGCCCTAGGTGATGGTTTTGCTGGCTGAAATTTTGAGACCCGCAAGCACCCTTGTGCCTCGTGAAGAAAGAGCCCCCGCGCACACCACTTGCGCGGCAGAAGCCCAAAGCCTCCTTTTGGCTTTGTGAAGTTCCTTTCGTGCACTCCTTGCACGAAAGAATATTGGAGGTTCCCTGCGCATCTCCCTTGCGTGACAGGAAGTTCCCTCTCTGCCCGCACACTTGCGCGGCAGGAGGAAGGAGCCCCGCGATGTTGCACCTTGCACACCCGAGGACTTGTGCGCTACCTTGTGCACCCAAGTGCTTGCACGACAGAAGAGAAGAAGGACACTTGCACCTTGCGTGCCTTGCACCCATTGAACCCTGTGCGGCAGTAGAGAAGAGGAGAAGCACACGGGCAGTGTGTGTGCTAAGTGGAAAGACACACCTACAGGTTGTGTGCTTAACAAAAGAGGAAGGCCGAGACTATACCTTGTGTGTGCACCAAGTGGAGACCATTATAAGTGTGTGTGCAAAGTGGAAGAGCACACCTTGTGTATGTGTGCAAGAAGTGAAGAGAAGGCCAAAGACAAAGAAGAACACTTTGAGTGTGTGTGGGCAAACAAGAACAAGTGAAGGCCGAACCTAGGTGTGTGCAAAGTGTTCACATTTAGAAGAAGAAGGAAGAGGAAATCCACACTAAAGTATAACACACTTTTAAGTGTGTGGAAAAAAAGAACAAAGTGTGTGAAGTGACGAAGGTGTGTGTGCTTAAGGAGAAATTACACTCTTTGAGTGTTTATCACACCAACGAAGAGAAGAAGGGGAGTGCATGCTTACATGCATGCACGTGCACACGTGAACAAGTTGAATCTTCTTGTGTGCATTTTGAGTTGTCCAAGACTGAAAGTTCTTGAAGAATATTTTTAGAGATGCCATGCACTCAGTGCATGAAGTTGTGATGAAGTGAGACTAAATCCAAGATGAAGTGAAAGATATTATTTGGCTGAGTTTTCAGTAGTTGAGCAAGACCAACTAACCTTATCAGAGGTTGTTGAAGTTTCTTGAAGATAGAAGCCAGATCATCCTGAGAAGAAGGAGATAAGGCCTGAGCAAGAAGAGAAGCCCTGTTCACCACAAGTGAGAAGAAGAAGAGATCAAGGCCAGCAGCCTTTATCCCAGACTGCTAAAGATACTTGAAGAAGCTTAAAGTGAAGAAGAGCTACTCGTGTGACTCGAGGAGCCAGGAGAAGCCCCCTGTGAGACTCAGGGCGGAAGATGTCTTCAGTGGGATTCTGGAGCAGGCCAGTGGGACTCTGGTAACACCGTGGGATGCAGTATAAAGACCCTCATGTGGGACTCAGGAGAGATACAGTGGGACTATGTATCGACCATTGTAATTTTAACAGGTTATAATGTAGAAACCATGTTGGGACGTATAACCAACATGGCAAGGACGTAGGCCTTTGGTGCCGAACCTTGTAAATCCTTGTGTCCTATGCCTTTACATTTACTGCATCACTCGAGGAAAGGCTGAGAGATACAAGAAGAGTGGATTGAGGCCTTAACAAGCCATAGAGGTTTAATTGATAAAGAATCAATTAGTAAAAAGTTTTAAAGGATCACTGATTCACCCCCTCCCCCTCTTAGTGATCACACTGATCCAGGCACTTCAGATGGATACTGCACATTCACGATAGAAGTCTTATGATGATCGACAGAGATGGCCTATGAAGTTCGAGGTCAGAGATCAGGTTTTCCTATGTGTCACACCGAGATTAGGACACAGGAGGATTAGGAGATAGGGTAATCTTTCACTGAGATACATTGGGCCGTTTGAAGTTTTGGAGAGAGTCGGGTTGGTTGCGTATCAGTTTCAGTTACCTCTAAGGTATCAAGATATACACAACGTCTTCCATGTTTCTCAGTTACGACGTTACTTCTCAGACTCGTCTCATGTATTTTCAACCCAAGGAGGTTGAGTTGGAGGTGGAAACATCATTCGAGGAGCATCTTATTAGGATTGTTGATCGTAGCGCGAAGGTTCTCTGTGGACAGTCTATTCCTATGGTATGGGTGTTGTGGCATCACAGTTGAGTATAGGACGAGACTTGGGAGAGGGAGACCGATGTGCGATCGTAGTGGCTAGAACTGTTCGAGGATTATTCTTCGCCACCTTGTTAGGGAAATTCAGGGATGAATTTCTTTAAAGGGGGAAGTTTGTAAGAACCCGAATATTCATGTCAGGTATGAATCTTGATTTCAGGTGGTTTTAAGAAAAAAGGGGAGATTTTGAAAATTTTATAAGTACACGCTGTGTACCAGGTTTCCACGGACATCTATGTACTGGCTATGTAATGGCCGAGACATGGCCGTGATGGGTGACCTAGACCACCTAAAGCGGGGTCTGGTTGAGTCATGTACATGGTGTGTACATTAAATGAACATGTCATGTACTTTTTCTTTTCTTTTATAAATCGGACCAGAGTCATGTCTAATCCCCAAAATCATCTTCTTCTAGCCTTGGTTCGTCCAAGATTGACCGAGAGAAACAAATATTCTACGATCCATCGTTTCTCTGTCCAAGGTTCAATTCGATCTCTGGTGGGTGTGTTGGAATCCCACTGGCAAGTAATTCGTTCTTTTAGAGACTCTCCTCTTGATTTCCTCTCTTTCTTGAATTATTCAAGGTTGAATGTTTTTGATGTTTCTGTAGATATACAATGTTCTAGGTCAATTCACATGCTGAGGTTCAACTATATTGATCGTACAACATCAAGGTAGGTGGTTTGTTTCCTTTCATTGTTTGTCTTTGAGTTTTATATGCCAAGGTGCTGATTACCCATGTTTCGGGTATTTTAGGTTAAGGAAATTGGACCCTATTTATCTGCCTTAGATTAATTGTTGGACTAAGGGTTTGTTATTGTGGAATTATGTGAAATTTCTTGTTTAAAGAACACACCATGAATTTGTTTCCCTTGTTTGAATGTTTAGGGCTGTTTGGTCTAGGTTTCCTATAAGGCATACCTTGCTTCCTTGCCTTGCTTGATAGGATGTAACTGTTTGCCTTTTGTTTCTTTTTAAATTCTTGTGATATGCATTAGAATTTTTTTATCCATGTAGTAGTTGAGATTAATTTGGGATGCTTGATATTGTTTACACACGATTGAATTGTAGAGGACTGCGAGAACCTAGTATAGTTAGACCACAAGGGGAATTAACATCGAGTGCTTCCTTAAAGTGTTTGTTATATTTCACGCTACGAGACCACATGGGGGATTGATGGTGAGTGCTCCCTCAGAGTTTCTATAGTTTACATTATGATACCATAGGGAGAATTGAAATTGTGTACTTCCCCAAAGATTCTATAGTTATTCAAGAAAGACCATAGGGGGAATTAACAGTGAGTGCTTCCTCAGAGCATCTTTTCCTTTTATTACATTACTTGGCCAGAGGGGTTAGACTGTGTGAGATACCCAGAGGGCTAACTTAATTATTGAATGTTTGTGATGTGTCTACCAAGATAAAGCACAAGCTTGTATTTGGTCCTATTAGGTAGTATTATGAGATATCTATCGTGATACTTACTTGATTAAAGGTTGAACATTAAATACTAATGAATGTAAATGGAAACTTTAGTATTGGTTACTTTTGTGTACTCCTAGTTTCTTTGTTGCATTCCCATTTTTACCTACTATATATACTCACTGATAGGCATAGATCATGTGGTGGTTGCCTAATGGGATTCATCTCACACCCTGTTTGGGTCATGCTTTTGGACCCAAATAGATTATATGGTTGTAGGTTTAGACAAGGGAAAGTGATCTTCATCATCAGGTACTTGATTTCTATAGAGCTGGAGAGCATGAGACCAAGATGAGGCTTGCGATGCTGCTGGATTTTACTTGTTTTTCTTTTGAATTTAGTTTAGTATTGTATTTCTAGAATATTGACTTGTTGAGATATTTTACTAGACATATGTGACATGCATCATTTATATATGTGCTCCAGTTATTTATTTACTTTCAATATTCCGCTGTTTACTTGTTTTATGGTATTATTACTTATGTTACTGTTTATTATTTGTTATTCCACTGTGCATACTCTGCCAATGAGGGCATAGTTTCCCCACTATCACACCCAAGGCCCTTATTGCTAGTCGGCAACCTCTGGTGTTCAGGGAAATGCGCTTGAGCCTATGTGACCAATCAGGT
The DNA here is from genome assembly GCA_963277665.1 of Viscum album. Classification (NCBI taxonomy): domain Eukaryota; kingdom Viridiplantae; phylum Streptophyta; class Magnoliopsida; order Santalales; family Viscaceae; genus Viscum; species Viscum album. Next base: position 379,045,572 of record OY728119.1, read on the forward strand.
ACGGGGAACCTTTGGGTGGCACCCAGAACCTGAACGTTACAATTTTTAAGAACACAAAGTTTTTTTTTAAATTCTATAAGTGTGTGGAATCAGGTCTGGTTGGATAACCCAATTCTGGCCATTAATATTTTAGTCAGAAACTAGAGGTTCACCAAAAATATATTTGGTGACTAATTACAAGTAAAATAACACACACACATACACACACATATGATAGTTAACTTTATACCCCTAAAAATGGTTTTGATCTGAAATAAAAAATTTGGATGACTGTCACTGGTCCCTTCGAGAACAAATTGATGTGTTTTATTTTATGTTGGGGATGAAATGAATACCTATTAATAAATTTAACACAAATTTAATTTTTATTGGCTTATAAAATTCACTCGATCTCTCTAATACCAATTGTTGGTACTAGGGTGCACAAAGAAAGAAAATGGGCCGAGGATTTACAAATTTCTTCAATGGATCGAAAAAACAATGTCATCACTAGTGATTAAAGACTCGAAAAAGGCTAAGGATTTCATTTGAATTTATTTAAGAACAAAATTAAAATAACAATTACCTTGTTTGAATTGAAGTAATGCTCATCAACCGTTCATTATCAGCAACCATTGCTCAAAGGATCTAAGGTTGAATCCCTCTAGATCATCCACACATGCTTCAAGGGTTTGTGGGAACACAGATCATCGAAATCTAGGTTTGAGTGCAGAGATCTGACAAATCCTTTGAAGTACCAATGATCACCATAAAACTGTTCTTTTGACCCATGAAGGAGGAGGTCTTGGATTGAATACTTGGATCGAGAAATTCTACCTCTAGGATACGGGAAGGAGAGGAGATGAGCTCTCAAATTCGAGTGAATAAATATTCCCTCAAAAAATAGCTCCCTCTTACCTAAATATTGGAGTTTAAACACTCGTAATGGGTTCCCCTACCCCCATATAAATAATTCCCACTAAATAAGCTATAAATGACACATTTTGACCAAATGACTGTCATAAATGTCATTTATATTTTTATTACATACTTGTAATATATAATAAATATATTACATGATAAAATAAAGTCATTAACTTGACTCGTAATTCCCACAAATATTAAAAAAACCTTAAATAATAAAATAATATTTATTCATATAATATTTTTCCTTGTATTTATTTAATAACCTATGAATAATTTTAATAAATAAATTCAACTCCAATTATTTTATTCTCAAATAATAATGAATTTATTTATTCATTGGTGATCGTTTATTCTCATACATCTCTTGGACCCTGTAATGGGACCCACATTGTCCTATACTTCTATTCATTAGAATATGATATAATTTTGAATATGCTAAGTGTGTGAACCTCTAGGCCCTTATCTCGATAGTAGTGAATACTATTCATAGACCAAGAGTATAGTATAGTAACCCATCAAGGCCCCTAAGGAGATAAGGAAAATTCACAGCAATGAAATCCTTTCCTATGAACATACTCTACGTAATATAATCTCTTTATATCGTGATATCTCATAAAACAAGATGCATACTTGATGTCATCATCCTTTATTACTTTATTATTCATTGACCTAACTGGATGGAATTGTCTTCTTCTACTATAGCCATGGATTTAGTGAAGGTATTACCATCCTGATTAACAACATCTGAGATATATCTTCCTTTCATAAGTGAGAAATTTTATCTTGATTATTCAATCAATGTCATACTACCAATGATGCACCCAACACAATCTACCTCATTATGACATCAATTAAATAAGTTTCATCTTACATAAAAATACATAATCAGATAGTATACATTGATAATAATCTCAATTCAGAAGACATTACACATGTTCACAGACAAGAACTACCAAGGAAACCTGAAACATGTGGTGTTCCTATTGGTGGTTCATTCCCCATGGTCTCATATACTTGAGATCACAAAATATGAACTTCATGATAAGAAGTCTCAATGCTTATGAGCCTCCAACACTTGATAGTCACACATCATCTGTTTCCTGTCAGCATGATGTTTTTAGAATTTATGATATAAGCTTAATATTACTATCACGGAATCTCTAGGTTCTCATTATAGAATGAGAACGGCTATAACCTTTTAATACAACATGTAATATAAGGAAATTACCACAAATACGGTGGATGTAGAAGTATAAACAATACTGTTAGGTCCATTAGGTTAGATACCCTGAGGGGGGGGGGTGAATCAGGGTATGAAAGATTAAAACAACTGTCCCTATTGATCTTGTCTCACTGTTAAGAAAGACTCTCTTCTCTCTCTTTCCTGTAGCACAGTATAAATAAAAACTAAAGCATTCATAGGACATAATTATTTTTACTTGGTTCACCCTCACTGGGCTACATCCAAGGAGCATACACCGATGATGTGCTGATGTACCAAATCCAATAAAAGCACACTGCTATTTACAAAGTTCAGGATAGATCACTTCTAATCCCAGGATCACCGCCTTTAAAATGTTTAGGGTCAGCTCACTGCTTTCCCAAGGGTCACTCCCTATTTCTCTCTCTCTGGCTCACTACTGGTGGAGAGGATCACCTTCTTCCTCTTCCTTTGCTTACTTCTATAGAAAGGATCCACTCACAGTTTATAGACCTGTAGGTCTCTTCATTATCACAAATGAATACATCCTTTACTGTATGTAGATTCTCTTTTGAAGTCCAACTTTCACCCATAGATGAATCTCACTTTGCACCGAAGGTATCGGGCAATCTTCCAGCTTTCACACAACCCTAAAATGACTATCGTACTTCAACCATACCTAGCGCCCTTATCCAAGACAGGGCATAAGTTCCGGCGCAAAAGTTCAAGATGGCGCGCAAGTGTACCTCAACCACTTGCTCGACACTCACTTCTTCAACTCCAAACTTGCACGACTCACACCCTTTTACGCCCAAACCAATTTTGGTGTGCAACTATCAACTGTCGCACTTCTTCAAAACCTGGCACGCAAGTGTCACCAAACCACCTACACAACACCCCCTTCTTCAAATCTAAACTTGGGCGACTCACAACCTTTCTCACCCAAACCACTTTGGACGTGCAATTATCAACTGGCGCACAACTTCTGAATATCTTTATACTTGCGTGACCACACCACCACTTGTGCGACCACTACACCTGTGCGATGGGATCTATGATTTTCTACAAGTGTTGAAATCACACCTAATTAGGAGGTTTAGAACTCTATTTATAGTCATTTGGACACCCTGAGCGCCAGGAACGCAAGTATCCTCTCGGCGCGCAAGTCCATCCGCTCTAGTCTCTGTCGCGCAAGTCACTTGCACGACCAAACCCAAAACTTGAGCGCCCCTTTTTCCTTTTCCATATTTTGATGTTATGATCTTGAAAAAAATATGGCGCGCAAGTTTCCAAGACTCCAAGACACCGGCGCACAAGCCCCTTTTCCAAAAACTCTTTTCTCCATTTGTCGATTTTGAGGTCCAAAAATTTGGCAAACACTGGAAAATAGCGCCACCTTGTATCTTCTCTTTTTGAACCACCTCCAGATCGACCATTCCTTTTTCGACATTCTTGAATCAATCATGGATCATTAACAACATCCCTTGAACTCGACATGCCATAATGAAATCCCCTTTTTCAAAAAATTTGTAGGTCATGGTTTTCTTTGTCAACAAACACAACACGGAGGCCCACTTTGTCAACAAACACAATCACCTCAAAAATGCTTCAATGATACCTTGAGGGATTTTTTCCCAACAAATACCATGGTAAGGAAAAAACATGTATATATAAAACTGTATATATGTAATGGTAATAAAATTATATACATAAGATGGGTCTAGGGTTCCCACATACAACACTCCAACTTAAACTAGAGATAACAATTAAAAAGTCTCAGCCTGCTAGTTCTCACATGAGAACCATGCTTCTACTAAGATATGGATTCAGTCAAGGAGTCTACCATGCTATATTTTATGGATACTATGATAATCATAATTTCAACTATCTATGTAAAATCTATTAAGAGATAAAAATTATGAAGTATATGCTTTGTCCTCAGGTGTGACCTGATCTCCTTGGAAAACACCACTACTGTAGTATTATCACAATAATCTGGAAGATGGTATATACTACAAGGCACAATTCCAATATCTGAGACAAATATTCATATCCAAATTGCCTACTTAGATGCATAAAAATCTTCAATATACTCAGATTCTACTATATATTTGATGACCATAGGTTTCTTCAAGCTTCTCCATCACACTGCACCACCATTTATGCAAAAAAGACATAGTTAGACTATGATTTCATATCATTATGATTTGTTTAGAAACTATCATTAGTGTACCCTATCACTAAAATTTTCTCATCTCCATCATACTTCAGGAACATATCCTTTGCATGTCTCGAGTAATTTAGGATAGTTTTTATAGATGCCCAATGCAACTCTCATGGATTAGCTTGATATCTTCCCACCATGATTAAAGAAAATACAATAATAAACCTTGTACATAGCATGAAATACATGATATATTCCACTACTGAAGCATAAAGTATTTGACTCGTTATTTCAATCCCCTCCTGTGTTTTTGGACGCATTTTCTTTGAGAGACTGATACCATGTGACATTGGCAGCACACCTCTCTTGAATTTGTTCAATATTGTACCTTTTGAGTAACTTGTCAATATAAATACTTTGACTTAGTATAAGAATCCTCTAGGATCTATCTCGATAGATCTTAATCCCTAGGATATAGACCACTTCACCTAAGTATTTCATGGAGAAACATTCATCTAAACAAGTCTTAACTGACTGTAAGACATGCACTTCATTTTCCATAATTAATATTTTATCAATATATAATACAAGGAAAAATGATGGCATTCCCACTAAACTTCTTATAGAAACATGACTCACTTTTTTTCTTTATGAAACTAAATTTTCTTATGGTCTCATCAAATCAAACATTCCATGATCTTGAATCCTTCTTCGACCCATACATGGATCTCTGTATATTTCATACTTTATTGGCACTCTTTAACTTAATGAAACCTTCAGGTTGAGTCATATAGACATCTTTAACCAACTTCCCATTTAGAAAACCTGTTTTGTTATCCATTTTCCAAATTTCATAATCATGGAAGGATGATATTACAAGTAGTATATTCCTTGATGTTTCCTGAAATCCTTCACAACCATTCATACCTTATAAGCATCTACTTTATCATACATGTACAACTTTTTCTTGAATACCCATTTTCACCCAATGGGGTTTACATTAGATAGAGGGTATATCAAAATCCAAAATTGTTTTTGATACATGTACTCTATTTCAGAATGCACAAATTCTTTCCATTTAGCAGTATCCTTGACTTATACTTTTTTGTTTGTAGGTTAGAGGTTCATTATTATCTAAGATTAATGTTTCACCTGAACCAGTGACAAGAAAACCATATAGCTTTTGTTCTATAACCTCTTGAGTTTACCTATGCAGTACTTGTGTCTTAGGGATATCTTCATCTCCCACTATCTCTTGTAGAGATTGTCTGCATACAAATATTGTGTATCTATAACATCAACTTCATCGAAGTCAATCTTTCTCCCACTATTTCTAATGTAAATGTATTCCCTTTTGAGAAATATGACATGTATCTCTATAATCACTTTTCTATCTGAAGGATTATATAGGTAATATCTTATAGTTTCTTTAGGATAACCTATAAATATGCACTTTTTTCTTTGGGATGATAATTTTTTACTAGGTATAGTCTTGAAAAAATCCTCACATTCCCATATACATATGCATGAAAAACCGTTTTTCTTTCCATACCACAACTCATATGGAATCCCATCTATAACTTTAGTTGGTAGTCAATTAATGGTATATACCTCTGTCTATAACACATATCCCTAAAAGTATAATAGAAGAGTTTCCCAACTCATAATTGATCCAAACATGCCAAGTAAGGTTCGATTACTCCTTTCACTAACTCCATTACATTGAGGTGTATAAGGAAGAGTGAGTTGGGATACTATCTCACGCTCCTTCAAGTGATCAATGAAATCTTGGTTAAGATACTCTTCACCTCATTTTGAGCAGAGTAATTTAATCTTCTTATCAAGTCATTTTTCTACTTCATGTTGATATTCCTTAAACATTTGAAATAAATCCAACTTATACCTCATTAAGTAGATATATCAATACCTACTATAGTCATTGGTAAAAGTAATAAAGTATGAAATCCCACTCTTTTCTTCTACTAGAAACTAACCACATACATAAGTTTGAATCAATCCATTAATTCAGCGGTACTTACTCCTTTCCCAGTGAAGGGTTCTTTGGTCATTTTCCCTTGTAAACAAACATGACATACATCAAGGGGTTTGAACTCATTTGAGTCTAATAACCCTACTTGATGTAATTTTTGTAAATACTTCTCATTTACATGACCATACCTGAAGTTCCATAGGTAGGTGTTATATGAGTCATTTTCATTGGTTTTTTCATTTAGTTATATTAAAGGGGTTTTGAGTTCATGTATATACAAGCCATTATTAATATGATTCATACCATAACACATGTTATCCTTATAAAATAAAAAACATTTATTTCCAAGCTGGCGTTCTTTGACGTTGTCACTTCAACACAATTGAAGATCTCATTAAAAGCTAGCGCTCTTTGACGCTGTCACCACAGCTTCGTTTACTTTTTCTTGCTGCTACTGTGGAAGTTTTTCATTTAATCTGGTTGTCAAGAAACAAGCTCAGACATGAGTTACAATGCTTCTGGTCTGGTGCTGTGCTGGTAGGGCTCCTCTCTACTATCCGTGAGGTGAAGACTCCGAAAAGTGTGTTTTGTGTAAATTCAATTCATGACTTATCGGTTCTCAATCGGATTGGGATGAAAGGTAATTTTCATCCTCCACATGGAACATTGGAAGTTATATGGAAGGCTCCCTTTCTTGGTTGGATCAAAATCAACTCTGATGGTGCTTCAAGGGGTAATCTAGGGCCCTATGGCTTTGGTGCCGTCTATAGAGATCATCAGGGGAATGTTCTTGGGTGCATCTATAGATCATGTGGTATTACCTCTGTACTTGAAGCAGAAATGTATAGTGTCATCATAGCGGTGGATCAAGCTGAGAGTAGGGGTTGGAACAAGATTTGGATTGAATGTGATTCCATGGTTATTGTCTCGGCCATTCGTATTGGGGCCCTACATCTATCCTGGAAGCTCACCAATCATTGGACTAAATGTCTGGACTCTCTATACTCAAAGGATCACTTCGTCACTCATGTTTATAGAGAGGAAAATGCATTGTCATATGGGCTTGATAACAAGGGATTCAATGGGAATGTTTTTTATTGGGAGGACAATGTCCCTGATGATCTTCTTCCCTTCTTTAGGAGGTATTTCTATAAATCTTCTACTTTCAGACTTGTGTAACCTTTTTTTCTGCTAATATAGGGATCTTTTCTTTCCTGGAAAGATCTTAGTTTGTTAAAAAAATATATAATAATGATTTAATACAAGAACCAAACCACTAGGAAAAGTTAGATGATAATCTCCCACTTCCAAGGATGCTAGTCTCACACCATTTATGGCTAGGAGATCTACTTCATCCTTTACAATATTCTGGAATCTACTTGGTTCATATATATGAATAAAAATTAGTGACCCACATGTTATATCCAATACTCAACTTGTAGATAAATATAAATTGCATTCAATGAAAAAAAATCCTTGAAGTAGAAGCGTCACCTTGCTTCTTTTTCCAAGCCTTTCAATTATCCTTCCAGTGGCCTTTCTTGCCAAATAAAAAGATGAAAACTTATTGATCATTACCTTTTCTCTATATCTTTAGATTTTTGGAAGGATGTTGCATCTATGTCTTTGGATTGGGTTTGAACTTAGGTCCCTTAGCCTTTCCCTTCCTCCTATTGTTCACCATAAGGACTAAAGAATCAATTTTCTTCATATCCTTATCAGTTTGGAAAACTAAATAAAATAGATCTTGTAGTAAAATTTTCATGTTATTTATTTTTTAATTAATAATAAATGTCAATAATCTTAGTAGTAAATATGTAAGAATGGGATCATTAGCTAGTTCTTGGTTTAATTTGAACCCAAGGGATTCAAGTCTCTCAATGTACCTAATCACACCGAGTAGACAAGGTCCTACTTGATTCCATTATTCTAGCTTGCATCTATACAGTGCATTTGATATCTCATATCTTTCTTACCTTTCTCTTTCCTGATATAAATATTAGAGACGAGATAAAATCTTTTAGGAATCTTCATTTGCATGCGTTTTCTATAGCTGAATGGACATCGACGACAACATAATACACTTTACATCTAGTGCATCATCTATATGCTCATTATATTTTTCTTTATCTGCCTTGCTTTCTCCTTGAGGAGTCTTAATAGGAAGTGACGATTCCACCACATAAAGCTTCTTCTCTTGGAATAGTACTATGTGCAAGCGCCTGTACGACTCCTGGAAGTTATGGATGATCGAAATATTTTATTTATCAAAAATTGATTGTAGTGATAATTTACCAATGTTTTTGAGTGAAATTTTTTCTAGAATAAATAAATTTAGCAGTTAGTACTTTATTTTGATTACTATTTAGACATTACCGATTAAATCATTAAATGTATCCCACTTTTTTGTCTAACACTAGTATCCCTCACTACTAGATTCATAATACTCTATCACTTGAGTATTATAGTAGCAAGGATCCTTGGAACCTATATTCATAGTCTAAGCTATGGATACACCGCTAATTAAAGAGTTTCAAGGTAGGCACTTGACTGGACTATCACATTGACTTGTGGTTTCTTGAACTATTGAGTAAAGTCTCAGCTTCTTGGAATTGTGACCATGATTCCCTAAACACTTTTCCACTAAAGTGGTAGTAATCTAGATATGAATTCTTCTTTACTACTATATTTTGTTAACTTGAATCATCACTCTTATAATAACTCCCCAGTAGTAGGAGACACCCTCAATTACGATTGATGAGAACCTCATACACTTAGTTTTGTTCAAATTTAAGTAACGGAAGGTGTTACGACTTAATATTACTTTAAGGGGTTTTAACTGTTACTTGATGAATGAATTCATTTTCTATTTAATATGTTGATACTATGTGATCATGCTCAGAACTAAATAATTCATTAATAGTAAACATTCATCGTGTCTTTATATTTTTAACCTATGCATCATTTTTTTATTTTTTTATGTGCTTTCTAAAAAATTCATATTCAAAAAAATAATAAACAATGCATAAATTAAATAAACTACCAAAATTATATTGAAGATTTAGTATTGGTTGATCCAAAGGATCAACCGTGACCCAAATGGTAAAATACCTAATTCAGGTATGACTCATATTATAGCTCGCACCTCGGTCTAATGTTTCTACAACTCATCTGGAATACTGCCTCATCTTGGCATGGTCCATGTCTTATAATTTCATTGTGATAATACATAAATACCCACACACAGTCATGGGTGTCTTGAATAGTGAAAAATACATAAAAAATTATACTGATGGATGTGCATACCCTTATACATATTAAGCAAGGTAAGACGATGCATAGACTATTAAAAATAAATTAACTATTACACTTATCGCACACAATTTTAATAATTAATGAAATTAATGTAAACCTAGATAAATATTGGTTGGTCAATACTTAAGACTAGTCATCTGATAAATTAAATGCACAATAAAAATTAAAAATTAAATAAATTCATTTTGAGAGAAATTAAATAAATTATATGAATTATTTTATTTTAAATAATTTATTTTGTGTGGTCCCACCTTAAATTTATTCTTATTTTTAAAAAATGAAAAATTTAAATTACTTTTTGAAATATTTTAATTTTTTCTCAGACACCGCATGGCCTGGAAAACCCTTAAAAGGATTTATAGAATTTTTTTAGTCTCGAAATGAGTTGAGTGGGTCCCACCACATCCTATTCCGGGTCGGGCCGACTCGACTTGGCTTTGGGTTGGCCGATCGGTAGGAGGTCGCATGGGGGAATGATTACGGTTGGTACTGCCAAATACGAGGTGGGGGGGGGGGGTACTAGCTATGGGAGACTGAGGCCATGAGAGCTTAGGAGGAAGCTGACTACGGTAGTGGTAGTGGTAGGTACTGTGGAGGCTGACTGTGGGATGATGAAAGGTGGATGAGGTGGCGCTAATGGGAGGACAACTAGGAGGTTTCAGTGCTAAGCGAAGGTCGGCGACGGTGAGAGCACGCTGTGACCGTGTGCTGTGGAGGGGCGACCGAAGGAGTTGGCGCTTGTGGGGGGGGGGGGTGGCGGCTAGAGGGTGGAATTCAAGGAGAGGTGGTGCGGTGCTGGGGAGGATAAAACCCTTTTTTAATTAGTTTTTTTGGTTTCTAGCTTCCATGGTAAGCTACCTTTGACTTAAGTTTTTTATGAACCAGCAGACAACCACCCCCTTCTAGAATTTCCCTTTTTAATTTGACTGTTGACCCCAAAAAACCCACCCCACCCCATTTATATTTTTTATATAAAATACTAATTATAGGATTTTGAAAAACAAAAAGGTTTTTTATTTTTTTTTCTTTTGAAAATTCCTCAAGTGTATGGAATTAGATCTAGATGGATAATTCAATTCCAACCACCAAAATTATAGCTAGAAACCTGAGATTCACAATAAAAATTACCAGTGACTAAATCCAAATAAAATCACACACAAACATATGTTCTTCAACTTTATTTTCATAAAAAATGGTTTTGATCCAGAATAAAAAATTCATATGGCCTTAAATTGGCCGTCTGAGATTGGATTGACATGTAATTTTTTATGTTGGGACCGAAATGAAGCCCTCTATTTAAAAATAAGGAAAATTTAATTTTCCTTGGCTTATAAAATTCATGAAATCCCTTTGATACTAATTTTTATTACTAGGTCATGCAACAGAAGTAGATGGGATTTGGATTTAAAAATTTCTTCACTAAATTGATGAAACAATGTTTTCACTAGTGATTTGAGCTCTTGTAAAGGCTGAGAATCTCACATAAATTTTTTTAAGCACAAATTTAAATAAAAAATTACCTTCAAATTAAAGGTGTGTTTGTCAAATTCTATTTTTTGGTGACGGTTGCTCAAAGTATCTGAGGTAGAATTCATCTAGATCATCCACAAACACATCAAGAGTCCGTGAGAACACTGCTCTTCAAAATTTGGGTGCTAGCATAATGGTCTGATGAAGCCTTCGACGCCCCGAAAATCACCATGATGTCGTTCCTTGGATCTGTAAAGGAGATATTGGATTGAGGACTTAGAGAAATAACTTCTCTATCTAAGATGCAGGAAGGAGGAGAGAAGTGATATCGAATTCGAGTTAATGAAAAGTCCCTCAGAAAAGAGGTCCCTCTTGCTTATATAGTGGATGCCAAACACCAAGAATCAGTTCCCTAACCCCTGTATAATTAACACTCACTAAATAAGCTATAAATGACATGTTATGACCAACTAAATGTATCATAAATGTCATTTATATTTTTATCACATTATTTTAATATATAATAAATATATTACATGATAAAAGTGAGTCATTAACTCAACTCGTAATTCCTTCAAATATCAAACGAACCTTGAATAATAAAATAATATTCGTTCATATAATTTTTTCCATGTACTCACTTAATACCCCGTGAATAATTTTAATAAACAAATTAAACTCCAATTATTATATGCTCAAATAATAATGAATTTATTTATTCATTGGTGATTATTTATTATCAGACATTTCTCATACCCTGCGGTGGGGCCGAAAATATCCTATACTCATAGTCATCAGAATAGGGCAGAATTTTGAATATGATAAGTGTGTGACCCTCCAGGACCTTATCTTGATGGAAAAAAATACTATTCACAGACCAGGAGTGGATTCTAACAACCTATCAGGACCCCTAAGGAGATAAAAAAGTCATAACAACGCCAACCTTTCCTACAAACACACTCTATGTAATATAATCACTTTGTATCACAATATATCATAAAGTAGGACACATAATTGATTTCATCATCCTTTCTTAATTTATTATTCATTGAACTAACTGGACAGAATTACCTTTTTATACCATGGACACAAATTTAGGGAAGGTACAACCATCCTGATCAACAAGGCCTGAGATATCACTTCCTTTCAGAAGTGACAAATTTTATCTTGATTATTCAATCATTTCCATACCACTAATGACGCACCCAACACAAGCTACCTTGCTATGGAATCAATTCCATAGTTTGATTATTGAATCAAAGTACATAATACACTGATAATAATTATAAGTTAGGAGACCATTACATGTGTTCATAGATAGGAACTACCAATGATACCTAAAATATGTGATATTTCTATTGGTGGGTTAGTCCTCATGATCACATATACTTTCTATCACAAAGTGTGAACTTCATGAGAAGAAATATCAATGATTATGAGCCCCCAACACCCAATTGTCACACACCATCCATGTCCTATCAACATGATATATCTAGACCATATGACATAAGTTTAATATCACTGTCATGGTATCTCTAGGTTCTCATTATAGTCTGATAACTGCTATAACCTTTTGATAGGACATTCAATATAAGGAAATTAGAATAAATATAGTGGATGAATAAGTATCAAAAACACCATGGTAAGGTAAACACACATATATATCAAATTGTATACATGTAACAGTAAACAAAGTATATACATAAGTTGGGTCTTGGGAAACCAATTATAACACTCTTCAGTTTTCTAATTTTTAAAATATTTGAAGGTAATCAGTGTTTCCTTTTTACCTTTTCTTTTTAGTGAAACTCATCTTATCTTAAAATAATTTATGAGAGTGTTGTGAAGTTTATCAATAGTGAAGTCATCAAAATATCATTCTTCAAGAGATGAGATTTTGAAATACAATTTATCTTGCAAGATTCACATAAAATTCTTTAAAACTGTCGAGTCATCAAGAATTTCTATGAATCCTCTGATGTTGCTAACAATTAGAGTAACCCTTGTGAAGAAATCGTCAACTAATTCATCTTCCTTTATTCTGATATCTTTATAATTTTGTCTAATATTCTTAATATTAGCTTCTTTCACCTTTTTATTTCCTTCATAAATAATATAAATATTCTTCCAAATATATTTGGTTGTTCTGTAGCCCATAAATTTTCTTAAATCATTTTAAAATAATAAATAAAATAATTCATTTCTTTATTTTCCATCAAATTCAATATTTCACATATTATAAAAAGTATAATCTAATGTTTCTCTTAGAACTGTAAAGATATTGAGCAGAATCAAAAGCATAAAGTCCAAGAGAGAGGAGGTAAGGTACCATTATCTATTTCTAGGTATGAAATACTTTTCCATCGAATTTTGGAATGCCTTTGTTTTTAACTAAATTATATTGATCCATAAGAACCACTCAAGAGAAACACCAAAGAGAAACTATCCCTCTGATACAAATTGAAAGGATCACACAAAGGGTGATAAACACTTGGGGGGGGGGGTTGAATTAGGGTTTAAAAGTTTTCCACAACTCCCTTATACTCTCATGCTTATTCAACACCTGTTCTCTTAAGAAAATCACCAAATAAGATAAATAAACAAACATAATAATTTTTTTAATGAGGTTCGCCTCCTTTAAGGATGACTACGTCCACAGTGTGATGTGATTTTTATCCCATGAACAATAATATCCTTTTATTATTAAGAAGAACTTGGGAAAGGTAATGACCTTGGACCTAATGTAATGTATGATACAAAAAAATACATCTTAGAAAAAATGATGCTCAATTTCCATCAAGTGCATGAGCTTCCACAAGATCTCCAAATTTATCTTATTTGAGGCCACCTCAATGCAATCCTTTTCACAACCTTATTTTCCCTAGTGTATCTCGAGTGGTATATGGATTCTTCTTCTATGAACACAAATGATTGAAAGAATATTTTTCTTAGTATATATGAGAATTGTCTCTCAAGCATATGTGGAAACAAAAACCCCAACTCTTAGTCTTTCCTCAATTATCATAGACAACACTTTACTAACTCTCCCCTAGAAATGTTTGTGTCTGATCCCCCTTTCATGTTGCATCAAGATTCATTTTAAAACCCACAACAAATGCTTAGATCTTCAAATAAATACACTAGAGACCCGGGCTTCAAAACTTCCATGTGATATAAAAGATCCATATCCTCAAATCTCGATCCTTCATAAATCACCTAATATTTCCACATCTCCATGCAGTCAAAAATGAAACAACAAATGACCACATTACAACTAGTTACATAGAAAACAACTATGTGGTTGAGATTGAACTTCATATATGTTGCTGAAAAGGATACATGGAAAAATAACTACATGGTTCTCAAAATGGCTACATAGCATATTCACCCATGTGAATTTTTATTTTTCTATGTCATCAATTATATTTTTTATTCTTAGTAAAATTTGGCTATGTGACTTATTCAGTTATGTGATTTCCCTATGTAACACAAACACCTACATGAAGTCTTCTCAAAATGACTATATGAATCTATATTTAACTACATCATCAATCGAATATGTTGTTATTAGAATAATTAATTTTTCTACATGACTCATTTAGTTATGTGATTTACCTATGTAGCACAAATGACTATGTAGATCAGCTACATGGATGAATCAGGTACCTGAAAGGGCTATGTATATATTCGACTATGTGAATCAACCATGTGAATTTGACTTCACTAAAATAAATGATTAACTTATTCAACCAACTTCTAGGCATTCTAAAACACTTATTCCATCCTCAAAGATATTTTAGACCATACTCCTTAATTCACCAACACATATTTTTTATTCTTTTGAAGATCATATTGTAGAATCTCAAGCCCAGTTCACTCATAAGTAACTGAACCCAATTGACCACATAACCTCAAGCATGCCTTCCCATATTCTATAGGCTGCTGGATAGTAGCTAGGGTCTATTATGGTATAGTGGAGAGACTATAAACTCACGATAAACGTGTTGAAAAATGATATATAATAATAGTAATCAATGGAATAATAATAACACATCCAAATATAATCAATAGGTGGAAGCTGAATCAATGTCATATAAAAAAATGATGATCATGTAATGTAACTAATCAAAAGGGAATACACATGGGATATAAAGGTACATACATATACAAAATGATATACACAAAATATAAAAAGGCCAAAAATTTCTTCCACTATAATCATGATCATAGGCTCAGTCCTTTTCTCCCATACTCTATCCAAGGATAGTAAGTAAAAAAATCCAAAGTTGGATGCTTCCATTTGTCCCTACCTAAAATCATAAGGTATGTTTGGGTACAAATCGGTGGCCTGAACAGGGTGTGAGATATACTCAGTAGGACACCACCACCAACATTTATAACTATCTAGTCAGTCCATATATGATAGTAAATGTGTAAGTAATAATGAGTGTAAGGTAATAAATAAATAAATAAAATTGTATATGTTTGGGTTCCTTATGGGACACCCAACCGACACTACCTACTTCAGCCTAATCTGGATGTCTCTGAATAGATGTCACCTTGCATGTACATTCATTTGTATAAAGATATATATTTATATTCCTCATATACATATAGACATAAATGTACATATAAATATATAATTATCAATAGTCAGGACCCAAGGTGTATACCCAAGGTGTCCACCATTACTTATGAGGGGTTTCAAAACCCTCGTGGCATATGAGCATGGAGATATAACTGAGTCATCATACAAGACCAATAGAAAACATGAAGTGAATCCAAGCATGTTATTTGGCTTGGAGAATGCATCCTTAGTTTTAGAGTAATTGTAATCTTGATCCCATCTAAGGAATTTTGTATAAGGAACCCATATATAGCTCCAGGTACACTAATAAACTCATCGCTATAGGAGTTCGTCCATGGAATTTTTATAAGGACCCATGTATCACTCATGGTATAGTATAAAGCATATCCCTATGATTCTATAAATGGTGTACCGCATTAGGAACTAGGTATCTCTTATGAAATTCTATGCTAATAATTCCTACCGAGCCCACCCATGGAAATCCACTAGGGAACCAAGTATCACTCACAAGAAGCATAAAGACATTATCTTGGTGAGCTCATCCATGGTGTTCTATAAAGAACCCATGTATCAATATTGGTATTCTATAATCAATTAAAAATTCTAGTTTTTAAGGTCGATGATCTAGTCTAAGGCATCCTAAATTGGGATCCTTGTAACGTCCTCAACTTGATATAAAGTAAGGGTCATAACTAGCCTTTAAAATTCTACCCTTTGAAAATACTTTTTAGTCATGTTTCCCAAGTCATTTAATATGGTTAATCCAAGATACAACATGAGGGAAAAGGATTATACATATGGCCTACCATTTTATTCCTTGGTCCAATTTAAAATACAACACAACCACAAGGGGAAATTTAAATACACCTAAAAAGGGTTGTTGAAAATAATTCCAAAGCATGAAGCTCCTAGGAATTTAATAAAGGAACACCCTTATGGTTGAATCACATCAAGGTGTTCATCCTCTTAAATTTATTTACAGGTCACTAGAATTACACTAAGCATGGAACCATCATTTAATTTAATTAATTTGACATTTAGGAGGCATTGCTAGAAGGGTTTGGTGCACAACACAATGGTTCACCATATAAAACATCAAAACTTTGGGGGAAAAGAACTAGACCACCTACCTTAGGCTAGTAGAACTCTCCTCATCTGTTATCTTCCTTTAAAACGATATAGAATAGAATAAATCAATAAAATAGACAAATTACCTTAAAATAGGTCATATTAGCTCACACCAAAATAGTGCCAAGGATGGAGAGATAAACCGAGAAAATAAGGAAGATGAATGAATCTATTACCGATACACATCCAATGAAACCAATGAAGAAGAAGTAATATCTTATAAGGAAGATAGGGATCAAGGCCTAGGTTTAGGCATGTGAGGAGCACTTCATGTGGATACTATTGGAGAAAATAAGGGGATAGGTTAAAATGAGGGGATCTTCCCCTTTTTTTAAAAAGGCTCACAACATATTCACAACCTGAATGGAATTCACATCATGTATTCCTTGGGTTTTCTTTTTTTTTTCAAGAAAAAATAGTTCACATCATGAATAAGATTCATTATGTGCATTGATTTTTTTTCCTATAATAAGAATTCATGGGTTATGGACAAATAAATCCACATTGTGAATTCATTCTATAGACAGGCTCTTGCCCCCAACTACCTTCCTTTACAAAAACAAACTGATCGGACAAAAGGTGTGGTTACTAAGGCCTAATACAAAATAAAAACTTAATGAGGGTTCAACCAAATTTAAAATAAACCATACCTCTTTGAAAAGTTTGGTCATTACAACATTCCATCCTTAAACAACTCATCCCTAATTTGACATTCTGAGGGTGGTAACACATCATCCAAGAAAATTTATAGCCATTGAGTACATCAATCTATCTCTCCCACATCTCATCCTATATACGACCTTACTTCCATAAAACCCATATGAGAGGAACTAACCTAACTCGAAGTAAATTCATGATACAATCAATGATATACACTATATACTACTCAAAGTACACATTTATATCCATATATATATCCATAGGATCAAATGAATGATATGGGTTGGAATAATAACAACAAAGTTATGAAACATGGAAGACGCTGTGCATGACCCAATACCTATAAGGTAAATCCAACAGATAGGCTCATAGACCGAATATCTCCATAATATCGAAAGAAACAACATAATGTGGTGATAAATTTCCCTATCTATGAATCCATTTGTGACCCAGTCTAGAAGAAGCTCACAAAAATACCAAATGCCCCACCTCGAACTCTAGAGGATAGAAGTGATGATAATTATATGACTTCTATCGAGACTAAGCTATATCCATACACTTTTTAATAAACTGTACCTACTCTAAATTCTCTTGAACGAGATGAGGTCCCAAAAGTGTTGCCTCACCCACCTTTAACTAGCATAGGGGTGAACAACATGGCCTATCATATAGGTCCTTGTAGTGATCCATATGAATAGTTTTTTAAAGCTATTATTGTAGGATAACTAAATGAGAGGTATGTTATTCTCTCAGGAACCTCTAAAATCAAGGATGTATGCTTAGATCATATCCTCTAACACCCGTATCATATTCTAGAACTGACTGTCAGTCTGAGGTTGGTATGCTGTACTCAGATGCACCTATGAACCTAGTGTTTTCTATAACCCCTACCAAAATCATGACATAAAATGAGAATCCTTATCTAATATGATATAATAAGGAACATAATTAAAGCATATAATCTCCCAAAGGTAAATCCACACAATATAATTTACTGAGAATATATCCTTAATCAGAAGAAAGTGGGTGACCTTGGTCAACCCAATGAAGATCATCCATACCACATAGCTTCCATAAGGGGATCTTAATAAGAATATTACAAAATCCATGGATTCATCATCCCATTTTCACTCAGGAATAGACAGAGGCTGTAAAACTTCAGTGGGACATTGGTACTCCACCTTCACCTAATGACAGGTGGAACACCATTTGATAAAATTTGTGATCTATTTCTTCATACCTGACCACCAATACTGATGATGTACATATCAATACATCTTGGTAATCCTAAGGTGAACTTCCCAAATAGAGGCATGATATTACCGTATAAAATCTTCCCGTATATTTGAAGAAACCCAAATATGTCCATGGATATGCAAAATCGCATCCTAATTGATAACACAACTAGGTGGTGGGTCCTCTATTGAGACACTCTCCCTTAGGGATAATCCTGTGGGATGTGAAAGCTATCTCATCCTTACCCATTCCAGAAGGGAAGATGTAACTGCCAAAGCTGCTAGAATAGGTTTCCCATAATATCCCTAAACATCCATCTACATATTAGAAAATAGGGCCATCAGTTCCACTCACTACTGGCCTCTTGGATGCCTATGTATGATTCTTCTAACTTAAGGCTTCATATACCACATGTCCCTTTTTTAGTGTATAACCGAGCTCTATGTCGAATGAATGTAGGTATTCTACCCACCTGTGCTACCTAAAATTTAAATCATACTATGTGTAAATGTATTTGAGACTTTTATGGTTCGTGTAAATGAAGAACTTATCCCTCAATAGATAATGCCTCCAACAGTGTAAAGCATGAGCCACAATTTCTAGCTCGAGGTCATGCGTATGGAAATTCTGCTCATGAGGTCTCAGTTGGTGGGACCCATACAACACAAATCAATCTCCCTCCATCAAAACTGATCCAAGCCTGATTTATGATGCATCAAAATAAATTTTATAGATTTTGCCTGTCTCTAGAAGAATCAAGATCGACATTGAAGTCAGTACCCCTTTAAGCTCCTAAAAGGATGCCTTATATACATCTGAACTTAAAAAATCAAGAACCTTTTCTAGTCAATCCCATGGAGGTGTTTCTGTGCATGAAAAAATTACTGAATAAAACATCTGTAATAGCCAGCTAGCCCCAAGAAACTATTTATATCAAATACATTCTTGGGATGCTCCCAGGAAACCATGATGCTCACCTTCTATAGGTTAACATACACTCCTAACTATAAGATGATGTGACCCAAGAAGTGAAACTTATGAATACAAAAGTAGAATTTTGTGATATTATCACACATCTTGTGCTCTATCAGTGTATTCAATATGATCTCAAGATATTTGTCATGGTCATGTCGAGTATGAGAATACAAAAAGATATCATCCATAAAGACCATTATAAATGAATCCAGATATGGGTGGAAAACCCAATTCATTAGTGACATGAAAACTGTTGGCATGTTTGTAAGAAATAACGACATAAAAAAATACTCATACATGGAATATCTACTATGGAATGACATAAGTGGTATGTATGATGGTCTCACATGCACCTGATCATAACCCAAACTCAAATAAATCTTGGAGAAAACCATCGCTCCTCAAAGCTGGCCGAAGAGGTATTCTATACATAGAATTGGATGTCAGTTGTTAAGAATAATTTGGTTCAAACATCGATAATCTACACAAATCCTAAGGGTCCTATCCACCTTCTTGGAGAATAGTACAGGTGAACCCCATGGAAAATTATTGGGTTGGATAAAACCCTTAGCTTCCAAATCCTCTAGCTACTTTTTAAGTTCCTGATGCTCTGTAGGTTCCATCCTTTAAGGAGGATTTAGAACTTATTACACTCCTAAAACTAGCTCAACGGTGAACTCCACCTATCCTATAGGAGGTAATCTAGAGAAGTATTCAAAGAAAATGTCCTTGAAATTATCCACCACAGTAGGGAACTCCATATGTCACATACCCTAATCGCTCATAAATAGAATAGACATCTAGGTTATCACTCCACCCAACCCATGATGTTTGGGTCCATATCGAATCTCTTGGACATCCCATTCATCCTTATGAATGTAGGTACCACCCTCAGGTGATGTGAAGGAAACCCTCAATTGATAGAAATCCACATGAGAATGACAAGGCACTGAACTGTCCATCTTGAGTATGATGTTGAATCCTATAATCATGAGTAAAAATAGATCCCATAAAAAAATATAACCACTTATATTAAGGGGACATCCCTTACATCAGCATACACTCTTGGTATAGATCCCCAACGGTGTGTCGAGAGTCATCGTGCCACATAAGTACTCTAATTTTATGCCCAAAATTTCTATAATCTCCCTAGATATGAAATAATATAAAGCTCTTATATAGAATAAGGTATAAACTAAAGTAGATGATACTAGAATAGTACATCGAACTATAGAATGCCCGAACTATGCTCCTTGGGAGTAGGCTACACTGCATACATATGTCTAGATTTGTAGCCCTAAGATGTAACCCAACTAACCTGGGCAGGTCCGATCTTTCGGTGTTGTACCTCTAAAGTCTGGATACCTTGACCACATCCACCTCCTCAGCTTGATCAACTGGTAGTATCCTGTCTCCCTTCCTAACATGGAGCTACCAATCCTACACCTGAATGTGGAATCGGTATAGATCCCTTCTCACTAGGAACTAGAGGTAAATTACGGCAAAAACAATGAAGGTGCCTCATCCTGCTGCAAGATTGGTACTCAATTGGCTACTTCATAAAATAGGGTTTCTTGTAGACCACCCAACCACACTGGTGACACACCACATAATTGTTGGTACATGCTATCTAAATAGCACTTTCCCTGTGAGAAAACTCAAAATGATGTTTCCTACCACCAGATGATCTGTCTCCATATCTGAATGCTGAACCGCCCTGACTCACATTTCCAAACTCCCTTAGGTTCTTCTCAGTGATGAGGTCTTGGTTCACTATCATTGAAATGGTGGTCAATTGAAAGATATTCACCTATGATTAGATGGTGTACACAAGCCCATCCTCAATACATCTTGTTATTGTCAACTCATCACCAAAAATTGTTGGTGTGAAGTGTTGAAGCTCAATGAAATGAGCTGAATACTCCATCATAGGAATAACACCCTGTTGTAGGTGCATAAACTCTCAAGCATAGTCTGCTCATAGTGTCTGTGGGAAGAAGTTTTCATAGAAGGCCATCTAGAAGTTTGTCCATACCATACCCTATTGTCAACAAACTTGGGTAATAACATCCTACCAATGCTTTGTGAAATCATAGAGCATATAGGTTACAATATTGACCCAATTATCTAGA
This sequence comes from Viscum album, assembly GCA_963277665.1. Lineage (NCBI taxonomy): Eukaryota > Viridiplantae > Streptophyta > Magnoliopsida > Santalales > Viscaceae > Viscum > Viscum album. The sequence goes on from OY728119.1 coordinate 379,067,337, forward strand.
GGTGTCTCTAAATTTCCAAAGATCAATGACATGGCCTCTATTCACGACACATTATCCCAAGGACCACCATCCCCCGAGAAGTTAATAGGATTCTACTGTAGGAATTTTCGCATCAACTATGACATAGAAGGGGTAGGCCATAGAGCTCCTTGTATAGACTGCATGAATCATAGGATTATCTCTTGAAAATGAGCATAAACATCCATATTAGGAATAACATGAGGTACCTTAGGTGGAACCATGGGAGAAAACACTAGTGGCTCAGAGCCCACCACCTTCGGAGCATGATCTTTACCACCTTCTTGGCACATGACTCAAGGAAATTGTGTCAGCATAGCTCTACAATTTTCAAATGCATGACTTATATAGCATTTAACAAAAGATAGGATCAATGATAACAGAAAAGGACAATTACAAAAAACCTTCCTATAAATGATTCACACCTATCTACTTGCTCCTAAATCTAGGTCTATGTGATAAGAAAGGTAATAGAAGTTACAAGAGACACTTCCAACTTCCCATTACTAAGGTTGGGTCAGGGTCAAGGTCTCATATAACACCACAGGGGTTCTGATATATAGAGTTTCAATTGCAAGGTATAGAGTAAAACACCATTTACTTTGAAATTAGGATCCCCATTTAACAATAACCATTTCATTTAAAATTTTAAATTCATTTAAGTTTATAATATTATATATATATCATGGTACCGTTAGATAAGCCACCATTCCTAATTTATAAAATCCCATACTTAAAAATTAAAATTGAAACGTCATGTAAATGAGACTTGGACCTTACATTTGGTATCTGAATGTAACAGGTAATATAAATTTATTTGATTAAAAAAATAACCATTCCCAATTTATAGAAGTACATGATTTTAAATTATAATTGTAATTTATGTAATCAAACCAACTAATGTTTTTTCCTATGGAATGAGTGGTCCATGACTCGAACATGGAATAACTAGTTAATTAAGTTTTCATCATCAATAAATATGGGAAAATACCATTTAGGTTGATGCATACACTTTAATTAATCCAATTATTCTCTCTCTATAATAAATGTCAGCACATTTCAAATACATAATATTCAAGTCACTAGTAATATACAGCAAGAAATGCACACAATAATATAAACATGGAATAGAATAATGCATGACATGTGAATTATCAAGTGCCAATATAATTCATTATATGATACATCCTTACCATACTAGGATAAGGAAGAATAATTCCATAATAATAATATCAATAATAATAACTCCACAAAACATGTGTGTCACCCAATGGTAAAATAATTACAATTGTAACAGGTGGAAACCAATAACAACAATATCCAAACCCAAGTAATTTGGATTTCCCCTATACGTGGGTTAGTTACTCCTAGGTACAGACTCATTACCAAATTATAACATGTTCCTAGTATCCTATATAATACCCAAATAGTAAGATAAATTGAAAAAGTATTTGATACCACTTTGTAGCATCTTGGACCTAGTTCACTCATAAGTAACCGAACTCGATCAACTACATGACCTCAAGCACGCCTCCCCATATGATAGATGCTGAAGTCTAGTAGTAGGGGTCTATGTTGGTATAGTGGGGAGACTATAACTTTATGATCAGAGAGTGTTATATAATAATATTAAGAAGGGTAATAATAATAAACCATACAAACATAAAAACAATTTTAATTTGAATTAATTTCATGTACAAAAATGATGATCATGTCATGGAACTAATCAAAAGGGAATACACATGGGATAAAAAGCTACAAACATATACAACATTCTATAAAAAAAATAAAAAATGGCCAATAACTTCCTCTACTAGAATCATGATCATAGGCTCAATCCTTTTCTCACGTACTCTATATTAGGGTTGTAAGTTAAACATACAAAGATGGATGCTTCTTTTTGTCCCTACCAGCAACTATAAGGTCTGTTCGGCTACCAACCTGAAGCCCAAATAGGGTGTAAGATATACTTAGTATTCCACCACCAATGGAATTTAGAACTATCTAGTTGGTGTATATATGATAATCAGTGTGAAGGTAATAATTAAGGTATAACAATAAATAAATAAATAAATCATATCGGACTGGGTTCCTCACGAGACACCCGATCAACACTACCTGCCTTGGATTAAGCCGAATGTCTCCAAATAAATGTCACCCTATATGTACATTCATATATATAAAGGTATGTATTTAAATGACTCATATACCTATAGACATACACATGCATATAAATAGATATATAGAAATAGTCAGGACCTAAGGTGTAATCCCAAGGCATCCACCATTACTTATGAGGGGTCTTACAACCTTTGTGGCATATGAGTATGTAGATATAAATGAGCTGTCATACAAGAACAATATAAAACATGGACCTAACCCTATAATTTTATTTGTATTAGCGAATGTGTCCTTAGTTTTAGGGTAATTGGCATTCCGATCCTATCTAAGGCGTTCCATATAAGGAAATTTGGTATCACTCTAGGTACACTAATAAAACCATTTCCATAGGAGCATATCCAAAGAATATGTATAAAGATACATGTATCACTCATGGCATGGTATAAATCATATCCATTTGATTCCATCTATGGAGTACCACATCGAGAACCAGGTATCACTCGTGGAATGCTATGACAACAATGCCTACTGATCTCATCTAAGGAAATCCACTAGGGAACCAGGTATCACTCATGGGAAGCATAAATACATCCACCTAGTGGCCCCATATATGGTGCTATATAATTAACCCATGTATCACTCTTAGAGTTCTATAATCAATTATAACTTCTAGTTGTAAATCTCTATGATCCCATCCAAGGCATCCTAAATTGGGAACATTGTATCGCCCTCAGCTTGGTATAATGGAAAGTTCATAACTAGCATTTAAACTCACAAACTTTTAAAGTAATTTTTAATCATGTTATAAAACTCATTTAATATTGTTAATCCAAGATACAAAGTGGGGGAAAAGGCCTATACATATAGCCTACTATTTTTTCCTTAGTCCAATTTAAAATATTCTATAATCGTAAGGGGAAATTTAAATACACCTAAAAAGGGTAGTTTAAAATAATTACAAAGCACGAGGCTCCTAGGACTTTAAGGAAGGCACAAACTTAGGGGTGGATAATTTCTAGGTGGTAATACTATGACATTTATTTTTGGGTTGATTTAATTACACTAATCATGGAAAAATTATTTTATTTAATTAATTTCACGTTTAGGAGGTTTTTCCGGAAGGTTCTGACATGTGACACAACTGCACACCATTTATAACATCAAGAATTTAGGTGAAAAGAACTATAACACCTACCTTAGGTTGGTATAAATCTCCTCATTCATTATTGTAACAACCCCAACCTCAAAATCCCAGAGTCTGTTGTCACTTTATTACATTGACACAAATACAAGTTATCAAATCCGGAAGGACCGATCGATTTAGAAGACTTAATGAACTAGATACATACATGATTCCCTTATTAAATTGGTAATAAACATAAAACATTATAAAGGAAAGTAAATAGAATCCTTTAAATCATTAAAATATTCATATTTATATCCTAGGAAAGAAAAAAAATAAGGGTGAGATCAAATTCTCAGTAAGAGTTAAGTACAACGGAAGCTATCATGAATCAATAAGAATAATCAACATGGAAAAGTAAATAAATAAACACAAATTCTATTTAAATAACATAACAATATTTATAATATAAGTAATAATCAATATAGAAAGGTAAATAACTAAAAACACATTCCATATAATCAATAAAATTGAGAATGAAATGCATCCAAAGATAATATCATTGTGAAAATATCATGGATAATAATAAATAAAATCTTAACAAAGGAAATGATTATTTATTAGATGTCATGTTCTAAGGAACATGATACCTATTCTATCTAGACCTTTCACAAACTGGTTTAAACTATAGTCAAAAACCCATTTAATGATAGATTAATTATTTGTCTCATGAGACCTACTGATGCATCGAGGGACCATATAATTCTAGGACCCACCCATCACTGCTAGTTCAATGAAATCCTCATATATCAAAATGATTGGTTTAATTCATGAATCAATATTAATTATCAAAAAATATCCATATTGAGTAAAAAATACTGATTTAACATCATTTCCCCATTTATTAAAATAAATTTCAAAGTAATAACCATATATAAAAACTATTATATAGTTTAGGCAATAATAATATACATGATAAAAAAAATATGAATATTTAAGAGAAATGAAATTTTTAATGAATTATGATCATAAATAAATCAAAGGGGTAATATATACACCACACAAAAGAAATTAAGTGGTGAATATGAAATATGTCTCACAGAAGTAAAAGTGAGATGAGATTCCCTTACCACTTTGTAATCAGTTGAATCATATACCTCATGAATGAATAACATTTAACAAAACTTTAAATATAATGAGAATTATGAATATGACATATGTCTAATAGAAGTAAAAGTGAGATATGAAACCCTTACCACTTTGTAATCAGTTGAATTGTATTCCCTATGAATGAATAAAATTTTAAAAAACCTTAAATATCATGAGAACAAATAAATTCATGATATAACATGTCAAAGGGGTGTTATATACACATAATAAAATAATATAGGTTCATAACATCAAAATATGTCTCAATGAAAGAAAATTGAGATGAAGTCCCCTACCTTGCTCTTTCCTTTAGTTGAGCGTTGTTTAACCCCCCATATAAATAATATAGATTTGTTATAGATATATTCCAGAACCATACTCATATATATGATTTAATTATAATATTTTATCATCTATTTATTTATAATATTTCATTATTTTCACTGTTTTAGGTGTTAATTACCTTGTTTTATCATGCCTTTTTTTCATGAAATTACCAGTTCTCTTTCATAGGGTGTAGATCCATAATATGTAGAATGATATTATTGTTATAAATAACATATTAAATCATTAAATACAATTTTATAACCATTATTTAATTTTTACCCTGGAAAATGAATAACATCATGGCATGGATATGATAGGCCGTACATACGCATGAGCGATGATATCATTACCTTAACAATGAATGGTTAGGGAAGTGGATGGTATATTAATTTTACAGAATCAATTTTATTTCATAAGTATAATATATATCCATTATTTACATAATTATAACCATTAAATTAATATGGTGATAAATAACAAATTACACCGCTATGTGGAGACAGTAAGTTGTACGTACGCACACACAGTGCTTTTGTTTTTCATAGGATGTATAAAAGGTGAAATATGGTTGTCTCATAACAATAATAATATACCAATATATAGATTATACTGGATTTATTAATTTATCATAGAAAAAACACATGAATAGGATGTATAAGAATAAATAAACTTGAAAGAGTTGGCGAAAACAATTACCTCTTCTTCAGCGGACTTCCTTTAGATCTCTTATTAAGGGATCTCTGGTTGGTATATGAGGAGACTAGAAACTCCAGAACTTGGATAAAAAAGCTTCGGATAGGGATTTTCAAGACTTGGTTGAGCTAGAAGGCTCAAAGTGGTGTGAATAAGTGAGCGAAGAGGTTCCCTTTAATAATTGAGGTGAGGGACACTTTTAGATTTTCTCAAAATATTAAAACAGAATAAGACTATTCTAGATCCAAATGCTTCCAAATAGACTACTAATTCATAGGGGATTAATTTTTAAACCATATATTATCCTATATGGAATTATTTAATATTTTTATAATTTTTAAATAATTTAATAATATATCAATCTCATGAAATATCATTATTGTCAATTTTGATACTATTCATTACATTGACTTTAATAATAATAATAAAACAAGATAACTTAGAACCTAATATTTTAATACATCCCTAATATTTCATATTCATCTATAAAATTCATGGATCACATTAAATAATGAAAATCATATTACTTTTAATATTTTAAATATCATTTATATGATTTTTCCATTAATTGAATAATTACTGCACCAGCGTTGTGTAAGAATTTAAGGTAATTATTTGTTCACTAAAAAAATTAAATAAATACCCAAGATGTAGAAAAATATTTTATATTTAAAAATAATATTTATTGTAAAAAATATACTATGGACAACCTGATATTAAAAATGTTATATTTATTAAAAACAAGAATGAGACATCTTTGACTTTTCTTTAAATAAAATATTATAAATTTATAAATGGTTATATAACTGAACCATAAATTATTATAGATTATCATTAATAATCCAATAAAATTTGGGCAAATGTTAGAGTCATTTTATAGTCCTTACCATATTATTTTTACCATTAATTACACGATTTACCCTTTATTGTGGTAATAAAAATTACCAAGGTTACTATTTATATTGACAAAAGATAAAGGAAAATAGCTAATAAATTTTTACATCTTGAATGAAAATATATAATACATTTTTAAAAATTTAAGACATAGAAGTGGCAGAATTTAATGTAAAATTAAACTGAAAAAACGCAACGAAAAACAATTTTTCAGAAAAAATACCCTTTTAAGTATACATTTTTTTATACCAAATTCAACAATAAAATTGATTAAAATAAACATAATTGGGTTTTTAATATTATATTAAAACTAATTTTACTTTTTAATTATTTTAACACAAAATATTACTTTATAAATTCTAGAAATAAAAAAACATTTTTCAATAAAAAATAGTATTTTTCACTATTCACCGGAAAATGAATATTTTCATAAAAATACTAATAATTAAACATAAGATAATTTTTATATGGAAATTTAAAAAATGAAGTTAATTTTACCAAATAAATTTTATAAAAGTTTCAAAAATTAATTGTATTTATTTTTCCATAAAAAGAAATAAAAATCACTTTTTGATAAAAGATTATATTTGAAGAATAAAATGACCTTAATAAAAATTATGTGTTTATTTCCTAAGAATTAATAAATTTTAATTGAATATGAACTTCATATATATTTCATAATATAATTAATATTTTTCGCACCAGCCAATTTAATGGCTAGGTTATAACATTCGTGTTAAAATAATAATATTTAATAGTATTTTGTGGTTCATTTAAGATCAGTGTTGCATGAACCAAAAGCTATCAATTAAATTTTATATATTATAAAATACTATAATTTTACATTCTCTTCACCTTAAATAAACCACATCCTCACAATTTGAAATTTCACTTCAAAAATCAAGGGTTGATATTTAAAAATTCCTTTGTGGTAAACCCACATTGTAAAAAGTGTTAATAAAACTTCCACTTGAAAAGAGAGAATGAGAAGTAAAAATATCATCACACAATAGGTTTCCATATAGGATAACATATGTAGGAAGTGAAAACATGGATATGGAAGAGAAAACTAACTATCAAATACTAATGGAGAGTGATAGAGAACATGATCATGATAAAGTTAAGCGTCACAAAATCGTAAATCTACGATCAGTTAAAATACCACTAATTTCTCGATAATAAAATTAAATGGATAATTTTTTTTCCAAAATCCTTTTCCTATAGTTGAGGAATTCTTTTACTACCTATAGTAAGAACATATAGAAATATAATTACTTGACAAGTATAGTTTTATCCTTTAATCAATTTCCACCACAAAATCATTTTTTTCTCCAAATGATGAGTATGGATTTTTTTTCATGAATGAAGCAATAAAATCAAATTCTAAAAACCAAAAATTACACAAATTAAAACAATATATTAATACTGTATTTAGACATTAAACAAAACCAATATAGATAGAATAAGATAAGATAATTCTCCAAAAAATAAACCTTTATGTGAAGAAACTACTTTAATCTCCCAAAATTCAATAGTAATACCTAAAATCCAACTTACAACATTCAATAAATAAGTATCCTTAAATGTACTAAAAAATATTCTATCCTATGATTGAAACCCAAAAATTAGAAGGATTTGATCACATAGTCTTCCAAGATAAATTTAATATTTATCTAAAAAATGAGCATACTCTAAACATATAATCTCTAAGATACCACAACCTGAATAACTATAAATACATGATAAAATAATGTATTTCTAAAAAGACAATTCAACCTTTATTCCTAAAATAAAATTCCATAATTCTCTATCTATCTTAATCATATAGGGTTCCCAAAATAGTAAGCATATTCTAGAGTAATATATATCACTTAACACCAAATCAATTTTGAATCCCATGGTTGTCTATACACTAAAAAATATGTTCCCAAAATGAACTTTTCCTTTATCTATCATACCATTTAAATAAATAAAAACCATTTCATATGAACTAGGAAATCACGTAGTCTTGTGGTATGTGATGCACCCCTGTCACACTTCGGTTGTGCGTTCAAACCTTATGGCCTTTTCAGATGCGATGGGTTGTCGCCCTACCTATGGGTTGTCATTTTTCTAAAACTATATTAATATAATCCTTATAAAATTCCCAAAAATGTGATAAACATCCTAAATATAACCTTAATATATTAAATATTAAATAAATATTTTAACCTCAAATATTATCTCATACTTTTCATTTTTCATTCCCAAAATATAATAACCCATAATTACATTAAAATAAAAGATCATATAAACCCTAAAGGTTATAATTACCTTTAAACTTATGCCCAAAAAACGTGAAGGCATTATTACTTAAATAAAATTTTCACACATACTTAAGAAATGGGTTGTATTTCCATAAATGTCTCCCAAAATATCCTTAATCTTGATTAACTCCCACAACATAAAACCTCAAAAGGATGTTTAATAATTTAAACTTATGATCAAAATTACACTCATAAACCCATGATGGTTTATATAAATATTAAGTTAATGAAAACATATATTATTACAAAATCAATATAATTCCTTATATGTTTCATGATTATTCTGTCCATAATTCCTTTAGAGAAATAATTCTTCCACACATTGTCTATCACATTCAATTTTAAACCAGTTCCTTTTGGTTCCTACCATTTACTAAAAACAACATGAAAAGTATAAGAAAAAAATTACAATAATCAGAGTGAATTATAAAATAATCATGAAATATTATTCAAAGTATGTCTAAAGCATGACATCTTATTCTCAATCTACGATTCCTTAGGTTTACCCTAGGTTATCCATGTTCATTACCAAATCTATAAGATGATATCCTATACTTAGAATTATCCTCAAATTCATTCACAGGGTTATATTACCTAATATATGTTTTCCTAATTCTAATTCCCAAGGTTTCTACTAAAATTTCTATGATACAAAATATAAAATCCCTCACCCCAGAATCCTAGAGTCCGTGGTCATTTTATTACATTAGCACAAATACAAGTTATCAAATCCTAAAGGACTGATCCGTTTAGTAGTCTTGATGAACTAGATACATACATAGTTATCTTATTAAATTTTTAATAAACATAAAACATAATAAGGAAAATTAAAAAACATCTTTTAACTAATTCAAATATTTCATCTTCACATCATGGGAAAGAAAACAAAATAAGGGTGATCTCAAATACTCACTAAGGGTTAAGTACAGTGGAAGCTATCATGAAATAATAAGTATAATAAACATGTAAATGTAAATAAATTGACACAAATTCCATTTAAATAACATGAAAATATTGATAATATAAGGAATAATCAATATGGAAATGTAAATAACTAAAAACAAATTCTATATAATCAATAAAATTGAGAATAAAATGCATCCAAAGATGATATCATTGTGAAAATATCATGGATAATAAAAACTAAAATATTAATAGAGGAAATGATTAATTATTGGATGTAATATTATAAGGAACATGATACCTATACCATCAATACATTTTACAAGATGGTTTAAACTATAGGTAATAACCTGTTTAATTATAGCTTACTTATTTGTCTCATGAGACCTACTGATGCATTAAAAATCTATATAATTCCAATCCCCACTAGTAACTACAATTCCAACGCATTCCACATTTATCAAAACAACAAATTTAATCTATGAATTAATTTTCCTTATAAAAAAATATCTATATTGAGTAAAGGATAATGATTTAACATTATTTACCAAGTTATTCAAATAAATTTCAAAGTAATCACCGCATATAAAAACTGGTATAAAATTTAGGAAATAATTATATCCATGATACAAGGAATATTTATATTTAAGATAAATGAAAATTTTAATGAATGATTATCATAAATAAATTAAATGGGAAGTATATACAACACACAAACAAAATTAAGTGTTGAATATGACATATGTCTCACAGAAGTAAAAGTGAGACAAGAAACCCTTACCAGTTTGTAATCAGTTGAATCATATGACCCACAAATGAATACAATTTAAAAAAACTTTAAATATCATGAGAATAAATAACTTCATGAAATAACATGTCAAATGGGTTTTATATACACCTCTTAAAAGAATATAGGGCCATAACATCAAAATATGCCTCAACGAAAGAAAATTGAGACAAAACCCTTTACCTTGCTCTTTCCTTTAGTTAAACATGCTTTAACCCACTTTATAATGAATATAGATTTATTATAAATATATTACAGAACCATAATAGTATATATGGTTTACTTATAATATTTTACCACCTATTTATTTCTAATATTTCATTATTTTAACTGTTTCAGGTGTTAATTGCCTTGTTTTCTCATGCATGTTTTGTCATGAAAGTACCAGTTCTCTTACATAGGATATAGATTAATCATCTAAAGAATTATATTAATGTTAAAAATAAAATATTTAATCATTAAATACATTTTTATAACCTTTATTGAATGTTTACAATGGAAAATGAATAACATCGTGTTTTGGAGATGATAGATCGTACGCATGCACGGGCGACGATATCATTCCATTAATGGTGAATGGGTAGGTAAATGGATGGTATATTAATTTAATAGAATAAATATCAATTAATAATTATCATATATATCCATTATTTCCATCATTATAACCATCAAAATAATGTGGTGATAAATAATGTATTACACCGCTATGTGGACACGATAAGTCGTACATACGCACGCACACTGATTTCATTTTTCACAGGATGGATAAAAAGTGAAATATGATTGTATCATAATAAAAATAACATATCAGTATATATATGATATTATATTTATTAATTTATAATGTAAACAACACATTAATAGTAAGTATAAGAATAAATAAACTTGAAAGAGTTGGTAAAGATGATTACCTATTCTTCGACGAATTTCCTTTAGATCTCTTCCTAAGGGATCTAGGGTTAGTATTCGAGGGAAAAAAAACATATAGAAATTGGATGAGGAAGTTTATAATAGTAATGGGTAGGAATGTTTTTATCTATAATGTTAAAATTGGTATGAATAAGTGATGGAAGATGTGTCCTTTTATAATTGAGCTGAGAGACACTTTTGGAATTTCTCAAAATATTAAAATATAATAAGACTAATCTAGATCAAAATGCTTCCAAATGGTATATTAATGTATAGGGGATGAATTTTTAGACCATATATTACCATCTAAAGACTTATTTAATATTTTTATGATTTTTAAATAATTTAATAAAATATTAATTCTATAAAATATCGTTATTGTCAATTTTGATACTATTCGTTACATTGATTTTAATAATAACAATAAAATAAGATAACTTAAAACCTAATATTTTAATACATCTCTAATATTTCATATTAATTTATAAAATTCATGTATCATATTAAATAATTCAAATTATATTACTTTTAGTATTTTCAATACCATTGATATGATTTTTTCCTTTAATTTAATAATTACTGCATCAACATTGTGTATGTAATTAAGATAATTATTTATTCAATAAAAAATTAAAATAAATTACCATGATATAGATAGATATTTTATATTTCAAAATAATATTTATAGTTGAACATATACTTTAGATAACCCCATATTAAAAATATTATAGTAATTAAAAACTCGAATGAGACATCTTTGATTTTTCTTTACATAAAATATTATAAAGGTGAAAATCTCATAAAAATGGCCATAAATGGTCATATAACTGAACCATGAATTATTATGGATGGAAATTACTCATAAAATAAAATTTGGGTATGTTTTAGGGTCCTTTTATAGTTATTACCATATTTTTTTGCCTTTGATTACCTGATTTACCCTTTACCATGGTAATACAAATTATTAAGGTTACTATTCATAGTGAAAAAATAAAATATATCTATTTAATACATTTTTAACTCATGAATCCAAATATTTTATCCATTTTTAAAAATTAAAAACATATCGACAAAACACAACGAAAATAAAATTTTTCAGAAAAATGTTCTTTTAAGTATAAAAATGTTTTTATACCAAATTAAACCATAAAATTGATTAAAATGAACTTAATTAGATTTTTAATACTATATTATAAATATTTTTTTACTTTATAACCATTTTAAAACTAAATATTACTTTTTTAAATAATTTAAATAAAAATATATTTTTCAATAAAAAACTGTATTTTTCACTATTCATTGGAAAATCAATCCTTTCTTAAAAATAACCAAAATTTACTATAAGATAATTTTTATATGGAAATTTCAAAAATTATTTTCATTTTATCAAATAAATTTTCTAAAATTATCAAAAATTAATTATATTTATTTTCCCATAGAAAATAATAAAAAACACCTTTTGAGGAAAGCTTATATTTGAAGAATAAAATGACCTTTCTAAAAATTGTGTGTTTATTTATTAATAATTAATAAAAATTTATTGAATATAAACTTAATATATATTTCATAATATAGTTAATCTTATTCACACTCACCAATTTAATGGTTAAGTTATAACAGTCTTTTTAAAATAATAATATTTAATAGTATATCGTGGTTCGTTTAAGCTTAGTGTTGCGTGCACCACAAGCTATCAATTAAGTTTTATATATTCTAAAATATCAATATGTTATAGTTATCATACTTTAAGTTGATCTAGAATAGAATAAAATTTTAAAATAGACACATGACCTGAAAATAGGGCATGTTAGATCGCACCAAAATAGCGTTGGAGATGGTGAGATAAACCAAGAAAAGAAGGAAGAGGAATAAATCTCTTACCGATACGCATCCAATGAAACCAACGGTGAAGGAATCATTGATCATATGGAGGAGAGGTATCAAATCCTTGATTTAGGCATGGGAGGTTCTCTTCACATGGATACTACTAGAGAAAAGAAGGGGATAGGTTAAAATGAGGTGTTCTGACCCTTTAAAAATAAAAATGGGTTGAAACATATTCGTGATGTGAATGTAATTCACATCATGAATTACTTTGGTTTTCTTTTTATTCTAGAAAAAACCAATTCACATCATGAATAATATTCATGGTGTGCATTGATTTTATATCTTGTAATAAAAATTCGTGGGGTATGTCTAGAGAAATTCACATCGTGAATTAAATTCATGTTTTGAATTGAATTTATGTCATGAATTGGTTCTATAACTAGGATCCAGCCACAATGCTACCTTCCTTTCCAAAAAAAAAATTGATTAGCCTAAAGGCGTGGTTACCTAGGCCTAATCCAAAAGAAAAACTTAACAAGGGTTCGACCAAAATTTAAAGAAACCATACCTCTATAAAAATTTAGTACGTTACACAGCTCATCAATCATTACACTCATTATGGTATTGAAAATAAATACAAAATCATCCTCATAAGGGTTCAACAGATTATCAACAAATCATGGAATAATATTTTTTTAAACACTACTTGATAAATAAGGATTTTTAAAAACAATTATCAATCTATCACTTAAAATATAGGGTTTAATATCTAAATGATATTTGTTAAAAAAACTTATGATCTATTTTTTTGGAAGAATTTTTTATTTTAATCTAGTAAAGAGGCTATAATATAAAACTCCGTAAAAAAACCCAAAACAAGAACCTAAAAAAATATCAAAATCCACTAACCCCTACCATGAACTACTATGAAAATTCAATAGGTCTCTCCCACTAATTAGTTTATTTTTAGGAAACTTTCTTTTAAAGGATCTTCTTTTATTAAATATGTTAATTATGAATGGGCCCTTATTATCTTCTTGAACTGTAGATTCCTTATCCACTCCTTAGAGAATTTTTTTATAATAATTAAACCTATAACCAAGATATGGGTGCCTAATAATAAGTATTTGGTCATAGAAACATCAAATATTCATCATTTAGATGAAGTTAATTCTTTAGATTCTAATATAGTCACAAAGAAACTCACACATCTTCGAATCATTGCAAGTGAGACTTGGGTTTCTTCTTATTTCAATGTTTTAGGCATTATAACTTCTAGGGATAATCAAGGGAAACAAACCCGAGATATACTATGATAAATAATGGTCCAAAACTTAGTCTAAAGTAAAAGAGAAAATTAAAGACTTGGAAAAAAAAATTATGAAGTCATTGTTACTCTATTAAACACCACGCTCTAGTCTAATTATGAGTTAAAATATACTGCTAAACTCATTAATTTTCAAAAGATAATTATTGATAAATTTTAAGAATATATATATTCATGTGATCTCTAAGATTCAAAATAAAAATAGAAAAAAAACTATATAGAATGTTAGAAGGTCGAGTCAGTTTAACAAAAGGAGAATTATGGATCAAGATAATCATAGGTTGTTGGAATATCATAGGTCTAAATAGACCATCTAATAAATTATAACCTAAATCATTTTTTCTTCCTAACTCATTTGATATCATGTTGGTATTAGAGACTAAGATCTCACTAGATAATCCTTTTATTATGGAAATGTTTTGAAATGACTTTTCTTAGCATCAATAACAACTTCAGCATAAATCAAAATTGAAATATTGTGCTAATGTGGAACCCAACCAAGGTTACTGTCTAAGTTATTTTTTATTTTTTATTAGCATATACCTTATTATATTAGTTATGGTCTTTAATTATTTTTTTCCTCATTTATATATTTTTATTATGATAGTATTCCTAGAGAAGTGTTATGGAAGTTTCTTAGTAGAATTCATTATGTTAAAAATGACCCTTGAATTATTTTTGGAAATTTTAATTATTTTTATAACACTAATGATAATAGATTTATTAAGAATATTTATATTATATAATTGAATAAATTAAATAACTCTAAAATTTCTTAGGGGATGGATAACCGGGCTTCATCCGATCTCTTATATACTTTGTCTAATATGAATGGAAATGAGCATGGATTTTTTTATAATTTGCATAGATCTTTAGTAAATGATGTTTGGAACCCTTTATTTAAATATTATTTTGTTAATTTTCTTCTACTAGGAAATTCAAATCACAAACCTTACATTGTTTCTCTTTTCCTCCTATTAAATTCAATGTGCCTTGAAAATTCTAATACTTTTGGTGGAAAAGGGGAAATTTATGATTTTGGTTTATAATGTCTCGATGCATAATTATGTGAATCCTTTCTCCACTATAATTTTATTTACTCTTAAAACAATCAGGTTGGAGTTTAAAAATAATTATTATAGTTATCTTCCTAGTCTTAATCATAAAATCAAAAAGTCTAGGGTGATGGATTTCACTAAAAATAGATCAATTATATTTTATGATTGTTTTATATTGTCTGCATAGATATGCATCAATTCCATGAATAAATCATCTTAATGATTCAAAGTTAAAGGAAATCATTCAGAAGATGAGTTATGAGATCATTCACCCTATCGCTTGTAACCAAGGTTGAATTTCCTTAGGTAGTAGAATTAGTATTTCTATCTTATTAATAGCATTGGTATCAGAACACCTTCACTAGGAAAGTCCAATATTTTTGCTACTATTACAGGTAAAGAAGTTTTATAAGGTTTAGGGTGGTATATCCTTACTTATATAAGTCATTTTAATCCTGAATCTAGTAAAGTAGATTTAGGAAATATTCTACATGACATTTGATAGTTATTATTTTTCTTTCACTGTCTTTTTGAAAGCTAAATATAGCTCACCCAGGTGTTCATAAGTAAAAATAAATTTATCCTTAAACTTGTAACCTAACCTTATAATAATTTTCTTAGGAACTATATTCAATAAATAGGACTAAATATGATCTTTGATAAAATCCTTCCAGTTCTCTTTCGACTTCCCCCAGGTTCCCTTATCTTCCAGGGGAGAGTAACTAAGTAAGGGCGATATATTAGGATCTATTGAAGAGAAATTGATAATATAATCACAACTCTTGGGTGGACTAGACCAAATAAGACTAATCTTTTATCCACACAATATTTTTCAAATATATTTCTCTAGGTGGATTGGTTTTCATAGCCAACCCAGGGGCATATGGAATTACCAATCAAATAAGCAGTGATTCTTACTCAATTATTTCTATAGAAGAAGAAGTAATTTGGTCAAATGACACTGCATTAACTTAAAAAATTAGGTATATAAATGTTGAAAGAATAATGAAAGTTAATTAATATGTATCTACTGGAGGAATGATAGAAGGGATCAATCCCATATTTGGTGAAAGGCCAAGATAATAAATAATAAAGACTAGGCATAAAGACAAATTCAACATCTTAACTGGAAATTTTATTAAATTATTAATAGAACCTAACTAAAAAAAGTCCTTAGAAAATTATTGAATCTCATCAGTAAACCTTCTATTGTTTAATTCCATTCATCAGTAAGAACGAGTTGTCCGTCTAACCATAATACCAACTTGAATCATAGATTTTGATCCATGGGACCAAGATCAAATGGTTAAATTCATATTTAAGTTGTCCAGACCAATTCTGAAGGTAGTTTTATGAGCTATAAGAAATTATATCAATGATTTGGGAGTTTCAATTTTTATGTTGGGTGTCCTACTTTCATTTTGAGTTGACTTTTTTTGTGTGGAAACCTACAACCCAAGCCAATCCTCTAGTGTTTTGAGTTGGAATTTCAATCCAGACTAGACATTGCACCTATGGTATGAATGAATTATTATATGGGGCATGAATATGACCCTATTATATGTTATGAATAGATTAAGATATGGTAAATCTGGTTCATGAGTTATTGTATCATATTCCAAATGATTTCCTTCAGTTTTGAATCATTAAGATGATTCATTTATGGAATGAAAATATTATATATGATCATTGAAACATTCAAATATCATAAACACATCAGCAAGCATGCATTATGGTAATTCATGTTGGTTTCCAAGGGTTAGCAGTTGACGCTCAATCTTCTTCAATAAATGAAAGGGGTCTATATAAGGATATGATCCTCTTGTTGGTGGCATGTGTGTTTTTATTTATATAATCAAAGATCTCTATTCCTCTATATTCTCCATTTATCTTTATAGATAAGGTTTTAGTACACCTTTGGAGTCTAAGTGATCCTCTCATAGCATATGAGGATTCTAAGGGCCATTGTACTTCTCATGGAAGTAAGAATCCTTTAATTATAAATTGGCAATCTACCTCAAATGTACTCCATCAAGATAGAGTTTTCTAGACAATTGGTACGCACATTTATATTTATGTTATTTATTTCATGTTGATTCAGTGATGATAGATCAACCATTCAAATGGGTTTCTTCCACCATGTTGGACATGAGATGATACTATTAAACTTATTAGTGGTATCAGATTCATGCTCATCTTCAAGTTGATATGTTTTTCTATTGATTTTATGAAGAAAATGAATATCATATGTTGCTTATGGATATATCAAAAGGTACAATATTATGTGGACAATTATTGGCTATTCAATTGACCTTCCTAGCCTTATTATATAAGATATCATAAGGTGTGATTCTCTATTTTTCCTAGTCATTGGTTGTGAATGGGTTAATCACAACTTACGATTCATTGAATATTGTGGTTTTATATTGATTCATAAACTAAAATATTCAATATCATAGCCTACGATTGAAATACATGGTTTCAAAAAATAGCGCATCAATTCATGAAGATGATATATCGTATATCATCAAATGCGACTAGCTTCCCTTGATAATTCATATAATAAGCACTGATCGAGTCATGAATTATGATTTATTGTGACTTTATCAATCATGAAATAAGATATAAGAAAAAATGTGTAAATTTTATTTTTATGAAAAATTTATTATGGCTTATAAATTATATATAAAAGATAAATGTTAGGAATTATAAATGGTATATTATTATTCTTAAACAAAATATGAAATTATCATATTAAAATATCATGTTTGGAAAATAAATAAATAAATTTATTTATTCCTTTTAAATATTCATATCATGAACTAGCCTAGGTAACCTAGTAACCCGATCACCGATCCAACCTTGACATATTTATAAGGGAATTATTGATCCCCACAGGTTGGTGACTAGCACCTGGAATCATACAAAATGAAAGTGGGAATGATTTTTCCCCTAACAATGTAGAAGTAAAATAAACAATAAAATATGCATATCAAAAGAAACTCCACTGGGAGTAATATACCAGAATTAAAAATGGAATTACATCCCAAAGTACTACAACCAAAAGTAACAAAATAGTAAAAACATCCCCAGTCCAAAAGTACACAACTCACCAAGTCCAAGGTTCAAAAACTAGATCCACCTCTAAAAGATACCTTTCCCTTGCTCAAACCTAGAAGGAGATAATATACAAACACAGCGAAGGGACAAGTAGGGTGTGGGCCAAATCCTAGTAGGATTTCACCAAATATTTCATAATAAGATGCCAATATCAATTAACCAAGAATGTGCTTTTAATTTTCAAATAAATTGGTTTTGAATTTACAAAATAATATTTAAAAAAATCATGCATTACAATTTAAAATATGGAAATACTTTATCAATTCATGCTTCACATTTCAAATGATGGAAATACATTTCAAAATATGGAGTTTACCTTTTATAAAATGGTTCTTTACACAAATGACACTTTTCAAAAAATGTATTAATTAAAAACTTTTATATAAACCGGTTTATATAAATTTACAAGGCATGTAAAGAAGTTTATAACAATTTCATTTACATTTAAAATACAAACATCCAAGAAATATGGTCATGTGCCAAATAGGTATGATAGCTCTAGGATACAGGGACCCAACATGGTGAAACAAAAAGTATGTATATATTCCCCTTTGGGACTAAGGTAAAGAGTAATCATTACCACCACCTAAGGAATGGGATGTACTGATATAATGTTTTGGAACATTGTAAATTGTAAAGTTTCATCCAATATAACACACTAACTACCTAAGGCTTGCATGTTCTCAAGTACAAACAATGATGTGAAATTTATTTCAAGACTAAAAATATAATTAAATCCCATTTCCCATTTCAAATATTCCAATTTTCTCTTTAAAAACCATAATTGATTTTTAATAAAAAATGCCTTTTCAAAAATATGAAATCATTGGTTTTCTATCAATACCAAATTTAAGCTATTTTTCATAAACAATGATTTGAAACCAATTCATGAAATTTTAAAATCCATTTCACAATTAAATCCAAAAATTTAATTTTTAAATAATTCTATCAATTTCATAACAAACCCCCAATTCATTGGAATTGGAGGTTTTCACAATTTTCCATCAAAACATTTTTTTCTAATTAAATTAAACAATTCAATTGATTCAATTTCCAACAAAACCAGAATTTAAATTAAATAATTTAAATCTCATCAATTTCCAATTTCATTCCAAAACCAACCAAAACCCCAATTCACAAGAATTGGGGTTTTAATAAAATGATTGAAATAAATTTATTCAATTTAAGAAATTTCACTTTAAATTAATCTAAATTTAAATTAAGAAATTTATGGATAATTAAATTGGAAACCAAAGACGGAACCACCCACCTTCCTCATGGAAACACAAATCCCTCAAAAAAACCCATCAATAAGAATGAAGGCATGGAAGATCTAGAAAATAAACCTAGAAATGAGATTCAAAAAATCTGGGCTTAGATCCATCAAACTCAATATGATTCATCAAACTCCAAGGAAGGAATAGAGAAAGAGATGGAGAGGTATGAAGAACACTTACCCAGAAAGACACACTATGATTTACACAATGATAAATCACCAAAATAAAAGGTCCAGAGGGGTTGGACACTCCCAAAATATCACGAGGAAGGCTTTAGGTCAAGAGGAAAAAATTCTGGAGGAAGAACAAATGAAAATTCATCCAGACATCCTGTTAAAAAAACAAGGCTCATGGTTTTACATGGTGTGTAACCCAGTTACATATTGTATAATTGTTAATTCTAATATCCACTAAAAAATCCATTGCCTCTTGCTTAAAATGAATTCTTTTCATTTTAATATTTACACAACATGTCACCATATTACACGGTGTGTAATTATTTAGCAGGCTACAGAAATGACTGGTTGAAGCTGAGAATCCAACAAATCTATGACTTCACCTTTATTGGTATCCTCCCAATTCCTTATTGACCCTATATATACATGGGCCTCTGAGTGGCGACTTCCTCCCCTCTCAAGTGCCTAGGGTTTCCTCTCCGAAGATGTCTCCTTCCCTCCTCTTGTGTGGCTTAGTGTGCCTTAGTGTCGAATGCCTCTGGATCTCGACTCAACGTCAGTGTGACTTGGTGATGTCTTCAGAACGGTTTTTGGATTCTTCATTTCTAGAGTGGCTTAGCGTGCTTTAGATTCATCTGGATCTTAGCTTAGCATTGGCATGGATCAACGACGACTTCGGCGTGTTGGATTCTCCATTTTCGGTTTGGATCAGCATTGGATCTAGAGTAGCTTGGATGGGGGGATTTTCTGGTTTTGGATTTCTATGGTGGTTTTTCAGTTTAGGGGTTTTTTGATTCATTTTGATGGAATTAAAATTGGATCTTTGGTTGGTCTCTTTGTGGTGTCGACGACACTGGTTCATCCCTGTCTCTCTCTTCTGGTGCTCTCCCCCACTTCCCATGGTTTTCTTGCTTTGGTCTCTGGTGAGGTTACATATGTGCTTCATATCTGAGAAGATCCATGCCCAGAGTGGCATTTCTGGTTCAAAGTATCCTGTTCCACCTCATCAGTGATATTTACTTAGTGTGGTGTTGGGTCTTTCAGTACTAGGTGACAATGTATTGGATTAATTTTCCTTGGATCATCTTTCAGTTTCTTATGCGACTGTGGTGGCAATGTAAGTCACGTGGAGCGTGGTAGGGTTCGTCCGAGATCCTGTCTCCGGTGGAGGTGGAACCAATTTGTGATGGATTCATGGTGAAGAGGATTTGTTGATTTGTGAAGGTTTGATGTGTGATATTGATGATTTTTTTATTCGCGGTATGAATTTTGTGGTGGTGATTTCATTATGGCCCTACGGTTCACATTTAAGGGACTATGAAACCAATTCACCTACAAGGAGCTACTCCAGATGAGGTTCAGAGTAGAGAGCTTTCACCTAGTCATTACTTCTAGATTCAGATGTTTGAGAGGGTATGACAATACTATCGGTACCAGGCCTGTGCTTCCATGCACGAGATAGTTAGATGAATAGTAATGAGAAGGTGGAATTTGCTCTTAATGATTTTGTTACTGGGTAGGGGATTTTATTGGTAGAATTGAATGAGTTTATTTTGGCCTTGAACTCTTGGATTATGGAGGATTGGTTGTTTTTAGTCATTGATGTAATGTTGGTAATGGTATGTTACAACCTCCCCACCATAAAAACTTTATATCCCTAGAAATCCTACTAAGAATCTTCCATTCCAAAAATATGAGACCACTTCTATCTCATCAGTGCTTCACTATCCCATGTCTCAAGAGAATCAAAACCATTCTACCATATCATATGAACAAAAGTTATCGTCCTCCCATGAAGTACCTTGGTTTCAGAATCAACTATCCTAATTGGTCGTTCATTCATGGATAAATCAGGTTCATTTTCAAGATCACTCTAGCTCAAAATGTGAGATGGATCAAAAAGATACTTCTGGATCTGAGATACACGAAACAAATTATGTATCAATTTCATATGTGGTGGTAGTGCTAAAATATATTCAACATTCCCCACCTTCTCAATAGCCTGAAAAGGTCCAACAAAATGAGGAGCAAGCTTCCCTTGCCTCCCAAGCTGTTGATGAACCAACCGAGGTGAAACCTTCAATAACACCTGGTCACCAACTAATAACTCCAAAGGTCTACATAAACAATCAACATAAGACTTATATCATCTCCGTGTCATCAATATTATCTGATGAATCAACTGAATCTTTTTTGTCGCCGCTTGGACCAAGATTGGTCCAAATAAGGAACTTTCACCAATCTCTAACCAAAAAAATGAATATTTACAAGGCCATACATACAAGGCCTCAAAAAAATCCATCCTAACCGAGGAATGGTAATTATTGTCATAATAAAACTCAACAATCTCCAAATGATCATCCCATGATCCACCAAAGTCAAGAACACAAGCACAAAGCATATCCTCAAGAATATGTATAGATATTTTTGTCTAGACATCTAACTGCAGATGGAATGTTGTACACAAATAAATGTGAGATCCCAGTGCCTCCTGAAGGCCTCTATAAAAATGATAAGTTAAAATAGGATCTCTATCAAATACTATATCATATGGAACTCTGTGAAAACAAACAATATCTTACACATAGAGGTTTCACAACCCCTCAACTTTAGCTATGTCAGAAATGGGTATGAAGTGAGATGATTTCATTAGCCTATCGATCACAACCCATATCATATTCTTCTTTCTTTAGCTACATGGAAACACAACAAAAAAGTCCATAGAGATCTCATACCACTTCTAAGTAGGGATTAGAAGTGGATGTATCAAACTCGAAGGTTTTTGGTGCTTGGCCTTCACCTGTTAGTATGTATAACAATGGGAAAAGAACTTAGAAATTCCTCACATCATATATGGACACTAGAACTACTGATTCATGTCATAGAAAATATTTTTGGTTCCTGGGTTCACTTCCCTTTGGGAACTATTGAAATCCCCCGTCATAACTTTCCTTACTAAATATGGTACGAAAAAATGATTCTGATAGCATAGAATGACCTCTTTGGAGAACGACCACTGGGAAACTGTCTCCCCACCATAAATAATTTCTCTAATTCTATGGAACTCATCATCAAGATTCTGTTCCTACAAAATCAATTCGAGAAGAACAAATATCAATAGAAAACTGGATAAAGAAACCTCAAACTCTTTCTCCTGAACTCCAATATGAAACTGTGTAAAAAGGGTCATAATGTTCCACTATTTTGATGATTCTTTCACTACTTGGGTTAGAAGTTTCCCACTCAAAGAATATGCAATGACATTCCCTTTACCTCGGGTATAAGCGATGTCAAAGTCAAAATATTGTAGGTATTCCAACCAATGCCTTTGACAGAGATTTAAATATTTTTGAGAGAATATATAACTTAGGATATTATAGTCATAATACATGGTAAACCTTTCTCCATAAAGGTAATAACACCAACTCTTAAGCACATGAATTATAGCTACAAGTTCAAGGCCATGGGTTGGATAATTCTTCTCATGTGGCCTAAGATGATGAGATCCACAAGCTACTATATGATTACCCTATATAAGAACATATCCCAATTCTGATCCCGATTCATAACATAAGACCACATAGCCCTAAACATCTTCTAGAAGAGTCAACATCGGTGTAGTAGTCAAAAAATGTTTCATCTCAAAAAAATAACTTTGACATTTATTATACTAATAAAACTCTACTCCCTTTCGAGTTAGTATAGCCATCAGAGAAGAAAACTTTGAGAAGTCCATCACGAACTGGTGATAATATCCGGATAATCACAAGAAGTTCCTAATCTCAAAAACATTCTGCGGTTGTTCCCATGTCATAACAGCTTTAACCTTTTTAGGATCAACTGAAATACCATGTTCCAATACCATGTGTCCCAAGAATTTCAATTCCTGAATCCAAAAATAAAATTTCAAAAGTTTGGCGTAAAGTCGGTGATTTCTCAGCAAACTCAGAACTATTATTACATGATGTGCATGATCCTATTTGGACTTAGAGTAAATGAGTATGTCATGCATAAAGACTACCATGAAGGTACTAAGGTACTTATGGAAAATTCTGTTCATTAAATCCATGAAAATTTCAGGAGAATTGGTTAGAACAAAGGGCATAACAAGGTACTCATAACAGACATACCTTCTCCAAAAGGTAGTTTTCTAAATTCTAGACTCTTTTATTCTTAACTGATGGTATCCAGAGAAAAGATAAATTTCAAGAACCACTTATCCCCCTTAAAATGATAAAATATATAATCAATTAGTGGAAATGAATACTTTTTATTTACCTTCATTAGATTGAGATTTTGATAATCAATCCACAAAATAATTGAACCATCAGCCTTCTTAGTAAAGAGAACAGGTGCCTCCCAATGCGACATACTCAGGTGTATAAAGACTTTATATAAAATATCATCCAACTGAGAATTTAACTTTTTTATTTCATCTAGTTCCATGTAGTAAGAGGTAATAGAAACTGGTTGAGTACCAAACATCAAGTCAATGAAAGACTCAACCTTCCTTACCAATGGAAAACCGAGAAGTCAGTAGGAAACATATTGAGAAACTCAACGACAACTATAGGAAGATCAAGACTCAAATATTCTTACTCGAGATCAAAGAAAAACACTGATATCACTTTCTCCAACTTTAGATAAGAAGGGCCAGCTCTATTCGACCTTGGGTACTATTCTCCTTGAAATACATGACACACACCACTGGGAATAGTTAAGGATACCCACCAAAGATAAAAATAAATCTAGGATTTATTGGAAAAGATACAATACATCATGAAAATGATGTCAAGTGATTTTATGTTAAGAACTAGAAAATTCCAAGAAAGCTCAAAATTTTATAGAGAGAAGACACAAGAGGGACTATGAAGACCCTTATTTCTCTTCATACCAAGGGGTGTAGTAATATCCATTTCACAAGATAAAATCTACATAGGAATATTTAAAAGATTAACAATATGGGTTGAAATAAACAAATGAGATGCACCAGTATGAAATAGAGAAGTCACTAATGATGAAGCTATAGTAATGGTACCTATCACAATCATTGGACCCGTATCCACTTCCTCTGGAGACTCTTCCATTGCATGAAGAAGCTTCATTACAGATGCCTATGGCTGGAAACCTTTTGCACATGAAGCATCTAATTTCCAAACAATTTTAGGAGGAGCTGATGATCCTACATGGATTGGAATAAATATGGCAGAATCGCTGCAAGTGCCCTGAATGTCTATAGGAGCCACAGTTCTTGGGTGCCTTAGTGAAAACCCTCCTCAAATGTATTGTATTTCTACACTAGTAACAAACCAGGGGACCTATTCCATGTACTATAGGAGGTCTATAGTGACATTTATATTGAGAACTACCATGAGAATCATCATGCTTCCTCTTTCCCTTGAAGGAACTCACACTACCACTGGAAGAGAAAGAAACTCCCAATAACAATGACTTTCCATCCAGGTCCATTTCAACTATAAGTGCTCTATCCAGTACATTGTCATAAGTAGTAATCTTCAACAAGAAAATATAGGAATGAATATCCTGAAGAAGTATCAACTTGAACTTTCAAGCCTTCATCCTATCATTCGATACTATCTAAGGTGAGAAATGCATGAGCTCAGAAAAATAGTTTTCTTATTTTGTCATTGTACTGTCAGCCTTCTCAAGTATGAAAAACTCCATATACTTGGACAATAGCATCAAATATGGATAGAAATAGTCAGTGAAAATAACCTTCAAGTCTTTCCACTCTAAGTCCTCATGATTCTTCTCCATTACCATAGTTTCCCACCATCTCCTACTTTTTCCTTCCAGTATGAACATGGCACACTTTACCTTGATTTCATCAGATGTGTCCAAGAACCCAAAAAAGTTCTCCATTATTCTCAACCACTCCTCATCCTATTGAGGATCATTTTAGCCTTTGAATGATTCTGGATTTTGGGGAAGGAACTCTTGAGAACAAACCTTGAGAACATCCCTATGAGGTTCCAAAACTGGAGCTTGAACGGATATTGGAGGTGGTTCCTATCCCAGATCTTGGACAATGTGCAAAATCACATATACCAAGTTAAGTTCCACAAGTGGATTCACTCATTATTGTTCATTAGCAACTTCCTCCTAGATATGATTCACATGTTTTCTTAAAGGGATGATTCTACACAACATTAGCGGACAATAAGGAAGACATCAGATCTACACTAAAACAGAGTAATGAGGGAAATTAATCCCAATAGATAGAATAGAAAAGTTTTGGAATTCAATATATCCAAATAAAAACAAAGAAAAGACTATAAATAATCCACAATATGACTTTCCCCAACAACCCCTGGTGACTTGATTTTCATTATGGTGAGATATTTTCAGGCACTCAATTACAACTACCTCATAAGTCCTAATAAGATTTCAAAAATGCATACTGACTTCAAGACAAAAGATCAAACTAGAGCTCTGATAACACTTTGTCATGAACTAGCCCAGGTACCCTAGTAACCCGATAACTGAGCCTACCCTAACATAGCCCGAAGGGCATTCTCGATCCCAACAGGTCGGTGACTAGCACCTAACATCATACAAACTGAAAGTGGGAATTATTTTTCCACTAAAAATGTAGAAGTAAAAGAAACAAGATAATATGCATATCAAAAGAATCTCCACTGGGAGTAATGTACTAGAAGTCAAAAATGAATAACATCCCAAAGTACTAAAACCAAAAGTACCAAAATGGGGGAAGACCCCAAGTTCTAAAAGAAACAACTCACTAAGTCGAAGGTTTAACTGATAAATCCAACTCTAAGAGATCCCTTTACCTTAATCTAACATGAAAAGAGATAATATAAAAACACCCAAAGGCACAAGTAGGTTGTGATCCAAATCCCAGTAGGATTTCACCAAAGATTCTATAATAAGATTCCAATATCAAATTAACTAAGAACGTGATTTCAATTTTCAAATAAACTAGTTTGGAATTTACAAAATCATATTTAAAAAAATCATGATTTATAATTTAAATGATGAAAATAAATTATAAATTCATGATTCACATTTCAAATGATGGAAATATATTTCAAAAAATGGAATTTACCTTTTATGAAAGGGTGAGTTACACAAATGGAACTTTTCACAAAATGGATTAATTAAACAATTTTATATAAAATAATTTATAGAAATTTACAAGGTATGTAAAGAAGTTTATAACAATGGAATATAAATTTGAAATAAAAACAATCAAGAAAAATGGTCATGTGCCAAATAGGTACTATAGTTCTAGGCTATAGGTACCCAACACGGTGAAATGAAAAGTATGTACATACACCCCTTTGGGCCTAAGGAAAAGGGGACTCATCACCATTGCCTAAGGAATGGGACAAGCTGATATGACACTTTAGAAAATTGTAAATCATAAAGTTTCATCCAATATAACACACTAACAACCTAAGTCTTTCATGTGCTCAAGTTCAAATAATGATGAGAAATTTATTTCAATACTACTTAAAATACAATTAAATCCCACTCCCCATTTCAAATATTCCAATTTTCTCTTTAAAAACATAATTGGTTTTTAATAAAAAACACAAATTTTCAAAAAGATGAAACCAATAGGTTTCCATCAATATCATCTTCAAGCCATTTTTTATAAATAATAACTTAAAACCAATCCATGCATTTTCAAAATCCATTTCATAATTAAATCCAACAATTTAATTTTCAAACAATTCCATCAATTTCATAACAAACCCTCAATTCACTAGAATAGGGTTTTTTCATAATTTTCCATCAAACAATTTTCTTCCAATTGAATTAAAAAATTCAATTTATTCAATTTCCATCAAAACCATAATTTAAGTTAAAAAATTTAAATCTCATAAATTTCCAATTTCATTCCAAAACAAACCAAAACCCCAATTCACTGGAATTGGGTTTTTAATAAAATGATTGAAATTAATTTATTCAATTTAAGAAACTACACTTTAAATCAAACTGAATTTAAATCAAACAATTTAAGGTTAATTAAATTGGAAACTAAATACAGAACCACCTACCTTTTTCATGGAAACATAATTCCCACAAAAAAAACCACTGATAAGAATGAAGGCAAAAAAGATCTAGGAACTCAACCTAGAAACAAGATTCAACAAATTGGGGATTAGATACAAAAAACTCAAGATGATCCATCAAAATCCAAGGAAGGAATAGAAAAAGAGATGAATAGGCATGAATAATTCTTACCCAAAAAGACACACCATGATTTCCATAATGATCAATCATTGAAAAAAAAGGTTAGGAGGAGTTAGAGGCTTTCAAAATAAGCCGGGGAAGGCTCTAGATTAAGAGAAAGGAAGTTTAGATAAATAAAAAAAATAAAAATTCAGCAGGAATGCTTATTAAAAAAACAAGACTTAGGGTTTTACACAGCGTGTAACCCAGTTACACGTCGTGTAATTGGTAATTATCATATCTTTTGAAAAACCCATCACATCTTACTTAAAATGAATTATTTTCTTTTTAGGATTTACATAACATGTAACCATATTATACAGTGTGTAATTATTCAGTAGGTTACAAAAATGAGTAGTTAAATATGAGAATCCAACAAATCTGTAACTTCACCATTATAGGTATCCTCCTAATTCCTTCTCATCCCTATAAAAACAATGAAAAAGGAAAACAATGATGAGGTTAAAGACGTACCTGATAGATCAGTAATGGGATGTTACAATTAATTTATCTAAATTGATTATATGATGTGAATATTATGTATGCTTAAATTTATGTGATAAATCAGTTCTTATTAAATTGTTTTGTCATATTTGGTATGAAAATATAAGATTTAG
Source organism: Viscum album (assembly GCA_963277665.1). NCBI lineage: Eukaryota > Viridiplantae > Streptophyta > Magnoliopsida > Santalales > Viscaceae > Viscum > Viscum album. The sequence goes on from OY728119.1 coordinate 379,096,189, forward strand.
TTTTGATCCACCTTGAATTAAATTTTTTATAAAGTTATTAGCATGAATTTTGATGTTGAATATAGTTTATACATATTAGGTGTTAGATTTATAATAGAATTGAAATATCACTTTAGTAAAGTATCCTTGGGTAGAGGGACCTTGAGTCAAACTTCTCATTGGTCTGGAGGCTTCTGCCTTAACTTGAAAAGTGAGGGTCAGCTATCTATGGCTCCAAGATTACTCAGTCAGGATTGTTAATTTCATACAATTATAAAGCTTAAATGAAAAAGTTCATATATGTTATTCATGATATGTATTTGGATATGTATAGATATGTTTGGATTATATTGTTTGGTGAGTAATACAAACTATGAGTTATGTAAAGAGTTTCACATTAATATAGTTTGAACATATTAATTTGATAGATGAAATAGGGATTCCAAAACTAAATTGTTAGAAGCATACATACATAATGGAGTAAATAATGAGATAATAAATATTCCATGTGATGCAATAGTTATGTGTTTAATATGAATATCTTGTATATTAAATAATGAACCTTTAAAAGAAAACCACTGAAATACTATGTGTGAGATTCCTTCCAAATAAAACACATATCAAACCTCAATCATCTGACTGGGTTGGTCATGCTAAAGATGGGTTCCCATGGATTATCTTGCGTAAGAGATTCTGGGTATGAGTGAACATAATAAAATTATGTTCCCATATTTAATTTTGATCATTGAGTTACAATTGGTTGGGAAAACCTAATAATATTAGGATACCATTAGAATATAGTTGAATTTATTCATATGATGGATTTAGATAAGGAGTTATCCAATCCACTATCCAAGTTTCATATTTGATATGACTGGCATGACTGCTTACCAAAATAGCTAAGTGATGAGAAAAATGATAAATTAATCTAAAATTTAGTAAAATACAGATATTGTCCCCTAAAGTCAATGAATCATGGGGTCATCATTTTAGTGGGATAACTTTCATTAAAACTCATTGATGAAAACATATAAAATACGATACTCACCCATATAAATGTCTTTGTTATAGATTATGACATGAATCATGATTATCCATCCATACAAATCAAATTTTTTATTCAAAGAAAGAAAACCAGCATGACAACAAGGGGACCCCAGGATTTAGGGAGGTCTAAAATAGTGAAAGCTAAGGGAATCCCCTCTAATTAAATTAACACACTCTGGTTTCAAACTATTGATAGAGAGGGGACTAATGTTTTTGGGGCTCTAGATAGACAAGGAATCCATGTGATCTGTGACCTTATTACCCTTGCACCATGTGTGGGTCACTTGGATGTTGTTTCCAATATGGGCTCTACATTTTTTGAAAATGTAATCAATAGACCAAGGGATAGATCCTTTACCAAGCATGGAGTCATGTAGAATCCTGGAATCTGTCTCTACCTGGGTTATCTCCATCTTCTCTTGGATGTAGAGGGTGATCCATATGAACATGGCGCTGGCCTTAGACAAGAGTGAAGTACCATTTCAAAAGAAAGAAGTGAAATCCATCACCACCTCCCCCCCAAAGCCACGAACCAATCCCCCTCCTTTCATCACACCCATTGCGTAGGACCCATATGTGTTCAGATTGAACCTGAAGCCAGGGGGTTTCCAGCACACCCAATTCCCCTGTGGTTTTTCTAGGGATGGTAGACCCGAGGGGAAACCGACCTGAAGAAGTCTGAAAAGGGGGCCTCCTAACTTTCCTTGATGAGATAATCCAATTCAATCAGAAGAAAACAAGTCCGCGCGATGATGGACCTCACTGTAGGAATAGATCCTTAGAACCTCGCTTGGTTTCTGGCTTTCCACAAGCACTAGAATATTGCACTGAAGATCACTGATCGAACCGTTCAATCCTTCATAGAACCAGAAATTCCATGGAACCAACTCTCCAAGAAAGGGCCATCATTCTGATCATGAGACGAGGGCGTCGTGGAACCTCCAAAGTAGGACCACACCACGTGAACCCAATCACCCTCGAAAAATAAGTGGTTTATGTTCTCTTCCCGCCTGTTATTGAAATAGTGACAACTTGAGGCCAAGCTTATACCCATCTTTTTGATTTTCTCATCTGTAGCTATTGCAACATTCTGGATGTTCCATATTAGAAAGTTAAACTTCACAGGTATCTTATGGCACCGCACAACTCCATTCCAACCATTATGATGATCCTGCTATGAAAAAAACCTATGAAAATATCTACTGGAGAAGACCCCCAAAGAATCAGGAGTGAAAACGCATTTTTATGGTTCAACATTGATCTAAATAGACTCAAGAAGGGCCTGTTGGTCCTTATCCAGTATATCCTTGGTGAACCTGGGATGTTGGCATGCTTCTTCAACTGAGATCAGTAGGGCTGGGCATCTAGGGAATGCAAGAACAGATCCATCCCAATTTCTGTGCCAGAAGAGGAGATCCCCTGTTCCAACCATCCATCGAGATTTTAGTTGAAGAGTATGGTATAAAGGGTAAATTTTCACCCATAGAGTAGAGACATAACCTTAGGCATCCTTATCACTTCCCCTACAAAGAAAATACATGGACTTTTCCCATAAAGATCATTCCTAAAGAATTTCCCAGGAGAGCTTGGCGTGCATGCAATGAATCGTGCTATGTATACTCCTTACGTTAATCCCACCATCTTGTATGGGCCTCACCATCTTTCTCCACGAATCCCAATGTCTCTTACCTTCATATTTTTCATCCCATACAAAGCTACATAGGATATTATCTAAATTGTTAATCACTCCTTGAGGAACATTGGAATAATCCAATGCATGGATAGGGATGAAAGTCATAATACTATTAACCAGAGCTATACGACCCCCAAATGACAGGGATTGGTTTTTACAATTAAGGATGCAGCTTGTTATTTTACTCACAATGTGATCAAAGTCTAGGATTCAAAGTCTACCTGAAGAAATAGGCATTCTTAAGTACTCCATTAGAAAATAACCATGCTGCATGTCCAGAAAATTGCACAAGGAGGAAACCAACCTGAGAGAGATTTTGTTGGTGATGTATATGAATCTTTTGGAGTTACTAATGACTTTCCCGTTCAAGTAGCAATATTTGTCAATAATATTCTTGATCCTACAAATAGATCCCCATCTATCGTTGATGAAGATTATAGTATCATTGATGAACATTATATGAGAAACTATTGGGATATTCATCTTCCTCCTGAAAGGGAGAATAACACCTTGAGATAGAACTCTATTGATAAGCCTACTGAGGGTATCCTGTGCCAGGATAAAGATGATTAGAGAGAGTGGATCTCCCTATTGGAGACCTCTCATAGCCTCATAGAAGCCATCGGCCTTTCCCCTAAATGAAACCACTAGCCATGATGAACTAAATCCCCTGAATATGAGGTTCACTTCCTTGGATGATATACAAATACCCGATAGAACTCTATTTATAAAACTCCATTACAACATGTCATATGCCTTTTTCATATCAAACTTGATCTCTATGTTGGATCCCTGAGTATTTATATTGATGTATCTAATCATCTATTGATATATAACTATAGTGCCCTGGATGAAGCAACCTATCACGAAGTTGTGCTGCTCAACTGATATCCACCCTAGGAGAAGGTTGGAAAGCCTCTGGTTTAACACGCACACAAGAATATTATAAGGAAAATTACATAATCTCATTGGCCTATAGTGCATGAGAGATGGGGGGTCCTTGATTTTAGGAATGAGTACCATAGCAGTATCACTTGGCACACGAGGGAGGCTCCCACCTTAGAAGTAGTCTTGTATTGCTTCAATTATTTCTTACTTAACAACATCCCACACCCCCTATAAAAGGATCTTGGAAAGCTGTTAGGGCTGGGTGTGCTCTCTAGGTTGAGCTTCTGCATTGCAAAATGAACTTATTCCTCACTGGGGATCGCCTCCAAGACCTCATTGTCCCAATTAGACAAAAAAGTGGGAATCACCTTCCACAACCCTACATTACCACTGGGATACCCATTGGACATCCTTGGGTTTGAGCCAACAAGAAGATCCTTGAAGAAAGAGTGCACCATACTCCCTATTGCATCATAATTATCTTTATAGGATCCATCCTCGAGTAAGATGTTAGGCATGGGAAAACATCTTCTTTTTTTGATGCACACATGGAAATAAATAGTGTTTTTATCACCTTCCTTCAGCCACCTCACCGAGGAACGATCCTGAGCCAATCATTCTTGTTTGAGAAGCTCCTCCACCCAACACATCTTTTTTACCACTAGCTCTTCAAACCCCATAGCGTCCCAATCCACCTCCAGGTTAGATTATAATATTTCGATGCTCTATTTTAGAACCTCCAGGTTATGGTAGAAGTGAGGTAACTTCATGGACCAATCCTTTAACCCCTACTTTAACCTCCCCAATTTGTTGTGGATAGAAACCCATGTGTTCCCCTGGGTAGGTGCCTCCCACAACTCCCTTACAAGCCATTGATAGCCTTGAATCTGAGACCACTATTGATAGAACCTGAAGGAATCCAGGAAATCCTATTTGGGAAACAGAGACACCGGTATAGGAGAATGGGCAGATATACCTTGTCCTAGATGCTTCACCTTGGCCTATAAGAAAGAGATAATCACATTGTTATTGACCAAGAAATTATCAATACTACTCTAAAAAAGACTTCCCCCAGTTTTGTTGTTGCACTATGTGTACCGAGCTCCAGATTATCCCATGTCAAGGAGACCCTTATCCTCCATAAAGTGATCGAAGTCCAAACTGGCCTGACGAGGGAAAGATCCTCTACCCTTCTTCTCCTCAGGATCAAGAATGGAGTTGATGTCCCCCACTATAAACCATGGGAGGTCCTCTGGATCAAAGGACTAGAGACCTTTCCACATCCTTTTCCAGACCTGTGATTTGTAGCTACCATACACAAAGGATACAAAGAAACATTCCCCACCTTCGACACCTTCGTGGTGAGGAATTGGCCCCCCACCTTGATCAGATGCAATGACAAATCCTTGTTCCAAAAGATCCAAATATTCTTATTAATAAAATATACATGCATGGAGCCATGAAAATAAACTTTACGACTGAATTCCTTGATCTTATTTGGGTTTTGTTTGTGCTTAAGAACAGAAACGATACACCCTTTGTTTTTATTAAATTTCAAAGCTATAAGGTCTGATTTCACCTGGGCACCCAGGCTGCGGGAATTCCAAATAAACATTGATAACATTAAGAACTGGGAAGCCCATCTTTGGCCCCAGTCTCAATGGTCTTCATGATGTGGGAAGATAGAATTTCCCTAATATGTCTCAATTGTGATCTAGTGCACAATCTTGGGCTTTGAACAAAAGGAACCGAAGCTTCAGGCGATCCAAGGATAGGGAGCACTGCAGACCTACACTTCGCCATCCTTATAGGGGAGTGGAAGGAGGAGTTATAAGCTTTCTACCCCTATGTATTAAAGGTACATGTTATACCCCCCCTGAAACCTCACTAATCTTGTCCTTCAACACTACCTCACAAAGAAGGGGGACTTGAGGCCTACTGCCCATGGCCTCCTACTCCACAGGAACCTCTAAAAATTCTACAATCATAGGCGAACACGATGCCCCTAGCTCCTTTGATGGGGAAAGAAAATCCATGAACCTTTTCCATAACAACCTAGCTGAGCGCAACTGGACATGGAAGAGAAATCGGTCCACATGAACATTAAACATCAGAGGAGCAACCTCTTCCTTGAAAGGGACCAGGTACCGGAAAGGGGAGACCTCATTAACTGGAGTAAGGAAGAGATGAGTATCAAGGAATGAAACATATTTAAGATCCTGATCAACTGCCAGATGGGTGACAACCTCAATTTATGGGTCAGGCTCTGGTCCACCTAGTCTACAAGGAGGGAAGTTCACCCTTGGGAGGTCCCTTAGATCCTAGTGTAAAACTCCTTGCTTCCGATTCCTACATATTTTCTTCGAATGGACCTGAAGGCCAAATTTTGAATAAAACCTTGGGAATATAGGGAATGATAGGTCCTGCTACCAGTCCAAAACGTCCCTAACCTTTAATGCTACCTTCTTTGGGATTGACAACGAAAGGTCTATCTCAACACAGATTCTAGGAACTAAAATGTCTTCACAAGAAAGGGTGCGATCATCCATGAACAAGAAAACACCGAGAGAATCTCCAATAAACTTAAGAAAAGAACCATTTTGAAATGGTAAAGGCAAGCCAGGGAGTCCTATCCAAACCATAGCTCGAGGGATTTCTTTCCCCTTATGAGCCTTCAGAGACTAGGGAGCCAGACTGAATCTCCATCACCCGAAAGATCTTAGAGATTTGCACCACATGGAGATAAAATCTACCTCGGACTCCAGAACTATATAAAAGGAATTTTGGTGAATTATAGAGAGATGCACCTATCCCAGCAAGCCCCAAGAGGCCACAAAATTCTTGAAAACCTTTAGGGATGGTTTCTCTACCCCAAAACGAGCTATTAAGGTCTACTTAAGGCGAGCATCCGCCTCTACAAACACCAATGGGGTAACCTAAAATGAAACAAAAATGAAATCCCTCGATACCACCAGAGAGATCGACCACACATATGAGAAACAACTCTTCAGAGAGTCTCGAGATGAGCCGCATTGGGAATCTCGAAAGGATCGCTCATGCTGCTGAGACCAAGGGAGAGCATCGGGGAGATCCAAGGTCCTATCAGGCTTGGAACCTATGGAAACACCAATATCAAAGGTCATAGGATCCAAGATCACCACCTGAACCACACTTTCCAGAGGATCAATAGTCAGAAAAGTTTGAAAAATTTACAGCATGTGAGGCATGTTCTTTTGAGTGAAAGAAACATCCATTTGAGACTCTAAACGAAATTTATACATGAATCTTGATTATCATTCTGAGATATCTTATAGGTATGACCTATAAAATAACACTAGAATGTAATCTAAGGTTGAGAAGTGTTATCAAAGAGAAGTATTCTGAGCATCTGAATATAAATTTCATAGAAATAAATTTATCTAACTTTGAATCATGGGTATTTGATACTGAGTGTACATCACACAATTTTACTGATAAACATAGGCTCAAAGATAAGATAGAATTTAATAAAGGTGAATTATATCTAAATGTTAGTAATGGGGAAAGATTTATTGTATTGGAGGTCAACACTTATGATAAAAGTCTACCAAGTAAACTAGTTTTATAAGTGGAAAACTGTTATTATGTTCGTATCATAAATAAAAATTTGATTTCTATATATTGTTTGTAAAATATGATATTTTCATTCATTATCAAGAAATTTTTTATATATATGAATGAAATGTTTTATGGAATTAGGAATATGGTAAATGGTTTATAAATTTTGGATATCGATAATCTCATCTATAATATTATGGATAAGGTCAAGGTTAAAATCAACCCTACTTACCATTGGCATTATTGCCTTGGAAAAATAAATGAGAAACACATTCAAAGAATCTATAGAGATAGATTATTTATTTCATTCAGTTATTAACCATTTGACACATGAAAATCATGTTTATTAGGGAAAATGAACAAAGAAACTTTTAGTGGAAAAGGTGAAAGGGATAGTGGACTATTAGATCTAAAACATAGTGATATATATGGACCAATGAATATATAATAAAGTAGTGGTTATAGCATCATAACCTTTACCAATAACTTTAGTTGGCATGATTATGTGTTTCTAATGTGACATAAGTTTGAAATTTTTTAAAAGTTTAAATTGTTTTAGAATGAAGTAATAAATAAATTGGGAAAAAAGTATTATGATTATCTGATCAAATAGGGGTGATGAATATTTGAGCTAGGAATTCACTGATCATATAAGAGATTGTAGAGTTATTTCATAGCTAACTCCTCCCATGACACTGTAGAGGAATGATGTGTCTAATATGAGGCATCATACCTATTAGATATTGTTCGATCAATGATGAGTTAGTATAACCTTCCTATTTTATTCTAGGGGTATGCACTTGAAACTGTTACATTACTACTTAATCATTTTCCATCCAAAGCACTAATAATGACACCATATGAGATATGGACTTGGAAACAACACATTTTTTATTTTTTTTAAGGATTTGGGATTGTGAAGATTATGTATGATGTTTTATTTATGAAAAAATTAACCCCAAATTAGATAAATGATTATTTTTTGGTTATTTAATGGAAACTATGAGATATTATTTCTATAGTATTATTAAGAATAAAGTGTTTATAGAGAAGGAATATATTATTCAAGGAGTCAGTGAGAGGAAATATGAACTTAGAGAAGTTCAATACCAATAAATAAGAAGTGTTCTTGAGATAGAATTAGATTTAGTTCCACAAATATTTTTGGAAGAAGAGCCAAATCACTACAAGAAAAATGAAATTTAATAGAGGTTTTAACCAATACTAATTGATTTGTGATGAAAACTAAATAATTCCATTAATTTTTTCATTTAAAATCATTTAGTGATGGTTTTTTCATGGATATTCAAACTATCACTAAATGATTAGTGGAAGTTTTTTATTTAATATTTTTAATATTTTTTAAAATAAAATTTTATTATATATATATATATTTTATTTATATTACTTTTGATTATTAAAAATATATATATTATTTATTTTATACTTGTTTTAATATTTTTTATACACGACACAACAACTTCTCTGAATTTCACCCATCTTTACAGTACTCCCACTCACATTTAAACTACATTTTTATTTTATATTTAGGAAAAGAAATTTTTTTAATTAGGTTGAGAGGGAACCCTTACATAGTTTTCAAGACTTATAGTACATTACTGAAGGCCCCAAAGTAACTAGCCCAAAGTCCCAAAGGAATAAATACATAATATGTAGTATCCCCTCCCACCATCCTGTCATCTACTATCCTAATTCTCCAATATCACATCTCCATCTTATTATCTTCATCCCATGATGAGGATATGAGTGTGCTTTAAAATTAATTTGCTACTGCTAGTGTTTGGTCACACATATGATCATCCTACCTCTTTATTCTACATTGACTGTCATTATTGTTAGGTCATAATATACAAAGTGATACACAAGAGGGGGTGAATTGTGTCTTCTCAAAATCTTTCATAATTCTCACTTTAGACACCCACTGCATTTTAAGTGGAATATAAGTGTTTTTATTCTATTATGAAAATATTCAGTGGATAAAAATTAATAAATAACATAGATTTTTATAGTGTTTTGGGGCACAAAGATCCCCTAGTCCACTCCACCAAATACCCTCTCTACGATCTTATTGAATTTCACTAGTCTGGTCCTCTTATCACAAGACCAAATTTCCACAACTAAGTGTAGGCAATTGAAACTTTGACAAGACTAATTAAAAAATTCTTTTGGTTTAATAAAAGAGAACCAGTTATCCACAGCTTATAATGAGAAGATTATACTCCACCACAACTAAGTGAGATCAGTTGAAACTCTAAATTAATCAAAAGAGATTTATTTGATTGAAACAAGTTGAACTTCACAATTGAAGCAACATGAAATTGATAGTAGATGTATATCATTATTCAGAAAACAATATCTTTAAAATTGAAATAGTATGAAGTGATCTGGTTGTAAAAATATCTTCAGTTTAAAAGTAGCAACAAAACAAAGTAGTCACAAACTTACAGTAGAACGAGATAGAACATGTATATCTCTAAAATATATTCCTTTAAATAGAGTTGTTAATTTTTTTAGCACTATAAAAATAATTTAAATAATGCATTCATGTATGTGAATCACTTATCACACATATATTTTAAGAGATATTCTGAAGGAATATAAAGAGTAGGTGACTTTCTTCAATATTTAAGATCTAAAAGAACAGACTGATTGGTCATAGAAATTCAAATTTCAATCAACTAAGAGATTTGTAACTTCCATTATAAACATGAATGATTTTCTCCAATAAACTTGGTTCTTTGTAACAATAAAAAATGATCCTTGAACTGGTCTTTAATTAGGACTTGACCATTTAGTAATCTTGAATTGAAAATGAGGCTTAAAGAACTTCATCATTGAGAACAAAACATAGGGTTGAACAACATAGCATAGGGTTCCTTCATGTAGAATAGGGTTCCTTCACGTAGCGTAGGGTTCCTACCAACGTAGTGTTCCTTATCCATATGTTCATCTTTACATAACACAGGGAACAAATTAGCACAGGGATGATGATCCATATGTTTTTCCTTGTTAGTATAAAATCTCAAACGTAGCATTGATGAACCATAATTTGAACTTTCCTAAATATAGGATATGAATAACGAATCCAGACTCCAACATAGGGTTACTGATTGATATTCTTGTTGGTTTCCACACGTAGGGATGTTGTTCCAAATGCAAACTGTTTAGCATAGTGTAGAGTTGATACCATACAAAATTTTTATCTTTTTTAGTGTAATGTAGGGATGGAAATAGTGTTTCTAGAATCATTCCATAATGCTAAAAACATTAAAACAAAATATAAATTCCTATAAATCTCACTTAACAAAAATTCATTAGAAAAAACAAGGGTATTTGTGAGTATAAAAATCATCATAAATCATAAAGTATTGTTGAGACCATAAATTCCCAACAATCTCCCCCATTTTTATGATCACAAAACCCATAACATAATCCTTAAAAAAAGTAAAGAAAATATAGTATTTTAAAACAAAAAAGTAGATATAAAAATTTTCTCAAAATTTTGATTTCACAGAATTATTTTGATAAAGAAAAATTTCAAATAAATTGTTGTGGTTTGAAAATATTTTCTCCATCTCCTCAGATATAGTTTCTTTCCCAATATTCTCCTCCTTTTTGTAATATAAAAAAGTTGGTTGATTAAAGAATAAATGAAATAAACCATATTTAATATAACACAAAACTAAAAATGAATAGTTATGAAGACATACAAAAGAAAAATAAATCTAAGATTGGCAGTGAAGTATTGAACCAAAATAAAGGTAAATAAATCTAGATATGAAGAAACTAAAGTTAAGTTTGACAAAAATTCAAATGTTATAGTACAATCCCCAATAAACATGGGTCTTAAAAATGAATGGTTTTAGATTTCAGTTCATCATGAATAAAGGGTTCTTGTGGATGAGGAATGACATGAACAACACTACTAAGATCAATAACATTCAATAGAAGGATTTGGAAATGGTTGTTTAAAACTTCTTTCCAATGCTGAAGCAACTTTTTAGAATCTTTTCCAACCTTAAATCTCTCAACCAAATTGATATTTATAAAAGAATTCATAGATTATTCAGACTGTATGAAAGAGGTAAGCTTTTCCTTGACTTGATTAATCACTGGTACCAACTAGGATTCTTTCAAAGTAAGCTGACTCACCAGATCCCTCCGATTCTCCAATAAAACATTCAAATTAATGCTATTACACTAAAGAGTGTGTATCCTATCATTAAATTAATTCAAAAAAGAAGTAATTTCCTCAAAATTCCTGAGTAGATCTGGTGGTGTCTATTGAGAAGAGGTATATGCTCTATTGATTTCCTTGAGATAATGAAACTCTCTGCCAATCATTACCTTAAAATCATCAAACTCCGTCTTCTTGAAAAAATAATATTTTAATGAAAAAAATTCTCTTTAAATATTTTACATAATCTCCTTAAGATCTCCAATTGAAATAATATTTTCCTTTTATTCTCACAAATGAAGATTCTGAGATTCATACGTTGATCTTGGTACTAATGTAACTCTGTAATCTTCAAAATTTTTCTTCTCAACCTCCAACTATTCTTGTAAAAATGAACCCTATACCTCTAACAATTGTATCTTTATAACTTGATAATTTTCTTCCGAATTAGAAGATTCAGGAGAATTATCTCCTGCTTGATCAACTTCAACTATATCCATGCTTGGCTCACCAGATCCTTCTAATATATTTCCCAAAATAGATCCTCCCAAAACTCCAAGATTAGGAACAATCTAAGTTCCAAGATCAGGGATATCTTCCCTTAGAAGTTTATAACTTTGAGACTCCTTCTCAATTTTCTCAACCACGTGAGATGAATGAACAACATCTCCTTTCTTACCAATTGGAGTGGCATCCACACCTCCACCAGTTTCAACAATAACTTCTATGATATTAAATGAAAATATTATTCTTTTTCTAATAAAATATGCTTCTGGACAAGATGTTCCTTTATCTTCTTTAGGTCTATAGAATACCTAACCAATAGAAGGGATAACCCTTTTCTCCCCCTAAGTAGAAGCTAAAAACTTCTATTGCTGTTCCGCTCCAACTGGTTGCAAATTGTTGCAAGATTTTCTCAAGAAAAAACTAATCTTCTTTACTATTACATCATTCAATGTGTTACTTTGATGACACCTGTTTCCAAAAAACATATTGACTATCTTTCCTTTCCCTCGCAAAAAGAAAGAAAGAATCCTACCATAGGGATAATATCCCATCTTATCATTCAGGTGGCAGTTGTGATTTTGATATCTTATTATAAAACAAGGAAAATTAATCTTAATATGATTCATAAATAGAAATGTGATATACATATATGGATAGAGGACCTTCTCAAGCTCAAAAGTCCTAGGAAAAATCCATGATTGAATAAACATCATCATCACACGGCGGCCAGGAGAAAGTTCTTTTGGAAACACTTCCTTGACACTTCTTATCCAAAAAAAAGAAGAAAACATGATGTCCTCAGATTCATGTCTTCCATTACCAATGTTTCGTAAATCAAACTAAAACTCCCCCTCATGATGAAATCTTAACATCTTAGCCATTTCCACAGAGGATATCAAAAATTCTTTATGATCTATCTTAGAGATAATTGAATCTTCTTCAAAACCAAAACTAAATGAAGAATTATTACAAAATTCTTTAACTTATATATCGTAAACCATTGGCATATTATCTTCTCCAAAAGTGTAAATAAAACTTTGATAATGCATAGATTCCTTAATATTTTTTTGTAGAATCTAGATATTCAAAATTGATTACCTTTCCTTGCAAAACTTTGTGAGATTTCCCCGATGCATACATACTTTTTTCCAACTCAGTGTCAAAATATCTTCATGATGTTTCCATTTCTGAAGGTTTAAAAACCAAAGGTATTGAAGGATTAGGGTTTTTAGTAGATGGGAAATGAGAGAGAGAGGTACTCTATAAGTCAAAAGGATATGTATGAGAGGAGAAATAGAGCAAGATAAGCAAAACAATTTTTCTCATGCTGATTGAGGATGTACTCATTAATTTTTTAATTTGAAAAGACAAAATAAAACAAAATGAAATAAAATTCTTTTCAAAATATATTAAAATGAAATCACATAAAAACAATTCAAACAACTAAAACAAAATCAAATAATAAATAAGTAAAATATATTAAATAAAACTTAATAAAATAGTAAACAAAGTGACTGGAAATAAATAAATAGACAATCACTTAAATTCAAATAATCCTAAATCCTCATTAATAAAATCAAAACTAGTACTGGAAAGTGGTTTAGTAAAAATATCTACTAGTTGATATTTGGTATTAACAAATTCTAAAGATATATCCTTTTTAAGGACATGATCTCTTAAAAAATGATGCCATATATCAATGTGATTAGTCTTAGAATGAATTATAGGAATTTTAGAAATATTAATAGCACTATTATTATCACATAAAATATGCATACTATTAAAGTTTAGTCCAAATTAAAATAGAGTGTTTTTCATCCATAAAACTTGTGTCCAACAACTGCTAGCAAATACATATTCTGCCTCAACAGTTGGTAGGGAAATAGAGTGTTGTTTCTTACTAGACCATGAAACTAAGGATTTACCTAAGAAGTGAAAGGTTCCTGGCGTACTTTTTCTATCTAATATATACCCTCCAAGATCATCATCTGAATATGAAATTAAATTAAAATCAAAAGTTTTGGGGTAAAAAAGAGATTGAAAAATAGTTTCTTTCAAATATCTGAAAATTCTTTTGATAGCAGTAAGATGTGATCCTTTTGTATTTGATTAAAATATGGTACAAAGAAATACTAAAAACATGATGTCTGGTCTGCTAGCAGTAAGATATAAGAAGATAAAAAATCATATCTCTATATAACTTGTTGTCAACTAGTTTCCCAGCTTCATCCAAATCAAGTTTTATATCAGTACAGATGGGAGTTGTACATGTCTTACTATTTTCAAGCCCAAAATTCTTCAATAAATTTATAATATACTTACTTTGATTCAAAAAATTTCCATAATATTTTTGATAAATTTTAAATCCTAAAAGAAATTTAGTTCTCCTATCATACTCATTTCAAATTATTTTTGCATTAATTTTGAAAAATCATGACAAAGATTTTTATTAGTTGAAAAAAAATAAAATCATCAACATAAAACTAAACTAATAAAATATCAGAACAAACACGTTTCTTAAAAAGTGTTGGATCTACTAAACTGATAATAAAACCATATTTCAAAAGAAAAGAACTCAATATTTCATACCAAGCTCTAGGTGCCTGTTTAAGTCTATAGAGATATTTAGTAAGTTTAAAACAAATTTGGGTTTTAGAATATTTTCAAAGCCATGATGTTGGTTAACATAAACTTCCTACATCAAATAACCATTTAAAAATACAAATTTAATATCAATATAATATAATTTAAAATTCATATGAGATGAATAAGCTAAAAGGAATCTAATTGCTTCTAATCTTGAAACAAGAGCAAAGGTATCATCATAATCTATACCTTACTCTTGATTATAACCTTTAGCTACTAATCTAAATTTTTTTCTGGTTATGATCCCTTAATCATCCTATTTATTTCTAAATACCCACTTAGTTACTATAACTGGATAATTGGTTGGTCTCTCTACACATTCCCAAACTTCATTCCTTTTGAACTGGTTTATCTCTTCTTTCATTGATAACATCCAACTCTCATCTTCTAAGTCTTCTTCAATAGTTTTAGGTTATAACTGAGATATAAAGGCATAAAATTATACTAGATTTCCTACATTTCTTATAGTTTTAATTCCTATTTTTAGGTCTCCTATAACATTTTCTAAAGGGTGGTTCTTTAGGATTATAGGCTGTCTAGGTAGAACACTTTCAGTTTCTTTAGTTTCATATTCTTCTTAACCGGACTGAACTTTATTAAGATCATCTTCAAAATCATTTTTAGGGGTTTCAAGTATCATGTTATCAAAATATTTAGTGACTTCATATTTTTGATCTTTTTATTTAATGAAAGGTTCAATTTCATCAAACTTCACATGAAATGATTCTTCAACAATCCTTGAATTTTTATGAAACACTATATAAGATTTAGAGGTAGTAGAATATCCCAAAAATATTCCTTCATCAGCCTTTTGATTGAACTTAAAAAAGGATTCCCTTAGTATTCGAGATATATACCTTGCATCCAAAAACTTTAAAGTATTTTACATTAGTTTTTATGTTATTCCAAAGTTTATAAGGTGTATTTTTAAAAATAGGCCGGATTAAAACTCTATTCATGATATAACAAGTTGTTCTTATAACTTCTTCCTAAAAATAAGTAGAAAGGCTATATTCATTTAGCATTGTCGTAACCATTTCTTGAATAGTTATATTTCTTCTTTCAACAATTCCATTTTGTTGAGGTGTTCTTGGTGTATAGAAGGTGTGTTTAATACCCAAATTTGAGAAAAAATAATTAAATTCTTGATTCTCAAATTCTACACCATGTTCAATTTTCAATGAAATTATTTTAAAACCTTTTTAATTTTTAACAATTTTACAAAAACTTTAAAAAATAATGAAAACTTCACTTTTGAGATTTAGAAAATAAACTAATGTAAATATAGAATAATCATAAACTAAAACATACACATATAATTTACCAGCCAAACTTGATACTCTTAATGGTCCAATCAAATCCATATGAATAAGTTCTAAAGGTTTAGATGTAGAAATTTTGTTAATATATTTGAAAGAATATTTGTGCTTCTTGCCAAGTTGGCATGCATCATGGAATCTGTCATTGTCAAACTTAAGAATAGGAAAATCAGAAACTAGCTATTTCTTAGATAATCTATGTAAATCGTAAATATTACAGTATCCAAGTCTTCTATTACAAATCCAAAATTCATTTTTCTTAGTAGTTAAACAATTCAATTTCTTTTTTACATAAGGAATTTAAATCCAAAGTATAAACATTATCAGTTCTAGGTGCTCTAAACTTAAGAAATCTATCTTTAAAAACTGAGCAAGAATTGTTAAAAAAATCAACATAAAAACTATAATCACAAAGTTGAGAAATACTTATTAGATTATGGTTTAACCATTGTACATATAGTACTTTGTTGACAAATACAATCTTCTAATATCCAACAATTTCAACTCCAATTATTTTTCCTTTGATATTTTCACCAAAAGTGACAAGAACTCTATTCATTTGAGTCATCATATGAAAGTTTGATGGATATCCACTCATATGCCTAGAAAATCCACTGTCCATGCACCATATAACATTTTTTTTCCTATGACCTATTATCTGTAAAAGTATTTAAACAAATGTTTGTTTTGGTACCCACACTTTCATGGGTCCAGTAGTGTCAGCTAGAAAAGATATGGGAATCTAAATCTTCTTTGTTTTGACATAACTTATATCATTAAATTTAGATAATCTCTTTGAAATAAAGGCTCTTTTAATACCACTGATATGAGGTTTTCTCAAATAAGAGTTATTTGTTAAATTCCATTTTATTCCACAAAAATAACAAGTTGAATTTTTTGAATTGGGGAAAAAATAATTCTTGTATATTTAGATTTCTCACCCTTACTTCCTATACCAAATATTTCTCCTTTAATATCATTATTTCTAAGTATTTCATTTAATATATTTTCTCCTTTTGTAAAAAAAAGATCAGCACTCTTATAGGTTTCTACTTCATCTTATAATGTTTTGATCCTTTTTTCATGATCAGCACAATTTGTTGTAGATTAATTGAATTTTTCCATTAAATCTTGATGATATTTAAGTAAGGTATTTGTTTCACCTAGAATAGAATTGTGAATGTTCTTTAAAGATTTGTTCTTTTTTAGTAGAGAATCATATTTTTCTTCTAATATAGAACAATAGGTAGTTAATTTACTATTTGATCAGATAGTAGAATCAGAATCAGAATTGGATGAGTAATAGATTTGTACCTTTTCCTTTTCAGCCATGAAGCAAATATTGGATTTCAAATTTGAATGTTCTTTTTCTGAATCAGATTTAGATGAACTGCTGGAGTCTTCAGAAAAAATCCATGTTGCTTTCATTTATCTTCTATCTTTATGTTCATAATAATTTTTTTATATCTCTTATTTGGATTTCTCTTTTCATATTTTAGATGAGGACAGTCAGGTCTAATATGACCCAATTTCTTGCATTCATAGCATCTGAATTCTTTTGAATCTTTCTCATCCTTCTTGAATTATTTTCTGAATCCTTTTTTCTTCTTGTAGAACTTTTTGAACTTCCTAGATAACTGAGCTAGTTCCATTTCAGAATTAGATGAATTTGAGTTCTTCTCCTTTATTTATTCTTGTTTTATTTTTCTATTTTGCTTCTGATATGTTACCTTTAGAGTAGTATTATCCCTTTTCAAAATTATTCTATGGTCTTCAACTTTAGATTTTATTTCAGCTTCGTACATCATCAATGTTCTAATTAATTATTTCATTGTTAGATCTTTTATAGGCGATGCTTGTCTAATAATAGTAGATATTTCATTCCATTTAAATAGTAGTACTCTTAGTAATTTCAAATCTTGATCAGATTGTTTGATGGGTTCTCCTAAGGCTGTAATATTGTTGATAATTTTTGTAAGCCTTCCATTCATCTGTGTAATGATTTCACCTTCAAACATTCTAAATGTGTCGAATTTCAGATTAACTATAGAATACCTCATTTGTCTCACATTATCCGCCCCTTCATAATAAACTGTAATTGTTTTCCATATTTCAAATTCAGTTGGACATTAATATACATGATTGAATTCATCTGGTCTGAGACCACAGATAATAGCATTCATAACTTTTTAATTCATATCATATTCAGCTTTAATTGTAGCATCCCAAGTTTCTGATTTCTCAAGAATTTCATATGGGGTAATAATTTTTGAGTAAACTCTGAATTCAATATTTTTAAGATAGATAATAATCCTTGATTTCCAACATCCATAATTTTCACCATTGAAATATGGATCACAAACCATTGACATTCATTCTCTAGGATCAACCATTTCTATCTTAGTATAGACTTTAAAAATTTCATATTACTATATCTTTTTCAAAAATCTCTCTTCTGACACCAATTGTTTGGTCAGAATATACAAAGTAACACACAATATGGGGGTGAATTGTGTCTTCTCAAAATCTTCCACAATTCTCACTTTAGACACCCAATGTATTTTATGCAGATTAACGATTTTTTTCTTTTGTTATGAAAATATGTAGTGGATAAACATAAATAAATAACATAGTTTTTTATAGTGGTTCGGGGAATAAAGATCCCCTAGTCCACTCTAAAAAATACTCTCTTTGTGAGCTTGGTGAATTTCATTAGTCTAGTTCTCTGATCACAAGATCAAATTTCCACAACTAGTGCAGGTAGTTGAAACCTTTACAAGACTAATTACAAAAGTCTTCTGGTTCAATAATAGAGAACCGGTTATCCAAATCTTATAATGAGAAGCTGATACTCTACCACAACTGAGTGCAATAATTTGAAACTCTAAATGAATGAAAATAGATTATTTTGATTGAAACAAGTTGAATTTCACAATTGCAGTAGCACACAATTGATATTAGATGGATCTTCTTCTTCAGAAAATAATATCTTCAAGATTAAAACATTATAAAGTGATCTGGTTAGAAAAATATCCTCGTTTTAAAAGCATCAAAAAAATAGAGAAGTCTCAAACTTAAAATAGAACAAGATAGAACATGTATATCTCCAAAATGTAGTCCTTTAAATAGAGTTGTTTGTTTTCTGTGGCACTGTAAAAAGAATTTAAATAATGCAGTCTTGTATGTGAATCACTTATCACACATATATTTTAAAGGATATTATGAAGGAATATATAGAGAAAATGACTTGCTTCAATATTTCAGATCCAAAAGAATAGCCTGATTGGTAGCATAAATTATAATTTCAATAAACTAGGAGATCCATAACTTCCCTTAGAAATAGGAATGATTCTCTCCAATAAACTCAGTTCTTTGAAACAATAAAAAAAATCCTTTAATCGGTGTTTAATTATGACTTAACCACTTCAGTAATCTCAGATGGAAAATGCAGCTTGAAGAACTTCTTTATTGAGAACAAAATGTAGGGTTGAACTACGTAGCGTAGGGTTCCTTTATATAGCGTAGGGTTCCTACCAACATATCACTCCTTATCTATAAGTTCATCTTTACGTAACATAGGGAAAAAAGTAGCATAGTGAGTTTGATCCATATGTTTATCCTTGTCAGCATAAATTATGAACATAGCATTGATGAAATATATGTTCAACTTTCCTGAACATAGGGTGTGAACAGTGAATTCAAACTCCAACGTAGGGTTTCTGATCCACACTCTTCCTAATTTCCGCATGTAGGGATGTTGTTCCAAACACAAACTATTTAGCATAGCATAGGGTTGATATTGTATAAAAACGTTATCCTTTCCAATGTAATATAGGGATGGAAACAGTGTTTCTATAATAATTCCATAATTCTAAGAACTTTAAAAAATATAAATTCCTTTAAATCTCACTTAACAAATCTTCATTAGAAAATAGTCAAGGGTATTTGTGAGCATCAAAATCATCATAAATCATAGAGTATTGTTGATATAATACATGCCCAATAATTACATCGTTGCTTCACCAATATAAGTTTATACACACAACCTTATGCCCCTCAAATTATGGATCATAGGCCTTATGACCCAAATTCTATTGATGACCCGAAGACCCTATGGATCAAAGGCCCAATACAAGGCCAAAAATCCCATTTTAGATGAATACTACTACTTCTATAGTACCTGTTATAGTACCCAAACTACTACAGTTCTACAATACTACCACAGTGCCATGGAAATTCAACTTCGCTTGGATTTGAACCTGGGTTTCATGCAGGATTATGAAGTAACATTACCACTCAGGTACACCCCCAACTACAAAAGGATATCAGTTAACTCCTATGACCTTCCAGTCTAAAGGATTTCTATCCTTACCTAGTAGATTTGAGCCTTGTGGGACTTGAACCCTTCCCCAGTACCCCCATGTAACAAAGTATCATCATCATGCCATTATATTTATTCAAATAAGAAAGAAAAATACAAAGAAACAAGGTTGGGGGGATCTAAAATAGTGGATACTAAGGGAATCCCTATGAATTAAGTTGACCCCTTCAGGCTTGAAGAAGGTGACATTGAGAAGGAAAGTGACATTGGATCCAGGGGTTTCTAGGGAGGTGAGGTGATCATCGACTTTGTTCCCCTATCTCCATGTGTGGGTGACCTAAATATTTCTATTGAGGAGTAGTTTTCATTTCTTGATGATGTAGGTAACTGACTATGGAAGGGAGACTCTTCCCATAAGGGAGTCACAAATGATCTTTGAGTCAGTTTACACTTGGGATAGAATAATGTTCTATTTTTTACAAAGATTGAGTCTCGTGAGGACTACATTAGCCTTCTATTGAAGAGAATTTCCATCTCTAAAGTGAGCTATGAAAGTAAGGAACACACTCCCATCCGGGTTGCGGACAATACCACTACCACACATGTCACCCACTAGGAAGGATCCATGAGTATTTAACTTGAAGCTAAATGTTGGGTGAATCCACCTCACCCATGTACCCAACCATCTATCTAGGTTAGCATCATCCAAGGGGGAAATTACCTGAAGAAGACATAGGGAGGGGGCTTCACAACAGTTCTCAAAATGGTAGACCAAATCAATCAGCAATAGTTTTGTTCGCACGATGATGGACCATCCTGTGGAGGAGATTCCCTCAAAATGTGCCTTATTGCATGCCTGCCAAAGGAACCAACATCCTGCACTGAGGATGATAGACCTATCCACCCTTTCAAGGACTTTCTCAGATGTCCCTTGAAAACACCTCTCCAGAAATGTAGAATTGCCAGGTATGGAGGAAGAGATACCTGTGAAGTCTCTAAATAACTTCCAAACATTGCGAGCCCACTCACCTTCAAAGAAAATATGATTGAAATTATCTTTCCACTTGTTTTTGTAGTACTATAAATAGAAGGATAAATTAATTCCCATTCTCTTTACCCCCTCATATGAAGAAATCATAGAATTCCGTATTCTCCATACAAGGAAGTTGTATTTGGAAGGGATTTTGTTTCACCACACGATGTTGTTCCAGCCTACCTGATGCACATGGGGAGTAGAGATCCTTTTAAAGTCTCTTACAGTGAAATTAAGAGAATTAGAGGGGTGATGATGCATTTATCCAGTTCAGATTTGATGAGGATAGAGTCAAAAATGTCATACTGGTTATTATCCAACACTGTCTTGATGAACTCTGGGTACTGGCTAGCCTCCTTAAAGGTGATCATTGGGGTTAGGCATCTCAGGAAACCGAGAAAAGAACCCACCTAGTTGTGCTTCTAGAAGATTATATTGACTTCTCTTACATTCCATCATGAGTGTTGAAGAAGAATCTGGATGAGGGTGAAAACCGATTTCCACAATGGTGATCTCTGAACATTCTCTTCAGCCACATTGGCATTATAACTATGGGACATAATTCTCCCCCATAGAATCTGGTTCTCCAAAGTTTTGCATGCAAGTTTAGTATTCATGCACTACAACATGATTCCTAAGCTCCTAAAATTGATACCCCCATCATGAATAGGACATTTCATCCTATCCCATGACACCCAATGTCTCTTCCCTTCCAAAAGCGCATCCCATAAAAAGCTGGCCAAAACCTTGTCAATCGCTTTGATCACTCCCTTTGGCATGTAAGTAGAAGCCAATGCATACACTAGTATGGCAGTCATGACACTATTTACCAAAGAAATGAATCCCCCAAAGGATATAAAGTGATTCTTCCAGTTGAGGACATGACTGGTAATCCTGTTCACCACTTGATCAATGTCCCAATTATGCATTCTGCCTGAAGAGATTGGGTTACCAAGGTATTCCATTGGGAAATGACTGGGCTACATTTAATGTGGATACTCTATTGCTTTCATATAAGTATGGAAATATAGGCCACTCCTATATGCATGAAAAAGAGTATCCACCTTAAATTTACCACTTAACTTAACATATGAGGGATAAAAGGATATCAGTTAACTCCCATAACCTACCAACCCAAAGGAGATCCATCTACTCATTCTTTATTAACTCTATAAGTGATAACCACTCCACAAGGGTATAAATTTGAGTGGGGGAAGGATTTCTAATGGCACTGGAGTAGTACTGTAATACCTTTACTATAGCGGGTATTGTAGTAGGGATACTATTCACCTGATCTGGGATTTTAGTACATGTATATATGGGATTTTGGGCCACTGGACCTTTGATCCACCAATGTCAAGAATCTTAGTGATATAATGGGATCATATAGATGATGCATCATGATTAGGTAGGTAACATGACATGACATCACACATGTATAGTTGGGTAGGTGACTTAAAAGAGTGATGAACACGCTGGCACATATTATCCGGCCTTCTACCCACTTGGATCTTCAATGCGGGATAGATGGGTACTCTGGTATAGTGAAAAAATGGGTAGAATAGTGTAATGATTTCTATAATGGGGAGTGATGTGGCTTAATGACTGGTGACATCGCTTCCCGTGTGACTAGATTGGCGACGTGAAGCAACTTGTAGGCGGTGCAATGTGATGACACACAAGGCGCCACTAGGTGGGAGGATGTAAAGAGTGATGAGTGCATTAAAACCAATCAACTATCCCTCTAACCACATGGGTTTCTAATGCAGGAAAAATATGTGACTTTCCACAATGTGGTGGAGAAACACAATGTGATGTTGCTAGTAGTAGGGGTGACATGACATGAAATACTGGTGACTCAGAGTAGTGTTTAACTTCTTATCTAGGTCTCAAATCATCTCTTTCATGGCTCTTTAGGCCATATTAATCTAGGCCTTCAGACCATCACTAACATAGGCCTTTGAATCATTAACATGTAATAAAATATCTCCAATTGGTGCTTATCATTTCTTGTGGGGAGGGATGAGACTTGACCTACTAGGGTGCGTGAGTATGCGTCTTGTTTACAATTTTTAATCTCCTCAACCTATAATGAATAATAACTTCCCAAGAGTCCATCCATATTTACACTACTCTCAACCATTCTCACTTAACTCTCTAAGAACTAACTATTCCACCAAATGAATTTACATGTAATAACCTGTCAAGAAATGTTATTTAACCTATTTGAAAAATAAAATACATTATATAAAAAACTGATGAATATAATTAAAAATTCATAATGAATTAATCATTAGTAACAATTATTAATTATTATTATTTATTAAATAAAAATTAATTAATTATCAATAATAAATTCATTAATAAATAGTGATTATTAATGAAAAAATAATTAATAAAAAATAAAAAATAATCAATGAATAATTAACAAGTAATTAAACTTTTAAATAACATGAAATTAATAATTACAAAGAATTGATGATTAATAATTAATAATTGATAATTAATAATAGATAATTAATAATTAATAACTACTAATTAAAAATAAAAAATAAAAAATGAACAATTAAAAATTAACAATGAATAATTAAAAATAAAAAATAAATTATTAAAAAATAAATAATTATTAATTACTAATTTATAATTAATAATTACTAATTAATTGTTACTAATTAATAATTAATATTTATCAATAATTAATAATTAATAATTATTATATAATAATTAATAATTAATAATTAAAAACTAATTTAGTATTTAAATAATTAATAACTAATAATTATAAATAATTAAACATTAAAAATAAACCATTAATAATTAATTAAAACTTAAAATAACAAATATTTATAAAATAATAATAATACATAATAAATAATATTAATTTTTTAGAATTTTTTTAAAAACCACCACTAAAATTAAATAAATTAAAAAAATAAAATTCATATTTAATGATAGTTTTAATCATTGTTAAAAACCCACTTCAAATTAACAATGATTTTCTAAAACCACCGCTAAAAAAATAAAAACATAACATTTAGTGGTGGTTTTCAAAACCACCACTAAATTCTATTTTTCCCATAGCGACTCAAGTTACATGAGCCTTTAACATTTTTGGGAGTTTGGAAAAAATATATAGATATGTTGGGTGGGTTTGCTCATGTTGTGTCAAATATTTGGGGCCCTAAGGGTCATGCAAGAGGCCATATATGCCTCTTAAGGCTAGGAACCATGTAAGGTTCCCCCTCAACCATTAAAAGGGGATTATTCAAAATAATAAAAATATGTATGGCCTTTAGGATTTTGGGGTACTCAAGTTATATGAGAACCTAAAAGGTCTTGTTGGATTCATCAAGTGCCCGAGAGATATTGATTTATTATGGAAAATGGTGAAGAAGTAATGTTCATAGATGATGGACCTACTACTTACCGAGTGACCATTAGAATTTATTATTTTTAGAAATGGTTAAATGACATGAAAATTGATATGGGCTCTATTTATACCAACCATGTCTGGAACTTAGTAGATGAACCTGAAGGGGTGAGAACCATATGATGCAAGTGGGGTTTTTCAAAAGAAAATTGACATGGAAGGTAGAATGACTACCTATAGAGCTCTCATAAGATTAAAGAGTTACAAATTAATTTATGGTAATTAATATGAAGAAACACTTTCTCTTATTGTGATGATAAAGTCCATTATGATATTTTTTGTTCCATAGGAGCTATTGGAGTTGGTGCTCTAGAACCAACTAACTTTGTACTAGTGATTACCTATATATTCAAATACCAAAATATTAATAAATATATTATCCTATGATGATTGTTATTCTACATACAATTAATGTGATAATGTACAAAGAGTATCTGTTGCATCAAAAGGTTATAAAAGTTCCCCACTATAATGAAAATATTAAAATGTTATGAAAATATTCTTAAACATATTTCATATGGTCTCGATATAATCTATTTGGTGGGACACAAATGATGTTTTAAATATCAGGTGTTGGATTCTCATAATAGTATTAGGCTTTTTCTCATGAAGTTTCAGACTTGTTAATCTCTAAGAAGAGATGTTATGAGGACATACTCTCTAATAAAAATTCCACATATTATATGTTTCATTAGATATTCTTATATGAAGATGTGTGTATTGGTCCTTAGACTTGAGAATATTATTATTGTATATCATAAATCACATACTTTTATGTTTAAAAAAAACTGTGACGACATATGCTCATAGTGAAATATGATATGTTGGGTGCGACATAAGTGATATGACATTGATTGAATAAGTCAAGAAAGTATTTTTCCCTTCTTAGTTAATGGAAGAAGATATCTTAGGCCCTTTTATTGAAACATAACTATCTAATTAGGTCTATGGACATATAGGTTTATTGATGAGTTTATTTTTGGGATTTAGAGAAATATAAATTAATCATACAGGTTTATGAAACAACCATGAAACTTTCTTGATGATATATCAAAAAAATGGATTATATTACGCAATATGAATTCATATGAGGTTGTTTTCGTTTCAACATTGGATTATTTATCTATGATTAACATGATGTGTTGCTAGATGCTAATCTTAGACTTAGGTAAGTTTTTTTAATAGCAATGAGAAAGAGGATTATAGGGTTACACACTAAGTATATCCAGATACTTAGATTAAATTCTATTTTAACTTAATATATGAATAAATATTATTATAAAGACGAAGAAATAATAGTTATTTTAGTTTTTTTAATCGTATAAATTCAGACACAAGTTATTAGAGTTTAGAATATATGTGAGTTTAATATTAAATAACTATTTATCCACCATTTAGTGAATATAATAATTAATTATTTATTGAATAAATAATATTAATAAATTTATTTATTTAAACAATATATATTATTCAATGTTCAATAAATGTCTAGAAGGATTTATGGGATGAGTTAAGGGATTGGTGAAATGATTTAAATTATTAAATATCATTTAAATAAATATTAATAAATTTATTTATGAAATGATATTTAAATATTTTTGAGTTAGAACATGTTATGGGATATAATAATGAAAATAATATTATTTTAAATGGGGAATGTATTAGAGAGAATATTATATGAAGGGTCTCAACATAATTATCATATATTTAAACCTATCTATATATTCCATATTATATAATTTTCTAGTGTTATGATAATTTTTGTGCACAAAAAATACTCTCTAAAGAATTCTCTCAAGACTAAAGATAACTCGCTAAAGAACATTCTCAAGAATAAGAGGTAGTCGTTACCACCTCTAAAGACCAAGAAAATAAAAGAAGAATTATTTCAAAACTAAAAGAATTTTTGTTGCAATCAACAATGAAAAACACAAGAATTTTTGTTCCGCTGTACTAGTACTTAGAGTTCCAATGATGATGTTCCGAGATTAATGGGGCATACATAGATACCTCTAGATTAATTCTTCCTTTAATTCTTCACCGCAACAATGACACAATAAGAACTTCAACTAAATTGATCATCAACAATGAAATAATTATCAAGATGAAGAAATTCATACCATAAATTAATTATAAATTAATATAAAAAGATCCTATCTATGAATATTTTGGGGTGTTATTCATTTATTTATTCATATTGATCCATTGAAACCATCAAAAAAATATTAATCATAGGCCCAACCACTTTCTCTACACCCTAAAACATTTAACAACTCACTATGATTATGAGATATGTCATATAGATGTCAAAATAACTTTTCTTAATAAGAATTTAGTTGAGTATGTGTATATGATACAACTCTGAATTTTTGAAGTTCCAAATGAGTTTTATAAGGTTTTCAAGTTACAATAGTCTATTTATGGATTGAAGTAATCTTCTTAGAGTTGGAACATCTAGTTTTATGATATAATCAAAGAGTTTGGTTTCATCAAGAACAAAAATGATTCTTTTGTGTATAAGAGGGTTAGTGTGATTTCCAATGAAATACGTGGTTTAAATGAAATATATACTTTATATGAAGATCTATAATAAGTTTCTTATACTGAGTACAAACACATATATTGGTAAAGTGATAAATCATTTTAGCACAGAGAACTCTAAGAATGGGTATTTACTGGTGTTACATGAATTTTTTTAGAAAGATTGAAAATATTTATAAATAGATAAAAAGGATGGATATGATTATTTATTCATCTATTATAGGATATATCATGTATGTCATGTTATGTAATCTACCTGATGTTTCTTATTATTTGAGTATAACAAGTGGATACTGATCTAATCCTGACGAGAGTCACTGAATTACTCTTAAAAACACCCTTAGGTACTTAAAGAAGAAGCAATGATATATTATTAGTATTTATAGGATAAGATGATCTCATTATAAGGGGAACACTAGTTTTATTTTTTAATATTAAAAAGATTATATGAGATCTCAATATTATTTCACATTTTTCCTAAATTATGGAGCTATTATCCAGAAGAGTTAAAAATAATCCACTATAGTGGACTCAAAAACAGACACAAAAAAAAATGCTACATCATATTATATGAAGGAATCTATTTGGATCAATAAGTTTATCAATGAAATTTTGGTGGTTCCTATAATTATAGGAGTGATTGAGATTTATTATGAAACAAATGGAGCTATTTCTTAGTCCAAGGAACTCTGGCCTCACCAAAAGACCAAACACATCCTTTATAAATACAATCTCATTTGAGATATCATTGAGAGGGGAAATGTAAATATCTATTGGGTGTCTATATATGATAATATAGTATATCATCTGATAAAACCACCAGCATAACAAAAGTATGAGGGTCATATTGAATCTATTGGTATTAGATACATGATATTTTGGGTGTAATGTTTATAAAATGTAACATGGTTTTATAATAAAGGGAATATCTATTTATCATTAATTTATGTTTCCTTCATTTATATTAATGAATAACGGAATGATAATATCCTCTCAAATCATGACATTGATTTGTCCCCAATAAATGATCATCATTAAGTATTATGGGTTATGATGATATGTTAAGATTCGCATGAGTAGAATCATATACTAAATATAAAGAGTTGTATGCGATAAAAAGAATATAATCAAAATATAATAATCCAAGAATTATTTTCTGGATTGTTCCTCTAAAGTATATCACATGAAATGTCATATAGTTATTAATATACTTATGGATGTATTCTTATTATGAATCATAATTACCTAGAGTTGAAAAAATACCTAGCATGAGAACCTTCATACTTCGATACATTTCTTATGAAAGACTTAAGGATCAGATAATCATGGAATGGTTGGGTATATTTCTAATCATGTCTTCAGTTTATGCTTAATCAATATGGGATTTTACCACTTGTATGACAAGAAAATACATATGGGCCCTTGATTGAATTAAACTCAAAAAATGCGAAGAACCCATTAAATGGTGATGATGAAGCATTTTATTTTTTTCAATGGTTATTTTAAATGTATATCAATGATATTTAGAGTCAACAAATATTAAGTAAATGAAGTTTCCTATGGGTGTTCTAGAAGTAAGTTCATCATAAGTTCATACTTCGGAAGGGGGAACCATCAGAAGGAGGAGCACCATAGATGTATGTTTTACTACCAAAAGATGACATTAAAGAAGATAGTATAACCTAAACAGATGATGTAGGGAACTTTTTTATCTAGGATTAATGAAAAAAGTGAATAAAGTTATATTAATAGAATAATGATTCATTCATAGAGATTATTCTATCTAGAAACAACTAACACATCAAATGATTGATTATACTAAACTACCATGTATTCATGATAAGTGACTAAGAACAAAGAATCACTATAAAATACATATTAAGTTGAAATAGTAAGTGACCCAAATGTGTAAATCTAAAATATAGTATATATAATGATTGTTGATCAATTATTCAAGAGAATGAATAGAACTGAATATGTTCAATAGTACTGTCTACAATAGTTTTATGTGGAGATTGAAGAAATATCCAAATGGGAGATTGAAGATCACCCATTGGGATGATAAAATTAACATATGAGAAGATTTAATATCTAAGTTAAAGTTTCCTAAAATTATTTAACCAAAATATACACAATATAATTTTGAAGAAAGAATAATCCTGGATGATCGGAAGGATAAACCACAATAAATAATTGATAAAGTCCATGATATTAATCTCAAAAGAATTTAAGGTGAATTTCACCTTACATAGAGAGATAATGAAATGAATTTTCAAAAGGAATGAAGTGAAGTGTAGTCCAAATTACACCTATAGAAGAAACATCACTAGGGTATATGATAAGAATTATAAGTTAGAAGATATTCAAAGATAAAGATTTTAAGAGAGTTGAGATTTCTAAGATGAATTGAAGGCTCGAAGATATGTTAAGTGAGAGATGTTATGCCATTAAAAATCATAATAATCACTTTAGAAGAATACCAATAACGATTCAGGATGAGTTGATTAGAATAAATTATGATTAGGAGTTTGGCTGATCAAAAGTGGATGTAGTAAATTGAAGTTTGAACATGGTGTTAGTGAAATGAATTCAGATCACTAGATACACATGAATCATGTCATAAATATTTTAAGTATTAAATGTTGTATAAGATTAAGTTTATATTAAGAAAAGGCTAAACTAGAAGAAACACAGAGTGCAATCTGCATAAGTAAGTTCACAAGAAGATGTTGAGTGACTTCACATAAATATTTTTAAGTTATAATAATTATGTTGATAATTCATTGGAAATTCAAAGTTAAATGCTCACTAAGGAATTTTTTTGATTGAATCCAAGATTTTTGGAAGAGATTAATAATTTTGATGCTTATTTGTTTGGTGTATTTGATGAATTCAAACTCTAATATCTTTAGAAGTAATTGAATGTTATTGAAAAAAGACTTAGACTGAGTGCGAGTTCTGAATTAAATCCTGCATGTTCCCCACATTTACCAAAATATTTTTGGATATATAAAGGGGGAATATAATTCAAGTAAAATACACACACACATAATAAAGTATTGAGAAATATGGTAATATTACTGAGAACTAACAAGGAGAGGGAGAAACTGACCAAGTACATCCAAATAGACCAGAAGAGTTGAAGAAGTCAAGAGGAAAAAATATTATATTTTTAATAATTTGAGTAAATTCACCAGATTTAAGTGACTAAAAGTTGACATCTAAATTGATGTCAATTTCCAACCCATAGAAGTTATGGACATCGAAGTTCTATGAAGTGAGAGTTTGAGAATCAAGTTACTAAAAGTAGATGATAGAAAAATTTTCATGATGAGTATAGTTGAATAAGAATTATTAGTTTAAGTTTAGTTCATGGAGTTTATAAAGAACACTTGAATACTGGAGGTTCTTTTATAAACAAAACCACCATTCTGACTAGTAGATAGAAAAGGATTTTCGGTAGACAGCCTATCCACTTTCATAATATAGTGGAATCAAAGATTAGGTTGAACCCTTCTATTGGGTAAAGGATAATATCTTGATCTTTTATAACACTTATAAGAATAGTGAAAATATATGTATTAGGATAATAACCAAATATAGTAAGGATTATGTTTCCCATACTAGTTTTAAACCTTGTAAAAATCATAGTGTGAAATTTCTTTTAATTTATCAATATTGAATGAGGGATTAAGTGTTGAAGACATGAATCAATGATCCATACATCCCAACTAATATCTAAGGTTCAATCAAAAAAAAGGAAGAAAAATATTAAGTTGAACTAAAT
Source organism: Viscum album (assembly GCA_963277665.1). Lineage (NCBI taxonomy): Eukaryota > Viridiplantae > Streptophyta > Magnoliopsida > Santalales > Viscaceae > Viscum > Viscum album. The sequence goes on from OY728119.1 coordinate 379,127,175, forward strand.
TGGTAAAAATTAGTCACCCCATATCCACTCCCCTCTTAGGGTGACTGCATAGTCCAATAAAACTCACAAGTGGTATTAGAGCTAATTAGGTTTCCTCTATTTGGATTTAAAGTTTTTTTCTAAGTTTTTTTTCAATGATTAACATGAATTTTAAATTATGAGAAGATATAGAGATGCCTACACCAGAATATAACAATGGTATTTCTGAGCTGAAGGAAACAAAAGTTATTTATAGTGGCGGAAACATGGAGGTTTCAGACAAAACTTTAAAAAACTATAAGAATAAATAAGAGAAGAAGCAAAAAAAGTCAGCCTCTAAGAATCAATAAAAGGGGGATCCACCACTTATAGAAGATATATATATATTAGAATTTGTAATAAAAAATCTATCATAATTAATCATCCAGAAGATGAGAGTATGAGCTATGATGAGTTTGAGTTAGTTTAATCTATTGATGCACTCTACACTGATGTTAAAGACTACTTGAATGAAGTTACTTATAAATTTGTCTTCTATATATTTTCATTTATCAAGGGACTATATGAACAAATGTAACAACTGAGTTAGAATATGAGGAGATGGATAAGGCATTGGAAAAGAAGATATATATGGGTAACACCTTCACAAAACTCATTGAGGATAAGGATAAATTAGTGACACTCTATAAATAAAAGTCCACTCTTACAGAAGAAGATTTACAAAAGGAGTTTTTGTGAAAAAATTATGTTAATGAAAGTTATTTGGGAAAATCTCCATGTAGTATATGATACTCACAAAACAATTATTGATGTTAAGAATAATCAAGCGGAGGTTAAGGAAAAATGAGTAAAGGAATTTGATCATTTCTTGAAAGGGATGTGTAAGTTTCATGATTAAAATATGTAGAATGTAAAGATAAAGTGAAGTGAATTGAATATCATAAGAACACTTTAAATTTAAACTAACTTGAGATAGCGGTGAAATTGAAAGCATGGAAGTTACTCAAGTGGAATATTACCATGAAGATAAGAGAAGACCCACTACCAAAAATTTTAAGAAAATTATTTAACCTAAAAAGTCTTAGTATAATGGTAGGAAGAATTTAAAATATTCAAGAGTTACATATTATAATGAATCAAATAAAAAGGAAACTCTATATATTGATGAATATGTATGCATTAATTTTGATACCTTGAATAATGTAGGTTTTAGTTCCAGACAAAAAATGAGTGAATAAAAGTATAGAGAAAGTGACCAAATTTGTAGAGTTGTAATAAATAAATAAAGTGAAAATATATTTACCATAAGGTGTTCAAAAGGAAGGAGTCCTGGAATATCCATTCACCAATCAAATTTTAACACAATAGAAGAAGCTAAGTCTTATTGGATACCATTAGTAACGTGGAAAGTTAAGACACATGAATATAAATTTTTGGAATAACATGTAAAGGTATGAAAAGTAAAGAATTTATAAACTAAGGGGGATAAAATATAAATTAAAATAAATTTAGTTAATTATAACCAACCCTCACAGAAGAAGGAAAATCCATTAGAAACCAACAAATTTCAAAATCTTGAAAGGTTCTATGGAATGTGTGAAAGATGTGGTCATGGTGATGATACCATGAACTAGTTAGTTATAAGAAAAAGAATGAGACCACAAAATTTGGGGAAAAATAAATAAAATAAATACATGAGTTCTTCTTTGAAGTGAAAATAAAACGAAGTTACAAAAATAACTTCACCCAATAATAAGGCAACATAATATGTCACACTAGGGAAAATGTGCTTTTATTTTGGAAGTAAAGGTCAATTAATGGATAGTTTCAAAAATTCCATCAATATTCAAGTTAATAGAATAAAACTCAAGAAAAAAGTGAATCAATATAAGAACACAAAAAAAATTTAATGGTAGAATACATCTATGATGGATAAGTTGAGTTTTGCTAAAATTTACCACAAAAGGGCAACTTATAAAAAGATAAAAATATGAGTGGAAGGTTTAAAAAGGCTATAAACACTCTCAAGAAATGCATGATAATATTACTCTTTCAGTTTAAGTTGTTAAATAATAATAAACAAGTTTTGGAAGATACATGTGCTAAAAAATTTATTATGAATAAGTCATCTGAGAACAAAGAAAAAGTAAAACATGTTCTGAAGGTTTGTATTAATGTATGTCCATAAAAACTAATATAAGTAAGGGATTTGAAATAAAATTAAAATAAGAGTTCAAGTGACTTTATAGTAAAAGTTATAAATAAATCCACACATAAAGACAAAAGTGAAGGTGAACCATAAGAGTCTATACAACCCAAGATGATAAGTTCTTATAAAATGAAATGTGATTGCATGAAGAAAAATGGAGGTAAACTGAAAAGAGTTTATAGGCTGAGAAAGATTTCTCATCCCTATTACTCTAATTAATGTGCAAAGGAAAATCAAATCAGTACCTTATAATTTCTAATAACTTTCACTAAAAAAGTTATTGAAGTTTATACAACCCATGGGGAGACCTAAAGTAAAAAATGTGTTTTGTAAATCTTACAGCATACCATAATTCATCCATAATTGAGGACATTATCTCAAGGTGTTATCAAAAAAATTATTTATAATGTTTATCATCCATGATAAAAAAGGAAGATGAAGTTCACCAATCCAGTGGAATTGAAGCTAAAGATGGTTCTAGAGACTTGGAAAGATGATTATTGAGGATCCAAAAACCAAACAAACAAGGAACTAAGAAATCAGATATTTAAAATTAAGTGAATTAAAGATTAAAGTGCCTGGTAGAAGAACCTAAAAATGATGATGAAGTTCTAGATGATAAAAATCTAGGGATTACAATTTCTATCATCTTTGATGTATGTTAATATTATCAACCACCATTATATAAAAATATCTTATAGAATTAAGGGGGATAAATTTATCATTCAATGGAAAAGTGAAATGAATTATATAAACGGGTAAAAAATTATCATTTTAGGTTGAATGTTTTTGATCCAATTGTTAAGATTGATGTAGGAGATTCTTTAAAAAATATTTTAAAATCACCCTAGATAGAAAAATTTCAGAAGCTGGTATCACTTGATTATTTTATGGAAACATTCTGTGTTAATGATTAATCAATCTTATTTTCTACACCGATCATAACTCATATAGTTATAGAGTTCATTTTTTTATCTCATTTATTTAAGAACAATGATTCTATCCTTATCTCAAGGAATTTAGAAATTACTTTAAATTCAACAGAAGAAAAAGGTAAAAGATGAAAAATGATAATAATGTTCCCCCTGAAACTCATGATGTTAATAATGGGGATTCAAATTTATATCGACTAATGGGGAGAGAAAACTTATGAAAGTCTATCAGTTAATGTCATCAGAAGAAAGATATGGAAGAGGCATTGTATTTATTTTCAATTAGTGGGAGAAATATCATTAACTTTATATTTGAATGGGTATTGATAAAAAAATTCAAAGGGGTAGATTAAAGCACTCATAATATGGTGCTGATGAATTATTATATTTGTTTTCAATGATAATTATAAATGTTTGTTAATGATATTTAGATTTAATAGAGATTGAGGAAATTAATTTTCCCATGATTGTTTCAAAAGTAATATTAACAAAAGTGCATACTCTAGAAAGTGGAACCATCATAAGTATAATCATAATAGATGAATGTTCTACTAATGGATAATGAAATTAAAGAAGACCCGATAAACTAGATGGATAATTAGTGGAATTCATGTCATTTAAAGTAATGAAGATAAGTTAATAAAGTGATTATGATGGAATAAGTATTCATTCATTGAGACTATTCTATCTGAAATAAGATTACACATCAGATGATTGATTGTGCGAAACTTCAATGTATTTATGACAAGTGTTGAAGGTTGAAGAAGCACTATCAACTATATATTGAGTTGAAGAACTTGGTTTCCCAAATTTGTAACTTTATAAGATATTATATCTAAAAATTATTGGACTATTATTCAAGATAAATACAATAATTTAAGATGTTGAATATTTGTAACGTCCCCATTTTGGAAGCCACTAAACCGGTGCCCCGAGCCAGATTTCTAAATGACCTTAGGTGCGCCTCCCCATATAGAAAATGTTTCCATCTAGTAGTGAGAGTCTGTTAGATCATGTGGGGAGACTATACCCTCTTTATCATATTAATCCACAATAGATATAATATATAATAATGGAAACAAAAGACAATAAAAATTAAACCTACATTGCCAACCATTTCCCCAAAATTGGGTACAATCCCATAAACAATAGTAAATATGATTTGTCATGTCATACAATTCCAAGTGAAAGAAAACATAAAATAAAGATAAACATAATAATACCCAAAATGGGTCCTAACTCCAAGTCTGGACCCCTCATCCATGCACATTCCATGCCCAAATCAACCCTCTATCATAGGGACCTTTCCCTTTTCCTGACCTATAACCATGAAATCTGCTTGGGTACCCAATGACAGACCAATAAGGGTGTGATTATAAATTAGTAGGACACCACTAATGGTGTCTACAAAAATATCTAGTCTAAAGAGATAGTGTATACAAGTATTAAAATAATAAAAATATAAAAAAAGTAAACTAAGTTCCATTAGTTAACAAAGTTAACCCAAACCACTTTAATAATTTTTCTATTAGGTTAGGAATTTTTATCAATTTCATTTCAACCCATTTTGATCAACTAATATGCATAAGGGGGTGAATAAGGTTCCTTATCTCACTAGGGGAAAACATTTTACAAACAATTATATCACACTTACCTTGGAGCCTCGGTCCATGTAATCTCCTAAAATGCATCTATTAGGGGTATAGATCCTTAGTCCAACCTCCCTAACCCATATATAAAAGGGGTGGGGTTTGGAGCCTCATTACAACCTAACCCATGAGCACAAAACCTCAAGTCAATACCCCACAAATAACCAAGCCATATGCACATGCTTCTTTATCCATAACACCTTTACCAAACATAACTATATCGTTTAACACAATCATCATTTAATATAATAGTTCATTCAAAACATAACCCATCATCATGCCTTAACCCATTTACAAATTCTCATTTACATTCTGTAATTAATTTAAACATTTCCATGAAAACCCATAAGTCATTTATCACATTTACTTTAATTTACTTAACTCATTCACACTATGCCAGACACCCCCTTATACCAAGTTAACAAACAAACACAATTACCATTGGTTTCATTTCATAACCGAAGATATCATCACATTTATTATGGGATCTATTTCATAATAATTATATTCAACAATTAACATTTAAATTTTCTTGTTCAAGAAGTAGAAAACCCCATGGGTGGCCCTTAACCCAATCAAATAAACCTCAATGCATCCCACAGGGATCATGATGGGTTCAATTAAACCTTTACCCATTCAATTTTTCATTTATACTAAGGAAAAAAAAATGAAAAAACACAACAACACCAAATTACATCCACATATACATAAATAATCAACAAGATTATGGTATATAACTTATAGACCACCTACCTAGAATCCAAATATGAAAACTTTATTAAACCCAGACTTTGTTTTGGATTCAAACACCCTTCAAAGCCCCAATATAAGATCTTCTAGAAAATAAGAGTTTTAGGGCTTTAGAAGAAGAAGAATGACTACACAAGCCCCAATCAAAAAAAGAGAAGGAAAAGGGGTGTTAGACTCACCCAGAGCTTTGATTCACAACCAATGGTGCTCTAAACAACTTAGAATTGAAATGGATCGATCCTTGGGAGGTCTTGGATGATTTGGTTCATCACGAGGTCTACTGAAGGAAAAATAGAGAAAAATATCATTTTAGAACACTTAAGGCACGAGAGGGAAAAAATGGTAAAATCCCACTTTTTAAGGGGGCATGGTTTGGCCACATTGTTGTCCAAACCATGCGCCAACCATGCGCCACCCTATGTCCAAGAGGGGGATAGGAAGCACGGTTACCTAGGAATCCCACACAGTTTGAAAAACCATGCGATGACCATGAAGGATTGATTTGTCCAAGCTCACACTGTATGTCCTTCCCCTTTGAAAAGTTTCTTTAAACCCTACAACCCACCTCTAAGAAAGCATAGTTAGGGTGCACAATTATTACTAACATGCACCAACCATGAAACCTGTACTGGATGGTCACTTTCTCCTCTCTTCCATGACATGAACCCCCAGTACACCTCTGGTACTCATCATTCACCCAAAAACAATATATTAACCAACTTTAAGGGATTTAAACTAAAACTTAAATAGGAACATACCTCAAAGAAGTTTGGTATCTTACAACCTCCCCACCTTATAATGACTATTACTCAATTTTCACTCCCAAGCATTACTAAGCTTCTAAAGTAAAAATACCGGGCCACTGGCCCCACATATATATCTCCCTCTCCCATGTTTCTTCCATAAAATTACCATGCTTCCACAAGACTTGAACAAAAGGCACAATGTTTCCATATAATACTTTTTCACTATGATCCAAAATATGAAACAAATGCTCCTCAAAGTATGCATTAGCCTCAATATCAAGATCATGAACATCAATTAAATGAGATGTGTCAGGGTGACACTATCTAAGATGAGACACATGAAAATCATTGTGCATTACACTATACCGCTGTAGAAGAGCCAAATGACATGACACCTAGTTGATCCTCTCCATAATCTCAAATGGACCCACTTACCTCGGTGCCAATATACTCTGTTTTTGAATTCGACGGTGACCCAAACTAGGCGACACCCAAAGAAACACATGATCACCCACTATAAAATAAAGAGGTCGATGATTCCAATCCACATATGACTTATTACTACTTTGATACATATCCATATGATTCTGAATAAACTGAACCTGTTCTGATTCTCGCTGCATGAGACTCAGTCCCAAAAACTCTAATTCTCCTACCTCCATCCAACAAAATGATGATCTACACAGACTCCCATAGAGAACATCAAATGGTTCCATCTTAATCATCACCTAGTAATTGTTGTTATAGGATTACTCAACAAGTGATAGGTGATTCTCCCAATATCTACCAAAATCAAGAACACATGCCCTTAACATGTCCTCTAGAACCTGAATAGTATGATTTGATTTGTCATCCATCTTCGGGTGGAAATATGTAATTAAAAACACCTGGGTACCAAGTGCCTTCTATAACTCCTTCCAAAATCAGGGAGTAAAATGTGGATCATGATCCGAAACTATAGTCCACAAAACCCCATGCAAGAAAACTATCTCTCGAACATACAAATCACACAACTGGTAAATGGTGAAGGTCTCTCAAATTGGTAATAAATGTTCTACCTTGTTTAACCAATCCACATATACCAAGATAACATCATTATTCCATGGTGTACAAGGAAAAACCACCAGAAAATACATCATCTTGTCATCCCTCTTCTACTGAAAAATGAGAAAGGTCTATAACAAACCACACACTTATTGATGCTTAGCCTTAACCTGATGACAGGTATAGAATTGATCCATAAAACCTGCAACCACTTTCTTCATCCCTGGCCACCAATAATGACTATGAAGATCATAATAATTCTTGGTAAAACTAGGAATAACTATCCACTTTGTTCCATAGAACTCACTCATGAACCCTTCCTGTATATAATTAGGCACATAAACATAACCAGGAACATAAATGATCTCATAATCACTAACAAACCAATCAAAAGGTGAATCCCCACCTTCAAGACTTTCCCTCAAATATAAACACTCTAGATCCTTATACTACATCTCCTTGATCAAACTCAATAGTGTAGACTCAACTACTAGGGTTGAAAGGGGAATTTTCCATTTTCCATCTTGAACCTCTAGGTATGTATCAACAAACAATTCCATCATCCTTAACTCAGAATTGGATTCCTGAACAACTTGGTTTTGATTCTTATAGATCAAAGCATTTGCAACACTATTTCCCTATCCTGGCGTTCATACCAGTTCAAAATAGAAGAACTAAATGTACTCAACTAATCTTCACCGCTGAAGATTAAAATAATGTTAGAAGAAGATATACTTAAGGATTTTGTGATCGGTATACAAAGTAAACTATTATCCCAACATGTAATTCTACCAACACTTCAAGGCCTAAACCACCACAGCCAACTCAAGATCATAAATAGGTTATTTCCATTCATGATTACTCAACTATCGAGACCCATACGCCATAACTCAATTATTATGTCTCAAATATTCCCTAAGACCAGCACTAGATGCATAAGAAAACATGGTATACTCCTTACCCAGCTCAGGTAGTTTCAAAATCGGTATAGTAGTCAGTTTCTTCTTCAACTCCTGGAAGGAATTTTCACATACCCCAGAACATTGGAACTTGATTCCCTTCTTGTTTAAATCTTAAATAGGTACTTCCAAATGAGAGAAGTATTTGATGAACCTTTTTTAATAGCTATTGAGACCCAGAAAACGTCAGATATAAAAAACATTCTTGGGATTATCCCAAGATACAATAGATTTCACTTTATATGGGTCCACATACACACCTACCTTAGAGATGATGTGACCTAAGAAATGTACCTTGTCAATCCAGAAATGAAATTTGGATAGCTTGGTGTATAGCCTATACTCTCTTAGTGTATGTGTTCCCACAAACATGCATATTCAAAAAAATAAAATAAACAATGCATAAATTAAATAAACCACCCTAATGATCTTGATAATTTAGTATTGGTTGATCCAATGGATAAATCGTGATCAGAGGGGTAAAATACCTAAGTTAGGTCAGACTCATATTGCAACTTGTACCCAAGTCAAATGTTTCCACATTTTTTCTAGAATACCACCTCATCTTAGTGTGGTCCATGTATTATAACATCGCCATCATAAAAAATAAATATCTGCACATAGGAGAGGGGGTCTTGGGAAGTAAAAAATACATACAGAATTATACTGATGGACACATGGAACCACATATATATATATATATTAATAAAAGTAAGATGATATATAGACCGTCAAAAATAAATTAACAATTGCATTCATCACACATAGTTATAATAATTAATTAAATAAATATAAACCCAGTCAAACATTGGTTGGTAAATGCTCAAGACCTGTAGATTGATGAATTAAATGCACAATAAAAATAAAAAATGAAATAAATTTATATAGAGATAAATTAATTAAATTAGATGAATTATTTGAATTCAAACTCTATTGTATTCTTGATTTTTTTAAAGTTAAATTATGTGAATTATCCCAAACCTCTTCTCAATTTCCCAATACACATTCTAGATGTGATAGTATTCTTAAAATACCAACCTAATGATACTTAATAAGATATAAAAATGATTTTTTATCAAATAATATGAGGTTTGAACATGTACGAAGAATGTCAGGAATTGAGGCAAAGGTTTTTCATCTCACTTTTATTTTTGGGAGACATATACCTTATTCACCACTTATTTATTTTGTGTGGTGTATATACTACCCATGAATATATTTTATGATACTTTTAATAAATATAATATGGATTTAAAAATCCATCTAAGTGTAAAGTCCTGGCCTAGATTACTATTAAACCAATGGCTAGACAGGTGGGTCACATGGCCTCAAGCACGTCTCCCTATATGCCAGAGGCTATCGACTAGAAGTGAGGGTCTCAGGAGATGATAGTGGGTAGAATATAACCTCATATAATAGTGTTACATAAGTGGAATTATCAACAATTATTGGTACTAGGGTGCAAAAAGAAATAAAATGGGTTTAGGATTTACAAATGTCTTCAATGGATCAAAAAAACAATGTCATCACCAGTGATTCAAGACCCGAAAAAGGCTAAGGATTTCATGTGAATTTATTTAATAAAAAAAATTAAAATAACAATTACCTTGTTCGAATTGAATTAATGCTCATCAGCCATTCATTATCAACAACCATTTCTCAAAAGATCTGAGGTTGAATCCCTCTAGATCATCCACACATGCTTCAAGGGTCTGTGAGAACACAGATCATCGAAATCTAGGTTTGAGTGCAGAGATCTAACAAATCCTTTAAAGTACCAATGATCACCATGACACTGTTCCTTTGACCCATGAAGGAGGATGTCTTGGATTGAATACTTGGATTAATAACTTCTCCCTCTAGGATACAGGAAGGAGGGGAGATGAGCTCTCAAATTAGAGTGAATAAATAGTCCCTAAAAAAATAGCTCCCTCTTACCTAAATATTGGAGTTTAAACACTCGTAATGGGTTCCCCTACCCCCATATAAATAATTCACACTAAAAAATCTATAAATGACACATTTTGACCAAATGACTATCATAAACGTCATTTATATTTTTATCACATACTTTTAATATAAATTAAATATATTACATGATAAAATAGAGTCATTAACTTGACTCATAATTCCAACAAATATTAAACAAACCTTAAATAATAAAATAATATTTATTCATATAATATTTTTCCATGTATTCACTTAATAACATATGAATAATTTTAATAAATAAATTCAACTCCAATTATTTTATACTCAAATAATAATGAATTTATTTATTCATTGGTGATCGTTTATTCTCAGACATCTCTTGGACCCTGTAATGGGACCCACTGCGTCCTATAATTCTATTCATTATAATATGATAGAATTTTGAATATGCTAAGTGCGTGACCCTCTAGGCCCTTATCACGATAGTAGTGAATACTATTCATAGACCAAGAGTATAGTATAGTAACCCATCAAGGCCCCTAAGGAGATAAGGAAAATTCATAGCAATGAAATCCTTTCCTATAAACATACTTTATGTAATATAATCTCTTTATATCATGATATCTCATAAAACAAGATTCATACTTGATGTCATCATCCTTTATTACTTTATTATTCATTGACCTAACTGGATGGAATTGCCTTCTTCTACTATAGCCATGGATTTAGTGAAGCTATTACCATCCTGATTAACAACATCTGAGATATCACTTCCTTTCATAAGTGAGAAATTTTATCTTGATTATTCAATCAATGTCATACTACTAATGATGCACCCAACACAAGCTACTTCATTATGACATCAATTCTATAATTTTCATCTTATATAAAAATACATAATTAGATAGTATACATTGATAATAATCTCAATTCAAAAGACATTACACATGTTCATAGATAGGAACTACCAAGGACACCTGAAACCTATGGTGTTCCTATTGGTGGTTCATTCCCCATGGTCTCATATACTTGAGATCACCAAGTACGAACTTCATGATAAGAAGTATTGATGCTTATGAGCCTCCAACACTTGATAGTCATACATCATCTGTTTCCTATCAGTATGATGTTTTTAGAATTTATGACATGAGTTTAAGATTACTATCATGGCATCTCTAGGTTCTCATTATAGAATGAGAACTTCTATAACCTTTTAATACAACATGTAATCTAAGGAAATTACCATAAATATGGTGGATGTAGAAGTATAAACACTACCATGGTAAGGTAAACACATGTATATATAAAACTGTATATATGTAATGGTAATCAAAGTATATACATAAGCTGGGTCTAGGGTGACCACATAAAACACTCCAACTTAAACTAGAGATAAAAACTAACAAGTCTCAGCCCGCTAGTTCTCACATGATAACCATGCTTATACTAAGATATGGATTCAGTCAGGGAGTCTACCATGCTATCTTTTATGGATACTATGATAATAATAATTTCAACTCTCTATGTAAAATCTATTAAGAGATAAAAATTATGAAATATATGCTTTGTACTTAGGTGTGACCTAATCTCCTTGGAAAACACCACTACTGTAGTATTATCACAATAATCTGGAAGATGGTCTATACTACAACTCACAACGACAATATCTGAGACAAATATTCATATCCAAATTGCCTACTTAGATGCATCAGAAGCTGCAATATACTCAGATTCTGCTATATATTCGATGACCATAGGTTTCTTCGAGCTTCTCCAGCACACTACACCACCATTCATGCAAAAATACATAGTTAGACTGTGATTTCATGTCATCATGATTTGTTTAGAAACTAGCATCAGTGTACCCTATCACTACTATTTTCTCATCTCCACCATACATTAGGAACATATCCTTTTCATGTCTCAAGTAATTTAGGATAGTTTTTATAGATTCCCAATGCATCTCTCATGGATTATCTCGATATCTTCCCAACATGATTAAATAAAATACAATAATAAACCTTGTATATAGCATGACATACATGATAGATTCCACTGCTGAAGCATAAAGGATTCGACTCATTATTTTAATCCCCTACTATGTTTTTGGACACATTTTCTTTGAGAGACTGATACCATGTGACATTGGCAGCACAACTCTCTTGAATTTGTTCAGTATTGTACCTTTTGAGTACCTTTTAAATATATATACTTTGACTTAGTACAAGAATCATCTAGGATCTATCTTGATAGATCTTAATCCCTAGGATATAGACTACTTCACCTAAGTCTTTCATGGAGAAACATTCATCTAACTAAGTATTAACTGACTGTAAGACATGCACTTCATTTTCCATAATTAATATTTTATCAATATATAATACTAGGAAAAATGATGGCATTCCCACTAAAATTCATATAGAAACATGACTCACTTTTTTTCTTTATGAAATGAAATTTTATTATGGTCTCATCAAATCAAACATTCCATGATCTTGAATCCTTCTTCGACCCATACATGGATCTCTGTAGATTTCATACTTTATTGGCACTCTTTAACATAATAAAACCTTAAGGTTGAGTCATGTATACATCTTCAACCAAATTTCCATTTATAAAACCTGTTTTGATATAAATTTTCCAAATTTCATAATCATGGAAGGATGCGATTACAAGTAGTCTATTCCTTGATGTTTCCTAAAACCCTTCACAACCATTCGTACCTTATAAGCATCTACTTTATCATACATGTACAAATTTTTCTTGAATACCCATTTTCACCCAATGGGTTTTACATTAGATAGAGGGTATATCAAAATCCAAAATTGATTTTGATACATGGACTCTATTTTAGAATGCACGAATTCTTTCCATTTAACAGTATCCTTGACTTATATTGTTTCTTTTTAGGTTAGAGGTTCATTATTATCTAAGATTAATGTGTCACCTGAAAGAGTGACAAGAAAACCATATCTCTTTGGTTCTCTAACCTCTTGAGTTTACCTATGCTGTACTTGTGTCTTGGGGATATCTTTATCTCCCACTATCTCTTGTAGAGATTATCTTCATACAAATATTGTGTATCTATAACATCAACTTCATCAAAGTAAATATTTCTCCCACTATTTCTAATGTAAATGAATTCCCTTTGAAGAAATATGACATGTATCTCTATAATCACTTTTCTATCTAAAAGATTATATAGGTAATATCTTATAGTTTCTTTAGGATAACCTATAAAGATGCAATTTTTTCTTTGGGATGTTAAATTTTTTACTAGGTATAGTCTTGAAAAAAGCCTCACATCCCCATATACGTATGCATGAAAAAATGTTTTTCTTTCCATACCACAACTCATATGGAATCCCATATATAACTTTAGTTGGTAGTCAGTTAATGGTATATACCTCTGTCTGCAACACATATCCCTAAAAGTATAATAGAAGAGTTTCCCAACTCATAATTGATCCAAACATGCCAAGTAAGGTTCGATTCCTCCTTTCACTAACACCATTACATTAAGGTGTATAAGGAAGAGTGAGTTGGGATACTATCTCACACTCCTTCCTGTGATCAATGAAATATTGGTTAAGATACTCTTCACCTCATTTTAAGCAGAGTAATTTAATCTTCTTATCAAGTCAATTTTCTAATTCATGTTGGTATTCCTTAAACATTTGAAAGAAATCCAACTTATACCTCATTAAATAGATATATCAATACCTACTATAGTCATTGGTAAAAGTAACAAAGTATGAAATCCCACTCCTTTCCTCTACTAGAAACTAACCACATACATAAGTTTGAATCAATCCATTAATTCAGAGGTACTTACTCCTTTCTTAGTAAAGGGTTCTTTGGTCATTTTCCCTTGTAAACAAACATGACATACATCAAGGGGTTTGAACTCAATTGATTCTAATAACCCTGCTTGATGTAATTTTTGTAAATACTTCTCATTTACATGACCATACCTGAAGTTCTATAGGTGGGTGTTATATGAGTCATTTTCATTAGTTTTTTCATTTAGTTCCATTAAAGGATTTTTGAGTTCATGTATATACAATCCATTATTAAGATTCTCCATACCATAACACATGTTATCCTTATAAAATAAAAAACATTTATTTCCAAAATTGAAATTAAATCCAATGGTGTCCAAACATGACATAAAGATTATGTTTATGGTAACTAAAGTAATCTAATAATAATTATTTAATACAAGAACCAAACCACTAGGCAAAGTTAGATGATAATCTCCCACTTCCAAGGATGCTAGTCTCACACCATTTATGGCTCGGAGATCTACGTCATCCTTTACAATATTCTGGAATCTACTTGGTTTATATATATGAATAAAAATTAGTGACCCACATGTTATATCCAATACCCAACTTGTAGATAAATATAAATTTCATTCAATGAAAAAAATACTTGAAGTAGAATCATCACCTTGATTATTTTTCCAAGCCTTTCAATTCTCCTTCCAGTGGCCTTTATTTACAAATAAAAAGATGAAAAATTCTTGTTCATTACCTTTCCTCTATATATTTAGATTTTTGGAAGGATGTTGAATCTATGTCTTTGGATTGGGTTTGACCTTTGGTCCCTTAGCCTTTCCCTTCCTTCTATTGTTCACCATAAGGACTAAAGAATCTATTTTCTTCATATCCTTATCAGTTTGGAAAACTAAATCCAATAGATATTGTAGTAAAATTTCCATGTTATTTATTTTTTAATTAATAATAAAAGTCAATAATCTTAGTAGTAAATATGTAAGAATGGGATCATTAGCTAGTTCTTAGTTTAATTTGAACCCAAGGGATTCAAGTCTCTCAATGCACCTAATCATACTGAGTAGACAAGGTCCTACTTGATTCCATTATGCTAGCTTGCATCTATACAGTGCATTTGATATCTCATATCTTTCTTACCTTTCTCTTTCCTAATATAAATCTTGTATATGAGATAACATCTTTTAGGAATCTTCATTCACATGTGTTTTCTATAGTTGAATGGACATCGATGAAAACATAATACACTTTATATCTAGTGCATCATCTATATGCTCATTATATTTTTCTTTATCTGACTTGCTTTCTCCTTTAGGATTCTTAATAAGAAGTGATGATTCCACCACATAAAGCTTCTTCTCTTGGAATAGTACTATGCGCAAGTGCCTGTACGACTCCTAGAAGTTATAGATGATCGAAATATTTTATTTATCAAAAATTGATTGCAGTGATAATTTACCAATTTTTTTGAGTGACATTTTGTCTATTATAAATAAATTTAGCAGTTATTACTTTATTTTGATTACTATATAGACATTACCGATTAAATCATTAAATGAATACCACTATTTTATCTAACACTAGTATCCCTCACTACTAGATTCATAATACTCTATCACTTGAGTATTATAGAAACAAGGATCCTTGGAACCTCTATTCATAGTCTAAGCTATGGATACACCGCTAATTAAAGAGTTTCAAGGTAGAAAATTGACTGGACTATCACATTGACTTTTGGTTTCTTGAACTATTGAGTAAAGTCCCAGCTTCTTGGAATTGTAACCATGATTCCCTCAACACTTTTCCTCTAAAGTGGTAGTAAGCTAGATATGAATTCTTATTTGCTACTAGATTTATTTAACTTGACTCATCACTCTTATAATAACTCCCCAGTAGTAGGAGACACCCTCAATTATGGTTGATGAGAACCTCGTACACTCATTTTTTTTCAAATTTAAGTAACGGAAGGCGTTATGACTTAATATTACTTTAAGGGGTTTTAACTGTTACTTGATGAATGAATTAATTTTCTATTTAATATGTTGATAATATGTGATCATGCTCAGAACTAAATAAATCATTAATAGAAAACATTCATTGTGTCTTTATATTTTTAACCTATGCATCATTGGTTTATTATTTTATGTTCTTTCTAAAAAATTCATATTAAAAAAATAATAAACAATGCATAAATTAAATAAAATACCAAAATGATATTGAAAATTTAGTATTGGTTGATCCAATGGATCAACCGCGACCCAAATGGTAAAATACCTAATTCAGGTATGACTCATATTGTAGCTCGCACCTCGGTCTAATGTTTCTACAACTCATATAGAGTACTGCCTCATCTTGGCATGGTCCATGTCTTATAATTTCATTGTGATAATACATAAATACCCACACGCAGGCATGGGTGTCTTGAGAAGTGAAAAATAAATAAAAAATTATACTGATGGATGTGCAGAAACTTATACATATTAAGAGAGGTAAGATGATGCATAGACCGTTAAAAATAAATTATTTATTACACTCATCACACACAATTTTAATAATTAATGAAATTAATATAAACCTAGATAAATATTGGTTGGTCAATACTTAAGACTAGTCACCAGATAAATTAAATGCATAATAAAAATTAAAAATTAAATAAATTCATTTTGAGGGAAATTAAATAAATTATATGAATTATTTTATTTTAAATAATTTATTTTGTATGGTCCCACATTAAATTTATTCTTATTTTTAAAAAATGAAAAATTTAATTACTTTTTGAAATATTTTAATTTTTTCTCAGACCCCTCATGGCCTGGAAAACCGTTAAAAGGATTTCCAGGATTTTTTAGGCTCGAAATGAGCTGAGTGGGTCCCACCAAACCTTATTCCGGGCCGGGCCGACTCAACTTGGCTGCAGGTTGGACGATCGGTAAGAGGTCGCATGGGGTAATGATTTCGATTGGGACTGCCAAACATGGGGGGGTACTAGCTGTGGGCGACTGAGGCCATGAGAGCTTATGAGGAAGCTGACTATGACA
This sequence comes from Viscum album, assembly GCA_963277665.1. NCBI lineage: Eukaryota > Viridiplantae > Streptophyta > Magnoliopsida > Santalales > Viscaceae > Viscum > Viscum album. Next base: position 379,144,207 of record OY728119.1, read on the forward strand.
ATGGTAGTGGCGGGTGCTGTGGAGGCTGACCGTGGGATGGAGAAAGGTGGCTAAGATGGTGCTAATGGGAGGCCAACTGGGAGGTTTTAGTGCCAAGCGAAGGTTGATGACGGTGAGAGCATGCTGTGACGGTGCACTGTGGAGGGGCGACCAAAGGAGTTGGCGCTTCTGGGGGGTGGATAGAGGGTGGAATCCAAGGGGAGGCGGTGTAGTGTTGGGGAGGCAAAATCCCTTTTTTAATTAGTTTTTTTGGTTTTTAGCTTCCACAGGAAGCTACCTTTGACTTAGGTTTTTTATGAACCAGCAGACAAACAACCCCTTCTAGAATTTCCCTTTTTCATTTGACTGTTGACCCACAAAAACCCACTCCAACACATTTATATTTTTCATATAAAATACTAATTATAGTATTTTTAAAAACAAAAAGGTTTATTATTTTTTTTTTCTTTTGAAATTTTTTCAAGCTTGTGGAATCAGATCTGGATGGATAATTCAATTAAAACCACAAAAATTCTAGCCGGAAACCTGTGATTCACAGTAAAAATTACCAGTGACTAATTCCGAATAAAATCACACACACACACACATATGTTCTTTAACTTTATTTTCATAAAAAATGGTTTTGATCCAGAATAAAAAATTCATATGGCTGTAAATTGGCCGTCCGAGATTAGATTGACATGTAATTTTTTATATTGGGACTGAAATGAAGCCCTCTATTTAAAAATAAGGAAAATTTAATTTTCCTTGGCTTATAAAATTCATGAAATCCCTTTGATACTAATTTATAGTACTAGGGCGTGCAACAGAAGTAGATGGGATATGGATTTAAAAATTTCTTCACTGAATTGATGAAACAATTTTTTCACTAGCGATTTGAGCCCTTGTAAAGGCTGAGAATCACACATAAATTTATTTAAGCACAAATTTAAATGAAAAATTACCTTCAAATTAAAGGTGTGTTTTTCAACTTCTCTTTTTTGGAGACCGTTTCTCAAAGTATCTAAGGTAGAATTCATCTAGATCATCCACACACACATCAAGAGTCATGAGAACACTGCTCATCAAAATTCGGGTGCTAGCACAATGGTCTGATAAAGCCTTCAATGCCCCGACAATCACCATGATGCCATTCCTTGGATCTATAAAGGAGATCTTGGATTGAAGTATTAGAGAAAAAACTTCTCTCTCTAAGATTTAGGAAGGAGGAGAGAAGAGATATCAAATTCCAGTTAATGAAAAGTCCCTAAAAAAAGAGGCCCCTCTTGCTTATATAGTGGATATCGAACACTAATAATTGGTTCCCTGACCCATGTATAATTAACATTCACTAAATAAGCTATAAATGACATTTTATGACCAACTAAATGTATCATAAATTTCATTTATATTTTTATCACATTATTTTAATATATAATAAATATATTACATGTTAAAAGCGAGTCATTAACTCAACTCATAATTCCTTCAAATATCAAACGAACCTCGAATAATAAAATAATATTCATTCATATAATATTTTTCCATGTACTGATTTAATACCCCATGTGTAACGACCCAATCTTTTTGAGTATTATATTAACTTACTCTTAATGATTTAATAAGACGTTAATGGTTAATGCAGAAAGGGGAGTTGATGGCTTCATCCAGTAGACTCAACCCTTACGAAGCCCACTTATCAGAGCTTGGGAAGGAGGTAGCATCTGTGGGCTTCGCTTTGGACCAAGCCCAAGCCGAGCTCCAGCGTGTCAAGCTTGAACGAAAACGCTTGCAGGAGAAGTTCAAGTTAGTGGAGATTGCTACTAGGGAAATGTTATCTGAGCCTCCCTCAGATTCTCTCACCATAGCACACCTTACACTTAGGTCTTATGCCAGCGTTATAAGGGGCTATGTGATGAGACCCTAGTTTCCTTGTGTAATCCTTTCGGGTGAATAAATTGATATTTCTTCCTTTAGTGATGTTTGTGAAATTTCAAATGTCTAGATAATTTTAGAATGTATTTTATTGATGAATTTTGAAAAAGGGATATTTTGAAATATTTATGTAAACCCTAAATAACTAATGATGTGTAATGATTTTCAAAAAATGGTCTTCTACAAAAGTGTTCATTAAGGAATTTGGAGTCTAATAAGATCAACTTAATTTTTGATGAATAGTAAATTATGAATAGTGATTTTACGCTTAGGATTAGTAATATGACCAAATGGATTAGTAATTTCACTCAAAGAAAGTTTTAATATAATTTAGACACCTAGATTAAGTAATGTGATTCAATAAAATGGGTAAATAACGGTTTCATAAATTATTAGTCAAGTATTAGTTTTTTCGGATGAATAGTGTTTTTTAATTAAAAATTTAATTAAAAATAATTAGAAAATTATTTTTATAAAAAGGACTTTATTTTTGAACTCAGAGCATCGATATTATGTTAAGGTAATTTTTGGGGATTTTTCTGAAAAAAATGAATTTTCGATGAATATTGTTTTTATTTAAAAATTAAATTAAAAATATTTAGAAAAATATTTTTATAAAATTGATTTCATTTTTGAAATAAGAGCATTGATATTTGGTTAAGGTGAAATTTTGGGGTTATTCTGAGAAAGTTGAATTTTCAGTGAATAGTAAAAATACAGTTTTAGGGTTTCAGTATGTTTAATGACATCATAATGGTGTCATGATGATTTCATGAGATATTTTGAGGGTTGGACGGCCAAGGGTGATGAATTATTGTTTTGGGGGCCCCATGTAGCCTAACTCCATGATAAATGCCAAGGGAGAGCACATGGGTTTGAGAAAAGCACATGTGAGGTGTCCCTTGGCCATTAATGCTTTGTCCCCTCACTTTCCCTATAAATACCCACCCTTTCCTCCTTTAGTTTTCACTCCCAACTCTCCCCCAACAAATTTCTGGTCTTCTTACCTTCCAAAGAGTCCTCCCAAGGTTCCCCCAAGCCCTCAAGGTCCAATCCTTTTAGTTTCAAGAGTCACGTTTTAAGGTAAGGGATCCGACCCCTCTCTTTCTTTTCATGTAATCTCTTTTATGTCATTCCTTTTATGCTCCATGTTTTTATGTGAGAGGATGTTCTTTTATATTCCTCTTACTGCCCTTTCATGTTTATATTATGAGATATCCCCTCTTACTCTCATCATTTCGTTTTATGAAAGTTTAAGTGACGCCGTTAGGCTGCCGAATTTTTAAGGGATTCTTTCACCCTTCTCATTCTTCAAGTTCGATTTTCATGTCAAGTCTTTCAAGTTCCTTTTTATTATGTTGGGGTATGATCTCTATATCTATCATACTGATCTCTTATGATCATATGATGAGGGACCCTATTTGATCTTGCCAATTCATTTTTATTGAAGTTTAAGTGACGCCGTTAGGCTGCCGAATTTTCATAAGAGAAATCTAATTTTTTTGTCTTCCTTCCATGTTTTTCATTTCAAATGGTATGTCCTCAAAATATCATTACCATGTCAATATATCCTTCTTATTCCGTCCCCCTACTGTTTTATGGATCATTTATGAGTGGGTGACCCATGTCCCCTCTCATTTCAATGTTTTCTAAAACCCCGAAACTTAGCCGTTATGCTGCAGAATTTTCCCCTCAAAATGCCTCTCTCTTTTCTCAAAAATTATTTTATGTTATAAAGTGAATACTCAAAGCTCTTATTTATACAAGGGTATTCACATATATATCAAAATGTTCCATTTTAAATTCTGGTATTTACATACATGAGACCTGCTTTCCCTTTCCGTGGGTTTAAAGTGACGTAAAGATCATGTCTTTAAAGCAGTTTTTAAAACGTTATGATTATGAAATGAAACCCATTTATTTTATGATATGTGGGTTATTTATGAAATGTTTGATGATGATATATGTGGCTCACATGATAATAAAGGCAAATTTAAGGGTGCGCCCTGATAGCGCTCCAATGCATTGGGTAATGATGTAACCACTAGAGATTACAATTTTCACGATACCTTGGTGAATAACCTTGGTAATTTTCAAATGACACCTTGGGGATGGACCTTGGTGATATGTTCATGATTGTCTATGTTAAATGATGTAGCCACATCTTCAAGTTATGAAAAATGTTATTTTTATTATGAAATGCCTCATGATTTCTTTCTCATGCCTTAAAGTTCTTTTCAGGTCCTTATTGAAGTATCTCAAGTTCACATGTAAAATGTTCCTCTTGTTTCCCTTACTGGGCCTTCTGCTCACCCTTTCTTTTGATGTATGTCCCCATGTTATGAGATGCAGTAATGAACCTAGAATGAACTTAAGGATACGCCTTTCAAGTGTTTAAGAAGAATGTTTTATGTTGTTTTCATGTATTATGTTCCTGGTTTCCAAGACACTAGACCTTAAAGATCCCCAGTTTTGTGTAATGTAATGAAAGTTTATGTTATAAAATGGCGGGATGCCATAGTTGGTATCAAAGGATGGTTTAGTTATTTGTGGAAATTAGGATATAAAAACTTTAGGAAGAACCCTATAGAAAAGTTTAAATATAGGAAAACTTCCTGGTATTTTGGTAAGTATTGAGTAAGTGGTCTATCAAACAAATACATCCCTGTCTGGATATGAGCAGGTAGAGGCGGCTCTGGCACATATGTACATAGGGGTAAAACCCGAAAACACCGCTTTGAGCTAGACTCGAACGGGAACTGGTGCACGATAACGGGCCTTGCTGCACTCTTGGTTACGACACTCCCGGGGGATATGTTTGGTTAATCACATGCTTTTTATGAATCATTATGAAGGAATTATAGAGAACTATAATTGTCTAAGCACGAAGTCTTAGTTAAAAGATTCATAAATGAAATAAGTTTCTCACTAAGGTTTTATTCTTTTAGAAAATGGCGGGCAATAGGAGAAACCGTGCCGATGGTGACCGCAATGCACCATGTGCTGACGGCCCTCCGATGGAAGCTGGAATGGAAACATTCATGCGAATGATGAACCAACTGACTCAAGTTATGAGTAATAACTTGAATCAAGCTGAGAGGCCGACCTCACCACGAAGGGAACAACTTTCTGTTGAGTCCTTCATGCGTCAACGACCGCCAACATTCAGTGGATCTACTGACCCCTTGGTTGCGGAACAATGGATAAGCTCCATTGAAAAGATCTTTTCTGTACTTCATTGTTCGGAACAAGAAAAATTCACCCTTGCTGTTTACCGCCTAGAGGGAGAAGCTGATCAGTGGTGGTCACTGATCAAAAACACGAAGCCACGAGGAGAGATGGAAGCTATGGAGTGGGAAGAATTTCAGGGGATTTTCTTTAACAAGTATTTCCCTCGTTCAATGAGAACGAAAATGGAGAAAGAGTTTCTCGAGCTGAAGTAGAAGGAGAACGAATCTGTCGGAAGCTATGAGATGAACTTCACAAGGCTTTCCCGTTATACCTCAAGCTTTGTCATGGACCCTAATGGGAAGGTTGATAGATTCTTTGGCGGACTACGACCACATCTACGGAAGAATCTAGCCAACAGGGACTACGATAGCTATGAAGAAATAGTTCGAAGTGCTATGAAAGTTGAACTAGAGTTTGGGGAGACACAGTGGTCTCACAAATCTAATGAGAAGAAGAGAACTCTAGAACCGAGCCTGGGAAGAAGTTTTGATCAGGAAAGAGGTGGAAAGCATATGCAACATGCCACATGCAATAAATGTGGGAAGAAGCATCCGGGGAACTGCTTGATCGGAAGTGGCAAGTGCTATAGGTGTGGAAAAGAAGGCCATATTTCTCGGAATTTTCGTGGTGATGTGAAGCCTCAACTTCCCAACACTAACGATAGAGGAAAGATGGTTCTGGCCCTACCCGAAGTCACATGCTTCAAGTGTGGACAGCTTGGGCACTTTGCTAATCAATGTCCAAATCCGAGGGTGGTGGAGGGGAATCACCATCAACCTCAGCAGAGGCCAAGGGAGAAAGGTCGTGCTTTCGCTATCACAACAACTGAAGTTGAAGTTCCGAACGATGTGGTAGCAGGTACTCTTGTTGTCCTCTCAAAACTAGCAAGTGATTTATTTGATTCTGGTTCTACGCATTCCTTTATTTCTTCAAAGTTTGCAAAGAATATAGAATCAATCCCCGAATTTCTTGAGGTAGAGTTGTCAGTCAAGACTCCAAGTGAGATTATCCATGCATCAACAGTGTTTAGAGACTCTAGTGTTTACTTTGGTGAGCACAATCTTATCGCAAATCTAGTAGTCATTCCCATGATGGAATTTGACATTATACTAGGGATGGACTGGCTCTCAAAGTATAACGCTAAGATCAAATGCAGAAGTAAGGAAATCTCAGTAGTCTTGAATGAACGACCTACAGTTATCTTCCAAGGAGAGATATCCCGAACTAATCCCTATCTAGAAGCACCTCCCATAGCTTTCTTTATGGAGTTAATCGGTGATGATGAAGAAGGGAAAGGGAGCATACAAATTGAAGATGTTCCAATTGTTCAGGAATACATGGATGTATTTCCTGAGGAGTTACCTGGACCTCCCCCAGAAAGAGAGGTAGATTTCTCCATTGAACTCGTACCTAGGTCTCAACCGATATCAAAGACTCCGTATATAATGGAAAATGTGGAGCTAGAAGAGTTAAAGAAACAACTCCAAGACTTGTTGGAGAAGGGGTTTATCCGACCGAGTGTGTCTCCTTGGAGAGCACCAGTTCTCTTTGTGAAGAAGAAGGATGGATCAATGCGGCTATGCATTGATTATAGAGAACTGAACGGGATTACAGTGAAGAACAGATACCCTCTTCCAAGAATTGATGATTTATTTGACCAACTTCGTGGGGCTCAATTATTCTCTAAGATTGACCTTCGATCTGGTTATCATCAACTGAGGGTGAAGAAGGAAGATATTCCAAAGACTGCCTTCCGATCAAGATATGGGCATTATGAGTTTACTGTTATGCCCTTCGGCTTGACTAATGCTCCTGCTATTTTCATGGATTTGATGAATAGAGTCTTTAAGGAATACCTTGATAACTTTGTGGTAGTTTTTATTGATGATATTTTGATATATTCAAAAAGTCGTGAGGAGCATGAAGATCATCTGAGGGTTATTTTGAAAACTCTATGGAAGGAGAGGCTCTTTGGGAAGTTCAGCAAGTGTGAGTTTTGGTTACAACAAGTGGCTTTCTTGGGGCACATCGTAACCAATGAAGGAATCTCGGTTGACCCTGCAAAGACAATGGTTGTGGAGGAGTGGCCTCAACCCACAACAGTAACTGAGATTCATAGTTTCCTTGGTTTAGCGGGATATTATAGGAGGTTTGTGAAAAACTTTTCACGGCTTTCTAATCCACTAACCAAGTTGACTCGAAAAGGGGTTAAGTTCATCTGGACAAAGGAATGCGAGGAAAGTTTCCAAGAGCTGAAGAAGAGATTGGTTACTGCACCTGTGTTAACACTACCCTCTATCGGAGAAGGATTCGTTATTTTTAGCGATGCATCTCTGAAAGGGCTTGGGTGCGTCCTCATGCAAAATGACAAAGTAATTGCTTATGCATCTCGAAAGTTGAAGATTCATGAGCAGAATTATCCTACTCATGATCTAGAGCTGGCGGCAGTTGTTTTTGCTCTAAAGATATGGAGGCACTATCTTTATGGGGAGAAATGTGATATATACACTGACCACCAAAGTCTAAAGTATATTTTCACTCAGAAAGAATTGAACATGAGACAAAGGAGATGGTTGGAGCTTATTAAAGACTATGATTGTTCAATTCATTATCACCCTGGAAGAGCAAACAAAGTCGCGGATGCGTTAAGCAGGAAAGATCCTGTTGTTATGGCAACAATGAGGATCCTGGGAGATCCCTTGATTAAAGATCTAGTAAAACTGGACATGGGAATTATAAGGAAAGGGACATCATCAACCCTATCCCAAATGATTTCTCAACCTTCATTACTAGAGAAGATCAAGAAGGCTCAAAAAGAAGATCCTTTGCTGCAGGAGAAGTTCGAGGCTGTAAAGGATGGGAAGTTCCCTGATTTCAATATTGATCAAGAAGGTGTATTGAAATTTCGTACAAGACTATGTGTTCCATCTATTCTGGAGATAAAGAAAGAACTGATGGATGAAGCTCATAGCTCTACTTTCTCTATACATCCGGGAAGCACTAAGATGTATAGAGACCTTCGTGATCATTATTGGTGGGATAACATGAAGAGGGAGATTGCCGATTACACTACAAGGTGCCTGGTGTGTCAGCAAGTAAAGGCAGAAAGACAACTTCCTAAGGGGATATTACAACCGCTACCCATACCAGTATGGAAGTGGGATAATATCACCATGGACTTTGTAACTGGTCTCCCAAAAACATCCAAAGGAAACAATGCGATATGGGTTATTGTGGACCGTCTCACTAAGACAGCCCATTTTATCTCTATTCGGGAAGATTTCTCTCTGGACCAGCTTTCCAAGATATACGTGAAGGAAGTGGTAAGGCTGCATGGGGTACCACTATCCATCGTATCTGATCGTGACCTGAGATTCACATCAAAATTCTGGAGAAGTCTTCAGCATGCTCTGAACACTGAATTGAATTTTAGTACGGCCTATCATCCTCAAACTGATGGCCAATCTGAAAGGACTATTCAGACACTCGAAGACATGTTGAGATTATGCTCAATGGAATTTAAAGGTGGATGGGATCAACACCTCCCATTAGTGGAGTTCTCCTATAACAACAGCTTCCATGCGAGTATTCAGATGGCACCCTATGAAGCTCTGTATGGAAAGCGGTGTAGAACTCCTACTTGTTGGGATGAAACTGGTGAGAGGAAGCTTCTTGGGCCTGATCTTGTGCAAGAAATGACAGAAAAAGTTCATGCCATCCAAAAACACATAAAAGCTGCTCAGAGTCGGCAGAAGAGCTATGCTGACAATCGACGAAGAGACTTGGAGTTTGGTGTTGGTGACAAAGTCTTCCTTCGAATCTCTCCATGGAAGAGAGTCATGCGGTTTGGGAAGAAAGGGAAGCTCAGCCCTAGGTACATTGGCCCCTATGAAATCCTTGATCGCATAGGAGCAGTGGCCTATTGTCTAACACTTCCACCGAACCTAGCTCAAGTTCACAATGTCTTCCATGTATCTCTCTTGAGGAAGTACATACCCGACCCTTCGCATGTACTGAACCCAGAGGTGGTACAACTTGAACATGATCTCTCTTATGAAGAGCAGCCAGTGGAGATCTTAGACCGTAGAGACAAGGTTCTACGAAACAAGACTACCCACCTTGTGAAAGTGTTGTGGAGGAATCATAAGTACGAAGAAGCGACTTGGGAGCCCGAGGAAACGATGAAGCAAAAGTACCCTCACCTTTTCGGCTAGGCCTCAAGTATAAATTTCGGGGACGAAATTTCTTAAGGGGGGAAGAATGTAACGACCCAATCTTTTTGAGTATTATATTAACTTACTCTTAATGATTTAATAAGACGTTAATGGTTAATGAAGAAAGGGGAGTTGATGGCTTCATCCAGTAGACTCAACCCTTACGAAGCCCACTTATCAGAGCTTGGGAAGGAGGTAGCATCTGTGGGCTTTGCTTTGGACCAAGCCCAAGCCGAGCTCCAGCGTGTCAAGCTTGAACGAAAACGCTTGCAGGAGAAGTTCAAGTTAGTGGAGATTGCTACTAGGGCAATGTTATCTAAGCCTCCCTCAGATTCTCTCACCATAGCACACCTTACACTTAGGTCTTATGCCAGTGTTATAAGGGGCTATGTGATGAGACCCTAGTTTCCTTGTGTAATCCTTTCGGGTGAATAAATTGAGATTTCTTCCTTTAGTGATGTTTGTGAAATTTAAAATGTCTAGATAATTTTAGAATGTATTTTATTGATGAATTTTGAAAAAGGGATATTTTGAAATATTTATGTAAACCCTAAATAACTAATGATGTGTAATGATTTTCAAAAAATGGTCTTCTACAAAAGTGTTCATTAAGGAATTTGGAGTCTAATAAGATCAACTTAATTTTTGATGAATAGTAAATTATGAATAGTGATTTTACGCTTAGGATTAGTAATATGACCAAATGGATTAGTAATTTCACTCAAAGAAAGTTTTAATATAATTTAGACACCTAGATTAAGTAATGTGATTCAATAAAATGGGTAAATAACGGTTTCATAAATTATTAGTCAAGTATTAGTTTTTTCGGATGAATAGTGTTTTTTAATTAAAAATTTAATTAAAAATAATTAGAAAATTATTTTTATAAAAAGGACTTTATTTTTGAACTCAGAGCATCGATATTATGTTAAGGTAATTTTTGGGGATTTTTCTGAAAAAAATGAATTTTTGATGAATAGTGTTTTTATTTAAAAATTAAATTAAAAATATTTAGAAAATTATTTTTATAAAATGGATTTCATTTTTGAAATAAGAGCATTGATATTTGGTTAAGGTGAAATTTTGGGGTTATTCTGAGAAAGTTGAATTTTCAGTGAATAGTAAAAATACAGTTTTAGGGTTTTGGTATGTTTAATGACATCATAATGGTGTCATGATGATGTCATGAGATCTTTTGAGGGTTGGCCGGCCAAGGGTGATGAATTATTGTTTTGGGGGCCCCATGTGGCCTAACTCCATGATAAATGCCAAGGGAGAGCACATGGGTTTGAGAAAAGCACATGTGAGGTGTCCCTTGGCCATTAATGCTTTGTCCCCTCACTTTCCCTATAAATACCCACCCTTTCCTCCTTTAGTTTTTACTCCCAACTCTCCCCCAACGAATTTCTGGTCTTCTTACCTTCCAAAGAGTCCTCCCAAGGTGCCCCCAAGCCCTCAAGGTCCAATCCTTTGAGTTTCAAGAGTCACGTTTTAAGGTAAGGGATCCGACCCCTCTCTTTCTTTTCATGTAATCTCTTTTATGTCATTCCTTTTATGCTCCATGTTTTTATGTGAGAGGATGTTCTTTTATATTCCTCTCACTTCCCTTTCATGTTTATATGATGAGATATCCCCTCTTACTCTCATCATTTCGTTTTATGAAAGTTTAAGTGACGCCGTTAGGCTGCCGAATTTTTAAGGGATTCTTTCACCCTTCTCATTCTTCAAGTTCCATTTTCATGTCAAGTCTTTCAAGTTCCTTTTTATTATGTTGGGGTATGATCTCTATATCTATCATACTGATCTCTTATGATCATATGATGAGGGACCCTATTTGATCTTGCCAATTCATCTTTATTGAAGTTTAAGTGACGCCGTTAGGCTGCCGAATTTTCATAAGAGAAATCTATTTTTTTTGTCTTCCTTCCATGTTTTTCATTTCAAATGGTATGTCCTCCAAATATCATTACCATGTCAATATATCCTTCTTATTCCGTCCCCCTACTGTTTTATGGATCATTTATGAGTGGGTGACCCATGTCCCCTCTCATTTCAATGTTTTCTAAAACCCCGAAACTTAGCCGTTATGCTGCAGAATTTCCCCCTCAAAATGCCTCTCTCTTTTCTCAAAAATTATTTTATGTTATAAAGTGAATACTCAAAGATCTTATTTATACAAGGTTATTCACATATATATCAAAATGTTCCATTTTAAATTCTGGGATTTACATACATGAGACCTTCTTTCCCTTTCCGTGGGTTTAAAGTGACGTAAAGATCATGTCTTTAAAGAAGTTTTTAAAACGTTATGATTATGAAATGAAACCCATTTATTTTATGCTATGTGAGTTATTTATGAAATGTTTGATGATGATATATGTGGCTCACATGATAATAAAGGAAAATTTAAGGGTGCGCCCTGATAGCGCTCCAATGCATTGGGTAATGATGTAACCACTAGAGATTACAATTTTCACGATACCATGGTGAATAACCTTGGTAATTTTCAAATGACACCTTGGGGATGGACCTTGGTGATATGTTCATGATTGTCTATGTTAAATGATGTAGCCACATCTTCAAGTTATGAAAAATGTTATTTTTATTATGAAATGCCTCATTATTTCTTTCTCATTCCTTAAAGTTCTTTTCATGTCCTTATTGAAGTATCTCAAGTTCACATGTAAAATGTTCCTCTTGTTTCCCTTACTGGGCCTTCTGCTCACCCTTTCTTTTGATGTATGTCCCCAGGTTATGAGATGCAGTAATGAACCTAGAATGAACTTAAGGAGACGCCTTTCAAGTGTTTAAGAAGAATGTTTTATGTTGTTTTCATGTATTATGTTCCTGGTTTCCAAGACACTAGACCTTAAAGATCCTCAGTTTTGTGTAATGTAATGAAAGTTTATGTTATAAAATGGCGGGATTCCATACCATGAATACTTTTAATAAACAAATTAAAATCCAATTATTATATTATCAAAATAATAATGAATTTATTTATTCATTGGTGATTGTTTATTATCAGATATTTCTCATACCCTGTGGTGGGGCCAACAATATCCTATACTCATATTCATCAGAATAGGGAAGAATTTTGAATATGATAAGTGTGTGACCCTCCAAGACCTTATCTTGATAGCAAAAAATACTATTCACAGACCAATAGTGGATTCTAACAACCTATCAGGACCCCTACGGAGATAAGGAAAAGTCATAACAACACCAACCTTTCCTACAAACACACTCTATGTGATATAATCACTTTGTCTCACAATATATCATAAAGTAGGACACATACTTGTTTTCATCATCCTTTCTTAATTTATTATTCATTGAACTAACTAGATAGACTTAACTTTTTCTACCATGAACACAAATTTAGGGAAGGTACTACCATCCTGATCAACAAGGCCAGAGATATCACTTCCTTTCGGAAGTGACAAATTTTATCTTGATTATTCAATCATTACCATACCACCAATGACGCACCCAACACAAGCTACCTTGCTATGGAATCAATTCCATAGTTTTCTTATTGAATAAAAGTACATAATACAAATATAATAATTATAAGTTAGGAGACCATTACATGTGTTCATAGATAGGAAATACCAATGATATCTAAAATATGTGATATTTCTATTAGTGGGTTAGTCCTCATGATCACATATACTTTCGATCACAAAGTGCGAACTTCATGAGAAGAAATATCAATGATTATGAGCCCCCAACACCCAAAAGTCACAAACCATCCATGTCCTATCAACATGATATATCTAGACTATATGACATAAGTTTAATATCACTGTCATGGTATCTCTAGGTTCTCATTATAGTCTGATAACTACTATAGCCTTTTGATAGGACATTCAATATAAATAAATTAGAATAAATATAGTGGATGCATAAGTATCAGAAATACCATGGTAAGGTAAACACACACACATATAAAATTGTATACATGTAACGGTAAATAAAGTATATACATAAGTTGGGTCTCGGGAAACCAATTATAACACTTTTCAGTTTTATAATTTTTGGAAGATTTGAAGGTAATTATTGTTTACTTTTTACCTTTTCTTTTTTAGTGAAACTCTTCTTATCTCAAATAATTTATGAGAGTGTTGTGAAGTTTATCAATAGTGAAGTCATCAAAATCTCATTCTTCAAGAGATAAAATTTTGGAATATAATTTATCTTGCAAGATTCACATTAAATTCTTTAAAACTATTGAGTCATCAAGAATTTCTACGAATCCTCTGATACTAATAACAATTAGAGTAACCCTTATGAAGAAATCGTCAACTAATTCATCTTCCTTTATTTTGATATCTTTATAATTTTGTCTAATATTCTTAATGTTAGATTCTTTCACCTTTTTATTTCCTTCATAAATAATATAAATATTTTTCCAAATATATTTGGTTGTTCTGCAGCCCATAACTTTTCTTAACTAATTTTTAAATAATAAAGAAAATAATTCATTTCTTTATTTTCCATCAAATTCAATATTTCACCTATTATAAAAAGTATAAGCTAATGTTTCTCTTAGCACTGTAAATATATTGAGTAGAAACAAAAACATAAATCCCAAGAGAGAGGAGGTAAGGTACCATTATCTCTTTCTAGGTGTGAAATCCTTTTCCATCGAATGTTGGAATGCATTTGTTTTTAACTAAATTATGTTTATCCATAAGAACCACTCAAGAGAAACAACAAAGAGAAACCATCCCTCTGATACCAATTGAAAGAATCACACAAAGGGTGATAAACACTGAGAGGGGGGGGGGGGTGAATTAGGGTTTAAAAGTTTTTCCACAACCCCCTTCTACTCTCATGCTTATTCAACACTTTTTATCTCAATAAAATCACCAAATAAGATAAATAAATGAACATAATAAATTTTTTAATGAGGTTCTCCTCCTTTAAGGATGACTATTTCCACATTGTGATGTGATTTTAATCCCATGAACACTACTCTCCTTTTATTATTAATAATAACTTGGGAAAGGTAATGACCTTGGACCTAATGTAATGTATGATACAAAAAAATACATCTTAGAAAAAATGATGCTCAATTTCCCTCAAGTTCTTGAGATTCCACAAGATCTCCAAATTTATCTTCTTTTAGGCCACCTTAATGCAATCCTTTTTACAACCTTATTTTTCCTAGTGCATCTCGAGTGGTATATAGATTCTTCTTCTGTGAACACAAATGATTTCAAGGCTCTTTTTCTTAGTATATATGAGGATTGTCTCTCAAGAATAAGTAGAAAAAACAACCCCAACTCTTAGTCTTTACTCAATTATTATAGACAACACTTTACCAACTCTCCCCTCAAAATGTATGTGTCTGATCCATTTTTCATGTTGCATCAAGATTCATTTTAAAACCCACAACAAATGCTCAGATCTTCAAATAAATACACTAGAGACTCGGGCTTCAAAACTTCCATGCGATATAAAAGATCCAAATCCTCAAATTTCGATCCTTCATAAATCACCTGATATTTCCACATCTCCATGCAGTCAAAAATGAAATAACAAATAACCACATTACAACTAGTTACATAGAAAACAACTATGTGGTTGAGATTGAACTTCATCTATGTTGATAAAAAGGATACATGAAAAAATAACTACATGGTTCTAAAAATGGCTACATAGCACTTTCACCTATGTGAATTTTCATTTTTCTATGTCATCAATTAGATTTTTTGTTCTTAGTAAAATTTGGCTATGTGACTCATTCAGTTATGTGATTTCCCTACATAGCACAAACACCTACATGAAGTCTTCTCAAAATGCCTATATGAATTTATATTTATCTACATCATAAATTTAATATGTTGTTCTTAGAATAATGAATTTGTCTACATGACTCATTTAGTTACGTGATTTCCCTATGTAGCACAAATGACTATGTAGATCAGCTACATGGGTGAATCAGGTACATGAAATGGTTATGTAGAGATTCGACTATGTGAATCAACTATGTGAATTTGACTTCACTAAAATAAACGATGAACTTATTTAACCAAATTATAGGCATTATAAAACACTTATTCCATTCTCAAATATATTTTAGACAATAATCCTTAATTCACCAACACATATTTTTGATTCTTTTGAAGATCATCTTGTAGAATCTTGATCCCAGTTCACTCATAAGTAACTGAACCTGATTGACCACATAACCTCAAGAATGCCTTCCCATATTCTAGAGGCTGCCAAATAGTAGATGGGGTCTATTATGGTATAGTGGAGAGACTATAAACTCATGATCAAATTGTTGAAAAATGATATATAATAATAGTAATCAATGGAATAATAACAACCCATCCAAATATAATCAATAGGTGGAAGCTGAATCAATGTCATATACAAAAATAAAGATCATGTAATATAACTAATTAAAAGGGAATACACATGGGATATAAAGGTACATACATATACAAAATGATATACACAAAATATAAAAAGGCCAAAATTTTCTTCCACTAGAATCATGATCATAGGCTTAGTCCTTTTCTCCCATACTCCATCCAAGGATATTAAGTCAAACATCCAAAGCTGGATGCTTCCCTTTGTCCCTACCTAAAATCATAAGGTATGTTTGGGTACAAATCAGTGGCCTGAACAGGGTGTGAGATATACTTAGTAGGCCACCACCACCAACATTTTGAACTATCTAGTCGGTGCATATATGATAATAAATTTGTAGGTAATAATGAGTATAAGGTAATAAATAAATAAATAAAATCATATAGGGCTGGGTTCCTTATGGGACACCCGATCGACACTACCTACTTCAGCCTAATCTGGATGTCTTTGAATAAATGTCACCCTGCATGTACATTCATTTATATAAAGATATATATTTATATTCCTTATATACATATAGACATACATGTACATATAAATAGATACTTAGCAATATTCAGTACCTAAGGTGTATGCCCAAGGTGTCCACCATTACTTATGAGGGGTTTCAAAACCCTCATGGCATATGAGCATGGAGATATAACTGAGTCATCATACAAGACCAATATAAAACATGAATTGAATCCAAGCACATTCTTTGGCTTGGAGAATGCATCCTTAGTTTTAGAGTAATTGGAATCCTGATCCCATCTAAGGAATTTTGTATAAGGAACCCATATATAGATCTAGGTACACTAATAAACCCATCACTATAGGAGTCCGTCCATGGAGTTTTTATGAGGACCCATGTATCAATCATGGTATGGTATAAAGCATATCCCTCTGAGTCTATAAATTGTGTACCACATCAAGAACTAGGTATCGATCATGAAATTATATGGTAATAATTCCTACTGATCCCACTCATGGAAATCCACTAGGGAACCAAGTATCACTCACAAGAATCATAAAGACATTATCTTGGTGAGCTCATCCATGGTGTTCTATAAAGAACCCATGTATCACTCTTGGTATTCTATAATCAATTACAAATTCTATTTTTTAAGCTCGATGATCCCATCCAAGGCATCCTAAATTGGGAACCTTGTAACGTCCTCAACTTGGTATAAAGGAAGGGTCATAACTAGCCTTTAAACTTCTACCCTTCGAAAATAATTTTTAGTCATTTAATTTGGCTAATCCAAGATACAACATGAGGGAAAATGATTATACATATGGACTACCATTTTATTCCTTGGTCCAATTTAAAATACAACACAATCACAAGGGGAAATTTAAATATACCTAAAAAGGGTATTTGAAAATAATTCCAAAGCATGAAGCTCCTAGGAATTTAAAAAAGGAACACCCTTATGGTTGGATCACATCAAGGTGTTCATTCTCTTAAATTTATTTATAGGTCACTAGAATTACACTAATCATGGAAAAATCATTTAATTTAATTAATTTTACATTTAGGAGGCATTGTTAGAAGGGTTTGGTGCACAACATAATGGCGCACCATATAAAACATCAAGACTTTGGGGGAAAAGAACTAGACCACCAACCTTAGGCTAGTAAAACTCTCCTCATCTGTTATCTTCTTTTAAAACGATTTAGAATAGAAGAAATAGATAAAATAGACAAATCCCTTCAAAATATGTCATATTAGCTCACACCAAAATAGTTCCAAGGATGGAGAGATAAACCAAGAAAATAAGGAAGAGGAATGAATCTATTACTGATACACATCCAATGAAACCAATGAAGAAGAAGTAATATCTTAGAAGGAAGATAGGGATCAAGGCCTAGGTTTAGGCATGGGAGGAGCACTTCACATGTCTACTATTGGAGAAAATAAGGGAATAGGTTAAAATGAGGGGATCTTCCCCTTTTTTAAAAAAGGATCACAACATATTCACAACCTGAATGGAATTCACATCATGTATTCCTTGGGTTTTTTTCAAGAAAAACCAGTTCACATCATGAATAAGATTCATGACGTGCATTGAATTTTTTTCCTGTAATAATAATTCATGAGTTATGGAAAAATAAATCCACATTGTGAATTGGTTCAACAGCCAGGTTCTAGCCCCCAACTACCTTCCTTTACAAAAACAAACTGATCAGACAAAAGGTGTGGTTAATAAGGCCTAATCCAAAATAAAAACTTAACAAGGGTTCAACCAAATTTAAAATAAACCATACGTCTTTGAAAAGTTAGGTCATTAAAATATTACTCCTTAAAAAACTCATCCCTAAGTTGACCTTCTGAGGGTGGTAACACATCATCCAAGAAAATTTATAGCCATTGAGTACATCAACTTATCTCTCCCACATCTCATCCTGTATACGACCTTACTTCCATAGAACCCATATGAGAAGAACTAAGCTAAATAGAAGTAAATTCATGATACAATCAATGATATACACTATATACTACTCAAAGGACACATTTTTATCCATATCTATATCCTTAGGATCAAACGAATGATATGGGTTGGAATAATAACAACAAAGTTATGAAACATGGAAGACGCTGTGCATGGCCCAATACCTCTAAGGTAAAGCCAAATGATAGGCTAATAGACCGAATATCTCCATAATATTCAAAGAAACAACATAACACAGTGATAGATTTCCCTATCTATGAATCCATTTGCGACCCAGTCTAGAAGAAGCTCACAAAATACCCAATTCCCCACCTCAAACTCTAGAGGCTAGAAGTGATGATAATTATATGACTTATATCGAGACTAATCTATATCCATACACTTTTGAATAAACTGTACCTACTCTAAAGTCTCCTGAATGAGACGAGGTCCCAATAGTGTTTCCTCACCTACCTCTAACTAGCATAGGGGTGAACGACATGGCCTATCATATATGTCATTGTAGTGATCCATATGAATAGTTTCTTAAATATATTATTGTAGGAGAACTCAATTAGAGGTAGTTTCTTCTCTCAAGAACATCTAAAATCAAGGATGTATGCTTGGATCATATCCTCTAACAACCGTATCATATTCTAGAACTGACTGTCAGTCTGAGGTTGGTATGCTGTACTCAGATGCACCTATGAACCCAATGTTTTCTATAACCACAACCAAAATCATGACATAAAATGAGCATCCTTATCTAACATGATATAATAAGGAACATAATTAAGTCATATAATCTCCCAAAGGTAAATCCACCCAAGATCATTTACTGATAATCTATCCTTAATTAGAAGAAAGTGGGTGGCCTTGGTCAACCCAATGAAGATCATCCATACCACATCGCTTCCATGAGGGGATCTCAACAATACTATTACAAAATCCATGTATTCATCATCCCATTTTCATGTAGGAATAGACAGAGGCTGTAAAACTTCAGTGGGCCATTTGTACTCCACCTTCACCTAATGATAGGTAGAACACCATTTTCTAAAACTTGTGATCTATTTCTTCATACCAGGCCACCAATACTAATGATGTAAATTTCAATACATATTGGTAATACTAAGGTGAACTTACCAAATAGAGGCATGATATTATCGTATAAACTCTTCTCGTATATTTGAAGGAACCCCAATATGTCCATGGATATGAAAAATCGCATCCTAATTGATAACACAACTAGGTGGTGGGTCCTCTATTGAGACACTCTCCCTCAGGACTAAGCCTATGGGATCTGAAAGCTATCTCATCCTTACCCATTCTAGAAGGGAAGATATAACTTCCAAAGCTGCTAAAATAGGTTTCCCATAATATCCCTAAACCTCTAGCTTTATCTCAGAAAATAGGGCCATCAGTTCCACTCACTACTGGCCTCTTAGATGCCTATGTCCGAGTCTTCTAACTTAAGGCTTCATCTACTTCATTTCCCTTTTTGAGTGTATAACCAAGCTCTGTGTCGAATGAATTCAGGTATTCTACCCACCTGTGCTACCTACGATTTAAATCATACTGTGTGTAAATTTATTTGAGACTTTTATGGTTTGTGTAAATGAAGAACTTATCCCTCAATAGATAATGCCTCCAACAATGTAAAGCATGAACCACAATTTCTAGCTCGAGGTCATGCGTATGGTAATTCTGCTCATGAGGTCTCAATTGGTGGGACCCATACAACACAAATCAATCTCCATCCATCAAAACTGATCTAAGCCTGATTTAATATGCATCAAAATAAATTGTATAAATTCTTCCTGGATCTAGAAGAATCAAGATCAACATTGAAGTCAGTATCCCTTTAAGCTCATAAAAGGATGCCTCATATACATCTGAACTTAAAAAATTAAGAACCTTTCTAGTCAATCCCATGGAAGTGTTTTCGTGCATGAAAAAATTACTGAATAAAACATCTGTAATATACAACTAGCCCCAATAAACTATTTATATCAAATACATTATTGGGATGCTCCCAGGAAACCATGATTCTCACCTTCTCTAGGTTAACATACACTCTTACCTATAAGATGATGTGAACCAAGAAGTGAAACTTATCAATCCAAAAGTAAAATTTTGTATGATTATCATACATCTTGTGCTCTATTAGCGTATTCATTATGATCTCAAGATATTTGTAATGGTTATATAGAGTATGAGAATACAAAAAGATATCATCCATAAATACCACTACAAATGAATCCAGATATGGGTGGAAAACCCAATTCATCCGTGACATGAAAACTGTTTGCGTGTTTGTAAGAATGAACAACATAAAAAAAATACTCATACATGGAATATATACTATGGAATTACATAGGCGGTATGTATGATGGTCTCACACACACCTGATAATATCCCAAACTCAAATCAATCTTGGAGAAAACCATTGCTCCTCAGAGCTGGTCAAAGAGGTCTTCTATACATGGAATTGGATGTCGGTTCTTAAGCATACTTTGGTTAAAAAATCGATAATCTACATAAAGCCTATGGGTCCTATCCACCTTCTTGGAGAATAGAACAGGTGAACCCCATGGAAAATTATTGGGTTGGATAGAACCCTTAGCTTCCAAATCCTCTAGCTACTTATTAAGTTCCTGATGCTCTTTAGGTTCCATCCTTTAAGGAGGAATGAGAACTGATTCCACTCCTAAAACTAGCTCAACGGTGCACTCCACCTATCCCATAGGAGGTAATCTAGATAAGTTTTTAAAGAAAATTTCCTTGAAATTATCCACCACAGGAGGGAACTCCATATGTCACATACCCTAATCGCTCATAAAGTGACTAGACATCTAGGTTATCACTCCACCCAACCCATGATGTTTGGGTCCATATCGACTCTCTTGGAAATACCATTCACCCTTATGAATGTAGGTACCACACTCAGGTGATGTGAAGGAAACCCTCAACTGATAGAAATCAACATGATAATGACTAGGCACTAACCTGTCCATCTTGAGTATGATGATGAAGCCTATAATCATGAGTAAAAAGAGATCCCATAAAAAAATATAACCACTTATATTAAGGGGACATCCCTTACATTGGCATACGCTCTTGGTATAGATCCCCAACGGTGTTTCAAGAGTCATCGTTCCACATAAGTACTCTAATTCTATGCCCAAAATTTCTATAATCTCCCTAGATATGAAATAATATAAATCTCTTATATAGAATAAGGTATAAACTAAAGTAGATGCTACTAGAATAGTATATCGAACTATAGAAGGCCCCGGACTATGCTCCTTGGGAGTAGGCTACACTGTATACATATGTCTAGATTTGCAGCCCTAAGATGCAACCCAACTAACCTAGGAAGGTTCGATCTTTCGGTGTTGTGCCTCTGAAGTCTAGATACCTTGACCACATCCACCTCCTCAGCTTGATCAGATGGTAGTATCCCATCTCCCTTCTTGACATGGAGCTACCGATCCTACACCCGAATGTGGAATCGGTGTAGATCCCTTCTCACTAGGAACTAGAGGTAAATTCTAGCAAAAACAATGAAGGTTCCTCATCCTACTGCAAGATCGGTACTCAATTAGCTACTTCATACACTAGGGTTTCTTATAGACCACCCAACCACACTGGTGACATACCACATAATTATTGGTACATGCTATCTAAATAACACCGCCTCTGTGAGAAGACTCAAAATGATGTTTCTTACCACTAGATGATCTGTCTCCATATCTCAATGCTGAACCACCTTGACTCACATTGCCAAACTCTCTCAGGTTCTTCTCAGTGATGAGGGCTTGGTTCACTATCATTGAAATGGTGGTCAATTAAAATATATTCACCTATGATTAGATGGTGTACACAAGCCCATCCTCAATCCATCTCGTTATTGTCAAATCATTACCAAAAATTGTTGGTGTGAAGTGTTGAAGCTCAATGAAATGAGCTGAATACTCCATCATAGGAATAAAACCCTTTTGTAGGTGCATAAACTCTCAAGCATAGTCTACTCTTAGTGTCTATGGGAATAAGGTGTCATAGAAGGTTGTCTAGAAGTTTGTCCATACCATAACCTATTGTCAAACAACTTGGGTAATAACATCCTACCAATTCTTGATGAAATCATAGAGTATATAGGTTACAATATTGACCCAATTATCTAGAGGTGTCTCTAAATGTCCAAAGATCAATAGCATGGCCTCTATTCATGACACATTAGCCCAAGTACCGCCATCCCCTGAGAAGTTGATAGGATTCTACTGTAGGAATTTCTACATCAACTATGACATAGAAGGGGTAGGCCATAGAGCTCCTTGTATAGACTGCATGAATCATAGGATTCTCTCGTGAAACTGAGCATAAACACCCATATTAGGAATAACATGAGGTACCTTAGGTGGAACCATGGGAGAAAACACTAGTGGATCAGAGCCCACCACCTCTGGAGCACGATCTTCGCCACCTTCTAGGCACATGACTCGAGGAAATTGTGTCAGAATAGCTCTAAAATTTCCAAATGCACGACTTAGATTACATTTAACAAAATATAGGATCAATGATAATAGAAAAGTACAATTACAAAAAACCTTCCTATAAATGAGTCACACCTATCTGCCTACTCCTAAATCTAGGTCTAGGTGATAAGAAAGGTAATATAAGTTATAAGGACACTTCCTACTTCCCACTACTAAGGTTGGGACAGGGTCAAGGTCTCATATAACACCACATGGGTTTTGATATATGGAGTTTCAATTTCAAGTTATAGAGTAAAACACCATTTACTTTTAAATTATGATCCCCGTTTAACAATAACCATTTCATTTAAAATTTAAAATTCATTTAAGTTTATAATATTATATATATATCATGGTACCGTTAGATAAGTCACCATTACTAATTTATAAAAGCCTATACTTCTTATAAATTAAAATTGAAACGTCATGTAACTGAGACCTGGCCCTTAAATTTGGTATCTGAATGTAACAAGTCATATAAATTTTTTTGATTAAAAAAATAACCATTCCCAATTTATAGAAGAACATGATTTTAAATTATAATTGGAATTCATGTAATCAAAACAACTAATGTTTTTTCCTATGGAATGAGTGGTCCATGACTCAAACATGGAATAACTAGTTAATTAAGTTTTCATCATCAATCAATATGGGAAAATACCATTTAGGTTGATGCAGACACTTTAATTAATCCAATTATTATCTCTCTACAATAAATGTCAGCACATTTCAAATACATAACAGTCAAGTCACAAGTAATATACATCAAGAAATGTACACAATAATATAAACATGGAATAGAATAATGCATGACATGTGAATTATCAAGTGCCTATATAATTCATTATATGATACATCCTTACCATACTAGGATAAGGAAAAATAATTCCATAATAATAATATCAATAATAATAACTCCACAAAACATGTGTGTCACCCAATGGTAAAATTAGTACAATTGCAACAGGCGTAAACCAATAACAGTAATATCCCAACCTAAGTAATTTGGCTTTACCCTATACGTGAGTTAGTTACTCCTAGGCACAGACTCATTACCAAATTCTAACATGTTTCTAGTCTCCTATATAATACCAAAATAGTAATATAAATTGAAAAATTCTTTGGTACCACTTTGTAGCATCTCAGACCTAGTTCACTCATAAGTAACCGATCTCGATCAACTACATTACCTCAAGCACGCCTCCCCGTATGATAGATGAAGAAGACTAGTAGTAGGGGTCTATGATGGTATAGTGAGGAGACTATACATTTATGATCATAGAGTGGTATATAATAATAGTAATAAGGGGAATAATAATAAACCATATAAACATAATAACAAATTTACGTTGAATCAATTTCATGTACAAAAAATATGATCATGTCATGGAACTAATCAAAAGGGAATACACATGGGATACAAAGCTACAAAAATATACAACATGATGTACATAAAATAAAAATGTCCAATAACTTCCTCTACTAGAATCATGAGCATAGGATTGGTCCTTTTCTCACGTACTCTATACTAGGGTTGTAAGTTAAACATACAAAGATGGATGCTTCTTTTTGTCCCTACTAGCAACTATAAGGTCTATTTGGGTACCAACCTACAGCCCAAATAGGGTGTAAGATATACTTAGTATTCCACCACCAATGGAATTTAGAACTATCTAGTTGGTGTATATATGATAATCAGTGTGAAGGTAATAATGAATGTATGACAGTAAATAAATAAATAAATCATATCAAACTGGGTTCCTCATGGGACACCCAATCAACACTACCTACCTTGGATTAAGCCGAATGTCTCCAAATAAATGTCACCCTCTATGTAAATTCATATATATAAATGTATGTATTTAAATGACTCATATAAATATAGACATACATATGCATATAAATAGATATATAGAAATAGTCAGGACCTAAGGTGTAATCCCAAGGCATCCACCATTACTTATGAGGGGTATCACAACCCTTGTGGCATATGAGTATGGAGATATAACTTAGCTGTCATACAAGAACAATATAAAACATGGACTGAACCCTAGCATTTTATTTGGATTAGAAAATGCGTCCTTAGTTTTAGGGTAATTGGCATTCCGATCCTATCTAAGGTGTTCTGTATAAGGAAACTGGGTATCACTCTAGGTACACTAATAAAACCATTTCCATAGGAGAATATCAAAAGAATATGTATAAATATCCATGTATCACTCATGGTATGGTATAAATCATATCCCTCTGATTCCATCTATGGAGTATCACATCAAGAACTAGGTATCACTCGTGGAATGGTATGACAACAATGCCTACTGATCTCATCTAAGGAAATCCACTAGGGAACCAGGTATCACTCATGGGAAGCATAAAGACATCCACCAAGTGGGCCCATCCATGGTGTTATATAATTAACCCATGTATCACTCATGGAGTTCTATAATCAATCATAAATTCTGGTTTTCAATCTCTATGATCCCATCCAAGGCATCCTAAATTGGGAACATTATATCGTCCTCGAATTGGTATAATGGAAAGTTCATAACTAGCATTTAAACTTACAACCTTTTACAGTACTTTTTAATAATGTTATAAAACTCATTTAATATCATTAATCCAAGCTACAACATGGGGGAAAAGGCCTATATATATAGCCTACCATTTTTTCCTTAGTCCAATTTAAAATATTCCATAATCGTAAGGGGAAATTTTAATACACCTAAAAAGGGCAGTTTAAAATAATTCCAAAGCACGAGGCTCCTAGGAATTTAAGGAAGGAAAAACCTTAGGGGTGGATCATGTAAAGGTGGTAATACTACGATATTTATTTTTGGTTTGATAGAATTACACTAATCATGGGAAAATTATTTAATTTAATTAATTTTACGTTTAGGAGGTTTTACTGGAAGGGCCTAACATGTGACACTACTGCACACCATTTATAACATCAAGAATTCAGGTAAAAAGAACTATACCACCAGCCTTAGGTTGGTATAACTCTCCTCATTCATTACTGTAACAACCCCAACCACAAAATCCCAGATTCAGTGGTCACTTTATTACATTGACACAAATACAAGTTATCAAATCCTGAAGGACCGATCGATTTAGTAGACTTGATGAACTAGATACATACATGGTTCCCTTATTAAATTGGTAATAAACATAAAACATTATAAAAGAAATTAAATAGAATCCTTGAAATCATTAGAATATTCATGTTTATATCCTAGGAAAGAAAGCAAAATAAGGGTGAGATCAAATGCTCAGTAAGAGTTAAGTACAACAGAATCTACCATGAATCAATAAGAATAATCAATATGGAAAGGTAAATAAATGAAGAAAATTTCTATTTAAATAAAATAAAAATATTGATAAGATAAGGAATAATCAATATAGAAAGGTAAATAACTAAAAACAAATTCCATATAATATATAAAATTGAGAATGAAATGCATCCAAAGATAACATCATTGTGAAAATACCATGGATAATAATAACTAAAATCTTAACGAAGGAAATGATTAATTATTATATGTCATGTTCTAAGGAACATGATACCTATTCCATCTGGTCCTTTCACAAAATGGTTTAAAGTATAGTCAAAAACCCATTTAATGGTAGCTTACTTATTTGTCTCATGAGACCTACTGATCCATCGAGGGACCATATAATTCTAGGCCACACCCATCACTGCTAGTCCAATGCAATCCTCATATATCAAAATGACTTGTTTAATTCATGAATCAATATTAATTATCAACAAATATCCATATTGAGTAAAAGATACTGATTTAACATTATTTCCCCATTTATTAAAATAACTTTCAAAGTAATCACTATATATAAAAACTATTATATAGTTTAGGAAATAATCATATCTCTGATACAAAAAATATGAATATTTAATAGAAATGAAATTTTTAATGAATAATGATCATAAATAAATCAAAGGGCTAGTATATACACCACACAAAATAAATTAAGTGGTGAATATGACATATGTCTCACAGAAGTAAAAGTAAGATGAGATTCCCTTACCACTTTGTTATCAGTTGAATCATATAACTCATGAATGAATAAAATTTAACAAAACTTTAAATATAATGAGAATTATGAATATGACATATGTCTAATAGAAGTAAAAGTGAGACAAGAAACCCTTACCACTTTGTAATATGTTGAATTGTATTCCCTATGAATGAATAAAATTAAAAAAACCTTAAATATCATGAGAATAAATAAATTTATGATATAACATGTCAAAGGGGTGTTATATTCACATCATAAAATAATATTGGTTCATAACATCAAAAATATGTCTCAATGAAAGAAAGTTGAGATGAAGTCCCTTACCTTGATCTTTCCTTTAGTTGAGCGTTGTTTAACCCCCCATATAAAAAATATAGATTTTTTATAGATATATTACAGAACCATAATCATATATATTATTTAATTATAATATTTTATCATCTATTTATTTATATTATTTCATTATTTTCACCGTTTTAGGTGTTAATTACCTTGTTTATCATGCTTGTTTTTTCATGAAATTCCCAGTTCTCTTGCATAGGATATAGATCCATCATCTGTAGAATGATATTATTGTTATAAATAACATATTAAATCATTAAATACAATTTTATAACCATTATTTAATTTTTACAATGGAAAATGAATCGCATCGTGGCATGGATATGATAGGCCGTACATACGCATGAGCGATGATATCATTACCTTAATAGTGAATGGTTAGGGAAATGGATGGTATATTAATTTTACAAAATCAATTTCATTTCATATATAATATATATCCATTATTTCCATAATTATAACCATTAAAGTAATATGGTGATAAATAACGAATTACACATCTACGTGGAGACAGTAAGTTGTACGTACGCACACACAGTGCTTTAATTTTTCATAGGATATATAAAAGGTAAAATATGGTTGTCTCATAACAATAATAATATACCAATATATAGATTATACTGGATTTATTAATTTATCATGGAAACAACACATGAATAGGATGTATAAGAATAAATAAACATGAAAGAGTTGGTGAAAACAATTACCTCTTCTTCAGCGGACTTCCATTAGATCTCTTACTAAGGGATCTCAGGTTGGTATATGAGGAGACTAGAAATTCTAGAACTTGGATAAAAAAGCTTCGGATAGGGATTTTCAAGAATTGGTTGAGCTAGAATTCTTAAAGTGGTGTGAATAAGTGAGCTAAGAGGTTCCCTTTAATAATTGAGGTGAGGGACACTTTTAGAATTTCTCAAAATATTAAAATATAATAAGACTATTCTAGATCCAAATGCTTCCAAATAGACAACTAATTCATAGGGGATAAATTCTTAAACCATATATTATCCTATATGGAATTATTTAATATTTTTATGATTTTTAAATAATTTAATAATATATCAATCCCATAAAATATCATTATTGTCAATTTTGATACTATTCATTACATTGAATTTAATAATAATAATAAAAGAAGATAACTTAGAACCTAATATTTTAATACATACCTAATATTTCATATTCATCTATAAAATTCAGGGATCACATTAAATAATTAAAATTATATTACTTTTAATATTTTAAATATCATTCTCCACCACTATCATCCAGGCCATTTGGAACGACATCACTCATCTTGCCTGGCCGCTTACCACTCTTTGGATGAAGTGTCTGAACTTGCTTCACGGGATTGATTATATTGCTACTCATGCATACCGTGAAGCGAATGCTATTGCTGACACCCTCGCCAACAAAGGTATTCAACAAAACATGACTTGGATCGACACTCTTCCAGCTGACTTATTACCTCTCTTTGAGAGAGATTGTAAAAAAATCCCATCTTTCCGATCTTTGTAATCCTTTTTCTCTCTAATATATTGTGCTTTGGTCATTGACCGAAGCATTACCTTTAAAAAAAAATATTTTAAATATCATTTATATGATTTTTCCATTAATTGAATAATTACTACACAAGAGTTGTGTAAGAATTTAAGGTAATTATTTGTTCACTAAAAAAATTAAATAAATACCAACGATGTAGAAACATATTTTATATTTAGAAATAATATTTATAGTAAAAAATATACTCTAGACAACCTGATATTAAAAATGTTATATTTATTAAAAACATGAATGATACATCTTTGAATTTTCTATAAATAAAATATTATAAATTAATAAATAGTCATATAACTAAACCATATATTATTATGGATTATCATTAATCATCCAATAAAATTTGGGCAAATGTTAGAGTCATTTTATAGTCCTTACCATATTATTTTTACTATTAATTACCTAATTTACCCTTTACTGTGGTAACGAAAATTACTAAGGTTACTATTTATATTGACAAAAGATAAAGGGAAATAGTTACTAAATTTAAAAATCTTGAATGAAAATATAGAATCCATTTTTAAAAATTTAAAACATAGAAGTGACATAATTTAATGTAAAATTAAACTGAAAAAATGCAACAAAAAACAATTTTTCAGAAAAAATGACCTTTTAAGTATAAATTTTTTTATACCAAATTCAACCATAAAATTGATTCCAATAAACATAATTGGGTTTTTTAATAATATATTAAAACTAATTTTACTTTTTAATTATTTTAACACAAAATATTACTTTATAAATTCTTGAAATAAAAAAATAGTTTTCAACAAAAAATAGTATTTTCACTATTCACTGGAAAATCAATATTTTCATAAAAATACTAATAATTAAACATAAGATATTTTTTATATGAAAATTTAAAAAACGAATTTAATTTTATCAAATAAATTTTATAAAAGTTTCAAAAAGTAATTGTATTTATTTTTCCATAGAAAGCAATAAAAATCACTTTTTGATGAAAGCTTTTATTTGAAGAATAAAATGACCTTAATAAAAAATTATGTGTTTATTTCCTAAGAATTAATAAATTTTCATTTAATATTAACTTCATATATATTTCATAATATAATTAATCTTATTCACACCCACCAATTTAATGGACAGGTTATAACATTTGTGTTAAAATAATAATATTTAATAGTATATTGTGGTTCGTTTAAGATTAGTGTTGTATGAACCACAAGCTATCAATTAAATTTTATATATTATAAAATACTAAAATGTTACTTTATCTACACCTTAAATAAACCACATCCTCTCAATTTGAAATTTCACTTCAAAAATCAAGGGTTGATATTTAAGAATTCCTTTGTGGTAAACCCACATTGTAAAAAGTGTTAATAAAACTTCCACTTGAAAATAGAGAATTAGAAGTAAAAATATCATCAAAAAATAGGTTTCCATGTAGGATAACATATGTAGGAAGTGAAAACATGGATATGGAAGAGAAAAATAACTATCAAATACTGATGGAGAGTGATAGAGAACATGATCATGATAAAGTTAAGCGTCACAAAATCGTAAATCTATGATCGGTTAAAATACCACTAATTTCTCGATAAGAAAATGAAATGGATACAGTTTTTTTCCAAAATACTTTTCCTATATTTGATTAATTCTTTTACTACCTATAGTAAGAATACATAGAAATATAATTACTTGACAAGTATAGTTTCATCCTTTAATCCATTTCCACCACAAAATCATTTTTTTCTCTAAATGATGAGTATGGATTTTTTTTCATGACTAAAGTAATAGAATCAACTTATAAAAACCAAAAATTCCACAAATGAAAACAATATATTCCTACAATATTTAGACATTAAAAAAAACCAATATAAATAGTATAAGATAAGATAATTCCCCAAAAAATAAACCTTTATGTGAAGAAACTACTTTAATCTCCCAAAATTCAATAGTAATACCTAAAATAAAACTTACCACATTCAATAAATAAGTATCCTTAAATGTACTAAAAAATATTCTATCCTAATATTGAAACCCAAAAATTAGAAGGATTTGATCACATAGTCTTCCAAGATAAATTTAATATTTATCTAAAAATGTGCATGCTCTAAACATATAATCTCTAAGATACCACAACCTGAATAACTATAAATCCATGATAAAATAATATATTTCTAAAAAAAAATTCAACCTTTATTCCTAAAATAAAATTCCATAATTCTCTATTTATCTTAATTATATAGGGTTCCCAAAATAGTAAGCATATTCTAGAATAATATATATCACTTAACACCAAATCAATTTTGAATCCCATGGTTGTCTATACAATAAAAAATATTTTACCAAAATGAACTTATCCTTTATCGATCATACCATTTAAATAAATAAAAACCATGTCATACAAACCAGAAAATCACATAGGCCTGTGGTAGGTGATGAACCCCTATCACACTTCAGTTGTGCATCCAAACCTTATGGCCTTTTCAGATGTGATGGGTTGTCGCCCTACCTATGTGTTGTTTTTTTCTAAAACTATATTAATATAATCCTTATAAAATTACAAAAAATGTGATAAAAATCCTAAATATAACCTTAATATATTCAATATTAAAGAAATATTTTAACCTCAAATATTATCTCATAGTTTTCATTTTGCATTCCCAAAATTTAATAACCCATAATTACATTAAAATAAAAGGCTTATAATTACCTTTAAACTTATGCCAAAAAAATGTAAAGGCATTATTACCTAAATAAAATTTTCACACATACTTAAGAAATGGGTTGTATTGCCACAAATGTCTCCCAAAATATCCTTAATCTTGATTAACTCCCATAACATAAAACCTCAAAAGGATTTTTAATAATTTAAACTTATGATCAACATTACACTCATAAACCCATGATGGTGTCTATAAATATTAAGTTAATGAAAACATATATGCTTACAAAATAAATAGAATTCCTTATATGTTTCATGATTCTTCTAGACATAATACCATTAGAGAAATAATTATTCCACACATTGTCTATCACATTCAATTTTAAACCAGTTCCTTTTGGTTCTTACCATTGACTAAAAACAACATGAAAAGTGTAAGAAAAAAACTACAATTATCACTGGTGGGAATTACACCTATACCAACTCTTTTTTCCCAACGGTTTTAATAAAATTTTGGGAAAAAGACCCTATTCCAAGGGTTCATATGAACCGTTGGCATATAGGTGATATGGACCGGTTTTCCCCAACGGTTCAAATGAACCGTTGGGATATATCTATCTAAAATCACCCCGCCATAGGGATACTTCTCCTATCCCTATGCCACACTTCTCCAAACCATTGGCACCACTCAAATAATACTCCCGTCCTCACCGCCACTCCCATACCGACCACCCCTCGCCACCGCTCCCATCCCGACCACCCCTTACCGCTTGCCTCTTACCGATCGCTGCTCGCCACTCACCACTCGCCGCTCCCCACTCATCGGCACTCACGTATCTCCCTTCAAGCCACAGTTATCCAAACCCTACAGGGCTGCTCCGCTCCTCCCATCATTGTCACAACTCTCATCCCCCTTGAGTTCCCCTCCACCCATACCGAATCCCACTCTCCGCTCGTAGCTCCCCGCTCATGGTCACTCACGAATCCCCCTTCTACTGTGTAAGCATCAATTCTAACTCTCTGTAAGCTTGAATTCAGGTTAATTATGAGTTATTATTAGTATTTATATGATTAATTCAGGCTATATACTAGTCATTTACAATGTTTTATATGTTTTATTTTAGCTCTGTTGATGATTCATGCCTTTACAAAATTATCCAAAGGAGGGTGATTCAAAAATACATCATTGAGTTCAACTGTACATTGAATCAATGTTTTTTATTCCACATTTGCATACGTGAAACCCAATAACTGCAGGACATGTGTATTATAATCAGTTTCCCAATTTTTTTGAGGGGTGATATTCCTTATTTAGATTATTTTCTTGTTTCCTTTCTGTTGATACAATGTGTTTGACTTTATACTATTTTATGAGATCGTTTCTCTTCTTCGATGTGATGCTTTTTAATGGATTTTCCGTTTTTTGAGAGGCATCTCACACGAGAGTGTTTTTTTTTGTTTATTTAATGATGTTTCATGGTTATGAACCTTGTTCATATTATGTGAAGCTATGTTCATTATATAATGAGATCCTTGGGAGTCATCTCATAGGGTGGATGTTCATGTGCCTTTCTCTCCTTTTCAAGTTTGTTTTAAATTCTAAAGGACATTAATTTTTTTGGAGATATCTGTTATAGGGTCCCAAATTTATAAAATCCTTTGTGTTTTATTAGGGTTGGAGGTTTCAATAGGGTTATTAGAGCCTTTTAAATTTTCAAATTATAATTTTATTCATGGTGTCACTTATTTGATCATGCATTTGATTTCTTGTCCATGTGGTAACTTGTCTGATTATGAAGTTACTAGTTTGTTTTTTCCACCCCTTATTTGACTATGAAATCTCTTTTTTTCTTATGGTCAATTGGTGAGGTTTCTCACTTGTTTGTGTGAGGAAACATTGGAAGATAGATTAGCCTTCGGGTCTTCCATGAGATGGATTTGTTTTTCTAAAACATTATGTGAGAACATTTCTGGAGTATGTTGGTGTCTTGAAATAACCCCAAATGTCTCCATGAGATAGCATAAATAACCCCAAGTGTCTCCATACATTGTATCCTCCTCGCATGGGTTGGACACTCACCCAATCATATCAAACATATCGTATTTTATCCTCTCAGTCACATAGTATAGACTCATCTATCAAGGATTATCCCATAATCCTCAACCCACACACTATAGTCTTCTCTCGACAAGTCGACCATTCCTTAATTATATTCTCAAGAATCCGGTCAAGAACCTCATTAAAATCATGTATTATAACCCATCACCACTAATACACCAAGCCTCTTGGAATTATAATGCCAATATTTCTGAAAATACCAAATACTCACACTAGCATCTCATCCTTGATCTCCTTAGTTGAACTTTTGAATCATTAAATGGAGTAAAACCTTTTATAATAAATTTTATACACTCTGAGGGACCATCCCACTATAAGAACCCACCAAGATTCCAATCCATCCTTATAATTATTTCCTCATCGAACACTAGACGTACAATTGCCACATCTATCACCATAAGGTCTAATCCTCTTAGGAATATTTTACTTGATCTAAACCCTCATCTAGTCCATACACATATCATCCAGATTATAAGACATATGTTAGACCACTCATATACCAATCGATATCTTATCCACTTGGAGACCTAGTGACATGGTGATTTCATTTCCATAAAATCACTAAAGAATTTTATCTAAACCTAGGTGGCATGTGAACACCATATCTATAGGTCTACTATGTTAATCTATTTACTTTCATTTACTGTCCTTAGACTCCATGACTCCCATGGAACATAGTTATAATAAATCCCTTGGAAATCTATGATCGAATAATCAAGT
Organism: Viscum album; assembly: GCA_963277665.1. Classification (NCBI taxonomy): domain Eukaryota; kingdom Viridiplantae; phylum Streptophyta; class Magnoliopsida; order Santalales; family Viscaceae; genus Viscum; species Viscum album. The sequence continues at coordinate 379,178,307 of OY728119.1, forward strand.
TAGTCTTTAAGGGTTTATCGAGGCTCTTAATACTATTTTTATATACATAATAATTCTTATTTAAAGAAACAATTAATTTAAGTAATGGTTGACCAGCCATGTAGGTGCTTATACTTCATATTCTAACTGCTAAATGAAGTATTCCATCCACCTGAATGAGGAATTAAATAACTCCCCTTCCATGTTCATTTAAAACCTATATTTTCCAAAGACATCATACAAACCACAAATATATAGGTGAGAAAAATCAAAAGACTGGTCTATGATCACATCATTAGTCATAGATTCATCACAAATTTTCATGCCTTAAGCCTTATATTAGTCATATGATTTGACATATACTTACCAGATTAGTGAATGTTGATTCATATTCAATCACTAACAATTTTTCCTACTCAATATCTAAGAGATCTCAAGATTTAGCTTGTTTAAGATCATCTAGGAAGTTTTGTTCATTGAAGATTATTTGGAATCACTTCTAATAACGTTTTCACCCATCCATTCCACAATAATTTTACACCATAACCTATCTTGACCCTTTAGTAATGGTGTAGCTATGTAATTTCCCAAAAAAACGTGTATTGAACAAAACCAAACTAAGATGAAACTCGAGCCAAACTAATTATATACCATTTATAGGAAGATTAATTGTTAATTAATAGGAATGTACTTTTTGATAGTATCATTTTGAAACATGGATTTGTTTCCCCCTTGCTTGTAGGAACATGATTTGACCCATGTGGCATTGTGGTTCTTATATGTTGGGCGGTAACATGTATATTCACAGGAGATAGGTATGTTTTAGTTTAGTTTTTATTTTATTTTCTTTATCACATTGGCCACTTAGGTCTTTTACTGGTTTCTATGGATAGGGAGTAGTTATATTCTACGAAGGAGGCCAGAAGGGGTTCAGATTGTTTCAGTCCGCCGGCTTTGATCCGAGGTAAGATTCTATGATTACTACTTGTCTCACACCTCATATATTTTGGGGATTTCAATGTTTTTGACTTCATATTATGTTTTTGGAAGGGCATTGGATTGTTTTGTGTTGGTTCAGGTGTATTTGGTTCTCACCAATCGAGGTAAGGATTTAATGCTGTTGGTTGGTTTTTCACTGGTTATGTAGGGTCCTTTATGTGTTTTAAGGTTCTCAATATCCTTTGTGTAGTGCGTTGATCCCTTCTCATTGGTTCCAAGTCACAAAGTCAAGGGTGACTCGCCTACGTGTGCATAGGTAAGTAAGTATATGTATGTGGGTTCCCCTGTTACGTGTATAGTCAACCATGGTAATGATTATGCACGTATGGGGCTAGGTGTGCCCATGTATATATATAAAAATGCATACGTAGGTGAGTGGATACTGGTATATGCATATAAGCATACGTGTAAGGATCCCCTTTCACATGATCATGGCCATGCAGGTGTGTGCATAGGGGCTAGGTGTCCTTGCATGTGTGTGAAGGTGCGTATACCCAGTGGGGGGAATCGGCTTTTAGTTAGAAAGCTCCAAGAGCCAAAGTGGACGGCTTGGTTCCACCTTGAGGTAGGGTCCCTCTCCTAGTCTCTTTAATTCAAGAATTCTTTAAATTGTATTTACCCTTTTTCTTAATTATGCTTAATTATATTGACCTACACATCTTGAATAAGTGTTATTTTATATAATCATTTCATTTGATAAATAAAGTCATGTTTTTATAATAAAACCCCTCCAACAGAGTTGCATTGTTTGTGAAAACTCACAGTGATAGTTATGTTGATCTAGTTGCTTAACTTATTGCATTCGATTTGTGTTGAATGAGTTTTAGAATAAATGTTAAATATTATTAAATTAATTTTGTGATAAATCAATTCTATGATTTTATAATAAAACCCCTCCAAAAGAGGTGCGCTGTCTTATAAACCAAAGAGTATTGATAGTTATTTATATCATGTTTAGATTTGGTTTGAGTTTTCCATATGCCTCTTGTTGGTATTTGTTTTGTGTCTAGTTAGTTTTTGTTTTCTTTGAATAATATAAATTGGCTCATCATACTTTTTTAGCTCAAATGACATTGACCGAGTAGGAATATTCCTTACCATGTCACTTTTCTTTTCACCCTTTGAATATTATAAATGAAATTGTCATGTTTAGGTGAAGTGAATGAATTTGTAAATGGTTTGTATTGGGTGTATGATTCCTAGTCATTCTTTTCTGAACTAGTGCGTAGGGTTCATTTCAGCTCAGCTCATACCTTTTGAAGTTTCATCGTAGGGTTCATTGTACACTACAAAGCCTGTCTTTCCTTTGGTGCTCCTTTTGAAGATCTAATCATAAGTTTCATGTACCTTCTGAAGTCTTCATTGTACCTTATGAACTTTGCAGACTTTACGAAGGAACCTTAAGAGCTTCATGACCATTACAAAGGAATATTACAAGGTCCTGTTTACCTTGAAATTATACTGTACCTTATGATGATCTATGCGTACCCTAGTAGGTTTCCATGCCTCTACCCAAAACAGCATCAGGGTGTACCCTATGAAATCCAGTATTGGGGACCCTACGAAATCCAGTATCAGGGTGTACCCTACGAAGGTCTCCTTCACATTTCATCTCAAACTTCACAGCCTTCCAAATAACATCAAATCCTTCTCAAATCAACTCTAATCTTCATTAACCTTTTCAATAACCTTCAAATCATCTAAGAAATATTATTTTAAGTGATTTGGAACATGATTTATGTATTGACAACAAAAACCAACACATTAACCACATCTACTTAAACACTATCAACACCTTCTTCTCTAGAAAAATTCCACATGCTAGAGGGAACTTCTTGTCTCAACTATCTCCTTAAGTCCTCAAAATCTACAAAACATCTCTTGAGCTCCGAAATCTACCCCTTTAGATTTTTTTCCAACCAAGGAACATAAATCACTTTTAAACTCAAACCACTTAGCCATGAATCATCATTCAATAATTCTATTTCTACTTGAGCGAACTCGGTGTAGGATGTCCATAAGATAGTGATTTACATTCATACCTTCAAAAAATTTGAATCTCTTGATACCACTTTGAAATATCATGAGAGATGAGTAGGGAATCAATACTTCTTCAATCTCAAAATCATTCATTGAACCTATAAATGAAATATTCATGCAACCATGATTATAATATTTTTGGAGCAGTTCACAGGTTACAAAAATAGTTAACAAGTTTTTTGATTTTGTAAAGATATTTTAGATTTTCTACAACCATGATCAAAAAAGTTTTTGAGAAGTTCACAGTTTATAAAAATAGTTCACAAGTTCTTGATTTTTTAAACCAATTTCAGATTTCCTACAACCATGCTCTAAAAACTTTTAGAGCAGTTCACAGGTTACAAAAACAGTTCACAAATTCCTGATTTTGTAAACATATTTCAGATTTTCAGTTTTCTGTAAATAAATTCTAGATTTTTACAACCCAACACATTTCTGAATTCACATCTTATCCCTTTTAGCAACTCTTTCTAAATACATGATTCCCTTTTAGAGATCACTCCCCAAAAGGTTAGACACATATCAAACTCTAAACGCACCTATCATTTCCAAAACCACACAATAGATGTATCATGAAACCTTAAGAACCCACACTAGGTGCTAACCTCAGTCAGTCTATCCTCATTTTACTCATTCCCTGAGCACCCATCTCCATTCGTCGGCTTGTTTCCACCTCAATTAATTTCAATGCCTTCACTAACAAAGGCATTACACAACCACCCAAACCCACCAATTGGGATCTGTACTTGACCCTAGTGTAGTTCAATAATAAAATCCTCTACTAACTCAAAACCACATTTGTTTCCCACTGCACACAACAACTCACCTCAGATACCCAAACCTCATATTTCTTTCCAAAAACACCCCAATCCCATGCCCACAATCGGCTCAATCATATACCCTAAATGATTTTTTATTTAAAAACCCTATGAAAACTAATTGCACACATCAATTATTCCTCACTAGAATCACAATGCCACCCCAACCAATCCAATCACAATGCCTCCCCAACCAATCCAAATCCAGTTCCAAAAACCTATGAGCCTTCTAGAACAAGTATTATATCTTTGCAAAAAATACATCACTCCCCACCATAGAAGTTTCATCATCATCAAATCACCCAAAAAACCTCAACCACTTTGTCGAACTCTCCAACCACTACTAAAGACAGAATTAAACGTGTCTATATTTCCTACACCTGATCAACCAAATGAAACATCAACTATCACTCATTACTTACATCCTTGAATGAAACCCAAGGTATTATTAAATATTTGATCCACTATGAGGAACTCACCCATAAATAGTCAACGGTGTAGTTTCCACCATGTGGATTCACAAAAACTCTCTATGATCATAACCCCTAAGATGTTTCATATCTTTCCAAAAGACAGTAGGGTATCTAGACATATAGCCATTTCCCCCCCATTATTCTAATGAAGATATTATTGTTTTTAGAATTATCATCACTAAATAATTGTATGCTATGATTTTATCGATGAATACCACCAACAGTCATCTATTTCAGATGTTTCCAATCACTACATGGACATGTCAAAGTCATTTAAAAGTCTTGGGCATCCTTACCCATGATAATATCATCACATCAAAATCATTCATCCGCCTACTCATAGGTTTCTTCCCTACTCAAGAAACTCAGCCTACGCCCTCTAACTGGTCCTACCCCTAGTAACCACATGCACTAGCAAAACACCACACTCCAAGAGATTCTCATTTAATGAAAAAAAGGAACCTCCATGTGCTTCCTACCAAAACCAAATCTCCCATGCATAGTCTTCACCCAAAGAGAAAGTTTGCACATAAAACCACATCAACCCACATTTCCTTGAGCACCTATTATTCTCATGATCAAATTTATAAATATAAGGACCACCCATTTTAATATACATTACACGGGCTAGGCCCCCAAACATGTCCATACCTCTAGAAGCCAACCACAAGGGTAAACCACAAGCACTCAAGTTCTCTTCCTCAAAACCAAAGACACCTTATATTCTAAAACCCATATCAGGTTTCACCCTTAATGTACTACTTTCAAAGGTCCAAAAAATACATATTGATGTCACACACCCAAAATCACACATAGCCTACTTGACCTATCTCATCTTATGATGAATTTATCTAAGACTAATTTTACTTCTGAAGTAATCACACATTTATTCCTTTCATTTTCTCATCTGCTTCTAAAGCCTTAAACACCATATTTTCTTCTTATTTCTTGTAAATTATTTTTAATTTATCATTTCATAATTTCTTCCAGTGGTTAATACACCATGTTTTTTCCATATTTTTTTATTGAAACTCTCTTCATAAGGTGAATTTAACTTTACATTCCTCAGGAATCAATCTTATGGAATCAATCTTAAGGAAATTTTCAATTCGTTAAGGTGTTATATTCTTTTGATCATCCAATTTTCTTTATATTTTGATGACCATAGTTTCTCGGTATTTATAAAACCTTCAAAAGTAAAGTGTATGACTTATAGTTAGTCTATTAACCAAAATCATCCCTATTTTGGGACGATTTGAAGACAGATGAAATCATTGGGGAGAAATCTATTTGTCCCCCTTTCGATGGCATCCATTTCTCTCAGTGGTTTCAAACTCACAAAACAGATTCAATCCATTTCTTTTGGTGGTCCTATGACTTTCACTGAAATCAAGATCCTCCCACTGCTTCACTTTGGATGTTTCGAAACCTCCAACAAGTTTTGTGTGGATTGAGGTTGACTAGTGGGTTAGCGATATGATCCTTTATCTCTGACCTACAGATATAGAATTTTTGTCTTGGATCTTGGGAAGAAAGAGGCATACCATGAATGTTCATAGAACATGGAAGAAGCGGAGGCCTAGAAGGAGGGTGATGTTGGCAGAGCCATTTCCAAGGGAGTTACCCTTCAGAACATTTTCTTAGATTTAGGTGAAGGGCCTTCAGATGACGATGATTCATGGAGTGGAAAAGGGTTGGTAACAGAAATCCCAAAAGGCTGGGAATTTAAAAAAGGATAAATCTTCAGTGATTCAAGAAGGAGTAATTAAACCTTCTAAGAATTATCAGAATTTATTAGAGTAAGAGGATAATAAACTAACATTTTTCTACTAGAATGGAATGAATAAAGGAAAGAAATTGTCCATTTAATTTGTTGATCGCCTAGTTACTATTAACCAACCAGTTTATTTAATATATCTCTAAAATTTCCTTTGTATTTTCAATCTCTATTAACCAACCAGTTTCTTTAATATATCTCCAAAATTTCCTTTGGATTTTCAATCTCTCCAACTACTAGATTCTCAACATTTTTCAAACCTTTTGTAAATAGTTATATTTAAACTATTAACAATTTGTATTTAACTTAAAGATCAGTTTAACAAAAATTTTGTATCTTGGAGAGGTGAATGTTTTCAGTTTTATAGGTTGGGAAATATATTGGAGAGGTTCCGGTTTATAGTTTTACAGGTTGGGGTTTACACTTTGGAATCAGGGGTTTACATGCAGGCTGTTTACATGCAGGATGCAGGCTGTTTACATGAAGGCTGTCCATATGCAGAATGCAGGCTGTTTACATGCAGGTTGTCCAGTTTTGGGGATATAAGATGTATACTAATGGTTCTACAAACTGTTGGTATACAGAGTATGCTGGACAGAGTATGCTAACAATTTTCAGAACCGTTGGAATATAAGACAGAGTATGCCAACGGTTCTGAACTGTTGGTACACAGGACAGAGTATGCCAACGGTTCTGAAACCATTGGTATACAGGTATTCCAATGGTTTTGAAACCGTTGGTATACTACAGGTTGGAATAAAATGTATACCAATGGTCTGAAAACCATTGGTATACCCACCAGTACCAATGTTTCATAAACCGTTGGTACATATATATACCAACAGTTTAAGTAGAACCATTGGTATAGATTAATTTCAGACCATATATTCCAACGGTTCTCTAGGAACCGTTGGTATGGAGCTACTGCCATGCCTCACATACCAACGAGTTGTGAAACCGTTGGGAAATACTATCCCAACGATTTCAGTGGATATCCCAAGGGTTTAAAAACATTGGGAAAGATGGAATTTCGAGTAGCGAATCAGAGTAAATTATAAAATAATAATGAAATATTATTCAAACTATGTCTAAAGCATGACATCTTATTCTCAATCTATGATTCCTTAGGTTTACCCTAGGTTATCCATGGTCATTACCAAATCTATAAGATGATATACTATAATTAGAATTATCCTCAAATTCATTCATAGGGTTATATTACCTAGTATAAGTTTTCCTAAATCTAATTCCAAGGTTTATACTAAAATTTCTATGATACCAAATATAAAAACCCTGACCCCAGAAGCCTAGAGTCTGTGGTCATTTTATTAAATTAGCACGAATACAAGTTATCAAATCTTAAAGGACTGATCCTTTTAGTAGTATTGATGAACTAGATACATACATAGTTCTCTTATTACATTTTTAATAAACATAAAACACAATAAAGTTGTTTTAAACAACATCTTTGAACTAATTCAAATATTTCATCTTCACATCCTGGGAAAGAAAACAAAATAAGGGTGATCTCAAATACTCACTAAGGGATAAGTATAGTGGAAGCTATCGTAAACTAATAAGCATAATAAACATGTAAAGGTAAATAAATTGACACAAATTCCATTTAAATAAAATTAAAATATTGATAATATAAGGCATAATCAATATGGAAATATAAATAACTGAAAACAAATGCCATATAATCAATAAAATTGAGAATAAAATGCATCCAGAGATGATATCATTGTGAAAATATCATGGATAATAAAAACTAAAATCTTAATAAAGGAAATGATTAATTATTGGATGTAATATTCTAAGAAACATGATACCTATACCATATATACATTTTACAATATGGTTTAAACTATAGGTAATAACCTGTTTAATTATATCTTATTTATTTGTCTCATGAGACCTACCGATGCATTGAAAAGCTATATAATTCCAATCCCCACAAGTAACTACAAGTTAAACGCATTCCACATATATCAAAATGACCAATTTAATCTATGAATTAATTTTCCTTATAAAAAAATATCCATATTGAGTAAAAGATACGGATTTAACATTATTTACCAAGTTATTCAAATAACTTTCAAAGTAATCACCGTATATAAAAAACTGTATAAAATTTAGGAAATAGTTATATCCATGATATAAGGAATATGTATATTTAAGATAAATGAAATTTTTAATGAATTATGATCATAAATAAATTAAATGGGAAGTATATACAACACAAAAAAAAATTAAGTGTTGAATATGACATATGTCTCACAGAAGTAAAAGTGAGACAAGAAAACCTTACCACTTTGTAATCAGTTGAATCGTATGACCCACGAATGAATAAAATTTAAAAAAACTTTAAATATCATGAGAATAAATAACTTCATGATATAACATGTCAAATGGGTTTTATATATACCTCATAAAATAATATAGGTCCATAACATCAAAATATGCCTCAACGAAAGAAAATTGAGACAAAATAGCTTACCTTGCTCTTTCCTTTAGTTAAAAATGATTTAATCTCATTTATAATGAATATAGATTTATTATAAATATATTACAGAACCATAATAGTATATATGGTTTACCTATAATATTTTACCACCTATTTATTTATAATATCTCATTATTTTAACTGTTTCAGGTGTTAATTGCCTTGTTTTCTCATGCATGTTTTGTCATGAAAGTACCAGTTCTCTTACATAGGATATAGATTCATCATCTCCAGAATTATATTAATGTTAAAAATAAAATATTTAATCATTAAATACATTTTTATAACCATTCTTGAATATTGACAATGGAAAATGAATAACATCGCATTGTGGAGACGATAGATCGTATGCTTGCACAGGCGACGATATCATTCCCTTAATGGTGAATGGGTAGGTAAATGGATGGTATATTAATTTAATAGAATAAATATCATTTAATAAGTATCATATATATCCATTATTTCCATCACTATAACCATCCAAATAATGTGGTGATAAATAATCTATTACACCGCTATGTGGAGACGATAAGTCGTACATACGCATGCATAATGATTTCATTTTTCACAGGATGGATAAAAGGTGAAATATTATTGTATCATAATAAAAATAACATATCAGTATACATATAATACTATATTTATTAATTTATAATGTAAACAACACATTAATAGTAAGTATAAGAAGAAATAAACTTGAAAGAGTTGGTAAAGATGATTACCTATTGTTTGACGAATTTCCTTTAGATCTCTTCCTAAGGGATCTAGGGTTAGTATTCAAGGAGACAAAAACATCTATAAATTTTAATAATAAAGCTTATAATAGTAATGGGTAGGAATTTTTTATCAATAATGCTCAAATTGGTGTGAATAAGTGATGGAAGATGTGTCCTTTTATAATTGAGGTGAGAGACACTTTTGGAATTTCTCAAAATATTAAAATATAATAAGACTAATCTAGATCAAAATGCTTCCAAATGGTATATTAATGTATAGGGGATAAATTTTTAGACCATATATTATCATCTACAAACTTATTTAATATTTTTATAATTTTTAAATAATTTAATAAAATATTAATTCTATAAAATATCGTTATTGTCAATTTTGATACCATCCATTACATTGATTTTAATAATAACAATAAAACAAGATAACTTCAAACCTAATCTTTTAATACATCTATAATATTTCATATTAATTTATAAAATTCATGTATCATATTAAATAATTCAAATTATATTACCTTTATTATTTTCAATATCATTTATATGATTTTTCCATTAATTGAATAATTACTGCATCAACATTGTGTATGTATTTAAGATAATTATTTATTCACTAAAAAATTAAAATAAATTACCATTATGTAGATAAATATTTTATATTTCAAAATAATATTTATAGTTGAATATATAATTTAGATAACCCCATATTAAAAATATTACAGTCATTAAAAACTCGAATGAGACATCTTTGATTTTTCTTTACATAAAATATTATAAAGGTGAAAATCTCATCCAAATGGACATAAATGGTCATATAACTGAACCATGAATTATTATGGATGAAAATTACTCATAAAATAAAATTTGGGTAAGTTTTAGGGTCATTTTATAGTTATTACCTTATTTTTTTGCCTTTAATTACCCGATTTACCCTTTACCGTGGTAATAAAAATTATTAAGGTTACTATTAATAGTGAAAAAATAAAAGATATCTATTTAATACATTTGTACCTCGTGAATCCAAAATTTCAAGAAATGAAACCTCCAATTGAAAATAGTTTTCAATCCAAAATTTTCAGAATATTAACACATTAAAATAGAAATGTTAGATACTCTAATTTACTTCCAAACACACCCTAATACATGGGTAAATACTACAAATACAATGAGCAACAACATTGGGAACACCCCTAGGTATTAGGTTGTCTTGGGCCATATGTACCTCATACCTCGGTGTAAAGTAACCATAGAAAAATCCGTTCTCATGCACGAGCCACTAGTAGATATCATACCCATAACCTAGTGGTCCCCGATAATAATCCACATAGTTTAGTTATAGTTTTCATTATCCAAATGCTAAGTGAAATAGGGACAAAACCCATCCGGTCCACTAGCCGTACTAGTACAAATCCGCCCCACCTAGGTACCCGGGCTTCCCCTTTTGTGCTCAATCAATTTCAGCATGAAACATAAATAAATTTTCATATAAAAAACCATTACTGGTCAAACACAACCAATACAGTATCTATCACATTTTATACCACTTAAAACATGCAACAAAGCACTTAGATTTTTCATAAAACAATTCCTCAAAATCCCGTAGTGTTTCGGACAAAAAACTTCTTCTAAACCTCAATTGCATACTATGTGCACATTTTTAAGTTTCCAAAACAGAAAGGGGAGACTACTAAATTTCAGTGAAAACACAAAATCATTTTTAGGTCATCCCCATATGGTTCAAGAAACGACATCATTGCAAAATCTCCATTTTTACACAACACAACTCTTAGAATTTCATGTGGTTCAAAAACACCATTAAAACCAGATTTTGTAGCAACAAACACAAGGGATAATCATTAAAAACAGTATTTTTATCCCTATTATAGTTCAATAAAATCAACTAATTACTTATAGGGTATCCCCAATTAAACTAATAAAACATTTCTATGAAGAAACCCCCAATTTCACATGAAATTGGCATTTAGGATTCATTTTAAATACAAACACCACTAAAACTATTTTTTTCAGCAATAATAAAATTAAATAAGCATGAAAATACCATAAAAATAGTATCCAATTCACAAATATTTCATACACAATGGAATAACCTACAAAATTAAGGAAAACCCTTGAATCACTGTGCGGAAATTAATTCGCACCACCGCCGCACCAATAAAGACATAGAAAAACCCTAAAACCACAATAATTGGAAAAGAAAACCCAATTTTAAACCTTAGGTTCGAAACCCTACCCCCTGGTCATTTGGGACTTCAAGGAAGAGGGGAAAAAACCCTAATAAAAACAAATAAAACCCTAAGAAATTTGAAAGAGGAAATGAATGAACTAACTTACTTGAAGTATCTTGAAGTAATCACTCCAAAACACTAGTATCTGATATTTAAAATATACACAGCTTAGGGATCGTTTGAAAAAGAATTATAAGGTCATTTAGGAACTGGAATGGAGGAAAAATATTAAGAATTGAGAGAGTTATGAAAGAATGAAGTTACCTCTTAAAATATGGACGATTTGAGGAAGCCTATGAAGTTAGGCACCAAATTGAGATTAACCAGAGCTCCAAAGAGGGGTGAGAGAGTTCAGACGCGCGTCTGGGTTAATTGGTCTTGTGTGAGACTTGGAATCACCGAGAAATCCCAAAAATTGAATAAGTTATAACATAATCAAAATTTATTTTTAAAACAGGAATTGGGCTTTCGGGCAGGACCAACCCCTTAGATAAAAACCCAAATAAACCTTGGTTATTGATTTCTAAAAGCTCCAAATTAACTTTGTGGTGTTAATAGGTTAGGGGAGGCCAAGAAGGAATTTTAATGGATGAAAAATGTTGAAAAATGAAAAAGTTATAAAAGATACAAAATTTATTTTTCAATCTGGAATTGGGCTCACGGTTTGGCCCAATTCATGAATACTCATCTATTCCTCCCTAAAACCTAGGGAAACCCCCAAAACAAAACAAGGATGTAAATTAAATGAAAAATAACTTTAAAATATGTCATGTATATGATAATTCTCCCCACCATGAAAATTTTCAGTCCCGGAAAGCCAACCTAAAGCTTGATCAGAAAACAGGAACAGATACTCTTCCTCAACCCATGACTTCTGCTCCCATGTCTCATGTGTATCATTACCATGTTTCCAACAAACCCGAACCAAAGGAATGGACTTAACTCAAAGAACCTTCTCTTGGGAGTGCACTATTTGCACTGGCCTCTCAATAAAAGTCAATTTAGGCTCTAGCTCCAGTTCTTCCCAACTCAGCACATGAGATGGATCCGGGTTGTATTTCTTTAACTGGGAGACATGGAAGACATTATGGATGGATGTCAACTGAGAAGGTAAAGCCAAACTGTATTCCACCTTGCCAATACGCTTGGTGATCTCAAAGGGCCCGACATACCACGACATCAGATTACCTTGCTTCCCCAATCAACGATGGCCCAGACGAGGGGCCACTTTCAAGAATACCATGTCACCCACAGAAAACTCTAGGTCTCGACACCTTCGGTCCGAATATGATTTATGGAGACTCTTTCAATAAATGCTGCCTAATCAACTTGACCTTCTCAGATGTCTCCTACACTAGACTCGGCCCCAACAGTGAGGTCTCACCTACCTCAGTCCAACACAGGGGGACCGACAAGGCCGAACATAGAGCGCTTCAAAATGAGCCATTCGAATGGAGGATTGGTAACTATTATTATAAGAAAACTCAACCAACCCCAAATGGATATCCCAGGAACCTCCAAAGTCCAATACACATGCACGGAGCATGTCCTCCAAAATCCGATTTGCCCGCTCTGTCTGACCATCCGTCTGAGGATGGTATGCCGTGCTCATCTTAATCTGAGCCCCCAAGGCCTTCTGAAGGCCTTCCCAAAATAGAGAAGTGAAGCGGGGGTCTCTATCTGAGACAACTGTTGATGGTACGCCATGGAGTCTCACCACTTCCTGAAGATACAAATGGCCCAACTCATCCACTTTAGTTGTATCTTTTATTGGAATGAAGTGGGATGATTTGGTTAGACGATCAATCACCACCCAAATGGAATTCTTACCCCAAGGTGTACGAGTTAAGCCAACAATGAAGTCCATGACAACCTCGTCCCACTTCCAGGTAGGAATGGGTAGTGGTTGGAGCAAACCGGAGGGCCTTTGGGGCTCTGATTTCACCCGCTGGCATGTGTAGCATCTCAACACAAAGTCCGCTATATCCCGTCTCATTCCAGGCCACCAAAATTGCCGACGGACATCATAATACATCTTAGTGGCACCCAGATGGACAACCCATTGAGATTGGTGGCTATCCTGCATCACCACCTTCCGTAGAGATAACGACACTACTGAACGGCCCTTGAAGCACAATATGCCCTCGGGAGATGACGACCAATCAGAGGATGTCTCCCCACCATGAGGAAACTTCTTTGACCGCTGACAAAGCTCATCACTGGGCTGTTCCCACTGAATCAACTCTAATAGAGAAGGATTCAACTGGACGCTTTCCAAGAATGCCCCTCCACTGTGTTCCTTGGTCTCCACATGCATCTGAGAGAAAAGCCCCATTAAAGTCCACTCATCACTGGACTTCCTCAAATCCTACACTGGAACTCTTCTGCTCAAAGCGTCGGCCACCACATTACCCTTTCCTGGGGTATAGACAATGTCAAAGTCAAACCCCTACAAGTACTCGATTCAGCAACGCTGCCTCAAGTTGAGGTCCTTATGCGAGAAGATATAAGCCAAGATTTTGTGAATAGAGTATACCACAAACTTCTCCCCAAAGAGGTAGTGACGCCATGTCTTCAAATCATGCATCCCCACTACCAACTCCAAGTCATGGGTTGGGTATTTATTTTCATGTGGTCGAAGTTGGTGAGAGCCATACACAACCACATGATCATCCTGCATAACCAAGCACCCAAGACCCATACCTGAAGCATCACAATAGACCACATATCCCTTTCCAGCCTCTATAAAAATCAGCACGGGGGCGGTAGTCAGCTGCCTCTTCAGCTCCTTGAATGATTTCTGGCATTCTGGACCCCATAAAAACTTCACCCCTTTCCGGGTGAGGGCGGTCATCGGTGAAGCAAGCCGAGAGAAATCCTTAACGAATCGCCTGTAATAACTATCCAAGCCAAGAAAAATATGGATCTCGAACAAATTCTTCAGTTTCTCCCATGACATGACGCACTAATTTTCTCAGGGTCCACTGAAACTCCATGCTTTGTGATCACATGCCCCAGAAATCTCACCTCCCTGATCCAGAAAGTGCACTTTGACAACTTTTCATGGAGGCGGTGATCCCGTAATGTACCCAAAACGATCCTCAAGGGATGTTCGTGTTCCTCCTCAGAGCAAGATTATACCAGAATGTCATCCACGAACACCACAACAAAGAAATCAAGATACTAATGGAACACCCTATTCATAAGTTCCATAAAGACTGCTGGAGCATTGGTCAATCCAAAGGGCATGACCAAATACTCAAAGTGGCCGTACCTGCTTCGGTAGGTTGTCTTTGGGATATCTGACTCCTTCACCCCGAGTTGATGATACCCTGAATGCAGGTCTATCTTTGAGAACCACTTTTCCCCCTTCAACTGATCGAACAAATAGTCTATTCTGGGAAAAGGGTATTTGTTTTTAATTGTTACCTTATTCAGCTTCTGGTAGTCAATGCACAACCAGAGGGATCCATTAGCCTTTTTTGCGAACAACACAAGAGCGGCATAAGGAGAGATGCTCGGGTGAATGAATCCTTTGGATTCTAAGTCGTCTAGCTGTATCTTTAATTCCCTCAGCTTGGTGGGGGCCATGCGATAAGAGGGAAGAGATATCGGCTGTGTTCCCGGTGCCAGATCAATCGAAAACTCCACATCCCACTCTGGGGGAAAACCTGAAAAATCATCTGGGAATACCTCTGGAAACTCATTCACTACATAAGTTAGTGCACCTTCAGGGGAAATACAATCCTCTCGAACGAGTGAAGATAACCGGAAGATAACACTTCCCAACTCTGGGAGTGGAGGCCCTACACGACCTGACCGAGGATCCCATTCTCCGTGAAAAACCTGACGACTCCCATTAGGTGTCGTGAAACTCACATGCCGTCTATAGCAATCGATGTATGACTGAAAGTGTACTATCCAATACATGCCATGTATTATGTCAAACAGTTCCATATCTAGAACTAGGAGGTCCCACTCCATCTCAACCCCTGACACAGAAAGCGCACACGAGGGGCACCTGAGGCCATGCTCCTTCTTTTTTCCCAGCGGTGTCACCAAATCCATCACGAAAGACATCAACTCAGTTGGCAAATTCAACATGTCCAAAAAATGGGAAGAAATGAATGAAACAGAGGCACCTGTATCAAAAAGAGTAGTAGCTATAGAAGATGCGATCAGAACGGTACCTCGAACTATCGACGGTCCCGCCTCTGATCCTGCGGGTGACTGATCCACTACATGGAGATGTCCAGTATCTACCTGAGGATGACCGCTAGTCTTTGGCTATCACCTGAACTGGCTCTTCTCGGAAGATTATCCAGCCCTACCACCATGACCACCAAATCGAGATCCCCCAGTCCTCGATGGCTCGAAATGTGTTGGCACTCCTCTTGAAGCCACTGACCCTGCCCCACTTGGGAGTGGACGTGCCACACCGCAGAAGTGCTAATAATGCCCTATACCTCCACACTGGTAACAAGGCTTCAGAGGAAGTGGAAATGCTAGTCAGATATGCCTGGGCTTCCCACATTGGTGGCACACGACCGATCTCGCATCAGAAGCCGCAGAAGAAAACTACCTGGAAGAGTGGCCTGAAATGCCCCCTCCTTTCTTCACATGATCCTCCCGCTTCCTTTTCTTCTCTGAGGAGCTGCCACTGCCCACAGCTAATACTGAACCACAAAAACCATCCCTACCTTTCTTATCAATCTCCACCATGCACGCCCGATCAACGACCTCAACATAGGTCCCCAGCTTAAATAATAACACCTGGGAGTATATTTCTGGTCGCAAGCCTTTCTCAAACCTCTGGGCCTTCGCTTTCTCATTAGAGACAATTTCTGGAGCATACCGAACCAACTCAGTGAAGCGGTTGGCATACTACATCACAGATAGATTCCCCTGAACAAGTTCCATGAACTCTCTAGACCTAGCATAAGACAACACCTCAGGGCAGTACTGTTCATTAAAGGCAGCCTTGAAATCTTCCCAGCGCATCTGCTCATTCTTCCCAGCCTGAAGCACTGACTCCCACCACTTACGGCTAGGACCCTCTAACAGAAAGGAGGTACAATTCACCCTGATCTCCTCGGGTGTTTCCAGGAACTCAAACATATGCTCTATCTTCTTGAGCCATTCTTCTGCTTCCTGGGGTTCTGAGATGCCTCGGAAGGTTGGAGGCTTATTTTTCAGGAACTCCTGGGCCTTTTCCTTTCTAAGACCATTCTCATCCTCTCTAACAAGAGTTAGAACTAGGGATGGTCCATATCCTAGAGCCTGGATAGCCTGGACCATGGCCTCGACTAGCCTCTGATCAATTGGTGTGGGAGAACTCTCTCTGACTTTCTCCCGTGGGTGCGTGAGAGCTTTCCGGGGAGGCATGTTGCTACAAAATGCAACAGTCACAAAATAATAGTCAATACCACAATTCTGAAAATTGTAATCAAATACATCAAATACAAATAAACTAAACACATTTCAGTAATAAAAGAAACAACTACTCCACATCCACCTGATGTCCACATGTGGTCTGCAGCCCACACGTCTCACCTGGAAGTGAAGTCAATCCATGAATTCCAACATCCCCTGGTGACTCATGGTCTTCCATGAGAGGTGCGGGCCAGACACCCTACTCACAACCAAAACCCTGAGCCCCGAAAGTCCTAGATCCTATCTATCCCGACTCATCCCAAAAGTAGCAATATAACCCAAAAACTTTAACCTGCTCTAATACCATTTTGTCACGAACCAAATTTGGCCACCACCATTAACGGCACCAAACCCGGACCATGGAAAGGCCCGAAGGGCGTTCCCTATCCACACGGACTGGAACAAGTGCCCGGGTATCATTAATTTAGGTTTGGGAACAATTTACCCGAGTATAAAAGCATAAAACATTAAAAGCAATCCATAATATAAATCTGAAATTTTTGAGCCAAACAGGACTTAAGTAAAAACCAGAACTGAATACATTTATTTAAAGATAATAAAATTGGTCCAAATAAAAATAATTATAGCATCAAGATAGCCCCAAGTACTCCACACGACTAGGGGTCATCACCCCCAAGCTGTCTCCACAACTCCGCACCAAGGATGAGAACTAACACCCTAAACCGCCATCACCCTTAGCCTTTCCTTTACGTGAATCAAACATAACCAAGTCTACTTACACCCAAGGGGTGTAAGTAGGGTGTTAGACTAAGCCCAATAGGATACCACCCAATTATTCCAAGTAGTAAGAAATACAATGTGAAAAAACAAGTAGTTTTCATACGCAAGGAAAAGTAGTGTTAAAATTTCAAGAAATGAAACCTCCAATTGAAAATAGTTTTCAATCCAAAATTTTCATAATATTAACCCATTAAAATAGAAATGTTAGATACTATAATTTACTTCTAAACACACCCTAATACATGGGTAAATACTACAAATACAATGAGCAACAACATTGGGAACACCCCTAGGCACTAGGTTGTCTTGGTCCCTATGTACCTCATACCTCGGTGTAAAGTAACCATAGAAAAATCTGTTCTCATGCACGAGCCACTAGTAGATATCATAACCATAACCTAGTGGTCCCAAATAATCATCCACATAGTTTATTTAGAGTTTTCGTTATCCAAATGCTAAGTGAAATAGGGACAAAACCCATCCGGTCCACTAGCCGTACTAGTACAAATCCGCCCACCTAGGTACCCGGGCTTCCCCTTTTGTGCTCAATCAATTTCAGCATGAAACATAAATAAACTTTCATATAAAAAATCATTAATGGTCAAACACAACCAATACAGTAGCTATCACATTTTATACCACTTAAAACATGCAACAAAACACTTAGATTTTTCATAAAACAATTCCTCAAAATCCCGTAGTGTTTCGGACACAAAACTTCTTCTAAACCTCAATTGCATACTATGTGCACATTTTTAAGTTTCCAAAACAGAAAGGGAAGACTACTACATTTTAGTGAAAACACAAAATCATTTTTAGGTCATCCCCATATGGTTCAAGAAATGACATCATTGCAAAATCTCTATTTTTACACAACACAACTCTTAGAATTTCATGTGGTTCACAAACACCATTAAAATCAGATTTTTCAGCAATAAACACAAGGGATAATCATTAAAAACAGTATTTTTATCCCTATTATAGTTCAATAAAATCAACTAATTACTTATAGGGTAGCCCCAATTAAACTAATAAAACATTTCTATGAAGAAACCCCCAATTTCAAATGAAATTGGCATTTAGGATTCATTTTAAATACAAACAACACTAAAACTATTTTTTTCAGTGATAATAAAATTAAATAATCATGAAAATACCATAAAAAAAGTATCCAATTCACAAAGATTTCATACACAATGGAATCACCTACCAAATTAAGGAAAACCCTTGAATCACCGTGCAGAAATTAATTCGCACCACCGCCGCACCAATAAAGACCTAGAACAACCCTAAAACCACAAGAATTGAAAATGAAAACCCAATTTTAAACCTTAGGTTCGAAACCCTACCCCCTGTTCATTTGGGACTTCAGGGAAGAGGAAAAAAAACCCTAATAAAAACAAATAAAACCCTAAGAAATTTGAAAGAGGAAATGAATGAACTCACTTACTTGAAGTATCTTGAAGTAATCACTCCAAAACACCAGTATCTGAAATTTAAAATAGACACAACTTAGGTATAGTTCGAACAAGAATTATAAGGTCATTTAAAAACTGGAATGGAGGAAAAATATTAATAATTGATAGAGTTATGAAAGAATGAAGTTACCTCTTCAAATCTGGACGATTTGAGGAAGCCTATGAAGTTAGGCACCAAATCGCTATAAACTAGAGCTCCAAAGAGGGGTGAGAGAGTTCAGAAGCGTGTATTGGTTAATTGGTCTTGGGTGAGGCTTGGATTCACTGAGAAATCCCAAAAATTGAATAAGTTATAACATAATAAAAATTTATTTTTAAAACAGGAATTGGGCTTTCGGGCAGGCCCAACCCCTTTGATAAAAACCCAAATAAACCTTGGTTATTGATTTCTAAAAGCTCCAAATTAACTTGGTGGTGTTAATAGGATAGGGAATGCCAAGTAGGAATTTGAATGGATGAAAAATGTTGAAAAATTTTGAAAAATGAAAAAGTTATAAAAGATACAAAATTTATTTTTCAATATGGAATTGGGCTCACGGTTTGGCCCAATTCATGAATACTCATCTATTCCTCCCTAAAACCTAGAGAAACCCCCAAAACAAAGCAACAATGTAAATTAAATGAAAAATACCTTTAAAATATGTCATGTATGTGACAGAATTAAAATTGGAGCTTCACTTGGTGGCATTGCGGTGTCGACGACATTAGTTCATCCCTGTCTCTCCCTTATGGTGATCTCCCCCACTTCCCATGGTTTTCCTGCTTCGGTCTCTGGTGAGGTTACATCCGTGGTTCATAACTGAGCGGATCCATGCCTAGAGTGTCGTTTCTAATTCAAAGTATCCTAGTCCCCCTCATCAGTGATATTTACTCAATGTGGTGTTGGGTCATTCAGTACTTGGTGAAAATGTCTTTGTTTAACGTTCCTTGGATCATCTTTCGGTTGCTTCTGTGGTTGTGGTGGCAATGTAAGTCATGTGGAGTGTGGCAGGGTTTGTCTGAGATCCTGTCTTTGGTGGAGGTGCAAACAACTTATTATGGATTCATGGTGAAGATGATTTGTTGATTTTTGAAGGTTTGATGTGCGATATTGATGATTTTTTTGTCTTCACAGAATGGATTTTGTGGTGGTGAATGCATTGTGTCCCTACAGTTCACATTTAAGGGAATATGCAACCAGTTCACCTACAAGGAGCTACTCCAGATGAGGTTCATAGCAGAGATCTTTCACCCAATCATTACTTCTATATTGAGATGTTTGAGAGGGTATGACATTACTATCGGTACTAGGCCTGTGCTTCCAGGCACGGGATATCTAGCTAAACAGTAGTGAGAAGGTGGAAGCTGCTTTTAATGCTTTTGTTACTGGGTAGGGGATTTTATTTGTAGACTTGAATGAGTTTATTTTGGCCTTGAACTCTTGGATTATGAAGGATTGGTTGTTTTTAGTCATTTATGTAATGTTGGGTTCCCCCTCAGCCCTTAAAAGGGGGTGTATGATAATACATAATTAATTTTTAGTCTATACAAACAACAAAAATAAAACCACAACGAGGTTAAAGATGTACCTGAAAGATCGGTAATGGTATGTTACAACCTCCCCACCATAAAAACTTTACATCCCTTGAAATCCTACTAAGAAGCTTCCATTCCAAAAATATGAGACAACTTATCTCTCATTAGCGCTTCACTCTCCCATGTCTCATGAGAATCAGAACCATGCTACCATAGCATATGAACAAAAGGTATCATCCTCCCATGAAGTACCTTGGTTTCAGAATCAACTATCCTAACTGGTCGTTCATTCATGGATGAATCAGGTTCATTTTCAAGATCACTCTAGTTCAAAATGTGAGATGGATAAAAAATATACTTCTGGAGCTTAGACACATGAAACACATTATGTATCAATGTCATATGTGGTGGTAATGCTAAAAGATATTCAACTTTCTCCACCTTCTCAATATCCTAAAAAGGTCCAACAAAACAAGGAGCAAGCTTACCTTTCTTCCCAAGATGTTGATGAACCAACCGAGGTGAAACCTTCAATAACACCTGGTCACCAACTAATAACTCCAAAGGTCTACATCAACAATCAACATAATACTTATATCAGCTCTGTGTCGTCAATATTCTCTGATGAATCAACTAAATATTTTTTGTCGTCTCTTGGACCAAGCTTGGTCCAACTGATGAACTTTCACCAATCTCTAACCAACACAATGAATATTTACAAGGCCAAACATACAAGTCCTCAAAAAAATCCATCATGACTAAGGAATGGTAATTATTGTTATAAGAAAACTCAACCAGCCCCAAATGACCATCCCATGCTCCACCAAAGTCGAGAACACAAGCGCACAAATTATCCTCAAGAATCTGTATAGATCTTTTTGTCTAGACATCCAACTGCGGATGGAATTCCGTACACAAATATATGTGAGATCCCAGTGCCTCCTGATGGCCTCTATAAAAATGATAAGTTAAAAGTGGATCTCTATCAGAGACTATATCATATGGAACTCTGTGAAAACAAACAATATCTTTCACATAGAGGTTTCACAACCCCTCAACTTTAGCTATGTCAGAAATGGGTATGAAGTGATATGATTTCATCAGCCTATCAATCACAACCCATATCATATTCTTCTTTCTCTAGCTACATGGAAACACAACCACAAAGTTCATAGAGATCTCATACCACTTCCAAGTAGGAATTAGATGTGGCTGTATGAAACCTGAAGGTTTCTGGTGATCGACCTTCACCTATTAGCATGTATAACAATGGGAAAAAAACTTAGAAATTCCCCACATCATATATGGCCACTAGAACTACTGTTTAATGTCGTAGAACATATTTTTGGTTCCTGGGTTCACTTACCATTGAGAAATATTTCAATCCCCCATCATAACTTTCCTTACTGAAGATGGTATGACAAAATGATTCTGATAGCATAGAATGACCTCTTTAGAGAACGACCACTGGGAAACTATCTCCCCACCACAAATAATTTCTCTAATTCTATGGAACTCATCATCAAGATTCTGTTCCTATAAAATCAATCTGACAAGAACAAATATAAATAGAAAACTGGAAAAAGAAACCTCGACCTCTTTCTACTGAACTCCAATATGAAACTATGTAAAAAGGGTCATAATGTTCCACTCTTTTGATGATTCTTTCACTACTTGGGTTAGACGTTTCCCACTCAAAGAACCTGCAATGACATTCCCTTTACCTGGGGTATAAGTGATGTCAAAGTCAAAATATTGTACATATTCCAAACAATGCCTCTAATAGAGATTTAAATATTTTTGAGAGAATATATAACTTAGGATCTTATGGTCATAATACATGGTAAAACTTTCTCCATAAAGGTAATACCACCAAATATTAAGCACATGAATTATAGCTACAAGTTCAAGGTCATGGGTTGGATAATTCTTCTCATGTGGCCTAAGATGACGAGATCCAAAAGAAACTACATGATTACCCTACATAAGAACATAGCCTGATTCTGATCCCAATTCATAACATAAGACCACATAGCCCTACACATATTCTAGAAGAGTCGACATCATTTTAGTAGTCAAAAAATGTTTCATCTCAAAAAAATTACTCTGACATTTATTATCCTAAGAAAAATCTACTCCCTTTCAAGTTAGTGTAGTCATCAGAGAAGACAAATTTGAGAAGTCCTTCACGAACCGGTGATAATATCCAGCTAAGCCCAAGAAGTTCCTAATCTCGAAAACATTCTGCGGTTGTTCCCATGTCATAACAGCTTTCAGATTTTTAGGATAAACCGAAATACCATGTTCCAATAACATGTTTCCCAATAATTTCACTTCCTGAATCCAAAAATAAAATTTCAAAAGCTTGGTGTAAAGTCGGTGATTTATCAGCAAACTCAGAACTACTCTTAGATGGTTCACATGATCCTCTTTGGACATAGAGTAAATGAGTATTTCATCCATAAAGACTACCATGAAAGTATCAAGGTACTTGTGGAAAATAATTTTCATTAAATCCAAGAAAATTTCAGGAGAATTGGTTAGAACAAAGGGCATAACAAGGTACTCATAACGGACATACCTGCTCCAAAAGGCGGTTTTCTAAATGCTAGACTCTTTTATTCTTAACTAATGGTATCCAAATCAGAGATAAGTCTTCAATAACCACTTATCCCCCTTCAAATGATAAAATAGATCATCAATTAGTGGAAATGAATACTTTTTATTTACTTTCATTAGATCGAGATTTTGATAATAAATGCACAAAATAATTGAACCATCAGCCTTCTTAGCAAAGAGAACAGGCGACTTCCAAGGCTACACACTCAGGTGTATAATTCCTTTCTATAAAATATCATCCAACTGAGACTTCAGCTCTTTTAGTTTAGCTAGTGCCATGCATTAAGAGGGAATAGAAACTGGTTGAGTACCAGACATCAAGTCAATGAAAAACTAAACCTTCCTTACCAATGGAAAACTGAAAATTCAGCAGGAAACATATTGAGAAACTCAAAGAAAACTAGAGGAAGATCAAGACTCAAATATTCTTACTCGAGATCAGAGAAAAACACTGATATCACTTTCTCCAACTTTAGATAAGAAGGACCGACTCTATTCAACATTGGGTACTATTCTCCTTTAAATACATGACACACACCACTGGGCATAGTTAAGGATACCCACCAAAGATAAAAATCAATATAGGATTCATTGGAAAAGATATAATCCATCATGGAAATGATGTCAAGTGATTTTATTTTGAGAACTAGAAAAGTCCAAGAAAGATCGAAATTTTATAGAGAGAAGACACAAGAGGGACTATGAAGACACTTATCTCTCTTCATAACAAGGGGTGTAGTAATATTTATTTTATAAGATAAAATATCCATAGGAATATTTAAAAGATTAACAATACAGTTTGAAATAAACAAATGAGATGCACCAGTATCAAATAGAAAAGTCACTTATGATGAAGCTATAGTAATGGTACCTATCACAATCATTGGACCCATATCCACTTCATCTGGAGACTCTTCCATTGCATGAAGAAGCTTCATTACAGATGCCTATGGCTGGAAACCTTCTGCACATGAAGCATCTAATTTCCCCACAATTTTAGGAGGATATGATGATCCTACATGGAGTGGAATAAATATGGAAGAATCGCTACAAGTGCCCTAAATGTCTGCAGGAGCCACAGTTCTTGGGTGTCTTAGTGAAAACCCTCCTCAAATGTATTATCTTTCTACACCGGTAACAAACCAAGGGACCTATTCCATGTACTGTAGGTGGTCTAGAGTGACATTTCTATTGGTAACTACCATGAGAATCATCATGCTTCCTATTTCCCTTGAAAGAACTCACACTACCACTGGAAGAGAAAGAAACTCCCAATAACCTTGACTTTCTATCCAGGTCCATTTCAACCATAAGTTCTCTATCCAGTACATTATCATAAGTAGTAAGCTTCAACAAGAAAATCTAGGAATGAATATCCTGAAGAAGTATCAACTATAACTTTCAATCCTTCATCCTCTCATTCGATACTATCTCAGGTGAGAAATTCATGAGCACAGAAAAACAGTTTTCTTATTTTTTCATTGTACTTTCAACCTTATCAAGTCTGAAAAGCTCCATATACTTGGCCAATAGCATCAAATATGGATAGAAATAGTCAGATAAAATAACCTTGAAGTCTTTCCACTCTATGTCCTCATGATTCTTCTCCATTACCACAGTTTCCCACCATCTCCTACTTTGTCCTTCCGGTATGAACATGAAACACTTTACCTTGATTTCATCAAATGTGTCCAAGAACCCAAAAAAGTTCTCCATTATGCGAAAACACTCCTCATCCTCTTGAGGATCATTTTATCCTTTGAATGATTATGGATTTTGGGGAAGGAACTCTTGAGAACAAACCTTGAGAATGTCCCTATGAGGTTCCAAAAATGGATCCTGAACGAGAAATAGAGGTGGTTCCTATCCCAGATCTTGGACAATGTGCACAATCACATCTACCAAGTTAAGTTCCACAATTGGATTCACTCATTATGGTTCAGTAGTAAATTCCACCTAGATATGATTCACATGTTTTCTTAAAGGGATGATTCTGCACAACATCAATGGAAAATAAGGAAGACATAGGATCTACACTAAAACAGAGTAATGAGGTAAATTAATCCCAATAGATAGAATATAAAATATTTGGATTTTAATATATCCAAATAAAAAAAAAAGAAAAGACTAGAAATAATCCACAACACGACTTTCCCCAACAACCCCTGGTGACTTAATTTTCATTATAGTGATATGTTTTCAGGAACTTAATTGCAACTACCTCATAAGTCCTAACAAGATTTCACAAATGTATACGAACTTCAAGAAAAAAGCTCAAACTGGAGCTCTGATAACACTTTGTCATGAACCAGCCCAGGTACCCTAGTAACCTGATAACTGAGCCTACCCTAACATAGCTCGAAGGGTATTCTCGATCCCCACAGGTTCGTGACTAGCACCTAACATCATACAAACTGAAAGTGAGAATTATTTTTCCACTAAAAATACAGAAGTAAAAGAAACAAGATAGTATGCATATCAAAATTATCTCCACTGGGAGTAATTTAATAGAAGTCAAAAAGGCATAACATCCCAAAGTACTAAAACCAAAAGTACCAAAATGGGGGAAAATACCAAGTTCTAAAAGACACAAATCACCAAGTCCAAGGTTTAATTGATAAATCCCCCTCTATGAGATCCCTTTCCCTTACTCTAACATGAAAAGAGATAATATAAAAACACCCAAAGTCACAAGTAGGGTTTGATCCAAATCCCAGTAGGATTTCACCAAAGATTCCATAATAATATTCCAATATCAAATTAACTAAGAATGTTCTTTCAATTTTCAAATAAACTAGTTTGGAATTTACAAAAGAATATTTAAACAAATCATGATTTACAATTTAAATGATGAAAATACATTAGAAATTCATGATTCAAATTTCAAATGATGGAAATATATTTCAAAAAATGGAATTTAACTTTTATTAAAGGGTGAGTTACACAAATGGAACTTTTCACAAAATATATTAATTAAACAATTTTATATAAAACAATTTATACAACTTTACAAGGCATTTAAAGAAGTTTATAACAATGGAATATACATTTGAAATACAAAAAATCAAGAAAAATGGTCATGTGTCAAATAGGTACTATAGTTCTAGGCTATAGAGACCCAACACGGTGAAACGAAAAGTACGTACATATGCCCCTTTAGGCCTAAGGAAAAGGGGACTCATCACCATTGACTAAGGAATGGGACATGATGATATGATGCTTTAGAACATTCTAAATCATAAAGTTTCGTCCAATATAACACACTAACAACCTAAGTCTTGCATGTGATCAAGTTCAAACAATGATGAGAAATTTATTTCAATACTACTTAAATACAATTAAATCCCACTCCCCATTTCAAATATTCCAATTTTATCTTTAAAAAACATAATGGGATTTTAATAAAAAACAAAAATTTTCAAAAAGATGAAACCAATAGGTTTCCATCAATACCATCTTCAATCCATTTTTCATAAATAATAATTTAAAACCAATTCATGCATTTTCACAATCCATTTCATAATTAAATCCAAAAATTTATTTTTCAAACAATTCCATCAATTTCATAACAAACCCTCAATTCACTAGAATAAGGGTTTTTTCATAATTTTCCATCAAAACATTTTCTTCCAATTGAATTCAAAAAATCAATTGATTCAATTTCCATCAAAATCAGAATTTAAGTTAAAAAATTTAAATCTCATAAATTTCCAATTTCATGCCAAAACAAACCAAAATCCCAATTCACTGGAATTCGGTTTTTAATAAAATGATTGAAAGCAATTTATTCAATTTAAGAAATTAAAATTTAAATAAAACTAAATTTAAATCAAACAATTTAAGGTTAATTAAATTGGAAACCAAAGACAGAACCACCTACCTTCCTCATGGAAACATAATGCCCACAACAAAACCCACTAACAAGAACGAAGGTGAAAAAGATCTATGAACTCAACCTAGAAACGAGATTCAAAAAATCGAGGATTAGATACAAAAAACTCATGATGATCCATCAAAATCCAAGGAAGGAATAGAAAAAGATATGAAGAGGCATAAATAATGCTTCCCCAAAAAGACACACCATGATTTCCACAATGATCAATCATTGAAAAAAAATGGTTAGGAGGAGTTGGAGGCTTTCAAAATAAGCTGGGGAAGGCTCTAGATTGAGAGAAAGGAAGTTTAGAGAAAGAAAAAAAATGAAAATTCAGCAGGAATTCCTATTA
Organism: Viscum album; assembly: GCA_963277665.1. NCBI lineage: Eukaryota > Viridiplantae > Streptophyta > Magnoliopsida > Santalales > Viscaceae > Viscum > Viscum album. The sequence goes on from OY728119.1 coordinate 379,205,885, forward strand.
AAAAAACAATACTTAGTGTTTTACACAGCGTGTAACCCAGTTACACGTCATGTAATTGGAAATTATCATATCTGTTGAAAAACCCATCACCTCTTACTTAAAATGAATTATTTTCTTTTTAGGATTTACATGACATGTAACCATATTACATAGTGTGTAATTATTCAGTAGGTTACAAAATTGAGTAGTTAAATATGATAATCCAACAAATCTATGAGTTTACCATTATAGGTATCCTCCCAATTCCTTCTCATCCCTATAAAAACAATAAAAAAGGAAAACAACGATGAGGTTAAAGATGTACCTGATAGATCGGTAATGGGATGTTACAATTAATTTATATAAATTGATTTTATGATTTGAATATTATGTATGATTAAATTTATGTGATAAATCACTTATTATTAAATTGTTATGTCATTCTTGGTATGAAAATATAAGATTTAGTTTTTATCCACCTTGAATTAAATTTTTTATAAAGTTATTGGCCTGAATTTTGATGTTGAATATAGTTTATACATATTAGGTGTTATATTTATGATGGAATTGAAATATCACTTTAGTAAAGTATCCTTAGGTAGAGGGACCTTGATTCAAAACTTCTCATTGGTCTGGGGGCTTATGCCTTATCTTGAAAAGTGAGGGTCAGCTATCTATGGCTCCAATACTACTCATGCAGGGATTGTTAATTTCATACAATTCTAAAATTTACATGAAAGAGTTTATATATGTTATTCATGAGATGTATTTGGATATGTGTAGATATGTTTAGATTATTTTTTTTGGTGAGTAATACAAACTATGAGTTATGTAAAGAGTTTCACATTAATATATTTTGAACATATTAATTTGATAGATGAAATAGGGATTCCAAAACTAAATTGTTAGAAGCATACATACATAATGGACTAAATAATGAGATAATAAATATTCCATGTGATGCAATATTTATGTGTTTAATATGTATATAATGTATATTAAATAATTCACCTTTAAAAGAAAACCACTCAAATACTATGTGTGATATTCCTTCCAAATAAAACACATATCAAACCTCAATCATCTGACTGGGTTGGTAATGCTAAAGATGAGTTCCAATGGATTATCTTGTGTAAGACATTCTCGGTATGAGTGAACATAATAATATTATTTTCCCATATTTAATTTTGATCATTGAGTTACAATTGGCTGGGAAACCCTAATAAGATTAGGATACCATTAGAATATAGTTGAATTTATTCATATGATGGATTTAGATAAGGAGTTATCCAATCAACTATCCAATATTAATATTTGATATGACTGGCATGACTGCTTACCAAAATATCTAAGTGATGGGAAAAATGATAAATCAATCTAAAATTTAGTAAAATATAGATCTTGGCCCCTAAAGTCAATGACTCATGGGGTCATCATTTTAGTGGGATAACTTTCATTAAAACTCATTGATGAAAATATATAAAATATGATACTCACCCATAGAAATGTATTTGTTATAGATTATGACATGAATCATGTTTATCCATCCATACATATCAAATTTTTTATTCAAAGAAAGAAAAAAAGCAAGACATCAAGGGGAACCCAGGATTTTGGGAGGTCTAAAATAGTGAAAGCCAAGGGCATCCCCTCTAATTAAATTAATGCACTTTGGTTTCAAACTATTGATAGGGAGGGGACTAAATTTGTTGGAGCTCTGGATAGCCAAGGAAGCCATGTGATTTGTGACCTTATTACCCTTGCACCATGTGTGGGTCACTTGGATGTTGTTTCCAAGATGGGCTCTACATTTCCTAAAAATGTAAGCAATAGACCAAGGGATAGATCCTTTACCAAGCATGGAGTCATGTAGAATCCTGGAATCTATCTCTGCCTAAGTTATCTCCAGCTTCTCTTGGATGCATAGGGTGAGCCCCGTGAACATGGCCTTGTCCCCAGATAAGAGTGAAGTACCATTTCCAAAGAAATAATTGAAATCCATCACCACCTCCCCCAAGCCACGAACCAATCCCCCTCCTTTCATCACACCCATAGTGTAGGACCCATACATGTTCAGATTGAACCCGAAGCCAGGGGGTTTCCAGCACACCCAATTCCCCTGTGGTTTGTCAAGGGACGGTAGAGCCAAGGGGACACTGACCTGAAGAAGTCTGAAATAGGGGGCCTCCTTCCTGTCCTTGATGAGAGAAGCCAATTCAATCAGAAGGAAACAAGTCCGCGCGATGATGGACCTCACCGTAGGAATAGAGCCTTCGAACCTCACTTGGTTTCTGGCTTTCCACAAGCACCAGCATCTTTCACTAAAGATCATTGATCAAACTGTTTGATCCTTCATAGAACCAGATGTGCCATGAAACCAAATCTCCAAGAAAGGGCCATTATTATGCTCATGAGACAAGGGCATCGTGGAACCTCCAAAGTAGGACCACACCGCATGAACCCAATCACCCTAAAAAAATAAGTGGTTTATGTTCTCTTCCCGCCTGTTATTGAAATAGTGACTCCTTGAGGCCAAGCTTATACCCAGATTTTTGATGTTCTCATCCGTATCTATTGCAACATTCTGGATATTCCATATTAGAAAGTTAAACTTAATAGGTATCTTATGGAACCACACAAATCCATTCCAACCATCATGATGATCCTGCTATGAAAACAACCTACGAAAATCTCTACTGGAGAAGACCCCCAAAGAATCAAAAGTGAAAACACATTTGTCTGGTTCAACATTGATCTCAATAGACTCGATAAGGTCCTGTTGGTTCTCATCTAGAATTTCCTTGGTGAACCTGGGATGTTGTCATGCTTCTTTAACTGAGATCAGCGGGGCTGGGCATCCAAGTAATTCAAGAATAGATCCATCCCAATTTCTATGATAGAAGAGGAGATCCCCTATGCCAACCATCCACTGATATTTCAGTTGAAGAGTCTGGTATAAAGGGTAAATTTTCACCCATATAGTAGAGACATAACCTCAGGCATCCTTCACACTTCCCCCGCAAAAAAAAAAATACATGGACTTTCCCCATAAAGATCATTCCTCAAGAATTTCCTAGGCGAGCTTGACATGCATGCAATGAATCATGCTATGTATACTCCTTACGTTAATACCACCATCTTGTATGAGCCTCACCATATTTCCCCATGAATCCTAGTGTATCTTACCTTCATATTTTTCATCCCATACAAAGCTACAAAGGATATTATCTAAATTTTTAATCACTCCTTGAGGAACATTGGAAGAATCCAATGCATGGATAGGGATGAAAGTCATAACACTATTAACCAAAGCTATACGACCCCCAAATGATAGGAATTGGTTTTTACAATTAAGGATGTGGCTTGTTATTCTACTAAAAATGTGATCAAAGTATAGGATTCAAAGTCTACCTGAAGAAATAATCATTCTCAAGTACTCCATCAGAAAAGAACCATGCTGCATGTACAAACAATTGCACAAGGAGGAAACCCACTTGAGAGAGATTTTGTTGGTGATGTATATGACTCTTTTTTTTGAGTTACTGATGACTTTCCCATTCTAGTAGCAATATTCATCAATAATATTCTTGATCCCACAAATATATCCCCATCCACCATTGATGAAGATTATAGTATCATCGATGAACATTATATGAGAAACTATTGGGATATTCATCTTCCTCCTAAAAGGGAGAATAGAACCTTGAGACATACCTCTGTTGATAAGCCTGCTGAGGGTATCCCATGCCAGGATAAAGATGATCAGAGAGAGTGGGTATCCCCGTCGGAGACCTCTCATAGCCTCGAAGAAGCCATGAGCCTTTCCCCTAAATGAAACCACTAGCCTCGATGAACTAAAGCCCCTGAATATGAGGTTCACTTCCTTGAATGATATACAAATACCCAATAGGAATCTATTTATAAAACTCCATTATAACCTATCATATGACTTGTTTATATCAAATTTTATTTCCATGTTGGATCCATGAGTTTTTATATTGATGTCCCTAATCATCTCTTGAGCTATAACTATAATGCCCTGGATGAAGCGACCTATCACGAAGATATACTTATCAACTGATATCCACCCTGGGAGAAGGTTGGAAGGCCTCTGGTTTAACACGCATGCAAGAATATTATAAGGAAAGTTACATAAGCTCACTAGCCTATAGTTCATGAGATATGGGGGGTCCTTGATATTAGGAATGAGCACCAGAGTAGTAGCACTTTCCACACGAGGAAGGCTCCCACCTCAAAAGTAGTTATGTATTGCTTCAAATATTTATTACTTAATGACATCCCACACCCCCTATAGAAGGATCTTGGAAAGCTGTCAGGGTTGGGTGTGCTCTCTAGGTTGAGCTTCTGCATGGAAGAATGAATTTCTTCTTCACTAGGGATCGCCTCCAAGAACTAATTGTCCTAATTAGACACCAAAGTGCGAATGACCTCCCACAACCCTACATTACCCCTGGGATACCCACTAGACGTCCATGGGTTTGATCCAGCAAGAAGATCCTTGAAGAAAGAGTGCGCCATACTCCCTATTGTGTCATAATTATATGTATAGGATCCATCCTCAAGTAAGATGTTAGGCATGGGAAAACATATTCTTTTTTTGATGCACACATGTAAATAAGTAGTGTTTTTATCACCTTCCTTCAGCCACCTCACCTAGGAACGATCCTGATCCAATAATTCTTGTTTGAGAAGCTCCTCCGCCCAACACATCTTTTTTACCACTAGCTCTTAAAACACCGTAGCATCCCACTCCACCTCCAGGTTAGATTATAAGATTTTGATGCTCTATTTTAGAACCTCCAAGTTATGTTTGAAGTGAGGTAACTTCCTGGACTGATCCTTTAACCCCTACTTCAACCTCCTCAATTTGTTGTGGATATAAACCTATGTGTGACCCTGAGTAGGTTCCCCACACAACTCCCTTACAAGACATTGATAGCCTTCAATCGGAGACCATTGATGATAGAACCTGAAGGACTCCTGGAAATCCTATTTGGGAAACAGAGACACCAGTATAGGAGAATGGTTAGATATACCTTGGGCTAGATGATTCACCTTGGCCTACAAGAAAGAGATAATCACATTGTTATTGGCCAAGCAATGATCAATCCTACTCTAACAAAGCCTTCCTTCAGTTTGGTTATTAAACCTTGTGTACCGAGCTCCAGAGTATCTCATGTCAAAGAGACCCTTGCCCTCCATAAAGTGAGTGAAGTCCAAACTGGCATGACGAGGGAAAGCTCCTCTACCCTTATTCTCCCAATGATCAAGAATAGATTTGACGTCCCCCAATACAAACCATGGGAGGTCCTCTTAATCAAATGACCCGAGCCCCTACCACATCCTTTTCCAAAACTGTGAGTTTTAGCTACCATACAAAAAGTATTCAAAGAAACATTCCCCCCCTTCGACACTTTCATGGTGAGGAATTGGTCCCCCACCTTGATCAGATACAATGAAAACTCCTTGTTCTAAAAGATCCAAATATTCTTATTAATCAGATATGGAGATATGAAAATAAACTTTACGACTGAATTCCTTAATCTTATTTGGGTTTTTTGTGCTCAAGAACAGAAATTATACACCCTTTGTTTTTCTTAACTTCCAAAGCTATAAGGTCCGATTTCACCTGGGCACCTAGGATGCGGGAATTACAAATAAACATTGATAACATTAAGAACTAGGAAGCCCATCTTTGGACCCAGGCTCAATGGTCTTCATGATGTGGGAAGAGATGATTTCCCTAATATGTCTCAATTATATTCTAGTGCACAATCCTAGGATCTGAACAAAAGGAACCGAAGCTTCAGGCGATCCAGGGATAGGGAGCACTGCGGACCTCCCCTTCGCTATCCTTCTAGGGGAGTGTAAAGAGGAGTTCTGAGTTGTCTTCCCATTTTCATAAAAGGTCCCTGTTATACCCCCCCCGAAACCTCACTAATCTTGTCCTTCAACCCTACCTCACAAAGAAGGGGGACCTGAGGCCTGATACCCATGGACTCCTACTCCATAGGAACATCTAAAAATTCTACAAGCAGAGGCAAACAAGACTCCCCTAGGTCCCTTGATGGGGAAAGAAAATCCATGAACCTTTCCCATAACCACTTGGCTGAGCGCAACTAGACAGGGAAGAGAAATTGGTCCACATGAACATTAAACATCGGAGGAGAAACCTCTTTCTTGAAAGGGAACAGTTTCTGGAAAGGGGAGACCTCATTAACTAGAGAAAGGAAGAGCTGATTATCGAGGACTGAAACATATTTAAGAGCCTAATTAACTTCCGGATGGGTGACAACCTCAATTAAGGGGTCAGGCTCTGGTCCACCCAGTCTACAAGGAGGGAAGTTTCCCCTCAGGAGGTCCCTTAGATCCTAGTGTAAAACTCCTTGCTTCCAATTCCTATATATTTTCTTGGAATGGACCTGAAGGCCACATGTTGAATAAAACCTTGGGAATATAGGGAAAGATAGGTCCTGTTACAAGTCCACAACATCCCAAACCTTTAATGCTACCTTCTTTGGAATTGAAAATGAAATGTCCAGCTCAACGCAGATTCTAGGAACTAAAATGTCTTCACAAGAAAGGGTGTAATCATCCATGCACAAGAAACCACTAAGAGAATCTATAATATCCTTAATAAAAGTACCAATTTGAAATGGTAAAGGCAATCCAGGGATTCCTATCCAAACCGTAGCTCGAGAGATTTATTTCCCCTTATGAGCCTTCAGAGACTAGGGAGCCAGACTGAATCTCCATCACTCGAAATATCTTGGAGCTTTGCACCACGTGGAGATAAAATCCACCTATGACTCCAGAACCATATAAAAGGAATTTTAGTGAATTATAGAGAGACACACCTATCCCAGCAATCCCCAAGAGGCCACAAAATGCTTGAAAACCTGTAGGGATGGGTTCTCTACTCCAAAACGAGCTATTAAGGTCCACTTAAGGCGAGAATCCGCCTCTAAAAATGCCAATGGGGGAATCTACAATGAAACAAAAACACCATCCCTCGATACCACTAGAGAGATCGACCACACATATGAGAAAAAACTCTTTAGAGAGTCTCAAGATGAGCCACATAGGGAATATCAAAAGGATCACTCATGCTGTTGAGACCAAGGGAGAGCATCCAGGGACTCCAAGGTCCTATCAGGCTTGGAACATATGGAAGCACCAAGATCAAAGCTCATAGGATCCAAGATCTCCACCTGCACAACACTGTCTGGAGGAGAAACTGTCAGAAAAGTTTGAAAAAATTACAGCACGTGAGGCGCGTTCTTTTGAGTGAAAGAAACATCCATTTGAGACTCTAAATAAAATTTCTACATGAATCATGATTATCATTTTGAGATCTCTTATAGTTATGACCTATAAAATAACACTAGAATGTAATATAAGGTTGAGAAGTGTTATCAAAGAGAAGTATTCTGATCATCTGAATATAAATTTCATAGAAATAAATTTATCTAACTTTGAATCATGGGTATTTGATACTGAGTGTACATCACACATTTTTACTAATAAACATTGGCTAAAAGATAAGATAGAATTTAATAAAGGTTAATTATATCTACATGTTAGTAATGGGGAAAGATTTATTGTATTGGAGTTCAAAACTTATGATCTAAGTCTACTAAGTAAACTAGTTCTAGAAGTGGAAAACTGTTATTATGTTCCTATCATAAATAAAAATTTGATTTCTATATATTGTTTGGAAAATATGATATTTTCATTAATTATCAAGAATTATATATATATATATATGAATGAAATGTTTTATGGAATTAGGAATATAGTAAATGGTTTATGAATTTTGGATATGGATAATCTCATCTATAATATTATGAATAAGGTCAAGGTTAAAATCAAACCTACTTACCATTAGCATTATTGCCTTGGAAAAATAAATGAGAAACACATTCAAAGAATATATAGAGATAGATTATTTATTTCATTCAGTTACTAACCATTTGACACATGAAAATCATGTTTATTTGGGAAAATGAACAAAGAAACTTTTGGTGGAAAATGTGAAAGGGATAGTGGACTATTAGATCTAAAACATAGTGATATATATGGACCAATGAGTATATAATAAAGTAGTGGTTATAGCATCATAACCTTTAACAATGACTTTAGTTGGCATGATTATGTGTTTCTGATGTGACATAAGTTTGAAATTTTTTAAAAGTTTAAATTGTTTTAGAATGAAGTAATAAATAAATTGGGAAAAACTTATTATGATTCTATGATCAAATAGGGGTGATAAATATTTGAGCTAGGAATTCACTGATCATATAAAATATTGTAGAGTTATTTCACAGCTGACTCCTCCCATAACACTGTAGATGAATGATGTGTCTAATAGGAGGCATCATACCTATTAGATATTGTTCAATCATTTATGAGTTAGTATAACCTTCCTATTTTATTCTAGGGGTATGCACTTGAAACTGTTACATTCCTACTTAAGCATTTTCCATCCAAAGAACTAATAAAGACACTATATGAGATATGGACTGGGAAACAACCCATTTTTTATTTTTTAAGGATTTGAGATTGTGAAGATTACGTATGATGTTTTATTTATGAAAAAATTAACCCCAAATTATATAAATGATTATTTTTGGTTATTTAATGGAAACTATGAGATATTATTTCTATAGTATTATTAAGAATAAAGTATTTTTAGAGAAGGAATATATTATTCAAGGAGTGAGTGAGAGGAAATATGAACTTAGAGAAGTTCAATACCAATAAATAAGAAGTGTTCTTGAGATAGAATTTGATTCAGTTCCACAAATATTTGTGGAAGAAGAGCCAAATCACTACAAGAAAAATGAAATTTAGTAGATGTTTTAACCAACACTAATTGATTTGTGATGAAAACTAAAAAATTTCATGATTTTTTTTCATTTAAAATCATTTAGTGATGGTTTTTTCATAGATATTTAAACTATCACTAAATGATTAGTGGAAGTTTTTTATTTAATATTTTTAATATTTTTTAAAGATAAAATTTTATTATATATATATATTTTTATTTATATTACTTTTGATTATTAAAAATATATATTTTATTTATTTTATACTTGTTTTAATATTTTTTATACATGACACAACAACTTCTCTGAATGTCACCCATCTTTACAGTACTCCCACTCACATTTAAACTCCATTTTTATTTTATATTTAGGAAAAGACAATTTTTTAATTAGGTTGAGAGGGAACCCTTACATGGTTTTCAAGACTTATAGTACATTTATGAAGGCCCCAAAGTACCTATCCCAAAGGCCCAAAGGAATAAATACCTAATATGTTGTAGCCCCTCCCACCATCCTGTCATCTACTATCCTAATTATCCAACATCACATCTCCATATTATTATCTTCATCCCATGATGAGGATATGGGTGTGATTTGAAATTCATTTTCTACTACTAGTGTTTGGTCAAACATATGATCATCCTGACTCTTTATTCTACATTGACTATCATTATTGTTAGGTCGGAATATACAAAGTAACACACAAGAGGGGGGTGAATTGTGTCTTCTCAAAATCTTCTATAATTCTCACTTTAGACACCCACTACATTTTATGTGGACTAGAAGTGTTTTTATTCTATTATGAAAATATGCAGTGGATAAAAATAAATAAATAACATATATTTTTATAGTGTTTTGGTGCACAAAGATCCCCTAGTCTACTCCACCAAATACTCTCTCTACGATCTTGTTGAATTTCACTAGTCTGATCCTCTTATCACAAGACCAATTTTCCACAACTAAGTGTAGACAATTGAAACCTTGATGAGACTAATTACAAAAGTCTTTTGGTTTAATAAAAGAGAACCGGTTATCCACAGATTAAAATGAGAAGATTATACTCCACTATAACTAAGTGAGATCAGTTGAAACTCCAAATTAATCAAAATAGATTTATTTGATTGAAACAAGTTGAACTTCACAATTATAGCAACATGAAATTGATAGTAGATGGATATTATTATTCAGAAAAAAATATATTCAAAATTTAAATAGTATGAAGTGATCCGGTTGTAAAAATATCTTCAGTTTAAAAGCAACAACAAAACAAAGTAGTTTCAAACTTACAGTAGAATAAGATAGAACATGTATATATCTAAAATATAGTCCTTTAAATAGAGTTGTTAATTTTTTTAACACTATAAAAATAATTTCAATAATGAAATAATGTATGTGAATCACTTATCACACATATATTTTAAGAGATATTCTAAAGGAATATATAGAGCAAATGACTTTCTTCAATATTTTAGATCTAAAAGAACAGACTGATTTGTCACAGAAATTCAAATTTCAATCAACTAGGAGAGTTGTAAATTTCCTTAGAAATAAGAATGATTTTCTCCAATAAACTTGGTTCTTTGTAACAATAAAAAATGATCCTTTAACTGGTCTTTAATTATGACTTGACCATTATAGTAATATTGAATTGAAAATGTGGCTTGAAGAACTTCATCATTGAGAACACAACATAGGGTTGAACCACATAGCATAGGGTTCCTTCACGTAGAATAGGGTTCCTTCACATAGTATAGGGTTCCTACCAACGTAGTGTTACTTATCCATATGTTCATCTTTACATAATGTAGGGAACAAATTAGTGCAGGGATGATGATCCATATGTTTTTCCTTGTTAGTATAAAATCTCGAATGTAGCATTGATGAACCATATGTTCAACTTTCCTAAATATAGGATATGAATAACGAATCCAAACTCCAACATAGGGTTACTGATCGATACTCTTGTTGATTTCCACACGTAGGGATGTTGTTCCAAATGCAAACTATTTAGCATAGTTTAGGGTTGATACCATACAAAAATTTTATCTTTTTCAGTGTAATGTAGGGATGGAAACTGTGTTTATAGAATAATTCCATAATTCTAAAAACATTAAAACAAAATATAAATTCCTATAAATCTCACTTAACAAAACTTCATTAGAAAAAAAGGGTATTTGCGAGTATAAAAATCATCATAAATCATAGAGTATTGTTGAGACAATACATTCCCAACAATCTCCCCCATTTTGATGATCACAAAACCCATAACATAATCCTTAACAAAAAGTAAAGAAAATATAGGATTTTAATATAAAAAATTAGAAATAAAGATTTTCTCAAAATTTTAATTTCACGGAATTATTTCGATAAAGAAAAATTTCAAATAAATTGTTGTGGTTTGAAAATATTTTCTCTATATCCCCAGAGATAGTTTCTTTCCAAATATTCTCCCCCTTTTTGTAATATAAAAAATTTGGTTGATTAAATAATAAATGAAATAAACCATGTTAATATAGAACAGAACTAAAAATGAATAGTTATGATGACAGACAAAATAAAAATAAATCTAAGATTGGCAGTGAAGTATTGAACCAAAATAAAGGTAAATAAATTTAGATATGAAGAAACTAAAGTTAAGTTTTACAAACATTCAAATGTTATAGTACAATCCGCAATCAACATGGGTCTTCAAAATGAATGGTTTTAGAGTTCAGTTTCAGAATGAATAGAGGGTTCTTGTTGATGAGGAATGGCATGAACAACACTACTAAGATCAATAAACTTCAATACCAGGCTTTGGAAGTGGTTGTTGAAAACTTCTTTCCAATGCTGAAGAAAATTTGTATAATCTTTTCCAAACTTAAATCTCTCAACCAAATTGATATTTATAAAAGAATTCATAGATTATTACGACTGTATGAAAGAGGTAAGATTTTCTTCGACTTGATTAATCATTGGTACCAACCAGGATTCATTCGAAGTAATATGGATCACCAGATCCCTCTGATTCTCTAACAACACATTCAAATTAATGCCATCAAACTAAAGAGTGTGTATCCTGTCATTAAATTCATCCAAAAGAGAAGTAATTTCCTCAAAATTAATAAGTAGATCTGGTGATGTCTATTGAAAAGAGGTAGATGCTCTATTGCTTTTCTTGATAGACTGAAACTCTCTGCCAATCATTACCTTAAAATAATCAAACTCTGTATTCCTGAAAAACTAATATTTTAATGTAAAAAATTCTCTTTACATATTTTACATAAGCTCCTTAAGATCTCCAATTCAAACAATATTTTCCTTTTATTCTCACAAATGAAGATTCTGATCTTCATACTTTGATCTTGGTACTGAAGTAACTCTGTACTCTTCAAAAAATTTATTCTCAACCTCCAACTATTTTTGTAAAAATGAAACCTATACCTATAACATTTGTATCTTTATAACATGATAAATTTCTTCCTAATCAGAAGATTCAGGAGAATTAGCACCTTCTTGATCAACATCAACTATAGCCATGCTTGGCTCACCAGATCCTTCTGATATATTTCCCAAAATAGATCCTCCCAAAACTCCAAGATTAGGAACAATATAAGTTCCAAGATCAGGGATATCTTCCCTGAGAAGTTTATAACTTTGAGACTCCTTCTCAATTTTCTCAACCACTTGAGACACATGAACAACATATCCTTTCTCACCAATTGGAGTGGCATCCACATCTTCACCAGTTTGAACAATAACTTCTGTGATATTAAATGAAAATCTTCTTATTTTTATAATAAAATATGATTATAGACAAGAAGTTTCTTTATCTTATTTAGGACTCCGGCGTACTTGACCAATATAAGGGATGACCCTTTTCTCTCCCTAAGTAGAAGCTAAAAAGTTCTGTTGTTGTTCCGCTCCAACTGGCTGCAAACTGTTGCAAGAGTTACTCAAGAAAAAACTAATCTTCTTTACTATTCCATCATTCAATGTGTTAATTTGATGACACCTGTTTCCAAAAAACATATTGACTATCTTTCCTTTCCTTAGAAAAAAGAAAGAATCATACCATAGGGATAATATCCCATCTTATCATTCGGGTGGCAGTAGTGATTTAGATATCTTATTATAAAACAAGGAAAATTAAACTTAATATGATTCATAAATAGAAACTTGATATACATGTCTAGATAGAGTACCTTCTCAAGATCAAAAGTCCTAGGAAAAATCCATGATTGAATAAACTTCATCATTACATGGCGGTCAGGAGAAAGTTCTTTTGAAAACACTTTCTTGACACTTCTTATCCCAAAAAAAAAGAAAACATGATGTCCTCAGACGCATGACTTCCATTACCAATGTTTCGTAAATCGAACTGAAACTCCCCCTCATGTGGAAATATTAATATCTCAGCCATTTCCACAGAGGATAACAAAAATTCTTTATGATCTATCTTAGAGATAATTTAATCTTCTTAAAAAGAAAAACTAAATGAAGCATTCTTAAAAAATTCTTTAACTTCTATATCGTAAACCATTGGCATATTATCTTCTCCAAAAGTGTAAATAAAACTTTGATAATGCATAGATTCCTTAAGATTTTTTTAGAATCTAGATATTCAAAATTGATTAACTTTCCTTGAAAAACTTTGCGAGCTTTCCCTGATTCATACATACTTTTTTTCCAACTCAGTGTCAAAATATCTTCATGATGTTTCCATTTATAAAGGTTTCAAAACCAAAGGGATTGAAGGATTAGGGTTTTTAGTATATGGGAAATGAAAGAGAGAGGTACTATGTAAATAAAAAGGATGTGTATGAGAGGAGAAATAAAGAAAGATAAGGAAAATAGTTTTTCTCATGCTGATTGAGGATGTACTCATTACTTTTTTAATTTGAAAAGAAAAAATAAAATAAAATGAAATAAAATTCTTTTCAAAATATATTAAAATTAAATCGCATAAAAACAATTCAAACAACTAAAACAAAATTAAATAATAAATAAGTAAAATATATTAAATAAAACTTAATAAAATAGTAAACAAAGTGACTGGAAATAAATAAATAGACAATCACTTAAATTCAAATAATCCTAAATCCTCCTTAATAAAATCAAAACTAGCACTGGAAAGTGGTTTAGTAAAAATAACTACTAGTTGATATTTGGTATTAACAAATTATAAAGATATATCCTTTTTAAGGACATGATATTTTAAAAAATGATTCCTTATATCAATGTGCTTTGTCTTAGAATGAATTATAGGATTTTTAGAAATATTAATAGCCCTAGTATTATCACATAAAATAGGAATACTATTAAAGTTTAGTCTAAAGTACAGTAGAGTGTTTTTCATCCATAAAACTTGTGCCAAAAAACTGCTAGCAAATACATATTCCGCCTCAACAGTTGATTGGGAAATAGAGTGTTGTTTCTTACTAGACTATGAAACTAAGGATTTACCTAAGAAGTTAAAGGTTCCTGACGTACTTTTTCTATCTAGTATACACCCTCTAAGATCATCATCTGAATATGAAATTAAATTAAAATCAGAAGTTTTGGGGTAAAGAAGAGATTGAAAAATAGTTTCTTTTAAATATATGAAAATTCTTTTGATAGCAGTAGGATGTGATCCTTTTGTATTTGATTGAAATCTGGTACAAAGACATACTGAAAAACATGATGTTTGGTCTGCTAGCAGTAAGATATAACAAGATAAAAATCATATCTCTATATAACTTGTTGTCAACTGGTTTCTCAAATTCATCCAAATCAAGTTTTATATTAGTACACATGAGAGTTGTATATGTCTTAATATTTTCAAGCCCAAAATTATTCAATAAATTTATAATATACTTACTTTGATTTAAAAAATTTCCATAATATTTTTGATAAATTTTAAATCCTAAAAGAAATTTAGTTCTCCTATCATACTCATTTAAATATATTTTTGAATTAATTTTGAAAAATCATGACAAAGATTTTTATTAGTTGAACAAAAAATAACATCATCAACATAAAATTAAACTAATAAAATATTAGAACAAACAATTTTATTAAAAAGTGTTGGATCTACTAAGCTAATAATAAAAATATTTTTCAAAAGAAAAGAAATCAATCTTTCATACCAAGCTCTAGTTGCCTATTTAAGTCTATAGAGAGATTTAGTAAGTTTAAAACAAAGTTGGGTTTATGAAGATTTTCAAATCCAGGAGGTTGGTTAACATAAACTTCCAACATCAAATAACCATTTAAAAAGACAAATTTAATATCAATATGATATAATTTAAAATTCATATGAGATGCATAAGCTAAAAGGATTCTAATGGCTTCTAATATAGAAATAGGATCAAAGGTATTATCTTAATCTATACCTTATTCCTTATTATAACCTTTAGCTAATAATCTAACTTTGTTTCGGGTTATGATCCCTTAATCATCCTATTTATTTCTAAAGACCCACTTAGTTCCTATAACTGGATAATTGGTTGGTCTCTCTACACATTCCCAAACTTCATTCCTTTTGAACTGGTTTATCTCTTCTTTCATTGATAACACCCAACTCTCATATTCTAAGTCTTCTTCAATAGTTTTAGGTTCTAACTGAGATATAAAGGTAGAGAATTATACTAGATTTCCTATATTTCTTATAGTTTTAATTCCTATGTTTAGGTCTCCTATAACATTTTCTAAAGGGTTGTTCTTTAGGATTATAGGTTGTCTAGGTATAAGACTTTCAGGTTCTTCAGTTTCATATTCTTCTTAACTGGACTGAACTTTATTAATATCATCTTTAAAATCATTTTTAGGGGTATCAAGTATCATGTTATCAAAATATTCAGTGACTTCATCTGTTTGATCTTTTTCTTTAATGAAAGGGTCAATTTCATCAAACTTCACATGAACTGATTCTTCAACAATCCTTGAATTTTTATAAAACACTATATAAGATTTAGAGGTAGTATAATATCCAAAAAATATTCCTTCATTAGCCTTTGGATGAAACTTACAAAGGTTATCCTTTGTATTCAAGATATATACCTTGCATCCAAAAACTTTAAAGTACTTTACATTAGTTTTTATGTTATTCCAAAGTTCATAAGGTGTATTTTTAAAAATAGGCCGAATTAAAACTCTATTCATGATATAACACGTTGTTCTTATAACTTCTTCCCAAAAATAAGTAGAAATTCTATATTCATTTAGCATATTCCTAGCCATTTCTTGAATAGTTATATTTCTTCTTTCAACAATTCCATTTTGTTGAGGTGTTCTTGGTGCAGAGAAGGTGTGTTTTATACCCAAATTTGAGAAAAAAAAAATTAAATTCTTGATTCTCAAATTCTACACCATGATCAATTTTCAATGAAATTATTTTAAAACCTTTTTAATTTTTAACAATTTTACAAAAACTTTCAAAAATAATGAAAACTTCACTTTTGAGTTTTAGAAAATAAACTAATGTAAATATAGAAAAATCATAAACCAAAACACACACATATAATTTACCAGCCAAACTTGATACTCTTAATGTTCCTATCAAATCCATATGAATAAGTTCTAAAGGTTTAGATGTAGCAATTTTTTAATATATTTGAAAGAAGTTTTGTGCTTCTTTCTAAGTTGGCATGCATCACAGAATCTGTCATTGTCAAACTTAAGAATAGGAAAATTAGAAACTAGATATTTCTTAGATAATCTATATAAATTGTAAATATTACAGTATCCAAGGATTCTATTCCAAATCCAAAATTCATTTGTCTTAGTAGTTAAACAATTCACTTTCTTTTTTTACATAAGGAATTTAAATACAAAGCATAAACATTATCAGTTCTAGGTGATCTAAACTTAAGAAATCTATCTTTATAAACAGAGCAAGAATTGTTAAAAAATAAACATAAAAACTATAATCACAAAGTTGAGAAATACTTATCATATTATGGTTTAAACATTGTACATATAGTACTTTGTTGATAAATATGATCTTAGAATCTCCAAAAATTCCAACCCCAATTATTTTTACTTTGATATTTTCACCAAAAGTGACAAGACCTCTATTCATTTGAGTCAACATATGAAAGTTTGATGGATATTCACTCATATTCCCAGAACATCCACTATCCATACACCATATAACATTTTTGTTCTTATGACCTGTTATCTGTAAAAGTATTTAAAAAAATGTTTGTTTTGGTACCCACACTTTCATGGGTCCAGTAGTGTCATCTAATAGAGATATGGTAATCTAAATCTGCTTTGTTTTTCCATAGCTTATACCATTAAATCTAGATAATCTCTTTGAAATAAAGGCTCTTTTAATACCACTGATATGAGGTTTTCTCAAATAAGAGTTATTTGTTACATTCCCTTTTATTCCACAAAAATAACAAGTTGCATTTTTTGAATTGGGGACAAAATAATTCTTGTATAGTTTAGATTTCTCACCCTTACTTCCTATACCAAATATTTATCCTTTAATAGAATTATTTCCAAGTATTTCATTTAATATATTTTCTCCTTTTGTAAAAAAATTTCAGCACTCTTATAGGTTTCTACTTCATCTTTTAATGTTTTGATCCTTTTTTCATGATCAACACAGTTTGTTGTAGATGAATTGAATTTTTCCATCAACTCTTGATGATACTTAAGTAAGGTATCTGTTTCACCTAAAATAACATTGTGAATGATCTTTAAAGATTTGTTATTTTTTAGTATAGAATCATATTTTTCTTCTAATATAGAACAATAGGTAGTTAATTTACTATTTGATCAGCAAGTAGAATCAGAATCAGAATTGGATGAGTAATAGATTTGTACCTTTTCCTTTTTAGCCATGAAGCAAATATTGGATTTCAAATTTGATTGTTCTTTTTCTGAATCAGATTTAGAAGAACTATTGGAGTCTTTAGAAACAATCCACATTTCTTTCATTTATCTTCTATCTTTATGTTCATAATCATCATTTTTGTGATATCTCTTATTTGAATTTCTCTTTTCATCTTTTAGATGAGGACAGTCAGGTCTAATATGAACTAATTTCTTGCATTCATAGCATCTAAATTATTTTTATTCTTTATCATCCTTCTTGAAGTATTTTCTGAATCCAATTTTCTTCTTATAGAAATTTTTTAACTTCTTGGATAACTGAGCCTGTTCCATTTCAGAATTAGATGAATCTGAGTTCTTCTCCTTTCTGTATTCTTGTTTTATTTTTCTATTTGGCTTCTAATATGTTACCTTTAGACTAGTGTTATCCCTTTTCAAAATTATTCTATGATCTTCAGCTTTAGATTTTATTTCAGCTTCATACATCATCAATGTCCCAATTAATTATTTCATTGTTAGATCTTTTATAGGTGATTATTGTTGAATAATAGTAGATATTTCATTCCATTTAAATAGTAGTACTCTTAGTACTTTCAAATCTTGATCAGATTGTTTTATGGATTCTCCTGAGGCTGTAATATTGTTGATAATTTCTTTAATCCTTCCATTCATCTGTGTAATGATTTCACCATCAAGCATTCTAAATGTGTCGAATTTTAGATTAACTATAGCACAACTCATTTTTCTCACATTACATGTCCCTTCATAAGAAAATATAATAGTTTTCCATATTTTAAATGCAGTTGGACATTGTGATACACGATTGAATTCATCTGGTCTGAGACCACAGATAATAGTATTCATAACTTTTGAATTCATATCATATTCAGCTTTAGTTTTATCATCCCAAGTTTCTGATTTCTCAAGAATTTCACATGGGGTAATAATTTTTGAGTAAAATTTGAATTCAATATTTTTAAGATAGATAATCATTCTTGATTTCCAACATCCATAATTTTCACCATTGAAATATGGATCACAAACCATTGACATTCCTTCTCTAGGATCAACCATTTCTATCTTTGTATAGACTTTAAAAATTTCATATTGCTATATCTTTTTCAAAAATCTCTCTTCTGATACCAATTGTTAGGTCGGAATTTACAAAGTAACACATAAGATGGGGGTGAATTGTGTCTTCTCAAAATATTCCCCAATTCTCACTTTAGACACCCAATGTATTTTATGTAGATTAAGGATTTTTTTCTTCTGTTATGAAAATATGCAGTGGATAAACATAAATAAATAACATAGATTTTTATAGTGGTTCAGGGAATAAAGATCCCCTAGTACACTCTAAAAAAATACTCACTTTGTGAGATTGGTGAATTTCATTAGTCTTGTCCTCTGATCACAAGATCAAATTTCCACAACTGAGTGCAGGTAGTTGACTCCTTTACAAGACTAATTACAAAAGTCTTCTATTTCAATAACAGAGAACCGATTATCCATAGCTTATAACGAGAAGCTGATACTCCACCACAACTGAGTGCAAGAAGTTGAAAATCTAAATGAATGAAAAGAGATTATTTTGATTGAAACAAGTTGAATTTCATAATTGAAGTATCACACAATTTATATTAGATAGATCTTCTTCTTCATAAAATAATATCTTCAAGATTAAAACATTCTAAAGTGATCCGGTTATAAAAAGATCCTCATTTTAAAATCATAAAAAAAATAGAGAAGTCTCAAACTTAAAATAGAACAAGATAGAACGTGTATATATCCAAAATTTAGTCCTTTAAATAGACTTGTTTGTTTTCTATAGCGCTGTAAAAAGAATTTCAATAATGTAGTCTTGTATGTGAATCACTTATCACACATATATTTAAAAAGATATTCCGAAGGAATATATAGAGCAGAAGACTTACTTCGATATTTCAGATCCAAAAGAATAGCCCGATTGGTAGCATTAATTAAAATTTCAATAAACTAGAAGATCCATAACTTCCCTTAGAAATAGGAATGATTTTCTCCAATAAACTCGGTTCTTTGAAACAATAAAAAATAATCCTTTAATTGGTCTTTAATTATGACTCGACCGTTTCTGAAATCTCGGATGGAAAATGCATCTTGAAGAACCTCTCTATTGAGAACACACAATATAGGGTTGAACTGCTTAGCTTAGGGTTCATTTACATATCATAGGGTTCATACCAACATAGCACTCCTTATCCATAAGTTCATCTTTACGTAACATAGGGAAAAAAGTAGCGTAGGGATGATGATCCATATGTTTATCCTTGTCAGCATAAATTCGGAACATAGCATTGATGAAATATATGTTCAACTTTCCTGAAAATAGGGTATGAACAGTGAATTCAAACGCCAATGTAGGGTTTCTGATCCACACTCTTACCAATTTTCGCATGTAGGGATGTTGTTCCAAACACAAACTGTTTAGCGTAGCATAGAGTTGATATTGTATGAAAACGTTATCCTTTCCAGCGTAATATAGGGATGGAAACAGTGTTTCTAGAATCATTCTGTAATGCTAAGAACATTAAAAAAATATAAATTCCTTTAAATCTCACTTAACAAAACTTCATTAGAAAATAGAAAAGGGTATTTGTGAGCATCAAAATCATCATAAATCATAGAGTATTGTTGAGACAATACATTCCCAATAATTACATCATCGCTTCCCCAATATAAGTTCATACACACAACCTTAGGCCCCTTAAATTATGGATCATAGGCCCTATGACCCAAATTCCATTGATGACCCGAAGACCCTATGGATCAAAGGCCCAATACATGGCCAAAAAGCCCATTTTAGATGAATAATACTACTTCTATAGTACCTGTTATAGTACCCGAACTACTACAGTTCTACAATAATACCACAATGCCATGTAAATTCACCTTCGCTTGGATTTGAACCTGGGTTTCATGCAGGATTATGAAGTAACATTACCACTCAGGTACACCCCCAACTACAAAAGGATATCAGTTAACTCCTATGACCTTCCATTATAAAGGATTTCTATCCTTCCCCAGTAGATTTGAGCCTTGTGGGACTTGAAACCTTCCCCAGTACCCCCATGTAACAAAGTATCACCATCATGACATTATATTTATTCAAATAAGAAAGAAAAATACAAAGAAACAAGGTTTGGGGGGGGGTCTAAAATAGTGGATACCAAGGGAATCCCTACGAATTAAGTTGACCCCTTCAGGCTTGAAGGGGGTGACATTGGGAAGGAAAGTGACATTGGATCCAGGGGATGCTAGGGAGGTGATGTGATCATCGACTTTGTTCCCCTATCTCCATGTGTGGGTGACCTGAATATTTCTATTAAGGAGTAGTTTTCATTTCCTGATGATGTAGGTAACTGACTATGGAAGGGAGACTCTTCCCATAAGGGAGTCACAAATGATATTTGAGTCAGTTTCCACTTGGGATAGAATAATGTTCTTTGGTCTACAAAGATTGAGTCCCGTGAGGACTGCATTGGCCTTCGCTTAAAGAGAATTTCCATCTCCAAATTTAGCTATGAAAGAAAGGAATACACTCCCATCCGGGTTGCGGACAAGACCACTACCACACGTCACCTACTAAGTAGGATCCATCAGTATTTAACTTGAAGCTAAATGTTGGGGGAATCCACCTCAACCATGTACCCTGCCATCTATCCAGGTGAGTAACATCCAAGGAGGAACTTTCCTGAAGAAGACGCAGGGAGGGGGTTTCACGCCAGTTCTCAAAATGGTAGACCAAATAAATCAGCAATCATTTTGTTCACACGATGATGGACCGTCACGTGGAGGAGATCCCCTCAAACTGTGCCTTATTGCATGCCTGCCAAAGGAACCAACATCCTACACTGAGGATGATAGACCTCTCCACCCTTTCAAGTAGTTTATCATATGTCCCTTGAAAACATCTCTCCATAAATGTAGAATCACCAGGTATGGAGGAAGAGATAACTGCGAACTCTCTAAATAACTTCCAAACATTGTGAGCCCACTCACCTTTAAAGAAAATATGATTGAAATTATCTTTACACTTTTTTTTATAGCACTAGAACTAGAAGGATAAACTAATTCCCATTCTCTTTACCCCCTCATAAGAAGAAATCATAGAATTCCGTATTCTCCATACAAGGAAGTTGTATTTGGAAGGGATTTTGCTGCACAACACAATGTTGTTCCAGCCTACCTGATGCACTTGGGGAGTAGAGATCCTTAAAAAGTCTCTTGAAGTGAACTTAATAGAATGAAAGGGGTGAAGATGTATTTAATTAACAGAATGAGAGGGGTGAAGATGCATTTATCCAGTTCAGATTTGATGAGGATAGAGTCGAAAATGTCATACTGGTTCTTATCCAGCACTGTCTTGATGAACTCTGGGTACTGGCTAGCCTCCTTAAAGGTGATCATTGGGGTTAGGAATATTGGGAAATTGAGCAAAGAACCCACCCAGTTGTGCTTCCAGAAGATTATATTGCCTTCTCCTACAATCCATCAGGAGTGCTGAAGAAGAATCTGGATGAGGGTGAAAACCGATTTCCACAATGGTGATCTCTGAACATTCTCTTTAACCACATTGGCATTATAACTATAGGACATAATTCTCCCCCATAGAGTCTGGTTCTCCAAAGTTTCACATGAAAGTTTAGCATTCATGAACTACAACATGACTCCTAAGCTCCTAAAATTGATCCCCCCATCATGAATAAGACATTCCATCCTGTCCCATGACACCCAATGCCTCTTCCCTTCCAAAATCACATCCCATAAAAAGCTAGCCAAAACCTTGTCAATCGCATTGATCACTCCCTTTGGAACTTAAGTAGAAGCCCATGAATACACTAGTATGGAGGTCATGACATTGCTTACCAAATAAATGCATCCCCCAAAGGAGATAAAGTGATTCTTCCAGTTGAGGACATGACTGATAATCCTGTTCACCACTTGATCAAAGTCTCGAATATGCATTCTGCGTGAAGAGATTGGGTTACAAAGGTATTCCATTGGGAAATGACCAGGATACATTTAATGTGGATACTCTATTGCATGCATATAAGTGAAGAAATATGGGCCACTCTTATATGCATGAAAAAGAGAATCCACCTTAAATGTACCACTTAACTTAACATATGAGGGATAAAAGGATATGAATTAACTCCCATGACCTACTAAACCAAAGGAAATCCATCCTACTACTCATTATTTCCTAACTCTATAAGTTCTAACCACTCAAAAAGGGTTTAAATTTGGGTGGGGGAAGGATTTCTAATGCCACTGGAGCAGTACTGTAATACCTTTACTATAGCGGGTATTGTAGCAAGGATACTATTCACCTGATCTGGGATTTTAGTACATGTATATATGGGATTTTGGGCCACTGGACCTTTTAGCCCCCAATGTCAAGAATCTTAGTGATATAGTGGGGTCATAAAGATGATGCATCATGACTTGGTAGGTAACATGACATGACATCACACATGTATAGTTGGGCAAGTGACTTAAAAGAGTGATGAACACACTGACACATATTATCCGGCCTTCTACCCACTTGGATCGTCAATGCGGGATAGATGGGTACTCTGGTATAGTTAAAAAATGGGTAGAACAGTGTAATGATTTCTATCATGGGGAGTGATGTGGCTTAATGACTAGTGACATTGCTTCTCGTGTGACTAGATTGATGACGTGAAGCAACTTGTAGGCAGTGCAATGTGATGACACACAAGGCGCCACTAGGTGGGAGGATGTAAAGAGTGATGAGTGCATTAAAACCAATCAACTATCCCTCTAACCACATGGGTTTCTAATGTGGGACAAAGATGTGACTTTCCACAATGTGGTGGAGAAACACAATGTGATATTGCTAGTAGGAGGGGTGACATGACATGAAATACTGGTGACTTAGAATAGTGTTTATCTTCTTATCTAGGTCTCAAACCATCTCTTTTAGGGATCTTTAGGCCATATTAATCTAGGCCTTCAGACCATCATCAACATAATCCTTTGAATCATTAACATGTAATAAAATAGCTCCAATTGGCGCTTATCATTTCTTGTGGGGAGGGATGAGACTTGACCCACTAGGGTGCGTGAGTATGTGTCTTGTTTACAATTTTTAATCTCCTCAACCTATAATGAATAATAACTTCCCAAGAGGCCATCCATATTTACATTACTCTCAACCATTCTCACTTAACTCTCTAAGAACTAACTATTCCACCAAATGAATTTACATGTAATAACCTCTCAAGAAATGTTATTTAACCTATTTGAAAAATACAATACATTATATAAAAAACTGATGAATATAATTAAAAATTCATAATGAATTAATCATTAGTAATAATTATTATTTATTATTATTTATTAAATAAAAATTAATTAATTATTAATAATAAATTCATTAATAAATAGTGATTATTAATGAAAAAATAATTAATAAAAAATAAAAAATAATCAATGAATAATTAACAAGTAATTAAACTTTTAAATATCATGAAATTAATAATTACAAAGAATTGATGATTAATAATTAATAATTAATAATTAATAATAGATAATTAATAATTAATAACTACTAATTAAAAATAAAAAATAAAAAATGAACAATAAAGAATTAACAATGAATAATTAAAAATAAAAAATAAAAAATTAACAAATTAATAATTAATAATTACTAATTTATAATTAATAATTACTAATTAATTGTTACTAATTAATAATTAATAATTAATAATTAATATATAATAATTAATAATTAATAATGAAAAACTAATTTAGTATTTAAATAATTAAGAACTAATAATTATAAATAATTAAACATTAAAAATAAACCATTAATAATTAATTAAAACTTAAAATATTAACTATTTATAAAATAATAATAATACATAATAAATAATATTAATTTTTCAGCATTTTTTTATAAACCACCACTAAAATTAAATAAATTTAAAAAATAAAATTCATATTTAATGATAGTTTTAACCATTGTTAAAAACCCACTTCGAATTAACCACGATTTTCTAAAACCACCGCTAAAAAAATAAAAACAAAACATTTAGTGGTGGTTTTCAAAACCACCACTAAATTCTATTTTTCCTATAGTGACTCAAGTTACACGAGCCTTTAAAATTTTTGGGATTTGGAAAAAATATATAGATATTTTGGGTGGGTTTGCTCATGTTGTGTCAGATATTTGGGGCCCTAATGGTCATGAAAGAGGCCATATATGTAACATCCCAAGTAATGAATAATATATATTTTTATCTATGTCTATTAATGAATTATATATTGTATTAGAGGCTTAAAATGAGAATAAATCCAATCTTAAGCATGGAATACTCTAATATTTTTAAAAGATTATTTTACTGCCTTTTGATGGTAAACCATTTTTAAATAAAACTTTTGACAATTTTATAAGATCTATTTGTCAAAATAAACATATTATTTATGATTGGGACATTGAAATTTACTTTGGTTAAATTTTTGGTATTTTTCCGATAAAGTTCATTTTTTTAATGAATAGTGAAAAATGTTGTATTTTAATTAAAAACCTCTTTTTAATCTAATTTATTTATATGATTAGATTATCTTTTGAATTGGTTTTAAAGTTAAATTAGAATATATTTTTACCATTTAATCCAATAGTGGTCATTGGCATTAACTTCACTTTGAAATTGGACTTAAACTAGTGTCAATCTTTTGATACTTATTGTTTCATAAAAACACGCAATTTGTTCTGACAGTGGGAATTAATTATTAAATTAATTAATGTAACTTATATGTTTTGAATTTTGTAAAATAGAAATCATTTTTTAATTCGGAATATCAAATATAGCTTAGGGTGAAGTTTTGGTATTTTTCTGAAAAACTTCAATTTTTGATGAATAGTGAAACCACTAAGTGGTACTTAAAAAACTGATTTTTCGTTTAAATAAAAATTTACCACCTCTGTATTTTGAATTTCAAAAATCCGACATACATGGTTTTCATTAAGAAGTAAAATGTGGTTCAATGATATTAAAATAATTTTTTGGTGAATAGTAACTTTTAAGTTTTTAATCGCGATTAGAGGTAATTAGTGTAGTTTAAGGTAAAAATAATGTTTTAATAATATGAAATGACCTAGACACATGTCCTACCCTTATTGGATGTGTCATGGCCGACCAATACAATCCATGGGTCAACTTGAGGACCCCATGGAGCCACTTTGGTAGGAAAATGACATTAATAACTTTTTATTTAAAGTTAAAATAGAAATGTCACAAACATGAGTTGTTTTACTAAAACAATTTTTAAATGGGGTTATACAAGTCAGATTTTTTACTATAAATATTAATTAGAAATATAAAAAGATTTCCTACATCATGATATTTGTTTTATAATTTTTATACATTAAATAAATCAAATTAATTATGACACCATGATGATGCAGCGATTATCTCATTATTTAACGATTTAAATAAAATGAAAAGATAATGTAAAATCTAAGAACTACACATGTCAAAAACCTATTTTATGGGTGGATTTCGAACTCTTATAACCTTTTCCTATAAATATATAATTTTGGGACCTTTTAAATCCGAAAAGCATTTTATAATAAAGTAACCTTTTATAACTTTCCAAGAGTGCCCCTACTCTCCTCTTATAAAAGGCCCCCACCTCTACCTCCTTACCCACACTTCCAAAGCCTATGGATCGGCCAAACCATGCCCATTTTGTCTCCCCACATCTCTCTATAACTCTTAGAAGCCTCACTTTGGGCAGAAGTTTTCCCAAGGAAGCCTTTGATCTCAAATCAAAAAGAGTTACCCGATTTAAAGGCAGTGTCTTCTCTTGTGTTCTTATGTGTTATTTTGCTTCTCCAACCACCTAAACTCTTTTTATTAATTTATTTTGTAACAACACCAGTATATTACTTATACTAGGATGTTGTTATAAGAAGGATTCGAGCTACACTTACACACACCTACATCTAATGGTTAAAGAACATACTGTTTCTGTGGATGGAGAATTTCTGCCTCACGAAACGATGATTGTTCAACACTCATATAACACCTTCAAAGGTGGCCATTAAGATGACACTATATTTATATATGATATATAATATGTTTATGTTTTACTTAAGCTTCTGTATTTTTCATTTATGGCATACCTTTATGGTTTCCATTATGGGTAAACGCGATATCTTCATTTTAGGAAGTGCGGACTACCGCCCCCTCAAAGTGATTTGATTCGTTAATGCCATATATGGGACGTATAAAGGATGTAATTAATGATATTATATATGATATTATATTGGAATTTTATTATACCTTTATATCATTATGATTCCATTCCATAAAATACGAAATAGAAATGAAAGCAGCGTTCATGCGTACGTACGGCTTACCGTCTCCATGAACGGTGCATTTCATTTCTTAACTCTAAACATTATGTAATATTATAAATGCATGTATATACTGGATATATATGATATATATGATAACTACATCATGATTATAACTCTGGATATAATGGATACATGAACAACTTGTAATTATAAAGAGTTTATTTTTGACTCAAGTACCAATGATCGTTAAAACGACCGTTATTAACTTAAATAATTAAATAGTGTTCATGACATGGTAATAAGTGATATAAAAAGAATAATGAACTTGAAAAATGTTCTTAAGAAAGTAGAAATTAACTCAAGTTTATTATTCAGGAGATTAAAGAACGATCGAGTCAAGTCGGACCTGAGGTAAGGGAACTTCTTAACCCAATTTTCGTTCTTTGGGTTAATCTCCTACTTTCAAATTATGTCATGATATTTTTATGTCCTATCTTGTATTTGTACTTTCTTTATGTGTACTTATAGTGAATACACATAATAGATCTATTTTATTTAAAAAAATGATCTTTGTGAGGG
Organism: Viscum album; assembly: GCA_963277665.1. Classification (NCBI taxonomy): domain Eukaryota; kingdom Viridiplantae; phylum Streptophyta; class Magnoliopsida; order Santalales; family Viscaceae; genus Viscum; species Viscum album. The sequence continues at coordinate 379,233,470 of OY728119.1, forward strand.
AACTTCTTAACCCAATTTCCATTCTTTGGGTTAATCTCCTACTTTCAAATTATGTCATGATATTATTATGTTATATCATGTATTTGTACTTTATTTATGTGTAATTATAGTGAATACACATAATAGATCTATTTTATTTTAAAAAAAGATCTTTGTATGGGACTTCGTCTCAATCTCTATTCATTGAGGCGTATTTTGTTTTATACATAAATTTCTTTTATACGGTGTATAAACTCATTTGAATTTTACATTTATTCAAAAGGAATCTTTTTTATATGAAGCATTTACTAAACGACAAAAGGGAATGTTTTTGTCGTAGGTATGCGGCGAAAATAAATTCTCTGCCACCATGATCATTATTTAAGTTTCGGATTCCTCTACAAGCCATACCGTTTTTAAAAGGAAAATAAATACCATGTTTTACTTTTCTTTTATTTTGGTATTGAAAATGGTTTTCATAATGTTTTTTATATCAATGTGTTGTATTGATATCTTGTGATTGAAATGTGGAAATGTTATGTTTCCTTTATGCATGTATTATGTGGTACGATTATGTTATGTTTCTTAGGAATTGTTATGAAGACAGGTGGTTCCATAATAAACTAAGGGCGGGTGAGCCCGATATAGCTCTCCAATGAATTGGGTAACGCGAAGGAGTTAAAATTTAAGGTTTCTCCGAAGAGATTTAGGGAATATACTGTGATGGGTATTCCAAACGTAACCAAGATGGTTACTCCCTACGTAAGAATATTATGAATTCCTCAAGTTACCTTTATGTATTATTATTTCTATGATTTATTCCTGATTTGATGAGGTATGTTAAATTGCTTATGTTTTATGAGTAGAGTATGATTTCATTGATTCTTATGTATACATGTACTCATGTTTCCTTTCCATATTTTTATATCCCTTGCTGAGCTTTTTATGCTCATCCCAAGTTTTTGAAATATTTTTCACAGGTCAAGGGAAGGGTACATGATATGATGATAGTGTCAAGGAAGTGTCATGAAAGAATCCATGTTTTATTTTAAATATGATTCCGTTGATGGGAAAACTGATTACTATCTTTTATGTAACCACTTTGTTTAATTGTGGAATATAATGCAAGTTTTATGATCTAATTCTCTAAAACTCTAAACCTGAAAAGATCCTCAATGTGTAATCTTGTAATAACTCAAGATTAAGTAAGGTTTAAGGATGGGGCCTTATAGTTGGTATCAAAGGTCGGTTTAGATAACTTTAGGAGTTAGAATTCTATTAATTGATTATCCAAAAATATATTTTTTATGGTCAAATTGAAATGATATAGCATTTGAAGATTACAATGTTGCTTCATCTAAGACATGTTTGTTAAGAATAGTTTTTCATAGAGAAAATAGAACAGGTTTTCTAGGAAGGCATACAGAGGGAAATGACCTTTCAAATTAGTATCCTGAGATGTTTAGAATCAGAACTAAACAATTTGTTGTAGTGATGGCTCAGTTGACTCAGGTGAAAAATGATGGTTGTTTTTATTGATGATATTTTGGTGTTTTCTGAAAGTAAAGAGGAGCATGGAATTAATTTAAGGGTTATCTTGAAAACCTTAAAAGAAAAGAAATTTTATGGAAAATTCAGCAAGTGTGAGTTTTGGTTGCAACAAATTTCTTTCCGAGGTCACATTGTTTCAAAAAAATGGAATAACTGTTGATCATGCTAAAAAAAAAGTTGTTGAAGAATGGCCAAGAACCACAAATGTAACCGAGATCAGTAGTTTTCTGGGTTTGGTAGGCTATTACCGAAGTTTTTTTTGAAAATTTCCCCAGTTATCTAGTCCAATGACTAAGCTAACTCAGAAGGGTGTTAAGTTTATCTGGACAAAAGAATGTGATGATTGTTTTCAGAAGTTGAAAAGAAGATTGGTGAATGCTCCCGTTTTGGAACTTCCTTCCAGTAATGGTGAGTTTGTTATCTACAATGATGCTTCATTGAAAGGACTTCGTTGTGTCCTAATGCAGAATGATCAGGTAATTGCTTATGTTTCACGTTAGTTGAAAACTCATGAGGTAAATTATCCTACACATGATTTGGAATTAGATGCTGTTTTTTTCGGTTTAAAAATTTGGAGGCATCATTTGTATGGAGTAAAGTGTGAAATATATACTGATCACAAAAGTTTAAAGTATATATTCACTCAGAAATAATTGAACATGAGACAGAGGAGATGGCTAGAATTAATCAAGGATTATTATTGTACAATTCATTACCATCCGGGGAAAGAAAATAAAGTGGCTGATGCTTTGAGTCGAAAGAGTAATGCTTCATTAACAATGTTGCGTTTAGAACATAATCCCTTGGTTAAGGATTTGATGAACTTTGGCATAGAAGTTGTTAGTGCAGGATGTCCTTCTATTTTGTTTCAGGTATCAGTGAGATCATCCCTATCAGAAAGAATTAAGCAATCGCAGAGGGAAGACAGTGAGTTGCAGAAAAAGGTAGAGCTGGTTCAGAAGGGTAAGTTTCCTGATTTCAACATTGATAATGATTGTGTTTTGAGATTTGGGAAGATATTGTGTGTGCCTTGTGATTCACAGTTGAAGAGAGAGTTGTTATGTGAAGCTCATAGTTCTCTGTTTTCAGTTCATCCAGGAAGTACTAAGATGTATAGAGATCTTTAGGAGTATTACTAGTGGGATGGAATGAAAAGAGATATTGCTGATTTTACAGTGAAGTGTTTGACTTGTCAATAGGTTAAAGTAGAGTGACAGTTACTAAAAGGGATGCTTCAGCCTTTACCAGTTCCAGAGTGGAAATGAGAAAATATATCCATGGACTTTGTTGTGGGATTACCGAAGACATCTCGAGGTAATAATGCAATATGGGTTATTTTTGATCGCTTGACTAAATCTGCTCATTTCCTTTCTATACGAGATACTTTTTCCCTAGATCAACTTTCCTGTTTGTATCTTAAAGAGATAGTCAGGTTACATGGAGTTCCTCTCTCCATTGTATCTGACCATGATCCCAGGTTTACTTCTATCTTTTGGAAGGACCTTCAGAAGTCGTTGGGTACTGAATTAAATTTTAGTACAGCTTTTCATCCCCAATCAGATGGGCAGTCAGAACGAACAATTCAGACTTTGGAGGATATGCTATGTGATTACTCTATGGATTATCAGGGATGTTGGGACCAACATCTTTCTTTGGTTGAGTTTTCATATAATAACAGTATTCATTCCAATATACAGATGGCTCCGTTTGAGGCGTTATATGGGAAGCGGTGTCAAACTCCAGATTTCTGGGATGAAGTGGGTGAAAGGAAGATGATGGGACCAGAATTGGTAGAAGAGTTGGTAGAAAAAGTTCAGCTGATACAGAAACACATGAGAACAGCTCAGAGAAGGCAGAAGAGTTATGTGGACAACAGGAGGAATGATCTCTCTTTTAAGGTAGGTGATCATGTTTTTGTCAAAGTCTCACCATGGAAAAGTGTGATGCGATTTGGTAAAAAATGAAAGCTGAGTCCAAGGTTCACTGGACCATATGAAATTCTGGAGAGAGTTGGATCAGTTGCTTACCGAGTGGCTTTACCTCCGAGTTTATTTGAGGTACACAATGTTTTTCATGTTTCGATGTTGAGAAAGTATATGCCAGATCCATCTCATGTTTTCAGTCCAGAGGTAGTTCAGCTGGAAGAGAACCTATCTTATGAGGAACAACCGGTCAAGATTCTTTACCACAGGGAGTAAGTGTTAAGGAATAAGGTGATTCATCAGGTAAAGGTTTTATGAAAAAACCACATGATTGAAGAGGAAACATGGGAATCTGAAAATGCAATGAGGGCTAAATACCCCCACTTATTCGATAAGTAAATAAATTGCGGGGACACAATTTTCTAAAGGGGGGAAGTATGTAACATCCAAATTAATGAATAATAGATATTTTTATCTATGTCTATTAATTAATTAGATAGTGTTTTAGAGGCTTAAAATGAGAATAAATCCAATCTTAATCATGGAATACACTAATATTTTTAAAAGATTATTTTACTGCCTTTTGATGGAAAACCATTTTTAAATAAAACTTTTGACAATTTTATAAGATCTATTTGTCGAAATAAACTTATTATTTATGATTGGGACATTGAAATTTACTTTGGGTTAATTTTTGGTATTTTTCCGATAAAGTTCATTTTTTTAATGAATAGTGAAAAATATTGTATTTTAATTCAAAACCTTTTTTTAATCTAATTTATTTATATGATTAGATTATCTTTTGAATTGGTTTTAAAGTTAAATTAGAATATATTTTTACCATTTAATCCAATAGTGGTCATTGGAATTAACTTCACTTTGAAATTGGACTTAAACAAGTGTCAATATTTTGATACTTATTGTTTCATAAAAACACGCTATTTGTTATGACAGCGGGAATTAATTATTAAATTAATTATTGTAACTTATATGTTTTGAATTTTTTAAAATAGACATCATTTTTGAATTCAGAATATCAAATATAGCTTAGGGTGAAGTTTTGGTATTTTTCTGAAAAACTTCAATTTTTGATGAATAGTGAAACCACTAAGTGGTACTTAAAAAACTGTTTTTTCGTTTAAATGAAATTTTACCACCTCTGTGTTTTGAATTTAAAAAATCCGACATACATGGTTGTCATTAAGAAGTAAAATGTGGTTCAATGGGATTAAAATAATTTTTTGGTGAATAATAACTTTTAAGTTTTTAATCGCGATTAGAGGTAATTAGTGTAGTTTAAGGTAAAAATAATGTTTTAATAATATGAAATGACCTAGACACATGTCCTACCCTTATTGGATGTGTCATGTACGACCAAGAAAATCCATGGGTCAACTTGGGGACCCCATGGAGCCACTTTGGAAGGAAAATGACATTAATAAATTTTTATTTAAAGTTAAAATAGAAATGTCACAAACATGAGTTGTTTTACTAAAACAATTTTAAAATAGGGTTATAAAAGTCATATTTTTTACTATAAATATTAATTAGAAAGATAAAAGGATTTCCTACATCTTGATAGTTTTTTTTATAATTTTTAGACATTAAATAAATTAAATTAACTATGACACCATGATGATGCAGCGATTATCTCATTATTTAATGATTTAAATAAAATGAAAAGATAATGTAAAATCTAAGACCTAAACATGTAAAAAACCTATTGTATGGGTGGATTTAGAACTATTATCACCTTATCCTCTAAATATATAATTTTTTGACCTTTTAAATCGGAAAATAATTTTATAATAAAGTAACCTTTTATAACTTTCCAAGAGTGCCCCTCCTCTCCTCTTATAAAAGGCCCCCACCTCTACCGCCTTACCCACACTTCCAAAGCCTTTGGCTCGGCCAAACCCTGCCCATTTTGTCTCCCCACATCTCTCTCTAACTCTTAGAAGCCTCACTTTGGGCATAAGTCTTCCCAAGGAATCCTTTGAGCTCAAATCAAAAAGAGTTACCAGATTTAAAGGTAGTGTCTTCTCTTGTGTTCTTATGTTTTTTTTGCTTCTCCAACACCCTAAAATCTTTTTATTCATTTATTTTGTAACAAAACCAGTATCTTCAATATACTAGGATGTTTTTATAAGAAGGATTCAAGCTACACTTACACACACCTACATCTAATGGTTAAAGAACATACTGTTTCCATGGATGACGAATTTCTGCCTCACGAAACGATGATTGTTCAACACTCATATAACACTTTCAAAGGTGGCCATTAAGATGAAAATATTTTTATATATGACATATAATATGTTTATGTTTTACTTAAGCTTCGGTATTTTTCATTTATGGAATACCTTTATGGTTTCCATTATGGGTAAACTCGATATCTTCATTTTAGGAAGTGCGGAATACCGCCCCCTCAAAGTGATTTGATTCGTTAATGCCATATGTGGGATGTATAAAGGATGTAATTAATGATATTATATATGATATTATATTGGAATTATAATATGACTTTATATAATTATGATTCCATTCCATAAAATATGAAATAGAAATGAAAGTAGCGTTCATGCGTACGTACGGCTTATCGTCTCCATGAACGGTGCATTTCATTTCTTACCTCTAAACATTATGTAATATTATAAATGCATGTATATACTGGATATTTATATGATATATATGATATCTAAATCATGATTATAACTCTGGATATAATGGATACATGAACAACTTGTAATTATAAAGAGTTTATTTTTCACTCAAGTACCAATGATCGTTAAAACGACCGTTATTAACTTAAATAATTACATAGTGTTCATGACATGGTAATAAGTGATATAAAAAGAATAATGAACTTGAAAAAGGTTCTTAAGAAAGTAGAAATTAATTGAAGTTTATTATTCAGGAGATTAAAGAACGATCGAGTCAAGTCGGACCTAAGGTAAGGGAACTTCTTAACCCAATTTTCGTTCTTTGAGTTAATCTCCTACTTTCAAATTATGTTATGATATTATTATGTCCTATCTTATATTTGTACTTTCTTTATGTTTAATTATAGTGAATACACATAATAGATCTATTTTATTTAAAAAAATGATCTTTGTAAGGGAACTTCTTAACCCAATTTCCATTCTTTGGGTTAATCTCCTACTTTCAAATTATGTCATGATATTATTATGTTCTATCATGTATTTATACTTTCTTTATGTGTACTTATAGTGAATACACATAATAGATCTGTTTTATTTAAAAAAAAGATCTTTTTATGGGACTTCGTCTCAATCTCCATTCATTGAGGCGTATTTTGTTTTATACAAAACTTTCATTTATACGGTGTATAAACCCCTTTGACTTTTATGTTTATTCAAAAACAATATTTTTTATACGAAGCATTTACTAAACGAAAAAAGGGAATGTTTTTGTTGTACGTATGTGGCGACAATGACTTCTCCACCGTCGTGACCATTATTTGAGTTTCGGCTTCCTCTACAAGCCATACCGTTTTTTAAAGAAAAATAAATACCATGTTTTACTTTTCTTTTATTTTGTTATTGAAAATGGTTTTCATAATGTTTTTTATATCAATGTGTTGTATTGATATCTTGTGATTGAAATGTGGAAATGTTATGTTTCCTTTATGCATGTATCATGTGGTACGATTATGTTATGGTTCTTGGGAATTGTTATGAAGACGGGTGGTTCTATGATAAACTAAGGGCGGGTGAGCCCGATATAGCTCTCCAATGCATTGGGTAACGCGAAGGAGTTAAACGTTAAGGTTTCTCCGAAGAGATTTAGGGAATATACTGTGATGGGTATTCCAAACGTAACCAAGATGGTTACTCCCTACGTAAGAATGTTATGAATGCCTCAAGTTACCTTTATGTCTTATGATTTGTATGATTTATTCATGATTTGATGAGGTATGTTAAAGTGGTTATGTTTTATGAGTAGAGTATGATTTCATTGATTCTTATGTATACATGTACTCATGTTTCCTTTCCATATTTTTATATCCCTTACTGATATTTTCATGCTCATCCCAAGTTTTTGAAATATTTTTCACAGGTCAAGGGAAGGGTACCTGATATGATGATAGTGTCAAGGAAGTGTCAAGAAAGAATCCATGTTTTATTTTAAATATGATTCCATTGATGGGAAAAATGAGTAATATCTGTTATGAAACCACTTTGTTTAAATGTGGAATGTAATGCAAGTTTTATGATCTAATTCTCTAAAACTCTAAACCTGAAAAGATCCTCAATGTGTAATCTTGTAATAACTCAAGATTAAGTAAGGTTTAAGGCTAGGGCCTTATAATATAGGCCTCCTGAGGTTACGAACCATGTAAGTTTCCCCATCAACCATTAAATATGGATTATTCAAAATAATAAAAATATGTATGGCCTTTAGGATTTTGGGGTACTCAAGTTATATGATAACCTAAAAGGTCTTGTTGGATTCATCAAGTGCCCGAGAGATATTGATTTCTTATGGAAAATGGTGAAGAAGTAATGTTCATAGATGATGGACCTACTACTTACCGAGTGACCATTGGAAGTTCTTATTTTGAGAAATGGTTAAATGACATGAAAATTGAGATGGGATCTATTTATACCAACCTTGTATCGAAGTTAGTAGATGAACCTTAAGGGGTGAGAACCATATGAGCAAGGATATTTCACCATAGCAGAAGCTAAACAAATTGTAAGAATGAGAGGTTATGACATCTACCATCAGGACAAGCCTGTACGTGCACAGGAAAGACTATCCGAACAACCATGCGAAGGTGGAGAGCTGATTTCATGATGAAGATGTTGGGGAGAAGCAGTTACAATTAGTTAGTCTCAGTTTTATGTAATATTTGAAGCATACAGGCAATTAATTCCTCTAAGGCCTACGGGTCATGTAATACTTATGCCTACAAGACTTGTAAGGGTTCCACCTCACCCCGTGAAAGGTGTATTATCAAAAAATAAATAAAAAATGAATGCCTTCGGGCCATTGGAGGAGGATGAGGACATAAGCCATCATCATGCCATAACCTATTTACACTTTCTCATTTACATTCCATAATTCATTTACACATGACCATGAAAACCCATAAGTTATTTATCACTTTCAATTTAATTAACTTAACTCATTTAGAATATGTTAAACACCCCTTATTCCAATTTAACAACCAAAAACAGTTACCATTGGTTTAATTTCATAACACAAGATAACATGTCAACACATTTATTATGGGATCCATGTCATAATAATTCCATTATGCTCTTAATGTTTCAATTTCCATGTTCAAGAAGTTCCACACCCCATGGTTGTCCCTTAACCTGGTAAAATCAACCTCAAAACATCCCATGGGGATCATGAGGGGTTGAATTAAACATTTACCCATTAAATTTATCATTTTACCAAGGATATCTAAATGGGTAACACAGAAACACCAAATCACATCCACATACACATAAATAATTGACAAGACTATGTGATATAACTTGTAGACCACCTACCTCAAATCTGAAGATGAAAGCTCACTTAACCCTAGCCTTTGATTCAGATTAAAAATCCCTTAGAATCCCTAACCTCAAATCCATTATAAAAAGAGATTTTTAGGGTTTCAAAATAATAATAATGGCTATACAATCCCTAATCTGAAAAATAGAAGGAAGTGGGGTGTTAGACTCACCTAGAGATTCGATTCACAACCAATGATTCTCCAAACCACATAGAATTGAGAGAGATCAATCCTTGGGAGGTCTTAGGTGATTTGGTTCATCACTAAGGATGCTGGAGGAAGAATGGAGGAAAAAATCCTAAGTTATAATTCTTAAGGCTCGAGAGGGTAAAATAGTAAAATCCCACTTTTTATGGGTAAATGGTTTGGATGCATGGTTAGCCAAACCATGTTCCAACCATGAACCACCCTTTTTCCAAGAGGGGGCCATGATGCATGGTTACCTGGGAATCCCACACGGTTTGACAAACCGTGTGATGACAGTATGGGATGGCTATGTCCAAGCCTAGACAATTGGTCTTTCCCTTTTGCATGATTTCTCTAAAATGTGCACCTCACCTCCATGAAAGCCCAGTTAGGGTGCACAAATACTACTAAACATATGAAAACCATGTGACATGCACCAGATGACCACTTTATTCCCTCTTCCATGCATTGAACCCCATAGAAACCTCCAAGATTCCTCATTCACCTGAAAAAAATTCATTAACCAACTTTAAGTGATTCAAACAGAAATGTAAATATGAACATAACTAAAGGAAGTATGTGATATTAAAATATAACTATCTACAATATTTTTTAAGTAGAGATTGGAGAGTCATCAAAATGAGAGATTGAAGAGTACCCATTTTAATGGTAAAATCAATAGATAGGGAGATTGAAGATCTAAGTTAAATTTTTTAAAAATTATTTGATTGAATGTGAAAAAATATACTTCTGAAGAAATAAAAATCTAGGATGATTGGAAGGATGAAACACACTGAAGAATTAAAAATGACCACAAGATTGATCTCTGAAGAATGTAAGGTTAAAATCACATTATAAAGAGAGTTGATTCCATGAATTTGTAAAATCCATGAAATCATGTGTGGTCAATGATTCACCCATGAAAGCTACATCACCAGAAGATACATTGAAAATAACAAGTTAGAATATTTAAATAATATAAATCTTTTAAGAGAGTTGATATTCCCAATATGACATAAAGTCTCGAAGATAATTCAGGTGATACATGTGCTACACTTAAATTTCATAAACATAACTTTAGCAGTAAACCAATAATGATTCAAGATGATTTGATAAAAATATATGATGATCAGAAGTTGAGATGTTCAGAAGTGTGTGCTACATGCTTAAGTTTTAATTTAGTGTAGGTGAAATATATTCATATCACTGGAAGCACATTAATCATGTCATATTTATTTAAATTACTAAAGGACACAAAAAATTAAACTGATCTCAAGCAAAGGAAAGATAGGAAAAAACACAGAGTGATTTTTACAAAAGAACATTCATAAGAAGATACCATCTGACTTCACATAAACATTATGAAGTCGCAATCATTATGATAATGTTGAGTTAGATGTTCAATGTTCAAAGTTTATTAAGGAAAGTTCATGATTCAAGCCAAGATTTTCAGAAGAGTTGAATAATATTGGCACTGAGTATTTTGGAGGATTTGGTGAAGTCAAACTCTAATATCTTTAGAAGTAAGAGAATGCTATTGATAAAAGACATGGAATGAGTGGGAGATTAAAATTGAATCCCACACATTCCAAACATTTTTCAAAGTAATTTTAGATATATAAATGAGGAACATCATTCGAGTAATATTTATATATATAAGAAAGTATTGAGAGATCCCGAGATATTATTGAGAAACAAAAAGAAAGGGATCAATCAACTAAGTAAATACTAGAATATTATAAGGGTTAAGGAGGTGAGGAATCCAAAATATTATATTCAGAATAAGTTAAATGAATTCCCCTGATTCAAGTGACAAAAAGTTGAGATATATACCGACATCAAGTGTCAACCTTTGGAAGTTCCAAACATCAAAGTTCTATGAAGTGAGATCCCCATAATTAAGTTACAATAAGTAGTGGATAATTTTATGTGCATGATTATTATATCATAAGATTCATTGGAAGTTAAAGTTTCATCCATAGAATTTTTAAATAACCTTTGAGGGCTGGTGGTTCTAGTATAAACAACACCACCATTACTATAGGGAGGTATAAGAGTATTTTTGGGATATAACCTATCCATTTATGTAATATAGCAGAATCAAAGTTTAGGTTTATCCCTACTCTTGGATAATGGATAATAACTTTCCCCATTATAACACTTATAAAAATAGTAAAAATTTACATATCAAGATAATAACTAAACATATCAAGGAGTAGTTTTCCCAAACTGGGGCCGAACATGGTAAAAATCCCTATGTTCCATTTTATTTACTTTATCTACATTTCAAAAGGGAGTAAGTGTTGAGGAAGTTCATCAAAGATACATACATCCTAAACAACAATATAGGTTCAATCAACTTAAAGGATGCAGAATATTAAGTTTAACTAAATCAATAAAACTGGACACCCCTAATTCACCCCCTCTATGGGTGACTATATGATCCACTAGGGATAGAAAAATTCATTCCCATGCTCATTTGAGTGAAATTTTATGTTCTTATCCACTTGGGTGAATGACATGTGATGTATTCATTTATTCAGGACAATATATTTCAGATAATCATGAATGTATGATTTGGCCTATACTAGATTGAAATGTTACATATCTTGTGGTCATTCCATGTATTAGAAAATGATATTATATTAGTATATATATGAATTATATGATAAATATTATTTTGGACATGTTCATATATAGATATGAGTATGTTTTATTGAGACCACACCATAACACTTTGTAACTTGAGTAACACTGATGTTTTTCTAAGGGATACTCTTTGCTTACATCTATGATTCAGAGAATTCATATTTGTTTTCAATGATATAAAATCCCATAGGTTTGTACATTTAGGCCTTAGAATAAGGATAAAATTTTGGACAAAGTGTTTGTTCCAAAATAAATAGATTTTGGTAAAACACATCTAAAGGAATTTGGATAAATCAATAAAGAATTCTGAAGTTTTATATAAAGTACTTATGAGATTTTAGTTCAAGTGGGAGATTGATGGATATGCACTAAAAATAGGTCAATAATATTTTAATATTGATCTATAACATATAACTAGATACTCATGTGATTCATATTATAGGATATTATATGCTCATATCATATGAGGACATGCCTCAGTCATATAGTACGAATGAATTATTATATGAGAAATTAGGTGCATGAGATAATGCCTCATCTTATAAATGATTTCATTCAGTTTATAATCATTATTATGATTCATTTATAGCATGAAAAACTTATATATGACCATTTAAATTTTCAATGATCATAAACATATCAACGAGCATGCATTATCATAATGCATGGTGGCTACCAAGAATTTCCATATGACACTTGATATCCTTTATTGAATGAAGGGGGTCTATATAAGGATGTGATCCCATTTTTGGTTGTGTGTAAAATTGTCTTTCCATATCCTAATATCTCTCTTCCTCATTCACCATTTTATCTTTGAGGAGTAGGTACCAACACACCTTTGGAGTCTGAGGGATCCTATCATAACATATTGGGATTCTATCTATTAGTGTTGTAATGAATCTAGATTTTATAATGTATTTTATTTTAAGTAAATACTATGTTCTATATCATGTACCATATATAACACCAAACTTAAACAAACTTCTATATACTATGGAAATATTATTATTTAAATATAATTGTTATAACCTAGCCGTTAGATTGGTGGGTTTGAATAGGAGTAACCACATTATGAAATATATATAGAAAAAATATCCTAATAAAAATTTATTTATTAATATTTAGGAAATAATTACTTATATTTTAATGATAATAATGTAATATTATAATTTTAAGAACAGTTAAAGATCAAAAGGGTCATTATAAAGGTAGTTTTGTTGTATATTTTGTATCTTCATTTAAAAGATAAATTTGAAAATTTTATAAATTAAATTTGATAGAAATAAATTATTTTTTGGATTAATCATATCATAATTATCTTAGCATGATTTAATTTTTAATTTTTTAGAAATAGTTGATTTTTGGATGAATAGTGAAAATGCTGATTTTATAAATAATGTTACATTTATTAAATTATAATGATATGAGAATGAATTAAAAGTATATAATTTTTTACAGAATATATATATATTTAATAAGTAATACAATTAATTTTAAAAAATAATGTTGAAATTATAAATCTATTTTTGATATTTTGGAAATCTATGTAATGTTTTTATTCAAATAAAAAATATTTTCAGTACTTTTATTTTAATAATTTTTTCATAAGTTTCATTTTGGTTTTGATTTGGTTTTAAAGTAAAATATATATCATTTTATTAAACATAAACCAATTTATTCCATTAGAATCAACATTATACATTATTTTTGATATAAAATCATTTTTATTCCTAAAAGGAGTATTTTTTTTAAAAAAGGTTTATCATTTCATTTTGCAAACATAAGTTAAAATTAATTTCTACGAATTATAAAAATTGAATATTAGAAAATTGATTCCATATTTTGGATTATTATGTTCAAATTTTATAATGAGGCCCATTTTTATTTTTATTCATAATGAACAGTAACAATGGTAAAAGTTTAACACATCAGTAAAGGGTAAAATGGGTTAATCGAGGTTAAAAATATGCGATAAGGCCTCAAAATCTCTAAAATACTTATCTTTATTTAATTGGATGATTAAATTTAAACAAAAACATCTTATATTAAAAATATGTCAATTTGGTGACATTTCACTTTGATAATGACCATTATATTATTTTAAGTACAAAATAACTACAAAATGTCACTCTCTTTATTTTAATATCTCTTATATGTATTAATAAGAATAAAAAGATGTTATGAATGGTTATAAATGTTTATTTTTAATATTAATATTTTTTTATGATATTATTTTTTTTAATTTTTTGTAGTGGTATAATTACATAAAACGCTCACACATCACTGATGTAGCTCGTGCAAGAAAGTGAAAAATCAAAGTAAATGGTCTTAAAATATCAAAAGTGATATGTTTTGAATAAGTTAAAGTATTGAATTATTTTTATGATTCAAAATATATGGTGATTAATTTTTTAAAAATTAAATTTGGAACTCCATGGTAATATTTATGTTTTTAAAGTCAAATTATGTTAATAGTACTAAAAATGACATTAAGGATATTTTTTTGTTAAAAAATATTTAATTAACTATTTTAAAAATCATAAAAAATTTATATTTTGTCAAGTGAATGGGAAATGGTCAATAATATCATCCATTATCCACTTATGGTCCACTTTACCCTTTAAAATAACATTATTTACCCTTAAATACTAATTACCTTGGTACGACAATAAGGGTTAAAAGGATTAATGAGGGGTTAAATTAAACTGTTAAGGGTTAAAATAACCTAAAAACTTGTCTAAATCCTATTTTTTGAATTTATTTATACCCTATATCATTCCAAATTCTAAATTTATCCAATTTTTAACCAATTTCAATGAAATTGACCTTATATTATTTTAAAGTTTAGAATACTTACAAGTGCGCCCCTCCCCTCACTTATAAAATGGCACCTCCTATCTTCTATTCTTCACTCCTTGAGCCACAAATCTAGAAAAAAATATTAAAAAAACTCTGATAAAATTCCACATAAAAGTTCTATAGGATATTTTATTCTTGAGAGACCAACCTAAGGGTCCTTAAGAAGAGATCCAAAGGATGTTTCTCAAAGAAGAGGTATAACTCTTAATCGAGTGTTTTCATGTTTATTTCTTCCTCTAAATCCTTAAAATATTATATAAATATGATGATATAAAAACATAAGTATCTTAACTATGCTTAAATGTTGTTATTTTTATGTCTCCACCCTTTTTCATCCCCTTTACATGCCATGGGAAATAAAAACATCGCTCGTGCGTACGTGTGGACTACCACCTCCACGAAACGATGTATTTTTTTCATCACCGTCTATCTTGGATGGTTATATAGATGAATTTAATAAATATATAATATTTATAATATTTTTATTATTTTTTAAAGGTGAATTATTATTTACATTTTTTTTAATTCTATCCATTGAAAAGTGAAAATACACTCATGAATACATACGAACTACCGTCTCTACGAAGTGATGTAATTCATTTTTTATCACTAATTTATATGAATGGTTGTAAAAGTGTATATAACTAATAAATATGATACATATTACATGATTAATATTTTATATATTATGAAACCATTACCAAGGTTCAAGGGATAGAACCACTGAATCAAAAACATGTATGAAAAACATGACAATTAACACCCAAAATAATGATTTTAATGAATAAATATTAATAAATGAGTGATAATATGTTATAATTGAGTCATATAGGGAATTATATAAATGAATATGGTTCTGTTATATATTTTTAATAAGTTTAAATTTATTATATATGAGGTTTGAACATGTACAAATCGATTCGGGACTTGGGGTAAGGGTTTCTCATCTCCCTTTTATTTATGTGAGACATATGCCATATTGACCACATATTTATTTTTTGTGGTGTGTATACTAACCATGGATATATTTTATTATTATTTTAATGAATATTATGGGGATTTAAAAATACATATAATGTACTAACTTTTATGAGGTTTTGATTTAGATATTATTAAATATGTAAGGGTTCTTATTCTCAATATTGTTTTATTAAGACATACTTCATGATATGAACCTATTTGTATTTAAATAGTGTGTATAATTAGCATTTGATACATTATATAATGAATAACGTAATATTCATGGTATCTAATGTTCTATTTTAAGTTACTTCTTTCAAGTTTTTTATGATTCAAAAGTTTCCAAAATAGTAAGGGATTATGTTACAATATCTTTTCTTTTAAAGATTATCCATATTAAATTTACATTGATAGAAATTATATGATAATTATTTTCTAAACAAAAAATATATAATTATAATCTATTTATTCATTATGTTTTCAAGTATTAGTACCATTTTACTCTTTTTGGTACTTAAAATGTTTGAGAAAATGGTTTTAAGAAAAATTGACCTTATTTCTTATTTTTGGGTTAGTGATATTTCTCATCCATGTCCATGTTAATAAAAAAATTTAATGGAAGTTTTTATCTAAAATTAAATGTTTCATAAAGTTAACTTTTACTACCTTTTACTTTCTTTAATAATTATTAAAATTATTATTTTTAAACGTTTTCTGTATGAATCACTTTTTACTTTTTATAAAAGTGTGAAAATAATGTTTTTTCTCTGTATACGACATGAACAGATTTTCCCACCATCATGTCCTTCCTCCATAATGAATATTTCTTTACATGTTTCAATGTTTTACAAAGAAAATATATTCCCATTTTTATGGTAATTTTAGTTTTTAAAAGTTTCCAAAATAAATGGGATGTTTTTTCTTGATTTTCAAAGCATATCTTAAATGATTGTATAAAAGAGATTTTTAATCTATGCCAATATCCTTGGAGAATTGTTATGATGTAATGGGGATATGATCTTATGATCCCGTACACTTTATTTCTCTGGATTACTTATATTATGATGTTTTAAGGACGATTATATGAAACCAGTTTCTTTCCATAGGTTAATTAATCTATGATGAAATAATTAATGTTTTTATGATACCATAAATTTTCTTTATATGGATGAAATATTATTATGTAATAATGAAATATTTATAAAATCAATTTTTTCATTGGTTATGCTATGATTAAATGATTAATTTTTTTATCATCTTCTAGAACACCTATGTATGGTTTCCATTATATGGTGTTTGGGACTAGAATTATATATCCCTCTAATGCATTGGGTAAAGATTGATATATCATCAAATGATATGAACTAGAATAGGGAGCGAACCTAGTTCAGTAAGGGACTTTGTCCACTATTATAGCATGGGAGTGAACCTTGACTAAGTAAATTATGGAATAAGAAGTGAACCCAATATACTATGAGGCTTTGTCCACTATAATAGTCTTGGAAGTGAGACTTGACTAAGGAAATAATTTTCTATGATTATGTGTATAAC
This sequence comes from Viscum album, assembly GCA_963277665.1. NCBI lineage: Eukaryota > Viridiplantae > Streptophyta > Magnoliopsida > Santalales > Viscaceae > Viscum > Viscum album. Next base: position 379,250,657 of record OY728119.1, read on the forward strand.
ACAAACTTATGTATTATTTTTATGATATATTATTAGGATCAATTGGGGTTGAAGACCCTCTAACACAATAATGCCTACTTTGAATCACTACCTCATGATTTTGTTCTTTAGTAGAGCTCACTCTCTATAAGGAGGGATCACTACCACCTCACATTCTAGAAAAGGCCTTGTGAGAGATAGGAGAAAAACCAAGACTTATATTCCATGACCAACACCCTTCTATTCCTGATGTAGGGATTGGGTAAAAGTCATCACACCATGAAACACATATGTTATACTGTGAAACCTTTCATCCAAGAACCCCTAATCCCTAAGTCATGTACTTATTTCAATTTGGACTCCACAATATCTACCATAGTGGATGACCTAAGAATCAGAGGCTTCCAACCACCCTTTGATACCAATTGTTAGGATCAATTGGGGTTGCAGAACCTACACTAAAATATTGTTTTCTTTGGCTCACTTACTCATGGTTTTATTCTTCATTAAGTATCACTTCCTACAGGGGGATCATTATAAATTCCCATTCCTAAAAAGGAATTTTGATGAGGAGAAGAAAATCTAAGACTTATATTACATTCCCAACACCCTTCCATACCTGATATGGGACTTGGGGGGAAGACATCATAGCATAAAATCCATACATCATGTCGTGAACCCCTACAACCAGCAGATCCTTGATTCCTAAGATGCACACTTATTTTAAATTGATACTCAACATATGTTCTCATGGACCATGATTTATTATTGATGATTCCACACTCTTATAACTTATGTATTTTGTTATGATAAAACCTTATTCCACGACTCATGATTAATGATATTTGATTGATTGGGTATGAATTTTGTAAGTTATGAAAATTTAATCATACCCTTATGCTTATATTATACACACTTATGATCCTTGATTGATTTATTCTATGTTTACCCTTATTGGTCATCTGAGCTCAAACATTATTAAGTTTTCCATTTCCACTAGTTATGAAGAATGATATTATAGAAGATAAATTTAGAAGGGTATATTGTGTGGAGATTTTTTTTGGGATATTTTGAGGTCTTCTTATGGTTAATGGGAATAAAGGTATTATTATATTTTGGTAACAGATGAGATTGAAAAGTGAATTGGTGACTAAGTGATTAAATTATTTTTGAGGAAGTTCACTATTTCGGGAACACTATATGATTAAGGTAAAAATAATATAATAATGGATTGAAAGTTTATGAAACATTTTTGAAAGAAAAAATTTATATTTAATAAGTAATATAAGGAATTTAAAACTATAATGTTGAACTTAGAAATATATGTTTAATATTTTAGAAATCTAAGAAATGGTTTTACTAAAATAAAAACTATTTTTGGTACTTATATTTTAATCAAGTTTTCTAATAATTAATTTTAGTTTTTATTTGGTTTAAAATTAAAATAAGTCTCCTTTTATCAATAATAAACCAATTTATTCCATGGGAATCAACATTATACCTGATTTTTATATAAAATCATTTTTATTCTAAAAAAACATTTTTATAAAAATGGGTTTTCATTGCATTTTTCAAAATTATATTAAAAGTAATTTTTCAACTTCTAGAAGTTGAATTGTAGAAAATGGATTCCATATTTAGGATAAATTTTTTCTAATTTAGTAATGAGGTCCATTTCGCTGTTATTCATTATGAATAGTAACCATGATAGAAGTTTGTAACCTTAGTAAAGGGTCAGATGGGTTAATAGAAGTTAAAACTATGGTATAAGGTATCAAAATCTCTAAAAACTTGTCTTCATTTCATTGGATGAATTAATTTTGACCAAACTCTTCATTTCTTAAAAATATGGAAATTTGGTGTCATTTTCCTTTAATAATGACCTTTAAATTATTTTAAGTAAATATTAATTATAAAATATCACCCTATTTATTTAATATCTCTAATATTTTTTCATAATAATAAAAATATGTTATGAATGGTTATAAATATTTATTTTTAACTTGAATGATTTTTTTTTTGTAATTTTTGGTAATTGTATAATTATCAAAAATACTTACACATCATCGATGTAGTGATTGTGAAAATGGGTGAAAAATAAAAGTAAATATATTTAAAATATTAAAAGTCACGTGTTTTAAATAAATTAAAATATTACATGTTTTTTATGGATCAACATGAATTTTACGTAATGTTTTAAATATTTGAATTCAAACTCTATTGTATTCTTGATTTTTTAAAGTAAAATTATGTGAATTATCCCAAACCACTTCGCAATTTCCCAATACACATTCTAGATGTGATATTATTCTTAAAATACCAACATAATGATACTTAATAATATATAAAAATGATTTTTATAAAATTATATGAGGTTTGAACATGTAAGAAGCAAGTCATGAATTGAGGTAAAGGTTTTTCATCTCACTTTTATTTTTGGGAGACATATACCTTATTCACCACTTATTTATTTTGTGTGGTGTATATACTACCCATGAATATATTTTATGATACTTTTAATAAATATAATAGGGATTTAAAAATCCATATATTGTAATGTACTGACATGGATTACTATTAAACCGGTGGCTAGACCGATTGGTCACATGGCCTCAAGCACGTATCCCTATATTCTAGAGGCTATCGACTAGAAGTGAGGGTCTTAGGAGATGATAGTGGGTAGAATATAACCTCATATCATAGAGTTACATCAGTGGAATTAGAATAATTACCAGATAACAATGGAAGTAGTAAATAGCACTAGCAAAGCAGTGGAAGATAGATTTTATATAACTGAGAAAAAGTGGCCAATGCCCATTTATACAATGCATGAATGATGGATAATACATAAGCTTAAGCAATAAACAAACAAAATTCTTTACATTATATTAGAAAAATAAAGAAAAGTCAACAAATACCCATGGGTGATCTCTATGAGCATCCCAAGATCCAGCTCGATCCTTTACTCCTAACTCCCAAGTACAAGAAATACAACAATCAATCTAGATCCTGCACATATAAGGTCTAATCAGTTACCAAGGGTTCCCAAGAAGGGTGTGAGATATAAATCTCTGTATTCCAAAACCCACAATATCTATCCCAACCCAGAAAGTGAAACATAATTTAAATATTGTGTAGGTATACAGAAAGTGAAACATAATCTCAGTAGTCCAACACCCACAATATCTCACCCAATCCAGAACCTAAAAGGTCTTGTTGGATTCATCAAGTGCCTAAGAGATATTGATTTCACATGGAAAATGGTGAAGAATTAATGTTCATAGATGATGGACCTACTACTTACCGAGTGACCATTGGAGGTTCTTATTTTGAGAAATGGTTAAATGACATGAAAATTGAGATGGGCTCTATTTATACCAACCATGTTTGGAACTTAGTAGATGAACCTGAAGGGGTGAGAACCATATGATGCAAGTGGGGTTTTTCAAAAGAAAATTGACATAGAAGGTAGAATTCCTACCTCTAGAGCTCTCATAATAGTAAAGAGTTACAAATTAATTTATGGTATTTAATATGAAGAAACCCTTTCTCCTGTTGTGATGATAAAGTCCATAAAGATATTTTTTGGTCCATAGGATCTGTTGGAGTTGGTGCTATAGAACCAACTAAATTTGTACTATTTATTACCTATATATTCAAATACCTAAATATTAATAAATATATTATCTTATGATGAGTGTTATTCTACATAAAATTAATGGGATAATGTACTAAGAGTATCTATTGCATCAAAAGTTTATAAAAGTTCCCCACTATAATGAAAATATTAAAATGTTATGACAATATTTTTAAACATATGTCATATGGTCTATATATAATCTATTTGGTGGGACACAAATGATGTTTTAAATATCAGGTGTTGGATTCTCATAATAGGATTAGGCTTTTTCTCATGAAGTTTCACACTTGTTAATCTCTAAGAAGAGATGTTATGAGGACATACTCTCTAATAAGAATTCCACATATTATATGTTTCATTAGATTTTCTTATATGAATATGTGTGTATTGGTCCTTAGACTTGAGAATATTATTATTGTATATCATAAATCACATACTTTTATGTTTAAAAAAAACTGTGAAGACATATTCTCATAGTGAAATATGATATGTTGGGTGCGACATAAGTGATATGACATTGATTGAATAAGTCAAGAAAGTATTTTTCCCTTCTTAGTTAATGGAAGAAGATATCTTAGGCCCTTTTATTGAAACATAACTATCTAATTAGGTCTATGGACATATAGGTTTATTGATGAGTTTATTTTTGGGATTTAGAGAAATATAAATTAATCATACAGGTTTATGAAACAACCATGAAACTTTCTTGATGATATATCAAAAAAATGGATTATATTACACAATATGCATTCATATGAGGTTGTTTTCGTTGCAACATTGTCTTATTTCTCTATGATTACCATGATGTGTTTCTTGATGCTAATCTTAGACTTAGGTAATTTGTTTTAATAGTAATGAGAAAGAGGATTATAGGGTTACACACTAAGTATATCCAGATACTTAGATTAAATTCTATTTTAACTTAATATATGAATAAATATTATTATAAAGACCAAGAAATAATAGTTATTTTAGTTATTTTGATCGTATAAATTCAGCCACAAGTTATTAGAGTTTAGAATACATGTGATTTTAATATTAAATAACTATTTATCCACCAGTTAGTAAATATAATAAATAATTATTTATTGAATAAATAATATTAATAAATTTATTTATTTAAAAATATCTATTATTCAATGTTCAATAAATGTCAAAAAAGATTAATGGGATGAGTTAAGGGATAAGTGAAATGATTTAAATTATTAAATATCATTTAAATAAATATTAATCAATTTATTAATGAAATGATATTTAAATATTTTTGAGTTAGAACATGTTATGGGATATAATAATGATAATATTATTATTTTACATAGGGAATGTATTAGAGATAATATTATATGAAGTGTCTCAACACAATTATCATATATTTAACCCTATATATATATTCCATATTATATAATTTTCTAGTGTTATGAGAATTTTTGTGCACAAAAAATACTCTCTAAAGAATTGTCTCAAGACTGAAGATAACTCGTGAAAGAACATTCTCAAGAATAAGAGGTAGTCCTTACCACCTCTCAAGACCAAGAAAATAAAAGAAAAATTATTTAAAAACTGAAAGAATTTTTGTTGCAATCAACAACGAAAAACACAAGAATTTTTATTCTGTTGTACTAGTACTTATAGTTCCAATGATGATGTTCTGAGATTAATGGGGCATACATGGATACCTCTAGATTAATACTTATTTTAATTCTTCACCGCAATAATTACACAATAATAACTTCAACTGAATTGATCATCAACAATGAAATAATTGTCAAGATGAGGAAATTCATACCATAAATTAATTATAAATTAATATGAAATGATCCTCTCTATGAATATTTTGGGGTTTTATTCATTAATTTATTCATATTTATCCATTGAAACCATCAAAAAAATATCAATCATAGGCCCAACCGCTTTCGCTACACCCTAAAACATTTAACAACTCACTATGATTATGAGATATGTCATATAGATGTCAAAATTTTTTTTCTTAACAAGAATTTAGTTGAGTATGTGTATATGATACCACTCAGAATTTTTGAAGTTCCAAATGAGTCTTCTAAGGTTTTCAAGTTAAAATAGTCTATTTATGGATTTATGCAAGCTTCTTAGAGTTGGAACATCTAGTTTTATGATGTAATCAAAGATTTTGGTTTCATCAAGAACACAAATGATTCTTTTGTATACAAGAGGGTTAGTGTGATTTCCAATGAAATACGTGGTTTAATTGAAATATATAATTTATATGAAGATCTATAATAAGTTTCTTAGACTGATTAAAAACACATATATTGGTAAAGTGATAAATCACTTTAGCACGGAGAAATCTAAGAATGGGTATTTACTGGTGTTACATGGAATTTTTTTAGAAAGATTGAAAATATTTATAAATAGATAGAAAGGATGGATATGATTATTTATTCATCTATTATAGGATATATCATGTATGTCATGTTATTTAATCTACCTGATGTTTCTTATTATTTGAGTATAACAAGTGGATACTGATCTAATCCTGAAGAGAGTGACTGAATTACTCTTAAAAACACCCTTAGGTACATAAAGAAGAAGAAATGCTATATTATTAGTATTTATAGGATATGATGATCTCATTATAAGGGGAACACTAGTTTTAGTTTTTAATATGAAAAATATGATATGAGATCTCAATATGATTTCACATTTTTCCTAAATTCTGGAGCTATTATCCAGAAGAGTTACAAATAATCCACTATAGTGAACTCAAGAACAGACACAAAGCACAATGCTACATCATATGCTATGAAGGAATCTATTTGGATCAATAAGTTTATCAATGAACTTTTTGTGGTTCCTATAATTATAGGAGTGATTGAGATTTATTGTGAAAAAAATGGAGCTATTTCTTAGTCCAAGGAACTCTGGTCACACCAAAAGACCCAACACATCCTTTATAAATACCATCTCATTTGAGATATCACTGAGAGGGGAAATGTAAATATCTATTGGGTGTCTATAGATGATAATATAGTAGATTATTTGATAAAACCACCATAATAACCAAAGTATGAGGGTTATATTGAATCTATTGGTGTTAGATACATGATATTTTGGGTGTAATGTTTATAAAATGTAACACGGTTTTATAATAAAGGAAATATCTATTTATCATTCATTTATGTGTACTGCATTTATATTAATGAATAATGGAATGATAATATCCTCTCAAATCATGACATTGATTTGTCCCCAATAAATGATCATCATTAAGTATTATGGGTTATGATAATATGTTAAGATTCGCATGAGTATAATTATATACTAAATATAAAGAGTTGTATGCGATAAAAAGAATATAATAAAAAGATAATAATCCGAGAATTATTTTATGGATTGTTTCTATAAAGTATATCACATGAAATGTCATATGGTCATTAATATACTTATGGGTGTATGCTTATTATGAATCATAATTTCCTGGAGTTGAAAAAATACCTAGCACGAGAACCTTCATACTTCGATACATTTCTTATAAAAGACTTAAGGATCAGATAATCATGGAATGGTTGGGTATATTTCTAATCATGTCTTCAGTTCATGCTTAATAAATATGGTATTTTACCACTTATATAACAAGAAAATACATATGGTCCCTTGATTGAATTAAACTCAGAAAATGTGAAGAACCCATTAAATAGTGATGATGAAGCATTGATGAATCATTTTATTTTTTTCAATGGTTATTTTCAAAGTATATAAATGATATTTAGAGTCAATAGATATTAAGGAAATGAAGTTTCCTATGGGTGTTCTAGAAGTAATTTCATTAGAAATTCATACTTCGGAAGGGGGAACCATCAGAAGGAGGAGCACCATAGATGTATGTTTTACTACCAAAAGATGACATTAAATAAGATAGTATAACCTAACCAGATGATGTAGGGAACTTTTTTAACTAGGATTAATGAAAAAAGTGAATAAAGTTATATTAATAGAAGAAGGATCCATTCATAGAGATTATTCTATCTTGAAACAACTAACACATCAAATGATTTATTATACTAAACTTCCATGTATTCATGATAAGTGCCTAAGAACAAAGAATCACTATAAAATACATATTAAGTTGAAGTATTAAGTGACCCAAACATGTAAATCTAAAAGATAGTATATATGATGATTTTTGAGAAATTATTCAAGATAACGAACAGAACTGAAGATGTTCAATAGTACTATCTACAATAGTTTTAAGTGAAGATTGAAGAAATATACAAATGGGAGATTGAAGATCACCCATTGGGATGATAAAACTAACATATGAGGAGATTTAAGATCTAAGTTAAAGTTTTCTAAAATGAGTTAACCAAAATTTACACAATATAATTTTGAAGAAATAATAATCCAGGATGATCGGAAGGATAAACCACACTAAATAATTGATAAAGGCCATGATATTAATCTCAAAAGAATTTAAGGTGAATTTCAACTTACATAGAGAGATGATGACATGATTTTTTAAAAGGAATTAAGTGAAGTGCAGTCCAAATGACACCTATAGAAGAAACATCACTAGGATATATGATAAAAATAACAAGTTAGAAGATATTAAAAGATAAATATTTTAAAAGAGTTGAGATTTTTAAGATGAATTAAAGGCTTAAAGTTAAGTTAAGTGATAGATCTGATGCCATTAAAAATCATAAGAATCACTTTGGAAGAATACCAAATAGAAATTCAAGATGAGTTGATTAGAATATATTATGATTAGGAGTTAGGATGATCAAAAGTGGATGTAGTAAATTGAAGTTTGAACATGGTGTTAGTGAAATGAATTCAGATCAATAGATACAGATGAATCAAGTCATAAATATTTTAAGTATTAAATGTTGTATAAGATTAAGTTGATATGAATAAATGGCTAAACTAGAAGAAACACAGAGTGCCATCTGCATAAGTAAGTTCACAAGAAGATGTTGAGTGACTTCACATAAATATTTTTAAGTTATAATAATTATGTTGATAATTCATTGGAAATTCAAAGTTCAATGATCACTAAGGAAATTTTATGATTGAATCTGAGATTTTTTGAAGAGATTAATAATTTTGATGCTTATTTGTATGGAGGATTTGATGAATTCAAACTCTAATATCTTTAGAAGTAATTTAATGTTATTGAAAAAAGACTTAGACTGAGTGGGAGTTCTGAATTAAATTCCGCATGTTCCCCACATTTACCAAAATATTTTTCGATATATAAAGGGGGAATATAATTCAAGTAAAATAAACACACACATAATAAAGTATTGAGAAATGTGATGATATTACTGAGAACTAACAAGGAGAGGGAGCAGCTGACCAAGTACATACAAAAATATTAGAAGAGTTGAATAAGTCAAGAGTAAAAAATACTAGATTTTTAATAATTTGAGTAAATTCACCAGATTTAAGTGACTAAAAGTTGACATCTAAATTGATGTCAAGTTCCAACCCATAGAAGTTATGGACATCTAAGTTCTATGAAGTGAGAGGTTGAGAATCAAGTTATTAAAAGTATATGATAGGAAAATGTTCGTGATGAGTATAGTGGAATAAGAATTATTAGTTTAAGTATAGTTCATGGAGTTTATAAAGAACACTTGAATACTGGAGGTTCTAGTATAAACACCATCACCTTTATAACTAGTAGATAAAAGAGGATTTTCAGTAGACAGCCCATCCACTTGCATAATATATTGGAATCAAAGATTAGGTTGGACCATTCTATTGGGTAAAGGATAATATCTTGGTCTTTTATAACACTTAAAAGAATAGTGAAAATATATGTATCAGGATAATAACCAAATATAGTAAGGATTATGTTTCCCATATTGGGTCTAAACCTTGTAAAAATCATAGTGTGAAATTTATTTTAATATATCAATATTGAATGAGGGAGTAAGTTTTGAAGACATGAATCAATGATCTATACATCCCAACTAATATCTGAGGTTCAATCAACAAAAAGGAAGAAAAAGATTAAGTTGAACTAAATTGGTAAAAATTAGTCTCCCCATATCCACTCCCCTCTCAGGGTGACTGCATAGTGCAATAGGACTGACAAGTGGTATTAGAGATAATCAGGTTTCCTCTATTTGGATCTAAAGTTTTTTCTAAGTTTTTTTCAATTATTAATATGAATTTTAAATTATGAGAAGATATAGATATGCCTACAACAGAATATAACAATGGTATTTTTGAGCTAAAGGAATAAAAAGTTATTTATAGTGGTAGAAACTTGGAGGTTTCAGAAAAAACTTTGAAAAACTAGAAGAATAAATAAGAGAAGAAGCAAAAAAGTCAGCCTCTCATAATCAATAAAAGGAGAATCCACCACTTATAGAAGATATATATATTGGAATTTTTACTAAAAAATCTATCATAATTAATCATCCAGAAGATGAGAGTATGAGATATGATGATTTTGAGTTAGTTTAATCTATTGATGCCATCTACACTGATGTTAAAGACTACTTAAATAAAGTTACTTATAAATTTATATTCTATATATTTTCATTTATCAAGGGACTATTTGAACAAATGGAACAAATGATCTATAATATGAAGAGATGGATAAGGCATTGGAAAAGAAGATATATATGTGTAAAACCTTCACAAAACTCATTGAGGATAAGGATAAATTAGTGACACTCTATAAATAAAAGTTTACTCTTATAGAAGAAGATTTATAAAAGGAGTTTTGGTGAAAAAATTATGTTAATTAATGTTTTTTGGGAAAATCTCCATGTAATATATGATACTCACAAAACAATTATTGATGTTAAGAATAATCAAGTGGAGGTTAAGGAAAAATGAGTCAAGGAACATGATCATTTCTTGAAAGGGATGTGTAAGTTGCATGATTAAAATATGTAGAATCTAAAGATAAAGTGAATTTCCTTTAATATCATACGAACAATTTAAATTTAAATTTACTTGAGATAGTGGTGAAATTGAAAGCATGGAAGTTACTCAAGTTGAATATTCACATGAAGATGAGAGAAGATCCACTACCAAAGTTTTTAAAAAAAGTATTTAACCTGAGAAGTCTTAGTATAATGGTAGAAAGAATTTAATATATTCAAGAGTTACATATTATAATGAATCAAATATAAAGGAAACTCTATATACTAATGAATATGTATGCATTAATTTTGATACCTTGAATAATGTAGGTTTTAGTTCCAGACAAAAAATGAGTGAAGAAAAGTATGGAGAAAGTGACCAAATTTGTAGAGTTGTAATAAAGAAATAAATTGAAAATATATTTCCCATAAGGTGTTAAAAAGGAAGGAGTATCGGAAGATCCATTCACCAATCAAATTTTAACACAACAGAAGAAGCTAAGTCTTATTGGCTACCATCAGTAACGTGGAAAGTTAAGACACAAGAATATAATTTTTTGGAATAATATGTAAAAGTATGGAAAGTAAAGAATTTATAAATCAAGGGGGTAAAATATAAATTAAAATGAATTTAGTTAATTATAACCAACTCTCACAGAAGAAGGAAAATCCATTGGAAACCAACAAATTTAAAAATCTTGAAAGGTTCTATGGAATGTGTGAAAGATGTGGTCATGGTGATGATACCATGAACTAGTTAGTTATAACCAAAAGAAGGAGACCACAAAATTTCTGGAAGAATAAATAAAACAAATACATGAGTTCTTTCTTGAGGTGAAAATAAAAGGAAGTTACAAAAATAACTTCACCTAATAAGAAGGCAACATAATATGTCACACTAGGGAAAATGTGCTTCTATTTTGGAAAGAAAGGTCACTTCATGGATAGTTTCAAAAATTCCATCAATATTCAAGATAATAGAATAAAACTCAAGAAAAAAAGTGAATCAATATAAGAACAAAAAAAAATTAATGGTAGAAGACATCTATGATGGATAAGTTGAGTTTCGCTAAAATTCACCACAAAAGGGTAACTTATCAAAAGATAAAAGTATGATTGGAATGTTTAATAAGTATAGAAACACTCTCAAGAAATGCATGAAAAAATTACTCTTTCAGTTTAAGTTGTTAAATAAGAAGAAACAAGTTTTGGAAGATACATGTGCTACAAAATTTATTATGAATAAGTCATCAAAGAACAAAGAAAAAGTGTAACATGTTCTTAAGGTTGTTATTAATGTATGTCCATAAAAACTAATATAAATAAGGGATTTGAAATAAAATTAAAATAAGAGTTCAAGTTCTTTTATAGTAAAATTTATAAAGAAATCCACACATAAAGACAAAAGTGAAGGTAAACCATAAGATTCTATGAAACCCAAGATGATAAGTGCTTGTAAAATGAAATGTGATTGTATGAAGAAAAATGGAGGTAAAATAAAAAGTGTTTATAAGCTGAGAAATATTTCTCATCCCTATTAATCTAATTAATATGAAAAGTAAAATCAACTCATTCCCTTATAATTTCTAATAACTTTCACTAAAAAAGTTATTGAAGTTTATACAATCTATGGGGAGACCTAAATTAAAAGTGCGTTTTGTAAATCTTACAGCATACCATAATTCATCCATCATGGAGGACATTATCTCATAGTGGTATCAACCAAATTATCCATAATTTTTATCATCCATGCTAAAAAATAAAGATTAAGTTCACCTATCTAGTGGAATTGAAGCTGTAGATGGTTCTAGAAACTTGGAAAGATGATTATTGAGGATCCAAAATCCAAAAAAACAAGGAACTAAGAAATTAGATATTTAAAATTAAGTGAATTGAAGATTAAAGTGCCTGGTGGAAGAACCTACAAATGATGATGAAGTTCTGGATGATAAAAATCTAGGGATTAAAATTTCTGTAATCTTTGATGTATGTTAATATTATCAACCACCCTTATATAAAAATATATTATAGAATTAAGGGGGATAAATTTATCATTCAATGGAAAAGTGAAATTAATTCTATAAATGGGTAAAAAATTATCATTTTTAGGTTAAATGATTTTTATCTAATTGTTAATATTGATGTAGGAGATTATTTAAAAAATATTTTAAAATCACCCTAGATAGAAAAATTTCAGAAGTGTGTATCACTTGATTATTTTATGGAAACATTTTTGTGTTAATGATTAATAAAACTTATTTTCTACACTGTTCATAACTCATATAGTTATAGAGTTCATTTTTTATATCATTTCTTTCAGAACAATGATTCCATCCTTCTCTCAAGGAATTTAAAAATTACTTTAAATTAAACATAAGACAAGGGGAAAAGATAAAAAATGATAATAATGTTCCCCCTGAAACTCATGATGTTAATAAGGGGGATTCAAATTTATATCAAATAATTGGGAGAGAAATTTTTTGAAGGTCTATCAATTAATTTCACCAGAAGAAAGAGATTAAATAGGAATTTTATTTATTTTCATTTAGTGGGAGAAATATCATTAACTTTAGATTTGAATGGGTATTGATAAAAAAATTCAAAGGGGCAGATTAAAGCACTCATAAGATGGTGATGATGAATTATTATATTTGTTTTCAATGATAATTATAAATGTTTGTTAATGATATTTAGATTTAATGGAGATTGAGGAATTTAATTTTCCCATGATTGTTTCAAAAGTAAGATTAACAAAAGTGCATACTCTAGAAAGTGGAACCATCAGAAGTATAAGCATAATAGATGAATGTTCTACTACTGGATAATGAAATTAAAGAAGACCCGATAACTTGGATGGATAATTATAGGAATTCATGTCATTTAAAGTAATGAAGATAAGTTAAGAAAGTGATTATGATGGAATAAGGATTCATTCATGGAGACTATTCTATTTGAAATATGATTACACATCATATGATTGATTGTGCGAAACTTCAATGTATTTATGACAAGTGTTGAAGGTTGAAGAAGCAATATCAACTATATATTGAATTGAATAACTTAGTTTCCCAAATTTGTAACTTTAAAAGATATTATATCTGATAATTATTGGAATATTATTCATGATAAAAACAATAATTAAAGATGTTGAATATTTGTAATGTCCCTATTTTGGAAACCACTAAACTGGTGCCCCGAGCCAGATTTCTAAATGACCTCAGGTGCGCCTCCCCATATGCCAAAGGTTTCCGTCTAGTAGTGAGAGTCTCTTAGATCATGTGGGGAGACTATACCTTCTTTATCATATTAATCCACAATAGATATAATATATAATAAAGGAAACAAAAGACAATAAAAATTAAACCTGCATTACCAACCATTTCCCCAAAACTGGGTACAATCCCATAACCAATAGTAAATATGATATGTCACATCGTAAAATTCCAAGTGAAAAAAAACCTAAAATAAATATAAACATAAGAATACCCAAAATGGGTCCTGACTCCAAGTCTGGACCCCTCATCCATGCACATTCCATGTCCAAATCAACCCTCTAGCATAGGTACCTTTCCCTTTTCCTGAATTATAACCATGAAATATGCTTGGGAACCCAATGACAGACCAAGAAGGTTTTGATTATAACTTAGTAGGACACCACTAATGGTGTCTACAAAAATATCCAGTCTAAAGAGACAGTGTATACAAGTATTAAAAAAATAAAAAGATAAACACAAATAAGTAAACTAAGTTCCATTAGTTAACAAAGTCAACCTAAACCAATTTCATCATTTTTTTATTGGGTTAGGAATTTTTATCAATTTCATTTCAACCCATGTCGATCAACTACTATGCATAAGGGGATGAATAAGGTTCCCTATCTCACTAGGAGAAAACATTTTATAAACAATTATATCACACTTACCTTGGAGCCTTGGTCCATGTAATCTCCTCAAATGCATCTGTTAGGGGTATAGATCCTTAGTCCAACCTCCCTAACCTATATATAAAAGGGTTGGGGTTTAGAGCCTCAGTACAACCTAACCCATGAGCACAAAACCTCTAGTCAATACCCCACAAATAACCAATCCATGTGAACATGCTTCTTTATCCATAACACCTTTACCAAACATAACTATATTGTTTAACATAATCATCATTTAATATAATAGTTCATTCAAAAAATAACCCATCATCATGCCTTAACCCATTTAAAAATTCTCATTTACATTCCATAATTAATTTAAACATTTCCATGAAAACCCATAAGTCATTTATCACATTTACTTTAATTTACTTTACTCATTCACACTATGCTAGACACCCCCTTATACCAAGTTAACAAAAAAACACAATTACCATTGGTTTCATTTCATAACACAAGATATCATCACATTTATTATGGGATCTATTTTATAATAATTATATTCAACAATTAACATTTAAATTTTCTTGTTCAAGAAGTAGAAAACCCCACGGGTGGCCCTTAACCCAATCAAATAAACCTCAACGCATCCCATAGGGATCCTGATGAGTTCAATTAATCCTTTATCCATTCAATTTTTCATTTATACTAAGTAAAACCAAATGAAAAAACACAACAACACCAAATTACATCCACATACACATAAATAATCTACAAGACTATGGTATATAACTTATAGACCACCTACCTAGAATCCAAAGATGAAAAATTTCTTAAACCTAGACTTTTATTGGATTCAAACACCCTTAAAAGCCCCAACATAAGATCTTCTAGAAAAAGAGAGTTTTAGGGATTTAGAAGAAGAAGAACGACTACACAATCCCCAATCAAAAAAACAGAAGGAAAAGGGGTGTTAGACTCACCCAGAGCTTTGATTCACAACCAATGGTGCTCTAAATGACTTATAATTGAAATGGATCGATCCTTGGGAGGTCTTGGATGATTTGGTTCATCACTAGGTCTACTAGAGAAAGAATAGAGAAAAATATCATGTTAGAACAGTTAAGGCATGAGAGGGAAAAATGGTAAAATCTCACTTTTTAAGGGGGTATGGTTTGGCCACATTGTTGGCCAAACCATGCGCCAACCATGCGCCACCCTATGTCCAAGAGGGGGATAGGAAGCACGGTTACCTGGGAATCCCACACAGTTTGAAAAATCATGTGATGACCATGAAGGATTTCTTTTTCCAAGCTCGTACTGTATGTCCTTCCCCTTTGAAAAGTTTCTTTAAACCCTAAAACCCACCTCCAATAAAGCACAGTTAGGGTGCACAATTATTACTAACATGCACCAACAATGAAACCTGCACTGGATGGCCACTTTCTCCACTCTTCTATGACATGAACCCCCAGGACACCTCTGGTACTCATCATTCACCCAAAAACAATATATTAACCTACTTTAAGGGATTTAAACTAAAACTTAAACAGGAATGTACCTCAAAGAAGTTTGGGATCTTACAACCTCCCCACCTTATAACGACTCTTACTCGAGTTTCACTCCCAAGCATTACTAAGCTTCTAAAGTATAAAGACCGGGCCATTGGCCCCACATATCTATCTCCCTCTCCCATGTTTCTTCCAGAAAATTACCATGCTTCCACAATAATTAAACCAAAGGCACAATGTTTCCATATAATAATTTTTCACTATGATCCAAAATATTAAAAAAATGATCCTTAAAGTATGCATTAGCCTCAATATCAAAATCATGAACATCAATTAAATGAGATGTGTCGGGGTGACACTATCTAAGATGAAACACATGAAAAGCATTGTGCATTACACTATACCACTATAGAAGATCCAAATGACATGAAACCTAGTTGATCCTATCCATAATCTCAAATGGCCTCACTTACCTGGGTGCCAACTGACTCTGTTTTTGAATTCAATGGTGACCCAAACTAGGCAACACCCAAAGAAACACATGATCACCCAACATAAAATAAAGAGGTTGATTATTCCAATACACATACGAATTATTCCTACTTTGATACATATTCATATGATTTTGAATAAACTGAACCTGTTCTGACACTTGTTTCATGAGACTCATTCCAAAAAACTCTAATTCTCCTACCTCCATCCAACATAATGATGATCTACACAGACTCCCATAGAGAACATCAAATGGTTCCATCTGAATCATCACCTAGTAATTGTTGCTATAGTATTACTCAACAAGTGATAAGTGATTCTCCCAATATCTACCAAAATCAAGAACACATGCCCTTAACATGTCCTCTAGAACCCGAATAATATGATTTGATTTTTTATCCATCTTCGGATGGAAATCCGTAATTAAAAACACCTGGGTACCAAGTGCCTTCTATAACTCCCGCCAAAATAATGGAGTAAAACGTGGATCATAATCCGAAACTATAGTCCACAGAACCCCATGCAAGCAAACTATCTCTCGAACATACAAATCACCCAACTGGTAAATGGTGAAGGTCTCTCAAATCGGTAATAAATGTTCCACCTTATTTAAAAAATCCACATATACCAAGATAACATCATTATTCCATGGCGTACATGAAAAAACCACCACAAAATCCATCATCATGTCATCCCACTTCTACTGCAAAATGAGCATGGGCTATAACAAACCACACACTTTTTGATGCTTAGCCTTAACCTTAAGACATATATAGAATTGATCCAGGAAACCTGCAACCACTTTCTTCATCCCTGGCCACCAATAATGATTATGAAGATCACAATACTTCTTGGTAAAACTAGGAATCACTATCCACTTTGTGCCATGGAACTCACTCATGAACCCTTACTGCATATAAGTAGGCACAAAAACATAACCAAGAACATAAATGATATCATAATCACTAACAAACCAATCAAAATGTGAATCCCCACCTTCAAGACATTCCCTCAAATCCAAACACTCTAGATCCTCATACTACATCTCCTTGATCCAACTCAATAGTGTAGACTCAACTACTAGGGTTGAAAGGGTCATTTTACCTTTTCCATCCTGAACCTCTAGGTATATATCAGCAAACAATGCCATCATCCTTAACTCAGAATTGGATTTCTAAACAACTTGGTTCTGAGTCTTACAGATCAAAGCATCTGCAACACTATTTCCCTTTCCTGGCATTCATACCAGTTTAAAATCGAAGAACTACATGTACTCAACTCATCTTCACTGCCAAAGATTAAAATCATGTTAGAAGAAGATATACTTAAGGATTTTGTTATCGGTATACAAAGTAAACTGTTATCCAAACATGTAATTCTACCAACACTTCAAGGCATAAACCACCACAGCCAACTCAAGATCATAAATAGGGTATTTCCATTCATGATTCCTCAACTATCGAGACCCATACGCCATAACTCAATCATTATGTATCAACTCTTCCCTAATACCAGCACTAGATGCATAAGAAAACATAGTATACTCCTTTCCCAGCTCAGGTAGTTTCAAAATCGGTATAGTAGTCAGTTTCTTCTTCAACTCCTGGAAGGCATTATCACATACCCCAGAACATTCGAACTTGATTCGCTTCTTGGTTAAACCTTAAATAGGTGCTTCCAAATGGGAGAAGTCTTTTATGAACCTTTTTTAATAGCCAGTGAGACCCAGAAAAAATCAGATATCAAAACAATTCTTGGGATTCTTCCAAGATGCAATAGATTTCACTTTATATGGGTCCACATACACACCTACCTTAGAGATGATGTGACCCAAGAAATGTACCTTTTCAATCCAAAAATGAAATTTGGATAGCTTGGTGTATAGCCTATACTCTCTTAGTGTACTCAGGACAATGTTAAGATGTTTGGAATGATCATAATGATTCTTTGAGTACACCAAGATTTCATCTACAACGAAAACTACAAACTGATCCAAGTATGAGTGAAGGATTCAGTTCATTAGGGCCATAAACACTACTGGATAATTGGTCAACCTGAACGGCATCACAACAATCTCATAAAACACATACCTACTTTTGAAGGTAGTCCATGGTATATCATATGGTATCACCCTCAGCCGATGATATCCTGATCTAAAATCAGTTTTGGATAACATAGAATGACCCCTAATATGGTAAAAAAGATCATTGATTCGAGGAAGAGGGTATCAATTTTTAACTTTCATCTGGTCCAGGATTTGATAATCAACACAAAACTACAAGGATCCATTATCCATATTGTAAAAAAAACTATAGATCCCCAAGGTGATGTACTCAGATGAATAAACCCCTTGTTCTCCAGTTCCTCCAAGTAAGTTTTATGTTCCTAGTTGGTGCCATTCTATAGGGTGGAATCAAAACTAGTTCATCTATCAGAAAAAACTCTATCATGAACTCAACATATCTCTTGTGTGAAAGCCTTGATAAGTCCTCATAAAATACATTCTATAAATAATACACTATAAGATGAAAGATAAGATGCTATACTCTCCCATTATCAAGCATAAGAAAAGCCACTTGGGCTATGATTTCACCCAATTACTGACTGACTGGTCCTACACAACCATCTGAGATATCCCATTCCCCACAGTGAACATAATTATTACTCTTCAGGGATGTGAATTTTACCTTATGATGATAACAATCAATATAGTCTCGATACGACACTAGCCAGTCCATGCCTAAATCAGGTCAAAACCTGATATCTGAAGCATAAACAAGTCCCATAGAAAACAATACCCACCAAAATCAAGGGCTCACTCATTACAAAGTTAGATATTTTCTACCTTCACCCCTTACAATGTATCAATGGATATATCCCCACACATATGTTCCACCTCTTGGCCCAACACACTCAAAAATTTAGAATATATAAAAGAATGTGAGGCACATGTATCAAATAAATCACTAGAAAGTGTGTAAGCTATAAGAACCATATATAAATTGTTGTAGGTCCAACCCCGCCACCACTGGATGCATGCTAAAATGCATAAAGAAAACCTATACATCTACCCGAGGATTTGGTATGAATTCATAGTACTATATTACCCTATGGAAGAGGATTCCCCTATCCAAGAGCACCACATCCACTAACCTGACCAGTATGACGGCTGGAGCTCAAAATCCCTACTTGATAAGAGGTAACTGATCCCTTTCCTACACTCTACACCATCCTTGGCCCCCTTCATTGACCAACTGTTGAGGGTTACTACAGAACCTCTTCACATTCCCCATTCTTCTAAATTCTTGGCACTCAACTAGTGGTCAGGGACACTAACCTTTTATGTGTCCCAGACTACCACACTGATAGTAGAAAACTCAATCACCACCTTGGGATGCTGGTTCTCTTTTTTGACTACTCTTTCCACCATCGACCTGAAAAAAACTATCCTAGTGGTGATTCCTAATATTAGAAGCCACACCACTGGATCACCCAATAGAAACTGCATGTCCACCACCGTAATCCTCCTTGAGATTTCCTTTTGAAATAAGGGCATGATCCACCACTTCAGAAAACCTCTTTAAGAGGAAGATATTGACCTGAAACTTGAACTCATGTCTTAGTCCATCCTAGAAACATTTCATCATAGCTTCCTCAACCACTTCTAATGATAGAATGAAGTGTTGAAGATTAGTAAAGTGACTAACATAATCCATCACTATCATAGTCCCTTGAGTCAAAAAAACAAACTCATTTTCCTTCCACCTTAAGGTATCTGGATAGAAATGTTCTTGAAAATTTTCCTAGAAACCCTTCTACTGCATACCGTTTACCTACTCAGTTTGAACCAAAATATCCCACCTAGTGATTTTCCTACCCTCACAACACACAAGCTGCCAAATTGACCATCTTCTTAGGAGAAGTCTCTAGGTGGTCAATAATTATCTGGATGGACTCTATCCAAAACTTGACTACATTAGGTCCACCATATCGAGAAAAAGTCAAAGGATGTTGTAGCTAAAACTCTCTAGTCAACTCAAACATTCTCGACACAAACTGCCCTAGTTCCCATTCCATCATCTGCATTAAATGAGAAAAGTTCTAAAAAAACTTCTCTTATCCTCTTTTACCCTGAATCATTGGGGTCTTTTGCTCCACTTCTAGAGGATCATTCTTAGTGATATCCTCTTGTCTCCCAGCTAGCACTCATCTTCATGGTGTAATTTCTCTATAATTCCAAACACACATCTCAGAACACATAACATAAAACTTCCACAGTTTTGACAGGAGAAGGATCTTTACTAGCCATAAAAAACACATTTTTCATAAAATATCCCTAATAGAAATAGTTGCATATCTATCACCACCCTTTTACATCCCCACTATGGGTCATTGTTAACATGGGGTAAACAAAATCACACAATCACAAGTATTTTCATTTAGAATCATTTTTTAACCTTTCTCACTACCACAACATAAATATTTCTCTTTTAGGAACCTTCCCTTCTTTAATAATTATCACAAACATAATTTTAACCCATTTATAACCTTTCATTAGGAACTATAATTTAACAATTCTTTCACATTCTTCCCATTTATCCATTTTTATCATCTTTGTTACACACTATTTATTTCCAATTTTTTTTTCAAGAAATTGAAATGAATTCAATCCCTCACATCCCACACAGCTTCCCCGTGTGTGCCTACCATGATTCATGCCACCTATATCCATAGGTTCATAAAATGATGCATGAATTCAAAAATTCATTCCATTTAGGATATGAAAAAAATATCATAAAATAGTCACATAACAAAACATGTGCATCACCCAATGGTAAAATATCATCCAACCATAATAACAAACATCAAGAACAACAATCCCACCCTAAGTACTTGGGTTCCCCCCCATACATGGTTTAGTTGATCCCATGAAAGAGCTCATTTCCAAGACCCAAAGCATCATAGTTTCTCATATACCATCCAAAAATAGTAATACAATAGAAAATAAAACCTTATTTGATACCACTTTATAACATCCCTAGCCCAAAATCCACTAAAACGATGCCCCGAGCTGGGTTTCCATGTGACCTCAGGTGAAACTCCCCGTATGCCAGAGGCCGCCAATTAGCACCACGGGTCTGTTAGATCACACAGGGAGACTATACCATCTTTATCAGAGAGATCCACAATAGATATAATAAAAAATAAATGAAATAAAAGATAATAAAAATATACATGCATTACCAAACATTTCCCCAAAACTGGGTACATTCCCACAACTAATAGTAAATATACTATGTCATGTCATATAGTGCTAAGTGAGAGAAAAACCAAAATAAAGATAAATAGAAGAACCAATAAAATGGTTCTTGACTTTAAGTATGGATCCCTCATCCATGAAAATCCCATTCCCAAATCAACCCTCTAGCATAGGGCCCTTTCCCTTGTCCAAACTTGAAACCATGAAATCTATTAGGGTACCCAATGATGGCCTGAGAAAAATGTGAGTATAACTCAGTAGGCCACCACCAACAATGTCTACAAAATATATATTATAAATAGATAGTGTATAAAAGTATTAAATAAAAATAAAGATAAACAAAAATAAGTAAACCAGGTGCCACTAGTTAATAATGTTTACGTAAACCACTTTAATCATTTATCTCTCCGGTTATGAATTTTTATCAATTTCATTTTAGCCCATTCCAGTCAACTACTATGCATAAAGGGATTCATCAGGTTCCCTATATCACTAGGGGAAAATTTTTTACAATCAATTACATCACACTTATCTTGGAGACTCATTCCAGGTAGTCTCATAAAATATATCCATTAGGGGTATAGAGCCTTAGTCCGACCTCCATAACCCGTGCATAAAATGGGTGGGGTTTAGAGCCTGAGTCCAACCTAACCCACGAGCATAGAACCTCAAGTCCATATCCTACAAACAACCAAGCCATGTGCACATGATTCTTTATCTATAATACATTTACCAAACATAACCATACCATTTAACATAATCATCATTTACAAGAATAGTTCATTCAACACATAAGATATCGCACATGAGCCTCAACCCAGTTGGTGAGGACTCCTTAAGTGCATCCAAGATACCCGAGATCAAATCTAGGTGGAGGATAATTTCCAGGGGTACTGTAGAAGTACTGTAGCGGGAATTATAGCAGGCACTATTTGGCCCTATAGCAGTTGGGAATATTTTTCTGTTTGGACCTTCGGGCCACCGATTTGGTCCCCGAGTCCTTTAAGGCCTTCGGGCCACCCAGGCCTTTAAGTCAGTAAGGCCTTCAGGCCACCTCAAGGCCTTTAGGCCACCTTAAGTGTAGATTCAAACCAGAGAACCTACAAGGAACAAGTTTCAGAAGGAGGTGGAGCAAGGATATTTCACCATAGCAGAAGCTAAACAAATTGAAAGAATGAGAGGGTATGACACCTGCCATCGGGACAAGCCTTTACATGCACGGGAAAGCCTAGCCGAATAGCCATGAAAAGGTGGAGAGTTTATTTCACGATAAAGATGTTGGGGAGGAAAAGTTCCAAGTATCTAGTCTAGGTTTTATGTAATGTTTGAAGCCTACGAGTAATTAATTCCTCTAAGGCCTATGGTCCATGTAATACTTATGCCTACGGGCCTTGTAAGGGTTCCACGTCACCCCTTGAAAGGTGGATTATCAAAAAATCAATAAAAAATGAAGGCCTTCGGGCCATTGGAGGAGGAGGACATAATCCATCATCATTCCTTAAACTATTTACACTTTCTCATTTTCATTCCATATTTCATTTACACATGCCCATGAAAACCCATAAGTTATTTATCACCTTCACTTTATTTCACTTAACTCATTTACAATATGTCAAACAATCCTTATTCCAAGTTAACAACCAAAAACAATTACCATTGGTTTAATTTCATAACAAAATATATCATGTTAACACATTTATTATGGTATCTATGTCATAACAATTCCATTATTCTCTTAATGTTTCAATTTCCATGTTCAAGAAGTTCCACACCCCATGGTTGTCCCTTAACCTGGTCAAATCAACCTCAAAACATCCCATGGGGATCATGAGGGGTTGAATTAAACCTTTACCCATTAATTTTATCATTTTTACCAAGGATATCCAAATGGGTAACACAAAAACACCAAATCAAATCCACATACACATAAATAATTGACAAGACTATGGGATATAACTTGTAGACCACCTACCTCAAATATGAAGATGAACGCTCACTTAACCCTAGCCTTTGATTCAGATTAAAATTCCCTTAGAATACTTAACCTAAGATCAATTATAAAAAGAGAGTTTTAGATTTTCCAAATAATAATAATGGCTATACAATCCCTAATATGAAAAATATAAGGAAGAGGGGTGTTAGACTCACCTAGAGATTCGATTCACAACCAATGATGCTCCAAACAACATATAATTGGGGGGAGATCAATACTTGGGAGGTCTTAGGTGATTTGGTTCATCACTAAGGATGCTGGAGGAAGAATGAAGGAAAAATCCTAAGTTATAATTCTTAAGGATCGAGAGGGTAAAATGATAAAATCCCACTTTTTAGGGGTAAATGTTTTGGATGCATGGTGAGCCAAACCATGCGCCAACCATACACCAACCTTTATCCAAGAGGGGGACATGGCGCATGGTTACCTGGGAATCCCACACGGTTTGACAAATCATGTGATGACTGTGTGGGATGGCTATGTCCAAGCCTAGACATTTGGTCTTTCCCCTTTGCATTATTTCTCTAAACTGTGCACCCCACCTCCAGGAAAGAACGGTTAGGGCACACAGTTACTACTAAACTTCTGCCAACCATGTGACATGCACCAGATGACCACTTTATTCACTCTTCCATGTACTGAACCCCATGGAAACCTCCAAGACTCCTCATTCACCCGAAAAAAATTCATTAACCAACTTTAAGTGATTCAAACAGAAATTTAAATAGGAACATAACTAAAGGAAGTCTGGGATATTAAAATATAACTATCTACAATAGTTTTTAAGTAGAGATTGGAGAGTCATCAAAATGAGAGATTGATGAGTACCCATTTGAATGGTAAAATCAATAGATAAGGAGATTGAAGATCTAAGTTAAATTTTTTCAAAATGATTTGATTGAATGTGAAAAAATATACTTCTAAAGAAATAATAATCTAGGATTATTGGAAGGATGAAACACACTGAAGAATTAAAAAATACTTCAAGATTGATCTCTGAAGAATGTAAGGTTAAAATCACCTTATAAAGAGAGTTGATTCCCTGAATTTGTAAAATCTATGAAATAAAGTGTGGTCAATGCTTCACCCATGAAAGCGACATCACCAGAAGATACATTAAAAATAACAAGTTAGATTATTTAAATAATGTAAATATTTTAAGAGAGTTGATATTCCCAAGATGACATAATGTCTCTAAGATAATTCAGGTGAAACATGTGCTACACTTAAATTTCATAAACATCACTTTAGCGGTAAACCAATAATGATTCCATATGATTTGATAAAAATATATGATGGTCAGAAGTTGAGATGTTCAGAAGTGTGTGCTACATTATTAAGTTTGAATTTAGTGTAGGTGAAATATATTCATATCACGGGAAGCACATGAATCATGTCATATTTATTTAAATTACTAAAGGAAACAAAAAATTAAACTGATCTCAAGCAAAGGAAAGATAGGAAGAAACACAGAGTGATTTTTACAAAAGAACATTCATAAGAAGATACCATGTGAATTCACATAAACATTGTGAAGTCGCAATCATTATGATAATGTTGAGTTAGATGTTCAATGTTTAAATTTTATGAAGGAAAGTTCATGATTCAAGCCAAGATTTTCAGAAGATTTGAATAATATTGGCACTGAGTTTTTTGGAGGATTTGGTGAAGTAAAAATCTAATATATTCAGAATTAATAGAATTCTATTGATCAAAGACATGGAATGAGTGGGATATTAAAATTGAATACCACACATTCCACACATTTTTCAAATTAATTTTGGATATATAAATGAGGAACATCATTCGAGTAATATTTATATATATAAAAAAGTTTTGATAGATCCCTAGATATTATTGAAAAAAAAAAGAAAGGGATCAATCGACTAAGTAAATCCTAGAATATTATAAGGTTTAAAGAAGTGAGGAATACAAAATTGTTGAGCCCTCTGGAAGATTGTTGATTTCATGTCTATGATTGATGTTTTAATAATCACAAATCATCACATACCATTAATGCTTAATCTGGTTTGATTTCTCATAAACTTAATTACAATCTGTTAATGAATCTGTTATCATGTTTTTGTCTATGCTTATTGACTTACAAAGTATTTTGGAAGTCTTCTGGATTCAACAGACATCGGAAGCACCGGTCCAATATCAACAGACATCGGAAGCACTGATCCAATATCAACAGACATCAGAAACATCGATAAAATATCAACAGACATCGCAAGCACCGATCCAATATCAACAGACATCGGAATCACCAATCCAATATCAACAGACATCGGAAGCACCGATCCAATATCAACAGACATCGGAAGCACCGATTCAATATCAACAGACATCGGAAGCACCGATCCAATATCAACAGACATCGAAAGCACCGATCCAATATCAACAGACATCGGAAGCACCGATCCAATATCAACAGACATCGAAAGCACCGATCCAATATCAACAGACATCGGAAGCACCGATCCAATATCAACAGACATCGGAAGCACCGATTCAATATCAACAGACATCGGAAGCACCGATCCAATATCAACAGACATCGGAAGCACCGATTCAATATCAACAGACATCAGAAGCACTGATCCAATATCAAAGGACAACGGTCGCACCGATCCGATATCAGAAGGCAAATGACTCACCGATGCAAATGACTCACCGATGCAAATGACTCACCGATGATGATCAATATGAGTCACCGATCAAATGACTCACTGATGCTGATCAAAATGAGCCACCGATCAAATGACTCACCGATGCTGATCAAACTGACTCACTGATTAGATGACAGACCAATGCTGACCAGTCTGATTCACCGATGCTGATCTATCTGAGTCACCGATCATTACTCACTAATACTGATGACCTACCGATCACTTGAACTAATCGATAGTCATAAACAACTATTTGAATTTCTTTATCTTTATCTTTATTTAATCTAACCAACGGTCATATTAGGTATATTTTAATGCTCTATCAATTAATTAATAAAGGTTGTCGGATGTCAGGAAACCGTACCTCGTACCTGCGGAAAGGAAACTTTTCTGTCTTCCGAAGCACGTGACATAAATACAAGAAGAACATAGAGGAAAGAAAGAGGAGGAAGAGCCAAGCAGAACAGAACCTCATACAAAATCAAGCCTACTCAAGAAGAGTTCTGTGCATACAAAAGAACATTGAAGAACTTCATCGACTACATCTCACTGCCTTTGAACCTGAATCATACGACACTCTTCTTGTCAAACAAAAACGAGAAGAGGACTCAGAATAAATTCTGACCAAATACAAAAGAGTCCAGAGCTACACTGAAATCACCAGAGCCATTTCTAAACTCTACATCTCTGCTCTGTGATACATTTGTTTTACATTTTGAGCAGTGTGTGTTATCTGCTGTATTAAACACACACACTGACTCCTGTACTTTCACTGGAGGATCTGTAAATCCTCAGCAAACCTTTTTACATTCCATTTCCCACTGTGGATAGTGGTAGAGGTCCTGTGAGACTTAGACAGCTCTAAGCTGTTGTTTGTTTTCCCACGCAGAACTGTGGTAGAGGTCTTGTGACCTGAACAGTGTGTTCACTGTTGTTAACCCCGATCTAGGGTGTGGATCATTTTTATATAAACTTTTGAGAGGACTAAGTCTCGGCTTGGGACTGAACCTCTTGGTTAATTCTCTGTGTTTGTAGCTACATACTATATCCATACTATACATATTTATTTCATATTCCGCTGCTATTAATTTGAAATATAATTTATTTTCAAAGCTACTTTGATAGTTAAACTCGCAAGTGTTTATATTTATTATAAACTAGTAAGTTAGTTTCAAAAGTTAATTTAATCATAAGATTAAGTTAACTGAGAACTAATCAATCTTTGAGAAACTAATTGAACCTTTATAATCTGTATAAATTCACTACAGTTTAATCTATTTTTGAAATAGGGGGATTTTAATAAACATTGTTTTTAACAGAAAATTTTAATTGGAACTCATTTCACCCCCCTCTTGAGTATCCACTCCGACAAACATTTGGTATCAGAGGTTGGAAAATATTTTCTAAAGTACTCTGTTTTTCAACTGTGATTTTAGTTGTATTTTAAAGTTCTTAAAATTTCTGTTATTTCTAAATTTTTATCTCTTTAAAATTCTTTTTGTGATATCATGGATAATAGACTTGAGGGTGCTGCTACTAACTAGCCACCTTTCTTTAATGGAAACAACTATGCTTAGTGGAAGCTAAAAATGAAAATTCACTTAGAAAGTATGAGCTTTGATATTTGGACTGCCATTGAAGCTGAATACAAAATTCCTAGTACTGATAGATCTACTTGGGATGAACCTTCAAAAACTGCTTACAATAATAATTGTAAAGCTATGAATGCCTTGTACTGTGCTCTAGGAGATGAGTAATTTAATAGAATTTCTGCATGTAAAACTGCATATGAAATTTGGGATACCTTAGCTGTTTCTCATGAAGGAACAACTAATGTTAAGGAGATGAGATTGAATACCTATACTATTAAGTATGATAATTTTAAGATGAAGCCTGATGAACCCATTTCTGATATGTATCTCAGGTTCAATGAAATTGTCAACACAATGACTTCTTTGGGAAAGGATGTTCCAGCAAAGGAACAAATCATGAGAATTTTGAGATGTCTACCTGAAAGATGGAGAGGAACCTCTGTCTTCATTAGAGAATCGTGTGACATTGGAGAACTGCCAGTCAAGGAACTAATTGGTAAGTTGATGATGTATGAAGAAGAACTCAAGGTAAACAAAGAAGAAGATGATGAACCTAAAAGGAAGTCTATTGCCTTCAAGACTACAACCTCAAAGAATAAGGATAAGGAAAAGCCTCAAGCTATCAATGAAAGTTCAGGCAGTGAGGAAAGTGAGAATGATTCTGATAGTGATGCTGAGATAGCTCACATTGCTAGAAGATTTAAGAAATTCTATAGGAAGAAGACATTTTTCAGAAAGTCAAACTACAAAGGCAAGTATGATAACAAAGGACACTAGAAAAAGGATTGGAAGAAGTCTGATAAATCAGATGAAGTTGTCTGTTATGAATGTAAAAGAAAAGGACACATAAAAGCAGACTGTCCAAAGATGAAATAAAGAAAGAAGTATGAATACAAGGATAACAAGTACAAGAAAGCCATGAAGGCTACTTGGAGTGCTTCAGAAGACAGCACAAGTGAAGCTGAATCTTCAGACTCTGAAAGGAATTGAGCCAACATGTGTTTCATGACAAACACTTCTGAGGTAACATCAGAAACTCCTGCTTCAAATTCATATTATTCTGGAGATGATTCTGAATGTGATAACATGTCTAAATCTGAACTGTTTGAATATTGTGATATGCTTGAAGAAACCTGTAATGAGCTTAAAGATAAATATAAAGGTTTAAAGAAACAGTATGCTTTAAGTGTTAAGCATAAATCTGATCTGGATATAGAAGTAGAAAAGAATGCTCAGTTGCTTAAAGAGAATACTGAACTAAAATTGTCTAATGAGCAACTCAGAAAAGACTTAGAGAAGTTCACAAATGGCAAGAATACTCTAACACAAATGCTAGGAAAGCAAGTTGCACCTAGATATACTACTGGTATAGGATACCAACCTGGACAAAGAAAAGTTTCCAAAACTAGATTCATTCCTAAATCTGGACAGAAGATAGTTAATTCTGGAACTTCATATGCCTCAACCAGTTATATTCATAGTTATGGATCTAATAAGGTTTATCTTTCAAAGAATGTTAATTCTACAAATTATATGAGACCCATTAGACAAATATGGGTACCTAAAGTATCATTGGCTAACATGTCTGGACCCAAGAAGATCTGGGTACCAAAATCATCTTCCATCTAAATCTGTTTTGTAGGAGACCTGCTTGAAGAGCTGTCACAAGAAGATATGGTACTTAGACAGTGGATGTTCAAGACACATGTCAGGAGACTTTTCATGTTTCAAGAGCTTAGTAAAAGTTGATGGAGGCTTTGTCACTTTTGGTGATAATTCAAAAGGAAAAATCATCGGCTTAGGCCAGATTGGTAACACTGATTCAATCTTGATTTCTGAAGTTTTATTTGTCGATGGACTTAAATATAACTTGTTAAGCATTTCTCAGTTGTGTGATGATGGTTTTTATGTGAAATTTAAAAATTATTCTTGCAATGTTTTTAACTCTAAAAATGTTTTAGTATTTTCTGCTTTAAGAAATGAAAATGTTTATGCTGTTGATTTAGATTCTTTAGCTAAGCAGAATATTCCTTGTTTAAATGCTTTCTATAAAGAGTCTTGGATTTGACACAGAAGATTAGGGCACTTCAATGTACACTCACTTAGAAAACTTTCTAGGAAGAACTTAGTTAGAGACCTACCCAAACTTGAATTTCCAGCAGACAAAGTTTGTAATCCCTGTCAAAAAGGAAAGCAACATAAAGTTTCTTTTAAATCAAAGAAAGAAGTGTCAACTTCTCAACCTCTCGAGTTGGTTCACATGGATTTATTTGGACCTTCTAGAGTTTCTAGTTTGAATGGGAAGCACTATGTCTATGTTCTTGTAGATGACTTTTCTAGATATACTTGGGTATATTTTCTAGCTCACAAAAGTGAAGCTTGTTCTTACTTTGTTAAATACTCCAAGTCTGTAGAAAATCTTAGTGGACTCAAGATTAAGACCCTGAGAAGTGATCATGGTTGTGAGTTTGAAAATCATGAGTTTGATTCTTACTGCTCACACAATGGCTATAGTCACAATTTCTCTGCCCCTAGGACACCCCAACAAAATGGTGTAGTAGAGAGAAGGAATAGAACCCTGCAAGAAATAGCTAGAACCATGCTCAATGAATATGAACTGCCTATTTAATTTTGGGCTGAAGCTGTAAATACAGCTTGTTATGTCATTAATAGAGTCTTGATCATACCAGTTCTTAAGAGGACCCCTTATGAGTTGTGGAACCATAGGAAACCTAAGGTTAACTACTTCAAAGTTTTTGGCTGCAAAGTCCTCATTCTCAATACTAAAGACAATCTTGACAAATTTGCATCCAAGAGTGATGAAGGAATTTTCCTAGGTTACTCTATCTCTAGTAAAGCCTATAGAGTTTTCAATAAAAGAACCAAATGTATGGAAGAATCTGTTCACATCAAATTTGATGAAACTGATCCACATGAACCTAAAATCTCTCTTGAAGATGATCTCTCTGGTTTGAATCTCAATGATAAAGACAATGGACCTATAGTTAAAACATCCAGCTCTGGAAATTCTCCAGAACCTACTTCTGTTGAACCTCAATCTGTAGATCAATCTGAAATCTCTAGCCCTATCTTTTCAAGACCATCTAGGACTCTAAAGAACCATCCTTTAGATGCTGTTGTAGGAAATCTAGATAGAGGAACACAGACTAGAGCTTCTCTAAGAAATCAGGTTGAACATCAAGCTTTTCTTTCACAGTTAGAACCTAAAAATATCAATGATGCTATCAATGATGAATTTTGGGTAATGGCTATGCAAGAAGAACTAAATCAATTTGAAAGAAACAAAGTCTGGAAATTAGTAGAATGATCTAAGGACATTTTGACCATAGGCACGAAATGGGTGTTTAGAAACAAAGTTGATGAATCTGGAAACATCAATTGAAATAAAGCTAGGCTAGTTGCACAAGGTTACAATCAAGAAGAAGGAATTGACTATGAGGAAACCTTTGCACCTGTAGCTAGATTAGAGGCTATTAGGATCTTACTTGCCTATGCATCACATCTGAATTTCAAGCTATATCAAATGGATGTCAAAAGTGCTTTTCTAAATGGTTTTTTTGTTGAAGATGTTTTTGTAGAACAACCACCTGGTTTTTTAAATCCTCATTTTCCAAATCATGTTTTTAAACTTTCTAAATCTTTATATGGTTTAAAACAAGCTCCAAGAGCTTGGTATGAAAGGCTTTCAAACTTTCTTATCTCAAAAGGATTTACAAAAGGAGTAGCTGATCCCACTCTTTTTATAAAAAGGATTTCAAAAGATGTATTAATAGTACAAATCTATGTTGATGATATTATTTTTGGATCTTCTAAAAATTACTTATGTACTGATTTTTCAAAGGTTATGCAAAATGAATTTGAAATGAGTTTAATGGGAGAGCTTAAGTATTTTCTTGGTTTTCAAATTTTTCAAACTAAAGATAGAATTATTTTAAATCAAAGTAAATATGCAAAGGATCTTTTAACACGTTTTGGATTGGATAGTACTAAGGAAAGTGATACACCTATGAGTACTACCTGTAAATTGGATACAGATGAAGCTGGGAAACCAGTGGATCAAACCAATTACAGAGGTATGATTGAGAGCTTAATTTATCTTACTGCTAGTCGACCAGACATTATGTTCAGTGTATGTATGTGTGCTAGATTTCAAGCTAATCCTAAAGAATCACACTTACTGGCTGTTAAAAGGATTTTTAAGTATCTTAAGTATACTGTAAATTTAGGTTTGTTTTATCCAAAAGGACAATCATTTAACCTAACTAGCTATTCAGATGATGACTTTGCTGGATGTAAGTTGGATAGGAAGAGCACATCTGGAACATGTCATTTGCTTGGAAAAACCCTAGTATCATGGTGTAGTAAGAAATAGAACTCAGTTGCATTGTCTACTGCCGAGGCAGAATACATAGCTGCTGGTAGTTGCTGTGCACAAATTCTGTGGATGAAACACACTTTATTGGATTATGGATTTGATCTTAAACATGTTTCAATTAACTGTGACAATACTAGTGCAATCAATATATCTAATAACCCTATGTCTCACTCTAGAACTAATCACATTGATGTCAGACATCAATTTCTAAGAGATCATTATCAAAAAGGTGATATTTCTTTAAAATTTATTAATTCTGAACATCAATTAGCTGATATCTTCACAAAGCCTTTATGCTCTGAAAGAATGAAATTTATTAAACAAGAGTTGTGTATGATCGATCTGTGAAACTGATCTGTGAAACCGATCTGTGAAACTGATCTGTGAAACCGATCTGTGAAACTGATCTGTGAAACCGATCTGTGAAACTGATCTGTCAAACCGATCAGTGCAACCGATCTGTCATACCGATCTATTTTTCTATTTTTTATATATTGTAATTAATTAGTAAATTTCTTTTATACTTTTTATGGGAACCCTAAATGATAAAATAAATGATACGCGGCTATTTATCTTCCCTAAACCTTTGACCTTTCATTTCCCACCGAACCTTTCAACCTCTCTTCCCCTCTACTTCGAACCTTCGAACTCCTGCCTTCCCAAAATCTTCGAATGACTAATCAAAAGAGACCGAGAAAAGGACCAAATAGCCCTGTACCTTCAAAGATTGCTCGAGGCGAGTCGAGTAGTACCTCTCAACGATCAGTAAATCCGAACCTGGAAACTCAGATTGTTGTTGTAGAAAGAGAAGTCACCTCTGTGTGGCTTTTGTCAAGTAAGTCACTGTTGCTGCAAGTTCTTGAATCGCAAGGATGGATAGACTGGTTTTCAGACAACTCTCGAATAGACTACCCGAAGCTGGTACATGAGTTCTACATGAATCTGAAAATCACTCTAGATGGTGTGGAGGCTGCCAGGATGTCGTCTGTGGTAAAAGGAAAGAAAATATCCTTCTCATCTAAGCAGTGGGCTGAGTGCTTGAATGTACCTCATGAAGGTCGGTATGAGGATTATGCTGGGAATATTCCTCCAACATCTGATTACTTCTCTTATGAATTAGCTCTAGAACTTCTGACTGGAAACAGAGAGTCACGGAGAATCACAGCTTCAGAATTAGATGGTGAATGCAGACTTTTTTTCAAGTTTATTCAGCACCAACTTTTCCCTAGGAGAGGAGATTTTGCTGCTGTAAAGTACCAGGATGTTTTCCTATTGTTTCTTCTGAAAACACATGGGAAGATCAATTTGTGTAGATATGTGATGGTGCACATAGCTGGAATGGTAAAACTGTCCAAGAAAGCCACTGCCTTGTTTTATTCAAAGATGATATCTACCATGCTCAAGAATCTAGAATGTGTTGATGAAGATGATGAAGTTGATGAAACAGATCATACCTTCTGTATCAACAAAGAGATCTGAAAGAGGATGAAAATCAATTAGAATACATGGAAGAAGTGCTGGGTTGCAGATGAAGATAAATTGTATGAAGCCTACAATCCCATAGATCATGGCAAGAGGCCAAAGGATTTGAGAGACCCTGGCTTGAAACCAGATGAGGAACTAGTTTATTCTGATGATGATGAGCAAGAAGAAGGAAAGGATGAGGCCACCAAAGCCCAAGAGCAAGAAGAAGCTGTGACTGAGGAAGGAAGTATGTCATATCCTGATGATAGGAGTGATCCTGACACTACTAGTCCCAAAAGAAGAATAGAATTTGGACCTGCTAGTCCACCCTTAGCCCTACCAGAATCAGAACCTATTCTTGGTGATGAAGAAGATTCTGATACTGAAGAATATCACAGTGAAGCTTCTGAGAAGAGTGATGATGGACATGCTGATGATGCTGAGGCTGCTGTTGATGGTGATAACAGACCAGTGGATGGTCTTTCTGTAGATCAAATAGAACCACCTCAGTCAGTACAAGAAATACATATCAGTGGCAAGGTTGATTCACCAAAAATCAGTGGAACAGCAAGCTATGAGAAACCAAAATACACCCTGTGTGCTGCTATTTGGGATGACTACCCTGGTTATGCTGTGTTGGGCTTAGAATATTCTGAAGAAAAAGAATCAATGCCAGAATCTGCTGCAGTTGTGAAGAGGAGCCTCCCAAGAGAAGCAAGGTCTGTTCCTGCTGTTGATCCTACAAATGTTAATTTACCTGGTTCTGGAATCTCTCAAGCTGATCTTGATAAGTTTAAGATTGAATTGCTAACCGTTGTGAGAGACACAGTTAGAGAAGAAATTTCTAATGCTCTTACTCAAGTGTCTCTACAAGTTTCTGAAAATTCATTGGAAGCCTTCTCACAAAGAGTATCTAATGCTGTGAAGCTAGACCTGGCCAATACGGGTGAACTTATTGGCAGGCACATAGCCTTTTTGAATCAGACTATGAAGGATCTTCACACCGTCTTGGTATCTCTATCAAGAGAATTCCGATCAACCATCTCTGGTATGATGGAAGTTTTGAGAAATTTGATTGAACATCTCAACAAGTCTGACCTGAGGAAGTTGAAAGCTCAGTTAACTCACATAGTTAGCCAAGACAGTACAGCCAAGGTAACCAAGATCACTACCCGTGAGCTAGAAGCTCTAAGAGAAGTTGTGCATGATGAGTTAGCTGCTGTTAGACAAATTCTTGATTTAGAATCTTTGAGGAAGATGAAAGAGCTCTATGATAACAGTCATAAGATGGCATTGGTGTATTCAGCAGATGCTAAGAAAGCTCTGCAAGAGATCAAAGAGAAAGTTGATAATTACTTTTCCAAGATTTATACAAAACATGAGATGGCTGCAAACTTCAAGGTGTTGGCAGAGAATCTGAAATTACCTCCAGTCACTCAGGCCTTCAAAACTCAAGTTCATCAGTTGCAAGATTTTACCCCTTCCTTGGCACAGTTCATGGAGAATAAAGATGATTTTGAAAAAGCTATGAAGTATGGGGAAGAAGTCATTCAAGACCTCATTCATCATTTGAAGCCCTATTTGAATGCACAGGCCACTGCAATAGTACTTCCTACTTCTGAACCTCTCAGTGACTCTGATGTAGCTCCAAATCAGCTATCTGTTGCTCAAGCTCTATCTTAGTTAAGACCAGTCCCTCCACAAGCTTCTCCTCCAGCTCCTGTTTCTCAACAACAACTCTCTGTGGCACCTGCTCCTACACCTGCCCGAGTTGTCCTACCACCACTTCAGATTCGCCAAGTATAGCCTGCATCCAAGCCTTCAATCTTACCCACTATTGATCCCAAAGACAGAGGCAAAGCCCCTTTATATCCCAACAAATAGTTGTGTATTGTTTTTGATAGGGTGAACACTGTGATGCCTGTACTATTCTGTACTTTATAAAATATTTTTTTTCTCTCTATACTCTATGCTGACTGCTTTTACTTTCACTTATATGTTTTCCCTCATTTTTGATTATCCCAAAGGGGGAGAAGAAAGATGTATGGGAGAGATATATGGGGGAGAAAAGATGTATATATCTAAGGTGAGGAGAAAGATCTATATATATATGAGAGATGTATATATCTCAGGGGGAGAAATCTGTATAATATATATGGGAAATTTAACTTAAGGGGGAGATTTATATATCTCTTTATATTTATTCTCTTTATGGTTTAATTCTCATTATGTTTTTATTAATGATATATCCTATTATTTATATTTTATGATAAAGATTTGTGATTATCAAAAAGGGGGAGATTGTTGAGCCCTCTGGAAGATTGTTGATTTCATGTCTATGATTGATGTTTTAATCATCACAAATCATCACATACCATTAATGCTTAATCTGGTTTGATTTCTCATAAACTTAATTACAATCTGTTAATGAATCTGTTATCATGTTTTTGTCTATGCTTATTGACTTACAAAGTATTTTGGAAGTCTTCTGGATTCAACAGACATCGGAAGCACCGATCCAATATCAACAGACATCGGAAGCACTGATCCAATATCAACAGACATCGGAAGCACCGATTCAATATCAACAGACATCGGAAGCACCGATCCAATATCAACAGACATCGGAAGCACCGATCCAATATCAACAGACATCGGAAGCACCGATCCAATATCAACAGACATCGGAAGCACCGATTCAATATCAACAGACATCGGAAGCACCGATCCAATATCAACATACATCGGAAGCACCGATCCAATATCAACAGACATCGGAAGCACCGATCCAATATCAACAGACATCGGAAGCACCGATCCAATATCAACAGACATCGGAATCACCGATCCAATATCAACAGACATCGGAAGCACCGATTCAATATCAACAGACATCGGAAGCACCGATCCAATATCAACAGACATCGGAAGCACCGATTCAATATCAACAGACATCGGAAGCACCGATCCAATATCAAAGGACAACGGTCGCACCGATCCGATATCAGAAGGCAAATGACTCACCGATGCAAATGACTCACCGATGCAAATGACTCACCGATGCAAATGACTCACCGATGCAAATGACTCACCGATGCTGATCAATATGAGTCACCGATCAAATGACTCACCGATGCTGATCAAAATGAGCCACCGATCAAATGACTCACCGATGCTGATCAAACTGACTCACCGATAAGATGACAGACCAATGCTGATCAGTCTGATTCACCGATGCTGATCTATCTGAGTCACCGATCATTACTCACTAATGCTGATGACCTACCGATCACTTGAACTAATCGATAGTCATAAACAACTGTTTGAATTTCTTTATCTTTATCTTTATTTAATCTAACCAATGGTCATATTAGGTATATTTTAATGCTCTATCAATTAATTAATAAAGGTTGTCGGATGTCAGGAAACCGTACCTCGTACCTGCGGAAAGGAAACTTTTTCTGTCTTCTGAAGCACGTGACATAAATAAAAGAAGAACATAGAGGAAAGAAAGAGGAGGAAGAACCAAGCAGAACAGAACCTCATACACAATCAAGCCTACTCAAGAAGAGTTCTGTGCATACAAAAGAACATTGAAGAACTTCATCGACTACATCTCACTGCCTTTGAACCTGAAGCATACGACACTCTTCTTCTAAAAAAAACAAGAAGAGGACTCAGAATAAATTCTAACCAAATACAAAAGAGTCCAGAGCTACACTGAAATCACCAGAGCCATTTCTAAACTCTACATCTCTACTCTGTGATACATTTGTTTTACATTTTGAGCAGTGTGTGTTATCTGCTGTATTAAACACACACACTGACTCCTGTACTTTCACTGGAGGATCTTTAAATCCTCATCAAACCTTTTTACATTCCATTTCCCACTGTGGATAGTGGTAGAGGTCGTGTGAGACCTAGACAGCTCTAAGCTGTTGTTTGTTTTCCCATGTAGAACTGTGGTAGAGGTCTTGTGACCTGAACAGTGTGTTCACTGTTGTTAACCCCGATCCAGGGTGTGGATCATTTTTATATAAACTTTTGAGAGGACTAAGTCTCGGCTTGAGACTGAACCTCTTGGTTAATTCTCTGTGTTTGTAGCTACATACTATATCCATACTATACATATTTATTTCATATTCCGCTGCTATTACTTTGAAATATAATTTATTTTCAAAGCTACTTTGATAGTTAAACTCGCAAGTGTTTATATTTATTATAAACCAGTAAGTTAGTTTCAAAAGTTAATTTAATCATAAGATTAAGTTAACTGAGAACTAATCAATCTTTGAGAAACTAATTGAACCTTTATAATCTGTATAAATTCACTACAGTTTAATCTGTTTTTGAAATAGGGGGATTTTAATAAACATTGTTTTTAATAGAAAATTTTAATTGGAACTCAATTCACCCCCCTCTTGAGTATCCACTTCGACCAACAAAAATATTAGATTCAGAATAAATTAAAGGAATTCCTTTAATTGAAGTAAAAAAAAGTTGAGATATATACTGACATCAAGTTCCAACCTGTGGATGTTCCAAACATAAAAGTTATATGAAGTGAGATCCATATAATTATGTTACCAGAAGTAGTGGATTGTTTTATGTGCACGATAAGTATATAAAAAGATTCATTGGAAGTTAAAGTTTCATCCATATAGTTTTTAAATAACTTTTTAGGGCTGGTGGTTCCAGTATAAACAACATCGCCATTACTATAGGATGGTATAAGAGTATTTTTGGGATATAACCTATCAATTTATTTAATATAATGGAATATAAGTTTAGGTTTATCCCTACTCTTGGATAATGGATAATAACTTTACCCATTGTAACACTTATTAAAATAGTAAAAATTTACATATCAAGATAATAAATAAACATATCAAGGAGTAGTTTTCCCAAACTGGGGCTAAACCTTGTAAAAATCCCTATGTTCCATTTTATTTACTTTATCTACATTTCACAAGGGAGTAATTTTTGAGGAAGTTCATCAAATATACATACATCCTAACCAACAATATAGGTTCAATCAACTTAAAGGATGCAAAATATTAAGTTTAACTAAATCAATAAAAACTGGACACCCCTCATTCACCCCCTCTCTAGGTGACTATATGGTCCACTGGGGTTAGAAATATTCATTCCCATGCTTATTTGAGTGAAATTTTATGTTCTTGTCCACTTGGGTGAATGACATGTGATGTATTCATTTATTCATGACAATATATTTCAGATAATCACGAATGTATGATTTGGACTATACTCGATTGAAATGTTACATATCTTGTGGTCATTCTATGTATTAGAAAATGATATTATATTAGTATATATATGAAGTATATGATAAATATTATAGTGGACATGTTAAGATATATATATGAGTATGTTTGATTGAGACCACACCATAACCCTTTATAACTTGAGTAACACTGATGTTTTTCTAAAGGATAATCTTTGATTACATCTATGATTCATAGAATTCATATTTTTTGTCAATTCTATAAAATCCCATAGCTTTATATATTTAGTCCTTAGAATAAGGATAAAATTTTGGACAAAGTGTTTGTTCCAAAATAAAGAGATTTTGGTTAAACACATCTAAAGGAATTTGGATAAATCAACAGAGAATTGTGAAGTTTTATATAAAGTACTTATGAGATTTTAGTTCAAGTGGGAGATTGATGAATATGCACTAAAAATAGGTCAACCATTTTTTACTAATGATCTTTAACATATGCCTAGATACTCATATGATTCATATTATAGGATATGATATGCTTATATCATATAAGGATATGCATCAGTCATATAGTATGAATGAATTATTATATGAGAAATCAGGTACATGAGATAATGCCTCATCTTCTAAATGATTTAATTCAGTTTAGAATAATTATGATGATTCATTTATAGCATGAAAAACTTATATATGACCATTTAAATGTTCAATGATCATAAACATATCAATGAGCATGCATTATCATAATGCATGGTGGCTACCAAGAATTTCCATATGACACTTGATATCCTTTATTGAATGAAGGGGGTCTATATAAGGATGTGATCCCCTTTTTGGTGGTGTGTACATTTGTCTTTCCATATCCTAATATCTCTCTTCCTCATTCACCATTCATCTTTGAGGAGTAGGTACCAACACACCTTTGGCGTCTGAGGGATCCTATCATAACATATTTGGATTCTTGCTATTAGTGTTGTAACGAATCTAGATTT
Source organism: Viscum album (assembly GCA_963277665.1). Lineage (NCBI taxonomy): Eukaryota > Viridiplantae > Streptophyta > Magnoliopsida > Santalales > Viscaceae > Viscum > Viscum album. The sequence goes on from OY728119.1 coordinate 379,290,612, forward strand.
TATAATGTATTTTATTTTAATTAAATACTATGTTCCATATCATGTACCATATATAACACCAATCATAAACAAACTTCTATATACTATGGAAATATTATTATTTAAATATAACTATTATAACCTAGCCGTTAGATTGGTGGGTATGAATAGGAGTAACCAAATTATGAAATATATATAGAAAAAATATCCTAATAAAAATTTATTTATTAATATTTAGGAAATAATTACTCAAATTTTAATGATAATAATGAAATCTTATAAGTTTAAGAATAGTTAAAGATCCAAAGGGTCATTTTTCTATAAAGGCAGTTTTGTTGTATATTTTGTATCTTCATTTAAAAGATAAATTTAAAAATTTTAGAAATTAAATTTGATAAAAATAAATTATTTTTTTGGATTAATAATATCATAATTATCTTAGTATGATTTAATTTTTAATTTTTTAGAAACAGTTGATTTTTGGATGAATAGTGAAAATACTGATTTTATAAATTATGTTACTTTTATGAAATTATAATGATATGAGAATGAATTAAAAGTATATAATTTTTTATAGAAAATATATATATTTAATAATTAATAGAATTAATTTTAAAAAATAATGTTGAACTTATAAATCTATGTTTGATATTTTGGAAATCTAAGTAATGTTTTTATTCAAATAAAAAATATTTTCAGTACTTTTATTTTAATAATTTTTCATAAGTTTCATTTTGGTTACGATTTGGTTTCAAAGTAATATATATATAATTTTATTAAACATAAACCAATTTATTCCATTAGAATCAACATTATACATTATTTTTGATATAAAATCATTTTTATTCCTAAAAGGAGTATTTTTTTAAAAAAAGGTTTATCATTTCATTTTGTAAACATAAGTTAAAATTAATTTCTACCAATTATGAAAATTTAATATTAGAAAATGGATTCCATAGTTGGGATCATCATGTTCAAATTTTATAATGAGGCCCATTTTATTTTTATTCATAATGAACAGTAACAATGGTAAAAGTTTAACACATCAGCAAAGGGTTAAATGGGTTAATCGAGGATAAAACTATGCGATAAGGCATCAAAATCCCAAAATACTTATCTTTATTTAATTGGATGGTTAAATTTATACAAAAATATACTATATTAAAAATATGTCAATTTGGTGACATTTCACTTTGATAATGACCATTATATTATTTTAAGTACATAATAACAACAAAATGTCACTCTATTTATTTTAATATCTCTGATATGTATTAATAAGAATAAAAAGATGTTATGAATGGTTATAAATATTTATTTTTAATATTAATATTTTTTATGATATTATTTTATTTTTAATTTTTTGTAGTGGTATAATTACCTAAAACGCTCTCACATCACTAATGTAGCTCGTGCAAGAAAGTGAAAAATCAAAGTAAATAGTTTTAAAATATCAAAAGTGATATGTTTTGAATAAGTTAAAGTCTTGAATTATTTTTATGATTCAAAATAAATGGAAATTAATTTTTTAAAAATTAAATTTGGAACTCCATGTTAATATTTATGTTTTTAAAGTCAAATTATGTGAATAGTACTAAAAATGACATTAAGGATATTTTTTTTGTTAAAAAATATTTAATTAAATATTTTAAAAATCATAAAATTTTATATTTTGTCAAGTGAATGGAAAATGGTAAATAATATAATCCGTTATCCACTTATGGTCCACTTTACCCTTTAAAATAACATTATTTACCCTTAAATACTAATTACCTTGTTACCACAATAAGGGTTAAAAGGATTAATGAGGGGTTAAAGTAAACAGTTAAGGGTTAAAATAACCTAAAAACTTGTCTAAATCATATTTTTTGAATTTATTTATACCCTATATCATTCCAAATTCTAAATTTATCCAATTTTTAACCAATTTCAATGAAATTTACCTTATATTATTTTAAAGTTTAGAATACTTACAAGTGGGCCCCTCCCCTCACTTATAAAATGGCACCTCCTATCTTCTCTTCTTCACTCCTTGAGCCACTAATCTAGAAAAAAACATTAAAAAAACTCTGATAAAATTACATATACAAGTTCTAGAGGATATTTTATTCTTAAAAGACCAAACTAAGGGTCCTTAAGAAGAGATCCAAAGGATGTTTCTCAAAGAAGAGGTATAACTCTTAACCGAGTGTTTTCAAGTTTATTTCTTCTTCTAAATCCTTAAAATATTATATAAACATGATGATATAAAAACATAATTATCTTAACTATTCTTAAATGTTGTTATTTTTATGTCACCACCCTTTTTCATCCCCTTTACATGCCATGGAAAATAAAAATATCGCTCATGCGTATGTGTGGACTTCCACCTCCACGAAACAATGTTTTTTTTCATCAATATCTATCTTTTACGGTTATATAGATGAATTTAATAAATATATATTATTTATAATATTTTTATTATCTTTTAAACGTGAATTATTATTTACATTTTTTTTCATTCTATCCATTGAAAAGTGAAAAAACACTCATGCGTACGTACGAACTACCATCTCTACGAAGTGATGTAATTCATTTTTATCACTAATTTATATGAATGGTTGTAAAACTGTATATAAATAATAAGTATGATACATATTACATGATTAATATTTTATATATTATGAAACCATTACCAAGGTGAAAGGTCCAGAACCACCGAATCAAAAACAAGTATGAAAAACAGGACAATTAACACCCAAAACAATGATTTTAATGAAGAACTATTAATAAATGGGTGATAATATGTTACAATTAAATCATATATGGAATTATATATATTAATATGGTTCTTTTACATATTTATAATAAGTTAAAATTTATTATATATGAGGCTTGAACATGTACAAAGCAATTCAAGACTTGATGTAAGGGTTTCCCATCTCCCTTTTATTTATATAAGACATATGCCATATTGATGACTTATTTATTTTTTGTGGTGTGTATCCTAACCATGGATATATTTTATTATTATTTTAATGAATATTATGGGGATTTAAAAATTCATATAATGTACTATCTTTTATGAGGTTTTGATTTAGATATTATTAAATATGTAAGGGTTCTCCTTCTCAATATTGTTTTATTAAGACATGCTTCTTGATATGCACCTATTTTTCTTTAAATAGTTTATATAATTATCATTTGATACATTATATAATAGAAAACTTCATATTCATGGTATCTAATGTTCTATTTTAAGTTAATTATTTCAAGGGTTTTATGATTCAAAAGTTTCCAAAATAGTAAGGGATTATGTTACAATCTCTTTTCTTTTAAAGATTATCCATATTAAATTTACATTGATAGAAATTATGTGATACTTATTTTCTAAACACAAAATATTTTATTATAATATATTTATTCCTTATGTTTTCAAGTATTAGTACCATTTTACTCTCTTTGGTACTTAAAATGTGTGAGAAAATGTTTTTAAGAAAAATTGACCTTATTTATTCTTTTTGGGTTAGTGATATTTCTCATCCATGTCCATGTTAATAAAAACATTTAATGGAAGTTTTTATCTAAAACTAAATGTTTCATAAAGGTTATTTTTAATACCTTTTACTTTCTTTAAGAGTTATTAAAATTATTATTTTTAAATGTTTTCTATATGACTCACTTTTTACTTTTTTTATAAAAGTGTAAAAATAATGTTTTTTCTATGTATACAACATGAACATATTTTCACACCATCATGTCCTTCCTCCATCATGAATATTTCTTTACATGTTTTAATTTTTTTACAAAGAAAATCCATTACCATTTTTATGTTAATTTTAGTTTTTAAATGTTACTAAAAGAAATGGGATGTTTTCTCTTGATTTTCAAAGCATATCTTAAATGATTTTATAAAAGAGATTTTTAATCTATGCCAATATCCTTAGATAATTGTTATGATGTAATGGGGATATGATCTTATGATCCCATACACTTTGTTTCTCTAGATTACTTATATTATGATGTTTTAAAGATGATTCTATGAAACCGGTTTCTTTCTATAGGTCAATTAATCTATGATGAAATAATTAATGTTTTCATGATACCATCCATTTTCTTTTTATGGATAAAATATGATTATGTGATGATGAAATATTTATAAAATCTATTTTTTTCATTGGTTATGTTATGATTAAATGATTAATTTTATTATTATCTTCTAGAACACCTATGTATGGTTTCCATTATATGGTGTTTGGGACAAGAATTATATACCCCTCTAATGCATTGGGTAAATATTGATATATCATCATATGATATGAACTAGAATAGGGAGTGAACCTAGTTCAGTAAGGGACTTTGTCCACTATGATAGTCATGGGAGTGAATCTTGACTAAGTAAATGATGGAATAGGAAGTGAAACCAATCTACTATGAGGCTCTGTCCACTATAATAGTCTTGAAGTGAGACTTGACTAAGGAAATAATTTTATATGATTATGTGAATGACAAAAACTTATGTATTATTTTTATGATATATTATTAGGATCAATTGGGGTTGAAGACCCTCTAACACAATGATGACTACTTTGAATCACTACCTCATGATTTTGTTCTTTAGTAGAGCTCACTCCCCACAAGGAGGGATCACTGCCACCTCCTATTCCTAAAAAGGCATTATGAGAGATAGGTGAAAAACCAAGATTTATATTCCATGAACAACACCCTTCTATTCCTGATGTAGGGACTGGGTAGAATTTGTCACACCATGAAACACATATGTTATATCGTGAAACCTTTCATCCAATAACCCTAATCCCTAAGTCATGTACTTCTTTCAATTTGGACTCCATAATATATACCACAGTGCATGACCTAAGAATAAGAGGCTTCCAACCACCCTTTGATACCAATTGTTAAGATCAATTGGGGTTTCAAACCCTATACTAAAATATTGTTTGCATTGGATCACTTACTCATGGTTTTATTCTTCAGTAGGTCTCACTTCCTATAAGGGGATCATTATAAATTCCCATTCCTAAAAAGGAATTTTGAGGAGGAGAAGAAAATATAAGACTTATATTACATTCCCAACACCCTTCCATACCAGATATGGGACTTGGGGAAAAGGCATCATAGCATAAAATCCATACATCATGTCGTGAACCCCTACAACCAGTAGCTCCTTGATTACTAAGACACACACTTATTTCAATTGATACTCAACATATGTTCTCATGGACCATGATTTATTATTGATGATTCCTCACTCTTATAACTTATGTATTTTTTTATGATAAAACCTTGTTCCATGACTCATGATTAATGATATTTGATTGATTTGGTATGAATTTTGTAAGTTATGAAAATTTTATCATACACTTATGCTTATATTATACACACTTATGATCCTTGATTGATTTATTCTATGTTTACCATTATTGATCATCTGAGATCAAACATTCTTAAGTTTTACATTTCCACAGGTTATGAAGAATGATATTATAGAAGATACATTTAGAAGGGCATATTGTGTGGAGATTTTTTTTGGGATATTTTGAAATATTATTATGGTTAATGGGAATAAAGGTATTATTATATTTTGGTAATAGATGATATTGAAAAGTGAATTGGTGACTAAGTGATTAAATTATTTTTGAGGAAGTTCACTATTTCGAGAACAATATATGATTAAGGTAAAAAGAATATAATAATGGATTGAAAGTTTATGAAAAATTTTTGATAGAAAAAATTTATATCTAATAAGTAATATACGGAATTTAAAAATATAATGTTGAAATTATAAATATATGTTTAATATTTTGGAAATCTAAGAAATGGATTTATTAAAATAAAAACTATTTTCAGTACTTATATTTTAATCAAGTTTTCACATAATTAATTTTAGTTTTGAATTGGTTTAAAATTAAAGTAAGTCTCCTTTTATAAATAATAAATCAATTTATTACATAGGAATCAACATTATACCTGATTTTTATATAAAATCATTTTTATTCTAAAAAAACCATTTTTATAAAAATGGTTTTTCATTGAATTTTGTGAACTTATATTAAAAGTAATTTTTCAACTTATAGTAGTTTAATTATAGAAAATGGATTCCATATTTAGGATCAAAATTTTCTAATTTGGTAATGAGGTCCATTTCACTATTAGCCATTATGAATAGTAACTATGATAGAAGTTTGAAACCTTAGTAAAGGGTCAGATGGTTTAATAGAAGTTAAAACTATGGTATAGGGTATCAAAATCTCTAAAAAACTTGTCTTTATTTAATTAGATGAATTAATTTTGACCAAACTATTCATATCATAAAAATATGGCAATTTGGTGTCATTTTCCTTTAATAATGAGCTTTATATTATTTTAAGTAAATAATAAGTATAAAATATCACTCTATTTATTTAATATCGCTAATATTTTTTCATAATAATAAAAATATGTCATGAATGTTTATGAATATTTATTTTTAATTTGAATGAATTATTTTTATGATGGTATTTTTTTGTAATTTTTTGTAATTTTATAATTATCAAAAATACGTACACATCGTCGATGTAGTGTTTGTGAAAATGGGTGAAAAATAAAAGTAAATAAATTTAAAATATTAAAATTCATGTGTTTTAAATAAATTAAAATATTACATGTTTTTTATGGATCAACATGAAGTTTAAGTAATTTTTTAAATATTTGAATTCAAACTCTATTGTATTCTTGATTGTTTTAAAGTAAAATTATGTGAATTATCCCAAAACTCTTCTCAATTTCCCAATACACATTCTAATGTGATAGTATTCTTAAAATACCAACCTAATGATACTTAATAAGATATAAAAATGATTTTTATCAAATAATATGAGGTTTGAACATGTACGAAGCAATTCAATAATTGTGGTAAAGGTTTTTCATCCCACTTTTATTTTTTGGAGACATATACCTTATTCACCACTTATATATTTTGTGTGGTGTATATATTACCCATGAATATATTTTATGATACTTTTAATAAATATAATAGGGATTTAAAAATCCATCTAAGTGTAATGTCCTGGCCTGGATTACTATTAAACCGGTGGCTAGACCGATGGGTCACATGGCCTCAAGCACATATCCTTATATGCCAAAGGATATCGACTAGAAGTGAGGGTCTCGGAAGATGATAGTGGGTAGAATATAACCTCATATCTTATTATTACATAAGTGGAATTAGAATATTTACCATATAAAAATTGAAGTATTAAATAGCCCTGAAAAAGAAGTGTAAGACAAATTTTATATAACTGAGCAAAAGTGGCCAACACCAGTTTATAAAATGTATGAATGATGGATAATACATAAGCTTAAGCAGAAAACATACAACATTATTTACATTATAGTAGAAAAATAAAGAAAAGGCAACAAATACTTATGGGTGATCTCTGGGAGCATCCCGAGATCCATCTTGGTCCTTTACTCATAACTCCCAAGTACAAGAAATACAACAATCAATCTAGATCCTGAAAATATAAGATCTAATCAGGTAACAAGGGTACCCAATAAGGGTGTGAGATATAAATCTCAGTAGTTCGACACCCACAATATCTATCCCAATCCATAAAGTGCAACATAATTTAAACATTGTGTAGGTATATAGAATAATAACAAACAAAATAAATAAGCCCCACCCGTCTAGGTTCCCATGGGACACCTGATGGATATACCTACTTCATCCCTTGGCTAGAATATTAACATGTAACTAGTTTATAAATAAGTCACTTGTTTGAAATAGTGAAGGTTCTAAGATGTAACAATGTAATGATATTTAATAATGAAGTTCCAAGGTAACAACCAAGGAAACCTAGACCTCAAGGGCCACCAAATCAGTAATAACTATAGCTTGTCTAAGGGTAAGAGTGTAATACAAGGAGCATAGTCTAAGGAATTCCATAATAAGACACCTACTGAGTCCTAGAAGTTCATCCAAGGTAAAATGAGGCTAATAAATGATTGGGCCTGATGGGATTTAACCATAGAACCTACTTGTCAATGATGGATCCAAGGAGTGTATCCAAAGAATCCTATAGTACTACACGAGGGATCCTAAGATTTCATACCAAGCATACAAAGTTAGAAAAGGATAAGATTCTAAGTGGGTATCAACCTAAGAAATCCATATCCTTGAATTTGGAATGGGGTCCTCAAGTGCTCAAGGCATTCCCTCAAGAATCCAAGGTGAGCTCGAGTCAGGACATTCATATTTTGATAATTATGTCATATATAATTCATAAGGTTTAAGACATTACCTTTAATTAGTGTGAAAAGGTTAATTGGTTATGAAACCATTTAATCAAGTCATAATTAACCAATAAGTCAATTTCTTATAAGAATTTCTTTTTATTGGAGTGACAAGGCCAAGTAGCATGCAACCATTCATTTAATCCATTTAAGGCATTTTCAAAAATAAAGGCTCACTTTACTACCTTCCATTATCATGTTAAAGGGTGATATGAACATGTAACCAATTATTTATTTATGAACCTAAGTCTTTCCATGGCATTACTACATGAGAATCCATGTATCACCCAAGGTATAAGTATGATAAACCATTGAGTCAGTCCATGGTATTCCTATATGGGAATCCATGTATCACCCAAGGTACAAAAGCATTCAATTTACCTAATAATGTAAATTGCATTTATAAGGCTCCATGGGTAACTTAGGAGGTGTCAATGGAAAATGTAAATCACTTACATGAGTAATTCCAATCTAAAAACTAGGCCAAGTACTTAAACGGTGCCTTGGTTCTTTAATTATTTACAAAAGGAAACTTTGTTTTTCTAATTCCATTAGAGTCCATGTCCTAAACATGACATATCTCAAATGTAACATCAAAGAATAAGAAATATAAATACAATAACCCAAGAAATAATGAAGATATAATCACTATATTTTAGCTTGAAGATAGAACACCTATGTTGGAGGGTTTTTATTATAAAATCATGGCTTTGTTTCCCAAACAAATCAATTATCACAATTAAGCAGTTCATTTCAGAATTTCAACTAAAATTATTAAAAAAGCATTAAATAGACAACTAATGCATTCTATAATAAAAGTTAAGGTTTAGGGACCCTGTATCAGGGTGGAACCAATACAACACTATTTTGGCACTCGATAGATTGGCCACAACAACATGGAACTGCTCCACATACGCACACAAATACCCAATATATATATATATAATAACCCAATGAACATCTTCCACATTATATTAGGGAATATGTACATAGAGAATATATATATATATACATACCTAATTACAAGTGTACACATCCTCAAAGTTTTCCATAACTCACTAAAACATCCACAGGAACTCAAAATTAATGCGGTAAGGACCAACATACCTCAACAAAATTACTAGGGACTCATAAAAACCTTGAGACTCACAAATAAAGTGTTAAAAACAAAATAGAGTGTTTAGAACCTTACCCAAAATGATGGAAACAAGCCAAATAGAACCCACCCGCCACACCTTCGGTAGAGGATGCCGGAACATGAACCCAATGGTCTTGAGGAAGCCTTCACATGCCCTAAAACTGGAAGAACACAAAAATATAGATCAAACCCGAACCTATGATGTTCATCTAAACTTCATCGAGTGACAAAAGACCCCAAAAATGGATGGAATAGGGAATTGGAAGGAGGAAAGAGGCTTACCGTGATAGATCGGATGAAGAACCCCAAAAAATATTGGTTGAATGATGCACTAGAGAGGATACGAGGTGAGGGGGGTTTGTGCAAGGCTGGGGGCTTCAGGGGGGGAGTTGCATCACATTTGGGAGGGGATAAGTGAGGGTAGTGTTTTATTTTAACTTTAATTTAATGTATTTTAATTAATTAATTTTTTAAAATTGGGTCTTAGCACACGGTTTGGGCCGCACAGTTTAGCAAACCATGCGCTAACTGTGCACCCTCTTCTGGGCACCTGGGGCACTCCGAAAGGGATGACTGCATAGTTTAGAAAATGTGTGCCAAATGTGTCCTGAACAATGTTGAGCTACTGCCCAATGCCACTAAGTTTATGGGCTAGGAACATAGTTTAGTAAACCATGTGCATCCTATGTGCACTACCACTACCCCCTTTGAATGAGGCCACATGGTTTTAGAGAAACTGTGTACCCTATGCAGCCTTTCAAAACCATGCCTTTATAGGTCCATAACCCCCAAAACTCACCAATATACTTGGGAAACTTTTTATACCTTAGCTCATGTCCAATAAATTACCTTTAAGTGATGCAACCCACAAAATTAAGTTACAATGCTTGGTTTTAAATTCAACCCATCCAGTAAATGAGAAAGTTAAAAATCCCTTGGATTTATGTTCAGTTAAAAAACAAGGAACTCTACAATATCCCCATCTTAGAACTTCTCATCCCCAATAATCCTTCTAGAAACAACTAAAACATAACCCAACCCACTAGGGCCGTGAAGTATCATTTGAACCATCACATTGTGTTTTTGATGCCCAACGCACCTTTAAGAACTTCTTAAGCATTCATCACTTAATACATTACAACCCGAGATAATGCTCGCTTTCCAACTAGAACATAAAAATAGAGCTTACAGGAGCCTATTAAGATAGTGAAATGATCATATAATCATCTCAATAAACATCCTACTGATGGTGCTCCCCACCATTGGTATTAAATTAATGAAATATGATAATTCCATGCCACAATACCTCCATCGTTAGAATTTTCATACAAAGCATGCCTCTAAGGATCCTAATGATCATCATGACATGATTTCATTAAAAAGGAATGGTCAAATCACAATGGACCTAACATAAATTGGTCACATAATCTTTATCAGAAGACACTGATGACCTTAAAACCACACTCTCCGTAACCCAAAAACATGCTTTAAAATTGTTTCTTATGATCGTAAAAATTGAAAAAAAGAATAGATAATGAGTTGAGACACTTGGATGACTTATCTCAAAGATGATTGGCTTAGACGACCGACACATTTCCAACCAAATCGCGATGACTTCCTCCAAGGCATATTGTGTTTAAAAAGAGCGTATTCACCAAAGCCCATACCTGAATCCCGATGATATATCATAGATCAAACAATCACCATACCATTTAGAATGGAATCTTGAGGAACCATTTCAAGGTAGTTCACACTCTATATTACAAGTGAGATGTCGGTACAAATCCAAAAAATATCCACATCATATCGTTGACTGATCCTAGAGCGGCAACCTCACAATGGCTAAGTCTAAAGAAAATGTTGGAGTCCATGAGTCCAACCAAGGCGTTCCTACTTGGGTACCCAAGAATCACTCAGAACTTAGAAAACCTCGATAAGAACCACACATTAGCATGAAAAACTAAGAAAACTCACCCAATAAGCACAACAACTTAAATCTTTAGCACAACGTAAGACCGACACTCTCTTAGTGCATCTAGGATGACATCAAGATAGGGGGAATGCTCATTACTAAGAAGAATAAACTAAGAGTATTTTCATGGATTCCAATCAAACGTACTGAATTACTGGAAAGGTGATCAGTTGAACCAAAAATAGTTGACTTCTTAGAAGAAACTCAACTTCACCTGCAAACTCATCATTACAACCAATCACAAGCCTTTACCCCCTGAGGCATTTCATGATCACTCATGATTTAACCACTGAATTCATCCATGACTAATGGTGTTTTCAATAGGTCTCATACATCACAAACCAGATAAAATTTGTGTTTTTGAGCAAGTACTGACATTCACAAACCCAAACAACCTTAAGGGATTTTTAAGCAAAAGTGATCGTTTTTAATGGTCCTCTTGGATTATGTTCCTTATACTTGGAAGGGACACATTTAATAGAATCTACATGAAACTCCCCATCTTAGGAGTGTACTTGTCATTAAAGGACAAGAAGATAAACTATTTTCTCACAAGCACGCTAATACAAAAACAACTTAACCATATGTGTGTTGCTCCTCTGATCCACACCGACGAATGTCAAAGCATAACAAGAAATCCAAAACAATGAGACCAGAATATCAAAACACTCGAGTATTTAGAAACACAATCCCAAGAATTGGAAAAAAATTGATTCCTTATCGCTTAGGTCACTCTACTTGGAGATGACCTGAGACCGTACTCAACACCATAAGATATTTATTTCAGAGTCACAATGCCTCATATAACCATTAACCTAGAAGACACCGTGACCAATATTCCATTAATTAAGAATAAAAAGGGGTCAAATTACATAAGAAGCAGCTGACCATGGCCAAGGAATGTCTAACCTGCTGAAAAAGAGCATCACTCACTGCTCACACCCATAATAAGGCCAAATAAACCACGAACACCCATCCTAACAAGGGTGTCATTGGAAACTGAAAGTCCTACTAGGGAAAATGACACTCAAAAGGCACCAAACGTTAGAAAGGTCATGGAACTAGAAAGGAATTTAAATTATAAGGGAACTACCTACTACTATCTATCCCCTTATGAAGCACAAGTGTTAAACTTAACAGTAGGTTACATCAAATAAAAGTCACTAGGATCAAAAACTAACCATCTAAGCCATTTCTAAATGTAAAAGAATGCCTACAGAAATAACTCATGCATCTGTTCAAAGGAAACTCAAAGAGAAACTCAACATACCCTTACACAAGGGTTTTAAATAGAGTAAAACACTAGAGGTTCCATTTCCAATCCCTTTACATTGTTCACATTTGAAATTTAACCATTAAAATATTTAATCAAAACATTAAGTATCATTTTATAAAACAAAAACTCATGGTAGTTGATTTTTAACCAACTCTACAAGGGAAAACATGAAAGTATATCAAACTTAATTTTCAATATTAAACATTTATAGATATCCCATATTTATTAGGAAATTGAACAAAACAATTCCTTTTTAACAAATGTAAATACCTACTAGGGTTCCATTTTAACCAACCTATATTCAAAAAAATGCAACCCAATAGCAGTTGTTAATCCATTAAAATTTCAAACACCCATATTAGGTCATCTCATACAAACATTTCACAACTAAACTACTTGGATCTAGGTGAATTTAAACATTAACCAATTCATTTAAGATTAAAAATAAACACCTCTTACATCTATAACCATTTCAAACAAAACATGCTAATAACATTTAATATGGGTTTCCATTTCACAATTCATGAAGCATCCATACATTATATAAATTGAAAATTAGATCCCATTTATTAGAAAAACTTAAATTTTTGAATTTAACATGCTAAAAAAATGTCCAATCATATGGGTGTCCACCTACCAACCTGTAAAGAACCCATACACTTTACCGTTTGGAATTTGGATCACTTTAGTCAAAACCAATATACTTCAGTATTTTAATTTTCATAGCCTTTTACAATGGTTTGAATACATGGGTTACCTTTTACCAGTTATAAGAAACCCATACACCTTACAACTAAAAACTATATCTTATCATAATCACAACTATTTAATTTAACAAAAGAAACCAATTATATATCAAAGCAAGCTAGCATGTCACTACAAGCAGCTAACACAGAGCAACATGCTAAAATCATAAAATAATGCTATAATGAGTAATAAACATAGAAGGAATTCTAATGAATTACCTAAAAAGGTAAAAATATAAGCATGGAATAGAACTCAATGCACAAAATCCAATCAGCAAGAAAAATAAAATGCAACTATATGTCATGGAACTACGCATGACATGTGAATTTCTATGTACCTAGTTTGATGTATGAAATAAAACTTCCTTACCATATTAGGTCAAGGTTAAAAATACATAAAATCATAAACTAATAAGTAGTGGAAATTACACCAGTAACTTAAGGTGAAATCATATCAACTATAATATCAAACAACACAAAAAAATTCCCATCCCTAGCCACTTGGTCATTTCCCATATGTGGGGTGATCAGTCCCAAGAACAACTATTAACCAAGAACTGACACATTTATATTATCTTGTATACCAGCCCAAAATAGTAAGATGAAGGAAAAAAATTTCATCTTTGATACCACTTTGTAACATCTTGGCCCAGCTTACCATTAAATCGGTAGCCGGATCGGTGGGTCACATGACCTCAAGCGCATCTCCCCATATTCCAGAGGTTGTCAACTAGCAGTGAGGATTTTGGAAGGTGATGATGGGGAGACTATACCCACATATTAGAGTGGCATAGTAGTGGAATCAGAATAATTAGTAGATAACAGTGGAAGTAGTAAATAGTAATGACAAAGCATCGAAGGAAAAATTTTATATAACTAAGAAAAAGTGGCTAATGCTAGTTTATATAATGCATGAATGATGTTTGATACATAATCTAAAGTAGTAAACAAATATCATGATTTACATTACAATACAAAAATAAAGAATACAACAAATCCCCACATGCGATCTCTATGAGAATCCTGAGCTCCAACTAGGCCCTTTACTCCTAACTCCCAAGTACAAGAAATAAAAGAATCAACCTAGATCCTAAAAATATAAGGTCTACTCAGGTACAAAGGGTACCAGAGTTGGGTGTGAGATATAAATATTAGTAGGCCAACACTTACGGTGTCTAGCCCAATCCAAACAGTGCAACATAATTTAAACATTGTACAAGTAAACAAAATAAATAAACATCACCCATCTAAGTACCTATGGGACACCTGATGGCTATACCTACTTAGGCCCTTCTCTAGCATCTGAACATGTAACCAGTTTATAAATCAGTCTCATGTTTTCAATAATGAAAGTTCCAAGATGTAACAGTTTGATGATATTTAATAATTAAATTACAAGGTAACAAACAAGGAAATGTAGACCTCAAGGATCACCAACTCAGTAATGACTATAGCTTGGATAAGGGTAGAAGTGTAATCCAAGGATCATAGTCCAAGACATTACACAATAAGATTCCTACCAATTCCAAGGAGTTTATTCATGGTAAAATATGTCTAAGAAATGATTGGGACTGATGATCTTTAACCATGGAACCTACTTGTCAATGCTAGATCAAAAGATTGTATCCAAGACATCCTATAGTACTACATAAGGGATCCTACGGTGTCATACCTGACATCCAAAGTTATACAAGGATTGGGTTCTAGGTGGATCTCAACCTAAGAAAGAAGTATCCTTGAATTCGGAATGGGGTCCTAGAGTTCTCAAGACATTCCCTTAGGAATCTAAGGGGAGCTCAGGTTTGGACATTCTTATTTTGATAATGAAGTCATATATAATTCATAAGGTTCAATCCATTACCTTTTATTAGTGTGAAAAGGTTAATTTGGCATGCAAAAATTTAATCAAGTCATAAGTAATCAATAAGTCTATTTTTCCAAGCCTTGCATTTCATTAGTGTGACAAGGCCAAGTAGCATGAAACCATTCATTTAATCCATTTAAGGCATTCTCAAAAATCAAATTTTATTCTGCTACCTTCCATTATTATGATAAGGGGTTCTGCAGACATATAACCAATTATTTATTTTCGAACCTAAGTCTGTCCATGGAATTCCTACATGGGAATCTATGTATCACCCAAGGTATAAGTATGATAAACCATTGAGTCCATCCATGGAATTCTTACATGGGAATCCATGTATCACCCAAGGTATAAAAGCATTAATTTTACCCAAGAATGTCAATTGTATTTATAAGGATCTATGGGTCACTTAGGAGGTGTCAATGGAAAAAATAAATCACCTACATAGGTAAATCTAATCTAAAAACTAATCCAAGAACTTAGACGATGACTTGGTTATTTAATCATTTACAAAGGAAACTCCATTTTTCTAATGCCATTAGGGGCCATGTCCTAAACATTCAATATCTCAAACATAACATCAGGGCCTAAGAAATATCAATAAATCAATCCAAGCAAGCATGAAGCTCTAATAACTACTTTTTATCTTGATGATAGAACACATTTATCAAAGGGGGTTTTATATAAAATCATGGCTTTGTTTCTAAAACAAATCAATTATCACAATTAGGCAGTTCATTTCATAATTTCAATTCAAATTATTAAAAAATAATTAAATAGGAAACTAATGCATTCTTAAATAAAAGGGAAAGGTTAGGGACCCTACCTTAGGGTGAAACTAAGCCAAAACTATTTTGGAACTAGATAGATTGTCTACGACCACATGAAAATTCTCCAAACACACACACACACACACAAACACACACACACACACAGACACCCATATATATATATATATACATATATCTCTTAACCTAATGAAAATATTCCCCATGCCATGAGGGAATACATACATGGAGGATATATATATATATATACACCAAATTACATGTGTGTGTATCCTCAAAGTTGGCCAAAACTCACTAAAACCTCTATAGGAACTTAAAATTAAAGCGGCAAGGACCAACACACCTTAACAAAATCACTAGGGACCCAGAAACACCTTGAGAATCTCAAATAAGGGGTGAAAAACAAAACAATGGGTTTAGAAACTTACCCAAAATGATGGTGGCGAGCCAAATAAAACCATCTGCCTCACATTTGGTAGAAAATTCCTTAAAATGAACATAAGGGTCCCGAGGAAGCCTTCATAGGCCCTAAAACCATAAGAACACAAAAATCTAGATCAAACCCTAACCTAGGGCGTTCAACCAAACTTCAGCAAGTGACGGAAGACCCAAAAAATGGCTTGAATAGGGAAGAGTAAGGAGGAGGAGGCTTACCATGATATATCAAATGAAGAACCCCAAGAAATCCAGGTTGAACAGCTTACTAGAGAGGAGATGAGGTGAGGGGGTTTTCTCAAGGCTGAGGGATTTGAGGGGTGGGGGTCACGCCGCGTTTGAGTTGGGATATGTGAGGGTAGTGATTTTTTAAATTTTATTTTAATTTAATTTAATTAATTTGATTTTTAAAACTGTGTCTTAGCCCATGGTTTGGGTCATACTGACTGAAAATTAACTTTTTTTTATTAAGAAACACTTTTAAGGAAAAATTGAGATACCAATGAAAGTTAATCCCAAAAATCATCCTCATACATACCTTAGGAAACATCCTAATACCTCTCAGAGTTGAGATCTAAATCCTTAGTCATGAGACTAGATTGGCGACAAAAGGAGCGAGTGTGCATCCTACCCAACCTACCTACCACCTCCTGCCTACCGAAGACCTTTGAGGAAACACCAAGGTTGGACAAATATCTTACTTTTACTTGAATTTTTGGCTTTCGAATCTGCTGAGTGTTGTCCCCAAGGGCATCAAGATGATTATGACCAACCGTAGGTGCATCCGATTCTGTATGATCCCCCATGCCACCGGTCGATGTGTAGAGAGGCAAAGTGAAAATGGCTGCAACAATTTCCCCAGTCGAACTGGAAATAACAATGACATTCCCTTTAATGGTAGGTTTATCCACCACACCACGCACAACATTGGAATAGGAAGGTCCATCAACCCCTGAAATAATAGTGATGCCCTTACCTTTACTGTCACCACTCGACACCTTGAGAACAAAGGGAGGAGCAAGAACAACTGAACCTGGTAGACTAGAAGTAAAGGGGGGTTTATTAGGTCTCAAGATGGTTGTATCCCATTGGAAACTTGGGGGGGGGGGGAGTGATGACCACATGAATGTGGACTCATCTTGCCACCAACTGGAGGAGTTCCATCAACTGTTGGGACTTTGGGGGAAAGGGGGTTAGTTTTCTGAGCCGCTGATCCCTTGTGACCCCTCCTACCACATCGAGAGAAAAAGGATGTCCAGTGGCCTTGTTGATAGCAAAGTGAACAAAAGTCAAAGGTTTCCTCATAATGAATGTGCTACCAAAACCATACATACCTTCCACATAGAGATAAAGACGTTTCAATAGAGGTTTCGATAGGTCCATCTTGACACATAGGCGAGCAAAGCCAAGTTTTTTCATGAAAATAGTTTGATCATTAATCCAAATAAAAAAACCGATTATGTCACCAATAACTTTTAGAACAGATGGGTTCTGAAAGGGGAGTGGAAGAAGTGGAAGTCGAATCCACACCACCGCACTCTTTCAGTCATGACCACGATCGAAATCAACTGTCCAATAGAAGAGAAGGAATCGTCTGTTATCACACAGTCGCAATTCCGATGACTAGGCACAAGCGAAATTATCATCAGAAAATAGATGAATTCTCAGGTGTCAACGATCCAAGGTCCCAACCACTGCTCAGGAATGAAGACCCCATGTTGAGTTGATGAAACTCTCAAACACCTCTGGCGAAGGTCTATTAGTAAAAAATCTTGCCACTAGCATCCAGGAATGAAAAGTTTCAGCATTCTGAAACTCCGAAGAAGAAATAAAAACTATCGGGGAGCCCATAAACGAAGATCGTTCCTTCTGAAAAATGGTAACAGGAGAATTTTTGGGAGAACTAGCGAAGAGATGGCATGGCGAAGAGTCTGCAGAAGATCCGAACTGAATGAAAACAGGGGAATCATTGGCCTGACCTCCCCACAAGCAGTGGCGCCTTTATCTCTATCGATGGGGTTTGGAGAGTTTCCTGGGAACCGTCATCCAAAGGATCACACCATAGGGTTATGTTCTGAAGCTGCGGCCTCCTGCTGGCCCCCCATACCTTCCCGAGGTGCGCCACATTAGGGTTCTGAGCCGAGGTAAGTGCCACATGGTCGCATTCCGCAACCTCCTGCTCTAAAGCCGCGAACTCCTACTCATCCTCCCGCCGCATTGTCGAACATTTTCATGATGCATTAGGGTTATGAGTCAGGGAAGGCACCATGTTTGGGTTCACCATCCACGCTCTCGTAACCACTTTCTCTTCATTCAGTGGCTCTAGGAATGCATGACAAGACCCACGCCCAGGGGGGGGGGGGTCGCCGATCCCTGCCCCCTGATGGTTTGGGTCATACATTTTAGAAAACTATGTGCTAACCATGTGCTAACCATGTGCCCTTTTCTGGGCACCTGGGGCACTCCAAATGGAATGGCCACATGGTTTAGAAACCACGTGCCAACCGTGCAATGAACAATGTTGAGATACAGTCTAATTCCACTAAGCGTGTATGCTAGGTTCACTTTTTAGTAAACCATGTGCAACCCGTGCGCACCACCACTTCCCCCTTTGAACTAGGCCACACAGTTTCCTGCAGTGGGCTGCAAAGTTTCAGACAAATTGTGCACCCTCTTCAGCCTTTCAAAACCATTATTTTATTGGGTATAGGGCCCCCAAAACTCATTGAGCCACCCAAAAAACTTATTGGGCCTTCAACCATGCCCAAAAAAAAATTCCTTTAAGTGATTCAACATGAATAATTGTGTTATGAATCTTAGTTTTCAATTTGACCCTTCCAGTAAACAAAAAAGTTCAAAATCCCTTGGATTTTTTTGGTTCAAAAACACATAACTCTACACAAGGTTCTTTATTTCATGAGTTTTTGATGCAATGATTAATAAATATGCAAGGGTTCTTCCTCTCAATGTTGTTTCATTGAGATATGTTTCATTCTATACACCTATTTAGGTTTATATGGTGTATATACTACTTATTTGATATATTATATCATGAATATCTTCATATTAATGGTATTTAAATTTATATTTGAAGTTATTTCTTTCAAGGGGTTTATGATTCAAAAGTCACCAAATATTAACATAAACATTAAAGTACTTTTCAAATGGAAATGAAATAAAGGAGGATTAAAAATTATTTCTTACCACTTATGTGTTGGAGTTGGGTCCCTAGAACCAACCTTTTTAGTATTTGATTACATGTTTTTCTTAATTAAATAAATTTTATTATCACATATTGATTGTTCTTCTATATGGTATTTGTATATGATAATGACATGCAAAAATTTTATAGCAGTTCCCCACTATGACAAGAGACTAGAGGTTCCACAACATTATTCTTGAACTATGTTCTATGGTCGGATGATATTGTATGACGGGACATGAACTATACATGATATCAAGGATAGGAGGCTCATAAGGCATTGAGACACATTATATTGGTGTTCACCCATGGAAATATCTAAGATAAATGGTTATGATAACATGATCATTAATATAAAATCAACATTTCCTTGAGTTATTGGATCTTCCTATTTGTGGAAATGTATATTGATCCTTATACTTTAATATTATCATTAATGTATATCATTACTCGTTTACTTTTATGTATTGATGAAAACCCTGATGAAATATATTTTCTCTGAAGTAGGATATGTTGGGTGTGTCACAAATTATATAGAATTAATAGATAATGCAAGAAATAATTTATTCTTTTGTATCTTGAAAAAATTTAATATCTCAGGTCCTTTTATGGGAATATAACTTCCTGAATAAATCCATGTTCATAGTGTTTGATTAGCGCATTAATTTATGGAATTTCATAAAAAGAGAAAACGAGCATAGAGAAAGATGGTACCGACATGCAACCCACTTGATTTGAAATATTATGATAAAATGATTATATTACATAATAAATGTTCATAGGAGGTTGGAAATTATTATGAAATTAAATTATTTCTCTATGGAAGCCTTGACATGTTTCTATATACTAACCTTATAATATAGGTAGTTATTCATAATGACACTGATAAAGAGTCCTAGAGGGTCACACACTAAGTGTTTTTGAAATCTAAGTTAAATTCTAGTATTGAATTTAACAAGTTGGAACAAATAATATTTATTAGGGTTTGGTTGATATCCATAATTTAATCACAAGTTATTTGAAATAATAATCAAGTTAAATAATAATAATAAATATAAGGTTGCAAGTTTGGAAAATATTATATTTATTATATATATCGTAGAATAATGAAGTGATATTTATTTAATTTAATAGCCAATATTCTAGGATCAGTAAATGTCGATGAGGGAAATCAGACCGATTTTAATGATCTGAATAGTATAAATGATATTTATTTATATTCCTAATGCATTAATCATGTTAATAAATTAATATTATTAATAATATTATTATTGTACATGGGGTCATTTAAAAATATTAAATATGGTTAGGGGATTGTGTGTTATTTTCCAACCTTAAACCATATATAATAAATATCTAATTATACCACCTTCCCAATTCACTTTTGGTGTGCACAATGGATAATGAGAGATTGGATCAATCCCTAAAGTGTGATCTCTCAAGAATTCAAGTGAACACCAAGGTTTCTTCATCTTTTTGAAGAATATTACTATGATTAACCATGAACAACACAAGTGATCAAGACTATCCATGCTAGCACCGAAACATTCTAAAACATTTATCAAAGATTATAGTGAACATGTGGATCGCCACTAGAGAGATTCTAAACATTAATACTATAATGAAAATATGGTGTGATTAATTCTATTCCATAAGATCACTAATGAAATTGGAATTACAAGTTAATGTAATTCTTTATCTACTCATAAATTAATTATAAATTACATGTAAAGATCCCCTCCCTCTGGTTTTGGCATATTAATGTAGTATATTAAAACTTTTTTACATTGGAAATGATATTTTTATCATGTAAAGATGTGATCACTCCTGATTTAAGATTAAAATATTAGTTAGTCATACCAAAAAGGGATGATTCAACTACACCCAAAACCTATAAGTGGTATCAAAGTGGTCACATGTTTAATTTATAATTATTTAGTATTCATTGAATAATTATATGTGTTTTCATTTTATTTTTCTTAAAATGATTCATTTTAATAATCTGACATAACCATAAATTATTTTATTCATCCTCGATAACATAAACAGTAACCAGTTAAATATTAAAAAAAAGAATCATATGAATATTTCCATGTTGAGGAACCAAAGGATATTCTTGGTGAAAAAAGTACACATTGTGTACTACTTGAGTACACATCATATAGTTTTTTTTCATGTCTATATATTGATCTATCGAGTCAGATCCTATAAAATCATATCTAAGATCTAAATAGATTAGATTGAAATGTTTATCTAGATATACTGGAATATAGAATGTAGAAATAAATGTTGTGTAAGTAGGTTACACACTGTGTGGTCTCTATCTTCTCATGGTCGAGAACATGGGGTGTCCTAGTGGTCTGTGTATCAGATACACGACATGAGGACATACATGGCATTCAATCTAAGGATACATGCTATGTATTCCCAATATATTATGTATATCTTGAACACACCCATGAAAAGAAAACATGCCTATACCCAAGGAATAAATTATAGACATGGGTAGAAGACAAGTACATGCTATGTACATTTTTACACACCATGTAGTCTGCTGTTGATAGTTTTTTCAAATTTTCATGGAAAGAATAATTAAATGTATAATTAAAACCTATTTATTATGTGTTGCACGTGTCATTCATTTTACAATACATTCCATTTTATAGGATTAAAAATTATATATTAAATTAATTTCCATGTTAAAATTTTGAAGAACACACGAGGTTTCCTTAAGCACACTTGTGCAGTACATTAATTTTAAATGAAATTATTTTTGTTTAAAATTATAGATGACGGTGAATTAAGGATGATTGGATAGAATTAAGATAAATTAAATTCATTATATTAATTCATGGTTAATTATCTTAATTAATGAATGAATAAAAGTAATTTTCAATAAGATATAAAATTTAAACTCATATCTTGATGTGTGGATGACCATGATATTAGACCAAACATTATGCTTGATTGGTATCTTTTAATTTATTATAGTTAAATTATTATTTATGGTCTACATGTCATCCCTTCCTCATTATGTAAGGTCATGCATGCCCATGGTTTCTTTTATGTAAACCCCCTTTATCCAAATCCATTGGATACCCTTACCTGCATGTGAGTAAAAGCTTATGTAAGGATGGAGCTCTCAAGAAAGTGGAGGCAGTCCGAGTCAAGAAGCTAAGGTGAAACCAATCGAGGTGATTCATATGAGCCAAGGCGGAATACTGAAACAAGAACCATGATATTGCTCAAGGTGTTTTGCCTTAGGGTATAGGGTTAGTTTATCATCCCCTAGATAAACTAACCACTACAAAATATCACAATCATTCCACTTATATCATGATCATGCCACTAGAATGGTTCAAAGTACTTAACCAACCCAAGTTGGGTGCTTTAAATTATCATGGGAATTTTAGCTTGAAGTTTTGGGTTGAATTAACTTAGTTTACATCAAGGTTTGACTACCCAAGTAGGAATTGGTGTAACTAAGAGGCAAAGGTTGATGAAATATTAAAATAGGATTTCAAGATTGGAGATTCCACTCAATAGATCAAGGAACTACAAGTTAATATAGTTAGCAAGTTACGCCTACCTAAAACTATTCAAATAGATTGGTAGAACCAAGAATGGGTTATGAGAATGGAATATATATCATTTATACTAGAATATATAAGAGAAAAAATATTCTAAAATTGATGGTTAGGGATATTAGATTTTTAATAATAGTGGGAGATTAATAATAATTTAATTAGTTTTAAATTTATTAATCATTTTTTTAATCAAAAGAAGTACTAATTATATTATCTTAAATTTTATAAATGGAAAATAAAATAAAAATAAAAAATATCACTCCAATCCATACTAGAGAAGGATAACCTTTTCACTAGCATGAATTTCTAGGAATGGTATAGGTATTTGCGCATTATACTACGCCATGAATGAAAATTGTACATGCTAAAAACCCCACTTTCCGAGTCACTTGCCGAAGTGGTTAGTGAGGAAGAGGTATCTCTCTATTTTAAGTATGTGGATGATGAAAATGTTTTATGTTATCCACCATGAACAATGGTCTTTTAAATAAATATGGGGATATGGATTTATATAACATTATTTCCCACCTTTTGGATCACTATCAAGAGAAGGTGAGGTCATAGAGATATGAGATTTCTAATGCAATATTTATTTTATAAATTGGATATCCAACACCATCTGGGGAATAAATAGTTCAGATGATTGGAATCATTGAGTGCCTGTAAATCTTGGGTTTTAATATCCCTTATGATCTATGAATAGATCACATTCATTCCTCAATACTAAAAAAATTCTCCAGTTTTATTATGAATTATAATATGACCAATCAGGAGAAGACACTATCGTATCTTCTTACTCTTATCCACCATGTTGATAAATTCATGAGGCATTACATACCCACTGTATTTATGATGAATTAGAATAAGAGGAATATGGAAAAGAGGACGAAGAATCATTCCAAGCCTAAGGACCTAGAGCACTATCTCTCTAAGAAGAAGAAGATTAATAGGAAAGGAATGGAACATGATGCAGAATATTTTCATGTGGAAAGAAAGGCCACTAGAATAGAAATTTCACTCAACCAAATAAGTAAGGGGAAGATTTAAATATTTTCATTATTTATTTTAATACTTCTATATCTATAATTTGGGTAGTAGATACTACATGTGGTTCTCACATTTGTATCCAAATTTTGGAGCCGAGTATATTTTGGAAGGTTTAAAGAGGTGAGGTGGATCTAAAAACTGCCAATGGAGTGAGGTTGGCTTCTCTAGCCATTATATTCTACCATCTCACATTGTCTATATGATTGATTTTGGTTTTAAAGAACTTTTATTATGTGGATAGTATTACAAGGAACATTATTTCTATTTTTTTCTTAGATATGGATGAATTTATTTTCATATTTATAAATAAAGGTTGCTAAGTTTATAAATATAACATATGTTATGGTATGAAATAGATAAATAATGGTCTTTATGACCTAAATTATGAAAACCAAATATTGGAAATTAATAAAAATACTAATACATGTGACTCATATAACACCTAGTTGTGGTATCACTATCTTGTTCACATAAATTAGAAGTATTTGAAAAATCTCTATCAAGATGGTTACTTAGACTCTTTTGAGCTAAATCTACTTGAAATATGTCATGCTAGTTTATAAGAAAAAAAGTCAAACTACCATTTAGTGGTTAAGGTGAAAGGGCCAAAAATATTCTAGAATTAGTACACAACGATGTGTGTATTACTTTTAAAGTAGAATATATATGTGGATACTCATAATTTATTACTTTTATCAATGAATTGAGCATTTATGGTTATATCTACTTGATGGTGTATATGTATGAATCCATGGAGAAGTTCAAAGTGTTCAAGAATGAAGTTGAGAATCAGATTGACAAGAAGATAAAAAATCTTCAATAGGATTTAGTTGGTTAATATATTAACCAATACTTTATCAAAATTATATGGGAGTATGAAAATTTATCTCAAATAACTCCACTTTATACACCACAATGGAATGGTGTTAGTGAAAGGAGGAATTATACCTTGTTAGAAATGGTAAGGCAAATGATGAGTCATGCAAGTATTCCATTATCCTTTTTGGTATATGCATTACATAGATAATTATACTTGCTAAAACAAGTAAAAAATAAAGTGGAACATGGTATTACCTTAGAGTTATGGAGTGTAAAGAAACCTATTTTTTCTCATGTTAGTGCATGGGGTTGTAAGGAATTTATCAAGGCTAGATCAAGTAACAAATTATCACCCCAAGGTACGAAGTGTATCTTTATAGGGAATCCCAAAGAAAAAAGGAGATACCATCTATACAAGCCTTCAAATAATAAAGTAAATATCACAAGATAGGTCATATTACTTGAAAGGGAGTAAATCCTCAATGAGGATAGTGAGAGAAAGATGTAATTTGATGAAGTTGATGCTCAAGATAACAGGATTTGGTATAATAAGTAAATCCAGAGGTCCCTATGAAAGATTATGTTCCTAAAAAAGTACTACGTAGGAGAACAAGAGAGGTAAGAGAATTAGAGAGATATGATTTTATATTCATTGATTATGGTGACTCGTTATTGGTTGAAAATGATGATACTCTATCCTACAAGGAGGCAATAAAGAGCTCATAGGCTATAAGATGGAAAAAAGACATGAATTATCAGATGGATTCCATGTATCAAAACAAAGTTTAAGTTTTTATTGATCCACCAGTTGATGTAAAACCTGTTGGGTGTAAATAGGTATTCAATAAAAATATATACATGGAAGATAAAGTTAATATCTATAAATCATGGATAGTGGCTAAGGGGTTAAACAATTTCAAGGTATTTACTATGAACAAACCTTTTCTCTAGTTTCCATGTTTAAATCCATCAAAATCCTGATTTCCATAGAATCTTACTATGAATATGAAATTGGAAAATGGATGTAATAAATTAATTAATTAATGGGAATATTTAAGGGGATGTGTATATAACACAACTAGAAGGGTTTGTGACTCTAGGAAATTCGAAAAAGGTATAAAAGTTATAGAGATCCATTTATGGATTAAAGCAAGAATCCTGGTCATAGAGCATTTGATTCAATAAATCCATAAAGAAAATTGGTTTCATTAATAATGAATGTGATACATGTGTTTACATGTGTTTACAAGTGGTTTAGTTGGGGGTAATAGTTATTTTTATAGTAGTATATATTAATGACATATTACTAATTGGAAATGATATACCAACATTACAAAAGTTCAAGGCATGATTGAGCAAGTGATTCTCTATGAAGGAATTATGTGAAGTAGTCTACCTTCTAGGTATTAAGATCATGCATGATAGATCCATGTGGATACTCAGATTAAGTCAAATTATATACATTAACAAGATACTGAATAGGTTCAGTATGTAAAAATACAAGAGGGAATTGGTTTTAGTGTCACATGGTATACATCTTTCTAAGAAAATATGTCCTCAAACAAAAGAAGAAATAAATAGAATGAGTAAGATCACATACTATTCTATGATAGGATCTATCATGTATTCAATGTTATATACAAGGATTAATGTTTCTTTTTTTGATCATGGTAGGAAGATACCAATAAGATTTAGGTGATTTTTTTACTATTGTTAATACTATCTTTAAGTATCTAAGGTGAACTAAGAATATATTCTTGGTGTATGGTGGAGATGGAGAGATAGTCATCAGATGTTATTTATATTCTTTCTTTTAGATAGATCATAATGATCAGAATTCATAGTCTGGATATATCTTTTGACTCAATGGAGGAGTTGTGAGTTGGAAGAGTTCAAAGTAGCCAGCTATTTTTGATTCTAAAGATAAGTCTAGTATGTTTCAGATATAATATAGCCAATGAAGTAGTTTAGTTTTGAAACTTTTTATAAGATCTTGATGTAGTACGTATAATTAAATATCCCATCATAGTTTACTATGACAACACTATAGTGGTAGATATCTCTAAAGATCTAAGTTCACACCAAAGTACAAAGCACATACTTTGGAAGTTTCATCTCTTGAGTAATTTTTCTTTACAAGGTGAAGTTGTAGTGAGAAGAGTATACATGGAGGAAAAAATTGTGGACCCCTTAATTAAGGCTTTATAACATCAAAATCATAAATATCATGTGATATCTTGTAGACTGAAAGCTGATGTTAGTTGGATCTAGTGTAAGTGGGAGACTATTGGAGTTTGTTCCCTATAACCAACCTCTATAGTACTTATTTACAGGTTTTTATTAATTAAATAAGTTTTCCTATAATATCTTTATTATTATTCTACATGATATTTTTATGTTATAATTTCCTTAAAATATATGTCATGCTGAAAGGTTATAGTAGTTCCCCGGTATGATGAGAACTTAGAGGTGCCAAGAAATTATTCTGGAACCTTGTTCTATAGATGGATGATATTGTATAATGGGAAACATAAAATAAATGATATTAGAGTTAGGAGGTTCATAAGACATTGAGACACCTATTATTGGTGTTTCCCTTGGTAATATACATGATAGGAGATTATGAGAATAAACCCGTTAATAGGAAATCCACATTTCCATGTGTCATAAAATGTTCCTATCTATGGATGTATGTATTGATCCTTAAACTTCAGTATTATTATTAATGGATATCATGAATCACATACTTTGATATATTGATAAGAACCATGATGAAATTTGTTCATTGTGAAGTGGGATATGTTGGGTTCATCCTGAATGATATAACATTAATGGATAATGTGAGAAAACATTTATCCCTTTTGTCTCTTGAAAAAAGTTAATATCTCAGGACCTTTAATGGGAATGGAACCACCTGGATAAATCTATGGGAATAGTGTTCTATGGAAAAGTTCATTTCTATAAAGTCAGCGAAAGTGACATCGATCATATAGGTTGATGGTACTAGTATGAAACCTACTTTGTTTGAGATATTGTGATAAAATGATTATATTACATGGTAAACATTCATAGGAGGTTAGACGTCATTATGAAGTTAAATTATTTATATATGTAATCCTTGGAATGTTACTAGATACTAACCTTGGACTTTAGGTGGTTATACCTAATTCCATTGAGAAAGAGGCCTACAGGGTCACACACTAAGTGTATATGTAATCTTAGTTAAATTTTATTATGGAATTTAACAATTTGGAATAAATAAAATTTATTTGGGTTTGGTTGATCAACATAATTTAATCATAATTTATTATAAAGAATAAGTGATTTAAATAATAATAATAAATATTTGTTTTCAAGTTTGGAAAATAAAATATTTATTATATTTGTCATAGAATAATACAATGACATTTATTTAATTAAATATCAATTATTTTAGGATTTGTAAATATCGAAGAGGGAAATCCAACCGAGTTTAATGTTCTAAATAGTATAAATGATATTTATTTATATTCTTGATGTGACACACATATCAAGAAATTATTATTATTATTATTATTATTATTATTAAAAATGGGGGAATTTAATAACATTAAAGATGGCTGGGGTATGTGGGTAATTTTCTAACCCTAAAAAGATATAATAAATATATAATTATATCACTTTCCCAATTCACTTTCGGTGTGAACAATGGAAAAGGAGAGATTATATAAATCCCTAGAGTGTTATCTCTATTCATCCATTCTCAATCCTATGAGAGACCAATAAGGGTTCTTCATCTTCATGATGAACATTGATGTGATCAACCACAAACGACACAAGAAATCAGGATTGACCATGTTGGCACCTGATGATTGCACGACATTGATTATAGATTATGGCGCACATGTGGATCACTAATAGAGAGATTATAAACTTGAATCCTATAGTGAAATTATGTTTTGATGAATTCTATTCCATCAGATCTTCAATGATATCAGAATTATAACTTGAGGTAATTTTATATATGCTTATAATTTAATTATAAATTATATGTAAAAATCCTCTCCCTCTGGTTCCACTGTATTAATGTAGTCTATTAAATCTATTATTTTTTTTTGCACACGGTGTTTCAATAATTTAATAAAACAATTACACATAATTTAAGCTAAAATTTGAGTTGGTCATACTAGGAAAGGAAGATTTTACTCCGTCTGGAACCTACATTATATACATTTATCTTCAACACCTTAGAATTTATTCTGAAAATGTTTTAAACCCTTTTTAACCGACATGAGATAAAATTTTGAGGATGAAATTTATTTAAGGGGTTAGAATTTTTCATCTTGATATTTTAGAATATATTTTCTTTTAAAATATATATCATGATCGATAATGTGTACCACAAACAACACCAAACTTAAATTAATGATGAAATACTATAAAAATATTATTATCTAAATATAACAGTTATAACCTAGGAATTGGATTAATGAGTATGAATATAAGTAATCTAATTGTAAAACATATGTAGAAAAGTTCTCTTAATAAAAATTTATGTATTTTTATTTAGGAAATAATTACTCAATTTTTAATGATAAGAATTAAATCATATAAGGTTAAGAATAGTTAAAGTTTAAAAGGGTTAATTTTCTATAACGATAGTTTTGTTGTATATTTTGAATCTTCGTTTATATGATAAATTTATAAATTTTATAAATTTAATTTTACAAAAGTTAATTCATTTTTAGATTCATCATATCAAAATTATTTTATGGTAATTTTTTTGTAATTGTTCAGAAATAGTTGATTTTTGTGTGAATGGTGAAAAATTCCAAATTTACAAATAATTTTACTTTCATGACATTATAATGATATAATAATGAATCTAAAGTTTATGAAACATTTTTCATAGACCAAATATATATTTAATATGTAATATAATTCATTTAAAAATATAATTTTGAACTTTGAAATCTATGTTTGATATTTTGGAAATCTAAGTAATGTTTTTATTCAAATAAATATTATTTTGTTACTTCTATTCTAATAAGGTTTTAAAAAGTTAATTTTTATTTTTATTTGGTTTTAAATTCAAATTATCCTCATATAATTTCCATCAATGTAAATTTAACATAGAGAATCCAAATAGAATAGATATTATAACATAAACCCTAACCACTTTGGTAAATTTTGAATCATAAACCCATTAAAGGAAATAAATTCAAATGGAACTATAAATACCATAAATATGAATATATTCATGATATAATATATCAAAGGTGAATTATATACAACATATAATATTAAATATGTGTATAACATGAAACATGTCTCAGTGAAACAATATTGAGACGAAGAACCCTTACAATTTTGATGATCTGTGAATAAAAAAATCATAAAATAGAGAACCATAGAAGGATTTATAAATCCTAATAATTTTAAAGAAAATAATCATAAAATAAATTAATGGTTAGTATATACACTACACAAGAAAAACAAGTGGTGAATACGATATATGTTTCACAAAAATTAAATCGAGACGAGAAACCCTTACCTTATGTCCTAGATTTTTTTGTACATGTTCAAACCTAATATATATTAAATCCAAAATTAATATAAATATATAATATAACCATATTCATACTTATCATATAATTTTTAATTCAATTATTGCATCTTATCACCCATTTATTAATAGTTCTTTAGTAAAATAATTTTTTCGGGTGTTAATTGTCCCGTTTTTCATACATGTTTTTGGTTCAGTGGTTATGGTCCTTGCCCCATGGTCATGGTTTAATCATATAAAAAATCTTAATAATGTGATTAGTATCATATTTATTCATTAGACACACACAAAAAAAAACACACACACACACACACTATTATAACCATTTATATTAAGTTGTGATGAAAAATGAATTACATCACTTCGTAATGATGATAGTTCATACTTGCACACGAGTGATGTTTTCACTTATCAATAGATGGAATGAAAGAAAGGTAAATAATAATTAACCTTTAAGGAATCATAATAATATCTTAAATATCATATATATATACATCCATTAAATTCATATATATAACCATATAAGAGATATGGTGATGAAAAATGAAATATTTCACTTTGTCGAGGTGGCAGTCCACATGTACGCACATGAAATGCTTTCATGGGTTATGAAATGATAAAATGATGAATATTTTTATTGTCACAAACCAAGATAGGATGTTTTCCAACTCAACACCTAACCTGTTCCTCATTAAGTCCCAAAAGGCATTCCCAATCCTCCCAAGATGGTGATAAGTATTGGGAATCAAAGGTATCACAGTGGGAACGATTTTTCCCAAAACAAACCAGGATCAAATATACTAAATAGAACATGCAACATAAACAAAATAACTGAACATCAATAAATAAATAATCAGATTCCAAATAAAACTAAATGAAACTTCAATCCAAAAAAATAAAAAATAAAACCAAATTGAAACTAATACGATCTCCGCATGACCTCTTGGTCACCACCAACCACAATACCAACCCACTCCAAAGGCAACTCAAACCAGAAACCTGAACCCACAAAACAGATCGAGTCTACTGATGCTGACTGACATGAGTTTGGTGTGAGCATACAATATCTCAATAGGTAATAAAAATATAATACATACATCTCCTTTCCCAAAACAGTCCATATGTACTAGTTTGAAATACATTTAGAAAACAAGTTTTTATCAATTTAAAGGTCCAAACATAGCTTCCCAAAAATTACCTTTTGGAAACAACACACGTAAAAATTCTCTTTTGAAAAAGGTTTTCCATTCTAAAACCCAATTTACAGAACCAAAATTTATTAGAGAATCCATAATAGATAATAAATAGGGTTATGATGAAAATAAATGTAACAAAACAAGCAAAAAAATTCTAATAGGGCTAGTCACCAAAGTACAAGAAAAATACAACAAAACATATAAATAGATAATCATAGGGAAATTCCTAAAAATACATAGAATCAATCCCTAGACATACTCAGTTCAAACACACAAATTAGCATATGGTGAAGCTCCATAGTCAATAACCAACTGGCTTCTCTAAACTAGCTAATCGAGTGACATGTCCCACCTATTTTCTCAGCTAATCTAAGGGGTACCAACTCATCTAATCAGGGTCGATAAGCATCTATCCCTCAACCCGCTAGAAAATTCTCATAAATCCCATGATAATAGTATACAGTGTATTTTGAGTTCCTCACACATGTGGCTTGAACCAATAACTAACTACCATGATTGCCCAGCCCAAACAGTCACACTACCTATGCGATGACCCTCTCCTTGGAGGATCCACCAAAGGGGTGATCATCTTACAAAATTCCCTTCACAAGTGCCAACCGTGATGGCACATCACACAAGTTCTAAAACCACTTTCCCAAACATTATAAAATATCAAAAAATCCTTTTACATTTTAAATCCAAATCAATTTATAAAACCATTTCCAAACCACTTCCAAAACCAAGGAAAAACACACCACATGGTCAGAAAGTTCTAAACAATCCTCTACTTAGTTTTGTTATCAAAACCTACATCAATGTGGAAAATGGGATGAAATTTAGGAATAATATTAGAAAAACTTATTTAAATTCATCAGTAATCAAAGAAACATTTAGGGATTAGTTAAATGGAGGAGGATTTAAGGGGAAAAAGAGAGAAAAGAGAAATGTATTTTGAAATCCAAGGTTTAAAATGTTTATTTCTTTATAGGTCCATCTTTATTTGTGTGCCTATACATAGGTTCACCTCATGAACCTATGGATATGTCCATATCTAATGAAATACCTTTAGTAAACCATATAATTATCCAAAAACCAATAAAAAAGAACTATCACTTTCATTATCATAAATCTCTACAAGCCGCACACAAGAATGAATCCATAAAGACCACCAAAATCCATACACAACACCCAATTCATAATCCAAGAAATTTACTAAAACATATCCAAAGGAAAAAACCACCCAAAGAACCAATTTTGTTTTAAAAGAACCAATTTACATTTCATTAAACACCTTACATGAATACACACACACACACACATATAAATCATTTGAAACCCATTTCTCACCAAATTACCAACATGGAAACAACACAATTTGTCAAAAAATAAAATAATAAGCATAAAAAACCTTTATAAATTATTTAGAAACACCCAATAATCAAATAGAATGATCTAGAAAGGAAATGGATGGAAACACCCACCTCAGCGATGTGCAAATGTGACCGAACTTCAAGAGAAGGAAGAGACAATCCCAAAGGACCAACCCCACACCCTAACACCAAAATAAAAAAATATCGCACATAAACCCTAACCCTAAGGTTTCTTCTAATTGAAAACCTCACCAAGAGAAACCAAGAGTCTAATAGAATTAGAAGAGGAGAAAAGGAAATCAACCAAAAACCAAAAAAAAGTCACCTTAGATCAAAAGGAGGAGCATCAAAAGAGGGATATGAACCAAGGAAGGGTAGCTTGGTAAATCCTTCATGCACAAAAAATGATCCAAGGGGGAAAAAATATTTAAAGGGGTTAAAACATAAGAGGGGAAAACTTGGAATTTAATGTTTTAAGAAATTTGGGAAACTCACACAGTTTGAAAAACCATGCATCAACCATGTGAAATATACTTGAGAGAAGGGTAACCCTGCATAGTTTGGACAAACAATTTTAGAAACTATGCACGAACTATGTGATTTGGCCTTTTTAAATTGTAGATCCTCCCTGCAAGTTTTCACACGATTTCTCTTAACTATGCACAAGTTGTGCGCCCTGTCCCAGACACTGATCCTCAAGCTGAACGGTTTCTCCTAGGCCCCACATGGATTGGCCCAAGAAAAGTGTATGTAATGAAAAGAAAACCACACAAAAAGAAATTAAACACGAAATCACCTAAGCCTCAATAGGCCACATGGTTTAACTCCAAACCATGCAAAAAAATTGCGAACAGGCCAAAAATCCAAATAAAAGCTCCAAAACATGAAAATTAGAGTTGAGAACTCAACCTGAACCTAATCTGAATGGTTAAACATTACCAGAAAAGTCAGTCAGAGGTAGGCCCCTGACTATTTATTAAATAAAAAGAAAATTACATCAAGAACATATCGCAAGTCAGAAAACCTATTACATATCATAAACATCATATCCATCACAACCCCCATGAGAGCCTCCTTCCACAGTGGCCGTCTCCCATTCCACGATTTCATAATGTTTTAGGATCTTGGCATACTTCCTTCTATGGTTCAATTTCTCCAAAGATATCAAGTCATGTGGAGAGTTTTTGAAAGAGGACCTAGTGGACAGTGGCTTCATCAAATCAAATTAGTCTTTCCGCATCCTTCTTCTTGTTGTGGTGGTCACATCCTATCCAGATTCCCCCTTCCCTTCCTTGAGAACCTCACAATAAGAAGGCCTAACCATGAAAATATGGTTTTCCTTTTCCCTGTCTGAGATGTCCCCCCAATTTCTAGTTACTAGGTCACCATGAAAACCATCAGCCGCCCCTCGGGCCTATCCATTACACCTGTTATAGTCAATCACATCCAAAAATTACGACTGTCCTTTAATCACTTGGCTAACATCCACCTCATTTTTCTGCATTAACTGAACCAAGATATTCAAACTACCCTTAAATCTCTTGGATATAATCCACCTCCTTCACTACATCAACTAAAAAACACTACATATTGTTACATTCTTTCATTGAATCACCCACCTCCACTAGGCATACCTCTTTAGTCTCCAATACTTGGAACTGATTACAGGTATCAACATTACTCCCTAAAGCATCAAGTTGCAGTGGCACCTTATACCCCTCACTGTTCAAACATGGAGTGTTGTATGTCATTTTCCCACGACCCTCTGAATTCAAAATCATCCCCCCTCATTCGGACCAGCACAGTTAAACCCAGCACCAGCAACACACCGATTGATTCCACTATCCCCATGCCAAGCAGTAGAAACACACCCACCTTCAGGCTGTGACACTACAGAGTCCTATACAGCACCACCGCCAGAAGAAGCAGCATCCACATGACGCACACCAGCCCTGAGGTCCTGCTTCAGTCTTTCAAACACCACAGCAACAGATGGGTTTCCCGGTCCACCCACACCATTTCTAGTATTTGTAGCACCAACAATCTTCTGCCCCTGACCAACATCTCTACCATTTCTTTTCACTGGAACTGAGAAGGTTCCACTGTGAAGTTGATCATCTCGGTGACCCAAACAACGACACCTCAAACAATAATCAAACCAGGATTTAAAGACCACCTCTTTCTTCCAACGATACTCCTCACCAACTATAATCCATATCCATTCCACGAGCGCCTTTGAAGCATCCACCTCAATGCAGAGTCTCGAATTAACAGGGTGACTAACCGAAGAAGTGAATTAATCAGTGCAAGGAAAACGCCCTACCATATTCCCTAACATACGGATAATCGCTGGATTCTAAAAGGGAAAAGGAATATGGGGAAAGATTACCCAGGTCGCGACAGTGGGTGAGTCCCGGTTCATGCAAAGATCAAAAGTCCATCGTAAAAGAAAGAACCAGAATCCATTGCAGCGTCAAGGATCTCTAGACCAAGCACAGATTAAATCTTCCTCTGAGGAAAATTGTATCATCATATGACACTTATCGATCAAACACACCACCACACGATCCCACAGGTCCCAATTACTAAACAAAAATCTATCGAAATCATCTACTGAAGGTCTTAGATGATTAAAGTGAGCCACCAGGGTCAAATTTAGGAGACTTGACGCCCCTGAGAACTCTGATAATGATATCGTAAGTTAAGGGTCCCAAAGATGAAAATCTAGAACCTTCAGACTCAAAGTAATTAACGGAAATTTAGGAAGAAAGTTAGGGTTAGAGAAAGGTACAAAAGCCGACTGTGGATTCGAAGCTTGAGCTCAAAACCAAATGGGATGAAATGAAACCACCAACCTCAGGGTGGCTCCTTTAACCTCACAAGTCACACCCGAACAACTCTAGACAAAACCACAATGAAAGATCCATGAAAAAAGAGGAGGGTTCTCCCCACCACAAGGAACCTGCTAACACCTCTACTAGAACTGAGACTAAGAACTCACAACACAAACCAACTAGAACCAAGAATCTACAATGTAATGAAATCCCATGAATGGAATTCAAACTAGACAACAAAACCCAATGTGATTCCTCATTTCCTTAAGAAATAATTATCTTCCAAAAAAATCATAACCAAAACCAAAAAAATAAGTCCAATCAGACATGCAAGAAAGATCAACTAGTCAATGACTTGCACCTAAGAAGGTACATCCACTAAAATTACAAAGGAAAAATACCAAAAATCATTTACAATAAGAAGGAACTTAAAAAAACCAAGAAAAACACAATAGAGGAAAATTTAAATTGAATCCACCTTGACGATGGGGACAAAATCTAAGCCAAGTTTCCCTACACCCAATGATTCTTGACTGTGTAAAAATATTCACTCTGGGGCCTATGGTTAGAGCCCTGATGTCTTGAAGCATCCACAACCCTGTAGTTAGGAGTTGAATTCCTATAAAAAAATTCCTTTCCTAGAAACTATTCTTACAGAACTTATCCAGATGATCCAAATAGGCACAACAACAGCAAGCCTTTGGAGGATCACAACAAGATAGTTTCAAATGCCCAAATCGATTTCACTAGAAGCACACGAGCGACTGTTCTGAAGAGTGAGAAACTACAACTGGAAAATAAGACCTCTCAAGAATAGGTTCCTATAATAAACACCTCTCACTAGATAGGAAAACCTCATGATATATAAGAAAAATGAGTTCATCAATTGCCTTAAACTTTACTTCAGGGACCAACTCATCTAGAAACACATCATACACTAACTTATCAAACTGAAATTCACCAGAAGAAATGACTCATTTCTTGATTTCTAGTAGAATAACCCATACTAAGAGAGGATATTTCAAATAATCCTATGATGATGCCTCTGAAGAGAAAAGAACTAACTCCTTGAAGTGATCAATATAGGACCTCACCATTCAATGACCTCATTGAACACCCAATAGCTCTGCCTCTTTATTCACCTTCACCTACTCAGGTATGAACCACTGGATGAAAGTGGTCTGGAACACCTCCCATGACATCCCAAATTGTAATGAAGATGGAATGATCACCTTCCAATGATCCCAAGTTGGGACTTTAATAAAACATAAAGTAGTTTTCACCCTCACAACTTTGAGAGTTCCCAATAGCCTTAATGTAACTTTGACTTCATCAATCAACTCCACATCTTCTAACAGACCATGATCACATCGAAAAATTGGAAACAACTGAGAATAACTCAATTCTTCTACCCCACTTGGAGTCTGGGTAGGACCAAAAACTAGAAGAATATCACTATAAACCTCATGGGATTTTCTATGTGGCATACTATGAATAAAAAAATAACATGAAACCAAAAATCAACATCAAAACCGAACTCAATAAAAAAGAAAACTACAAGAAAAAATAGCTAGTTCGAAATATAAACACCACAAAAACAAGACAAAATCCTATTTCAAAACAACCATTTTAATCTCAATTTCAAAACCACTTGGACCCAAGGACACTTTCTAAATTCTGAAACCAATTTTTAAAACCAACCCACACTCCAAATCCCACTTAAAAAAAATTAAAAAACCAAACCCCAAAACCATTTCCTTTTGAAATACTCTTTTTAAAAACCACTATTCTTTTTAAAATCCATGCACACTATAAAAATCCAAACAAACAAAAAACTCACATCAAACACTCATAATAGGGAACTAGAAATGATGAAAAACTTGATCACATGGTTTGGTGGACCATTACCAAAGAAACATCAATTACTAGGAATACCTCGAGCCATGCACCCCAACCCCACATGGGTCACCACTCAATGTAAGACTTCCATGTAGCACTAGCTCATATCCATTTTCATCCCCCATCCACAAAAACCAAAGAAAAAGACTCAAATCCTGGACTACACTTGATAACTCGAAGATCAGAATGAGAAAGGGTTCATGGTGTCCTTCCCATGACTAACTATTGAGTCCCAAAAATCTTAATCTATAACCTAATTGAAGTCCTAATTAAAAATGGGATTCTCTGATACTATTTTGTCACGAACTAGGATAGGCTGCCATTCGACCCAACACCCAACCCGATCTGCAACAAGATACTGAAGGCATTCCCGATCCTCCTGAGCTGGTGACAAGAACCATGCATCAAATGTATAACATTGTAAATGATTTAGCCCAAAATAAACCATGATCAAATAAACTAAACAGAACACACAACACAACCAAAAATATTTGAACATTAATAAATATATAAATGGAATCCAAATAAAACTGAATGAAACTACAAAATAAAAAAAACTAAAATGAAACCACAACTGACATGATCTCCACGTGATCTCTTGGTCACCACCATTCATAAGACCAACCCACTCTAAAGGAAACTCAAACTAGAATCTTGAACCTACAAAACATATTGGGTCTACTGATGCTGAGTAGCATAAGTAGTGTGTGATAATACAACGACTCAGTAAGTAATCACAACAGAATTCATACATATCCTTTCCCGAAACAATCCATATACACTAGTTTTAAATACATTTAGAAAATAGGTTTTTTATCAATTTAAAGGACCAGAAAAATCATCCCATAAATTTCATTTTTGAAACAACACATGTAAAACTTATCTTTTTAAAATGATTTTCCATTCCAAAACCCAATTTACAAAACAAAAAATTTATAGAGAATCCATACCATATAATAAAGAGTTATATGATGAAAATAAGTGGAACAAAAAAATCTGACAAACAATAATAGGTCCAACCAATAAAGTACAATTGAAATGCAATAGAAAATATAGATAGATAATCATAGGAAATTCCTAAACATATCTAAAATCAATCCCAGGATGTAATCAATTCGGACTCAACTTCCTACGTATGGTGCATCTCCACAGTCAATAACCAACTAGATGCTCTAAACTAGCCAATACAGTGGCACATCCCACCTAGCCTCTTAGCTAATCCAAGGGGTACCAACCCATCTAATCGGGGTCTATAAACAACCATCACTCAACCCTCAAGAAAATTCCTAGGAATCCCATAATAATAGTATACGGTGGATGGGGAGGTCCCCACATGCATGGATCAAACCAATAACCCACATTCACCATGATTTCCTAGCCTAAACACCGACACCACCTATGTGTTGACCCTCTCCTCATAGGGTCCTCCATAATGGTGTGTAAGAACCCGAATCTTCTTTTCCGGTATGTTTTTCCTTTTTTAGGAGTTTTTGAGAAAAATGAATTTTTTGGAAATTTCAGAAGTACACGCCGTGTACTTTCTGAGTACACGCCGTGTACTCTTCCCCAGCTCAAAGCCGTGTTCTGGCCATGTCCAGGCCACACACATGGTGTGTAAGGATGAGATATAGGCCGGATATTTCGGAGTACGGAAAATTCGAAGTACACGCCGTGTACTTTTTTTTCATTAAATGGACCGGGGTCGCGTCTAACCCCCAAAACCATCTTCTTCTCCATATTTCATCCGTCCGAGAGCGACCGTATGACCGAATCTTTGACGGGCTCCCGCCTCGCTGTCCGTTCTCCGATCCGAGCACGGTTGATTGCGTTGGAATCACAGCAGTGAGTTCTTCCTTCTGCTTTAGCCTTGTTTCTTGATTCCTCCTCATTTCCAAGTTATCATGGGATGAACATTTTGTGCATTTTCTTAGATCTAAATTGTTCTAAGAGGAATCTGTTGTCAAGGTTCACGTATATCAATCTCCTCGGATTGAGGTAGGTGGTTTGTGCCTTTCCGTAGAGAGTTGATGAATATTTTTTGCAAATTCCACCAATACCCTTGAACGGGGTATTGCGTGTTTCTGTTTTGCCTTGTTGTACTGGATTCTTTTCTTGATTGCTAGAGTAGATATTTGTCCTGTGATTATGGTAGATTTACTATACTTTCGATGTTTTCTATTCTTGTTCTTCCTGTTTGGCGTTTTCCAGTTTCCATGCTTAGTCATAGGACAGTGGAATTGCTACCTTGTTATGCTTTTGAGCCTTAGTTGTTAGCCAAGTAGTTCTTGAGGTTTACTTGGATGATGTACACGTGCACTGAGCATGTTTAGTTATACTCAGGACTGTGAGAACCTAGAGCAGTATACCAAAGGGAGAATTGACAGAAGGGCTTCTCCATAGTGTCTTTTAATTACGATGCGAGACTATAGGGGGAATTGATGTTGAGTGATTCCCTAGAGAGTCTGTAGATCCACGACGTGGTCCACAGGGGGAATTGACGTTGAGTGCTTCCCCAGAGAGCCTTTAGCATGGTACGAGACTATATGAGGAATTGACGGTGAGTGCTTCCCTAGAGAGTCTGCTTATTTACGTAGCTGAATCAGAGGGGTGAGACTGTGTGTGCCTCCCAGAGGGTTGCTAGTACTTAGAGGTTGAACCATAGAGGTTAGACTGTGAGAGCTACCTAGAGGATTACCTGTTTTCTTCTTGTTACTGACTGCTTAATTGTGTTCTTTACTTGTTAGAACTATGGATTGTAGCTTCTTTTGCTTTTCTGTTTACTGCTTCTTGTTTTATTACTTCCATGTATTCATTGACTGTTAGGCACAGATCTTTGGGTGATTTCCTATTGGGATTGTATCTCACAACCTGTTTGGGCCATGCTTTTAGGCCCAAGCAGACTATGTTGTTGTAGGTATAGATAAGGGCAAGTTCCCTTCTACTTCAGGATCTTGACTGCATTAGGAGATGGGGAGCATGGGACCGAGCCGTGGCTCGCGATGCTGAGGAGCTTACTTTGTTTCTTTTTCACTTGGTTTCAGTTGTATTTCAGCATGTTGTTGTTTTTGCTGTTTTCCTTAGATACTTGTACCCGATGCATCATTGAAATCAAAGTTATATATCTACATTGCTTCCGCTGTTTGGGTTTCTGTTGTTATGCATGTTGTTTACTACTTCCGCTGATTATTGTTGTTTTCTTACCTTGGATACCTTACCGAATGAGGGCATAGTTTCCCCACCAACTCACCAAGGCCCTCACTGCTAGTCGATAGCCTATGGAATTCGGGGAAATGCGCTTGAGGTCATGTGGCGAACCGGGTATGGGGCACCAGTGGAGGGGCTCCGGATTCCGGTCGTTACAAAGTGGTATCAGAGGGGTTATTTTCTCTTGCCTTACTGTTGGGAGACTTTAGCCAGGGATAGGAAGGATTTGGTACTTTGTATTAAGCTGTGCCCGGGAGTAGCTAACCCGTGTACAGGGAAGAGCCATACTACCTCGTTAATGACAGTTTTCTGGTTTTGAGATTTTATAGTTGGTATGTTTTCACCTAGAGTGATTCGTATGACTTGTTCGGTTACTGTTTTGATATTTTAGTTCTATTTTGTCACAACCCGATGAGATGAGGGTATGCCATCTCATGCATCATATAGGCACTTGTAGAAATCACATGTCATGCATTCTTTCCATGCCATCTAAGGTGCATTAGCGATTGCATGCTGTTGTGATAGGCTCTGTTTAGATTATGCATGTTGTTGTGATAGATTCTTGATAGATTCTCTAATATTGTGTTAGAAATCTATTGTTTTGTTCCTTTCTTAAAATGAATGCCAAATTTTGGTTCTTGAGGTGTTAAGGGACCTCCCGGATCATAATTTGGCATCTTTTCCCTCGTTTTTAGTGTTTCTGGAATTCTACGCAGTTTCTGAGCTACTGCCCAGAAAATCCCAGAATACACTGCTTGTAATTTTTAGATACACGCTTTGTAGTTTTCAGGCCGTGTCACTGACCATGTGAGCAGAACACGGTGTCATGGGAGTAACTTCGGGAACACGTCGTGTACCATTGGTACACGCCGTGTGAGTTCGTAGCCGTGTACCCGGCCGTGTCACTAACAACACGGGCCGATAAAGCCTAGGTAGAACACACCGTGTCCATAAGGAACATGCCATGTAGTCTTTTCCAGGTACCCGGTCGTGTCACGAACAACACGGGCTGGTGTTACCTTCCTTTCCACATGCCGTGTTTGTTCGTAACACGCCGTGTAGTCTTTCCCATGTACCTGGCCGTGTCACGAACAACACGGGACAATGTCGCCTTCGCCTATGCACGCCGTGCTTATTCGGAGAACGCCGTGTAAGGTCCAGCCGTGTAGACGGCCGTGTACTCAATAACATGGACCACCGAAGCCTTGTCTAGTGCACACTGTGTTTGTTTCAAACATGTTGTGTAGTATCAGGTTGAGTCGGACAGTGTGGGTTAGCCATGTAAGGAGACTCGGGCAGGGGAGTAGTTTTCAAGTACACGTCGTGTGTGGGGGTCAACACGCCGTGTAGTTTGAAGTGTACACGACTTGTAGGGTGAGAGTACACGCCCATGTCTGTGGTTTAAGAAGACACACCGTGTAGTTTTATACACGCCGTGTAGTCATGTTTTTCAATCTTGTGTGTTTTTCTTCCCCTGTTCCCATTTTGTACTCTTGTGTTCTCTGTCCTTGTTTTCCTGATCTAAGGTGTGCTTTTGATCTTTCAGAGCTATGCCTCCGAGA
This sequence comes from Viscum album, assembly GCA_963277665.1. NCBI lineage: Eukaryota > Viridiplantae > Streptophyta > Magnoliopsida > Santalales > Viscaceae > Viscum > Viscum album. The sequence continues at coordinate 379,333,346 of OY728119.1, forward strand.
CATCCTCCGGTCATATGTCTGTCATCAGGTAGTGATCAGACACCAGACATGGCTGATCAAGGACTTCCTGTCGATCCCCCAGCCGAGCCAGCCTTGGCACCGGTTGTTGTACCAGTCACGGGTGCTGATGTGCAGTTTAGGGAAGGTTTCATGAGGATGATTCAGGCCTTCCAGGGAGCACAACCTCATGCCTCGTCTATGGCAGACTTGACGCGGGTTTTCCAGCAGTAGCATCCTCCCACGTTCTCGGGGGAGGGAGGACCTCAGGCTGCAGAGTCATGGCTAGAATCCATGCTGACCATATTAGAGCACCTGTAGATGCCTCCAGAGAGGCGAGTCAAGATCACCACCTACATGCTCTGAGAATCCGCCAAGAGGTGGTGGGACGTGATCTCACAGGCGGGTCAACAACAGGCTATGGCTTGGGAGGAGTTCCAACGCGTGTTCTATGACTACTTCTACCCAGAGACCCTGAGGGCCGATCGATCCCAGGAGTTCATGAGCTTAGAGTAGGGTACTCTATCTATCATGGAGTATTCCTCTCGTTTCACTAAGTTGCAGCGTTTCACACCCCCCCGGGATGGGAGTGGGGTGTTCTTGGTGAGGAAGTTTGAGGATGGACTCAGGCGGGAGATCCGCTCGCAGGTGAACATCTTCCAGCTGACTTCCATTACTTCCATCGTCAACCAGGCACTGATTGCGGAGCGTAATCTGAGAGACTCTGGAGCTACGATCCAGGGTGGTTCTACTTCCAGAGTTAGCCATCCTCCAGATGATAGTAAGAAGTGCCGTAGGGAGCCTACACGCGGTGATTCAAGGAAGCGAGACGCATCATCAGGCAGCCAGGTAACATGCTATCAGTGTGGCCGGACAGGGCACACGAGGCCGCAGTGCCAGAGGGACCCCATGGAGTGCTGGTCTTGCTGCAATATGGGTCACCTTCAGCGTTTCTGCCAGGTTTTCTCACCAGTAGCTGGTGACCGGGGTTCTTCCATGACTCCTCGTTCAGGAGCAGCCCCACCAGTTTCTCACTAGTCGGGAAACTGGAGTTCTTCCGGCCGTTCAGGCTGAGGAGGAGGTCGAGGCCGTGGCTTTCAGCCACCAGTTCCTCAGCACCAGCAGGGAGGTTCAGTTCAAAGTGGTCAGCCAGGGGTGTATGGCTGTGGCACGGGCCAGTCTTTCACCGTGGAGCAGACTTATCATGAGCAGGTGTAACGCCCCGACCCCAGCTACCCAGAGTCGGTGCATTACTTCGTAACATTGGCATGATCACAAAAGATCAAGTCTCGAAAGACCGATTAGTTTAGTAGCCTTGGAAACACTAGATACATTCGTAAACGTTACATTACATCATAAAGTGAAAAACTACAATAACAAAGTCTTCATAGTCCACACTCATATCCTCTTCTCACAATCCCTGCAGGTCATTCATAAAATAATTCTTCACATCCTAGAAAATATTAAAACATTGAAAGGGGTGAGCTCGGATGCTCAGTAAGGTTAACAATATAGCGGAAGCTTTCATAAATAAACATTAACATTTAAGGCAATGTATAACTAAAACAAAAGCCTTTTAAACTTGAACTTCAACATAATATGGCAAAAGTAAAATGAGATAATGCCATTCACTTCTTCACATGGATATTCTACTGGTCGAATAATCACATGCAATATCAATAACCACTTTCATAATGATGGAATGCATAATGCCAGACTATCATAACCACGTAGTCAAGGCCTCGTGCCAAGACCACAAATAATATTTTGTCAAGACCTCGTGCCAAGACACTAGTTTGTCTCATGAGACCTGCCGATGCATCGAGGAGCTATAGCGGGCTCCACCCGTCACTTATTAAGTCCAATGCATTCCTCATATGAATAGGTTTAAACATATCATAAACCATAACATAATCGTATCACATAAAACATGCATAAAGGAAACATAAAATTTCCACATTTCAATCATAAGATATCAATACAACACATTGATATAATAAAAACACTTTCAAAACCATTTTCAATACCAAAATAAAAGAAAGTTAAAACTTTGTATTTATTTTTCATTAAAAAAAAGTGATGGCTTTTAGAGGAAGCCTAAACTCAAATAATGGTCACGGCGGCGGAGAAGACATTGTCGCCACATATGTACGGAAATAAAAACATTCCCTTTTTGTCGTTTAGTAAAATGCTTCGTATAAAAAAGATTCCTTTTGAATAAACGTAAAAGTCAAAGGGGTTTATACACCGTATAAAAGAAATTTGTGTATAAAACCAAATATGCCTCAATGAAAGGAGATTGAGACAAAGTCCTTAAAAAGATCATTTTTAAAATAAAATAGATCTATTATGTGTATCCACTATAGGTACACATAAAGAAAGTAAAAATACAAAATAGGACATAATAATATCATGACATAATTTGAAAGTAGGAGATTAACCCAAAGAATGGAAGTTGGGTTAAGAAATTCCCTTACCTTGTGTCTGACTTGATTCGACCGTTCTTTAACCTCTTGAATAATAAATTAGAGTTAATATCTACCTTCTTAAGAACCTTTTTCAATTTCATTATTCCTTTTATATCACTTATTACCATGTCATGAACATTATGTAATTATTTAAGTTTATAACGGTCGTTTTGTCGATCTTAGGTACTTGAGTCAAAAATAAACTTCTTATAATTACAAGTTGTTCATGTGGTGATGTATCCATTATATCCAGAACTATATTCATGATATAGATATCATATATCTCTTATAAATCCAGTATATAAATGCATTTATAATATTACATAACATTTAGAGGTAAGAAATGAAATGCACCGTTCATGGAGACGGTAAGCCGTACGTACGCATGAACGCTACTTTCGTTTATATTTTGTATTTAATGGAATGAAGTTATAATTATATAAAGGTATAATATAATTCCAGTTTAATATAATGTATAATACCATTTAGTCCATCCTTTATACATCCCACATATGGTATTAACGATTCAAATCACTTTGAGGGGGCGGTAGTCCGCACTTCCTAAAATGAAATTATCGCGTTTCCCATAATGGAAATCATAAAGTATGACATAAATGAGAAATACAGAAGGATAAGGAAAACATAAACATAATATATATCATATATAAATATAGTGACATCTTAATGGCCACCTTTGAAGGTGTTATATGAGTGTTGAACAATCATCGTTTCGTGAGGCAGAAATTCGCCATCCACAGAAACCGTATGTTCTTTAACCATTAGATGTAGGTGTGTGTAAGTGTAGCTAGAATCCTTCTTATAACAACATACTAGTATATTGAGGATACTGGTTTTGTTACAAAAGAAATGAATAAAAAGATTTTAGGGGGATGGAGAAGAAAAATAAAACAAAACAACATTAGAGAAGACATTACCTCAAAATCGGGTAACTCTTTTTGATTTGAGCCAAAGGCTTCCTTGGGAAGAGTTCTGCCCAAAGTGAGGCTTCTAGGAGTAATAGGGGGAAGTTGGGAGAGTATTTGGGCAGAGTTTGGCCGAGCCAAATGGCTTGAAGGTGTGAATAAGGTGGGAGAGGTGGGGGCCTTTTATAAGTGGAGAGGAGGGGCACTTTTGGAAAGATTGAAATGTTACATTATTACACAATGCTTTTCGGATTATAAAGGTCCCACACTTATATAATTCGTGCCTAAGGTGATAAGGTTTCGAAATATACCTATCCAATAGTCTTTGGACAAGTGTAAGCCTTGAATTTTACATTATCTTTTCATTTTATTAAAATCGTTAAATAATGAGGTCATCGCTGCATCATAATGATGTCATATATAATTTAATTTATTTAATGTCTAAAAATTATAAAAAAAATACTATGATGTATAAAATCTTTTTAGATTTCTAATGAATATTTATAGTCAAAATTTGAACTTGTTTAACCCCACTTAAAAATTGTTTTAGTAAAACAACTCATGTTTGTGTCAATTTAATTTTAACATTAAATAAATATATATTAATGTCATTTTCCAACTAAAGTGGCTCCATGGGGTCCCCAAGTTGACCCATGGGTTTTCTTGGTCGGCCATGACTCATCCAATAGGAGTAGGACAAGTGTCAAGCTCATCTCATATTATTAAAACATTATTTTTACCTTAAACTACACTAATTACCTCTAATCGCGATTAAGAACTTAAAAGTTACTATTCACCAAAAAATTATTTTAATCTCATTGAACCACATTTTACCTCTTAATGACAACCATGTATGTCGGATTTTTGAAAATCAAATCACAGAAGTGGTAATATTTCATTTAAACAAAAAATCAGTTATTTAACTTCCACTTAGTGGTTTCACTATTCATCAAAAATTGAAGTTTTTCAGAACAATGCCAAAATTTCACCCTAAACTATAATTGATATTCGGAATTCAAAAATGATGTCTATTTTACAAAATTCCAAACATATAAGTTGCATTAATTAATTTTATAATCAATTCCCACTGTCACAACAAATAGCGTGTTTTCAAGAAACAATTTATATCAAAAGATTGGCAATTGTTTATGTCCAATCTCAATGTTAAATTAATTCTAATGACCACCATTAGATAAAATGGTAAAAATATATTCTAATTATACTTTAAAACCACTAAATAGTATAATTTATCAAAATAAATTATTTTGATTAAAAAAGTTGTTTAAGTATTTATCACTATTCATAAAAAATTGGGAGTTCTCAGAAAATTACAAAAAATTCAACTTAGGATAATTTCGATATTACGAATACAAAAATGAATTCCATTTTGAAATATAAAATTTCTATAATTTTAAAAAGTGGTTATTACTATTCATAACGGCTACTTTGATTAGTCGCGGTGTGTTAGAACTCGAACTTGCGTACCATGCAAGCTATTGCATTATTAAATGAGAAGCGTATCATGGAAGCTCGGGGTGTTACATTCTACCCTCCTTCAATAAATTGCGTCCTCGCAATTTGAAATTTTTCTTGGAAAATAAATGGTTGAAAATAGAAAATACCTTTGTAGAAAACCCACATCGGAAATAAGGTTAATAAAAATATAACTTTAAAAGAAAGAAAGATAAGTACAAAGGTCACCCAAGATAGCCCATACTAGGATTCTATGAAAACATGGATATGGAAGAAAAACAAACCATCAAGGTCTGATGGAGAGTTGTAGAAAACTGGATTAGGAGAAAGTTTAACCACAAGAAAATCACAAACTTGTGATTGGTTAAATGGTCATTGAATCCCCAGTTGGAAAAGTTAACCGACAACATTTTTGTTTTAAGTTACCTTTTATAATGTTGAGGAATTTATTTAGGAGATTTACTAAGAACTTAAGGGAATATACATACTTGTTATGTATACTTTCATTCGTTAATAAATTTTTACCACAAACCCAACTTTTACTCCAAATGGTAACGGAACTCAAAAATATTCTATTTATCCTAATTGTATAAGGTTCCAAATATTAACACATACCATTTAGATTAGAAAAACTATTTTGTAATAACCAGGGACTTCACGTAGTCCAGTGGTAGGCAATTAATCCCAATCGCACTATGGTTGTGGGTTCGATACCCACAACTTTGTCCGACGCGATGGGTTGTCACTCAGTCTGCGTGTTGTCCTTTTTATAAATATCCAAAAATAAACTTAACAATAGTATCCAATGTAAAATATAATCCATTCCAACCTTTATAGTTATCCAAAATACTTCTGTCCAACTCACATTCCAGATTTTATGAGGAAGGTAAACATAATGAAGCTCCTTTTTTTCCTGCGTAACAACATGTGAACACCTTCATCATGTATTCTTTTAAAACACTGCAACATACTGAATTACCATAAATCCTTATTGATTACATTCATGATCCCTTATTCCTTATAGAAAACTAGATATACTCCTTCTATCCAAAAATGTATACAAATCATTAATCAGTTTCAAGGATGTTAAGAATATCCAACATAATTTATCCGAATCAATCATGTCTTATTCCAAAATCACTATCTCGGTATCAGAACCATATTATGGTTTATCTTTCTCTAAACCATATATTTTCCAAAAATTTAACCTACTATGGAGTAACTTTTCTTGGTTCCACACAATCTCAAGTCCTAGATGAAATAGTACGGTAGTACAATCCTTATATACTCCATAATTATTATAACCAGTACATCATTGATACAACACTCAAATTACAAAATTCTTTAATAACAACATAAGAACTCTAATCATTACTCCTCATCTGTGGTAGTATCATAACTTGATTATTATCAAATAACATCATTTGGGGCATACTCTGATGATTTGGACATTGTTTTGCGTAGTGTCCCCAATCCTTGCAGAAGAAGCATTGTACATTTGAAACCATTTTCTTACCCTTGCAGTCACACACTTTGTGTCCTTTTTCTCTACACTTATAACAAACTCCCATTCCCTTTAGGAAAGTTCCATGATGTTTCTTCCCACAATTACCACATATTGGAAAATTCTTCTTTCCCCTCATCCCGTTATCCATCATTCTCTCTTCCATCCCTTTCGTCTCTTGCTTCGCTTCAAAGCCATAGGACTCAGAGAATTCTTTACTTTTCTTATTAACACATGATACTATTTCTTCATATGTTGAGAACACATGGGAGACTATTTCCCTTAGAAATGTTGGCTTAATACTGTGAAAGATACGATCCTTCTTACTCTTTGGATCATACGTATTGCTGGAGTTCACATTCCTTCTACTGGGCGCCATTTCTATACAATGACATAAACTAGGTTAGTTTATGAATTATAATGAATAATTCCAAACTTTTAAAATAATTAATGTAAATTGAACAGTTTATGGATATAATCCATAATCATAAGAATGTTTTCTTTGAAGAAGTATATACTCATAAACCCTACATAATGGTTTGTAAAGAAAATGAGAATTATCCTAAGCAAATCCCCCGGGAGTGTCATAACCAAGAGTGCAGCAAGGCCCGTTGTCGTGCACCAGTTCCCGTTTGAGTCTAGCTCAAAGCGGTGTTTTCGGGTTTTACCCCTAGGTACATCTGTGCCAGAGCCGCCTCTACCTGCTCGTATCCAGACAGGGATGTATTGCTCGGAAAACTCACAACATCTCTACAATACCAAAATTCCAGGAAGTTCTTCTATACTAATCCTCAAAGTTTATCTTCGGGCTATGAGCTCTAATCAGAGTTTATCTAAATCTAGCTTCCAAGGTTAGTACTAAACGGCCTCTGATACCAACTGTAACGCCCCGACCCCAGCTACCCAGAGTCGGTGCATTACTTCGTAACATTGTCATGATCACAAAAGATCAAGTCTCGAAAGACCGATTAGTTTAGTAGCCTTGGAAACACTAGATACATTCGTAAACGTTACATTACATCATAAAGTGAAAAACTACAATAACAAAGTCTCCATAGTCCACACTCATATCCTCTTCTCACAATCCCTGCAGGTCATTCATAAAATACTTCTTCACATCCTGGAAAATATTAAAACATATAAAGGGGTGAGCTCGGATGCTCAGTAAGGTTAACAATATAGCGGAAGCTTTCATAAATAAAAATTAACATTTAAGGCAATGTGTAACTAAAACAAAAGCCTTTTAAACTTGAACTTCAACATAATATGGCAAAAGTAAAATGAGATAATGCCATTCACTTCTTCACATGGATATTCTACTGGTCGAATAATCACATGCAATATCAATAACCACTTTCATAATGATGGAATGCATAATTCCAGACTATCATAACCACGTAGTCAAGGCCTCGTGCCAAGACCAAAAATAAGATTTTGTCAAGGCCTCGTGCCAAGACACTAGTTTGTCTCATGAGACCTGCCGATGCATCGAGGAGCTATAGTGGGCTCCACCCGTCACTTATTAAGTCCAATGCATTCCTCATATGAATAGGTTTAAACATATCATAAACCATAACATAATCGTATCACATAAAACATGCATAAAGGAAACATAACATTTACACATTTCAATCATAAGATATCAATAAAACACATTGATATAATAAAAACACTTTCAAAACCATTTTCAATACCAAAATAAAAGAAAGTTAAAACTTTGTATTTATTTTTCATTAAAAAAAAGTGATGGCTTTTAGAGGAAGCCTAAACTCAAATAATGGTCACAGCGGCGGAGAAGACATTGTCGCCACATATGTACGGAAAGAAAAACATTCCCTTTTTGTCGTTTAGTAAAACGCTTCGTATAAAAAAGATTCCTTTTGAATAAACGTAAAAGTCAAAGGGGTTTATACACCGTATAAAAGAAATTTGTGTATAAAACCAAATATGCCTCAATGAAAGGAGATTGAGACAAAGTCCTTAAAAAGATCATTTTTAAAATAAAATAGATCTATTATGTGTATCCACTATAGTTACACATAAAGAAAGTAAAAATACAAAATAGGACATAATAATATCATGACATAATTTGAAAGTAGGAGATTAACCCAAAGAATGGAAGTTGGGTTAAGAAATTCCCTTACCTTGTGTCCGACTTGATTCGACCGTTCTTTAACCTCCTGAATAATAAATTAGAGTTAATATCTACCCTTTTAAGAACCTTTTTCAAGTTCATTATTCCTTTTATATCACTTATTACCATGTCATGAACATTATGTAATTATTTAAGTTTATAACGGTCGTTTTGTCGATCTTAGGTACTTGAGTCAAAAATAAACTTCTTATAATTACAAGTTGTTCATGTGGTGATGTATCCATTATATCCAGAACTATATTCATGATATAGATATCATATATCTCTTATAAATCCAGTATATAAATGCATGTATAATATTACATAACATTTAGAGGTAAGAAATGAAATGCACCGTTCCTGGAGACGGTAAGCCGTACGTACGCATGAACGCTACTTTTGTTTATATTTTGTATTTAATGGAATGAAGTTATAATTATATAAAGGTATAATATAATTCCAGTTTAATATAATGTATAATACCATTTAGTCCATCCTTTATACATCCCACATATGGTATTAACGATTCAAATCACTTTGAGGGGGCGGTAGTCCGCACTTCCTAAAATGAAATTATCACGTTTCCCATAATGGAAATCATAAAGTATGACATAAATGAGAAATACAGAAGGATAAGGAAAACATAAACATAATATATATCATATATAAATATAGTGACATCTTAATGGCCACCTTTGAAGGTGTTATATGAATGTTGAACAATCATCGTTTCGTGAGGCAGAAATTCGCCATCCACAGAAACCGTATGTTCTTTAACCATTAGATGTAGGTGTGTGTAAGTGTAGCTCTAATACTTCTTATAAAAACATCCTAGTATATTGAGGATACTGGTGTTGTTACAAAATAAGTAAATAAAAAGAGTTTAGGGGGATGGAGAAGAAAAATAAAACAAAACAACATTAGAGAAGACATTACCTCAAAATCGGGTAACTCTTTTTGATTTGAGCCAAAGGCTTCCTTGGGAAGAGTTCTGCCCAAAGTGAGGCTTCTAGGAGTAAGAGGGGGAAGTTGGGAGAGTATTTGGGCAGAGGTTGGCCGATCCAAATGGCTTGACGGTGTGAATAAGGTGGGAGAGGTGGGGTCCTTTTATAAGTGGAGAGGAGGGGCACTTTTGGAAAGATTGAAATGTTACATTATTACACAATGCTTTTCGGATTCTAAAGGTCCCAAACTTATATAATTCGTGGATAAGGTGATAAGAGTTCGCAATCTACCCATCCAATAGTCTTTGGACAAGTGTAAGCCTTGAATTTTACATTATCTTTTCATTTTATTAAAATCGTTAAATAATGAGGTCATCACTGCATCATAATGATCTCATAAATAATTTAATTTATTTAATGTCTAAAAATTATAAAAAAAATACTATGATGTAGGAAATCTTTTTATCTTTATAATGAATATTTATAGTCAAAATTTGGACTTGTTTAACCCCACTTAAAAATTGTTTTAGTAAAACAAATCATGTTTGTGTCAATTTAATTTTAACATTAAATAAATATATATTAATGTCATTTTCCAACTAAAGTGGCTCCATGGGGTCCCCAAGTTGACCCATGGGTTGTATTGGTCGGCCATGACTCATCCAATAGGAGTAGGACAAGTGTCAAGCTCATCTCATATTATTAAAACATTATTTTTACCTTAAACTACACCAATTACCTCTAATCGCGATTAAGAACTTAAAAGTTACTATTCACCAAAAAATTATTTTAATCTCATTGAACCAAATTTTACTTCTTAATGAAAACCATGTATGTTGGATTTTTGAAAATTAAATCACAGAAGTGGTAATATTTCATTTAAACGAAAAATCAGTTATTTAACTTCCACTTAGTGGTTTCACTATTCATCAAAAATTGAAGTTTTTCAGAACAATGCCAAAATTTCACCCTAAGCTATAATTGATATTCAGAATTCAAAAATGATGTCTATTTTACAAAATTCCAAACATATAAGTTGCATTAATTAATTTTATAATCAATTCCCGCTGTCACAACAAATAGCGTGTTTTCAAGAAACAATTTATATCAAAAGATTGGCAATTGTTTATGTCCAATCTCAATGTTAAATTAATTCTAATGACCACCATTGGATAAAATGGTAAAAATATATTCTAATTATACTTTAAACCACTAAATATTATAATTTATCACAATAAATTATTTTGATTAAAAAAGTTGTTTTAAGTATTTATCACTATTCATAAAAAATTGGGAGTTCTCAGAAAATTACAAAAAATTCAACTTAGGATAATTTCGATATTACGAATACAAAAATGAAGTCCATTTTGAAATATAAAATTTCTATAATTTTAAAAAGTGGTTATTACTATTCATAACGGCTACTTTGATTAGTCGCGGTGTGTTAGAACTCGAACTTGCGTACCATGCAAGCTATTGCATTATTAAATGAGAAGCATATCATGGAAGCTCGGGGTGTTACAGCAGGATCCCGACCCTTCTAATATTCGAGGTACGATTTTAGTAGCCTCAGTTTTATCTTCATCCCTTTTCGATACTGGTGCTACGCATAGTTTTATCTCTTTTACCATTTTGGAGAGCCTTGGACTCTGCATCTTTTCTTCTGCCGACTCGTTGACACTAGACACACCTTTGGGAACGAGGACGTCTAGTGTACACCAGTGTAGAGAGTGCCCTCTCGAGGTTACAGGGTATCACTTCTTATGGGATCTCTATGTCCTAGAGATGACAGGCTATGATGTCATTCTCGGCATGGACTGGTTGATTCCCTTCCAGGAAGTCGTTGACTGTTATCGCCGCAGAGTCAGTTTCATCTCACCAGAGGGTGAATCTTTTCTTCATAGAGGCGAATGGGACGTTCAGGCGAGTCGGGCAGGACTCGAGCATCTTGGGCTAGAAGGGGTGACATCCCAGATTGCTAGCCTTTACCTAGATGATCAGGGGACTCCACAGTTGGACTTTCCCCCAGTGGTGGATCGCTTCAGAGATGTCTTTCCAGAGGACTTTTCAGGTTTTCCTCCAGAGCGTGAGGTAGAATTCTCTATTGAGCTCGTGCTAGGAGCGGCACCAGTGTCCATTCCTCCATATAGGATGGCCACACCTGAGTTGCAGGAGCTCAAGAAGCAGTTGGAGGAGCTACAGGCTAAGGGTTTCATCCGACCCCGTACTTCTCCTTGGGGTTCGCCTGTTCTGTTTGCGAAGAAGGCAGACGGTACCCTTCGTCTTTGTGTGGATTATTGGAAGCTGAACCAGTTAACAGTCAAGAACCGATATCCTTTTCCGAGGATTGATGACCTTTTAGATCAGCTTCGAGGATCCCGGGTGTTCTCGAAGATCGACTTGAGGTCCGATTACCATCAGTTGTGCGTTAGACCATCAGATATACCTCTGACAACCTTCAGGAGTAGGTATGGTCTATACGAGTATACAATCATGTCGTTCGGTCTCACAAACGCACCTGCAGTTTTCATGACACTGATGAACCGAGTGTTCCATCCTTACTTGGATTCCTTCGTCGTGGTCTTCGTGGACGATATCTTGGTGTACTCTCACACTCGACACGACCATGACACACATTTTGAGATCGTTCTGAGTACACTGAGAGAGCATCGACTTTATGATAAACTCTCGAAGTGCCACTTCTGGATGGATCAGATTCACTTCTTGGGCCACATCATCTCAGAGGAAGGAGTATCTGTGGACCCAGAGAAAATGAGAGCTGTAGTTTCCTGGGAGCAGCCGAAGAGTGTTTTTGAGGTATGGAGCTTCCTAGGGCTGGCTAGATACTATAGATGCTTCATTCAGGACTTTTCTCGTCTAGAATCACCTTTGACAAGTTTGACCAAGAAGGGGGCGAAGTTCTTATGGTCAGATTCTTATGAGTCAGCCTTTCAGGAGCTGAAAGGGAGGTTGACGTCAGCACCGATACTAGTCTTTCCAGAGCCAGGAAAGAGCTACACTATTTACTGTGATGCTTCGGGTATCGGGCTGGGAGCTGTGCTTATACAGGAAGATGGAGTCGTTGCATACGAGTCTCAGTAGTTGAGACCACATGAGAGGAACTACCCTACGCATGATCTGGAGTTGGCAGCTGTTGTTCATGCCTTGCACTGTTGGAGACACTATCTTTTGGGAGAGCACTTTGTGGTCTTCACTGACCACAAGATTCTCAAGTATGTCTTCACTCAGCGTGACCTGAATATGAGGAAGCGTAGGTGGGTCGAGTATCTACAGTATTTTGACCTTGAGCTTGCCTATACGCTGGGAAAGGGCAACGCCATGGCAGAAGCGTTGAGCAGGAGAACTCATATTCAGACAGTTCAGGAGGCCAGTGGTGAGTGGAAGCTGATGGCTGTATTCTCTGAGATGCATCTGGAGGTGCAAGATAGACGGGGACAGACTCTTCTATCTTCTGTAGCTATTACCTCCACGCTACTTGATCGGGTACAGATGAGGCAGCTATCAGACTCAGAAGGCTTAATCCTGCGGGAGAGTGTGTCAGGAGAGGACCCTCTTCCTGGATGGACAGTGGGCGAGGATGAGATCTTGCATTTCCAAGGACGCGTATGGGTTCCAGTAGACATACGCGAGGAGGTGATGCGGGATTTCCATTCCTCAGTTTGGGCAGTTCATCCTGGCATCACCAAGATGTATCAGGATCTTCATCACCAGTACTGGTGGCCAAGTATGAAGAAGGATGTTGCTTGTTTTGTCATGAGATGTTCTACTTGTCAGCAGGTGAAAGCAGAGCATCAACGACCAACATTCCTTTTATAGTAGTTACCCATTCCGGATTGGAAGTGGAACGATGTTGCGATGGACTTCGTGACCGGGTTTTCGAGATCACCTCGAGGGAACGATACTGTTTGGGTTGTCGTCGACAAACTTACGAAGGTTTCTCACTTCTTTCCGATCAAGGAGACCTTCAGTTTCGATGATCTGGGATGACTTTAAATCAGAGAGATCGTTCGTCTGCATGGAGTTACGCGCTCTATTGTTTCAGAGAGACATGCACGCTCTACCTCTCGGTTCTGGCAGGGACTTCAGAAGGCCTTGGGTACACAGGTACTTTTGAGTACAGCATACCATCCCCAGACTGATGGCCAGTCCGAGCGCACGATCCAGGTTCTTGAGGATATGCTCTGAGCTTACATCCTTGACCTTGGCGGTTCTTGGGAGAAGCATATTCCTCTGGTAGAGTTAGCCTACAACAACAGTTTCCAGGAAACCATTCAGATGGCACCATACGATGCTTTGTATGGTAGGCCATACTGATCACCCTTATGCTGGCTAGAGGCAGGAGAGGCAGATTTGCTGGGACCTCGTCTTGTTCAGGAGACTTCAGAGCAGATAGACTTGATTCAAAAGAGGATTTCTACAGTTCAATCTCGACAGAAGTCTTATGCTGATCAGTGGAGAAGACCTCTGGAGTTCGAGGTCGGTGATCAGGTTTTCCTACGTGTCACACTGAGTTTGGGACACAAAATGATTCGGAGACAGGGTAAACTTTCACCGCGGTACGTCGGGCCATTTGAGGTTTTGGAGAGAGTGGGGCCGGCCGCCTATCGTTTGCAGCTACCTCAGAGGTATCGGGCCATGCACGACGTCTTCCATGTCTCTCAGCTCCAATGCTACTTTTCAGACCCATCTCACGTATTTCAGCCCGAGGAAGTTGAGCTTGAAGTGGATGCGTCATTCGAGGAGCAACCTATCCGGATTGTTGATCGTAATACGAAGGTTCTCGACGGGCGGTCTGTTCCTCTGGTACGAGTGCTATGTCAGCATGGATGAGTACAAGACGATACCTGGGAGAGGGAGGCCGATGTACGATCGCAATGGCCGGAGCTATTCGGGGTTTCTTCTTCTTTGACTCATTAGGGAAATTTGGGGTCGAATTTCTTTAAGGGGGGAAGTTTGTAAGAACCCAGATCTCTTTTCAGGTATGTTTTTCCTTTTTCTGGAGTTTTTGAGAAAAATGAATTTTCTGGAAATTTCAGAAGTACACGCCGTGTACTTTCTGAGTACACGCCGTGTAATCGTCCCCAGCTCGAAGCCATGTGCGGGCCGTGTCCAGGCCATACACACGGTGTGTAAGGCTGAGGTGGAGGCCATATATTTCGGAGTATGGAAAATTCGAAGTACACACAATGTACTCAAAAAGTACACACATTGTAATTTCTTTTTTTTCATTAAACGGACGGGGTCGCGTCTACCCCCCAAAACCATCTTCTTCTCCATATTTCGTCCGTCCGAGAGCGACCGTACGACCAGATCTTCGACGGGCTCCCGCCTCGCCGTCCGTTCTCCGATTCGAGCACGGTTGATTGCGTTGGAATCACAGCGGTGAGTTCTTCCTTCTACTTTAGCCTTGTTTCTTGATTCCTCCTCATTTCCAAGTTATCGTGGGATGAATTTTTTGTGAGTTTTCTCAGATCTACGTTGTTCTAAGAGGAATCTATCATTGAGGTTCAGGTATATCGATCTCCTCGAATTGAGGTAGGTGGTTTGTGCCTTTCCGTATAGAGTTGATGAATATTTTGTGCAAATTCCACCAATACCCTTGAACGGGGTATTGCGTGTTTCTGTTTTGCCTTGTTGTATGGCCTGCTTTACTTGATTGCTAGAGTAGATATTTTACCTATGATTATGGTATTTTTACTGTACTTTGGATGTTTTCTATGCTTGTTCTTCCTGTTTGGCATTTTCCAGTTGCCATGCTTAGTCATAGGACAGTGGAATTGCTACCTTGTTATGCTACTGAGCCTTAGTTGTTAGCCAAGTAGTTCTTGAGGTTTACTTGGATGATGTACACGCACGCTGAGAATGTTTAGTTATACTCAAGACTATGAGAACCTAGAGTAGTTGACCAAAGGGAGAATTGATGGAAGGGCTTCTCCAGAGTGTCTTTTAATTAACATGCGATACTATAGGGGGAATTGACATTGAGTGCTTCCCCAGAGAGTCTGCAGATCCACGACGTGGGCCACATGGGGAATTGACGTTTAGTGCTTCCCCAGAGAGCCTTTATCACGATACGCGACTATAGAGGGAATTGACGATGAGTGCTTCCCTAGAGAGTCTGCTTATTTACGTATCTGAACCAGAGGGGTGAGACTGTGTGTGCCTCCCAGAGGGTTGCTAGTACTTAGAGGTTGAACCATAGGGGTTAGACTGTGAGAGCTACCCAGAGGATTACCTATTTTCTTCTTGTTACTGACTGCTTACTTGTGTGCTTTAATTGTTAGAACTGTGGATTGCAGCTGCTTGTGCTTTTCTGTTTACTGCTTCTTGTTTTATTACTGCCATGTATTCATTGACAGTTAGGCACAGATCTTTGGGTGATTTCCTACTGGGATTGTGTCTCACACCCTGTTTGGGACATGATTTTGGGCCCAAGCAGACTATGTTGCTACAGGTATAGATAAGGGAAAGCTCCCTTCTACTTCAGGATCTTGATTGCATCAGGAGCTGGGGAGCATGGGACCGAGCCGTGGCTCGTGATGCTGAAGAGCTTACTTTATTTCTTTTGAACTTCGTTTAAGTTTTATTTCTGCATGTTGTTGTGTTTGATATTTTCCTTAGATACTTGTACCTGCTGAATCATTGACATCATAGTTATATATCTTCATTGCTTCCGCTGTTTGGGTTTCTGTTGTTATGCATGTTGTTTACTGCTTCCGCTGATTATTATTGTTTTCTTACCTTGTATAACTTCCTGAATGAGGGCATAGTTTCCCCACCGACTCACCAAGGCCCTCACTTCTAGTTGGCAGCCTCTGGCGTTTGGGGAAACACGCTTGTGGTCATGTGGCAAACCGGGTACGGGGCACCAGTGGAGGGGCTCCAGATTCGGGTCGTTACATGGTGCCCGTATCACAACACGCCATTCACAAGTGCTAACCGGTTCTTTACATATCACAAGTTCCAAATCACTTTCCCATACATTATAAAATAATAAATGTTACTTTTATATTTGAAATAAAAATCCATTTATAAAAACATTTCCAAACCATTTCCAAAACCATGGAAAAATACACCACATGCTCAGAAAGTTCCAAACAAGCCTCTACATCATTTAGTTATGAAAACCCACATCAATGTTCCAAATAGACTGAACTTTAGGAATCACATTATAAAACCTTCCTTAAATTCATTATGAATTAGAGAACCATTTATTGATTATTTAAAGGTAGCATGATTTAAGGAAGAAAAGAGATAAATGAGAAAGGTATTTTGAAATCCAAGGTTTAAAATGGTCATTTCTTTAGAAGACCATCTTTATTTGTGTGCCTATCCATAGGTTCACCCTGTGCACCTTTGGATACGCCCACATCCAATGGAACAACTTTAGTAAACCGTATAATTATCCAAAAACTGATTTAAAAGAACCACCACTTGCATCACCACAAGTCTCTACAAGTTGCACACAAGCATCAAGCTATAAAGATCACCAAAACCTATACAAAACACCCAATTCATAAACCAACCAAATTACCGAAACATAGACAAAGGAAAACACAACCTAAAGCACCCAATTTTGTTTTAAAAGAACCAATTAACATTTCATCAAACACCTTACATGCATATATATATAAACATATATATATAAATCCTTCAAAAACCATTTATCACCAAATTAAAAACATTAAAACACCACAATTTATCACACAAGAACATCACAAGCATAAAAAATGCCTTTATAAATTATTTAGAAACACCCAAGAATAAGATGGAATTAGCTAGAAAGGAAATGGATGGAAACACCAACCTTAATGATGTGTGAACATGACATAACTTCAAGAAAAAGAAGAGCCAAGCCCAATAGACCAACTACACACCCTAAAACTAAAATAAAAAAACCCACACATCAAAACTAACCCTATGGGTTTATGAAGATAAACCAATAATCCAAGATAATAGGAAGAGAAGAAAATGAAATCAACCAAAAACCACTAAAAGTCACCTTATATCCAACGGAGGAGAACAAAAAAAGGCAGAGGAACCAAGGGAGGGGAGATTGGGAGCCCCTTCATGTACAAAAAAATGATTCAAGTGGGAGGAAATCCCAAATGGGTTAAAATATAAGAGGGAAAAACTTTTAATTTCAAGTTTTAAGAAATCTAGGTAACTCACATGGTTAGGCTGCACGGTTTGACAAACTGTGCGCCAACCATGCACACCCTACTGGAGATAAGGGGAACCCTGAATGGTTTGGCCACATGGTTTAGTAAACCATCTTCCAACCATGTGATTCAGTTCTTTAAAATTTTAGAGCCTCCCTATATGCTTGTCATACAGTTCCTCTTAATTGTGCGCAATCTGCGCACCATATCCCAGACACCAACTCCCAAGCCGCACGGTTTCTCCAAGCCCTCGCATAGTTTGGCCCAAGCCGTGTTCAAGCTATGAAAAGAAAACCATACAAGAAGAAATTAAACTTGAAAGTACATTAGCCGTAATAGGAAATATGGTTTAACTCTAAACTGGGAACCCAAACTGTGCACAAGCCTAAAAGCCTCCTGGAAACTCCAAAATAGAAAAAGTCATGCCAAAAACTCAACCTGAACCTCAACAGAATGGTCTAACATTAATAAAAGAATAAAATAAAATAAAAACTAAGTCTCGGGTGTAAAATTTATGATCTTTTGTAAATATTAGGTATGGTTTTATTAATTTGATGTGTGGGCCTATAATTTTATATCCCCATAATTCATTGGGTAAATATTTATATTTCATGAGATGATATTGTAGAGACCCGAAGCCTGACGTACATGGACTTTACATTACTTTTGCGGAATACTTAGTACATTACAAAAACACACACACAAGGACCGTAATAGTTTAGTGTCTTTGGAAACTCGGACTATAATCTTCTAATCGTGGTGAAAGATCTTCAACATCTCCCATAAAGATCTTCCTTTTTTTTTTACCTAAAACCTTTCTTTATATCCTGGGGAAAAGAAAACATAAAAGGGTGAGCTCAAATGCTCAGTAAGGGTAAACAAAAGAAATATCAATCACATCATATTCATAAGAACATAACATTTTGGAAATCATAACCTGCAAAAGAGAGCATAATTTCATAACATGGGATAAATCATGGCAGTGAAATGTAATCACAATAATCATAACATAAAACATGGAACTTTGTGGCATACACACATAATCATAGAGAATCATTTCTTGTTAGTCAAGACTCATTGCCAAGACTATCTTAGTGGACAAAGTCCCTTTCTGAATCGAGTAATCCTCGTTTCAGTCCTGTTTCACTGAACCGGTATAACCTACCATTCCAGCCATGTCTATCTCATGAGATATAAAATCTTTACCCAATGCATTGGAGGGAGATATAGGTCCCACCCATCTCTTAATGAATCCTTTCTTATGTGTGCCACAAAATCATAAATCATACATCATCGCATAACCCATGTAATAAAAATGGGATTCTTGAAACATCATGACATCATAAATCAATTCATATAAGATAAAGGAATTCATAAACATAATTCCATCTCAACATAGTCAAATCAATGTAAAAATATGGATAGAAACAGAACCCTTTATTATCTTAGATGGAAAATAATTTTGATAAAACACTTGAATTGAATTCTTGAGGAAAATATCCTTTCTTCTTCAAAATCAATTTCTTTTCACAAAACATCATGCAATTTTAAAAGAAAGAGATTTTATTGAAAATAGTCATGAAATCTTTTAGAGGAAGATTCATGAAAATAAGGCTTTATAAAACAGTAGAAATCCGTTCGTGCCGTATAAGTTAAAAAAAAAAACATTCTTTGTACTTTTGTCGAAAAAGTCAAAATGTACCTCGTACGATAAACGACAAAAGATTCCTTTCATATGTTTTACTAAAAACTAACCAAAGGGTAAAATTGGATTTAAACCATTGTAGTTGGATGGAAATAATATTACATATTGAGGAAACATGGATGTAGATGATAAAATAAACCCCAGTAAATACTTACGAATAAACAATCTCGGATAAAAATGAGATTGTGATATTTCCCTTACCTTAGGTCCGATTTGCTTTGTTCGTGTCCGAAGCTCCTGTATAATGGTTTAAATAATGTTATTGACTTATTCCAGAATCATACATATTGATATGAGATCATATATGGTCATATTATTAGCTTCTTGTTAGTAATATTTCATTGTTACTTGTTACTCGGGTCTTTATAACTTTTTGTTCTTATGCGTGTTTTGTCGAATAAATTCTTATTCTTATCTTTAGGTTATAGATAATTAATTTCCAGAATGGTATTAGTGTAGTATATACCATATTCATTCATTCAATTCATTTATACAATCATTATGAAATGAAGATCATGTAGAACGAGTCGCATCACATCGTGGAGACGGTATTCCGTACGTACGCACGAGTGATGATATCGTTCCTATGATCGTGGAATTGTATTGGAGTATATATATATATTATTTCAGTATCAATATTACTTAATAATAATCATATATAGTTACTCATTACACCATTATACCCATCCTTGTAAGGTGATGGTGGAAAATAGATTACACCACGGCGTGGAGACGGTATTCCGTACGTACGCACGCGCGGTGATTTCATTTTTCCGTAGGATGGATAGAAGGTGAATTAGGGTTGTTTCATATTTATAATAACATATCAGTATGTAAGTAATACTGATGTTATTACTTTATCATGAAACAACTGAAGAAGAAGAAGTTGAAGAAGAAAGAAATTGAAAAGATCGGTAATGGATATTACCTCTTCTTTGGAACGCCTTTTTGAATCCTCCACTTAAGGAACTAAGATTGGTCTTTGGAGAAGACCAGGACCTCTAGGATTATTCTAGGGAAGTGGAGAAGGGAAAATGGTAGGGGTTGGCCGAGCTTGAGTGCTCAAATTGGTGTGAGGAGGAGGGGGAGGAGGTGCCCTTTTATAAGGGAGGAGAGGGGCACCTTAGGAATATCTCAAAATATTATTTTATATTAAAGTCAAAATCGGTTTATAATGGTTCCAAAGGGTCTTATTTCGAAGCTAAGGTGGGGAAGGGTCGAAATCCTCTCATCCAATAGAATTTAGACAAGTTTAGGTTCCTATTTTAACCTTATCATTTAGATTTAACATTAAGTTAAATAATTTAACTTTTACCATGTCTTTTTGTTTTCTTTCACTATATGGTTAATACACTTACTATAACATGCCAAACGAACCCCAAATTGTTTATTATTAATATATATATCCTTATCTAAGTCATTTGGCCGAACCATAGATTTTTAGGAATAAAATAACAATTAATAATATAATATTTGATTTAAAAACTATTTTGTGTCAATTTTGACACTATTTGATATATGATTTTTGTGAAAGTCATAACAGAATTAAATGTTCGAACCAAGTTGATTAAATCAACACTAATATGTCATATTAACCTAGAAAATTAGTGTAATTCATAAAAAGTCTCAAATTACATTTATTTTGGTGTTTATAACATCAATTATGTCAATATTTCATTAATAAGATAATTACTGCATCATCGTTGTGTCATAAATAAATTAAATTATTTGATGTCTAAAAATTACAAATAAAATACCAAAATGTAGGAAATCTCTTTAGATTTCTAATGAATATTTACAATAGAATTTATCTTATGTATAACCCCATATTAAAAATGATTTACTTATTAAACTTTGATTTTAACTATTTTAACCCTTCTTTAAATAAATTAATAATAAATGTCCTAATCTAATCCAAGTGGGCCTAAATGGTCATATTTTATTCCTAAGTTTGTTTTTGGTCGAATTACACTTGTCCAATAGAATTAGGACATGTTTTAGGGTAATATTAATATCATATTTACCCTTAGTTACCCTATTTACTATTAACCGCGGTAAAAAAGTAAAAAGTTACTATTCACCAAAAAATTATTTTTATCTCATTGAACCACATTTTAGTCCTTGATATTAACCGTGTCTCTCGGATTTTCGAAATTCCATTCACAGAAGCGGTAAAATTATGTTTTATGCAAAATTCAGTTTTTAACCTACCACTTAGTAGTTTCACTATTCATCAAAAATTGATGTTTTTCAGAATAATGCCAAAATTTCATCCCAAGCTATATTTCATATTCCGAATTCAAAAATGAAGTCTATTTTACCAAATTCATAACATAAAAGTTGCATTAATTAATTTTATAATTAAATCTCGCTGTTAAAACAAATAGCGTGTTTTTAAGAAACAATATCTATCAAAAGATTGACACTTGTTTATGTCTGGTTTAAATGTGCAATTACATCCAATGACCAACATTGTATTAAATTGTAAAAATATATTCTAAATATACTTTAAAACCACTCAAATTAATGATTTATCACTATTAATTATTTCGATTAAAAAAGTTGTTTTTAATTATAATTTAGTAATTTTCACTATTCATCAGAATATGAAAGTTATCCGAAAAGTACAAAAATTTCACCTTAGGCTAAATTCGATACTCCGAATCCATAAATGAAGTCCATTTTGAAAAATAAAATTTACAAAATTTCAAAAAGTGGTTATTACTATTCACAACAGCTAGTTTTAATAATATCTTAATAGCATATCGTTGTTTAGCGAAACTTGGTGTTGCGTACAACACACGCTATCGAGGAAGGTCGCGATTGCGTGTAATGCAAGGCAAGTCAAGGATGTGTGTTGTGCAAGCTCATTTTGGTGTAGCGTACAACACAAGACATTAATAAAATTAAAAAGAATATTTCTTTATAAAATCTTGGGCTGTTACATTCTACCCCCCTTAAAATGAATTTCGCCCTCGAAATTCGTCGGGGTTATAAATGGTTTACTATTCGAAAGTTTCTTTAATAGAAACCCACATCGTAAAAAGGAATATCAAAACCAATCTTTAAAAACAAAATTATGAAACGTAACGGTTACCCAAATAAACTAATCATTGGGTTTCCACATAGGTGAAAATATGGACATGGAAGAGAAATATAACCATCATGTTCTGATGGAGAGTGGTAGAGAACATGGTTATGGAAAAGCCAGTAATCACAAATCCATAAATTTGTGACGATCTAAGGTACCATCTGATTCATCAGGTATAAGAGAACTAGGACAACATTTTTGGTTTTCAAGATCATTTCCCTAAAGTTAAAGAATTTGAATTAGAATAAATACTTACTTTATTTCAGTACAATCTCACTGTTGTTCGTGCCTTTAACAATTTCCACTTCATCTCTTAAATAAATGAAGTTGAATTTGTTATTCGTGAAGTGCTAGCAGATCATGTGATAGAATGACGGGTCATTCCATCTGTTTCAAACAAAAGGTTAGCAAAATTATATACATAAGTCGATCTATAGTGAGAGTAATCACATATGGTTTCTAAAATGGACTTATAATTCATATATCATACTGCTTAATATAATAAAACTAGTTTCTACTAAACAGGGACTTCCTGTAGGTCAGTGGTAGGCGATAAAGGCCAGTCACACTTCGGTTGTGGGTTCGATTCCTACAGCCTTGTCCGAAGCGATGGGCTGTCGCCCGTCCTGCAGGTTGTCCTTTTTCTAAAACTATATTACTATAACATCCCATCAACAATATCGAAAATCTTCTATCCTTAAACCATACTAACTTATGTCCAACATAATCCATTCTAATCTTTAGGCTTATCCATAATACTGCAGTCCACTCTCATAATATAGTGAAAACGATTACCAGAGATTTAATACCATCGTTGATCCCCATATATCATAAGATATGTCTTGTTGGTCACATTCTAAACATTCAAAGGCCTTAATCATGTATTCTCTTGAATACCCATTGAACCTTATTGAAAACATGAATGCAGTTAAACGTTAACACTTTCCACATACCAAATCCTCAAAATTCTATATACTCAAACCATGATATCACTTAGTCCTTATATCAATCATGAGCTCATGAATACTATTAAACATTTCATTTTCTCGTCTTCATTATGCGCATATCATCTTATTTCCAAAAAATATCTCAATCACTTTGAATACCACATCAATAAATATTGCAATTCTCAATGATACAACATTATTTTGGAATTACATAAACACTTAATCATTCCACCACATCGTTGTCATATTCAACATTGCCAATAGTGATCGCATGTGATTTCCCTTTGTCCTTTGCCTTCAGTGGTTGCTCATGTTGATCATCACTAACCCTTGGATTAGGGCAATTATTAGCATAATGCCCCATTTCCTTGCACTTGAAGCATTGAAGTGTTGGCGGTGCGTTCTCTGCAGTGTTTGCTTTATTCACATCATTAGAAACCCTTTTTCCATTACTTCGACACTCAGCTGCTCGATGACCTTCTTTTCCACACTTAAAACATTTTCTGGTCCCTTTTAGACAATCTCCACCATGCTTCTTTCCACACTTTGTGCATAAGGAAACATTCATCTTCTTTTCACCATTATTCTGAGATTTCTCCTTGAATTCCATCTTTCGTTTCTTGTCAAAACCATGAGATGGATATGTAACACCAACTTCCATTTCTACCTTGATAGCACAACGCACAATTTCTTCATAGCTACTGAAGTCTCTTATAGCTAATGCCCTTCGAAGACTTGGTTTTAAGCCACTGAAAAATCGATCAACTTTACTTTCTGGTTGGATGATAATTCCAGAAGCATACCTTGCAAGTCTTGTAAAATTTGCTTCATAGGTACCAACAAATTCATCATCCCTTTGCTTTAGTTCAAGAAACTCTTTCTCCATCTTTGTTCGAAGAATACGAGGGAAGTACTTACTGAAAAACAAGTTCTTGAACTCGTCCCATTCCATGGACTCAATTTCATCTCTTGGCCTCGTATTCTTGATAAGATTCCACCATTGATCAGCTTCACCTTCCAAACGATATACTGCTAAGATGACTTTATCATGTTCAGAACATTGAAGAACTGAAAATATCTTTTCAGTAGTACTGATCCATTGTTCAGCCACAAGTGGATCAGAAGACCCACTGAAAGAAGGTGGACGTTGCCTCATGAAGGACTCAATAGAATATTGTTCCCTTCTCTGCTCATTTGGAAGTCCAGAATGATTCATAGCTTGTGTAAGTATAGTAATAAGATTTTGCACTCCATCTCCCATAACATTTGTTTGTTCAGGAGGGCAATCATTGCATTGTCCATTGCATTGATCAACACGGTTCCTTCGGGTTCTAGCCATCGTCTAAAACCCAAAAAGAATAGTGTGAGAGGCAAAAATCATGCTAGGGAAAACAACATAATAAAGGGGGAGTACCTTCAATATCCAACATCTTAGGTTTAATTCTATGATCGTTAGCGTAATTCTATTACTATAACCTATACGTATACTTATCCATAGGGACATCCCTAGACGTACCTTAGAAATATCTCTAGGGATCTCACTAACGTTTTCGCATCCTAGTTTCCAAAGGTTGACTAAACCTTTCCTCTGATACCAACTGTAGAGACCCGAAGCCTGACGTACATGGAATTTACATTACTTTTGCAGAATACTTAGTACATTACAAAAACACACACACAAGGACCGTAATAGTTTAGTGTCTTTGGAAACTCGGACTATAATCTTCTAATCGTGGTGAAAGATCTTCAACATCTCCCATAAAGATCTTCCTTTTTTTTTACCTAAAACCTTTCTTTATATCCTGGGGAAAAGAAAACATAAAAGGGTGAGCTCAAATGCTCAGTAAGGGTAAACAAAAGAAATATCAATCACATCATATTCATAAGAACATAACATTTTGGAAATCATAACCTGCAAAAGAGAGCATAATTTCATAACATGGGATAAATCATGGCAGTGAAATGTAATCACAATAATCATAACATAAAACATGGAACTTTGTGGCATACACACATAATCATAGAGAATCATTTCTTGTTAGTCAAGACTCATTGCCAAGACTATCTTAGTGGACAAAGTCCCTTTCTGAATCGAGTAATCCTCGTTTCAGTCCTGTTTCACTGAACCGGTATAACCTACCATTCCAGCCATGTCTATCTCATGAGATATAAAATCTTTACCCAATGCATTGGAGGGAGATATAGGTCCCACCCATCTCTTAATGAATCCTTTCTTATGTGTGCCACAAAATCATAAATCATACATCATCGCATAACCCATGTAATAAAAATGGGATTCTTGAAACATCATGACATCATAAATCAATTCATATAAGATAAAGGAATTCATAAACATAATTCCATCTCAACATAGTCAAATCAATGTAAAAATATGGATAGAAACAGAACCCTTTATTATCTTAGATGGAAAATAATTTTGATAAAACACTTGAATTGAATTCTTGAGGAAAATATCCTTTCTTCTTCAAAATCAATTTCTTTTCACAAAACATCATGCAATTTTAAAAGAAAGAGATTTTATTGAAAATAGTCATGAAATCTTTTAGAGGAAGCTTCATGAAAATAAGGCTTTATAAAACAGTAGAAATCCGTTCGTGCCGTATAAGTTAAAAAAAAACATTCTTTGTACTTTTGTCGAAAAAGTCAAAATGTACCTCGTACGATAAACGACAAAAGATTCCTTTCATATGTTTTACTAAAAACTAACCAAAGGGTAAAATTGGATTTAAACCATTGTAGTTGGATGGAAATAATATTACATATTGAGGAAACATGGATGTAGATGATAAAATAAACCCCAGTAAATACTTACGAATAAACAATCTCGGATAAAAATGAGATTGTGATATTTCCCTTACCTTAGGTCCGATTTGCTTTGTTCGTGTCCGAAGCTCCTGTATAATGGTTTAAATAATGTTATTGACTTATTCCAGAATCATACATATTGATATGAGATCATATATGGTCATATTATTAGCTTCTTGTTAGTAATATTTCATTGTTACTTGTTACTCGGGTCTTTATAACTTTTTGTTCTTATGCGTGTTTTGTCGAATAAATTCTTATTCTTATCTTTAGGTTATAGATAATTAATTTCCAGAATGGTATTAGTGTAGTATATACCATATTCATTCATTCAATTCATTTATACAATCATTATGAAATGAAGATCATGTAGAACGAGTCGCATCACATCGTGGAGACGGTATTCCGTACGTACGCACGAGTGATGATATCGTTCCTATGATCGTGGAATTGTATTGGAGTATATATATATATTATTTCAGTATCAATATTACTTAATAATAATCATATATAGTTACTCATTACACCATTATACCCATCCTTGTAAGGTGATGGTGGAAAATAGATTACACCACGGCGTGGAGACGGTATTCCGTACGTACGCACGCGCGGTGATTTCATTTTTCCGTAGGATGGATAGAAGGTGAATTAGGGTTGTTTCATATTTATAATAACATATCAGTATGTAAGTAATACTGATGTTATTACTTTATCATGAAACAACTGAAGAAGAAGAAGTTGAAGAAGAAAGAAATTGAAAAGATCGGTAATGGATATTACCTCTTCTTTGGAACGCCTTTTTGAATCCTCCACTTAAGGAACTAAGATTGGTCTTTGGAGAAGACCAGGACCTCTAGGATTATTCTAGGGAAGTGGAGAAGGGAAAATGGCAGGGGTTGGCCGAGCTTGAGTGCTCAAATTGGTGTGAGGAGGAGGGGGAGGAGGTGCCCTTTTATAAGGGAGGAGAGGGGCACCTTAGGAATATCTCAAAATATTATTTTATATTAAAGTCAAAATCGGTTTATAATGGTTCCAAAGGGTCTTATTTCGAAGCTAAGGTGGGGAAGGGTCGAAATCCTCTCATCCAATAGAATTTAGACAAGTTTAGGTTCCTATTTTAACCTTATCATTTAGATTTAACATTAAGTTAAATAATTTAACTTTTACCATGTCTTTTTGTTTTCTTTCACTATATGGTTAATACACTTACTATAACATGCCAAACGAACCCCAAATTGTTTATTATTAATATATATATCCTTATCTAAGTCATTTGGCCGAACCATAGATTTTTAGGAATAAAATAACAATTAATAATATAATATTTGATTTAAAAACTATTTTGTGTCAATTTTGACACTATTTGATATATGATTTTTGTGAAAGTCATAACAGAATTAAATGTTCGAACCAAGTTGATTAAATCAACACTAATATGTCATATTAACCTAGAAAATTAGTGTAATTCATAAAAAGTCTCAAATTACATTTATTTTGGTGTTTATAACATCAATTATGTCAATATTTCATTAATAAGATAATTACTGCATCATCGTTGTGTCATAAATAAATTAAATTATTTGATGTCTAAAAATTACAAATAAAATACCAAAATGTATGAAATCTCTTTATCTTTCTAATGAATATTTACAATCGAATTTATCTTATGTATAACCCCATATTAAAAATGATTTACTTATTAAACTTTGATTTTAACTATTTTAACCCTTCTTTAAATAAATTAATAATAAATGTCCTAATCTAATCCAAGTGGGCCTAAATGGTCATATTTTATTCCTAAGTTTGTTTTTGGTCGAATTACACTTGTCCAATAGAATTAGGACATGTGTTAGGGTAATATTAATATCATATTTACCCTTAGTTACCCTATTTACTATTAACCGCGGTAAAAAAGTAAAAAGTTACTATTCACCAAAAAATTATTTTTATCTCATTGAACCACATTTTAGTCCTTGATATTAACCGTGTCTCTCGGATTTTCGAAATTCCATTCACAGAAGCGGTAAAATTATGTTTTATGCAAAATTCAGTTTTTAACCTACCACTTAGTAGTTTCACTATTCATCAAAAATTGATGTTTTTCAGAATAATGCCAAAATTTCATCCCAAGCTATATTTCATATTCCGAATTCAAAAATGAAGTCTATTTTACCAAATTCATAACATAAAAGTTGCATTAATTAATTTTATAATTAAATCCCGCTGTTAAAACAAATAGCGTGTTTTTAAGAAACAATATCTATCAAAAGATTGACACTTGTTTATGTCTGGTTTAAATGTGCAATTACATCCAATGACCAACATTGTATTAAATTGTAAAAATATATTCTAAATATACTTTAAAACCACTCAAATTAATGATTTATCACTATTAATTATTTCGATTAAAAAAGTTGTTTTTAATTATAATTTAGTAATTTTCACTATTCATCAGAATATGAAAGTTATCCGAAAAGTACAAAAATTTCACCTTAGGCTAAATTCGATACTCCGAATCCATAAATGAAGTCCATTTTGAAAAATAAAATTTACAAAATTTCAAAAAGTGGTTATTACTATTCACAACAGCTAGTTTTAATAATATCTTAATAGCATATCGTTGTTTAGCGAAACTTGGTGTTGCGTACAACACACGCTATCGAGGAAGGTCGCGATTGCGTGTAATGCAAGGCAAGTCAAGGATGTGTGTTGTGCAAGCTCATTTTGGTGTAGCGTACAACACAAGACATTAATAAAATTAAAAAGAATATTTCTTTATAAAATCTTGGGCTGTTACAGATATGAAATTGAATGGGCAATGAACATAATTCAGTAAGTAACTATATACACTATTAAGTCTTGGGAGTGAACCTTGATTAAAGAAATAATGGAATGGGGAGTGAACCCAATCCAATATGGGACTCTGTCCATTATTATTGTATTGTAAGTATCCTTGACTAAGGAAATGACTTTCTATGCTTATGTATATAACAAAAACTTATGTCTTATGTTTATGATATGTTATCATGTCTCATGATTGATTATTTATGATTATATACTATTATGACTTTTGATTTCTCTTGGAGGTGTTTATGGTTTCCGGCGTTCGGTTGTTAAGAGGCTTCCTACTGCGGTGGTTTTTCTTTGTCGATGATGATGATGCTGGACAACGGTGATGCTTTGGTGGTGGACGCCGGTGTCATGAAGATGGAGAGGTGTTGTGTATGATGGCGACGTTGTGCATCTGATTCTACTCAGTCGAATCATGGGATGTGCACAATTTGCAGTGATGTTGGTATATTTTGAATTTTGAAATAGGTTGAATGCTACGGACTTGGCGGGGTGTATGGTTATTTTGAAATTTGAATTTTGTAATGGGTGTTTTGAGGGTGTAACTTGATGCTGGATGTTTTTGTTGGTTCCCACTTACTCTTAAAGTGGATCTTTAATAAAATAAAAAAATGGATTGTGTCCTATACTATTATGACTTATATATTTTGTTATGACAAAACCTTATTCCATGACTCATTATTAATGATCTTTGATTGATTGGGTATGAATTACATAAGTTATGATCATTTTATCATACCCTTATGCTTATCTTATGCTTCACTTATGATCATTGATTGATATCTCCTATGTTTACCCTTAACGAGAATCTGAAATCACCGTTTATTATGTTTCCATTTACCAAGGTTATAAAATAAGGATATTATATAAGATAATTCTAAAAGGTTATCCATTAAAAGATAATTTTAGGGATTCAAGCATAAAAAATTCATCACGTTTATTTATCTTTTGACCTAAAGCATAGGTTGAAAACTACTCAAAACAAAACCAAAGGATGAAATTATGGAAAAAAATCAAGTAAGTATATTCTCACACATTATCTATATAATTGGTAAAATAATTCTTCAAACTCAATCAAGAGGAAGATAAATCTATCATTTCCAATGTGGATAATATTTCTTAACTATGAAGGTACACTTTATGAAACTCATTCACAAGTATGGTTATCACAATAATAAATGAATGGTTAAATAAATATTTAGGAAATTATAAGCATCATAGTCTTAACATATAAATTAAATTCCATTTCAAAAAGAAATGAAATCAATGAGTATTGAAAGGTATTCCTGTCCACTTATGCATATTTATATTCTACTTTATAGAATTGATTCTGAAAATGTTTTAAAACCTTTTTATCAAAAATGGTATAAAATTATGAGTAA
Organism: Viscum album; assembly: GCA_963277665.1. NCBI lineage: Eukaryota > Viridiplantae > Streptophyta > Magnoliopsida > Santalales > Viscaceae > Viscum > Viscum album. The sequence goes on from OY728119.1 coordinate 379,363,773, forward strand.
ATAATCTATTTAAGGGAGTATAATGCAATACCCTAATATTTTATAATGTATTTTATTTTAAATAAATACAATGTTCAATATCATGTACCACATGCAACACCAAGCTTAAATAAACCACAATACATTATAGAAATATTAATATTTAAATGTGATTATTATCTCTTAGCAATTGGATTGATTGGTATGAATATAAATAACCAAATTATTGAAAATATTTATAAAATTTTTCCTTAATGAAAATGTATTGAAAAATTTCTATAAAATAAGTACTTAATTTTAAATTTTAAAAATAATATCATTTTATGTCAAAAGATATATTTTTTCAAAGTATTATATTTTTTTATATTAAGTATTTTGATCACTAATGAACATGGATTTTGAAGAAATATATTGATATTGAATATAAAAAAATTAATAATAATTCATACATTAATTATCAACTGGTTATAAGTGAAGATAAAATCATTTTATGGTAAAATATTTTTTTCCTTTTGAAAACTGTTTTTATATATACAATATATTTTTAAATTTATAAATTAAATTAATAAAAAGTGGTGAACTAATTTAATTTAATTTTTATATATTTTATTCAATAAAATATATTAATATTCACATATTGGTTTTTACTAGGCAATAAATTTGAATAAAATCATTTTTATGCTTAAAAATGAATTTTCTCTAAAAATGGTTTTTACGCATTTTTTGGGCAGATATTAAAATTAATGTCTACCACTTATTTGAATTTATTATTATAAAATGGATTATATATTTTGAATCATAATAATTAATATTATCTAATAAGGTTAACTTAATTTTTTTTCACAATGAATTATAACCATGGTAAATGTTTAACTCCTCTATAAAGGGAAAAATGGTTTAATCAGGGTTTAAAATTTGAGATAAAGTCTCAAAATCTCTCAAAAAGTTTTATTTATTTCATTGAATTAGTTTATTATAAAAAAATCATCATATATTCTAAAATAGGGAAATTTGGAGTCATTTTACTTTGATAATGACATTTATATTATTTTAAGTAAAGAATAAGCACACAATTTCACTTTCTTTCTTTTAATATCTATAATATGTTTTTATAATAATTAAAAGATGTTATGAATAACTATAAATTTTTATTCTGAATATGGGTAAATTAATTTTATGGGAGTAATTTATATTTAATTTTTGGTAATGTTATAATTACCTAAAATGCTTATGCATCACAAATGCAGTGCTTGTGCAAGTGGGTGAAAAATCAAAGTAAATAGTTTTAAAATATTAAAAGTGATGTGTTTTAGATAAGTTGAAATATTTCATGATTTTTATGGATCAAAATAAATGATAATTGATTTTTTAAATATTAAAATTCTAACTATATGATAATATTTCTGTTTTTAAGGTCAAATTATGTGAATAGTCTCGAAAATGACTTTAAGAATATTTTATGTTAAAAAACATTTAATTAATTGTTTTAAAAATCATAAAAATATTATATTTTTTCAAGATAATGGTAAATGGTCAATCATATAAAACAATTTAAAATTATGACCTACTTTACCTTTTAGAATGATATTATTAACCATTAATGACTAAGTATCTTGTTGCCATAGTAAGGGTTTAACTGGGCAACAAGGGGTTAAACAAAAGAGATAAGGGTTAAAATAACCTTAAAAATTTTCTAAATCCTATTGGTTGAATTTATTTAGACCTTATATCATCCAAAATTATAAATTTATCCAATTTTAATCCACATATATATGAAAGTGACCTAATATTATTTTAATTATTAGAATAATTACAAGTGTGTCACTCCTTTCACTTATAAAAGGGAACCTTATAACCTCTCTTATACATACCAATTGAAACCTTTTTATTGAACAATATTTTCCCAAATATTCTCCCAATATCATTATTCACGACTATGAGGTTTTATTCCTTCCAAAAGACCAATCTAAGAATCCTTAAGGTGCTTTTCAAAGGAAGATACTTGAAGAATAAGTATATGTTCTTACCGACCTTTTTCAAGTTTCTTTCCTCTTAAACATCCTACGAATGTTTTGTAATAATATTAAAATGATGGAATAAATTTATTTAAAATTTTTATATGGTTTTATATTAGTGTTATATCTATTTTCTATATCCTTCCCATCCGTTGGAAAATGATAACGTCGGTCGTGCGTATGTGTGGACTACCTCCTCCATGAAGCGAAGTGATTCGTTTTTCATTTCAACATTACGTGTATAGTAATAAGAATATATTTAATGAATAAATATTATATTTATGATATAATAATGATTATGGTAAGGTGAATTATTATTTACCTTTCTTTCATTCCATGGATTGAAAAGTAGAAACATCACTCATGCATATATATAGACTATCGACTCCATGAAGTGATGTAAGTAATTTTTCACCACCAACTTATATGAATGGTTATAAAAGTGTATATAATGTATAAATATGATAATTATTATATGGTTATTATTTTTTAGATGATGAAACCTTGACCAAGGTTCATGGACCAAAACCTTCAAACTGAAACATGTATGAAAAATGGAACAACAAGCACCCAAAATGATGATTTTAAGGATTAATTATTCATAAAGGATAAATTATAAATTATAAGTGAATAATATATGGTATGATAAGTATCAATATGGTAAGAGTTAAACCTATTATTTGAGAAACCTCCTTTGGATCTATTCTTAAGGACCCTTAGGTTGGTCTTTTAAGAAGACCATCACCTCTAGAATGTGGATAATGAAGTTGAGAAGAGGCTTGGGAATAGTTTGGTCCAGTTAAGTGAATCAAAAATATGTGAAGAAGTGATGAGAGGGGATTAAAATTTATAAATGAAGGGATAAAAACACTTGTAAATATTCTGAACTTTAAAATAATATAAGGCCACTTTCATAGACAAGTGGATTAAAATCTATCAATTTCTAAGTTGGGATAGGATAGGGTTAAAACACATTCAAACAATTGGATTTCGACCAGTTTTTAGGTTATTTTAACCCTTATTTATTTAGTTTAACCCCTTATTAACCCTTTTAACCATTACCATGGTAACAAGATAATCAATCTTTAAGGGTCAATAATGTCCTTCTAAAATTTAAAGTGGATCATAATGGAAAATTATTTATATTCTTGACCATTTACTATCCACTTGAAAAAATGTAATATTTTTTTGATTCTTAAAATAATTAATTAAATATTGTTTAACATAAAACAGCATTAAAGTAATTTTTATAACTATTCATGTAATTTAACTTTAAAAACTTCAATATAACTATCCAGTTCAAATTTAGATATTTAAAACATCAATTACCTTTAAGGTTGATCCATAAAAAAATTTAGAGCCTTTAACTTATCGCAAAACACATCACTTTTAATATTTTAAAACTATTTACTTTGATTTTTCACTTTCTTACATAAGATCTACATCGATGATATATAAGGGTTTACGTAATTATATAATTAAAAAAACTCAAAATAAATTACTTTCATAAAAAATAATTTATTCAACATAAAAAAAAATATTTTGAATCATCCATAACATCTAATTATTCTTATGAAAACATATTTTGGATATTAAAAAAAAGAATGGAATATTATACTTGTTATTTACTTAAAATAATATAAAGATCGTTATTAAATAAAAATGACACAAAATTTTCATATTTTCAAATATTGGATGAGTTTGGTTGAATTTAACTCATAATTGAAATAAAGGAAAGCATTTGAGATATCTTGAGACCATATCCCATAGTTGTAACCCTAATTAACATATTTCACCCTTTATAGAGGTGTTAAACTTTTACCATGGTTATGATTCATTATGACTAAAAATAAAATGGAAATAATTACCATATTAGAATATCTTGATCCCAAATATAGAATCCATTTTGTAAGATTAAATTTATATAAGTGGTACAAATTAATTTTAATATAAGTTTAAAAAACTCAATGAAAATTGTTTTTAGAAAAATTCCCATTTTAAGCATGAATATGGTAGACCAGGCATTCAAATGGGTTTCTATTTCTACATTGAATATGAGATGATCATAAAAAAACATCATTGATATGTGTTCCTAATGACTCATAGGTTTATATTTATAGATAATATCAACTAGGATATTATTTTAATATAATATTATCTCAATAATAAGTTATATAAAACTATATTTTAAGTATATGTTTTCCTTAAACAAGGATTTAAGATCAAGTGGGGAAAAAAGAGTTATAATAATTTTAAATTATTTATTTCTTATAATAAGTCTTGTAAATTTACAAATAAGATTACTATTAAATTAATAAAGAATATGGTTGTTCGAATCAATTATTAAATGATGTTAAGAATATTTTTCCTTCTTAATTTTTAAATTTATTAGGATTCCCTGGTCTAGATCTTCTTATTGAATATGAATAAATTCAGGATAATTTTGGGGTAGGTGAGGGTGATTGTATTAGGTCATGTTCCCTTATTTATGCTGATGAAATGAAAAAATGTTTATTTTACATTGGTAATGATAAGGATCCTATCCTTGATGGTTACTCAATTATTTTATTTAAAGAGTAATGATACACTAAAAGATTTTTTTTATTATTGAGTTCTTCCACATTTTTTTAATAATAGGACCATGCCAAATGGTATTTACAATAGTTATATTTCATATATTCCTATGTCCATGGGCTCGAAGTACCTTAGTGATTTTGGAATATCTATTATATTATATATATATATATATATTTAAAAATTAATCTATAAACTTAAATATAATAATTTTAAATATTCCCTTCCCACTATAACAAGGGATGACTAGGGAACCCTTATTCTAAATAACACTATAAAAGAATTCATTTTTAACAAAACAAATTTTGTGTTGTTAAAAGTAATTCAAAAAACAACCTTGAGTGTTGTGGAAATACGTGTTGTTAAAATTCATTAACCTCTAACAATGTACATTGTTATTGTATATATTTTTATAGCATATATCACATTTTGTTAAAAACTCATAAAACTCATAAAATATTTTACAATATATATTTTTTATTATTATAAATTTTTTAACAAAATATCTAATTGTTATTAAAAATTTAGATTTTCTAATAGAAAATTATTTTTCTTATTATATTTTTTATTCAATATTTAAACACATATTTTATATAATTGTGCTCATGCATTTCGTATTTATAAAATCTCTTAAGTACAACATATTGTGCATATAAAACCAAAACAATGGTTGTATTTTTTGTCAAAAATCATTACAATATAACAATAATCAAATAGAGATATGTGATGTATTCAAGCCCATAAATCTAGTTAATAATTTCAACATAAATAATTCAGGTCAACCAATTAAACAGTTATCCTAACAAGGAACCCATTAAGTCCAATTAACACTATCAAACCACCACCTCCAATCATTGTCAATGTAAGAACCAAGATCTTTTTTTCAGGTATGTTTTATTTCTTCTGGTCGTTTTTGAGAAAAGGGGAACTTATGGAAATTTATGAAGTAAATGTCGTGTACTTTATGATTACATATCGTGTACTGAGTCACCATAGGAGGCCGTGTGATGGCCGTGTGCTGTCCACACACATGGGCATGTGGGGGTGACCTAGAGGCTGCCTAAAGCGGAGTACAGAAATGGAAAGTACACACCATGCACTTCCAAAGTACACACCGTGTACTTCCAAAGTACACGTCGTGTATTTTATTTTTTTATTAAACGTATCAGGGTCACGTCTAATCGCTGAAAACACCTTCTTCTTGACCTAGTTCATCCAAGAGCTTCTGTATGACCGTGATATTCCTCTGAGCCCCCAACCAAGCATCCAATCTCCGATTCGATTGCTGTCGATTGTGTTGGGATCACCTCAGTAAGCTCTTTCTTCTGCTTGAGATTTGTTTCCCAATTCCTCCTCCTTCTCAAGTTATCCTCTATTGAAAGTTTTATATGTTTTTGTATATCTACGGTGTTATTGGCTGATTCAAGGATTTAGGTTCACGTATAGTGATCTCCCAACACCAAGGTAGGTGGTTTGTGCCTTTCTGTTGAAAGTCTTTGAGTTATATGTGCAAAATCACCAATTCCCATGAACGAGGTATTGCACGTTTACTGTTTCAGCCCTATTTTTTTCCTGCTATGATTTTATGCTTAAGTAGAGGTTAATTTAATGTGAATAGGGTCAATTTTTGTGCTTTGGAAGTGTTTACCCATACACGATTACATGTTTTGACAGTTGGGTCTAGTTTTCCTATGAGGCTCCTGTTTACCTTCCATGCCTAGAATAGTAGGATGGGGTGTTTGTATCTTTACATGCTGTCATGCTGTAGACTGCTAACCAAGTAGTTCTTGAGTTTTACTTTAGCCGATACACATTGCTTTACCTGATTGAATTACACAGGGCCATGAGAACCTGGTGTAGTAGACCATAGGGATAATGGACGTAAGGGCTTCTCCAGAGCATCTGTTTTACTTATGATGTGAGACCATAAGGGGAATTGATGCAAGTTCTTCCTCAGAGTGTCTGAAGTTCCTTGACACAGGCCACAGAGGGAATGTGACATAAGTTCTTCCCTAGAGATCCTTTAGTTACCAATATGAGACTATAGGAGGAATTAATGGTGAGTGCTTCCTCATAGTGTCTATTCTAGGTAGGACTAGAGGGAATAGGCCATGAGTACTTCCCAGAAGTTTACCTTTTGTGTTTAGCTGCTTTCTTGTGTTTCTAGGTAGGAACAGAGGGGATAGGATATGATTACTTCCCAGAGGGTTACCTGTTTTTGATTACCTATTTGTGATTACCTATTTTGATTAGCTGTTTCTTGATATATGAAAATAAATGCATTGAAACTGTGGATTGTTTACTGCTTTTTTTACTTATTACCTGCAATATATTCACTGACTATTAGGCACAGATCTTGTGGTGGATGCCTACTGGGATTTAGTCTCACACCCTTTTTGGGCCATGATTTTGGGACTAAACAGATTATATTGTTGCAGGTATAGATAAGGGAATGCATCCTTCTATTTCAGGTACTTGATTTGCTATGGAGCTGGAGAACACAAGACCAATCTATGGATTATGATGCTGATGAGTTGTTTACTTGCTTTATTTTGTACATTGGTTTAGTACTATTTTATTCCAGCATTGTGTTTTGTTTTTCTACTTTCCTAGAAATATTCGTCATGCATCATTCATATATACATGTGTTCTCTAGTTTATTATTTCCAATCTTCCGCTTTTTAATTTTTTATGGATTATTTCTGCTTCCACTATTTCTATTTGTTTTAGGTCCACTGTGTTACTCTGCCAATGAGGGCATAGTTTCCCCACTATCACACCCAAGTCCCTTGCTTCCAGTCGGCAGCCTCTGGCGTTCGAGGAAATGTGTTTGAGGCCATGTGACCAACCGGGTACGGGGTGCCTCTTGGTGGCTTTCGAAACCGGGACGTTACAAAGTGGTGTCAAAGGTATTCTTTTTCTCTTGACATACTATTTGGAGCCTATAGCAAGGGATAGGAAATAATAGGTACTTGATAATAAGTTGTGCTCGTGAGTAGCTAACCCGTGTATAGGGAAAATCCAATCTACCCTGTTATTGTAATTTTTTTGGTTTCAAAATTGTTACAGTTGATTTGATTTCACCTTGAGGGATTTGCATGTTTTGTGCTATTATTGTTGATGTAATTAAGGTTTTATTTATATTGCAGCCCGATGAGATGAGGGTATTCCATCTCATACATCATATAGGAACTTTCTAGGAATCACTTGTCATTCATTCTTCTCATTCCATTTAGGGTGCATTAGCAATTTCATGTTGTTGTGATTGATGTTATGCTAGATATGCATGTTGTTGTTATAGATGATTTTATAGAATACCTACTGTTTGATAGGGTATTGAATTGTTTAAGGATTTTTTTGAATGAACGCCAAAATTTGGTTCTTGAGGTGTTATGGGCCCTCATGAATCAGAATTTGGTGGATCTTTGACTTGTTTACCTTGTTATAACATGTATAAGATGCCAAACTTTGATTCACGGGGAGTATGGGACCCCATGGATCAGAATTTGGCACTTTAAGGTTTTTTCTTGTGTTTTATGGTTTCCAAAGTAGTTTTTGAGGCTTACTTTCCAGAAAAACCCAAAATACATGGCGTGTAATGTTAACTACGCACCATGTGTTCTTCTGTTTGGGAAGAAACTATTTTTTTAAGTACACACCGTGTACTATATGTACATGCCGTGTACTATATGTACACACCCTGTAGTCTCTAACCGTGTCTCAGACTGTGTGGGTGGGGACACAGGGGTTAGAATCTTTGGTAAGACACACCGTGTAGAGGAAGTACATGTCGTGTCATAGAACCGTGTAACCGGCCGTTTCACTAACAACACGGCTTGGAAAAATCTTCTTAGTACACGCTGAGTTCATCTAGAACATGCCGTGTGGTGTAACCCAGGTACCCGACCATGTAACTAACAACACGGGTCAGTGTTATCCTTTCTCGTACATGCCATGTCTGCTTGGAACACACTGTATAGTGTGATCCATGTAACCAGCTGTGTATCTAACAACAGGAGTTGGTGAGGTTCGTCTAGTACACGCTGAGTTTGGCACTAACACACCGCGTAGTCTCGTTCTAAGGAGAACCGTGTGGCTTAGCCATGTAGAAGGACTCGAGAATAGGAAGAGGATTCAAGTAAATGCTGTGTGTTAGGTGAACACGCCATGTGTATGGGGTGTTACACTACCAGTTCTAGCAGGAGTGCATGCCCATGTGAATGGATGAAGGGAACATGCCTTGTAGGGGTTATACACGCCGTGTAGTCATATTTTAGAAAAACATGAATTCTTTCCTTCTCCTGTTCCATTATTACACTTTCAGTTTTTATTCCTTGATAATCTTGATCTAAGGTGTGCGTTTGACCTTACAGAGTCAGGCCGCCAAGACGTCCTTCGGTTGTATGCCAGTTGCAGGGTAGTGATCAAACACCGGATATGGCTGATCAGGGACTACCTATAGATCTTCTCGTTTTGAAAGTCTTGGAACCTGCCATTATACCAGACACAGGTGCTGATGCACAATTCAGGGAAGGATTTATAAGAATGATGCAGACCTTTTAGGGAGCACCGCCTCCTGCCTCGTCGATGGCAGAATTGACACGGGTCTTTCAGCAGCAGCATCCTCCCACTTTCTCAGGGGATGGAGGACCCTAGGCTATAAATTCATGGCTGTAAGCCCTGCTAATGATCTTTGAGCATTTGGAGATACCTCTAGAGAGGAGGGTGAAGCTCTCTACGTATATGCTTTGGGATTCCACGAAGAGATGGTGGGAAGTGAACTCATAGGTAGGACATTAGCTGGTTATGGCTTGGGAGGAGTTCCAGTGTATCTTCTATGCCTACTTCTATCCAGAGATCTTGAGGGCCGATCGATTCCGAGAGTTTATGAGTCTGGAGTAGGGTACTCTTCTGATTATGGGGTATTCATCTCTCTTTACCGAGATGCAGCGTTTCATGCCTATTACAGGAGGTAATCAGTTATTCCTGGAAAGGAAGTTCGAGGAAGGTCTGAGGCACGACATCCGATCGCAGCTGAACATATTCATGTTGACTTCTATCAATTCTATCATAAACCAGGTGCTGATTACATAGCGCAATCTGAGAGATTCTGAAGTTGTGAGCTAGGGTGGCTCAGTATCAGGAGTTAATATTCCACCTACTGACAGCAGCAAGCACCATATGGAGTCTACGTGCAGAGATCCAATGAGGTGAGATACTTATTCTGGTAGTTAGGTGGTGTGCTACCAGTTCGGGAAGAGTGGGCATACGAGGCCACACTGCTCGAGAGACCCAGTGGAGTTTCGATCTTTTGGAAAGATGGGTCATCTTCAGCACTACTGTTAGATCTTCTCACCATTAAATGGTGACAAAGGTTCTTCTATGACTTCTCATTTAGGAGAAACACCACCAGTTTCTCCCCAGTTTGAGAACTGGAGTTCTTCCAGCCATTCAGGCCGAGGTGGAGGTCGTGGCAGTGGTAGCCAGTCGCCCAGTTTTCAGTGACAACAAGGTGGATCAACATAGGGTGGCCAGACAGGATCACAGGGTAACAATGCAGGTTAGACTTTTTCAGTGGATCAGACCCAACATGAGCAGGATCATAGACCCTCTACAGTGCGAGGTACGATCTTAGTAGCCTTAGTTTTATCATCTGATATTTTTGATACAGGGGCTTCCCATAGCTTTATATCTGTTGCATATGTAGAGAGCCTTGGGCTCTGCATCTTTTCTTCTGGTGATATCTGGACACTAGAAACTCTATTGGGGACTAGAACGACAAGTGTACGTCAGTGCAAAGATTTCCCTCTAGAGGTTGGTGGGTGCCACTTTTTATGGGACCTCAATGTCCTAGAGATGACAAGCTATGATGTCATTCTCAGAATGGACTGGCTAGTTCCCTTCTAGGAAGTCGTCGACTATTATTGCCGCAGGGTGAGTTTCTTATCACAAGAGGGTGGATCTTTTCTTCATAAGGGTGAATGGAATGTACAGGCGAGCAGATTGGGACCTGAACATCATGGGTTTGGAGGAGTTATAGCCCAGATTGCTAGTCTATATCTGGATGACCAAGGGATTTCATAGATGGACTTTCCTCCAGTGGTGTATCATTTCAGAGATTTCTTTCCAAAAGAATTTTCAGGTTTTCCTCCAGAGCATGAGGTATAATTTTCTATTGAGCTTGTGCCCGGAGCGGCACTAGTGTCCATTCCTCCTTATAGGATGGATACACCAAAGTTATAGGAGATCAAGAAGTAGTTGGATGAGTTGTAGGAAAAGGGTTTTATCTGACCCAGTACTTCTCCTTGGGGTTCACCTGTCCTTTTTGCGAAGAAGTCAGACGGTACCCTCAGGATTTGTGTGGATTATCGGAAGTTGAACTAGTTTACGGTCAGGAACTGATATCCATTACCAAGGATTGATGATCTCTTTGATCATCTTTGAGGAGCCTGGGTGTTCACTAAGATTGACTTGAGGTTTGGTTATCATCAGTTGCGCGTTAGACCATCAGATATACCTCTTACAGCCTTTCGGTGTAGGTATGGTCTATACGAGTATATGGTTATGTCGTTCGGTCTCACGAACGCACCTGTAGTTTTCATGGCGCTGATGAACCGAGTGTTCCATCCATACTTGGATTCCTTCATGTCGGTTTTCGTGGATGATATCTTGGTGTACTCTCACACTCGACACGACTATGACACACATCTTGAGATCATTTTTAGTACACTGAGAGAGCATCAGTTTTATGATAAGCTCTCAAAATGACACTTTTAGATGGATCAGATTCACTTCTTGGGTCATGTTATCTCTGAGACATGAGTATGAGTAGACCCAGAGAAAGTGAGAGCAATAGTTTCCTGGGAGCAGTTGAATAACGTCTTTGAGGTACAAAGTTTTCTAGGGATGGCTGGGTACTACAAACATTTCATATTGGACTTTTCACACTTAGCAGCACCACTGATGGGCCTAACTAAGAAGGGTGCAAAGTTCTTGTGGTCAGATTCTTGTGAGTCAGCCTTTCAGGAGCTGAAAGGGAGGTTGAATTCAGCACCGATACTAGTATTTACAGATTCGAGAAAAATATATACTATGTACTGTGATGATTTAGGTATCGGGTTGCGATTTGTTCTTATGCAGAGAGAAGGAGTCATTGCGTATGGGTCTCGGTAGTTGCGGCTACGTGAGAAGAATTACCCGACGCACGATCTGGAGTTGGTTTCAGTTGTTCATGCCTTACGCTGTTCGAGACATTACCTTCTAGGAGAGCATTTTGTGGTTTTCATTGACCACAAGAGTATCAAGTACATCTTCACTCAGTGTGATATGAATTTGAGACAGCGAAGGTGGGTTGAGTACCTTCAGTCTTTTGACTTTGAGCTTGCCCATACGCCTAGAAAAGGCAATGCAGTAGCTAATGCGTTGAGCAGGAGGACTTAGATACAAGCAGTTTAGAAGGCTAGTAGTGAGTGGAAGCTTATGGCTCTGTTCTCTGAGATGCATTTGGAGGTTCAGATAGATAGGGGTAGAAATTTATTTCTTCTATAGCTGTTACCTCTACCCTTCTTGATTGAGTGCGAATGAGGCAACTATTAGAATCATAAGGCCTAGTCCTACGGGAGAGTGTGTCAAGAGAGGACCCTTTTCCTAGATGGACCATAGGTGAGGATGAGATCTTGTGTTTCCAGGGGCGCGTATGGGTGCCATCAGACATATGCGAGGTGCTGATGAGGGAATTTCATTCCTCAGTTTGGGAAGTTCATCCTGGTGTCACCAAGATGTATTGTGATCTACACCATTAGTATTGGTGGCCATGTATGAAGATAGAAGCTTCTAGTTTCATCATGAGGTGTTCCACTAGTCAGCAGGTGAAGGTGGAGAATCAGCGACCAATAGGGCTTTTACAATAGTTACCCATTTCTGAGTGGAAGTGGAATGATGTTGCAATGGATTTTGTGATAGGTTTACCGAGGTTTCCTAAAGGGAATGATGCATTTTGGGTTTTCATTGACAGACTCACAAAGGTTGATCACTTCTTGTCAATCAAGGAGGCCTCCAGTGTTGATGAGCTAGGATGATTGTACACCCATGAGATTGTGAGCTTACATGGAGTTCCACACTCCATTGTTTCAGACAGAGATGCACGTTTTACTTCTCGGGTCTGGTAGGGGCTTCAGAAGGCTTTGGGTACACATGTAATTTTGAGTACAACTTACCACCCCCAGACAGATGGCCAGTGTGAGCGTACGATACAGGTGCTTGAGGAAATGTTTTGAGCATGTATTCTGGAGGTTGTAGGTTCTTGGGAGAATCACATACCTCTTGTGTAGTTTTCATACAACAATATTTTTCAACAAACTATTCAAATGTCACCTTATGAGGCTTTGTACACTAGGCCATTCCGATCATCCTTATGTTGGCTGGAGGCAAAAGAGGCAGCTTTTCTGGGACCTCATCTTGTTCAAGAGACCTCAGAGAAGATAGAGTTGATTTGGAAGAGGATGGATACTACACAATCTCAACAGAAGTCTTATGCTAATCAACAGAGATGACCTCAGGAATTTGAGGCCGGGGATCATGTTTTTCTACATGTCACACCGAGGTTGGGACATAAGAGAATTAAGAGGTAGGGTAAGCTTTCACCGAGGTACATCGGTCCGTTTGAGGTGTTGGAGAGAGTTGGTCCGGTTTCCTAGCGGTTGCAGTTACCTTAGAGGTACCAAGCTATGCATGACATTTTCCACGTTTCTCAGCTTCGACATTACTTCTCAGACCCGTCTCATGTTTTCCATCCTAAGGAGGTTGTGTTTGAAGTGGATGCATCATTCGAGGAGCATACTATCTGGATTGTTGATCGAAGTATGAAGGTTCTCTGTGGTCGGTCTGTCCCTCTGGTATGAGTGTTATGGCTGCACGGGCGGGTACAGGACAAGACTTGGGAGAGGGAGGATGATGTACGAGCATAGTGGTCAGAGCTATTTGGGGTTTATTCTTCTACGCCGCCTTACTAGGGAAATTTGGGGACAAATTTCATTAAGGGGGGAAGTTTTTAAGAACCTGAATCTTCTTTTCAGGTATGTTTTCTTTATTCTGTTCATTTTTGAGAAAAAAGGGAAGTTCTGGAAATTTCTGAAGTACACGTCGTGTACTTTATGAGTGCATGCTCTGTACTGGGTCACCGTAGGAGACTGTGTGCTGGCCGTGTGATGACCACACACATGACCATGTGGGGGTGACCTAGAGGCCACCTAAAGAGGAGTACGGAAAAGGAAAGTACACACCATGTACTTATAAAGTACTCACCGCGTATTTTGTTTCATTAAACGTACCGAGGTTGCGTCTAATCACCAGAAACACCTTCTTATCAACCTAGTTCATCTGAGAGCTTCCATACAGCCATGATCTTCCTCCAAGCCCTCGACCAAGCATCCGATCTCCAATTCGACTGCCATCGATTGCGTTGGGATCACTTCGGTAAGCTCTCTCTTTTTCTTAAGCTTCGCTTCCAAATTCCTCATCCTTCTCAAGTTATCCTCTGTTGAACATTTTAGAAATTTTTCTAGATCAACAGTGTTATTGGGTGATTCAAGGCTTGAGGTTCACGTATAGTGATCTACCTACACTGAGGTAGGTGTTTTGTACCTTTTATTGAATGTCTTTGAGTTATATGTGCAAAATCACCAATACCCATGAACATGGTATCGCACATTTACTGTTTTAGACCTATTTTTTGACTTTTATGCTTGTATACTTGAGTAGAGGTTAATTGAATGTGAATAGGGTCAATTTATATGCTTTGTAAGTGTTTACCCATGCATGATTGCCTGTTTTGACCGTTGGGTCTAGTTTGCCTATTAGGCTGTTGGTTACCTTCCATGCCTAGTATAGTAGGATGAGGTGTTTGTATCCTTAAATGCTGTTATGCTATAGACTTCTAGCCAAGTAGTTATTGAGGTTTAATTTGGTCGATACACATTTCTTTACCTACTTGAATTACACAGGGCTATGAGAACTTGGTGTAGTAGACCATAGGGAGAATGGACATAAGGGCTTCTCTAGAGTGTCTGTTTTACTTACGATGCAAGACCGTAGGAGGAATTGATGTAAGTGATTCCTTAGAGTGTCTATAGTTCCTCAAAGCAGGCCAAATAGGGAATGTGATGTAAATTCTTCCCTAGAGTGCCTTTAGGTTCCGATACGAGACTATATGAGGAATTGACGACGAGTGCTTCCTCAGAGAGTCTATGCTAGTTAGGACCAGAGGGGATAGACCATGAGTACTTCCCAGAGGGTTACCTTTTGTGTTTAGCTGCTTGCTTGTGTTGCTAGGTAGGACTACAGGGGATAGGTTGTGAGTACTTCCCAGAGGGTTACCTGTTTTTGATTAACTGTTTTGATTAGTTGTTTCTTGATATATGAAACTGAATGCATTGAAACCAAGAATTTTTTATTGCTTTTTGTACTTATTACCTGCCATATATTCACTGACTGTTAGGCACAGATCTTGTGGTGGTTGGATACTGGGATTTAGTATCACACCCTATTTGGGCCTTGCTTTTGGGACCAAACAGATTATATTGTTGCAGATATAGATAAGGGAAAGCGCCCTTCTACTTTAGGTACTTGATTTGCTATGGAGCTAGAGAGCATGGGACCAAGATATGGCTTGCGATGCTGAGGAGTTGTTTAATTTCTTTCTTTTATACTTTGGTTTAGTATTGTTGTATTCCAACATTGTGATTTGTTTGGATGCTTTCATAGACATATGTGTAATGCATCATTCATATATATATGTGTGCTCCAGTTTATTATTTCCAGTCTTCCGCTGTTTAATTTTTTATGGATTATTCCTGCTTCCACTATTTCTATTTTTTTACTTCCGCTGTGTTACTCTTCCAATGAGGGCATAGTTTCCCCACTATCACACCCAAGTCCCTCACTACTAGTCAGTAGCCTCTGGTGTTTTGGGAAATGCACTTGAGTTCAAGTGACCAACCGGGTACGGGGCGCCTATGGGTGGCTTCCGGAACCAGGACGTTACAGTCAAATCCAACACATTTAAAAATTCCCACACTATCACAATTAGTTATCTCCATCAACCTGTGAAATCATCAAGAAAACTGATTAAATAAATTCACATAAGATCTTACAAAAAGATACAGATCAAACATTCTATGAGAAAACCATTGAAATATTGAACAATTAGATCCATTTTAGAAAAAATATTTGCACTTAAACAAATGTATAACTAATCCTAAAAATCACCTTTTTAGAAACTTCAAGTGAAACCAGTTTTTTTAACTTTACCCACCCTAAATCATCATCAAAATTATTATCTCCATTGATTCTGTTAAATAATGCATGCTGTTTAATATACTTTTTCAACTAATACTAAAACCAAGATTAGGATTTGTAGCGATATTAATCCCCAACATATAATTGGAAGATCAACTATTATTTTTTCAAATAATGTAATGAATTATTTTATAAAAGAAAAATATTTACCATATTCATCATTCAATGCATTTATATATGACTTGTTTTGATTAAATGGTTTGACAACCGAGAAACATGAAGATCGAAATAAGAGATAATAATCTTGCTAAGTTAAGAACACTAGTTAAGAAAATGATTTTTCATTTTTTTTTTTGATTTTTAACATCAGTTATAAAGCTCTGTTATTGTGCACGACATTGTAAATAATGTTTTTACATTAGTTATTATAACATATATAATAAATGATTTTCATTGTTAGTTATTCTTATAAATGATTTTGATATACCAACTATGAATAAGAAAATGTTGATTATTTCGTAGTAGTTGTTTATAACTAATGTGAAATAGTTAGTTCCATCATTTTTTACATTAGTTTTATCAATAAAAAAAATAAAAATTGTGTTTATAAAATTTTTATTTAAAAATATATAATACAAAAGCCTATGGAACCAAAAAAGTAGAAAAAATAGTAATATTTAGTATTATAAATAGAGTATAATGTGAAATTAAAATTAAATATGAGCTATTTGTATATAATAAATTGTTTACATTTACAAAAAATTAAAATTTCATATTTAAAATACCAAATATATAAAAAACATATAAAAATGAATTAAAAATAAGTGAAACTTGTGAAATAATCACCCCATAATGCACAAATGATTCAACTCATTGGAACTATATGAATGAGTGTTATCAAAAAGATAAAAATTTAAAAAACTATTTAACATTTAATCACATTACGATAACATAATTAATAAAAAAATATATGATAAAACAAACCTTTTCAAAAATGTATTTTTTCTAGTTGTAAGTATTTCATACATAAACCTTATCACATAATACCAACATTTGAAACATCCTTATTGATGGTGACACTCTAGTTCCAAAAAAATATTTAAATCTAAATAACATTCTATATAGTTAATAAAATAAAATAATTATAATATAAGTCACCTCTGTATGAACATATTTTATTTTTATTTCCCTTTTTATTGATATTTTATGGTCGTTGTTCCATGGCATGTTTAAAAAAGATAAAAAATATAAAATAAAATAAAAATTTACAATAAAATATATGAATTAAAATAATAAAAATGAATACTACAATAATTTATTAATGTTTCCTCAGACATCACTATATATGAAGCATGACCAGTAAGTGGTGTTTTCTTATAGAAAAAAATACACAACATCCAACATTGACAGATATATAAAAAATTACAATGTAAGTGGTTACAAAATTAAGAGTTAAATGAGTTAATACATTGAAATGAAATATATTTTCATACCTATCAAGATAAGGAAGCATAAAACATTTAATTTATTCATTATAAAATCTTCTAGAAACATATTCAATTATTTAATTATTATGAAAAGTCGTCAGTATTGTAGAAATCTATTGGGGGTCCATGAATCCATACATTGACATTGTATTATATTAAATGCTTAGTGTATGAAGATACCTAATAAATAAAAATGTTGGAAGTTACATTAAATTGATAAAATTGAGAGAAATTTGATAATAGACATATATAGATAAGACTTGAATCAGTTTGATACCTAATATATCTACAACTACTAGTTCCACGATATATTTATTCATATATATTAGCACATAATAATGTCTAAAAATTATAGAACTCATCAGAAGATGATAGGTTGTCATGACCCATCCCATGGGGCCCGTGCCGTGACTACCCCAATCCCACCTTCCATAGGCTAGGGGCTGGTGACTAACATAGAAGGTGTATTCCCTAAAACTGGGAAGGAATTGCCTTTATAACCTGTAACACACACAACCAAGCATACAACAAGATATGAACTCAAGTAAAATGAATAGTAAAGAGAGTGAGTACAATTAGAAAAAGAGTCTAGAATACAAGCCCAACTAGAAAGTACAAAGAAAAATAGAAAGTAAAAGATGATTGATAGGTAAAAAGTAGCTCCCGGATCGTCCACCATGAATCCTTCCTGAAGGGTAGGTACAACTCATAAACAGAAGTCTCTGTGGTTCGCCTCTTCTAACGTCCACCTCTGAGCCACCTCCAGTCCTGGTACTCTCATCCTCGATCAGTGATGTCCATCGTCTGCACCAAACACAATAAGGTGTAGGCATAGCCCATGCAGGGGTGAGTATAACGATACTCAGTAGGGACCCCGAGACCCTCAAGGTATCACAAAATCCACCAAGGATAAACCACACAACATGGAATCAATTGACAACCCTACTTAGGTATATGCCCATACATATACCTAAGTTATCAAGTAAACCCATCTCAATCACGAGGAATCACATAGTCCAACTCAAAAGCCCAAAGATCAACTATTCCACAAAGGAAGGAATACCGCAAAGGTATGTACCACACAGGTACACCACACAGAAGAATACCACCAAGGTATTACCATAAAGGAAAGTAACACCCAGGTACGAACTCATCTCACACCAGGTATAAGTTAGGTACAGTAGTAGAGATGATTAGATGTAACTACTGAATCATCTTACTCTATTAAGAGGCAAACTCATGAAGGATCTCTAATTATCCTCAGACCCACATAGGATCTTTAGGTGCCTTCCCACACAGGATCTCTCAGTGCTGACCCACACAAGATCGCTCAGTGCTGACCCACACAGGATCTCTCGGTGCTGATCCACACAAGATCGCTAGGTGCTAACCCACATAGGATCACTCGGGTAGTCCCGCATGGAATCCTAGAGCGGTTCCATGTGTGGCCCTCAATCATGGACCCACAAAGGATCTCTTCCTCAAGTCACAACCAACTACTGGGTTCCCGCGCTATGCTTGCTCGTCTCCAGGAGGGTCTGATCCTCAATCCACTAGTTGATACTCCAACTGCCACGAAATTCCATGAAGAAGTATCCTAAAGGACTTCCACGCCATAGGGGTATCATCTCAATAGACGACATGTCAATCATACTCCTGGTCTGTAAGTTATTAGCCTTTTTTTCCTGAAGGACCAGTTGAATTCGTGCTCGATCCAATTGGACTGTATCCCAAATTTTTCCAAATCCCATATGGGGTATACTAAAGGGACCATCTCTCTCCAAGGTTTACAGCATCGTTGAAAGTTTTTAAAATGGACACCTGGTGCCAAAGTTATGGCCGAAAGAGCATAAATGAGTCGAATTGGGTCTGGGTCTGGTCCGACCCGGTCGGGCCGACCCAGTTTTGGTCGACCCGGCCTGACCCGCTGGGTCTGGCCCGGCCCGCGGTGTGGCCTGGTCCACTGGGTAGCCCGACCTGCTGGGTCTGGCCCAGCTTGTGCTGGGCGGCCCGACCCGCGCTGGGCGGTCCGATCCGTAGGGTGGCCTGGCCTGGGCAGAGGCTCACGGGGTGCCAGGGCAGCTGCAGAGGCCGTGGGAGTTGCGGGGCAGCGCGAGGCTGTGGGTGATGTGGGGTGGTGCTAGGCCACGGGTGCCGCAGGGTAGCGGAGACCGCAGGTGCCGCGGGGCAGCGGAGGCCGCGGGCGGCGGAGCGCCGTGGGGTGCGGAGGCCGTGGGGCGGCAGAACATCGTGCCTTCGCCGACGACCACTTGAATGACCACCCTTCATTCATCTCCTTCACCACGGTTCTCGAGTTCCACTAGTGCCAACTGCCGGCACCGGTCGCCATCACCATCGCGATGATCACACAGAATATCCACAAGATTTGCAGAGGGGTGAGGCCATGTTTGTTTGGCCCGTACCCTCCACGTTAGGGTGGTAGCAAGCGACTCAAAAAAAATCATGAATCAAGAACTTCAAACTCTACAATTTCATATGAATAATGCATCAACTCATTTTTTTTGATCTTCATTCACCATGCTTTCCAAGAATGAGGAATTTAATCAATAAATTTCATGAATTCAATAACAACCCCTACCTCATTTTATTGTTGATGTCGATGAGAGAAGTTGAAGTTGTTGAAATTCATCGTGACCGCCACATGCCTCCGATCCCAATCTCGTTCGTCGGATAAACGCTCTTCGATGGAGGTGGTTCTTCTTTGTTTAAGATTTACACCATTGGAGGATGTCCCAAGGAAGAAGTCGAAGTCATGCATCAACATTCTTCATTGGAGGAGATCTTCGTTGGAGGATGTGTTCTTCCAAGTTCTCCTCTTTACAACCCTTTTCTCTCAATTCCACCAAAATGAAAATTATCCCACATAATTGAACAAGTTATCTATTATGTTTGTTGGAATAATTTTAAATTATCTTAATTAATTAAATGATGAATTGGTATAATTAATTAAGGAGGTGGCACAAATAATGTGGGGGAGTTCAAGAGGGTTTTATCCCATAAAGAGGGGATTTAAAGGGGGTTTTAGTCTCAGGTGGTCTCCACCACCATAACCCACCTGGAAGGTTAATTATGGTGGTCCCCTCCTCCATAAACTCACATGGGAGGTTTAGTTCTGGTGGTCCCCACCTCTCAACATCCACATGAGAGTTCCAAAGAAAATAAAATGTTACACAATTTTATTTTATTTTATTCTTTCACGAAAAACCCAAAATCTAACTTTCACCCTTGACCTACTATAGTCGAGGTGAAGGTCTCCTTAAGCAAATACCAGCACTATGAGTTCAACGATGCCCTCAGATTTCAATTCTGAGCACCGGTTCAAAAGTTACAAAAACCCACTCGTATGTTTACTGAATGTACCTAAAAAAAATTTAAAAATTCATTACGGGCACATTGGGCCTCAAAATCACACGCCACCAATTCTCACGAACTCATAAAATTCCCATATATTTAAAAAAAATTACATGGAAATTATGGGTCTTTACATTCTCTATACCTCAGGGCTTTGCATCCCCAAAAGCCACATCACAAAACTTGGAAAACAAGTGGGGGTACTGAGAAGGAATATGAGTCTCCTGCTCCCATGTGCTCTCTTGGAGGTTCCCGTGCTGCCAACTAATGTGTACCAGAGGTATTGATCACACGAAGTACCCACTCCTATCGATCCTCAATCTAAAATGGAACCTCTATAAAATTCACCCCATCATCGATGTCCAGCTCTCCATGGTCGATGATGTGGGAAGGGTCATGCATGTATCTCCTCAGTTGGGATATGTGGAAGATGTAGTGCACCCAGTGAAACTATGGTGGAAGAGCTAAGCGGTATTCCACCTCTCCAACTCTACTGAGGACCTGAAAAGGTCCGATGAATCTCAGAGATAACTTACTGCCTTGGCCAAATCTCCACAAACCTCATCACGGTGAGACCCGTAGAAAGACGTGGTCACCATCCTCAAACTCTAGAGGTCTCTGTCTCCTATCGGTATATGAATTCTTCCTACTATATGCAGTCTTCATATTCTCCTGGATGATCTGCACTTTCTCTATGGTAGCCCATACCATCTCTGGTCCCACTAGTGCTGACTCCCTTGGGTCAGTCCAGCACAAAGGTGATCTGCAAGGTCGCCCATACAACACCTCAAAAGGTGCCATCCCAATGGTGGAGTGATAGATATTGTTGTATTCAAACTCCACCAAAGGCAAGTGATCCTCCCAGTTGCGACCGAAGTCGAGGACACAAGCACGCATCATGTCCTTGAGGGTCTGAATGGTCTGCTCGGTCTGGCCATCCGTCTGAGGATAGAAGGAAGTGCTCAAACAAAGATGCATCCCGAAAGCCTTCTTCAACCCCTTCCATATCCCAATAAATAGAAAATGAATCACTATCATAGAAAATAATAGAGGGTACTCCATGTAGCCGTACAATCTCCTGTATATAGAGGTGTCCCAAGCTCTCTACTGAACCCTGCTCTCTAATCGGTAGGAAGTGGGCCGACTTGGTGAGTCGATCAACGATCACCCAAATCGAGTAATGATCTCTAGATGTATGAGGTTATTAATATTTACATGACTTATTATATACTCTCTTTACTTATTTTATATTAAATGTGCATAATTTTTGTGAAATATTAATGTTTTAATACTAAGTATAATTTTTGAGAATTTTTAGAAGTAGTCCAATTGAGTCAGTTTACTATTTTATTTATACCTCTCACCCTACTGATTAAAATTGTGTCGTTATTATGTTTTAGGATTCCTTATTCAATTTCTCACATATCGTTAGAAGGAATCATGGGCCAATTCTCCCATCTGAAGGCTCATATAGACCACACAAGATGACCCAAAGAATTTGTGAAGAAACTAGACCAACCATGATGATTGAGTTACTGGTCTAAATACTGAAGCCCATATTTTGTGAAACTCCACCATGTGTTCTTGATTATCCAAAATAATCATGGGTAAAAATTTCAGGTCCCAAATATAAGAACAAGGGGCCCAAATAAAGCTTTGAAGTCCAGCCCACCATTTTGTTCGAGAATTAAAATCCAGACACTATGCATGACATATCTCATGATGTAATCATCAAATAGAGCTGATATTTTGCAGTATTAAAGAGGAGATATATGAGGCCGACTTTGTGGAATCAATCATTCAGTTTTGAAGGAATATTCTTATTCAAAAACCTATTCACATTTTAGACTTCAAAAATAATGGATTTAAATGGATAGATTAAAATTATTTAGTCAGTTTACCATAACTTTGGCTACATAGGTCCAAATGCCTCCAAAATTTGAGAGTATCCGCCCAACATTATTTTATACAACTTTTAAGAAGGATATATCTCAATATTCTACTATCTGAATGTCCAAAGAATCGATACAATTGGAGGGACAGATTGGGAATGAAAATATTCCACTTCCTTGGGCTATAAATACATCCCCCTCCACTCCTTCAAAGGGGTTGGAATTTAATAAGAGAGGAGAATCAATTGGCATGAAAACATCCATGAAAAAGGCTTGGGTGGACCTAAAATACTCTTTTTTTCACTTGAGATACCCTTCCACCTCTCTTTGTTTCCTTTAACTTTTGTGTTGTTCTTCATTTATAATCTTGTAAGTTTGTGTTTTGTAATTCTGTTTTAATGCAATTTTCTTCTTAAATTTCTCTTATTCTCATCCACATTATTTAGATTAATATTAATGTTCTTAAAATAGTTTAAATAAAGTTGAATCCCTATCTCTTATTTCTCTTCCTCATTCAATCGAAAGTCTATTTTTTTAATTATCATCAATGTTCGTGTGTGTGTGTTCGACACACCACTCTTTTCTTATCCCTTTATTTTTCTTATCTTATTAAATTATAATCATAATCATTATAACCAGATTATTAAACACCCAAATGGATGAGTAAATCTCTCATTGGGGTGAGTTATAATTTAGGTATGTTAAGTGATTGAGAGCATTTTCTTGATGAATATTCTTTGAATTAACATTGTGTATGTTGGACTTAACATGTCATGGATTAATGACTTGTTTTGTTTAACATGTGGTTTCCATGGAATATTGGAACCATAAATACACCCCCATCAATAATATCTGATTGATATTAGAACCTTAAGTTAAGTTAAGGCTTGGATTAAAGTCTTAACACTTAGGAATTCTAATTAACGTCATCTTGTGACATGGGTGTTAATTTAATGCAATATAAAGCAAATCCCAAGGATATCACAAGCTTAACTACCTAATGATGAAATCACCCCAATATTTATCAATTTGTTAAATCAAAAATAATCCATAAATTATTTTACAATCTCTACAAAAAAACCCCCCAATCAGAATACAATTAACTAAAAACAAATGACTATTACAAATTATCATCTCTGAGGATTCGACCCGAGTGCTGCTATACACATTAGCAGAGCACCAGAACCTTGACTAGTCGATAGGTGACAATCAGCCGCGCATTTCAAAAAGCACCGTTGCTGGGGATGGTGCTTTAAGTAGTCATTAGTTTCTGGTTATTGTAAAAATAATAAAAAAGAAAACAAAATTTGAAAAAAAAATTTTAAAAAAAACACAAAGAAAAACCCACCTTCCTCATAAAAATCATAAACAAAAACACAAAGAAAAAAACCTTATTCATATTTCTTCCAACATCTTTCTGAATGCCCCATAGCCTCCCAAACAATCCCTCAGATTTTTTTGACCTTGAAATTGAGTGAACCCTTCACCAACTTAGGAGGAACATAAGAGATAATAAAATAATTCAAGAACCAATCCTTATCCAACCAATTGAATTAGATATGGCCAATCCAAGGGAACAAACACTTAAAGAACTTGATTCCCCTGATATGAATTACCAACCTCTTGGTATTAAATATCCAAACATAGAGGATGACTTTGAACTCAAATCAGGTTTGATTCATCTTCTCCCTCTTTTCCACGGGCTAGCCAGTGAGGATCCACATCTCCACCTTAAAGAGTTCAACGTAGTGTGCTCTACCATGAAGCATCAAGGGGTTTGTGAGGAAAAAATCAAACTCTGAGCATTCCCTTTCTCCCTAGATGACACTGCCAAGTAATGGCTTTACTACCTCCCTCCTGGTTCCATAACCACATGGAATTATATGAAGCGACTTTTCATAGAAAAATTATTTCCTACTTATCGTACTACTTCTATCCGAAAGGAAATAAGTGGTATCTGTGAGTTCCCAAGTGAATCACTCCATGAATACTGGGAGAGGTTCAAAAATCTTGTTTCAACCTGCCCACATCACTAAATCCCTGATCAATTCTTGATTCAATACTTCTATGAGGGGTTATTGGCTATGGAGAGAACTCTCATTGATACCGCAAGTGGCAGTGCTCTTGTTGATAAAACTCCCGCAGCTGCAAGAGATCTCATAAGTAACATGGCTGCAAACACACAACAATTCCATACTCACTACCACAAAACTGGGCAAGGCATGCACCTGCCTTTATCAACGCTAACAGTAAAGCACTGATAAAGGTCCACTTTATCAGTGCTAAAACAACCACTGATAAAGGTGTACCCTTTATCAGCGCTTTTTTTAGCGATGATAAAGGGCTTATTTATCAGCGCTAAAAAAGCGCTGATAAAGGTTGTATTTATCAGAGCTTTTCATTTTAGCACTGATAAATACACCCTTTATCAGCACTTTTTACTAGCACTGATAAAGGCTCACGCGGATTTGTTAAAAACCCGCGGGTCCTCTTCCTCCTCCCTGCACCCGGTCAAGCTCTCGTGGAAGCCCTCCTCTGAATCCCTCATCTGCGCCGCTGCCGCCACTACCGCCGCAGCCACCGCCTCCTCCTCCTTCGCCGCGGCTGCCACCTCCTCCTTCTCCTCCTCCTCCGGCCGCCTCCTCCTCCTCCTCCGGCCACCGCCTCCGCCTCCTCCTCCTCCTCCACCGCGGCCTCGTCCTCCTCCTCCTCCACCAGCGCTTCCTCCTCCTCATCCTAGTCCGCTGCCTCATCCTCCTCCTCCTCCACCGGCGCCTCCTCCTCCTCTGCCTACTCCGCTGCCTCCTCCTCCACTGCGGCCTCCTCCTCCTCCTCCGCTGCCTCCGCTTCCTCCGCCCTGCCTCCGCCCTGCCTCCGCGCTGCCTCCGTGCTGCCTCCGGTGCCTCCGCTGTCGACACCTCCTTATCCTCCTCCACCGGGTCCTCCTCCTTAAGGTGATTCAAATTTAATTTTCATGAATTAGTTATGTTTGGAATGGGTAAGTGTTTGGCCAACTATTCTTCATGTTGAATCTTCAGTTTCCATAGGTGGTTTGGGATTGTGGTTATGTTTTGATCCTAACTACGGGTTGTTTTTATGATTTCCCACTACTTCATTAGATTTATTTAGTTATTCTTATGTTTTGGTGTTTTCATTTGGTTCATGTATCTCTTTATCTCCCCACAAACGATTATCTTATGGCTATTAATTTTGATATGGGTTTGAGGAAATATATCAGATTTATTCTTATTGTTCTAAGTCTACCAACCTATTTTTAGGTGTTTCCCAAGGTATTGATGTGAGAGTCCTATTTTAATTGAAATATTGGTCTCAATGGTGTTCCATTAATGGGTGGTGTAGGCTCCACTTTTTTAAGGGCTCTTAGTTAAAATAAGAGGCTTCAAATGGTGGAGGATCATCCTAAAAGAAAGGTGGATTCTTAATAGGGAAATAATACATAGACGAGTCTAATCCAGAAAAAATCAATGCAGTAGAGGTCATTCATGGGGACTCATAATCTTGGCCAACCACAATTCGAGGTGATTTTTTTTAATTCTTCTATAGTATTGGTTTCATTTCAAAATGGTGAATCCTAGTCATTAATTTCACATATTGTTTTATTACTTGGTTATGACGGCAGAGTTTATGAATTATTTCATGTATTGCCTAACCCTTTTGGGTAGGAAAAATGGTCATGGTTTCATGTTCTTTGAGAGTTGTGTTGTGGTACTTGGCATAGAGGAAATTACAGAATTCCATGTTTTGGACCTGGTCTTTTTCGACCTCATTATCGTCTTGGATTTTTTTATTGGATTTAGTGCACTAGATGACTATTATCACCATTGGGTTCAGTTAATTACTCTTAACAGGAGATTCCATGTCTTTTATGGAGATTGTGATCTATAACCATGGAGGGTATGACAAGTTTCTTCTATGTTATGGTTCATATCATGTCATTTTTCCAAGGTTTTCCTTAGGGTTGTTGAGAAGTGTTCTTCATGTGAAATTCCAGTGGTCATGGAAAAGTACACAAAATCATTTCTATAGGACTTCATGGGATAACCTCCCCAATGAGTGTTTGCGTTTTCTATCTATTTGCTTCACAGGAAGATCCCATTTTCCATTCCATCACATCATAAGGCTTTGGCCGATTTAGAGGAGCTAAAAGATCAGCTAGAAGATCTTTAGGGAAATAGTTCTATCTATATGATCATGTCACTATGGGATTTTCCAATTCTGTTTTCAATGAAGTCATATCATAGCCTATTAATTTTAACAGTCTACCGTAGTCATAGCCAGGTGACAGTAATGAATAATTACATATTGCCTATAATTGATGATTTGTTTGACCATCTTATAAGGTTCTATTGGTTTTTGAAAATTTTCTAGAGATCAGGGTACCAACAGTTGAGGGTTTGGGAAGAGGATGCTCAAAAGATAGATTTTTAAAGTCGATATGGAAATTTAATGTATTTATGAATTCCATTTGGGATCACCAATGCTCTATCTATTTCATGGAACTAATGAACTAGATCTTTAATATCTTTCTAGACACCTCCATTTTCGTTTTTTAGAATACTTCTTGGTGTATTACAATATATAAGAGTACTCCGATAATCTGGAGGTTGTTTTGGGTGTTTTTAGAGAGCTTTGTCTTTATTACAATATTATAAATTCCCCATATTTTGTTTAATAAGTATTGTTTCATGGTCACATTATTTCCTTGGAAGGAGTTCTAGGTTATCCAGAAAAGGTTCTAGAAGTCATTTGTCCTCTAACCTATATACTCATCCTATGGATTTCAAATAGGATGAATATAAATAAAGAATGGATGAATGCCAATCGGTTGACAAAAGAGTATGAAGAAGGCGTGAAATAATTTATCAAGTTCGCAAAAGATCATGCATGTGACTCTTCTCAAATCCTTTGTCTGTGTTTACGCTGTTGTTATTCAAAACAAATTAGTCCAGATGAGTTGGAAGTACACTTGATCTGTTATGGAAGAGATCAAAGTTATACATGTTGGAATAAACACGGGGAAACAACGAATGCAAGTAGTGACTGGGGTGAAACTGCATTTTATGGATCATCTGATATGATTACAAACATGAACAATGAAGATGACCGTATGGAGGATGTGATTACAGATGTGAATGATTATGAAGATCGTATTGAGAAAATGACAAGGGCCTTCGAAGATGAACTTTGTGATTGCCCAAAATTGTTTGAGAAGTTAAAAAAGTTGTGAAAAGACGCCATTTTATGCTGGTTGCACTAAATATACAGCATTGTCAGCCATACTGAAGCTGTATAATTTGAAAGCAGATAACGAGTGGAGTGACGACAATTTTACGAAACTACTTGCCCTCTTGAATGACATGCTCCCAGAAGACAATGAGCTCCCGATCCGAACATACGATGCCAAACGAATGCTACGCTCTATGGGTATGATCTCTGAAAGAATACACGCCTACCTGAATGACTGTATACTGTTTCGAAAGGACCAAAAATCACTTAAAGAATGCCCAAAGTTTGGTGCTTCTCGATACAAGAAAGATGACTCTAGTCCTACTAAAGTTGTTTGTTACTTTCTAATCATTCCAAGGTTTAGACGCCTATATGGAAGTGAGGAGACTGCAGAACAATTAACATGGAATGTAGATACAAGAATTAAATATGGGATACTACGTCACCTGGCAGACTCTCCTTAGTAGAAGAGAATTGATCATGAGTATCCTGAATTTGGAAACGAGTCGAGAAACCTTCATCTTACATTATCTACAGATGGAGTGAATCCTTTTGGTTTTCAAAGCAACAGTCACAGTACATGGCCGGTTATGTTGATAAATTATAACTTACCACCGTGGTTATGCATGAAACGAAAATACATCATGTTATCTATGCTTATATCAGGACCAAAACAACCGGGTAATGATATTGATTTTTATTTAGATCCATTGATCGAAGATTTGAAATTATTGTGGGATTCAGGTGAAACATTTTATGATGCTTATAAAAAGAAAGATTTCACTTTGAGAGTCATGTTGTATGGGACGATAAATGACTTCCCTGCTTATGGAAATTTTTTAGGATTTATCATTAAAGGAACTCAAGGCTGTCCCATTTGTGAAGAAGGTACACAATCAATTAGGTTGAAACATTCATCGAAAACTGTGTTTCTAGGACATCGCAGATTTCTACCATGACGACATAAGTATCGTTCTTGGAAGACATCATTCGATGGAAGTTCATAAGAACGTACAACACCGTCTCCACTAACTGGCGATCAATTGTTTGAGAAAGTTAAAAATGTGGACACTACTTTTGGTAAACTGGCTTCGAAAAACCTTGCGAAAATCGGTTGGAAAAAGAGATCAATTTTTTTTTGAATTAAAATACTAGAATTGTCTATATGTAAGACATTTTATTGATGTTATGCATGTAGAAAAATATATATTTGACTGTGTTATCAGCACGTTTCTAAATACATCTGGAAAAACAAAAGATGGAATTAAGGCTAAGTTGGACATGGTTGAGATGGGAATACGAGAAGAGTTGGCACCAGTGAAGGGTGAAAAACGAACATTTCTTCCTCCTGCTGCTTAAACTCTTTCCAGGCAGGAGAGATATCAGTTTTGCAACTTCTTGAATGACGTAAAGGTTCTATAGGGGTATTCGTCAAATATCAGTAACCTTGTGTCAATTAGAGACTTGAAGTTAAAAGGTCTGAAATCACATGACTGTCATGTTTTGATGCAAAATCTCATTCCAATTGCTTTACGTTGCATTTTTCCCAAGAATGTCCGCCATACATTAACGAAACTGTGTTTCTTCTTCAAAGCTATATGCAGCAAAGTTATAGACCCGGCGAAATTTCCAGCTATGGAAAAAGAAATTGCCGTCATATTATGTGAATTAGAAATGTTCTTCCCGTCTTCATTTTTTGATATGATGGTTCATTTGATGGTCCACTTGGTGAGAGAGATTCGACTATGTGGTCCTGTACATTACAGATGGATGTACCCCATTGAACGGTATATGAAGATTTTGAAAGGGTATGTCAAAAATCGAAGTCGGCCAGAGGGTTGTATTGCAGAGCGATATATTGTTGAGGAAGCCGTTGAATTCTATACCGAATACTTTTCTGGTGTGGAAAGCATTGGCTTACCGAAATCTCGTCACACTGGGAAGCTTGAGGGTGAAGGAATTTCTAGAAGAAAGGGTGTCACAATCAATATTACAGATCGGGAGCAGGCCCACCTTTATGTTTTTCATAACAGTTTCGACGTTGACCCATATGTTGAAATCCAGAAAGAAATTCTTAGGCATTTGAATCCATCAAGGGCTGAAAAATGGATATCAGATACACATAATCGACAGTTTATAGGATGGTTTTGAGATCATATTTTTAAGAAGTCAGATGAAAATCCAAAGTCAATTTCAGAACGACTTCGATGGCTAGCCGGAGGACCAAGTGTGTATGCATTATCTTACAATGCTTATGTAGTTAATGGTTATACATTGTATACTAATAAACATGATGAAGACAGTACCATGCAGAATAGTGGGGTTACACTTGTGGCTGAAGCGATGCATGTTTCTGGTGCTAAGGACAGAAATCCAATTTATGCGAATATGTCATAATTTGGAATCATCAAACAAATACGGGAGTTGGATTATACAGAATTTTAAGTTCCGATATTTCAATGCAAGTGGGTTGATAATAGGAGTGCTGTTAAAATAGATGATTTGGGATTCATGAAAGTTGATTTCAGTAAGGAAGGGGATAAAGACGACCCATTTATAATGGCATCACAGGCAGTGCAAGTATTTTATGTTCCAGATCCCACAAATCGAAACTGTTCAATTGTTCTGTTATCGACCAAAACAGCTGAAGGGTCAGATGAAAATTCAACGGAAGATGACCCTTTCATTGGAACTTCGCAATCATTTCGTAGTGGACCCAATGTAGACAACGTTTTGTATGTCAAAGGAGACCACAATGAAGGGATATGGATAGTTGATAGAGGGGTCAAATACCTTCAGCCTTTAAAAAAAGGGAGTTCAATAATCAGGTTATTTATTTTTATTGTAATATAGATTGTGTTACATTATGTTATTATCTGTTTGCTGCTGCTTTTATGTGATCTAAATTAAATTTTAAACCAGTTCTGTAGATAGTGACTTCTTCACCTACTGATGCACCCAATCCCGAGACACAACACGTCTCTCAACCTGTTGCAGCTGGTCCCACTGCTGAGAGACAACAGGTCTCTCAACCTGTTGCAGCTGGTCCCACTGCTGACGTACAACAGGTCTCTCAACCTGTTGTAGCTGGTGTCAGTGCTGATGCTAGCGCTTTGGAGAAACATAATGATGATGCAGAAACTAAGGAAATGGTAGGCGATGAAACCCCAGTGAAACAAAAAAAATAGGTGCACCGTAGTATGATAGTTTTAGCAAAAATCCTTAAGGAAAAAACAAAAGGCATCAAATATGAGGTGGGATGGAATAAGCTAGGCCAACATGTAAACCCCAACAAAGCCATGTTTAGTAGCTACATTGGAATCGTCACTCGACAACGCGTGCCGATTGACGTAGAGTCGTGGCACCATGTTGTCAGCGGGTTGAAAACATTAATGTGGGAAGAGATTACGGTAACATTATGATATCATCTATTTAATTTATTAAAATAAAATAAAATATTGAAATATTGACTAACCCTTCATCATCTCTTGCAGAGTGCATTTATAGTAGATGTTTCACACAAAGAATATGTTTTCAGACTGGCAGGAAGGATTCATAGAGGCTTTCACAGCATTTTAACGAAACATCAACTGAAAGATGCCGAAGGGAAAATCAAGCCGCAACCGCCTCCTCTTTATGCACACTTGATATCCCAACGAACGTGGGATGCGTTTTTCAACCGTCATGCGGAACAGAATTTTCAGGTACATTGTGTTTGGTTACACGTTGTGTAACATTTCTTGTATTCATCACATTGATTGATAGGTTTTTATTTATAAAATAGCAACTGAGTGCTGAAAATAAATAACGAGTAGCAAAACCAGCGTACCCCTACAGTAAAGCAAGGTTGGGGTACGCTTCAATTGAAAAACAATTGGTATGTATTTTAAAAGTACTATAATAATTTTATGTGACATAAAACAACACTGTAACCATGTTTCTCTGTTTATATGCAGATTGATGAAGCAAAATCTAAAGTCACTTCCATTCCACGCCATGTGCTATGGAAGGAGGCTCGTGTTAATAAAGAGGGGAAACTGATAGATGAAAACACACAAAAAGTGTGGGAAACATGTGTAAGTATGACATAATATAAACTTGTTTTGATTTAAATCACTATTACATAATGATGCTTACTTATTTTTTCATATTTTCTATTTGACATAGTCATTTGAATCAACAACACCCGCACCAGATGCAGACATACTTTCAATGGCCTTGAAACAGCCAGAACAGTATGGCCGCGTCAGAGGTGTGGGTTTTTAGGTGTCACCCCAGAC
The DNA here is from genome assembly GCA_963277665.1 of Viscum album. Lineage (NCBI taxonomy): Eukaryota > Viridiplantae > Streptophyta > Magnoliopsida > Santalales > Viscaceae > Viscum > Viscum album. Next base: position 379,395,914 of record OY728119.1, read on the forward strand.
ATATTTTCAGAAAAAAAACAAGAGGATGACCAAACTAAAGAATTGCATGTAATGAGAGATAAAGTATCTACCCTTGAAGAACTAATCCAAACTCAGGGAAAGATGCTAACGAGTTTGATGGAGGAGAGGCGAAGAGAACAAACAACTCAAGAACAACCCCCGCGAGAAGATCCACCCCTCACCAGCTTTGAGGCGAGCCATTCCCCTCAAAGACCTGACTTAACCGAGGTAATCAATGTTATAATATTCGTTTTTTGTGAGATGTGAATCACATAGACACTGATACCTTTCATGTAATGATATTCTGCAGGGTGAAAATGACTGTGATTTATATCTGTCAACTCCCACCCATCGCCTTGTAGTGAGGGCTACAGTGTTCAATATGCAGAATGACACGCTACACTCTAGAACACTTCCAACCGGTCATGTCAAAGTGTCGATTAACGTAGCTAATGAGCCGAGCGCCGAGCTACCCGTGCCAAATGACGATGATGACATTCATATGGTGGAAAAAGCTGTTGGAACATTCGTTGCATGGCCGTCGAATCTTGTAAAAAAACATGTCGAGCAGGAGGTATTCATTTCCAGTTCATTTTTGAATCAGAACCTTTAACATTAAATTAGAAAATTGCTGAACTGATGAATGTTATTACAGAAGGATAAAATTGAGAAGCTAAAACAAAAGAGAGGCTCCAACATTGGATCAACCAACCGATCAAAATGATCTACTGAGAGCGCGTTCACCCCGCACGTTCTATATCCACATTTAATATCATTGCAAGCTCATGTGGATACGAAAATGAAAGACGACAAGAGTCATACAATTTTTTGTGAAAAAGATATGTACGGAGAGGAAGCAATAGATTTCGTTAGTGCAGATGTTGTTTCTGAGATCATCACATACGACTGGCTAGGCGCCTCAGTTATAAATGTATACATGAGGTATGTTTTCATGATTTGATTTTACAAAAGATGATATAATTTGATAATTATGGATAAATAAATCTCATATTTTTCACAGGCATATATATGAAAAAAATTGAAGGGATTTGCCCATGAATACAAATTTGGACTCATTAGTCCTCACACCATTTCTACACAACGAACAGAAATAGATTCTAATTTTCAGGCTGAATTGATGTCAAATCTACTCAGAACATTTCAAAGAAGAATTACGACTGACAGGATATTTTTAATACCAACGATGAAAGGGTAAAACTCTACATTTTAATCATATCAATTATATTTTCATTTCTATCAGTACTTATTTCTTTTTGTGTTTTTAGGGAACATTGGATGCTCATTACAGTCAATTTGGATACTCCAAAGATTTATTTTCTGGATTCACTGCATGGATATCCAACTAACTGACCACAGATGATGGCGATTGTCAATTTGTAATACTCTAGATCCAACATTTTAGAACTAAATATCTAGTTATATAATTTATATTATCTTTTAATGAGGATTTTTTTATGATAGGGCGGTGTATGAATATTGTCTAAAGGCTAGAATGAATCCAGGGCGTAAGGACGACAATGCCCACAAGATCTACAAATGAAGAAGTATCTGGGTATATATAATTATATTTCACTATCCAAATACATATAAAAACAAATTACTTATTTTTCTTGATGTTTCTGCAGTTTCTGAAACAAACAAATGACAAGGACTGCAGTTATTATGTTTGTAAATTTATGAAAGAGATCGTATTTCATGAACAAACTAGCAACCCTGAAGAGGTATTTTTGAAAATAATTACTACTTTATTTAAAATAATTATTAATCCTTTGTGTATTTATATTTTTTCAGTACTACTATGAATGTCGCAAAAACTCTTATTCAGAAGATGATATAAATGTCTTTAGAAACGAATGGGCATCGTACCTGATGGAAGAATGTAAACAAATAGGAAAATGAAGGTGAATTCCTAATACTTATGTTATCTTTATATGGTCATTTATATCTCCCTTTACACTTATTGAGAATCTATGATCTCCCTTTCTTATGTTTCATATCCTTATATTAGTGAATACCTACTACTTAGTTTGAAAATGACATAAACTTTGGAAAACAACACCAATGACATACGGAAAACTGAGAAAACGCGTTCGGATTGTTTTGATACTTTAGGACAATGATCCACGAGTCATTTGTGATGTGTACGAATCGACCACACCTCAATCCGATGCACAATGTGACCGGTATGGCTAAAAGTGTCTGATATCAGTTTCAAATTGAGATAAACTTTGGAAAACAACACCAATGACATACGCCAAACCAAGAAAACGCGTTCGGATTGTTTTGATACTTTAGGAAAATGATCCACGAGTCATTTGTGACGTGTAAGAATTGACCGCACCTCAATCCGACGCACGGTGTGACCGGTATGGCTAAAAGTGTCTGATATCAGTTTCAAATTGAGATAAACTTTGGAAAACAACACCAATGACATACTCCAAACCAAGCAAACGCATTCATATTGTTTTGATACTTTAGGAAAACGATCCACGAGTCATTTGTGATGTGTATGAATCGACCGCACCTCAATCCGACGCACGGTGTGACCGGTATGGCTAAAAGTGTCTGATATCAGTTTCAAATTGAGATAAACTTTGGAAAACAACACTAATGACATACGACAAACTGAGCAAACACATTCGAATTGTTTTGATACTTTAGGAAAACGATCCAAGAGTCATTTGTGACATGTATGAATCGACCTCACCTCAATCCGACGCACGGCATGACCAGTATGGCTAAAAGTGTCTGATATCAGTTTCAAATTGAGATTAACTTTGGAAAACAACACCAATGACATACGCCAAACCAAGAAAACACATTCGGATTGTTTTGATACTTTAGGACAATGATCCAAGAGTCATTTGTGACGTGTAAAAATTGAACGTACCTCAATCCGATGCACGGTGTGACCGGTATGGCTAAAAGTGTCTGATATCAGTTTCAAATTGAGATAAACGTTGGAAAACAACACCAATGACAAACTCCAAACCGAGCAAACGCGTTCGGATTGTTTTGATACTTTAGGAAAACGATCCACGAGTCATTTGTGATGTGTACGAATCGACTGCACCTTAATCCGACGCACGGTGTGACCGGTAAGGCTAAAAGTGTCTGATATCAGTTTCAAATTGAGATAAACTTTGTAAAACAACACCAATGACATACGGCAAACCGAGAAAATGAATTTGGATTGTTTTGATACTTTAGGAAAACGATCCACGTGTCATTTTTGATGTGTATAAATCGACCGCACCTCAATCCAACGCATGACGTGAACGGTATTGCTAAAAGTGTCTGATATCAGTTTCAAATTGAGATAAACTTTGGAAAACAACACCAATGACATACGCCAAACTGAGCAAACGTGTTCAGATTGTTTTGATAATTTAGGACAACGATACACGAGTCATTTGTGAAGTGTACGAATTGACTGCACCTCAATCTGACGCACGATGTGACCGGTATGGCTAAAAGTGTCTGATATTAGTTTCAAATTGAGATAAACTTTGGAAAACATCACCAATGACATACTCCAAACCGATCAAACGCATTCAGATTGTTTTGATACTTTAGTAAAATGATCCACAAGTCATTTGTGACATGTAAGAATCTACCGAACCTCAATACGACACACGGTGTGACCAGTATGGATAAAAGTGTCTGATATCAGTTTCAAATTGAGATAAACTTTGGAAAACAACACCAATGACATACGCAAAACCGAGCAAACGCATTCAGATTGTTTTGATACTTTAGGAAAACGATCCACGAGTCATTTGTGATGTGTAAGAATCGACCGCATCTCAATCCGATGCACGGTGTGACCGGTATGGCTAAAAGTGTCTGATATCAGTTTCAAATTGAGATAAACTATGGAAAACAACACCAATGACATACGCCAAACTGAGAAAACACGTTCAGATTGTTTTGATACTTTAGGAAAACGATCCACGAGTCATTTGTGACGTGTAAGAATCGATCTCTCCTCAATCTGACGCACGGTGTGACCGGTATGGCTAAAAGTGTCTGATATCAGTTTCAAATTGAGATAAACTTTGGAAAATAACACCAATGACATACGCCAAACCGAGAAAATGTGTTCGGATTGTTTTGATACTTTATGAAAACGATCCACGTGTCATTTGTGACATGTATGAATTGACAACACCTCAATCCGACGCACGACGTGACCGGTATGGCTAAAAGTGTCTGATATCAGTTTCAAAATTGAGATAAACTTTGGAAAACAACACCAATGACATACGCCAAACCGAGAAAACATGTTCGGATTGTTTTGATACTTTAGGAAAATGATCCAAGAGTCATTTGTGACGTGTACAAATCGACCGCACCTCAATCCGACGCATGGTGTGACCGGTTTGGCTAAAAGTGTCTGATATCAGTTTCAAATTGAGATAAACTTTGGAAAACAACACCAATGACATACACCAAACTGATCAAACGTGTTCAGATTGTTTTGATACTTTAGGACAACGATCCACGAGTCATTTGTGACGTGTACGAATTGACCGCACCTCAATCCGACGCACGGTGTGACCGGTATGGCTAAAAGTGTCTGATATCAGTTTCAAATTGAGATAAACATTGGAAAACAACACCAATGACATACGCCAAACCGAGCAAATGCGTTCGGATTGTTTTGATACTTTAGGAAAACAATCCAAGAGTCATTTGTGACATGTACTAATCGAACGAACCTCAATCCGACACATGGTGTGACCGGTATGGCTAAAAGTGTCTGATATCAGTTTCAAATTGAGATAAGCTTTGGAAAACAACACCAATGACATACGAAAAACCACGAAAATGCGTTCGGATTGTTTTGATACTTTAGGAAAATGATCCACGAGTCATTTGTGACGTGTAAGAATCGACCGCACCTCAATCCGATGCACGGTGTGACCGGTACGGCTAAAAGTGTCTGATATCAGTTTCAAATTGAGATAAACTTTGGAAAACAACACCAATGACATACGCCAAACCAAGCAAACACATTCGGATTGTTTTGATACTTTAGGAAAACGACCCATGAGTCATTTGTGACATGTAAGAATCTACCGAACCTCAATCCGACACACGGTGTGACCGGTATGGCTAAAAGTGTCTGATATCTGTTTCAAATTGAGATAAACTTTGGAAAACAACACCAATGACATACGCCAAACCGAGCAAACGTGTTCGGATTGTTTTGATACTTTAGGAAAACGATCCACGAGTCATTTATGACGTGTACGAATTGACCGATCCTCAATCCGACCAACGCACGGTGTGACTGGTAAAGCTTTTCATTAGATAAAGAATCAGTATTTATTAAATGAGATAAATCAATCAAAAATATATTGATTTTACATTATTCCCTTTCATTGTTATGAAAATGAAAACTTTTGAGTTTAAAATTTCATATTTTAGTTTCACATTTCCATATTAATGTATTCTTTCATATTACTGTTTTAATTTTCTTCATTATTGCATTACTAACATAATATTTGTTTTCTTATATAGGTGAATTTTTTCCTTGAGTTCGGATGCTTTGTTGGGAAACAAATACTGTCGAGAGCGGATCACGAATGTCAAAGGATGAAACATGAATGTTTATAACTATTGTTGAATAATTGTAAATGTAACCATGTAAAATAATGTTTGAAATGTATATAGCAATGCGTTTTTTTTGTATTCATAATGTTAAGTAAATGTATATACCATTGTCAGTCAAAATATTTGGTGCGGGTGCTATGGTGTGAAGGTGTGCATGTGCTACTTTGTCCAGGTATTCTGGTATGCAGGTGTACAGGTACTGTTTTGTAGGTGCAGGCAATGGGGCCTTTATCAGCGCTTTTTTAGCGCTGATAAAGGACACCTTTAACAGCACTAGAGGAGCGCTGATAAAGGAACCCTTTATCAACACTCTGCCAAGCGCCGATATAGGAGACCTTTATCAGCGTTAAAAGAAGCGCTGATAAAGGGGACCCCCCTTTATCTACGCTGGCATTAACAGGGCTTTTCTAGCGCTGTTAATGCCAGTTTTTAGCGCTGATAAAGGGCCAGGTTGTAGTAGTGACTCAAGAACATAATCAAGTCAAACAAGCCCAAGATAATCAATCAATTGATCCGAACAAGATGACCGAGTGGACGAGTGAACTTATAGGTCTTGTGAAATAACTAGATGTGGCTACCAAATCCCCAACCTCATCTTCTCCGCAATCAATGTTTCCTGGACCTGTCAAAAACTGTGGAATCTGCAAATCTTCATCTCATCCAGCAGACACATGTCCACAACTTCAAGAGGATCAATTTGATTCATCTAGACCAATGGAGCTCAACGTAGCATATGCTCAGCGGAACACCAACCCTCAACTATCAGGTCAGTTTGTTAGAAACTTCAACAAACCTCACTCTGAGCCCTTGTCTTCTTCCTATAACCAAAGCCTTAGGTATGGTAATACCATATCTCATCCCCCTCAATTCCTTCTGAAAAACCCAAACCATTTTCAATATGGTCAAGGTGTTGGTAATTTCCAACAACCTTATCCTTTTATTCTTCAACCTCAATGGAAAAATCCTCCTCTCGGATTCCATTATCCTAGTGAGCCTTCCCAATTCCAAAACCAATACAATCGATTTTCCAAGAACCAAAATCTGGGTAATCCCAATCCGGGACAAGCCTCTTTTTCCAAGAAACCATGGGAAAGTGCAGTGGAAGATCTTTCCTCCTTCACCCGTTCCAGCCTCAATAACATTGCACCCAAATCGGTCAACTTGCATCCCACCTTAGTCAGCAGCAACCATTCAATTCTTCCCAAATTTCAGCTCAAACATTACCCAACCCCAAGGGTAATATAAGTGAAATTTCACTTAGATCAGGAAAGAAAATTTCTATGCCTCAAGATAAGTCCTCCGACCCTCCTTTGAATGTTGACCTAGAAAATGAAATGAAAAAGAAACTTAAAAGGAATTTGAAACCATTCCCTCACCTCCTTCAATTTCACTTAGGAATCTAATTCCTTTTCCTCAAGTTGTTTCTAAACCAATTAAGTCCTTTGAACCTGATCCTGAATTGATCGACATGTTTAGACGCGTTGAAGTCAACATTCCCCTCTTAGATGCCATAAAACAGATTCCTAAGTATGCTAAGTTTATCAAGGAGTTGTGTACCCACAAGAGGAAAATTAGGACCTTCGAAAATGTTTCAACCCAAGAGTCCATACCCATTAAGTGAAAAGATCCAGGGACCTTTACGGTTCCATGCTAAATTGGATGTTCCAACTTTGATGATGCACTCATAGACCTAGGAGCCTCAATTAATGTCATGCCCAAATCTATATTCTCCATCCTTGGTCTAGGTCCCTTACATCCAATGGGTGTTGTAATTTAGTTATCCAATCGAAGCACAGCTAGTCCTGAGGGAATAATTGAGGATGTCCTTGTCTGAGACAATGATCTTATCTTACCTGCTGATTTATATGTCCTTGACATGGAAGGTGAGATGAACTCTTCTCGATCTCCCCTAATTATTGGAAGACCATTCCTCATGACTACGAGAACCAAGATTGATGTCCATTCAGGCATCTTATCCATGGAATTTGGTGACCAACTGGTCAAGTTCACCATTTTCCAAGACATGCAATACCCATATGAGGATCACTATACATTCTCAATCCATGCTTCTAAGGAAACTTCTAAGAGTAAATCAAACCCCAATACACCATGTTCTTCATGTTCTAATTAAAAAGGATCTTGTGAAATCTGCACCATGATTAACAAAGTCATAAATGGTGAAGTTGATGTAGAACTTTCATTCATAGACTCTATCAATCTAGAGGATCTTGAAAACTCTCTTCAGTCCCACATCAATTCTGATCTCTACTTCTCAACCTTGGACAATATTAAGGAAAGTGAATCTGAAACAACTGAAGTCCCTTCGTCCATTCCTGAGTTGTTTAACCCAAAAATTAAAGATGAGACTGATCTAAAACCTCTTCCTAAACACCTGAAATATGCATTACTTTTCCATGATCACTCATATCCTGTCATTATCTCTACTTCACTTACTGAAACCGAAGTGTCCAAACTTGTTCAGGTGTTAGAGGAAAACAAAAATTCCATAGGTTGGACCCTAGATGACATATCAGGAATCAACCCTTCCCTTTGCATGCATCACATCCATCTTGAGGAGTCATCCAAACCAATTAGACAACCACAAAGAAGACTCAATCCACTCATACTTGAGGTAGTTAGGGAAGAGATCACCAAGCTTCTTCAAGATGGTATTATCTGCCCAATTTCTGATAGTGAATGGGTTAGTCTAATTCAAGTTGTACCTAATAAGGGTGGGATAACTGTTGTCACAAATGAACATGAAGAGGTAGTCACAACTCTAGTGAAGAACAAATGGTGTGTGTGCATCGACTATAGGAAATTGAATGTTGAAACAAAAAAATATCACTACCCTCTCCCATTCCTTGATAAAATACTGGAACGATTAGCCAAAAAGTCACACTATTTCTTTATTGATGGATACACAGGCTACTTCCAAATCCCAATCGCACCTCAGGACCCAGAAAAGACTACTTTCACATGCCCCTTTGAAACATATGCATATAGAAGAATGCCTTTTGGCCTTTGCAATGCTCTTGCAACATTCCATAGGTGTATGATGAGTATCTTTTCCGAATTCATTGAACACAGCATGGAAGTATTCATGGATGACTTCACCATTTATGGTGAGTTATTTGAATCTTGTTTGAATTCACTCTCTCAAGTCCTCCAAAAGCGTTTCAAGTGTAAACATGTGTTAAATTTTGAAAAATGTCACTTCATGATTGAAAATGGTATTATTCTAGGGAACATAGTTTCAAAAGATGGTATTAAAGTCAATCCTGCCAAAATTGAAGTGATCCAATCACTTCCTCAAACCACTTCTGTTTGAGACATCCGTTCATTTCTTGGTCATGCTGGTTTCTATCAGAGATTCATCCATAACTTTAGTAGGATTTCCCTCCCAATCACTCGGTTTCTAAAAAATGATGTAACTTTCCATTTTGATGAGGTTTGAAAGAGAGCCTTTGTTTAACTCAAAACTGCTCTAACATCTGCCCCAATAATCCAACCCCCTGATTGGTCCTTACCATTTGAGTTGATGTGTGATGCTTTTGATAGAGCAATCGGGGCTGTTCTTGGTCAAAGAAGAGAAAATATTCCTCATGTCATCTATTATGCCTCAAAAACATTGGATGAAACTCAATCTCACTACACTGTCACTAAAAAGGAACTTTTAGAAATGGTTTTTTCCTTAGATAAATTCTGGCCCTATATAATAGGTTCCAAAATCATCATCTTCACAGACCATTATGCTATAAAGTTCTTACCCAAAAAAAAGTGATTCCAAATCGGGGCTAATAAGATAGATCCTAATGCTCCAAGAGTTTGACATTGAAATAAAAGATATAATAGGAAAAGAAAACCCTGTGGCTAATCACTTGAGTAGAATTTCTACTTCTTGTCATTCTGAAATCATTGATCCTAAATTCCCCACTGAGCACCTTTCATCTCTCACTCCAAAGATACCATGGTATTCCCCAATTGTAAATTACTTGGTTTCTGGTGTTTTTCCTGAATTTTTTTCAAAAGAATAAAAAATGAAGTTGAAAAGTGATTCAAAATACTATTTTTGGGAAGAAAATAAACTTTGGAAAACTGGGGTTGACATGGTAATTAGGAGATGTGTTGATGATGATGAACATTCCTCCATCTTAGAATTCTGTCACTCACTTCTCAGAGGTGGACACTTTGGACCACAAAGGACCTCCCGAAAGGTCCTTGACTCTGGATTCTTCTAGCCTTCACTCTTCAAGGACTCACATGAGTTCTGTCAATCATGTCCCACTTGCCAAAGGTTTGGCACAATTTCCAAGAGAAATGAAATTCCCCCAAAGCCTTTAATTTTCTGTGAGATCTTCGATGTTTGGGGCATCAATTTCATGGGACCATTTCCCACTTCCAATGGATTCACATACATCCTTCTTGTGGTTGATTGCGTTTCTAGGTGGGTCGAGGCCAAACCCACTATAAAGGATGATTCACATACTGCTAGTGAGTTCCTAAAGACACACATCTTCCACAGATTTGGTAAACCTTGTGCCTTGATCAGTGACTTAGGAACCCATTTTTGTAATAGAACCATGGAATCTCTTTTGAAAAAGAATGGGGTTGTAAATAAAACTTCAACTGCATATCACCACCAAAAAAATGGCATGGCTGAAATTTATAATAGAGAAGTGAAAAGAGTGCTTGAGAGAATTGTAAAACCCACCAGAAGAGACTGTCCTGAAAGACTTGGTGAAGCCCTTTGGGATTATCGAACTGCCTATAAAACACCCATTGGGATGTCTCCTTTTAGGATAGTTTTTTGGTAAAGCATGTAATTTTCCAGTTGAAATATAATATAAGTCATTTTGGGTAGTGAAAAATTGTAATTTTGATCTTAAAAAATCTGGTGAAGAAAGATTGTTGCAATTGGCTGAACTGGAGGAGCTTCGACTTGATTATTATGAAAATTATAATCTCTACAAAGAAAAATATAAGGAACTCCATGATAAACACATCCTGAGAAAGGTATTTCATGAAGGTGAAAAGGTAATGGTCTTCAATTCTCGATTTTGGATTCACCCAGGTAAGCTTAATTCTTATTGGGAAGGTCTATTTGTTATTACTAATGTTTACCCATTTGGTGCAGTGCAAGTCCAAGACCCCTCTTCCAAAAGGACATTCACAGTTAATTGACATAGGTTAAAGCATCACCATGAGAGGACACACAATCCTGGATCATCATCGACTTCCACTGGATCCACAACTTCTCCAGTCGACCTACCACTAGATGGTGATGGCGACCCACCAAATCTAAACCCAGGGGCACCTCTTTCCCTTTAACTCTCTCTCCATATCTTCCTCTCTCTACCTCTTTCTTTTTCTTCCTCTTTCTTTCATTTTTTACCACTTTCTTTATCAAAACCTTTATTTTTTTCACTTTATCTTTTGTGTGGGTGTATCTTTATATAAAAAAAAATAAAAACCTAAAAAACAAAAAAACAAAAAAAAAACAATCACTTAAAAAAATAAAAAAAAAATCAAGAGTCATGCTTACTCACCATCAAGTTTTGAAATTTTGTCCAACCATTTTGGGGATTTAACAGACATGTTTTCATCTCAATTTTTTTTTATTTTCATTAGGAATTTGGATAATGAATTTTTTGTCAAAATTAACAAATTTTGAATGCCCAATTTTTGATTTGGAAAATGATTTTCCCGAACCATGAGGAACAACATTTGCTTTCATGCTAAGGCCACCTATGGCCATCTTTTTAAAATGTTTATTTTCACCCCCATTTGTGAGTCTTGAGTTTGTGGACCTTCAAGCTGAATTTCCTACCTTAGTGTGCATTAATATGATAGAGGTATTTTCTGAACCACATGAGAATCACAATAGCCAAATAGCCTCCCATTTCCCTTACATTAATACTCCTTTTGAAAGCCCCTTTGAGCCTTTGAAAACCTTTTCTTTGAAAGCCACATTACAAGCCCAATACCTTTTCCCACCCAATATCAACATGTATTTTCATTGCATAATTTTTTATGAAATTTAAGTGTGGGGGATGGATTTTATTTTGGGTACCCTTTATTTATTTCACCATGTTATCATATGATTCAGGGCAAGCATCCATTTTAGTGTGGGGGAGCGGTTTTCATTCAGTGTGTTTTGGGGAATGTAATGTAATTTCATTTATGTAATTTTGTAAATGTTATTGGAAAGTGTTAAAAAAAATCAAAAAAAGAAAATAAAAAAAAAGAAAAAAAGAGAACAAAAAAAATTGGGTTGTTTCTTGGGTAGGTCAAAAATCACTCTTCTTCAACCTTTGATCTTATTATAACTATTATAATTAGTGTCGTGAGGAGATCAATCATGGGTTGGGATATGAGTGTGAGATATTTTCCAAGTTAAACTTTCAAAAAAAGAGAAAAAAAGATAAAAATGAACAATTGCATTATATTCTTATTTCATTTGGAGAAGTTTTGTGGTTTGTAAATATTTCATCTTCTTATCCCCTTCAAATTTTCATCCTTTATTGTGTCTTTCTTTAAAAAATCATTCCCTTGTAAATATTTTTTTTCATTTCCTTCCATGTTTTATTTAAAAAAAATGTGCATTGCTTTTTCTATGTTGGTGTTTGTTTCCTCTAGAATTGGGGATGACCTCGTTGATTGAAGGTTCAAACATTCCAATCGGTTTCTAACGGGTTTGTTCGTAGAACCGGAAACATCCAATGATTCCATATCCATTTGGACCTACTTTCTAAAGGTAGGTGCTCATTAGTTGTGGACTAATGAGGCTTAATAATTTGCATTGGTTGAGAGGATGGGAGGTCAGACTCAACACACCTTTTTGAGGGGAATTATTGTCTACTCTGGGACTCTCTTTATAGATTTAAGTTATGTTCGTGAATCCTTATTACATTACCAAGTATAAAATGAGATTTCCTTTAGTCTGACAATCAATGATTGATATATAGGAAATTCAGAGAATCTTTTATATGTATTCGAGGTTCTTCATCGATGGAGAATCATCTGTATTTGTTAGAGATTCTTAGTCAATGGTATCCTTCAATACATAAAAGTCTCTTGGTAATTTTGATGACCATACTAGTTTTAAAGCCACTCAGTGGGGCACTTGAAGTTTATTTTCATTCAGATTGACATTAATTATTTCAAAGTTGGGATCATACCCGCAGATGGGCTACCTATGTATCCTTTTTTAGAAAAGGAATCAGAACCCACGTAGTTTGAGAAAGGGAGTATGATGTTTATGCACAATTGATGGCTCAAAGAAAGATTTCATAATTACTTTTACACTCTAAGCTCATGTGAGTCATGCTCAGTGTGAGAAACAAGAGGTATTGGTAAAATCAGACAATTGTGCCATGAAAGATGCAATCATGAGAAATGATGTGGGTCTCATGTATGTATGACTTCCCAGAATAAATGAAGATTAAGAGTTACTTCAGGGAAGAAATCCAGGAAGAGGGTCTATAAAGGTATATGTGCTTTATAGAGATTTGGATACTCTAATCTTGGGGCTTACTCCTAAGGAAGATTTCCAAGTTAGGAGGGGACTTATGATTGGGTTTTACTCCTGAGAAAGAAGCCCAGATCAAAAGTAAATTAGGACTGGTTAAGAGAAATTAAGACTGGGGCTTACTCCTGAAAAGGAGGCCCAGGTTAAAGGGATTTGAAAATTTAAGGGACTTGGGGCTTACTCATAAGGAGGATGCCCATATTTGAGACTGGGGCTTACTCCTAAAAAGGAATCCCAGGTTAAGAGAATTATGGTTGGGGCTTACTTTTGAGGAGGATGCCCATATTTGAGAACTTTAAGATTGAGGATTACTCCTAAGGAGGATGCCCAGATTAGGGGACTTGGGGATTACTCCTGAAAAGGATGCCCATATTAATGAGGACCTAGGGCTTACTCCTGAAAAGGAGGCCCAGGTTAAGGGAAAATTATGACTGGGGCTTACTCTTGGAAAGGAGGCCCATGAATAGGGTTCTCTCATCTTAAAGGATGAGGTTGAATGAATGAAATCTCTAATTTTAGTGACATAAAGATGTGTAAATCACTAGGTTTTGAGAGATGTTCCACAAAGTTCCTTTCATATAAGGAATTAAAATGAAGAAATCATGCCATAAATGGCTTTGAAGAGTGTCTTCAAGACTGAATCTTGAATAAGAGAGGTGGAATATCACAAGAGAGGTGAAATGGGTAGGAAAGGCACCCAAAAAGACAGGGGCGCGCAAGTCCTGGAAGGCGCGCAGGTACTGCGTGGGTGCGCAAGTCTCTGGTCACATAGGTATACCTGCACGGCACAAGGGTACTTGCATGATTGTTAACCATTAGGGTAATACTTGGGCGATCCTTGACCAAATCCTTTAGAATTATCCTGAGGTACTTCCAGAAGAGGGGCGCGCAAGTTTCAATGAGTAGGTAAGGAGGCGCGCAAGGGTGTTTATTACCCTTAATGGTAAAACACCTAGGCACACAAGTGTTAGTGAATTCTAACACTTAGACCTTATTCCTCTTGTTTATACCTTCCTTTCTTGGTAAATAATTACCTTAGAAATGTTCGGAAGACTTGAATAAGAGACTTGGGCGTTCAGAGATCTGTATCTGAATTCTGGAAAAATTACTCTCGAAATGGGGTCCCACCGGGGGTATTTATAGGCTGGAGAAGACCCCGGGAGGTTATCACTTAGGGCGCACAAGTCACTTGCGTGGCCATTAGGTGGCGCACAGGTATACTTGCGCAATAGTAAGGGAACTTGCATGACCCTAGGTCCTTTGAATCATTTTTCATTCCTTTGTCAATTTTTGATGTTTTCTTTAAAGGATGAATCACTTTGTGGTAAGTCATTTCCCTTTCCATTCTTTTAGACAATGTGACAAAAAGGAGCGTCAACAAAAGTCGCCCCTCAGAGTTGGATCCGAAAGAATAAGGATGTGACTCTAAGGAAAAGAAGAAAACCAAAGGGAAAGAGGTGCGCAAGTGTTCACCACGTAACCATCATTGCGCAGGTGCAAGTCACACAGGGATGGAGCGCACTGGCTGTAGGCACGTAGGTGGCTAGCCTAGCCTATATATATGCACTTATTTGTTGTGCATTGCACCAAAATTTGGAATTTTGAGCTCTCACTGCGCAGGTCATCTCCACCGCGCAAGTTGCTCTCTTTTCCGCTTTTCCTTTGTTGTCGCGCTACTGTCAAGGTATCTGGACCTACGCGGTGATACTTGTGCGCCAAATACTTGCGCGACATATTATACTTGCGTGACACATCCACACTTGCGTTCCAAGTTTAGACTTGCCTGCCTTAATGCCTTTTCCATTTTTTTTGAATTCCTTCCCAAATTTTATGAAAAGTAAACCCATTTAAGAGTTAATTTATTCAACCTTTGTGAAGATTCAATGGCTCTTAAGAGAATCGGAATAGTTGATGAACTGGAAAACAAGTGACTTGATGATATGATGAGTATCATTGTCCATGATTATTATACCGTCTACGATAGCACTCTCCCAAATTTGGCTAAGTATTTGAAGAAGTATCATTGCGACTTCCCCCAAAGAATCTACCTGCCTCTGTATGGTCATGGTCATCTACAAGGAGTCACCGTTCCTGATGCAAAGAACTAAATGCCTGAGATGCAGCTGCACTGCTACTCCTCTATTTCGGTTATGTTGTGCATTAAGAGCAACAACAATGGTGTGAACTTTCAAATTTTTCCTCCATGCCATTTCCTTGCAGATATGAAAATGGAAAACCCATGGGCTGAAATGTTTTCCGCTGCCGGTTGGCGGAGAGAAGACAAACATGGAATTAGAACAATATCTGAAAAGATTAATCTCTCCAAATGGATCTTTACTTCTAATGCTTCATTCTCAAATCCATGTATCCATCTTCCAAGTCTTTTGGACAGAAACAGAGTCACTGTTTGATCAGCAGAAAATTTTCTCAAACCGCACTCAAGACCATACTTTTACAATTGTTCCAAGTAGAGCTGGTATCACTGCATCTTTTATTGTATCCAGTTGAATGAATGAATTCCAGGTGGTTGCTGATGAATCTCGGGATGCCATAAATCAAATGAAGAGTTATGTTGAAAGCCTTTTGTAATTCATGAAAAAGAGAAGAGACATCAGTCTGTGGATGTCCTTCCAACTCTTGTCCATCAATGAAAAACACTTTCATCTTCAATCATTTGTTCATACCTTCTTTTTCTAACTGCTTTAAATTTTACCTAAGCCAATGGGCCTAGTAAGCATAGTTTGATTTTTACTAGGATTAATGTAAATAACCCTACAAACTTTGAATCTCTTAATTTCTCCATATTATCTAAATCATACAAAATGTATGTTTAGTGAGCTGGAACTTGACTTTTATTCAGAGTTCCTTTGCCTTTCGTGGGCAGTTTAAAGTCATGCACGTTGGACATAAAGAGGCTAATGTTTAAGGTCGAAATAGCTTTGACCGAAATGGATTAGAACTGACTCAATTCCTTGACAATTTATCTGAAAACATATTATCATACTCAAGTATGAGGGAAAATATGTAAACTATAACTTAATAAAATTTGAATATGAGGAATGATATGAAAAAGAGATAAAAGGCATTAGAAGAAGTAGTTCCCAAGAATGAAGTTACCATTATTTAACAAACCCGTTAGGGGGTTGAATTATGTAGGGCCACCTAAGGGCATTGACTGCATAGTCAAATAAATAACATCTTTTGGATGATAGGTCTGTCATGTAGACTACTTATGCAAGGCCACCTAAGGGCACGTGCTGCATAGTCAGGCAATATAACTCTCAGAAATTTACTTTCCTAGTGCTAAAAATCCAGTGAAAGTTTATGGAGATTTAAATTTTCCAAAGTATAGAGTTTTCTATATGTAAAGGGGCACTTGAATATGGAGAAGATATTTCCAAACGAGATTATCGAAGAACTGGATGGATATCACTCTTATGAAGGTCTGACCCAAACATAGGGAAGGAGAATATAAACCATAGACTTGAATACTTTCAGATCATGAAAAATGATATGGGACAAATATGTTAAGGATGGCTATTTTTTGTGGATCCCTATATATTATCAAGACAAATAAAGACAAAAGAGGTTTTCCTCCCAAGAATGTAGTTACCACTATTTAAAAAACCCGTTAGAGGGTTGAATTATACAGGGCCACCTAAGGGAATTGACTGCATAGTCAAATAATAGCATCTTTTGGCTGACAGGTCCGTTATGTAGACTGTTTATGCAAGGCCGCCTAAGGGCATGTGCTGCATGGTCAGGAAA
This sequence comes from Viscum album, assembly GCA_963277665.1. Classification (NCBI taxonomy): domain Eukaryota; kingdom Viridiplantae; phylum Streptophyta; class Magnoliopsida; order Santalales; family Viscaceae; genus Viscum; species Viscum album. The sequence continues at coordinate 379,412,853 of OY728119.1, forward strand.
AAGAACCCTCATAATTTCAGGCCCTTTGTGATTAGAAGTTAAGAAAAGGGTTATAAAGATCTGAAAATATTTAAGGTTAGGATTATGACACATATAGATGGGTATTGTCCAATGTAAGCAGAGATACACAGATCAATACTAACCATAATCATTTTGTGGCTGGGTCCTGAATTGAAATGTTGGACTTCACTACATATACCATAAGGATGTGGATCAAGACATACGTAGTTCTTAAACTAAATTTTAACGTCATGCGGGACAAAAGGATTGGAGATCTCAGTTTAGGGTCATAGAGCTCAAACCATTATAAGAAATACAGAGTGTGTGCTTTCATGGGGACTTTTCAGCCAAGGGACTAAAAGTGGAATTTGGGGTTAGGCCTAAAAGACATGGGGCTGGATTCGAGGGACACTCAAACGTTTCTATGTATCTCATAAGGATGGTAATCAAGCCCACGTAGTTCTATAAATACCCTCTTTACAAATTTGGTTCTTACATGTGAAGGGTGAAAGGGGACTTTAGTGAAATGATGGTTTAACCCAAGACAAAAGGTTCGGGCATTGCCATGTATGCACGTAGTATTTGGAATAAAACATTATTGAAAATCAATGTAAATAATAATTCCCTCTCAGGTGAGGGTATCAAAGAATGTTATAGTTTATTGTCATACAGGACATAAATGTTGTACAGTTTAACATCATATAGCAAGGACAAAAGTGAACCAATGTAAAGATATTTATTCTGGGGGCGGTTTCATGAATCGACATCGTACAAGATAGAGGTGAACCGATGTGAAGAGATTGGTTTTGGGCATGATCCTCAGGAGGTTGCCTAGGTGCCCAGCCTAGAAGGAAAGGATAAAAGTTTGCGTAGTTCAATTAAATAATGAATTAGTGATCAAGTTGTTCTTGGGGACAATAACCTAAAAAATAGTATTGGGACTTACACATGGTTAGTATCCAAGAGAGAGTGTTATGGTTGAAGTTTTCTCTAAGATCACGTGATTCATACTCGGTGTGAGAAACAAGAGGTAGCAACAACCCTAACGATGCACATTTTAATGTCATGTAGGACATATGAAGGGACTATGCAGTTTTAAAGTCTTACAGTTAGGACTATTGGTGCTGCACAATTTAATGTCATGTATCAGGGACAAAGTACAGTTTAATGTCATGTAGGATGTATTAAAGGACTTTATGTACAGTTTAGCGTCATGTAATTAGGACGATGGGGACAATACAGTTTAATGTCATGTTGTAAAAAAAGAGGACTGTGCAGTTTAATGTCTTGCAGTGAGGACAAAAGGAGGACAGAATTTAACGTCATGTTGGACGTATTAGGGAATTTTTCACAGTTTAACGTCATGTTGGACGAAAGTGAGAATATTTTATGGTCATATGCATGGACCACTACTGTATAGTTTAACGTCATATAGCAAGGACGATAAAGGGGACACTATTTAACGTCATGTTGGACGAAAGTGCGAATAGTTTAAGGTCATATTCATGGACCCTGGATGGTGCAGTTTAACGTCATGCTGGACGTAAGGGATGTCTGTACAGTTTAGCGTCATGTAGTTAGGACGTCACAGTTTAACATCGTATGGGACAAAAGAAATGAAAATAGTTTAAATTCATATACTTGGACCATAGATGACGCAGTTTGACATCTTCTTGGATGTAAGGGACTTGCAAATAGTTTAGGGTCATATGCTGGACCGTTACTGTATTTTGTGTTCATACAAAATATTTCTTCAGAAATCTGGCATTGGTTGGAGTAGTGATGAGTTCTCCATCCATTGATATTAATGAATAAGCTCCATTGGAGTAGACCTTATGTATTGAGTAAGGTCCTTCCCATTTTGGATCAAGCTTGGGAGGTTTCTTTCATGGTATCATTGGAGTTCTGAGAACTAATAACAATTCTTCCCGAGTGAATGAACGAAGATGAAATTTTTTGTTGAAAGCTCATGCAATTCGATTCTGATAGACTTCCAAGTGGTGAAAAGTGCACAATCTTTTCTCATCTAACCATTCCAATTCATTCAATCACTTTTGAGATTGTTCATCTGTAGATGATTGATCACAAATGGCAACTCTGAGCGAAGGTAATTTAACCTCAATGGGAAAGACTGCTTCCGTTCAATATACCAATGAGTATGGAGTTGACCGCGTTGCAGTGCAGGTGGTGGTCCGATAAGCCCATAAAGCATGAAAGAGTTTATCAGGCCATGACTTCTTATCTTTATCCACCATCTTTTGCAGTATATTTGACAGAGTCTTGTTTAAGGCTTCTATCTTGCCATTGGCCGCTGCATGATACCGAGATGAATGATTGGACTTGATGGTGTATTCTTGATACAACTTCTTCATCTCGTATGAATATAAGTTGGTTCCATTGTCCATCAATATGGTATGAGGGACACCAAATCTGGTAATAATGTTAGTCTTGATGAAACTAACAATGCATTTAGAACTGACTTCCTTAAGAGGTATTGCCTCTGCCCATTTGGAAAAGAAACCAGTAGCAGTAAGAATATACTTAAACTGCTTGGCCGTAGCTGAAGGGTAAGGTCCCACCACATCCATTCCTCATGTGTCAAATGGCCACGAGTATTTAGTTGTATGAAGAAACTCTGGAGGTTGATGAATGAAGTTGGAATGTACTTGGCATGAATGACACTTCTTTGTGAAATCAACAAAATCTTGTATCATTGAAGGCCAAAAGTATCCAAGCCTTCGAATCTGATCTGACAGTCTATGTCCAGACTGGTGGGCACCACAGACTCCTACATGTACTTCTTTCATGACAACCATTGTCTTTTCACCATCAATGCATCTGAAGATAAATCCATCAAAAACACGCTTGTAGAGAACTTTCTCTAGGTGATCTGGGCTATCATAAAGAGTAAAATTGACCACACATTGCCAGATTTGTTCTTTCTCGGCTATATCAGGTGGAAGTGTTCCATTTTGAAGGTATTCCCTGATAGGTGTCATCTATCCTGTAGTATGACCATATGGTTCAGGAATGAGACTAATGTCATTAATCTCCTCTATTCTGGTTCGAACATAAGGTAAAATTGCACGATGGTGGGCAATACTGATGGTTGTCTCATCCCGATTTGGATCTGCCAGAGCTGTGGCTATATTAACCAGTGCATCAGCTTGAGCATTTTGTGATCGCGGGACATAAGAAAATGTTGGTTCCATAGGAAATTCTGCCATTAACTCTCTGACTTAATCATACAAAGGGATTCGTTCTTCTTTTCTGGTGGCATAATCCCCATTGACTTGTTTGATTACTAGATCTGAATCACCTTTCACCTTTAAGTGATTCACTTGTGCTTGAAGTGCCAACTCTAAGCCTGCAATGAGAGCTTGGTATTCTGCTTCATTATTCGTACCACCTTCCCACAATAAGAAGGAATAAGGTAACACTGCCTTTTCTGGAGAAATGAGCACAATTCCTAATCCAACTTTGTTGAATTTAGGATTTTCCATTTTCCTACCTGTTGGACTTCTGGAAGCACCATCAAAATACATTTCCCATGCCTGAGGACTTTCTTGAATAGAGAAGACTTCTTCATCAGGGAGTTCAATATCTGAAGATGTGTCTTCCATTGAAGGGTGTTCAGCTAGGAAATTAGCTAGAGCTTGGCCCTTTATTGCCTTTTGAGACACATACTAAATGTCAAATTGCCGCAAAATAACTGCCCACCTTACCAGACGTCCTGTAAGCATTGGACGACTAAGGATGAATTTGAGAAGGTTATTACGAGATACCAACTAGACCTCATGATGTTGCAGGTAGTGTCTCAACTTATGAACTGCAAAGATTAATGCCAGGCATCACTTCTCAATACTTGAATACCGGGTTTCTACTTCAAGCATAGTCCGATTGAGATAGTAGAGGCTGTTTTCATTCCCCGCATCATTCTTATGAGCAATAAAGGCACCGAATGATCGCTCTAGAGCTGTCACATAGAGGATAAGTGGTCTTCCTTCAACAGATGGCATAAGTACCGGTGGACTCAAGAGGTATTTTTTTGAGAATATCGAATGCTTCTTGACATTCTTCAGTCCACTGGTAAGTGACTCCCTTCTTCATCAATTTGGTGAAAGGTAAACTTTTGCCTGCCAAATTGGCGATGAAACGCCTAATATAGGCTAAGTGTCCTTGAATCACTCTCAATTCTTTCAAATTTTGAGGAGGTGACATACCAAGGATTGACTTGGTCTTCTCAAGATCGACTTCGATACCACGATGGCGTACAACAAAGCTGAGAAATTTTCCCGAGGTTACCTCAAAATCACATTTTAAGGGGTTCATCTTCAAATTATATTGTCAAAGCTTACAGAATATGACTTCCAAATCAGCCAAGTGATTAGAAAGTTGTTTGGATTTAACCACCAAATTTTCCACATAAAATTCAACAAAATTCCCTAAAAAGGGTTTGAAAATATGATGCATGGCACATTGATATGTTGCGCCTGCATTATTTAAGCCAAAGGGCATTACCCAATAGCAAAACACACCATGAAGGGCTATGAAAGCTGTAGATTCCTCATCTTATGGAGCCATTCAGATTTGATTATATCTGGAATATCCATCCATGAAGGAATGTTCTTCATAGCCAGCTATTGCATCAATCAGGAGTTCTGTAATCGGAACTAGAAAATCATCCTTAGGACAATGCTGATTAAGATATCTGAAATCGATGCAAACTCTAATTTATCCATTCTTCTTTTTCACATGGACAATATTATCCAACCACTTGGGATATTGAACTTCTCTGACGAATTTATCTTTGATAAGCTTATCCACTTCAGCTTCAATTTTGGAAGCATAAGTTCGGTGTGTTCTTCTCGCGGCTTGCTTAAATCCTTGATTTTCTTCTGGTAAACCCAAATGATGAGTAGCAACATCAAGATCAAGCTCGGGAATTTCTGTATAGTTCCAAGCAAATATGTCTCGATTTTTCTTTAAAAAGGAAATATAAATCTCATGTTCTTCAAGATTCATGGCTGCACTGATTAAAGTGGGGTGTGGATCTTCTTTTGTACCCAGATTTATTTCTCTAAGTTCATCCACGGTGGTAGAGATACCCTTTTCAAATGCTGGAGGAGCATCTCTGAGATCTTCCTCTTCTTCTTCAACATGTGTTATTTCTTTTGTTTCTACTTTTATAGTAGATGATGAAGCAAAATTTTCATAATCAGAAGAGATGTTAAAATTTGAACATCTTGAAGAAGAGGCTTCCATTTCCGACCTGATTGATGATGGAGGGTCTTCGTTGGGTAATAAAGAGGAGATGATGGATTGAGAATCGACATCATTGTTCACCTTTTAAATTTCTATAACTTCCTCTGGCCTAATTGGAGAAGTATAGACTTGTTGGATTTCAGCAGATGAAATAAAGACATCTTCATTTGAGCTTTCATCATTGCCTGGTGGATCATTAATTTCTCCCATGTTGTCTGGCTCAATTTTTGTAATTGACATTATGGATCTTTCCATAAGAGTATTTGGATTTGGGTCTATCCTGTCAATTTGAATGATAGGAAACACATAATCTATACTCACATGCGCACATGGATTTATTAAAATCTTTTCCAAACTATATGGAGCATTAACTTTTGTAATATCCTTTGTTGTGGATTCCTACCTTCCTTTCATGTGATAGAATTACACCTCAATGTATTGAGATTCACATGTCTTGAATGAGGTTTTATCACCATACAATGTCCCAACTTGACCATCAAAATAATATTTGAGACATTGATGGTATGATGAAGGGATAACTGCATGTTGATGTAGATAGGGTCTTCCAAGAAAGATGTTGAAGGATGAGTCTTGATCAGCAACCATAAAATATGAATTGGATACAAGATCTCCAAAATGAGTTTTGAGTGTAACTTCGCCCAACGGTTCTTGTTCATTTTTATCATATACTTATAACATCATAGTAGAAGAAGATAAATCAGATTATGTGAGGCCCAATCGACGAAGTGTACGAATGGGCATGAGGTTGACTCCTGAACCATTATCAATGAAAGATCTTCAGATGTCTACACCATTGACCTTTTCAGATAAATACAAAGGTCTAATATGCCCATGCACGACATCATCTTCATCTTCATCTATGAAAGATATCACTGCATGAAATTCTGCAAGATTATTCTCTATGTGATAGACTTCAGCTGCAACAATTTCAATTTCAAACTCCTGAGGACTTGACAAAGCCTCGATGAGTGCCTCCCGAAGATCCTTTGACAGATTCAAAGCATCCAGAATTGATAACTTGACCGGTACTTAGGCCAGGTGTTTCAATACATCATACTTTTGATCCAGAGGACTGTGTTTCCCAACAGAAACATGTGGTTTAGCAGGTGCCTTGGAAGTTGATGCTTTGGAATTTGATGCATCTTGTATCAGGATAGGATTTAGAAATATTCCTTGCTTTGGAAGATTAGACCGATTAGATCCATTTACTTGCTGAGAAGAAGAAGATGGAACCTTCAACCGATCTTACAGAATAACTGTGCCAGGACTGAATTTGCTATTGGTGGAAGAACATGCTTGTTCTTGCTGAGCTCGCAGAAGGGCTCTACCACGAGTTTCTACTGCGTACATAGTTCTATCAGGGGTATAATTGTAATAGTGGCTTCTAAAAGATCCACGTCTACCCCCCTGAGCCTATGGAACTTCCTCTAATTCCTCTGTTTGATACAGGGAATTCAGGCTCATCGAAATCGAAACTGCGATTGGCATATGGATCTATTAATTGAATCATATTAATAGAACCGAAAATAAACTCTTCATCCGATGAAGACTCTGCCTGATTAGCCTGTTTAGGTTGTGCCGTTTGGTGGGGGCAGTGCCTGTTTCGTCGAAGTAAATGGCCTGAAATCTGTCAGAGTCAAATACAACTTAGGCTTTGACACATACTCATCTTCTTCTAATTGTTCCACTTTCTTGGAATTATGCCGTTTCTTTGAGGATTTTCCCTTTGATGATGAGGGTTTTGCTGCGGCATTCATGGCAGAAGGCACAATTGGTTTCTTCAATTATGTTCTCAAAATAGTATGAGTTCGGTTGATCATCTTTCTGACCATCCAATCATTATATTTTTGTGCATTTTTTCTTTTAACTTCTTGTCACCCGCCTTCCTCCTCTGGAACTGTAGCAGTAACACATGCTACCTGAGCTGAAAAACCTTTAAGTTTAACTTGTCCCAAATCGACCATTTTTTTCAGTAGGTCCTTGAAAACAAAACACTCCTGAATGGGATGCCCCAACATTTGATGAAATGGGCAATAGTTGGGACGGTCTTTATCTCCATTCTTGTTTGGCCTCTTGGGCATTGGCAATTGAACCAAATTATTTTCCAGAGCTGAAATGAAATAACCAGAAACATTCTCATTTCGGAAATAGTAAACTTTGCTTTTAAAATCCTCAAATTGTTTTCGCCTTTGATCTCTTTGATTATCTTGACAAAATGGTCTTTATTGTTGGCGCTCAAAAGGTGGAGCCCTTTGAGAAGATGAAGGTTTTGAAGTAGAAGTAGGTACATGTGCTTGTTTAATCATAACTGTAGCAGTTTCTACTTTACCCATTCTCCTTCCTAGAGCTGGTGAAATTACACGAGATTTAGCCTTAGTCTGTATAAAAGAATCTTAAATCTGTTGAGCGATTTAAGTAAGGGCTCGAAACCCTCCTGTGTATTTCACAAGGATCAACGGTGTGCATAATTCGTCACGCAGATTTGCCACATAGATTGGAAACAGTTCCTCTTGAGGGAGTGCTAAGCTTAGGGAATATATTAATCCCTTCCAGTGAGCAATGAAATTTGAGACTGTTTCATTCTCCCTTTGCTTACAGTTTGTAAGATTAAAAACTGTTGTCTTTGGCAACGTTGAGCTGAATTGGAGAAGGAATCTTTGGCGAAGATCCTGTCATCTGGTAATTGACCGGGATTGCTAGCTTGTATACCAGACAAAGGCTGGTCCTTACAAGTTTCGCACAAAGCATCTGAGTTTCACTACTTCTTGTTGCTCCAGAGTTCCAATCATAGGATCACAACAAGACACGTAATGCGTCAAATGCTGTTCAGGGTTGCCTGATCCATTGAAAATAGGGAATACATGGTTCCCAAAACTTGATGGGGGAGAGATTAAATCTAACCATTCAGGGTAATCTTTATTTTCTGGTTGAACCTGCACACGCTTTCCTTCCATAGTATCTAACCGAGCTGTTAATGACTCAATGGTAGTTATTAACTGTTGAGAAACATACAGTTGAACTTAGACCTGGGTAGGTGCAATGACTGGAGCTTGGACAAGTATGGCAGTTGGTACTACAACTGCTGGCAGCACTACCAATTGTTGTTGCACTTGACTCGTAGGATTAGACCTGTGAGGGTGTACTGGTAGAGGAGGATATTCTTGATCCATCTCAGTAGCTGCAACAAATTCCCTTGGCTGACTGAATCCAGCACGCTTAGAAGGAAGACTACCTTGAAGTAGTTCTGCATTCAACCTCATCAATTCCTTCATTTCTTCCTCTTTTTGCGCAAATATTTTCTCTAGTGAGAGCGATTGACCTTCTCTAGAGGAAGGATATGTAACCTGATTCTTTCCCTTCCCCTTGTTTGATCCCTTTCGGAGAGGGGGAAGTGGGTTATTTGAAGGAACACCCAGATTTTGGGTAAACCTTTGATTTCGTGTACGCACACCTTCTTCATTTGTGTCTGTGCGTACAACTTCTTGAACAAGAACCTCTTTATTTGATCCCTCTGAGTGAGCCTCATCTGGTGGATCAGCAATAATGACATTGATGACATTAATTGATGCATAATGAATTGAATTCCTTCTATCAGCATTTCTTTGATATTGTCTTCTGCCAAGCCCCTGATGAGACATTGCCTTTTGTTGGTTTGATCCCTCAGGAAATTCTTGGAAAACTGTAATTTTGAGAGAATATCCTGATAATTTTGCTATTTGTTCCTCTTGAGGATTCTTCCCCAATCAAGAAAAGACCTACTTTCTCTAAGGAGGAGATTGATGATTTGAAAAAGTCCCCAGTCCGGTGGACTGGGGCTGTTCCTGCAGTCTTTGATCAACTCCTCGAATCCTATTTGTTGATTCCGAGGGTTGAGTTAAAATACTCCCCAATATGGCAAGCTGGGGAGGCTCTTGACATTCTATGTCTGAGACTTTCTTAAAAGATCTCCTGATCTTGTGGACCTTAGTCCGGAAATTAGCTAGATGCATCAATCGACATCCACTTTTATCACTCGGCTTGAAAGACCGTTGGATGATTTCCGACACTTCTGTCACTTGATGATGTGTTTGCTCCATACAAGAGGCCTATTAAATATTCTCATTTTCTTGATGCAGGAGTAATTCAACAACTTGTTCTATGTATTCTTGATTTTGAGAAGAACTAGTTGAGGCCTGTTCTTGGGAAAGCTTTTGATTACAATCAAAACCCATTAACTGTGGCCGGCCATGAGTAATAACATTGCATGAGACCATTTTTGGCGGGCTTTGCTGACTGGAGAGCATAGTGAAATGTAGTTCTCCATGAACACCCCATCCTCTGACATGAATACCATATGGGGCATTGGCAATTAACTGGCGCAATTTTCTTAGTGCGCTAAGGCATGACCGCTAAAGGGCTCTCTGCTGCTTTTTAGCCTTTGGATATCGAGAGACTAATAGAGATGCCAAATCAATCTTACATTGTAACCCTTCTATTATCTTAACATGACTTTCATATTCATCATAAGATAATACTTTCTTTTTCAACTGACAAAGAGTTTTCCATATGTTGATACGAACATCATGAATTCCATCTTCCGTCAACATCTATGGAATGTCATACTGAGAGTCAGATAGAGGCCAAAACATTACTGGAACTTCACCTTTTTCTAGTTGTTTTATCATGTTCATCATTTCCTCTTTATCATTCAATGAAGATTCTTCTACCTGATTTGACCAGAGCTGGTGCTTCATTGTTGCTTCATCGGATTCAACAAGATTGGTAGAGAAATCACAGATCAAACTAGAAGATGAATGACTTAGGGGTGGTTCAGAGAATGACCTACACCCTAGGCTATCTTCTGATTGAGAAACTATTTCACCTGCTAGCGATGAAGCATCAGACATGACTGGTTTCGCATTTGCAAGTGCCACAAGATAAGAGGGATTTCTCAGAACTACATTGTCCACTGGAGCATTTTTCGGGCAATGTGCATCACTACTATGGAGAGGACTTTCTCAGCGAAATTCATCATAATGGGGAGGACCACCATGGTGGGTTATAGAAAAAGATGAGATATCTTGCTCCTTGGTCTTCAGACCACACAGAGGGTTCCTGTGGCTCTCACCTGAAGATGAAACTTCAAGATCGACCGAACTTCCATGAATAAAGCCTTCATGAGGAAGTGTCTGTTGAATACCTTCAGAATTAATGTTCCCACTATTGGGGAATGGGGGTGTAAAATCTTGGATTCCAACAGATAACTGTCTGAGGGCTTCAAGAACTCCAGCATCAAGCAAGGCCTTGTTACAGATTGGCTCTTGATCTCTTGAATGTGCTGGGTGGGTCTTCTTCTTAGATGCCTTCTTACTTGCCTTGGAAACCACTTGTTGATGAAAGTGGATGCTCTGAGCAGGTGTATGTGCTTGATCAGGAGAGATGGCCAGGTTAGGCTGACGATCCCCACTCAAATCAGGTGTATGTGCCTGACTTGGTTGTCCGTATGATATGGGGGAGTATGTCCTACAACCCTATTTGACTGGAATAGATGTGTGTGTATATTCCGGAGTGAACTGTTGATGTGTCACTCCACTGGTAGGGATTGATTTATGTGTCTTTCCCTGAGATTTTGCTGAAGCTGTTATAATATCCTGGCAAGCATCCAGAATATGAGCAGGGATATGCTTCTGCTCTTTCACCATTTATAGAATATGCTTGGTGACTTCAGCAGCCGGAACGGGGATATACATCCATTCTGTGCTTGTAGTAGGTGTGTGTGCCTGCTCTTGTCCTCCTTTTCCTGTCAGTGAATCTTGACAGTACTCAAGTGTAGGGGCAGAGAGTTGAGTCTACCTCCTGTTTGTCGCCGGAGCTTTCCGACTGACTTCTCCGAGTGCTACCAAGCGAGACTATTGGTAGGTTTGATCAATACTAGTAGGTGTATGTGCCTGCTGATTGCACTTTGCCGAACGTGGTTGACGAGATCCATCATATGTAGTCATACAAGACTGATGACTAGCTGATGATGTATAAACAGGTATATGTTCCTGCCTATAGTACTCCGCCAGAATTTCCTGGCGGGATTGGCATGATGCTTCCAGACGAGTCTGTTGGACAGCAGAATTAAAACAGACGGGTGTGTTTGCCCGCTCGTTGTTTGCCACCAAGTTTGGTTGGTGGACTTCTCCGGAGATGGCAGAGATGAGAACCTGCTCACTGTTAACCGTATTTCGCCTTTGGCGATTCTTCTTGCCTTCTCGGGTTCGAGGAACCTGAGCCAAATTCCTAGAGTTGGTACCCTTATCATGTTTAGGGTGCACTGCCACACGAGTTTGGCGACGATTGTTAATGGGAGCCCTCGGGAAGGACTCATGACTCCTTGAATTAAGGCCCGGAGGGACCTACTCATTCACCTCCTCATAATATGGGAGTGAATGGTGATTGCATTCCGGGGATAACGACCCGAAACGGTTGGAGATGGTGGTTAGCACCGCCTGCTTCTTGATCACTGGTCATCGCTGTCCGGACGACCAGGGTGAATTGTTCACTTAGAGGGCTCTTCGAGCAGCCTCCAGAGTTGGAATAGTACCGTTTTGACAGTACTCCTTAACCAGTGCATTTGATACCCATCGTTGAAGACGCTGAGTAGGTGATTTCATCCTCAGAGCAGACGATGATCCAATAGGAGTAGCAGTAGTGGCATTCGCAGCAGCGGTATTCATAGGTGTGAACTTGAGATCAGCCATTTCATAGAATGAAAAAAATCTTGGAAAAGAATTTCTGTTTGATATAATAGACGTAATCAAGATAAATTCAGCCACTACATCTTTTGGATGAGCACATATTTCAATGATTGTTTTTGTTGGCCCTCTCATTGAGTTTTAATTAGGGGCCTAACAAATAAGTAAAACATCATTTTAACTTGGTTAAGGATTCACGTCGGGTTCACCATTTTTTGTTTCCTTTGGAATTGGGGATAACCTCGTTGATTGAAGGTTCAAACATTCCAATCGGTTTCTAACGGGTTTGTTCATAGAACTGGAAACATCCAATGATTCCATATCCATTTGGACCTACTTTCCAAAGGTAGGTTCTCATTAGTTGTGGACTGATGAGGCTTAGGAATTTTCATTGGTCGAGAGGATGGGAGGTCAGACTCATCACACCTTTTTGAGGGGAATTATTGTCTACTCCAGGACTCTCTTTATAGATTTAAGTTATGTTCGTGAATCCTTATTACATTACCAAGTAAAAATGAGATTTCCTTTAGTCTGACAATCAATGATTGATATGTAGAAAATTCAGAGAATCTTTTATATGTATTCAAGGTTCTTCATAGATGGAGAATCATATTTATTTGTTAGAGATTCTTAGTCAATGGTATCCTTCAATACATAAAAGTCTCTTGGTCAATATGATGACCATAATTGTTTTAAAGCCACTCAGTGGGGCACTTGAAGTTTATTGTCATTCAGAAGGACATGAATTATTTCATAGTTGGTATCGTACCTGCAGATGGGCTACCTACGTATCCTTTGTTTTAGAAAAGGAATCAGAACCCACGTAGTTCGAGAAAGGGAGTATGATTTTTATGCACAATTGATGGCTCAAAGAAATATTTCATAATTACTTTTACACTCTAAGCTCACGTGAGTCATGCTCGGTGTGAGAAACAAGAAGTATTGGTAAAATCATACAATTGTACCACGAAAGATGAAATCATGAGAAATGATGTGGATCTTATGTATGTATGACTACCCAGAATAAATGAAGATTAAGAGTTAATTTAGTGAAGAAATCCAGGAACATGGTCCATAAAGGTATATGTGCTTTATGGAGATTTGGATAATCTAATCTTGGCGCTTACTCCTAAGGAAGATGCCCAAGTTAGGAGGGTACTTATGATTGGGTTTTACTCTTGAGAAAGAATCCCAGATCAAAAGTAAATTAGGACTCGTTAAGAGAAATTAAGACTGGGGCTTACTCCTGAAAAGGAGGCCCAGATTAAAGGGATTTGAAAATTAAAGGGACTTGGGGCTTACTCCTGAGGAGGATTCCCATATTTGAGACTGGGGCTTACTCCTGAAAAGGAAGCCCAAGTTAAGATAATTATGGTTGGGGATTAATCTTGAGTAGGATGCCCATATTTGGGAACTTTAAGACTGGGGCTTACTCCTAAGGAGGATGCCCAGATTAGGGGACTTGGGGCTTATTCCTAAAAAGGATGCCCATATTAATGAGGAATTGGGGCTTAATCCTGAAAAGGAGGCCCATGATTAGGGTTCTCTCACCTTAAAGGATGGGGTTGAATGAATGACATATCTAATTTTAGTGACATAAAGATGTGTAAATCACTAGGTTTTGAGATATTTTCCACAGAGTTACTTTCAGATAAGGGATTCAAATCAAGAAATCATTCCATAAATGGATTTGAAGAGTGTCTTGAAGACTGAATCTTGAATAGGAGAGGTGGAATGGCATAAGAGATGTGAAATAGGCAGGAAAGGCACCCAAAAAGACAGGGGCGCGCAAGTCCTGGCAGGTGTGCAGGTACTGCGTGGGCGCGTAAGTCCCTGGTCGCGCAGGTATACCTACGCGACACATGGGTACTTGCGCAATTGTTAACCAGTAGGGTAATACTTGGGAGATCCTTGACCAAAGCCTTTAGAATTATCCTGAGGTACTTCCATAAGAGGGGTGCACAAGTTTCAATGAGTAGGTAAGGAGGAGCGCAAGTGTGTTCATTCCCCTTAAGGGTAAAACACTTAGGCGCTCAAGTGTTAGTGAATTCTAACACTTAGACCTTATTCCTCTTGTTTAAACCTTCCATTCTAGGGAAATAATTACCTTAGAAATGTTTGGAAGACTTGAAGAAGAGACTTGGGAGTTCAGAGCTCTGTATCTGAATTTTGGAAAAATTTCTCTCGAAATGGGGGGCCCACCGGGGGTATTTATAGGTTGGAGAAGACCCCGGGCGGTTATCACTTAGGGTGCGCAAGTCACTTGGTTGACCATTAGGCGGCGCACAGGTATACTTGCACGACAGTAAGGGAACTTGTGCGACCCTAGGTCCTTTGACCCCTTTTTCATTCCTTTGTCGATTTTTGATGTTTTCTTCAAAGGGTGAATCACTTTGTGCTAAGTCATTTCCCTTTCCATTCTTTTAGACAATGTGATGAAAAGAAGCGTCAACAGTGTTTTACCCCTCTTCTTATCTCTCTTGGACATTATATTCCTACCATCCCATAGCCACAAAAAACCCCTTAAAATACCTCTTGATTCTTGTGCACTTTGGATAGGGATTGAAAGATGAGAGCTCTTTCAAACTCTAAGATTTTCACTTTTGGTTGGTGAAAGAGTTAACCTCCACAAATGAATTTTATAATCTTGAGAGGTGTGATTTTTGAGTGTCCACATTTTCCATTTCTAAATTTGAGCATAAAAAAATAAATTAGTTTTGGAACATTTTTTCTGTAACAACTTGTGGTGGAATTCAAAATGGATGAGTGAAATAGTCTAAACCTCCCCTGATTGTAGAAAACAAAATTTTAATATTTGTTGGTGAGTGAAAATGATTTTGTTATGTTTTTATATTTGTTGCACATGAGTACATGCACAAGAATAGGTGTGGGGGAGTTGATGTTATTAATATTTTCATGACTTATTATATACTCCCTTTACTTATTTTATATGAAATGTGCATAATTTGTGTGAAATATTAATGTTTTAATACTAAGTATAATTTTTGAGCATTTTTAGAAGTAGTCCAATTGAGTCAGTTTACTATTTTTTTATAACTCTCACCCTACTGATTCAAATTTTGTGGTTCTTGTTTTTTATGATTCCTTATTCAATTTATCACATATCATTAGAAGGAATCATGGACCAATTCTGCCATTTTAAGGCTCATATGGACCACACAATATGACCCAATGAATTTGTGAAGAAACTCGACCAGCCATGATGATTGAGTTACTAGTCTCACTCCCGAAGCCCATATTTTGTGAAACTCCCCCATGTGTTCTTTATTATCAAATGGAATCATGGGTAAAAATTTAAAGGCCCAAATATAAGAACAAGGGGCATAAATGAAGCTTTGAAGTCCAGCCCACCATTCTGTCCAAGAATTAAAATATAGACACTATCCATGACATATCTCATGATGTAATCATCAAATAGAGCTGAGATGTTTCAGTGTGAAAGAGGCGATATAGGCGGACAACGTTGTTGAATAAATAATTCGGTTTTGAAGCCATATTCCTATTCAAAAACCTACTCACAGTTTGGACTTCAAATATACTGGATTGAAATGTACAGATTAAAATTGTTTAATCTGCCGACCATAACTTTGGCTGCATAGGTCCAAATGCCTTCCAAATTTTGATATTAGTCGGCCAAAATTAGTTTCTACAAATTTGAAGAAGGATATATCTCTATATTCTGCTATTTGGATGTCCAAAGCATCAATCCAAGTGGAGGGATAGATTGGGAATGCAAACAGTCCACTTCCTTGGGCTATAAATACATCCCCTTCCACTCCTTCAAAGGGGTTGGAATTTCAGAAGAGAGGAGAATAAATTGGCACAAACAAAGCCTTGAAAAAGGCTTGGGAGGACCTTCCATACTCAATTTTTCACTTGAGATACCCTTAATCCTCTCTTTGTTTCCTTTCACTTTTGTGTAGTTATTCGTTTATAATCTTGTAGGTTTGTGTTTTTTAATTCTGTTTTAATGAAAGTTACTTCTTAAATTTCTCTTATTCTAATCCAAATTATGTAGATTAATATTAATGTTCTTAAAATAGTTTAAATAAATTTGAATCCTCTTCCCTTCCTTTGCTTCCTCATTCAATCGAAAGTCCGTTTTTTAATTATCACCATTGTTTGTATGTGTGTGTTCGACGCACCACTCTTTTATTATCCCTTTCCTTTTCTTCTATTCTTAAATTATAATCATGATCATTATAAATAGATTATTAAACACCCAATTGGATGAGTAAATCTATCATTTGGGTGAGTTATAATATAGGTATGTTAAGTTATTGAGAGCTTTTTCTCGATGAATATTCTTTGAATT
Source organism: Viscum album (assembly GCA_963277665.1). Taxonomy (NCBI): domain Eukaryota; kingdom Viridiplantae; phylum Streptophyta; class Magnoliopsida; order Santalales; family Viscaceae; genus Viscum; species Viscum album. The sequence goes on from OY728119.1 coordinate 379,429,194, forward strand.
AACATTGTGTATGTTGAACTTAACATGTCATGGATTAATGACTTGTTTTGTTTAACATGTGGTTTACATGGATTATTGGAACCATAAATACACCACCATTAATAATATCTGATTGATATTAGAACCTTAAGTTAAGTTAAGGCCTGGATTAAAGCCGTAACACTTAAGAATTCTAATCAACGCCATCTTGGGACATGGGTGTTAATTTAATGCAATATAAAGAAAAGCACAAGGATATCACAATCTTAACTACCTAATGATGAACTAACCCCAATATTTATCAATTTGTTAAATCAAACATCATCCATAAATTATTTCACAAGCTCTACAAACAAACTCCCCAATCAGAATACAATTAACTAAAAACAAACGACTATTACAAAGTATCATCGTCGAGGATTCGAACTGAGTGCTGCTATACACATTAGTAGAGCACCAGAACCTTGACTGGTCGATAGAAAACAATCAGTAATGCGTTTCAATGTACCTGGAAGTCCTATCACAAAGTCCATGGATATCCCATCCCACTTCCACTCTGGGACCTCTAAAGTCTAAACCAAGCCTGCTAGTACCTGATGCTCCACCTTCACTTGCTAAAAAGTGAGGCACCGAGAGACAAACTCTGCAACTACTTTCTTCTTTTCCGGCCACCAGTGTTGTTTTCAGAGATCTTGGTACATCTTTACCACTCCTGGATTTACCACTAGAGGGGATGTGTGGAAATCCCTCAACACTTCCTCCCGAAGTGACACTGGTACCATGGTACGTCCTCTGAAGAGGATGACGTGCTCCCCACCTTTAGAAAATCCATTAGGTGCCTGCCCTGTGGATATCTGAGCACATCAAGCCTCACAGTCAGTGTCCTCACATAGCACATCGCTAACTCGCTGAAGAAGTGGGGGAATAATTGTAAGAGACTGAAAAAAGACTACTCTATCCCAATCCACAAAGGATATCTGCATAGAGGCCAGCTGCTCCGTCGCCTCGCCTAGAAGCTGTATACCAGACCTCCTACTAAGTGCATTCACTACAACATTCCCCTTCCCAGGTGTATAGACTATCTTGAATTCATAGTCCTGGAAGAACTCAAGTCAATTTCACTGTCTCAGGTTCAGGTCCTTATGAGAGAAGATTTACCTAAGACTCTTGTGACCTGAGTATACTGTAAAACATTCTCCCATCAGGTAGTGTTGCCACATATTCAAGGAAAAGACCACTACTGCTAACTCCAAGTCATGGGTAGCGTTGATCTTCTCATGATGTCTTAGTTATCGAGAACCATATGCGACAACTGATCTCTCCTACATTAGGACACATCCATGTTCGGTCCCTAATACATTGTAGTAGACTACTTACCCTACACCCTCCTCTAGAAGCCTCAAGATGGGGGAACTAGTCAACCTCTGCCTCCGCCCCTGAAAAATCCGCTGGCATCTCTCTGACCACACGAAGGGTTGCACCTTCTTCGTCAATGCTGATAAAGGTGCTGCAACTTTGGAGAAATATAGTACACATATCAGGTAGTATCCGGCCAAACCTAGGAAACTCTGTATCTTCATCACGATCCTGGGTGGCTCCCAATCAAGTAATGCTTCAATCTTCACTGGATCTACTGCAACTCTAGCCTCCGATATGACATGTCCTAGAAAGTGAACCTCTAGGATACAGAATTTTTACTTTCTAGAGCATACCATAAAGTTGGTGCTCTCAGAGTGTGTCCATAACTATCTGCAAATGATAGGAATGATTCTCCTGAGTAGTTGAGTAGATCAGAATTTCACCAATGGATACCACCATAAAGCAATCAAGGTATGACTGGAAGATCCTATTCATGATTCCCATAAACACTGCTGGAGTGTTGGTCACACCGAACGACATAACCAAGAAATCATAATGGTCGTACCGACATCTGAAAGCCATCTTCTGCACATCCTCGTCTCATACTCTGAGCTGGTGATAGCCTGATCCGAGATCTATCTTTGAGAACCACCGTTCTCCCTTCAACTGATCAAATAGGTTGTCAATACTCTGAAGTGGTACTTGTTTTTCACGGTCACCTAGTTTAGGTGCCGATAGTCAACAAAAAGCCTCAAGCTCCCATATGCCTTCTTGGAGAATGAAATCGGGGCTGCCCTAGGAGATAAAATGGGTCAAATGAATCCCTTCCCCTGCAAGTCCTGTAGCAGTACCAGCATCTCACAAAGCTCTGTGGGATCCATCCGATATGCTGGTGTAGATATTGGTGCTGGCTCGAGGTACAAGTCAATGTAAAATGTCCACCTATCTGCGAGGAGGTAAACCTGGAACATCATCGTGGAATACATCTGCGTACTGGTCCACCACTACAGGATAACTTAGACTCTCCACATCAACCACTCCGAGGGTAAGACTAGCCAACTGATGAGTGATTGGCTGCACTCTCCTCCGGGTAAGTCCATCATATGCTGAAAAGGATCCCTTCTCGTTGGTGAAGGTAAAACTAGTCCCATCAGTGCAGACACACCTCAATTTGTACATAATATATTCAATCTAAGCATGGAATGTAGATAACCAGTCTATACCCAAGATGACATTGTAAGGCCTCGATATTCCTACTAGGAGATCCCAGCCGAAGCTCTCGCCTCCTAGAGTAAGCTCGCACTGCCGGTACCAGTGCGTAATCATTGAATCCTCTCTTGTAGGAGTCTCTATCCGTAAAGATCGATACAAAATCTCCGTCGGAATCCTTGATCTATAAATGAGGGCACTGGTAATAAAATAATTATTGACACCTATGTATATAATTACTACGGCTAAGGTGGAGTAGACATAGATCGTACCTGATATCATCTCTGGAGCGCTATGATCATAGGCCTCAGATGCCTGGAGATGAACTCACCCATGTCCTCATACTCCCTGTGGTCGGGGTGGACCACATGGAGGTGGTGGCGGTAACATCTCAAATCATCGCCCATCATCAGCTGTACGACCAGCTCCTCTGCCACATTCGCCTGCTCCCAGTGGACCTCCTCGGTCGAACCTCTGTCTCTGCCAGGGTGGTCGTTCAACCATCTGTTGATCATCTGTACGGCAGGTGGGACAGTCACGAGCCATGTGACCCAGCCCGACACATGCGTAACATTTCCCGCTCCTGACATTACTGGCTCTACCTCTGGTGTCTCGCACAACCGACCCAGAATCCTGCGGTCATCCACCTGTAGGTCTGGTCCTCTTGGACCTATGTGTCATCTGTCTGCTGCCAGCTATAGAAGACTCCGCTACGTGAAGACTGGTAGTGGGTCTTAGCACTGGTTACTACTTAGCAAGGAAACTTTCCACTAGGAGGGATCTCTCTAACACCCCCACCTACGTCGGGATGCTAAGTGAGATCATCGAAGCCCTTATCTCCCGCCTGAGTCCTTACTCGAAGGTCCGAGCCCTAAAGAATGGGTCCCACACTATATCTGTGGAGTAACATGAGAGGTCAGTGAACCTCGCTAAGTATTGAGCAACTTTCATACTGCCCTTCTGCAGATGAAGTAGCTCTTGTATGCACACTGCCTAAAGAGTCGCTGGAACAACCTCTACTTGAAATAGGATCTCCAAGTCTTCCAAGAGAAGTTTCACCTCATCGTGAGCCTGGAGCATCAAGATCCACTATCTACTTGCTGCTGACTATAGAAGACTGGCAATAAGGATCACCATGAGATCAGCTGGTGTCCCTACCAGTCGGAAGACTCTCACTACGACCTCCATCCAATCCTCAGCCGCCTGTGGGTCCTTCTCTCCCCTGAACCTAGGTATCCTCTGGCGCTAGAACTTGTGCAATGTGCTCAAGTGGCGTGCACCCTCTACTCCTAGGGATGGTGGCATCAGTGGACCAACGGGTATTGGTACTACTGGTGCCTCTGCTGGTGCCTCTACTAGAAGAGGTCCCTGCACCGAGGCCTCCTCGCTTGGTAGGCTATAAGTGCGTTCTAGTCTCGGAACCCTAGCTAGTTGTTTGCGTGGAGGTTTCCTAAATATAAATAGGTGCACCAAGGTAAAAAAGTTATACCTGGTTAGCTGAATCAAAGAGATCAAAAAGAAAACTCTTCAAAACACACACACAATCAGTGTTTTCGTGCACTGAGTCGGAAATCAGAAGTCATGGTCCTGATATATGGATACGTCGGCCGCCACACCAACACTGGATTCCCTAAACTGATAACCACAATCACTACAATTTACACTATTTCTGTTAATAAGATCAGAGTCTTATGTTCTGCGGTAGAACCGACTCATCTGATACCAATTTTTCATGACCCATCCCCCAGGGCCCGTGCTGTGACTACCCCAAGCCCGGCTTCCATAGGCCAGGTGCTGGCGACTAGAACTGAAGGAATATTCCCTAAAATTGGGAATAAATTTCCTTTATAACCTATAACACACACAACCAAGCACATATAAAGATACGAACTCAAGTAAAATGAATAGTAAATAGAGTGACTAAAGTAAGAAAAAGGGGCCAGAATACAAGCCCAACTAGAAAGTACAAGGAAAACTAGAAAGTACAAGACAACTGATAGGTGAAAAGAAACTCTTGGATCATCCACCACGAATCCTACCTGAAGGGTAGGTACAGCGTCTGAACGGCCTTCTCTGCTATTCTCCATGTCCAACATCCACCTCTAAGCCACCTCCAGTCCTGGTACTCTCATCCTTGATAAGCACTATCCATCATCTTCACCAAACACAACAGGGTGGGGGCATAGCCCGTGCATGGGTGAGTATAACAATACTCAGTAGGGACCCCGAGACCCTCAAGGTCTCACAAAATCCACCAATGATAAACCACACAACATGGAATCAAATAACAACCCTACTTAGGTATATGCCCATACATATACCTAAGTTATCAAGTAAACCCATCTCAATCATGAGGAATCACATAGTCCAACTCAAAATCCCAAAGCTCAACTATTACACAAAGGAAAGAATATCGCGAAGGTGAGTACCACATTGGTATGCCACACAAAAGAATACCACCAAGGTATTACCACAAAGGAAAGTACCACCCAGGTATGATCTTAGCTCACAACAGGTATAACTTAGGTACAATAGTATAGATGATTAGATGTAACTACTGAATCATATTATTCTGCTAAGAGGCAGACCCACGAAGGATCACTAATCTTCATCAGACCCACATAGGATCTCTAGGTGCTGACCCACACAGGATCGCTCGGTGCTGAACCACACAGGATCGCTAGGTGCTACCCACACAAGATCACTAGGTGTTGACCCACACATGATCACTTGGGTAGTCCCACATGGAATCCTAGAGCGGTTCCATGTGAGACCCTCAATCACAGACCCACGAAGGATCTCTTCCTCAAGTCACAACTAGCTACTGGGTTCCCGCGCTAGGCTTGCTCGTCTCCGGGAGGGTCCACTCCTCAAGCCACAGGTCAATACTCCAAATTCCATGAAGTCCCATGAAGAAGTATCCCAAAGGACCGCCATGTCATAGGGGTCTCATCGCAATAGACGATACGTCAATCGGACGCCCGGTCTGTAAGTTATTAACCTTTTAGTCCTGAGGTCCCGGTTGGATTTGTGATCGATCCAACCTGACCGTATCCAAAATTTATCCAAATATCAAGTGGGGTATACTAAAGTGACCGTCTCGCTCCAAGGTTTACATCACCATTGAAGGTTTTTTTAAATGGACGCCTGGTGCCAAAGTTATGCCCGAAAGAGCGTAAATTAGTTGAAGTGGGTCTGGGTCCTGTCCGACCCGATCGGGCTGAGCCAGCCCGACCCGGCCTGGCCCGAACCAGTTTGGGTCGACCCGTCCTGACCCACTGGGCTGCCCAGCCCACTGGGTTTGGCCCACCCCACGCTGGGCATTCCGGCCTGGGCAGCGGCCGCCAGGGCACCGACGAATGACTTGACCAACCGCCCTTCATTCATCACCTTCGTCACGGTTCTCGAGTTCCACTAGTGCCAACCGTAGGCATCGGCCTCCGTCACCATCATGAAGATCACACAAAATATCCACAAGATTTGCAGAGGGGTTGGGCCATGTTTGTTTGTCCCGTACCCTCCGCGTTAGGGCGGTAGCAAGAAGCTCAACAAAAATCATGAATCAAGAACGCCAAACTCTAAAATTTCATACGAATCTTGCATCAACTCATTTTGGTTGATCCGAGTTAACCATGCTTTCCAAGAATGAGGAATTTAATTGAAAATTTCATGAATTCAATAACAACCCCTACCTCTTTTGATTATTGACGTTGATGAGAGAAGTCGAAGTTGTCGACATTTTTCGTGCCCTCCACCCACCTCCGATCCCAAGCTCATTTGTCCAATAAATGCTCTTCAATGAAGGTGGTTCTTCATTGTTGAAGATGTACACCATTGGAGGATGTCCTGAGGAAGAAGTCGAAGTCATGCATCAATGTTCTTCATTGGAGGAGCTCTTCGTTGGAGGATGTGTTCTTCCAAGTTCTCCTCTTGCCAACCCTTCCTATCAATTCCACCAAAATGAAAAGTATCCCACATAATAGAAAAAGTTATCTATAATGTTTATTGGCATAATTTCAAATTAGCTTAATTAATTAAATTATGAGTTGTTATAATTAATTAAGGGGTGGCACAAATAAAGTGGGGGAGTTCAAGAGGTTTTTCTCCCATGAAGAGGGGAGTTCAAGGGGGTTTTAGTCTGGGGTGGTCCCCACCACCATAACCCACATGAGAGGTTAATTCTAGTGATCCCCACCTCTCAACATCCACATGGGAGTTCCAAAGAAATAAAATGTTATACAATTTTATTTTATTTTATTCTTTCACAAAAAACCCAAAATCTAACTTTCACCCTCGACCTACTACGATTGAGGTGAAGGTATCCTTAAGTGAATACCGATGATGCGAGTTCAACGGTGCCCTCAGATTTAAATTCCAAGAACCCGTTCAAAAGTTACTGAAACCTGCTCGTACATTTACGGAATGTACCCAAAAAAAAGTTCAGAAATTCATTCCGGGCACACTGGGTCTCGGAATCACGCGCTGTCAATTTTCACGGACTTGTAAAATTCCCATATATTTAAAAAAAATTACATGGAAATTATGGGTCTTTACATAGGTTTATACCAATATAATTACATATATCAATAATTTAGAAATTCCTTTAGATATATGGGAAGTAGTATTCAAAAAGCCGATAACTTGTTCTTGTGTTCTATACAACATGTATTTACCTTGTAGGTATTCCTAAAAAATATTCATATACATACATATATATATATATACACACGAAAATATTAAAATAAATTTAAAAATAATATTAAATTAATAAAATAATCTATGCATACCTCAGTGGTTAGTTTCCACGCAAGTCTAGATAGCCAAAAGAAGAAATGTCTATCACTCTATATAGTTTTAACCACCTCATTAGTAGAGATAAAAACTATACCCAATGCATCATTATTATCTTGTACTATAACCCTTAATTGACACAAAATCAATCTATTAATGATACAAGATATCCCCAAAATAATGTACAATCCCATATGCTATAATATGATGTTGGGGATCCAATATGTATAACTTACAGTAGATGATAAACTATAGAGGAGGTAAAGGGGTGGGATATGCGGGAAATGTTGGTAATAGAGCATGCTACGGAAGCCAGGATGGTCCAAGGATTTAAAATTTTTTATCACTAGAGGAACAAAACTTCATTTTCTCCAGTAATCTATGCCCCGGTAAGGTCTGAGGATATCACATGAATATTTAAAAGCATTAAAATAAAAATATAATGTATAAATCATTTAGATCAAAGCACGCTCGATATAAGCTGATCATTGACGATCGTTGCTCGAAGGATCTGAGGTCGAACCCATATATATCATCCAAACACACTTTAAGAATCCATTCATACATTGATTTTCAATTTTAGGGTTCCATTATAGAGCTTAGACAATTCCTTTAGCATTTTTATGATCACCTAGATCCCGTCCCTTTGATATGAAAAAGCTTTCTTGGATCGGTCTCTTGAACATAGATTTTCTCTCTCTAGGATGTGGGAGGAGAGAGAAGCTATCAATTCAGAATGAATGAACATTCATTGGAATGAGAGAAATTTTCTTCTTATATAGTGGATGTCCAAATTATCATGATCCCCTCCCCACAAGGTGTACCCCTCATGGAATGACAATGTGAGAACAAAGATAGTGAACCCCGAGTCCCGCCTCCAGTAGGACCTGGGTTGGCGACTAGCACCGAGGGTATAGTAAACACACAAATGGGAGGCATTACCCTCTAAGAGAACACATGAAAAAGATAGAGATAAGATAGACACCAAATAACTCCAACTCAGACTAAAATATAAAATAAATCCCAAGTGCACATATGTAATGTCATGCAAAACTACTACAACCGAAAAGGGAAAACTACAAGTACCAAAAGGATGTAAAAACAACAGTGACCATAAAGCCCAAACAGATCCTACAACCCCAAGCTAGTAATAACCAGACCGATCTCCAACCTTCTCCATGTGACCTAAAAAATAGTTTATATATATATAGGGTGAGTATAACAGTATACTCAGTAGGATCCTCCTTGGAGCCTCTTGTGCAAAAGTTAATAAAGCATGAAAAAACACAGTGAAAAACAAGTGATACTAACTCATCACCTAAATAGGTATACTATGTTCCCAGCCTCACCATGGATACTCTCACCAAGTATTGCATACAAGAGTATATAATATAATAAATAATATCAAGGGTACCCATCTACTACTTCTCCACAGGTTTACCGCTTTGTCGCAACGTCGCACGTCCTAAGCATCTCTCTCCAAAAAGGCTTGCCTGAAGACACCTGGGCGAATCACCACAACATGCAACTCATGCAACAAAACCACCACGTACAGGTAATAAATGTAACCAGGTACTTTTCGGGAGACACCACAGCTTTTATAACGTATATCATACATCATGAATTATACCTCAAGACATTACAACCCATACACGGAGTAAGGATCCTCAAGCCATCACAACCTATACACGTTACACCTATAGTAGTCCATAGGAAACTATATCCAGAATATATGTGTGTGAATAACCACAAGCCATTATAGTCCTCTACACACTTATATGGGGAAACTAACCACTGTACCTACCAGCATAAGTAACAACCAAGAGAAGAGAGCGAGGCCAAAGGGGGTAGTCCCCCATCCTTCCTCCCACCATAATGTTGGGGAAAACACCCCCAGGGATCATAATCCCTAGGGTATTGGTTTCCATAACTTAAGGGTGGAGAAGAATATAGAAACACAAAAAATATAGAATATACTATAGCTCACAACCACACTATGGGCATAACCTAGTCTTAGAATCAACTGTAGCTAACGTCTCTCGGACTCCCGACTACCACTTCTAAGACTAGGTATCCAATAAGCACACAACCATTTAAAGAGCTTGATTATATTCCTTCATTCCCTTTTTATCAGTTTCACTTTACATTCATTAATTCTTTAAACACTAATTAACTATTAAAAATTTCCACATTATATTTCATTATCATCACACCTAAAGTCCACTGTTCCTTTAAATTGAGACATCAACATTGCATACCAGAAATCTCCAACCCCATGGGTTATCATCATTTTTTAAATATTTTATTAAAAAAATTATTAATTTCCCATATTACTAGGCATTATATAAAAACATTATAAGCTAATAAACATACGTGGGCTCAACACGATGAGTAGATGAACTACCCGTCAAGTCTTTTCCGCCTATAGCAAGAGCGTAGACCCATCCTACCTCCGGAATCTAAACAAAGAAAGCAAGTTTCATACCCCGCACGTCTTCAACACTTTTGTATGGAGGATAAGAAAACTAAATTCCTTGAGTAGTGGGGAATGTAAGGATTATAAACAACCAATAAGAAAAAAAATCATCCAAACATTCACATCCAACCCGTTCCATCATCTCCAATTTCCTCTCTAACACCTATATGAATAAACTGATGCATCTCGCCACTCTAGGAATCAACTACTGCCACAATCAATAGGCCTCCCTACCCCCACATATCACAACTACCTTCCAAGCTCACATCACAACACAAGCAGTAGGAAATCAAACATCATATCAAATGGGCTCTTAACCCTTAAGTAAGAAAGTGGGCAACTCAGGACCCTATGAGGCATTATCTAGTATAAAAAAACTAGTCGTTTAATCCATTTTGAATTAACTGATTTATTATTTGTAGGTTCCTGATATGGCTAACCTAAACAAAAAGCTATCATAGCTATCAAAAATTGATTAAATATGCTCACTACATCAATTTATTAACATCAAATTACAACAATAAGAACCAGATTCATTTACATGCCTCTTTATTTTTGACAATTAATTTACAATAAACTCAATTTACATTATTTACCAATTTCCATTAAGAACTAAAAGCTAAACAAAGTAATAATGGAGATCACACTATCTTGAAAAATAAGAGGTAATACCATACGATCAATATCAATTTATTTATCCAGTTAAAATATATATTATGTCAATTACATTATGATATAGTGGGATAAAAAATGATAACTCTACAGTTTCACATAAAATAAAAGAGAAGCAACGATTCCCCTACCTCAAAAGGTTTCTGATGATATTTGAAGATACTAACAAAATAGATCATTATCACCTCTCTTGGAGGACTGCATCCACCCGAGGATGCAGAGACACCACCACATCGACTAACACCCAAGAAAATTCCATTAGGAACATGGAGATAACATTACATTAAAGGCAAATGAGAAAAAGAAGGAGACGAACCCAAAATAACTATGGAAGATCATACCTTATATCTAATATTGATCGATACTGCTTGGTTGCACCAAAAATAGAGGTTGCACTTGCAGCAAGAAGAAATTCAAGGAGAACCAATCCAAGGAGGAAATTTTGATTGCACAATTCCTATATGAAGGAAGGAATGGTTAGAGTATCTCACACCAGAGAACAAGGAATAAGAACAAGGGAGGAAGATATCTCATCCCATTAGAAGATTTAACAGAGTAGCGGTTTAAGATACGCTGGAATTTCCATTAAAAGTGGATCGCATTAAATCACACAGTTTGACCAAGTAAATTCATCTTGAGCCTTATAAAAATTAATATAGGATTTATGGGATTTTAATCACCCTTAAATCTCTTAAAACAAGGCTTTGAATGCATTTAAAGTCAAATAAAATGTTAAATCGACAAACCTGGAAAAATCTAGAAATTTGGAAAAGGAAATATGAAATACTTCTGGAAACACTGTTCATGAGATGTGACACCATTTTTGTGACACTGTGACTGTGACACCGCTTCAGTGACACCATTTCCATGACACCGTTTCTATGACACCATGACTATGACACCATTTTTATGACACCGTTTCTGTGACACCGTGACTTAGAAACCATTTTTTTGAAACCATTTCTGTGACACCGTGAATGCAACACCATTTCTATGACATAGTGACCGTGACATCGTGAATGTGACACAGTTTTTGTAACACCATTTCTGTGAAACTGTGACTGTGACATCGTGACTGTGACACCATGAATGTGACACCATTTATGTGACACTGTTTCTGTGGCACTGTTTCTATGACACCATTTCTGTGACACTGTGACACTATTCATAAAACTAGAAACACTATTCAAATAACTAGAAATTTGGAAACGTGTTGGGATGAGTCTTCTTGACCTCCCAGAACACCTCAACCACCATATTTCTACAAGGGAATAGACTAGAGAGGTTCGGGCCATTACATCAGATACCTCTCAAAAATATTCTCGTCCTCAAGAATCCAAAACCAACCCAAAAGGAAATTGAAAAGGGGTAAGAACAACCACTCCTCGAGATACCTCTCAAAAGAAAGCAATCCATAAGAAGAAACAAAAGAAATCCATATTATAAACACAAAAGGTCTATAACCACAAAACAAACATAATTAAAATAAAATAGTTAAACATCAAACAACTCTGGGTACTGATCACATATCTATGACTCACATTCCCAGGTACTCTCCTCCATGCCACCGTGTCACCACAAGACACAAAATAAGGGGATATAATGCATTCGAAACACATTCTCTTTGCGGTTTTGGATCTATGTAGGTCGCTCCTCGATGGTCGCATCATCATCAACATTGATCTCTCCCCAATCTATGACATTAGAGTCATCATGAAGATAACGATGAAGTTGTGACACATGAAAAAAATTGTGTATCTAGCTTATCTATGGGGTAAGTGCTACTCGATACACCATAGATTGAACATGATCCAACACCTCAAAAGGCCCAACAAACCAGGGAGAAAACTTACTCCCATGACCAAACCTTCTCTTACCACTATGGGGATTCACCTTTAAAAACATGTGATCCCCAACATCAAACTATAAAGGTATCACACTTTGATTGGAATATGATTTATGACGATCCTACACTACTTTCATCCTCTCACGAATCACCTAAACCATCTATGTTGTATTCTTCAATAGTTCTGGTCCATGAATTGATGACTCTCCAACCCTAGTCCAGCACAACGGAAAATGGAAAGTTCATCCATACAAGGCTTAAAATGTATCCATATCTACGGTGGAGTGAAAACTATTATTTTATGTGAACTCCACCAAGTTTAAGTGCCTCATCCATGAACTTCCAAAATCTAGGACATAAGAGTGCAACATGTCTTCAAGAGTCTGGATGGTCCGCTCTATCTGACCTTCTGTCAGTGGATGAAAAGTAGTGCTAAGGCATATATGAGAACCAAAAGCATGATAGAGATCTCTCCACACCCTAGAGGTAAAGTGAGGATCTCAATCAGAAATGATCATCCTCGGGACTCTGTGGAGTCTCACCACCTACTCTAGATACTTCCTCAACAAAAATTCCACTAAGCTCGACTCCTTGATCACTTTAAAGTGGGATGATTTTGTTAAACGATACACTACCACCCAAATAGGGTCATGTCCTCCCTGAGATCAAGGTAAACCAGAAACAAAGTCCACTGATATGTCCTCCCACTTCCACTGAGGAACATCTAATGGCTGGATCATACCACCAGGGACACAGTGTTTGACCTTCACCTTTTGAAAGACTAAACATCGAGATATAAAATCTGCAACTGCATGCTTCATCCCAGGCCACCAAAACTGACTCCTCAAGGTTCGGTACATCTTTTTCACACTAGGATGTAATGCTAAATTTGAGCTATGGGACTCTCTGAGAACTGTCACATGTATCGCCAAAGGAACAAAAATCCTTCCATGATATAATAACCGATGTTGTTTATCCTCAAACCAACCATCAGGGGCCTCGCCACAAACAACTCGGTATCTTCAGACCTCTACCTCAAGATCCCCCAACTAGGACTCTTCCACCTGCTGCAACATAGATGAAAGCAACATCATCTGGAAAAGACAACCTCTTCCCCCAACTTCTCCCATATCGAGATGTAATACTGAAAGTTCTTCCATTACTCTCCAAAAATCACCTGATTCACGCACTACATCACTATGTGACTTTTGACTCAGAACATCAGCTAAAACATTACCCTTCCCAGGGGTATATGATATTTCAAAGTCGCATTCCAATAAGAACTCCATCCACCGACATTGTCGCAAGTTTATTTCGCGCTGGGAGAAAACATATCACAAGCTCTTATGATCGGTGAAAACCAAAAAGCGCACACCAATGAGGTAAAGTCTCCAAAACATCAGAGAAAACACTACAGAAGCCAACTTGGGATCATGGGTGGAATAGTTACATTCATGGGGATGAAACTACCAAGACCCATAAGAAACAACTGATCTTTGCCGCATTAAAACACATCCTAACTCCAGATGCAAAGTATCACAGAAAACATCAAACTGAACTCCCTCTGCTTGAAGACAAAGAACTAGATCACTTAACAACTTCTCTTTCAGATACTCGGAAGATTAATAAAACTAATCAGTCCACATGAATGCCCGATCCTTCCTGGTAAATTCCATCAAAGGAGTCACAGCCTGAGAGAAATCAGCTACGAACCTCCTATAGTAGCCTGTAAGACCAAAGAAACTTCACACCTCTGCCACTGTCTTGGGGGTTGACCAAGACAAAACAACTTCTATCTTTGATGGATCCACAACTAATCCATTCTAGGACACAACATTCCCCAATAAACAGACTTCTCAAGCCCAAAAATCACACTTTGACAACTTCTTGAATAACTGATATTGGCGAAGAACTACCAAAATGACACGTAGATGCTCTGCATGCTCCTCCTCAGACATGGAGTACACAAGGATGTTATCGATGAAAACCACCACGAACTTATCTAGGAACTCATGGAACACCACATTCATCAATCCCATGAACACAACTGGAGCATTATTCACACCGAATGACGTTACAATGAACTCATAATGCCCATGACGATAACAGAAACCAGTATTCGGGATATCCTCATCCTTCACACACATATGATGATATAATAACCATAAGTCGATCTTTTAGAACCAAATTTCACCCTTAAGTTGATCAAATAACTCATCAATACATGGAAGAGGATATAGATTCTTCTCAATAAATTTGTTTAAGCGGCGATAATTGATACACAACCTCAAACCTTCGTCAGAATTCTTCACGAACAAAATCACTACACCCTATAGTGACACACTCGGCCGAACAAAACTGCACTATAATAGACCATCAAGTTGTATATGTAGCTCTCTTAACTCATAAGGGGCCATCCTATATGCATGCATAGAGATAGGAGACGCTCCAGGTTGAAGATTGATCCCAAAATTGATCTCTCATCAAGGGGGTAATGCTACAACCTCTTCTGGAAAGACATCAAGGTACTCTTCTACGACCCTAGGAAATGCCAACTAATGAACCTATAAAGAACTTAACATCATGTCATCCATCATGGATGATAAGGATGAAACACACCTCTGGCCCATCTAAGGGTCTTGCTCACCAAAAAACACCACTGGCTCTCCATCTGCATCAAAGAACACAACCTGCCTCCGGAAGAAATCCACAATAGCCTACACCGAATTAAACCAATCCATGATGAGGATGAAATAATATGGTTGTATTCATAAACATAGAAAATTTCCCTAGAATTTTTGTTTCCCCAGTACTAGCTCACAGTCTATACACACTTCAAACAAGTCAGCTCGACCTCCAACTGGCGTAGTCAATGCCAAGGGCATTGGAAGCCTCTATACCTCAAGTCCCAAAGAATGGACAAGGGTTGGTAATATGAAGGATTATTTTTCTCTTAAATAAAATAGGACATACACCAAGGTATAAATCAAGAAAAGGGTACCTCGAACGACATCTGGCTTGCCTGGAGCTGGAAATGCTAAAGCATGAAGCTGACCATGACCTCCTCCATGGTCTTTTTAACCCTGATGACGACCACCACCATGGCCATGCTCTACTATCTGAGTATAGGGAGAATCATGGGGTTTTACTCTACCTGTCCCATATACCCTTTTCTGATCCAAAGCTGGTGCAACCTGCTGCTGTTTCCTCGGCTGGAATTGCCTCAACGGAGGAACTTGGAGCAGAAAACCTAGTGTATGATGAATTCTCTGAAAGGTCGGGCACTCTAACTGCTGATGACCTTGGACACCACAAGAAAAACAAGTGCTTGATCCCTTTGAATAGTCCTGAGAGTCGCTGCCCCTATGGAAATGATATCCTGAGGGCTGGGACCTACCCCCAACCGAACAGAAACTCTTCTGCACTGAAAATTGGGAACCCCAAACTACAACACTACTTCATGAGGAATCGTGATGAATTCCCTCTTGTGATGATCATTTTCTGTAAAATGTCCCATTGACAATATTTGCCCTCTCCAACACCTCAAGATATGTCTTTAACATAAATGGGGTGACCTGGCGCTGGATATCTAGATGAAAGGCCTCCTTAAAATTCATCGCTTTGGCCTCCTCATCTAGAATTAGGTCCAAAGCACATCGTAAAAGGTTCCTGAAATGGATTCCAAACTCTCACACACTAGAGTTCCCCTATTGAAGGGTAAGAAGCTCCTGGAGAATTGACACCTTCGTGGTCATTGAAATAAACTAGTATTTAATCTTGTCTCGGAACTCCTCCCATGAGATCGCTGACTCCTCACAATCACCAAGGAACAAGAACCACCACTTCCTCACTACTCCAAGCAGAATTGTCACAACCAACGACACCCAGTGCTCCTTTTGAGCACAGATCGAACTGAATCCTATCCAGACCTCCTCCAATAGTCTTCCGTGACTACATCTGAAATAGAGCCATCATACTTTTGCAGACTCTGGCACTGAAACTCTCAGAGTGTCTTCCTCCAAGTGTTGTCATCGTCAACCTCTACCCTACAACGATCTGCTGGCACAACCTGCTGGACATCTTCTATGAAAACTTGAAGAGGACATTTGTTGACGCTCCTTTTCATCACATTGTCTAAAAGAATGGAAAGGTAAATGACTTAGCACAAATTGATTCATCCTTCGAAGAAAACATCAAAAATCGACAAAGGCATGAACAATGGATCAAAACCACATGTGCCACGCAAGTTTCCTCATAGTCGTGCAAGTCCACTTGCGTGACCTAAGTGACAACCGCTCGGGGTCTTCTCTTGCCTATAAATAGACCATGTGGGCCCCCATTCAAAGAGTATTTTTTTTTTCCAGAAACTCAAATTTGAGCTCCTGGCGCCCTAGTCTCTTCTCAAAGCTTCCGAAACACTTATAAGGTAATTTATTACCTAGAAAAAAAGATCTAAAGAGGGGGGGGGGGGGGTAGGACTAAGTGTTGAAACTCATCAACACTTGCGCGCCTGAGTGGCCATCCCTTAAGAGAAAAGGCCACACTTGCACACCGCTTTACTCCTTCAATAGAACTTGCGCGCCCCTTTTCTGGAAGAACCTCAAGAAGATTCGAAAGGCTTTAATCAAGAGTCGCTCAAGTATTACCCTGTTGGTTAACCGTGGCGCAAGTATACCATGTGTTGCATAGGCATACCTGCGTGACCAGGACTTGAGCGCCCACGCAGTACCTACGCGCCTACCAGGACTTGCGTGCCCCTGCCTTTTTAGGTGCCCTTCTTTCCCATTTCACCCCTCTTAAGCCATTCCACCTCCCCTATTCAAGAATCAATCTTCAAGACACTCTTCAAAGCCATTTATGGCATGATTTCTTGATTTTTTATTCCTTATCTGAAAGGAACTCTGTAGAATATCTCTCAAAACCTAGTGATTTACACATCTTTATGTCACTAAAGATTGATATTTAATTCATTCAACCTCATCCTTTAAGATGAGAGAACACAATCGACCTGGGCATCCTTTTCAAGAGTAAGTCCCAGTCATAATTCTTAACTCGGGCATCCTCCTTAGGAGTAAGCCCCAATTCTTAAAGTTCCCAAATCTGGGCATCCTATTTAGGAGTAAGCCCCAATCCCCTAATTTGGGCATCCTCTTCAAGAGTAAGCCACAAACCTTAATTCCCTTAACCTGGGCCTCCTTTTTAGGAGTAAGCCCTAGTCATAATCCTTAACCTGGGCCTCCTTTTCAGGAGTAAGCCCCAGTCTCCTAATTTGGGCATCCTCCTCAGGAGTAAGCCCCAGTCCCCTAATTTGGGCATCCTCCTCAGGAGTAAGCGCCAAACCATAATTCCCTTAACCTGGGCCCACTTTTCAGGAGTAAGCCCCAGTCATAATTCTTAACTCGGGATTCCTCCTTAGGAGTTAGCCCCAATTCTTAAAGTTCCCAAATTTGGGAATCCTCTTTAGGAGTAAGCCCCAGCACCCTAATTTGGGCATCCTCCTTAGGAGTAAGCCCCAGTCCCCTAATTTGGGCATCCTCCTCAGGAGTAAGCCACAAATCTTAATTCTCTTAACCTAGGCCTCCTTTTCAGGAGTAAGCCCTAGTATTAATTTCTCTTAACCAGTCCTAATTTACCTTTGATCTGGGATTCATTTTCAGGAGTAAAACCCAATCATAAGTCTTCTCCTAATTTGGGCCTCCTTTTCAGGAGTAAGCCCCAATTTAGAGTATTCAAAATCTCCATGAAGCACATATACCTTTATGGACCCTGTTCCTGGATTTCTTCCCTAAAGTAAATCCTAACCTTCATTTATCTGGGCAGTCATACATACATAAGCCCCAAATTATTTCTTATGATTGCATCTTTCATGGCACAATTGTCTAATTTTTACCAATACCTATTGTTTCTCCCACCGAGCATGACTCATGTGAGCTTAGAGTGTAAAAGTAATTATGAAATCCTCATTTGAGACATCAATCATAAACATAATACTCCCTTACTCGAACTACGTGGGTTCTGATTCCTTTTCTAAACAAAGGATACGTAGGTAGCCCATCTGCGGGTTCGATCCCAACTCTGAAATAATCCATGTCCTTATAAATGACAATAAACTTCAAGTGCCCCACTGAGTGGATTTAAAACCAGCATGGTCATCATAATGACCAAGAGACTTCTATATAAATGTGTCGAAGGGTACCATTGACCAAGAATCTCTAATAAATACAGATTATTCTCTATCGATGAAGAACCTCGAATACATATAAAAGATTCTCTAAATTTCCTACATATTTAATCATTGATTGTCAGATATGAAGGAAATCTCATTTTATACTTGGTAATGTAATAAGGATTCACGAATATAACTTAAATCTATAAAGAGAGTCCCGGAGTAGACAATAATTCCCCTAAAAAAGGTGTGATGAGTCCGACCTCCCATCCTCTTGTCCAATGCAAATTCCTAAGCCTCATCAGTCCACAAACTAATAAGCGCCTACCTTTGGAAAGTAGGTCCGAATGGATGTGGAATCATTGGATGTTTCCGGTTCTACGAACAAACCCGTTAGAAACCGATTGGAATGTTTGAACCTCCCATCAAAAGGAGGTCATCCCTAGAATCTGAGGGAAACAAAAATGGTGAACCCGACGTGAATCCTTAACCAAGTTAAATTGATGTTTTACCTATTTGTTGGGCCCCTATTTAAAACTCAATGAGAGGGCCAACCAAAAAAATCATTGAAATATGTGCTCATCCAAAAGATGTAGTGGCTGAATTTATCTTGATTACGTCTTTTATATCAAACAGACACTCTTTTCCAAGATCCTCTGCATTTCTAGAATGGCTGCTCTCAAGTTCACACCTGTGAATACTGCTACTGCAAATGCCACTGCTGCTACTCCTGTTAGATCGTCGTCCCCTCTAAGGAAGATATCACCTACTCAGCGTCTTCAACGCTGGGTATCAAATGCACTGGTTAAGGAGTACCATCAAAACGGTACCATCCCAACTCTGGAGGCTGCCCGACAAGCCCTCCAAGTAAACAACTCACATCGGTCGTCCGGACAACGACGACCAGCGATCAAGAAGCAGGCGGTGATGACTACCATCTCCAAACTTTTCGGGTCATTATCCCCGGAACACAATCACCATTCGCTCCCTTATTCTGGGGAGGTGAATGAGAAGGTCCCTCAGGGCCTTAATTCAAACAGACAGGAGTCCTTCCTGAGGGCTCCCACCAAAAATCGCCGCCAGACTCGTGCGGCAGTGCACCCTCAACATGATGAGGGTACCGACTCCAGGCATTCGGCTCAGGTTCCTCGAACCCGAGCAAGCAAGACGAAACACCAGAGGCGGAATCTGGTCAATAGTGAGCAGGTTCTCATCTCTGCCATCTCCTGAGAAGTCCACCAACCTAACTTGATGGCAAGCAACGAGCAGGCACATACACCTGCCCATTTTAATTCCACTGTCTAGCAGACTCATCTGGCAGCATCACGCCAATCCCGCCAGGCAATTCCGGCGGAGTACTATAAGTAGGAACATACACCTGTTTATACATCATCATCTTGTCAGCAGGCTCGTCTGACTACATATGATGGATCTCGTCAACCACGTTTGGTGAAGTGGAATCAGCAGGCACATACACCTGCTAGTATTAATCAAGCCTACCAACAGTCTCGCTTGGTAGCATTCAGAGAAGTTAGTCAGAAAGCCCCGACAACAAATAGGAGGCAGACTCAACTCTCTGCCCCCACACTTGAGTACTGTCAGGATTCACTGACAGGAAAAGGAGGACAGGAGCAGGCACAAACACCTGCTCCAATCCCAGAATGGACGTATATTCCTGTTCTGGCAGCTAAACTCACCAAGCATATTCTATCAATGGTGAAAGAGAAGAAGCAAATCCCTGCTAATATTCTGGATGCCCGCCAAGATATTATAACAACTTTAGCGGCATCTTAGGGAAAGACACATAAATCTATCCCTACCAGTGGAGTGACACATCAACAATTCACTCTGGAACAAACACACACATCTATTCCAGTCTAAGAGGGGTGTGGGGAATACTCCCCCATATCATACGGACAACCAATTCAGGCACATACACCTGATTTGAGTGGAGATCGTCAGCCTAACCTGACCATATTTCCTGATCAGGCATATACACCTGGTCAGAGCAGCCACTTTCACCAACAAGTGGCTTCCAAGGTGAGTAAGAAGGTGTCTAAGAAAAATACCCACCCAACACAGTCAAGTGATCAAGAACCAATCTGTAACAAGTCCTTGCTCGATGCTGGAGTTCATGAATCCCTCAGACAATTATATGTTGAAATTCAAGATTCTACTCCCTCTTTTCCCAATAGTGGGAACATTAATTCTGGAGGTCTTCAACAGACACTTCCTCATGAAGGCTTGCTTCATGAAAATTAGGTAGATCTTGAAGTTTCATCTTCATATGAGAGCCACATGAACCCTCTGTGTGGTCAGAAGACCAAGGAGCAAGAGATCTCATCTTTTGCTGTAACCCATTATGGTGGTCCTCCCCATGATGATGAATTTCGCTGCGAAAGTCCTCTCCACAGTAGTGATGCACATTGCCCAGAAAATGCTCTAGTGGACAATGTAGTGCCATTAAAGCCCTCTTATCTTGAGGCACTTTCAAATGCGAAACCAGTCATGTCTAAAGCTTCATCGCTAGCAGGTGAAATACTTTCTCAATCAGAAGATAGCCCAGGGTGTATGTAATTCTCCGAAGCACCCCTAAGTCATGAATCTTCTAGTTTGATCAATGATTTCTCTACCAATCCTATTGAATCCAATGAAGAAACCAGGAAACACCAACTCTGGTCAAATCAGGTAGAATAATCTTCATCAAATGATAAAGAGGAAATGCTGAACATGAGAAAACAACTGGCGAAAGGTGAAGTGCCAGTCATGTTTTGGCCTCTGGCTGACTCTCAGTATAATATTCTAGAAACGTTGACGGAAGATGAAATTCATGATATTCGTCTCAACATATGGAAAAATATTTGTCAGTTAAAAAAATCATTATCTTATGATGAGTATGAAAATCATCTTAAGATAATAGAAGGGTTACAACGTTAGGTTGATTTGGCGTCTCTATCAGTCTCTCGATATCCGAAGGCTGAAAAGTAGCAGAGAGCCCTTAAACGTTCATGCCATGGCGCACTAAGGAGATTGAGTCAGTTAATTGTCAATTCTCCATCCAGTATTCATGTCAGCTGATGGGGTGTTCATGGAGCACTGCATTTCACGGTGCTCTCCAGTCAGCAAAGCCCGCCGAAAATAGTCTCATGCAATGTTATTACCCATGGTCGGCCATAGTCAATGGGCTTTGTTTGTAATCAAAAGCTTGCCCAAGAACATGCTTCAACTAGTTCCTCTCAAAATCAAGAATACAGAGAACAAGTTGTTGAATTACTCTTGCATCAAGCAAACGAGAATATTAAATAGGCCTCTCATTTGGAGCAAGCACGTCACCAAGTGACAGAAGTGTCAAGAAATCATCCAACGGTCTTTTGAACCAGGTGATAAACGTGGATACAGGTTAATGCATCCAGCTAATTTCAGGACTAAGGTTTGCAAGATCAGTAGGAATTTAAAGAAAGTCTCAGAAATAGCATTTCAAGAACCACCCCAGCTCGCCAGACTGAGGACTCTTTTAAACCAGCCCTCAGAATCAACAAAAAGGATTCGAGGAGTTGAGCGAGAACAGCAGGAACAGCCCCAGTCCACTGGACTGGGGACTTTTTCAAATCATCAATCCCCTCCTCAGAGAAAGTCGGTCTTTTCTCGATTGGGGAATAAACCTCAAGAGGAACGAAGAGCCAAATTATCAGGAGATTCCCTCCAAATTACAGTTCGTCAAGAAGTTCCTGAGGGATCGAATCAACAAAAGGCAATGTCTCATCAAAGACATGGAAGAAGACAATATCACAGAAATGCTGATAGAAGGGATGCGATGAGTTATGCATCAATCAATGTCATCAATGCCGTTGTTGCTGATCCACCAGATGAGGCTCACTCAGGGGATTCAGATGAAGAGGTACCTGCTCAAGAAGATGTACGCACCGACACAAATGAAGAAGGTGTGCGTACACAAAGTCAAAGGATTACTCAGAACCTAGGTAATCCTTCGAGTAACCCTCTTCCCCCTCTCCGAAAAGGATCCAACAAAGGGAAGGGAAAGAACCAGGTTACATATCCTTCCTCTGGAGAAGGTCAATCGCTCTCACTAGAGAAAAGGTTTGAAAAATAGGAAGAATAAATGAAGGAATTAAGAAGGTTGAATGCAAAACTACTTCAGAGTAGTCTTCTTCTTAAGCATGATGGAGTTAGTCAGCCAAAGGAATTTGTTGCAGCTACTGAGATGGATCAAGAATATCCTCCTCTCTCAGTACACCCTCACAGGTCTAATCCTACGGTTCAAGTGCAATAATAGTTGGCAGTACTACCATCAGTTGTAGCACCAATCTCCACATCTGTCCAAGCTCCAGTCATTGCACCTACCCAAGTCCAAGTTCAACTGGATGTTTCTCAAAAGTTAATAACTACTATTGAGTCATTAACAGCTTGGTTAGAAACTATGGAAGGGAAACGTGCGCAAGTTCAACCATAAAAGAAAGTTTACCCTGAATGGGTAGATTCAATTTATCCTCCATCCAGTTTTGGGAACCCTGTATTCCCTATTTTCAATGGATCAGGAGATCCTGAACAACATTTGACGCATTACGTGTCTTGTTGCGATCCTATGATGGGAACTCCGGAGCAGAAAGAAGCAGTGAAACTCATATGATTCATGAAAAACTTTCAAGGATCATCTTTTGTTTGGTATACAAGCTTGCAATCCCGGCCAATTACCATATGGGAGAATCTTCGCCAAAAATTCCTCCTTCAGTTCAGCTCAACTTTTCCAAAGACAACAGTTTTCGATCTTACAAACTTTAAGCAAAGGGAGAATGAAAGGGTCTCTGATTTCATTGCTCGATGGAAGGGATTAACATATTCCTTGAGTTTAGCACTCCATTAAGAAGAATTGTTTCCAATCTGTGTGGCAAATCTGTGTGACGAATTACGCACGCCATTAATCCCTGTGAAATACAAAGGAGGGTTTCGAGACCTTACTTCAATCGCTCAGTAGATTGAAGATTCCCTTATACAGGCCAAGACTAAATCTCGTGTAATTCAACCAGCTCTAGGAAGGAGAATGGGTAAAGCAGAAACTGCTACAATTAATACTTAAACAAGCACCTGTACCTGTTTCTACCTCAAAACCTTCATCTTCTCGAAGGGCTCCACCTTCTGAGCGCCAACAACAAAGTTCTTTTCGTCCAAACAATCAAAAAGATCAAAGACGAAAACAATTTGAGGATCTGAAGAGAAAAACATACTCTTTCCAAAATGAACAAGTTCCTGGTTATTTCATTTCGGCTCTAAAAAACAATTTGGTTCAATTTCCAATACCCAAGAGTCCAAACAAGAAAGTAGATGAAGACCGTCCTAATTATTGCCATTTTCATCAAATGTTGGGGCATCCCATCCAGGAGTGTTTTTTCTTCAAAGAACTCCTGCAAAAGATGGTTGACTCGGGACAAGTCACATTGAAAGGATCCTCAGCCCAGGTAGCATGTTTCACTGCTACAGTTCCAGAGGAGGAAGGTGAATGGAATGAAGTAAAAAAGAAAAAATGCACAAAAGTATGATGGTTGGATGGTCAGAAATACAATCAATCGAACTCATGCTATTTTGCGAATACAATTAAATAATCCAATTGTGTCTTATGCCATGAATGTTGTGGAAATACCCTCTTCGTCAGAGGGAAAGTCCTCAAAGAAACGACATGATTCAAAGAAAGAAAAAGAATCAGAAGAATATGAGTATGTGACAAAGATTAAGTTATCTTTGACTTTGGCGGACTTCATGCCATCTACTTCAAATCCATGGGCACTGCCCCACCAAATGGCACAGCCTAAACAGGCTAATCAGGCAGAGTCTTTATCAGATGAAGATTTAATCTTTGGTTCTATTAATATGATTCAATTAACAGATCCATATGCCAGTCAAAGTTTCGATTTCAATGAGCCTGAATTCCCTGTATCAAACAGAGGAATCAGAGGAAGTTCCAGGGGCTCAGGATACAGGGGAAGAGGTGGATCTTTCAGAAGCCACTATTCCAATTCTACCCCGTCTAGAACTGTGTACGCAGTAGATACTCATGGTAGAGCCCTTTAGTGAGCTCAGCAAGAACAAACAAGTTCTTCTACCAATAGCAAATTCAGTCCTGGAATAGTTATTTTGGAAGACCGGTTGAAGGTTCCATCTTCTTCCTCTCAGCAAGTAAATGGATCTAATCGGTCTAATATTCCAAAACCAGGAATATTGCCAACTCCTATCCCAATACAAGATGCATTAACTTCCAAAGCATCTGCTTCCAAGGTACTGTAGGTTCCGGGCGTAGCGGAAGCACGTTGGTGGGTTTTCCCAACTTTAATTTTAACGTTAAACAATGTTCAATCCGAGATCCGTCATGATTTAAAACGCTGAATCTTCGGAATAGAACGAAGAATGAAAAGAAAAGAAGAGTCCTAGAACCCATGAGGAGGATCATCATATGTTGATTATAATTAAATTAATTAATTCATAATAATTACCTCGTTGAAATTCTTTCTTCGTTGGTTTCTGCGGTCACGATCCTGTGATCCATCGTTGCGTCGGAGAATCCAAGTGTAGGATTCCTCTAGCAGTGATCCACACGTGTACCACGTATCTCTGGACGTTGCTGAAGGGAGCTCCGGGTGCTAGCGCGAAAGATCTTTCACTTGCGATGTCCGTCTTCGATCGCTTTGATCCGGTGGAGGATCTTGATTTCATAACTCGAAAGCGTTCTTGGTGGAAAGGTAATTCTCTCTTGGCTTGAGAGTATTTCCAATCTATTGTGCACTACCAAAAGTGGCTAACCCCTTTTGAGAATAATGTAATTGGGATTTATAATACATAGAGTTAATAAAATGAATTAATTGCCCAAAAGAATTTAATTATTTTATTTAATTCTTAGTAATACCCCATGTCTTAATAATGACAGTTGACCATCATTATTACTCGACATGCATCCAATGTATCACATTTAATATCATTTAATTAAATAAATAATATTTTTCTCATGAATCCAGAAGAAACAAACTACACGGCGTGTATATAAATATACACGATGTGTACTTTTTATTTTTCCATTTTATTTATTTCCTCCACCATATTTATTAGACCTTGAGCAATGACTATTTATTTCTTAAATAAATGTAACTGCATTACTCACTAATAAATATATATATTATTTCGCCCACAATATATTCTCTCGAATAACTAGTGTCGAAATAAATGCGATCAGACATCCTTGAATAATTATTAAACCACAATCGGGAATAATCTTTATTCAACTTGTTAAATTAATATTTAACTAAGATACATGGACACACTTAGTGTGTGACCCTCTAGGCCTCTTTCTCAGTGGCATCAGACGGAGCCTGCCTAAAGTCCAAGGTTAGCATCTAGTAACACGCCAAGGCACCCATAGAGAAAGAAGTTAATGACGCAATGACGTGTCACCTCCTACGAACTCTTACCATGTAATATAATCCCTTTGTCTCGATATCTCCAATCAAGCGGGATGCATGCTAGTGCTATCAACCCATGTGCTCGATTATTCTTTCTTTGAATTCCTGGAATTGAAGTCGGCCATACCCTACCATGGCCATGGATTTATTTAGGCTATATCAGTTCCATCAAAGGGCCTGAGATATCTACTTCCGTTATATAACAGAAGGGACAAATCCTTTCTCGCATTATCTATTAATGCAGTAT
The DNA here is from genome assembly GCA_963277665.1 of Viscum album. Lineage (NCBI taxonomy): Eukaryota > Viridiplantae > Streptophyta > Magnoliopsida > Santalales > Viscaceae > Viscum > Viscum album. The sequence continues at coordinate 379,455,402 of OY728119.1, forward strand.
TACTCGTGACGCACCCAACGTATCCTACCTCGCTGCGAACAGTGTGTCGTCACGGTTTTCATCAATACATCAAAGTGCGTGAGTGGTAACACCCATTAATAATAATCTTAAATTCTAAGGACCAATACACATGTCCGCAGATAGGAACATCGAATGACACTATGAAATGTGGATATCCTACTGGCGGGTCTCGTTCTCATAATATCCTCCTGGATATTACCAAGGGCTCACACCATGAGAAGGTGCCTCTAAGTTTTATGAGTCCTCACCCCTAATGACCTGTATTATTTGTGTCCCTTAAATAATATCATCTGGCCATAGAACATACTTTCAAGAATAGTGTTATGGCACTTCCGGGTTCTCATCATAGCAGGGATCCACTATGACCCTTTAATGCAACTGCTGTCCTTTGGACATTATCACATGACATGTCACGTAGAAGAACAATCAAGATGTGATAAGGATTTTATTTAATTAATAAAGTACAAAGTAGTTGGTTCTAGACCAACAACTCCAACAGACTCCCACTTGGAATAGAGCCAACTGCTAAAAACCTTTAACCCGCTAGATCTCACATGATATTCATGCTTCTGCTGAGATAGGCCTTTAGTCATGGGGTCCATCACGTTCTCTTCTGTGGACACTCTGCTCACTGCAACTTCACCCCTTTGATAGAAATCCCTCAAGAGGTGACACTTCTGGAGTATGTGCTTTGTCCGTTGATGTGACCTTGGTTCTTTTGCAAGAGCCACCGCTGTAGTATTATCACAATACAATGTAATGGGATCTTTACTACTAGGCACCACATCAAGCTCCGGGTCAAAGTTCTGAATCCATACAGATTCCTTGGCTACATCAAAAGCCGCTATATACTCGGACTCCGCTGTAGAATCGGCGACAACTGGCTGTTTTGAACTCTTCCAGCTCACAGCTCCTCCATTGAGACAGAAAACATATCTAGATTGCAAATTTAGATCATTCTGATCTATTTGAAAACCAGCATCAGCATACCCTCTGATGACAAGCTCCTCGTCTCCTCCATACACCAGGAACATATCCTTAGTTCTTCTCAGATACTTAAGGATAGTCTTAACAGTAGTCCAATGCTATTCTCCTGGATCTGCTTGATATCTTCCTACCATGCTCAGTGCATAGGCAACATCAAGCCCGGTACATAACATGGCATACATGATGGATCCTATAGCCTAAGCATATGAGATCTTGCTCATCCTATCTTTCTCCTGTTGTGTCTGGGGACACATTTTCTTAGAAAGATGTAATACATGTGACACTAGAACCAATCCCCTCTTGGATTTTTCCATACAAAATATCTTTAGTATCTGGTCAATGTATGTACCCTGGATTCGTCCAAGCAGCCTCTTGGATCTGTCACGAATGATCTTGATCCCTAGAATGTAGGCTGCTTCTCCTAAGTCCTTCATGGAGAAACACTTGTTCAACTAGTCCTTAAATGACTGTAAGGCTGGTACGTCGTTTCCAATAAGCAATATGTCATCAACATATACTACTAGGATAACGACCGCAATCCCATTAAACCACTTATAAACATATGGCTCACATTCATTCTTAATGAAACCAAATTCCTTTATGGCTTTATCAAATCTAATGTTCCATGACCTAGATGCTTGCTTCAATCCATAAATGGATTTTTGCAACTTGCAAACCCGTTTGGCTTCACCTGGTGTCACAAACCCTTATGGTTGTGTCATATAGACATCTTCCTGAAGGTTCCCATTAAGGAATGTTGTTTTGACATCCATCTGCCAAATATCGTAGTCATGGTAAGATGCTATGGAAAGTATGATTCTTATGGATTTAAACATGGCAACTGGCGAGAAGGTTTCATCCTAGTCAATTCCTTGATGCTGTCTGAATCCTTTAGCCACTAGCCTTGCTTTATAGGTGCTAACTTGACCTTCCATGTCCAGCTTTCTCTTGAATACCCATTTGCATCCAATAGGAATTACATCAACTGGCTCATCGACCAAAACCCAAAACCGGTTCTGATACATGGAATCCATCTCAGAATTCATAGCTTCTAGCCATCTTGCAGCTTCTGAGCTTTATACTGCTTCCTTGTAGGAGAGAGGTTCATCATTGTCCAAAAATAATGATTCACCATCCTTGGTGACTAGGAAACCAAATCTCTCTGGTTCCCTTACCTCTCTTGAGCTCTTACGCAGTACTTGTGTTTCTAGAACCTCTTCCACGGAGACCTGTGGAACTTGTTCCTGTACCAACTACTGTGCATCTTGAGCATCAACTTCGGCAAAGTCAATATTTCTCCCACTATCCTTCTTGAGGATATGCTCCCTCTCAAGAAAGACGGCTTGTCTGGCGACATTCACTTTCTTGTCTTGAGGGTTATATAGGTAATATCCTTTCGTTTCCTTGGGATATCCTATAAAGATACACTTTGTGCCTTGGGGTGCTAGTTTGTTGCTTGAGAAGGCCTTAAAAAATTCCTCACATCCCCATACACGTGTGTGCGACAAATTGGGTTTCCTTCCATTCCATAACTCAGATGGAATTCCATTTTCCGCCTTAGTTTGTACTCGGTTTAGTGTGTATGGTGCAGTTTGTAATGCATATCCCCAAAAGGATAACGGAAGATCCTCATGACTCATCATCGACCTCACCATGTCCAACAAGGTGTGGTTACTCCTTTCACTAACACCATTCCACTATGGTGTATAAGGAGGAGTGAGCTGAGATAGAATCCAAGACTCCCGTAGAAGACCGATGAATTCTTGGTTCAGATATTCTCCACCTCGATCCGATCGAAGATTCTTTATCTTCTTACCAAGCTGATTCTCTACTTCATTCTTGAATTCCTTAAATTTCTATAAGGACTCTGACTTATACCTCATTAAGTAGACATAGCCATATCTACTCAAATCATCAGTACAAGTAATGAAGTAAGAATATCCACCTCTAGCTTCTACTGGAAATGGTCCACACACATCTATGTGTACCAATTCTAGAAGCTCTGTGGCCCTTTCACCTTGTCCACCAAAAGGCGGCTTGGTCATTTTTCCTTGTAAACAAGCATGACATCTATCAAGTGGTTTTATCTCAGTAGAGTCTAAATAGACATCTTGGAAGAGCTTTGTCAAGCGCTTCTCGTTCACATGACCAAGGCGGTGATGCCATAATTGGGTGATGTATGAGTCATGTGATTTTGTTTCGTTATCGATTGCCAACACTTGGTTTTCGTAATTTAATACATATAAACCATTATTCAAATGTGTCATACCATAACATACATTGTTCTTATAAAATAGACAACCCTTATTTCCAAACTTGAAAATAAATCCATCCATATCCAAACAAGATACAGAAATTATGTTCTTGGAAACACTAGCCACAAAATAATAGTTTTGTAAAACCAAAATCATGCCAGTTGGCAATGAGAGGTGATAGTCTCCAATAGCCAACGCAGCCAGCCTTGTGCTATTGGCAGCTCGAAGATCCACCTCTCCTCTCGAAATCTTTCTAAATCTACTTGGTTCCTGCATTTGAATACAGATGTGAGCCCCACAAGCTGTATCTAATACCCAATATGTAGAAATAGAAAGATTGCACTTGATAAAGAACACACATTTAGCGTCCCCACGCTTCTGGGTGCAGTTCTTCTTCCAGTGGCCCTGCTTGCCACATGCAAAACACACTGCCTCCCGTTCCTTACCCTGCCTCTGGATCTTCCCCTTCTTGGAGGGATGGTGCTCGGGGGCTTCAGAATGTTTATAAGTCTTTGGCCCCTTTGCCTTGTCCTTCCTTTTATTGTTCACCATAAGGACCACGGGTTTGTCACGCCCCATGTCCTTATCTACCTGGTGAATCAAGGTCAGAAGCTCCTATAGACTCTTCTCATTGCCGCTCATGTTATAGTTGACAATGAAGCTAGATAAGGTCTTGGGTAGTGATGATAGGATGAGATCTGTACGCAACTCATCCAGGAATTTAATCCCTAAGATGTCCCAGCATTCAATGTAGCCAATAAGCTTGACTACATGAAGCCCAGCTGGCGCAGACTCTCCAAGCTTCGTGGTAAAAAAAGCATTGGAGATCTCATACCTCTCCTGTCTTGCCTTCTCTTGGTAGAGATCTTTAAGGTGAGACATCATGCTATACGCGTCCATGTTTTCATGTTGCTTCAAGAGCTCATTAGACATGGACGATAGCATGAAACACTGGAAATCTGTGGCATCATCCATGTGTTTCATGTAGAGAGATAATTCCTCATCACTAGCCTCTTTCCCAGGCGCAACTGGAATAGGCTCTTCCAGCACATACAATTTCCTTTCGTGGTGAAGGATGACGCGTAAACACCTCTGCCACTCTTGGAAATTGGTGCCGGTGAGAAGGTTTTCCTTCTCGAGTATGGTGCACAATGATATGTTGAAGTCATTTTCTTTCCGTTTCTACAAATTAAGATGAGCAAAGGTTTAGTACTTTATTACAAAAATTGAGACAAATAAATAAATTAATACCTATTAGTCTCCCACTATTTTATCGAAATCTAATAGCCCTCACCATTGACTTTGGAATATTCTATTGTATGAATATTCTAGTGGAAAGGATCCATATTTCCCTTCGCATTACCCCAACTAGGATTGGTCAGGAAACTTGAAGGGTTTTAGGTAGGCATTCCAAATGCCAACTGCATTAACTCGCAGCTCCTTGATCCACTGAGTGGACTCCCCAATCCTGAAATCATTTTTGGATTTCCACAACCTTTGCCTCTTGGTCACACCAAGTCCTGCTGTGGCAGTCAACCCTTGATGCGAACCAAGTCAAGTCAACCCAAAACCTTGAATTAGAATTCCCCGATAATTGAAATCACCCCAACTAGGGTTGGTCAAACACTTTGAACTATGGTTCGATTCTAACCAAGATTATGGAAGGGTATGCCGACTTAATATTTATTTTGAGGGATTTTATTCTTATACGTAAATTTCCATTTTATTATCTTTGATTACATGCTTGTTAATATTAAGTGTGATATACTTAAGTGATTAACCATGTTTAAGATAATATTTACGTATAAACCAGTCTTATTTTAGTTCTATCTTGCATGCTTGTTATATTCATTAATTGTGTGATCGTGACAACACACCCACAATAAATAAACCATGCAACTGACAGAAATAAAATAAATGGTATTATCATGAGCTTGTTCTATTGGTTAGTTTATCTAGCGGTTGATAAACTAACCCAAGACCTAGGGGAGAAACACCTTGAACCTTGCAGGTTCGTGTTTACAGCTTTCACCTGTCCACCTTTGTATCTCCTTGGATTGGTTTCACCTCGGCTCCTGACTTGAGCCGCCTCCACTAGCTTGGTAGCTCCATCCATTACATATGCATTTATCTCACACGCAGGTGAGGGGTAAAAAGGGTTTTTTACAAAAAAGAATCCTTGGGCACGCAGGCCCTACATATTAATGAGGATATGGCTCACAGGCCAACAAATTTAATTTAAATAAATGAATTAAAAGAAACCATTCACATACAAAGGTCTCGGTCTAGCTCATGATCATCCATACATGCAACAATATTTACGCATAAATAAAACTTAGAATTAAATTCTTTAATCGTTCTTGTTTAAGATAAATCACACTCGAATCAATTAATTATATTTAATTAATCAATCCTTTTATCTCAAATCCCTTTTATGATTTTCCTTGAGATTCTCATCCATCATAATTTTAAACAAATAAATTCATTTAAAATTATCCTTGTATGTAACTTGTACCTTGGAGGCAACCCGGTGAATTCCCATTTATTACGCAGATGTTAAATTAAACACATATATATAAAATAACTATCACGTGTTGTGCCTCAGCTTTACGCCTGCACCATGGTACACGTCTCAAGGGTTTGTATAATATAATAATAAATTTTAATAAATCTGCATAATTTGGGTGAGTACACGACGTGTAGTTCCGACTACATGGAGTGTACTTTTCTTCACCGTCCATCCGAAGTACATGCCCGGGGACATGGCGTGTAAATTTACTTCAGAAATTTTCGGAGTACACGGCGTGTTCTTTTGGACACACGCCGTGTAGTTTCCGCGTTACACGGTTTGCAGCTGGGCAAGCCGTGTATGGGGTACACGGCCCAACCCGAACCCGAAGGGACTACACGCCGTGTTCAGTTGGACCACACGGTGTGTAATTCAGAAACCATGTGCCACCTGTTTCTGGTCAACACACGGTGTCATAAATGACCTCAATACACGGCCTGATTTGGCGGATCGGTCAATGCATTGAACCTAGACTACACGGAATGTACTTCCGAATACACGCCGTGTATTCTGGTGTTATATGGCCAGAAACGTTTGGCTCCATCAGATGAGTTCCTCTATTTTATTTTAATCAAAATTAAAAGAAAAATTCGTTTATGTGAGGTGAACGAGAAACGAGGGAGGAGGAACGGATCTCAATATTCAGATTTCCAGAATGATTAAACTTGAATTTAAATAACTAAATTATTAAATGCGTAAATTACCAACAAAAAACTAAATATTTATAACCAACGATATGATCCCTTTGATACCACTTGTAGGTTCCGGGCGCAGCGGAAGTGCGTTGGTGGGTTTTCCCAACTTTAATTTTAACGTTAAACAATGTTCAATCTGAGATCCGTCACGATTTAAAACGCCGAATCTTCGGAATAGAACGAAGAATGAAACGAAAAGAAGAGTCCCGGAACCCATGAGGAGGATCATCATATGTTGATTATAATTAAATTAATTAATTCATAAGAATTACCTCGTTGAAATTCTTTCTTCGTTGGTGTCTGCGGTCACGATCCTGTGATCTGTCGTTGTGTCGGAGAATCCAAGTGTAGGATTCCTCTAGCGGTGATCCACACGTGTACCCTGTATCTCTGGATGTCACCGAAGAGAACTCCGGGTGCTAGCGCGGAAGATCCTTCGCTTGCGATGCCCGTCTTCGATCGCTTTGATCCGGTGGAGGATCTTTCTTTCGTAACTTGAAAGCGTTCTTGATGGAAAGGGAATTCTCTCTTGGCTTGAGAGTATTTCCAATCTGTTGTGCACAACCAAAAATGGATAACCCCTTTTGAGAATAATGTAATTGGGATTTATAATACTTAGAGTTAATAAAATGAATTAATTTCCCAAAAGCATTTAATTATTTTATTTAATTCTTAGTAATACCCCATGTCTTAATAATGACAGTTGACCATCATTATTACTTGACATGCATCCAATGTATCACATTTAATATCATTTAATTAAATAAATAATATTTTTCTCATGAATCCCGGAGAAACAAAATACACGCCGTGTACTTTTTATTTTTCCATTTTATTTATTTCCTCCACCATATTTATTAGACCTTGAGTATTGACTATTTATTTCTTAAATAAATGTAACTGCATTACTCACTAATAAATATATATATTATTTCACCCACAATATATTCTCTCGAATAACTAGTGTCGAAATAAATGCGATCAGACATACTTGAATAATTATTAAACCACAATCGGGAATAATGTTTATTCAACTTGTTAAATTATTATTTAACTGAGATACATGGACACACTTAGTGTGTGACCCTCTAGGCCTCTTTCTCAGTGGCATCAGGCAGAGCCTGCCTAAAGTCCAAGGTTAGCGTCTAGCAACACGCCATGGCACCCATAGAGAAATAAGTTAATGACGCAATGACGTGTCACCTCATACGAAGGCTTACCATGTAATAAAATCCCTTTGTCTCGATATCTCCAATCAAGCGGGTTTCATGCTAATGCCATCAACCCATGTTCTCGATTATTCTTTCTTTGACTTCCCAGAATTGAACTCACCAATACCCTACCATGGCCATGGATTTATTTAGGCTATATCAATTCCATCAAAGGGCCTGAGATATCTACTTCCGTTATAGAACAGAAGGGACAAATCCTTTCTCGCATTATCTATTAATGTAGTATTACTCGTGACGCACCCAACGTATCCTACCTCGCTGCGAATAGTGTGTCGTCATAGTTTTTGTCAATACATCTAAGTGCGTGAGTTGTAACACCCATTAATAATAATCTTAAAGTCTAAGGACCAATAGACAAGTCCGCAGATAGGAACATCCAATGACACTATGAAACGTGGATTTCCTATTGGTGGGTCTCGTTCTCATAATATCCTCCTGGATATTACCAAGGGCGCACACCATGAGAAGGTGCCTCAAAGTTTTATGAGTCCTCACCCCTAATGACCTGTATTATTTGTGTCCCTCAAATAATATCATCCAGCCATAGAACATACATTCAAGAACAATGTTATGGCACTTTCGGGTTCTCATCATAGCAGGGATCCACTACAACCCTTTAATGAAACAGCTTTCCTTAGGACATTATAACATGACATGTCACGCAGAATAACAATCAAGATGTGATAAGGCTTTTATTTAATGAATAAAGTACAAAGTAGTTGGTTCTAGACCACCAACTCCAACAGTTACCTGCTAAACCACATATTCCTTTTGGGAAACGCAGACCTCTGGATCAAAAGTATGATATATTGAAACACGTGGCCCAAGTACCAGCCAAGTTATCAATTCTGGATGCTCTGAATCTGTCAAAAGATCTTCAGGAAGCACTCATTGAGGCTTTGTCAAGTCCTCAGGAGTTTGAAACTGAAATTGCTGCAGCTGAAGTCTATCACATAGAGAATAATCCTGCAGAATTTCATGCAATAATATCTTTTACTGATGAAGATGAATATGATGTTGTGCATAGACATATTAGACCATTGTACCTGTCTGGAAAGGTCAATGGCGCAGATGTTCGAAGAGCTTTCATTGACAATGATTCAGGAGTCAACCTCATGCCCATTCGCACACTTCGTTGATTGGGCCTCACAGAATCTGATTTATCTCCTTCTACCATGATTCTACAAGGATATGATAAAAATGAACAAGAACCACTGGGCGAAGTTACACTCAGAACTCAGTTTGGAGATCTTGTATCAAATTAATATTTCATGGTTGTTGATCAAGACTCAGCCTTCAACATCTTTCTTGGACGACCCTGGCTACATCAACATGCGACTATCCCTTCATCATACCATCAATGTCTCAAATATTGTTTCGATGGTCAAGTTGGGACATTGTATGGTGATAAGGCCCCGTTCAATACATGTGAGTCTCAATACATTGAGGCGGAATTCTATCACATGAAGGGAAAGGAGAAATCCACAACAAAGGAGATTACCAAAGTTAATGCTCCATATGGTTTGGAAAAAATTCCAGTAAATCCATTTACACATGTGAGTACAGATTATGTGTTTCCTATCAGTCAAATTGACAAGTTACACCCAAATCAAAATACTCTTATGGAAAGATCCATAATGTCTATTACGGAAATCGATCCATACAACATGGGAGAAATTGGTAATCTACCAAGTAGTGATGAAAGCACAAATGGCGACGTCTTCATTTCATCTGCTGAAATCCAACAAGTCTATGCTTCGCCAATTAGGCCAGAAGAAGTTATAGCAACATCGGAGGTGAACAATGATGTCGATTCTCAATCCATCATCTCCTCTTTATTACCCAAAGAAGACCCTTCATCATCAATCGGGTCAGAAATGGAAGCTTCTTCTTCAAGATATGAAAATTTTGACATCTCTTCGAATCATGAGAATTCTACTTTCTCATCTACTATGAAAGTAGAAATGGAAGAAATAACACATAATGAAGAAGAAGAGGAAGATCTCAGAGATGCTCCTCCATCATTTGAAGAGGTTATCTCTACCATTGTGGATGAACTCAGAGAAATAAATATGGGTACAAAAGGAGATCCATGCCCCACTTTAATCAGTATGGCCATGAATCTTGAAGAGAAAGAGATGTATATTTCTTTTCTAAATAAAAATAGAGATATATTTTCCTGGAACTATATAGAAATGCCTGGGATTGATCCTGATTTTGCTACTCATCATTTGGGTTTACCAGAAGAACATCGAGGATTTAAGCAAGCCGCGAGAAGAACACACCCAACTTATGCTTCCAAAATTGAAGCTGAAGTGGATAAGATTATCAAAGCTATCTTTGTCAGAGAAGTTCAATATCACAAATGGTTGGATAATATTGTCCCTGTAATGAAAAAGAACGGAAAAATTTGAGTTTGCATCGATTTCAGAGATCTTAATCAGCATTGTCATAAGGTTGATTTCCCAGTTCCGATTATAGAACTTCTAATTGATGCAACAACTGGATATAAAGCACTTTCCTTCATGGATGGATATTTAGGATATAATCAGATCTGAATGTCCCTAGAAGACGAGGAATCTACAGCCTTTAGAGCCCCTCAGGGTGTGTTTTGCTACCAGGTAATTCCCTTCGGCTTAAAGAATGCAGGTGAAACTTATCAGCGTGCCATGCATCGTATCTTCAAACCCTTCTTAGGGAAGTTTGTTGAATGCTATGTAGACGATTTGGTAGTTAAATCCAAACAACGTTCTAATCACTTGGATGATTTGTAATTCATATTCCGCAAGCTTCGACAACATAATTTGAAGATGAACCCCTTAAAATGTGCTTTTGGGGTAACCTCAGGAAAATTTCTCAGCTTTGTTGTATGCCATCGTGGTATTGAAGTCGATCCTGAGAAGACCAAGTCAATCCTTGGTATGTCACCTCCTCAAAATTTGAAATAATTAAGAGGACTTCAAGGACACTTAGCCTATATTTGGCGTTTCATTTCCAATTTAGCAGGAAAAAGTTTACCCTTCACAAAATTGATGTAGAAGGGAGTCACTTACCAGTGGACTGAAGAATGTCAAGAAGCATTCAATATTCTCAAGAAATACCTCTTGATTCCACCGGTACTCATGCCACCTGTTGAAGGAAGACCACTTATCCTTTATGTGATAGCTCTAGAGTGATCATTGGGTGCCTTTCTTGCTCAAAAGAATGATGATGGGAATGAAAACAGTCTCTACTATCTCAGTTGAACCATGCTTGAAGCAGAAACCCGGTATTCAAGTATTGAGAAGTGCTACCTGTCATTAATCTTTGCAGTTCAGAAGTTGAGACACTACCTGTAACATCATGAGGTCTAATTGGTATCTCGCAATAACCTGCTCAAATTTATCCTAAGTCGTCCAATGCTTACAGGACGTCTAGCAAGGTGGGCAGTTATTTTGCAGCAATTCGACATTCAGCATGTGCCTCAAAAGGCGATAAAGGGCCAAGCTCTGGCTGATTTCCTGGATGAACACCTTTTAGTGGAAGATACATCTTCAGATATTGAACTCCTTGATGAGGAAGTCTTCTCTATTCAAGAAAGTCCTCAGGCATGGGAAATGTACTTTGATGGTGCTTCCAGAAGTCCAACAGAAAGGAAAATGGAAAATCCTAAATTCAAAAAAAGTTGGCTTTGGAATTGTGCTCATTTCTCCAGAAAAGGCAGTGTTACCTTATTCCTTCTTATTGTGGGAAGGTGGAACCAATAATGAAGTAGAATACCAATATCTCATCATAGGTTTGGAATTAGCACTTCAAGAACAAGTGAATCACTTAAAGGTGAAAGGTGATTCAAACCTGGTAATCAAACAAGTCAATGGGGATTATGCCATCAGAAAAGAAGAACTAATCCCTTTGTATGATTACGTCAGTGAGTTAATGGCGGAATTCCTTTTGGAACCGACATTTTCTTATGTCCCAAGATCACAAAATGCTCAAGCTGATGCATTGGATAATATAGCCACATCTCTGGCAGATCCAAATCAGGATGAGACAACCATCAGTATTGCCCACCGTCGTGCAATTTCACCTTATGTTCGAATCAGAACAGAGGAAATTAATGAAATTTCTCCCATTCCTGAACCGTATGGTCATACTACAGGATGGATGTCACCTATCAGGGAATACCTTCAAAATGGAACACTTCCACCTAATAGAGCTGAGAAAGAACAAATTCGGCAACGTGTGGTTAATTTTACTCTTTATGATAGCCCAGATCACCTAGAGAAAATTCTCTACAAACGTGGTTTTGATGGAGTTATCTTCATATGCATTTATGGTGAAGAGACAATGGTTTTCATGAAAGAAGTGCATGTAGGAGTCTGTGGTGCCCACCAGTCTGGACATAGACTGTCTGATCAGATTCGAAGGCTTGGATACTTTTGGCCTTCAATGATACGAGATTGTGTCGATTTCACAAAGAAGTGTCATTCATGCCAAGTACATGCCAAATTCATTCATCAACCTCCAGAGTTGCTTCATACAGCTAAATACTCATGGCCATTTTCCACATGGGGAATGAATGTGGTGGGACCTTACCCTTCGGCTACGGCCAAGCAGTTTAAGTACATTCTTACTGCTACTGACTTCTTTTCCAAATGGGCAGAGGCAATACCTCTCAAGGAAGTCAGTTCTAAATGCATTGTTAGCTTCATCAAGTCTAACATCATTACCAGATTTGGTGTCCCTCATACCATATTGATGGACAATGGAACCAATTTCTGTTCATCTGAGGTGAAGAAGTTGTATCAAGAATACAACATCAAATCCAACCATTCATCTCAGTATCATGCAGCGGCCAATGGCCAGATAGAAGCCTTTAACAAGACTCTTTCAAATATACTCCAAAAGATGGTAGATAAAGATAAGAGGTCATGGCCTGATAAAATCTTTCATGATTTATGGGCTTATCGGACTACCACCCGCATTGCAACTCAGTCAACTCCATATTCATTGGTATATGGAACGGAAGCCGTATTGCCCATTGAAGTTCAACTACCCTCGCTCAGAGTTTCCATTTGTCATCAATCATCTATAGATGAACAATCTCAAAAGCGATTGAATGAATTGGAATGGTTAGATGAGAAAATATTGTGCACTTTGCACCACTTGGAAGTCTATCAGAATCGAATAACACAAGATTTTAACAAAAAAGTTCGTCTTCGTTCATTCACTCAGGGAGAATTGGTATTAGTTCTCAGAACTCCAATGATACCAGGAATGAAACCTCCCAAACTTGAACCAAAATGAGAAGGACCTTATTCAATACATAGGGTCTACTCCAATGGAGCTTATTCATTAATCTCAATGGATGGAGAACTCATCACTACTCCAACCAATGCCAGATTTTTGAAGAAGTATTTTGTATAAACTGCAAAGTACCTTTTTTCTCTATGCTATATGACATTAAACTATACAGTAATGGTCCAGTATGACCTTAAACTGCAACTTGGTACAACATGACGTTAAACTGTGTCTCCAAAATGGTCCAGTATGACCATAAACTTCAACTAGGTCCTGTATGACCTTAAACTGCACCATCGTCCAACAAGACGTTAAACTGTGTCCCCTTCATTGTCCTTTCTATATGAAGTTAAACTACAAAACAATGCTTGTCCTTACTATATGATGTTAAACTATACAGCAATGCTTGTCCTTGCTATATGACGTTAAACTATACAACAATGCTTGTCCTTGCTATATGACGTTAAACTATACAGTAATGCTTGTCCTTGCAATATGATGTAAAACTATACAGCAATGGTCCAGTATGACCTTAAACTGCAACTTGGTCCAACATGACGTTAAACTGTGTCTCCAAAATGGTCCAGTATGACCTTAAACTGCAACTAGGTCATGTATGACCTTAATCTACACCATCGTCCAACAAGACGTTAAACGGTGTCCCCTTCATCGTCCTTGATATATGACGTTAAACTATATAGCAACGGTCTATACATATAACCTTAAACTATTTGTACTTTCGTCCCACATGACGTTAAACTGTGAAAAAGTTCCCTAAATGGTCCAATATGACCTTAAACTGCAACTAGGTCCTGTATGACCTTAAACTACATCCATGGTCCAGTATGACCTTAAACTGCAACTAGGTCCTGTATGACCTTAAACTGCATCATCAACGGTCCATGCATATGACCCTAAACTATTTGCAAGTCCCTTACGTCCAGCAAGACGTTAAACTGTGACGTCCTAACTACATGACGCTAAACTGTATAAAAGTACCTTACATCTGGAAAGACGTTAAAATACATAATCCTCAAAGGTCCTATATGACCTTAAACTACATTTTTGTCCAGCATGACATTAAACCGCACCATCCACGGTCCATGCATATGACCTTAAACTATTCACATTTTCGTCCAACATGACGCTAAAATGTGGGGGAAAAAAATACCCAATGCGTCCAACATGACGTTAAATGGTGTACTCTTTTGTCCTCCCTGCATGACATTAAACTGCACAGTCCCCCTTTCATCCAACATGACATTAAACTATATTGTCCCCATCGTCCTAACTATATGACGCTAAACTGTACAGAAAGTCCGTGATACGTCCTACATGACATTAAACTGTACTTTGTCCCTGCTACATGACACTAAACTGTGCAGCACCAATAGTCCTAACTGCAAGACTTTAAACTGCATAGTCCCTTTATATGTCCTACATGACATTAAACTATGCATCGTTAAGGTTGTTGTTACCTCTTGTTTCTCACACCGAGTATGACTCACGTGAGCTTAGAGCAAACCTCAACCATAACACTCTCTCTGGGCCGCTAACCATGTGTAAGTCCCAACATCATTTTTAGGTCGTTGTCCCCAAGAACAACTTGATCATTAATTCATTCTTTAATTGAACTATGAAAACTTTGATCCTTGCCTTCTAGGCTGGGTATGTAAGCAACCTACCAAGGTTCAAGACCAAAACCAATCTCTTCACATCGGTTCACCTCCATCTCATATGATGTTGATTCGTGAAACTGCCCCTAGAATCAATATCTTTACATTGGTTCACTTTCGTCCTTGTTATACGACGTTAAACTATACAACACTTTTGTCCAGTATGAAAATAAACTACAATATTCTTTGATACCCTCACCTGAGAGGGAACCATTATTTACATTTATTTTTTCAATCATGTTTCATTTCAAAGACTACGTGCATACATGGAAACGCCCAAACATTTTATCTTGGGTTAAACCATCATTGTACTAAAGTCCCCTTTCAACCTTCACATGTATAAACCAAATTTGTACAAAGGGTATTTCTAGAACTACATGGGCTTGATTCCCATCCTTATGGGATACGTAGGAACGTTTGAGTGTCCCTCGAATCCAGCCCCATGTCTTTGGGACTAACCCCAAATTCCACTTTCAGTCCCTTGGCTGAAAAGTCCCCATGAAAACACACACTGTGTATTTCTTACAATGGTCCAAGCTCTATGACCCTAAATTAAGATCTCTAATCCTTTTGTCCCACCCGATGTTAAACTGTAGTTTAAGAACTACGTATGGATTGATTCTCATCCTTATGGGAGACGTAGTGAAGTCCAACATTTCAATTCAGGACCCAACCACAACATGATTATGGTTAGCATTGATCTGTGTATCTCTGTATACATTGAACAATACCCATCTTTATGTGTCATAATTCTAACCTTAAATATTTTCAGATCCTCATAACCCTTTTCATGACTTCTAGTCACAAAAATTTCAAACTTCTAAGAGTTATTTTTCCTGACTATGCAGCACGTGCCCATAGGCGGCCTTGCATAAACAGTCTACATAATAGACTTGTTAGCCAAAAGATACTATTATTTGACTATGCAGCCAATGCCCTTAGGTGGCCCTGCATAATTCAACCCCCTAATGGGTTTTTCGGATAGTGGTAACTTCATTCTTGGGAAGAATGCCTCTTTTTTCCTTATTTGTCTTAAATGAGAGTATGTAGGGATCCTCAAAAATATCCATCCTTAACATATTTGTCCCATATCCTTTTTCATGATCTGAAAGTATTCAAGTCTATGATTTATATTCTCCTTCCCTACATTTGGGTCAGGCCTTCGTAGGAGTGATATTTATCTAGTTCTTCGATAATCTTGTTTGGAAATATCTTCTCCATATTCAAGTACCTCTTTCCATACAACAAACTCTATACTTTAGAAGATTTGAATTTCCATAAACTTTCACTGGCTTTTAGCACTAGGAAAGTAAATTTCTGAGAGTTCTTTTGGCTGACTATGCAGCACGTTCCCATAGGCAGCCTTTCATAAATAGTCTACATAACAGACTTGTTAGCCAAAAGATACTATTTTATTTAACTATTCTGCCAATGCCCTTAGGTGGCCATGCATAATTCAACCCCCTAAAGGGTTTTTTAAATAATGGTAACTTCATTCTTGGAAACTACTTCTTCTAATGCCTTTTAGCACTTTTTCATGTCATTCCTTAGATTCAAATATTCTTAAGTCATAGATTACATATTTTCCCTCATACTTGAGTATGTTAATATGTTTTCAGATGAATATTCAAGGAATTGAGCCAATTCTAATCCATTTCAGTCAAATCTATTTCAACCTTAAACAATATCCTTTTTATGTCTGAAGTGCATGACTTTAAACTGCCCACAAAAGACAAGGGAACTATGAATAAAAGTCAAGTTCCCAGCTCACTAAACATACATTTTGTATGATTTAGGTAACATTGAGCAATTAAAAGGTTCAAAGTATGTAGGGTTATTTACATTAATCCTAGAAAAAATAAAACTCTACTTACTAGGCCCATTGGCTTAGGTAAAATCTAAAGCATGTAGAAAAAGAGAATGCAGGTACAAAAGATTGAAGATGAAAGTGTTTTTCATTTGATGCATAGGAGATAGAAGGACATCCACAGACTGGAGTCTCTTCTCTTTTTCAAGAATTAAAAGAGGCTTTCAACATAATTCTTCATTTGATTTACGGAATCCCGAGCTTCATCAGCAACCTCTTGGAATTCATTCATTCAACTGGATACCACAAGAGATACAGTGATACCAGCTCTTCTTGGAACAATTGTAAAAGAATGTTCTTGAGTGCGGTTTGAGAAAATTTTCTACTGATCAAACAATGACTCTTTTTCTATCCAAGAGACTTGGAAGATGGATACATGGATTTGAGAATGGAGCATTGGAAGTAAAGAGCCATTTGGAGAGAGTACTCTTTTCAGATATTGCTCTAATGCCATGTTTGTCTTCCCTCCACCAACCGGTAGCGGAAAAACATTTCAGCCCATGGCATAACCGAAATAGAGGAGTAGCAGTGTAGCTGCATTTCAAGTGTATAGTTCTTTGCATTTGGAACATTGACTCCTTCCAGATGACCATGACCATACATGGATAGGTAGATTCTATGTGGGAAATTAAGATGATATTTATTCAAGTACTTATCTAAATCTGGGAAAGTGATGTCGCATATATCATAGTAATCATGGCCAAAAATGTTCATCATGTCATCAATCCGCTTGCTAGCCAGTTCATCAATTATTATGGGTCTAATAGCCATTGAATCTACACAAAAGGTGAATAAACTAACTCTTAAATGGGTTTATTTTTCATAAAATTTGTGAAAGAATTCAAAAAAATGGCAAAGGCATTAAGGCGAGCAAGTCTAAAACTTGGCGCGCAAGTATGGATGTGCCGCGCAAGTAGTTGATGCGCAAGTATCACCACATAGGCCCAGATACCTTGACAGTAGCGTGCCATAAAAGAAACATAGGAAAACAGAGCAACCTGCGTGGCTAAGGTGACCTGCGCGGCGAGAGCTCGAAGGTCTGAAATATGAAAATCTGTATGCTTGTATGGAAGTGAGGCCCTCTATTTATAAGAGCGGCCTGAACCCTGCGCACCGTACCCCTGCGTGCCAAGCCCTATGCGCCGGAATCTGCGCGCCCGAAGCTCATTTACACGCCCAAACTTGCACGCCGCCTTTCCATTGGTTTTCTTCTTTTCCTCAGACCCAAATCCGAATTTCTTTTGGATCCAAATCTGAGGGGGGACTTTTGTTGATGCTCTTTTTCGTCACATTGTCTAAAAGAATGGAAAGGGAAATGACTTGGCACAAATTGATTAATCCTTTGAAGAAAACATCAAAAATCGACAAAGGCATGAACAAGGGATCAAAACCACATGTGCTGCACAAGTTTCCTCATAGTCGTGCAAGTCCACTTGCGCGACATATTATGGTCGCGTAAGTGACTTGAGCGACCTAAGTGATAACCGCCCGGGGTCTTCTCCTTCCTATAAATAGACCCCGTGGGCCCCCCATTCGAAGAGGATTTTTTTTCCAGAAACTCAGATTTGAGCTCCCGATGCCCTAGTCTCTTCTCAAAGCTTCCGAAACACTTCTAAGGTAATTTCTTACCTAGAACGGAAGATCCAAAGAGGGGGAGGAAGGACTAAGTGTTGAAACTCATCAACACTTGCGCACCTGAGTGGCCATCCCTTAAGGGAAAATGCCACACTTGCGCGCCACCTTACTCCTTCAATAGAACTTGCGCGCCCCTTTTCTGGAAGAACCTCAAGAGTATTCTAAAGGCTTTAATCAAGAGTCGCTCAAGTATTACCCTGCTGGTTAACCATTGCGCAAGTACACCATGTGTTGTGCAGGCATACCTGCATGACCAGGACTTGCACGCCCATTCAGTACCTGCGCGCCTTCCAAGACTTGTGCGCCCCTGCCTTTTTGGGTGCCCTTCTTACCCATTTCACCCCTCTTAAGCCATTCCACCTCTCCTATTCAAGATTCAATCTTCAAGACACTCTTCAAAGCCATTTATGGCATGATTTCTTGATTTTTGATTCCTTATCTGAAAGGAACTCTGTAGAATATCTCTCAAAACCTAGTGATTTACACATCTTTATGTCACTAAAGATTGATATTTCATTCATTAAACCTCATCCTTTAAGATGAGAGAACTCAATCGACCTGGGCCTCCTTTTCAGGAGTAAGTCCCAGTCATAATTCTTAACTCGGGCATCCTCCTTAGGAGTAAGCCCCAATCCCCTAATTTGGGCATCCTCCTCAGGAGTAAGCCCAAACCTTAATTCCCTTAACCTAGGCCTCTTTTTCAGGAGTAATCCCCAGTCATAATCCTTAACCCGGGCCTTCTTTTCAGGAGTAAGGCCCAGTATCCTAATTTGGGAATCCTCCTCAGGAGTAAGCCCTAGTCCCATAATTTGGGCATCCTCCTCAGGAGTAAGCCCAAAACCTAAATTCCCTTAACCTGGCCCTCCTTTTCAGGAGTAATCCCCAGTCATAATTCTTAACTTGGGAATCCTCCTAAGGAGTAAGCCCCAATTCTTAAAGTTCCCAAATTTGGGCATCCTCCTTAGGAGTAATCCCCAGTACCCTAATTTGGGCATCCTCCTTAGGAGTAAGCCCCAGTACCCTAATTTGGGCATCCTCCTTAGGAGTAAGCCCCAAACCTTAATTCTCTTAGCCTGGGCCTCCTTTTCAGGAGTAATCCCCGGTCTTAATTTCTCTTAACCAGTCCTAATTTACCTTTGATTTGGGATTCCTTTTCAGGAGTAAAACCCAATCATAAGTCTTCTCCTAATTTTGGCCTCCTTTTCAGGAGTAATCCCCAAGTTAGAGTATTCAAAATCTCCATGAAGCACATATACCTTTATGGACCCTATTCCTGGATTTCTTCCCTAAAGTAAATCCTAACCTTCATTTATCTGGGCAGTCATACATACATAATCCCCACATTATTTCTAATGATTGCATCTTTCATGACACAATTGTCTAATTTTTACCAATACCTCTTGTTTCTCCCACTGAGCAAGACTCACATGAGCTTAGAGTGTAAAAGTAATTATGAAATCCTCCTTTGAGCCATCAATCATAAACATCATACTCCCTTACTCAGACTACGTGGGTTCTGATTCCTTTTCTAAAAAAAGGATACGTAGGTAGACCATCTGTGGGTTCGATCCCAACTCTAAAATAATCCACGTCCTTCTGAATGACAATAAACTTCAAGTGCCCCACTGAGTGGATTTAAAACCATCATGGTCATCATAATGACCAAGAGAATTCTATATAAATGTGTCGAAGGGTACCGTTGACCAAGAATCTCTAATAAATACAGATGATTCTCTATCGATGAAGAACCTCGAATACATATAAAAGATTCTCTAAATTTCCTACATATTTAATCATTGATTGTCAGATCTGAAGGAAAGCTCATTTTATACTTGGTAATGTAATAAGGATTCACGAACATAACTTAAATATATAAAGAGAGTCCCGGAGTAGAAAATAATTCCCCTAAAAAAGGTGTGATGAGTCCGACCTCCCATCCTCTCGACCAATGCAAATTCCTAAGCCTCATCAGTCCACAAACTAATAAGCGCCTACCTTTGGAAAGTAGGTCCGAATGGATGTGGAATCATTGGATGTTTCTGGTTCTATGAACTAACCTGTTAGAAACCGATCAGAATGTTTGATCCTCCCATCAAAAGGAGGTCATCCCCGGAATCCGAGGGAAACAACGTTGACCTTGAGCCAAACCTGCAAAATAAAAAACAGTTAGAGATCCTAAACCTAGAATATGGAAGACTCAAAATTAATTAATTAATTTTTTTTCTTTTATTAATTTTAGGTTAACCTATCCCAAGGTCTGCCTATTCAAACACAAGAATGAAGATGAATGATGCATGATAATTTCCTAGGTCTCTACACTACAAATATTATCACCTCGTTTAGTATCCATTACAAAATTAAAGGTACGTACATCAGATCACAAGGGGCCCTAAAAGCCTATGTCTCAGCCAGTATCCAGTGTTTACATAACTTTATAAACATGACTGACACCATTTCCCTACCAACGCATGCAACCTCACCTATGCCTAACACCAAAATCCATCCTATCCCAAAATCAGGGCTCTAATACCACTCTGTCATGACCCCCTCCGCACAAGGTGTACCCCTCATGGGCCGACAATGTGATAAGGGAGATAGTGACCCCCCAAGTCCTGCTTCCAGTAGGCCCAGGTTGGCGACTAGCACCGAGGGTATAGTAAACACAAAAATGGGAGGCATTAACCTCTTAGAGAACACATGCATAAGAGAGAGATAAGACAGACACCAACCTACTCCAACTCAAACTACAATATAAAATAAATTCCTAGTTCACATATTTAATGTCATGAAAAACTAATACAACTCAAAAGGGAAAACTGCAAGTACCAAAAGAAAATAAAATTAGCAGCGACCACGAAGCCTGAATAGCTCCAGAAACTCCAAGATAGCAGTAACCAACCTAATCTCCAACCTTCTCCAAGTGAATTGAATAAAAGCTTATATATATAGAGGGTGAGTATAATAGTATACTCATTAGGATCCTTCCTGGAGCCTCTCATGCAAAAGTAAAGAAATCATGCTAAAGAACAGTAAAAAACAAGTGAAACTAACTCATCACCTAAATATGTATACTATGTTCCCAACCTCACTATGGATACTCTCAACAAGAATCGAATGCAAGAGTATATAATATAATAAATAATATCAAGGATACTCCGCTAATACTTCCCCAATAGTTTTCCTCTTTGCCCCAACATCGCACGTCCTAATCATTTCTCTCCAAAAAAGCTTTCCCACAAACACCTGGGAAAAGAACCACAACATGTACCTCATGCAAAAAAATCAACACATCCATGTAAGAAAAGTAACCAGGTAGTTTATGGGAGCCACCACATCTTTCATAACATGTATCATACGTCTGGCATTATACCTCAATCCATTGCAGCCCATACACCGAGTAAGGATCCTCAAGCCATCAAAGCCTATACACGTTACACCTATAATAGTCCATAGGAAACTATATCCAAAATATATGTGTGTGAATAACCACAATCCATTATAGCCCTCTACACACATATATGGGGAAACTAACCACTATAACTACCAACACAAGTAACAACCAAGAGAAGAGAGTAGGGCCAAAGGGGGTCGTCAGCCATCCATCCTCCCACCAGAATGTTGTGGAAAACACCCCCCAGGGCTTAGAATCCCTAGGGTGTCTGTTTCCCTAAATGATGGGGTGGAGCAGAGTATAGAAACACAAAAAGTATAGAATATACTATAGCTGAAAACCACACTATGGGAATAAACTAGTCTTAGACTCAATTATAGCTAACGTCTCTCAGACTCCTGACTGCCACTTTTAAGACTAGGTATTCCATAAGAACACAACCATTTAAAGAGCTTGATTATATTCCTTCATTCCCTTTTTATCAGTTGCACTTTTTTTTCATTAATTCAATAAACACTAATTAACTATTAACTATTTAGTCATTATATTTCATTAGCATCACACCCAAAGTCCACTATTCCTTTAAATTGATACCTCAGAATTGTGTCCCAGTAAGCTCGAACCCCATGGGTTAAAATCATTTATTCAATCATTAATTAACAACATTATTAATTTCCCAAATTCCCAGGCATTCTAAAAAAACATTCTAAGCTACTAAACATAATGGGATCAACACGTTGAGTAGATGAAATACCCATTGAGTCCTTTCCACCTATAGAAAGTGCGAAGACCCATACCCCATCCTGAAACTAAACACAGAAAGCATGTGGCATACCCCACACATATTCAACCCTATTATAAGGAGGGTAAGAAAACCAGATTCCTTGAGTAGTAGGGAAATTAAGTAAGATAAACAACCGACATGAAACAAAAAGCATCCAAACATTCACATCCAACCCGTTCCATCATCTCCAGTGTCCTTCCCAACACCCACATGCATAAACTGATGCATCTCACCACTCTTGGAATCAACTGTTGAAACAAACAATAGTCCTCATTACCCCCACATATCACAACTACATTTAAGGCTCAAATCATAACAAAAGAAGCAGGAAAACAAGCATCATATCAACTGGGATCTTATCCCTTAATCAATCAAGTGGTTAACTCAGAACCCTATGAGGCATTATCTGGTATCGAACAAATAGTCATTTAATCCACATTTAATTAATTGATTTATTATTTGTAGGTTCCAACTATGGGTAACATAAACAAAAATATATCATAGCTATCACAAATTGATTAAACATTCTTACTGCATCAATTAATTAACAAAAAATTACAACAACAAGAACCAGATCCATTTACATGCCTTTTTATTTTTGATAATTAATTTACAATTAATCCCCGTTTACATTCTTTAAAAATTTCCATTAAGAATGAAAATCTAAACAAAGAAAGCACTGATATCACACTATCTATAAAAATATGAGACAATAACATACGATCAATATAAATTTATTTATCTGGTTCAAATATTTTTTATGTCAATTCCATTGTGATCCAGTGGGCTAAAACATGATAACTCTATAGTTTCACATAAAAGAAAAGAGTAGTAATGAATCCACTACCTCAAAAGGTTTTTGATGCACTTTGAGAAGACTAACAAAACAGATCACAATAACCTCTCTTAGAGGACTGCATCCACCCGAGGATGTAGAGACACCACCACACTGACCAACACCCAAGAAATGTCCATTAGGAACATGGAGATAACATTCCATAAAATGGAAAGGAGAAACATAAGGATATGAACCCAAAATAATTATGGTATATCATACATTATATAAAATATTGATCGATACTTATTGGTTAAAAAAACAGAGGTTGCACTTGAATCAAGAAGAAATTCAAGGGGAACCAATCCAAGGAGGAAAATTTGATCACACGATTCCTACAGGAAGGAAGGAAAGGTTCAAGTGTCTCGCACCAGAGAATAAAGAGGATGAACAAGGGAGGAAGATATCTCATCCCTTTAGAAGATTTAACAGTGTAGTGGTTTAAGATACATTGAATTTTCCATTAAAAGTGGATCGTATTAAACCATACGGTTTTGAACAAGTAAATGCATCCCGAGACTTAGAAAAAATTAATATAGGAGTTATGGGATTTGAATCATCCTTAAATCCCTTAAAAAAATTATTTGAATGCATTTAACGTAAAAAATGTTAAATCAGTGAAACTGGAAAAATATTGAAATTTGGAAAAGGAAATATGAAACAGTTCTGGAAACACTATTCATGATATGTGACATCGTTTCTGTGACACAGTGATCGTGACACCATTTCAGTGACACCGTTTCCATGACACCATTTCCATGACACCGTTTCTATGACAACGTGACTGTGACACCGTTTCTATGACAATGTGACTATGGAACTATTTTTGTGACACTATTTCTGTGGCACTGGGACTGTGACACCGTTTTTATGACACCATTTCTATGACACTGTGACTATGACACCATGAATGTGACACCATTTCTGGGACACCGTGACTATGATGTCGTGAATGTTACACCATTTCTATGACATCATTTTTGTGACACCGTGACTGTGACACCATGAATGCAACACCATTTCTGTGACACCGTGACACTATTCATAAAACTGGAAACATTGTTAATAGAACTAGAAATTTGGGAAAGTGTTGGGGATGAGTCTCCTTGACCTCCCATAACACCTCAACCACCATATTGTAGCAAGGTAATGGACTAGAGAGGTCTGGGACATTACAAAAATACCTGGTTAGGGTTCCCTAACTCCCATATATCTAACACCCACTAAATAAGAAATAAATTACACGTTTTAACAAATTAACTACATCATAAATTTCATTTATATTTTGAACCTAATTATAATATATAATAAATATATTATGTGATAAAAACGAGTCATTAACATTACTCATGATTCCTGCAATATTAAACAAACCTTGAATATTAAAATAATATCCATTTGTATAATATTTTTCCATATATTCACTTAATAAATTGTGGATAATTTTATTAAATAAATTCAACTAAATTATTCCACACTTTAATAATATGAATTTATTTATTCATTTGTTACTGCTAATACTTAGAAAACTCTCAGACCTTGTGGTGGGACCCACTATGTCCTATACACCTATTCACTAGAATATGACATAATCTTGAATATACTATTGTGTGTGACCCTCTAGGCCCTTATTTCAATAGTAGTGAATGTTATTCATTGAAGAAGAGAAGATTATAGTAACCCATCAAATACCCTAAGGAGATAAGGAAAATTCATAGTAATGACAACCTTTCCTATGACCATGAACCATGTAATATAATATCTTTATCTTGTGATATCTCATAAATTAGGATGCACATATTGTGTCATTATCCATTCTTGATTTATTATTTATTGATCTAACTATATGGGATTTCCTTCAAATACCATGTACATGGATTTATGAAGGTACTACCATCTTGATCATCTAGGCCCAATATATCACTTCCTCAACTCAGAAGCGACAAATTCAATTTTGACCATTAAAACAATTTCATACCACCAAATATGTAACCAATACAAGTTAACTTACAATGAATTCAGTGTCATGATTTTTTCCTTGCATCAAAGTATGCGATTAGATGATACACATTGATAATGATCTCAAGTTAGGAGACCAATAAAAATGTTCGTAGATTGGAATAACCAATGATAACTGAAACACGTAGTGTTCTTATAGGGGGGTCTATCCTCACGATCTCATCTACTCAAGATCACCAATTGAAAAAATCATGAGAATAATTCTCATTGCTTATGAGCCCCCAACACCTAATAGTCACACGCCATATGTGTCCTATCAATATGATGTATCTAGACCATAGAAAATATTTTTAAGGTTACTATCATGGTATCTCTAGGTTCTCATTTTAGACCAGGAACTTTTATAACCTTTTGATGCAACATGTAATCTAAGGAAATTACCATAAATATAATGTATGAAGAAGTTTATACACTATTATAATAAGATAAACACATTTATATATAAAACTATATACATGTAATGGTAATAAAAGTACATAAATAAGTTGGTCTAGGGAACCCACTTTCAGTACTCCCACTTGCACTAGATCTAACTACTAATATGTTTTAAACAACTCACTATCACATGAGAATCATGATTCTACTAAGTAATGGATTTAGTCAGTGGGTATTCCACATTATCCTCTATTTCTACTATAATAACTATTAATTCACCTCTATGGGTAAAATCCCTCAAGATATGAAACTT
The DNA here is from genome assembly GCA_963277665.1 of Viscum album. Lineage (NCBI taxonomy): Eukaryota > Viridiplantae > Streptophyta > Magnoliopsida > Santalales > Viscaceae > Viscum > Viscum album. The sequence goes on from OY728119.1 coordinate 379,481,336, forward strand.
TTAAAGAAAATTAGTTATCCTCTAGTGTGATCTGGGATCCTTAGAAATCACCATGGATACAATATTATCATACTAAACTAGAACATGGTCTGCACTACTAGGAATAACATAGATTTATGAACCAAATATATGTATCCAAACTATTTCTTTAGTCACATTAGAATCCATGATATACTTATATTATACTATAAAATAAGTGACCACAAGTTTTTTTGACATTCTCTATCTCACTACACCACCATTTAGGTAAAAGACATAGCCTAACTTTGATTTCATGTCAACATTATTTGTATAGAAACTAAAATCAGAATATACTATCACTAATAGTTCCTCATATCCTCAATACATTAGAAATTATCCTTTGTACTTCTCAAGTACTTGGGGATAGTCTTTACAGTTTCCTAATGCAGCTCTACTTGATTATCTTGATATTTTCCCACCATTCTTAAAGAAAAGACAACATCAAACATTGTACATAGCATGAGATACATGAAAGATTCCACTACTATATAATATGGGATTATACTTATTCTTTCAATCTCATCCTATGTTTTGGGAAAAGTTTTCTTGGAGATATTGATACCACGTGACTTTGGAAATAAACCTATCTTGAATTGTTCCATATTGTACCATTTGAAAACCTTGTCAATATATGTACTTTGACTTATCCTAAGTAGACTTTGAGATCTATCTTGATAGATCATGATCCCTAGAATGTAGGCTTATTCACCTATGTATTTAATGGTGAAATATTCCTTTAACAAAGTCTTAACCAACTGTAAGACTTTCACGTTTTTTCACCATTATTAATATGTCATAAAAATATAATATAAGGAAAATGAAATCATTCCCATTAATCTTATTATAGAAACATGTCTCTCTATTGTTCTTTATGAAACCAAATTTTCTTATGGACTCATAAAAATTAACATTACATGATCATGATGTCTTTTTCAACCCATAAATGGATCTCTATAGCTTGCACACTTTTTTGGAATTATTTAAATTTATAAACCCTTTGGGTTAAGTCATATAAACATATTCAACCAAATTACCATTTAGAAAAGTAGTTTTGACATCCATTTACCAAATCTAATAATCATGGAAGGATTCTATTGTAGGTAATATTCTAATGTATTAAATAATCACAACTAGTTATAAAGTTTTGTCATATTCTATGACTTGATGTTTCCCAAAACCCTTAAATACTAGTATTGTTTTATAGGTATTGACCTTACCTATAATGTATAGACTTTTCTTGGATACCCATTTTCACCCAATGAGTTTTACATTAGTTGGAGGATCTATCAAATCCAAACTTAATTTTGGTATATGTAATCCATCTCATAATGCATGGAATATTTATATTTTGCAGCATCCTTGCCTTCTAATTATTACTTATTGGTTATAGGTTCATCATTCTCAAGGATTAATGTGTCACTTGATTCAGTGATAATAAAACCCATAAAGACATGGTTCTCTAACCTCTCAAGTAGACTTACACAGTACTTGTGTCTCAAGAACTTCTTCATATCCCACTGTCTCTTATAGAGACTATTCATGTTCCAACTCTTGTGAATTTAGATCATTAACTTCATCAAATTAAATCTTTATCCCACTATTTCCTTTGGAAATGTATTCCCTTTATAGAAATATATCACTTCTTTCCACAATCACTTTTCTATTAGTTGATTTATATAGGTAATATCCTATGGTTTCTTTAGGATAACCTATAAAAATGTACTTTGTGGTTCTATATGCTATTCTTTTCACAAGGCATAGTCTTGAAAAAATACTCACATCCCCATACACGTATGTGTGATAGATTGGGTTTATTTTCACACCAAAACTCATATAGAATCCCATACATCACTTTAGTTGGTACTTAGTTAGGGGTATACACTACTGGAAATCTGACCTTTCCCAATGCTTCTATACCAACGGTTCATAAAAACTATTGGTATAGGTTCCCTTTCCCAACGGTTTGGCCAAACCGTTGGGAAATCCCACTTTGAGGCCACCTTTTCCAACGGTTTAGGCAAACCGTTGGGAAAGCCCACATTGTGGGGACCTTTCCCAACGATTTTGGAAAATCTTTGGGAAAGGTATACCCTTTCGCAACAGTTTTGGCCAAACCGTTGGGAAAGATGCATTGTGGGGACCTTTCCCAACGGTTTTGGCAAACCGTTGGGAAAGGGTATACCTTTCCCAACGATTTTCCAAAACCATTGGGAAAGGTCCCCCATGAATCAACCTTCATCTAGAATCAAATCAAGGCTCAAAATCTTTCCCAACGGTTTGCCAAAACCGTTGGTATAGGTCTATACCAACGGTTTTGACAACCATTGGTATAGATCCTTTGATTTTTTATCATTTCTTCTTACCCAGAACATTATATAAATCAAAATTTAATATAATTATGAGAATACATATATATATTTATGTAATTATATACACAAAAGTCTTGTTTGGTTAGTGGTTAAGTCGTTCAATAATAAACTAGGGGTGCTGGGATCAAATCCCAGCGAATGTTTTTTTTTGAAATACATATACCAACGGTTCCACAACCGTTTGTAAAGATTTTCATATTAATTATACCAACGGTTTCCAAAACTGTTGGGATAGTTCTATACCAACGTTTTTGGGAAAACCGTTGGTATAGACCTATCCCAACGGCTTACTTGGCCACGGTTCTCCAAACCGTTGGTATAGGCTATACCAACGGTTTGGAGGCATATACCAACAGTTCCAAACCGTTGGTATATGTTAGTTTTCCAGTAGTGATATGCTGCTGTCTACAACATGTATCCCCACAAGGATAACAGAAGAGTTTCCTAACTCATCATTGATATGATAATGCCTACCAAGGTCCAATTCCACCTTTCAATAATAACATTACACTATGGCGTATAAGGATGAGTGAGTTAGGATACTATCCTACACTCTTTTAATTAATCAATGGAAGATTGGTTGAGATACTATTCACCTTAGTCTAAAAAAAGTGTCTTAATTTTATTACCAAGTTAGTTTTCTACTTCATGTTAGTATTCATTAAAATAATGCATGGAATTTGACTTATACCTAATTAAGTAGATATAACCCTACCTAGTATAGTAATTGGTAAAATTAATTTAGTAAGAAATACAACCCCTTGCATGTACTAGAAATGGACCACATATATTGGTATGAATCAATTATAGTAATTCAGTGGATTTTATCCTTTCATAGAGAAGGGTTCTTTGGTCATTTTCACTTATAAACAAGAATTATATACATCCAGGGTATTTAAATCACCTAATTCTAAATACTCTACTTGATGTAATTTATGTAAATGATTCTCATTCACATGACCAAGCTTGAATTTCCATAGGCGGGTGTTATATGAGTCATGTTCACTAGTTTTTTCATTGATTATCAATACAGGGTTTTTGAGTTAAAGTATATACAATCCATTTTTAAGATGCACTATACCACAACACATGTTATCCTTATAAAAGAAACAAAATTTATTTCTAAACTTGAAATAAAATCCCATAGTGTCCAAACTTGATGTTGATATTATGTTTCACGATTATCAAAGAAGCATAATAACAATTATTCAATACAAGAACTAAATCACTAGGAAAATTTAGATTATAATATCACATGACTAAGGATTCTAGACTCACACCATTTGTATCCTAGAGATCCACCTAACCCTTTTCAATATTCTTGAATCTAATTGGTTCCTATATATGAATAAAAATATATGAGAAACATGATGTATCCAATACCCAACATATAGATAATGATAGATTTAATTAACCAAAAAAATACATAAATTAAAATCATCACCTTACTTATTTTTTTCAACTCTAAAATTCTTCTTCCAATGGAATTTCTTGTCACATGAAAAGAAAACAACCACTTGCTCATTTAAACTCCTATGTATCTTTGGCCTTTTGAAAGTATAGTGTATCATCAACTTTTTCTTTGACCCAGCCTTAGACTCATTATACTTCCACTTTATCCTCTTGTTCACTATAAGGATTGAAGAATTCGTATTCTTTATACCCTTATCATCTTGGAGAAATAAATCCAGAAGATCTGATAGTGAATTTTTCATGTTATTCATGTTTTAATTAATAATAAAAGTAAAAAATCTTGGTGGTAAAGAGGAAATAATAAGACTGGTCTCTAGTTATTAGTTCAACTTGAACCCAAGGTCTTTAATTCAATAAATATACCTAATCATATTGAGTACATGAGGTTATTATTGATTCCATTCTACTAGCATGTACCTATATAGTGCACTGGATATCTCATACCATCATTTCCCAGCTCTCTCATGATATAAAAGATAGATATGAGTTAGAATATTGAAGTAATCTTCATCCTCATTTATTTTATGCAATTAACTGGACATGGATAACAACATTATACACTATAAATCTAGTGTATCTTCTACAAGAATACTATATTTTTAGTTATTTTCATTTCTTGATCCTTGAGGGGGATCAAAAGGAAGTGAAGACTCCAATACATAAATATTTTTCTATCAATACCTGACTATGAACAATCTCTTTTACCACTCCTGGAAGTTATGTTCGACCAATATATTTAAGTTATCCAATATAGTTCGCAGTGATAATGTTGTATTGGTGTTGTTGATTTCAATTTTTATCTAAAAAAATAAAACTTAGAATTTAGAACTTTATCTCGATTACCTTTTATATATTTTTGATTAATTAATTAAATCATTAAATGTATCACACTATTTTATTCTACTCTAGTATCCTCCACTACTAGATTCAGAATACCCTGTTTCTTGAGTATTCTAGTGGAAAGGATCGTTGAAACTTCCCCCCATAGTCTACAAGCTTTGGCTATGCCACTACTTAGAGATTTTCAAGGTAGGAACTAAACTATCTAGCCGCATTAACTCATACTTCCTTGTAATATTAAGTGAAGCCTAAGATTCTCATAATGACAACCTTTATTTAATCAAATACTTTCCTCTAAAGTGGTAGAATAATGACTCTGATAGCTAACCCATACATTTGGTTTTGTTCAAATTTGAGTGACAGAAGGCATTCAAGACTTTATATTTCTTTGAGGGGTTTTTAACGTTTTCAACAAATGTAATTATTTTCTATTAAATGTGTTCATACTATGTTGTCACAATCATAACTGAACATTCATTAATTGAATACAATCATCACGTCATCATGTATTTTTCTAGTTATTATTTTATGTGTTTTCCATAGTAAACATGCACATACACAAAATAATAAATAATGTATAAAATAAATAAATTACCTGACTAGTCTTGATCATTAAATTTTGGGTGATCCATTTAAACTTAAAGGATTAACTGTGACCTCGGGGTATAATACCCGAGTCAGGTCATGATTCATGATGTGGCTCACCCTTGATCGAGTGTTTTCACATCTCATCTAGGCCACCACATCATCTCATCATGGTCCATATCTTACAACATTATTGTCAATAGTATAAATATACTCGCACTTAGGGGAGGGGGTGTTGGGAAGTGCAATATGTATAGAGAAGAAAATGATGGAAGCATAGACCTTTATTCTTATTGAATAAATAATTATGATTCAAATACCATCAATAAAAACTATTTAAATATTAAAAGTATCATATGCAGTTGTAATAATTAAATAAATAAAATTTCCCAAACAAACACATGATTAGTCACTGCTCAAGACCAGTTGATAAGAATAATAAACATGCGATAAAAATTAAATGAAATAAATTTAGGTTTGAGATCATTTAATAAATTAAATGAATTATTTAAATCTAAATAATTTAATTTCATTATTTCCCTAAATTCATTTACATTTTCTCCCAAAATTAAATTAATCCATTAATTTAATTCTTATAAAAAAATTAAATTATTTTTTTCTAGTATAATAAAATTATAATATTTTAATTCCAAATATTAATAAATTAATTTTTGAATATATTAAAAGGTATAAAAGGACCAAAACCCCACTTAGACCCATTGTAGGTTGGGTAGAACCCACACATGCCCATTCTAAACAAGACAGACCTCGTACAGGGTTGTTTCAGATCAGGTAGACCCACTACATGGGGTTTTGGGTCGGGAAAACCCATTATAGGGCCATTGCGGGTTGGGTTAGACCTGTTTTAGTTATAGTTCACTTGATCAAATAATGAAAAACGCAATAGGGCAGTGGGACATTAGCTGAGAGAGGTGCCAATGAAATTGGGGTTGATCACTAGATATGGAAGCTGTGGTGATGGAGGATGAGGCGAAATCCATGAGGTCTCATCCAAGTGCACCCGATGATTGTGGTATTGACTTGGTTAGGACATGGAGGTGAAACAGTGAGTACGACGATGAATGATGGGGGGACGTTTTTTGACAGGGGGTTTTGGCATCGGACGACAACATCCATGGTGGCGGCCCAGGTGGCGGTGAGCTTGACCATGTAGTAGAGTAGGTTATGAAGGAAGCTGGGGAATCTTCTAGTGAATGGTACGTCTCTATTTTGTTATTTTTTAATTTTTAAATAAAAAATATTTTCTTTTATTTTTAATCCAAGGTTGTTCCACCCCTAAGATTTATAAATCCCTCTTTTTGTTTTTTGTTTTGTGTGATGACCCATGCAAAACTATTAGAATTTGTTTATTTAACCCCTGTTTTATGCCTTTTTATATTTCCAAAAACTTATGGAAAAAAACACCCCATCATCCAAAATTAATTTAGTGGATCTATTCCAACTGAGAAAATTCAGGTCACCTGAGTTAATTTCTTATGGAGATTATTCACCATGTAATTTTAAAATAACACAGACACACACAATATATGTTATTCAATTTTAATACCTGGATAAACCATTTTTGATCCATATTAAATTTCTCGGATGACCATAACTTGGTCATCCGCTATTAGAACAACATGCATTTTTTTGTTATGACCGAAACGAAGCCCTATATTAAAATTTAAGGCAAATTAATTTTTCCTCAGATCAGATAATTCATGAAGCCTATCAGATACCAATTTCTGGTACTAGTTCATAAAGTGGTAGCTGGTGGTATTGGGATTTAAATCTTTTCATCATTGGAGTGATGAAAATTGATCGTCTTTGATTATTTTAGCCCCGGTAAGGTCTGAAGATCTCATGTGAATATTTCAAAATATAAAAATAAAAATAGAACAAACACCTCATTCATATCAAAGAATTCTCAACAACAACTTGTTACTAGTGACTGTTGCTCAAAGGATTTGAGGCTAAACCTCTTTAGATCGTCCACACACACTTCAATAATCCACATTTACGTCAATCATTTAATTTTAGTTACTAGTGTAGATCTCTGAATATTCCTTCTAAGTTGAAATGATTACCTTGATCATATCCCTTCAATTCATGAATCCATTCTTGGATCAGTTGCTCGGACATGACCTTTCTATTTATAGGATGCAAGAGGAGTGACAAGCTTATAATTCTAAATGAATGAACATTCCTTAGAATGAGAGAACTTCTCTACCTATATAGTGGATATCCAAATACCTGATTAGGGTTCCCCGACCCCCATATATCAAACTATCACTAAATAAGTAAAAAATGACTCATTATGATGAACTAAATGTGAAATAATCATCACTTAAATATTATCATCTAATTTTAATATATAATAAATATTTTATATTATGAAACCAATTCATTAACTAAACTTACAATTTTTGAAATATTAAAAAAACCTTGAATATTAAAATAATACTCATTTGTATAATATTTTTCTATGTATTCACTTAATACCTTGTGAATAATTTTTATAAATAAATTTAATCCAATTATTTAAAATTTGACTAATAGGAATTTATTTATTCATTGGTGATCATTAATACTTGGAAAAATATTGGACCGCATCGTGGGGCCTAGAAATTACTATACTCCTATTAACTAGAATAGGGTAGACTCTTTAATATCCTATTTTGTATGAAACTCTAGGGCCATCTCTTGATATTTGTAAATACTATCCACAGATGAGGAATAATGTATTGAAACCCATAAAGGTCCCTAAGAAGATAAGGAAAAGTCACAGCAATGTGAACCTTTCCTACGAACATGATATGTGTAATATAATCTCTTTGTCTTGTGATATCTCATAAATTAGGATGCACATCTTATGTCATCATCCATTATTACTTTATTATTTGTTAATATAATTGGATGGATTTACCATCAACTACTAGGGCCATAGATTAATGAAGTTACTTCCATGTTAATCAACTAGGCTCGAGATGTCACTTCCTCAACTCAGAAACAACAAATTATATCCTGACCATTCAATCACTGAAATAACACTAAAGATGAACCTAACAGAAGATACCACTCCATGAATTCAATGTCATTATTTTTTCCTTGTATCAAAGTAAATGATCAAATGATACACAATTACAATGATCTCAATTCAGGAGACCAATACACATGTTTGTAGATTGGAATGACCAATGACACCTAAAACATGTGGTGCTTTTATTAGAGAGTCTATACACATGATCTCATCTACTTGATATCACCAAGTGAGAAATTCATGAGAATAATTATCAATAATTATGATTCCTAAACACCTGATGTTCGCACATCATATGTGTCCTATAAATATGATGTATCTAGACCATATAACATATCTTTAAGATTACTGTCATGGTATCTCTCAGTTCTCATCGTAGCCTAGGAACTGTTATACCCTTTTGATATGACATGTAATCTAATGAAATGACCATAAATATTGTAGAAGCAAAAGTATCAACACTATTCTTGTACGATAAACACACTTATATATCAAATTGTATATATGTAATGGTAGTCAAAGTATATACATAAGTTGGATCTAGGAAACCCACTTTCAATAGGCTAAAACTATCTCTGTATTTTATAAAACATCAATTAAACCAAAAATATATTCCTACCATCCATCAAATCACCCAACTCCTAAACTAGTGTTTTTAAAGATTACATTTGAACCTTGTATACTTCCTCCATCAAATAAGTACCAGGATAACCAAACACTTTTCTAATAGATACACTCACCTCGTATCCTCATATGTAACCTAATTATTCTTCCTTTCATAACATAATAACCAAAATGTACTTCTTACCCTTTTATATGAAGGTTACTCATGCAATTTTCTATTAATGGGAATCGATTCAATAACATTTGAAAATTGTATTACTAAGAGTTGAGAAATAATATAAATATATTCTTCCAATTTTATTAGCTGCAGAATTTAACTCTTCAATATGATATTTCCCTTTTTTCATAATCCTAACCTTTTTTATTTTTTATTCTTAGCTATGGGGAGGGGAAAATACCTACAGATCTTGATGGCTCAACTCTCATTTTTTTGAAGTTTTTAGCAATCATCTATTTTTAGAGTAATGTATACCCTCCCTAAGAAAATGTATGGGGGTATATATTCTTTATATAGATTTCCTGATGAGATATCTTTAGAGCCTGTTATTTAATAAAATCAATAAAAATATTTTTTTGAATAACTATAGATACATCATTTTCACTTTACCTAGTTGGAATTTCACTTACTAAAAATGATTCCTTCCACCTTCTTTCAAAAAACTTCTTCCATGTATTTTCATCTAAAAAACTATAATTTAGATATGAATGTTAAATTTTTATTTACCAAAAAAATAAAATAAAAAATTAATTTTGATTTCAAATCCATTTATCTATTTGTATTAAAAGAAAATTATCATCTGCTAAATTATTTAATACCAAGTAAACCTCATTTCATCTAAAAGTGAGAGGAAAAAATGAATATATAAATTGAAAAATACATGTTAAGACAAATAAAAATAATGAATTTACCATTACGATCTCCCATATATGATCTTTTGTTATATAGTTGACACCCTGATAATCAGAAAGTAAAATTCTTATTTTTCTTAATCTTTTCAAACCACAAAACTATTTAATATTCTCTAATTTGGAGTAGTATGATTACAATTATCATCAAAATCATTGGTTTTCCACTAGTCCCTTACACAAGCAAGTGAAAATATAGATAAAAGTGAACTATCACATTTACCAACCTTGGAAGTCTACTCCGACCCTATAGAAGTAGGAGGCTCATATTAAAAATAATGAGTAGGATCATAAACTAAAGAATGTGGGGGCCACTATCTAGAAGATTGAGATAACACATTATTTTGGTTAGAAATGTTCCTAAAAATTAACAAATAGTTTGTATAAAATTAAGTTAAATGAATATAATTAAAACTTAAAAATATAAAATTGAATAATGATTGGAAATGGCACAAAAAAACTAAATCTAAACACCATTTTTATCATATTTGTTAAAATAATTAACTTAAATGATAATATAAACTTTGAAAACATTTTTGAGACATGAAATGATATAGATAGAATAAAACAAAACTACAATAATATTAAAAATTATATAAATATAAAAAAATCTCTATATGTAATGAAATTTCAGGTATTAAAAAATATATATCAAATTTGTTAAAATAATTGACTTAAATAACAATATTAATAAACAATATACACAACTATTTGAAAAATTTGAAAAGTTAAAACATAAATAGTTATATAATACCTACATTATTATGAGATTATTGTACAATTGTTTTCCTATATTCCTTCTTCATGATCATTACATATATAATGAACCATGTTCACATCATGGTTTTCAATATCCTAAGATAATACTATCATGGATGTAGGGATCTCCCATAAGTCTCCATCACCACCAACCTTTCCATCAGAAAAATTATATTTTTTTTCATGAAAAATGACAAACCCTTAGTTATTTGATGGATAAAAAACAAAGATTTTTTCATGTGTTTCCATTATAATGGGTTATTTTTGTATTAAAATATTTTCAAATCTACAAGTATCATTTTAAATTCATTATGTTTAATACTAGTATCAGTGATAAACCATTTACACTTTATTATAGGAAATTGAAATTTCTTATAATCAATATCCCATACATCTTCAATAACCCTATAATATACACTTTATGTAGAGATTTTTTTAATATTTTTCAATTGAAAAATGAATTTCTTCAAAGAATACCAATAAACTACTATTCTGAAATTTACTTCTATTATCCCTATCTCTGGTATAAATTTTATAACTAAAAATGTCATACTCGAACCATGTTATCACATTTAAACCTGGTATTCCTTCAAACCATCTCAATGTTTTTTTACCACTAAATCCCTATTCACATTATCCTTCAACCATACGATAACTATTTTTTAGCCTCGTTCAGTAACCACATTTTCTTCTTTTGATAATGTTGTTTTATTTCATTAATATGTGATGTTATATATGATTGTATCTCATCTATGTTATTCAAGATGTATAAATATTTTTACATTATTTTCTCACCTATTAGTGAACTTATTTTTAAGCCACATATCTTATTTCCTACAATATCGAATTTTTTATAGAGAGTTATAGGCAGACTGACATGCTATACTTTATACAAGTAGTTTGTACCAAATTTTGAAACCTCCTCAAAAATAAAATTTTCAATAATAGAGGCTTCTGGTAAATGTGGGTTCTTATCATACACCTTCAATGTATTTATATATCATTTAAAAGAATACAACCAACATAAGTATATATTTACATATATCTTTATTTTTTTCACCAAATGAACTATTAAATGTATCATGATATTAAATAATATGATGTAAAGTAAATTTCCAATTGAAAAATTATATTGAATACTTTATTCTATAAAATTTTAATGAATTTATATCCATAACTTTTTTTACAAATGTAATTTAAAAAAATATCACACATTGATGATAATTATTCTAATATGAATTTGTAGTATTCCATTTAATTAAACTCATAATAGTTATTGAATAATAATATTAAAATTATGATATTTCATTCCTATTAACTTAAAATATTTTAATGACACAAAATATGCACATTTATAGAATAACACTAAGGCCCCATAATAGGCACTGACATAAAAACATTTCTCTCTCTCTTGGATAATGTATGACAATCCAAAGGTAAGTATATTCATTTTAATTTAGGTGTGGGAGATAACTCCAAACATATTCCCATAGAAAGTATGTCAAATATTACATTAAAACCATCCTTATTCTTGCCTTTAATATCTAACAACATTCCAATAAAACTATCATGTAATTATTCTCAACATGAATCACATCAATATTATATTTGATTTTATTATATTTCTAATATAAAATATTAAATTTTTTTGAGCATTTATTCCATATATTTATGTCGTTACTAGATCATTGTGTCTTTCCAAACATAGAATCAATTTTCTTCACCCTCTCAAAATACTAATTAGTTGAAAAAGGATTTAGAGAAATATCAAATCCTTATGGTCTATTAAATAATTTTTTTAAATCTTTAATAAGAGGTGATCTATACAGAAAACCATTTGATGACCCATGTACACTATTTTTCTCCCATGTTTTAGTTGAGAAAATGAAGCCACTTCTTCATAAATTGGATATAGTTTTGTTTCTCTAAACACTATATCCCCAAAAATTTCTATATGCTGGAAAGTAATTTATAGTAAATATAATCATTACATAAAACTGAAAATATTAATTTTAATAAAAATTAAATACCTTGATACCTTCCACTCATAACTATTTGAAATAATCAATTAATGGTGATAAGTAGACATCAATATCATTTCCAGGATGTTTTGGTCTAGAAATAATTAAACTCATCATAATATATTTTGGCTTCATACAAAATTTTGAGGAAAAGTTGTAAATCATCAATAGAATAGACCATGAACTATGTTTTCTACCAAGACTATAATATGGATTCATTCCATTTGTTCACTATCCAAGTCTATGATTCTAAACATATCTTCCAAATATAGGATTTTTATCAATTTTCTTCCATTTCCAGAAATCAGTTGGATGATCTAATTTTCTATTAGATATTAATTATTCCATATGCTATATTAATCTTTTCACATCCTTTGCATTTCAAAATAAATCTTTCAAATGATTAATTATAGGAAGACAAAAAATATAATTTGCTGGAGTTTTGGTACTTGGAATAATAGATAAATCTACTTGTAATCTTTCTTTTAACTTACACTGTGTGGTCCTATATTTAAGAAACTCTAACAGACCTTCGTATTCCAATCTATAAAACACACAATCATTGAATCTTGAATGCATATTATTTTACCCGAATAACATTGAATATGTTATTTTTTTTGAAATATATTTGAATATAAAATATCATTGTCTATTAAAACTATGTCTTTCAATAACTCAAGAAATTTTGTAAAACTTTTTTCACCCCAACCATTCTTGTCTTTCAAATTAACCAATATCAACACTATAAATACAATTATAAATTTAATACAACCTGTATAGAATGTGTTTTTATCATTAACATATAGTCATTCAATCATAAATATTTTATCAATTTCTTCCACTTAATTATCATAGATTATTTCTTCTATTTGATCAGAATTGTCATTTTAAAAACCTCCATAATTGTTAGATCTTGAATTATTCCCCATTTAACCATTCTAGATCCAAGGTCTATAATTTGGATTAAAATTATTTCAAATTAAATGATTTTGATTTCTCTAGATCCATGTTTTCTCATATTCAAACACTTCACACATAGATATTAAAACTTGTCACTATTAGGAACATTTCTTTTAGAAAATTATAAACAATCATCAACCACTTCCATATATTCAATACTAGTTCTCTATAAAGTAATATTAAATAAAATTATTATCATATGTAGAAACTATTAAAAAAGAATATAAGTTACTATTTTATGTAACCAATAATTCAAATTTACTTTTAAAAAACACTATATAAAATAAATATAATAATATTAACAATAATAATAAGAACCATAAATGCATGAAATATAAGAAATTTTATAGAATATATATAGCTTTAAGTTTTTTTAATTATTTTATGAATTACTAATTTGTTAAATGTTTATATATATATATATATATGTTGTACTATCATGAAAACAGAAATATTTTATGTTAAAATATAAATTATAAAATAATATATATATATATATATATATTCCTAAATATGATATATATATATAATAACTCTAAGATTAATAATATTAAAATTAATATTAATAATCTATTATCACACATATTAATAATATAAATAGTATTAATACTAATATTAACAATAATAATATTAATTTATTATTAATATATATTTATTAAAAGAAAAATAAACTAATTAAATGTTAATATATTTATATATACAATACTATTAAGAAAACATATATATTTTAAGTTGAAGCACAACTTATAAAATAATTCATATATATATATTTCCTTATATATAATATTTGACAATAAATAAATAAATAAATATATAATATATATACATGTATAGGTAAATAAATTATAAAAAATTATATCATTTATAATTATAAAAAAATATTCATAATTTAAATTATAAATAAGTTGAAAATCAAACATATAACTATAAATTAATCATAAAAAATATTTATTTTATACAAAAAATACAATAAAAATCTAAATAAAAATAGACGCTTAAAATAACTAGAATATCAAATTACTCTTAAATAAACAATGTAGATATAAAATTTCAAAACTTCAGAAATAAATCGACTATAATATTTTAGTGTAGATCAATCATCAACAAAAAAAATTAATTTTAGTTTTAGAAATCTAAGGACGACTGTATCATCTAAATTTACAAATAATATACAAAAAATTAATATCATTGCTTTAATTAAATAAAATATAACTTACAAAAAGGTAAAATAAAAGGTTTCTAGAAGATATAGATTCCAGGACTCAATGATGGTCGATTAACACTGGTGGAGAGATATTGGTGGTGGGGAATGTTGCTTTAGATGATAGATGCAGGTGATCAGGATTACAAGAGTAGAGGTTGATGGCAGTGTAGGGCTGGTGGAAGAGAAGAGTTAATAATGATGAACAATGAGTGGGGAAAGAGATTGATGGTGGGGAGGGTCTCTCGAATGAGTGATCTTAAGGTTTAGTTTTCAAAATTTCAAGATAATAGTCACCCATGTCTATTGAATAAATAAATATATTAATTAAACACATAATTTTTAATGTTTTCATGGTTTTTGAAATTTTTTATTACTATAACCTACATTTAAAAATGTTATTAATGTAAATTATAATTAATGAATTTTAAAAATAAATGGAAATGGTTTTCATTGTATATTATTTTATAATTATGTTGATTTTTTTTAACATTGGTTATAAAACAATCAATATTAAAAAATTTCAATTTTAAATAACTTTTTACAAATATATCCTGCAATCTAACCTCAGATATGAGCAATATTTTTCATTAAAAGCACTTCATGGATGAAAAAAAATATTTATCCCGATCATTCAACACAATGTAAATCTCTTGTTTTGTTTCCTTATCTGTTTCTAAAGAAATTACCTTTTAACTATAACTCACTTTTTACCATCGTTGTATGATTGTATCCAATATCTATTATAGATTACAACCTTTAATTTTTTTTCTGGTCATCATTTTATAGAAATTTGTAAAATAGAAAATTGTAGAAACAAATTCTATAAAAAAAGTTAAAAATAATACCTATAGAAACAAGTATAAAGTTACACAAATAGGGCATATTATACTTATATTTATACTTGTATCAATATTATGGATCCTATGTTCACAACTATGAATGTTTTTATGATAGTTTTAATTAATATAACATTTTATTATGTTAAAACTAGGAAATTTTGTTTTATAAAATAAATCAATACTTATATACTCAATTTACCAAAACTAAAAAAAAACATGAAATCAAAGTGAATGGAAGAAACCACATAGGATGACCAGTTCTTGTTGGAAGTATAAACCATAATCATTTTCATAAATAATCAAAATTAAATGAATCCAAATATACAAATTAAAGAAATTAAACTTGAAGATAAATAGTTTATGTAAATAATCAATATCAAATGAATCAAAATCCATAAATTGAAAACAAATAAATTTCTCTTAAAGGGTGAAATACATTATTTAAAAATAGAAACATTATATTTATGAAAAAATAGTTGATGGTATAAAATATCAAGAACACATTAATAGACACAATAAATTGGAAACAGAAAGTCATGAGTTATCAAAGAGAAGCATCAAACCACATTTTCATGTAAAAACCAATATAAACCAACAGTTACTAAAAAATAATCACTCAAAATAAGAGTATAGACCTTATTTTCCATAATGGAATTGATGGTTTTTGAATATTCAAGAATTCTCAGTTGTTTTCAGTACTCTAAAATATTTCCAAGTGCATAAAATTGAATAATAAATTTCTAAACCTTTTTATTTATAGATGGATTCACACCTTACATTAGAGTAACAAGGTGTAATATAATACAAGGAAATTGGAATGTACCCAACACATTTAACGTGTTAAAGACAACAATATTTTTATAGAACTTTAATAGATAGACAAATGATATAAACCTTTTTACAACATAAACTAAAATGAATTACAATTAACATTTTAATAAAGTAGTAATGTACATGAAATATCACTGACATTCTAAAAAATACCAAATATTGTGGGAGTTATATTTTAAGGACTATTATGAAATCTAAAAAATTAAATAAAACATTTTCATCATAATCAATAGACATTTAGTTAGTTCCCACACCATTTAATAAAACATAAAAAGAGAAATTATTATTTATTTTAATATATATATATATATCATATAATAAATGTAACGCCCCGACCCCAGTTACCCAGAGTCGGTGCATTATTTTAATACATTTTCATGATTACAAGGAATCAAGTCCTGAAGGACCGATAAGTTTAGCAGTCTTGGAAAAATAGATCACATACATGAATGTTACGTTACACTTCATAATATACAAAACAACATAAATAATCCTTTATGAATGCAATTATTACCTTGTCTTAACCCTACTTATCAATCACAATATACTTCTTGGAATCCTGGGAAAAATAAAACATAGAAAAGGGGTGAGCTCAAACACTCAGTAAGGATAACAATACAACGGAAACTTTCATAAACAAGCATAAACATTTAAGGCAATGTATAACTAAAACAAAAGCCTTTTAAACTTGAACTTCAACATAGTATGGAAAGAATAAAATGAAATAATTCCATTTACTTATTCACATGGATATTCTACTAATCGAATAATCACATGCAATATCAATAACCACTTTCATAATAATGGAATGCATAATTCCAGACTATCATAACCATATAGCCAAGGCCTCGTGACAAGACTACAAATAAGATTTTGTCATGGCCTTGTGCCAAGACACTAGTTTGTCTCATGAGACCTACCGATGCATCTAGGAGCTATAGCGGGATCCACCCGTCACATACTAATTCCAATACATTCCCATATGAAAAGGTTTAAAAATAACATAAACATTCATATTAAAACTAGAATACGAAATGTCAATACTTTTTCCATAAACCATGAATGGTATAAAAATAACACATCCATAGTAAAACATATCACAAAACCTTCAATAAAATAAAAAAGTTTTGTTTCATAATAAATCAACTTCAAATAAGCTTAAAATCCATCAAAGGATGTTGACATAGATGAAATCAAAACAATTTGAGAGAAATATCTCTTTTCTCAAAATCATTGAAAGGTCACACATTTATAAAGGAAGTAATTTAAAAGATATTTTTGAATCAAAGTGTCCCATACCAATTTGAAACTTTTGAAAAGAAATATCATTTCAAAACATTCATGTCCATATAAATAAATCCTTAAAATCATTTCGAAAACAAGGACATTAATTAAAAGATTTAGAAAGATAAATCTTTAAAACATTTAAAATTATGATCTTGATAAAGTGTACCTTTCAAAAATTCTTAAAATATTCATTTTAAAATCATTTAAAAGTCACATAATTATAAAATAAAACATTTAACTTGAAAATATTCTTATAAGCTTGTAAGGGAAGCTTTGATGATTTTATAATGGCGGTAAATAGCCGCACCCGCCGTATAAGTTAAAAAAACATTCTTACCTTAAATTTGTCGAAAGGTTAAAAGTGCTTTGTTTGGAAAATGACAGAAAGATTCCTTTAAAAACACATAAGGTTATAAATTACTTTAACCCATATTCTTTGTTAATAGTAAAAATGTTTTGAAATACATTTCGAAGAAACATAGATGTGGATGATAAAGAAATCCCAGTAGATTATTACGTATAAACAACCTCGGATAATAAAGAGATTGCGAAATAAACCCTTACCATTTTGGTAACTTACGAAACGTACAACCCATGAAAGAGGTATCATACAATGAATATGTAAATACACATAAATTAAAGTTTATTACACAAAGAATATAATTATAGGTAGTACATACACCACACAAAATGTAATTGTGGCAATATGGCATGAATCTCATGAGAATAAGGAGTGAGATGAAAACCCCTTACCTTGAACTTTTCCTTGGTTGGGGGTAAGTTAACCTCCGGTATAATGGTTAAATAATTGTAATTAAATTATACAAGAATCATATACATTCATATGATATCATATATGATCTTTTAACATTGCTTTGTTAATAATATCTTAGAATTATCGTTGTTTCGGGTGTTAACTTACTCGTTTTCTTTTATATGTTTTGTTTCGTAAGACATGGTTGTCATGGATAGGTTGTATCTTATTCATATCCAGAATGATATCAATTCCGTAAACATTATTTTTAAATCATCAAATGATAATTAAACTTTAATGGATACGATAGAGAATGAATCTCATCGCGTTCGTGGAGACGGTAGTCCGTATGTACGCACGAGCGACAATATCATTCTTTTGATATTAAAATAATATATAATTGGGTGGTATATCATATATACAGAGTAATTATCATGTTATATTTAATATTTACATGAATTAAACATCATTATTATACCCATCCAAAATAATAATTTATTGAATAACAATTACACCACGACGTGGAGACGGTAAGCCGTACGTACGCACGTATGGTGACATGTTATTCAAAGGGTAGATAGAATACTGAATATGGTTGTACCATATTTATAATAATATTACAGTATATAGGATATACTGGATTCATTATTTTAGAATGAGAATAACAAAGAAAGAAGAAGTTGAAGAAGAAATGAATTTGAAAAAGGGTGGTGAAAACATTACCTCCTCTTCGGGTTCTTCCTTTTGATTTGATCAAAATGGATCCTTAGGTTGGCTTTCTGATCAAACTAAGGCCTCTAGGTTGTATTGAGGGAATGTTAGAGAGTATTTGGGCAGGGGTTGGATGAACCAAAAGGCTTTGAATGTGTGAAGTAATGAGAAGGGGGAGTGCCCTTTTATAAGAGGGGTGAGGGGCACCTTTGGAAAAGCTAGAAATATTAATTTATAATAAATTCATATTCGGTTTATAATGGCTCCAAAGTCAATTAAATCAATCCTAATATGACATATTAACCTATAAAATTAGTTTAATTCAATAAAAGTCTCAAATTATATTTATTTTGGTATTTATAATATCAATTATTTTAATTTTTCACTATTATGGTAATTACTGCATCATCATTGTGTCATAAATAAATTAAATTATTTAAGGTCTAAAAATTATAAATAAAATATACTTATGTAGGAAATAGTTTTATCTTTCTAATGAATATTTATAGTCGAAATTCCAACATATATAACCCTATGTAAAAATTTATTTTCTAAAAGATATATGCTTATGTCATTTTTGTACTTATTTTAACTTAATTAAAATAAAGTGTCCCTATCACCTTCACGGGGTCCCAAAATCGACCCAAAGATGCCCATGGACGGAAATGTATCCACCAATAAGGTTAGGACACGTTTTAGGGTAATTTAGTATTATTATAATATTATTTGTTAACCCTTATTTACCAGATTTACCCCTTAACCATGGTAAATAAAATATTTACCGAAGTAATTATTCAAAATGTCTAAAATTAAAAGTTACCTATTTACAAAATTTGGAAATTCTGATTCCAAATATGGAATCTATTTTTCTAAATTCAAAACCCATAAGTGGAAGAAATTAATTTAAAATTAATTTCCGCTGTCAAAACAAAAAGCGTGTTTTTAAGATATAATAACTATCAAAAGATTGATACTTGTTTATGTCCGGTTTAATTGTGAAATTATGTCCAATGACCAAAATTGTATTAAATGGTAAAAATATATTCTAAATATACTTTAAAACCACTCAAATTCATAATTTATCACTATTAATTATTTTGATTAAAAAAGTTGTTTTTAATTAAAATTTAGTAATTTTCACTATTCATCAAAATATTAAAGTTATCCGAAAAGTACCAAAATTTCACCTTAGGATAAATTCGATACTCTGAATCCAAAAATAAAGTCCATTTTGAGATATAAAATTTATAAAATTTCAAAAAGTAGGTATTACTATTCATAACGGCTAGTTTGATTTGGTTATGGTGTGTGTTAGAACTCGAAGTTGCGTACAACACACACTACTGTATTATTCAAAGAGAAGCGTACTGTGGAAGCTTGAGATCTTTCATTTTAAATTTTTGATGTCCCTATTTATTCAAAAAGTTTAAAATATTGTATTTAAAAAGGGTTCACTATTAAAAGTTGGTAAAAGTGCAATACTAAAAATGAATTTGTTCTTACATTATGTCTAAGAAACTCATAATATGGATTCTAAAATTATAAGGATTATATAAAGTTTAAAATTTAGTTAATACTATTCATAACCTCTTTTGAACGGCTTGTTTGGTAAGTCATGGTGCGCTTGAAGTCGGTGTTGCATGTAGTGCATGTTATTGAATTATTTTGAAGAAATAACACACTATGAAATTGTGGGGTGTTACAATAAATACATTTTAATGTATCTTAATATAGATAGAAATCATCATAGATAAAATAAATATTTGTGATAAAAAGTTTTGAACTATAATATTGAAACCTTGAGAAGAATATTTTTATGTAACATAAAAGCCAAAAATTATGTAATAGCATTTAAATAATTTTGATTAGAGGAGAATACATAGAAAATAATGAAATAATATAAATATAAATAAAAATTAAAATAAGTAAATTAATAAAAATAGTAAAATCATACATTTATAGTTATACCATTAGGACTAAAATTAAAATGTAAAGATGTTAGAATCTATTTCAGAGTCCAAGTTTACCTTCTTTAAATTATGAGACTTTAGAAAGGATATCTTCTTATAGAGTATCCAAATTATTTTTTGGTGATTCAATAGAAATATAAATTTTATCCTTAGCCTATAAATAAATTAAAGGTAGAACCATCCAATTCAATTCCTCAAATTTATGTAAGCACTATTAAAAATTGAATAAAAAACTATCAACCAAACTAATAAGACAACACAAAATATAATTTTTTTAGGTTTTTTGACAATAATTCCCCTTCCATAATGATAGCTATAGGATTCCAGGTACAAGTAAAACTAACAAAACATAAAAATACCTGATATTATAATATTTATCTCTCATTATATATAAACTTCCCATAGGTAGAAAATGAATTTTGAGAACAAAGTTGGTGAGGAACATTAGAGATAGATTTTAATAAAATATAGAAATATCTATTTAATTTTAGAACGAATATGTTTTTATTCAAAATGTTTATAATATTGTATAATAAAACAAAATTACTCTTGAAAATTTCATCAATATCCACTAATTTTGATAGTCTATTAGATCCAATAGTTGTTCAGGTAATCCCCCAACAATACAATTTAAATAAATCATAGCCTCCCAAATCCTAAAAAAACTAAATGATAATGGTCACATGATGTTAAAAATATCATAATTATTCCCATTAAATAAAAAATGCACAATAAAATTAGTAATTATGACATAAATCTAAATATTTATCTTATCCATGCTACTATAAAAATATTAAAATGTAGAGAAAAATTTATACAATAGTTTAAAAAAACTGCACAAACACATATATAAAATTTAAAGAAATTTGTTAAAAAATCAAAACCTAACATTAAAAAAATAAAATATCAAATTTTCATTGATAATAATAGATCCCTTCAGGTCAATATAATAGCCAATAACCTCCTGCATCCATGAGATATATTAATAATTATAGTATAAAATATCATTTCCAATGTTTAAGGTATAATCTTATTAGATTCATGTAAATACCATGAAAAAAAAATTCAATTTTATGAAACAGTTAAATTGAGAAAAAAATCATCAATATTATTGAAGGAAAATGGATTTTATTAAGATTTAAATGATTATGCATCAAGGTGATGAAAATTAATTGGATGGAAGTACAAATTTGATATTTGGTTTATATATTGAGATGAAAATTAAAATTAAACCTAGAGAAAATGTAACTACAGTTAAAAGAATGGGTTGTAGAACCAAAAATTTTATGATTCACCTTTTTAAATCAATACTATCAGGGATGATCTTTATTAAAAACCTAAGTGAAAAAACTACCAATAATGAAACATTACAAAATAGTGGAACATTCATAAGGAAAATTAACATAAATCATGTCATGCATGGCCAAGAAAACAAAATAACAAGAAGATATGAAAATGAAAAAATTAAATCAAGTGAAATAATTAGGCATCACAAGTTATGTATGACTGCTGAATCTAGGTCTTACAAATATCCTCAAGGCACTAAATTTAAAAGTTTATTTAAGAATAAATAATTATGTACTAATAAACGAACTCCTATGGATGAAAAATTGATTAAGATAATAACATTCCTAATAAAAATAAATTGAGCTACCTAATGGTAAGAAAATCATGTCAAAGAGAAGCAGGACCAGGCTCTTAAAAATCCTTGTAAAGGTTAAAATATTTTCTACCAGATAGATTCCTTATATTAATTTTATATGAATGAAACTAGATATAATACTTTTCAATACACCTAATAGCATGAAATACTTTTTCTTTCTTTATACTACCCTAAATCCCTTAACCTTATCAAGTTATTCCAAGATCAACCAAAGCATTTCACTACAACTCATTGAAATCATAAAAATGTGATAACATATTTTCTTATATTTAAGGTATGAATTTATTCTTATATTGATGTTAAATGAGACTTCATTGTAATTATTCCATACTAAGACCTTCCTTGGATAAACCTCTAGAGCTCTCTGGATACATTTTTATAGTTGAAAAATTGTTAAAAAAAAATAACAAAATGAATGAGATCCTTCCCCTTAATATTAAACCTACCAAAAGAAATAAGAAAACCCAAGGATTTATAACCTATTAACTTCTTATACCCTTTATTCTAAAGGTACATACAACTTAGGCTCACCATAAAAGGATTAAAAGGGTAACCTTTGTGATCAATCTTTAGTTCTTAGACATTTTATCATCATCGTTAAACATTTACCATATATTTCCCATAATAAATATTCTCTTTGCTCTTTTATGGTCAGAATCATAAAAGTATGAATCCTCCACATTCATCATCTCTAAATCATATCTATTTGTAGGGGTGGGAACAGATTGGTTTGGTTTGGTTTTGACAAAAAACCAAATCAATCCACAATTTTTGGTTCGGTTTTTATATATAAAAACCAAACTATTTAATAGAAGTTTGGTTTGATTTTGAAAACTTATAAACCATTAATTTTTTGTTTGGTTTAGTTCAGATTGTAGATTTACCTATTTATTATTATAACATCTAGATATAGATATATGATATTTTATAATTATTAGATGATAATTTGAATATAATTTATATATAATCATAGATATGATGACATGATATCATCCTTGAACTATAATCAAAATAATTTTTTATCTTCTAATGATGAATGAAAATAAGATCTGAAAGAGGGTAAGGGTTAGGGAATAAATTCATGGTCCAAGGTTATAGAAAAATAGAAAAGTAGGTTTTTTAAAAAAAATGTGAGGTTTATAATAGGAAAGATTTGGTTTGATATTTGAACCAAATCACAAACCATAAGGGTCTAGTAAATTCATACAACAAACCAAAACATAAGGAAAAAGAACTATTTCAGTTTGGTTTAGTTTGTAGATCAGTTTTGTTTAATCAATTTTTCCCACCGCTAACAATTTTATCCCATGCTATTTTCAATTTATGATTTCTTGAGCTTAGAGTTGGGGATTTTTCACCTATAGAACTTTATATTTTTCTTTTAAATAACCTATTTAACAAAAAACCATTTTTATCAATATCAAACTTATTCCACTCTCTATTTTCCACCATATTTACCATTTTACCCACCATCATTTTTCATTTCATTTAAATTATCTTCAAATTTCATTTCTTCTAGTTTAATTTTATCCAGAGGCCTATAAATACTTATACTTGGTCATGAATCAGTTTAAACTATCTTTGAACTACAAGAATTTTCCATTTTCTTCTCTATTATCCCAATTTTCCTATTGAAACCAACATTGAACACTTTATTCATATCAACACCTACAATGCCTCTTACTATAGACATATTATCATTACACACATCATCCTATTATTTATAGCCATCGATGATTGAGGAAGAAGCATCAACCATATTCAATATCTTCTTACATCTTGGGAACATTAAATTATGCCTTAAATTACTCCTCTTAAATTAATACAATAGCTGATAAGTGGATCACATAGAATATAAAGCCTCTATCTTTTCTACCACTGACTATATCATATCACATAGCTTAATATCATATTCTTTATGTCAAATACTATCATAATTATTATAATCCTTCACTAATGATCTTGAATTATTCTTCAAATATCGGGGATGGTTTCTTGTTAGGGTGTAGGGATAGGGATATATTTTTTATTTCTTCTTTATTGAGTTGATACGGGAGAAGGGATCTAGTTGGAGGATTTTTTACTAGTATGGAGTATCCCTAACAAAATTTCAAATAATAAATAGAAACCTAAGTGTGATGAATATATTAGAGAGGAAATTTAGGTATGAACAGAGGTACTACACCCTCTTAGTGTATTTTACCGAGTGCTTGAGTTTCCCCACTGTAATTTTATTTGACATTGATTTCTGGACTCTCCTCCTCCCACTCTCCCTCTTATTAATCTTTTTTACTCTACTTATTCTTGACCTTATCTATTTATTATCATCCTCTACACAACTTATTATCATAAAAATGCGATTGAAATTTATAGGGATGGTTGGAATAAATCATAGTGTCGATCAAATGTGAATAAGGTCACATGATGAGCAATAGGGAAGAGAAAATCATTAGTGTTTTCATAGGGAAGAATTAGGAAGCTGATTTTTTTTTTAAATTTTCATAGGTGTTGGTGGAAAGATTTATGGAGATTAGGTAAGGAGGTGATGTTACCTTTATGGAGACAAGGCAAAATTCATGGGGATATGGCATTAAATAACTCCACAACCACACCTATGCATATATTATTACCATAAAAACAAATATTTTGTGTGATTAATTTTTATATATAAAAACATGAATACATTTCATGTTATTAATTCATATGAAATTAATAAAACTAAAAAATTCATAATATGTATGTTATTAAATATTAATTTTAATAATATTTATATTTTTTCATATTATTAAAATTATCTTTTAATAAAATTAATATATGAATGTTATTGATGTTGTGTTGTTAAAATTCATTTATCTTATAGAGTAGGGATATTTCCAATAATATTCTATTGATCTAATTAAAAAAATAATTATTTTTCTATGCTTATTATCCCCACCACTACATATCATTCATTTATTAGTGCAAAATAATGGCATTAATAGTTATTTTCAAGAACTAATAATACCAGTGCTAACAAAGTATGATGACCTTAATCAAGGATAAAAAAGTGTTGATAAAAATAAACTTTATTATAACTTGATGTAGTGTTATTAAAATTCATTTTAGTTGCTATAATTTTCTATAGCATAAAAAAACTTCTTTATTCATTACAAAAAATAAAATTTTGTCTTGTATCCATTCAATATAAAATATACTTACATTCTAGAATTTCAAAATAGATTTACTTTAAATAATTTTAGTATGGTAAAAATTGAATTTATATATGATTCAATTAAAAAAAATTAAAGCTAATAAAAAAAGAATCGAAATCATATAAGACCTTCTCCAAGGATTAAAACAATATTATAAAAAAGAATCATGTATTCATCATAATTTCAATTCTTATTTCAGTAATACTATTAAAAAAATAAAAAAATTATAATTGAAATTTTATATAATACATGATTAATTTAAAATATATTTATTTATGAGATATGTTATATAATTAAAAATGGATAATATAATACATAAATAAAACATACAATAAAGTATTACATAAAAATAAAGATAAAGACCAAATGAAGTTGAACTCAAATGTCACTATTAAATTGAAAATATGTATTTTCAGTTATATCTACTACACTACCAGTTAGAATAATGCGAGGTTAAATATTACATTTTAGAAATGAACTAGTGATCATTGTAATAGAGTTTCATGAAAAAATATGTGTGATTGCTCAGTTTTGAGTACACAATATGTGTTTTGAACTTCTTTAATTCTTAAACTGAAAAAATAAACTTCAGGTCATTCCGACTATAATGCAAGTCAGAATGAAATGTAGTTTCTTTGTAAAGGTCATAAGTGGATCATCGATCATTTTACTAAAGTATCACAATAATTCAATCATGTTTTATCTATTTTGAGTATGTAACACATTTTTGAACTAAAATATATCTTTTAAATAAAAAACATTAAATTTTAGATATATTGGACACATTGGATATCATAATTATGTTTAGTTAATTAATATTGGTCAAAAATAAATCATCGATCACTTTTCTAAAGTATCATGAAAATATGAGTGTGTTTTCTAGGTTTTGTGTATGTGGTTCATGTCTTGAAATAAAATATCACTTTTAAATTGAAAACACACACTTTTAGAAATAACAAATAAATAACATGTTAGAATGATGTGTGATTAATTATTACATGTTATAGGTGAATTAAAAATCGTTTTTTGTAGAGTTTTATGATATTATGAGTGTGATTACTTGGTTTTGAATATGTGACAAGTGTTTTGAACATCTTTAACACTTGAAATGGAAAAATAAAATTTAGTACATTCCAACTACAATGAACATCATAATGACATGAGTTTTTTTAAGTCTATAAATGAATCATTGATCTATTTACTAAAGTATAATGAAAATATGATCAAGGTTTCTTAGTTTTGAGTATGTGATATATGTTTGGAACTAAAATTTAACTTTTTAATTGAAAAAAAACATTCAGTCATGCTGGATACACTATATCTCAAAATGATATTAAGTTAATTATTATGACTCAAAAATGAATCATTAATCATTTTCATAAAGTATCACATCGATCCATGTATTTAGACTATCCAAATTGATGAGAAAAATCATAAAATTATTCATAAAAAAATAAAAAAAGAATAATTAATAGAAAAAATTAAATTAAATTTTATATAATTAGAGTATATAGTTTTACCCATATATGATAGGTATTAGAAAGTTTTCGTAATTTTTAATTTATTTTTAAACACTAAAACTTATTTATAAACTATTATTAGAATTTTTTTCCATTGATAGTTCATGTGTAGAAGTCATATGACTGATAAGAAATTATATTTTTATTAAAAAAAAACTTTTTGGGAAAATGTGGGAAGCCCCACAAGTTTCAACCAAAAAAACATAAAACAGAATAAGAGATTAAAAAATTATTAAAAAAAACTTGAACCAATTAAAAGAAACCTCCCTATATAATTTCTAGAAAATATAATTTAACTTTTTATCTAGTTCATCTTTCATAATTTATTCAAAGTGATAATCCATCTTACCCCAAGCTTGAATGAACTCCTCCATGGTTATCTTCTTTCCATGGAAGCGTCTGGTCAAAATTTGATATTTCTTATTGATCCAATCACTCTGATCTATATTTGTGTCCACATTAATTGTTATCTCTTCCATATTTTCAATATCCTCAAGAGATGTATGAATAATAAAATCCTCCTATAGAAATTATTTCTCGGAGTGTAGGAGATGTTCCAAATAATTTTCTTCTACCTCCTCACCTACTGCCCACTGTGTGCCATCCTTAAGCTCCAGTGGTGCATAGATATTTATATCCTCATTGCTTAATGGCCCATAAGGAACCATTATATAATCATCAATAATCCTAGAGCCTCCCCAAGACTGATCATCCATCACGTCACCCACTGGTTCAAGAGCATGTTCCTTAGAATCACCACCTTCTATCATTATACTTCCACTCAGTAGGTTCAAGCTAATCTCATTCACCTGCTCATTCCCAAAGGGATCACACTCCATCACCATAGCCATAATTTTTTTGGATGACCTTATCTCCATCGATTTATGTAGGTATGAGTAATCTTTAAACCCTTTGGATTTCTTCCTCTTTCTCACGATGCAACTCCCTAGATCCCAATTTCCTTTTTACCCCTTCTTCATCCTTAGGATGTGAAGACCTCTACCGTGCCCTCTATTTTCTATATCGCTTGAGATTTGGATATAGATATGTCCCTTGACTCTTCCCCTTAGAAGTATCTCCCTTTATTAAAGCTCTCTGCCCATGCTTCTTCTCCCAGTATAAGAAAATTGATTACTGAGGTTTAAACAAGACATAGTCCTTCTTGGGTTGAAACCTTTCTAAGCATCCAAAAAACCATCAAAACCATGTAGAGTTTTCTCTTAGACCTGAAAACCCCTATAACCTCCCTCTCTTGTCAGATGTGTCCCCAATTCAGCGTTCTTTTCATTTCTATATCTCACATCCCCAATATAGGATCCTAAAATTGAATTATAGGGATAAGAATCCAAAGCACCATCAATACTCACCTCCCTAATTCCCACTGACCTTGAAAGAAGTTGAAAAATGGGGTTGGGAACACTTAGATCATTCCTCAAGTGAATAAAAATATTTTACACCTTTGGGTCACCCTCATGTGGTTCTCATTGAAGAATATCCACATTACTTGGATCAATAAAAACACCCAAATTTATATATTCTTTCAGACCTTCATTAGAACCAGACAACAAACCTTTTCTACTTCCTCTTGAACCTATGTTCACAACTAGAGGATGTTCGTTCTCCTATGCCTATAAACTGCCATTGAGTTGCTTGATTTCTTACACGAAGAGAAAAAATCAGTCCATGACTCAAAAACAACAAGTTGTTTGTAGAAAATCTCTTCCCCAATTGTAATTAAAACTTATTTAGTTGTCCCTACTAAAATATGAACTTCAACATAGATTTGAGGAGAGATGTGGTGACAAAATGATCAATTTATACTATCGAAACACAGATATATACCAAGGATATTACCAAGAATATTCATAATTAAAGAATTTTGAAACGATAATGGGAGTTTAGGAACACTAACCCAAATCTCCATGGTTGGGGTATCACACTTCATGTGAGAATCATAAGTCCATCTGAATAAGTAGAACCAGTATCCTTTGTAGATGCGGGGGGTGCTAGAACAAGCCCCAACCAATTCATTCTCCAATGCAAACCAAATCATAATATTCCTATTACAAATTAGACCCACTATTGATCAGTTTTATAAACCATAATATCTGAAGATATGCATATATAATGAATCCAATAAAGGAAGGCACTATTTTAATCAATTAATCAATGTCAGATCCAAAAGATATGAGGCCTGATTAAACTCTGAAGATGAAATTGGAAGATGAGGGAATCAATCAAACATATCAGGAACTTTAGGGCTAAGAGAAATTGGAGGGAAGGAGGGAAGGGAGTACGGGTTTGAAAAGGGAGAGAAGTAAGGAGATATAGATCCCTTGGAGGATTGTGAGGGTCCATCCCCCACCATGGGGGGAGGGGCCGATTTGGCAGCCATCATCATCACGAAAAAAGGGGAACCCTCTTCTCTTGATTGGGGGGGGGGAAGTTGGTTCACTCCTTGGAAATATATGGGTAATAATGAATCCAAATTAATATTCACAAGGTTCTACCTTTATATAGTTGTTATATATACATCTATATAAAATATGATTAGTATTGAGTTGTAATAAAAATGGAAGATAAATTATTGTATTTATGAATTATGAAAAATCTGTTACAAGAGGCCCTAAAAGAAACACTAATAGGGAAGGGGTGAGTTATGGTGATCCAAAACTTATTATTATCTCAAGTTAAAAAGGACTTATTCTTCCCATTTATAAATAAACATGGTATATATAACACTAATTTCACAACCACACACAAAAAATATATAAATATAGACACATAAACACTAATATTTTACTTATTTTACTTACACTGGGTTACATCAAAGGAGAACATATGAATGATATATTGATATTCCTAATAATCATTACTTCACTAGTTAGTTTTTACAATGTTTAAGATAAGCTCTAAAATCATCCAAGGTCCACAACCACTTCCTCTATTATGATCATTACCTTATAATAGGATTATACAAAGAGATATTATCAATATGTAGTTTATATTCAAAAAATAATAATACAAGATATAATAGAAAAATGTGTTCTTCATGAAGATATGATCTCCACTTATATGTCTTCATAAGTATGCACAATAACTTTTCAATTCTAATCAAGATACTTAAGGAAATTCAATCTACCTACAACTTACTCTTTAATTCTATACATTTAATTAAACCCATTTCCCACTCTCTTCTCCATTTTATTATTTCCTAATATTTTTCTATATCCCCTCTATTTTTTTGAAGAATATTTTACTTCTATTCATTCCATCCATATCTCTCCATTTTTAGTCATGAGTTTTGAAATTAAAATTAAAATTTCAATAAATTAACTACATTGATGTTTCTCTACATTAAATTCATCCCTAGATCGTATTCATATAAATCTCCACCACTGAACTCCAATTCATCTAATGAAGTTCATGCTATAATAACTAAATAGTTAAATAAGTTCCAAATCATCAAATATGGGTGTAACCTTAAGTTTTTTAAACTCCATGACATGGAATCCATTCAAAACTTCTATTTTAGGCTCCACATCAGACTGAACATGACATAATACTTCGACTACCATGACATAGAAATTATTCATGAAAGAACCCTTCAAAATGAATTTCTACATGCTTACCTCCCCATTTTCAATTCAACTTTAGAAATACTAATACATGAAAGTTGTTCTTGCATGGCACAGTGGTCATCCAATTTCCCATTTCAATTAATCCTATGTGAATTCTCCACCATTTTTATAATTCTTATGTTTTTACCATTTAATTTCATATGAGGTATAATAATTCTTACATGAGGAATAAAACTAATTAGATTGAATCCATATTTCCGTACCCAATTTTACATAGAGATTTTTCATTATAAAATTATTTGTTTTTCATTACATGGTATGAATTATCTCTCTATTTCAATTAATACTTTGAATACTATGAAGGACAATAAAATGTATTTCATGGAATTTCCACATCTCATAGTCTTCATGATTTTTACAATCCAACAGAACACCTTATTCCATTGAATCACATTTGACTACGATATGAGTAGCTTGATAAATTCCAATCAAAATTTCTCTAGATTGAAATAGATTCCCAAATTCACATATATTTTATGTGATATTTGTTTCTTGATCCACCACAGTATTTCCATTATCAACATAGCATGGTGAGTGCTTCTTTCAAAAAAAATTCTCACAAACTATCTACAAGTTAATATTACTTATTAAAATATAATTAACTCAAATTTAATTTTATTGAAAATAAATACAACATTATAACATTTGGTTATAAAAATATCCTCATTTGGATTTGTTTTCAATCCATATATTTTAATTTATTTCACGTTGTCCATGCTCCATGTTAAACCATTCATACTCCCACTATAATATGTCTCTCACCTATTTGTTAAAACATCCATTCCACCTACAATATGTCTATACCCCTATATTAATTCTACTCATTTTAACACTCATGAAACCTACACTTTTAAAAAACTAAGAAAAGTGTTTTTATTCTCTAAGCCTAAACGAGTTAAAACTCATTATAGGAAACAATTAAATAATTTAATTTCTATAATGTTGTCAATACTTTCTTATCAAATATTTTTTATTTATTTTAGTTCCCCATAGATTGTGTATAACCCTATCTTCATACATTTAAAGAAAATATAAACACCTAAAAAGACATAGAATATCCAAGAAAAGAATTATGTACAATGAAGAGATGGGTTTTTGAACCTCCTTAATTTGAGGAAATTGGTTGAATTATGAGGTTCAATAAATGCTTCTTGAACATAATTGGTACCATTTGTTTTGTAAATATATACTTCAATTGATTATACGTACTAAACTCCAATTTCACAATGTTTTTCTCTACCTCCCCTTTTAAGAAGTTGTAACAGATCTTGATATGTTTTGTGCGATAATATTTTATTAGGTTCTTTGTTAACTTGATGCCACTCTTGTTGTCATAGTGAATCGAAATTGGTTTTTGAATCACTAATCCAATATATTTAAAATTTTACTTCATATAAATCTATTAACTATAGGAATTGGTAACTAAAATTTATTCTACCTCTTCTTTTCTCATGGATATACTCTCCTGCTTTTACTCAACCATCCAATATAATTTATTTCAATGAAGAATGCTCCAAAACTAGGGGATTTTTTATCCAAAAGATCTCCAGACCAATATTAATATAAATAATCCAATAAATATTGATCTTATAATTATTTTAAAACTAAAACATAGTTCAATTTCCCTTGAATGTACCTCATTATTCACTTTGTAACCAAGAGACATTCTCCCTTTAGACAACTCTAAAATGATGCTGCCAAGAACGTAACATTGGAAACATATGACCCTGTTTCTATGAGATAAAATAAACTCCCAATAATTCATCAATAAAACGTTGAGTCCAACCACTTTATTTGTTTATACTTAATAATTTTCATTCCAACTACTATTAGACTTGAAACTAGTTTACAATCTTCAATTATGAACTTATTTAATTTCTCTCTTGAATATTTCACTTGTGAGATGAATGTGTAACCTTTCATTTTAAGAACTTGTAAACCAATAAAGTAAGTTTTATATTCTATAATATAAATATAAATTTATGAATGAATTATATTTATAAATTTATCAATGGAATAATCCTTATTTCTACCAAATATATTATCATCCACATAAATTATCACCATATACCGCTCTTCATCTGAGACTTTTGTGTAGAGGTTATGATTAATATCTCCCATCTTGAACTCAAACTTTATCATATATGAATCTAATAATGTATTACAAGAATTCGTTTATTTATTCATACCATATAAAGTCTTTTTCAACCTGAAAAAATTTAAATCATTATATCTAATAAGAAATCCAACCGTTTGTTTTATGTAGACTTATTATTTTAAGACTTCATTCATAAATTTCATCTTCATATCCATTTTATAAACTAAAAAATTACTTTAAACAACAAATTAAAAGAAAATTATTATTTATTTTAGCATTTATTTCATAAAAAATGTTTCCCCAACACAAACACTTTCATTTTTATCATATCATTTATGTACTATCCTCACTTTATTCTGCATTAAACTTCCATTTTTATAAAACCTATTTTTAAAGACCCATTTTCAACCAATCACATTGTGATTTATAGATATATCCATAAGTTCCCATGTTTTATTCTTATCAATGTTTTCCATCTCTCAATTCATTTATTCCACCCATGATTCATATTTTTTGACCTCTTCAAATGTTATTGGTATTACCTGTGATAATAGAGTAGTGTAGTCCATTCTTCGCATTCTCAGAGTCTCCCTTGGATTATATTTGTCTCCAGTAATGTTTACTAGGTAAACTTTAAATACTATTGTTCTTATTTTAATCACATATTGATATCATTCAACACTATTATCATCCTCTAGTTCAAATTCAAAATCATCATCATTTAGAGGATTTTCAATTCTCTAGATTCCAAATCTATTTTTTCTTTTACACCACAAGATTATTCAAGAACATAAACTCTAAAATTTTCTTTAGCTTCATATTAATTAAATTTCATATCACCACTTACAATAATATTTTTTACACTTTTATTAAAACATTCATAGGATTTAATAATTTATGATTATCTTAAAAATAATCCTTCATCCACTGTATCATTATACCTTTCCCAATTTAACTCTTTATTTTAATTGAAACATTTATTTCTAAAATATTTTAGGTGTTTCAAAGAGGGTTTCCTACTATCCACATTTCCTATAAAATTTCATCCTCTCTAGGGATGATAAATGATCGATTTTGAGTATATAAAACCACTTTCATAACTTCTTTATAATAGTGGAGAGTGGTGAAACTTTCAATTAATAAGGTTTCGAACATACAATTTACTACGAAATTACTTATTTCTAAAACTAAATTATGTTATCATTTATAATCCATTGAAATGAATTGAACCATCCCATCAATATTTGTCAATTCATCTCTAGCTAAATATGTTTTACCACTTACTTTGATTTTTAGAGCTGTATCAATTCCAAATTGAACCATCCCATCAACTATTCTATTCACATTCTTGAAAATATTTTCACTAGTCATCATATGGGATGAGAACCCACTATTAAAACCCCACTTACTATTGTTATTCATAGATTTAAATGCTCTATCATATTGAATATATTTATATTTAATATTTAGATCATTCTCTTTCTATGAATCTCCTAAATGAGTTGAGATATATGGTTGTTTCTTAAAATTTTTTATTACAAGAAATCAAGTAACATTCTTATTATTCTTAAAATAGATAAAATATATTTAAAAAATTAATTATATTATATTAAGTTTCATCAATTCTTCTTTGAATTCCACATAAATATTTTCCACTCCATTTTCAACAGTCAATATATTTATTCACACAGTTATATCAAGTGAAACAATATCTATAGAATGAATTTATATTTTGATACAAAGGACATGTTTATATTATACTTTACTAAATTATAATTTATTATTCTTTAAAATAACTCTACAAATCATTAAAACAGGACATATTATGACTAAGGTATACAAAAAATTGATACTTAATTAGAAGAAATATATTGTTACTTCCATCTCTCCACATATTCCTTACTTTTTGAATAACTCCTTGATTATTGATAAGTTCTATATGATGGATAAATTTCCCTTTTATTCTTATTCCCTCCACTCTTCACATTTACTATCCTTGTTTTTTTATTTTAGAACCAAATATAAGAACAATTTTACCCATGAAATTGGGTGTTTTAGATCTCAACACTTATTTAAAGTTATTCTACCTCATTCTACCCTTTCCTTTAATAATTTATCCAAGAATTTTCCAAAATGTATATTATTCCTTGATCCATATAATTTTATTTCAGACGCAAGATTATTTCTCAAAGATAAAACTTCCTCTTTGAGTTTTTTAATCTTAATAGTTTTCTCCTTGATAGAAATATTAATATCATTAATTATATTAGACCATTCCTTAATATTTAACCTGTAGTTTTTTATATATTCAGGTTTCAATTGATCATTTTTATATTTTTCCATAATTTTCTCTAGGTGATCAATTTATAATTCAATATCATCAACATAACTTGATAATTCTTTTAGAAATCCTCAAATATTACTATTCTTATTTCCTTTTAGGATAAAATCTTTAGGACCCCCTTCTAATTCCACTTTGGGATCAACAAATCCCTCTGGTTGATTATCATAATCTAATCAATATTTTTATTTCCCCACCATATTTATTATAAAATCTTACATGTCTAAAATAAACATAGTTTCAAAAACATCCAAAAACTCTTACTTATAATCATCATACTCTTTACTTACCAGCACTAATCCCTGAATATTCTTTACACTTTTATTTACTAAATTTAAGTTCCTTATAGGGTAGAAATTATTTCTTGTATTTTAAGTGAATTAAGTATCACCATCAACTCTATAAATTCTTTTTATGCATCTAGCAGCAATGTGACCAACCTCCCCACAAATAAATCAAGCTGAAGGTAGATTACCCTTGAAACTTTCTTTGCATATCTTAAACTTCCTTGACACAAGAGATAAAAAATCAGCACCAAAATCACCTTATTCATTTTGAATCTCTTATATCTCAGGATTTTTATAACTTTTAATTCTATTTAATTTTGTGAATGTTTTGAATATATTTATGAAATTAAAAACAATTCATATGAAACTAGTTTGATGTGTAGACCATAAATAGATAATTTCACAAGATTTAATTCTTCATGTGATGAAAACTTTGGACTATAAATTTGTGTAAATATTCATATAATCTTTTTCTATATATTAATATCTTTCTTCTCATGAAAACGTACATGAGTAACTCAAAAAAAAAATTGAGAATATAGTTGAATAAACTGTCAAAATTTTCACTTGAAGTCATATTCAAATAATAAAATCTGTTATGAAGAACCGAAAACATTACCTATTTCAATTTTTTATTACCTTCATGAATATTAGAAATCTTATCCCAAAATTCTTAAGTTGTAATAAAACTCATTACTTTCATATATATATATATATATATCTGATTAGATAATGCTCTAGATAAGGAATTATGATCTTTTTCATTATAATTCAAAATTATCATATCTAATTATATCATTGACAACTCTATAGTATCACAGATTTGTATTCCATGAGATACTATCAAAGAAAAAATCAGTCCCAAGAGATCATAAATGTTATCCAATTCTATTATTCTATAATTGGTAATTATTACCATCAAATAAGGGTATTCTATCAACATTCATAATATTCTCTATGATGAAAAATTTCTTTGATATATTAAACAATAAATAACCCATAGATATAATACCATGGATTTCCCATAATAAACCCTAATATGGGGTGTGGGAAGTTATTTAATGTGATTCAAAATTTCTTCTTATGTTGCGACCTGACCCCAAAAGTTTGGAGCTAGTGTAATTCTACCATTACATTGGCATGATTACAAGGAATCAAATCCCAAAGGACCAAATAGTTTAGTAGTCTTGGTAAACCAGATACATACATGAGTCATTTATTACAAATGAATATAGTAATTACAACATAATATTTTTTATTTAAATGATAAATTTATACCCAATTAGAATATCCTTTCATGTCTTTTTAGTACAATTATTTGATTCTTAGGGAAAGGAAAAAAATAAGGCCGATCTCAAATACTCAGCAAGGGTAAAGTACACTCGAAGAAACAATGAATCAATGAGAATAGTCCATATAGAGAGGTAATAACTGAAGACACATTACATGTATTCAATAAACTAATAAGGAAGTGTGTAAAAAATGTGGAAATTTAAATAACTAAAAACACATTCCATTTAAACAACTCAATAAGAAAAAATCAATATAGAAAGGTTAAAAATAGAAAACACATGGAATGATCCCATAAGGGGCATCTCTGCGAGTGCTTCCCTCGGGGCTAGGGTTTCCTTAAGCCAAATTTTCCCTCCATCCTCCCTCGCCTTCTATTCCTTCTTCCTAGGCATGGTGCGATTGTGGGTCTGGTTGTGCGGCGATGGCGTGGTGTGGTATCGATCGGCCGACGATATCATGGTCTGGTATGGACTACGAAGCTCTGTCGACAAACCTCTGTCGTTCAAACTCCCCCAATGAAATCACTTGGTTGGTCTTTGCTCCTACTCCCGTGACATGCACTTTTGTCCGGCTTTGATGGTGCCTTTCTCGGTTTTGGTTATTGTTCTGCACGGGTTGTCTCTCGATCTCGGTTATGTAGTTCCACATTCTGTAGCTCTGTCAACGAAGCCTTCACCATTGTTCATTCTCTGCCGATGGTTCTATATAGGTATGGAGTTTCATTCTTCGCCCCGTTTCATTTTGGATTGTGATGGAGGTTTTGGTGTGGTAGATCTGTCGTGGTGGTGGAGTGACTGGTTCTCCTCACCAGATCTCCCCTTTGATTGGGTTTTGGGTTTGTTTTTCTGTGGCCTGGTAGTTACCTGGAGTTCGTGGTGTGGTCAGGGACCCCATGGTGTGGCTGGTTTGTTGGGGTGTGTCCAGCTCCGACGTAACCTGGTGTGTGGATGTGCAGTCCCGAGGTACAACGGTGGTGCAGCGTCCTGAGGACAACGATGGTATTTTCTGTTGACAGGGGTGGCGTTGGGTTTCTTTCCTAGGTTTTTGGTTCCTGTAATGGTTGATCTCCCTGGGTGACTTCGGTTCGATTCCTATTGTTTTGGTTCAATGGTGCCTCCAAAGGTTGATCCCCTTGGGTCCGCAATTTTTTATTATTGTTCTTCTTGTAAGGTTCTCACTTTTCTGGAAAGTGATTTTATTTAAAAATTAAAAAATAGTTTTAAGGTCTGAAAACGCATTCCATTTATTCAAT
Organism: Viscum album; assembly: GCA_963277665.1. Taxonomy (NCBI): domain Eukaryota; kingdom Viridiplantae; phylum Streptophyta; class Magnoliopsida; order Santalales; family Viscaceae; genus Viscum; species Viscum album. The sequence goes on from OY728119.1 coordinate 379,519,816, forward strand.
AAACTGAGAGTGAAATACATACATAGAATTTGTCATAGTGAAAATATCATCGATAATAAATATTGAACATTAATGAAAGAAATTATTAATTATCATACATCATGTTTCCTAGAAACATTATACCTTTACCATTAAATAATTTCACAAAACATTTTCAATCTTTGGGTAGAAAACCATTTATTATTCTTGGAAACAAAATTGAAGGGGTTGTCGCCAAATAATTTCATCTCATGAGACTATCAATGAATCACAAGGGATTACTTTAAATAGTCCCTAACCTATAGGTCTTTCATTAATGATTCTCCAACCCATAGGGATTTTATTAATGAGTCCCCAACCCATATAGTGCATGTCCAACGCATTCCTCATATATTGAATAATTGATTTAATTTATGAACAACATGCCTTATCAAATATCTGTATTGAATAAAAGATATGAATTTATAAATAATTCCCTATTAAATCAATAACATTCAAAGTTAACACCGTATGTAAAAATGGTATATGATTTAGGCCATGAACATATCCATGATAAATGACATAAATAACTTGGGGAATTTAAATGTTCAATATTCATAGGAAATTGGATATTTTAAGGGGACTAAACAATGAATCAATGATGATAATGTCAATACTACACTTTTTCAAATCAATCAAAAACCATCCAGATGAAGAATAAGTATGGTATCAATACAACATATACCAATTTGAGTAAAAATAATTTTTTTATAATTGATGAATGGAAATATTATATAAAGATCTTTTAAAAACATTCTTGAGGAAGATATTCTTTTTTATTTTGAATTTTTTTAAAATTATTTTCTTTGAATATAACTTTTGAAAACATTTTATTTAAATATTAACCCTTTAAACATGAAAAGAAAGCTTCAAAGAAATGGTAACCAATAAATCTGTACATGTTATACAAATTAAAAAAAACATTCATTTTTTACAGTAAAAGGATAGAAAAGTGCCTTTTTCAAAAAGAGAAAAAATATTCTTTTGAAAACGTTTGTAAAAGTGAAAAGGGTAAAAATGCCTTTAATAAATTATTTTTTGAATTTTGAACCATTTTTTAAAACCTTTGTAGAAAACATTGTTTTTAGAATAAAACAGGTTCTCCGACTAATGAGAGAAATTATTTTGGGTTTTCTTAAAAACATTTTCTAAAATATTTTGATTACAAAAGAGTGAAAAAAGGAAATAATACATGAAAAATGACATGAATAACTATAGGAGAATAAAATGAAATGGTTTATTGAACAATGTTCATACAATTACCTTGAATGTAAATTCAAGTGTAAAGAATCCCGAATAAAATAAGATTATGCAGTAAACCCTTGAAAAGACCACAACACTGATGTGGGAATCAATCAATGAATAGATTATGTGTTTCAAATTTAAATACACATAAAACAAATGAAAATAAAAAAATAGGTTGTAAAAATTGATTACACAAATAATCTTATAATATTAATGACAACATGGAATTAATATAAACCAATGAAAAGGAATCGGGCTATGAAGTTCTTTACCACTCAGTAACATTTAAATAAAATCCCATTAGAAGAAATAACATTAATTAAAACTCAAAATAACAAGAATTTAAATAAATTCCTGATATTATATATCACAATGGGCAGTAGTTACACCACAAAAAAGAAGTATGTGGTGAATATGACATTTATCTCATAGATGTAAAAAATGAGATGAAAATCTATTACCTTATGTTTACTTTTAGGGTGAACGTCCATTAAATTACTTTATAATGGTTTTCAATATGTTAATAACTTATTCCAATACCATATTAATATGTATTATATCTTATATAATCTTATTATAATATCTTACTACCCATTTGTTAGTAAAATTTCAGTATTTTTACTATTTTAGGAGTTAATTTCTTAGTTCTTTGAGTATGTTTTGACTTGTTATTTGATATTCCTATTACATAGATCATTTTTTCATAATCGAAAAAATTTAAAACATGATTTAATTATCATATATATTCAGTGTATATGTATTTATAATAATTCATAATATTTAGATATAAGAAATTAAATGCACCGTTCATGGAGATGGTAGGTCGTACGTATGCATGAACGCTACTTTCATTTATTTTCTGTATTTAAAAGAATGAAAATTAAATTACATATATATATATATATATTATATTTCCAATATTATATTTATTTCATATATTTCATATATTTTTATTAAAACCATCCTTTATACATTACATGTATAACGTGAATTAATCACATCACTTTGAGGAGGTAATATTCCACACTTCCACAAACGATGTTATCGTATTTAAAAAAAATGGAAAACATAAGTTTATGTTATATATAAATATAAAAAAATCATAAAGAAATTATAAATATAACATATATCATATATAAATATTGTGTCTATCATAATTACCAACCATGAGAGGTGGTAAAGGAAAAATGATCGACATCGTTTTGTGAGGTGATAGTTCGCCATACTCATAAATGGAAAGTTCGTTACCCATTAGATGGATGTGTGTGTAAGTGTAGGTCAAAAACATAGAACACAAAAATCTCAATATATTGATGATAAGTTTTTTATTATATAATCACATAATAATTAGAGTTTATGGGGGTGGATAATGTAAATAAAATAAAAGAGATTGAGGAAGGATGTTACCTCTTATTCGGGTAACTCCTTTTAGTTTGCACCAAAAAGATTCTTGGGTCTATTTTGTTCCCAAGGCGAGAATTCTAGGATGAGTGGAGGGATATTTAAGATATATTTTGGAAGATATTTTTTGAGACAAGGTGTCTTTAGAGGTGTGATGAAGTGGGAGGGGTGAGTGTCTTTTTACAGTGGAAGAAGAGTGACATTATTGTAAATTTTTTAAAAGGGAATTACACCCATGTTTTTCCTATGATAAGTGGATAAAATAATGAAAAAATTTCTATAAAAATCATAATTTGGTTTAAATATGAACATAAAAAAGATTTTGGATAAGTTTCTAGGTCATTTTGGCCCTTAATTTTAAGGTGTAGTCCCGTGTTAAGATAATTGTTTTCTTAATCTCTATAATTACTTTCACTAATATTTTTGGAAAAAAGATAAGTTGAACTTATCAGGAATTATAAATTATTATTATTAAAAATATGGAATATATTTTTACAAATTCCAACCACATAAGTGGCAAAAATTAAATTAAATTTAATCCCGCAGATGGGATGATAATGTAGGTTTTTAAAGTAAAAATGTTCTAAAATTTGGGATGTAAGGATATCCAATTTCAATGAAAAATTTATTCTAATGACCCAAATTGGGTTAAATTTTGTATAATCTATATAATTTTACATTAAAAACAATTTAAAATATAATTAAACCTTATAAATAAATTATATGGATATTTAGTTTTGAATTAAAATTTTGTATTTTTCACTATTCATCAAAAAATGAAACTTTATAGAAAAATACCAAAAAATTCACCCAAACATAATTTTTATGTTTTAATTTCAATAGTTAATTTTATTTCAACATCTAAAATTTATAAAAGTGTCAAAATATATATTTAAAATAGGTGCGCCATTAAAAGGCAGTAATAGTGCCTTTATAAAAATATATGTTTTTATGCTTAAAGTTGAGTTTATTCTCATATTATGAATATCAAATCTATTGGATGATTGAAAATTTTTTTATTGAATATTTAATATATATATATTAAAATAATATTACTCAATATTTAATTTAATTTATTAAAATAAAACACCCTTGTGATCATAAAAATAGTTTTCTATAAAAACATTCTGTTGATATTCAATTGGTTCTTATATTAATTTATAATTAATTTTCATCCAATGAATTCATTTTATATTTTTTTAATAATAGATTTTTATAAGTTAGTTAACACTATTAATAACTAATAATTTAAAATCTATGTTATATCTTATAATATTAAATAATAATGTTTTATTTATATATTATTTTTCAGTAAAACTTCATCTTTTATGTAACACACACCATTTAAGAAAATCATTGTTGCGTGCGATGTAATCTAACTCAGTGTTGTGTGTATTAAAAGATATTAATTTTTTTACGAATAGTAATTATATTTTAAATTCACATAATATTATATTCCCTTATGTGCTTGGTGTTGCGTGTCATACACACTATCAAATAGAATGTTCTTACTTTATAATTTCGAGGTGTTTCATTCTACCCACCTTAAATAAATTGGAACCTCTCAATTTAAAATAGATATTGGTAATAAATTGTTTGATATTTCCTATGTTGAAATCCCACATCTAGAGTATGGTTTGTAAAACATCCTCTAGAAAATATAGTATGGTAAGTATAGAGGTCACATGGACTAACATATAATTTGGTATCTAAGTAGAGTAACATTAGTGGAAAGTAAAGATACATACATAGAGGAAAAGTTTAAATAATAATATGTAGTGATTGAGGTAATCAATCATAAACAAGTGAGTGACAAATGGAAATTGGAGGGTCTCAAATTCATAAATCTGTGATGATTTAGAAGACTATCATTTCAATAAAAATAAGGTATTAGGAAAAAAATTTCTTTGATCATTTTCTAATGTTGAGTAACTATTTTATAGACTAAGTAAATAAGAAAATATAATTACTTGATATATTTTTATAAAAACATATTTATCCTTTGGTTGTCCTTCTATCAATTTTTAATTCATCCATTACTTCATGAAATGGATATCCAACAATGAATTTCTATACCTGAAGCCCTAATTTTTTTAACAGATTATAATACCCATAAAACAAGTTATTATATTTGCTTCTAACTATTCTAAAAATACAATATGGTTAATAAATTAATCTCTAAACCTAAAAAGTGATATTACTAGTTCATCATTAATATTTATTCTTTAAATTTTTCAACTAGAAATAATGATATATTAACAATGAAATTGTGCTAGTCAATGGTTAGCGTTAAACCTTTATCATCATTCGGTCATGGGTTCAAGTCCTAAGACTCACAGGATTTGATTGGTTGTCACCCAACATACAGGTTTTCCTTTTCAAAAAATATATATTAATAAATATTATTGACATCATTTAAATTTAGTCATTAAATAACCTTTTAAATAATATTTTCATTAAAATCAGAATACATAAATACTTGTCAATTTATTTCCACATATGTCCTTCCTTGGTCTAAGGTTTATCCTTTTAAAGAGGTCATTGGCTCTAGTAATTCCCAGGTTCCCTATATTTAATGAAACAAACTATGAATGGGTCATTAGGATGAGATTTATTTATTTCTATTATACTCTTCATTTTTCCTTGATTTTTTCTTTATGTCCTTATTTCCCAAACATAAATCATTTCTCTATTACATTGAGACACCTTCCTAGGTTCCTCCTTCTACATTTCTTTAATGATATAAATTGATCCTTTTTTCCTATGGTATCAACCACTTGAGCTCTTAGTAACGTCCATGCTTCTCTTATTTGGTGAGTTCAGGAGATGGTTAATGTTTATGTTGTTAATCATATTTTGGGAAAAATGATTATGCATAAAAACGATATATTTCACTCCCATCAACTCTTAATTTGGTTTCTAATTATCAAAACCTTGTCCTTAATGTTCAACGGTAACATGAATCCTTCGGGTTCCAGCTATTAACTAAAACAAAAAAGCATAGTGTGAGTAAAAATAGTCATAGTAAGAAAATCATATGATCATTTATAGGATATCTAAATCATCATCATCATCAAATTATATATTTATTCAAAAGAGGGAATACAATACACAAGCAAGAGAAAAAAACACCACCAAGCTCAGGGGGTCTAAAATAATAGAGAGCAAGGGAATCCCCGTGAATTAAATTTACACCCTCAGGCTTCAAGGAGGTGGCTTTGGGGAGGCAGGTGACATATGAACCTGGAGCAACTAGGGAAGCAAGAAAATCCGCCACTTTATTCCCTGCTCTCTAGTTGTGAGTAACCTTAATGTTGATACTCAGTATCTCTTTACATCTCCTGATTTTATATGAGACCAACCATGGGATGGAACCTCTACCCAGTAGGGAGTCATGGATGATTTTTGAGTCCATTTACACTTGGGATATTTCTATATTTTTCTAGATACATAGATTAAGGCCCATGAGAACTGCCTTGGCCTCCACCTCAAGAGAATTTCAGTTGCCAAAATGAGCCGTGAAGGTAAGGAGCACACTCCCACCTAAGATATGAACCAAGAATCCACCTCACATGATACCTGAGATACAAAATCCGTCTATGTTAAGATTCAAACTATCTGCTAGTGGACTCCACCTTATCCACTGCCCATACGTTCTGTCCGAGATAGAAGGATCCAGATCAGGGCATGTCTGTAGCATGCGCAGTGAGGGGGTATCCCACAAATTCTTAAAGAGGGTGACCATGTCACTAAGAAGGAATTTGGTTCTCACAATGATGGATCTCCCTGTTAAAATTATCCCCTCAAATCTCACCTTGTTTTGGGCCTGCTAGAGACACCAATATCCAGCACTAAGGACCACAGACCACGCCATCCTCTCCGAACCTTTCTCCGGTGTTCCTTGAAACCACATATCGAAGAAAGAATCCCCACATAGCTCATTAGAGGAGACCGCTGTGAAGAATCCAAAGCACTTCCACATGGCCTAAGCCCATTCCCCTTCAAAGAAAATATGGTTTGAACTCTCCTCACATTTATTGCTACAACATTGGCACCAGGAGGCTAAACTGATTCCCATATTCTTGATGCTCTCATCAAATGGAATCACCAAGTTCCTTATTCTCCATATGAGAAAGTTGTATTTAGATGGGATTTTATTGCACCATGCTAAATCGTTCCAGGTAACCTACTATTCCTAAGGGTTACAGATCCTACAGAAGTCCTTTGTGTTGAACTTCCCTGAGTGTGACGTGGAAAACACACACTTGTCTGATTCAGAATTGATCAGGATAGAGTCAAATATTTCTTTCTAATTCTTGTCTAGCACCACCTCAATGAAATCCGGGTATAGGATTGCCTCCTTGAATGTAATCATATGGGCCAGAAACCCCGGGAATCCCATCACATAACCCACCCAGTTGTATTTCCAAAATAGGATGCTACCTTCTCCCACGATCCAGCGGGAGTGATGTTGAAGACTCAAAACCAGGGGATAAATCTAATGCCACAAGGGGGATCTCTAAACCTTACCATTACTGGTATTACTGGTGTAATTTTGGTACATGGTCCTCCTCTAGAGAGTATGCTTCTCCAGGATCTCCCAAGCCAGCTTTCCATGCATACGTTGCACAATGGTCGCGACACTCCTAACATTAATGCCCCATTCATTTTCATTACATATTCAAATCCTTCATAATGGTTAGTAATGAAAATATTAATTATCCTAATCATATCCCCTGGGAGTGTCAAACCAAGTGTATATTAAGGCCCATTTTTGTGTACCAAGTTACGTTGCATCTGACCTAACACACCTTATCGGAGTTTTTATCCCTAGGTAAATCTATTCCATAACCACATCCACACGTAGTATCCAGATATGGATGTATTACTAGTAAGACTCATATAATCTCTACCATACCAAAATTATAGGATATTATTATATAATTATCCTCATATTCCACCTTAGGGTTATGTTATCTAATCTACATTTTCCAAAATCTAGTTCCCAAGGTTGCTCTTAAACTTCCTATAATACCAACTGTTGCGACCCTACCTTAGAATCCAGAATCTAGTGTCATGATACCCTTGCATTAGAATGATTATAAGGAATCAAATCCCAAAGGATCAAAGTGTTTAGTAGTCTTGGTAAACCAGATACATACATGAGTCTTTTATTATAAATAAATATACGAATTACAACATAATTTTTCTTCTTTCAAGGAACACTTTTTTTCCAAATTATCACATCCTTGCATATATTTCTTAGTAAAATTCTTAGATTCCTGAGGAAAGGAAAAAAAATAGAGGTGAGCTCAAATTATTAGTAAAGTTAAAGTAAAAAGAAAGTAATAATGAATTAATTAGAATAGTCAATATGGAAATGTAATAACTGAAGAAACATACCACGTAAAAATTAACCAAGACGGATGTTTGTAAACAACATGGAATGGTAAATAATTGAAAATACATGCCATTTAAATAACTGGATATGGGAAAATAAATATATAAAGGTAAGAAACTGAAAAGAAATCCCATTTAATCAATAAAATGAGAATGAAACTCATCTAGAAACATTGTCATAGTGAAAATATAATTGATAATAAATAATAAATATTAATGAAGTAAATGATTTATTAATAGACATAATGTTTCCCAGGAACGTAATACCTATACTGTCAAGACCATTCACAAGAAAATTTATATATATGGGTAGAAACCCATATATTCTTTTTGGAAACAAACACGAAGGGTTTTTCTCTAACTAATTTCATCTCATGGGACTATCAATGTATCACGGGGCTTACTTTAAATGGTCCCCAACCTATTGGGATTGCATTGACCAGTCCCCAACCCATTGGTATTACATTAACTAGTCCCTAACTCATATTTTTCATTTCCAAATCATTCCTCATATATTAAATAATTGATTTAATCAATGAACAACATGCCTTATCAAATATCCATATTGATTAAAAGACACAGATTTATCAATAATTCCTTAGTAAATAAAATAATATTTAAAGTGAAAACCATATGTAAAAATTTTATACGATCTACATGATGAAAATATTCATGATAAATGATATGAATAATTAGGGGAAATTAAATGTCCAATGATCATAAAAAATTTCATATTTCAAGGGGACTAACAAAGGAATCAAGGTAGTGAATTTAAATACTATCCCTGTCTAAATAAATAAAAAATCATCCACGGTAATAATTAGGATGGTATTAATAGAACATATCTCTAATGGAGTAAAAATAAAGTATTTTTTCATTGATGAATGAAAATAATATAAAAATATATTTTGAAAACATTCTTGAGGAAAATATCATTTTTTATTTTGAAAACAAATTTGAAAATATTTTTCTTTGAAAACCAATTTTGAAATTTTTTTATTTATATATTAACCATTTAAACATGAAAATTAATCTTCAAATAAATTATTGTGGGTAAATATGTACATTCCATACAAGATAAAAAGAACATTCTTTTTACACGGTAAAAGATTAAAAAAGTGCCTTATTCGGAAAGAAAAAAAAGAATATTCCTTTGGAAAAAATTATAAAATACAAATAAGGAAACCATTTTTTAATAAATAATTTTTGGAAGGTTAAACCATTTTTGAAAACCTTTTTATAAAATAGGGGTTTTTGAAGAAAACATGTTCTCTGACTAAATAGAGAAATGAAGTCAGGTTTTATTAAAAACATTTTCTAAAAAATTTTAGTAGAAAAGAGTAGAAAAATGGTAGTAATACTTGAAAAGGGTCGTGAATAAATATATGAGTATAAAATTAATGGTTTTATTTAAAAACATTCATAAAATTTCCTCAAATGGAAATTCAAGTGTTAATAATCCCGAATAAAATGAAATTGTGAGGTAAACCCTTGAAAAACCATAACATTGATGTGAGAATCAATAAATCAATAGATTAAATATAAATAAAACTTAAACAAGTTTAAATAAAAAAATATATAGTAAAACTTTATTACACACATAATATTATAATATTAATGATAATATGGAAGTAATATAACCCAATGAAAAGGAATCAGGTTATGAAGTTGTTTACTGCTTGGTAACTTTTAACTCAAATACCATTAGAATAAATAATTAAAATAAAAAATAAAAAATAATATGAATATAAATCAATTCATGATATAATATATTAAATTTTTTTTAGTTAAACCATAAAAAATAATTAAGCGGTGAATATGACATTTATCTCGCTGATGTAAAATGGGAGATGAAAATCCCTTACCTTGTATTTTCTTTTCAGGTGAAAATACTTTTACTTATTCTATAATAGTTTTAAACATGTTAATAACTTATTTTAGAAAAATATTAATATTTTTTATATCATATATGATCTTATTATGAAATATTACTTCCTGTTGTTTAGTAAATTTTCATTATTTTCACTATTTCATGTGTTAATTTCCTAGTTCTTCGAGTATGTTTTGACTTGTTACTTTTTGTTCCTATTAATTAGATCATGAATTAATCATATAAAGAATTTAAAACATGATTTAATCATCATATATATTCATTTTATATATATTTATAATAATATATAATATTTGGAGATTATAAATGAAATATACCATTTATAGAGAGGGTATGCCATACGTACACATGAACACTACTTTCATTTCATTACCATATTTAAAATAATGAAAAGTAAATTATATATAGGTATATTATAATGAAATTATAATATTTATTTAATATATCTCATATATGTTTATTAAAACTATCAATTATACATTCCATGTATAGATTGAACGAATCACATCGCTTGAGGATGCGGTAGTTCACATTTCCAGAAATGATGTTATCACATTTACACAAAATGGAAATCATAATGGTATATATTATATAAAAATTAAAGATGAATAAAGATATTTTAAATATAATATATATCATATATAAATATTATTTTTATTATAATTACCTACCATGAGAGGTGTTAAAGGAAAAACAAACGACATCGTTTTGTGAGGCAGTAGTTCACCGTACACAAAAACGGTATGTTCATTACCCATTAGATGGATGTTTGTGTAAGTGTTGGTATAACCATTATAATAAAAACGTATTAATATATTTATTATAATGGTTTTATTATATAATAATTGAATAATAATATTTTAGGGGGGTGGATAATGAAAATAAAACAAAAGAGCTTGAGGAAGGATGTTACCTCTTATTCGGGTAACTCCTTTTGGTTTTCACCAAAGGGATTCATTAGTTTGATTTATTACCAAGGAGATGATTATACTATAAAGGTAGGGATTTTTAGGAGATATATTTTTTAGATATTGGTGAAGAAAAATTTTCTTGAGATGTTTGAGGAAGTGGGAGGGGTGAGTGCCTTTTTATAGTGGAAGAGGAGTGACATTCTTGTAAATATTTTGAAAGGGAATTACACCCACATTTTTCCATTGAAAATTTGATCCAATAATGATAAAAATTAGATAAAATGGAGGATAGGGTAAATATATGAAAATAAAAAGGATATTGGACAAGTTTATAGGTCATTTTGTCCCTTAAGTTTAAGATTCACTCCATTGTTAAGTTAATTTTTATCTTAAACACAATAATTACTTTCACTAACATTTTTGGTCAAAAAAATGTTTAAATTATTATAGATTAGAAATTATTATGATTCTAAATATTTAATCAATTTTTTCAAATTGAAATAACATAAGTATCAGAAATTAATTAAAATATAATCCCACAGTCGGGACAACAATGCGGGGTTTTAAAGTAAACACGTTCAAAAGTTTGAGATGTGTTTATATCAAATTTCAACGATAAATTGATTACAATGAAATAAATCAAATTAATTTTTGTATAATTGATATAATTTTACTTTAAAAACTACTTAAAATATAATTTAACCATATAAATAAATTATATGAAAAAGATGTTTTGAAATAAAATTTAGTATTTTTCACTATTCATGAAAAAAAGGAAACTTCATTGAAAAATACCAAAAATTCACTCTAACCTATTTTTTTTATTTAAATTTAAAAAATAAATTTTATTTTAACAAATAAAATTTATAAATGTTTCAAAATTCATATTTAAAATAGGGTTCCATTAAAAGAAGATAAAAGCGCCTTTATAAAAATATGCGTTTTTTTTGCATAAAATTGGGTTTATTCACATATTATAACTATGAAATATATTGGATGAATATAAAAAATATTTGACTGAATATTTAATAGATATATTACATTCATATCACTCACTAATTAATTTAATTTATTATAATAAAACACCCTTGTGAGCATAAAAATAGTTTTTTTATAAAAACATTCCCTTTGTATTCAATTGGTTCTTATATTAATTTATAATTAATTTATAACCAATGAATTCATTTTATATTTGTGTAGACCATATATTTTCATAATTTAGTTAATAATATTCATAAACACTAATTTAACCGCTATATTATACATTATAATACTAAATAATAATGTTTTATTAATATATTATTGTTCGGTAAAACTCAGTGTTATGTGCAACACACACCATTGAAGAAACTCGTTGTTGCATAAGACACACACTGACTCAGTGTTTTTTGAATTTCAAGCTATTAAATTTATTTAAAATAGTAATTATATTGTAAATTCTCGGAATATTATATTCCCTTACATGCTTGGTGTTTCATGTCCTGCACACTATCGAATACAATGTTCTTACTTTAGAAATTTGGTGAATTACATTTTATTTCAAATTAAAATGGATATTTTCTTCATGCTTTCAAATAATCTTGGTATCTATCACATGAATTTTACAACAACATAGTAAAAATATATAAATAGAGATTCATGGACACTAATATTTTACTTGATTCACTTGAACTGGGATATATCCAAGGATCACATATCAATGATGTGTTTACATGCCTAATAATCATCACTTCACTAGTTTTTGATTATGATCTTGAGGACAAGATTAATACTCTTCTAGGGTCCAAAACCTCTTCCTATATTTGTCTCACTATCTTTATAAAGGGATACACAAAGAGATAATATTGAAACAAATATAATACTCAAAAAGATAACAATAGAAGATATAAATACAAAAAATGGGTGTTCTCTAGGATTCTCTAATATATACATTTGGATATTCACTGGTATGCTTAGAAAATCATAAATTCTAGACCCAATATTTAATGTAATTTAATCCATCCATAAATTAATCTTCAATTCCAAATATTCAATGAATCCCACGGACACATGCCTCGTCATAGGGCATGGAAAAAATTTACGACCAAACTACAGTATAAGAATCAACCTAGGTAGTCTCCCGAAGAGGAGTGAACAAAAAATAGTTTTTCACTTTTGAGATGATTTAGAAAATTGATTTTTATTTTATTTTGAGAAATTGGAAGTATAAAGTAGTTTAAATTGAATGATTTAAAATTGTTGACGATGATGGTGATTAGGTCAGGCTTGGATAGTCCCACTGCAATACTATCATGGAATCAAATTTTTTCCTAATGCTCATATGTTAAATTGGAAAGAGGTAAATTTATCAATAAATTCAGCTCTCTTCTATGGATATATAGTGATGATGAGAATATCTACATCCCCCTAATATTTTAACATAAGAAAGTTGGGTTTGATAACATATATGACACACAACCCTATGCTTATTTTTAAATAAATTCAATATCTTCGATAGTTTGTGATGGATACAACATTGAGCTTAAAAAAAACATAATATTACATTAAAATATTATTATTTAAAACATGACCATTATAATCTATCCATTAAGTTAGTGGGTATGAATTGGACTAAATAATTTACGAAAATATATCTTTTTCACATGTTCATTGGTTATCCATTGATTATAAATCAAAATCAAAATCATTTGAAAGAAATTTTTGTTTTCTAAAAAACGTACTTTTTATAAAAGGCAGTTTATTAGAATGACACACATATGGGTTATTTTAATTTCCTTACGAGTTTAATAAAAATAAAAAATTTATAAAAACTAAATAGTTTAAACTCAATTAATTAAAATTTAGTAAAGTAGCAGGTCAAGTTCCAACCCATAGAGATGGTGAATTAGTTTGATTAGGTTTTCAAAATAATTGATTTTATTAAATTGAAGAAAGAGGTGAAGAAAATATGGGTTGGATTGATTTCAAGAAAGAAAAAGATGAATGCAAAGCAGATTGACTATTTTGAAATCAAATTTGAAAAGAATTTTAGGGTTTAGGTGCAATTGGATTTTAGAAAATAGGTTTATTAACTTATGACTGATGTTAGAGTTAAGATGATGGAGATCCAATGGTCATGGTATCCCCTCATTGACATAGAAATACCCTATTTCCCTTAGTCTAATAATTTAGGATTTCTCTAAATCAAGTTTTATTAGATACCATATTTAAACCTGATTCCCCTAAATTTTAAAATGGTTATTCATCCTTTAATGTTATCAGTTGTGAAATTTTAAATTTTCTTTTAGATTCAAATACAATTTCATGATAAAAGTAAAATTAAGGGATTAGAAATTGATTGAAGAATTATGACAAACCAAATATATAAATAAAGTAAAAGGAATCAATCTAATAGAACATTAACACTTATATTACATAATTATATCATAAGGTAGGTTTATCCCATAATACTAGTGACGAGATAATAATAGGGAAGAAAAGAAGAAAAATAATTCATATTGAAAACAATGATGAAGCTGGGGAGGACCATGCATAGCGCAACTTCTTGCTCCAAGAATTGGTCTTTTGGATCCCTTTATAGCAATAGACTAAACCTCTATTTTTAGAGTCTAGATAGGCCTGTGACGAATTTAATTTCATTAAGTATTGTTCAAAAAGGGGTCATGTGTAGTTCATAGGTCTTAAAATAGGACAAAATATTAAGATAAGTCGAATCTGGCCATTTTTGTCCCATACTAACCTTTTACATGTTGTGTAGAGATTACAACACATGTAAATATTTCACCATGTGTACCATATTCATTAAATGAATCATTTCTTGTCATAATAAATTATGTCATGGTGGGACACATTTGTGTCATTTGTTTACACATATCAACTTCAATTCTAGATGCTTCCCTCAACTTCACAACTTATCGTTATTTCACGAATTTCACCGGTACACGATGTGTAACGAATACAAAACATGTAATGTCAATTTTATGATTCAGGATCTTTTTTCCTTGGTTATTAAGTTATTTTCCTTGGAGGTTCTCTAAAATCATCAGAATTTGTGGAAGACCTTCATTTGATGGAATTATTTTTCGTTTTAGCTCATTTTACTAAATTTCCTTAACCCGCTGCATCCTAAAAAATATGTGAAAAACATTAGGGACATATGCATGAATTAAAAATTAAATCATAAAAATCACTGAATTTTAATATCAAATATATATATATATATATAATAAATTCACTTATCAAATACCACCTACACTTGAATTCATACATTTACTCAAAGATGAAATCACAATATATTACAATGGATGCTTAATCTAATATGATTTTAAATTTAATATCAATAAAACCAACTGATCAAATGGAAAGTCGAATGTTCAAGCACCACATATAGAAAATTTATCAACACCCAATTTTTAAAATAATACAAATAAACCATGTATTTTACTTTTCTTCTTTTGAAATAGCCAAGTCTTTTCATTTATCCATTTTCCTTTTTCAATTAATTATTACTATGCATACTATTTTCAATTTACCTCACATTATTTTTTCCACTCATCATCAAGGTAAAAATGAATAGAGTGGTGAACATACCTTAAGAAAATGATATTTACTATATTCTTGGAAGGCATCTAACATCTCCACTGCATAAATAAAAAAATCACAAATAATCACGAGGGATTCACTATTTAGGATCAAATGACTCTATGTCTTAGGGAAGGTAAGTAAAGGACATAAATTAATTACACCTAAAAATGAGGTTTGTCTCTAAAGTATTTTTCATTATAATAAAAAATAGCTCAATGAAAGTCTCCTCTTCCCCCAATATCTCATAGTAGGCTCATAAAGAGATGAAATAAGAAAAATTATACACCCTATTTTATTATTATTATTTTTTTCTTTTCTTTTTTGAAAGTATATTAAAGGAAAAATTCTCAAATCCACCAGCCAAACCCAAATGATCTCCTCAAAAAACTATTTATAATAGTAATAACAAGATCACTGGTCAAACAATGATGTTCTTTGAATTTCCCTAGTCACAACAAGAATTGTTTTTTTAAAGGGTGTGAAATCAATATAATGAATTTTACTTCCCTAAAATATCAAGAAACTTTCCCCACACTTATTCATTAAAAAATATACATCCCTTAAACCAGTTTCCATCTACCCTACTCTTATTTATAATAATCATGAGAAATGTTTACAGGAAGGTAGGAAATGATAAGATGGGATTGTAACACAACTCTTACCCATCAAGGTTGTTCATGGATTCTATGGGTTTTAACATGGATTAATTTAAGGTGGTTCTTAGCAAAGAGGATAAAAAATTACTCCTCAATCACATTAGAAATGATTTTTTAGTCATATCTTTAATAAGATGCAAAGTAAGTTCAAGAAGAAAACATTCTTGAGTTTCAAAATAAATATTCTATAGAAATAATTCAAAATATTGTATTAGATAATGTCTCAAAAATGAGATGAAGGTTGGGATAATCACTCAAGGAAATGCATATGAATAATTAAATCAATCAATGAAAATATTAGAAATTCAAATCATGGAGAAATATTAGAAAAAATTCATTCAAAAAAACTAACATTCTCTCGTAAATCATGATTTTTACAATCCAAAAAAACATTCTTATCCCTAATAATTCTTTTCACCATGTTTCTCATTCAAATTTACTAATAAATAAATTTAAATTCATGGCATACTATTTATCATTACCAGTTTTTGTTTCATAGTTCATTTTTTTGAAGAATGAATCAAGTGAGGAAATTCAACTAGATGTTAAAGATCAAAGGCAGTTAAATGTAGAGAATACATTATAAAAAAATGAAATGCTTACTCCCCTTGATATTGGTGCTTCAAACATGGCTTCACAGGTTCTTACTGTACTTGTTCATGATGTGTACTTCTCTCATGATAGGTAATTGTCTTGTAGCTGCTTCTTATGTTTCATGGTGCTTGTTGCTAACATAGGTATTGATAATCCTACAATTTAAAAATAAACTGGTGAAATCACAGACCATTATTGATAATTTTTTTTAAATTTTAAGTGAGGTAATGCATGCATAAAAATAAAGTAAATAAAAAAACAAAAAGGAACTCAAGTTTTCTATCAAAAGTGATTTATTTACCATCATAGGCTCAACTTTAACTCCTTTATCTTCAACTCACATGATGGATGAATGGAAAATTTGAACCTGGATGAGGTCAATAAATGGTATTTTTTGTTTCCTTTCCACGTTCGATGGTCCTTGTCCTTAATTTTTGAACATCTTAATTCCTCATGATGGTGGCACTATCTTGATCTCCATTGGACTGACCCACCATTTCTTCTTCAGTAACAATGTAATAAATAGAAGGTCATGTACCATCCATACCTATAGTCCTTTATCAAATCTGGTGGAGTTGGTTGCTCCTATTGTTTTCACAATATTGGTCCTTATCTTCTATTTCTTATTCAATTGAGAATACTCTTTCACAACATCAGTTAACTCATACACCTCTTTAACTTCAATGACACCCTCAACTTCAGTGACACCCTCAACTTCAGGTGTATTTTCTCTTTCAAATTCATTTTCCTCTCATACATTAAAGTTATTCATTTCATGGTGGATATTTTAACTTACAAGATCATAGCCAACTCTTAGAAAAAGTTATCCACTTTGGACATTGATCAACACACACCCAGTGGCTAAAAATGGTCTCCCCACAATGAGTGGATTTCACTCCTCTTTTATATCCTCTAATAAGAAGTCTAAGATAGAGATAAAATTGTTAACTTTGATCTGGATATCCTATATTACCCCATGGGGGTAATTTATTATTGAGGCTTATAATTGAATTGAAACTCTTATGGGATTTAGGCATTCCAGTACCAAACTCCTGAATGTTGTGTATGCTATGATATTGAAACTCACACCAAAGTTAAAAAACTATTTTCCACATTTTTTAGCTTTGATAATGATGGGAATTGAAAAGATACATGGATCATGTTTCTTCTTAGGAAGGTTCCTTGATACCACCAAAAAAAATTATCATGTGAGTAGATTAATGACAATTTCTTCTATATTATTCTTATTGGTTACTAGCTCTTTCATGAATTTTTCATATGTTAGAATTTTTGTGAGAGACTTCCCAAATTAAATATTAATATGAAAATTTTTAAGGTGTTCTAAAGATTTACCTTTTCACATGTTGAACCTAACTTATGTCATTCATTCTGCTCAAGTCAATCTTAGCTTGTACTGTGATGGTTCTTTTTATCTTCTTCAACTACTTGTTCCTTTCTATTGTCAATTTATTTTTCACTTGATTTCACTAGTAGTTATTCATTACATCCTGTAAATTATATACCACTTACATATGTTTTTTTCCCACTTCTAAGTAGTACAAATTTTAAATATTCATGTGGGCACACTTCAGGGCATCCTAGCAGTTCTCTTATATATCTCTATATAAGATGATCATCAATTTATCCAACTCGATGCTGCAGATTCCCCAATGAAACATTTTGGTTTGTTGATTCTTATTTTATTCCCTTGATTATAGTCTTGATTTTGGTCTTGAATATAGCCAGCATCTCTTCCAACATATAGACCCAGATCATTAGTATGGGCCCTTGGGGTGCTTGATGTTGGTACCCTTGTGGCCTTTTTGATATCCCTATACTTGTTGTTATTGATTCCGCCAAGCCTGAAATTGATTATCACAATTATAATCAGTATAATTCACATCTTCTATATATTTACCATGAGGGTTTTTATGCTGGTCCATCATCATTTCCATCTTCTTAGTTAGGATTCCAACCGTGCCACCATCCAGTCATTGTTTTTGACTGTGTGAACTCATTTTTATTGTGTCCCTTCTCATTTACAATAGAAAACATTGCTTTCCATTTCATCTAAAAATTTTATATCTATTCAGGAGACTTAATAATTAATGACCCTCTAGATTAATCATCTATAATTTACCTCTTTACCTATGAAAAACCCTTATAGAATGTTTGTATTATAATCCATAGCTCTATACCACGATGGGGGAATTTTTGAGTCATAACTTTATATTGTTCCTAAGAAGAATATAGAGATTCATATTCAAATTTTCAAAAGTTTAGAATGTTTAACTATATGTCCATTAACTTAGAAGGTGGAAGGAAGAGGGTGAGTATGTTACTGTATAGCTCATTACTTGTAGTAATGGAATGTGCAAGCAAGCTTTAGATCCAATCTCAAGCTTGCTCAGGTAATAAAAATTGGAAAAGATGGAGTCTTACTACATCTCATGAAATATTAGAATGTGTTTTAGATCTTGAAGATGTTTCCTAGATGTGTCTTTGGATCTTCATGAATTATTTTGGTAAATTGAACATTTTTTGAGATCATCGAAGTTATTAGAGGATTGATCTTAAAGTGGTTTGTAGCAACTAGGGGCTCTAGGATGCGTGGTTTCAATCCTGTGTTCAATGGACACTCATATTCTATGATTTTATGCACCCCTAGATCACTTTGAAGAGCTCATATAGTAGTTATATGTTTCTTCACACTATCCAAGATTATATCTTACATGTTCTTCCTTAAGATTTTCTCAAGTTCAAGATTAAAGTAAAAAACCTCTTTTCCTTTTGTTTATGTGTTGTGATCATGCATTTAAAAAGTAAAAATATGAAATCCACAAGATGAAAACACCTAATTTAAATATATAAATTGAATTAAAGCAATAAAATAAAATTTAAAATTAAAGAAACCTAAAAACATACTTGTAACCATCCCCAGCAACGATGCAATTTTTAACATGCCCGTGGGGTGCCATAATTTCCCTATTGTTCTAATCAAAATAATTTTTTTTAAAAACTCAACAAATATAAATCAATTAATAAAATTTTATTCAACCTGAAGGTTGAGTTCAAACCCATATATATGATAAATTAGTTTTAATAGGTTTTAAAAAGAATTGAATTTATAACATTGTTGAAATTGGTGAAGAAAAGATGGGTTTTATTGATTTAAATAAATAAAAAGATAAAAGAAAAGAATATTGATTGTTTTGGAATATAATTTGAAAAAAATGATAGGGTTTTTTAATTTTATGGTTCAGGTGAAATTGTATTTTAGAAAATAGGTTGATTAATCCATTATTATTATCAAAGTCGAGATGAGGGAGATCTAATGGTCATGGTATGCCCTCCCGATGCAACAATCCCCTATTTCCATTAGTATGGTAATTTAGGGTTTCACCAAATCAAGACTATTTTGATAACATATTTAAACTAGATTCCCCTAAATTTGACAACATACATTCCTCCTCTAGTATTTTTAGTTTCATAATATTGAAGATCCTTTTAGATTCAAATACCAATGGCCATGATTAAAGTAAAAGAAATGTATTGAAAATTGATTGAATAATTATGATAAATAAAATATATAAATGAATAAAAATGAATGAATCTAATAACACCTTCCACCTTCTATTACATAACCCTAACACAAGGTACGGTTACCCCTTCATCCTAGTGATTAGAGAGTAAGAGGTATTGGAAGAAGAAAAAGAAAGAATATTGAAAATATAGATGAAATTAGGTAGGACCATGCATAACAAAACTTCTCACTCCAAGATTTGGTCTTTGATATCCCTTCATAGTAAAATCCTTGAACAATATTTATAGAGTTCATATTCACTCATTCAGAATTTAGTTTCATTAAGTATTCATTAAAAAATGATTATGGGCAGGTCCTAGGTGTTAAAACAGGTCAAAACGTTAAGAGGTTGAATCTGACCATTTTTGTCATATCCCAACCTTTTACATATCGTGTAGGGATTACACCATGTGTAAATATTTCACCACATGTACTAAATTCATGAAATGTATCATTTTTTATCATTATCACTTATGTCACGGTGTGACACATATGTGTCATGCTGTGACACATATCAAATTTACTTCTGGATGCTTCCCTCTACTTAAAAACTTGTACTTCTTTCACAACATTCACTGATACATGACGTGTAATGTCTACACAGTGTGTAATGTTATTTTTTTCTTCAAGAGACTTGTTTTATTTCAGTTTTGCAATTATATTCCTTGTAAGTGCTCGATGATCGTCAGATTTTATGGAATACCTTCATTTTATCAAATTATTTTTCATTTATATCCATTTACTCAATTTTCATAACTTGTTGCATACTAAATAATACAAGAAAAACATCAATGACATATTCATGCATTAATAATTAAATAATCAATATCAATGCATTTTAATATAAAAAATATATATAATAAATGCACTTATCATAGAGTTTTGCATACATAATTTAAAATTATTTTTTTAAAACTTCTAGAAACATTATTTGATAAAATAAAAATAATTTTTGAAATCTAAAAGTAAAAAATTTTCTTTAGGAAAGGTTTTGATATTTTTTTTGAAAATATTAACTTTTGATGAATAGTGAAAAATAATGTTTTTTTTAAAACAAACATTTTTTATAAATTAATTGAAATTTAAATTATATTTTTAATTGGTTTTAAAGTAAAATTAGTAAAATTATGTTATTATAGATACAATTTTTTTAGTTTAAAAAATTTCATTTTTAATTTTTATATTAAAACCTTATATACTTATTATAATTTTCTCTTTGGAAACTGACTTTTCATCGTATCTACAGATTTAATTTTAAATTTGATTATGAAACTTATATGAATAGAATATAGATAAATTTATTAGATTTTTATAATCATAATAATTTATATTATATAATATTTTTAAATTAAATTTTTACCATTATGAATAGTAAAAGAAGTAAAAAATTAAATACCACAAATAAGTTAAAAACAAAATTTTTGGGGGTTAAAATACAAAGATATGGGTAAAAATATCCTAAAACATGTACAAAAGATATTTTATGACCATATGTAGACCTTATCACCTCTAAGGTATGATAATTACTCATTTTGGAGGCTTCTGGCATGATAACAATGTGGGTGAAATTGGTTCTTTTCAAAAAATCTGTGTGTGTCCTCTCCCCCACTTATAAAGGACACCCCACATCATCCCATATTCACATTTAAAAAGAATTTTTTTATCTAATATATACCCAAAAATCTTACTTACATCTCTACCAACATATTATAGGACTCTTTTTGATCATAATTCCAACCTAGGAAGTATTTTGGCGCAAACCTTAAGAACTTTTCTGAAGAAGAGGTAACATTTTAAACATTTTTTTATTTCTTCTTCAATATCATTAAAATATAATTAAAAAAATATTATTTACTAACCAAATTATCTTCAATTTAATGATATTTTATTATTTTAAGGTAATTTCCTATATTCATATCCTCTTCCATTAAATGGGAAATAAGATCTTTAACCATTTGTATGACGAATTACCACCTTACGAAATGATTTAATTCATTTTCCATCACCACCTTTAAAATATGTATATAATGATAGATTTAACATATTTATATGATATTTATGATATTATTATACTTATTTAATTATAATATATCATATATCTTCTTACTTTCCATTCCATTTAAAATATGATAACGTCGCTCATGTGAACGACAAACTATAGCCTCACGAAGCAATGTGGTTCATTTTTCAATTACGTTTTACATATAAAATAATACGAGTAAATTTAATGAATATATGTGATATATATGAAATGGTATTTATTATATAAAATTAATGAATCAACAACTTCCTTACCCTTTTACTCATTTATGGAATGATACCATCGCTCATGTATACATACAACCCACCGTCTCTATGAAGCGATGTGGTTCATTTTCAATGTCCAAACATCAAGAATGATTATAATAATGTATCTAATGAGTAAATATTATATATATAACATCAATATAATTATTTATATTATGTCTTTATATCCTAAACATGAGAAATGGAACTTTCATGACAAACCATGCATGAGAAAACAAGGAAATTAACACCCAAAATAATAAAAATAATGAAATATTATCAAAATACGGGTGGTATATTTTTATAAGAGGATAATATATAATATTATAAAATCAAATATAGTTTGGGTATAAATTATTAACATGTATAAAAATACTATACATGAGGTTAAATCACATTAAACCAAAAAGAATCACAAGTTAAGGGACTTCATCTCAATTTTCCTTTATTGAGGAATATTTTGTTGTTATACACATAATATCTTTTATATGGTTTTTATAATGCCCATTTTTCTTTTAATATCAATAATAATTCATAATTAATGATAATTTAAGTTTAAATTTTAATTATTTCATCTAAGTGGATTTGACTTAAAATTTACCATGTTGAAAAGAATTTATTAACTCAATTTCTTTTCCTTGGTATGACTTCTTAATTTCCTTTGAAATTATAAGATTATGTGTGTAAATAATTTTGAATATATTATATATTTTTTACACTTGTTTTATGTGGATTTAAATTCGATACACATAAATAATTCATTTATTAATTCTCAATTCAACGTTATGATCTTTGTAAGGTTTTATTTTACAACCTCATTTTAATCAGGATTATTTATACTTGAATTTAAATTGAATGAAATTATTTGATAATTGTATAATAAACCGATTTATTTTTCTTATACTTTGTGAATTCATGAAATATTCAAATAATAGTACCATTTACACTCTTTTTGCTTAAAATTATTGAGAATTGTTTTAATAAAATCTGACTTTATTTCTATCTTCAGTCAAAAATTATTTTTCTTGAAAAACCATTTTTTATAAAAATGTTTTAAAAAATATTTTTAGAAATATAAAAATTATTTTATTAAATACATTTTTAACCATGTTTTAATTTTTTAAAAATAATTTTAATGTAATATTCAGGTCTTTTTCCAAACAAACTTCATTTGGATTTTACCAAAAATATGAACGGAATATTTTTTTAACATATATGAAATATATGAAATTTAAACCTTCATTACCACTAAATGTTTTAAATATTAATTTATATGTTTAAAATATTATTTTAAAATAAAATTATTTTCAAAATATTTTGTGAACATTTAGTTAAAAAAATATTTTCAATGTGAAAATTTTATTTTCCTCAATAATGTTTTTAATGAAAATTTAATGGTATTTGTATTAATCAATGACATAAAACCTTTATTTTAATTATGATACACTAGGGATATGTTGTATTTATACTATCCTTATTATTTATATAGATTTTTTACAATTAGTTTGAACAGGGAATGTACTGACATTATCCTTCTTGATTAATTTTAGTAATAATTAACTTTCCATTGGAATATTCACTTTCTTGTCACCATTGGAAATTATATTTCCCATAAATATCAATATTATTTATCATGGATATATTTATTAATTATGAAATATATTATTTATATATATGGTATATTACTTTTAAATTTATATAATTGATTAGGGAAATTACTATCAATCTATATTCCTTACTCGATACATAAATTTGTTGATAAGGTATATTGTTTATGAATTAAATCAATATTTTATATATAAGGAATTATTTAGTCCTGAAAATAAGGGTGGATCATAGTTGTAGATATCCCTTCAATATATCGGTAATCTCATGAGATGAATTGGTTGGCCAGTATTAGTTAAATGGGTTTCTAGTGTACACACACCCTTTAGTCTTAAATTGTCTTATGAAAGGTCTTAATAGTAGAGGTATCATGATACTCAAGATCATAATGTCTAATAATTAAGAATATCCTTCATTAATAATTCAATTATTATTTACCGTGATATTTTTATAATGATATTATCTCTAGATTCATTTTCATTCTCAGTTTATCGATTGAATGGTATGTGTTTCTAGTTATTTACCTTTCCATATATATTATACCTTATCTATTCATGATATTTATGTTATTTAAACAGAATACAAGTTTAGTTATTTACCTTTCCATATTGATTATACCTTGTATATTCATGATAGTCAAAATATTTAATTGGAATGCGTATTCAGTTATTTACACTACCATATTGATTATTCCTTATATAATCATGATAGTCAAGTTATTGATTAAATTACATGTGTGTTTAGATATTTTACTTTCCATATTGATTAGAACTTACTGATTATACTTTATTTATTCAGGATATCTTCTTCTTTATGTAAATTTTACTGAGAATTTGAGATCACCATTATTTTGTTTCATTTCTTAGGAATCCAGGAAGAGTGCTATGAATCATAAGCAAGGATATGCTAGAGGGAATAATATTTTTTAAAAAAAATTATTTTTTAATTCGTATATTAAAATTTATTATGGGAATCACATATGTATGAATTTTACCAAGACAACTAAACTATTCCACCCTTTAGGATGTGACCACTTGTATATTTTTCCAATGTAATAAAGTAGATGCTTGGTCTAGGCTACTAGAGTCAGGGTCTTTTCAATATCCCTAATAAAACTATAGGTTGGTCTAACCTCTTTCCTATGTGTGTGAGCATTGCAACAAGTCCTCTTGATTAATTAGGGAAATCCCCAACCATGTATTTTTATTCCCTAACTACCAATAGTTTCATCCATAAATATGCATGCATTTTGGCGATTTCCGATAACTTACCACTTAACCGTATCCTATTGCAACATACACATAACAGAACTGGGTGGATGTAGATTTTGGATTATTGATTAAGGAAATTTAGTTTAACAGAATCAAAACGTAACACAACCGCATTTAGTATTTAAAATGTCAAATTATGAATTGAAACCATATGGTTGAAATAATAAGAGGTTTTATAAATTTAAGAGTAAATACTCAAGTATTAATTTTTTTTTCAACCTAACCTTTTTTGATCATTCTTCCAACTAATTTCATGCCCGCACTCATTTTGAGTTGATGGGGACCTACTTTTTAAAGGTAGGTGATCACTTGGATCTATCCAATGATATCTTAGAAAACACATTGTCCAAGAGTATGGGAGTTCAAGATCATCACGACCTTTTAGGGGGAATTATTTCCTACTATGGGGATCTATTATATATTTAATACATATTCATGAATCCTTCCCAAATCCCAGTGTGGTACTAATTACCCCTATGCTAATGATCTGGTAGATACCATGTGTCTAAAGTAAACCTTTAGAGGTTCCCCATCATTCTCTTATTAATTTTATGATGCTTTAGTTTAAAGATGACTGGTTGAGACCTCTATATTTTATTACTATCTAGGGAAAAAGTTATTTTTTTATGTTAGTATTGAACCTCGAATAGGTTTCCTATGTATCCTACTAAAGACAAGAATGAAAACCCACATAGTTCAATGGAATGGTTGAAGGGTAAATGAAGTAGGGTTTATACCTCAAATAGGCATCCAACATATCCTCTTGTGAACAAGAATTAGAGCCCATTCATTTCGATTTAATGGTTTATAATTATACCACAATAATAGACTAGAATGGAGACCCTTTAATAATATAGACGGGATGATCATCACAAATCTCTAATCCTATTTGAGTCATGCTCGATGTGATAAACAAGGGATAGTGTAATATTAGTCACATTATAAGAGATAAAACCATTATGTTTTAAGGTTATCATGGGTCTTACACCTAGGGGGATGCCCATGTTTCTGGAACCATGAGGAGAATCCCGATTCATGGGGATTTGGAGGTTTGGGTTGGGTCTTACACCTTTAAGGATTCACATGTTTTTGGAACAATGATGAGAATTTCAAATCATGGAAATTTAGCGGTTTGGTTGGGGCTTACACCTAAGAGGATACCCATGTTTCTTGAACCATGAGGAGTATCTCAACTTATGGTAATTTAGAGGTTTTTTTGGGGCTTACACCTAGAAGGATTCCCATTTTTTTGGAACCATTAGGAGAATCTACACTCATGTTAATTTAGAGGTTTTATTTGTTCTTACACCTATGATAATGCCCTTATTAATTTTACCATGATGAGAATCTCAACTCATGGTAATTTGGAGGTTTGGTTAGGGCTTACTGCTAGGAAGATGCCCATGTTTCTAGAAACTTAAGGAGAATATCAACACTTGGTGGTTTGGAGGTTTGGTTGAGGATTATACCTAGGAGGATACCCATGTTTCTATAACCATGAGGAGTATCTCAACTTATGATAATTTATTTGTTTGTTTGGGGATTACACTATGAAGGATTTCCATGTTTCTATAACTATGAGGAGAATCTCAAATCATGGTAATTTATTGGTTTGGTTGGGGTTTACCCTTAGGAGGATTCCCATGTTTCTAGAACCATGAGAAGAATCTCAACACATGGTAACTTTTAGGTTTGTTTTATTCTTAAACCTAGGAGGATTCTCACATTTCAGGAACTATGAAGAGAATCTCAACCCCTGGTAACATATGGGGTGGATGTTAGGGTTGAATAGGCCACAACTAATAATCTCCCCAATGTGAACCTTCATTGTCTCTTTATTAGTTCCAAATAAACATAATGAAAATTCTCCACAATATGTATGAAAATATTCTCCTACCCATATTGTGAATATATGGTTCACTCAATTATTTTAGAGATACCACATATACACCTCCTCGATTGAGGGAGAATATTGTAGAAGAGAAATATATGCCTCAAGTGGAATGTGGAGACATAATGGCACCTTACCCATTAAGATCCCTATTAGCCTAAATATAATAAATTAAGAAACATTAAAAATTATAGCTCAAAAAGTTGGGTTCAACAATAGATTTATCCTATGGGAAATTCCTCAGGTTATTTACTCATGATCATGAGTATTATAGATCATAGTAGATAAGAACATGGTAAAAATAAAAAAGATAAAAAATGAGATAATGAGAGGAAGAATAAGAATAAAATATATTAAAAATGAATAATACAATTAAAGTAAAATATAACCCTACAAATATACTGAAAATGGAAAAATTGATTTTCCAACCCTTTGAAAATGAGAGAAGATACATTTTTATAGTCTAAAGGGATGGGGATTTTGGCTCCAAAATTTCCATCATAATGTTTTCGCATGTAAAACACAATAATGGAATAATTGGAATTTTTTTCTATTGGAAAGTTTTACACTATATCACCTCTTTAAAAGCATTTAATTTTTTTATTATCCAATAAATGAATTATACGTTCATTTTACTTCAAAAAAATAATTTGGTCTGGATGACTCTTCGTATTCCACATCTCTAGTTTCCAATGCATTTATGAACATGAAAAAGAAGAAATAACGCATGAAAACATTAAGTAATTTTGTTCCAAAGTATGTCCTCTTGAAACATGTTTAATTTCAGCTTTATTAGTCCTTTACTTTATGAGATATAAGAATAAATTAAAAATTATCCATATATAGTAACATATTTAGAGGCCTGACTTGTTAGATTATTTTGGACCTCCAAATGTTGGATTTAGAAATTGGTCTAGTTTTATATAATTCATCCCAAGAAACATAGAAGAAAAAAAATTACATAATTTAATTTAGTGTAAAAAAGTTATGGTTGAAATACTGAAGAAACTAAAAAAATTTAAAATCCAAAATTAGGCCATTTTCCAATTAAGTTCATAATAATTATAAAACCATAAAATGTAATAATTTCCCTTAAAATAAAATTTTAGTGGGATAAAAAAATTGAAATTCAAAGTAAAATTATTTAAAATATTTTCTCTATCAATGACTATTCAAGATACAACCAAATCCGAGTAGCCCCAATAGATTAAGAAGATACTACCTTCAGGGCCTCCAAAAGTATTATACTATATGTTCATGTCATTTGGTTTAAAAAATGTTGGAACTACATATCAACATGTCATGAATTGCATCTTAAAATATTTCTTAGGAAAATTAGTTGGGTTTTATATTGATGACTTGGTAGAAAAATCATGGAAATATTCTGATCACCTTGTTGATTTGAAAATCATTTTCAACAAAATATAACAACACAGTCTAAAAATGATCCCCTTGAAATGTAATTTTTTAATTACCTCAAGAAATTTTCTCATCTTCATGGTATTTCATCATGGAATTGGATTCAAACTCGATAAAACTATGGAAATCCTGGGTATGTCACCCCTCTAAACCTCAGAGAGTTGAGAGGAATATAGGAACAACTTTCCTATAATTGATGATTCGTAGAAAAAATAAAAGGTAAGTGTTTTCACTTTACAAGGTTGATAAAAAATGGATCACATTTTAGTGGACTGATGATAGTCAATAAGCATTTGATAGCCTCAAGAAATACCTCTTATTCCCACTAGTGTTAATGCCACTAGTTGAAGGAAGACCACTCATCTTATATGTGACATCTCTGAAATGATTTCTAGGAGACTTAATTGCATAAAAAAATTACATTAATATTAAAAAATACTCTATTATCTCAATCGTACTATTCCCTACACTGAGACTCAATATTCAGATATTGAGAAGAACTGTTCAACATTGATTTTTTTCATTTCAGAAATTAAGGCACTATCTGTAACACCATGAGGTCTATTTGATCTCTCAAAATTACCCACTCAATCATATCCTCAATCTTACCATGTTTAATGGATGTTTTACATGATCAGTGGTCATTCTACAATAGTTTGAAATCTGGTTCATACTATAGAAGGTGATAAAAGGGAAGGCCTTCAAAAATTTCACGGATGGACATCCCTTTATGGAATAAGTTTCAATGAGTACCGAGATTCTAGATGATGAGATATTATTCTTTCAATACTCTACCCAAATGTGGTAAATTAACTTTTATGGTGCATCCATAAGACCAATGGGAAATAGGATGGAAGAACTCAAGCTCAATAAAGTCAGTATGGGAGTCATTCTCATCTCTATAGCAAAGGTAGTTCTACACTACTCATTCATGCTATCAGAAGTATTCACTAATAATGAAGCCACATACCAATCCCTCATTACAGGATTAGAATTGTCTTTGTAAATACATGTTATTTACCTAAGAATAAACGGTGACTTTGAGTTAGTGATGAAGAAGATCAGTAGTGAATATTCTATCATAAAAAAGAGTTTATCCAGTACTTAATTATGTTTTAGGGTTGATGATAGAATTACCCTTCGATCCAACACTAACTCATGCACCATATTCCCAAAATTCTCATACATATGCATTGAAAAACATTTTCATGGCCTTGGAAGATCTATATTTTTATTAGATAGTCATTAGCATTACCCATTATAGAATAATATCACTATTTGTTCAATGTATCAGGGAAGATATCAACAAGGCTAACTGTACCATTGAAATAGATAATTCTTTAAATAGTTGGATGATTCACATCCTTTAATACCTACAAAATGTAACCCTTCCTCCATAAAGAGATAGAAAATAAGAGGTCTGAAGAAAGGAAATCAATTTCACTCTATATGATAGCCCGAGTCATCATAAGGTATTTTATAAGAAAATATTGGACATAATTCTCCTCAAATGCATTGATAGAGAGGATATGACTTCCACCATGAAGGATGTTCATGATGGCACTTTTGGTTCACATTAGTCAGGAACCAATATGTTTTCACCAAATTTGGATTCATAGGTATTTAAAGCCTTATATAGCATAGGATTACACACAATTAATAAAAAAGTGTCATTCCTAACAAATGCATTACAACTTCATCCTTAAAACCCCAAAGTTACTACACACAACTAAATACTCATGGTAATTCACTATATGTGGAATAAATATTATAGGGGTGTGCCCTATATCTATGACCAAGATGTTCTTATACATCATTACATCTACTAAATTATTATCCAAATGGGATGAGGTGGTACCAGAAAATGATTTTGAGACCAAAAGTATCATCAATTTCATGAATTCAAACATCATCAACAGATTTGGTGTCCCACACACAATAATGATGGAAAAAAACACCAACTTCTATTCTTCTAAATTGAAGAGAATGTACTTGGAATATATAATTGAGTCCAACCATTCATCCCACTATCATGTAGTGGAATGTGGGTAGATAGAGGCTTTAAATAAATCTATATCAAACATAATATAGAAAATGGTAGACAAGTAAAATAAGTATTGGACCGACAATCTGATGTACATCTTGTGGGTCTACAACACTAAAACCCACACTACTACTCAAGAAATCATGTGTTCCCTAGTTTATGGAATAGAGTAAGTGCTACCCATTGAGGTCAAATTTACCTCACCTCAAATAGCTATATGAGAACAACTATCATATGGTGGGAAACCATAGAAGAATTTAGAGATGTTAGATCAACTCAATGAGAAAATGTTGAAAACCTTTTAGCACTTGGAATTTTATCAAAAATGGATAGCATGAGCCTTTAAGAAGAGAGATCAAACCCATTAATTCCTTCAAGGAGAACTGGTTGTAGCTATGATAACCCCAAAGATTATTGGGAAGAAGCCTCCAAATCTGGAACCAAAGTGGGAAGGAACTTACATTATATATAAGGTATATCCCAATGGATCTTACTCACTAATAATGATATTTGGGGAACACACTACACCCTCTAATAATGAAAGTTTTCTTAATGAATACTTCATGTGATCACATATGGTCCTATTCCTAAGACCCTAAACTACAAGGATCCATGGTTATAGTCATACGACCTAAAAATACAAAACATCAGAGTATGATATGTAAGACTCTAAACTACAGAGCCTAATGTCCAAGTAATAAGATGTAAAAGTGTACATCGATATCCTTGATTCATGATGTAAAACTTCATGGTTCATGTACCTATTTCATGGCATAAAATTTTGTAATAAATCATTCCATGCTTGAGCATACTATAATTCTTGGTGTTGGTCTCCTACTATACCACTAACTTAACCTATGTTTTAAAACTATGTGTGGATTGATTATCATTTCGATAGGAAACATAGTGAAACCTAGACCATATATCCTAGGTCCAGCCATGGAATAAAGAAAATCAACACTCTTATGCATAAAAACTAAATTGATGCAGTGACTCCAACACAAGTCCTTTCATTTATAGGGCCATTTTAAGTGAAATGACCTCTTTATGAGCATGAGTTAGATCTTTTCCTCGAATCATTTTAAGAACTACATGTGGCTTGATTATTACTTTTAAAAGATACATATAAACTCCTAGGGCCTCTTTATTAGGACCAAACCCAAATCCACCCCTCTACAAGATCATTTTACAACCTTTTTCCTGATATTCCTATCTTCACATTAGTTTTATAGATTGTTAGCTGGTGAGAAAATCTTTTCACCCTCATATTGATCAAAGCATTATAACCATAAATGATGGTAGCCCCATGCTTCTAGATATACGACCCTAAACTAAAATACACTAGAGTCCTTTCTGTATTACTATAAATTGCATAAAGGTCCTTGTTGTATGACCCTAAAATGAACGATATATTTTTCATAATCACATGATGTTAAAATGCATAGAAACATCCTCCTCGCATAGCTACATGATGCCTTTGGCCCTCACCAGTGAGGATTCCTCCATTATTGTGTCGGTAATCTACCACACCATGTTTCAAAAATACCTACGTCTTGATTACTATTTTAGAGGGATATATAGTGATTCCTAAAACTCTTGTCTCTAGTCCAGCTCCAAATGCTTTTAATATTTTTTCTTTCTCACCTCTCATCACTATGTGAAATCTCCTTGGAAATTTTCATGAAATTGGCCCTCCTTTACCCACATATTTATGTAGGGTTATTATCTCCTACATGTCATAAAATTCTATCCAATGAGCATGAAACTATGGTCCTAGTCACAAAACCTAAAACTACAAGACACCATTCATCCTTACCACATCACAGTAAATAGCATAGTTAACGTCCCTCTCATTCAATGTTAAGATGCTACTAGAACTATGTATAAATTGATTCTCATTCAAATGTGATAAATATATATTTCTAGATATTATATCTTGGCATAGTCATCATAGGAAAAATATTTCCCCAATCCTATATTTTAATCACCTATGTGCAGTGAAAGAATCCTCTATCATTCCTTATTTAATAAATTGAGCATAGCTCATGTGGGATTAAATTTTTTATTAAGGGATTTCTCAAATGATTGAGACATATCAGTTCAAGTTAGGTTTATCATGGTATTTTATGCATGAAACTAAAAGGAACACTAAATGTATTTACCACATGATATTAAACTAAATGGTTTATATCTCTTACATGTCGTAAAAATATGCATTGCTATGGACCTTTCTTTAGAGGACCATTATCCTGGTTTTGGTCTCCCACCACTCCTCCACTAAAGAAATTAGTGAGGATTGATTCTTATTCCAATGATATATGTAGTAATTCTTGGACCCTATATCCTAGTCTATCCACAATAAAAAAATACGCCCTCCCTATGTATGGATCAGACCTCCACCGGAAGTTTTCTAACGCAAAACTATGTGTGGCTTGATTATCATTTAATGAGATATGTAGTGACACCTAGATCCTTTATCTTTGTCCCATGTGTGGTAAAGAATTTTATCCAATCACAATGTATTAATACCTAAATAACCCTTCACATTCCATGGACAATTTTACTTTCATCATCTATACTCTCTGCCTCAAAAATTTTGGATAATCACAAACTTCCTCAACCATCAGTTATAATAATGTCTAGTTCTGGTGGGAAAATTTATTTTGAGTATGCATTATAGTCCATTTTATGGATTTTAATAAGTCACCCCAGCAGGTTATGTCAACCAGAGGCACCTTCATCCTCAGAAGATACCTCTTATATCACTATGCACCTTGACATAATCATAGCAGGAAACTGCTTTCCAAACCCAGTCCACATTCATTCCTTACAAGATTGTCCCATATCATCATTAGATATAGGAATACTATGATCATTTTTTAAAACTCTTCCCTCTATGTCCAAAATATTTTGGAACATTTATAGAATGATGAAAAATGGTATGGAAGCACTTTCAACATGAAATAATAAAGTACCGTGTTACTCATTGAGAATAATCCTAGACTAATGCTACCATAAACATTGGATAACCCAATAATTCTATCTTGTTTCCGACACTGAGAATAAATCATGTGATATTAGAGATTTTAGGAAATGATCCTAATTCTCACGGTTATATCATGTAATAACCCAAGTTTAGAAGCCATTAATCTTGAATTCAAGACTCTAGAAGGTGCATCACTAGTCAAAATGATACGACCATAAATTTTAGCAACTCAAAATACTTAACCAATTATGTTAAACTGCCTAGAATGGAATCCCACTTGAGATGAAACTGAAACCACTTTCATTCCATGTGTCCTCTCCGAATAAAATACACCACTCCATTGGAAATTTGTTAGAACTATGTGTGGATTGATTCTTGCCCTAACAAGATATGTAGTGATTCCCAGATCCTATTACTCAACCCAAACACAATTTATACAAAAAATATCCCTTCCCTATGTATGTCACCATAGTGAAAATTTTCCCTATTCTTTTTTGGTTTCAGAATAAATGATCCTTCCATACTCAGACACCTTCCTTATACAGATCAAACTTTGTGTTTGGGGAAATTCGGGTCTCTAAAATCTTTCCTTATACATCATTGATAATAACTTTTGAATCTAGAGGAAACCTTTTTTTGGCTATTTATAATACACCCTGGTATGGATTTGTAAAGTCTCCCCTAGAAGGGCCTATCGACCAGGAGCACCTTTGTCCTCAAGAGATACCTTTCTTATCTCTTTTCACCTCAACATCACCATAGTTGGAAATTGATTTATGGACCCGGTCTATAGTTATTCCGTATATGATTATCCCATATCACATTTTGGATTCATAAGAACATATATTACAACATACATCTTTTCCTCATCATTATTGAAGAATGACATGATATTCTTAGTTAGATCACCATAACATTTCAAATAACTAATCTTTAAATCAATGATAAATGACCTTTAATTACATCACTAAACATCCTTTCCATAAGACATTCAACAACATAGTCCATTTCCTAGTCACACAACATTAAACAACATGATTATTTAGCCCTCATCTGGGAGGACCCCTTCCTTATGGTGTTGGTCATCAACCATATCGCCTAAAAAACATACGATTTGATTATCATTTGATCAATACATGTAGTGATGCCTAGATCACTCATCATGGGATCAAACACATATAATAAAATGATCCTCTCCATATTCAAGTTAGATAAATATAGAGTCTTATTTACTTATAACTACATGCGGTTTCATTCTCATCTTAATGAGATATATAGTGATGAATAGATCCTTTATTCTAGGCCCAACCACCACAGCTGCAAAAATGTGTATATTCCTCCATTCATGGAAACAACCCCTAATCCTGGAAGGAAGTTGTGGATTTCTTCCACAAATACTCCTTTGTAAGATCACATTTGAAATATAATTCCCCCTTATTTACCTAAAAATCAAATATTTTAAAGGGGTTTCTTATTCATGGATAGTGCCAACCCAAATTCTTCCTTCATTCTTAGAAACATTCCTTTCACAAGCCACCTTTTGTGGTCTTGAAAAGTCCAAAACCTCATAAAACCCCCTCCTTGGACATTAATGCAAGAGATTCCAAAATTTGAAGGAGATTTTTTTGACTATACATAATATGCCCCAGTATGAATTTTCATAAGTCTCCCCGATAAGGTCTTGTTAATAAAAGAAACCATCATCCTTAGGAGAGGGCCCTTTATTCTCCATATGCCCAGACAACATCATGATGGAAATTTATTTTCAAGCATACTCAATGGTCATTCTCTACATACTTTTCCTATATCATTTCTTCATATCTAAAAATCATAATATTGTGACTTAAAACTTCCCTATGCATACCTGAAGAATATCAGATCATTATCGGCTAGAAAACCATGCTAGAGTCATTACTCCCATAACCCATGGTCAACGATGTTTGAACTAAACCAAAAATTTCATTAGTCTGTCTTGAAAGAATCTAAACTATTAATTAAAATATATATAGTACTTGATAGGTTGAAAAATCAAAAAAATCTGAGGTATCCTGGTGAAAAACTCGAGTCTCAACTCACTAGGTGTACACCTTTCATGGTCTAAGAAAAATAAAGTAATCATGATTGAAAAGGAATAAAACCCATTAGGTAAAAAAACATCAAAGGGTAGCCAAATAAAAAGATAAGTCTCACCTAAGAAGTCTTATTTATGATGAAATTAGGTAAAATTAGAGTGATGACACAAAAGACACAAATTTTATAAAGTCCATCATGTAAGTCTTGAAAAAATCAAACTACACTCATAGGGTCCCAAGACACTAGATAAACTTAGAGAATATTTATATCCCTATAATTTTAATTAAAACACATTGAAACAAGGGTGTTAAATAAAGAAATATAGATTTAGTTTTATATTATTATTATAGGGAGAACAAGGATAGAGAAGTGAATAATTAGGAATAAATCCTTTTCATTTATCGATCAAAATTCAGAGGAGAATCCACATGATGGAGTCTCTGTATCATATTTTAAAAAATACCATCAATATAACTCTATAATTTCTGAAGGGTATCTTTTGACTCATTGAAAGCCTGTTGAATCCTAGATAGCTAGGTAGTCTCAGTATCCTCAGCAAGGTGAAGCTCCTCTTCCGTAGATGTAATAATAGTCTTTCCTTTAGCTTATACCTCTTCCAATGAATGATGAAGATGTATGATCTCTCCTCTAGAATTATAAAACTCCTGTTGGATGTGATATATTTGAAAGGATTTCGGGTAACCCATTTCTTTAACTCCTTAAAATTCCTAGCATGGTTGAGATCTTCTAGGAATAAGTTATCTTAGATATTACCTTTTTTTGTGAGAATTATTTCTTTGAAAAGCAGCTATTGCGCCTCATTCTCTTTCTCCCATTGGAAAACGATCTCCCACACAGTAAAGTAAACCATGTGGTAATCAAATCCACCTTACCCCGACATGTTGAACATGCTCTAGATCTAATGGATTTATAAAAAAATATCCACCATAGGTTTCCTAGAGACCTAATCCAAGATGTACTTCCAGATTAACCGATGACATACCCAAAGAGAATCCTGGGCCTTCTAGATTTCTGTGGATATGGTCTCAAGAGGATAGGTGTACTATTGAAGCAGTTCACTTATTGAAGAAACATGAATTTTTCTTCCAATATTTATGTAACCCTTTCCTTGGATAGTCAATTGAGTTGGGATGAAGGCTTCCCCTTTGGGTTCTACAACTAAAACTGATGTCACTAAAGGATGAGAGAAATTTTTCATCGACATTGGAAGATGGAAAAGTGAAAGGAAAAAAGGGATCATGTGGTCACTGACACCCACTCATCGATGGATTAGGTTTCTAGATGTAGTTTTCACCAGAATCGTTTCCCTTAGTGGTTTGAGTGAAGATATCTTGATAAGGATCATCTTTCAGAGTTCACTCAGGACCTTTCATGGAAAGATCATGAAGATCTCCTCCTTCGAGACCTTGAACTTGTACTCCTTGCTCACCAGGAGTGGAGAGGACCTCGACACCCTAGTCATGGATCACCTTGGAAATGTTTTCTATAGAAAAATCTATGAAAGTAGTTGTATTTGATTTAATATATAATATATATATAGGAAAGGCAAGCCATGTGTGAAAAGAAATAGAAAACTCATATCTATCTAATTCCCTACCAAAGTCCTAAAACTTCTCCAGAGAGGATAGAATATTAACATTTTTGAAGGTATCTTAAAATTATATTAGTTTATTATATAATGCCTCACATATCACATCATCATCACCTGAATGGGTATCTGATACATTTGGTTTAGGACCTTGGGTCCACCATCAATTCTATCCACCGACTTCTCAGTAGGCATAACCTTTTTGGGCCTTATGGAATTTGAATCAACACCAGCACCTCTATTAGACTATAAAAGATACCCATAAACCTATTTTAGAATGGTGATAGGGCTAGTGGTGGTTGTTTCAGGGTCCTCCATTGTATGCATTAGATCTAAAATATCATAAGGGAGAAAATTCAGTGATTTCCACATGACACCTTTTGATGCACATTTGACATTACCATGATTCTTCCCTCCCACCTCAGTAGTAGGAAGGGATATAGTCTCATATATTAACACTTATCCTATGGGGGGTAGGGATAGAATCACTGAGAATATTCTATGATTCACTAGGGATATTCTCATCAATTATCAAAGGGTCAACTTTAATCCCCTTGAGAGAGGAATGTGAAGGAAATTCTACATTCCACAAGCACGATCAGATGCACAATCTGAACAAATTGAGAACAAATAATATTATGAAAACTCAACAAGTTTTTCAATGTGTTTATAAAATGTCTTTATTCTCTAACATCCCTTCACCTCAGGCTATGGAATACTAGCACTTATTCATGAAAATATGGGTATAGGGAGAGTAAGTCAAGGTAATTCTCCCACCACTTCCTCCTTCATGAGATGTCAAACTAGGGATAATTACTTCGATTCAAGAGTGGATCCCACAACCTCGATTGGGGCACCCATTAGACCATATTTTTGTGACTTGGGTTCCAACCTTGGTATCCCTTATTATACTTCTAACTATAAATTAAATTCCCTCAAAATAAATGATGATGAATGAGTAAGAAAAAGGAGAAGAGAAGAGAGACATTCCTCACTAACGTAGATAACATTCATTAATTTATTGATCAACCACCCATTTATTAAAACATTAGTTTATCATATCTTCCACTCACTTCATGGCCGAAATCCATTCATCAGTGGAATATATGAGCATCTTCAGTTCATATAGGTAATTTTCCACTTTAGTAGGATCAATATCATAGTGAGAGTTGAAAGGGGATGAATGTATCCAAGATCTGGGGTACATATGATAGCTTAGAGAAATAGCCACAAGTCCCCAATGTTTGAGGTTATATCCTTCCATAATTCAACCACCTTGTCTCGTACATAATATGAAACTTCCTTGTCCAATTTTGAATTGGATCACACATCCCTTGATTTTATTGATTTTCTAGGCCTCTTTTTCACAACAAGAGGTTAGGTAGATGGGGCATAGGTTTCCTCCCAGCGATAATGACTAGACTATCGGGGATTGATAGGCATGGTATTTTAAATTAATCTACTCTATGAGGACCAAATCTAATATCATTTAGAAGATGTTGAATCATCATCATCACTATTCTTAGGTTGAGCCTTTCTACTATGATTTCCCGGTCCAATAGTTGTTAAAACATTGATTCTGGGAATGCTTGTTGTCAACATACCTTGAGGGTATGAGATGACCCAAGCTTCAAAATACCTATAGGAAAACCCAATAGATTCATTCAAAAGAGGGCGATTAATAATCACTTGGGTTACCACCAAATACATGAGGACTTAGATTTTTCAGGCGATTATCGTGAACATATATAATTAGACATGTATAGGAGGGGATACAATTGGTTTCTATATGAACTTAAATTGTTATGAAAATCTGTAAGGAATAAAAGCTTCACAAATAAGCTTTCTATCAATCAGGGAAACTATCACACTATCCCTAAAAGAAATCATGTACAATCTCAGTTCATAATTAGCTTTTCCATCGTTGGTGAACATCCCAGTGGGAGGATCCCCATATGGATGGAAGTTAAATTTTCTCAATATATTAAGATTATTTAAAACATCACCATAATTTAAAGACAAGGGCTGTATTCCAGAAATATATTGAATGAATTTTAAAAACCAAATTTTATGAATTATGATTTCACTCAGCAAGGAATAAGAACTGAAGTGTATCACAACCCACCCGCAAAAACATGAAATTTTCCTAAAATATTGAAAGGGTAATTTCCTATATAAACATGAAATAATCACTAATGAATCCTCACCAACATGGGATCTTCCAACCCTATGTGATTCCCCTATGCTAACATGGATGCCATGAACATGTCCTCAGCCTTACACTACCATTTGATTCATGAACCAGTAGCATGTAGGTGCTTAACCACATTACTAAGAAGCCAATGATATATTTCTTGTTGGGTATGTTAGACTTGAATGTGTACCCCCATTTTCCATATTGAAATTTTTCCAACATGGGGTATAATCTACTAGGAATGCCCCGGTTTTCCATCATAGGGAATCCCATTAGATTTTTTCATGTGGTTCCCTTCTCCTTGAACTCTAAAAAAACGTTCATCCATGATTCAGTGTGGACATCCCCCTTTAGGATAGGGTCTTCTTTCTTGATATCCCAATCTTTCTCTAACATATCATGATCTAAAACAGACATCCTTTCAACATCATCCCATATTGATTTAATTATGATAAACTCATCATACAACACTTTGAGTATGGGTGCTACATAGATCTTATAAACAATTCATAATGTAACACCAAATTTACCATGTGTCAGATGAAAAGTGTTCGTCTTCAGATACCATCAGCTAATAACTCAGGGAAAATATCTGGATTCTTATATAAATATTTTTGGGCCACCTAGAAAACCTCATAAATGATGACTACCTTCATCTTGAACTCAAATTAAGTAAAAATTTGGTGCACCTAGTACACCTACATCCACTATGGTTTGATACCTCCTTGAGATTTGAGGTCCCAATATTCCTTCAATCCTTTTGATTTTTCCATCTTGGAAGCACAGAAGATAGAAAAATAGTAGTGCAGCTTCAAATCAGGAGGATGAGGCTTTAAATCGAGATCAAAACTACTATGATGCATGAAACAGGCTGAGGGTACCATTTTCTAATTTATATATACACACATGGATGAGATATTGCCTATAGTAAAATTTATGTACTCTTAAAACCAGGAAAGAAAAAAATAATTCATTATATTTGGGATGAGTATGTCATTTCAGATTTTGTGGCTATAAAGTGACAACTGATCACTCTTGGGGTATTCATGATGTTATTTCTTCAAATGCTTTGATAAATATGGGAGATTAGTGTCATGTAATTCATAATAATCTGGTTAGATGACTTCTAAAATCTCTTTGATGCATGCATAATCTTATTCATCAGAGACTCTAACCCTTTGAGAATCCCTTGGAAGTCTACATGTAAGTATCAAGATTTTTATTCGACTTAAAGTATGTGTTTGCTAAATTATGAAATTTGGAAAAGTAGTGGCCTAACATGAGTCACTCGCACAACTAGAACCATATAGGCCACTTGCCCAGGTGGCCCCACAGAGGTCACTCACCCAACTGGACCCACACAAGACACTACCCTAGGTGTCCCCATGATGGTCACTCACCCAGGTGGTCGTGTACAGGTCACTCAACCTGGAGGCAGGGTCACGAAGGTGATAGAATACCATGTGTATGTGAGTAGATATTTAGATTAAGGATTGAATGGATGAGAAACATGATGAAAGAAGATAGATGATAGAGCAGTATGAGTTAGAGGAAAGACCATAGCCATGACATTCTATTTATAGATGCAATGGTACCTGTGCGATCCAAAAGTGTGATGGGCCTACATGATCACCCTACATGGATCATCCGTTCACCTCTCTCTCTAGAACAACACCAAATAAATAATGAAAACCAAGCTCAACCATGAATGTACACAAACATATGGAGGCCAATTAATTAAGGAATCTTACATGTCTATATTTATATCTACATCAGGATCAGACCCTCTACTTCTGATCAGATCTAATATTGATAGGGGGATTTTATTTACACTCCCGTCTTCACATGAGGATGAGAAGTTTCAAAGTAAAATGAATCAAATAATAGAAAAAGGAATAAGCATCAAGGATCTGAGGTGTTATACCAAGTGGTCTTAAGAAAACCCTAATCCATGCTCCAGTTCCATCATGCATATAAAATTTATGTGGCTATCCATACATAACTGTCCTATCCTACATAATTCAAACACAAAAGACTACCCTACTTGAATACATGTGCATGGAACACTAGCATGAGAGACCTATGTGAACTGAATCATTTGACCATGGTCCCAAAATCTCCTATAAATAGGACCCTTGGGATCATCATTTGACACAAATAGAATACAAAGAGACTAATTGAATCTTTTCTCACCCACATCTCTCACCCTAGTCCTCTAAACCATTAGGTAGTTAATTAAGCCTATAAAATAATAGGTAATTAACAACAATCAATGGATTGAGGCCCTTCATGTTTTATAATTCCAAGAATCTTTAGAGGAACCATTCCACTAGTTAAAACTAATATGGAAAAGGGACCTTTCCTAGATCAAAACATGAGCACCAATCATCCAAAGAAACCTAAGGAGACTAATAGAGCATAGAGCAAGGCCATGACCAAGTGTTATTTCATATGTTTTCCATTATCCAAAAGGAATCTTCAATTCACCTAATTCGACCTTATGTGAGTCATCTTCATCTCGACCAAGTCTACCCTACATGTGACACATTCATATCATCCAGTCCCATTCTATGTGTAGCACCTTCAGCTCACCTAGGCCCACCCTACATGATCATTATGTTGGGTGGTGATACCTATTGTATGAAATGTGAATAAAATCATGTTGTATCCATACAGATATGTAATCCTTAATCCCTAGGGTTTGAAAAAAAGAGAGGAGATGAGCATAAATAAGCCTCATTTTTTCCAGAATGCCCTACCATGACTTTAACCTCTTATACAAGAAAATGAGGAGAAAATGAAACATGATGGAATCCCTCCTAAATTAATACCATTGTATTTCTTATGGGGTATTCCACCAACTTCCATATCCTTCCCCTTATCCACTAGCAGATGAAAGATATTCTGTAGATTGTCAGATATTTCTCTTCCTATTTTTTCTCACACCGATCATGATTCACGTCGTCTTAGAGGATCATTACAATCAAATACTATAAAAACCGGACTTCTATTTGGTATAAGACCAAACCATGTTATCAACACCTAAAAGGGCCATATTACCAATGAGGCAACCCAATGGGCCTCATCCAAAGGTGTAATCCCCAATATTTCTAAATTATGAGAGCTTTGATTCCTGTAAAAATAAGGTACACAAGAAGCCTCCATGAGGTTCAAACCCAAAACCCCAAACTCACCCTAATATTATTTGGCCCATACTCATAGTAGGTTAATATCCAACATGGATGTATATATCCCTTACATGTCCTCTGGGCCATTTTGGTGTATGTACCACACTATCCTTGGTTAGAAACTTTCCACCTAGAAATCCCTGATGCATGAAATTAAACCACATGGTTTGGTCCTCACCACATGACCTTAAAAGGGATGATGTGTCCCATTAAGTGGCACCAAACTAAATATGTTCTAATTCCTTTCATAAAGATATTTAGGAATCCCTTTTCATGGGTCCAATCCTAAAATCAAAACAAACCTTCTTCATTTATGAAGATAAATTCCAGATTTCCCCTCTATATGTATTAAAACTAGTATCATGATAATAAATTACATAAGAATA
The DNA here is from genome assembly GCA_963277665.1 of Viscum album. Taxonomy (NCBI): domain Eukaryota; kingdom Viridiplantae; phylum Streptophyta; class Magnoliopsida; order Santalales; family Viscaceae; genus Viscum; species Viscum album. The sequence goes on from OY728119.1 coordinate 379,563,051, forward strand.
TCTAATCCATATACAAAGGGTACTATGGTGAAACCCAAATACATACATATGTCTACATTGATAAAGAACCTCTGATATATACAGATGATTCTAATTCTAATACATGCTAACAATTGATTGTTAATATAACGGTGACCTAGTCTATATTTAGGATTTATTAATGGGTTTATGAATATGTATTAAATATATAAGAGAGTAATAAAGTAAGAAATAATTCCACCAAAAAAGGTATGGTGAGCCTGACCTCCCATCCTCTCAACTAATTTGAGTCCCTAAGTTTTTTTGGAATCATTTTCCAATGACCACCTACCTTTAAAAATAAATTTTACGAAACATCACGAATAAGGGAACCATTGGGTGTTTTTGATTCCATAAATAAATCCCATTGGAAACTGACCCATCATGAATATGGGCATGAAATAATATTGATTATTATTTTTACATGTTTAGTAAAAATATCCCCAAAATTATGGCTGAGTGTAACGAAATAATATCTTATTACATGTTCATTATATATAATTTTGTTGGGAATAACTGATCTTTGACTTTCATAAGGCTATCTTCCAAAAATCCTTCATAAAAAATGTATATTTGTTTTCCAGATGGACCCTAACTCTAGTGGGATTTAGTTATCTTATATGTAAACATGTAAATACAAATTAAGGAATGACATTTATAAAATCACCCATATCACATAAATTATCAGTAAAATTTAAAGATCCAATGGTACATGGAAAAGAGAATATCCATAAATCTTGATATTTTTATGGAATCGAAGGTGTGATGAGGGATAAGATGATTATACCTTTTCTCATTAACCCATTTCCATATATTATCCTTCTATTGGTGAAAATATTGTTGAAAAAGTTCACATATTTGGGAATTTATGGATCACTTCAAAAAATGGGATATTGATATCCACTTTCTAAATGGTCTCTTAAATATATTTTTTAAGTTTCTCTTCTTAAATATTCTTTGAATTAGTTAATATCAAAGGTAATAGTGCTTGGTTATACTTATTTTATCATTGTTTCCTCTATAAATTAATTTCTTTTCATTATTTTCTAAACCTTAGTCTTATTTATTTTTGTTTCTTCTCACCTTTTGGTTAATTTTTAGAATTCTAATCTAGATTTTCAGCCTTTATTTTTTTCATGAGGATGGAGCTATTTTCCACTTCATGTTTTAATCACCCTTAATCTTTCCTTAGGATTTAGTATTTTCTATATTAGTATTTATCCTAGGTTTTAGTTAGAAATTCCATAATATTTTAAAATTTATTGGTAAAATATTTTACCGGTTGCTTCAGCAATTCAATCCATACTCTGTAGTAGTTTCTTTGAGAAATTTTTAGTTTTTGTTCGTATAGTTTATATTGAAAAGGGGTTATTTAAAAGGATTGATATTGAAAAGGTTTTTTATAGAACTGTTGAAATGGTAGTGGGTTCTGGTATTGATGCTACTAGAAGAGAGGTTGCGGTGGGTGTCAATTAAGATAATAATATATTTCCTAGTTCTGTTGGTTTCCAAATCCTTGTTGGACCTAAGGTTTATTTTTCAGGGATATGTTTTCATATAATTTATCAGATGAAAAGATGGAACATGTATTTCTATACCCTAAACATTGAGACATAGATATGTAAAATTATTAAGAGAAGAACATATACCACATACTTGAGGTGAGGCCTATTGTTATCTCACTTGGTTCATAGAAAAGTTTCTCACTAAACTAATTGTTTCATCAATTTTGGTTATAAATAATGGTGAAGAATATGATTTTTGAACCTTGTGTATACCTCTTGTAATCATACCTCTAGTACCAAATTGCTGTGAGTTATGCACAATTTTTCAGTCAATACTCTGGATTTTTATGGTGATATTTCTATCAAGTATCCTCCAAATGAGGAATCAAGAAGGTTGAGGTCATTATAAAGAAGGCCTTGATATAGGAAAATAAGGAAGTGATTTTCCATCATTTTTTGATGTAGTAAACTTGCACAAAGTTTCTTAAACTATTCCTAATAATCATAGACAGTCTCTCCAATTGATTCATAGATAAAGTAGATTTATTTTATATTTACTTTTCTCTAGGATATGGGAAATAATAATTAAATAAAGCATAATTTGAGGTCTTCCTAGTCATTGAATTCTCTTAATTTTAGGTTGTACAACCATTCCTTCCTAGATCCCTCAAGTGAAAAGGGAAATTCCCTCTACTTGAATTAATAAATAGGTATTCCCCCAGCCTAAATCTCAAAAATAAATAACCAAATTCATTGATTTTCATATTTAGGTATTCTCCTAAAAGAACATGAAATTTTGGGAGTAATGGAATCATATTAAATCACAGTTAAAAATCATTTTCTAAATAAAGAATAATGAGTTATTTATGTTTTTTAGTGAATTGAGGAGCGAAGATGTCTATAAGGGTTTGGCTAGGATTTCAAGCCATTACGTTAGTCTTTGAGTGAACAATGAAAGTTTCACTTGAATATGAAAGGTTTATTCTCCAAATTCTACTTGTGAGTTAATTTTATTTAAATAGGTTAACATTCATTTAGTTTTAGGATCAAATTCAATTAATGGGTCATTTTAAGTAGGATTCATTAAATGTTATTTTTTTCTATATATTTTTTGGAACTTTTTTTATAAAAATATCACCAAATTTGGAATACATATTTTCAAGGGGTATGAATTTTTTTATTACCTAAGTTTATTATAATAGTCAATATAGGTAGTCTTCTGAAGTATAGTGTGAAAAAAAAGGTTTGTCCCTTCTGTTTTTTTTTGAGAAAATTAATTTTAATTTGATTTTTAGAAATTAAAAGTAGAATAATATTAAATAAAATGATTTAAAACATTTTATGAAGATAGTGATTAGGCCGATCTTGGAAAAAAATATTTCAATTCTATCATAGTATTTAATTTTTACCTAATATTCTTTTTATAAACATGTAATATAGAGATTCCTCGATTGATTCATCTCTATCCCTTGGATAGATAATGATGGTGAGAATAACCCTACTGAAACCTCAGGTTGTTCTAACCTATTTTCTATGCTTGTGATCATTATAGAGGGTCCTCTTGATAAGTTGGGAAATCCCTGACTGGGTATTTTTATTACCTAATTACCAATAGTTTTAGCCACAATTCTACACATATGATAGTGATCATTGATTACTCACCAGTTAAACCTAGACTGTTCTAATGTATACATACCAAAATTGGGTGAAGGAATATTTTGGATCATTATCCAAGACTATTGAAATTAACATAATAAAAAACTAACACAACCAAATTTGGTATTTAAAACTATAAATTAAGAATTGAAACTAGATTTACTAAGGAAGAATACATTTTATAAATTTTAGAAAAAGTGCTCAATCATTACAAATTAGTACATCCTTCCCATTATTAATCACTTGAATATTTTACCCCTCCATGTTAAGGGTAAACTAGAATATTCATTAGGAAGAAGGAATCATACAAATGAATAAAAATAAAATAAATAAAATAATAAAATAAAGAAGCAACATATTGTCGTTTAAAGCTTCCCCTCACCATATGATCCCATATTAATTTCTTAGGTCTTATATTTATTTCCATAGGTAATACTCAGATAGGTTTAATTTACCTTAAATTCAACAATAAAATCATTTCAGGTTAATCCTAGGGATTCCTGGGGGTTCTAGATAAAATGGGGGTGTAGAATCAAAAGTTATGTTGGAATATGGGAAAATTGGTTCTGTTCACCAACTTTAATAGTGTCAAAGTGATGGTCAAAACATGAAAATCATGAGGTCTTTATCAGGTGATTTTTTCACATTTTTAACATGATCCCATTAATTATTTTCACATTATGAATGTAATTCAAAATTTGAATTACTATTTTCTAGAAGGTTCACCTTTGTATCTGATCATTTTTCCACTTTAAAGCCTTATGAATATCCTATAATTATCCCTCATCAAGAAAAGTATTCTTCAGATGTAAATCTTGATTTATTTTTCCCCTTTTTACCTCATTTTCAATCAATCACTATATCCTACCATGAATTACAAAAACAATTAAATATTAGTATAATTAATCAATTAATTTTCATAAAAAATTCATTTCATATCCAACTACACATACATAAAATGGCTATGCCACCCACATCATACAATTTTCTCTTTTTTATTATTTTATAATTTTTTATATATTTAATCCATTCCGTCCAGAACATTTCACCTTTATTTTTCCACCAATCTCCCTCTATTTTCAGTCAAGAGGTTTCAAATTCAGATAAAAATTTTAATAAGTTATTTGCCTTGATCATTTTTATATCAAATTCATCCCTTGTATTATATTTAATTATATCTCAATTATTTAATTCCATTTAGTCTAAGGGAGTTCATTCTATTAACATTAAAGAGTTAAAACAATGAAAAATCATCAAAACAAGGGTGTAACCTCTAGTTTTTCAACTCTATGGTGTATAATTTATTCGAAAAACCCATTTGGGTTCCATATATGACTGAACATGGTAAAATAATTCTATTATCATAACACTTATATAGGAAAATAACCCTTTAAAATGGATTTCACCATGATTTAATTCCCATTTTGGCTTCAAATCCAAAAATCCTAATACATTAAATGTTTTCCTCGATGGTGTAATGTTACTTGAATTCCCTAGTTCAGTTAATCCTTTACAAGTTATTTAGTACTTTCACAATTCTTTTTTATGGACTAGTTAATCTCATTTGAGGTATAATCATTCTTATATGAGGTCCAAAATGGCTTATGTTGTGGTTTTGTTTCTATACCTTGTTATACAAAAGGATTTTTCATCACAACATTCCATGTTCCATGATGTGGAATGAATCAAATCCCCATTTCAGTGAATCCATTGAACACCATGATCACCAAAATGCATAATAAATAAAATTTCATCAACTTCTCCTAGAATTTATTATTTTTATAAGCCACCAGAACACCTTGTTCCATTGAAACACCTTCAACCATGATGTAGGTAGCCTGCCTGTTTCCAACTAAAATCTCTCTAGATTGAAATGTCTTCCAAAATTTCAAAAAATCATCCATGTGATCATTGTTTCTTAATACAATATCGAAAATCAAATCTCACCACGACGTGATTAGTTCTTTCTTCACCAAAAAATATCACAAAATTTCCAAAACATCATATATAAAACTTCAATTGGATTTATTTTAATTTATTGATAACAAATCCAATGTTACAACATTTGGTTTCAATAAAAAATGTAACTCATTTATAAATTCTCAACCATGGCTCCCAATTATTTATTATTGAGATTTTTATTTATGTTCTCAAGACCAAAAATATCACAAGTGGCTATTCTATATGTTTTCTCTTAAAATTCATTATTTTTAGTATCCACATTTTAAAATGTTATATCTGTATGAATTTGTATTGTTAAAAAATTTTGTAGTTAAATTTATGGGTAATGTATCCTTAGATATATTTTTTGATCCAACAGATGATCCTTTATATTGTCATGGATCCACCTTCTATTTCCCCTTATGTCATTACATACATTAGTTCATGCCCTTTTTCATTCAATTTAAAATATTTTATATATATAAAAATTGAAAATGGCATACACATTTATCATTATGTTTCTTTATATAGTTAAACAATAATTTTATGAAATTTCCAATCTCAAATTTGGATTTGTGAATATCAAGATCATCAAGGGGAACATATGGATCCGTGATCAGATCTTGAGCTACAAGAATCTGTACTCTAATGAAATATTTTAGAAGTTGTTTATTTTTCAATACATCAACATGGATATTATGCACTATACCTATTGAAATAATGTGATAAGTGGGTGTTAATAGATAAAAATCATACTAAATTTAACCCTATAATATTTTAATATAATAAAGGTTTCAATAGTTTTCATTTAAAAATTAGCATAACTATTGTGAAAAACATGATTACTAAAGTTAGGCAAACCTTTGAGGGGAATGGCCAGCCATAAAATTGAGGGTGTGTGGCTCTTCATAGTGTGGTTATTTCAATATTAATTTTTAAAATCCCTGACCCCAATAGTCTATATTCAGTAGTCATTTTATTACAATGAAATATATACAGTATATTACATCATAAGGATTGATCGATTTAGTAGTCTTGAATAAACTCAATACATACATAGTTCCCTTAGTACATTGGAACAATAAACATAGAACATAAAAAAATAAAATAAACTACTTACTTGTCACTTATTTAAAGATTTCATCTTAAAAACCATAGAAAAAAATAAAAGGGTGACATCAAATTGTAACAACCAATATATATATAGAATAATTTGTTTATTAGTATTCTTGATTTAAATAGAAATTCTTAAAATAGAGAATTTATTATATGGTTATTTATTTTAAAGAATTAATTTTACAATTATAGAAATATTATCTAAAAAACTAATTTTATTTTTTAATTCACAATTTTAAAATTATCTTGGTATGAAATTTTGAAAATTTTCTGAAAAAGTTTAATTTTTGGTGAATAGTTAAATATATAGTTTTTTTAAATTCAGTATTTTTTTGTGATTTCATGAAGATATAACTGTGATATAAAATTTATTAAATTTATTGAATAAATAAATTATGATTTTATAAGAGTAATATTTTATATAAATAACTTAAAAACTGAAAATTATATTCTATTCAAGATAATTATAAAATTATTGTCAGTAACGATACAGTGTCTATGTAGCATTGACCATGTCAAATTTGGTTCTTTTTAAATAATAATACTGTGATAAAAATTATTTTCAATACTAATTTATTTATTATTTATTATTATTTATTTTTTGTCTATTAATTTCTAATTTAATAGTTATATAACATTAATAGTACCCAATTTCATGTGCAATGCTTGCACAGGGCAAGAAAAGACAAAATAACAAATTTAAGATGTTATCATGACATGTATATGAGTGAATATATATAATTAATTAATATAGGTTTTTATTTTTAACTTAATTAAATTTTTTATGAAATTAATTTATTTCTAATTTTTATATATGAAATAATTAACATTAATTTCTATGCAATGCTGATGCAACACTTGTACAAGCATAAGAAAAATACATAAAAGTATTTTATTAAAATTATAAGAATTATTAAATGACCTAAATTTTGGCTAAAACTTTTTATATAATAAAATTTCGACTATTATCTTAATTTTACTCATATTTGGGTTACTTTGTATCCAAATGGATCACATTATTCCCTTTATATTATTTTATTAAAAATAAAGACAATTTTATCCCATTATAATGTTCAATAAGTATCATATTTTAATATGAGGTTTTCCAAAATTATTTTTAGAACAAAATACTATTTATAAAGCCAATAAAATTATATTTTTCATAGAATTATATTTTTAATTTTTAGGTAATAAATAATTACCTTAATGGATTGAAAAATTATAATGCATTAAATATTTAATTAATGAATAAATAAAATTATTGATTTTAAAAATAGTAAAATAAATATAATTTGATATTTTCAAATCAACTAATGATTTCTATAGGTACTTATAATATTTATATAATATAATAAAAAATTTAATTCTGATTGGAATTTTTTGTTTGATGTGCTTAAAGTCATAGTTGTGAATAATTTTAATTTGAAAAAAATTATTTTTCCATTAATAAAATACATTTTTTAAATTATTTTAAAATAAAAAAAATCATGAAAAATGAAAAAATTATATTATTCCTTCTAAAATGGGATATAATATGATTCTGAGGCCTTTTGGATGTTTTAAACACTATAATAAATTTATTGTATTTTAATAATTTGAGTAATTCTTATGTTACCCCTCACATTAATTATAAAAGGAGGCTCCCTCCTTCAAAAATTTTCACCACCTTAACCATTTTTTCTCTGATAAACTCTACAAAATTCCATACTCCTAATGACTTTCCACATTCTTGAACTTCTTGTCTCACAAAAATACCAGTTATAAGATCCTTAAGGGGGTTCCCAAAGAGGAATTTTCAAGAAGTAAGATTCCTTCTTCTATTTCAAATTCTTTATAACTTATACCTTATCCCTAACTCTTATAAAATGATACATGAAAAATCTAGTATCATATATATAATGTAATTTTTTTATTGTAAAATCATCATAAAATCTCCCATCTTATCCTTGTATTCTTAAATAACAAAATCACTCTCTATAGTGCGTCAATTCACCGCCTTTATGGATGATATGTTTTCATTTCCCTTTTACTGAAATCATGAAAAGATTAAATTTATATGCAATTCTATAAAATGACCTAAATATATATATGTTACCAATTCTTGATTATTATATATTTTTACAAGGAATTTAATAATAAACCCACCTTGGAAACCATGAAAAGAACACATGAGAAAAAATGGAAATTACAAAATATTGTTAATAAATGGATGGAAAATGTTTTAAAAAGATCATATAAGGTTTTATAAGCATGATTAATGTTCTTTAATAAATTAATAACACTCTTCAAACTATTATATAGTAGTTTTAAATACTTTTCAAAGAATTTTAACTCGAGGTAAAAACTCTAACTAAAAGACCTTTTTAAATGTTTTAACAGTTTATTCCCCTAAATATTTCTATTTTATGTCCATGTTTTCAAAATGTTTTTTTATTAATATATATATATGATTATTAATGTTTTAATTTAACTTATGTGTTTATAAAATAGATATTTTCATGTGTTATGTAAGACACTTTCCATTTTAATTCTTTTTAAATGTCTCTTTTATGAAATTCAAAAAGATTGTTTTTTATATATTCGATATGAGTATTTTATCCTTATTCAATGACTCTTTATTATTATAATTTTTTAATATATGTTAGAAAATTTATTTTTGAAGAATATTATTTCATTATTATGCGCCAAAATATTATATTTTAAGTTATTTTTTATGAAAAAAGTGTATTTTGAAATTTGAATGTGTTTTTCTCAAGGGTTTTAATGATTTATCAAGTGTTTTATTCATGATATGTTCTTTGGAAATTTTTATTATTGTTTTATCCCATTATATATCAGTATATGATAGGTTTGGCCCTATTATATCTCAATGTATGTTGGTTTGATCCCATTATATCTCAAGATATGACGAGAGAGCCCTATTATAGCTCTCCAATGCATTGGGTACTCCGGAGATGGAAGTTGACTAAATAGTTATTCCATATTTAAGGGTGAATGTAAGTGGGATATGGTAAATATTTACCAAGTAAAATATATGACGTTTCTATGAATTCTTATGATTTTTTAAGAAAAGGGCTTTTAATGGGTTTTCATGTTTTCACTAGACTAACAATATTTCTTTCTTTATGTCCCTTACTACGATTTTTGTGATCATCCTATGTTTTTAAATGTTTCTCATAGGTTATAAGGATGTGTAAGATAAATAAGTAAGTCAAGTTAAATGATATGAATATTTGTCGAAGAAATAATGTTTTATTGTGTTTTTTATTTTGGAAGAAATGGATACTATTTTAGTAGTATCCACTTTTTATAAATGTGGAATGCTAAGTATGTATTATGTCCTAATTTTCTAAGACTCTAAACTAAAAATATCCTCAATGTGAAAAAATTAAGTTCTTGAATAAAATTAAATATTATGTAATGTTTTAAGGATGTTTCCTTATACAAATTATCAGTAAGAGTTACATATATCGGAAACATGAATCAATAATAAGTGAATCGTAATTAATTAGACACAATCAACATGGCACAATGAATAAATGAAAAAACACACACCATCAATACACTGAGAATAAAAATGCATCCATAGATTTTGGAATAGTGAAAATACTTTGGATAAAAAAAATTGAATGCTGAATGAATAAAATTATTAATTATTGGATGTCATGTATCTAGAACATAAAGCATCATACCATCAAAACAGTTTAATTCCATGGGTAAATACCCATCTGATTATGTTTTGGAAACAAACAAGATGGGTTTGTCTCCAAGTATTTTGTCTCATTAGAACATTAGATGTATAAAAGGGATATAACATCCCCCTATAATAACTGTAAGTCCAAATCATTATTCATACATATATTTAATTCAAGAATAATATTCCTTATAAATATTTTTATTGAGTAGAGGATACAAATTCATCAATTTTTTCCTAGTTAAAACAAGATTCAAAATAAACACCGTATGTAAAATGGTATATGACTAAGAAAATAATCCTATATACAATAAAAGAATATGGATATTTAATAGAAGTATAATTTAAAATGAAAAATTATTTCAAAGGGGCAGTAGATACACTACATAAAAATTATTAGGTGCACAATAACATGTAAGTCTCAATGAAATACAAATTGAGATGAATTCCCTTACCTTATGTCTCAATGTGTTCTTCACTTGATCTTAATATCCTGGATAGTTAGATTAAGTTAATTAATTAATTAATTAATAACCATTTATACATGTATTTTATTTATTATAATTTTATTAAGTTAATTTATTTCCTTTTTTATGAGTTATAAGATACAATTTTATCACTCGAGAGTGTTCATTAACTTGGTTTTCATGATTGGTTTACTTGTATACATGTATGAAAAAATCATTTAAAATGAGAATAGTTGTCTAGAATTGAAATTATATGTTATTAATTAACTTACATAATATTAAATGGTTATATATTTCAATTTTTTTATATGGTATGATGATGAATCCTTAGATAAAACGTTAGTTATAATCTTGATTATTTTGGAATTTTTTTTTCAATCATCATAAACTATTTTTGTTATATTTATTAATATTATTGATATATTCTGGTTATAGAACTTTAAAAAATATATGATATATATATTATAATTTTATTTAACCATAAAAATGCTTTTATGACCATCCTTGAAGGAATAATTGAAAAACAAAAATATGTTGTCCACGAAGGCGATAAATCGATACCCCACAGACGACATTTTCATTTTTAGAATAAAAGGATGAGGAGAAGAGACTAGATGGTGGATTTTACATTAAAAAAATATTTTTTTATATATAAGAAACTGGAGTTATAATGTTAATTTGGATATAAGAGGTAATGATAGAATAAGAAGAAAAGAAATTAAAAGAAATTAAAAGAGAATGAAAAATGATTTACCTTTTGAATTCCTCTCCTCGAGAACCTCCTTAAGGAAATTGATTTTACTCTTTTGTTATGTGTTAGGGATCCTAGACATGGGGGATAGGTTTGGTAATTGTTTTTGGAATAAATTGGACAATCTTCAAGTCTTTGGTGGTGTTAGGATAAGAGGTGGTGAGGGGTGGCATTCATAGTGGAGGAGAGGGTTTTTTTGAATATTTTACTCATTATTTTATTATTTTGGCTCAATAAAAACAACAATGATGATGATTATTATTAAATAAAGAAATTTGTGCATGTGAGTTCAAACTAATTGATGTGGAAAATTAAAAGATGTAGTCCATTTTATGAAAATTACATTATAAATATTAGGAATTTAATTTTTAATTAAAATCATCATTTAGTCGAAAAATGCCAATTTAAAAATTATAACTGATTTTATAACAATTTGAAAAGGTAATTTAGGCCTCATAATTTTATCTTAAAATAATAAGAAAAAAATATTAATTTTTTTTATATTTTATGAATATATATATTTTTTAAATCATTATATTAATTATAAAATTTTAAATAAATATTTATGTTTTATAAAAATACCAACACTTAATTTATCATTTTCAAAATATTTATTTACTTATACTATTATATAATTATGTCATATTTTTATTTATAAGACATGATATCCCACTTGAAATTCAAAAATCCTTTCTTTAGTTTTTAGCATAACTATTTTTCATACTTTGAGCTGCTTAAATATAAGAATGAATTGTCTTTACCTTTATCATCGTCTCTTCAATAAGTTCTGGGCCTATAAGTTTCCTTTCACCAAATTCATCCCAAAAAGTTGGAGTTTGACATCTCTTGACATATAATGCTTCATATACAATCATTTGAATAATATAATAGAAATTATTATTGTAGGAAAATTCCACCAAATGTAAATAATTATCCCACATACCTTGAAATTCAAGTGAGCATGATATAAACATGTCTTCCAATGTTTTAATAGTCCTTTCAGAATCTCCGTTAGTTTGAGGGTGATAATCAATACTCATATGAAGCTCTGTATTGAAATCCTTCTGAATACTCCTCTAGAATTTTGATGTAAATCAAGGATCTTGATCAGACAAAATCGATAGTGGTGAACCATGAAATCTTATAACTTCATTAATATGGAGTCGTTTTAGGTGCTAAAGAGGAAAATATTCTCTTATAGAAAGGAAACGTGATGATTTTATCAGATGATCAACAATAACCCATATTCCATCATTCCTTCTAAGTGTCCTTGGTAGTCCTACAAAAAAGTACATCAAAATATCATCCCACTTCCATATAGTAATATATAGAGGTTGCATAAATCCTCTAGGATGCAGTCTTTTAGCCTCCACTTACAGTCAAACTAGGAACCTTGACACATAGTCTAAAATTTTATACTTTATATTATCCCACCAAAAGTGTTTCCTCAAATATCTATAAATCTTGGTTTTACTAGGGTGTATAGATTTTTTTTATCTATGAGAATAATCTTATAGTTTAATTTTTAGCTCAGGTATTGATGGAACAAATAAGTTCATTCCTAATTTTAGAACTCCATCCTCATACACGAAGCCTATTAATCTTCTATCCTTAATAACTTTAATTTTATTTTGAAAATTCTCTTCATCATATTGATATATTTTTATCTTCTCTAATAAAGATGGTTTAGAAATAATCTTAAAAATGAATGATTTTTCCTCTTCCTTAACAAGTCTCATATCCATATTTACTAGATCCATGAACATAAGATCTTTCTCTGTCCTCATTTGGGGTAAAATTCCATGATTTTTTCTTATTAATGCATCTGCTATCTTATTTGGATTTCCTAAGCATGTATAGAGAAATCATAATATTTGAGTAACTCGAGCCATCATATTTTCCTCATGTTGAGTTATTTCTATGTAAATATGTATGTTAAACTTTTATGATCTATATATATCTCACATCTCTCATTATAGAGATAGTGTCTCCATATCTTCAGAAAAAATATTATGGGTGTTAACTCAAGATCATGAGTTGGATAATTTTATTCACAGGTCTTTAACTGCCTTGATGAATAAGCAATAACTTTATCATTTTGTATAATGAAACAACCCAATCCATTTGTTGATGCATCACTGTATATCATAAACCCAGCATTTCCGGATGGAAGATTCAATATTGGGGCATTCAATAATCTTCTATTTAATTCCCCAAAAAAATCTGTACATTCTTTTGTCTATATGAACTTAACCCATTTTTGTGTGATCTTGGTTAGTGGGTTAGCCAATCAAGAAAAATTCTTGATAAAACACTGATAGTAACTTGATAAACCAATAAAACTACATACCTCTATTGTGTTTTTTGGCATAGGCCATTCCTAGATTTCCTTTATCTTCACTGGATCATATGAGATTCCATCCTTAGAGATAATATGGATAAGAAAAGAAACTATTTGAATCCAGAACTCACATTTTATAAACTCCCCATATATATCTTTTAATCTAAGAGTCTTCAGAAAAATCCTCAAGTAGTTCTCATGATCCTCATATATTTTGGACTATATCAATATATCATCAATAAATACCACAGAAAATATTCAAGATAATCCTTGAACACTCTGTTCATCATATCTATAAAAATAGAGGGTGCATTAGTCCTTCTAAATTACATTACTGTAAAATATTAATGTCTATACCTAGTTTAGAATGCTTCCCTATGAATATATTCCTTCCTCATAGGAAATTGATGATATCCAAAAAAAGGTCAATCTTAAAAAAACATTGAGTTCCATGGATTGGATTAAATAAATCATTAATAAAATGTAGATGATACTTTTTCTTTATTATAATAGAATTTATTTCTCTATAGTCAATACAAAGCCTCAAGGATATATCTTTCTTCTTCACAAAGATAACATAGGCTCCCCATGGAAAAATAGTTGTTTGAATAAATCCCATATTACTCAAATCTTATAGTTGTTTCTTTAGATCCACTAATTCCATAGTTTCCATTCTATAAGGATTATTTTATATTAGTATTTTATTAGGGATTAGATCAATGGTAAATTCAACTACTTGCTTTGGTGGGTGCCCAGATAATTCCTCAAGAAATACATTAATTTATTCATGAACAATTAGAACATACTCAATTTGAATATTAATTTCCTCATACTTAGAATTTTTTTTTCTTCCACCCCAATAATTTCATTTAGTAGAGCTACTAGTGGTGGATCTAGATAATAATAAGATGATGAGGTTTCTAATCCAAATATAAGGTATTCTACGTCTTCCTCAATGATCAAAATTTCATTCTTCTTGTAATAAATTTTCACATAATATTTTTAAATCCATTCCATACCGAGGATTATATCAAATTAAATCATGGGTATCATGATAAGGTATACAATGAAAGCACATTTTTGTTTCATAAAAGGGACTGAACAACACAATTTTGTTGCAATGAGACTACCCTTAAGAATTTTGACCAATAACTCATTTGTTAAATCAAATGGGAAATTTATAATTTTATTGGAAAACTAGGTAGATATAAAAGAGTGAGATGATCTAAAATAAAATAAATCATTATATAGATTTGAAAATTGGATTAATGTACCTACCAAAACATCATTGGGTACTTCTACATCAGCTGTGGTGATCGAATAAGCATGGCCATATCCCCTTGTCCTCTTCTTTGGAAGATTCTCCTGACTCTTGGGACATTGATTCGAATAATGCCCCATTTTATTGTAGTTTAAGAATTTAACATCATTGATTCGTTGATTTCCCTTTCATTCATTATCTCTATGACCCTTTTATCTGCACTTATAGCAAACTCCCATTTCTTTCAAGAATTTTCCATGATTATTGTTTCTACAATTTTCACATAATGGGAATATCTTTATTCCCATATTCTTCTTTGATGCTTCACCTTATTTAAAGATTATATGAAGACCTATTTTTTTCTTGATTTCCCTTGACCACATAGGATCTATAAAATTATTTCTCTATTTTGATGGCACTTAGTACTATTTCACCATATGATGAAAATGTTTGTGAATTTAATGCCCTTTGAAGACTTGGTTTAATAACCACCAAGAAATGATCAATCTTTTCTTCCAAACCACATATGTAATATATAGCATAATAGTATAGTATTGTGAAGGTAACCTCATACTTTGCAACACTCTCTTGTTCCCTTTTCTTTAAGTTAAGGAAATTCACTTCATTTCAGTTCATTTCTCATAATGGGATTATTTTTCGAAGAATGTTTCCTTAAATGTTATCCATTGCATGTATTCTATTTCATCATCCTCCTTAGTATTTTGGATCAATGAACACCATTGACCAACATCTCCCTTGAGACAACATACTACCAGTACTACCTTTTCATTTTCATTGCATCCCAATTCCAGAAATATCATTTCAAGGGACTTGATGCACTGATCAGCTACCACTGGATTAGTAGTCCCACTAAAATATTGGGAAATCTACTGCATGAAATGATCCAACATAGTTGTAGTATGGTTATTCATTATACCTTGAGTAAGATTTTCTAATATGGTCTTGATATACTCATCTACAACACTAACTATATTGACTTTCTCAATGGGGAAATCCCTACATTGTCCATGGGTATTGATTCCTTTCCTTCCATTATGCACCATTTATAAAAAAATGGCATATACTAAATTATGTTATGAATCATAATGCATAATTCCAAACTATAAAAACAATTAATAAAAATCACATAGCTAATATCATAATAATAAACATGATTTATTTACTTTTAAATACTTCATAATGGTTTGTAAAGAAAATGTGAATTATTCTAAGCATATCCCCCGATACTGTCAAACCAGGTGCGTAGTAAGTCCCATTGTCATGTACTAGGTTTCCCTAAGTCAGGCCTGAGAGACCTTGTTAGAGTTGCTACCCCTAGGTACATCTATTCTAGAACCACATCCACTTCTAGTATCTAGAGAGGTATTTATTGCTTCGAAGGCCCATATAATGTCTACCTTAGATGTTATTCAATTATTATACTCAAATTCTATCTTGGGTTTGTGTTCCCTAAACAAAATTTTCTAAATCTAGTTCCCAAGGATTCTACTAAAATTACTCTGATACCAACTATAACAGCCCCGACCCCAGTATCCCAAAGTTAGTGGTTTTTTATTATAATGGAATAAATACAAGAGATCACATCTTAAGGATCAATTAGTTTATTAGTATTGATTAAACTAGATACATACATGGTTACCTAATTACATTATAAAAGTAAACATAGAACATATGAAAGGAAAATAAACTGCTTCATTGTCACTTATTCAAAGATTTCATCTTCAAAACAAGGGGAAAGAAAACAAATAAAAGGGTGAGATAAAATAATCAGTGTGAGTTAAATATAGAGGAAATATGAATCAATAATATGTAAATCATATTCAATTAGGTGTAATCAATATGGAATGGTGAATAACTGAAAAAACACACTCCATAAATACACTCATAATGAAAATACATCCATAGATTTTATCATAATGGAAATCCTATAGATAATGATAACCAAATTCTGAATGAACAAAATTCTTAATTATTGGACGTCATGTATCTGGCACATGAACCATCATACCGTCAAGATAGGTTAACTCTATGGGTAACCACCCATATGATTATGTTTTGGAAATAAACACAAAGATTTTATAGCCAATTGTTTTGTCTCATGGGACATGTACATGCATTGAGAGGCTATAACATGCCTCTATCATCACTTCAAGTCCAAATCATTCTTTATACATAGATTTAATTCAAGAACAATATGTCTTATCAACATCCATATTGAGTAGAGGATATAGATTCATCAATATTTCCCCAGTTAAAACTATATTCAAAATAAGCATTGTATGTAAAAGGGTATATAACTAAGAAAATATTGAATCCATGATACAAGAATATAGATATTTAATCTAAATATAATGTCAAATTAATAATGATCTCAAAGGGGCAGCAGATACACCACATAAAAATTATTGGGTGCCCAATACCAAGTAAGTCTCAATGAAATGGAAATTGAGATGAAGTCCCCTAACTTAAGTCCGAATGTGTTCTACACTTGATATTAATGTACTATATAATAAGATTAAATCAATCAATTAATTATTTCAAAACCTAATATACTCATATTTTATTTATTATAATTTTATTCAGTTCTTTTATTCCCTTTTTGATGAGTTATAAGATACTCCAAATCCTCTATGTCCTTATATTGTTTTATTGATTTTTGTATAATCCTCCTATTAAGGTTTGAGGGGAAACCCTTACATGACCTATAGGGCCAAGTCCCAAGGACCATACATGACCTGAATTCCTAGAGGCACAAGGCCCTTTACATGACCTTGAAGGCCCAAGACCTGACACACTTGAAAGAGCCCCTCCCCAGCATCTGTATCTTGAAGGTTCCTTGCTCCCCATGTCGCATGGATGATCAATTGTAATTTACCCACAAATAATATTAAATGGTCATACATTTAATTTGTTTATATGGTATGTGGATGGATCATTAGATAAAAGTTTAGTGATAATCGTGATTTCCAAAAAAAAAATTATCCTAGTGATATATTGGGAGCTGTTCATCCCACTCTTTCCTCAAAGGAATTCAAGGTTTGTATGGAAAGATGTAACTTGTTTGAAATTAACCTAGTTAGAGAGAAATACACTTGGTATGAAAGGCACAAAACTAAAATGGTTTCCAGAAAACTTGACCATTCTTTCTCTAATGAAGAATCCCTTGAGAATTGGGATACTCTTTCAAGCTTCACATTACCTAATATTAACTCTAACCATCATCCTATTTTGGTCAAACTTATTAATAAGAACTCCAATCCAAGACTACCTTTCTGATTTAATAATTCTTGGTCTCTACACCCTGATTTTAGAAAGCTGGTGACTAATTTCTGGTCTTCTAGTCATAGTGGAAATCATTCTTATTCTTGTATCATGAGGTCAAAGCACATAAATTTCAATATAAAGAGTTGGTGAAAAGACACCTACAACAAGATGTAGAATGAAATTATTTCAGTAGAGACACATCTCAATCAGACACTATGTGAGACCACTTTATATGACTTTAATAAGAATATTAAGTAGGAAATTGACCTCACTACCATGCCTAATTCTCTGTTCTCTATTAAAGAAAAACTTAAAATAGAGACCTTTAAAGTTAAATGGTTAAATCATGGGGATATAAATACCAAATTCTACAATTCCCTCTAGAGAAACTGGAAATATTGTAGGCCTATCACCCCCATGAGAGACGTTGATAGAATTCTTGACAATGAAGAGTCACTTGCTGACCATATTGTCTCTTATTTTGAGAATCTTTCAAAGGTACTAGTCTCTATAAGGACCTTTAGGAGGGAATCATTCCTTGCATGGCCAGTGATGAGGATAATTCTAGACTCACTAGTATTACACTTGACTTTGAGATTCGTGAAGCAGTTTTCAACCTTAAAACTAATAGTGCTTTAAGACCAAATGGTTTTCCTAATTCCTTCTTTCAAACTTACTAGGTTTTCATTCATTTGGATGTTTGCAGGCTAGTTAAATCCTTCTTATCTGTATGTATATTACCTCATGTACTCAATGCACAATTCCTCCCCCTTATTCCCATGGTTGAGAATAAAACTAAGAGACAAGTCTTCAGACCCATTTCTCTCATCAAAACTAGCTATAAAATAATTACCAAACTTCTTGCCAACAGAATCACCATAATTTATAGTAAAATTGTCTCCCAGAATCAGTTTGGTTTTGTGAATGGAAGGTCCATCTAGGATTGTATAAACATGTCCTCAAAATGTGTCAACCTCATTAACAAATTTATTAGTGGTGGATGTGTTGATCAGAAGCTGAATATCAAAAAAGCTTTTGACACCATGGATTGGGGTTTCATCTTGAAGGTGCTTTATAGTTTCATCTTGAATGATATATTTGTGAATTGGTTTAAATATATTATTGAATCTTCTTTTATTTATGTGATCATTAATGGATCTATGAAGGGATTTTTTATATGATAAATGGGTTTTAGGAAAGGAGACCCTCTGTCTTCCATCCTCTTCTCCATAACTAGAGAATACTTGAGTAGAATTATCACTCATATGATGTATCAGGAAATTCTCAAACCCATCAAGGGTTCAATACATTTGGCTGCTTCTACACATCTACTATATATGGATGAAATGATCAGGTTTTTCCAAGGTACTAAAAGAAACATGCAAAACTTTAAAAGGTCCCTCACTCACTATGAAGAGGTTTCGGGGAAAGCCATTTATTGGAACAAATATTACATTTATTTTGGAAAAAGGATACCAATGGCTGGGAGATATCAATTTTTAATGGTCATAGGAATTAGAGTAGGATCTATGCCTATGAAATACCTTGGTGTTTCTATCTTCTAGGGGTGACCCAAGGGCTTCTACTTTCTCAAAATTTTGGATCATATCAAGAAGTATCTTTCTGTATGGATGGGTAAATCTCTCTCTAGGGATGGTAGAATTTGTCTTGTTAAGCACACTATTGTTTTCAAACTGGTTTACTCCTTTATGATTTATAAATGGTTTTCTTATTTGATCAATCATCTCAATGTCTACATTAAGAATTTTATATATAGTGGCAACATTCTTGAGAAGAAATTAGTTACTTTTTCATGGAGTAAATTCTAAAAACCCTCATACAAGGGAGGTATGGGAATAAAAAACTTCAAATTATTCAATGAGGATATTCATGGGATGTTCACCTGGAACCTTAACACCAGTGAATCAGTTGATCTAAAATTTATCAGAGGATGATTCATTGATAAATTAAAAGGGAAACCAATACTTATATGGGTTCTCCTATTTGTATGGCCATAAAATCGTATTATGATAATATTATGTCTCATTAAAGATAGATTGATTATAGGGAATCCTATTTGAATTTATGGATTGAATATTGGAAGAGATCCTTTCTTATTGACTAAATGAAACCTCAACATATCCCTATTGATACAAATGTTTCTATTTAGGACTTATTGACTCTTACCAACATGTATATGTATGGGAATCACATCAACCTTCTCAATAACTACATTTTTTCTACTACTAGAGATACTTAAATCTGGGAGTTTTCTTAGAATGGAATTCTTGATTCCAAATCTTATTATCATTCTAATTTTGAACCAATAAATTAATTTTCTAGGCTAAAAGTTTATGATAAATATTGGATTAGTCATTCTAGGGGGACCATGATTTGGAGACACCCCCCATAGATTACCTACTAATGATTTCTTACAATTTTGTGGCATTGTCTTATATTCCATATGCAAGTTATGAAATCAATAAAGGGAAGAAGTTACACACATATTCTTATAATGTGCCACTGTATCATCTATATAGATTGAACTACATGATATCATTGAAGTTAATCTCCCTGATAGTCTCAATGTTACTACTTGACTTCAGTTATATAAATTAATGAAAATCATGCCCCATCTTCAGTAGCTCTTCCTGTCTGCTGATGCAGAACTCAAACGTATAATATGGTCTCACCATAATGAAATCATTCATAGGTAGGCTTGGTTCCACATCCAAGCATCTCTCTCTATCCTAATCACTTCAGCCAATGAGTCCAACCTTCTTTAGCCGGGTCACTGCAACAATACCATATAGGACTTCATGAAACTCTAGAAAATCAAACTTCTTGGGAAGTTCAAACAACAGTTAGGTCTTTTTGAGGTTTTTGGAATACATTTATACTTGTATGGAATAAAATAAATGTTTATGAAGCATTAAAAGGTAACCCATGACCTTCAGAGTGTGGATCCATTTACTGAGATCACACTATTAAGTATGTTGGTTGTTTCTTAGGCTCATGTGGTATCTCTTCTTCTCTTAAGGGTGAAATGATCTGCATTATTCATGCCATGCACTTTTCTAGCCTTAAAGGAATAGATAATATTTGTTTTGAAAGTGAATCCACCACTATGGTACAAGCTATTCGGAAATGGAGGGATTCATCTTTCTTGGAAGCTCACTGCTATATGGATGGACTGTCTTACATCCCTCTTGAGTTCCAACTACATCATCACTCATGTCTATCATGAAGCTAATTCTGTGGTATATGGGCTTAATGAAAAGTGTATCAATAGGGGTCTCACTTGGTTTAATGATATTTCTTCTGACCTAATCCCTCCTTTTGAGAAATATTGTAATAAAACTCTTTATTTTAGACTCATGTAAGCTTCCTTTGTTTTAAGAAATATATCTTGTCCATTTGGGAAAGACATCCCTCTTAACAAACTTTATATTTAAAATACATACCATATTTTTTTCAAGTGAAGTGTTCTCTATTCTTATTTTATGGTAAGGGTACATAGTTTTTGAATGATGTTGTTTATTTTATTCGCTCCTTTTTTATTTTATAAATTTTTAATTATGAAGAAAATTACATTTTATAAGTAATGTAAAATAAAATAAAATTAATTACCTTAACTACCTCATTTTAAATATTGGAAATGTAATAATCCCATATAACCATAAAATTTTATTAAAATAAAAAAATCACACACACACACACTATGGTGAGGATTAGAAGGTACAAAGTACCCAAAGAAAGAACTAAAAAAACAAACAAATAAGTAAAATAATTGTTTGAATTCACACCACCAATATTTCATATAGATGACACTAGTAGTGTAGTAAAATCATCATGCCATCCAAAAATTATAAACTGAAGTAAAATATGTCATTACACACAAAATCAACAACTCGAAATACATTTCATGTGCATCACAACCAAAAATGAAATGAAAAGAGAATATCATGTCTTTACAAGACACTTAATTTGCAATCCAGATACACCAGATCATTAGCATGAAAAATAATAATCTAATCATTGGAAACAAAAAATAACAACCATCAATTAATAATCCAACTGAAGACTAGTGTCGAGAAACCTAATGAATTTAGACAAAATCTTTGTACTTCAACTACATCAATTAAAACATCATCTGCATCAAATAAAATTTAAGTATAGAGGTTAGTGTAATCCATAATAAAATAATTTCATGAACCTACATTAGACACAAAATCCAACCATATTTTTTTATCATTCCTGAATGTATTCCATCTAGGAGTCAATCAATTCATAAAATACTAGAGGGAAATGTATCACAATCATCATAGAACTAGCGATAAGTATACCAATCATAGTCTAGATGGGAGATCCTAAAAAATAACCAAGAATATAACATGAGAAATGATACTCATCAAGAAAATACCAAACTTCATCAGTTGTAGAAATCAAAACAAAATCCTCATTCCATCATAAGTTCAAACAATAACAATAGGTGCATCCGACTATAACATAAAAAAATAACTCCAACTTCAAATTTCATTAGATACAACTAGATCAAATGAAATGAAATAAAAAATACCTAATAAATTATTATCAGTCCAAATATTATCATAAAAACTATTATGACTTAAATATAATCTCATATGAATTATTTACATCATTATTGTATCCAAAATGAGGTTTTTTTCCCCGGTGAGGTATAAGTTATGTGATCAGGCATAAGGACTAAGTCCAAGAATTTTCATGTTTTTAAATAAAATAATTGGTATTAGGAAACCTTGAACTAAATATTGGTTATAAATATGATTGTTATTTAATTTCTCTTAGATCTAACTTAAATTCATGATGTATAACCTAAAATTGAATTATGTGTAATGTAAATGTTGGTTATAAATATGATTTTTATTTTATGAGATATAAAAATAACATTCTTAAAATTTATCAAAATTTTCTCCTTAAATTCTTAAAAAATTATTATTTCACTTAATTATTAGTCACAACAACATTTCGACCTCTCTTATTCTATTACTTATATCCCAATAACTTTAAGATTTCAGTCAACTCGTTCCCCAATTTTTTGTTCCTAAAGGTATTAGATGTTGTTGTCCTATTATTTCTCACACTTACCTGTCTTATGGATGTTCTATATGTAATTGTCATAGAATTTTTTGAAATTAAATAAGTCTATTTTCAACTCTACATACTGATCAAGGATTTTCTTATGTGATCGGGAGATCTGAAAATCAACACGTTTTCCCCGAATAAGAAACAACCTTGAATTTATCTCCAGTAGGATGGATTAGACACTAACAATTATTAGGATATTATATAACACAAATGACAACTATTTTATAATTATTTTATTCCTTGATCTAGCATCTAAATTTGAGTTTTTAGAGTAAAAGTCATCACCTCTAACTTCTGGCCTATCTCTTAGATGTTGTTTCTCCTCAGGTGTTATGTTTAGAATATCAATAAAATTAACTAGTAAGGAATATTCATCCTCAAAATCTATTCTAATAAAATATTTATCTTATGGAGTCTCTATGTTTTATGGTTTTGGAATCCAAAAAAATTTATTATGTTGATGATATTCATTTTCCATAAGTATCTTTGATTTTTCAACATAATCAGAAGTGGACAAGGTACTTCAAGAATCATATAATAAATTATATGAGTTAGATAAACATGAAGAATAAAAAATTTTATAGGGTGTATGTACTAAATTATTATGTGGAGTATATTGTCTTATAGTAGATTCAAACATAGATTCTATTTCTTCTAATATTCCTTCTATCACACTAATTTTCATAGTTTGTGGAGAGAGTAATTCAGAAGAATGTAGATCATCTTCTTCTAGATGTGTCTCCCCTTTTATTGTATCCGCATATGAAAACTTAATTTCTTCCCTGGTGACTTTTTTATTTCTTTGGTAGTCTCTATAAAAATAATAAGTGGAAGAACAGACCTCAAAATATTTAATTTCAAATGGGATTTACTATTTTTTAATTCTAACTTATGATTAATATCCTCTTCTTTCAGTACATTAATTTTCAATTTTATAATCCTAAAATATGATTCCCCTAACGTTTTATCATAAAAATTACACCTTACATAATTAGTATTTATCTACCATTCATCAATATATTTTTCAAAAAATATATTTCCCTTTTCCTCAAAAAAAATTATTACTATTCTTTTTCTTGTGTGATTCTATAGTATCCAAAAGATCATCCGTATTCTTCTATTTTTTCTTAGTTGACTAATTATTATTACTATTATTATTATTATTATTATTATTATTCTTTTATTCTTATTCTTCCTCCTCTTATTATTTTTCTTATCATATTCTACAAGTTTTAATTTTTATCCTTTTTAAAACAATTTATTCCCATATAAGTAATAAAAATGTTTAAACCTTTCTATAGTTTTGGTATTCAATGGGTTTTATTTTACTTTTTCTCGTGTTTTGAGGTTCACACCTTTGTTATCTAGAATTTTCACTAAGATTTGATCTAAAGTACTTAAATAAGGAAAAATGTTCAACATGACCATTCTAGAACATATAGATTCCATTTAATCCCAAATAAACACCATAATATTAAATTTCCTCATTCCATAGAGTAAATCCAATATATAAACATCCTATATTTTGATAGTATTATTGTCTCCCATTAAATATAGTAAGAAACCTTGAATCTATTAGAACATAATTATTACTTTTAGTTCCAAGTGTTCTATCTTATGTACTTTCTATTTAATCCTAAACATTATTTCTAAAGACATCTCCTTAATGACAGAACTGAAAGTTTTGGACTGTTTTTGTGAAATTCAAATAGTAGTCCAATAGATTTTGAAATATTCTTCAGGTTTAGGAAAATTGAACATCTCTAATATAAAATCTAACATTGTACTCAAAATATAATTTATCAGATACAAAATATCTATAAAATTATTTGATGATGTAGGGGTATAACAAAAAAAGCCTTCACTCAGAAGCACAATATTTTACATTCCTTGAAATCTTATGACTTCCTTCATAAAAAACTCATGTTGGTTATAAAATTACATGTTTATCAGCATTTTATGAATGTTTTCTCTCATTATAATTTATTTAAAGTTTTCTATTTCACTTTGAAGGATAGTGAACATAGAATTAGAAGATAAGATTCTAAACTAACAACACTTCATAGTAATGAAATCAAATCTCACTAGATCTAAATGAATTTATATATGCTTTCTTATTCACCATTTATTTGATTCTAATAAGATGATATATATTTATTCATTAAAAAACCTTAAAAACAAATCGATCTTAAAAGAATAAATTTAATTTTTTTTAAAAAAATCCAGTTACCATTGAAAATTAGAAAATATAAAGAAAATACTCAATATAAAATAAATGATTTTACTAATAATAAAAAATTAAAATAATAAGAAATATTCAACCTCACTAAAGTTATCATCTGATTTAATAATAGATCATATTCTTCTAAAGATGTTCCCATAAATCAATAAAAACAATCTCTTATATTCTATTAAAAACATCAGAAAATATATGCACTTTTTGTATGAAAGTTATCCAAAAAACTCCCCTATTTAAAGGTGTTAACATCGGCTGATTTAAAACATTAGAATTATGAAAAATTACATTATATTAATATAACATTATGTAAAAGTAAAAATATCATATTTATAATTATAAACATTTATATACTATTAATTTGTAAGAGTAAACTGCTACCTGGGTACTGATTATTTTAGCTATCAGTAATAAAATTCTTTCTTTGATTAAAAATTATGTTCCCAACATCCATATTTTTTTGGGTCTAGATAAATTTGTAACTAACAATTTTAAAACCCAATTTTTCAATTTTTATATGTTTAATTTCTATATGTTCTTTTAAAATAATATCTCAATGTTCACCCCATTTTTATTTTGTAAACAATGATGCACTCTTTGAAAAATAATAATTATTCTAAAAATGTGATCTTATAGTTGATTTACTACCAAGTTTGGAAGTTTTTCTATTCAAATTCAAAAAAAGATATATTTTTTTTAAATTTACTCCCAATATATGTTAAATTTGAAAGAAACTTGTTCAAATTTTCTAGATCTAAATTTGATTTAACAACATCACTTTTATCTTACGAGGTTGGAACAAAAATACTCCTAGCCTTAATTTCCAAAGTTAACTTATATTTAATTACCATATATATATCAAATATAATTTTTTATGTCTCTTATAATTCTATAATATACCCCTTTAATTCTTCATATTATTGTGGTCAACCTCCTTATCTAGACGAGATTACTCATCTTAATTTTCCAAATAGAAGTAAAAATTTATATCCAAGGATTAATTCATCAATGTATCGGGAGTTATCTTCATATTCCCCATGAAGAACTTATTATATTGAGGTATATTAGTATAAAATACCATTATTTTTTGAATATAATTGATATGATCTAATCAACTATCAGAAGTAAATGTGGAATCACTAACACTCCATGTGTCTATGAACTTTAACAAATTATTTCCTTTTCCCTTTGATGTTGTTCTAGACTCCTTACCCTTTTTATTTAATCCAGGATAATTAGGTATGATATGTCTTTGTTTATTGAACACGTAATAAAAAATTTCTATTGAATCCTTCTTAACATATGTATCTTTCATTTCATTCCAATAATCTATTTAGAATTCATGATTTAAAAAAAATTATGTTCTCCATTTGAGAAAAATTACCTTTAGTAAGTTCCATGCCATCACTATCCGAATGTATTTTAGAATTTCTCTTAGATATACCAAGATTTTAAGTATTAGTACCAAAATTGAAATATTTTTTAGTTGTAGTAACCAAAACCCTGTTATTTTTTTTGTTTCTTTATATTTCATATTAATCTGTTATCATACAATATAATATTACAAATAAAATCACCCAAACTTATCTTTGTAATTTGATTCATAAAATCAATAACCATTTTTTAGATTCTATTTTTTGGTAGAATATCAGTGATTTTTCCACATGATTTTTATCTATAATTTCCCTATCCATAAGTGATTGAAGACAACTATTATTTTCATGAACTATTGTTTCATCTAGGAAACTGATTGAAGCTATTCCTTACCAGGTCTCTGACTAGGAAAATTCCATTCACTCTTCTTGCCTGGATGATGAGGAGATTCTAGAGGCTGTCAAATATCTCAATATAGAGAGTGCCCCGAGTCTGGATGGCCTCCCTGGATCTTTCTATATCACCTCTTGGGACCTAGTTAAAGAAGTCCTCGCTAATTCCATCAGAGATTTTTTTCCGAGGTGGTCACCTACCTCGCGTGGCTAGCATCACCAAGGTGGTCCTTATTCCCAAGGTCGAGCACCCATCCTCTCTCAATAAATTTAGACCTATCATCATGTGAAATTTCCCATACAAAGTGCTGGATACAGTGATCAATAGATGGATGGCTCGTTACCTTCCTCAATGGATATCTTTGGAGCAACATGAATTTCTCAAAGGGAGAGAAATTTGGGGTGTGATTAGGTTGACTTAAGATATGGCTCATGAAATCAATTCAAAAGTGAATGGTTTAAATATGATCATAAAAATTGACATAGATAAATCCAATTATACGCTTGAGTGGAAGTTCATCATCAAGGTGTTGCGGTGTATGGGCTTCTCCCCTTGGTCTATTGACTTACTGTTTAGATGTTTCAGCCCTCCATGGATTTCCATTTCTTTTTTGCGGACCTACTTTGGTTTCTTCAAATCGGTGAGTGGGTTAAGGCCTGTGGATCCATTATCACAAAGCCTCTTTATCATTTCCAAATATTCTCTCTCCCGGTACCTCAAGAATAGTATCTCTGCTGGTGTCGTCATTCCCTATCATTGAAGACCTTCTTCTAATGGAATTTCTCACCTGATGTTTGCTGACGACTCTATATTCTTTCTTAATTATAGTCAGAGGTCCATCTGGGGCATTAACATGATCATGGAGACCTATGGGAAGTGGAGTGGACAATGTGTTAATAGGGATAAGAGCAGTTTATTTCTATCCGATAACTGTCCGGGAATATGGGTGAGTAAAGTGGAACAAGGCCTGGGTATTCTCAGAAAATCCTCCCCTTTTGACTACCTTGGTGCAACGATCTCTTCTTCGAGTCTCAAGGTCCATAATTTTGACAAGATTGTGGCTAAAATCTCTGATCAGATTTTCAACAGGAAAAAAATATTTCTCTCTTTTGGTGGTAGTATTACTCTGGTTAATCATGTTCTTTATTCGATTCCCATTCATGTTATTTCTTGTCTCAAGGTCCCAAAGGGTGTCTTACATAATATTGAAAATGTATTCAACTCTTTTATATGGGATACACATTTTGACGTGAGACTCCATTATACATATTGGAAGAGACTGGAAAGTCCTGCTCAAGAGGGAGGCATTAATGTGAAAGATCTAGCTACTACCATGGAATGCATGCTTGGGAAACTGGCATGGGTTGCCATAATGTGGGATACTCTATGGGGCCAATTAATTCAAAATAAGTACACTAAAAATCTAGATGTGGTTAGGGGGACTGCATCTCCTTTATGGTGTACTGTCCAGACACACATTGCTATTATACAGGCGCACAATAGTTGAATTATTGGGAGGGGTGACATCAGTTTATGGCATCACAACTGGGCTGGAACCAAACTAGACTTCCACGGGTGCCTGGTCCCTTATTTCTCTTTCAAGCAAGCCAGCATCTTCCCTCAGTTTATCAACGTGATTCTGGATGACACGAAGAAAAAATTATTTCAGTCCATTGTTCTGAATAAGGACCTAGACTACTGTAGTTTTGATGCTTCACCGGTGGGTGTTTTCTCTTGTAAGGGACACTTAACATTTTTGGGAAATTCCTTAGAAATAGATGAGTGGGGCAATTTCTTATGGCGTAAGAAAGTCCCAGCCAAGTAGAAATTCCTCATGTGGCATGTTCGGAATTGGGCCCTCTCCACCGATGAAGCGATGTGGAATTTTACTAGTTTCCAGATGTTCTTTCTGTTTCGATATCCAGGAAAAATTTGGAACACACCTATTCTTTGAACACGCATGGGCTCGGGCAGTATGGGAGGTCTTCAGTGCTTCTAGAAGCTGCTCGGTCTTTAGCAGCCCTGAATTTCTGCAAGTGTGTTTCTAGAGGGATGAAACTATCATTGAGAAGAAGTTAAGGGTATAAATCTAGTTGGCAGTGTGCTGGAACATCTGGCAGGCCCGTAATCATGCGAGGCATGAGGGTATCATTACCTCGTGGACATCGCTCCTTTTCAGAACGAAGTCTATGATTGTTCATCTCGCTCGAATCTTCAAGAGCGTAGAAGGGGTTCCATATTTTAGGAACCTATCGATGACCAAAATTACCATTCCCAGAACCCTACAAGGTCACTGGGTGCATTGGATCCCACCTAGCACCGAATTTAAGCTCAACTCGGACAGTGCTTATGGGATGGGGGTAATGCGAGGTGGAGGTATTATCAGGGGACATAATGGGTCTACAATCCTATCCTTTTCGACCTTCTATGGGAGCTAAAATTCCCATCAGGTAGATGCAAAAGCAATGCTCACTGGACTTATTCTCTGTGGTGAGAAGAATTTCACCCTCTCAGACATTGAGATTGATTCCACAGCCCTTCACAGTGCTCTTCAAGGAGGTGGCATTACCCCATGGTGCATCGTATATACTATCCGTAAGTGTTGTTGTCTCATTTCCTCCCAGTTGGAGATTCTTCACACATGGCAGGAGGGAAATAGAGTCGCAGATTGTCTAGCCTCTATGGCAGGCCCCAGTGAAGAGCTCACATGTTACTATAATCTTGGATCCCTTCCACCAGTGAGCATGGATCTTGTCATTGGGGATGCCCTCGGTCTCCATTACTTTAGAACCCCAAGACTTCTCTCTTGTGTCATGTATCTCATTCTTCCCTCATGTTTCTTTTTTTTAATAAAAAAAATCTTTGGTGGTAAAATAAGGTATAGAATACATTGTATCAACCTAATAGTCAATAAGGATTATATAGATTCATAATGTTAAGTATGGGAGATTCAAGTGGGTGGGAGAATTATAATTTAAAAACAACTCACAAATTTTCACCCACACTTGGATGTTAACTATTTAGAAATTATATTTTTCTAATAGAAAAAATGTAACATTCAACGAAAAATAAATAGACATAGTGTTTCTGAAAAAAAATAAACATAGTGTAAATAAACTCTCATATGTTATATAACTAGACGAAGATAAAAGAAACTATCTAATTATAAATAATAATAAGATATTTAAAAATAATGCATGGTGTTTTGGATAAATATTTTGAAAATCCTAAAATTATATTATTACCAAAATATTACATATCAAAAGAAATATTTTATTTTATCCCAAATTTTTACGTGTAAATGTAATTGGACCAAAGGTATACAAGTTCCACACTAGGAACTTCATTGATTTCCACAATTAGAAGAAATGAGTTTTATACCAATAACTTCTTCAACAAATTTCAGTAGTAGAAAAATCTATCCCTAAGATCCTATTCAATCAATATGATCATTAACAAGTCCAACACTAGACTTCATTGAACTAAAAAATTTAGAAAAAAGTAGGTTCTTATCCCCAGAACCTCATCAATATCAAATATCAGAAGCAACCTAAATTCCTAACCCCATAATATGTTCAATCAGAAGGATCAAAATCAATGATTCTAAATATAAAACTATAATATTTTATAATAAATCCTCACACATGAAAGATCTTATTAATCACTCTAAAAACTCTATAATCTTAATCATTCAAAGTAATGATATGATGCATGACTTCATGATTATAATTGTTTTATTTTTCTTTTCCATTCCTTGAATCTTTTTTTAATTTAAATATTATGTTGAATTAAACTCTTATGGTAACATCTGATATCTTTGTGTTTACATGTAACCAAATTAGAAGCATTAAAATATTTTATTGAAATTTTTATTATGACTTCATGTAGTTCAAAAAATTATAATGATCACATTATTTCAATATAAATTAGTTAATAAAAATTTATAAACTAGAAAATGAACATGGTATGAGATAGAAATGTTGATTAAATACTGATATTTCCATTGTGGAAAGACACTTTTATTCTTTTCACCTCTTTTTCCATGTGATTATTACCTCTTACCATAAAATTTAAATTAGATAACATTTGGAAAAGGACGGGGTCAAACAAAATCATTTAATTTCTTTAGTAGTAACAATATAAAATATTTAAATAACCACATATTAATTCATGCATAGAAAAATAAATTATGATCTAAAATAATATTATTTCAATTATGTGAATTGAATTATTATTTTTTAGAAAATTAATAAGTTGTAAAATTAAATTTAATAAATTTACTTTGACAAGGGATTTGTCGTGATTGAAGAAATTTTTATTTTTAAAAAAATTGTTTTACCAAAATGAATGTGTGCTTTATTCAAGTTAATAGAGTATTTGTGATTTTTTACTTAAATAAATGTGTCTAGGGATTATATTTTATATTAAATGATTTAAATAAATTTAATTTAATTTCTAGAAAAATGATTTTTTATTTTGATTATAGTATCCCATACTTTTTATACAAAAATGTTACACCTTGTTGGATGAATATTCATTAAATAACATTTTGATCTATGTTGGAACCATAATTCTTAAGTTTCTTTAGAGAATAGATACAAAAGCATATTATTTTATAAAATATCTTTAATATCACCCAAAAATATCTTCTCACATAAAATAATTATTAGACATACCTTATATTATATATTAAGTGCTTGGGGGTACAATTACATTTAAACACACACACACACACACACCTCAAACAAAATCCAAAAAGGTAGGCCATAGCCCCCTAAGGGGATAACCTACTCATAAATCCCTATTTATTTAGTGCATGGCCTATAGGCCCAGTGGGAATGGATCCCATTTCATGGCTCGTAGGCCTAGTGGGGATGAAAACCCATTACATGGCCCTAAAGGCCTATGTATTTGAACCAAATTCCTTCTAGTGAATAGTTCTACTATAGTACCTGGGATACTACGGTACTTTCTACTATTCCATAGCTGCTACAGTTCCTACTACAATTTCCACCACCACTACAGTGTCATAGTTCACTAGTTCCACCATTGCTATAGTATTCTACATTACTTGCTCCCAATGGGGTTTGAACCCCTATTTTTTATGAAGTATTCTGAGGTTCTTAGTACTAATCAAAGCCCTAATTACCTTATTAGAAATTCCCTACTCCAAACATTTCTTCATAACTCGGGGAATGGAAACATAATAAAGGATGACCTCACATGCTCAGTAATGGTAAAAATAAGGGATATCAATCAATGATCATAAGTGAGAACAATATAAGCATAAGGGTATGTAAACATGATAATAAATTAAAATAATGACATCCAATAAGTCAAATATCAATCATAAATCATGGAATAATCCTTTTTTATAATAAAATACATAAGACATAAGCATGAGTAATCATTAATAATTAATCATGAGCCATGATAAAATATCATAAGCATAAAAAATAAGTTTTTGTAACACACATAAGCATATTAAATCATTTCCTTATTTAAGGATCACTACTAAGATTATCAAAGTGGATTATTTTCACTCCCCATTCCATCATATCCTTAGTAATTGTTTAATCAAGAGTCTATCATACTAGATATCCCCTTGAGGAATAGGGTCTACTACCCATTTCAGTTCTTATTATCTCCTGAGATATCTATATTTACATAAATCATTAAAGAGATATATAATTTTGGGCCCACATTTTATATAATTAAAAGCATATATATGTGCTCCATGAGATCTTAAAACATTTATCATATGATAATATCATAACCTAAGGAAATAAAAAATGTTTCACAAAAATTACATCATTTAATCATAGAATAATTGAAGGAAAATAATTGAGTTTTATAAACATGTCATCATTATAATCATAAACCATCTAGAGAAACAATAAGTACGGTATCAATAGATCATATCACTAGCAGAGCATAATCAACTTGAAAGGACATTATCATAGAAAAATTTTATTTAAAAG
The DNA here is from genome assembly GCA_963277665.1 of Viscum album. Lineage (NCBI taxonomy): Eukaryota > Viridiplantae > Streptophyta > Magnoliopsida > Santalales > Viscaceae > Viscum > Viscum album. The sequence continues at coordinate 379,596,197 of OY728119.1, forward strand.
ATAATTGGAATATTTTTTGGGAAAATTTCCTTTTCAATTTTAAATCACTTATTTGAAATCCAAATATTTGGAAAATATTAAATAGAAAATTTTCTTTTAAAATATCCATGAAGTCTTTTAAAGTAAGCTTCAAATCATTGAGTGGTCATGAAGGCATGAAATTTTGTTCATGTCGTAATAACTAAACAAATATCTTGTCTAAAACTTCAGTAAAAAGAGCCTCATTAAAAAAATCAAGAATAATATTTTTAATTTTTTTTTCATAAAATATTAAAAAATATGTAAAATTTAAATTAATAAATCATTTAATAATAGACAAAAAAATTCTTGAAAACATTTTAGAATTCAAAGATATAAAAAATGGATTTCCAACTAAAAGAAGAGATATAAAGTAAGATTTTCTTAAAATAATTTTTATGAATTAACTAGAGTAGAATAAAAAATAAAGGGGTTTATAAAGTAAGGATTATATAATTCCCTTTAAGTAAATTAAATATTAAACAATCCTAAATAAAATGGGTCTAACACATAAATACTTTACAGTTGTGATGAGTTTTGAATTGTAAGAAATATGAAATAATTAAATAAAATTATATTTTAAATATCATGAACATATGTCTATTCATGATATAACATTTAAAATTGGGTGTATACACACCTCATAAAAAATATTGGTTCATAACCTAACATATGTACCAAAGAAGACAATTTGAGATGATAAACAATTACCTCAAGTTTCATCTTGCTTTGCACGTGTTCAAATATCCTATGTAATAAATATATATTTATTATACATATATTCTAGAACCATTCTCATATATATATCATACCATATATGATTTACTTATAACAATTTATCACCAATTTATTAACAAGTCATTATTAAAATCATTGTTATGTGTGATAATTGTTTTGTTTTTCATGCATGCTTTGATTTGGAATTTCTAGTCCTTTTACTTTGATCATGGTTCCATAATATATAAAATTTTAATAATGATATAAAATAATATATATTCATTATATACATATTTATAACCATTCATATTAATAGATGATGAAAAATGAATTACGTCACCACATTTAGAAGGTAGTATGTACGCACAAATGAGTGATGTTTTCCACTTTTCAGGATGAAAAAAAGAAAATTAAATAATAATTAATGAGTCCAGAATCATTATTATATCACATATATTCATTAAATATATCCTTATTAAAACCCTTGTAAATAAAAAATGAAAAATAGATCACAATGCATTGTGAATGTGGTAGTCCACACGTACACACGATCAACGTTAGCATTTTCCAATAGAATGAAAGGTAAGAAAGTAGATTAGATATTATAATTAAAAAATTATAACCATTTAATAAATATAATATATAAAATTTAAATCTAGCCTAATAACCCACCATTGAATACCATGATGGAAAAGTAATCATATCGCTGCGTGGAGGCAGTAGTCCACACGTATGCATGAGCAATACTTTAAGTTATCATTTTTTAAAAATGAAGGTGGATAATGGCGGTTAAATAGTCATAATAAAATTTAATTATATTTATGATTCTGAATTTATTGTTTTATTATGAATACCTAATATTTAGAGGAGGTATAAGAAGAAATAAATTGAAAGAGGCCAGGTATGGTGATTACCTCTTCTTCGGTAGACCTTCTTTAGACTTCTTATTAAGGACCCTTGGAATGACATTTTAAGAATAAAAGAACTAATAATTCATAAATTGTTAAGTTTAAAATAGTAATAGTTAGGTTTTCATTGAGATATATGTCTAAAATTAATGTAAAAAAGATAAGCAGGGGGGTTATAAGGGAGGCAAGGTGGACTCTTGTAAATTTTCAAAACATTAAAATAATATAAAGTCAAATTCAAAAACTAGTGGTTAAAAATTATCTTAATTTGGAATTAAAGATGACATATTATTGAAATAAAATCATAGAATAGGATTTATACAAGATTTTAGGTAATTTTAACCCTTACCGGTTTAGTTTAACCCTCCTATAACCCTTTTGAACCTTAACCGCGATAACACATTTTTCGATATTAAAAGGTTATAAGTTTACTTATATAATAAAAATTGGAAAATAAATGTAAAATGAACAAAATATTCAAACCTTTATCATCCTACTTCTCATATTTAAGGAATTTTATAATTTTTAAATAATTTAATAAAATATTATTAAATATAAACTATAATTGATGTCTTGTAAATTACCGTTGACATATTTTGACTTTAAAGACTTAAATATAGGAATGTAATAGGAATATGAACTATTTAACCATCAATTATACATTATTATTAAACTTAATTTTCATGTAACACCATAATTCATCCAAAAATTATTTCTTTTTATGATTTACTTTGATTTTTCTACTTCTTGCACAAGAACTGTGTCAGAACTATGTAAGCATTTAAGGTAATCATACCATTAATAAAAATAAAAAATAAATCAGCATTATAAAAATAAATTAATAATGTTGAAAATAAACTTTTATATTCATTCATGACATCTTATTAACCATTTTCTTACATATAAGATAAATTAAAATAAAGAGAGCGAAATTTTGGAATTTTCATATAAATGTCATTGTTGAAGGAAAATGGAACTAAAATGAACTAAAATGAAATATATTAAATGTTTGGATGGATATCATAAAATAAATCTCATAAAATAAATTAAAAGAAATGTTGGGATTTATTTTGAGAACTTATCTCATAGTTTTAACCTCCCCTAAGACAATATTTTTCTCTTTAATAGAAATCAATTTTATGGGTTTAGTGAGAACCCTCACCAAAATCAACTCACAAAATATAAATCCCAAATCCAATTTAGATACAACACTAATATACCACCAAAAAAATCCATAATAGAATCATTGAAAACAAAAACTAGCTGAAATGAATAATTCAAAAACAAAAAAAATTAATAATACAAATTCCAAATTTAAAAGACATGAAAAAACCTAGATCACCCAGGTCACCCTTGATAAATATTTACCACAATTATTATTCCCAATGAAAAAAAGAAAAGGGAACTATTTACCAAATTTGAAACTCATGATTAAAAATGTTCCACAAATGTTTTAATATTCAATCTCTATAAGTGGAAGAAATCAACTTTAATATAACTGATAAAATTCAATGAAAACAGTTTTTAGAAATAGAGTTTGTAATAAAAAAATTAAATTATATTAAAATCAAGAATATTAATGATTCAAATTGAATTAATTAAATTATTATAAATAAAATAGATAATATTTAAATTCAAGACCTAATAAAAAATATAATGATATTATTAAATCACTTTATTTAATTAAAATAAATGAATGTATATGAAAAATAAATATTTTACACCATTTACTAAAAAATCAATCATTTCATAAAAATCCTAAAATTTCACCAAAATATAATTTTTATATGATTATTTCAAAAATTATTTTCATTTTATAAAATAAAATTTATAAATTGGTATAAATTATTTATAATTTCCATACATAAAATGTAGTAAAAATCATTTTTAAATAAAATTAATTTTTGAAGTATAAATTAACTTTACTAAAAATGAGTTCTTATTTTATAAGAATTAATGAAAACATTTGTTTTGAGTAAGACCATTATAGATATATTTTATAATTTTGTTACTCTTATTCATACCTTCTAATTCGATGATTATTTTATAATGATCACATTTAAACAATAGTATTTTTATTATATATCTCAACTTGATTAAAGTTCAGTGTTATATGTAAAGAAAGATATCAAGATTATTATTCTTTTAAACTAAATTTTTAGGGTGATACACCCACCCTTAATAAATTACATCCTCGTAATTTTATCTCATTCATCCAAGGTTCAACATTTGAAAATACCTTTGTTGAAAACCCTCATCATGCAGTGGGTTAATAATACTTCCCTTTAAAATAGAAAGTGGGAAACACAAAGTTTATCAAAAGTAAAACATAATTGAGTTCCAAGATAAGGATAACGTTGGTTCAAAGTTAAAATGTAGACATGGAGGATAAAAATGACATCTAATGACTAAGATAGAGTGATAGATATTATGGTCAATAGAAATATAATGACCACACAACCACAAATTAGTGAGGGGTGAAATGATCAAAAATTCATTATAAACAAAGGTAAAAGATTAACATTTTTATTTCAAGATCCTTTTACTAAATTTTAAGTATTTTCTTACTAAGATAAAATATACTTTATTTATTTTCATTTCATAAGAAAATTTTTATCATTTGGTTGTTCTTTGATCAATTTAAATTTCATCTCTTACTCTAAGAAATGAATATTCATGAAGAATGTTTCATGTATGAAGCACTAAAATTAACTTTTACCTGATCATAAGATCTATAAAAGAATGAAAATTCATTAATTATGTCTCAAAAAATTTACCAAAACAAAAATAGTGAGAATAAGTTATTTACTATGGATTAATATAATACATTAATCTCAAAAAACATCGATAATAACACAAAAAGTTCAACTTAAACCATTCCATAAATAGTTAACCATAAGACTCCTCCAAAATATGTATGAACAAATTAAAAACCCCAAAATTAAAAAATAAGGTCAGTAAATTTTGAAAGTTAATTTAACATTAATCCCAAAACAATGTAAAGTAGCTTATAATGTCAAACATGTGAATACCATGACCATAAATTCTCTTAAAATTTGAAAATTCTTTCCCAAAATTACCCGAATCACCATAAAAACTCAATGTAAAGATACATTATTCCGTAAATTTACTCTATCAAATATATTTCTCAAATCGAAAAAAGTAATAAATTTTATCAAATATTTCCTAAATTTCATTGTCATTAAATCACTAAACAATTTCAATATCCCAAATACTATCCCATTCACTTTATCAATGTCAATAATCTCTTTATCTCAACTAAAAATTATTATCTTAAAATCAGGAATATATCAAGGGTTATCTTTCCTTTAATCATGTGTTTTTTATAGAATATCACTTTTCCACTAAATAAATTTTCTAGGTTATCGGTACCATACAAGATATACTTGAAAATCCTTAATGAAAAATTCTACAAAATAATCCTTATATGTGTCATGGTTCTTATAACCATAATATCATTGATAAAACACTTCTACAACATAATTCTTGAGTCACATTAAATAAAAACTTCAATCAAACCTCTTCAATGATTGAAATAACATAGACATTTCCTTGGTCTAAGAGTTAACCATTGGAATAGGGAATTAACTTTGATAATTCCCAAGTTACCCACATATAATATAGTTAATTCCTTGGAAATTAATTTATCTATAATATTTATTCCCACAATGAAAAAATATTTCCATTATTTTGAGGAATTACCTTAAGTACTTTTTCCCACATTCTCGAAATTTAGGAAGATTAATCTTATTTTTTCTATGGTCTTCATCAACTGAACTCCCATGAAACACTATTTTTCTCTTATTAGGCATGTCCTGAATCATTTATAAATTGTGATTATTAATTATATAATGAGGTATATGATTAGGTATAATCACCATCTTTCATATTTTAGTTAAAATATCATTTATTTGATTAGGAGTTAAATCATTTCATTGTCCATCACATTCAACATTTACATAGTTCCTTTGGGTTATAACCATTGAATAAAACAAAAAATCATAGAATGTGAAACAATAATCATAGTGATAAAATATATAATCATGAAAAATATTCCATAGTTTATATAAATTATGACACCTTATTTTCAATATATGAAACCTTAGGTTTCACCTTGGTCATCCATATTCATTATCTATTAAAATAATACATAACGGTGTGTAATGAAATTGTAAATTAACCCAAGAATATTTCCTGGGAATGTCAAACAAGGTTCATAGTAAGAACCCATTAACCATGAACCATAATGATGTTTGAGATATTCTCAAATACCAATTTTTAGGGTTATTAACCCTAGATGAATCTATGAAAAAAAACATGCTCACTTGTAGTATCCATACTGGGTTGTTTTTTTAGGAAAAACTTGTAATCTCTACCTTACCAAATGTTAGGATGTTATCCTATTTATGAAATTATCCCCAAGGTTTTTAACAATGTTCTTTAATCCAAATATCGAAAGATTAAATAAACATGTGCTGATACCAACTATAGTAACTCATACCTTTCATTAAAAAATATTACACCTTATTAGATGAATATTCATAACATAACATTATGATCCACACCATACCTATAAAGGTGTAGTGTCTTTAGAGACTAGATACACAATCCTCTCATTTCATGAAAATATTCAATATTTCCCACAAATATATTCTAACATAGAACAATTCTTTGACATACCTTAATTAAAATCTTTCTCCATAACATATTGTTAGAAAACATAATAAAAGGATGATCTTGGATTCTCAATCAGGATAAACATAAGATATATCAATAAATGATCATAATTGATCATAATATAAGAATAAGTGTATGAGAAAATCAACATAAATTATAATAATCATTATTAATAATTCAAATATCATTAATCATAAATCATGGAATTTGGATTTGTCATAAAAAAATACATAAGTCATAAGTGTGTATAATTATCAATAATCAATAATTATCAATGAGAAAATATTATAAGAAAAATTCTTAAAATTGTATCATATACATAAGCATAGAAAATAATTTCTTTAGTCAAAGATCATTACTAAGCCCATCATAGTGGATTGGGATTACTGCCCATTCTATCATATCCTTATTCAAGATTCACTACTAAGACTATCATATTTGATAGAGTCCCTTATTGAGATGGGTTCACTCCCTATTCCAATTCTTATTATCTCATGATATATTCATCTTTACCCAATTCATTATAGGTATATATAATTCCACACCCACCCATTACATAATGAAAACTATATATAAGTGTTTCATAAGATTATAAAGAATATATCAAATAATCATATCATAACCAATGGAAATGAAACCAATTTCATAAAATTTTAATCATAGAATAAAATATGACTTTTTTGTAAAAATATCATTATCATAATAATAAAACAATCAGATAAAGAATAATTATGGTATAATTGGATTACATCCCTAATAAATCATAATCGATATCAAATTATGTTATCATATAATAAAAATTTATTTAAATGATCATTTGAATATTTATTGAGGAAAATAACCTTTTCCTTTTTAAATATATTATTTAAAATCCAAATATTTCAAAAATATTAAGGATAATATTTTATTCAAAAATATCCATGGATACATGTAAAGGATGAAGGATCCGGATGTAGTAGAAGCATGATGGTTGGGAGGGAATAAATTTTCTTTTTCCGTAATCGATGACCAATACAGGATCAATACAACGATGAAAGCCAGTATCCATGGATTAAAATTGAATATTTAGACAAAGAGAATAAAATCATAAAATCTAAGAAAGAGGATCTTGCACTTCATGTTTATAATTATTTTATAATTATTTTATTATTTTCTGAAGAAAATTAATATCTTTATTTACAAACTAGTAAATAAATATTTATTAAATTTTCAATAAAATAAATAAATATATTTTATTCACAATATGGTGTATAATTTTTTTAAATTTATGCGATCATTGTAACTTGACTAAAATTATTCCTCGATCTTGAGAATACTAGTTATTCCATTAATTAAAATCAAATAGAATTTAATCAAGGCCACCAAAAACACTTAGTCTGTGACCCTTTAGGATTATTTCTCATTGGCATTAGGCAGGCTTACCTAAAGTCCAAGATTATTATCTAGAAATGGATCAATTCACCCAAGAGAATGTACTTAAAGTTTCAATGATGACATCCACATAAGAGCACTCACTTTGTAATATAATCACTTGTTCAAAATTTATCATCTAGTAGGTTTCATGATAGTGTCATAAACCTATATGCTTGATATTTCATTCTTTGACTACCTAAAATAAACTCATCATTACACCATGGACATGGAATTTAGGGTGATAGTAATATTTAAATCAAAGGCTGAGATATCAACTTACATAATTGGAAGGGACAAATCCTTCCTCGACTTTTCCATTATTAACATGTCATTAATGACACACCAAACGTACCCAACATCCCAACAACATATGGTGTAATGGATTTCATCAGTAAATCAAAGTGTGTAAGTTGTGACACATATTAATGAAAATATTAAAGTCTAATGACCATTGAACATGCCCATAGATAGGAATATCCGATGACACCAAAACATCCAGAATTCCTACTGTTGGGTCTATTCTCTTAATCTCATGTCTTGGAGATTACCAAGTGAAAAAATCATGAAAAAAAGTCTCATCCACTTATGAGTACTCGCACTTGATGGTCTGTATACTATGTGTCCAACCATAGTATGTCATCCAACCACAAAACTATATTTAAGAATATTTTTATATCACTTGAAGGTTCACATCATAGCGAGGAACTTATATGACCTTATTAATGTGTCAAATACTCTAGAACATTATTACATTATATTCATGTAGAACAATGATAAATATGTAATAAGATGTTTAATATTTAAATACATTAAATATTCAACTAATAAAAGTACAAACTGTTGGTTCTAGGACACCAACTCCAACAAACTCCCACTTGAACTAGATCCAATAGCCTATGACTTTTAGTTTTCTGGACCTCACAAGAATATCATGTTTCTACTGAGTCAAGGATTTAGTTAAGGGGTCCTCCATTACATATTACATGGAAATAATGATCCCTGCAACTTCACCTATCTGAAAAAAATACCTCAAGAGATGATACTTCTGAAGTATGTGCTTCAACCACTGATGTGACCTTGGATCTTTTATGAGAGCCACCATAACAATATTATCACAATAGAGTGTGATGAGATCTTTACTGCTAGGAACCACTTTAAGCTCTTGGATGAATCTTCACATCCATACTGCTTCTTTAGCTACCTCAGAATCTAAGATATACTCAGACTCTGTTGCAGAATCTGTGACCACACATTTCTTTGAGCTCTTACAGCTCACAAAACCTCCATTAAAAGTGAAGATGTACCCCGTTTTTGACTTCGTGTAATCTTGATCAGTTTGGAAACTAGAATATCCATATACTATAATTACTGTTTCTTATATCCTCCATAAATCAGGATCATATCCTTAGTACACCTCATATAATAAAGGATAATCTTGACTACCATTCAATAGCAGCCACCTGGATCGGCTTGATATCTTCCTACTGCACTCAATGCATAGGCGACATCTAACCTAGTACATAACATATCATGCATGACTGACTCAATTGTTGATGTGTATGGAATCCTTACCATTATCTTTATTTACTCATGCATCTGAGGACACATTTTCTTGGAAGGATGAATGCCATGTGACACTAAAAACAGTTCTCTCTTGGATTGTTCCATACTAAAACTCTTCGGTATCTTATCAATGTATGTACTTTGACTTAGGCCCAATAATCTTTTGGATCTATCATGATAGATCTTGATCCCAAGAACATATTCTTACTCACCCAAGTTCTTTATGGATAAGCATCTATTAAACCTTGACTTACCATACTATAATATTGGTATTTCATTTCCTATAAGTAATATGTCATCAACATATACTATTAGGAAAATGACTGCACTCCCACAAAACCATTTGTAGACAAAAATCTCACATTAATTTTTTGTAAAACCAAATTACATTATGGATTCATCAAAATAAATGTTCCATGACCCAGATTCTTTCTTTAATCCAAAAATGGATTTTTTTTCAACTTGCATATCTTATTTGTATCCTTTAGAGTCACAAAACCTTCAGGTTGTTTCACATATGTTGGGACCACTTAGCCTGTGAAGATTGTATTTGTTGTTAATGAGTGTCAATGGATGTCAATGTTGATCAAAATGAAGGAAGGAACTATCCTAAGTAAAAGGGATAATGGAAACTAGACATTGGTTGAGCTTGATCCTAAGTTTCATATATGTGTATTAGGAGTGATACATTGGATAAAATAATTAAGGATGGTTGAAGTGATTTTTGGAAGGAGTAAAAGAAAAGGAGAAGAAGAGGTTGTGGAGGAGGTTTGGAATTTTATATTTGTAAACACTTAGTTTTACATCAAGTAGTTATTTTATTTACATGCCTTTACCAAAAAAAGGGTCCATCCATGGAGGCCATCCGTGGTCCTCACCTCAAGAACATGCGGGACCCGAGGGGTCAACCATGCTCGAGGGAAGCACTCAAGGCCAGCCCATAGGAGGCAAGGTGTGCACATGCCATGTATAAGTCCACAAGTTCCATACAGTGGTGAACCCCGTGCAACGTGGGTGCTAGGAGCGTGCCCATAGAGTAGAGTGGGCACTAAGAGTACGCCCGCAGGGTGAACATGGAACAAGGCGGTACTATGGAGAGAGGATGAGAATTATGAGCTGCTGCTGCTGTGGGTTGATTGATAAACCATGAGAAAATAGCACAACGTTTCTATGTGGGATAATGTTTTAAAAACAAGGAACTAATCTCGACAGTTGATCCCTCAGTGACATGTAGTATACCGTCTGATCAATCGTGTGATTGATCCCGCACATCCAATCTGTCCATATAATCCCCACAGTTCACAATTGAATCAGGTCAGTCCAATCTCATCCACTGAGGTGGTCTCCAACCTTTGGACACCAGCATGAACTTGTGAACTATGAGTTCCAGCCGAATGATGATCTCACCAATCCATCCACCATTTGAGCTCCGGTAAAGTCTGTTATGATCATTTGGTTGCTATAATCACATGCATGCAATTACATTTTCATGCATGAGAATGAAATTAAGAGCGAGAGAATGGACGAGGTAAACAGATTTTCCAAGGCCACATGGGTTTGACATATCTCCACATGGGTTTGATGGTTTTAAAGAACTAAATATCTCAATTATTCAAAGAATAATCTTGAAGAGTGTATCATGAAGATTCTGGAGGCGAAAATATCTAAATTCTACTTATAAAAAGAGACTCACCGATTTGAGAAAATGCGGCTTCTTCCAAACCTTTCGAGAACTTATGTTCTGAGAAAAAGTGTTTCTTCTATATTTAATGTTCAGGAAGGGGCATGCATGAACTGTGCACCATTCTAGGTTCATGAAGAGTTTTTTGTGCACTAATATGGTTCACGAAGAGGCAAACTGCATACCACTTTGGTTCGTGAGGAAGAAGAACCAAAAACCACTTCTGGTTCGTGAAGAGAAGGTCATGTGTACCCTTCGGGTTCGTGAATCAAGGAACTTCATACCTCTTCATTACGCAAGAAAGGATAACCAAAAACTGACCTTGGTTCATGAACATATCTTCCAAGAACCATCCTTGGTTTGTGAGGAAACATCACTGCATACCATTTTTGGTTCGGTGAAGAGGAGGTTCCACAAACCTATAGAACAATGTACCACTTGGTACGCAAAGGAGGTCTACACTATGTGTGCGAAGGAAGCCCGTGTATCCTTAGCGCAAGGGGAGGCCGTGAATCATCCTGGTTTGCGGAGGAGATAAAGTTCATATAAGAACTATTTACCTGTGGTGTGTAGAAAGAAAATAATACCATCTGGCCATAAAGAAATATACACATTGAAGTTTGAAGAAAATTGCATTCTCATAACTATAAACAAATCAAATTGAACATTGTGTGTTACTAAAGGGAGAAGAAAAGAATGTACATGGTAATGGGAGGTGAGTGTATGCATTCATATTCATGATTTGAAGAGGAAAACAATTAAATCCCAAGCTTACCCAAATCAAGTGCTAATAAAAGGAGAGAAGAGGCCGTGTGTGTACTAAAAGGTACCATACCCATTTGGGCCTTCACATAAGAAAGAATAAGAGAATGTACATGCATACGTGAATACTTTGAAGAGAAGCATCCTAAACCCAGGGTGCTTGTGTCTAAAGAAGTAAAGAGGAATAAAACATCTATATTTTCACATGCATGGTCACATGCACTCATATAAGAATAAGGTATGATTATAATGACGCCTAGTGAGATTATTTTCAGTGTTTGAACAATCACAAAAGAATTTGTGATTCTAGTCAAGAAGAATAAGAATCCTTAGTACATCTGGTTATATCACTGGAGAAGAAGTTTCAACATTAAATTGCATCAACTCGGGTCCTTGATGCAAGAAAAGTCTCATGATGAATATGAGACAAAGACTATCATGCCTATCTGTTTAAGGGACAATCACCTATTTAAACTGAATGTGACTTCATCTAGGGAAGTGAGCCTGGGGAGTCAATGGAAGTGATATGAAAGAAGAAGTGAGCTATCTTTGAACTTATGTAAAGGTAGTATGCCTGAGACATAGTGACTGTACTTAAAACTTGTAATCCAAACCTAGTGAAGAATAGTGGAATTAGGTACAACCATAAATCTGTTGGTGTATGCTCCTTGGACGTAGCCCTTAGTGGTGAACCAAGAAAAAGTGTTTTGTTATCCTTCTGCATGAGAAGTTATTAATTACTACAAATATCCATTATACATTTTTAATTAAGTTCCTACCAAAGTGGGAACAAGATCCAATAAATATGAGAAAATGTTAACACCCTAATTCACCCCCCTCTCAGGGTGACCTAGGGTCCTTTAATTGGTATCAGAGGAAACCGTTTTATGTATGTTGGATACTTTACAGTAATTATATTCAGAATAGGATTTTAGTTTCTTTCCTAAGTCAAAAAAGGAGAATAGTCTTAATGAATGTTCAGTTATCTCCAATCATAAGTCTATACCCAACAAGACCATGATGAATAGGAAAAAGAAAGAGAATAAGTAGTTGAAGAAGTCTCTCATGACCAAAGAAGATGCACTGTCTGGTTCTCCATGCCCTTCCAATAATGAAAAAATATCATGCTCGGTAAGTAAAGTGAAGGTGGATCGGGTTTCTACTAGAGAAAAATAATACACTTCTATCTCATTTTCAGGTGATCATGAGAAATTATAAACCTATATGCATGATATTCTGGAAGAAATAGTTTCCACTATTTGCATAATATTTCAATATATATAGTTTGAGATCACCCAACAGGGAAGAGAAGCTGATAATATAGAGGAAGGTCTGGTAAAGAAAGTATCAGAATGTTATAATCTCTACATAATAATTTAAGTCGTTAAAGAGAAAGAGGGAGTAAATAAGACTCTAAAATAAAAGATCCATGCATTTAAAGATATGTTAAAAAAGGGCACTGAAGTCAAGGTTAAAAATTTGGAAGAAACTTCCAAGAAATTCAAGGAACTTGACTCATTGTTACAAACCAAAGTAAAGTTGCATGAAGATGGGGTTGAAAGATTGAAAAATGATTGTGATGAGAAGATGATCATGATTGAATATTATAAGATCATCCTCAATATGAAATGTCTAAAATTGGAAGCCTAGTTGACCAATCTTGAGAAGACACATATTGAGACTTCACAAAAGAATGAAATAGTTGTTTTTGGTATTCAATACTCATTGGAGGATTCTAAATCCAAAATACCTCCAACATGTGATAAGAAGACCATGACGTCACTCAGTGATCCATCATAATAAGCTGCAAAAGTGAAGTTACCATCCATACCAACTTGTACTATTGTTTCTAAATATGTTTCTTCTAAAAGTGCAGGCTGGAAGAAAAATTCAAAACAAGTATGGATGAGGAAAGGTGAGGAGAAGAAACCTACCACCATGGCTTGGGTAGATCGGAAGAAGAGGATAGATGATGGTTCCCCTGGTAGAGCAAATCACTTTAAGAAAAATACCCAACAAAATTATACCATAGATATCAATAAGACAATATTTGTGAGTCAATGTTGGTGTTGCAACAGATTTGGGAATTGTACACTGGATTGTTGGTACAATACTTTAATAGAAAATGCACAAATAAAGCCTATGTCAAAAGGGAGAAATCCAGAGAAGAAGAAGCAACATCAACAGATCCAGAAGCATCTGTATACTGTAAACATATTTGGAATACTAGACAACATCTATGATGTATGCAATGGGAGTGGTCACAAGAATGAAGCATGCTTATCTAAACACATATCCAGAGTAGATAAGATCAGAAGACCATAGAAGCCAGATAAGATAGATGAAACAACTATGGGATGAAATTAGAAGAATAATGAAGAAGAAAATCTCCCAAGAAGACTCCAATAATTAAAGGTGAGAAGTCCTTGGATTCAAAATCCAAGAAGTTGAAGAGTGGTACATCCTAAATAATTCCAAAAAATTATGACACTCTGAAGACTCCATGTGGAAAATCAAAAAATACTTCCATTGTTCCGAGAGACATATTGGTTATCTAGCCTGAAGACTTGGAAAGAATGAGAATAAAAGGAAATTCACAGTCTAAGGATAGTGCAATAGGAATTAAGAAGATTCCACATGATGATATAAAAGTCCTTTGTGTGAGGTGCAACAAGGCTGTTCAGACTATTAATAATTTCAGTTCATTTATTCCATCCCAAGAAGAATTCATTAAGAAGATGAAATTTGAAACATGATATTCTAGTGATTTGAAAGCTCTTGAAGAAAAAAGACCCACACACAAAGAAATGGAATAAATATTTAGATCCACACAACCAAATTAAGAAGTGAATATCAAATGTGCAAGTATGAGCAGTGGAGAAAATGAAGCATCTTGGTTGAGAAAATTATCTCACCCTTCCAGCTCATATTGAAGAATCAAGGAGGAAACACCTTATTCACTTATCATTTTTTTATTGTACTAATCATACAGGTAATTGAAGATAAACCCAGCACTCATGGGGAGAACTTGAGTAGTGTTCCCTTAAGGGGGAGACACATAATGAAGCTACCATAGTTATTACTTAAATTAGAATCAACTTTGGTTTTTATCAATTTCAATTACTCTAAATATTGTCTGAAGATCACATCATTGGAAAATATATGTCATTTCTCAATCTCTCATCCTTTGTTACTCAATATAAAAAATTATTTTACAAAGTGGGAGTAACTAAATCAATCAGTGGAATAAGAAAATTGGAAAGGCCCTTGAATACAAGCACATGAGTTCTCATCAATATGAGGTATCATGATCAGGGGATAATGGACACCTTTGTTGTCTAGATCAAATAAACTTGTTTTCTACATTGATCATTTCTCAAGTAGACTTAGAGATAAATGATTTATGGCACAATTTCTTAAGTATGTATTGATACCCAATATACTATGAACTTTGTATTTCTTGTCAATAAGGGGGAGAAAAAGTTAAATAAACATTGAAAACTGAACGGGTGAGAGCAGATCATTTTGACATTGATATGATCATTTTAGATAACATTGATGTATTAACAACAAACACAAAGGGAGAGATTTTTGGGACCACTTAGCATGTGAAGATTGTATTTATTGTTAATGAGTGTCAATGTTGATCAAAATGAAAGAAGGAACTATCCTAAGTAAAAGGGAGAAAGGAAACCAAACGTTGGTTGAACTTGATCCTATGTTTCATATATGTGTATCAGGAGTGAGAAATTGGCTACAATAGTTATGGATGGTTGAAGTAATTTTTGGAAGGAGTAAAAGAAAAGGAGAAGAAGAGGTTGTGGAGGAGGTTTGGCATTTTATATTTGTAAACACTTAGTTTTACACTAAGTGGTTATTTTATTTACATGTCTTAACAAAAAAGGGAACATCCATGGAGGCCAACTGAGGTCCTCACCTCAATCACATGCAGGACCTGAGGGGTCAATCATGCTCGAGGTAAGCCCTAAAGGCCAGCCTGTAGGAGGCAGGGTGTGCACGGGCCGTGTATAAGCTCGCAGGTGCTGTAAAGTGGAGAATCTATGTAGTGTGGGTGCTAGGACTGCGCCCAAGGAGCCGAGTGGGTGGTAAGAGTGCGCCCATAGGGTGAACACTGTATGGGGTGGTACCATAGAGGGAGGAGGAGAATTCTAAGCCACTTTTGCGACTTGATTGATAAACCATTAGAAACAAATGCACTGTTTTGATGTGGGAAAACTTTTTAAAAATGAGGAACTAATCTCGATCGTTGATCCATCAGCGACACATGGTCTACCATTTGATAAATTGTGGGATTGAACCCACACATCCAATCTGTCCATCTAATCCCCATGGTTCTCAATTGAAGCAGGTCCATCCGATCTCCTCCACTGAGGTTGTCTTCAACCTATGGACACCCGCATGCAAACACGAACTAGGAGCTCCATCCAAATGATGATCTTGCCACTCCAGCCTCCATTTGAGCTCCGGTCAATTCCGTTATGATCATTTGGTCTCTATGATCACATGCATGCAATTACATTTTCATGCAAGTGAATGAAACGAAGAGTGAGAGAATGGCCGAGGCAGACAAAGTTTCCAAGGCCACGTGGGTTTGGCATATCTTGATGCGGGTTTGAAGGTTTTAATGAACCAAATATCTCAGTTATTCAAGGAAGAATCTTGAAGAGTGTATTGTGCATATTTTGTACATGGAAATATCTGATGTCTACTTATAAAAGGGGACTCACCAATTTGAGAAAATGATGCTGCTTCCAAACCTTTTGAGAACTCATCTTAAGAGAAACAGAGTTTCTTCTATATTTAAATTTCAAGAAGGGGAATGCATGAACCGATAACCATTATAGGTTGAGTTTTCCATATACCGATCTGGTTCACGAAGAGGTGAACCACGTACCACCTTGGTTCGTGAGGAAGAAGAACAATAAACAACTTCTGGTTCGTAAATAAAAGGCCCCACGTACTCTACAGGTTTACGAAGCAAGGAACTACGTACCACTTCAGTACACAAGAATGGAGAACCAAAAATTGTCCTAGGACTGCAACAAGATCTTCCATGAACCATCCTTGGTTTGGGAGAAAGTGGTACCATGTAACATTTTTTCTCTACAAAGAGGAGGTTCCGTGAACTAACAGAACTGCGTACCACTTGGTACGTGAAAGAGGTCCGTACTACGTGTGCAAAGGAAGCCCGCACATCCTTAGTGAAAGGAGAGTCTGTGAATCATCCTAGTTTGTGGATGAGATAAAGTTCATAAGGTAACTCTTTACCCGTAGTGTGTAGAAGGAAAACAATACCATCATTCCATATCAAAAATATACAAATTGAATTTTGAAGAAAATCACATGCTCATAACTATAAAAAAATCAAAGTGAACATTGTGTATTAAGAAAGGGAGAAGAAAATAATGTGCATGGTGATGGGAAGTGAGTGCATGAATTCATATGCATGATTTGAAAAATAACACAATTAAATCCCAAGAATATCCAAATAAAGTGCTATGAAAAAGTGTGAAGAGGTCGTGTGTGTACTAAAATGTACCATACCAATTTGGGCCTTCACACAAGAAAGAATAATAAAAAGTACATTCATACGTGAATACTTTTAAGAGAAGCATCCTAAACCAAGGGTGCACATGTATAAAGAAGTGAAGAGGAGGAGCACATCTATATTGTCACACGAATGGTCACATGCACACATAGAAGAAGAAGGTATGATTATTATGATTCCTAGTGAGATTATTTTATGTGTTTGAACAATCACAATAGAATTTTCAATTCTAGAAAAGAAGAATAAAAAGCCTTTGTACATATGGTTGTTTCACTGGAGAAGAAGTTTGAATGTTAAATAGAATTAAATCTGGTCCTTGATGCAAGAAAAGTCTCATGATAAACAAATGACAAAGAATTTCATGCCTATCTGTTGAAGGGACCTTCACGTCCATAAACTGAGTGTGACATCATCCAGGGTAGTGAGCCAAGGGGAGTCAATGGAAGTGATTTGAGGGAAGTAGTGAGCTATCACTGAATTTGTGTAAAGGTAGTGTGCCTGGGGATGAGTGACTATACCCAAACCTTGTAATCTTCTCATAGTGAAGAATAGTGGAATTAGGTACGACCGGAAATCTGTTGGTGTATGCTCCTTGGACGTAGCCCTTAGTGGTGAACCAAGTAAAAGTGTTGTGTTATCCTTCTGCATGTGAATATTTTAATTACTACACATATCCATCATACATGTTTAATTAATTTTCTACCAATGTGGGAACAAGATCCAATAAATATAAGAAAAATTTTACACCCTGATTCACCCACTACTGGAATACTGATCTATCCCCACGCATCTATTCCCACGGTTTGAAAAACCGTGGGAATAGGCCTTTTTTGTTTATCAATACCCACGGTTTTATTAAAACCGTGGGTATTCAATTCACAAATTTACCCGAATATCGGGTTCTCCTCCTCACTCTCGCGCTCCCCAATCAGAACTTCTCCTCCTCACGCTCGCGCTTCCCCGCTCGAACCCTAGGTTCCCGACCTCCGCCTCCGGCCCTCTCCTCC
The DNA here is from genome assembly GCA_963277665.1 of Viscum album. NCBI lineage: Eukaryota > Viridiplantae > Streptophyta > Magnoliopsida > Santalales > Viscaceae > Viscum > Viscum album. The sequence goes on from OY728119.1 coordinate 379,614,533, forward strand.
CCTCCCCGACCACTGCCTCCCGGTTATCCGACCTTCGCCTCCCAACCCTCTACTCCCCTCTCTGACCTCCGCCTCCCGGACATCCGACCACCGATTCCCGGCCATCTCATCCCCTTTACAGCTTTCGCCTCCCGCCTTCTCCTCCGCTCCCGACCTGGAATTCCGGCCCTTCTCCTCCGCCTCAACATCCTAGCCTTCGCTACACTTCCCCAAGCTCCAGCGACGTCCTCGCTTCTCCCTCGCAGCTACCTCTCCTCAGACAATTTCCCGTCCAAGTCATTCTATATAGGTATAGAATTTCTTCTCCTTAATTTTTTATTCTTTTGAAACTAATCACTTATTCTTATATCACTACACAAATTATCTTCTGCATTGTTTATTTAGTCAATAATCAGTCATCATAAGTGGAAATCTGGGTATGAATCTTTGGGTATTTTTTTGAATTCATTTCTGTTGTTTGGTCTATTTGGGAGCCGATCTGCCTGCTTTACTAGACTGAATTTTGGCTTCTGGATTTGGGTTTGACTAAACCCCTGGTTTTGTGGTTTCATGGTCTACCAATCCATCACCTTCTTCAAAAAAAATTCATCTTAGAGATAATTTTTACTTCCTCTGATTGTTATTGAAAGAATCTGTTTTCATTTACAATGTTTTATATTACTACATTTTTTTCATTGGATATAACTGACAAAGACTACTAATTTAGGATGATATACTAGTGATGAGTTCTATTTGAAGGACATAAAAGTATTGGGAAGGAGGGAATCTAGAACTAAAGTGTCATACCCAGGGGAACAGTGGTGTCTACTCTAAAATGTCCATATGAACAGCATCTCCTTATGCTATAGCTTTCTTGATAGATCGCATGAAGGGCATGGGGTCATCAAACATGATTTTTTTATGTATTCCATCATTTATCTTCTTTATAAACCCTGTATTCCATATGAACAACATCTCCTTATGGTATGCGTTTTATAAATATTTTCATGGTTTCCATCATTTTGGAAATTTTCGTGTTGTCATGCTGATTTAATAGGGTATAATTTATTGAATTAATATTTCTTGATTATATTACTTAGGACTGTGTTAAATGAAAATTTCTACATACGTGAATTGTTGGTGGTGGTTTCAACTAGAAATACAACAAACTCATGAAGGATTATATGCCATATATGGTTTTTAGTGTTTTGAAACTATAGAGACATCATTATATTGTGTTTTATATTTATAACTCGAATGATAAGCCTCCATGTATAAGCTACCTATTGAATTATGAATTGATTAGCGAAGTCACTACCATCACCTTCCACTAGACCCTCCAATGTTCAATGCCTGAAGATGATTAATGAATTGTAAATTAATATGAAACAGATTAGTTATGTTAAATAAAATTCACGTGGTTTCTTGTTCTTAGTCTAGAATTGTCATGGTATTAAAGGTAAAGGATAAAACTAGGTAGCTAAATATGAAATCTCTTAAATGGTTGGGTGTACCTTTTTCCTTATCACAATAATCAAATGAAATTTCATAAATATTGACTTTTGAAATTATATGACCATTAAATTTATTATTAAATGGATTTTAATGAGATGGTTTCTTGATTTAAAACATTGAATTAACTAAATAATTATGACATAAATTATTTGACTAATGGATTTCATGTCTTTAAAAGCTTTTCACATCAATGAAAAATCAGAATGAACCATATGGCATATTAAATGGAAGACCTTTTTCTCTTTTTCCCTACTTATTCAATCATGAACTCCTCTTGTCATTAAATACTTGTCATTAAATATGTTTTGCTAGCTACTAATATGCTTTGATTGATTTAATAATAAAATTGTTTTTTCATGAACTTTCTGCAGGGGGAGGTGGGGGGGGGGGGTGGGCAGGGGGGGAGGGGGAGGGGGGCTGGGCAGTGGGAGGGCTGGGCAGGGGGGGAGGGGAGGGGGAGGGGGAGGGGCAGTGGGGGGCTGGGCAGTGGGGGGCTGGGCAGTGGGGGGGAGGGCTGGGCAGGGGGGGAGGGGGAGGGGGGAGGGGGTGGCTGGGCAGGGGGGGAGGGGGGGTGCTGGGCAGTGGGGAGGGGAGGGGGGTGGCTGGGCAGGGGGGGGAGGGGGGGGGGGCTGGGCAGGGGGGGAGGGGGGGGGGAGGGGGGGAGGGCTGGGCAGGGGGGAGGGGGGGGGTGGGCAGTGGGAGGGCTGGGCAGGGGGGGAGGGGGGCGGGGCAGTGGGGGGCTGGCCAGTGGGCGGGCTGGGGAGGTGGAAAAATAGGTTTAAAAATGACGTACATAGACCAACCTGATGTTTGAAGTAGTTCTCTGTGGAATTTGAGTTCAAGATATTTCTTGAGATTTCAACAATGGTTTTTTGTAATAAATATCTCATTATAAGTCATTTAATAACCAATTAAAATAATTTTAATCAATGAATAAAGTCATTCATATTTCTAAGAGAAGGTATGATTTTTAGTAGTATTTTAAATTCAAATTCCAAATGCACTAATTGTTTTGAATATCACACTTTATCTGGTGATATTTCTGGATCTGTTTGACCACGATCAAATCACATTCTTATTTATTCTCAACTAGTTTAGTGTGCAAGGATGTATACATACATGTTTTGATCTACTGCTACTAATAACAAAATTTCTTTATGCAATTTCTTCTTTCATTTTTTCTACTTTTTCAGCATTTGTTTTAGTTCTATATGACATTTCATTGATTATGAGTCTTATATATTCATTAATAATAATTCATGGTTTTATTTGTTGCATGTACAGATTGTATCAAATTAAAGTATGATTAGCAATCAGTGGTTTGCCATTCGATCTTTATCAAGGTGAGCTGACAAATCTATGTGCCAATCTGACACGACATTTGAGCTTATTCATGCATGACTCATCAATGTGAATTCTTCTTTGAGTTATGAGTCTAGCTGAAACGCACTTTAGATATTGGAATCATTGAACACACATGCATTCTGAATGTCCAATTTTTTTTTCCTGCTCGGTCATTGGTTTTAATCTAGCTTCTTTCATTTGGTTGGCATTTCCCATCACTTTTGTGCTGAATATGTTTTCCATCTATTGTTTGAACAGTTGAAACTGGTTGAATGGTTCTGTATGTAGTATGTGGGTGTGTCTCGATACGTTCTGTTTGACCAAGTCTATCCTATCCCCTTATCTTCTACATGTACTTCTCACCTCCAGGATATTCTTCTACATGTACTTCTCACCTCCAGGATAATCTTCATCAAAGATATTTACTATAGTGTGGTTGTGCTCCAGGGTGATGGAATTTGTCATCAGGATGTCTGTGATTGCGGCTTTGATACTGCACTTACCTAGGTGAACTCTACTACTTAAGGATAATTTTATATTTATCATTTCAATGATCTTATTTCAATTAAATATATTTACTATAGATTGGTTGTGATCCAGGGTGATGGAATTTGTCGTCAGGATGTCTGTGATTGTGATAATGAGGATGAGCTACACACCTGAATGAAGGGAAATGTAAATAGGAAAATAGAAAAAGCAGACTAAAATGTGATGCCGCACACCAATGGTAAACATACATGTTTACTATTTAATTTGTTTTCAGTACTATTTTTCAAATTCCTATTTGATGTGAAATAATTATTACATTATCTACAGTACTGAAACGTTATTTGAAATTTATGTTGCTCCATTGAAAGCAATTAGTCATTTCATTATCCCGTTTTCATTGTGTTCAATTTTCAATGCCTGAATTATTATACTGCACAAATACGACATGTTTGTTGCCTCCTATCATTACAGTTTTCTGTTTGCATACTGTACATACACACCATCATGGAATGTATTATATAAATGCCAGATTATTAATTTTTATTTGAACTCCATGTTTCAAATACGACATGTTTGTTTTCAGTCCGCTCCCTTCGCTCCTGGTCGGAAGATGCTGCCCCGCGGATGTCGCTGGATCGGGCCAACACGCGGCGGTCACGCCGCGGTCACGCCGCGGTCACGCCGCGGTCACGCCGCGGTCACGCCGCGGTCACGCCGTGATGTGGCCCTGCTCCAGCCACATCCAGCAGGGGGGAGGGGTGTCCAGCGGGGGGGAGGGGTGTCCGCGGTCACGCCGCAGTCACGCCGAAATATATCTATACGTTTGTAATCAATCTAAACAAAGAATAAGAATGGTGTACCTTACACCATTCGATCCAGTCTTTCGAAGCTTTTCACAAGTGTTTGATTGTGATCACTTAGAAGTCGCTGAAAGACTCCTTCAGAGGTATCCACAAATCATGGGAATCACCCGACACTTAGTAGGACCCCCCTTTCACCCGCATTCCAGCCTCCTCCCGCTCCCTTCGCTCCTGGTCGGAAGATGCTGCCCCGCGGATGTCGCTGGATCGGGCCAACACGCTGCGGTCACGCCGCGGTCACGCCGCGGTCACGCCGCGGTCACGCCGCGGTCACGCCGCGGTCACGCCGCGGTCACGCCGTGATGTGGCCCTGCTCCAGCCACATCCAGCAGGGGGGAGGGGTGTCCAGTGGGGGGGAGGGGTGTCCGCGGTCACGCCGCAGTCACGCCGAAATATATCTATACGTTTGTAATCAATCTAAACAAAGAATAAGAATGGTGTACCTTACACCATTCGATCCAGTCTTTCGAAGCTTTTCACAAGTGTTTGATTGTGATCACTTAGAAGTCGCTGAAAGACTCCTTCAGAGGTATCCACAAATCATGGGAATCACCCGACACTTAGTAGGACCCCCCTTTCACCCGCATTCCAGCCTCCTCCCGCTCCCTTCGCTCCTGGTCGGAAGATGCTGCCCCGCGGATGTCGCTGGATCGGGCCACGCCGCGGCCACGCCGCGGTCACGCCGCGGTCACGCCGCGGTCACGCCGCGGTCACGCCGCGGTCACGCCGCGGTCACGCCGCGGTCACGCCGCGGTCACGCCGCGGTCACGCCGCGGTCACGCCGCGGTCACGCCGCGGTCACGCCGCGGTCACGCCGCGGTCACGCCGCGGTCACGCCGCGGTCACGCCGCGGTCACGCCGCGGTCACGCCGCGGTCACGCCGTGATGTGGCCCTGCTCCAGCCACATCCAGCAGGGGGGAGGGGTGTCCGCGGTCACGCCGCTGTCACGCCGAAATATATCTATACGTTTGTAATCAATCTAAACAAAGAATAAGAATGGTGTACCTTACACCATTCGATCCAGTCTTTCGAAGCTTTTCACAAGTGTTTGATTGTGATCACTTAGAAGTCGCTGAAAGACTCCTTCAGAGGTATCCACAAATCATGGGAATCACCCGACACTTAGTAGGACCCCCCTTTCACCCGCATTCCAGCCTCCTCCCGCTCCCTTCGCTCCTGGTCGGAAGATGCTGCCCCGCGGATGTCGCTGGATCGGGCCACGCCGCGGCCACGCCGCGGTCACGCCGCGGTCACGCCGCGGTCACGCCGCGGTCACGCCGCGGTCACGCCGCGGTCACGCCGCGGTCACGCCGCGGTCACGCCGCGGTCACGCCGCGGTCACGCCGTGATGTGGCCCTGCTCCAGCCACATCCAGCAGGGGGGAGGGGTATCCAGCGGGGGGGAGGGGTGTCCGCGGTCACGCCGCTGTCACGCCGAAATAAATCTATACGTTTGTAATCAATCTAAACAAAGAATAAGAATGGTGTACCTTACACCATTCGATCCAGTCTTTCGAAGCTTTTCACAAGTGTTTGATTGTGATCACTTAGAAGTCGCTGAAAGACTCCTTCAGAGGTATCCACAAATCATGGGAATCACCCGACACTTAGTAGGACCCCCCTTTCACCCGCATTCCAGCCTCCTCCCGCTCCCTTCGCTCCTGGTCGGAAGATGCTGCCCCGCGGATGTCGCTGGATCGGGCCAACACGCTGCGGTCACGCTGCGGTCACGCCGCGATCACGCCGCGGTCACGCCGCGGTCACGCCGCGGTCACGCCGCGGTCACGCCGCGGTCACGCCGCGGTCACGCCGCGGTCACGCCGCGGTCACGCCGCGGTCACGCCGCGGTCACGCCGCGGTCACGCCGCGGTCACGCCGTGATGTGGCCCTGCTCCAGCCACATCCAGCAGGGGGGAGGGGTGTCCAGCGGGGGGGAGGGGTGTCCGCGGTCACGCCGCAGTCACGCCGAAATATATCTATACGTTTGTAATCAATCTAAACAAAGAATAAGAATGGTGTACCTTACACCATTCGATCCAGTCTTTCGAAGCTTTTCACAAGTGTTTGATTGTGATCACTTAGAAGTCGCTGAAAGACTCCTTCAGAGGTATCCACAAATCATGGAATCACCCGACACTTAGTAGGACCTCTCTCAATACCAGTCCTTCCTGCTTGTCGAAGTTTTCACAAGCGTTTGATCGAGATCTCCGAGAAGTCACCGAAAGACTCCTTCTGAGGTATCCAAGGTTCATGGGAATCACCCGATGCTTAGGTAGGGTCTCTCTCAACACCACAGTCTGTTAGAACCTTGTTTAAAGGTGGGAGAGAAACAAGAGCTAGAGAGAATCGGCTTTGAGGAGTTCTAACGATCACATGATCTCATCCATCAAGTGAAACCACTTGCATAGGAATTGAACCAATTCATATAGGCCTTCGAGAACCTCAAAATGTTCAGCCTATTCATGGTACGTTACACAAATGTCCCAAATGTTTCAGCTCATTTGAAGCGTACGGCTCAATCCCATTAGTAATCGTTTAACATTTAAATTAAACGATTATGTGAGATGTTCAAACTCCCCAAATCCATCGAAACAGAAAGAAGCTTCGAGCCGAAAGGCTCTAAAACCATTTTATTAAAAACAAAAGATGACATAAGAGAGGAGATGGGGCTAGACATTGATAAAACTGCCTTCATAATAAAGCATTTCGTTTTCATAACCCCCCTCCCCGACATCATCATCCCATTCCAAGTTGTAGGTAGATGAGCTATGAGACCTAGTCACCATCGTTGTTCTCCATTGAGAGCAGTCTTTCTTCTTCCTTGATTTCCTTGAATAGACAATTTGAAATCCCTCTTTATCAACTGAAGGAAACTTTCCCTTGCTTAAAATATCCTTACATGGATCACTTCTATGGGCATAATCATCATTTTCTATTCCGGCCCAACTTCCCCCTATATTATTAAGCTCCATTTGCCGATTGATCTCTTCCTGGATCTGAGAAGGTTGAACCATTGGTTCATGCTGCTGAGACCCATACTGAGGCTGCCCCAGTGAAGCACCCAGCTGCTGATACCATTGCTGCATGCAACTTGCAGCTCTAAACCAGATCTGTTTTCAGCTCTAAAATATATGCTTTGTGAGCACACTTACCCCATGGATTTTGTCTCCCCTTCTTTAGGTTTGTTCTCTTCTTCACAACCCAAAACACAACCTGTTTTTCCTTGGACAGCTTTACCACCAAGGATTTTTCTTTTCACTATAGGTTGATTTTTCTTTCTCCAAATCACCTTGCTGCTTGGACTGTCCCTGCAAGCATTTTCAGTACATACCTTGCCTTGGGGCACCCCTTTCACATGAATCCTTCTAGTTTTAGGATCATGTGAGTTCTTCTCATGCTTCCAAGCCCTTTTTTGTGTCTTTCCGGGGGGGGGCTGGCAGGGGCAGGGGGGGCTGGCAGGGGGACAAGCAGGGGGAAGGGGGGGGGGGGGCTGGCAGGGGGGCAAGCAGGGGGCAGGGGGGGCTGACAGGGGAAGGGGGGGGCTGGCAGGGGGGCAAGCAGTGGGGGGGGGGGCTGGCAGGGGGACAAGCAGTGGGGGGGGGCTGGCAGGGGGGCAAGCAGGGGGCAGGGGGGGGGGGCTGGCAGGGGGAAGGGGGGGGGGGGCAGGGGGGGGGGGGGGCTGGCAGGGGCAGGGGGAGGCTGGCAGGGGGAAGGGGGGGGGGGGGCTAGCAGGGGCAGGGGGAGGCTGGCGGGGGGAAGGGGGGGGGCTGGCAGGGGGGCAAGCAGGGGGCAGGTGGGGCTGGCAGGGGGACAAGCAGGGGGAAGGGGGGGGGGGCTGGCAGGGGGGCAAGCAGGGGGCAGGGGGGGCTGGCAGGGGCAGGGGGAGGCTGGCAGGGGGAAGGGGGGGGGGGGTGTTCAATGGGTCTGTTCAAGGGGGTTGTCCAGGGGGTTGCAAGGGGGCTGTCCAGGGGGGGCATGGGGGTCCAGTGGGGGTGCAAGAGGGCTCTCCAAGGCCGCTTCACCTTTCCTTTTTCTCAACAATCTTGTGATCTAAACCAAACTCACACCAAATTGTTAGTATATAAACTGTAAAGCACAAAGGGTGTGTGACATACCACTTTTAGCATGAATTGATACCATTGCTGCATGCAACTTCCAGCTCTAAACCAGATCTGTTTTCAGCTCTAAAATATATGCTTTGTGAGCACACTTACCCCATGGATTGTGTCTCCCCTTCTTTAGGTTTGTTCTCTTCTTCACAACCCAAAACACAACCTGTTTTTCCTTGGACAGCTTTACCACCAAGGATTTTTCTTTTCACTATAGGTTGATTTTTCTTTCTCCAAATCACCTTGCTGCTTGGACCGTCCCTGCAAGCATTTTCAGTACATACCTTGCCTTGGGGCACCCCTTTCACATGAATCCTTCTAGTTTTAGGATCATGTGAGTTCTTCTCATGCTTCCAAGCCCTTTTTTGTGTCTTTCCAGGGGGGGGGGCTGACAGGGGGCAGGGGGGGGGGGGGGGCTGGGGGTGGGGGCTGGCAGGGGCAGGGGGGCTGGCAGGGGGAAGGGGGGGGGGGTGGCAGGGGGCAGGGGGGGCTGGCAGGGGGACAAGCAGGGGGAAGGGGGGGGGGGGCTGGCAGGGGGGCAGGGGGGGGGGGGGGCTGGCAGGGGCAGGGGGAGGATGGCAGGGGGAAGGGGGGGGGGGGGGGCTGGCAGGGGGGCAAGCAGGGGGCAGGGGGGGCTGGCAGGGGGACAAGCAGGGGGAAGGGGGGGGGGCTGGCAGGGGGGCAGGGGGGGGGGGGGGCTGGCAGGGGGGCAGGGGGGGGGGGGCTGGCAGGGGCAGGGGGAGGCTGGCAGGGGGAAGGGGGGGGGGGGGGGGCTGGCAGGGGGGCAAGCAGGGGGCAGGGGGGGCTGGCAGGGGGACAAGCAGGGGGAAGGGGGGGTGGCAGGGGGACAAGCAGGGGGAAGGGGGGGGGCTGGCAGGGGGGCAGGGGGGGCTGGCAGGGGCAGGGGGAGGCTGGCAGGGGGAAGGGGGGGGGGGCTGGCAGGGGGCAGGGGGGCTGGCAGGGGGACAAGCAGGGGGAAGGGGGGGGGGGCTGGCAGGGGGGCAAGCAGGGGGCAGGGGGGGGGGCTGGCAGGGGCAGGGGGAAGGGGGGGGGGGCTGGCAGGGGGGCAAGCAGGGGGCAGGGGGGGCTGGCAGGGGGAGGGGGGGGGAGGGCTGGGTTACATGAGAGGTCTCCACATCCAATTCAAGAAAACGGTTACTAGTGGGAACCGTGATAAGCATTGCTTCAGCAACATCCGCCCGCCCTTGTATCTGTTCAGCACAAGCGTCTGCTGCCTCCAATTCATAGACAGTTGAGCCCACATGCTGTGCAGTTTGCACTTTCATCTGAAAATCCCCATGTACTGTGTTTACAGGGCTGATGTCTACAGCCCGGACCATAGCATGCTGAGGTTTCTCATCATCCATGTATAATCTTATATTCTGTTTTTAGGTGCAGAATGTTAAGGTGCAGAATTGTACAGCCAGGCCTGCTTTGCTGCAGGGGATCTGCCAATACCCACAGTTCAAATGAACTGTAGGAAATGTTTGGCACTGGAAACATGTATACCCACGGTTCAAATGAACCGTGGGAAATTTATGGACCTGTAAACAGTATACCCACGGTTATAAAACCGTGGGAAATTTCTGGACCTGCAAACAGTATACCCACGGTTATAAAACCGTGGGTATACATCTATATCCGGAGATGCAAAACAGTATACCTGCGGTTATAAAACCGTAAGTATACATCTATACCTACGGTTCAATGAACCGTGGGTAATATAAAATTTTCCGGGTCTATACCCACGGTTCTCTGAAAACCGTGGGTATAGGCCTATTGCGACGGCACTCCAGCCCGCGGTTACTGAAACCGTGGGTATACCCTATACCCACGGTTTCAAGGGCTATACCCACGGTTTTAAACCGTGGGTATAGGTGCGATTTCCAGTAGTGACCCCCCTCTCAGGGTGGCCTAGGGTCCTTCAATATAGACATCTTCTTAAAGGTTCCCATTAAGGAAGGCTATTTTGACATCTTTTTTCTAAATATCATAGTCATGGTAAGTGGAAATGGCCAGTAAAATTTTGATGTATTTCAACATTGAAACTATGTAAAATTTTTCATCATAGTCAATGCCTGGACACTAATTAAACTCTTTTGAAACCAGTCATTCCTTATAGGTACTGACTTTTCCTTATATGTCTAGTTTCTTATTGAATACCCATTTGAAAACAATAGGATTTACATATACCAGAAGATCTACCAAAATCCATACTTGGTTTTGGTACATGGAATCCATTTTAGAATTCATGGCTTCTTTCCACTTGGAAACATATAGGCCATTTACTGCTTCCTTATAGGTTAGTGGATCATTATTATCAATTAATAATGAGTAAATATCTTTGGTAACTAGAAAACCGTAGCACTCTAGTTCTATAATCTCTCTTTTACACCTACGTAGTACTTGTGTCTCTGGAATAGATATTTCTTCCATGAGGATGTGTGGAATATTCTCTTGTACAAACTGTTTTGTACCTTAAGCCTCGACTCATCGAAGTCTATCTCTCTCCCAATATCTATTTTGGAGATATTATCCCTCAAGAAATATGGTGTGTCTTGACACTATAACCTTTCTGAATGAGGGGCCTTATAGGTAATATACCCTTGTTTGCTTGGGGTATCCTATAAAGGTGCACTTTCTGCCTTGGGGAGAGAGTTTGTTACCTAAAGAGGCCTTAACAAACAACTCACTTCCCCACACTGGTAAATTCGATAACACGGATTTTCTTCCACTCCAAATATCGTATGGAATTCCATTTGTCAATTTAGTTTGTAATTGGTTTAGTATGTGTGCTACTGTTTGTAAGACATATCCCTAAAAGGATAATGGAAGATTTTCATGACTCATCATTGATCTCACCATGTTGAATAAGGTGTGGTTCCTCATTTCTGTTACACCATTCCACTGGGCGTGTAAGGAGGAGTGATTTGGTATAGGATCCCAAAATTCTATAAGTAATCAATGAAGTATTGATTATGATATTCTCCACCACATTCAGAGATGATTTTCTTAATCTTCTTACCACTATGGTTATTAATTTCATTCTTGTATTCTCTAAACATATCAAAAGAATCTTACTTATACCTCATTAAGTAGATACATCCATATCTACTAAAATTATCCATAAAAGTTATGAAGTATGAGTACCCACCCTTGTTTCAACTGGAAATGGTCCACACACATCGGTATGAACCAATACAAGAAGCTATTTATCCCTTTCACCTTTCCCACCAAATGGGGATTTGGTCATTTTTTATGTATTCATGCATGACATACACAAAGTATATTTAGTTTCAAATAATCTTAATATCCATATTGATGTAAATTTGTCAAGAATTTCTCATTTACATGACCTAGCAAGAGATTCCATAGTTGGGTGTGGTATGAGTCATGTGAAGTAGCTTCATTATCTATTTCCATTACTTGGTTTGTGTAATCCAACATGTAAAGACCATTATATAAATGTTCCTTAAAAAAATGATATCTTTATAAAAGAAGAAATATTCCTTTCCAAACCTGAAAATAAATCCATCTGTATCTAGTTTGGATATTGAAATAATGTATTTGGTTATAGAAGGCACATAATAAAAACCTTTTAACACCAATATCATCATAGTAGGTAATGTGATATGGTAGTCCCTGACAGCTACAACAGTATGTCTAGCTCCGTTGGTTTCTCATAGATCTACCTCCACTCAATCAATTTTCTTGAATATACATGGTTCCTATAGTTGGATACATATGTGATCACCAAAAGCTACATCTAATACCCAATTTATAGAAAAAGATAAATTACACTCAATAACAAATGGACCTGAAGCTTCCCCTTGCTTCTATAGTAGGTTGAAGTTTTTCTTCATGTTTACCTTCTTGCCACATGCAAAACAAACATCTTCATGTTCCCTCACCCCCTTGATCTCTCTTTTCTTGGAAGGGCATGAATAATATTTGGTCTTAAATCTCTTTGCCTTTCCTTTCCTCCTATTCACCATATGGATAGAAGGATTTTCGCACTTCATGTGTATGTCCACTTGGCTAAGGTAGATAAGAAGATCAGGTAGAGACTTCTCAATGTTGTTAATATTTAAATTCAGAAAAAAAAACTAGAGAATCTATGAGGGAGTGATGTGAGAATAAGACAATTTTCTAGTTCTTTAGGGAGTTTAAACCCTAGAACCTCCAGGCGCTCAATATAGAAAATGAGCTTGACTACGTGGGGCCTAGCTGAGGAACCCTCTCCAAGATTACTCATAAAGAGTGCCTTGGAGATCTCAAATTGTTCATGTCTTTCTCCCTCTTGGTAAAGACCCTGGAGGTGCTCTATCATGTTATAAGCATCCATGTTTTCTTAAGACATTATGAGTTCACTAGAATATAAGGATAAAATAAAATATTGAACATCGACCATATCATTCATATGTTTCTCATAGAGTAGGAACTATTAATCACTCGCCTCTTGGGAAGGTGAATTAGGTAATGAGGACTCCAACACATAAGATTTCTATTCAAGGAGTAGATTGACCCGAAGGTATCTAAACCATTCCTAGAGGTTACTACTGGTGAGGATGTTGTCTTTATCTAATATTGATCGCATGGATAGTGTGGTTGATGAGCTTGTCATTTTTAATTCTACAATTAAAAGAGAAGATAATTAGTACTTTATTGATTACATTTTATGAGAAATAATAAATTATTATTTTTTAAATCTCTCACTATTTTATCCAGTTCCAATGGCCCTCACCATTGAACTCAAAATGTCTAGTTGCTAAGACCTTCTAGTGGAAAGGATCCATATTCCCCTTTTCATAACCCCAACAAGGGTTGGTCAAGCTATTTTAAGGTATTTAGGTAGGAAGTTATTTTCTAACTACGAGCTTGCAGATCCTTGATCCATTGAGTGGAGTCCCCAATCCTGAAATCCTAACTTGTATTTCCTCAACACTTGCCTCCAAATTTACACGAAGTCTAGAAAGGTCTACTACTCTTAATGTAAAATGGGTAAGTCAACCTGAAACATTCATAAGATATTCCAGTATAAAAGTAATTGTCCCAATAAGGTTTGGTCAAACACATAGTTTTATTAAGTCTTACTCTTAATCAAGTAAAATAAGGCTTAGTATAACTTATTATTTTGTTGAGGTATTTTTATCTTTTATGTGTAAATTTCCTAATTATCTTTATCACTTTCTTGTTAATATTAAGTGGAACTTACTTAAGAGATTAAAAATGTCTTGATAATATTTATGCATAAGACTAGTTTACTTTAGTTCCATCTTGCATGCTTGTTAATTCATTAATTATGTAGTCATAAAAATACATCCATAATGAAAACCCATGAAATTGATAGAAATAAAACAAAGTAAATGGAATGATCATGAGCTCTTCTAATGGTTAGTTTTTTCTAGTGGTTGATAAACTGACCAGTGAACTAGGAGAGAAACACTTTGAAACATCTATGGCTCATGTCTATAGCTTTCAAATTGTCCACCTTTTTATCTTCTTGAATTGGCTTCTCCTCAGATTCATACTTGAACCACCTCCACAATCTTGGGAGCTCCATCCATTACATATTATTTTTAAATCACACACAGATGAAGTGTAAAAATGGGGTTTACATAAAAGAAACTATCAGCACACATGTCCTACATATTAATGAGGAGAGATGAAAGGAAAACCAACAATTTAATTTAAAATAAATTAAAAGGAAACTAATCACATACAAAGGTATAGTCTAGATCACTATCATCCACATATATGCAACGGATTATGCATTTAATAAAACTAGCATTCAATTCTTTAATTATTATTATTAAGATAAATTGAGATCAAATCAATTAATTATTATCTTTAATTAATCAATCCTTTTATAATAATAGTTTTTTTAATTTCCTTGATATTATAATCCATATTCATGGAGGTAACATGGTTAGCACCCATTCGAATCTACATGATATGTAATTATGAAGATTACATAAACATTAATGTTGTGCAGTTTGGTGAAGTACATGATGTGTAGTTCTGACTACACGACGTGTACTAACTTCACCGTCTTATCCAAAGTACAAACCCAGGGACATAGAATGTGACGTGTACTTCTGAAATGTTGGAGTACACGACATATCCAGTGTGTCGTACGCCATGTGGTCTCTAGGTTACACGGTTAGCGTTCTGCTTAGCCATGTATGGGATACATGGTTTGTCCCCTAACCTTAAGGGACTATAAACCATGTCTAGTGGGACACCCTATGTGTAATATAGTAATCATGTTCCTATATGTCCTATTCCACATGCTATGTAATAAGTAACTACAATATGTGTAATAAATGAACACAGTTTGAGTAATTTCTAAATTACTCCCGATGTGCTAAACACAACTACACAGTGTGTAATCCAGATTACATGGCATGTATGGAAGATTACATGACATGTAATTCTGAATAAATGACATGTACTATCGTGTTACCTAGATAGAATCATTAGAACCTCTTGATGAGATCCTTGATTTAATTTTAATTAAAAAATTATTTGATTAAATTTGTGAGAAATGAAAATAGGGAGTACATATCTCAAAATTTAGAATACAAGAACGATTTAACATGAATTGAAAAAACTAAATTATTAAAGCATAAATCATCAACGAATTATTTAAATAATTATAAAGATAATGAGCCCACTCTGATACCACTTAAAGTATCCAAATGCAGCAGAAGTGTTGTGGTTGGGAGGGCCCATATTTTCTTTTATTGTAATCAATGAACAATCTAGGATCAATATGATAATGAATTCCTGTATCCATGGATTAAAATCAATGATTTAGAAAAAGATAAAAAAAGTGTCGGATCTGAGAAATAGGATATGTACATCATGTTTATAATTAATTTATTAATTTCTAAAAAAAATAAATACCTAGGTCTTTGGTACCTTCTTCGTTGATGATATTTGATTGTCCGAAATGAAACTTTCAGATTTCCTTTGTCGCGATTACAAGGATACAAAGTAGAATCCCTCTATAAGTGATCCACACATGATCCAATGGTCTTTGTACAATTCCACTCATTCTTCAGGTGCTAGAGTAACAAAGTGAATATGTTGTGTCGATCAATTTTGATCGCTTGTTTAAGAACATCTCTCATTCTTGAGAGGGAAACCTTAGAGGAGTCCAAAGAGGAAATATTTGGCTAAAAAATTATCAATTTTCCAGGCTTTGTCACATTAGAAATACCTACCTATTAATTTGAATGGGGTTTCAGTTACAATATTTAATTGTGAAACATCAATTAAATGAAATTATAACTATTAGATAAAACCCATGCCACATAATAAAAATAATAACACCATTATTTATGGAGCGTCAACTTGTGCCAAATAGAACCATAAATGAAATCCCATGCCACATAATTATAACAATATTATTGTTATTATTTCTTGAACCAATTTAATAAACATTATTTAATGACTTGTAAATAATTAATTTATCTATGAACACAGTCTTAGTCCATTAGAACTCCACTTCCATTTATTAAACACCCAAATGAACTATTTTATTCTCTTAATTAAATGTTTTTTATTTAAAAACTCGAAAATAAATATTTATTAAATGTTCAATAAAATAAATAAATATATTTTATTCACAATCCAGTGAATAAATATTTATTTAATTTATACGATCATTTTAATGAGAATAAAATTATTCCTCAGTCTTGAGAATAATATTTATTTCATTAATTAAATTCAAATATAATTTAAATGAGACCAACAGAAACACTTAGTGTGTGACCCTCTAGGATTCTTTCTCATTGGAATTAGGCGGGCTCGACTAAAGTCAAGATTACAGTCTAGTAACGGGTCAAGGCACCTAAGAGAAAGAAGTTAAAGTGTCAACGATGATATCCATATATGAATGCCTACTATGTAATATAACCCCTTTATCACAATATATCATCAAGAAAGTTCCAAGATAGTGTCATCAAACTATATGATTGATACGTTATTCTTTAACTACCTAAAAATAAACTTTTAGTTACAACATGGCCATGGAATTTAGGGTGATATTTCTATTTCAATCAATGGGTTGAGATATCAACTTCCATAAATGGAAGGAAAAAATCCTTCCTTGACTTATCCATTAATAACATGTTATTCGTGCCACACCCAACGTACCCTACTTCCTACCAACATATGGCATGACATTTTTCATCAGTAAATCAAGGTGCGTGAGTCTTGACACATATTAATAATAATATTAAAGTCTAAAGACCATTACACATGCTCAAAGATAGAAATATTTGATGACACTAAAACATGTGTAATATCTACTAGCAGGTCTATTATCATAATCTAACATCTTGTAGATTACCAAGTGTGAACTTTACGAGAATAAGTCTCATCCACTTACGTGTACTCACACCTGACGGTGTTTATACTAGGTGTCCCATCATAGTATGTCATCCAACCATAGAAATATATTTATTAATATTTTCATATCACATAAAGGTTCTCATTATAGCGGGGAACTGTTATGAATTTATTAATGTGACATATACTCTAGGACATTATTACATTATAGTCATGCAGAATAATAGAAAATATGCAATAAGATGTTTAATATTTAAATATACAAAATATTCATGTAATCAAAGTAAAAAATATTTTTTCTTGGACACCAACTCCAACAAAGGAAGCTTCAAATCATTGACTAGTAATTATATTGGGAAATTCTGTTAATGCCATAATTGTTAAAACAACGATTTTGTACACACCTTCATTAAAAAGTGACTCATTCAGAAAAAATATAGAAGATTATTTTTAAACTATTTTGTAAAAAAGTGAAACACGATTCTAATCATTGAATAATATTAAAAAATTATTGATTTTTTTTAGAAAACATGGACATGGAATAATTTTTTTCTTATTGAAAGTGGATAAATAATGTTGGATTTTCTTATATACATTTTTTGAATAATTTTGAGTACCAAAGAGAATAATATAGTACTAATATTTCAAAATTTAAGAAATAAACAGATGGGAATAAAAATTAAATGTATTTATTGGATAATTATCAAATAATTTCCTCAATGTAAATTAAATTATGGACAATCCTGTATAAAATAGGATTAAAACTTAAATCCCTTACCACTTTGATGACTATTGAATAATATACCCCATGAAAGAATTACATTAAATGGAACATTAAATATAATGAACATAATAAGATTAATTATATAACATGTGAAATATTCTTTATATACATCTCATAAAAAAATATAGGTTCAAAACATAACATATTCCCCAAAGAAGAAAATTTGTGCGGATAAACCCTTACATTAAGTTTCATCTTGATTCAAACATGTTAAACTATACTATATGATAAATATAGATTTATTATAAATACATTCCAGAATCATGTTTATATATATCATACCATATACGATTTACTTACAACATATTATCACCTATTTATTAATAAGTCTATTAAAACCACTCTTCCAGGTGATCGTTGTTTTGTTCTTCATGTATATTTTGATTTTGAAGTTCCGGTCCTTTTACATTGATCATGGTTCCATTATCTCCATAATGTTAATTATGATATAAATATCATATATTTTCATTATATACATATTTATATCCACTCATATAATTAGGTTATGATAAATGAATTACATTACTACATGGAGATGGTAGTTTGTATGTACGCACAAGTGATGTTTTTTACTTTTTAATAGATAAAATAAAAGAAAAGAAAATTTTAATTCAAAATTATATAGTTATTAATATTATATCATATTTATCATATATATTCATTAAATATATCTTATTACCATTCTTGTAAAGTGAAAATAAAAAATGAATCACATCGCTTTGTTGAGGTAATAGTCCACATGTATGCATGAGAGACATTATCATTTTCCAATGGATGTATAGTTAAGACGGTAGATTATATACTATAATTATATAAGTATAATTCTTTAATAAATATCATATATAAAATTTAAATCCATAATAATAACCATCCATGAATTATGGTTATGGAAAATAAATCATCTTGCTGCGTGGAGGTGGTAGTTCAAACGTATGCACGAGTGATACTTTCATTCCCCATTTGTTAGAAAAGTGGGTGGATAATGGTGTTATAATAATCATAATGAAATTTTAGTAATTTTAGGATATAGAAGTTATTATTTTATTTTTAATACCTTATATTAGATGAGGTTGAAGAATAACTAAATCAAAATAGGTCGGGTAAGATGATTACCTCTTCTTTGGTAGACCTCCTTACCCCTTCGTATGGATCCTTGGAATTGTTTTTTAAGAAGACCAGAACCTATGATTCATGTATAAGGAATTTTATAAGATACATTTATATGGTTTGGTCAATATAGGAGGCTTTAAAATGGTGTAAATAAGAGAAGGGAAAGAAATCCATTTATAAGGGAGGGAAGGGACATTCTTGTACTTTTTCAAAACATTGAAATATTATAATGTCACATTCATTGAAAAGTGTTTCCGATGCTTTCTCCGGTGCACGCGCATTCGTCTGTGGAGGACACACTGCTTGTGGCCCCGCATTCCTACTTTCAAAAGGCGGGCGGCATTCGCTCCTTGTTCAGGGACGTTTGCTCCTTGATCGAAACTGGGATGATGGGATGTCGGTTCTTCCTTTCGTAGATTCCTCCTCGGAACTCATCACCTAGTCCGGGTCTCCCTCATAGATTTAATATGTTGTCCGGGAAACTCTTCCCAGTTCCATGTTTCCATGGATGCCGGTTAATTACACTGCTTCTGTTAGGACATCCCAAAGGGTCCGGTAAGGGCAGCAACCTTCAGTGGGGGGATTAGTCACGTCGAGGCATCAATAGCGTGTCTGAACACTGGGGAACTGGCATTTCTGTCTTTGGTCCCTTGTCATAGGGCTTCACGAGGGCGTGGAAGCCTGAGGCATCCCACATCGAGCGCGGGGAATTATATGCCGTAGGCATATATCTGAAGTTTTCCTCAACTTCTTATGTTTAACACAGGGCATGCCGTAGGTTTAACGTACATCGGAGACGGATCGTCCCGATCAGAGCATTGATTAGAATGGATCAGATTGAAGAATTTCCTTTGAAGGGATGCCGATAACAGGGCCAACCCGGGGGTGGCTTCTCGAATGCTGTGAAGAAGAGCGCAATGGCATGATCTTACCAGGATATGGAGGTCCGGGTGAGAATCAGGATGGATGATAGATGGTTGAATGAAGTGGAGGGGGAATGAAATGGAACCATCGCAAGGGCGACAGTAATGTTGGGCTTGAGCCTCGAAGAGACCTCCTACATATCCCCATGGCAGGGAATCAAAGTCCGCGTAGTTCGGGTGGGTGCGCCGGAGGACCGACGTGAATGTGGACCTTGGTCCGATGGGCATCGTTAGCAAGCCGACGTGACGGTGAACCTAGGGGTCCACTGGTGGTGGGATTGAACCTCACGAAGGCTTCCTATGTACCATGCCTTGACATGTATCCAAGTACCCGTAGTTCGGATGGAATGTGGAATACAGTTTAACGTCATGCGGGATGGGGGTGAACCGATGTGAGTGAGGTCGGGACGACCGGGTGATGGGATTGAACCTTATGGAGGCTTCCTACGTACCATTCCTTGACATGGATCAAAGACCACATAGTTCAGAATGGTGTGTCGGCGAACCGACACGAGCAAGGACCTTGGTCTAGATGGGGTGGGGCGTACACACTAGGCTGCCCGGGTGTTGATGAACCGATGCGAAGAAGGTCGGAGTGACCAACGGGTGGTGGGCTTGAACCTCTGGGAGGCTTCCTATGTACCATTCCATGACATGGATCAAAGAAATCGTAGTTCAAAGGGCTTCGTCGGTGAACCTACGTGAAATTAGACCCAGGGGTCCACTATTGGTGGGCTTGAACCTCGTGAGGCTTCCTACGTACCATGCCGTGACATGGATCAAAGACCCCATAGTTCAAAGGGGTGTGAATTTTAATGTCATGCGGGACACATGCATACAGTTTAACATCATGCTGGACAAGAGCACATAGTTTAACGTCATGCTGGACGAGGGAATACAGTTTAAGGTCATTCTAGACGAGGGTATACAGTTTAGCGTCATGCTGGACGAGGGCATACAGTTTAAAGTCATGCTGGACGAGGGTATACAGTTTAACGTCATGCTGGACGAGGGCATACAGTTTAAAGTCATGCTGGATGAGGGTATACAGTTTAACGTCATGATAGACGAGGTGTTTTCATGGAAAATGCTTACTCTAAGCCCAAGTGAGTCGTGCTCGATGTGAGAAACAATAGTCAGCAGAGACCTGACGATCACGTCATGAAGGGTGCGTCTGTGATAAGCGACGAGGGGATTATGCGTTAGACGGCCCATGGTGCTGGGACTTACTCCATGATGGAGGCCCGAAGTGCGGAAAAGCGCAGCGAGAGAGGGATTTGGGACCAATGATGGGAGGTGCCTCGTTCCATATCGCGCCCTCCACTGACCTTGGCAGTGGGGAAGTACGGAGGTTCATGGGTGATACCTTCCGCAAGAGGGGCTAGGGGCTTACACCAAGGTGGTTTCCCTTCTCCTGTGGACATACTCCACTCAGATAAGGAGGATATCATCCCTTGTGGGGGGGGGGGGTGATTCCATTCCCGTGGAGGTGAGTGATGTAAAGAATGTCCGAGCTGGGGGGACCCTGCGTGTGAGGCATGGGGTTGGTTCATAGTTTAACGTCATGTGTTGAGGACGAGGTGCTTGGTAGTTTAACGTCCTGCAGCTTGGACGAGACGGGTTCACTCTGCACCCCTAGGACTTACCTGACCGGCACCCTCTGCTCCTTGGGGGAGGGAAGGTACCAGTAAGGCCGTGGTGAAAGGGGGTCGCAGAGCGAGCCATCAAGGGGTCCACGTTAGCGTGGTTATGCGAAGAAGAAATAGTCATTAATGTGCCTATGCGAAGAAGAATTAGGCAGAGCAACACAATGAGTGATGTTGTCTGTGGGACTTTGAAATCACATCGTGCAAACCTGGAGGGTCGCACGGGAAGAGGAATTTCCAACCAAAGGAGTGTGCTTCGCGAAGTGGAGTGCCTTGGCCTTAGCATGGGGAAGAGGTGTGAATGGGGGGGGTGCTTCGTGAAGTGGAATAGTATTCACGGAGCACTGCCTCGCGAAGCAGAGGTGGCTCGCGAAACAAGGTGCTGCGAGGCAGTGTGCTTTGCGATATGCAGCGACCCTGCCTTGGAATAGGGATCACTAGTACATGATGCGTGTTTTGAGAAGCATAAATGCTCCGCAGCTACCTGGGTTCCCTTGGGAACCCCCCTCCTTCGCGAATGCCCTGGTCTTTGCGAAGGGCATCCATCTATGAAGAGGGGCTCAAAACGAGACAAGGCAAAGGCATCTTGCGAAGTAAAAATACCTCACGGAGCTCATGATTCCCAGGGTGAAGGGTGCTTCGCGATTCGGGAGTTGAGAATCCGAAAGGTCGTATTGTTAGTGCCTTGGACTCAGGGGGAACCCAGTATTTATAGGCAAGGGGTGCCGTGAAGCTGAACTCATGCGACGCGAAGGGGCGGTGGGTGCTCCGCGGCAGGCTCTCGAACGTCAGGCCGTTCACGGAGTGGTACCGCCTCCTGTGCTCCGCGTCGGGCTCGCGAAAGTCAGGCCGTTCGCAGAGCGTTACCACCTCAGGGGCTTCACAGAGGGCTTGCGAACGTCAGGCCGTTCACAGAGCGGTACCATTTTCTTTTCTTCACGGGGCCGCGATGCTCGGGGAGCTTCGCGTCGGAGCTTCGTGATACAACATGTGGGGATTATTTTTTTCCCCTTCTTTCCATTCCATATTTTGGAGCCAAAAAATTCCCCCCCTCAGACTTGGAGCCGCAGAGGGATAAAGGGTCAAAGTCTGAGGGAAACTCGCCAAAATTATCGGCGGTTCACGATGCGGCCTCGCGAAGGGGCCTGCGGGGCTGAAAGCGGCCACGCGGTCCGGACGCGTCGCGATGCTCCGCGTGGGCGGGACGCGCCGTGAAGCTCCGGGGTCGCTGCCTATAAATATGGGGGCTGACCTCTTTTTTTCCTCTCACGACTTTTGTCCTTTTGCGCTCTTGACTTAGTGAAGCTCCGCGTACTTCACGTCTGCTCTCCGAAAATTGAGTTTCACGGCGAACCGCGAGTCTCCGACTCTGCGACTGCGCCAAGCGAACTTCTGTTTTCCAGACAAGTCCAGACTCCACGGCTTGGTTTTGCACCTAAGATTCGAGAGAGATCTTCACGAGCAAGCTTCGCGATCGAGCCTGAAAAAATTCTTTTCTGTGCCAAAACCGAAATGGCCCATCGAGAAGCTGGGTTGGGGGTGCATGCAGACGTCGCTCGGAGGATGAGATAGCCAACTGTATGGGCCTTGGGGAGATGGTGTGAAGCCACTCGGATCATACTTCTTTGACAGAACTGTTATCGGAGGGTCAGAAGAACTATCCGCAGCGCAAGAAGCTTCCCTTTTATGGATTCGGGTTGAGGGATGACGTCTTCATCCTTGAGGCGAGTAGGGACGAACCAGCATGCTGGTTTAGGAGCACGCCATGTCAGCGCTAGTGGTTCAGGGTGGCTGATGGCCATGCATGGGAGGACTTCACACCCGTTACCGCCGACTATCTCTACAATCATGTGAACAATATTGATGCGAATCCACTGCAACCAGAGACGTCCCCTCCTCTGTACTGTACCATGTTGAAGGCAGCTTTGTAGGATTCAAAGAAGGGGTGGTCCGATGAGTGGGACCTGCGCCAGGGCGGAAACTTCACCAATGACTGGGCATGGGCCTACTGGGTAGGCACCTCATGTGAGGTGTTCGGGGCCGAGCTGAGGAGAGTGGGTTTGTATGAGGCGGCATGGGCCTCCCAATTCCACATTTACTAACCGAAATAGCTGATGCTGGAGCTGATGAGAAGATGGTCGTCTAGGACCAATACTTTTCACCTACACCATGGGAAGGTGGGCATCAGCCTGTGGGATGTCCACCACATTTCTGGGGTTCGATCTTGGGGGCCATGTATGATGAGTTACTCCCTGTCATGAGCGCGTGGGAGGATACGAAGCAGATGTCGCGACTGGCATCGACACTGATGGCACTGATCCCTGGGGAGGACAAGGAAGCGGTGAGAGATGTCCACTTTAAGAAGTGGTTCAAGCGGTTCCTGAATTTCCCGAAAAACCGAGAGTTCCCTCCGAGGCGTCGAACTTGTCCTAAGGCAGCTCAATGGGGTATGGAGAACTTGTAATGGCGGGTCTTGGAGGATAGCCAATGTAAGACTTGGGGATTCAGTATCAGCACTGAAAAGCAGCCAATAGTCAGGCTGGCGGCGTTCATTGAGGCCCTTATCTATGGTTGGATCTTACCGGTGAGGGATACCAGCATGGGGGTGCGGTAGATATGAAACCGACGTGAATGAGGACAGGGAGTCCAAATCACACCATGTACCCCCAGAGGAAACTCTTCAGGTAGAGGGACCAAGAGCGAGAATTAGGCTGGGCCCGAAGTAGAGTGGCCGAACATTTCTACGTACCCCATGAGGATGGGAATCAAGCCATATGTAGTTCTGAAAACGTAGTTTAACATCATGCGGGACGATGAGAAGCCCGACCATGTTGGTACACATCCTGCCAAAACTACTAAGCCCACGCGAGTCATGCTCGGTGTGGGAAACAAGAAGTAGTGGTGGGACTTTCCCGACACAGAAAAGGGCAGGTTAGGGTGAGGGAAGCTCGGTGAATACTGGCCCCATGATACTAACACGACCATGTGGTGCACCTAGATGTGCGAAGAGATAGAGTCGAGCATGTTGGAATTCCACCTGAACATGAGGAAGTGGAAATTTGTGAATCATGACGCTCGAGATTTGGATTACAATGGTAGCATCGTGATGATAGAGGATAACTGTTAACCGAGGATGAAACACAGTATCCATATCGCATTAGCCTAGAATGGGGACAGAAAAATGAGGGTCGACCGTTGACCATGTTCGAAACACGAGACCATGTCACAAATGTTGTCAGAGATTCGTAGGGACGTTGGCCCGAAACGATCGGAGGGCCCTTAGGTCCAGCGTTCATGGAGATCTCTTAAGCCTAGTATCCATGTCATCCGGGGGTCATTTTGGATGTGGAAGAGGATGAGGATCCAAATAGAAAGCTCACGAAGCTTGGTCATGGGACGAGGGGAATGTCCCTATGAAAATCCCACACTTTGGGCTCTTTGTCAAAACACATATGAATATGACAACGGGACGTATTAGGTAGAGGGAGAAGAGTCATTTTCAATAGGGAGATATTGTTTTAGGGTCGTAGAATTCAGACCAAATGGCGGGAGGAAACATGGGAGGTACAAGGTGGGGTATCTTAGACACCTGACGTGAATGGGAACTGGGGGTTCTAACCATCATGTGCTTCTCGGACAATTTTAGGTCGAGGGACCATAAACGAGAGTTGAGATGGGCCCAAAGAAAAATTCAAAGGCATTCCTACGTACCCCATGAGGATGGGGATAAATATGCACGTAGTACTTGAGAGAGTCTTAGTTTATGGTCTTAGAACTCAGACCATGAATGGGTAAGGGGAACAGGGGACACATGGCAAGGCGGTTACCCCTACCTTCCATGTGTTCTCTGGGGAAATGCTCGAGTCGAGGGACTGAACACGATGGTCAGGCTGGGCCCTCGGGGAAGTGCCCGGGCGCTCCTACATATCTCATGAGGATGAGAATCAAGCCATACGTAGATCTGAAAGGTGGCACGGTAAGATACCAGTGCTGGGGAAAAAAGGGAGTGTGGGCGTGGCCCTGGATCTAAAAGAAGCGGAATTTGATAAATATTGTTTTTCCTTTAAGGTGAGTGGTTTTTTTTGTGAAGAGACAGTCCTAGGGTAGTAGGCCCTAGTGTTGCCATAAGAATCAAGCCGTGATTGGCGTTGACAAATGGCATGGCACGTGACCAATACCCAACATGATTTCCTCTACAACGAGGTCATAACAATGCAGTGCCATTTTTCGTCGTGCGTCCAGGACGATAATGTCACAGTTTAGGGCCGTGTGATAAGACCAAGAATGCATTTTAACGTCGTGCAGCACAGACGTAGCAGAGACGATACTAGGTGGGGAACATGTATAGTGTTGTGCGGCATAACTGACGTGAATGGGGACATAATCCCACATTATACTGTATGCAGTCCCGGGAGAGGAACCCCAGGACAAGGGGCCCACATAAAGGCGAAAGGTAACGGGGGAGAGACTAGCTCCCAAATGATCTAGAACAAAAAACGAGGCATTCGGGTGGCCCTACGTATCCCATGAGGATGGGAATCAAGCTGAAAATAGTTCTAAGGAGATCTTAGTTTATGGTCTTAGAGCTCGGAGTAGGGGTGGATGACAACTTTACAGGTAAGCGCAGACCTTGACCCTATCCCTAAGCCCACGTGAGTTAAAATCGGTGTGGGAAACAAGTGGGGGAAGATCCTTATCGCAATACCCGAAACAAGCATCAAGGGAAAGTTGGTGAAGAGCCCCGAAGGGCACCTTTGACATGGCTTTGTTCCCCAAATGCGCAGATGTGCACGGAGGAATAATACCAAGAATTTCGAAACATCACTTTGACTCGATTAGAATGGAGAAGGATGTGAATCGTGTAATCGAAATTTTGGGCTTAATGGGGTTGGCGTGGCGATGGAGGATAATTGTTAACTGTGGCAGAAAAATAGTCTCCATATCGCGTTAGCTTGAGGTGGGAACAACAAACGAGCATCGACTGCTGACCATATTTGCAACGCGGGATTTTTATCGATTTGTTGCTCGGAAACCCTCGGGGGCGTTGGCCTGTAATGGTAGGAGAGCCCTTGGGCGTAGTATCTAGGACGTTCTTGGGGGTCCCTCTGGGTGTGAAAGATTATGGAAGCCCTGATGCAGGGATACACAAAGCCTGGAAAGCGGGTGTAGACGTGTCCGAGTAAAGTCTGGAATTCCAGGTAATAAACCGGAGTACCCCTAGGCACACTGGTGAACCATCGGGAAGGGTTGATGAAAAAGCTCGAGAATGAGAGGTACATGGCGTGGTCATTACAAGACCGATGTGACATAATCCCACACCACACCATATAATCCCCTCATAGAGGAAACGTAGGCCGAAGAGCCAAGGTGGGATAGATATTCCCAAGAGATGGGGCTGGACCCGAAGCTTAGATATTCAGGTGGTCCTACGTATCCCATAAGGATGGGAATCAAGCCATACATAGTTCTATAGATGTAGTTTACCGTCATGTTGGATGGGATGAGGGAGTAAGATACCCCCAAGCAAAGGAGGGGGAAGTGTACAGTACGGCGGACAAACCGATGTGGATGAGGGCATAACCGCATACCACACCATACACTCTGGGTAAGAAGTTGGGGGAAGGGGCCCGAAAAGGCCAATGGGCCTGAGGCTGAGCCTCGGTCAGGAAGGCCTGACTGGTTTGCAGTTTAACATCTTACATGAGGATGAGGGTCATGGACCCGGAAAGGCCGAGAGGCCTGAGGCTGGGCCTCGTGAGGGAAAGTGTACGGCATGGTACATGATACCGACGTGGATGAGGACATAGTCACACACCACACCGTACACTCCGAGTAAGAGGTTGGGCTAGGGCCCGAGAAGGCCAAGGTTCCTAAGGTCAGGCATCGATCAGGAAAGCCTGATTGGTTTGCAGTTTAACTTCTTACACGAGGACACGGAAAGAGATAATTGAATCTCATCTGGGGATGTCCACAGCATGGAAATTAACCCGGCGTGGATGAATATGTAATCCTTCACCCCACCGTACATCACTTATAAGAGATTCGGAGTCATGGGCCCGCCCGCTAGCACCACCTGGAGGGAATTTTGTCACTTGGGGATGGGGTAGAACGGATCACTGCACTCGATGCTTGGGACATCTTGGGGTGGATTCAAAGATCTAGGACACTGTCGACCATGTTCGAAACATAGTGTCCTGATGGTGACCTGATATGGGAGCAACAAATGAGTGTCGATCGTTGACCAAATTCGCAACACGGGACTTGTATCGTCTTGTTGCTCGAAAACCCTCGGGGGTGTTGGCCTGTGTCGGTAGGAGAGCCCTTGGGCGTAGTATCCAGGACGTTCTTGGGTGTCCCTCTAGGTGTGAAAGATGATGGAATCCCAGTAAAGGAGTGGGTGAAGCATATCTGTATCCATCCAAGAAAGAGGAGAACATCTCCAGGGGGGACGTGCAGCTGGGTCAAGGATTGCTCGACGTGAGTTGGGGAAAAAGTGTGCACCCTGCCATATGTCTTGACCCGAGGAGAAATTTTGGATTTTGGGCTAGGCCGACAGAAGAAATGTCTGGGCGTTCCTACGTATCCCATTAAGATGGGAATCAATCCATACGTAGTTCTTGAAGGCCATGAAGTTTAACGTCGTGTGGTAAGGGCGTGGGAGAATAGAATAACGGGAATGGGCACATGGTGCAACCCTTATAATCCTTGTATGAGTGGAGCTAAGAAAGCCTACTACTCATCATGCAAGGATCCTCCAAGGAAACTATACCCAGGGGGGATAGTGAATGAGAGGAGCTCAGGGCTGGGCTCAAGATGAGACGTCTGAGCGTTCCTACGTATCCCATTAGGATGGGAATCAAGCCATACATATTTATTGAAGCGCAGTTTAATGTCGTGCTGGACAAGAGATGCATCTCATTTGGGGATATGTATGGTATGACGGGCAAACCGACGTGAATGGGGAATATCCCACACCACACTATACAACCCCATAAGAGAGCCTGAGTCGATGAAAGACAAGGGGCCTGAGGCCGAGCCGTGGTCAGGAAGGCCTGACTGGCTTGCAGTTTAACGTCTTGCAGTAAGGACGAGAGGAGATCTTAGTTTAAGGTCATAGAGCTCGGACCATTTTGCATTTTATCATCTTGCAGGACGACAGTGCAGTTTGAGGTCGTGCAGGACCATACATTTTAAGGTCATGTCGGACCATTTTTCAGTTTATCATCTTGCAGGACGACAGTGCGGTTTGAGGTCGTGCAGGACCATATAGGTTAAGGTCATGTCAGACCATTTTGCAGTTTATCATCTTGCAAGACGGTAGTGAAGTTTGAGGTCATGCATGACCATATATTTTAAGGTAATGTCGGACCATGGATGCTTAGGCAAATTACTTCTTGAGGAACTTGGCATTGGTGGGAGGAGTTACGCGCTCACCATCCGTGGTCACCAAGGAGTATGACCCATTGGGGTAAACCTTATGGATGATATAAGTCCCTTCCCATTTGGGTTCTAGCTTGTGCGGTTTCCTACCGGGGATCATTAGAGCTTGAATGGCCAACAATAGGTTGCCCTGTAGAAAAGAACGAAGGCAAACCTTCTTGTTTAAGGACCTCACTATCTTATTTTGATGCCTTTCCAGATTGTGCAGGGCATGAAGCCTATTCTCGTCCAGTGCTTCTAATTCAGCTAGATGGATTTCGGCCACCTCATCTGGCACCTGATGGTCATAGACTACAGTGCGTAACGATGGCAGTTGGATCTCAATGGGTAGGACGACCTCAAACCCATACACCAGGGAATATGGGGTTACCTGGGTAGAGTTGCGAGTCATTGTCCGATAATCCTAGAGGGAGTTGGGGAGCTTGTCCGGACAACTTTTCTTGTTTTGACCAACCATTTTCTGTAGAATGTTAGAGAGGGTTTTGTTGAATGCCTTGATCTGTCCGTTTGCCTGCGCATGACAGCGGGAGGTATGATTCGAACAGATGTTGTACTTGGCTTACAACATCTTCAGCTTGGCCGCTTGGAAGTTTGTGCCATTATCGGTGAGGACAGAATGAGGGACCCCAAACCGGTGGATGATGTTGGAGCTCAAAAAGTCGACGATGGAGAGGGCCTTAACCTCTTTGAGTGGAACTGACTCTGCCCACTTGGAGAAGAAATCTGTAGCAGTTAGGATGAACCTACACTGGCGAGCTATCGCCGGTGGATACGGTCCCACTACATCAAGTCCCCACACCGCAAATGGCCAAGAGTACATGGTGGGGTGGAGGGGCTCCGGCGGCCGATGCAGGAAGTTGGAATGAACTTGGAACGCGTGGCATCTCTTGGCATACCCGATGAAATCATGG
The DNA here is from genome assembly GCA_963277665.1 of Viscum album. Lineage (NCBI taxonomy): Eukaryota > Viridiplantae > Streptophyta > Magnoliopsida > Santalales > Viscaceae > Viscum > Viscum album. The sequence goes on from OY728119.1 coordinate 379,644,001, forward strand.
ATCATAGAGGGCCAGAAGTACCCCAACCTCCAGATTTGATGGGACAGCTTTGGCCCAGCTTGATGGGCACCACAGGAACCGGCGTGAAACTCTTGCATAACCTGATAAATCTCTACTCCTTGAATGCAACGGTGGAGGACGCTATCGATGCTCCGCTTATAAAGGATCTGCTCAAGACTGGGACCGCTCTTGAGGGTAAATTGTGGTGCGCTGCATTGGATTCGCTCGTGCTCGGCCCGGTCGTCTGGGAGGCAGCCATTTTGGAGATACTCGGCAAAAGGTGACCTCCAGTCGGAAGCGTCCTTGGCCACTGTTTCTGACGGACCCGTGACCCCCAACGTAGTAGGTCTGCCAGTGAGATGACTTACCCACAGGCCGTCATTGTCCTCTTGGGTAATGGGGGCAATGACTATCCGGTGTGCCATATGTATAATCAAATCATCTTTCTCGGGTTCTACGAGCAATACAGCTAAACCATCCAAGGTGTCCGATCGACCATTCTGTGACCAAGGGACATGGGTAACCTCTGGTTGAGAAGAGAACTAGGCCATTAGGCGGAGGGTGCATTCCAACAATGGTACAAGCTCCAGCTTCCTGATGACATAGTTTCCATTGACTTGTTTAATTACCAGCTCGGAATCTCCTTTCACATGTAGATGGGGCACATCGATCTCAAGGGCCAACTCGAGGCCAGTGATGAGAGCCTGATACTCTGCCTCGTTGTTGGTACATCCTTCTGACAACAGGGACAAGTATGGCAGGATAGCTTGCACCGGGGTAATGAAGACAATACCCAGACCCACTCTGTTGATCTTAGGATCGTTGAGCCTCCTACCAGTGGGGCTCCGGGAGGCACCGTCGAAGTGCATTTTCCAACATGAGATGACATGATCGACTGAGAGGATCACCTCATCAAGAAAATCCAGGTCCAGGGACTGATCCGCGGAGGTTGGATGGGCAGCTAAAAAGTCTGCCAATGCCTATCCCTTAATGGCCCTCTAAGGCACGAACCTGATGTCAAACTGTTGGAGGATCACTGCCCACTGTGCTAGTCGGCCAGTCAACATGGGGCGGTTCAGGATGTACATCAGTGGGTCTACCCAAGAGACCAATTGTACCTCATGGTGCTGCATGTAATGCCGCAACTTCTGTACTGAAAAAATGAGTTTAAGGTAGCTCTCTTCGATAGGGGAGTATCTGATGTCTGTATTGAGAAGCATGCGGCTGAGATAGTAGAGACTATTCTCCGTACCCTCGTTATTCTTCTGGGCGAGAAGTGCGCCGAGGGACTGTTCCAGAGTGGTCACGTAAAGGACCAGCGGCTTTCCGAAGATGGGTGGCATCAAAACCGGAGGTTGGAGCAGGTACTTCTTGATTTCCTCGAAGGCGGTCCAACACTCCTCATCCCATTCGTAGGCGAAACCCTTCTTTATAAGCCGATAAAAGGGCTTACACTTTCCAGCCAGATTTGCGACGAATCAGCATATATAGGCTAAGTGTCCTTGGAGACCTCGAAGTTCCCGAATATTGCTCGGGGGAGGCATTTGGCTGATGGCCTTGATCTTCTCTGGGTCGATTTTAATGCCTCAGTATCTAATAACAAAGCCAAGAAAATTCCCAGAGGTGACCCCGAAGGCACACTTCAATGGGTTCATCTTCAGATGACGGGAACGGAGGAAACCGAACAGTTTCTGAAGGTCTTTGAGATGGTCCTGGCACTGGCGCAATTTGACCACTAGGTCATCCACGTAGCATTCCACCAGCATTCCGAGAATCGGCATAAATATGCGATGCATGGACCTCTGATAAGTGGCACCTTCATTTTTAGGCCGAAGGGCATAACCTGGTAACAAAAGGTACCTTGGGAGCCTTGAAGGCGGTGGACTCCTCGTTCTTCAGGGACATCCGGATCTAGTTGTACCCGGAATAACCATCCATGAAAGAGAGAGCTTGGAACCCGGTCATGGAATCAATTAATAACTTGGCCACCGGGAGGGGAAAGTCATCCTTTGGGCAGTGGCGATTGAGGTCGCGAAAGTCGATACAAACCCTGATCTGCCCATTCTTCTTCCTGACTAGCACAATGTTGGCAAGCCACTTGGGGTACTGGACTTCCTTAACGAAGTTGACTTTGATAAGCTTTTCAACTTCGGCCTCAACCATAGCACCGTGAAAAGGGTGAATCTTTTTGGGACGCTGCTTAAACCCACGATGGTTTGATGGGAGGCCCAGACGGTGAATGGATACTTGGGGATATAGTTCTGGAATCTCGTCGTAACTCCAAGAAAACACATCATGGTGTTGCTTGAGAAATTCTACGTACCGCTGCTGCTCCTCGGGGTGCATGGCTGCAGGAATCAATGTGGGTCTCAGATCTTCCTCTCTACCAAGGTTCACCTGTAATAGTTCATCAACCATGGTAGAGACACCTTCTTTAAAGGCGGGGGAGCATCCTCCAGATCTTCCTCTCCACCCGTGGAGGGGTTTCTCGAAAAGGGAGCTACTTCTGAGATATCACACCCTGACGGGTAGACGGTGCTAGCTTGGGCAGCAGTAGTCATCATATTAGGAGACCCACTCACCATTGAGACCATATCAATGAAGGCAGTCGATCCTATCCCACCTATCCTTCGGCCTAGGGGGCCATGTTTGATGACGTCAAAGCAGTGGTGATGCGTCGGCCTGAGTCTGTTGATTCTAGCCTGGAAGAAGGGACACGCATGACGTACTTCCATTTTCATGAGCTTGACATTCCAGTACCGCACATGGGTAGGAGGCTCCGGGATTACCTGAGCCTGGTTGGTGTAGGAGTACGGGGTGATTTTCCATCGTCACTTGGACATGGGAACACACCTTCCTTCCATACCCGAAACAACAAAACACTGCCCCATGTCCGAGGTCATGGCCTCCAATCGGTGGATCGGAAGGATGTAGGCGTCATCCATGCTTGCCCAGGGATCACTTGTGACCGGGGCGGGTTCATCCTCACTTACTAGGATTTGCTTATCCTTTCTCTTGTAATAATCGGCATCTAGATAGCGGGCTTCACAAGAGGCGAAAGGAGACACGTCTCCTTGGAGCACGCCTACTAAACCATTGAGGGAGTATTTGAGGCATTGGTGATACGATGAAGGGACCACTGCATGCAGATAAATCCATGGCCTACCCATCAATGCGTTGTAGGCGGTGTCCTGTGAGACAACCATGAACTCGGTGATGGCAATCAGGCCACCGAACTGAGTCTTCAGGAGGATCTTGACGACTGGGGATTGCTTGGTCCTGTCGTATCCATAGATTCTGAGGTCGGATGGAGTTAAATCTTCTTCAGATAGACCCATCTTTTGCAGTGTCCGATTCGGGATTAGGTTGATTCCCAAACCCGTGTCAACGAGGCAGCGGCGGACTTCCACGCCATTGAAGTGGCCAGTGATGTACAGTGGGAGAATATGACCTTGTATGGGAGGGTCCTAATCTTCACCAGAGAATGAGATAACTGCCTGGAATTTGGCATTCTCAATTGTCTCAGGGTGGAAGGCTTCCGCAACTACTACCTTCGTCTCAAACTGAAGGGGGATCCTTAGGGCCTCGACAAGTGCCTCACACATTTCAGATGATAGGTGAAGGGCCTCAAGGATAGAAACCCTTGAGAGAATGCCAGCCAGGTGCTTTAGGACATCATACTTTCATGCCAAGTGTGAGCCTCTTCTTACAAGAGGTCGTTGTGCAGTTGGAGGCATAGCGGGTCCTGCCGATTGAACCGATGGTTGGCTAGTGCGGGGTACATCCCACTGCCTACTAGTTGAACCCTGGAGAGTAGTCACCGGACAAGGATATGACAACTGAGACTGGCCTATAGCCGGGCAAGACTGACTGTGATACAGACGAGGCAGCTCTTCCTGATCTAGTAGCACAAACGGCGGTGGAGGTAGAGCTGAGGGCGTCAGATGGGGTTGCGCGTGCTGAGCTCTGCGCTGAGCCTGTTATCTGGTTTCAGTAGCGTGCACAGCCTGACTGAAAGTGCCCACTGATGTGCCTTGACGACCGGCGTGGTTGCAGTTCTGCTGACGTTGACGTCGGCTGGAAACATTGGGGAGGTTCGCCTGGCGTTCCCCCTCATCGGGAGTCATATAGGGCTTTACCTACTCCACGGTGTTAACTGAAGTGTACCCCTGGCTGTCGCTCGATGAGTCATCCACCACCGGGCGGATTATGGGAGGAATCCCCATTTCAGGGGGCATAAAGTCACCAAGAGTGCGGGATGACGATGTCAGTGGCAGAGCGCGTTGCTTCTTCTTGCGTCGTCGCTGCTTGCCCTTTTGGGAAGAGGTCTGCTGTGAAGGTGATGCAGTGGTACCGGCTACTTCCTCCGGAGGCTCCGGTTGATTCAAGCGTGCCTGGATGATACCATGGGCATGAGTGATGGTTTTTTGAGTCATCCAGTCTTCATATTTCTAGGACCCATGGCTGGGAACCTGCTGCCACTTTCCTTTGTTGTCGCTACCACTCTCTGACCCTACAAAGACACCCGCTACTTGTGTCAGTGCCGGACCCAACCTGACTATGTTGTTGTCGACCTGGTCTTGAAGCCAGTCTTTAAACACAAATCATTGCTTGAGGGTATGCCCCAGAATCCAATGATAAGTACAGTAGTTGGGTGATCGGTGAGATTCGCCTTCGCCGACCTTCTTCACTCGGGTAGGCCCATAATCCCTTGCGTTAGAGCACTTCGGAACTAGCCAGGGACCTGATTCTGATTGAACGAATAAGTTTGGTTCTGTCTTTCCGGATAGGGGGCCCTGGGGGCCTGGCCCTGATGACGGGCCGGAGGGGCCTTCCGAGGAGGCAGCCCCTGATTGTCTCGCCTAGGTGGTGGTGGTGCATTGCACGGGGGAGCCTGTCGATTCTGAGGCGACCGCTACTGGGCAGGATCCTACGCTTGAGGCGGAGGACCTCTATGGGGTTGTGGGGCTGGTGCCTCTGGTAGTAATTCCAGCTGCCTGGGGGCTTCTGTTTGGGACATGGCGTCGAGTTCGGCTCTGGAAACCCTCATGGCTGGGATCATAGGGGGCAGCAAACGTGCCTGACTAGCCTGTTGCAGAGCCTTCTCAAGGCGCTGAGCCTTATCTAAGAAATCCCAGAACACTCTAGGGTAGTTCTGGGTGATCAAGGAAGGTACCAGCTCCGTTTTAACATTCCCTATGCACATTGTCAGTAATTTCTCCTGAGTCAGTGTCATGCCGAGAGAGTATGTAAGTCCTTTCCACTGGGCGATGAAGTCTGCAACTCGCTCATCAGGCCTTTTCTTGCACTTGAAGAGGTCTGTGATGCTGGTCTTTCACGTGGTGGACCTGAACTGGTATAGAAAATGCCGGAGGAGATCCTCCCAACCGGTCACCGACCCGATAGGGATCTGGCTGTACCAGACGAATACGGGCCCCTCAAATGTCTGCACGAAACATCGGAGCTTAGCAGCTTCTTGCTGGGCCGGAGTCTCCAGCATGGGGCAACACCTGGAAGAAAAATGGGTTAAGTGCTGCGGCGGGTCCCCTGTCCCATTGAAGGGAGAGAAAGTGGGGTTCCCAAAACCCGGGGGTGCGGGCATATCATCCACCCACGCGGGATATGGCTTGCCATCCGGTAAGACTACCACCTACCGTGTTTCCAATGCTTCGAGGCGGGAGATGAGTGCCGCTATAAGATCATCCGGGTGGGGGTCCCTATCTTGAAGGGGATCCCTAATCACAAGTGCATTTCTGGGTTCTTCGACACGATAGGTGGCTTCAGCAGCTCGTGGATCGACTCGAGGAACGGCCTGTGGGGCGGTTGGGGGAACCCAGGCAGGATTCCTCAGATTGCCCCATCGTTCAGGAGGGTTTGGTGAGACGTATCGCACCCTCTTGCCGTGGTCTCCGGCTTCTGCCCTTTCTGTGGAAGCAGAATGATCAGGGTTTCCCAGAGGCATCTCGCCAGGGGGAAATTGTTCCGGCCCCTGTTTCCCAGAGTTGAGATTACCATAGTCGGGCCGCCGTTCTACAACACGCTCGGCCAGAAGTTCTTCAACCAGCCTCTTCTGTTCAGCAAGCTGCTAGCGCAATGCGGCCTTTTCGGGATCTTTGTCCGTCTTCTATACAGAGGTGGACAGGTCAGAGTGCTTGATAGTTACGACTTTCTCCTTACCCTTACCATAATTTCGGATGTGTACCAGTGACTCGGTTGGTACAGGGAGGCCTAGAAGGTTCCTCTGCTGACGGTTAACCCTCTCTTATGGGTCCAGCAGTGGCTGTACACCCTCAGGGTGTAAGTCTCCATCGATAAATTCAAGCTCGTATTCCTTGTCCACTACGTCAGCCATGTGGACTGTGACCCCTCTCGAGGGCATGTCCTCAATGTCACATAACGGATCGGGCTGTCGTTGGATAGGGCTGAAGAGGAGAGTGGCATAGTGTCCCCTACCATGAACTTGCACATGGGGGGTAGCTTCCCTGATGACTCTGCGGAGTACCTTGAAACTCTGAACGCATTTCCGTTGAAGGGTGCTCTAACGGCCTGGTGACTCAGGGTGCTGGGCCACATGGAGTGCGACCAAATCGATCAGGAGGCATTGATCTCCTATTTCTTCAAGGTGCTCTCAACTCCTGGGGTACATCACCCGCCCATAACGAAGGTAGAAGTGTGTTGCCCATAGGGTTCGGCGGAAGCACCCCACTTCCTCTGGGGTAAGGGACTCTGGTGCGCAAAAGTTTTGCGCTGCCGTCGGCCAGAACTTCTCTAGGAAGTGATCCGATGCGAGAATGTTCCAGAAGCTCCTGGGCTCGGACTCGGGGTCTGGCCTCGTATCGCCCCACTCATCAACCAGAGGTGGTTGAGGGACCGATAGCAGTACCGAGGTGGACCGCTGGGACAGTAATCTTGGCAATGGGGAATATGGCGAACGAGCTGACTGGCCGCCGAACTCCGGGCCATCCTCTAATGAGTGAGGTGACCTGACCATGATATCGCGATACATTGGACTGATAGAAACATCTTTTGGCACAAGAGTTTTGGTTTCTAGCGATAGGTCATGTTGTTTCTCTACTGCATTTGGTCCCCAAAATAGCTCTCAGTGATCTCTGGTAGAGGTAGAGGGCGCTTCTGGTGATGACGATGGTGATTTCACGGTCGAGAACTACGGAATTTCCATGATTTCTTCCTCCAGGATGTACCTGTGGAGAGAGGCGGGAATCCGGTGGACCTCACATTCTCAGAGAATGAGACTGACGTGCCTTGTTCCTGCCCCAGTCCTTGATGCGGAGGAATGGGGAGAAGGTTCCATCGCTGAGTCGCATTCTGCTTCAGAATCTGAGAAACGGGCCGGTTTGATCTCCACCCAGCCCCCCAGGATTCTTCTTGTGGCGACGATGACCCACTCTCCTACCCTTGGGTGGCTCTTCGGGACAAGTTTGATTCTCAACATGTAGTCTCGGGGCGGCGTTGGCGCCGTAGCAGAGAAGGCCCCCGCTCGAGATAGCCGGGGTGCGAGGGGCACTAGGGAAAATGTCTAAGGGTACATGGGGAGGACCTCCATGGACAACACCCATGTGGGCGGAGCCTCTTTTGGAATCGACAAGAGCATAGGGAGGACCTCCATGCTCGATGCGGGCGGAGCGAGGCTGACCTTCACTCCTCAAGTTGCTGGGGTGAGGAGGACCTTCGCCTGTCGCTGAGAGGACGTAGGGAGGACCCCCACGTTAGAGAGGGACCGAATGGACAACGCCTTCATATCGATGGTCAGGGGAAGGAGGAGGGACTCCATACCCTGTATGGTGGGCGCGGGAGAGGTTTCCGCACAGAGCGTCACTACCGCGGGGCAGGTCTTCCTTCGGGATGGGGGTAGCACAAGGCATACCTCTGTGACGAGATTCGGAGCGGGGAAGGCCCATGATCTATGGAATGGTGGTACGGAGAGAAAATCTGTATGAAGTGACATTACCACGGATTGGTTCGCAGAAATCATCGCTCGGGCCTACGACCCTGAGAGTCAACCCAGCCTGCCCATGGGGCCGTTGAGGCCTCGATCCTGGTTGGGTGAAGGCGTGCCACTGGTTAGTGTATGAAGGGAATCCATGATGCACATCGGCGGTGGCTCGGGCCATAGTAGTTGTTGAAGTCGATGCACCCTGACGAGCGTCCTCAGCTCGGGCCCAGTGCTGACGCCGGGTCAGACGAGCTGGTGCAGGTGGTGTAGGGGCATAGCCTACCTTCTCTTCCTGTGAAGTCGGACGGCGGCGCTGATGCGGCCAGGTGGGGGCCCTTTCCTAGAGCCCTTGGATTGGGACTCTAAGTGGGCCGAGTTGGACATCACCCACCTCATCAGCGTAATGCAAGGAGTCGTCAAGGCGTTCCGGGGACAGGCTCCCGAAACGATTGAACGTTGGGGTGGGGAGCAGGGGCTCCCTGCGTGGCCTTTGAGAGCAGCATTAATGGCAAGGCCTGGATTCCTATAGGTCCAGGTGGGCCATATCCCGAGTTGGGATGCCCCCTTCATCCTCGTACGTGCATATAAGGTCATTGATTACCCTTCGCTGAATGATCTCTGACATGGAGAGAGGACGTGGGCGCCCCGTATTCACGGATGTAGAGGCCGTCGTGGCGGTAGCGGAGCCAGGCGGGGCGGCTGTGCCGGTATTTCCCCCACCCCTGCGTAGGCGAGCGAGAGGTGATTGTGTCTCCACAATAGCAACGTGGTTCCTGGGAAACGGAGAGATCAACTCATCACCACCACGAAGAAAAGCTTTGACAACCAGTTCCCCAGCGTCATTCCCTTCTCCATGTCGGTAAGAGGGATCCACGCCAACACGTTTCCGAACGGAATGCCCCACGTTCTACTGCCCCAACTTCTGGTGAGTTTCACGCCAGGCCCTCCATTTGCTTGGCGGGACCCGGTGCCGGATATCTGGATCTGGTGACACGTCAATCTACTGGTGTCTCAAACGCTACTAATCTCCACATTGAGGCAAAGACTTTCACGTCGGGTTCACAATTTCTGTTTCCGACGCTTTCGTCGGGGCGCACGCATCCGTCTGCGGAGGACACACTGTTTGTGGCCCCGCGTTCCCGCTTTCCAAAGGCGGGCGTCCTTCGCTCCTTGTTCAGGTACGTTTTCTCCTTGATCGAAACCGGGATGATGGGATGTCGGTTCTTCCATCCGCGGATTCCTCCTCGGAACTCGTCACCTAGTCCGGGTCTCCCTCATAGATTTAATAGGTTTTTCGTGAAACTCTTCCAAGTGCCATGTTTCCATGTAATCCGGTTAATTACACTGCTTATGTTATGACATTCCAAAGGGTCCGGTCAGGGCAGAAACCTTCAGTCGGGGGAGTAGTCACGTCGAGGCATCAGTAGCGTGTCTGAACATCGGGGAACTGGCGTGTCTGTCTTTGGTCCCTTGTCATAGGGCTTATCGAGGGCGTGGAAGCCTGAGGAATCCCACATCGAGTGTGCAAAATTATATGTTGTAGGCATATATCTGAGGTTTTCCTCAGTTTCCTATGTTTAACACTGGGCATGCTGCAGGTTTAACGTCCAGTGGAGACGGATCGGCCCGATCAGATCATTGACTGGAATGGATCGAATTGAGTAATTTCCCTTGAAGGGATGCCAATAACGGGGCCACCCCATGGGTGGCTTCCCGAATGTTGTGAAGAAGAGCGCAATGGCATGATCTTGCTGGGATATGGAGGTCTGGGTGAGAATCAGGATGGATGATAGATGGGTGAATGGAGTGGAGGGGGAATGAAACAGAACCATCATAAGGGAGACAGTAAATTTGGGCTTGAGACTCGAAGAGACCTCCTTCGTATCCCTGTGGAAGGGAATCAAAGTCCGCGTAGTTCGGGTGGGTGCGCCGGAGGACTGCTGTGAATGTGGAACTTAGTCCGATGGGCATCGTCAGCGAGCCGATGTGAAGGTGAACCCGAGGGTCCACTGGTGGTGTGATTGAACCTCGTGAATGCTTCCTAGGTACCATGCCTTGACATGGATCAAAGTCCCCGTTGTTCGGATGGAATGTGGAATACAATTTAACATCATGTGGGATGGGGTTGAACTGATGTGAGTGAGGTCGGGACGACCGGGTGATGGGTTTGAACCTTATGGAGGCTTCCTACGTACCATGTCTTGACATGGATCAAAAACCACGTAGTTCATAATGGTGTGTCGGGGAACCGATGCAAACAAGGACCTTGGTCCAGATGGTGTGGGGATTACACACTAGGCTGCCCGGGTGTTGATGAACTGACGCGAAGAAGGTTGGAGTGACCAGTGGGTGGTGGGCTTGAACATCTGGGAGGCTTCCTACGTACCATGCCATGACATGGATCAAAGATCTCGTAGATCAAAGGGCTTCATTGGCGAACCGATGTGAAAGTAGACCCGGGGGTCCACTATTGGTGGGCATGAACCTCGCGAGGCTTCCTACGTACCATGTCGTGACATGGATCAAAGACCACGTAGTTCAAAGGGGTGTGCAGTTTAATGTCATGCGGGACACAGGCATACAGTTTAACGTCATGCTGGACGAGAGAATACAGTTTAACGTCATGCTGGATGAGGGCATACAGTTTAATGTCATGCTGGACGAGGGTATACAGTTTAACGTCATGTTGGATGAGGTTATACAGTTTAATGTCATGTTGGACGAGGGTATACAGTTTAACGTCATGCTGGACACGGGCATATAGTTTAATGTCATGATGGAAGAGGGTATACAGTTTAACGTCATGTTGGACGAGGTGTTGTCATGGCCAATGCTTACTCTAAGCCCACGTGAGTCGTGCTCAGTGTGAGAAACAAGAGTCAGCAGAGAACTGACGATCATGTCGTGAAGGGTGCATCCGTTAGAAGCGACGAGGGGCTTATGCGTTAGGTGGGCCATGGTGCTGGGACTTACTCCAAGATGGAGGCCCGAAGTGCAGCAAAGCGCAGCAAGAGAGGTATTTGGGACCAATGATGGTAGGTTCCTTGTTCCCTATCGTGCCCTCCACTGACCTTGTTAGTGGGGAAGTACGGAGGTGCATGGGTGCTACCTTCCGCAAGAGTGGCTAGGGGCTTACACCAAGGTGGTTGCCCATCTCCCGTGGACATATGCCGCTCCGATAAGGAGGATATCATCCCTTGTGGGGGGTGATTCCATTCTCGTGGAGGCGAGTGGTGTAAAGAATGTCCGAGCTGGGGGGACCCTGCGTGCAAGGAACGGGGTCGGGTCACAGTTTAACGTCATGTGTTTAGGATGAGGTGATTGGTAGTTTAACGTCCTGCAGTTTGGACGAGACGAGTTCACTCTACACCCCTAGGACTTACATGACCGGCACCCTCTACTACTTGGGGGAGGGAAGGTACCAGTAAGGCCGTGGTGAAAGGGTGTCGCAGAGCGAGCCATCGAGGGGTCCACGTTAGTGTGGCTATGCGAAGAAGCAACAGCCGTTAGTGTGCCTATGCGAAGAAGCATTAGGCAGAGCAACACTATGAGTGATGTTGTCTGTGGGACTTTGAAATCACATCATGCAAACCTGGAGGGTCGCACGGGAAGAGGAATTTCCAAGAAAAGGAGTGTACTTCACGAAGTGGAGTGCCTTGACCTTAGCATGGGGGCAGAGGTGTGAATGGGGGGGGGGGGGGGGTGCTTCATGAAGTGGAATAGTATTTGTGGAGCACTACCTCGCGAAGCAGAGGTGCCTCGCGATGCAAGGTTCTTTGAGGCAGTGTGCTTCGCGATATGCAGCGACCCTGCCTTGGCATAGGGATCACTAGGATAGGATTGGTGTTTCGCGAAGCATAAACGATCCGCGGCTGCCCGGGTTCCCTAGGGAACCCCCCTCCTTCACGAATTCCCTGGGCTTCACAAAGGGCATCCCTCTAGGAAGAGGGGCTCAAAACGAGACAAGGAAAAGGCATCTCGTGAAGTAAAAATACCTCGCAGAGCTCATGATTCCCGGGGCGAAGGGTGCTTCACGATTCGGGAGTTGAGAAGCCGAAAGGTCAGATTGTCCATCCCTTGGACTCAGGGGGAACCCAATATTTATAGGCAAGGGGCGCCGTGAAGCTAAACTCACGCGGCGTGAAGGGGAGGTGGGTGCTCCGCGGTGGGCTCGCGAACGTTAGGCCATTCACGGAGCAGTACCGCCTCCTGTGTTTCGCGCCGAGCTCGCGAATGTCAGGCCGTTTGCGGAGCGTTGCCGCCTCAGGGGCTTCACGGCAGGCCTGCGAACGTCAGGCCATTCGTGGAGAGGTACCACCTCCTGTGCTTCGTGGGGCCGCGATGCTCAGGGAGCTTCGTGTCGGAGCTTCGCGATACAACATGCATGGCTTCTTTTTCGCCCCTTCCTTCCATTCCATATTTTGGCGCTAACAAAAAGTTATTCTAAATTGGATTAATTTCATATTAAATATGAGATAGAATCAAAATAAACTCATTCAATAGGATTTTGAAATGTTTTTAGGTAATTTTAATCCTTATATCTTTAGTTTAACCTTATGTTTGCCCGTTTTATCCTTAACCATGATAACACATTTTTCAATCTTAAATAGTTATAATTTTACTTATAAGGTTCAAATTATCTCAAAAATGGACAAGAAATTACATTTTCAACCATTTATAATACTAATTATCCTATTAAACGTTTTTTATTATTTTTAAATAATTTAATAAAATATTATTTTAACATAAATACTATTAAAATCATTTTAAGAACTATTCACATATTTTGACTTTAAAGACATTTTTATGCTACTTGTACATGCATCATGTCAGCATTGAATAAGGATTTAGGGTAATTATACCATTAATAAAAATAAAAAATAAACTGACATCATAAAATTAATTTAATCATATTAAAAATAAACTTTTAGATTCCTCCATAACATCTTCTTATCTCTATGTCAACATATAAGAGAAATTAAAAGCAATAGAGTGATATTTTGGAATTTTCTTATAAATTTTATTATTAGTGGAGAATGAAACAAAAATTCCATATATTTAAATTCATGATAGATATAGTAAAATTCATCTCATATAATGAAATAAAGCCAAGTTTTAAGTTGATTTTTAGACATTATCTCATAGTTGTAACCCTGTTTTACGCATTTTACCATATCCGAGGTAACAAATATTTACCATGGTTACAATTAATAATGACCAAATATAAAATTGAAAAATTTTAAAAAAAATTGAATCACACATTTCCATGTATAGTTTCCATTATTCAATATATAGAAGTGAAAGAAATAAATTTCAATATAAATACGTACAACACAATGAAAAATAGTTTTTAGAAAAATTCCATTTTAAGCATAAAATTTAACTTATATCAAAATATTGAATATTACTGATTCAAAATAAATTAGTTATATTATTATAAATAAAATTTATCAAACGTTACTTTCATTGCAAATCAAAAATTAAATGGTAATTTTTAAATTACATTATTTAATTAAAATAAAATATTGTAATTGAAAAATTTGTATTTTACACTATTCATTGAAAAATCATTCATTTCAAAAGAATCCAAAAATTTCACCCTAAGATAATTTTGATATGAATATTTCATTTTTTATTTTATGAAATAAAATTTCTAAAATATTTAGAAATTAATTATTATTTCCTCACAAAAAATGTACTAAAAATCAATTTTGAAGCATAAAATGAATTCACTAAAAACGAGTTCTTATTTACTATGTACTAGTCAATACATTTTTTTGAGTAGAACCATTATAGTTATATTTAATAATGAGACTATTCATATTTATACCAACCCATTTAATGGATAGGTTATAATGGTCACATTTAAATAATAATATTTTCATAATATATCTCAATTTGTTTAAATCCGGGTGTTGCATTTTAAGTAACCCATCAAGCTTATTATTATTTTAAAATAAATTTTAAGGGTGTTACAATTCTCAATTATTTGAATTATAAATTGAATGATAATAGTATTAATATTAATATTAATATTAATTTATGGAATTCTAATTATTGTGAGATGATTAAAGATGGATAATGGTGAAATAATTAATCTTAAAATAATTCTTCTGATTCCATTATTCTCATGTAATTTAATGAATATTAACGATAACTCGATTTCGGGTGGTCAAAATTTATCACCAACCATAATTATTAAACTATCCATCTATATTAATCTAGATTTTTGTTCTATTTTGTTTATGCATCATAATGATGGGTGAGGGATGGCTAGAGGTGCGCATGCGGATGAGGTTGTGGGTGCAAAAAAGATTTCTGGATAGTATTGAATTTAATATTCAATGGAGAAGATAATGAGGATGGCTATAATGAAAATGGAAAATTGGTGAGGCTTGGATGAGGTACACTGGTGAACCAAGGGTCATTAGGGTGAATCAGGTGGAGGTAGAGTCTATAAATCCCCAAACCCATAATCCTATAATTTAGTTTTCATTAATAGATTCATTAGATATCGGATTTGAAATGAAATTAAGTGATCCAATTTTAACCATCAATAATTACAATATCACCACAAAAATTTCGAGTCATATAAATTAGAAGGAAATTTTTGGTTTAGAGTTTTAAAGAGTTTGTAAAAATCATAGACTAATAAATCCCATGTATTTCTCAGATAATAGTCATTTTTCCACTATATAAGAAACTAATAAATCAATAATAAGAATTCAAAATCTACCAGAAATTATCAACACATGCTACTCTTCTTGAAATATCATGTGTAATTATTTTATTCATAACTTGGGGAATTATAAACATAAGAAGGGTGAGATCAAATTCTCAGAAAGGGTAAACATAATTGATGATAATAAAATATCATAAGTGAGTTTAAGATGATAGTAAATAATATGGTGGGAATAGATCATCAAAATAATTCTATAATCAAAATAAAATGTGATCATAACATATCCATGGTTGACATATCAATGAGTAAATGCATGGATAAAAATAAATGGTTCCCCAATGATGAAATTAAAAAGGAAATATAGATAATTCAACACCCTAATTTAGGACATTATGATCTTAGACACAGTGATCTTACCATCTAAGAAATGTGTTTAGGAAATAATTTTTTTCTGGGTAGGCACAGACCAAAATATCCAAGAAGGTTTGCCTCATAAGGCCTAACAATGAATCAAGAGGCTATTATAAGCCTCTCCCATCACTAATTATGTCCAATTAATTCATCATATGAATGAATGAATAAGATATAAAATATATAAGAAACATTCATTAATAATCAATAAACATCAGTATTGGAATAATAAGTATATGAATTTTCAATTTTTACCCAATAAAGAAATGAAATAGATTTATATGAAAAAACCCTCAAACTAAGACCATATAGAGTAATGGGTATATAGTTAATTAATTATTATCTATAATAAATTGATGTATATAATCTAGGTGAACACCCTTTAATCAAAGGAAGGGAATATAGAGTGTTCATGAAACAAATGTATTAAAAGATAAACCATTTCTATTACAATGGATGTTTTGGAAAGACAAAATAAATGATGGATTTTCAATAGTTTAATCCCTCAAAATAAAACAGTATGATAGTATTTTTAATGAAATCCATGGCTAATATATACACCAAAAAAGGGAAAAAAGTGGAAAATATGAATTATATTTCAGTGAACCAAATTGAGATGCATAAAACCTTACAGTGATGGTAATAAAAGAATGAAAATAACATGATAGGGATACCATGAGTTTAAAATATAATGAAATGAACGGTATTCATTATAAATGAGTGTAATAGGGTAGCAAATACATGATATAAAATAACATATGGTGAAAAATATTAAAATTTTCTCAAAAAATTGAAAATGGAGACAAATAACAATTAGCACTATAAAAACTTCTGAATCAAAACCCATCATAGGATATAATTTAAAATGGAACATTAAATATCATTAATAATGAGATAACCAAGATATAAAATATGAACGGAGTGGTAATTAGATTATATAATATAAAATATGGCATATAACATAATGATGTCTCAAGGAATTGAAATTTGAGTCAAAGAACCCCGTACAACCTTCAAAACATTCGACTCAAAACCCTTTGAAGGATATGATATAAAATGGAACATTAAATACCATGAATAAATATAGTATTATGATACATAATATTAAATTGGAATTAGTTACACCATATAAAATAAATCATTGTGTTTAATAATAAATACATCTTAAGGGGGTGAACATTGAAATAAGAAACCCCTTTAAAGTAACATAATATTTGAGGTAAGAATCATTTGATAATGAGGTTATAAGGAAAAACTATAGAAAAAAAGATAGATAAAATACCATAAATTGTATATATATTTTATAATAAATAAAACTTTGAATAATATAGGTTAATACTAACATTAGTAACTAAATGAATGAAAATTGAGTTAGTACAAACCCTTACTATCATGGTGGCAACAATATTGCAGCCTAGGAACTATAACAACACTATTCACCAATGGGACTTTGGGTCAAAACATGGGCCTTTAGGGAAATTTAATGGGATTTCATGCCCACTTGGACTATTATCCGTGCTATGGGTTTCATGTACATGGGTCATACTAGTCATGTATTGAATAAATAGGGCTTGATGGGTGGGTTATCCCATGGGGGGCTATGGCCTCCCTTTTTGGCCTATGTGTGAGGTGTGTTTGTGTTTAAATGTAATTTTATCCCCAAGAAACTAATATATATATATATTAATATTAAATTTTCAATATTTATCCATGATAAAGATTTATAGAATAGTTCATGTAGGTGATTAAAACAACACCAAATACGAACATTCTATATCTTGATGGATGAGTATAGTTAAGAAAGTGTATAATATAATTATAATATGAGAATAATGATATTATTTAGATTTTTTTTATATCATTGATTCAAATATTAAGTGGTTTATATAAATAAATAAAATGAAGATGAAAGAATTAAAACATTACATCATAGAGGCAATAGTCCACACAACACATAATTAATGCTCTTTTGTTTTTCTAAGTGAATTGAAAGGAATAAATAATGGATGTTACATTAATATAATAACACTTTAGTATAATAATAATACTTATATTACTATGGTTATGATATGTTTAGAAGATAAATATTAGGAAGAAATGGTATTGAGTAATTAATACTCACCGTGGAACCTTGAAATTTCTCTTGAATGTATCCTTAAAAATGAAGGTCTTGGGATAACATATAATGACAAGGTGATTATTAAAATAAGATAGGTTTATATAAGGATAAAAAATATAGAGTTTCAAGAAGAAGTTAGAAGAAATTGGTGCGACATGAAGAGGTGTAAGAGTCCCTTATCATAATAGAATAAAATGGATCTTTTGTGAACATTCATTATTATTCAAGACACCATGGAAATTCAATGGAAGTTGTTGCCTATGATTTACCTCGGGGTTACCTTTTCGAATGGTCGGGTGAAATAGGTCTTCTTTAAATATATCTTTAATATAATTATTGGAAGGATACTTATTTGGAAAACTAGATTTCTCTATTTTGGGGTAAGGGTGCCTTTGATTAATAGTGTGATCTCCTCCATTCCAATGCATGTCTTGTCTATTATTACTCTACCTAAGGGGATTATTTATACCATATAGAAGCTAATAAAAAAGTTTATTTGGTATACTAATTTCTTATGATGGAATCACTGGGAAACTAGGTATCGGTTGGCAAAACCAGTGGAGGAAGGTGGAGTTGGCCTTAGGGATATTTTTGTTTACATGAAATCACTGCAGCGACTTGAATGGGAATTTTTGGAGTGGAATTTGATGTGGGCCAAAAATATTAGAAGAAAGTATGACATGAAATAGGAGGAATGGGAGGAAAGGAAGCTATCCAGACTGCAGAAAACAGTTAGGCTTCATCTGCATGTCCTTGAGGGGTCCTCTCAGTGAATGGTGGGCTGAGGGGATATTAACTTATAGAGAGACAATTAGGTTGGGGAGAAACTATTCTTCCCATGTTTTCCTGCTCTATATATGTCATTTAGTAAGGCCAACCACCATCCAAGGTTTCATGAAACCATTTTGAGTTCTGAACATTTGTATGTGTATAGAGAAGTGGTGTTTTTGGAGGTGGATGACCATCTCTGTTTCACGGAGTGAAGTTCCTAGTACTTCAATGGGCATGATTATCGCCGCTTTATTCGTTTGGATGGGGACCATGATGAGTGGGGGTCACAACTATGGTGTAAAGAGGTCCCCTATAAGATGTGATCTCTTGTTCGCAGAGTGAGGAATCAAGCCCTACCGACTGATGATAATGTTAAAAAAGTGGATTCAGTTAGCTTCTCGGTGTTTCTGTTGCACTAACCCACAACAAGAGTCGGTGGTTCACTTATTCTTCAAGAGTGAATGGGTTATATATCTATGGTGTATCATGGATAAATGGGGAACTATAATTCTTCATGTTCTACTGTTAAATAGTTGGTTGTCAGATGGTTCTTCGGTTCAGAATAATGTGAGATGGAGTCCAGAATTCGTAGTATTGTTCTTACCATGATTTTCTCAACACTTTGGGAGGATCACAATCAGGCACATATAGAGGTACGAACATCTGGTTTCTTTATTTTTCTGAGGACAAGAAGCCTGTTGTATGAACTAGGGACACTACTAATGGGTGGACAACATTTTCATCTTTTGTTTAGTTTCCTAAATCGGCCAGTGGCTAGTCCCAGTTCACAGGGGTGATGGATTCAGTGGAAACCTCTAGGGAGTGGATTCAAGCTTAAAGTCGACGGATCTCTTATGGATGGTCAGATGTGTAGGGGAGGTCTAGTGTAGAACAAACATGGTTTGGTTATATTCACTTTTAGAAGCTTTCATGGGTTAGAAAGTTGGTTGGGTACAAAGGTTTGTGCATTGCAAACAGGTATCTTACTTTGCAACAGGTTCTCCTTGGCATGTTCGGAACTAGAATTGGGCTCTGAGGTGTTGATTCAGGATTTTCATGGGATATTTGAGGATCCATGGTGTTTGGAATACATTTTTTTGCGCCTTAGAGACCTCGAATGGTTGTTTGGTTCGTCATATTCCATGGGAAGCTAATTTTTTTGAAGAGGGTCTTTCTAGGGGAATTAGTCTTAAGGAACCCCTATTTGTGTTCTCTAATGTGGATTTTTTACCTCTAAAATGTATGTATTTTTTCCAAGGTTATTCCCTTGGTTTTCACCACTTTTGTCTGCCTTGATATTGTTTCTCCAGGGAAGGTTGTGTTCCTTGTTTGATTTATAATAAAAAAGTAATTTTCGGTCCTTATTATTCAATAATGAAATGACACCATTTAATTCTAAAAGGTAAAAGTGTAAAATAATGAATTTTGGGGTGATATTAGTATGATAAATACACAACCAAGTATTTATACACATGTATTAGGAATGGTAGAAGTCATTTGTTCTTAAATTTTCATTTTTACCTTTTTTTACTAGGGTAACTAGTTTCTACCCAAGTATCTTGTGTTTTAATAAAGATATAAAATAAAACCCCTTACAAAATATGGGTTTTATGAAAAAAAATTTAATCTCAATTTAATCCAATTCAATTAATAAATAATATAAAATTAACTTTTCAATTAAAACATTTTATATATAGAAAAACAGTTTTTAAAGAAAAATGATCTTTTAACCATTAAGTGTTCTTAATATTATATTTATTTGATTAAAAATTAATTGTATGTTAATATAATAATAAATGTATTTAAAAATAATATTATATATGTTATTTAAAATGGTTCATTTTAATTTAATAGATAAAAATTAAACAAAATTAATAAAACAATTCTTTGAAAAGAATAGTTTTACAATAAGCATGGTCATTAACATTAATCTTAAGAGTAATAATTTTATGTCTAAAAATAAAATTTAACTTATTATATAATATGATCATTAAATTAAATGTGATATATTTAATTTTTATGATAAATTAAAACTAATTTTTAATATAAGCGAACCAAACTAGTTTTTAGAGAAAAATATTGCATAAATTCATAAAATATTAAACATAGGTTCAATAAACTTAGATTTTTAATTAACAATTTATATTATTTCTCCTTTAGTACATATTTTATCAATTAAATTGTTTTATTAACTTATAGGTATTTATTATATAAATATAAATCTATAAAATTTACGGTGAAAACTGTATTTTTCTCTACTCACTTAAAAATTATCTATTTCATAAAAATACCAAAAATTTATCTTAATATAATATTTAAATGATGAACTAAAAAATGAAGTTTATTTTATCAAATTAAAATTATAAAATTTTATAATTGAACTTTTAAATAATAAAATAAAAATACCATGAAAATTGTTTTTTAGAGGAAAATAACATTGTTTTTAAAAACATTAATTATTCTTATTCTTATTTTCCATTAATTAATAATAAAATATGATTTAATATGTTATTAATATTAATGATATATTTTATTCATAAAATATTTAGTTTCTAAAAAACACACATAAAAAGTTAATTTTTAGAATAGTTACATTTTAAATCATAAATTAGTATTATTAGTTATTAGGCTAAACTAATTAAATTTACCAATACCTTGGTATTGATAATGAAAATTTTTATTCATAGATATATTTCATAATTCAATTACATTTATTTTAACTTTTCAATCCTAAGACTACATTTTAATGGTCATATATTATTACACAATTTATTTTTTTGGTTTGGTGTTACATTCTTTGCAAGTTATTGACCCCATTAGGTTATAAATGAAATAAAATATATAATATTAAATCTTTGTTTCTTATATTCCCCCTTAAATAAATTTCATCATTGTAATTTTAATCATTGATTAAAAATAACAATAATAAAGGGTATATAAATATAACTATTAATCATGATATAATTTCTTATAGATAAATCCTTTTTATTTTAAGGAAGACTACGTAACATAAATTTTCCCTCATAACTGGTATTTATTAATATTATCAACCATTTATTCCAACTTTTCCTCTATATCTAAATTTTCGTGAACTATCCCGGGTCAACCCCGAACCGGTCACCTAAGACAATCCGTGGCATGACCCAAAGGGCGTTACCGATCCCCACAGGATGGAAACTAGCACCAGACATCAATTGATTACAAAAAGGGAACAATTTCACCAAATAAAAATTGAACAACCAAACAATAGAGAGATGCACAAGTAGTCCAATATATAAATAAAATTTAACTAGATATCTTTTTCACATGAAAATAAACAATAAAACAACTATACCAATAAACCAACCAAACCAGATGACCACACAAACTCCATGTGACCCCATGAGTCACTCTCCAACACAACGATCACTCATCACCCAAGGTGATTGAACTCAATACAATCCTACACAAGAGATAAAAAAAGAAAATAAGTATAGGCGTGAGTATTAAAACTCAGTAGTTCATCCCTATAATCTATTTACCAATGCACTTCCTATAAAATAAAAGAGGCATCAATTTTCAAGTTTGAACTACAATATATCTAAGTATGATTTTCTACTCATTTTACTCAAAAAAAATACAACTCACTACCGTTATTCATTTCCAATACCAAGTTCATTCTATTAGTGTTCCATTAAAATTTTAGAAAGGGAAATTATGATTTCATTTTTTATGGAAATAAATATTATAAAACACTTTGAATTTAAAACCCTTTTAACAATATTTTAGAAACCAACACATCACTTCCAAGTAGACACTACACAAGTAGACACCACAATATTCACAGAACAAGGTTAATGAAGGTATACATACAAGTGTCACATTCATTACTGCAAGCAACTAATAGCTAAAAGACATATGTTAACCAAGATATAAAGAACAACCTAGAAAATACCAATACATGAGACCCCATACCCAGTAGCATGCCACACACAATGAAATCAAAAATTCTCAACACTCTTAGCCACCCTAACCCAGGACAGACAGAGGGAAAATCTAATAGCAATAAACCCAAATATATCCACCTAAAATGGGCCACTAGTCAGTACATGACCTGCCAGTGTGATAATCATTCTCAAAAAGTTATCTCAATATTCCAGGTTCCCATGTATGATGTAAATAATGGGGGTGTGCCAACTGATTCCATATGATCATCAAATCACAAATATATAATAATAATAACCCAACAATAGGCCTCACACTGAGTCTCCATAAGGATTAATCTCATTCCACATCATATTTAAAACATAAAGAGTCCCAACCGAGGAACTATGATAATGGATCAAGTAGATTCCATAGTGAGGAAATCCCATCAATTATATGAGAAAAGGCATGAGAAACATCCAATAGAGGTTTTCATAATAATCATTTTCATAAATTTTACAAATTTTCTAAACATGTCTATAAAGCATCCAAAAAACCAAATTTTATTAAACATGCAATCCATCCTTCAAAGGAGGTGTAATCACACTATTAATTATTTCAAACAATTTACAAAATCTCCTTAAAATATTTACATTACAATTTGAAAAGAAACCATTTCTTACAAAAGCTTCAAATGGGCCATTCATCGGTGACACATGCCAAAACATTTTAATATACAACATTCATAACTTTAAAAAAACCAAAAGCATAAGGGGAACCCATAAATGGAACCCAAACACCATGTATCATCTTTATAATACATATACAAATTCAAAACATGAATTTTACACCCTAAATTACCCAAAAAATCCAATTGGAAATTTAATCAATCACTTGGTGTGATCTATTGATCATAACAATTATTTTGTCCTAAAAAAAGGCATAAAAAACAATTTTCACACCAAAAATTTTAAGCCAAGGGTCATTCATTAATATTTATTAATTAAGGAAGGTGATAAAAGCATGAAACTAATGATTATTAAATTAAAAAGACAAGTGCATGGTAAAACCTACCTCCGATCCATGGTGCAATGGAAACACACCACCGAAAACACTCCATGTGGGTTCCACAACCCTAGATCTACCAAGATGAACCCTAAAAGATCAAAACCCTTGATATAAAAAAAGAGGAAAACCAAACCCTAGGTCGACATGACCATGGAGAAGAAGGAAACTCAAGAAGAAAAGAGTGAAAGAGGGGGAAGGAGATGACAAGAGAGGTTTACCTTGAATAATCCAGACAAACCCTTAACGAAAAACCCTTGAGATCACCCTATATGGAGATGGGAGGTGTGAGGAAGGATGGATTGGGACCCTAGGGTCGAGCACACAATATTTGAGAGAAAGGGAGTGGTTTGGATTAAAATACCAAAAGGGGTATGCTTGGAAAACCCAAAAAAAAAAATTGGGCAAGTCACACGGTTAGGCTACACAGTTTAACAAATCATGCGGTAACCGTGCGATAAACACTTCCTGTGAATGAAACGGCCAGACCGTTACCTAGTAATCGACCACAAGGTTTCCCAAACCGTATAGTAGCCATGTGGTAGGTTCTGTAACCTACCGTACGGTTTCATGGACTGGCCGCACAGTTGGCACTAACCATGTGCCAACCGGGTTCCAGGGTCTACCAATGAAACAATTTCATGTTTTCTCAAAAAATTTCTAAATTAACCTAGGGAAAAGCGTGGGACAAAAATTAGACAAGGTAAAAATCTAAATCTCAACACCCTTTACACCTAAAACCCAAGAAAAAGACCATAATTCCCACCAAACCTAAGTATAATCCAATGATAAAAAAACCAAGTGTGACAATTCTACCCACCATTAATGATTTCCACCCCTATAAATCCACAAAAATTTTAAGAAGAAAGACCAACACCTAAGTATTCCATATTAACACGATCCAACCTATTAATCCAAGAACACTTCACCTACCAATAGAGGAACTCAAGACTCCTACCCAAAACGAAACAACTACACACATCCACTACCTGAGATCAATGAGAAAGATCAAACCAACATAAAAAACTAAGAGAAGAACCAAATCATTAGGCCTTCTCACAATAATCCCAATTCTCACTCAAACTAAATAGAAAGATGAAAAATCCATAATTTCAAAAGAAAAAACTCATTCAAACTAACATCGAGACTAGACTAGTAACAAATCACTAGAAAAGTGGAGGCCTGAATATACTCCCCACTATTAAGAATCAAATAACACCTGATAAATATTAGGAGAAACTCCAGGAGGACCATGGTGGGTCTCCCCAAAATTAAAAACAAACTAACAACGACTAAATAAGAATTCAATAAGATCCAAAATTGGGCCTTTCCCGCACATTCCAACCAAAACTCCCTTTCAATGACTTATCATACTGGGACAAGAAGAACGCAACATGAACATTTAAACTAACCACTCCCGAACATAGGGGATAAATATAAGCTAAAATTCCTTGTATGGACCAAAAATCCTACCACACAGGGAGGGTTGGGAAGGGGACCAATGATCAGAACATTGAAATACAATTGAAAACCACCCACCATTCCTTTCCTTGGGATGGTTAAAATCCATGACCACACCCAATTCACAAGGGAGGCCCACACAAGCATATTGATAGAAATCTTATGATGATAGAGAAACCAAAATAGAAACATAGGAACTGCCTCATCACAACGGTAAGGGTAAAAAATTAAACAAACTTCCCACAATCTTGGGACTCCATACTATGCACCAACATCACTCTGAGTCCTAAGGCTTGAGCATTTATGGTTGAAGCATATCCTAAAACACAATTAGACTTTGATAATACCAACAAGAATCATGCATCAATCATTTATAAATAATAGAAACCAAGATTCCTATAATAGGAACCACACTTTAATTTAAAAAAAAGAGTTCACCAAAAGACCCACAACATAGCTTACATTTCAAAAACAAAGACACCACCATCACAACCTCCACAACCAATAACCCATACACTAGAAGGACACTTACAAAAATGAACTTGAAATGAGCCACCAACAGTACATCACTTATGAGGATTTCCTCCACGAAACTTTCTAGAAACACCCTCATAGAATCAATACAAGTGATTCAAGTATCCACAAGCATGGTAGGGCTTGGGAGAATTTAGAAATGACAACTTATTATGACCCAACTTTCCATACTGATAGCATATAAAGACCTCATTCCCATAATAGGTTTATGAAAGATCCCGAGGCCTTTTTATTCTATGACCCACTCCATCAACTTCCAACCACTTTCACATCTTCTTAATATATTCTTCCCCACTATTCTTAGGGATTTTAAGAGGGAGGACCACCTCGATCACTCCAACTACCAAAACTTAAAAATGAAAATCTTGAATCTCCATGTCATTAAATGATGTTAGATTTAACTCCAACACCTTCGGTTGTAGATCAAGTAATGCCCAATCTCAACACTCTGAGCTTTTATGTAATCATATGTGACACACTACAGAAGGTAAGGAACTAGGTCCATAAACTGATGGAAATACACTGAAACCAATCCATCACCAAGTTGCAAGAAACCCATATCCATTCCCATTTTCACCCTTTATTACCCAAAGAAATACTGACAAGCAAAATTATCCTTGAAAAACGCCCAAGTAAGGTCTTTATGAGTCTTGTCCTAAGGTACTGAATTCCACCACTTCAATGGTGAAACTTCAAGCATGAAATTTACGAACATAACCATCAAAAAATTGGGCAACTCGATGAGGATAATGTTCCTTTAAATATTTCGCATCTAATATTCTACTATGAGAGGATCCTCTTGACCATAAAAGAGAGGTGGTTCTAGCTTCCAGAACTCAAACAAAAAATCCTTATGTTGATCATCAAAAAGTTTCGCTAATGGTGAATCCTCTGTGACTGCACTACGATCACCCATCAAAGCTCCATGTGGATAACTGCTGAACAAAGAAAATCCAAGAACCATATCAAGGCCAACAAAAGAACATAATCATCAAGAATTAACACCACATAAGTGACCAAATTTTGACATAAGAAAAAATACATTACTAATAACAAACATCCCCTTTTTGAAAACATTTTTTGTTTTAAGAACAAACTAGGTGGATTTTCGTGATCACCAATAGTGATCCATAGAGTCTCACTCACATGAACATATCTGTTCCACCCCAAGCACCCATTTACCATGCCATACCGGGCAGCCATCCACATTCCCATATACAACCGTGCATGTGTGAAACCATAAAATACCAGATGCTAAAACAAAACAATCTTTTTTTTCAAAAACTAACCATTTGACCCATTTTCAAATCATGAACCATTCAAAGGAGAACTAAGCACCAAGTCAAAATCATTTTCATAATTTTACACAACAAACCACTTTACCATTATTAAAAATAAAACCCCTCATATTTCCTTCAAAATCCTTTTTATTTAATTAAAAATATTTGCTAAAAATTATAAATATCCCATTTCATCAATAATCACTTGGTTAAAACCCATTCTTTTCTCATTCAAAATTTTTTCAAGTGATACATACCCCCTTAAAATAACCATTTTCGAAAAAACCCAAGCTTTGATTGTAAAATTCCATGTCTTTTATGTCATTTCAATTCTACCTAAAGTGGTTATTTTAGAAAAACTAAATTTTGTTTTCTAGGGTCTTCCACAATTTTAATTATGAAAATACCAATTTCCAACTTTCCAATATCCAACTATTCCATTTAAACCCATTTTTTCACAATTCTCACTTAAGGATTTCCAATTTTTTTTTTCAAAATTCAAGAAGATTCAAGGTGACCCATAAGAGGGACTAATTTCAGTGGGTGACATGACTATATGGTTAGTGGACATATCCCAAACACACCACCAACATAGACTACCTTCTGGGACCATGCCCTCAGCTTCACATGGATTTCCAGGCCCTATGAGCTTGTAGAGACCATTTACCCAACTCCCCTTGTCCTATCCCAATCACCAAAAAATATCTAAATACAATAGAAACTAATAAAATCAGACTTCACATGGAAACCTGAGGACCAAGATGAGAAAGAGTTCATAACACTTTTCTGACACCTACCTCTCGAGTCCCAACAATTTTACTCCATCTACCTTGACATACCCAAATAGAAAATGGTTCTATGAAAAGAAAGGTCCCCTAGGAGCCTATGTGATCTTATACCATTTTATAACGAACCAACCCCAGTCAACCCCAAACTGGACACCTGATCCAATCTGTGGAATGGCCCAAAGGGCATTACCAACCCCCATAGGCTGGAAACTAGTGCTGGGAATCAACAGAGTACACGAAGGGAATGATTTTTCCCAAAATAACATTAAACAAACAAATAGTGGAGAGATGCACAAGTAGTCCAATATATAAATAAAATTGAACTGAACATCTTTTACACATGAAACTGAATGGTATAAAAACTATACAAATAAACTAATCGAACTGAATGACCAAAATAACTCCATATGACCCCACATGTCACTCTCCAACATAGTGATCACTTGTCACCCATGGAAATAAAACTCAAGATGAACCTAAAAAAGGGATAAAAACAGAAAATAACTATAGATGCGAGTATTAAAACTCAGTAGGATGGCCTGATAATCTATTTCCTAATGCACTTTCTTTAAAATAAAATAGACATAAATTTTAAAGTTTGAACTTCAAAATATTAATGTATGATTTTATACTCATATTAATTGAAAACAAAATGCAACTCACTTCCCTTATTCATTTCCAAAACCAAGTTCATTTTATTAGTGTGCCATTAGAATTTTATAAAGGGGAGTGAAGCTTTCATTTTTTATGTGAATAAATATTATAAAACACTTTGAATTTAAAACCCTATTCAAAATATTTTATAAAGAAACACATCACTTCCAAGTAGAGACTACACAAGAAGGCACCATAATATTCACATAACAAGGGAAATGAAAGTATACATACAAGTGTCACATTCATTACTACAAGAAACTAAGAGCTAAAAGACATAGGTTATCCTAAGAGATCAAGAACAATCTAGAACATACAAATACATGATACCCCATCCCTTGTAGCATTCCACACACGATGAAATAAGAAATTCTCAATATGATTAGCCACCCTAACTTAGGAAAGACTGAGGGAAAATCCTATAGCAATAAACCCAAATATATCCACCTAATATGGGCTACAGGTCAGTATGTGACCTACTAGTGAGACGATCATTCTCAGAAATTTCTCTCAATATGATTGGTTCCCATTTATCATGTATATAATAGGGGTGTTCCATAAAATTATATCCAAGCATCAAATAATAAATATATAATAATAATAATAATAATAATAATAATCTAACATCAAGCCTCACCCTGAGTCTCCCCAAGGACTAATATCATGCCACAAAATATTTAGAACATAGTGAGTCCCAACTGAGGAACTTTGATAACAGATCACAGGGATTACATAGTGAGGAAATCCCATCCATTATATGAGACAAGACATGATAAACATCCAATGAAAGTTTTCATAATAATCATCTTCATCAATTTCACAATGTTTCTAAATAGGCCTTTAAGCATTCCCAAAACCAAATTTTATCAAACATGCAATCCATCCTTCAAAATAGGTGTAAACACACCATTTATCATTTCAAACCATTTAAAAAATCTCCTTAAAAAATTTCTATTACAATTTGAAAAAAGCCATTTATTACAAAAGTTCCAAACTTGCCATTCATCGGTGACACATTCCAAAACACCATAAAAGCAAACATTCATAACATTACAAAAACCAAAACCATAGGGGAGACCCATAAAAGGAACCCCAAAAACCATTTTTCATCATTCCAAAACATATACAAATCCAAACCATGCATTTTACATCCTAAATTACCCACAAAACCTAACCATGCATTTAATCAAACACTTAGTGTGTGCTATTTATCACAACAATTTTATTTTTCATAAAACAAGGAATAAAACACCATTTTCACAAAAAAAAAATTAAAATAGAGGTCATATATTGATATTTATTAATTATATAAGGTGATAAAATAATGAAACTAACAATTCTTTTATTAAAAAGGCAAGTGAATGGGAAAATATACCTCAGATTCATGGAAAAACGACAACGCACCACCGAAAACTCTCCATGGGGGTTCCACAACCCTAGATCCAGAAAGATTAACCCTAAAATAAAAAAACACCCAACATAAATAATGGAAAAACCAAACCCTAGGTTAAAATAACCATGGGGGAGATGTAAACCCAAGAAGAAAAGAGTGAAAGAGGGAGAGGGAGATGAAATGAGAGGTTTACCTAGAAGAATCTGTTCAAAACCTTGATGAAAACCCCTTGAGATCACCCTAAAATTAAGTGGGAGGAGTGAGGAAGGAGAGAGAGTACCCCTAGGGCCGAGCACACCATATAGGAGATAAAGGGAGAGGTTTGGTTTAAAATCATGAAAGGGGTATTCTTGGAAAACTCTAAAAATTAAAAATTGGAAAGTCACAAGGTTAGGCCGCATAGTTTAACAAAACGTGCGGTAACCATATGATAGCCACTGACCATAGATGTAATGGAAACACAGTTACCTAGTAATTGAACGCATGGTTTCCCAAACTATGTGATCTCTATACGGTAGTTTCTGTAACCTATCATATAGTTTAATGGAATGACCGTACGGTTGACACTAACCATGTGCAAACCATGCACTAGGGTATCATAAGGAAAAACATCCATGTTGTTTCTAAAAATTTCCAAAAAAACCTAGGTCTAAGAATGAGTCAATAAGTATACAAGGTAATACTCCAAAACGTAACACCCGTCACACTTGGAACCCAGTAAAAAGACCATAATTCCCACCGAACAAGATCATAATCTATAACTGGAAAAAACCAGGTGTGACATAAGTCTTAGGAGTTTTTAGAAACATACCTTCCAAATATTTATTTTCAAGATCCTTATTCTAACCAAATAATAAAAACCTCAATGGTTATCAATAAATTCAGTGTAAATGATCATATGAATATAAAAAATCAATCTGATTATTTCTTCTCTAATGAAACCTTCATTTCTTCCTTTGATGCATTTAGTTCAAAATAATTTTCTTTAAGTAAGGTTCTATTGTAATTAATAACCTAATCACTTAACATAATTGGAAAATAAATACTTCATAATAGAAACACTCTGATATTTAAATATATAATTCTCCTTTAAATTAATACTATGTTTAATAGAGTGTACCACATGGAACATTTAGCATAAATGAACAACGATATACTGTATAAATATTATTATATAATATGATTGTTATAACCAATATATTGGTTTGACAAATATGAATTTAAGTAACTATATTATAAAATATATGTTAATTTTTTTTTCCTTATTTAAATTTATTTATTAGTCACTAGGAAATAAGTGATAAATTTGAATAATAAGAATTAAATTAAAAAAGGATTAACACCATTAAAATTATAAAATGGTCATTTTCTTTAAAAGCATGCATTCATTATATTTTGTATTTTAATTTTATAGATAAACTTATAAATTTAATAAATTTAATATGATAAAATGAAATAATTTTTTATATTATCAATTAAAATATAGTTTAGGAGGTATTTTTTAATTTTTCTAAAAATATTTAGTTTTGGGGGAATACTGGAAAATACTAATTTTTGTAAAAATTCTAATTTATTTTAAAGTATTTAAAAATAATAATCCTCTATTAGAATGGTTTTAAAGTAATATTGGTATAATTTTATTAAACATAATATTATTAATTTAATAGGAATAAACATTATACATGATTTTAGAAAAAATAATTTTTGTGCTTAAAATAAGAATTTTTCAAAAAACTATTTTTCATTGTGTTTCAAACACTTATATTAATATTAATTTTTACCACATCTAGAAATTGAATCTTAAGAAATGTAATCCATATATTTTTTCAACATTTTAAAATTTAACAATGATTTCAATTTCATTTTTGGTCATAATTAATAGTAACTATGTTATAAATTTATCATCACAACCAAGGATAAAATTGTGTAAAAATATTAAATTGAGGGTTAAGTCTTGAAATATAAAACAAAATCATCTTAAAATGAGTGTATGATTTTATTTAATACCTTAAAAGATATTATATTCACTAATGGTTGAATTTGGAGCAACTTTATATGAATATGACTTCCCCTTTATATTAATAAAATTATATTTAAAAAAAATTCATCTTCTCTCACTTATTATATTTTCATGATAAGGATATAGATATAAATAATATATAGTGAAATATAGATGATAAGATTTAATATAAATAATCTTTATTTATGATATTAATCTTTTCTGATGATATAATTACCTAGAATTATTACGCATCACCGATGTAGTTGTTTTGAAAGTGGGTGAAAAATAAATGTAAATAGTTTTAAAAATATTAAAATTGATATTTTTTTGATATGTTAGATTGTTTTAAAAAATTTAGGGATAAAAAAGAATGTTCATTATTGTATTAACTGTTCAAATTCCATTCAATTTTTATCTTGGTGTCTTTAAAGCCAAATTATGTGAATAGTATTAAAAATGACTTTAATGATATTTAATTTTAAATAATATATTATAAAATAAATTATTTAAAAAAAATACTATCATGATTCAATTGGATAGTAAAATGTTATATAATACCACCTATTTTCTATTTATGAACCGCTTTTAATTTTTAAATTTAATTTTTGACCCTTAAAGGCTAAGTATTAAAAAAATTCCATTAACTTTTTACTATAAAAAGAGACTTCATCCAACATTTTAAAAGACACATATGAGTTTGGTTTTCTCTCAAAAAACTATCTAAAAACGTCTCAAAAATTTCAATTTCGTTTCCCCAATCCCTTTGAGTAATCAAAAATCGCTTCTCCAAAGGCCCGAAGATCAATAGAATGGTAGCGTTTCAAAGATCTAGGTGATGGTTTTCAAGACTCTTTAACCTTTCTTAATTATGATTCATTATACTGAAACCATATTAAACATTTAATAATTTTTATTCCATGAACAAATTTATATGGAATTTGAATTTATCTGTAGCATCCCGACCTGATAGCCACTAAAACGGTGCCCCAATCCTATTGGTCATTAGGCCTCAAGAATGCCTCCCCATTCACCAGAGGCTTCCAACTCAAATCGATGTTCTAATATAGGTAAAATGAGGTGACTATATCATTTTTATCAGTAATAAATAAACCACAAACAATAACACATAAAGGCATCAGAATATAATATTATCAGGATATCAATATCGAGTGAATAAATGATCATGCATGAACATGCTACAAGGAATATACATCCATACAAGAGGTGATACATATGAAAACAGGTAATGAAAACAATAAAAGACTTATAATATATCTCTAATAACATCAAAAGCAGTAGCTCGGTCCTCTGCTATTGTGATCCATCCTAGCTCAGAAGGATAACAGTAAGTAAGAACAATCCCTGAACCTGATCCAACAATCATAACGTCTATTCAGGTACTCCAGTATAATGGGGTCCCAAAAAGGGTTTGGGATATACTCAGTAGGCCACCAACAATGGTGTGTAATTCAATCTAGCCCATTTATATGAAATAAAGTAGTGTGAATGTGTGACAAATGAAGAAATAAATAGATAAATAAAAGTAAATAAGTTTTTCTTAGGTTCCTTAAGGACACCTGACTGACCATACGTGTTTCAACTTAAGAAATAATATCTATGCACACATTCTATCAGATATATATATATATAAACATATGAATAGTCATACCATATTTTTCACAAATATACATGCACTAGAGTGGACCCAAAGTTTAGTACCAAGGCATCCAAATATAGTAGAAAAACAATAATATGGATCTGATATAATAAATTAGGGGCAACCATGACCATCAGTCCTATAAAATATAAGGAAATAAGGAATTATCCAAATCCAAGTATGATATTTAATACGGAATACTCATCATTAAATTAAATAATTCATTATAAACCTAAGATCATCCCATGTATTCCCAAATCATGAATCCAGGTATTTCTATAGGTTGCATGATAAAAACCCATCATTACAAGAGTATATCTAAGGTGTTCCACACTATGGGAACCCATATATCATTCTAAGAATGGTATAATGGCCCAAGTCACTTATCCCATCCATGGTGTTCCTCTTTGGAATATAGGTATCAATTGTGGCATGGTACATCCCTTTAATCCTATCCTTGATAATATACTAGTGAACTAAGTATTTATCTCAGGTAACTTACAAAATCATCACGGTGAGTTTGCCCAAGTTTTTCTATTAAAGAACCTATGTATCACTTCTAATGTACATTAATTAATTTATTATTACTTTATAGGTTATTCTTGATGATCCAATAAAATTCATTCCAAACAAAACCCTCATATCACCCCCGACATTTCATAAAAGATAACCACATAACCTATGAGCCCGTCCAAGGTATTCTATTTAAAGAACCCAAGTATCTCCTACAAATTTCCCATTATCAATATGTACATTACATTAAATATTTTAAATACAGTCCATGGGTTAATCCCTGCTAATTTTTATGAGTCAAAGGATATAGTTATATCATAATAATCTCACATGAAATTAAACCACTTCATTTTAAATGAAAAAATCCATTGGAAACACCCATTACCTCACACAATATTCATAACTTATTGAATCATCCATTTCCATTTAACCATATCTCTCAAGATAAGTAAATAAACATACCTTGGAAGTTGATCCAAATAAAGGCGATGTAATATATTTATAAGAATCTAAATCATCACACCCTAAGGAGTGGTTAACTCATAAGGTGGAATTATCCTTTTTAATGAATTATAAAAACCCATAAAAAGGGGTGGTTTTGGTTGATTTCTATACCTCACATCATTTAATAGGGTTCTATGATCATCATGATCAATGTATATAAATTTAATTTTAATGAATGTCATATTTCAGAAGTGACACTTGGATAATCTAGTGTACGACATAAAGACAGATTTATATAAATAGGTGAGAATTTTGAGAAAATATAATGGAACACCTACCTTGTGCATAGGATAGTCCACCCATCCAATATCAAGATTTTATTTGAGTTAGAATGGGAGAAATCAAAATAATTGTCAAATACTCATAAAATAGGGTGAATTAGCTCCCATGGATATTGTAACACCCCAAATATTTCAAAACCTTATAAATAGAAATTGTGTGTTTAATGCCATTAAAGTTTTCTCCTTTTAACCAAACAAAATATATTAGATAAAGCACAAAACTTTTTATTTATGAACTTGAAACTAAAGTGTCTTACAACATTCTGAATTTACAAGGAAAGATCACTAACAAAAAATTCCTAATAAAAACCCTAGAAAGATCACTGAAAGGCTACCCAAGATAAAAACAATCCCAACATCATAATATGGATCATTAGGGCACCAATCTGACTGTTACCCCAAGTAACCATTGGAAACTCAACGGCTATAATTATAGCCATTAGTCCTATAAGTTTTTAACTAAAGAACAATTAAGTACAAAATTCACAATATGAATTGCAAAATTATAAGATAAAACCCCAACTATGATAGGATGCTTCATGTTACATTTATTTTTTGGGGAAAATAATAAGTAATTCAAAAACACTTCGCAAATACTTTAATTTTAATGTAAATAGGTTCATTTCTTGAACAATGTTACAAATAGTATTTAATATCTCCAAATAAAATTATATTTAAACTAAGTCTCTATATAAGGGTTATCATATGAGTTACTAAATTTCAATTCTCATGTTAAAATATGATGTTCATACCCATTTATAATAAAAGCCACATTTTTGAATGAAAATTTTCTATATAGTAGTACTACCTCTAATGATTCATGTTTTAAGTTAGTTTCTATAAAAAATTTAGCTCACAAGGGCTAGCCCATGGTTGGGCCAAGGGAGGCAGCACACTCTGAGTGGCTGAGCCTGACCCTCAACCCATTCCTGGGCCAGCCCTAGTTTGAGCATATGTAACTCGGAGTGCGCACATGAGCGCTTGTGAGTGCACGCTGTGCGGATGGGTGCTCACAGGGGCACAGGTGCGCGCAGTGCGCGCGCTCGGGAAGGCAGAGGCCAGTGTATAAGGCCTCCTGAGTGTGTGTTGGGTTATTACCAGCACCTTAGGAGGCTGAAGATTATAAGGGAGCTTGGCGCGCACCATAGTTTCGATGTGGGAAGCAATTTTTCAGCCGAAACAATATCATGGCTGTTGGATCTCCCATCGCATGATCTCGGCCGTCGAACCGATCCCGGGTTCAACCCTCAAGCGACCGTGGTATATCACCATGTTTTTTTGCGAGCCATTCGATCCTTTGAGATCTAATCGCGACCGTCTGAAGATTTTAAAATGTCGCATTGATCCCGAGGCGTCCGATCAGATCTAGACTCAATATGATATGTCCATCTATTTTATAAACTGTGGCCGTACACCAGCCGTTAGATCAAGATCAGACCGATCTTGGCCGTCCGTTTTTCCTCCAGTTTTCTTCCGTCGCGACTCTGTCTTCTTCTCCACGGTGTGTCACAGACTAGTAGCCTACTCTCCTATTATAACCATTTTTCTACATCTTACGGCCATCAGACCATCCACTCACTCATGAATTCCACAAGGGATGAATTTTCGGCCACTTGGGCCTCGGTTTTCCACTCACCTTATTTTAAAATACTCTGCATGGGTTTAATATATATAAACTTTACCTAGGAGTCCAAATAACCCCTTGGTTATTTGCACTCAACCTCCAACAAATGTCATCTTTCGAAGTTTCTTTCCAGTGCCTTCCTGAGCTCCACCTCTTCTTCCTCTTCAATTCAAGGTAAGGGATAGTTTTCAATCAGTTTTGATTCATCAAAACCTTTTATACATTTCTGTATATACAACATATTCAAATATATATATATATATATATATCTTTCCCTCTCCCCCATTTTAAGTTTTTCAAAATAGGTATTGGTGAGGTTTTGTTATGATTTTCTTGTGAACCCTTCTTATATAGTTGTATATACACATGTTATATATACACACACACACACACATATATATATATATATATTTATATGTTTATGATTCAATTATGCTTTCAGCTTGTGTCTCTTTTCAAAATTGGATGTTGGGTTTGTTAAAGTGTTTTTAAAGGGATTATTTTAATTCAGATTTATTTTACAAAACTTATAAATATTTAGAACCTGTTATATATATATATATATATATATATCAAACTCGTCTCCATTTTATGGTTTTCAAAATGGGTCATTGATATGTTGTTAAGGTTCATACGGGGTATAATCTGTATAAGGGATTAACGTAAAAGGTTTTTCCTTAAGTAAAACCCAATATACACTATGTGTATAATCGGGTGTATAAGTATATATATATATGTACATATGGTTACATATGTAATGAAACTTATATGGATTTAGTTTTCAATCGCGTAATTGATTTATGATTTCAAATATCTAGTTCTAAAGGAATTAATGGACCTTGTAGAAACCCAAATATACACACTCTTTGTATATATATGGTTATTTGTATAAATATTTATAAGTATAATTTCCAAAACCCTATTTTTCAAGTAATAATTACCAGGACATAGTTTATGTTTTGATACATGCAATATTTTAAAAAAAGGCAACGTTGATGTTTGCTAAGCCAACATGTATCTTGTATATAAGTAAACACTAATGAGCTTGTTTATTTAAAGAAGTTATATTGACTATCACCCTTGTTGTGTTTTATGAATTAAAAAGATGTACTTTTTCTTGATTAAGATATATTAGAGGATTAGGGATTTAGGGGATCATGTTATCATTTTGTATTAATTTATTGTTTTTTGATAAACCTGCTGAGGTGAATGCATGTTGTTAATCAAGTTGTGGTTTAATTTACTTGCAAGTTCGATGACATGTTTATCACAATAATTAATATCAAGTGTTTTCTTTAAGTATTTAATTTCCATGATATAATAATAATTTTAAAGAGTCATCATTTATCACCTCATGTGGCAAACCCTAATCATCCATCATTTTATGTGCTATTTTATATATCAAATGCTATTTACAAGTTTTAATATATGAAAACCCAGTGAAAATGTATGCATATTTAATTCAAGCTTAAAAACGTTTTCAGAAAACCTGACTCTCACGTGTTGTAGATAAGAAGGGATTGGGCGTGGATCCATCATGGCCTGTAGTTAGTCGAGCAGTATCAGAATTAGTTATTTTATTTTCATAAGCTTTCCTAATGTTTTCAGAAAAATACTAGAGTATATTTGGGTAATACCAATTACAAATTAAATATTCAAAGTAGTATGGGACACCTTGAATATCATACCTTATTGACATATGAGGAATGTATTGGGCTGTCGGGTTGAGTTCTGGTTAAAAGAAAGCCCTCCGGGTTGGAGACCTGTAAAAGTAAGCTCCTCAATGCGTCGATAGTTATCAAGATATTCAGATTTGGTTATTACCCTTAGGTCACGGCACGAGGCCTTGACATTCAGACATGAGTCTGGCATTAAACGTTTCCTCACTATGTTTCAGTATATGACCAACCAAGTGATTATTTCGACTAGATAAATATCATTGGTTATAGAACCATTACCTATGAGTATGATATTGGAGTGCACATGGCATATGATGAGACAGTGATGATTCATGATCAGTTTACCTTTCCAAAATTTTAATGAAAATGTTAACATTACAATAATTATGTCATAATGTGTATTTTTATAAGTTGTAGTGAAATTGTTTATGTACAACTCTGATAATGTTCATGCTTAGTAGTTCTTGCATAACTTGCTTGTTATGCCTACTTTACTTGTTAGAATTTATGCATTTTTATACAAAAATGCTTACTAGCTTTCCCTTAAATGTTCAAATACTTGTGTATGAAATGCTTTAATTTTTTTATAGTGAACTTTGAAATGTCGTGATGTTTTCTTCAAAGGAATAATTTTTATGTTTGTGAATGTATTTTCTAAGGAAGTTTTCAAAAGCTGTATTGAGTATTTTTAAAACCCCTTAATGACTATTTCAATCCTCACCCTACATTTTAAATGAAAAATTTTCAGGTATCAGTTATGTCTTCAAAGAATTTTCAGAATGCAGCTGGTTTTCCCAGAACCTGAACCTCACGAGCCTCTGTAATATTGGGACATGATGTATTATTTGTAAATGATTGTAATGTATTTTTTGGTATATCATGTCTCATCAGATCCAACTCTAGGCATTCGGAGGCTGGGTCCTTACAGTTGGTATCAGAGGATATGTTCAAATAACTCTGGAAAACCATGTAGTATACATATATGACTAAGCATTACTAAGTAATTATATTGTAACTTTCAGATGGTAGATGGAAATGTACCTACCTATCTTATGTCACTTTCCACTGTGGCCCTAGATACCATTGTGTCTCTAGCTAGCTGAGAGAACTTTCTTAATTATGCCCATATCCACATGTCATGCAAGTACCTGTATGATGTGTTAAACTCACCATGGGTTCTTCATCTACACCGGGGATTAGGATTTGATTACCTTATTATGATGATGACCCAATTTCCCTCCTATGTTTGTCGGGGGGGATACCACGAGGGACATTTTCGAGTGTTCACAGAAGGTGAGGATGTTAGATTAATGGCCCTCGACATTTTTCAAGAAGTTGCTGCTGCCGGGGACCGCCGAGCGGCCTATTTCTACCAAATCATGAACTATGGATTTTGGGGACAATTGTTGGACTTCGGGATGTTAGAAGATGAGTCCACCCGACTGTCTTACAGACAAAAAGTGTATATTGATGTTTCCCAACTTCATACCCCTCATGCTACACTCAGGAGATGTCATAGGTGTCTCCATGGGCTTAACCCTGAATGCTCAGCCTGTGTATGGTTTGAGGAGATAGGGAGTTTTGCCTCTCTATGTGGAGTTCATGTGGTAGACTCATGCACTAATGTATAAACTCACATGTTATTGAAATATTACATGCTTTCATTTCCTGTCTATACCTTATCTGAATTGTTAAGTGAATTCTCAGGAATGTATTTTCAGATGGATGGACAAACAAATATCTGATCCCTAACCGATGAAATTTTGGAGGAAATCTTAATCAGGATGTGCACTATGGAATATCCTTATTTCCTCCATCTATGAGGATCAAGACAACGCATGTTTGATTTTTTCCAATAGCCATGAAATTATTTGTTCCTGTCCTGGGGTCG
The DNA here is from genome assembly GCA_963277665.1 of Viscum album. NCBI lineage: Eukaryota > Viridiplantae > Streptophyta > Magnoliopsida > Santalales > Viscaceae > Viscum > Viscum album. The sequence continues at coordinate 379,683,167 of OY728119.1, forward strand.
ACCATGTATTCCATCTCATCACTGATACCCAACTCTCTTATTATAGGTAGAGGGTGAGATACTTTGAAGGTCTTTTTCGATGTTTCACTCTGGCACATAATTTTTCTACCAGAGCATGATTCCTAGTAGCTTCCCTAGATGGGAACCTCAGAGCAGCCTTCATGTTCCAGATTCTAAACCTTAGTCAATTTGATCGCATCATTCTAATGGAATATCTTGAGCGTGATATTGTTCGGTGGAGTACTAGAGAATATGTCCATTTGGACATCACTGACTTTTTTACCGCATGGGCCTCCCTATGGAAGCCTGTGTTTAGAAAACATGAGATGGAGTTCAAGACATACTGCTCAAGGTGTATCTAGGCTAGTGAAGCATAAGAACTGAGTACCAACCTGGGTATTCTGTTGACCGAGCCAAATCTCCCATTTTGGTGATGTTGATCGTCTGGGGGTTTTATTTTTTAGTTTATGAATATAATTGCGAGGACACAATTCTTTGTAGGGATGAATAATGTAACACCCCAAATATTTCAAAACCTTATAAATAGAAATTGTGTGTTTAATTCCATTAAAGTTTTCTCCTTTTAACCAAACAAAACATAAAAGATAAAGCACAAAAATATTTATTTAAGAACTTAACACTGAAGTGTCTTACAACATTCTGAGTTTACAAGGAATGATCACTAAAAAAAATGCATAATAAAAACCCTAGAAAGATCACTAGATGGCTACCCAAGATAAAAACAATCCCAACATCATAATATGGATCATTAGGACCCATCATGAGAATCAGAACAGCTAGTGACACCATGGCCGTGCTGAGTACCAGTGGGATGATGAGAACCATTATCCTTCCTAAGAAACTCAGACACCCCAAGTATTGGTCTTATAGGGCACCAATCCGACCATTACCCCAAGTAGCCATTGGAAACTCGACGACTATAATTATAGCCGTTAGTCCTATAAGGTTTTAACTAAAGAACAATTATGTACAAAATTCACTATATGAATTGAAAAATTATAAGATAAAACCCAAACTATGATAGGATGCTTCGTGTTACATTTAGGTTTTGGAAAAAATAATAAGTAATTCAAAAACACTTCGCAAATACTTTAATTTTAATGTGAATAGGTTCATTTGTTGAACAATGTTACAAATAATATTTAATATCTCTAAATCAAAGTATATTTAAACTAAGTCTCTATATAATGGTTATCATATGAGTTACTAAATTTCAATTATCAGGGTAAAATATAATGTTCATACCCATTTATAATAAAAGGAACGTTTTTGATATAAAATATTCTATATAGTAGTACTACCTTTAAAAATTCATGTTTTAAGTAAGATTCTATAAAAAATTTAGCTCACAAGGGCTAGCCCTTGGTTGGGACGAGGGAGGCAGCACACTCTGAGTGGCTGAGCCTCGACCTCAACCCATTCCTGGGTCAACCCTAGTTCGGACATAGGTAACTCTGAGTGCACATTGGAGCACTTTTGTGTGCACATGGTGCGCATGGGTGCACGCAGGGGTGCAGGTGCATGCAGTGCACGCGCTCGGGAAGGTGGAGGCCCATGTATAAGGCCTCTTGAGTGTGTGCTTTGTTATTACCAGCACCCCGGGAGGCCGAAGCTTATAAGGGAGCTCAGCACACCCCCCGGTTTCGATGTGGGAACCAATTTTTCAGCTGAAATGAAATCATGGATGTTGGATCTCCCATCGCGCGATCTCGGCCGTCGAACTGATCCTGGGTTCAGCCCTCTAGCGACCGCGGTATATCACTACGTTTTTTATGAGACGTTCGAGCCTATGTGATCTAATCACAGATGTCTAAAGATTTTAAAATGTCGCATTGAACCCGAGCTGTCCGATCAGATCTAGAATCAATTTGATCCATCCACCTATTTTATAAACCGCGGGCGTACACCAGCCGTTAGATCAAGATTGGCCCGATCTAGGCCGTCTGTTTTTCCTCTTGTTTTCTTCCTCTACGGTGCTGTATTCTTCTCCGCGGCATGTCCTAGACCAGTAGCCTACTCTCCTATTATCACCATTTTTCTACACCTTACGGCCACCGGACCCTCCACTCAATCATGGATTCCACAAGGGATGACTTTTAGGCCACATGGGACTCAGTTTTCCACTCACCTTATTTTAAAATACTCTGCATGGGTTTAATATATATAAACATCACTGAGGTGTCTGAAGAACCCCTCGGTTCTTTGCACTCAACCTCCAGCGGATCTCATCTTTCGAAGTTTCATTCCAGCACCTTCCTGAGCTCCACCTCTTCTTCCTCTTCAAGTCTAGGTAATGGATAGTTTTTAATCAGTTTTGATTCATCAAACCCTTTTATACATTTTTGTATATACAACATATTCATATATATATATATATATATCTTTCCGTCTCCCCCATTTTAAGATTTTCAAAATAGGTATTGGTGAGGTTTTGTTATGATTTTCCTACGAACCCTTCTCATATAGTTTTATATACAGTAGTTAAATATATATATATATATATATACACGCATAAATATATATATATATATATATATTTAAATGTTTATGACTCAATTCTGGTTTCAGCTCGTGTCTCTTTTTAAAAATGGATATTGGGGTTGTTAAAGTTTTTTTAAAGGGATTATTTTCATTCAAATTTATTTTACAAAACTTTTATATTTGTATAATCTATTATATATATACATATATATATATATATATATATATCAGACCCTTCTCTGTTTTATGGTATTCAAAATGGGTCATTTATATGTTGTTAAGGTTCATACGGGGTATAATCTGTATAAGGGATTAACGTGAAAGGTTTTTCCTTAAGTAAAACCAGATACACACTATGTGTATAATCGGGTGTATAAATATATATACATGTACATATGGTTACATATGTAATGAACCTTATATGGATTTAGTTTTCAATCGAGTAATTGATTAATGGTTTGAAATATCCAGTTCGAAAGGAATTAATGGACCTTGTAGAAACCCATATATACACACTCTTTGTATATATATAGTTATGTGTATAAATATTTATAAGTATAATTTCCAAAACCCTATTTTTCAAGTAATAATTACCAGGACTTAGTTTATGTTTTGATACATGAAATATTTAAAAAAAATACTATTTGATGTTTTCTAAGCCAACATGTATCTTGTATATAAGTATAAACTAAAGAGCTTGTTTATTTAAAGAAGTTATATTGACTTTCACCCTTCTTGTGTTTTATGAATTAAAAAGATGTACTTTGGCTTGATTAAGATATATTAGAGGATTAGGGTTATAAGGTATCATGTTATCATGTTGTATTAATTTATTTTTTTATGAAAAACTTGTTGCGGTGAATGTATGTAGTTAATAAAGCTATGGTTTAATTTATTTTCAAGTTCATTGACATTTTTATCGCAACAATTAATAGAAAGTGTTTTCTTTATGTATTTAATTTCCTTGATAGAATAATAATTTTAAAGATTCATCATTTATCACCTCATGTGGAAAACCCTAATCATCGATAATTTTATGTTCTATCTTATGTATCAAATGTTGTTTACAAGTTTTAATATATGAAAACCTAGTGCAAATGTATATATATTTAATTTAAGCTTAAAAAAGTTTTCAGAAAACCCGACTCTCGAGTGTTGTAGACAGGAAGGGATTGGGAATGGATCCATCATGGCCTGTAGTTAGTCGAGCAGTCTTAGAATTAGTTATTTTGTTTTCATAAGCTTGCCTAATGTTTTCAGAAAAACACTGGAGTATATTTGGGTAATATCAATTGAAAATTAAATATTCAAAGTGGTATGGGACACCTTGAATATCAGACCTTATTGACATATGAGGAATGTATTGGACTTCCGGGTTGGGGTCCAGTTGAAATAAATCCCTCCGGGTTGGAGACCGGTAAAAGTAAGATCCTCGATGCATTGATAGTTCTCGAGATAGTCAGATTTAATTATTACCCTTAGGTCATGGCACGAGGCCTTGATATTCATACATGAGTCCATCATTATACATTTCTTCACTATGTTTCAGTATATGACCAACCAAGTGATTATTTCGACTAGATAAATATCCTTAGTTATAGAACCATTACCTATGAGTATGAGATTGAAGTGCACATGGAATATGATGAGACATTGATGATGGATGATCAATTTACCTTTCTAGAATTTTAATGAAAATGTTAGCATTACATTAATTATGTCATAATGTGCATTTTTATATGTTGTAGTGAAATTGTTTATGCGCAACTCTGATAATGTTCATGCTTAGTAGTTCTTGCATACCATGCATATTATGCCTACTTTACATGTTTGAATTTATGCATTTTCATACAAACATGCTTACTAGATTTACGTTAAATTTTCAAATACTTGTGTATGAAATTCTTTAATTGTTTTATAGAGACCTTTGAAATGTCCTGATGTTTTCTTCAAAGGAATAATTTTGATGTATGTGAAATTATTTTCTAAAGATGTTTTCAAAAGCTGTATTAAATATTTTCAAAACCCCTTACTAATTATTTCAATGCTCGCCCTACATTTTAATGAAAATTTTTTAGGTATTAGTTATGTATTCAAAATTTTTTCAGAATGCAGCTGGTTTTCCCAGAACCTGAACCTCACGAACCTCTGTAATATTCGGACATTATGTATTATTTTTAAATGTTTGTAATGTATTTTTTTGGTACATCATGTCTCATATAGGATTACACATAAATATAAGTTCTGTAAATAGGTGATACTTTATAGAAAATATAATGGAACACCTACATTGTGCATAGGATAGTCCACCCATATAATATCAATGTTTGATTCGAGTTAGAATGGGAGAAATCAAAATAATTGTCAAATACTCAAAAAATAGGGTGAATTAGCTCTTATGGATATAGGATTATATATACTAATATAAAAAAATAAAAGAAAAATGAGGAGTTGAGAACTTATCAATACAGTTCCAATGCCCCCAATGAAGCATGATTCATACAGGGAATTGAAGAAAACCACCCATGGAAGAGGGACTAAGAGATACCACTTGTGGGGGAGGTTCTCTATGTGACATGGAAGGAAAATACAGGAAATAACTTTAAAGAAGGAAGAAAAAAATAATGAATTTACCCCTTTTTAAAAGCCTCATTGTTTGGCCACACATTTTTGGGAAATTGTGAAACAAAAGTGTGTTACTACTATCAAAGGGACATGCACCTCACATAGCCTGGACATAATTTTTGAAAAAACCACGTACCTAATCATACATAGCTACTCTTTAAGTGGCGTTAAGGGTGTGAACTAGTTGCATAGTTTGGGAAAATTGTGCACAATCTGTACGGGTCACCCCATGCACACCTACATGAAGCTGCACAACATCATGATCTTCCCACATAGTTTAGACAAACCATGCTCATCAAGAAAAGGGGTTTCACAGTTGACCCATATTGTTTAACTAGTTGTGTTCCAACAATGTGCCTCATTTTGCCTCTCCAAAAATCAAATCTTTTGGAGCCCGATGTCCCTAACAAATCATCCAAACTTCTAAGAAACCTCCAAATACAGAAAACCTTGTCCAAAAAATAACAATTTTAAGTGTACCAAAACTCGATTCTTGATTCAAATCTCAATTTAAGATTCGTCATGTCCACCAAACGAGAAGAGTTCAAAAACTCCCTTGTAATTTATAACATGTTTCAAAACATCGGATGTTACAATCTCCCCACCTTAGAACATATCATCCCTAAGAAGACTTGGAAATAACAAAAACAAAACATGACCTATTCATTCTATGATTTTTTGTTCAAATGGACTTGTTACATTTCCAAACACTAACACACCTCTGTGAACCGTTTCATATATACAATACAAAAACCATTTAAACTTGATCCAATGATCATAACCATGACTGGAATGTTTAGATATAGATTACCTAAGCCCATCTATCCTGAGGAATGATCCCATATTATCTTTTATTAAGTGACCTAAGGGACATCCCATGTTAGGTTTTAACCTGTGACTAGCCAATTATTATTCATGAAACCAATACCATATGAAATTCCTACTAAATCATGTTTTTAGCATTGCAACGATGATCTCGACACATTTATGATATGATACACCCAATTACAAGTGAGGAAACCGCTTATGGACCTCTTTTCAATCTCAATGGCCAAATATGATTAAATTAGCTCAAAATTGGTCACTTTGGCTTCATTGAATTTCCCAGAATAACCCTTACACAACACTTGCATAAACCCACAATATGCATGAAATGGTTCCAAAATGACTATATATATCTATTCGAGAGAGATCTAGTTAAACCACCTCCATTCTAATATTCTAAATAATAATCAACATAGATGGTTGGTGAATTTCAAAAGCCCGATCACAATTAATTTAAGTGGAGGCATATCTAGATCGAATCGAGCATGTTCACCATTACCCATAACCGACTTTCGGTGAAGTCTCCTAATCAAACCATTCATGTTTCTTTCTATCAAATGACATATAAGTTCAAAAATGACTATCCAATGACCATTACCACATTTTCATGGCCCTTCTCTCAAGAGGGTCATCTACCAATTATCTATGGTTGTATACATACTATAAGGATTTCTTTAAACTTATACATGAGCACACTTTCAAGTCGTCCATCATTAAAATAGAAACGGAATTTGAATTGCATTATCTTGATGTGCAACTAAAATACTCCCAATGTACTCAAGAAATCATCAAGATAGGGTTCATTCTCATCACTAAACCATGTGTACACCAAGATATAACCACGAGGTATGTATTTCCCCTTCAGAGCCATGCTCACATTTAAAGCAGGCTATAATAACCTTAGTTAATCCTTGAAACCATGTCCGCCAACCATGAGTGTCTAGGTCCATTATATATTACCCCTCATCTTGGGAACCACCTTTAATTACTCAATTTTCTGGTCATCATGCCTGAAAGCATCAGAAAGGAAATGATTGATCCTTATACCGCACATAACCACTCACCATTTGGTTATCCAAATAGAAATGCATGAAACTGGTGTGTACTAAACCTTCCTTACACAATGGGTGTACACTTCCGTACCACCCGATTCTAGACCCAAATCAATCTCCCATAGGTCTTCTATCATCAAAGGGAAGATGATCATGATACTTGGAACATCAGTCTCATTAAGGTTGGATCTCCATTGGAACTCACCTTGAAAATAGGTTTCCAAAAGTTCCATTAAGTATTAAGCGACCAAATACCTCACGACGTCATTTTAATATTTTTAACGTTTAATAAGATTACCCGAATTTTAAAATTGTTTTGACCATTTTTTAATTAATATTTACATTTTCATTCCTTATACTTGGAAGAAAACACTTTTCATGATTGATGTGATTCTCCCCACCTTAATAGTATCCTAATCATCGTGTTATCGATAACTAAAAACATACAACGACTCATGTTCCATCATTATCAAACTGTGTTCATGGGCATGTAGAAAAAAATTTTAATATCTGTAAAATAAGGAGAAAGGAAAACCATCTACTCATAATTTCGCTAGATCATATTTAGTTTTAGATGTACACATGATGCTCCTCCTGAGTCAAATCCATGTGTGTCATCAACATCCAGGGTAAAATCCAAAATCTAATATTGATCGACCATGAAACAACACATGACACTTTGTATAATGCCATCCTGAATCACTTGGATAACTCGAATTTTTTTTAACTCACAGGTATAATTCTCATATTGAGATCACATTTCCCAGGCCACTTAAATCTAGAGATAACCCATATACAAAGCCTTCAAGAACCCAATACCCTTCATCCTAACGACTGGTTAGCCACAAGGTTTACAGAATCATGAAACCTTATCGCCCAAATAATATAAAATTTAATATACATCTTTTAAATAAGAAGTCAATGTGTGTTAGGACACATGATACTGTGATACGAGAACAAACAAACTACCACAACACATTCCAAGAATGAAATATCCCATATGAATGAAGGAAGGTCACATGACCCACAAAGAAGCTAATCATGCCCAAGTAAACTCTATGACATTGAACAAGAGCATTACACTATGCCAAAATAGTTTATAATTATTAAATTTCTAAATGATCACCCATTTTCTTGAGGGGTTCACTTTATTATTAGGATCCCTACTCCGGAAAAACAACACCTAAATGAAATCTCTTGTCTAGAAACTAAAAGGACGTATTCATAAATGCTTTAAAACTATAAGGTGCAACCAAAACTAGGATATCCCATTATAGAAGGAATCAAATATAAAATAAGGTACTAACTTAAAAGGCAACTAGGAATTATCACTTAACCTCTAGGTTCAATGTAGCCTAGGAAGAAGTTATCAGAGTTCCCTAGTAACAATCATGTTCCCATTCAAGGAAACTCTCAAGGTAATTTTTAAAACTGACCCCTACAGAGGGATCCTTACAGTAATAACCTATAATAATTTTATTTTAATTTATTTAAAAAATAATCATTTTTTATAACATGTTAAATCAGTTCATATATGAGGGTATTAATTACCAGTTCTTGTGGAAAACTGTACTAATCATTTCATTCAACTGACACCATGAAGAATTAGGAAAATCATCTCATAATTTCCTTTTTAATCATTTATCTGATTCAATAGTTATCACAACTGGAACAGTGAAAGAAAATTTATACTTCCAATATATATAATAAAATACTCTTTATGTTGTAATTGTAATTTTAATTAAATTACTTCTCATAATAACAAATCTCAAAAGAAAGTAAATGGTCTTTTAACAGTTAAGGGGTCTAGTCAAGTAGGATGAATCCATACATTTATATAACCTATATAAGTGGCTAATAATACTCAAAATAACCACCCCATATTAGAAAAACATACCCCATGGGGTTTATTACTAAAGTGTTAGAATAAAATAAGGCAATCTACAAGGGTCCCATTAAACCAATGTGGGTTAATTTTAATTTAAGATTTTTAAAAATTATTTTCTCAGATTCAAACACCCTCAGTGGGTTCATCTCATAAGAAACAATCCCCAACTTACTTACTTGGGTCCATTTGTTCATTGGTAAATTTAGTTGTATGGGTCCTCATGACGAAATTATTGAGGTATAAAAAGTTATAAATCGAAATTTATCACTGTTTACCTGATGTTTATAGGTACTCATTTAAATTTGTAAAAAAAATTGACTTGTTTAAATTTATGGTCCCGAAATATTCATTTATGATCTAATATTTAAAGTTTCTTATTCCATACAATGGTCTTGTTTGATGAATCACCATTCCAAAATTATTGATGTACATGACATTATAATTTACAATTGTATTTCTTGTAACTGCAACCAAATTATCACTGTTAGTCTTATACTATAACAAACACAAGTATAATGGATCAATTATATGTGTTACCATTCCCAATTTATATGGTCACATACTCCTTATAAATTGGAAATTTGGTATTCATTTAATCACAACCATCAATGTTTCGGCCCATGAAACCAATGGTTCATGGCTCAAACATAAAAAAATCTGTTGATTAAATAAAATTCCACCATAAATCTATAAGGGAAAACACCATTTAGGTTTATACATAAAAGTTATTTAATAAAACATATACCATGAATACAATGGTCATTCCTTCATAAGAAATAAATACAAGTAACCATGGAAATAATCATTGTAAGTTACAACATAAATAGGAATCACTAAAAATGTAATATACAACTAGGAATGATAATAATGTATCTGAAATGTTTTATAGATAATCATTCCAAATAACCACCAATATGGGGATGAAAATAATCATGCATCAAAAAACCTATAATTCAGTATACATGGAATGACGTATGTATGACATGTGAATTTTTATGTTCCTATAATGGTGTATAAACACACCTCATATCTTTCCATACTGAGACAAGAGGTAAAATCATAATCCATTAATCAATAATTAGTGAAAGCATTACAACCACTCAAGGTGAATTAATAATCAAATGTAATAATAGTATCATGAACAACAACCCCATTCTATAGACTCTTGATTTTCCCTCATGTGTTGGTTGGCTAGACCCATACACAATCTATTTACCATATTCCAAAACATTCCTTGTCTATTTTATACCATAAAAACAATTAAATAAATTAAAATAAACCTTTGATACCACTTGTAGAGTTCTAACCTGAGAGACACTAAAATGGTGCCTTGAGTTGGTTAGACACTTTCCCTAAATCCCACCTTCTCATATGCTAGAGGCTTCCGACTAGCAGTGCGAGTATAATGGAGGTATTGTGGGGAGACTATACAATATATATCAGTAATAAATACAAAAAAAGAAAAAATGAATTAACAAAATGTAATATAATAATAACTGGAAGTCAATAATGACTGAATAAATGATAATTCATGAACATACTACAATGAAAAGATAGACATAAAGAAAGTGATACGTATATAAAATTGTTAATAAAATAAATAAAAGACTCAACAAATAGCTCTAATATAATGAAAATCACTATCTTGTTCCTATAATATTGTACTTTATCCTAGTATAGAAGGATAATAGCAAATAAACAGAATCCCTAAACCTGATCCTGTAATCATAAGGTTTGTTTGGGTACCCCAATGCCATGGAGGCCTGAACAGAGTTTGATATATACTCAGTAGGTCACCAAAAATGATTTATAATATTATGTAGTCCATGTATATAATATAAATAAGTGTTTAGGTGTAATATAAAAGGAAATAAATAGATAAATAAAAGTAAATAAGTCAGGATTAGGTTCCCCAAGGACACCAAACCGACCATGCATGCTTCAACCTAAGCCAAAATGTCTCTGCACACCTTCCAACATGTGTGTGTGTGTATATATATATATGTGAATAAGTCGTACCATCATTTTCATAGATTTTAATTAAAAAATTTGGACCCTAGGTTTAGTACCAAGGCATCAAAATGCAGTAGAAAAATAATAATATGGGTCTCATATTTTAAATTATGGGTGTCCATGACCATCGATCCCATAGAATAATAGGAAATAAAGAATTTATTGAATCCAAGTATGTTATTGTTAGATGAATGATGTTTCATTCAGTAGATTAAGTCACTATTAACCTAAGCTCATCCCAAGACTTCCATAATTAGGAATCTAGGTATCATTCCAAGGCAGGATAAAAACCAATCACTATAAGAGTCCATCCAAGGTATTACATGATATGGGAAGCCATGTATCACTCTTGGCATGGTATAATGGCCTAATCCATTGATCCCATCCGTGGTTCACCTCTTTGGGATCAAATTAACCCTTGTGGCATGATACAACCTATTGATCCCATCCCTAATAATCTACCAGGGAACTTGGTATCATTCTCAGGAAGCCTAAGGTATAATCTTAATGATTCCATCCAAGGTGTTCTATGCAAGAACCCATGCATCATTATTGATATAATTTAGTTTATTCATAATTAATTTAAAGGTTATGATTGAAAAATCCATCCATTAAATTCCAAACAGAACCCTCATACCACCTCTCTCATGTCATGAAAGATAAAAATTTAACCTATGATCTCGTCTAAGTAATTCCTTATGTGGAACCCATGTGTCACCCAAGGGTTTCACATTATCAACATAAACATCACATTCAAAAATTTAAATAAATATGATGGATCAATCCATGACAATTTTTATGAGTAAAGAGATACAATTATATCATAAGTATCTCACATGCAATTAAACCATTTCATTTTAATGTAAAAGGCCTTTGGAAACTCCCATTCCATCGCCCAAAAATTATTAATTATTGAATAATCCATTTCTATTAAACCATCTCCCTAAAGAAAAGTAAATCAAATCACCTTAGAAGGTGATCCAAATACAAGAGAATCAATTTATTTATAAGAATTTAAATTATCACACCCTAAAGAGTAGCTAACTCATAAGGAATATTGATCATTTTTAATCAATTATACAAAAACTCCAAGAAATGTGGTGGCATTGTTGACCCATATGATTTACCTAACCATGTTCCAATAGTGCACCTCATGCTGCCTCTTAAGAAAACATGGATTTCAGAGCTCAATGGCTTCAAAACACAATCAAACTTCCATGAAACCTCTCGATACTAAATACCTCACTGAAAAACAACATTGTTAAGTGTCCCCACACTTGGATTCATGATCCAAATATTGGTTTAAGATTTTCCCCAACCATTAAATTATAAGAGCTCAAAAACACACAAGGAATTTTCAAACCAGTCAAAGCTATGGGCTATTAAATCTCCCCACCCTAGAACTTCTCATCCCTGAGAATCCTTAGAAACAAAGAAAATAATACTCAAACCTTTTGATCCACAAATTTTCATTAAAACATCCACATTGTGTTTCTAAACACCCGACACACTTCTAATAATGATTTCAAACATTCGATACATACACTATTTAAAACTGATCCAATGCTCATAACCAAGACTGAAACATTCAGATAGGGCTTAACATAGCCCGTCAAACCCAAGACATGATACCATCATCAAATATATTATCAAGTCATGACACCAATACCATAACAATGTCTTACTGAAACATGTCTATAGTGTTCTAATGCTACTCCAAGCATGTTTCTAAAATTATACACCCGATTATGAGAGAGTAAAATCATCCTAGCCCTCATTTTGATCCCAACGGTCCGATCCTATTAACCCAAATCAGAAATGGTAATTTTAGTTTCCATTGAAAATATTAGAGGACACCTTACACAAAACCCTCATAAAATCACATTGTGCTTGAAATGGTTCCACAATGACCATATATCTTCTTTTGAGGGAGATCTTGTCAAATCACATATGGAAAACTATTCTAAAAAATACTCATCTTCGATGGTTAATTCATTTCAAAAGATAGATCCCATTTCCTTTAACGAGAGGCATCTCGAGATCACAATGATCATGTTCATCGAATCCCATAACCTACTTTTGGTGAGGTATCATAATCAAATCATTCTAGGTTATTTCTATCAAAAGACATAAAAGTGAAAAAATGACTATCCAAGTATCCCTCCCAGGTAGCCTAAGGAATCCTCCCAGTGATTATATCCAAGGTGTTCTATGTAAGAACCCATGTATCACTCATGGAATACCTTAATTCATTTATAATTCATCTAAAGGTTATACTTGATGATCCATTACAAGGTTTTCCAAACGAAAACCTCATATTTACCCCAATAAGACCTAAAAGATAAACATTTAACCTATGAGACTATATAATGTATTCCATATAAGGAACCCAAGTATCATCCATGGATTTCCTATTATAAAAATGTACTATGAATTCAACAATTTAAATATAGACCATGGATTAATATATGCTAATTCTTATAATTTAATGGATATAATTTTATCATAAGCATCTCACATGTAATAAAACCATTTCATTTTAAAGAAAAAGGCCATTGGAAACACCTATTACAACACACAACACTTATCACTTATTGAAACATCCATTTCAATTTCAGAATATCTATTAATATAAGAAAATAAACTGACCTTAAAAGGTTATCCAAACATAGGTAAAGATATATATATATATATATATATATATATAAGATTTTAAAAAATCACACTATAAGAATTGGTTTACTCATAAGGTGAAATAATAATTTTTAATCAATTATATAAACCCACAAAATAGGGGTGGTTTAGGTTGAGGTCTACACCTCACACCATGTAATAGGTGGCTAAGATGATCTATCTCAAGGTATTTTCAATAAATTTTAAATCATTTCATATTTTAATAGTGACACCCCAAAATTTTGGCATGTGAAAAAAAGAAAGAATTATATAAACAAGCAAGGATTTCAGTAAAATCATATAGAACATCTAACTTATAATTTGGATGGTCTACCCATCTAATATCAAGATTTGATTAGAGTAAAAATGGTATAAATAATAAGAATCATCAAACAAATTGAAAATTGGGAGAATTATCTCTCATGTAATTAGCATTTCATATGGTTAGATAAATGATGAAAAGAAGCATGAGGATTTTATTTCTTATTGATACAGTTCAAATGTGCTCAAAGGTAATTGATTTGGACAAGGAATGGAGGAAAACTAACCCTGGAAGAGGAAGGGAGATCTCCCCTGAATGGGGGAGGTTATTTGCATGGATGAGAAGAAAAAGGGAGGAAATCCATTTGAATAAAGGAAAGTAAAAATCACCACTTTACCCCTTTTTTAAACCTTCATGGTTTTCCCACATAGTTTCCCAAACCATGCATCAACTGTGTGGTGCTATTGTCTAAGGGATGTGCACCTCACACAGTCTAGCAACATGGTTTGAAAAACTATGCGCCTAACCATGCATTACTACTGATTAAGTCGGACTAAGGGTATGGGTTCAGCACACAATTTGGGTAGAGTGTGCACATCCCATGAGAGACACCCCATTGACACCTACACCATGTTGTATGGCCTCTTGAGTCCCTTGCATGGTATAGAAAAACCATGCTTCTTATGAAATTTGGTCACACAATTGACCCACATAGTTTAACTAACTATGAACCAATTGAATGCCACAGGATTCCTATAAAAACCCAGATATTTTAGATCATCATTTTTCCAAAAATCAACCAAACTCTCAAGAAACCTCTTGAGACATAAACCACGTCAAAAAACCAACACTGTTAAGTGTTCCAACACTCAAATTCATGATCTGAATCTTGGTTTAAGATTCAACCCATCCCCCAAATGAGAAGATTTCAAAAATATCACATGGAATTTCCAAATCAGTCCAAAACATAGGACATTACAATATTTAATCAATCATGATGATGGATCACTTGTTACCTCTCAATTAAATATCTTCCAAAATCCATTATTTTATTAATATGTGGTTTTTTCAAAGATCATCTTTTCAATTCAATTATCCATTTTCTTTCTCAGTATTCAATGTAATAAAACAAAATTTATCCTATATTTTTTATGTATTATCTACTGTATTTATCAAAACTAACATATTTACTAAGTTACCCTTATTTTTAACACTTTCAAAAAACATCACTCACTGTGGTAGTTTTACCCAACCTACATGAATGATGATGTTTTCATCAATTTAATTCTTTTAGGATATTATTCTTAATTGATTTTATGATTAAATAGTTAATAATTATTCAATTAATTTAATGATTATTATTCTATAATGGTAAATATTTATAATAAAAATGAAAGTAAAATTAAACAAACATGGTTATTCCTAACTCCAAACAATAGGCTTATTGAGGAATGTTTTTTGGATGGTACCAATTTTTTGACCTATTAAACCTCCTTACTTATGGAGTGATATGGAACCTATTACTTGAATATTTTTTAATTTCTAAAATCATTTTACTATGAACATTTTCCATTATAAATATACCACACATGTTTGGTGATTATGAACCAAAAAATCCCAAAAATACCGATGTGAAGTATAATGAATTAGTAAATAAACAAACATGATGATAAATGATAATAGTAAGGGAATAAAAATAAAAGATGTTCTGAATCAAGTATATAATTGATATATTTTTATTATTATAGAAGTTAATGGATGTATGGGGAAATTCAAGACTTGAGGTAAGGGGTTTCTTAACTAAATTTCTCTTTATTGGGTTATATAACTTCTTCGTTGACTAGGTTATGAAAAGATTTTGTGTGTGATAACCTCAGATTATTTTATATTGTATTTCAAATTTTTTATGTGGATTTAAATATGTTATAAATAATAAATTCATTTATTCTATCTCACTTCAACATCACAATCTTTGTAAGTGTAATTTTATCTCATTTCTACTGTAGTGTGACATGTTTTATATTATACATATAATTTCATTTATATGATGTATATACTTCTTATTTGACATTTTATATCATTAATCATTTTTTATTAATGGTATTTAATGATTCATTTATGGATTTCCATTTTAAATGGTTTTCATTCAAAAGTTACCAAAATAGTGAGGACTTATTTCACAATTACATTTTTAATTGAGATTATTTATGTTTAGATTTATATTGAAAGAATTTATGGTATATTATCTTAAAAACCCATATATTTTAACCTATTGTATTTATTTTTCTATTTGAAATATTTTAATACAATTTTTTTCTCTTTGATACAACAAACATTCAAGATTGTTTTAGAAAATATGTCCTTATATCCCCTTTGGTTGATTCACTTTTTCATCCATATCCAAATTCATTAAAATGTTTTCAAAAATGTTAATTTCTATGATCAAATTATTATTTAAATTCATTTTCAACCATATTTTATTTTCATTATAATATTTTTAGTGGAATATTCATATCATTTTCCAAACATGATACCTTTATACTTTTTACTGAAAGTATGTAAGATATATTTGTTTATAACATTTATTGAATAAATATATTTTCTCATTATCATGATATTGATCCCAGATAGATGTGAAAATTGACTAGAGCGGGGTAATCGGTGAATATTAATTTTATAATTTTAAAACAAATAGTCAATCTAAGTTTATTATTATATTAATCACCAATGTAGTGTAATTTTTAGAGAATAATGTAGTGGAAATAAAATATAAACATTGTATTTTTATACTAGTTTAAATCACCTTGATCCTACAATACTATTCAGTATTCTCTATGTGAGGAGAAGATTGATACCCATTGAGAAACCAAACTTTTAATGGTTTTTGTAACAACCAAGGTAATGACAGAATAAATCATTTTTATATTTATAGAATTCATTAATTAGTTATTTATATTAACTATAAAAATACTATGTATTTTTAAAATAAAAAAATTATAGTTTTATTAAAAAAATTTCTTAAAAGTTTTCATTTAAAAGTCTAATTTTCAGATCATATAATTTTAATTTTTAAAAATTAACATTATTTTTGAAATCATCATGTCAAAATCATATTTAGATTAATTTTTTGAAAAGATTTATTTTTTTGTAAATAATGTAAAATTCTAATTTTGTTATTCAAATTTTTGTTTATTTTACTCTATTTAGAAATTAAAATACTATTTTTAATTATTTTTAAATTTTCATTTTTTATTTTGATTTAAAATAATTCTATTATGGTTTTGGAAATGAATTTTATACTTGAATTTAGTTTAAAAAAAATTTTACATTAAAAAGGGAACTATGCCAATTCAATTTTGAATTAAGTTCTGATACTTATTTGAATTGAATCTGAAAAAATGGATTCTATATTTTTAATTAGTGGGTCTGAATTTAGTAAATAGATCTCTTTTATTCTTTTTTCAATATGAATTGTAACCCTGGTAATTTTTGTTATGATGATGAAGGGTAAATCATGTAATTACAGTTAAAAATAAAATGATAAAGACTAAATAATGTCCTTAAAAATTGAATTAATTTTATTGGACCATAAAAAGGTCTAATATATCAGATTTTTCTACCATTTAAATGTTATTATGACCTTTATAACATTTTATGTATGGAAAATTAAATACATTTCCACGCTTGTTTTTTATAACAATAATATTTTTAACATGGGGATAGTCAGACGATCTTCTTAGTTATAAGTAGTATTTTGAAATCTAAAATATATATATTCATCATAGTGATTAACATTTAAGAAATAATTACCTTTAATTCTTACACAATGCTGACATAATAAATATTCAATTAATGAAAAATAAAATAAAATATATGATATAGAAATTATTACAATTAATATATTATTTGACAATTAATGTCATCCATGATTATTATAGATTAATATATGAGTATAGGGACATAATAAAATATTTTTTTTGAAATTCATTTTTTAATGATGTTATTAAAGTCAATGTAATGAACAGTTCTAAAAATTGAAATTAATGATATTTTTTTAAATTATATTTTAATAAATGATATAAAATTTCTAAAAATAATATATTCATCCAGGTGATTATGATATGGTTGATAATATCAACCACGTTGAATTTATGGGACTTTTTTCCATTTATAGTAACTATTGTCTGCCGTAAAGAGTAAAAAACCTTATTATCACGGTAAGTGTGAAAAGGGTTAACGAGGGGTTAAAACCAAAACATATGGATAAAAATGTGATCTAAACATGTATAAATTTTGTTACATGATACTATTTATACACATCCTCATATAAGATTTTAATATTACGAATTTGGATTCATTTGGATAAGAAAATTAATTTATATTAAATTAATATTTTATGATATTCCAACAAATTACCCACCCCTCTCTTATAAATGGGAACCTATTCTTCACTTTTGATCACAATTAAGAAACCTTTTGGTTTATAAAAGACCTAAAAAATCACCTTCCTTACATATTATAGGTTTTTTATCATAAAAACAACATATAAAACATTTTGGTGTAAACCTTAAGTGATTGTTCATAGAAGAGGTATCATTCTTAACCCATCGTTTTTGTTTTATTTCTTATTAAACCTCCTTTAAATATTATATAAACATGATGAAATAATAATACTAGTATATTCAATATAACGAGTTTTTTTTATGTTAGTGAAACAACCTATATCTATAACCTTTTCCATCAAATTGGAAACAAGTCCATCGTTTGTGTGTATGGTGGACTACCGCCTCATTAACCAATGTAATTATTTTTCCATCACTGTCTCTCAGTGATGGTCATAATGATGGAATTAATTTATATATATAATATTCATAACATATTTATCATTTTAAAAAGATAAAATATAATTTAATTTCATACCTTTCCATTCACTAGAAAATGATAAAATCATTTGTGCGTGCGTGTAGAATACCACCTCCATGAAGAGATGTGATTAATTTTTCATCACCACATAAAATATATGATATATATAAGTTTCATTAAAAAATACTATGAAATTTATGATATAATTATCATTATTAAAATATAAATTATACTTATCTTTTTCCAATAATGATCTTTTAAAAATGGAAATGTTGCTCATGCGTACGTACGACCTACCATCTCCATGATTGCAACATAGTTAATTTTTCATAACAATCCCTTATGATTAGTTTAAAAAGTATAATTTATGTATAAAAATTATAATTATTTCATTATTACTATTATTGAGATGATGTAATAATTAACTCTTATACCATTTTCAACCTACCAAATTCATTTTGGGTTTATAAACCAAATATCATCAAAACATCTGTCATAAACATAATTGATTAAATAATTGTGTATGAGATGATAATAAGTGAAATAAAGGGAAAAATAAACATGAAATATGATTTCAATAAAGTAAATAATTAACATTATTTTATTATTTATGATGATAACTAATATACGTGATGATTTTGACATGAGGAATGTTACACATCAACTTAAAACCTAATTTGAAATGTTATAATGATTGTTTTTGAGAATGTTTATCTTACATGTACATGTTTTTAAAATTATTTAATTAATTTATTTATATGGAAATAAAAAAAATATAAAGGTAATTTAATACCACTTACTTTAAGATATTTTTAAAAGTAATATTTTTATGAAGTGTTTGTCTTTATTTTCAAAAGGTAAAATAAATGTTATATTTTAACATATACAGAAAAAATGACTTTTTATACCACTGTAATCGTTTTTTAGAGTTTAGATTCAATTATATGTTTTCATGTTTTCTTCAAAGAAAACCCACATTCCTTTTTTCTAGTTATTTTGGTACTGAAAATGGGTTTTCAAAATAAAATGGTTTTTTGATATCTGAATGTTTTTTGTATGCAGTTTTAAAAGATTTTTTAAACATTTTTATTCATGATATGGATTGTTTATGAAGGTTTTATCCCCATTATATCTCATAGGTTAGTCCAATATAACATGTAAAATGTTTTGAGCCCCATTAAAACTCATGGATGAGCCTGATAGAACTTATATGATGGTTGTCCCCCAATAACACTCCAATGAAATGGGTAATGATTTTGTTCTCTGGATAATTTTTTTGGAAGTCATCCATATAGTTATTAAAATTGTAAGGGTTTTATATGGGTTTTATGATAATTATTTCCCATGGCACCTACATGAATTTTCGATGCTTACTAATGATTTTTTAGGGAAATTATTTGATTTAAAAATGTTAGATAATGATCTTTTTAAAGAAAAAAATGATGTTATTTTGGGATAAAAGTAATGTTATTAAGAAAGGGATTTTAGTGGGTTTTCATATTTTTCACTGGAATAATGGATTTATTCGTTTTTATGTCCGTTAATAATATTTTTGTGATCATACCAAATTTTAATTTTTTTAATAGATATTCAAGGCTGAGTAGGGGCAAGGATGAGTTCAAGATAAATTTGTGATGATTTTTCATGAAAAGAAAAAATGTTTGTTTTTTCAAAGTTTTTAATGGGAAAATGGATATTCTGTAAGAGTACCCACTTTTCAATTTATGGGATTGTTATGTAAGAGTTATGAATTAATAATATAGATCTCTAAACTGAAAATATATTTTGGAAATGTTAACAATCCCTTTTTTACCTGAGGATAAAAGGATATCAAATAAGATCACCTTAAGGAATATAAATAAGAGAAAGTTAAATTAAATCCTAAATTATCCCAAATGAATATGTGTGGATGAAGTGCTCACATAGTTCTAATTTGTGTATGTCACACGGGAATCCGATAGAATAATGTAGGCTCACACTATGTGGTTCACTATCGAAGGACCCACATAGCGTGTCTTTCATGTGTGAAAGACCTATGACTTACCCCTGCATGGACTAACACCTTCTTCTAGGGTCCTAATATTTCCTATAAATTGGACCATTGGGATCCTAATTTGCATTTTAGAAATCAACTAAAAGATGGAGGAAACCACTTAAATCTCTCACCGTGCCCGTCCTTGACACTGGTCTTCAAAACCCTCAGGCATCTCTAAAATACCTATAGGAAGAGGAAATAAATGAGAGTCTTAGGATAAGAGTCCCTTCAAGGACTAAAAAAACAAAGACCTATGTGAGGATCCACTTCTCCATAGTCCAAAATTTCTAGGGTGAATCCCCCCATTTACAAGATTAAACCTACATAAAACCCTCTTAAAAGAACTCGGGGAGACCATTATAGGTCCGAGAACAATCTCACCCAAGTTTGGTTTCCTAAGTTTCCCTTCACCCATGTTCTCATGGGTCTCACTTACACGAGGTAGCATCCAGTTCACCTATGAATCACTTGCGTGAGGTCCTCCTAAGACTCCTATGACTCACTTGAGTGAGACCAAATCCAGTTCACTTAGTAATCACTTGGGAAAGGCCCTCCTAAGACTCCCATACCTCACATTGGCAAGAAAAAATCTAGTTCACCCAGGATGAACCTGCGAGATGTCCTCCTACCCTGCCCAGGCCTCACTTGTGAAAGAAAAAATATATTTCACTCATAAATCACTTGTAAGAGTTCCTCATAATATACCAAAGCCTCACATGGATGTGATCAAATCCAATTCACTCAAGCAGCACCTTGGTGAGGTCCTCCTAAGCCACCAAGTACTCACATAGAGAGAAAAAATCCAATTCGCTCAGACAACACCTGGTCGAGGTACTACTATGTATCATAGGAAAAACCTTGATGAGGCACCCTCCATCTTACCTAGGTACCACCTTGTTAAAGAACCCACTGATCACCTTTTATATCACAAAATGTCAGGGAACCTATTTCCTTAGATCCATCACCAAAGGGGGACCAAACCAAGACCTCCCCAAAAGCCTCTAGATATTTATGATCAGATCAAATGGAACACCATCATGTCCTCTTAATTAAAAATTCCCATGGTAAGGTATGTGACACATTTATCCTACTAAATTGGTAGAATAATAGATTGTTATAAATTTTACATTCTCATGGTAACAAGGATCCCATCCTCATGGATGATAAAAGATGGCTTCTCAGGATAGTCTGTAACATCTAATACCCATAATGTGAAAATAATCAGGTTTTATATATATATATACCTAAGAAAGGATCTCTGAGGTTTGAAAACAAGAGAGGATATGGGCACACCAAGTCCTTGTCTCTCATTTTGACTTCCCTTCTATGACTATCATACTTATCTACCGGTGGAGGAGGAGAAAATGTATCCTTAGAGAATCCCTAATTGAGTTATTCCCTAGTATTTCGTGAAGGAAATTCCCTCACCTTCCATACCCTCACCCACATCAACCAGAAGACTAAGAAGATTGTGAATATTTTTAGATATCCCTATTCCTCTTGTTTATCACACTAAGCATGATTTTCATGTGCTTAGAAGTTTATGGAAATCATGTCACCAGCCTGGTAGAATACCCCGAAGGTCCTCCTATATAGGTTTAAGATAAAAAACATCTTCAATACATGGTATTTGATTCATGAATTAACTAGATATGTAGGAATCCGTCTCTAGGTCCAAACCCAACACTTTCAAACCACCATAATCCTTATTGGGGAACATTACTTGTAGGATTATTCCCCCAACTCAGAAGTCCATATTCATTCTAGGTACTCAGTATTTTATCCTTATCGGCCCAAATCCATGTTGTAGGTCACCTCAATACATGTCCATATTCACTAACAGATTGACCAATAGGTATACTTTTACATAAGTCCCACACCAACCTTTTTCGAGGAAACTTTCAACTAAAAATCCCCACAAAATGATTTTGTGTGTTTTGTTCCTTGTCACATGACCTTGAAATGTATGATGTGTCACTTTAAGGGGAACCAAAATATGTGAATTCTAATTCCTATCACAATGGTACATAGGTTACCACTATCATGGGCCTAGTCCCAAAATTGAAATAACCTCATTTTCCCTAGATGACAATAAATTCAACAGAAACCAACTATATGTCTTGAAACTAGTATAAACAATGGAACATGTAGTCAAGATGGAGAACCTATGATATATATAAAAGGTTTTCCATAAATTCATGTTCATAATTGATTGTTAATGCATAGGGGTGACCAATCCATGTTTACAATTTTTAAAAGGGATCCATTAATATGTCTTAAATCAATAAGAGAGTCTCCGAGTAGGAAATAATTCCCCCCAAAAGTGTGAGATGATCTTGACCTCCCCTTATATTGACTAATGTGAGTTTAGGTGTCATTTGTAGAGTTCTCCAAGGATCACATACCTTTGGAAATTAGTCCCATGAGTCATAAAGTATATGAGATCCATTGGTTGTGTCTGGTTCCATAAAAAAATCCTATTGGAAACCAACCCATCATGCAGATGGGAATGAAAAAAAATGGTAAACCTGATGTGAATCCTTAACCAAAATTACTTTTTTGACCACATGTCAGGCGTCTTTTTTGCTCTCAAAAAATTAAATAAGGCCACAAATGGATCTAAAATAATCAATCATGTATGTTTTCATTTATTAAGATACTTATTTTTTGGGGTTCTCTTGTTTTTTTTTTCAGCTATACTTATGAACTCTCATTATAACTCTATTTAATCCAAGTGGAATCCTTCCAACCACCTTGAAATTATGAATTCACTACCAATCAAGATGTATCTTCACCAAATCATAGGATACCATCACCTACCTATAGTCATTATCACTGAGTATCAATTGCACTAATCAGGGGGGACCACATCAATGGCACTTCCCCTAAATTGGAGGATGCTCACAAAAACCTCTAAGAATGAATCCCCAATAGGCATCCACCAAACAATAGATAGTGGTGAAGAATCAAGATAACATAGTAGAAATTTCAAACTATTTTGGAAGCCTCTACCTAGAAAAAAACAATAGATTCCTCCCTTTTATTAGGGAGAAAGATAAAGAGGTCACAAATGACTATATTCCAATAATACAGGGGTTCCTACAGGGGATGTGTATAGAATCTGACACCATCAATGCTATGTGACATAGAGTCCTCAACATGATGAGGACACCACACAAAAGGCTCTAGTCATTAAAACCTAGATACCTAGGGAAGCGTTTCTAGGGAGGAAATCAAATAACCTAGGACAAGATCTCATCTATATCCCCACAAAATAAGCCTTTTGAAAAAATGGAAACAACTTATGGGTCAATGAATATTCCTACCCATACCCCTCAAACCTACCAACTCAGTTTTTTAACAACCATATGAACCCATCGAAAAAAAAACAACAACCAATGAGAAGATTAAAATCCCCAATCGTATATATTAATCCTAGAATCATCATCTAGTATCACTTAGAGAAACCATCCAAAAAATACCTATAGAAAACTAGGGGTAGATCCATATACTCACCCTCTCACATGAAACATTTCATTATATACTGACAAGAAATGGAGGATCAGAGAAATCCTATATCCTTGCTCCAACAACAAAAGGGCATATATCCCTATTATGGGAACTGATGTTACT
This sequence comes from Viscum album, assembly GCA_963277665.1. Lineage (NCBI taxonomy): Eukaryota > Viridiplantae > Streptophyta > Magnoliopsida > Santalales > Viscaceae > Viscum > Viscum album. The sequence continues at coordinate 379,707,538 of OY728119.1, forward strand.
CAAAATAACTTGATAATGATGAAAGGTAAGACATAAATCCTAACCCACAACCTATAAAACTACCATGATATAATGATGGCAAGGATAGATGTTGATAGGAAGTCACACAACCCCTCCCACATAATTAGGGTGACTTATAAACTTAATATGAGGGTCACTCTAAAGTATATTCAAATCCATACTCCCATCCATAGGGGTCATTAGAAAAATCCTATGATAAATGGACAACCAAATTAGACCCATATCCCTGTTCTGACTGGTGGTCATCTATCAATCCCAATTTCCACTCTAGTGTAGGCAGATATACCAGCAAAAAATACCATAATTCTATTAGAAAACTCAGACAGCAACACAATATCTACTCAAATGGGCCTCCATATATGAAAGCTTCTATCCATAACAAGTATCCCCAATAGAACAAAAGGTTTAATCAAAAAATAAGTATAACAAAAGGATATTATAAATTGAAGAGCTAGTATATGATCATATTCTATTCAATGTTGCTATTATATAAGCCCTAAAACGTTTATGTACGACATATTAGGATTCTACTCAACCATTTTCAAATTATGAAGATAATAAACATAATTATGAAGGTCCTCCCCGAAACGTTACTTCTAGTAATTTTGGAGCTCCTCTGTTGACATATTACCATGAAGGATTACTTCATGTCCAAAATTTTATTGATCATAATATCCCATATCCCGATGAAAACCATAAAAATCCTCTTCATGGTAAGAAGATAAAATATAATAAAGACCCTACCCTTTCTATCATCTACCCTAAAGGTCCTATGTAGGGTATATGCTACAAAAATTATCCTTCCATTCAGACTCCAATCTGTGTTGTTAGTCCTATAGATGATGGAATTCACTACAAAATTGCTCCTAATAGTAACACAAAATTTCACTAAGAGGGTCCTCCCCTAGCTAAACCATCTATGATAAATCTCTCCTATTGAGAGGCACTTGGGGAAATGAGGCCAGTCATGCTTGATGCCTCTTCATTGACAAGTTATATTATTTATCAACCATAATATAACCCAAGTCAATGGTCATTCTCTAAACCATCCTAGGATCTATTTCATTCCAATATGATTGAGGAAATCTATTCCAAACCTTTTTTAAAATAAATAAATAGGGAAACGTTCAATTTTTCAAATCAGGATGAGGAAAATCTTAAAAAATAGGATGAATACATGTTTCTCATGAGGAGATAGTTTGATAAAGATAATATACCATTCATGTTATGGCCTTTAGCCCTCCCTAATACAATATTATAGAGATTTTTTCAGAAGAGCGTGTATAAGACATATTACTAAACTTATGGGATAATATTCATTACCTGAAAAAAAAGTCATTCATTATGAAAAATATCTGAGCTAAGTCTAGGTAATAGAAGATATTTTTTATCAAATTAACTTGGAATAATTTATAGATATATGGAAACCGGGATGGGAAAATAGTAAATATCCTTTCATAATTCAGGACTCAATGTGTTAAAAGATTTGGGTCAACTTGTCAATGATTCCCCAACTTTTGTTCAAATTAGAGGATGGAGAGAAAATGCGGTGTTTCATTTCAATTTTCTCCTAGATTAGAAAATCCTACACAAATTGAAATCATGAAATGTAATTTCCTTAGGACTAATTCAATTAGTATTCATTGTTCACAACATATGGTATACTCAACAAAAAACAATCCATAAATAACTATCAAAGACGTCAGTATATTTGGGAGCGAGATATCAAAAGACTCTTACTTCAAGAATTTGAAAATATTGATCAAGCCTCCCAATTAAGGGAATCAACTAATTAGGAAACACCAAAATATTTGAAAGAATGTAGCTTAGGTGAAAATAATACAATACTCCCAGCCCATGTTTGAATAAATATACATAAATTAAGAGAGTAGTTATAGCTATTGCATTCACGATAATATAGGATTAACTCCAACCTACAGGGATGGAAAAATTTTAACACAAACTTTAAGGGCCACAATCCAAACCCTAATGTTTGTGAAAACAGAATAGAAGATGAACTATACCATAGGGATGGGGGAATTTTACTTCAACCTCCCCCTCGATGGAATTAAATATTTTCTCATTTATGTGGAGTGAAGAAAAATGAATCCTCCTAGTTTATCATATCCCGTGATCCAACATAATCACTAGGAAAACACAAAAAAAAAATTTCTAGAGATTTCATTTAGAAGACTCTTCATCAAACAATTATAAGAGGACTAGTGAAGAAGAGGATGAGGCCCTGTGGTGTGCACAAAAAAATCATTCTCTTAAGTGTACGACCGCTCTTAGGGATCAGAGTTCTTTTGGAATATATTCCTAATAAAACAAAACATATTATTATTCAATTTCTAATATGAAACTTGTAACATGTTATCCATTGATTAAATTTGTCAGAACTACTCCATCATACTCTACATAACATGTGGCCAATAAATTTTAATAAGATGTTGTGGTTTTAATATGTAATATAGTCCACACCAATTTCATAAGGCATACACACCTGAAACAAAAGTCTTTATATGAATTTTGGGATTCTATCAACTAATTCACTACCACCTATTTGGTGAGCTTCTTCCAAGGAGAAGGGTAAAGGTGCAGTTGTATCTCACCCATCACCCAAAGAAGTTGAACCCCTCACACTAGGAAAGAGTTTCTCAATATGAAGATTATATGAAAGAGTTAAGGAAACCCAATGTATAAAATATTCAAGGAAATATCTTTATAGGATGTTTTATCTAATTATAGAAATGTCTCATGCTCCTATCTGATGTACCTCAACAAAGAGTGTTCATCATTGCAACTGAAATGGAGTTAGAACATCTGATCAACATGGTGTATCAATAACCAATATATTTGGACCCCATGAAAAATGATATATGGAGTTACCTCTATTTGGTACACAATAAGATCTAGGTCATATGTATCCTTACATACCATCCCATGTAGGTTACCCACCATGAGTTCAAACAAAACCACTATAGTTATCCCAACCAATTATTCCCCTTATTCAGGCTCTTTCCCAGTTGGTTATTCTTCCATGACTCATTGAAACTATTGAGAAATAGGTGGATTGATTAGAAGCTATGGAAGGATGATATGAACATGTACAACCAAATAGGAATCCTTACCTTGAATGGGTGGATTCAACTCTTCCCCTTCCAAACTTTTGTAATACTATGTTCCCAACATTCAATGGTTCAGGGGATCCAAAAAAAACATTTTACGCACTTCGTATCTTAGTGTGGCCCAATGATGGGGACCCTCGAGCAGTAAGAGGAAACTAAGAACATATGTTTTGTGAAAACATTAGAGGGACCAGCCTTTAATTGGTAAGCTATTTTACCAATCAAATCAATAAAGGGGTGGAAAGATCATTATTGACAATTCATCTATCAATTTGGATCCATGTTTCAGAAGACAATATACCTTGATCTCTAAAAATGTTGACAACAAGAAAATGAGAGGGTTTCCAATTTCGATTCTAGGTGGAAGAGTTTGACTTATTCCCTGATATTATATCTTTCTCAAGATGATTTTTTGGGTCTCTCCATTGAGAATAATCATAACAAACTACAAACACTATATATCCCAATAAATAATCCAGGTGGATTTTAGGATCTTTCTGCAATAACACAAAGGTTGAAAGACTCTATTTTTATAAATAAGGCTAACTCTAGTCCCATACCATCATATCAAGGTATGGGTATAGGTATAGTGAAAAATACAATTGTTACTTTTAAAACGGACCCTATACTAGATCCAACTCCAAAGCATTCACCTCTTTGTGTAGTACTTCCTCCTGAATGGTAGTGTTAGTAGTAGTTTCTCCACAAGGATGAGATAAAGGAACATAAACATTCCCAGTTTAAGAAACAAAAGAATAATGTTTATTCCTTCTGATATTATCAAGTTTTTAGTAACTTTATAGTGGCGTTGGAAAATAACTTTATAAAATCTCTAGAGCTAAAGAGATCCAAGAAAGATGGCCTTGATAACTACCCATATTACTACTCAAATCATCAAACATTAGGGAACACCATACATGAATATTTCTTTTTTCAAATATGTCCTAAAAAGGATTTTTTATTATAGAAATGAGAAGCTGGGAATACCACCACCACATGTAGTGTGTGATTCTTCCACCACTCTAGAGGAAGAAGGTTAGTGAATGGAAGTCACCAACAAGAATGAATAAAACTTATGTGATTGGTTGACTGAAAAAAAATCAACCTAACTCAATCCATCCTCTATGAATAGTTAAAACAACAAATTGTTATCACAAGTTGCTACTATTATAGAAAAAGTAAATTCATCAATGCCAAAACCCTCCAAATACTAGTTATATAATAAAAAACATTCTTATAAGGTAATAAAACAAATTCAAGATGGTAAATTTTCACTGAGGCCAAAGATAACCTTAAGATTAGCACACTTCATTCCTTCATCCTTTAAAGAATAGGCATCACCCATCCAAATGGTACAACAGAAACCATCCCAACAAATGGTACAACATGAACTATTTCACTAGACAGAATCCTAATAAAATAAATAAATAATTTACAATTACATTAATATCACTCATTTAATGGATCCGTTATCTGATGAAGAGTAGTTTTACGAGGATAAATTCTCTATTCCATGCTTAGAAACCACATGTTGAGGTCATAGAAGCTAGGGAGGTAGGGGAAGATGTAGTTGGGGCCAGATCTAATATTCTGGAAACATCCCCAGTAAGGTTATTTATGCTGCTGAAAATCATGGAAGGTCCCTTTAGTGAGCACCATAAAACATGGAAATGACCCCACCTTCATAAATATCATTTCAGGACTAATCATTATAGAAGACCAACTAGAAGGTGTGTGGTGGTATTATTATCATAAATAGGTAGGCATGCCAAAATGGACCAATTCAATAGAAAATATTCCTTCAATATATGTGAAACCACCTAACTCATCTACCCTAGACATGTAAGTCCCTACAATGCCTACTAGGGAGAATATCCGCACAAGAATATATAAGACTATGACTAAAAAATATGGAATCCTAAAGTGTTTGACCATGATTCTAGAAAAAATTTCAATTCTAGATGATCTCAACATGTCAAAGGAACTGAGAGAAGCACTTGTAAATGGTTTGCTGAGCCATCAAGATTTTGAAGATGACGTTATCTCCAGTGAGGTATATCATGCAAAGATTGACCCTACATAATTCAATCTAGTTATGTATTTCACAAAACAGAATATATATGATGTTACATAGGGATATTTTAGGCCCCTATATGAATCTAGCAGATTAGATGACTTTGACATTCATTAATATTTCATTGAAAATGACTCAGGGGTCAACCTCATTATAGTCATACCACTCCATTGATTTAAATACACTAAATATGATCTATTCTCTTCTACTCTTATGATTTAAGATCAATCTCATAACTTAGTTTGAAGATCTGGTCTCCAACTCTGAGTTCCTGGTCATCTGGAATGATACAACTTTCAATGTATTGATAAGAAGGACTTGGCTGCACCAACATGCAATGATCCATTCATTAGATCATTAATGCCTAAAATACTATGGGAAGGTATGGATGTTTAATAGTGATAAATATCCATTGGAATATTTTGAATTTAAATATATTGATTTATGATTATATCAGAGAGAAGAGAAATAACCCATAATTGATGGTGTTGCCTGAGTTACCACCCAAAACAGTCTATAAATGACCCTGTATTACCCATTCAAATACCTTGGTGATGAATATGTCCTACCCATCATTCATGTCACAGATATAAGCTCAGATTCAAATATGTTCACATCATTCTTCATGATATCTACCATGTAATTTGAATTTGTGGGTGCTAAAGAAGTATATGATTTCTCCATTATTGGTGATACCTAAAATAAAAATTCCTCAATATCAACCCCAAAACATCAGTAGGTATCCACTTTATTAGAAAAATATGAGGAAAAAATTATATTGACATTGGAATATGGATCTCAAAACACTGACCTCCCCCCAAAACTCAATAATTCATCATTTTCCCCCATACTCCTCGACTTGAACACATATGAAGTGGAGGAGGGATAGAACGAGGAAGAAGAGGGAGAAGATGACCTCAAAGATTCTCCTACATCATTTGAGGATGGAGTTACACTACATTCAGTGAACTCTAATAGATAAATAGGGGTACATAATAGGATCTATTAATGATGTTGATCCATGAATCTATGGACCTCACTGAGAATGAAATTTACACCTCCTTTCTGAAGCAACATTGAGACATTTTTTCTTGTAATTATTATGAAATTCCAAGCATTGATCCTAATGTGGCTACCCATTAACAAGGTCCACCAGAAGACCATTATGGTTACAAACAGATGTATATAAGGACATTTTTAACCCATTCATCAAAATTCTAAACTAAAATTGTGAAGATCATCAAATCCAACTTAATTTGGAATTTCAAGTACTTGAAATAGCTCACAAACATTTTTCTTGACAATACAAATAATGGGTAGATTAGGATTTTCAACGAATTCAGTGACCCCAACTTGCACTATCTGAATGATGACTTCAAAATTTTTATTATAGAGAATATTATCAATAAAATAACTACATATCAATCCCTTTCTTTCCTATATGGCTAATGAAGATTCATGAAAATATGAATATCCCCAAAATATGAAGTCACTACTACCTTTAGTCCCTCTTAAGGAGTTTCTACTACCTGGTGATGATCTTTTATTTGAATAATTATGGCACTATAAATCAATTTGGAATGTGTCACATCTTTAAAGCTTTCCTTTGAAAATTAGATTAGTGTTATGTTGATTATTTTTTTGAAAAATCATAGAAATGTTTTTTCACCTTTGTAATTTGAAAATAATTTTCAACAAACTATTACAACACAGTCTGAAAATGAACCCCCTAAAATGCACTTTCTGGGTTACCTCAGTAATGTCTCTTGGATTTTTAGTGCACCAAAATGGCATCAATGTAAACCCCAATAATAAAAGTACATCCTTGATGTGTCACCTCCCTGAAACCTAAAAATGTTTATGGGGTTACAAGGAATAATGTCTTACATTTGACACTTTATAGAAAACCTCATAGGAAAATGTTTCCCCTTCACCAGGTTGATGAAAAAATAGGGTCACATATCAATATAATAATTACTATTAGGAAGTATTTGATAGTACCAAGAAATATATTTTGATTCCACTAGTGATGATGTAACTCGTTGAGGTAAAGCCGCTCATTTTGTATGTAATAACTTTAAAACAATCCTTGGGTTATTTCCATGTACAAAATAATGATTCTGAGAATGAAAAAAACTTATATTATCTCCATAAAACAATGAATGATACCAAGATTCATTATTTAGATATTAAGAAGAGCTACATGGTGCTAATCTTTACAGTAAAAAAAATGAGAAACTACCTATAGAGCCATGAGGTACATTTGATCTCTCATAATTAACTACTCAAATAAATATTCCATTTTCAAATATTGATTAGATATTTGGCATGGTGGGAAGTTATATTGTAGAAGTTTGACATTCATTTTGTGCTGAAGAAGGTAGTAAATGGACAATAATTAGAAGAATTCATTAAATAATTCTTATCGGTTATGATATTGACTTTGGTCCCATGATCACAAAATGCCTAGGTAGAAGCATTGGAAAATGTAGCTATGGCTCTGGAAGATCCAAAATGGGATGAGACACTCACCAAAATTGTGCCCTATCGAATGATTTTTCCTTTTGTTTGTGTAAAAATGAAATAAATAAATGATATTGATTTAATCCTTAAAATAGATGGTCCTGCAATGGGTTAAATGATGCCCCTTGTGAAATTCCTTTAAAACGGAGTGCTCCCATCAGTCAAATATAGATGAGATCAAACCCAACAATGAGAAACCAAATTTACTCTCTATGAAATCCCAAATCACTAGAAATTAATCTATAAATGGGGATTAAATGGAGTTCTTATCAGGTGCATTAATGAATAAGAGACTATTTATGTCATGAAAGGGGTACATACTAGGGCCTATGGTTCCCCACAGTCAGGGTTCAAGATTTCCAATTCAATCTAGAGGCTATGATTATTTTAGATTTCGATGACATAGGATTGTACAAAATTCACCAAAAAGTGTCATTCCTACCAAGTGCATGCCTACTTCATCCACTAACCCCTAGAATTTTTACCACTAAAAAATAATCCTAGAAATTTTCCATATGGGGAATGATTTTTTTTGGGACATATCCTCCCACTATATCCAAGTGGTTAAACTACATTTTCATGACCAATAACTTTTTCTCTAAGTGGGGTGAGGCAGTACCCCTCAAAGAAGTCTGGGAAAATAATATTTTCAACTTTGTAAAATAAAATATCATTTCTAGATTTTTTCCCTCATATGATATTGATAGACATAGACACCAATTTTCATTATGATGAGTTGAAAAGTCTATATCAAGAGTATAATATCAGATCCAAGAATTTATCTTATTATCATGTGGTGTCTAATGGATAGATAGAGGCCTTTAAAAAGATCTTATCAAACATATTATAGAAAAATATGGACAAAGATAAAATGTCTGGGACTGAAAAAACTCTTTCATTAATTGGCGGATTATGAGACTAAAACCTAGAAAACCACACAAAGGACCTCATATTCACTAGTATACGATACTAATGTAATCCATCCCATTAAGGTCTAATTTATCATTCTTTTTATATCCATCTTTGATAAACAATCCATAGATGACCAATCCCAAAAATTGTTGTATGAATTGGAAAGACTAGATGAAAAGGACTACATACCTTTTATCACTTGTAAGACCAAAAAAATAATATAGCAGGGGATTTTAAAAAAAAGTTCACCTCCAATCATTCCTCCATGGAGAACAGGTAATGGTCCTCCTAACCTGAATGATACTATTGAATAAAACTTCAAATATTGAGCCAAAGTTGGAGGCACTTTTATACCATATACAAGGTCCACTCTAACAGAGCCTATTCCTTGATTTTTATGGATTAAGAGCTTATTAAGACCCTACCAATGAAATTTTTCCTAGGAAATACTTCATGTAATCATTATATAGTCCAAATCGTAAGACCTTAAATTGCAAGGCATTATGGTCCTAGTCATATCGCTAAAAATAAAAGACACCATAGTTTAATTTTTAAGACTCTTAACTATAGAGACTAATGTCCTAATCATAAGATGTTAAATTTTATTATAATTTCTAGTCCATATGAAGTAAAACCTCATATTTCACACCCCTATTGCATGGTGTAAAACTATGTAATACGTTGATCTGTGCTTGTGTAAACCACAATTATTGGTGATAGTCACCTCATTCACCACTAACCTATCCTTAATTAGAACTATGTGTGACTCTATTCTCATCAATGGGATATCTAGTTATGCCCAAACCCTATTTCCTAGTACCACATATGAAATAATGAAAATTTACCCTCTCTTACATTAAAAAAAATCGATACAGGGTACTCCCACATGAGTTCTTTCATTTGGAGGCCTGTTTCTAGTGAAATTCCCTCTCTCTGAAAGTGAGTCATATCTATGTAGGTAATCCTTTTTCATAAATACATGTGGATTGATTATTTCTTTAAGAAGATATTTAGTGATTACTAAGGCCACTATTTTAGTCCCAACAGTAAATAAACACATTTATAAGACTGTTTTTTCATTCCTTTATCCCTTGAGGCCTCTCTTCAGGATATGTTTTTCACTTGTTGGCTGACAAGGACATATTTGAACCCTCACACAAGTCAATGATTTATGATCTTAAAAAATACTAATCTTATGGTACTAGTCATAATAACTTAAACAGAGAGACTCAAAGGTCCTAGTCATATGACCTAAAACTACGAGACACCATTCTTCCTTAAGACATGACACTAATTTTCATAGAGAGGCCCTCATTGGATGACCTTATAAGTCACGACCCATATCATACCAATCACAATACATTAAACATTACATTGAATTATTCTACCCATGATGTTAAAATGTATTCTTACCCTATGTTCCCAGTATACGGATTCCTTGGGAAACCATCTTAGGAAGCCTCATGTCATAAACTTGGGATGACTCTTGTGGGATGATTTACTAAATTTCTAGATGGCCTTTTTTAGGCTTCATGACTCGTTTTTCACATTAGGTAGCTTTGTACCTATCACATGTTGTTAAACTAAATGTTTTACTTCCCACTCATTCATTGTTAATATTTTTTAAGAACTATGTGTGACTTAATTCTCATCTCAATGAGATACGTAGAGAAACATAGATCCTATATCATTTCCCAACCACCTCATGATAGAAAACCCCATTCCTTTCTTTTAATCACCCATGTGTGGTGAAAGAAACATTTCCATTTAGTGTTTCTTTGATATATCATAGCTAACATGGGATTAGGAATTTTGGTAAGGGATTCCCCACATGATTGAGATATATAAGTCCATGTTTGGGTTAGAGTGGTCCTCTTTACAAAACATAAAACAACATGAAAACATAGTTTGAGATTCTTGAATTTAAACTACCCAGCACACATCATATTCATATGATATTAAACTATAGGACATAATCCTTAGTATAAGAAATTAAAATATATCCTTACCCAATGTACTGAACTTAGGGTGTCCTATATATGCCTTGCATGGGATGATACACCACAATTGAGGTAGTTTTCATGCGTAAGTCCCAATTACACCAATGATACACTAGTAACATCTAGGTAGATCATGTGTGTAAGTACCACACTATCTCTTCATCTATGTAGACAATGTGTGTAAGCCCCACACTATCTCTTGTTGTCAACCCATTCTTTAAATAAGTATACCTACCATATGGTTTTAAAATCATCAGATAATTAGGTCCTCTCCTGAGAGGATCCTTTTCATATGATACAATCCATTTACCAAATCACTTTCAATAACTGCATGTTGCTTAATTATCACTCTTATGAGATACATAGTGACCCAAAGACCCTTCATCTTAGGACCAACCATAATATATAATAAAATTTCCCTCTCAACATGTGGGTTAGACCCATGCAGGGAATGTTCATTATAAGTAATAGGTAGGGTTTGATTTCCACTCCTATGAGAAATATATTGATTTATAGATCCTTTATCTTAGGCCTAACCATGATTATAAATTACATCCAATCATGATGATTTTAGGGCTAAATACTTCCATCATATTCCACGGGAAATATTCCTTTAATGAATCAAACTCTTTTTCTATGAAAATTCAAGACTCCGTAAACATTCCCCAACAATTCATAATAGAATTTATGTCTGGAGGACACCTTTATTTTGACTATGTAATGTACACACTAGTCTAACTTTTCATAAGTCACCCTCAATAGGACCTATCAACTAGAGTCACCTTTTTTACTTAGGAGAGATCTCATATATATCTATGTGCATCAATATGATCATACTAGGAAACTGTTTTCTGATCTTGGGTTGTTGTAATTCATTACATGACTTTATCATACCACCCTCATAGCCAATAATCCCAAGATCATGGTTTACAACTTCGATTTCCACATCCAGAATGTTTTGGAACATTTATATCCTTACGAAAAATGGGAAGGAAGTGCTTCATCCCTGAGATGAAAAATCCCATGGTACACATTGAGAATAATTCTAGACCAGTGCTTTTATACAACTTGGATAACCACCCAATTTTCTATTATTCCTCACACTGAATTTGAATCATCTGAACATAGATATTTTGGGAAATTATCTCATTTTGTATGGTTATATCATGTCATAACCTAATTTTGGAAGTCATTAATCTTGAATTAAATACTTTAGAAGGTGCTTCACTAGTCAAAGATATATGACCTTAAATTGGCACAACTCAAAATCCTTATAATATGATGTTAAACTGCAAAAAATGGGCTCCCACTTGAGCTGAAAATGAAATCTCATTCATTCTAGGTGCCATCTCCCAATCCAAGACATCACTCCATTGTAAATTCAAGTTCCCCTCTGTCCTAGGTGTGATCTAGATCTGCATAAGGGCCCACATGTTATAAAAATGTGTGTCTTGATTCTCACCTTGATGAGATACATAACAACACTTGGATCCAACATCATATTACAACTGCAAAAAAAATTCCCCATTACATTTATATATGTCAAATGAATTTAGAGGGGGGACTTTCCTAAGAACTATGTGTGGCTTGATTCTCATACTATTCGGATACATAGTGATTCATAGATTCTACATCCTGGCCCAACAGTGGTATAATAAAACTTCCCCTCCCTAAAAAAGAATTTGATTAGTGTGGGAAATCTATCCTATAATTATGTGTGGATTGATTACTGCCCTGATGAGATACATTGAAACGCCTGAATCCTATGTATGGGTCCAGCTAAAATATATAAAAAATAATTTCAGTTCCTTGCTCTTTGGTTAGAAATTTACATGGGTCATTTTCTCTATTCTTCGTTGATTTCAGTATAAATTATTCTTCCAGAATTAGGCACCTTCCTGACACAAATAAAAATCTATGTCTAGGGAAATTTAGTTCTACATAATCTTTCCCCATATATCAGTGAAAAATTCTATAGGAAACCTTTGTTTTAGATATTTATAATATTCCTTAGTCTATTTTTTCATAAGTTTCCCCTAGCATGACCTATCAAACTGAGGAACCTTAATTCTCAAGAAAGACATATTCTATATCTAGGTTCCTCAACATCGTTGTAGTAGGAAACCTATTTCCAGACATGGTTAGTGACCATTCATTACAAGATTATCCCAAATAATTTTTCACATTTGGAAGCCCTTTGATTGTGGCTTAAAAATTTCCCTCATCATTCCTGAATAATGATGATACATTCTTGGTCATATTTCCACACAATGGAAAATGACTAATCTTTCGGTCAAATATAAACAACCTTAAATAAAATCCATCGACATCCATTCCATAATACATTAAACTACATAGTCTATGTTCTAGTTTCACGAAATTTTTTTCATGATGATTCAACCCTCATATGAGAGGATCCGTTCCTCCTCATTTTGGTCATCTACCACATCACCCTGAAATAACAAAAATATAATACTTGACTCATGTTTCATTAAGACATGTAGAGACACCTAGATCTCTCATATTAGGACCAAACACATATAAAAAAGGATTCCCCTATCTCTATTTGAGTTATACCTATACAGAGACATAGTTCCCAAGAACCAAATCTGGATTGATTCTTATCTCAATGAGACATGTAGTGTTTCCTAGATCCTTTATTCTAGGCTTATCCACCAAAAAGTTAAAACCTGTGTGTCTCTCCATTCATAGACACAACATCGATCCAGGAAGGATGTTATGGATTTATTACATGACCCCACCTTTGAGAGATCATGGTCAAAATATAATTCACTCTTCTTTATATAAAACTCAAATTTTTGGATTGGGTTTCTCATTCATTTCCAGTGCTGACCCAAATGCATCCTTCATTCTCAGAAATGTTCCTCTCACAAGACACCCTATCACGAACCAGACCAGGTACCCTGGTAACCCGATAACTGATCCGGTCCTAACATAGCCCGAAGGGCGTTCCCGATCCCCACAGGTCGACGACTAGCACCTGGCATCACACAACAAGAAAGTGGGAATGATTTCTGCCACAAGAATGCGGAAGCAATAGATAACGAAACAGTATGCATTACAAAGGAAAACACCACTGGGAGTGATCTACCAGAATACAAATTGGAATAAAAATCCCAAAGTACTACAACCCAAGTACTAGAATGGGAAAACAACCGCAAGGTCCCTAAGGACACAACTCACAAAGAGAAGATCAACAACTGGATCCACTTCCAAGAGATTACTTCCCTTTGCTCGAGCCTGGAAGAAAGAAGTCTAAAAACACCCAAAGGCAAAAGTAGGGTGTGAGCCTAAGCCCAGTAGGATACCACCAAAGATTCCGTAACAGATGTCAAATATAGATTATCCAAATAAAAGCATTCAATTTTCAAATAAACAGGTTTGGAAACACAAAATCATATTTCAACAAACATTCTATACATTTTCATATGATGGAAAAATTACTTTAAGCAAAGGATTTACAATGATGGAATATTTCTAAAATAATGGCTTAAATAAAACATTTATATAAAACAGTTTATATAAATTCAGCAGGCATGTAAGAAGTTCAAAAGCATTGGCATACATTTATATCTCAAATATAAACCAACAAGCGAGCAACATGGTCATCTTCCAAAAGGTACGATAGTATTAATCAGTTATAGGATTCCGCACTCTCTATGTGAACTCAGGAAAATTTGTATACACACATCCCTGTGATAATGGACAAAGGAGACTCGTCACCAACTCATCGGGGATGTGACCCCGCCGCAAGTATGTTTTAGAACATTGTCATCGTGTAGAGTGTATCCAAATAACTCTCTAACTACCTGAGGCTTGCATGCGCACTTAAATGATGGGTGAACTATTTTAAGAATGCTTAAAATATGATCAATCCAATTCTTCCATTTCAAAAGTGCCAATTTCATTCCATTTAAAACCAAAATAGGTTTTATTCAAAATATGCCTTTTTCACAAGATAAAACCAATGGGTTTATATCAAATCATTTCAAACCATTTTCATATGTTTTAAATCCATTCAAAACCAATTCCATCATTACACATTTCATTTCCACAATTAAATTCAACAATTTAATTGAAAACATTTCCATCAAATCTGAAATTTATATTCAACAATTTAAATCAACCAATTTTCCATAAACACACCCAATTCAATGGAATTGGAGTTTTTTCCAAATTTCTATACCAAAACCAATTCAAATATCTCAATTCAATGGAATCAAGTTTTTATCAATTTAATTGAAAGAAAACTTGAGAAATTGTATTTAAATAAAAAATTGAAATAAATCAAACAAATACAATGATAAACAATTTGGAAAGTCAGGACCGAACCACCTACCTCAATGTTTTTGACCCAAACCACAAAGGTTTAGAACGCTCCGAAAACTGGGTCTCTTCTTCAAGAACCCACCTTAGATCTCTTCGTCTATAAATATTAAGACCAAACCTCATCAAATTTGGTGCCACCCATTTAGATCTACCCATAACAGGTGTAGATCTAAGAAACTGAGAGAACAAGGGAAGTAGATCTAAGTAGATCTAAGAAACCAATCAAGAACGAAGAAGAAAAATCAAATAACTTGAGAATCCCGCTTTGATTCACCAAGAGGAGCCTTTGGATTGCCTCCGGAACAATGTGATAACCTTCTATGACCCCAGGAGAAGACAAATCCCGAGTTAGGGCCACATTGGAGGAAAAACTAAGCATTTAGAGGCAAAACGGCCAAGATCCACAATATAAGCATCTAATTTTAAGTGACTGCATGATTTGTCCACACGGTTTTTCAAACCGTGCGCACACCGTGCAGATATCACTGTCCTGGGTTGCTGGTCCGCACGGTTTAGTCGCATGGTTTACCAAACCGTGCGCACACCATGCATACCCCACTGTCCAGTACTGCTAGGTTGGCACGGTTTGATCACACAGTTTATCAAACCGTGCACAATCCATTGCCTTTTGTTTACTTAAAATTTCACCCAAATGCACCCCCTAGTCACAACTCCAAAACAGAGGCACTTAGAGACATCAAAAGTACCTGAAAACGTAACGGGATGTTATAACCACCCCACCATAAGACCTTTCTGTCCCCAGAAAGACTATGAAGAAACCTCCATGACAAAAATATAAGGCCACTAGTCTCTCATTAGTGCCTCCCTTTCCCACGTCTCATGAGAATCTGAACCATGATGCCAAAGTACACGGACCAGTGGTATCATTCTCCCATGAAGTACCTTCGTCTCAGAATCAACAACCTTGACTGGTCGTTCAATAACAGATAAATCTGGTTCAATCTTAAGATCACACCACCTCACAACATGAGATGGATCAGAGAGATTCTTTCACAGTTGTGATACATGGAACACGTTATGTATCGACGTTAGCTTTGGTGGTAGATCTAAACAGTAAGAAACTTTCTCCACAAGACCAATAACCTCAAAAGGTCCCACAAAACGAGGAGAAAGCTTCCCTTTCCTTCCAAGTTGTCGATGACCCAATCGGGGTGAAACTATCAAGAAAACCTAATCACTAACAAAGAACTATAAAGGTTTACGACGACGATCAACATAAGACTTGTACCAACTCCGCGATGTCAATATTCTCTGACAAATCAACTGGATCTTAGCTGTCGTCTCTTGGACCAAACTCGGTCCTACTAAAGAAATTTCACCAATCTCTGTCCAACATAAAGGAGATTTACAAGGACGACCATACAAAGACTCAAAAGGAGCCATCTTGATCACAAATTGATAACTGTTGTTATAAGAAAACTCAAATATCCCTAGATGATCATCCCAAGACCCACCAATTTTGAGAATACAAGCGTGGAGCATGTCCTCAAGGATTTGAATAGCTCTCTCTGTCTGGCCATCTGACTGTGGATGGTAGGCTATGATCAAACAGACCTAAGATCCCAGTGCCTCCTGAAGGCCTCCCAAAAAGCGAGAAGTAAACCAAGGATCCCTATCAGAGACTATTTCAGATGGAACTCCGTGCAAACGAACAATTTCTTTCACATAGATATTTCCCAACTCCTCAAATTTGGTTGTATCTCGGATAGGGATAAATTGAGCCTACTTGGTTAGTTTTTCTATCACAACCAATATCGTGTTATTCTTTTTTTGGGTTTGAGTTAACCCAACCACAAAGTCCACTGAGATTTCATCCCACTTCTATGTAGGGACTGGAAGTGGTTGAAGTAAACCTGAATGTTTTTGGTGCTCGGATTTCACCTACTGGCATGTATAGAAACGAGATACAAACTTAGTAATGTCTCATCTCATACCTGGACACCAGAACTACCGCCGCATATCATAGAACATATTCGTGGTCCCTGGGTGCACAGCCCACTAAGATTTATGGCAATCCCCCATCACATCCTTCCATGCCGATAATGGTACAACGTAACGATTTCGATAACCCAAAACACCTTCTATGGAGAACGACCACAAGTTTTCGGTCTCCCCACCATAAAGAGAGTCCCTATTACCAAGTAATTCATCATCCAGTTTATGTTCCTGAAGAATTAACTCGAGTAGAGTAGAATTCAACTAAACACTAGCTAAAGAAACTTCATTCCTCTTCCAATGAATTCCAATATGCAACTGAGAAAAAAGAGCCATCAAACTCCACTCTTCTGAGGGTTCATTCATAGCCTGAGTTGGAAGTTTTCTGCTTAACGCATCTTCTACGACATTACCTTTCCCTGGGGTATAGGCAATGTCAAAGTCGAAGGACTATAGGTACTCCACCCAAAGCCTTAGGTGGAGATTTAAATCTTTTTGAGAGAAGATATAACTCAAGCTCTTGTGGTCTGAATACACATTAATCTTTTCTCCATAAAGGTAATGTCTCCAACACTTAAGTGCATGCATTAAAACTGCAGGTTCAAGGTCATGGGTAGGATAGTTCTTCTCACGAGGCTTAAGCTGACGAGATCTATAGGAAAAAAGATGATCTTGTTGCAAAAGGACACATCCCAAACCTGAACCTGATGCATCACAGAAGACTACGTAACCTATCCTAGCCTCAAGAAGAGTTAACACTGGTGCAGTAGTCAAAAGACACTTTAGCTCAACAAAATAACTCTAGCATTTATCATTCCAGGAAAACTTCACTCCCTTTTTAGTTAGTGCAGTCATTGGAGAAGCTAACTTTGATAAGTCTTTAACAAACCGGTGATAATATCATGCTAAGACCAAGAAGCTCTGAATCATGAAAACATTTTGTGGTTGTTCCCAAGTCATAACAGCCTTCACCTTCTCAGGATCAACTGATATTCCTTGTTTTGACATGACATGTCCCAAGAATTTTGCATCCCGAATCTAGAAATCACTCTTTGAAATCTTGTCATAAAGTTGGTGATTCCTTAGAAGACCCAGAACTGTTCTTAGATGATGCACATGATCCTTCTTAGACCTGGAGTAGACAAGAATGTCATCCACAAAGACCACCACGAAAGTATGTAGATACTCACGGAAAACCGTGTTCATCAAAATAATGAAAACTGCAGGAGCATTTGTTAGGCCGAAGGGCACAACAAGGTACTCATAATGGCCATACCTACTCCGAAAGGCATTCTTAAGAATGTTAGATTCCTTTATCCTCAACTGATGGTAACCAAATCAAAGATAAATTTTTGAAAAGAAATTTTCCCCATTCAATTGATCAAACAAATCATCAATTCATGGTAGCAGATATTTGTTCTTTATCATAACTCGATTGAGATTTCGATAATCAACACATAAGCGAAGAGAACCATCAGCCTTCTTGGTGAAGAGAACAGGTGCTGCCCAAGGTGACACACTCAGGCGTATAAAACCTTTCTCAAGAAGATCTCCTAACCGAGTCTTCAGTTCTTTTAGTTTAGTTGGATCCATTCGGTAAGAGGGAATAGAATCTAGTTGAGTACTAGGCATTATGTTAATAGTAAAATCAACCTCTCTTACTGTTGGCAAACCAGAAAAGACTGAAGGAAACACGTCGGGAAACTCAGTGGCGATTGGAGGGAGATCACCACACAACGAATCTCTCTCTAGATCAAAAGAAAACACTGATATAACTTTCCACAACTCTCGTAATAAGGGTTCGGCTCTGCTTGTACTTGGGTCCCATTCTCCTTGAAAAACGAGAGGCACACCACTGGGTGTAGTAAGGTAGACCCATCGAAGATAAAAATCAATCTGGGATTTATTGGCAATGAGCCAGTCCATCCCAAATATGAAGTCAAAATATTTCATATTGAGAACCAAGAAAATCCAAACATGATCAACATCTTATAGAGAGAAGACACAAGCAGGACTACAGAGACCCTTCTCTCTCATTACACCAAGGGGTGTAGTAATATCCATTGCACATGATAAAAGTTCCATAGGTAGATTAATCAGATTAACAAGAATGGTTGAAATAAAAGAATGAGAAGCACCAGTATCAAAAAGATCTGTCACTAAAGACGAAGATATAGTAATGGTACCTATCACAGTTGCAGGACCTGCATCAACTACCTCTTTCGACTCTTCCACTGCGTGAAGAAGCTTCGTTCCGGATGTCTGTGGCTGGAACCCTTTTGTACGTGAAGCATTTGATTTCCCCATAGTATTAGAGGTGCTGATGATCCTGTTCCACTATGCATATTAGAGAAGTGATGATAGAATCTATATAGGTGCCCTAAACGTCCGCAGGAGCTACAGTTCTTGGGTGCCTCAGTACAAACCCTCTTAGAATGCACTGGCTTCCCACACTGATAGCAAGTCAAATAATCCCCTCATGGTGCTACTGGAGGCCTAGAATGACTCGGTTGTCAAGAACTACCATAAGGAATGTTACGCTTCCGTTTTCCTTTAAAGGAACTCACACTGCCACTAGGAGGAAAAAGGACCTCCTTCAACCCTAACGTTCCTGCGAAGTCCACCTCAACCATCATCGCCCTATCCAGCACATCAGCATAAGTGGGTAGCATCAGTAGGAAAACCTAATAATGGATATATGACCGAAGTCCCAACTCAAATCATCGAGCTTTCATCCTCTCATTAGATACAATCTCAGGAGCAAACTGTACCAGCTCAGAAAAACGATTTGAGTACTTAGTCACAGTTTTTTTGGCCTGCTCAATCTTGATAAACTCCACAACCTTGGCCCACACCATTGATTCTAGATATAACTGATTAGTGAAAAGAACCCTAAAGTCTTTCCACTCCAAACCCTCATGTTTCCAAGCCATCACTATCATGTCCCACCATCTCCTACTTGGTCCCTCCAGCATGAAGGTGGCACACTTCACCTTGATCGCTTCAAGTGTCTCCAAGAATCCAAACAGACATTCAATCATACTCAACCATTCCTCAGCATGTTGATGGTCATTGGAGCCTTTGAAGATTGGTGGCATCTGGTGTAGGAACTCTTGGGAACGACTTCAGAGAATATCACTATGAGGATCTATAGCTGGAGTATGAACATGAACTAGAGGTGGTTCCTGTCCCAGAGCTTAGACAGTGTGAACAATCACATCAACCAAACTCGGATCCACAATAGGACTCGCTTGCTGAGGTTCAGCAGCAGCCTCTTTTTGGATCTGAGCTCCACGTCTTCTCGGAGCCATGATGCTACATAGCATAAAAAGACATAGATTAACACCCAAACCGAGTAACAAGGAAAACCATTCTTAGTAGAAGGGATTAACAAGATTTGGATTCCACTCTATCCAAATCAAAACAGGGAAAATACTAGAACTAATCCACAAGTCGTATTTCCCTAACTACCCCTGGTGACTTAAGGTTCATTGCGGTGAGAGCTGACCAGACACTCAATCACAACTACCTCCTAAGTACCGACAGGAATACTCAAATCCATACTGTCATCAAGGAAAGATGCTTAACCTCCCTCTGATACCACTTTTTCACGAACCAGCCTGGGTACCGTGGTAAACCGGTAACCGATCCGGTCCTGACATAGCCTGAAGGGCATTCCCGATCCCCACGGGTCGAAGACTAGCACCTGGCATCACACGACAAGAAAGTGGGAACGATTTCTGCCATAAGAATGCGGAAATAGTATATAACGAAACAGTATGCATTACAAAGGAAAACACCACCAGAAGTGATGTACCAGAATAAAACTTGGCATAAAAAGCCCAAAGTACTACAACCCAAGTACTAGGATTGGAAAATAGCCCCAAGGTCACTAAAGACACAAATCACCAAGAGAATATCAACAACTAGATCCACCTCCAAGAGATTACTTCCCTTTTCTCGAGCCTGGAAGAAGGAAGTCTACAAACACCTGAAGGCAAACTTAGGGTGTGAGCCTAAGCCCAGTAAGATACGACCAAAGATTCCATAACAGATGCCAAATATAGATTATCCAAAGAAATGCTTTCAATTTTCAAATAAACAGGTTTGGAAACACAAAATCATATTTCAACAAACATGCTATACATTTTCATATGATGGAAAATTTACTTTAAGAAAAGGATTTATAATGATGAAATATTTCAAAAACAATGGCTTAAATAAAATATTTATATAAAACAGTTTATATAAATTCAGCAGGCATGTAATCAGTTCAAAAGCATTGGCATACATTTATATCTCAAATATAAACTAACAAGCGAGCAACATGGTCATCTTCCAAAAGGTATGATAGTATTAATCAGTTATAGGATTCCACACTCTCTATGTGAACTCAGAAAAATGTGTATACACAAGTCCCTATGACAATGGCCAAAGGAGACTCATCACCAACCCGTCAGGGATGTGACCCGATGCAAGTATGTTTTAGAACGTTGTCGTAGCGTAGAGTGTATCCAAATAACTCACTAACTCCCTAAGGCTTGAATGCGCTCTTAAATGATGGGAAAACTTTTTTAATAATTCTTAAAATATGATCAATCCCATTCTTTCATTTCAAAAGTTTCAATTTTATTCCATTTAAAACCAAAATAGGTTTTATTCAGAACATGCCTTTTTCACAAGATAAATCCAATGGGTTTCTATCAAATCATTTCAAGCCATTTTCATAAGTTTAAAATCCATTCAAAACCAATTCCATCATTACAAATTTCATTTCCACAATTAAATTCAAAAATTTAATTGAAAACATTTCCATCAAATCTGTAATTTAAATTCAACAATTTAAATCCACCAATTTTCGATAAACACACCCAATTCAATGGAATTGGGGTTTTTCCCAAATTTCTATGCCAAAACCATTTCAAATATCTCAATTCAATGGAATCGAGTTTTCATCAATTTAATTGAAAGAAAACTTGAAAAATTGGATTTAAATCAATAATTGAAATAAATCATGAAAATACAATGATAAAAAATTTGGAAAGTCAGGATGGAACCACCTACCTCGATGTTTTTGACCAAAACCACAATGGTATAGAACGCTCAAGAATACCGGGTCTCTTCTTCAAGAAGCCGCCTTATATCTCTTCTCCTAGAAAGATTAAGACCAAACCTCCTCAAATTTGGTACAACACACTTAGATCTACCCATAACGAGCGTAGATCTAAGAAACCGAGAGAAGAGGAGAAGTAGATCTAAGTATATCTAAGAAACCAATCAAGAACGAAGAAGAATGATCACATACCTTGAGAATCCCACTTCTATTCACCAAGAGGAGCCTTTTGATCACCACCAAAAAAAAGGGAGAACCTTATCTGACCCCAGGAGAAGACAAATCTCGAGTTAGGGCCACTTAGGAAGAAAAAACGAAGCATTTAGAGGCAAAACATCTGAGATCCACAATTTAAGGATCCAATTTTAAGTGACAACACGGTTTGTCTGCATGGTTTGTCAAGTCGTGCAAACACCGTGCGGATCACACTATCCAGGGTTGCTGGTCCACACGGTTTAGTCGCACAGTTTACCAAACCGTGCGCACACCGTGCGTACCCCACTATCCAGTGCTACTAGGTTGGCACAGTTTGATCGCAAGGTTTATCAAACCGTGCTCAAACCATGCACAAGCCATTGCTTTTTTTACTTAAAATTTCACCCAAATGCACCCCCAAGTCACTACTCTAAAAAAGAGGCACATAGAGACATCAAAAGTACCTAAAAACCTAACAGGATGTTACACACCCTTTTTGATCATTAATATTTCAAACTTTCATATACCCCCCCTTGCCCATCTATGATAGAGATTCCCAAATCTAAAGAACACCATTATTTTGACTATGCATAATACACCCCACTTAAGTTTTTCATATGTAACCCCCATCAAAGACAAAAAACCAAAGGCACCTTCTTCGCTAGGATATGGCCCTTTAATCTCCACACACCTCAAAAATATCATGATGGAAACTGAATTTCAAACAAGCACCATGGACATTTCCTGTATACTATTCCCCTATAATTTATTAAATTCCAAAATAAAAAGATCGTGACTTTAAAATTCTCTCTATGAACATCATATCATTTTCAGCCAGTAAATCACATCAGATTCATTAATCCCATAACCCATGGTAAAAAATTTTCAACCTAAAATACTAGTTTCATTTTTCCATATGGAAAAAATATAAACTATTAATGAAAATACTCATAATTATCTCCAATCCTAAATGTAAATTTATAAGGAAAAATAGTGACCAATGAGTAAAGGATCAACCAATGCTCATATTTTTTTGTCTCGTCCTTAAGATCTGACCCTCCTATTATGATGCGATATAATCCTGATGGGGGAAATTTTTTGACACTCACTTTTTCACATGAGGATAATAGGGTCTCAGAGAAGATTTTACTAAGGAATATAAAGAATTTAAAGGTGAAATAAACCCCATATTCACCCAAATGAATATACATTGATGAAGTTATTATGAAGGTCTAAGATGCACGTGCCACATGGGTGGATGACAGAACCACACAGTCACACCATATGTGTTTCACCAGTGAAGCCCCTCCAGTGCAACTAAAATGTATGAAATATTTGTTCCTTGTCACTACAATAACTACCACATTCACCCTAGGGTCCCAATATTTCCTATAAATATGACCCTTGGGATCTTCATTTGAGAGGGAGATAATGAATGAAAGCTGGAGGAAACATTTTGAAGCTCTCAGCATAATAGTTCTTCCCTAAGGTCTTAAAAAACCCCCAGGTAGCTATCCATGACCTAAAATAAGAGGGAATTAACAAGAAAATAAGGACTAGATTCCAACTAAGTACAAAAAATCCAAAGACCTGTGTGAGGAGTCACTTTCCCCTTATCCAAAAGTACAAGGTTGAAGCTTCCCTTTGAAGATCAAATATGCATGATACCCTTCAATAACAACTTGAGGAGACCCTTATAGGTCAGAACAACGTCTCTCCCAAGTTTGGTTACCTAGGTTTCCCTTTTCCCAAGTTCTCCTTGGTATCCCCTTCATGGGGTAGATCCAGTTCACCCAAGTATCACCTAGGTGAGGTCCTCCTATGCTTTCGAAGCCTCAAATGAAAGACATTAAATCTAGTTCACTCAGGAAACACTTGGATGAGGTCATCCTATGTCACCCATGACTCACCTGGGTGATACCAAATCTAGTTCTCCCATGAAGTATGGGAAACATCCTCCTAATCCTCCTAAACCTCACTTGAGAATGTCCAAATCCACTTCGCTTAAGAAAAAACTAGTCAAGGTCATCTTAAGCCCCCCATGCCTCACTTGGGAGTGTCCAAATCTAGTTATATTAATAAGAAAATGGGTGAGTTCCTTTTAATACTGCCAAAACTTACTTGGGCATGGAAAAATCCAGTTCACTTAGACAACATCTAGCTAGGTCCTACTAAGTTGCCTAGGTACCACCTAGGCAAGGCACCCTCCAACTCACCCAGGTAACACCTAGGAAAGGTACCCATGGAGCCCATTTTATATCACCAATGGTAGTGAACTTCTTTCATTAGATCCCTAACCCAATGGGTACCAAGTGAAGACCTACCCTAAAGCCTCCAGATATGTATGACCAGAGCACATGGCAGACCAAAGTGTCCTCTCAATTATACATTTATATGGTAATGGAAATCCTACATTTATCTTAGCTAATAGGTAGGATCCTCTAAGTGTTATCAATTATATATTCCCTTGTAAATTAAGATCCCAACCTTAGGGATGATGAAAGATAGCTTCTTAGGATGGGATGTTACATCTATTTCCCAGAATGTGAAAATAATTGGACTAAATCCATATAGATGCATAAGCACCGATTCTTGGGGTATGCAAAAAACATAGTATATAAGTATAAATATGCCCTAAATATCTTCTTGAATGTATTTTCATGACTACTATCCTCATTTACCGGTGTATAAGGAGTAAATGTCTTCTTAGGGCATCCGCCGTGGAGTAATCCCCTAGTCTTTCTTCTAGGAAATTCACTAACCTTCCATACCTTCACCCTCAGCCACTAGTAGATGAAAGAAATTGTGTAGATTGTCAAATATTCTATATCCTCTTGTATCTCACACAAAGCATGACTCATTAGGGAATACATTGTTTTTGGATATCATGTCACCGACACTATCAAATACCCTAAAAATACACCTCCATAGGTGTAAGCCCCAAAAATTCAAACTACATGGGATTGGATTCTTGAGTTCATGAGATTGGTAGGAATACTCCTTGAGCTCCAAAATAAACACTTTCAAACCAACATTATCCTTATTAAGACACATTCCCTATATGATCATTCCCCCAACTAAGAAGGACATATTCCATCTGGGTCCTCCTTATTTTATCTTTATCAGCCCAAATTACTTATGTAAGTCACCTCGATAAAAATAAATATTCTCTAAAATATTGAACAACTGATCCACATAAACATAATTCCCACACCAAGCTTTTTATAGGCACCTTTCTCCTAAACATCCCTACCACATGATGTTAAACTATGTTGTTTGGTCCTTTTCAGATGAACTTAAAAGGTATTATGTGTCCCATTAAGTGGAACTAAACTACGTATGTTCTAATTAATCTCATGATAATACATATTATAACCCTATAATGGGCCCTATCCCAAAACTAAAACACCCCCCATCACACAAGATGATGAGAAATTCCATAGCACCCAACATTGTGGATCGAATCCTGTATCACAGAACAATAAATATAGTCAAGATATAGAACCTATGAAACATACATATTGTTTGGTATCAATAAATGTTCATAATTGATTGTTAATGTATATGGGTTACTAGTTCCAGGATTTTAATTTTAAAATGGGATTTATGAATATGTCATAAATTTATAATAGTGTCCTAGAGTAGGCATTAATTCCCTTAAAAAGGGTGAGATGAGTCTAAACTCTCATCCTCTCAACTAATGTGAGTTCTTAAGCATCATTATTATAGTTCCTTAATGATATACCGCCTTTGGAAAGAATTCCCATGAGTCATCATGGATATTATGGATATGGGGTATTTCTATATTGACGAACAAAACTTGTTCAAAATCGAACCATCGTGATTATGGGTGAGAAACAAGAATGAGATAAAGTGAATTCTAGTTTAAAGTCACTAGAATATGTAATGTTTAAGGCTAGGTCCTTACAGTTGGTATCAGATGAAAGGTTAATATAACTTTAGGGGTTATGATAATGATAATATAATCCCCTTATAGGATTTTACCTAATATTTAAGATGAAATGATATTGAATTTGAATATTACCATGTAGCTTTGTCATTTTTTGTTTTGTAAAAATGGATTTCCATATAGGAAACAAAGAGGTTATAATAGGAAAGAAAAAAAAGGATGATATCATTCCAATTCATTAACCAAGAATGGTTATAATTGGAATTGAGTAGTTTTTTGATGTGACGGATTAGTTGATGCAATTAATAAATTGTGGTGGAATCCATGATAAAGAGAATTCAAATCTACTATAGAGGAACATGACGATAGTATAAAATTTTATGATACAACATCCTCTATAATTCAAGAATCTTTTGAATCATTGGTAGATGAAGTATGGATCAATGACCTGGAGAATAGATTTCAAGTCATGGGGTGTTTGAAAACTCAAAAGGTAACCATTTTCATTTAATCATTTTGAAGGTGAAGCTGATCGATGGTGGTGTTTGGTTAAGAATAGCAAAGAGAGAGACGAGCTTGATTCCATGGAATGGGAAACATGTAAGAATATCTTCCTTGAGAAATATTTCAATAAGTTCCTTTGAAATAGGAAAGATAAATAATTATTTTAATTAAGGCAAAAGAATAATGATTCTATAGGTTCAAATGAAGAAAATTTTACAACATTGGCTAGGTTTGTATCATATTTTATCCAAGTTATTAATAGTAAGATTAATCAGTTTTATTCAATGTTGAAACCAATATTTAAAATTTCATTAGCTTCTTATGAATTAAAAGGATATTAGAAGCTTGTTTGGTGCATCAAGAAGGTATACATGGAGTTCACTGATAATCATGTAGTCTGTGGAAACAAGAAGAAAAAAGTTTTGAATGACATGAAATGGGAAGTCATTCATAAAAGAAATCCAAACTTATGAAAATTAAGTTCTTATTTGTGATAAGTGTGGTAAAAATAATATGGAGAATCTATGGTAAATTATAAATTGTGTTACCTATGTGGTATGTTTGGTCATAGTTCTCATGACTACAAAGAAAAAAGTCCTTAATAATCAAATAATAGTGTAACCATTATCCACATATCAGTGAGATGTTTTATTTTCAATGAGTTGATTCATTATGCTAAAATGTGTTCGAAGTTAGTTACTCAAAATAGAAATCATCATGAATAAAAGCAAAAGGTATGGTAAAAATATTCTTCTATTATTATTCTTGATGTAGGGATATCTAATGAAGTGGTGACAAGCATGTTTCCAGTTTAATAGAATTATTAAAATACCCTGTTTGTCTTTGGATATTCTCATTATTTCATTTATGATAAAGGTTCATGTAAATTGTTAGTATCACATCATAAATATAAAATAGAACATTTTATGAAAACTCTGGGTGGAAGTATTAATTAAACCAATATTTATAGGAATCCCAATTCTGTTATTAATAGGATGGTATTCCCCATAAATCTTGTTGATCTTGTCATGGTAGAGTTTGATATTATTTTGGGTATGGAATGGCTTTCATTTTATCATACTAAGACAGAATGAAGAGCCCATAATATTTTTTTCAATGATTTCATACCCGATAACATATCACGAAGCTGATAAATTCATTATAAATGACATTAAATGTTACTTAGCACTTATTTTTGAAATGAAAGAAACTATTCATATTAGTGATGTCCTAGTTATTGATGTTTTTTCTAGGGATTTACCAGTTTTTATTCTTGATTGATAGGCTAGGTTTACTTTTGATTCAGAGCTTAATGACAAGGCAATTTCAGAACCCCTTATCAAATGTCCAAATTAGAACTTTTAGAATTGAAAAATGAAATTACAAGAGTTTCTAGATAAAGGTTTCATTCATAAATGTAATTAATCAATGGTTGTCCCTATTTTTTAAATATGGTTCCATTATTCTTTTCAGTTATTGTAAATATTTAAACAAAATCATTATTAAGAACAAATATCATTTTCCTCATATTAATTATTTGTTTGATCAGCTTAAAGAAGCATAATATTTTTCAGAGATTGATCTCATTATAGGGTACCATTAGTTGAATATTAAATAAGAATATATCCTAAAGATTGCATTTCAGACTAGATATGATCATTATGGGTTGGTAGTTATGAATTTTTGGCTATTTAATACACCAACTCTATTTATGGATCTTACGAATTGATTATTTCATGAATATTGGATAATTATTTAGTTTTGTTTTTTGATTTCATATCGGTATATTCTAAAATCCATGTCTTCCATGAAAGACACCTAAGGATTGTTCTATGAACCTTATAAGAAAAAAAATACATGAAAAATTTAGTAAGTTTTGAATTTTGGTTACAAAAAAAATCTATTCCTAGGATATATTATTTTAAAATATAGAATAAATGTTGACCCTATAAAAACTAAAGTTATTAATGAGTGGAAAGGACCGGCAAATGTTATAGATATTTTTAGTTTTTTGGTTTAGTAGATTACTCCTGGGGGTTTGTTGAAAACATTGCTCAGTTTTCTAACCCACTAGCCAAGTTAACTTGCAAATAAGTTAAATTCATCTTGAAAAAGGAGTTATATTTTTGTTATTAAGAACTAAAAATAGGATTAGTGAATTCTACAGGTTTGGAATTACCCTCTAGAAATTTTGAATTTTCCATCTTCAATGATTCTTCTTTAAATGGACTTGGATTTTTACTAATGAAGAATGATCAAGTAATTTTTTATGCTTCACATTAACTAAAACCTCACAAGTTAAATTATCCTACACATGACTAGGATTTGGCAATTGTAGTTTTTTGAATTAAAATTTGGAGGAATCATTTATATTGATCCAATTGTGAAATATAAATATTCATTAAATATTTAAGTATATATTAACTCATAAAGAGTTTAACATGATACAAATAAGATGGTTGGAATTGATTAAGGATTATGAATGAATGATTCATTATCATCTTGGAAAATCAAAAAATATAGTGTATGCTTTGATTCGAAAAAATAATTATTTATTAACTGTGTTATATTTGGAACATAACCCATTGGTTAATGATTTGACGAATTTTGGGCTAGAAGTTGTGGATGTAGGAACCTCCTATGTTTTGTTTCTAGAGTTAGTATAATTATCTCTGTCAGAACGAATTAATAAAGTTCATAATGAAGACAATGAGTTATATGAAATAGTATAATTGGTTAAGAATGGAATGTTGCCTAAATTTAATGTTAATAAAGAAGGTGTTTTGAGATTTGGAAAGAGATTTTATGTGCCTTGTGGTTCCCATTTGAAGAGAGAATTATTGAGTTAAGATCACAGTTATTTATTTTCTATTCATCATGGAAGCACTAAAATGTATAGAGAACTTCATGAGTGTTACTAGTGGGATGGAATGAAAAGAGTTATTACTAATTTTATCATGAAATATTTTAATTCTCAATAGGTTAAAGTCCAATAACAATGGGTGAAGGGGATGATTCATCATTTTCCAATTTCAGAGTGGAAATGGGAAAATGTATCCAAGCATTTCATAGTGGGATTAGCAAATAGTTCTCAAAGAAACAATGTGATTTGGGTTATTGTTGATTGATTAAATAAATTTTTGAATTTCCTTCTCATTTGAGATATTATGTATTTGGATCAACTTTCTCAACTTCACCTCAAGGATATAGTCAGGTAACATGGAGTTTATACTTCTATTATATCTAATCGTGATCCTAGATTCACTTCAAATTTTGGGAAGGACTTCAGAAGTCATTGGGTATGGAATTAAATTTCATTAAAACTTTTCATCCACAATATGATGGAAAATGTGGATGAATTATTCAAACCTTGGAAGATATAATATTTTCTTGTTCAATGGATTATCATTGAATTTGGGATCATCAAATTTCTTCGGTTGAGTTTTCTTATAATAATAGTGTTCATTCCAGTATACTGATGGAACCTTTTGAGGAATTATATAGAATGTGATATTAGACTCTATTATTTTGAGATGATGTAAGAGAAAGGAGGCTGATGGGACTATATTTTTTAGAGGAAATAGTTTAGAAGGTGAAGATGGTTTAGCAATACATGATAACATTTCAGAGAAAGAAGAAAATTTATTCAAATAACTAGATTAAATATATTTCTTTCAAGGTAGGTGATCATGTTTTTATTAAAGTATATCTATGGAAAAGTATTTTTTCTTTTGGTAAAAAATGGAACCTAATCCATTTTTCATTAGATTGAAAAAAATCCTAGAGAAATATAGATTGGTTTTTTATCAAGTAGCCCAGCCTCCATGTTTATCCTTGGTTTACAACATTTTTCTTGCTTGGATGTTCAAAAAATAAGTGCCAGATTAATCACATGTTTTGAGTCCTGACATAGTTGAGTTGGAAGATAAAATTTATTATGAGAAAAAACCTTCTCAGATTCTTAACCACAGAGAGCATGTATTGCGGAAAATGGAAAGTTACCAGGTGATGGTTTTGTGTAGAAACCATATGGTAGAAAAAGAAACCTGAAAATTTGATAAATATTTGAGGGAATTATATCACTGATTTATTAATAATTGAGTAAAATTGTGAGGATGAAATTTCCAAAAATGGGGGAAGAATGTAACAAATAATGTAATGAAAGAAAAAATAATTTTATTATTTATAACATTGTAGACAGCACGAAATGTCTTCCATGAAATTTTTTGAAAAATGTCATAAACTGGGCTCTAAAATTTCATGGTGCGACTCTGCATTTTTCATGGTGGTCAGTGATAGTAGCGAAGGCACCAACCCAATGGGTCGGGACCGTAGCCTGACAGTGATGCGTAGAAGGGGTGCAGGGGCACAACCCTCGTGGTATGGATCAATTATTTTTGCTATGTCCCCAAAGAGGTGCCCAAGGTAGCTTCCTACAAATACCTATGCACCACCATTCTAGAGCTAAATAAAGAATTTATTTTTAATAAGTCCTCAAAGTGGTTCCCTAGTTATGCCAAATCACTGGCAGCGCACAATCCTACTTGGGAGCCACCTATCTAGTGTGCAGCCACTTGCGCTCCACAAAGTTGGTGCGCAACCCACTTGTGCACCCAATTTCATTTCGCCTAGGGTCCTTTTTTTGTCTATAAATAGACCCTTGGTGCCTTCATTTGTATGGATGAATTTCCCTGAAGCCCAATTGCTGCTCTGGTCACCCTAGTTCTTCATCCAAGTCTTTGGAAACATTCAATGTAGTTCTTTAACATCTGGAGTATATGATTTTAAGGAGTATCATAGGACTTAAATCCTTTTAGTGTTTTAAATCCTTAGCACTTTCATGCCTAAAGCACCCAACCTATCTAAATAAGAAACACTTGCATCCCACCTATTCCTTTAATAGATACTTGAGCATCCCACATCTAGGAATACCTCTGAATACTTTTTAAGTCTTGATTCAAGTCTCACCCAAGAATTAACATACAAGTTTTTCATCTCTTAGGTGAACATCATGTCTCCTAATCGAGCTTGAGCACCCATACTTGCATGTCTTTATCTACTGGGTTTCCCCTATTTGATTCACCTACTCTCTTTAGTCTATAAGCTATTAATGCCTCCTCAAATCCATTCATGGCAAGGATTCTTCTTCATTGAATCCCTTGTATGAAAGGGATTCTGTTGAGACCTCCACCAAAACCTCCCAACTTATCAAACCTTTTGGAAAGGAACATCAGCATGTCATCTATTTGGGTTTGTATATCCACAGTCAGAGGTTTCCCACATTTGTTTCAAAATGGGGTTAGGATTAATGAAGTGTCCTTGCGTTTGTATATCTGCAGTCACATGGACATTTCTCCCAGAAAAGGCGTTGGGAAGTTCCTGGTTTGGAGGATTAGGGTTTGGGTTTTGTCTTCCCTTTTCATCTCTAAGACTTGGAACCTCATGTCTTTGGTAGGGAAGGTACGGTTCACACTTTCTTTTCCATGAAAGAAAATGAAAAGTCTCCCTCCCCTACTAGGATCAATTTTAGGGAATCCATCCTAGTGTAATCCCTTAACCTTCATCCCTTCTTCATTCAATTGGATCCTTGTCCAATGTATGGACAATAGAGGGAGGGCTTGTCGCCCCACCCTCTTCCCAGGTCACCTCGACCTTCTCCAACCTGGCTGTCGTAGGTGTGCCCTCTTCTACCAGTGGAGGAGGAAAAGTGTGGGTGCCTTAGTTAAATATTTTACATCCTCTTTTTTATCACACCGATCCTGACTCATGTGGGCTTATATATTTGTCATGATCAAAACATTTTCAAATATTAAAAAACTTTGAGAACTGTGATTCCTATTCCAACTAGGATACGTAGGATTCCTGCTTAATGGAATGAGCTCAAAAGGTTTCCCTTCTAAAAGGGTTTACCCAATCTTATCCTCTATAATGGGTATCTTTTATGAATAATCCCCAACACAATGAATGAACTAAGATAACTCTGGTTCCCACCATAAATGGGATACGTAGGAAGCCTTCTCCGGGCCCGAGCTCACTAGATATCCTATTTTGAAATCCAACTCTAATTCTTTTAATCCGGATATCCTTCCTAGGAATTAGCCCCAAATTAAACCCCCAAATCATCAAGGCATCATTTTCAGGATGTAATCCCAAAAAAAATTCTCTCAAAGGACTATACTATCCTATGAGACCTATCGAACTATGTGGGATTTGGTTTCCATTCACATGGGATACGTAAGAAGCCTCCTTGAGGTTCAAACCCAACACTTCAAATCAACCCTATTCTCATTGGGCCTTATTCCCAATAAGGTCTAATCTTACTTGGAAATCCATATTCTTTACAAGTTACATGGGTTTATTAGGAATAGGTCCCACACCAAACTTTGACTTAGAACCTTTTACTTAGATTTCCTTACCACATGACATTAAACTGTATGGCTAGATCCTTACCACATGACCTAAAAAAGGTATGTTGGGTCCCGTTAAATGACACTGAACTATGGGGGTTATGATTCCTTTCACAAGGATATGTTGGTAGCCCATTTTATGGGTAAGATCTCAATATCAAAACAAACCTTCATCTCCCTAGATGAAAATAAATTCCAAAGTTACCCACTGAGTGGCTGAAAAACCAGTATCATCATAACAACAATTAAAAGAATCTCTAAGTAGTATATAAGAAGATACCATTGATAGGGAACCTAAAATACCTATAGATATCTCCATTAATAAAGAACCTAGAATGCATATAGATGATTTCAAATTTCAAACATGTTAATAAGTGAATGAAAACTCCAAGGGAAACTTATGTTATACTTGGTTAATTAATAAGGATTCATGAAAATATCTTAACTTTATAAAGAGAGTCCCATATTAGATAATAATTCCCCCCAAAAGGGTGTGATGAGTGTGACCTACCATCCTCTCAACCAATGCACATTATTAAGTATCGTAAAGTACAAACATACTGAATACCTATATTTGGAAAGCATGCCCCTATTGGATAAAGAACTATTGGGTGTATTTGGTTCCATGAATAAATCCAATGGAAACCGCCTAGAAGTAGTGATTGTTAAATTGGAATACATTTTTTAAGGAACTATGAAACAAACATGTAATATCCTAGAAATTGAAAATATTTTTTTAATTATATGGGATTATTTCGAGACCAGATGCTGAGACAACACTTGATTCTGAGGCCTGATGAGCCCAGAAATTAATTTTGAACAGTTTTTAGTTCATTTAAATAAATGTACGGGAGGGTTTTTCTAACTATAAAACTGGTGCCTGGATAAAAATATGAGTACACCATTTAAATCAGAACATCAGGATTCTCCTAGAAAGGACCTAACTTTGACCGGTGAGGGCCAACTAAAAAATCTAATTTTCAGTCTTTTGGGAGAGAAATAAAAATAACTTAAAATGTTATTTTTTGGTTTCCTTCACCGTTGACCAGTGACACATCGACACTATAGCACGACGACAAGGAGACGAAAAGTCACATAAAATGGATCCCTTCTTATGGATCTTAATGTGCATCATAACAACCCATTAAATAAAGCGTAACAAATATAATATTTCATAAATGAAATAGCATAACAACGCAATGATGCAGTGTAACAGAAATAATGAGATATGTTTTTATTTTATTGGGTTAATGAATAGGAGAAATGGGGATCAAATGGAGAGACTCCTTTGATGAATCTATGATGAGAATCATCTCCAAAAAACAACACTGACGAATCACCTGTGACATCAATGCACCCCATAGAATGGGACTGTAGAGCGATGAATGCCAACAGATTCCCCACGAACAGATCACTCCAATGATGAACCTACTCTAGGTAGGGTTTCTTTGAATTGAATTTATTTTCCTATTCTTCATTATAAAATGATAAACATAGATCAGAACATGAATAGGTTGATCCATATATCACTTGATCATGCGATAGGTTGCCTTTTTCTTTGGATTTTAGTATTGGGAATAATTATTTGGTTGATAGAACTTCAATCACAAAACACCCCATGATTAAACTCTAACGTGGAGGGTGCCGCCTGACATGAACAAGGCCCAATCCCAACTGTCTTGTGCGTTCTTTGTGGAAGAACCTTCAAAATGGAAAAAAGAAGGTTATGAAGCCTTATCATGGAAGGAATCACCCCATTGAGACAGGAGGTGCAGACAACATGAAGAACGGACTACAAGTGTGGACTTAGTGGTCTGCAGAAGGCACTGAAAACCGCGGGCTGGTGGAGGCGTTCCATGATGGCACACCGAGGGAAGAATCCACGGTGGAATAGGGCCACAATTAGGAAACAGAAGCCGACGATGCTTAGGCTAGTGGCTATAGGATAGGGACACATCCCCTCGGCCATGTCGGTGGCCATCCCACACCGTGCGAGCCGCAACTCTCTACTGGAATGTGGTTCAGTAACTGTGCGCGAGAAACAAATCATGGCCTACTTAGCCAATTGTGGAGCACCAAACATGATTCCATTAGGTGTCTTGGATGAGGTAGGCTGGCCCTTCAGTTGCGGGTTGGATTGGTGTGAGAAAACTGGGCCTCCAAGTTGCTCGGGTTGGTAATAAACTGGATCACGAGTTGCAGGTCGGGTCTAACAAGGCCCAATAAGCCTGGCCCGCTGGCTAGAATAGACCGGTCGAAACCCGAACTAGGTTGGGTAAGGTAAGATGAACTAAACTGGGGAATTTGGGGATCCCGGTCTAGGTTGTTCAGGTCGGTCGAACCAGGTCAGTCTAGGACCAGACGCAACCCACACCTTTTACTTAAACGTCAATATCTCTCAAATCGGGTGTCTGATTGATGATACATTTGTGTGTTAGAATTCTTGAAGCAAGCTAGATCATTTGGAATACTCTAAGGATTATTTTATATAAGTTGAAATATGGAAAATAGATTGAGAATCAGTTTTTTCTAGAATTAAGCACACTATGTGAAGAGATCCTACAGCCGACTGAGACCCAAAGACTGCTGACAAGTGACACTATGTGGATCAGCTACGATGGCCCTATGGAAAGTGGCTCTATGTGACCTAGCCTGACCATGGTGGGGAGGGGCTCTATGTGACATGGCAAACCCATGGTACTCATCGGGAAGGACCACCTCAGTAAAATGGCCAATGTGGGAATCAACTCTGTGTGACCCAGGATGCCTACTAAAGGGAGAAGCTCTCTATGACATAACATACCCATGTTACTCATTAGGGATGAGTACCAAAACTATCCAAGGCTAGTGGAATGTGGATCTGTGTTACCCAACATACCCATGATGGGGAGTGACTATGTGTTACCCAGTATACCCATGGTACTCATTAGGGAGGAGTACCCCAACAACCCAAGGTGTTTAGTGATATGTCTGCTAGTCTTACATTCATAGTCTAGATTATACCTGGTGTGAGTTGTATTTATTCGTGATCATCCTTCATGGATTTATTATGGACTTGTGTTATTTCCTTGTTGGGTTGGGTTCCTTACTTAGTATGTTGTTACTCACACCTACACGAGCTTCACTCACACGTGTTGTGTCTAGTGCAGACGACCGCTGCCTGGATGGAGGACATGGTGGCCTAGGACCCGATGGTGCCTAATGAGATTTGGTAGGTGGGGCATACTTTTACAGCTTCCATCAGCTACTCTACACATACCCATCAGGTGGGGTTTTCTGTGGATTACTTTTTAGATATCTTCTATACTTTTAGGTTTTTAATTTTTTCTTTTGTTGGGTTTGTATTATAGACCATTTTACCTAAAACATGTACTTTTACTTAGTTGTTGTTTAGTGGCATGCATGTTTTACATTTTTTGTTTTTGGGATGTGGTTGTGTGCGTATGCGTATAGGTATTTAGGAAAATGCCTCCAATTTGCACGTTGACGCCTTTGGCACTGGTTTCTAACCCCTGGCCTTTGGGAGGTGGGCTTGGGGGATTCACGACACAGGCCCCGGGGGACAAATCATGACAAAGTTGTATCAAAGGTGGTCTATTCTACCTCAATGATTGGAATTATATTGTTTTGTTTTTGGGAAATAGTGTTAAATGTTTCGAGTTCGACTTTTAGATTCGAGGGGTCCAGTGTTGGTGTAAAGGCTGACATATCCATATACTAGGACCTTGAATTCTGTTTTTTGGATCTATACAAAACAAACACTATTTTCATGAATCATATTGGAATTGACTGTTTCCTCTTGTTATTCTTGAATTATAGTCAACTCACCAGGTATAATCTATTGACTATGGTACTTATTGATGTATTTCAAGATGTATCCACAAATATATCTAGTTAGGATTCTGATGAATTACCTTGAGGATAACCTGCCTAGAGACAAGGCTTCAGTTTGGGGACCCATGCTAGAGATGGACTCGTCAGGTGGTGCTCCAGCATTACCACCACCTGTTGATTAGCGGTTACTACCGGCATTACCAGTGGAGGATTTATGCAGGCTTAGTGCTTTTAACGAGTTCTAGAGATAGAGAACTCTCGAGTTTAGGGGAGAGATAGATCCTTAGGCTAATGAGGACTGGATGGAGGTGCAGATGCGGGTCTTTCACTTAGTGAGGACTCCACTCGACCAGATGGTGATCTTATCTATGAGCCTTTTTCAGGGCTTGGTGGGGAAATGGTGGATTTTAACCATTCATACTCATGAAGATGCGACTCTCTCATAGTCTAAATTCAAGTGGCTTTTGGGGAGGAGTTCTTCCCTACAACCTTGAACTCACTGCGAATACAAGATCTTCTTCACCTACAGTAGGGAATAATTTTAGTGGATGGGTACTCTGAAAGGTTTAAATATATCTCCCACTAATCCATGGACATGGCGAGAGACCCTTTCATTAGGACCTAAACCTTTGATCAGGGACTCCGATGGGAGATCAAGGCACTGATGACACAGATTGGTGGATGAGTCATCCATGGAAATAGGTGGATAAGTCATCCATGGTGACAGGTGGCTGAGTCATCCATGGTGAGTAGCCAACAGATGACACAGAGGTCCAAGTGGGGAAGATCATCCAATAGTAAACCCCAGGACACAAGTTTGGAGGTGAGAGGCCACTGGGGAAACGGTGGTCAGTAGAGGAATAGGGTGGCTACTTGTGCAGTGGGTAAGGATATGAGGCTTGCGACTGCCCAAACCACCGTACAGACTATTAGAAGATGGTCAAGGTACTGCCCAGGCAGATGTATATGTTCGAGTGAGGAGGTCTGTAGGGGAGCAGATGTGGAAGGGGAGTAGGGTGACCAGTAGGCAGTGGGAGACGGTTCAAGGTACTATCTCCACCACCACCAGGTGGTCCACCACGACCTTAGGGAGTAGGTGTAAAGGGGAAAGATCAACTTAAATTAGTGGAGGCCTATGACCACGAAAATCCGAAGATGATTAGTGATATGATCTATGTCTTCTACACTTTATCTGTAGTTCTTATAGACATATGTACCAGTCAC
Source organism: Viscum album (assembly GCA_963277665.1). Lineage (NCBI taxonomy): Eukaryota > Viridiplantae > Streptophyta > Magnoliopsida > Santalales > Viscaceae > Viscum > Viscum album. The sequence continues at coordinate 379,745,689 of OY728119.1, forward strand.
TCTTTCCTTTCCATGAACCTCATTCGAGGTTCGGAGATTCTGGTGGAGCCATTGGCTCGATCCTTATGATTAGATACTACTACAGGAGGGGATTGAATGATTAAATACTGGTGCCGACATAGTTAGCATACTCTTAGAGGTGAGAGCTTTAGATGCTATCTCCTTGTAGAAGTGTCGTGGCATTACGACGTCATATTGGGTATGGAATGGTTATCCACAGTTTTTACTCAGATCGACTTTATTAGGCATAGAGTGTAGTGTTTCCATGAATATGGGACCATGTTTTCCATCACTGGTGAGAAGGGAACTCTTGTAGCTTAGGAAGTACTTTCTTAGGGGAGGGTGAAACCGATCACTCACTAGTTTTCTAGCCTCTCCCTCAATGCAGTGGACGAGTGGAGTCTGAGATTTCCTATAGTGGTAGATGCATATGAAGATGTATTTCCTAAGGATGTTCAAGGAATACCCCCTCATAGGGAGTTAGAATTATGCATCGACCTATATCCTAGGACAACATTGGTATCCACACCAGCATATTAGATGGCCCCATGGAGCATTGTGAGTTGAGGGTATAGCTGGAGGACTTTCAGGTGAAGGGATTCATGAGGCCCATCATTTCCCCATGGGAAACCCCACTATTGTTTCCCAAGAAGGCAGACATATGCTTGAGGCTATGCATGGACATTTAATGCCTAAACTAGGTGACTGTGAAGAAAAAATATCAACTTACAAGAATTGATGAACTCCTCGACCAACTAAAGGGAGTGAGGTGGTTCTAAAATATAGACCTCAGATCAGGCTATCACTAGATTCAGGTATGGGATGAGGATGTACCAAAGACAACCTTCAGATGCTGGTATGGCCACTATGAGTTCTTCGTAATGACCTTTGGCATGACCAATTTCCCAATAGTGTTCAGGGGACTCATGAATAGGATCTTCCAACTTTACCTCAATCGTTTCAGGGTGGTCTTCATTGACGACATTTTGGTGCACTCAACATCATAGGAGGATCATGATACACACCTGCAAATATTATTGGATACATTTTGAGAGAACCATCTTTATGGAAAGATCTCGAAGTGCAAGTTCTGGATTCAAGAGGTCCACTTTCTGGGAAACGTCATACCAGAGGCTGGAGTTGTGTTGGATCCTATAAAGATAGAGGCAATGCATTCATGGGAGCCACCAAAGAATATGACTGAGGTGAGGAGTTTCTTGTTGTTGTCCGGATACTGCCATAGGTTTGTGAAAGACTTATCCAAATTAGAATCAACATTATCGGCTTTGACAAGGAAGGTAAAAACCTTCGTGTGGATGGAGAAGTGCTATAATCACTACGGGAAAAATGGGTATTTGCGATGGGTTATTTGCGACGGGGATAAATCCTGTCGCAAATAGTCCCGTTAGAAACTTATTTGCGACGGGTGAATTTTCCCGTCGCAAATAAGTAGTTATTTGCGACGGGTTAGCTTTCCCGGTCGCAAAAGGACTGGCGCGCTTTGCGCGCCAAATCGCGGGAAAGTTATTTGCGACAGGCGGTAACTGCCCGTCGCAAATAACCAGCGGCGGTAAAAGCTATTTGCGACGGGAATATACCCCCGTCGAAAATAGTATGTCGGCAGGTTATGATTTGCGACGGGACCCGTCACAAATAACTATTTAACCGTTGACTGTAATAAATGATGGTTAAGGTATTTGCGACGGGTACCGTCGCAAATAAAACTTTTTGCGACGGGACACCCGTCGCAAATAGACCCGTCGCAAATGATCTAACCTATAAATACCCCCATCCGTTTTTTTTCATTCATTCTCAAACTTGATCTTGTCCTTCTCTCAAAACTCTATTTTTAGAGTTCAGCATTTCTTCAGTTTAATTTTTTTTTCCGGAGTTGATATTGAAGTTTTCAACAACGATCAGAGATCAACCTCAGATAAATTTTAAAGGTATTTATGTTCATTTTAATTTAATATTTATTTTAAATTTTTTATTAGTTTCAATTATTCTTAATTAGTTGTAATTTAATTATGTTTACATTGTTTTGTTACTTAATAAATTTAAATTATTAGTATTCATTGTTCCTAGGTAATGGTACTTAGGAATAATTAGTAATAATTTCCAATAATTAAGAATAAATGCTAATAATTAGTAATAAATACCAATAATTAGGAATAATTTGTAATAATTACAAATAATTACCAATAATTAGTAATAATTACCAATAATTACCAATAATTAGTAATAATTAGTAATAATTACTAATAATTCATAATAATTACCAATAATTAGTAATAATTTCCAATAATTACCAATAATTAGTAATAATTTCCAATAATTACCAATAATTAGTAATAATTAGTAATAATTACTAATAATTAGTAATAATTACTAATAATTACTATTAATTAGCAATAATTAGTAACAATTACCCATAATTAGTAATAATTACCAATAATTACCAATATTTAGTACTAAATAGTAATAATTAGTAATAATTAACATTAATTAGGAATAATTAGTAATAATTACCAATAATATCCAATAATTAGGAATAATTAGTAATAATTACCAATAATTACCAATAATTAGTAATAATTAATAATAATTACCAATAATTAGCAATAATTAGTTATAATTTGCAATAATTAGTAATAATTACTAATAATTAGTAATAATTACCAATAATTATCCATAATTAGTAATAATTACCAATAATTACCAAGAATTACCAATAATTAGTAATAATTTACTAATTACCAATAATTATCCATAATTAGTAATAATTACCGATAATTACGAATAATTAGTCATAATTTACTAATTACCAATAATTATCCATAATTAGTAATAATTACAAATAATTAGTAATAATTAGTAATAATTAGTAATAATTACCAATAATTAGTAATAATTACCAATAATTAGTAATAATTAGAAATAATTTCCAATAATTTCCATTAGTTAGAAATAATTACCAATAATTATCCATAATTAGTAATAATTACCGATAATTATCCATAATTAGTAATAATTACCAATAATTTCCAATAATTACCAATAATTACCAATAATTAGTCATAATTGGTAATAATTAGTTATAATTACCAATAATTACCACTAATTAGTAATAATTAATAATAATTACCAATAATTAGTAATAATTAATAATAATTACCAATAATTAGTAATAATTAGTAATAATTACCAATAATTAGTAATAATTAGTAATAATTACCAATAATTAGTAATAATTACCAATAATTCGTAATAATTACCAATAATTAGTAATAATTATCAATAATTAATAATAATTAATAATAATTATAGATAATTACCAATAATTACCAATAATTACCATTAGTTAGAAATAATTACCAATAATTATCCATAATTAGTAATAATTACCAATAATTATCCATAATTAGTAATAATTACCAATAATTACCAATAATTACCAATAATTAGTAATAATTGGTAATAATTAGTAATAATTACCAATAATTACCACTAATTAGTAATAATTACCAATAATTACCACTAATTAGTAATAATTAATAATAATTACCAATGATTAGTCATAATTAATAATAATTACCAATAATTAGTAATAATTAGTAATAATTACCAATAATTAGTAATAATAAGTAATAATTAGTAATAATTAGCAATAATTAGTAATAATTACCAATAATTAGTAATAATTACGAATAATTAGTAATAATTAGTAATAATTAGTGATAATTAGCAATAATTAGTAATAATTAGCAATAATTAGTAATAATTACCAATAATTAGTAATAATTACCAATAATTAGTAATAATTACCAATAATTAGGAATAATTACCAATAATTAGGAATAATTACCAATAATTAGGAATAATTACCAATAATTAGGAATAATTACCAATAATTAGGAATAATTACCAATAATTAGTAATGATTCGTAATGATTATCAATAATTCGTAATGATTACCAATAATTAGAAATAATTACCAATATTTTGGAATAATTACCAATAATTAGGAATAATAAAATTATTACATCATTAGTATATTTTATTATTAATATTAAGATAATATAAATTTTTATATTATATACAATTCTCCTTTCATCTGTGTGTTTTCTGTCTCCACATGTAATATTTGTATGTGGAGACAAAAAACACACAGATGAAAGGAGAATTGTATATAATATAGAAAATTATATAATTTTAATATTAATAATAAAATATACTAATAATGTAATAATGTTATTATTCCTAATTATTGGTAATTATTCCTAATTATTGGTAATTATATGAATAATTACCAATAATTAGGTATAATTACGAATAATTACCAATTATTAGGAATAATTACCATTAATTACCAATAATTACCATTAGTTAGAAATAATTATCAATAATTAGGAATAATTACGAATAATTAGGAATAATTACCAATAATTAGAAATAATTTCCAATAATTAGGAATAATAACATTATTACATTATTAGTATATTTTATTATTAATATTAAAATAATATAATTTTCTATATTATATACAATTCTCCTTTCATCTGTGTGTTTTCTATCTCCACATGTAATATTTGCATTCTTTTTCAAAATTATCAACCTACTCACTAATGGAGAGGTGAAAGTGAATGCAAATATTACATGTGGAGACAGACTGTTAAACACATAGATGAAAGGAGAATTGTATATAATATAGAAAATTATATTATTTTAATATTAATAATAAAATATACTAATAATGTAATAATTTTATTATTATATAATTAATATTTATGAAAAAATAATATTAGTACTATGAAAATAATAAAAAAATTATATAATATTAAAATTATCAATATTTGTTACAGGTTTTGCTTTATTGTCAACATATTCAATTCTTAAAGGGTCAATTTTTAGGTCTATCTCAATAAAAAGTTTGCGTCAGTCGTGTATGATGTATACTCTATAATTATCCTTGCTTGAGTGTTTTTTCTGACAAATTATTCAAACTTGTTAAAACTTATAATGCATATGTGGTGAATGGATTTCGATTTCACACACATGCATATGGGGAATCGAAAAAAAAATGAACAGTGGAGTTAGCTTGAAAGGATCTCATCATCGAGAAAATGAAGTTGATTTTTATGGCATACTTGATGAAATCATTGAACTCTATTATCTTGGACAACATTACATAACCTTGTTCAAATTTCGGTGGTTGGATACAGAGAGAGGCGTGTGTGTTCATCCGACTCATGGAATCATCGATATTAAATGTAAAAGTTTTCTCGCAGTAAAAGAACCATTCTTATTGGCTCAACAGGCACATCAAGTTTATTACGCAAAGTACTGTGCTACATCAAGAGACTTGACTGATTGGTGGAGTGTAATAAAAATCAAAATTCGAGACAATCAGTTTAGTCAAAGTGAATGTGCTTTCACTGATGTGCAAATAATTGAAGTTTTTCAAGAGAGTCATCAAAATCAATCTTTTTTACAAAGATACATGAGTATCGATGACGAAACCCAAAATTTAAGAGTCGGTGATGAAAATGATGTTAATGATGTCACATATGAATTTGAAATGGAAAGAGATGAAGCAACTGGAACTTGAAAGGATATTGATGATGTTGAGGAGGAATATGAAGATGACATTGACATACATGAAGAAGATGATGAAGATGAACACTGATAGAATTCCATGGTAGTTATATACAATCATAATATATATATATGTGTATATATAATAGTAATTATCAATTATTTTCTAACAACATTAACATTTTATATTTCAGATGGACGATGACACATTTCATGAGTTGGCAGATGCTAACCTGCCTTTCGATGTGGATGAGTTGCTGGAAGATGACCCTCAGCCTGCAGGCGCTCCAGGGAGTACGCGGAGGGGGCGCGGTCTTGCACGATTGATGATTCCTGACCCCGTCCCTGAGCGACGTCCACGTCTTGGGTTTGATCCACGCACACGGAGGTGTGATAACCTGTGTGATAATCTGTGGATTTGACTAAGATTTCATTAATCTATTTACATAATAAATGTTTATTATTTTTATAGTTTTCCGCATATAGAAATCGGACAAGGCATCGCTATTTTGCGCAACTATTTCTCTCAGCCGTGGACCACAAGGGAGCAGATTCCCATTGATGTGCAGCAGGCCATGTTCGGCCATTGGTTGGTATGTACGTAAATAAATAATTTTTATTTTGAAAATTATTTCATTTCTAACTTGATATTTTGATTTATTTGTAGGGTTTATGGTATCTGATCGAGGATACCATGCGTGATGCCATCCACAAGGCATGGGAGGTGGCCATGCATGATCGCTTTCGTCAGTTTTTGCACAATTTAAGAAAATCTTCCACGAAGAAAGCAGGAGTGTCAGATGTTGACGAGTCATGTAGAGCACACAGACCAGAGTATATTTCATCCCATGTATGGGATGGATTATGTGCGCACTGGTTGAGTGGTGCCTTTCAGAGGAGATCATCGGTGGGGAGGCAGAATCGGGGGAGACAGGAGGTGACTCATCAAGCTGGGAGTCGTTCTTTCAGTACTCATAGACAACATCTGGTAAGTACATTATTTATAAATATTTTATATAACTATAAATATTAATAGTTAATTTTTTATTCTTATAGGTTGTCGAGCACCCCGATATTACGGAGTACGGCGTATATCAGAGGATGTATAGTGATCCTGCTACTGGGGAGCTTAGAGGTGATCGTCAGCATCACATCGTGGTCAGTATTATTTGTTTTCAAGTTTAAAAATTAACTGCATATAATATATTCACAATTTTAATTTTAAATTGCAACTACAGGGGTCATATGAGGCCGCAGCATCACAGACCCGGCCTGAGAGTCAGGCTGAGTAATCAGATTAGACCACTGGCCGTCATTTTTATGAGGCGGAATGGATGCAAGCCACCCAGTATGCCTTCGAGAAGGGCCGGGTAGTTGGTATTAGCTCTCAACTAACTCCCGGAGATTATTATGGCAGTGCTGTGATGTCGGCGTCCAGCTCGAGAGGAGCTCGTGCATCTTCTTCTGCTACACAGTATGAGGATCAGTTGCGATCTCAGACTGCACTGATAGAGAGTCTCCGACAAGAGCAGGAGAAGATGCGTCAGTAGCAGCAGCAACATGAGGAGGAGCGTCGACGCCAGCAGCAGCTGTACGAGGAGCAGATGAGTCGGTGGCAGCAGCAGCACCAGGAGCAGATGGAGTACATGCGCCGACTCACTCATGCTTTAGGGATGGAGTTTCCTCCACCAGCATCTGCAGATCCCCCCTCCCCCTCCTTTAGATTAGAGTTTGTTTTTATGTTATAAAGTTTGTTAAATCAAAATATGATTTTTTTTTCTATTCGTAGTTTCTGTCTCATTATAAAATATTAATAATATTATATTTTGAAATAACAATATTAATATGAATAATAATATTATTTATATTTTATAATATTAAATTTTATATATATATTAAAATTTTATAATATTATAATTTAATTATATTTTTTTGTAATATTTGAATTATTTTAATATTTGAATGTAAAATAATTCTATTATTTTTATATTAATTAAAATAACTTATTAATATTTTTTTATTTATGAATTATAATTCTAATATTATTATATTAGTTTAATCATTTATTAATATTCTATTATTTTTTTATTTTTGAATTATAATTCTATTTTTATTATATTAATTAAAATAATTTATTATTAATTTATTATTTTTATTTGTGAATTATAATTCTATTATTATATTTATTAAAATCATTTATTAATATTTTATTATATTTTATTTTTGAATTATAATTGGATTATTATTATATTAATTAAAATAATTTATTAATAATTTATTTTTTTTAAATTTTTTATACTATTTGCGACGAGATTCTATGCCCACCGTAAATAGTATTATTATTATATTGATTAAAACAATTTAATAATAGTTTTTAATTTTTTTTAAAAAATAGTAATTGTGACGGACCCCGTCGCAAATACTATTTGCGACGGGCCCGTCGCAAATACCTGTTGCGACGGGCCCGTCGCAATTACTATTTTAAAATTTTTAACAAATATACGGAGTAATATTTGCGACGGGAAGGATCCCCGTCGCAAATAATATCTTTAGCGACGGGCCCGTCGCAAATAATTGTTGTTGCGACGGTGTTTTCCGCAACGTGCGATTTGCGACGGGCCCCCGTCGCAAAAGGCCATTTGCGACGGGATCCCGTCGCAACTGACCCGTCGCAAATACCTATTTTTCTAGTAGTGAATAGTTTCCAGGAGCTTAGGTAGGGACTGAAAAGTGTCCCCATATTGAGACTTATAGAGGAGGGAATTGGGTATGTGGTTTTCTATGATGCATCAAGGACTAGACTGGGTTGTTTCCTGATGCAAGAGTGGGAATTGATCACTTATAGTTCACGATAGTTGAGATATAATGAGCAAAGCTACACGACCCATGACCTGTAGTTAGTAGTACTAGTATTTTCTCTGAAGATATGGCGTCACTACTTGATGGGTGAATGATTTACCATCTACTCTGACCATAAGATTCTCAGGTATATCTTCTTCCAGAAGGACCTGAACATGAGACAATGGTGAGGGTTGGATTTCCTATAGTTCCATGACTTCAAGATAGTCTATACTCCTAGGAAGGTGAACATAGTGACAAACATGTTCATCAGGAGATCTGGTTTACAGCTACTGAGTGAGGCAATAGAGAAGCTATCCGTGAGGCAAATATCCTTCATGGATGATGATAGAGAAGCCTTCCTTTAGTTTATGACTGTCACCCCCCACTCTTACAGTGAATTAGGGAGGCACATCTTGTGGTTGTTTACTGTGAGGCTCAACGTGCTCAGTTATCCTCAGGATAGGTTCTTGATAAATTTTCGATAGGTGGGGAGCACTTCATCCTTTTTAGAGGGAGCACATTAGTACTAGTGGCATTGAGAGAGGTTATTTTGAGGGAGTTCCATACCCCCCATTGACAGTACATCATGGAGTGGAGAAGATGTACCCAGATCTATGACGTCAGTACTGGTGGCCAGGAATAAAGAAAGTGGTGGTCGAGTTTGTTTCATGGTGACTCACTTTTCATCAAGTGAAGGCTTATCATCAAGTTACAGTAGGCTTAGCACAACCACTTGAGGTTCCACAGTGGAAGTGGGATGTTATCTCGATGGACTTCATGATGGGATTACCATGAACATCCACGGGCCACGATTCTATCTGGGTGATCATTGATAGACTCATCAAGTTGCCTCCCTTACTACCCATCTGGGAGAGGGATTGATAGAGGGATTGAGATGCTTCAATATCCATGAGATAATGAGGATTAATGAGGTCCATTCAATGATAGTCTTAGTGTGTGATGGTTGCTTCACATGCCAACTATGGAAGGGATTATAGGAGGCATTCGGGACATAGCTATGCTTGAGCATAGCTTTTCACCCATAGACCGATGGTCAGACAGAGCAGACCATACAGACCTTGGAGGATATGTTTCATGCTTACGTCCTTGATTTTGGTCGTTGTTGGGAGGACCACCTACCACTGGTGGAGTTTTCACACAACAATATTTATCACTCCACCATTGGTATGGCATAGTTCAGGGATTTATAAGGGCGACCTTATTGATCACCTCTATGCTAGACAGACCCAGGGGAGTCATCACTCATGAGAACAGAGTTGGTATAGGATACCACTAAGAAGGTGTAGATCATCTAGGAGTGGATGAGGACTACACAGAGAAGGCAAAGGTATTATGCTAATAAGAGGTATAGGCCCTTACAGTTCGAGGAGGTAGACCATGTGTTCCTTTGGGTCTCACCCCAATGGGTATTGCAATGATTTGGTAGGGTTGAAAGTTATCTCTGAGGTTCATCTAATTTTTATAGATTCTGAGCAGAGTTGGAGAGGTGGCATACCACCTAGATCTTATCCCATAGATTCACTAGGTTCATGATGTTTTCCACATGTCGCAGCTAAGGAGTTACGTGCATGATCCATCACACGCCATCGACTGGGGTGAGCTAGACATTGGCGACGCGGCGACATTTCTAGAGTTCCCGATGGAGAGAGAGGATCATAATCAGTGGGTCTATCAGGGATGATCTATTCCTCTGGGGCACATTTGGTGGCCTCATGAGAACCTCCAAGAGATCGCATGGGAGTGGGAGGCTTAGATTCATGCTCAGTACCTCCATTTGTTTCCTTAGCCCTTGTTTTGGCTTTTGGGGATGTAAAGCCCTAAGGTGGGGAGAATGTAATGTCTTGGAAATTCCATGTAATTGTTTTAATTAGATGTTATTATTTAAAGACCAGATGCTCATACATCACTTGATTCTAAGGCTTGGTGAGCACATAATAAAATTTTGAACTTTTTTAATTCATTTCAATAAACATGAAAACATGTTTTTTGGCCTTTTGAAACGTTTCCCAGATAAAAAATTAGAGGGAACCGTTGAACTCAAAATATCGGGATTCATGTAGAAGGGAACTAGCTTCGACCGAAAAGAGATGACCAGAAAAGTTAGTTTTCAGAATTCGAGGAGAAGAATAAAAATAACTTAAAAAGTTATTTTTTTGTTTCCTTCACTGTTGAGTGTTGACACATCCACACTACAACACGATGACGAGGCGATGAAGAGTCACATTAAATGGATCCCTTTTTATGGCTCTTAATGTACAGTGTAACGACCCATTAAATAAAGCGTAATAGATATTATATTTCATAAATGGAATAGTGTAACGATAGGATGACACAACGTAATAGAAAAGATGAGAAATGTTTTTCCTTTAATGGATTAACACATTGTAGAAATGAGGATCAAAATGTGGAAACTTCTTTAATGAATCTACGATGAGAATCCTCTCCAATGACAAATAATGAAAGCCGGAGAATAACCAACAACATCGACACACCACAAAGAATGGGACCAGAGAGTGAGCAATGCCAACAGAATCCTCCCAAATGGATCGCTCTAATAACAAAACTTCTTAAGGTATGGATTTCTTTGAATTTAATTTCTTTTCTCATTCTACATTCTAAAATTAAAAATGTTGATCCACCCATGAATAGGTTGATCCACATATCACTTGTTTTTGTAGGAGGGTGCATTTTTCGTGGGATTTTTTGTATCAGGATTAATTATTTGGTTGATATAACTTCAATACCTAACCTTCACAAATTTAAAATCTAATGTAGAGGGCATGGGGAAACATGAGCAAGGCATGAGCCCCTCCAACTTGTGCATTCTTCATGGCCAAACCATTGAAACGACGAAAAAGAGGTTCTGAGGTATTAATAGGGAAGGTGGTACCCCATGGAGGCTAGAGGTGCAGACATCATGAAGAACAAACCACTAGAGCGGACTCAGTGGTCCATAGAAGGCGCCAGTGGTGGTGCGATGAGGGCCAAATCCATGACCGGCTCAGGCCACGAAGAGGTAGTAGGATCCACTGGCGGTCAGGCCGGTGGTTAGCAGATAAGGATGCGAACCCTCGACCACATCAATGGGCGGCCCGCACGACGTGGGCCTCGACTCTATGCTGGCATGTGGGCTATCATTCTCTGTTGGCACATAGGCCGCAGCTATCTACTGGAACGCGGGCCACACCTCTCTGGTGGCACGTGGGTCGCAGCTCTCTACTGGCACATGGGTCACAGATCTCTACTAGCACGTGGGCCACATCTCTCTGCTGGCACGCGATACCCAAATATCTGCTAGCATGTGGTTCAGAAGCTGCATGAGAGAAGCAAAATGCATCCGGCTAAGCCAATCGTGGCACACTGAACCGAACACCATTATGCATTTGAGCTGAGAGAGGTAGGTCTGATGGTTACAGGCCTTCCAGTGACGGGTCGGACCGGGGTATGCATTCCAGACCACTATGCGGCCCAGGACAGAATCAAAGCCTTCTTTCTTCTATTGGCCAAGATGGAAAAATAAAATTGGGCTGCCGAGCTACCTGGGTTGGGAACAAATCGGCCCACCGGTTGTGGGCCGAGTCGGATGAGACCGGGTCATCGGGAGACCTGGTGGGCTAGACCCCCGGCCGAACCGGTCCAAGTCCATCAAGGACAAATTGGCCAAGCACACTAGCCAAGTAAGACTGGGCTAGCCAAGACCCGAACTAGGTTGAGTCATGTCAGCCGAACCAAACCAGGGCATGTGGGCCCCCCGTTCTGGGTTAGTCGAGTCGGTCTGACCAGAGCAGACTAGGCATGGATGCAACCATCCCATGTTTACTAAAATGACAATATATCTCAAACCAGGTGTAAGATTGATGATCCGTTTGAAGTGTGGGAATCCTCACGACAAGTTAAATCTTTTTCAATACTCTAGGGAGGCTATTATGAATGTTTTAATATAAATAATGGCTTGAGGAGTGGTTTCTCCTGGAATTAAGCGCGCTATGTGTGGAGATCCTATAACTGAAAGATACTCGAAGACTACTGAAAAGAGACCCTATGTGGATCGGCTATGATAGCCCAGTGGGAAACAGCTATGTGTGACCCGGTAGGCCATGGAGGGGAGCGACTTTTTGTGACCCGGCAAACCCATGGTACTCATCGGGAAAGAGTACCTCAGTACGATGCCCAAAGTGGGAAGCAGATATGTGTGACCCAGCATACCCACTATAATCATTAGGTTTGAGTACCATAGGAGTCCATGGCTAGTGGGAAGTGACTCAGTGTTACCCGGTAGGCCCACGGTGGGGAGCAGATCTGTGTGACCCAACATACCCATAATAATAATTTGGGTAGAGTACCCCAACAACCCAAGGTTTTCAGTGATACAACTGATGGAATTACATTCATACTCTAGATTATACATGGTGTTAGCTATATTACTTCATGATCATGCTTCGTGGTTTGCTTGTGGATTGCTTTGTGGTGTTTCCTTGTTTGTTTGGGGTACCTACTGAGTATTTCGTTACTGATCCCTACACACGTTTCACATGCATGTGTTGTGTCTGGTGTAGACAACTGTTGCTTTGACGGAGGACTTGGTGGTCTAGGACTTGGTGGTTCCCAGTGTGATCAAGTAGGTGAGGCAAACATCTACAACTTCCGACAACTACTCTAAATTTACTGATCAAGTGGGGGTTTTAGCAGATGGATTTTTAGAGATCTGGTTTACTTTTCTATTTTTTTGTTTGTCTTTTATTAGGTTTGTATTCGAGATCATTTGACCTACATCTTGTACTTTTACATAGTGGTTGTTTAGTGGAATTCATGTTTTACCTTTCCTGTTTTTGTGACATGGTTGTGTGTGTGTGGGTATAGGTATTCAGGTAAATGCCTCCCATTTTCAAGTTGACTCCTTTGGCACTAGTCGTCAACCCCTGGCCTTCAAGAGGTAGGCATGGGAGAGTCATGACTCAGGCCCCGAGGGATGGGTTGTGAAATAACATTCATTAATTAGTAAGTTATATTTATTATAAAAATATTAAGTAATTATTAAATTTAAAAGAAAATAGTTTTATTGAACTCCTTTTATATAATGTTTCAATTAAAAGTTTAATTTTCAAATTATAAAATTTTAATTTGACAAAATTTATTTAATATTTTTAAATAATCATTTCAAAATTATCTAAAGATGAATTTTTCATAATTTTCTGAAAATATTATTTTTTAGTGAATAATGAAAAATACTAATTTTTTATTGACAATTGTATTTCATTTAATGTATTAATAAAGTAAAATTCTATTTTTGATGTTTTTTAAAATTTCATTTGTTATTGTTTTATTTAAAATAATCCAATTATTATTTTTTAAATGCATTTAATACTTGAATTTATTATAAAAAAGTTTTACATTCAAAGTTCATTTTTTTGAAAAACTATTTTATTTTGTTTTTATTATTTAATTTTAAATTAAATACTCCCACTTCTATTAATTTAATCTTGATAAATGGATTCCATATTTGGAATAATTTGGTCCAAATTTATTAAATATGTCCCTTTTATTTTTGGTCAATATGAACAATAACCCTTGTAATTTTTATTTCTACAGTGAAGGGTATATCTGGTAATTAAAGTTAAAAATAAATTAATAAATGCTAAATAATGGCCCTTACATATGAAATAATTTTATCATATCTTCTAAATATTGAATATATTTACTCTCATTCCATTTGGATCTGATCATGACCTTTATTATATTTTATGTAAATAAATGTCAAAATGTCACACTCTTTTTTTAATAAATATAATATTTTTAACATTGGGATAAATAGAGGAAATGTTTGGTTATAAATAATATTTATAAATATAAAAGATATATCTTTCTAATATTTAATTATTTTTTAGAAAATATGTACCTTAAATGGTTACACAATGCTAACACAATATTTATTCATTTAATAAAAAACTCGAATTAATTATATAAAAATATTACAAGTAATATAATTTGAGATAATTAATTTCATAAATAAATTTTATAGATGAATATATCTGGTTAGGTATGTAATAAAATATATTTTTTGAATTTAATTTGTTTTATTTATGTTATTTAAGTCAAAGTAATGAATAGTTTTAAAAATTGAAATTAATGAAAATTTATGAAAACATATATTATTAAATTATATAAAATTTATAAAAATATTATATTAGGCCATGTGATTAGGATATGATTTATAATATAAAACATGGTCCATTTATGGGTGGCTTTTCAATTTATAATAACTATTATGTCCCTCAAAGAGTAAAAAAAAGATGTCATCGCGGTAAATATGAAAGAGATAAAAAAAAGGTTAAAAACCCAATAACAATTAAACTGAGATCCAAATTTGTCCAAATTTTATTGTATGATATTAAATCAAATAATAATATTATTATATTTTAATATTATCAATTTTGATCTGTTTGGATGTCAAAATTAGTTTATATTAAATTAATTTTTAAGATATTCTAAGAGTGTCCCCCTCTTTTATAAAAAGAAACCTCTTCTCTTTTGATCACACTTAAAAAAATTTTAGTACATCCATTCCCTGCCTAAATACCTTCCATAAATACATTCTTACATATATGATGATTTTTTTACCATAAAACCAAATTAGGAATTCTTTTGGTGTAAACATTAATAGATTGTCTGAAGAAGAGTTATCATTCTTAACAAAGTGTTTTAGTTTTATATCTTTTTACACATCCTTCAAATATTATTTGAACATGATGAAACAAAAAAAGTACATTCCATATACTAAGGTGTTTTTATTTTAGTTTCAGTGTCTATTTCCAAATCCTCTTCCATAAATTATTAAATGGAACCATCATTCATGTGAATGACGAACTACTGCCTCATGAACCGATGTAATTAACATTCCATCACCATATATCCAGGTTTGTTATAATGATGGAATTAATGTTTATATATTATATTAATTACAAATTTATAATTATTAAAATATAATCTATCATTTAATTTCTTACCTTTCCATTCATTAAAAAATGATAATGATATTCGTGTGTACTACCACCTCCATAGAGTAATGTGATTCATTTTTCAACACCACATAATATGGACGATATATATATATATATATATAAGTATGTCCAAAAAATTAGTATATTATTTATAAAAAAATTATCATATGTATTGATAATATAATACTTACCTTCATTCTATAATGATATTTGAAAAATGGAAATGTTACTCATGCGTACATACGACCGACTGTCTCTATTATTGTAACATAGTTCATTTTTCATAAATATATTTCATGATTGGGTTTAAAATTATAACTGATGTATAAAAACAATAATTATTTCATTAATATTATACTAGAGATGACGAAATAATGAAAAATTTTACCATTATCAACCAATAATGACATTTTGCTCTTATAAACAAAATATCATCAAAAACATATGACTTAAACATAAATGATTAAGTAATTGTGTATGAAATGGTAATGAGTGAAATAAAGGGAATAATAAACTTGAAATTTTTTCTCAACAAAGTAAATAATTAAAATGAGTTTATTATCTATGAAGATAATGAAAATACATGACAATTCAAACTCAAGGAAAGAGAAAATTTAAATTAAAACTTCATTTTAAATGTTATAGTGATTTATCTTCAAAATCATTTTCTTCCTTGTCAATGTTTTTAAATTAGTTTATGAATGTATTTATATAGACATAAAATAATTTTAAAGGTAATTTTATACCATTTTCTTCTATTGTTTTCAAAAAATTAGTATTTTTAAAAAATAATTCACTTTTTTTTATAAAAGGAAAAAAGGAATGTTCAATTTTTACGTATATGATGATTTTTTTCCACCACAATAACCATTAATTAGAGTTTAGATTAAATTATAATATTTCATGTTTTCTACCATAAAAAATTCTCTCTCTAATTTTCCTTGTTTTTTGGTGTTGAAAATGAGGTTTTAAAATAAAATGTTATTTTGATATGTGAAAGCGTTTTTTCATACGAGTTTAAAAGAGTTTTCCAAGGATTTTATTCATGATATGGTACTTAGACATTATTTACGAAGGGTTAGGACCTATTATAGATCATGGGTGACCCTTATACAACTTATATGAAGTTTTGTGCCTTGTTATAACTCAAGGGTGAGCCCGATATAACTTATACTTTGGGTGTTCCTAGATATCACACCAATTTATTTGGTATTGATTATGTTCTCTCGAGAATTAAATTAGAAGTTTTCTATATGGTTATTCCAATTGTGAGTGTTTTTAAGAGTCTTAAGATGATGATGTCTTGAGGACCTTACATGACTATTTTTTCTTACTAATGATTTGTCATGGAAAAAATTTGATTTTAAATGTTAATATAATGAAATTTTTAAAGGAAAAAATGATTTTGTTTTCTGATAAAAATTAATGATTTTAAGAAAATATTTTCACGGGTCTTCATGTTTTTCACATGACCAATGGTTTTATTCTTTTTATATCCCATACTTATATTTTTGTTCTTATCCCATGTTTTAAAATATTTTTCACCAGGAATTAAGTATGAGTAGGGACAATGATTAGGATAAGATCAAAAATTTTATGATATTTCATAAAAAGAAAACAAGTTTATTTTTAAAAGTTTTGTTTGGTTAGAAAAATGGAAACTAAGTAGGATGGTCCTATTTATAATTTTTTGGATTGTTATATAATATTTATTACCTAAATCTCTAAATATATAATCCTAAAATATCTTTGGGAATGTAATAAAGTTAATTCTAGTTTAAAATCACTACAATATATAATTTTTAAGGTTGTGTTTTTACAGTTTGATAACCTATTTACAATCATACTTTTTATAATACCCAAAGGAAAAACCAACCAAATTTTTTATAGGAGACCCAAGCTAATCTGACCTAACTTTTGTTTGTGAGTCGCAACCCAAGTACCATTTATTTTTTAGGAGGAGTAACTAATACAGTAATTTCTTTTGATTGGGAAAATCATAGGCCCGTTATTATAATTAATAAAAAATGAAATCAAATATAAAAAAGTGAATACTAAAAAATAATGAAGATCAAACGAGAAGAGAAGATGTAGAAGTGAATGTAGCTCATGGAACTTTGATCACTTTAGTACCAATGAAAGGAAAATTGATGCTCCTTTATGATCTCAGGAATAAAACAATAGTCATAGAAGATCTTATCACTTTAATATCAAATATCAAACAAGTAGTCAAGTGCATCATACTTCATTCATATCTCTCTATTTATTGAATAATCCTCAATTTTCATATAGCTCCCTCCACCGTTTCTCATTGAATAAGAGTTTTCTAAACTCATCATCACTATTCAAAGGTTATAAAAATGAAAAATATAGAAACATACCATTTCATGTTTAAACATCATTCATATTCAAATAATATTTTTGGTGAGGTATAATTACTACGTTGAAAACATTAAAACAATTTAAAATTTGTTAATTAATATGTAAGAGATTTTTTCAAATAAATAAAACAATACAAACCATTATGAAAATCTTGAAATAATTCTTTGATATAAATATTGAAAAACAACACATAAAATAAATGATATGGAATTTATTATTTCCATTAATATTTTCATAATTTTTTTCTATAAAACAGACTAAAAAATACTTATAGTTGTTTCATTAGTAAATATGTGTATTGTATAAATGATAAAATGATTAAAATAGATTTTTAAATACTTACAGTAAATATAAAATATAAAATCCATCATTAAAAAAGTATGTTTAGATTTCCACTTTGACGACATGTTACTCAATAAGAATTTAAATCTTCATTCAAAATTATTTTTATATGATTTATATGAATTTATAATGCAAATAAATCAAAAAAAATACATAGATAAAACATGCAGTTAAAAAAATTATGAATATTAAGAATAAACATAGATGGTTGTAAAATTCCAGAAAATTAACAAATTATTGAAGTGACCAAGTGGTTTATGGTCAATCTATTTACCATGAGGTCTATAACGTGTGGCCAGTAGACTTACAATGAGATTAAAAATTACAATGTATGGTTGATCTATTCATTATACTCTTAAAATGTATAATCCATAGTTGATGTATGTTTTCATTTTAAACTCATGGTCGATCCTTACAGTTGATGATTTCTTCACGTGGTTGATGTCCATCATGTGTGGTCAATTCATTGAACATACGATTGACAATCCTTGAAGTTGTGGGATAATATATGAGTGAAGGAGATCATAACATGATTGCTTCATCAATTTTCAACAAAATACATATACACACTATAGGTATAAAATAAATTGTGTGATATCTTCAAAATTTTTCCACAAAACACTTATACACATAGTAGGTAAAAAATACCCCATGTGGTAGATTTAAAAATACACATGAAGTTTCTTGAAGAGTTTACTACATATGAGGTTCATCGCCAGGTAAATGCTGCTACATATACATATTCCTAAAAAAATATTTTATATTTCGAAAAACAATAAAAGTATTATATATATACACATAACAATATATATTCAAAACAACTCAAACATGATAAACAAATATCTGTTAAAAAATTTAAACACTAAAAATAACCTTGGTAAACAAATATATATCACATGATAAGAAACATCATATTAATAAAAAAAAGATAACCAAAATTAAAACACCCAAATATTAACACATGTATAAATGTTATACAATCTAAAATATAATAAAAAATTTTAATTTGAAATTCATTTACCAAATAAATGAAGGGAGATGTAATTAAAATAAATTATTAACCAAGTTCAAACACTAACAATATTTTTTTTTAATTTTTAAACCAAACATTCATTTAAAATTTTAAAACAATATTTCTCCCCTTTTTTAAAATTTATTAAAAAGAAAAAAAATATTTTTAATTCCAAAAAAATTATTCCTCTTAAATAATAAACAAATTAAAAATATTATAAAAAAATTATCAGAAAATGTATTTAAATACATAAATATTCCCATTTATAAATGAATATATAATATCAAATTTTTTTTGATTTGTATATAAATATGTGGAGTATGTTAAATACAAACAGATTACAAAATAAGATTATAGACTTCTTTTATTTGAATATAGGAAAAATAGCTATAATTGAAAATCACTTAACAAAATTTAAAATTCAATATGAATTATAACAAATATGAGAACATTTTCATGAAAATTTAACAATTAATAACAGTACTCATGAATGAATATATATAAATAAAAAAACTTCATTCAATTTTAATAATTAGTAAGCATAAAAGTAAACAATATTATGCCTTTAACATATCAAGTTCAAAATTCATTTTCTAAAATATTACATAATTTAGTGGTTTGGTAAATAACTTAGAAACATTTTCTTTAGTTGGAAAAAACACTAAACTAATATATCATTTATTTACATTGTCCCTTAGAAAATGAAATCTAACATCTATATGTTTTGTTCGAGAGTGGCTCTTAATATTTTTATAAATAAAAAATAGAACATGAATTATAGTTGAAAATAAATAATTTCATAAGAAATAATATTAAAAAATGAATTTTTTTAATAAAAATACTTGAAGAACAAAAAATATGAGAAAAAAACTCAACTTTTGTTGTAGATAATTCAACTAATATTTTTTTTAGAACTCCGTGAAATTAAATTCTCACTAAGAAAGTGACACATACCTATAGTGGTTTTTCGATCAATCATAAAACCTCCAAAGTAATAATTATAATAAGATAATAAATCAAAAAAATTATTGTTTGAATAAAATAAAATAGTACTAATAGATCCTTTAATATATATAATAACTCCCTTAATAGCTTTAATATGACTTTTATTAGGTTTTTACTGAAATATAACACATATATAAAATGAAAACTTTATATCCGGTCTAGATGCAGTCAACTAAAGTAATCTACCTACCATGCCTTTATACAGTTTAATATCAAAACACTTTCCATATTAATCCAAATAAAATTTGGAATCAATAATCATTGGTGTTTTAATATACTTGAATGAATTAGGGAAAAGCCTTTTAATAAGTTATTTAGAATTTTTAGCTTGATTTAAGAAAAAAACACCTCTTATTTGTTTAATTATTTATTTGAAAATAAAATCAATTATATCATTAATCTCATGTAGAGATCACTAGTAATCAATTTAGAAAAATCATTACAAATTAAATAATTTATTGAATCAAATATTACATAATTAGTACATATATGTACAATCAAAATATTATTTGAAAATTTCTTTATAAATAAGGCAGGATCAAACATTCCTATAAGAAATTCATTTTTCAATAAAAATTTACTGAGTCTCTCATATAAGTTTGAAGGATATTTCTTAATACCATATAAAGAATTATTTATTTTAAGAACACGATTTTGAAATTTTTATTTTCAAATACAGGGTTTATTTAACAAGTAATTCTTTAAAAATTATACTATTAATAAATGCACAGTCTACATCCATTTGAACTAATTTGATACTTTCAAAACTATTTAATGATAATAAATTTATAATTAATTCTATCTTCGTAGTAGGAGAAAAATAATGTTCCAATTCAATTCCCTCTTCAAAAGGATAACCTTGAGAAACTATTCTTGCTTTAGTTTTAATTATATTTTCAGCTTCATCATGTTTATTTTGGAAAATCCACTTAGTTCCTATAGTTTTTTATCTTTTGGTAATTTAAAAAAATCAAACAATTTATTTCTTTTAAATTTATTTAATTCTTCAAGAATTACTTTAATCTAGTTTTAATCGTTCAAATAATATTTAATATTAAAAATAACAAAATCAGAAACAACATAGGAATTAAAAAAGTAATTTATAATATATATATAATTTTTGTATTCCAAATTCAATACCTAAAATTAATTTTTAAATATGATGATTATTATTAGTTCTCTACTCCTTATGATTAGTTTGATAAGATATTTTATCCTGGAAAATGATGCATTATCATTTTCATGATCATTATCTTCACCAAAATTGAATTCCACGAATTCATCATCATCTTTATTTAAATTTTAATTCTGATAGATATTATTATTTTCATTAAATTAAACATGCACAAAATCTTCAAAAACTACTTTTTTATTTAAAATTCTATATGGATTACTAGAATTAGAATAACCTAAAAATATTGCATAATCAAATTTATAATTAAACTTGTCTGAATTTTCTTTTTTATTTAAAATAAAAAATTTGCAACCTAACCCCCCAAATTATCTAATTTTGGGTAGAAACCCATTAAAAAATTCATAACGGGTTTTATTTAAAAATCATATAATATAAACCCTATTTATAACATGAAAATATATATTAATAGATTCAGCCAAAAAATATTTAGGCCCATTAAACTCAATAATATTTGATCTAACAATCCCTTGAATTGACCCATTATTTGTTTCCAAATACACTATTTTGTTATGGTTTCCTAGGGGGAAAATAGTTATATAAAATTTCTTCACAAAATTTATCAAATTATTAATAAAACAATTCACTACCTCTATCAATTCTGATATAGACAATAAAATGTTTTTAAAAAAATTATATTTTTTTAGAAACCACAAAACATTGTTAGAGTTTAATTTTAATGAGATAAAAAATAAATATTTATGAATTTTATATAATAATAAACTATTAAAAATACATACTTATTTCCTCTTAAACTTGTAGGTTGTATATGACCAAATAATTAATGATTAAAAAATTTAATGATCTAGATATACTAATATCATTAATATATTTATACATATATTTTTGATACTTTCAATTTAAACATGAATCACAAAAAAATACTTACTTCTATTTAACATTATAAATTTTAGAACCCGTTTATGCTTTAAAAAATTGTGAAATACTCTTACATCAAGTCCAAGTATCCTATTCCATACTATATAATATATTTTTATAGAATTTAAAAACATAACTTTCTTTTTAATTAGATCATATAAATCTATAGTATAAACATTATATTTTCTATTTGTATAAATTAAAAGATATTTATTTTTCAAAACTGTACATTTTTAATTTTCAAATATTTTACTTAATCCATCATCAAAAAGTTATATCATACTTCTTAAACTTTGTTTTAAATAATCTAAAAATAATATTTTTAAAATAATAATAGTTTTTAAAATAAATCTTCCTAATAAATTTCATATGACTTTTAGAGTTTTCTCTAAATGTAACCAGGCCTCCATCAGTTGAACTCAAAGATATAAAATTTGAAATATCGCATGTCATGTATCTAGAATATCCACTGTTTAGATCCCACGAATCTTTGAGACTAATAAGAAATTTCTTTGGAAAAAAATCAATAAATTAAATTTCTTTGGTACCTATGACAATTTGGGTACAATTAGATAAGTAATAAAACATTTTGGCACCTAAATTGATTTAAGTAATCAATTTCTAGGTTTTTCAAAAAAAATATTCGATAAATTTTTTTTTCAGTATAGAAAAATGATCATGTAAATATCAAAGATAATTCATTGTAATGATTGCCTTACATTATATATTTAATTCATGTTACACTTGAAATACTTATTTTTAATACTTTAACAAAAGTAGTCATATTCAACCATGGTGAAAATTTGTTATAACCAAAAAAATTATTTTTATAATTTAGTTTTATCATACAAATCATCATATTTTTTATTTGGATTGAACAAAATTAGATAATTTATTTAACATGAAAAACATTTATTTTTAGATCCACATTCACCTTTTAAATAGATTCTAAATAAGATTTGAATTTTTCATTATAACCAAAAGCTATATTGTTAAATTTTTTATTTTCTTGTTTGAGATTATTATACTCATTATTAACTTTTTTCATGAACTCAAAGAATAAATTAAACCTATTTTCATGATATTTATAATTTAGTTCTACAAAATATTCAAGTCTATCTTTTTTTTCTTCTTTTTTCAATATCTCAAAATCTTATTTTTTTTATATTCCTTATTCTGAGAGAAACCGATATTCATATTTTCTCATTCCTTTTTGTTTATATCTCACTTTACTTTACCAATTTATTTTTTTAATTTTTACATCAGTATATTTTTTCAATAATCCCAACACTAATATTCTTTAATTCCTCATTCTCTCTATACAATTATTTAACTTAAGAATCCATAGAACTAAAATCATAACAAGATTTAGATTTAGTTTATTTTTCAACTTCACTTATTATGTATTGATCAACATTAGAAGGAGTTACTAATTGAATATATAAAGAGTTAGGTACCTCACAATGTGTATCCATAAAACCAAGATTCCCTTCATCATGTTTAATTCTCATTCCATTTCTTGATTATGAACAATCTAAACAATCAATTCCTCCAAAAAATTATTTTTTTTACTTTATCCTTTTATCTTATAATTTCTTTGAAATATTGAGTTTTTGGAAATAAAACCTAACATGTCCTTTATTACCCAACTCATAACATGTTAATTATGAAACATCACTATTATTTCTAGTATTACCTTTCTTATACTAAATGTTTTCCTTTATTTTGAAATACCTATTACCTCATATATTTTTCATAAATTTCTAAATATTTTGGTAAAATGTTCTATATCTATATCACTTTCATGGAACTCAGAATCAAAAGAGTTAGAGAATCCATTAATAGTATACATAAAATCAATACCTTACTTCTTTGTAGACTCCTCATCAAAAATATTTTTCAATTCAAGTTCATACCGTAGAAAATATAAAATTATTTCATTTAAATTATAATCTTCTAAATTCTTATGTTCATCATTACCACTTTATTTTCATTTTATGTTTTTGATAATTACTAGAATACCTGTTTGACTAGAGCAATATTTTCTAGTGCTTCAAAAAGTTCACTCATTCCATTTTTAATGCTTGTAAATTGATAAAACATTTATTTTACTGAATCATTTTATCTTATATTGAAATCATGGTATTCTTTACATAGAATTTCAAACATGGTTATTCTTATCATGTCTGTCCCATAATGAGTAAATTGTAGAATTATCCAAATGTGGTATGTTTTCATACTGGTTAAAACCTGGCTATACATTCTTTTTCTCATAACATGATACAAAATATTCTTTAATTCATAATTTAAAATGTAATTTATATTATCATTAACTATAAGTATCTTTTGATCAGCATCTGGAAGTTTATATGGTTTCTCCATGATTTTCTAATGATCCAAACCTAACTTATTAAGGTATTCTTCTATTCGATCTAGCTAATACCCATACTAACTTCCATAGAAAAAGTGGGATTTTGAGGTATCCGACCATAATTTTCTTTAGTATTTTCCATCTTCAATGATCTTATTCCTTATAATGTTAGGTCTAATATATTCTAGTTAGAATGATATAAAAATTTAGTAGTAAAACCTATATCCTAATTTTTTTTTCCTTTTGATACCAATTTTTGTTCCAAGCTAGATAAAAAAATGAACTAGAGGGGGTGGGTGAATATTCCTTTAAATTTTTTTAATAAATAATAAAATATAGTTTATTATTATATTAATCCATAATATATTGTATCATTGTAACACCCGAGACTTTTATGTTATATAAATTATCAAAGGAATCTTTTTCTACGCAACACTTGCTTGACTTGCTTTACACGCAATCGCGACCTTCCTCGATAGCTTGCGTCGTACGCAATACCGAGTTTCACTAAACAACAATATGCTATTAAAACTAGCCGTTATGAATAGTAATAACCACTTTTTGAAATTTTATAAATTTTATTTTTCAAAATGGACTTCATTTTTGGACTCAGAATATCGAAATTAGCCTAGGGTGAAATTTTGGTATTTTTCTGAAAACTTTCAATTTTTGATGAATAGTGAAACCACTAAGTGGTAGGTTAAAAACTGAATTTTGCATAAAACTTAATTTTACCGCTTCTGTGAATGGAATTTCAAAAATCCGAGAGACACGGTTAATATCAAGGACTAAAATGTGGTTCAATGAGATGAAAATAATTTTTTGGTGAATAGTAACTTTTTACTATTTTTTACCGCGGTTAATAGTAAATAGGGTAACTAAGGGTAAATATGATATCAATATTACCCTAACACATGTCCTAATACTATTGGACAAGTGTAATTCGACCAAAAACAAACTTAGGAATAAAATATGACCATTTAGGCCCACTTGGATTAGATTAGGACATTTATTATTAATTTATTTAAAGAAGGGTTAAAATAGTTAAAATCAAAGTTTAACAAGTAAATCATTTTTAATATAGGGTTATACATAAGATAAATTCGATTGTAAATATTCATTAGAAAGCTAAAAAGATTTCCTACATGATGGTATTTTATTTGTAATTTTTAGACATCAAATAATTTAATTTATTTATGACACAAAGATGATGCAGTAATTATCTTATTAATGAAATATTGAAAAAAATTGATAATATAAATACCAAAATAAATGTAATTTGAGACTTTTTATGAATTCCACTAATTTTCTAGGTTACTATGATATATTAGTGTTGATTTAATCAACTTGGTTCGAACATATAATTCTGTTATGACTTTCACAAAAATCATATATCAAATAGTGTCAAAATTGACACAAAATAGTTTTTAAATCAAATATTATATTATTAATTGTTATTTTATTCCTAAAAATCTAAGGTTCGGCCAAATGACTTAGATAAGGATATATATATTAATAATAAACAATTTGGGGTTCTTTTGGCATGTTATAGAAAGTTTATTAACCATATAGTGAAAGAAAACAAAAAGACACGGTAAAAGTTAAATTAATTAACTTAGAGTTAAATCTAATTGATAAGGTTAAAATAATACCCTAAACTTGTCTAAATCCTATTGGTTGATAGGATTTCGACCCTTCCCCACTTTATCTTCGAAATAAGACCCTTTGGAACCATTATAAACCGATTTTGACTTTAATATAAAATAATATTTTGAGATATTCCTAAGGTGCCCCTCTCCTCCCTTATAAAAGGGCACCTCCTCCCCCTCCTCCTCACACCAATTTGAGCACTCAAGCTCGGCAAACCCCTGCCATTTTCCCTTCTCCACTTCCCTAGAATAATCCTAGAGGTCCTGGTCTTCTCTAAAGACCAATCTTAGTTCCTTAAGTGGAGGATTCAAAAAGGCGTTCCAAAGAAGAGGTAATATCCATTACCGATCTTTTCAATTTCTTTCTTCTTCAACTTCTTCTTCTTCAGTTGTTTCATGATAAAGTAATAACATCAGTATTACTTACATACTGATATGTTATTATAAATATGAAACAACCCTAATTCACCTTCTATCCATCCTACGGAAAAATGAAATCACCGCGCGTGCGTACGTACGGAATACCGTCTCCACGCCGTGGTGTAATCTATTTTCCACCATCACCTTACAAGGATGGGTATAATGGTGTAATGAGTAACTATATATGATTATTATTAAGTAATATTGATACTGAAATAATATATATATATACTCCAATACAATTCCACGATCATAGGAACAATATCATCACTCGTGTGTACGTACGGAATACCGTCTCCACGATGTGATGCGACTCGTTCTACATGATCTTCATTTCATAATGATTGTATAAATGAATTGAATGAATGAATATGGTATATACTACACTAATACCATTATGGAAATTAATTATCTATAACCTGAAGATAAGAATAAGAATTTATTCGACAAAACACGCATAAGAACAAAAAGTTATAAAGACCCGAGTAACAAGTAACAATGAAATATTACTAACAAGAAGCTAATAATATGACCATATATGATCTCATATCAATATGTATGATTCTGGAATAAGTCAATAACATTATTTAAACCATTATACAGGAGCTTCGGACACGAACAAAGCAAATCGGACCTAAGGTAAGGGAAATATCACAATCTCATTTTTATCCGAGATTGTTTATTCGTAAGTATTTACTGGGGTGTATTTTATCATCCACATCCATGTTCCCTCAATATGTAATATTGTTTCCATCCACTTGAAATAGTTTAAATCCAATTTTACCCTTAGGTGAGTTTTTAGTAAAGAATATGAAAGGAATATTTTGTCGTTTTTCCGTACGAGGTACTTTTTGACTTTTCCGACAAAAGTACGAAGAATGTTTTTTTTAACTTATACGGCATGAATGGATTTTTAAAACATTACTTCAAAGAATCTTCCTTTACAAGTTTTCAAGTTTATTTTTAATCAACTTCTTTTATTTTAAAGTTGTATGACATGTTATGAAAGGAAAAATGTTTTTGAAGAAGAAAGGATATTTTCCTCAAGAATTCAATTCAAGTGTTTTATCAAAATTATTTTCCATCTAAGATAATAAAGGGTTCTGTTTCTATCCATATTTTTACATTGGTTTGACTATGTTGTGATGGAATTATGTTTATGAATTCCTTTATCATATATGAATTGATTTATGATGTCATGATGTTTCAAGAATCCCATTTTTGTTATATGTGTTATGCGATGATGTATGTTTTATGATTATGTGGCACACATAAGAAAGGATTCATTATAAGATGGGTGGGACCTATATCTCCCTCCAATGCATTGGGTAATGATTTTATATCTCATGAGATAGACATGGCTGGAACGGAAGGTTATTTCGGTTCAGTGATACAGGACTGAAACGAGGAGTGAACTCGGTTCAGAAAGGGACTTTGTCCACTAAGATAGTCTTGGCAATGAGTCATGACTAACAAGAAATGATTTTCCATGATTATGTGTGCATGCCACAAAGTTTCAAGTTTTATGTTATGGGGATCTCATTTTCACTTCTATGATTTATTCCATGTTAAGATATTATGATCTCTTTTGCAGGTTTTGATTTTCATAAAGATATGATATGATTTTTATTTCCTTTATTTGCCCTTGCTGAGCATTTGAGCTCACCCTTTTATGTTTTCCTTTCCCCAGGTCAGGAAGATGGATATTAAGTAGAATATGCTAAAAGGGACCCTAGATATGATGAAATAAATGGGAGACACTGTAGAAGATTTATGAACCAGTTGTTTATGTTTCCCCAGTTTCTAAAGACACTATACCTATACGGTCCTTTGTGGTTTTGTCATATGTTGTAATAAGAGTGATTCAATTTTGAAGTATTAACAATGTATGTAAAGTGTGGGTCGTTATAGTTGGTATCAGAGGAAAGGTATAGTCAACCTTTGGAAACTAGGATGTGAAAGCCTTAGTAAGAACCCTAAGGATAAGTCTAAGCATAGAACACAATCTTAGTGTTTTAGAAATGGCCTTGAATAACCTAGGATAAGACCTTAAGCATGAAAATTTTATTCTTGAATTATGTGGTTTCCTATTATAATTAGTGTTGCTCACACTATTCTTCTTGGTTTTAGTCAATGGCTGGAACCCGAAGGAACCGTGTTAATGCGGAATGCGATGGGCAATGCAATGATTGTCCCCCTGAGCAACCAAACGATATGGGAGCTGGAATGCAAAATCTTGTAGCCATGCTCACACAACTTTCTCAAGCTATGAATCATGCAGGACTTCCAAACGAGCAAAGGAAGGAGCAACATTCTGTTGAATCCTTCATGAGGCAGCGTCCACCTTCTTTCAGTGGGTCTACTGATCCATTAGTTGCTGAACAATGGATTAGTACTACTGAAAAGATATTTTCAGTTCTTCAATGTTCTGAACATGATAAAGTCATCCTAGCAGTGTATCGTTTGGAAGGAGATGCTGATCAATGGTGGAATCTTATTAAGAATACAAGGCAAAGGGATGAAATTGAGTCTATGGAATGGGACGAGTTCAAGAACTTATTTTTCAATAAGTACTTCCCTCGTATTCTTCGAACAAAGATGGAGAAAGAGTTCCTTGAACTGAAGCAAAGGGATGATGAATCTGTTAGTACCTATGAAGCAAATTTTACAAGACTTGCAAGGTACGCTTCTGGTATTATTATCAAACCTGAGAGTAAGATCGATCGATTCTTTAGTGGCTTAAAACCAAGTCTTCGAAGGGCGTTAGCCATAAGGGACTTCAATAGCTACGAGGAAATCGTTCGATGTGCTCTCAAAGTCGAGATGGAGATTGGAGTAACCCATCAGTCACATGGGTTTGATAAGAAGAGGAAGATGGAATTCAAAGAAAAATCTAAAGAGCACACGGAAAAGAAGACGAACTTTCCCTTATGCTCAAAGTGTGGAAAGAAACATGGAGGGAGTTGTCTTAAAGGGACAAGTAAATGTTTTAAATGTGGAAAGGAAGGCCATCGGGCATTTGAATGCCGTGATAATGGGAAGAAGATGTCTAATGATGCAAACAAAGGAAGGGATACACAGAATGAACCTGCTACACTTCAATGTTTCAAGTGCAAGGAGATGGGGCATTATGCCAATCAATGCCCAAATCCAAGGGTTGATGATGATGGTCGACGTCAACAAACTCTTAAGGCTAAAGACAAAGGAAAGTCACATGCAATTTCTATCAGCGATGTAGAGTACGATAACGATGTGGTGAAAGGTACACTTACCAACCACTCTAAAGTAGCAAATGTTTTATTTGATTCTGGATCCACCCACTCTTTTATTTCTGAAAAATTTTCTAAGGGTATCACCGTATTACCTCAACAATTAGATGTTGAGTTAGCTGTGACAACACCTAATGGCACATCAATCGCATCAGAAGTTTATAATTCTTCTCCGATCGAAGTTTGTGGGAAAGTGCTTCCTGCAAATCTTGTGATCCTTCCTTTAGTGGAATTTGATGTGATTCTTGGCATGGATTGGCTTTCTCTACATGGAGCTCATATCAATTGCCAAAGAAGGGAAGTCACATTTCATATTCCAGATCAACCTACGATCGTCTATCAATGCAAGGATGAACATAACCTTCCAGTGGAAATTTCTTCCATCTTATGGGCATTGATTCCACTAAATGAAGGTTATTTATCTCAAATGGTTGGTGAGAAACTCACGATTAAGAATATGCCCATTGTACGGGAGTTTGATGATGTCTTTCCGGAGGAATTGCCGGGTCTTCCACCAAATCGTGAAGTTGAGTTTTCAATAGAACTCGTACCGGGTGCTTTGCCTATTTCAAAGACACCTTATAGAATGGCCCCAATTGAGTTGCAGGAATTGAAGAAGCAACTCCAAGAGAATCTTGATAAGGGATTCATACGCCCTAGTGCGTCACCTTGGGGAGCACCTGTTCTATTTGTTAAGAAGAAAGATGGATCAATGAGACTCTGCATTGATTATCGAGAACTTAACAAGATCACTATCAAGAACAAATATCCTCTCCCACGCATTGATGACTTATTTGACCAACTACGCGGAGCTCAATACTTTTCCAAGATTGATCTTCGTTCAGGGTATCATCAATTAAGGGTCAAAAGGGAGGATATACCAAAGACGGCTTTCCGTACAAGGTATGGACACTATGAATTTATAGTGATGCCATTTGGTCTTACTAATGCCCCTGCTATCTTCATGGATCTAATGAATAGAGTCTTTAGAGACTATCTTGATCAATTTGTGGTAGTCTTTATAGACGATATTCTTGTCTATTCAAAGAGCAAGGAAGAACATGAAGATCACTTGAGAATTATATTGAAGACCCTGAGAAAGGAGAAGCTTTATGCCAAATTTACCAAGTGTGAATTTTGGCTTCAAAAAGTTGCATTTTTGGGTCATATAATCTCAAAAGAGGGGATATCTGTGGATCCAGCAAAAACAGAGGTTATCGAAAGATGGTCAAGACCAACAACAGTAACTGAGATCCGAAGTTTTCTTGGTTTGGCTGGATATTATCGACGTTTTGTAAAAGATTTTTCACGATTATCTAATCCACTCACCAAGTTGACTCGGAAAGGAGTTAAGTTTGTCTGGACAGAGGAATGTGAAGAGAATTTCAAGGAGTTGAAAAGAAGGTTATCCAGTGCACCTGTGCTCACACTGCCTTGTAGTGGAGAAAGGTTTGTGATCTACAGTGATGCATCCAAGAAGGGATTGGGGTGTGTTCTTATGCAAAATGATATGGTGATAGCTTATGCCTCACGACAGTTGAAAATCCATGAGCAAAATTACCCAACACATGATTTGGAGTTGGCTGCGGTAATATTTGCATTAAAGATTTGGAGGCATTACCTTTATGGTGAAAGGTGTGATATTTATACTGATCATAAATGTTTAAAGTATATTTTCACACAAAAGGAGTTGAATATGCGCCAAAGAAGATGGTTGGAGCTAATTAAGGATTATGACTGCTCAATCCATTACCACCCTGGGAAAGCAAACAAGGTGGCAGATGCATTAAGTCGACAAGACCATGCTAGTTTATCCATGATGAGGATCACAAAAGATCCAATATTTATGGATTTACAAAGGATGGATCTTGGAATTATAATGGAAGGGGAAAAATCTTATCTTTCTCAAATGAATGTTCAACCATCTATACATGTGAAGATTAAAGAGGCACAGAAAGAAGATGTCGAGTTACAAAAGAAGGTGAGAAATGTTCCTGAATTCAACCTTGATTGTGATGGGATAATAAAGTTCAGGAATCGTGTTTGCGTTCCTCCCATCCCCGAATTAAAGAATGAGCTGCTGGATGAGGCTCATAGTTCATCATTTTCTATTCATCCTGGAAGCACGAAGATGTATAGGGACCTGAAAGAGTACTTCTGGTGGGATGGCATGAAAAGAGATGTTGCTGAATATGTCTCTCGATGCTTGGTTTGTCAACAAGTTAAAGCTGAGAGACAGAAGTCTAAGGGGATGTTACAACCATTACCCATACCCGAATGGAAATGGGAAAACATCACTATGGACTTTGTCACAGGACTTCCTAAAACATCCAAAGGCAATAATGCTATCTGGGTCATAGTTGATCGTCTTACAAAGTCTGCACACTTCATTGCTATTAGAGAGGATTTCTCTCTAGATCAGCTTGCCAGGATATATGTAAAGGAAGTGGTAAGATTGCATGGAGTACCACTTTCTATTATATCTGATCGAGATCCGAGATTTACCTCGAAGTTCTGGCGAAGTCTTCAGCATACTCTGGATACAGAGTTGAGTTTCAGCACTGCTTATCATCCCCAGACAGACGGTCAGTCTGAGAGAACAATTCAAACCCTAGAAGATATGTTGAGAGCTTGCTCTATGGATTTCAAAGGAGGTTGGGATCAACACCTACCTTTGGTGGAATTTTCTTATAATAATAGCTTTCACTCCAGTATTCAGATGGATCCTTATGAAGCTCTCTATGGAAAGAAATGCAGGACTCCAACTTGCTGGGATGAAGTTGGGGAAAGAAAGCTATTAGGACCTGATCTCGTTGATGAAATGGCAGAAAAGGTTAGATCTATTCAACAACACATAAGAGCAGCTCAAAGTCGACAGAAAAGTTATGCCGACAACCGAAGAAAAGCCCTAGAGTTTGAAGTGGGCGATAAAGTGTTCTTACGAATATCTCCCTGGAAGAGGGTTATGAGATTTGGAAAGAAGGGGAAGTTGAGCCCTAGATATATCGGTCCTTTTGAAATACTGGATCGTGTTGGGAAGGTAGCTTACCGATTGGCGCTTCCACCGAATCTCTCTCAAGTTCACGATGTGTTCCACGTATCTCTCCGGAGAAAGTACATACCAGATCCTTCACATGTACTCAGCTCAGAAGTTGTACCGCTGGAGCAAGATCTTTCTTATGAAGAACAGCCGATAGAGATTCTGGATCGTAGCGAAAAAGTCCTACGAAACAAGACCACTCGCTTGGTGAAAGTTTTATGGAGGAACCACCAACTTGAAGAAGCTACATGGGAGCTTGAGGATATGATGAGGGAGAAGTATCCTCATCTATTTGTTACAAAGTGACGAATTTCGAGGGCGAAATTCTTTTTAAGGGGGGTAGAATGTAACACCCGAGACTTTTATGTTATATAAATTATCAAAGGAATCTTTTTCTACGCAACACTTGATTGACTTGCTTTACACGCAATCGCGACCTTCCTCGATAGCTTGCGTCGTACGCAATACCGAGTTTCACTAAACAACAATATGCTATTAAAAATAGCCGTTATGAATAGTAATAACCACTTTTTGAAATTTTATAAATTTTATTTTTCAAAATGGACTTCATTTTTGGACTCAGAATATCTAAATTAGCCTAGGGTGAAATTTTGGTATTTTTCTGAAAACTTTCAATTTTTGATGAATAGTGAAACCACTAAGTGGTAGGTTAAAAACTGAATTTTGCATAAAACTTAATTTTACCGCTTCTGTGAATGGAATTTCAAAAATCCGAGAGACACGGTTAATATCAAGGACTAAAATGTGGTTCAATGAGATGAAAATAATTTTTTGGTGAATAGTAACTTTTTACTATTTTTTACCGCGGTTAATAGTAAATAGGGTAACTAAGGGTAAATATGATATCAATATTACCCTAACACATGTCCTAATACTATTGGACAAGTGTAATTCGACCAAAAACAAACTTAGGAATAAAATATGACCATTTAGGCCCACTTGGATTAGATTAGGACATTTATTATTAATTTATTTAAAGAAGGGTTAAAATAGTTAAAATCAAAGTTTAACAAGTAAATCATTTTTAATATAGGGTTATACATAAGATAAATTCGATTGTAAATATTCATTAGAAAGCTAAAAAGATTTCCTACAGATGGTATTTTATTTGTAATTTTTAGACATCAAATAATTTAATTTATTTATGACACAAAGATGATGCAGTAATTATCTTATTAATGAAATATTGAAAAAAATTGATAATATAAATACCAAAATAAATGTAATTTGAGACTTTTTATGAATTCCACTAATTTTCTAGGTTACTATGATATATTAGTGTTGATTTAATCAACTTGGTTCGAACATATAATTCTGTTATGACTTTCACAAAAATCATATATCAAATAGTGTCAAAATTGACACAAAATAGTTTTTAAATCAAATATTATATTATTAATTGTTATTTTATTCCTAAAAATCTAAGGTTCGGCCAAATGACATAGATAAAGATATATATATTAATAATAAACAATTTGGGGTTCGTTTGGCATGTTATAGAAAGTTTATTAACCATATAGTGAAAGAAAACAAAAAGACACGGTAAAAGTTAAATTAATTAACTTAGAGTTAAATCTAATTGATAAGGTTAAAATAATACCCTAAACTTGTCTAAATCCTATTGGTTGATAGGATTTCGACCCTTCCCCACTTTATCTTCGAAATAAGACCCTTTGGAACCATTATAAACCGATTTTGACTTTAATATAAAATAATATTTTGAGATATTCCTAAGGTGCCCCTCTCCTCCCTTATAAAAGGGCACCTCCTCCCCCTCCTCCTCACACCAATTTGAGCACTCAAGCTCGGCCAACCCCTGCCATTTTCCCTTCTCCACTTCCCTAGAATAATCCTAGAGGTCCTGGTCTTCTCCAAAGACCAATCTTAGTTCCTTAAGTGGAGGATTCAAAAAGGCGTTCCAAAGAAGAGGTAATATCCATTACCGATCTTTTCAATTTCTTTCTTCTTCAACTTCTTCTTCTTCAGTTGTTTCATGATAAAGTAATAACATCAGTATTACTTACATACTGATATGTTATTATAAATATGAAACAACCCTAATTCACCTTCTATCCATCCTACGGAAAAATGAAATCACCGCGCGTGCGTACGTACGGAATACCGTCTCCACGCCGTGGTGTAATCTATTTTCCACCATCACCTTACAAGGATGGGTATAATGGTGTAATGAGTAACTATATATGATTATTATTAAGTAATATTGATACTGAAATAATATATATATATACTCCAATACAATTCCACGATCATAGGAACGATATCATC
Organism: Viscum album; assembly: GCA_963277665.1. Classification (NCBI taxonomy): domain Eukaryota; kingdom Viridiplantae; phylum Streptophyta; class Magnoliopsida; order Santalales; family Viscaceae; genus Viscum; species Viscum album. The sequence continues at coordinate 379,781,012 of OY728119.1, forward strand.
ACTCGTGCGTACGTACGGAATACCGTCTCCACGATGTGATGCGACTCGTTCTACATGATCTTCATTTCATAATGATTGTATAAATGAATTGAATGAATGAATATGGTATATACTACACTAATACCATTCTGGAAATTAATTATCTATAACCTAAAGATAAGAATAAGAATTTATTCGACAAAACACGCATAAGAACAAAAAGTTATAAAGACCCGAGTAACAAGTAACAATGAAATATTACTAACAAGAAGCTAATAATATGACCATATATGATCTCATATCAATATGTATGATTCTGGAATAAGTCAATAACATTATTTAAACCATTATACAGGAGCTTCGGACACGAACAAAGCAAATCGGACCTAAGGTAAGGGAAATATCACAATCTCATTTTTATCCGAGATTGTTTATTCGTAAGTATTTACTGGGGTGTATTTTATCATCCACATCCATGTTCCCTCAATATGTAATATTGTTTCCATCCACTTGAAATAGTTTAAATCCAATTTTACCCTTAGGTGAGTTTTTAGTAAAGAATATGAAAGGAATCTTTTGTCGTTTTTCCGTACGAGGTACTTTTTGACTTTTCCGACAAAAGTACGAAGAATGTTTTTTTTAACTTATACGGCATGAATGGATTTTTAAAACATTACTTCAAAGAATCTTCCTTTACAAGTTTTCAAGTTTATTTTTAATCAACTTCTTTTATTTTAAAGTTGTATGACATGTTATGAAAGGAAAAATGTTTTTGAAGAAGAAAGGATATTTTCCTCAAGAATTCAATTCAAGTGTTTTATCAAAATTATTTTCCATCTAAGATAATAAAGGGTTCTGTTTCTATCCATATTTTTACATTGGTTTGACTATGTTGTGATGGAATTATGTTTATGAATTCCTTTATCATATATGAATTGATTTATGATGTCATGATGTTTCAAGAATCCCATTTTTGTTATATGTGTTATGCGATGATGTATGTTTTATGATTATGTGGCACACATAAGAAAGGATTCATTATAAGATGGGTGGGACCTATATCTCCCTCCAATGCATTGGGTAATGATTTTATATCTCATGAGATAGACATGGCTGGAACGGAAGGTTATTTCGGTTCAGTGATACAGGACTGAAACGAGGAGTGAACTCGGTTCAGAAAGGGACTTTGTCCACTAAGATAGTCTTGGCAATGAGTCATGACTAACAAGAAATGATTTTCCATGATTTTGTGTGCATGCCACAAAGTTTCAAGTTTTATGTTATGGGGATCTCATTTTCACTTCTATGATTTATTCCATGTTAAGATATTATGATCTCTTTTGCAGGTTTTGATTTTCATAAAGATATGATATGATTTTTATTTCCTTTATTTGCCCTTGCTGAGCATTTGAGCTCACCCTTTTATGTTTTCCTTTCCCCAGGTCAGGAAGATGGATATTAAGTAGAATATGCTAAAAGGGACCCTAGATATGATGAAATAAATGGGAGACACTGTAGAAGATTTATGAACCAGTTGTTTATGTTTCCCCAGTTTCTAAAGACACTATACCTATACGGTCCTTTGTGGTTTTGTCATATGTTGTAATAATAGTGATTCAATTTTGAAGTATTAACAATGTATGTAAAGTGTGGGTCGTTATAATCATTCCATGAATAATGAGGAAAAAATAAAATACGAACACAATATTATTATAGTAGTTTGGAACACTGTGATCCTACCCTACTCTTCAATCTTCTACACTCAATGAGAATTTTGGTACACATTAAAACCCCCAATTTTAAATATGTTTGAACCTATTTATAGACCTTTAATTTTACAATACCTATAGGCCTAAAAACATGAATTTTTATAAGATCTAAAACATAATATAACCTGACTTTTCTGTAGGATTCACAACACAAAGACCTTCTTTTTTGTTCAGAGGAATAACTGATCCCAAACCTACATTTTATTGGGAAAATTATAAACAAATTATTAAAATTAAAAACACATGAAATGAAATATAACATAACGAAAACTAGACAAAATGATGATCAAGAGATAGAAAAAGATGCAGAAGCTGATGTAGCTCATGGAACTTTGATCTCATTAGCACCAATAAAAAATAACATTGATGTTCCCTCATGATCATACCAATAAATTAGTATTCACATAAGATCCTAGCACTTTATTATCATGTGTCAAACAAGTAGTCAAGTGTATCATAATTAATTCCTCAATCTCCATTTATAGACACATCACCAATGATCATCGAGCTTCCTCATTTTCTTCTCATCATGTGGAAGTTTCCGAAACTCATCACCCCTATTAAATTATGATAAAAATTAAAAATATAGAAACATGTATTTAATTGTTTAAACATAATACTTATTCAAATAATAATTTTGGACCACTAAAATTACTATATTGAACTCATTAAAACACTTTAAAATATGTTTTTTGGTATATATGAGAGTTTTTGAAATAATTAAAATAATAAAAACCATTATGAAAATAATGAAATAATTTAAATATTTAAATATATAAAAACCTTGTATCAAATAAATGGAATGAAATATATTATTCTCATAAATACATTCATAATATTATTTTATCAAATAGATTCTAAAATAATTCCAGTAGTTTCATTAGTAGATATGTGTATTATATAAATGTTAAAATTGTTAAAATAAATTGTGACATACTAATAGTCAATATAAAAAATAAAAAATAAAATCCATCCTTAAATAGAGTATGTTTAGTTTTCCACTTTGATATCAAGTTAATTAATAAAATTTTAAATACTCTTTCAAAAATATTTTTCATTTTATTTATATGAAACTAAGATGTAAGTAAATCATTAAAAAATATATACAAAAAATTTTGTTAGAAAATTTATAAAAAGAACAAATAAAAAATGAATTCTGTAAAATTAAAAAAAAACTATTGGGGTAATTGCGAGGTTCATGGTTTATCCACTTACTATGAGGTCTATAAATTGTGGTCTATACACTTACCATGAGGCCGAAAATTATAACATGTGGTCAATCACTTCAATTAATGGTCAAAATGTATAATGTAAATGGAATGTAATTTTTCATTTCATACTCATGGTGAATACTTATGGTTGATTATTTCATTATTCTATTGATCTCCACAATGTTCAGTTGATCCATTGAACTTTCATTCAAAACTCCTTGTAGTTGATGGATAACATATGGTCAAAGGAGATTGCAGCATGGTCACTTAATAAATTTTATGAAAAAAATATAAGCATATGGTAGGTAGAAAATAAACTATGTAGTCTCTTCAATAGTTTACCGAAAAAAACATATAAACACTTTATGTTAAAAATACACCATACGGTAGATTGAGAAATATACATGTGGTCACTTGAAGAGTTTATCACATATGTGGTTCACCGAATGGTAGATACATCTACACATATATATTTTAAAAAAATATTATACATTAAAATATAAAACATTTATTGTATATGTATAACAATATATATTAAAAAAATACAAACATGATAAAAAATATGTGTTTTTAAATTATAATACTAAAAATAACCATGCTAAACAAAAATAAATCCCATGATATACAATATCATATTAATCAAAAAAATCTAAAAAAAATTAAATCAATCAAACATTAAAAAAAGTATAAATGTAGAAAATTTAAAATATAATTAAAATTTTCAAATTGAAATTCATTTACCAAATAAATTATAATATATCTAATTTAAGAAAATAAAAATTAAAAACCATGTTAAAAAAAACACATAGAATATATTTGTTTTGAAGCTCCCTTTATAAGTTTCCATGGTTATTTTCAACTAAATTTTCCTTATTAATATTCTATAAATTTATTGTTTTTCATGATACTGAAAGAGAATGATATTTTCCTAGTTTTCTAGGAAATGTTTGAATGTTCTTTTAAAGTCATTTTTAATTTTTTTCAACATCCTTTGATATTTCTTATTTTTTACTGGGAATATGATCTAATTATACTATCTATGTTATTTATTTGGATGACTAATGATTATGTGATATTTAATTATTTATGAAATCCAATTCTTTTCCATGGGTTATACTATAATGAATTGATGGTATTATTTACTCCTTTACTAATTTATGGGTTTGTGATCATTAATAATCCCATGGTCACATTCCCTATCACTATTCATCATTTAATTGGACATTAATTTTATTATTTATGTATATATTTTAAATATCATGGATATATTCAGAATTTTCATAACCATATACTATTTCAATATAAAGTGTTAATTGAAGGAAGCTTATTTGTTTAATTTACCAGGGAAATATTGAGGTTTCATATTCTTGATTCAATACAGATATTTATTTTTTTATAAGGTATTTTAATTATGTATTATATTGAAACTTTAATATACAAATAATGCATTGGAAATATGTAAGTTATGGGATATATGACATTCTTAATATTTCTTACATAAATTTTTCATTACATTGTACACAAACAGAGGATATTTTAAAGTTTATTTTCATGGAAAAAAGGAATATAATACATGAAAACAATAAACATTATTATAATACATTTGAAAGTTTTATCATAGGTTCATCTTAAGTACAATTATTGAATCTCATAACTTCGGGACATACATCAAAGGAAAAGGTGAGCATAAGGCCCAATAAGGGAAAATAAGAGAAATAGTTTACATGTGATCTTGAGGGAAAAACAATAATAACATGAAGAATATCAGTATGCAATGAAAAATTTAACATGAGGCATATCATAAATAAAAGAAAAATATTCATAACTTGTAAATGTGTCTACAAAATTTATTTTAGACACTCATAATCATAACACCAAGGTTTTCCACTAAGGTGTCATAAAAACATCCATGGTTATTCACCAAGGCATCTTAAAGCTTGTCATCTCTAAAGTTTAGATACTTTACCCAATGCATTGGAGTTCCAACTCAGAGAACCCTTTATATGTATTAATTAATTCAATCCACATATATCATAATAAAAACTTACATAAATAATACATGGAGAATAAAAGAAATGAGTTTCATATGAAAATCATAATGTTTTAATGAAAAGTGCTTAAAGACAAGATCTTTATGTCCATATTAACCAATGAAAAAGGAATTTGGTTTTTATGTTTGTTTATAACAAAATACAATAGATCATATTTAAATATATGTGAATACCCCTAGAAAATAAATAGGTTTGGCTGTTCACAAAATAAAATAAGATAATTTATTGAGAAAAAGAAAGAAATTTTGAGAAGAAAATTTGGCTGCATAAAATTTACGAAACATGGTTTTATAAAATGATAAGATGGTATGGGATTTTACGAACCAACTGGAATTCCATTTGAACTGACACCAAAATAGGCTCAAAACATGGTCCAAATGGTGTTCCCGATCCTCCCCCAAGATGGAAACTAGTGTTTGGAATAAAAAACATACACATGGGAATGATTTATCCTGAAAGATATATCCAAGACCAGATAAATAGATAGACCAATATAATAATGATGAAAAACTAGATAAATGAATCTCAAAAAATAAAAAACAGATTCATATACAAGATACAATTAAACAGTCTAAAAACTGAAACAATAAAAAAAACTATTGTGACACCGTCTCTATGTTACCATTGGTTTCCACCAACCAAAAGACAAACACTTTCTCCACAATGAGCACCTGAGCTAGGAAAACGAAACCAGATTTGGGTCTAAAACTAAAAAGATTAGATATGCATGAGCACCAGAATACATAGCAGGACTACAAAGATAAACCACTGAATCTAAAAGTTCCGTTACCCAAAATAGTATATCAAAACAATTTTGAAATAATATTATAAATGTAGGGTTTTCAAATTATAATAAGAAAAAATGATTTACCATTTTTATAAATCTAACATACACTACAGATTATTTACAAAACCAATTTCCATTTCATAAATAAAAAACAAGACATATAATATCAAGGTTGTGCTAAAAAACTGGTAACCAGTATAAGATAAAAATAAACTAGTGTAGCAGAATATAAACAAGAAATATAATAATAACCATGGGTGATCCTAAATATCCCTAAAATCCCAAGACATAATAAGTTTGGAACCACCTTTCGGCATATGGTGAAGCCCCTAAGTCCATAAACAACTAGATTCCATAATATTGCCTCACTAGTGGCACATCCCTACTAGCCTATCTACAACTGCAGGAGGGTACTAACCCATCTAATCGATGATAGTAAGAAACCATCACTCGATCAACTATAAAACTCGAAGGAACCCATGGTGGTAGTAACAATTCTTTGTCAGTAGGAGGTCAACACACACGTGACTCAGCTTCGATATCGTCACTACACTTGCCTACCCCAAACACGGACTCCAATATACAATACCCATAAAGTTAAATCCCTCCTATAAAGGTTACCCATATGCATAAATATACAGTTCATATCATTCAAAGGGTCAATCAGGCCATCATATCATATAAACATTTTAAAAACATTTCACCAAACACTTGACGTTTCTAATCAGGTACAGGCACAGTTTCCAAAACACAATTATTTATAAAAGTCATCACAACATCACCCTTGGGTTGGAAGTTACAAATGGGATTTTACATCCTTAAAAATCAATTCCATGCCCATGCTATTCCAAAACCATGATAAAAGTTCATAAGGTAATTAAACTTTCCAAACGGGCCCTTTTCCCGTTCAAACTCACCTCAAAACATATTTCAAAGTCAAATGACCAAAACATAAGGGACACATTTAAAACCATGTTTCCAAAGAACATGAAGCAATACTTTATAAAATATCCTATCAATTATTCTTTTGAAATCCCCCAAGGAAACCAAATTTCTTTCAAAACAAAAAAAAAACCATTTAAGAACCAAGGATTAAAAGAATACTATTTTTCAAGTACCATTTTTATTTGAAGGCACATCCATGTGTGCACCTAGTGCACCCATGGAAGTGCCAACATCCAATGGAATAAGAAACACCCGTAAGGAAACTAAAATACCATTTCTATAAAACAACATTTTCTTTAGAATTATAAACAACCATCCATATTATTTATAGAACATAAAACAAACCCCTTGAGACCATAAAACCTATTCCAAAAGTTTTTGACACATTAAACATGCAACAACATTACCAAAACATATACACTAAACCAAATTCACATCCAAATAAGCATCATCACCACAACATAATAACTAAGAATTTTATAAATCCCTTAATTTCTTTTTTGAAGAATAAGATCATTTCAACAAAAAAACCTATGTTCCACAAAACTAGGATTCAAACAAAAATCAAATTAAAAACCTATTTTCAATAAATTAAATCAATAATAAATCACCAACTGCATCTATCCATATTTATTATAAAGGTGTGAATAACACTTAAAAATTAATTGGGAACACACAAGTACTCATGGAATGCTTCAGAAAGGGTAAAGTTAGAAACTCCTACCTTATCCTTGTCCAGATGGAACAAAAATTCAATTAAAGAAAAGGTATGGCCTTAAGGATGATCCGCATGCCCTAAATCAAAAGAAAAATGAGCCATGCACAAAACCTAGCCATTATGGTTTGGTCTAGGTAAGAAAACCCAAAAGAAAACCAACAAATGAAGAGTGGAAGAGAAAGAGGAGAGAAAAATGGGTGGAAACCCAAAGAAATTACCTTGTATTGAATAGAGGGGAATCCATGGAGGTGGGTAGGACTTGGAAAGAGGGGTTTTAGAAACTGCATGGTGTTCCACAAATGAATAAGGAGGGGGGCCGAGTTAGGGTAAAATAGAGAGAGGGGTATAATAGGAAAATTATGTTTAAAAAATCATGGGCCAATCGTACGGTTTTCCAAACCATGTGGTAACTGTCCAGATCCCTCAATCTATAAAGGAGAGGCTGCACGCATACCTAGGGCTTAACAAAGAGTCACATGTAATCTTTGAATCCAGTTCTGTCCCACTGGATTTGCTTCATGGTTACTACTAACCATGCGACAATCATGCTCTACCTGAAAAAATGCACAAAAATATCCAAAATCTGAAAATTTCAATTGGGACTCGAACCTGAGCCTCAGCCAAAAGACCGAAGACTTGGAAAAGGATTAAATAATAAAGTATCTAATATTTTGGTGTGACAATTCTCCCCACCACATACACTTTCTTCCCCAATAAAGTCCCCAATCCAATATTTAATACAACTCGAGTCCAAGCCCAAACAAAACCAAGGGAAACCATGAATCCCAGGATGAACTTACTCTCCACTGGTCACCCCTGACAAATCGAAGACAGTACACAACATAAAACCAGGGAGAATATGAGAGGGTTCCCCCCACCATGAGAAATGAACTAGAAAGAAAACCTCGAATCCCTAACACACCATACCCTTGGGGGGGATGCGAGAAATACCTACCCGAACTTACCAAACTTTTCACACCAACCAAATAGTGGACTAACTATAACTAGAAGATAATGAATTAACAACATGATTTAAACCAACTCCCCTAGCATGACAAAATCCGTTCCACCAATAAGACCCAAATAGGGAACATTCCCCGAAGTGACCTGACATACTAGGATGCAAGAATGGAAACAATTCCCACAAGAACCAACAACCATCCAAACAAGGGTGAATAACAAAACTGATAGAATTGAAAATCCTCCACACCTGCTAAGTCATGAAACACTAGGGAAAACCCCAATAAGAAATCAGGTCAACACCAAAACACCATGAACTTCCTCCACAAAACTCAAACACTCTCATCCCTAAACAAAAACCTCCAACGTGAAAACCATACACAAAAAAGAGCTAAACACACCATCACACTAAAATAATGAACCCACCCTATATAGAAATAAAATAAAGGGGAAATCAGATGTTTCCACCCCAACATAAAAAACAAGAACCCATGAAAGGTTTCATACACCCGGGACAACTCTTGACAATGCGTGAGATTCACCATGAGACCTTAGGATCAGAATCTAATGGTCGAAGAATATTTTTCCATACATTTAGGCACTAGCTATAAGGCCCCAGCCTTAAACCTTACTTAATCTTGAGTTATTTCAAGATTAAACATTGAGGATCTTTTCAAGTTTAGAGTTTTATAGAATTAGATCATAAAACTTGCGTTACATTCCACATTTAAACAAAGTGGTTACATAAAAGATATTATTCATTTTTCCCATCAACGGAAACATATTTAAAATAAAACATGGATTCTTTCTTGAAACTTCCTTGACACTATCATCATATTATGTACCCTTCCCTTGACCTGTGAAAAATATTTCAAAAACTTGGGATGAGCATAAAAAGCTCAGTAAGGGATATAAAAATATGGAAAGGAAACATGAGTACTTGTATACATAAGAATGAAATCATACTTTACCCATAAAACATAAGAACTTTAACATACCTCATAAAATCATGAATAAATCATAGAAATCATAAGTCATAAAGGTAACTTGAGGCAATCATAACATTATTACGTAGGGAGTAACCCTCTTGGTTACGTTTGGAATACCCATCATAGTGTATTTCCTAAATCTCTTCGGAGAAACCTTAACGTTTAACCCCTTCGTATTACCCAATTAATTGGAGAGATATATCGGGCTCACCCGCCCTTAGTTTATCATGGAACCACCCGTCTTCATAATAATTCCCAAGAAACATAACATAATCATATCACATAAAACATGCATAAAGGAAACATAACATTTCCACTTTTCAATCACAAGATATCAATACAACACATTGAAATAAAAACATTATGAAAACCATTTTCAATACCAAAATAAAAGAAAAGTAAAACATGGTATTTATTTTTCTTTTAAAAAAAGGTATGGCTTATAGAGGAAGTCGAAACTAAAATTATGGTCACGGCAGCGGAGAAGTCATTGTCGTTGCATATGTACGACAAAAACATTCCCTTTTTTCGTTTAGTAAAATGCTTTGTATAAAAAATATTCCTTTCGGATAAATGTAAAAGTCAAAGGGGTTTATACACCATATAAAATAAGGTTGTGTATAAAACAAAATATTCCTAAATGAAAGGAGATTGATACAAAGTCCCATATAAAGACGCTATCCTAGGATTAAGGATAAATCAATTACATAATTATGTGTGAAAAACTAGTACACCAAATATAAGTGGATATTAAGTGTAAAAAAATCAGAGGTTATTCACACATATTCATATAACGACATATTAAAGGAGTACAAGAATATCCCAAAGAATCAAAATTGGGTTAAGAAGTTCCCTTGCAAAAATGTGACAGCCTAACGACATCACTACAAAATTCAGAAAATGAGTTGATGAGAGATAAAAAGGGTATCTCATCACTTGGACATAAAATTTAAATCACTAAGGATATAGAAGAACATATCCCAACATAATGTTATGTGAATTAAAAGACATAACAAAAGAAGTATTTTAAAAAGAGGGGGTGAAAGGTTCCCTTACTGACATGGGTATCTTTCGAAACATACACCCCGTGAAAGAATGACAATAAAACATTGATGTAAATACTCATAAATGAAATTATATTACACAATGTGTAAAATAATGGTCATTAAATACACCACTAAAAGGAAATTATGGCAAATGTAGCATAGATCTCATGGGAATAAAAATGAGATGAAAAATCCCTTATGAAAACTCGGCAGCCTAACGGTGCCACTTAAAACTTCCAAAAATGGATTGATGAGATCAAATAGGGTCTCTCATCATATTAAAATAAAATTTAAAGAAAGATGAATATAAAAGAACATACCCCATCATAACAAAGAGGATCTTAAAAGAAGTGACATAAAGGAGAGTACTTAAAAAGAAAGAGAGAGGTTATATCTTTTACGAAAATTCGGCAGCCTAACAGCGCCACTGAAAACTTTGAAAATGGATTGATGAGAGAGAATAGGGTCTCTCATCATATGAAAAAAAAATTAAAGTAAGAGTAATATAAAATAACATCCCAATCACAAGAAATATGAGCTTAAAAGGAATGACATAAAAGAGTGTACTTAAAAAGAAAGAGAGGAGTAGGATCCCTTACCTCGGGTCCAACTTGACTCGATCAATTTTTAATGTCCTGAATAATAAACTTGAGTTAATTTCTACTTGATTAAGAAACTTTTTCAAGTTCATTATTCCTTTTATTTCACTAATTTCCATGTTATAAACATTATGTAATCATTTAAGTTAATAATGTTTGTTTTGTCGATATTTGGTTCTTAAGTCGAAAGCGGACTTCTTACAATTACATGTTGTTCGTGTGGTCAAAGGTTCATTATATCCAGAATGATATTCATGATTTGGATATCATATATATCATATATATCCATAATATACATGTATTTATAATATTACATAATCATTTATAGGTAAGAAATGAAATGCACCGTTCATGGAGACGGTAAGCCGTACGTACGCATGAGCGCTACTTTCATTTGTATGTCATATTAATGGAATTAAAACTAAATGAGAGGTATTTATATTTTAATTAAAGAATAATATTAACCATTTATATGTAACATAAATCATATATAATAAATTTAAATACATCCTTTATACATCCCACATATGGAATTAACGAATCAAATCACTTTGAGGGGGCGGTAGTCCGCACTTCCTAAAATCAAATTATCGTGTTTACCCGCAATGGAAACCATAAAGGTATGACACAAAAGAAAAATACAGAAGCCTAAGTAAAACATAAACATATTATATATCATATATAAATATAGTGACATCTTAATGGCCACCTTTTAAGGTGTTATATGAGTGTTGAAGAATCATCATTTCGTGAGGCAGAAATTCGCCATCCACAGAAACAGTATGTTTTTTAACCATTTGATGTAGGTGTGTGCAATTGTAGCTCGAATGACTCTTATTAAAACATCCTAGTATATTTAAGATACTGGAGTTGTTACACAAGAAATGAATAAAAAGAGTTTAGGGGGTTGGAGAAGCAAAATAAAACAGAAGAACACAAGTGAATACATTACCTTAAAATCGGGTAAATCTTTTTGATTTGAGCTCAAAGGCTTCCTTGGGAAGACTTCTTCCCAAAGTTAGGCTTATAGGAGTAATATAGGGATGTGGAGAGGCAAAATGAGCAGGGTTTGTCCGAGAAAAATGCTTGAGAGGTTTCGGTAAGGTGGTAGAGGTGGGGGCCTTTTATAAGACGAGAGGAGGGGCACTCTTGGAAAGTAAGGCATTGTTACTTTATTTTAGAATCAGTTTCGGATTTTAAAGATCCCACATTAATGTATTTTGAGGATAAGGTGGTAAGGGTTCTAAATATACTCATCCAATATGTTTTGGACATGTGTAGGTCATATATTTTATATTATCTTTTCCTTTTATTTAAATCCTTTATTAATGAGGTAATCGCTACATCATTATGATGTCATAAATAATTTTAATTATTTAATGTATAAAAATTATAAAAAAACTATCATGATTTAGGAAATGTTTTTAGATTTCCAATTACTATTTATAGTCATAAATCTGACTTGTATAACCCCACGTAAAAATTGTTTTAGTAAAACAACTCATGTTTATGTCATTTTTAATTTTACATTAAATAAAAAGTTATTTATGTCATTTCCCAAAAAAAGTGGCTCCATGGGGTCCCCAAGTTGACCCATAGATTTTCTTGGTCGGCCATGACACATCCAATATGGTTAGGACAAGTGTCAAGCTCATCTCATATTATTAAAACATTATTTTTTACCTTAAACTACACTAATTACCTCTAATCGCGATTAAGAACATAAAAGTTACTATTCACCAAAAAATTATTTTAATCCCATTGAACCACATTTTACTTCCTAATGACAACCATGTATGTCGGATTTTTTAAATTCAAAACACAGAGGTGGCAAAGTTTCATTTAAACGAAAAATCAGTTTCTTTAACCAGCACTTAGTGGTTTCACTATTCATCAAAAATTGAAGTTTTTCAGAAAAATACCAAAAATTCACCCTAAGCTATATCTGATATTAAAAATTCATAAATGAAGTCTATTTTACAAAATTCAAAACATATAAGTTGCATTAATTAATTTAATAATTAATTCTCGCTGTCAAAACAAATGGCGTGTTTTTAAGGAACAATAAGTATCAAAAGATTGACTCTAGTTTAAGTCCAATTTCAAGATGAAATTAATTCCAATGACCACTATTGGATTAAATGGTAAAAATATATTCTAATTGAACTTTAAAACCAATTCAAAAGATAATATAATCATATAAATAAATTATATTAAAAAGAGGTTTTGAATTAAAATACAACATTTTCACTGTTCATTAAAAAATGAACTTTATCAGAAAAATACCAAAAATTTACACAATGTAAATTTTGATGTTTAGATTCTAAAGAAGAATTTTATTTTTTCAAATATAACACATAAAATTGTCAAAAAGTGGATTTAAAGGAGGTTCTCCATCAAAAGGCGGTTAATCGACCTTTTAAAGAATATTAGAATGTTTATGCTTAAAAATTGGATTCATTCGCATTTTCAATCCTCTAACATTTATTGTAAAGAGTAAAAATATTTGACAAACATACATAATCATTTTTTAGTTAGTTCCGTTCTTTCCCCCCATTACAATGGCTAGGTGTTAACTACCATTTTAAATAATATTATTTTATTATTAGAGTGCGACATAAGATTTCAGAGGAACTTGTTGTCACGTATTGGGTACGCCATCGAGCATAACGTTCCCTTCAAAGTAATATTAATATTTTTTTCACAAATATTGATAAATATAAAAATGTCATATTGTTTATTTACCTGGGGTGTTACATCCTTCCCCCGTTTGGGGAATTGCGTCCTCACAATTTCAAAATTGGGCTTGAAAAATCCATTGTAAGTCCCACATCGGAAAAGGAGTAAATTAAACTATCACTTTAAAAGAAAGAAAGGGAAGTACAAAGGTCACCCAAGTTAACCCATACTAGGATTCCATGTATGAAAATATGGACATTGAGGAAAAAAACAACGGGTCATGTTCTGATGGAGAGTGATAGTAAACATGTCTAGAAGAAAGTTAACCATAATAAAATCGCAAACTTGTGATGGGTTAAATGGTATTGGATTCTCCAATAGGAAAAGTTAATGGACAACATTTTTTTAGTTACTTTTCATTGAGGAATTTATTTTTGAGCTTAACTAAAACATAAGGAAACATACTTACTTGTCATGTTTACTTTCAAATTTTACTAGATTTCTTACCCGAACTCATATTTTCTCCAAAAGATGAGTATTTAGGATGCCTTGTTTACATTAAGAGAGCTATAATCAACTTCTAGAGGATCAACTAACCCAAAAAAGATAACTATATACTTCCCATGTCTTTAGACTTTAACCAAAACCAAAAGCAAAAAGGTTAGTACAAGATCAGATAATCTAGAAAAGGATAACCCTTTATAAAAAGAAAATCTATTCTTAATCTCCAAAATTTGTCCAACAAAACCCAAAGTTCAACGAGGACCATTCGATAAAAAAATTTTCCATAAAATTCTTCAAAGTAAACCAAACTAAGATTGAAACGCAAATATTTAAAGGATTTAATCACATAGTCTTCCAAGGTACAAATTAACTTTTATCTCCAAATAACATCAGTTGCTCTTAAATTCTCATATTGAAAAGTAATTAACCTAATCACATATCCTCGATGATAGGTTAATCATTTCCATCGATAACCCAAAATAAACTTACTATTGATTCCTAAAATCATATAACTAAAAAGAATTAATCAAACTAACTAGGGACTTCACGTAGTCCAGTGGTAGGCGATAAATACAAGTCGCACTTTGGTTGTAGGTTCGATTCCCGTAGCTTTGTCTGACGCGACAGGTTGTCACACGGTCTGCATGTTGTCCTTTTTCCAAAACTATATAATTCTTAAAACATTCCCCAAAACGAGATAAAATCTTCAAAAATGATCATAACATATTTTATCCTCAAGTTTATCTCATGCCTTTAATTTTCCATAATAACATATAATAACCCATAATTACCTCAAAAGTAAGGATTGTATAAACTCTAATGGTTACCTTTATAATTATTACCTGAACTTCCACATCGATTGGCCATCTCGTACGTGATGCTTTACAGATCATACCAAGGTTCAAGTGGTTGATCATGACTCCTTGATAGTTGGTTTAGAACAACCACGAGTTTCCTCATTGAATACCCCATTTTATCTAGTATCTTAATCAGAGAACCACCACAGTTTACTTCAAACCTGTTGTCTCTTTGGTGCCTGCTAGATCCATCCATTCACTAAAAACTGAAATGTCAGTGTGAGTATATCAACAAAACCATCATGTACTAATGAGGAAGGTAAACACTAAGATATATTTACTCATTCACTTTATCTAAAACTAGGACTCTTTCTGAAATCCTAACCATTATGGTAATGTCACTTGTTCTTAGAGAATACCCTAACCTCTAAAGTTATCTAAACCGACCTTTGATACCAACTATAAGGCCCCAGCCTTAAACCTTACTTAATCTTGAGTTATTACAAGATTACACATTGAGGATCTTTTCAGGTTTAGTGTTTTAGAGAATTAGATCACAAAACTTGCATTACATTCCATATTTAAAAAAAGTGGTTACATAAAAGATAGTATTCATTTTTACCATCAACGGAAACATATTTAAAAGAAAACATGGATTCTTTCTTGACACTTCTTTGAAACTATCATCATATCATGTACCCTTCCCTTGACCTGTGAAAAAAATTTCACAAACTTGGGATGTGCATAAAAAGCTCAGTAAGGGATATAAAAATATGGAAAGGAAACATGAGTACATGTATACATAAGAATGAAATCATAATCTACCCATAAAACATAAGAACTTTAGCATACCTAATAAAATCAGGAATAAATCATAGAAATCATAAGACATAAAGGTAACTTTAGGCATTCATAACTTTCTTACATAGGGAGTAACCCTCTTGGTTAGGTTTGGAATACCCATCACAGTATATTCCCTAAATCTCTTCGAAGAAACATTAATGTTTAACCCCTTCGCGTTACCCAATGCATTGGAGAGCTATATCAGGCTCAACCCCCCTTAGTTTATCCCAGAACCACCCGTCTTCATAATAATGCCCAAGAACCATAACATAATCATATCACATAAAATATGAACAAAGGAAACATAACATTTCCACTTTTAAATCACAAGATATCAATACAACACATTGATATAAAAACATTATGAAAACCATTTTCAATACCAAAATAAAATAAAAGTAAAACATGGTATTTATTTTTCTTTTAAAAAAATGGTATGGCTTGTAGAGGAAGCCGAAACTCAAATAATGGTCAGGGCGGCAGAGAAGTCGTTGTCGCCGCATACGTACGACAAAAAAATTACCTTTTTTCATTTAGTAAAATGCTTTGTATAAAAAATATTCCTTTTGGATAAATGTAAAAGTCAAAGGGGTTTATACACCATATAAAAGAAGGTTGTGTATAAAAAAATATGCCTCAATGAAAGGAGATTGAGACGAAGTCCCATACAAAGACGATATCCTTGGATTAAGGATAAATCAATTACATAATTATGTGTGACAAACTAATACACCAAATATAAGTGGATATCAAGTGTAAAACAATCATAGGTTATTCACACATATTCATAGAACGACATTTTCATGGAGTACAAGCTTATCCCAAAGAATCAAAATTGGGTTAAGAAGTTCCCTTGAAAAAATTTGGGAGCCTAACGACATCACTACAAAATTCAGAAAATGAGTTGATGAGAGATAAAAAGGGTATCTCATCACTTGGAAATAACATTTAAATCACTAAGGATATAGAATAAAATATCCCGACATAATGTTATGTGAATTAAAAGACATAACAAAAGAAGTCTTTTAAAAAGAGGTGGGTGAAAGTTTCCCTTACTGACATGGGTATCTTTCGAAACATACACCCCATGAAAGAAGGACAATACAACATTGATGTAAATACTCATAAATGAATGTATATTACAAAATGAGTAAAATAATGGGAAGTACATACACCACTCAAAGGAAATTATGGAAAATGTAGCATAAATCTCACAGGAATAAAAGTGAGATGAAAAATACCTTATGAATACTCGGCAGCCTAAACGCACCACTTAAAACTTCCAAAAATGGATTGATGAGATAAAATAGGGTCTCTCATCATATTAAAATAAAATGTACAGAAAGAGGAATATAAAAAAACATCCCCCATCATAACAAATAGGAGCATAAAAGAAGTGACATAAAGGAGAGTACTTAAAAATAAAGAGAGAGGTTAGATCTCTTACGAAAATTCTGCAGCCTAACGACGGCACTCAAAACTTCCAAAATGGATTGATGAGAGAGAATAGGGTCTCTCATAATATGAACATAAAAATTACAGTAAGAGTAATATAAATGAACATCCCAATCACAAGAAATATGCGCTTAAAAGGAATGACATAAAATAGTGTACTTAAAAAGAAAGAGAGGAGTAGGGTCCCTTACCTCGGGTCCGACTTGACTTTATCGTTCTTTAACGTCCGGAATAATAAACATGAGTTAATTTCTACTTGTTTAAGAACCGTTTTCAAGTTCATTATTACTTTTATATCACTTATTCCCATTTTATAAAAATTATGTAATCATTTAAGTTAATAATGTTTGTTTTGTCGATATTTGGTTCTTAAGTCGAAAGTGGACTTCTTACAATTACATGTTGTTCGTGTGGTCAAAGGTTCATTATATCCAGAATCATATTCATTATTTGGATATCATATATATCATATATATCCATAATATACATGTATTTATAATATTACATAATCATTTAGAGGTAAGAAATGAAATGCACCGTTTATGGAGACGGTAAGCCGTATGTACGCATGAACGCTACTTTCATTTCTATGTCATATTAATGGAATTAAAACTAAATGAGAGGTATGTATATTTTAATTCCAGAAATATATTCATCATTTATATGTAACATACATCATATATAATAACTTTAAATAAATCCTTTATATATCCCACATATGGCATTAACGAATCAAATCACTTTGAGGGGGTGGTAGTCCGCACTTCCTAAAATGAAATTATCGTGTTTACCCACAATGGAAACCATAACGGTATGCCACAAAAGAAAAATACAGAAGCTTAAGTAAAACATAAACATATTATATATCATATATAAATATAGTGACATCTTAATTTCCTCCTTTTAAGGTGTTATATGAGTGTTGAACAATCATCGTTTCGTGAGGCAGAAATTTTCCATCCACAGAAATAGTATGTTCTTTAACCATTTGATGTAGGTGTGTGTAAGTGTAGCTCGAATGCTTCTTATAAAAACATCATATTATATTGAAGATACTGGAGTTGTTACAAAAGAAATGAATAAAAATAGTTTAGGGGGTTGGAACAGCAAAACAAAACAAAAGAACAGAAGTGAATACATTACCTTAAAATCGGGTAACTCTTTTTGATTTGAGCTCAAAGGATTCCTTGGGAAGAATTCTGCCCAAAGTGAGGCTTCTAGGAGTAAGAGAAGGATGTGGAGAGGCAAAATGATCAGGGTTTGGCCAAGCCAAAGGCTTGAGAGGTGTGGGTAAGGTGGTAGAGGTGGGGGCCTTTTATAAGAGGAGAGGAGGGACACTCTTGGAAAGTAAGGAAATATTACTTTATTTTAGAATGAGTTTCGGATTTTAAAGGTCCCACATTGATTTATTTCAAGGCTAAGGTGGTGAGGGTTCGATATATACTCATAAAATAGGTTTTTGACATGTGTAGGTCATAGAGTTTACATTATCTTTTCATTTTATTTAAATCCTTTATTAATGAGGTATTTGCTGCATCATTATGATGTCATAAATAATTTTATTTATTTAATGTATAAAAATTATAAAACAAATATCATGATGTAGGAAATATTTTTATATTTCCAATGACAACTTATAGTCAAAAATCTGACTTGTATAACCCTATGTAAAAATTATTTTAGTAAAACAACTCATGTTTGTGTCATTTTTAATTTTACATTAAATACAAAGTTATTTATGTCATTTCCCAACAAAAGTGGCTCCATAGGGTCCCCAAGTTGACCCATGGATTTTCTTGGTCGACCATGACACATCCAATAAGGGTAGGACATGTGTCAAGCTCATCTCATATTATTAAAACATTATTTTTACCTTAAACTACACTAATTACCTCTAATCACGAATAAGAACATAAAAGTTACTATTCACCAAAAAATTATTTTAATCCCATTGAAACACATTTTACTTTCTAATGACAACCATGTATGTCGGATTTTTGAAATTCAAAACACAGAGGTGGAAAAGATTCATTTAAACGAAAAATCAGTTTCTTTAACTACAACTTAGTGGTTTCACTATTTATCAAAAATTGAAGTTTTTCAGAAAAATACCAAAAAATCACTCTAAGCTATATTTGATATTACAAATTCAAAAATGAAGTCTATTTTACAAAATTAAAAACATATAAGTTTCATTAATTAATTTAATAATTAATTCCCGCTGTCAAAACAAATAGCGTGTTTTTAGGAAACAATAAGTAACAAAAGATTGACTCTAGTTTAAGTCCAATTTCAAGATGAAATTAATTCCAACGACCACTATTGTATTAAATGGTAAAAATATATTCTAATTGAACTTTAAAACAAATTCAAAAGATAATATAATAATATAAATAAATTATATTAAAAAGATATTTTGAATTAAAATACAACATCTTTCACTCTTCATTAAAAAAATGAACTTTATCGAAAAAATACCAAAAATTTACACAATGTAAATTTTGATGTCCCGATTCTAAAAGAGAATTTTATTTTTTCAAATATAACACATAAAATTGTCAAAAAGTGGATTTAAAAGAGGTTCTCCATCAAAAGGCGGTTAATCGACCTTTTAATGAATATTAGAATGTTTATGCTTAAAAATTGGATTAATTCGCATTTTCAATCATCTAACATTTATTGTAAAGAGTAATAATATTTGACAAAGATACATAATCATTTTTTAGTTAGTTCCGTTCTTTCCCTCCATTACAATGGCTAGGCGTTAACTACCATTTAAAATAATATTATTTTATTATTAGAGTGCAACATAAGATTTCAAAGGAACTCGTTGTCGCGTATTGGGTACGCCATCGAGCATAGCGTTCCCTTTAAAGTAATATTAATATTTTTTTTCACAAATAGGGATAAATATAAAAATTTCATATTGTTTATTTACCTGGGGTGTTACACTAGCATCCCCCAATAAAGATTAATTACCTAAATGGAAATTATTATATAACTTTATTTGGTGATCCAAATGATCACATGATGGAAATACTTCGATGGGACGTGGAAAGATTGTTTGGAATGCCCAAAACAGCCATACTGATGGCACACTAGAAGGTGGTCTGATGAACTAGATGTCAGTACCAAGAAATATAGCCTCATATATATGGGTTCCTCTAGAATAATCTCTTCATTATATGGGGAAGCCTCACAAAAATCAACCACACTTTAACCTCATTGAAAATTCCAATGACTATGGGATGACCACACTCTGCTAATCCAAAATTGAAAACCCACTAAACACGAGACAACAAAAACTCTAATAAATTTGGGAGTTACCGACAACCCAAAAAACACTCTACTTCATCCAAACCACAAAACTGCATCAAAAAATACTCCATCACTTCAAAGAACAGGTGACACCTAAAAAGAACCAGAAATGGTCATGAATCATTTAAAACATTAGTGACTTTTTCGGGTGGCTTACTCCAAAAAAACAATTATCATAAGTCAAAAATGACATCAATCCAAAATAAAAATCGAAATCACATCTCGAGCCAAGACAACCAACATGGAAGCCAAAAAAGTACAAACACAACCAAAATACTCTTTTTCAAAAATACCATTTTTTTTAATTTAAATTTAAAAACCTCCTAATCCCAAATCCATTTTCAAATGGAAGGCCACTTTTCACACGACAAAATACACATTCTAGAACAAAAAACTATTTTCAACCTTTTCTATTTCAAAAAATCACCTGCGGAATCATATGAATAATCACATCCGTGTCCATCCATTTACATCCACATCTTTCATGGAATAGTTCCCCACAAACTTCCATACATACCCACAAACATGTGATCCTCCATAAGTAATTCCAAGGGTCACATCCTTCGTTTCCTCATAAAACCCAAACATATACCAATTTTTTGTGAAACTGAAACACTTTCTCTTTAAAACCCACTTCACCAATTTAAAACCATTTGAAGAAAGCACGTTCATCCCCCAAATCACATTCATTTTGAAAACCATTTTCACAATCAAAACTAGGATGAAGCACAACACACACCAAACTAACCCATAATGAGGAACTAGTGCTTATGCCTAACCCGATGACATGGTAGTGGGCCACACCCTGGGTAAGACATAACACTTGGAGGACCTTAAACCGAGAACTTAGACTCCACATGGGTCACTATTTAATGTGAGGTCACAAAATGAAACTAGATCACCTCTATTATCATCCCTAAATAAAAAATAACCCATGACAATGACTCAAAACCTGGGTTACCACTGATAACTTAGGTTTCATTATGAGAGGTGGTGATAAGGAACCAACCCATAACCTACCTCCAGAGCCCCAATAGTCTTAATATCCTTCTATCAGACACCCCAAATATCATGAACCTTCCTCTGAAACCATATTGTCACAAATGATACCAGAATTACATCTGACTCGACACCTGACCCGGCCTAAGACATGGCTCGAAGGTCATTCCCGATCCCCTTGGGATGGAAACTAGTGCAAGGAATAAAAAAGATACACATGGGAACGATTTAGCCCAAAAGAAATATCCAAGACCAGATAAATAAATATACTAACATAAGAATGCTGCAAATCTTGACAAATAAATGTCAAAAAATATATTATTTCAGATACATGATACAATCAAACAGACTTAAAACTGAAACAATAAAAGTAAATTGTTGTGACACGGTCTCCATGTGACCCTTGGTCACCACAAACCAAAAGACCACACCCTTTCTCCACAATGAGATCCTGATCTAGGAAAACTAAAAAAAAGATGGCTCTGCAACTAAAAATATAGGATAGGCGTGAGAACCTGAATGGTCACTATGACTACCAAGATAATATACTAAATCCAAAAGTTATCTTTTTTCAGAACAGTCTATCCAAAGAAGTTTGAAATACAGTTATAAAAGTATGGTTTTCACATTTTAATAAAACAACATGATTTCACATTTTTATAAATCCAACACATCCTACTAATTATTTCCAAAATCGATTTCCATTTCATAAACCAAAACCAAGACATATAATATCAAGGCTCTACTAAAAAGGAACAGGTAAACACTACAAACTGAAAATATAATATTGTAGTATAAAATTAAGAAGCAATAAAATAATAACCATGGGTGATCCTAAAGATCCCTAGAGAACCCCTAGACATACTTAGTTCTTAACCACCTGCTGGCCTAATGTGAATCCCCTAAGTCCATAACCAACTAGCTTCCCTAACCTAGCTACAGTAGCAGAACATCTATACTAGAATGTTTACAACTCTAGGAGGGTAATTACCCATCTAATCAGGGCTAAATATAAATTATCACTTGATCAACTATAATACGCATAAGAACACATGGTATTAGTAATAATTACATGAAAGTAGGAGGCCAATTCACACATGAATGTCCTCGGCTATCGTCACTGCACTTTCTTAACCAAATCATAGACACCAATATACAATAACACAAAAAGAGAAATCCCTCCTTTTAACGTTTCACCATATACATATATATACATTTCATATCGTTCAAGGGTTCCAACCATGACATCATATCCTAGAAAGACATTAGAAACATTTTACCAAACACTTGAGGTTGCCAATCGGGTACACACATAGTTTTCAAAACAAAATATTTTCTAAAAGTCTACAAAACATCACCCTTGAGTTGGAAGTGAAAAATGGTCCTTTACATGCTTCAAATTAAATTCCATGCTCATGTTATTCCAAAACCAATATAAAAGTTCACATGGTAATTAAAGATTCTAAATGAGCCCTTATAATTTTCAAACTCATGTAAAAACCTTTTTCAAAGCTAAAAGACCAAACCTTAAGGTACACATTTAAATCTATGCTTCCAAAAAACTTTTAGAAATACATTATAAAATCCCATTAAAAATATTATTTTTAAATCCCCCGAGGAAACCAAATTTCTTTAAAAACAAAAAAAACATTTAAGAACAATGGTTTAGAGAGAATACCTTTTTTCAAGTACCATTTTAATTTAAAGGCACATCCATGTGTGAACCTAGTGTACCCATGGATGTGCTAACATCCAATGGCATAAAAAACACCCTCAAGGACACTTAAAAGCCATTTATTTAAAACACAATTTTCTTTAAAACCATAACCAACCTTCAATATTATTTAGAGAAACTAAAACAAACCCCTTGTGACCATAGAACCTCTCCCAAAATATTTTGACACATTAAATAAGCAACAAAATTACCAGACGATATACACTAAACAAAATTCACAACCAAATAAACATCATCACCACAACGTAAGAACTAAGAATTTCATAAATACCACAATTTATTTTTTAATGAATAAGATCATTTCAAAAAAACACACCAAGTTCCATAAACCGAGGCTTCACACACAAATCCCATTAAAAAATATTTTTAATAAATTCAATTAGCAAGAAATCACTAACTACATCTATCCATAGTTATTATAAAGGATAGAATAGCATTTAAAAATTAATTGTTAACACACAAGTTCTCTTGGAATGATTCTGAAAGTGAAAAGTTGGAAATACCTACCTTAACCTTGTGCGGATGGATGGAACTTCAATGGAAGGAATGTTAGGGCCTTGAGAATGATCTGTATGCCCAAAATCAAAAGAAAAATGAACCACTAACAAAACCTATATATAAGAGTTCAACTAAGGGAAGAAACCATAATGGAAAACCATGAAATGAATAGAGGAAGAGAAAGAGGAGAGAAAAATGTGTGGAAACCCAGAGAAATTACCTTGGATTGAATAGAGGAGCATCTATGAAGGATGGGAGGACTTGGAAGGAGGAGTTTCAGAACCCCCTAGTGCACCACAAACGAACAAGGAGGAGGGGACCGAGTTAGTGAAAAATAAAGGGAGGGGTAGAATAGGAAAATAATGCTTCAAAAATTCTGGGCCAACCACACAGTTTTCCAAACCATGTGGGAACCGTGCGGAGCCCTCTCCCTGTGAAGGAGTGGTCACATGCTTACATGGGACTTACCGCATGGTCGTGCACAAACCCTGAGTTTGGTTCTATCCCACTAGATTTATATCATGACTATAATACATAGTTACTACTATCCATGCATCAACCATCCTCTACAAGAAAATATTCAAAAAAAAACTCCAAAAATAAAAAATTTCAACTGGGACTCAAACCCGAGCCTCAACCAAAATACCAAAGACTAAGAAAAGGATAAAATAATGAAATATCCAAGGTTTGGGTGTGATATAAGACAATGGTATAAAATTTATAAAATAATATTAATAAAATAATGGGATAGAAAAAATTGGATAAAAGAACATAGTTTTGAAATTTGAAAGGCATACTACATAAAAAAGGGAACATGAAAAGAAAAGAGAAGTTGAGTTTTCCCTTACCTTGAAGAGTAACTCTAAAACTCAAATATTTGGACTTTGGAGGCTTGAGAAAACCTTGTGAGGACTCATTGGGAGGTAAAAATATCATAGCTTCCTGGTTTATGAACTAGGAATGAAATATAATAGATAAATTGATGGGTATTTATAGTGAAAGTGAGGGATTATTTTATTGATTTCCCTGGACACTCGGTAGTGGTGTTTTCAAAACCATGGGCTTTCCCATGGTATTTTCCCATGATATTTCCACTCAAGACACCTATTATGTTATTATAATCCACAAGAGTACCAAAATTTATATTACATAATACATCATTATGATGTCATTAAACATACAACAAACTCATAACTATATTTTTACTATTCACCGAAAATAAAATATTTTAGAAAATTATCAAAAATAACCCTAACATGATTTCACCATGGTGATTTCATAAAAGATGTTTATTTTATCATAATAATTCTCTAATTATGAGAAATTTAACTTTTAAATATAAATATATGTATTTATTAAAAATAATAGGGGATAGAAAATGCATAGTAAAATTTCTAACACCAGAAAACAGTAAAATTACTTTATAATTTAAATTTAAATAAGATTATTTTATGAATAATATTTCATTAAAAGAATTATTATTCATAATATTATAGTTTATTAAAAATATTTATATATTTTCGGAAAAGTACAATTTTGTTTCCTGAAAACTCAATTTATCAAATTTATCATATTTTTAAGAAAAACTATTCCAAAAAAAGAATTGATGGAATATGTATTTTATTTATAAAAATATATTATACATTAAGTAACTTAGGAATAAATAAAAACACCCTTATAACACCCATATATGACCTAAGGGTGATGTGTACAATGGTGATAGATTATTTGGTCAGATGTGATAACATTTCCAAAGAGTTAATTTCTACTAACATGAACTTCTCCCATTAGAGATTTGGTTCAAGATTAACATGTTGATGCTTGGATTGGGACTGTTAAAGAGATAATCTCAGTGATTCCAACCCCCTCCCATGTTCAGACAAATGGGATTTGTACAACACAACTCCACTAGATGAGGCAATCAACTCTTCTTTCTCAATTAATTTTCCTTCGTCATTTCAACTTATAAAAAATAATTACAATGATAAAATCATTATTAAGTGTATTGTTTCAAATGGTAATATTTACCAATAGTTATAATTTACCAATGATAATATAATGGTCGAAACCCAATGGTCACATTTCAAATTATACTCACATGATTATTAAAGAGATATATTTATATTGGGTAAAAAATAATATAATAACCATTTTTAGTAAACATATATTATTCAAAAAGTTTGGGTTATTAAATTATTCCCCACTAAAGAAATTTTCTCACCAAAATTTCAACTCATTATTTCTATTGAGAAGTGGTGTGGGTAATTTTTCTTCATTATTCCGTCTAGTTTGCACATGTCTTCTTCATATTTTTTGTTCCTCTGAAACACTTTAACGAGGTGTGTAGTCTTATTGCATAGAAAATTGTCTCTATCATCCAATATCTCCACTGGATACTCCTCATAAGATATGTCATGCTCTAGTTATACCACTTCCAGATTTAGTATATGTGAAGGTTTAGGTGTGTACTTCCTAAAGAGAGATACATGGAATAAATCATGAATTTGAGTTAGATTGGGAGGAAGTGCAAGCTTATAGGTTACTGCTCCTATGCGATCAAGGATTTCATTGGGGACAATGTACCTATGGTTGAGCTTCCATTTAATCCAAAACCACATGACACTATTCCAAGGTGAAATTAGAAGGAAGAATTTGTCACCAACATCAAACTCTAAGTCCCTTCAACAATTTTTAGCATAACTCTTATTCCGAATATGAGCATCCCTTATGTGTTGTTAGATTAAATGAACCTTTTCTATCATCTCTTGTATAATATCAGGCTCAAGAATATTTCTCTTACTAGTTTCATCCCAAAAAGTAGGAGTTCTACATCGCTTCCCATATAGATCTTCATAGGGTACCATTTGAATACAAAAATGGAAGATTATATTGTATAAGAACGAAAATAATGGTAGATGTTGATCCCATCAACCATTAAATTATATTGAGATTATTCTTAGAATTTACTTAAGTGTTTGAATAGTCCTTTATGATTTACCCTCAATTTGCGGGTGATAGGCCATATAGAAAATCAATTTAGTATTTAGAGAATGTTGAAGACTTCTCTATAATTTTTTAGGAAAAACTTGGATCATGAGTAGATAAAATGCAGAGTGGTACCCCATAAAGACTTACCACTTAATTTATGTAAAAATTGTAATGTTTATTGAGAGATATATCTTCCTGAATAGCGATGAAATGGGCATTCTTGGTGAGACAATCCATTATAACCGAGATCCCATTATTTCATTTGGATCTGTTCAGGAGAACAGTGACTAAGCCCATAGTGATATAGTCCCACTTCTTTGTTGGTATGGGTAGTTTTTGTAATACACCTTTCAAAATTTGTCACTCTAAATTCACTTATTAACGCAACATGCACCTTCTAGTGTAGTTGGGAATCTCCATTTTCATGTTATCTTACCAATAATGATCATGAATGTCCCTATACATTTTCATGCTTTCAGAATGTATAGAGTATGTAGAGCTATGAGCTGCATCCACCAACTCCTTATTTATTTTCCAAATAAATGGAACACATTGACATGTATGATATTTCAATACACCTTCTTGATAAATATTGATATCAGGAAAGTTACCATTCATCACAACCAATATATTTTTCTTTAAAAAAGGATATTATCCTTCATATTTCTTGATCTTCTCTAGTAATGATGGTTAAGATATAATTTGGGATAGGGTTGATGATTTCCATTACCATACAATTCCCATGATCAGTTTTACTAAGTATTTGATTAAAGGATCTCCTTGAATCTTTATCATTTCCTTCCCAAAGGGGTATTTCCTACTTAATTCATCAGCAAATTTATTTTCTATTTTTGGATGATAATGAATTGAACAATCATATTCTTTAAGAAGTTCTAACCATTTCCTATATATCATTTTCAATTCCTTTTGCCTGAAAATATACTTTAAACATTGATGGTCTGTGTATATATCATATTTCATTCCATAAACATAGTTTCCCAATATCTTCAGATAAAAAACAACAGAATCCAGCTCCATGTCAGGTGTATGGTAGTTCTACTCTCAAGGATTCAACTATCGAGATGCATATGCAATTAACTTTTCATTTTGCATAAGGATAAACCCAAACCCTTTTAGAGATAAATCACTAAAAATAAAAAATAATTCTCCAATAGCGAGTAGAGTTAACATGGGTTTAGTAACCAATATATTCATCATCTATTGGAATCTTTCTTCACACTCCTTTGGCTAGATGAACATGGACCCTTTTGGGTTAACCTGGTTTGTGAATTAGAAAGTAATGATTTTTTTCAAAAACCTCCTATAAAATTTTGATAATATAGTAAAACTATAAATCTCATTTTCTATAATAGGATGAGGCCACTCCTCCACATCCTTTTTCATGGAAGGATCAACTGATACTCCTTCATTGGTTACAATTTTCCCGAATAAATCATCTTTTTGTAACCAAAATTCACATTTTATGAACCTTCCAAATAGACTATCCTTCCTTAGAATTTGTAATATCACCCTTAGATGATACTTATGCTCCTCAAAAACTTTTGAATATATCATAATATCATCAATAAAAACTACCACAAAGTTATCAATGCATTCCTCTAAGACTCTGTTCATTGAATCCATAAAAATAGCATGAGCATTAGTAGAGCCCAAGGGAATAAAACAAAAACATAATGCCCTTATCTTGGTCAGAAGGTGGTATTTGGAATATCTTCTTTCCTCACCCTCAATTGATGATAACTTGATTAGAGATCAATCCTATAGAAGAATTGAGCTCCATGAAGTCGGTAAAATAACTTATCAATTCTTGGAAGAGGGTACTTATTATTCACTATGATCTCATTGAGTTCTCTATAATCAATGCATAGTCTCATTGATCTATCCTTATTATTCAAAAAGAGAATAGGTTCTCCCCAAGGAGACAAACTTGGTCAAATAAACCACTTCTCCAAAAGATCTTGGAGTTTCTTCTTTAATTCATCCAGTTCCACATTTTCTATTATATATGATGTCTTTGAAATCGGATTGGAACCATACATGAGCTCAATGGAGAAATATACCTCTCTTTCTAATGGAGGTCAAATAAAATTCTTATAATATACATAAATGTATCCCTAGATGATGGGGACATTTTCTATTTTTTAACTTTCATTTACTTCTTCATATTCACCGATCATCTCCATAAATAAGGCTATGGGTGGTGCTTCTAGACAAAGCTCAGGTCGAGATATCTCTCATTTGAAAACAACTATATGTTTTCCATTAAAGACTACTAAGATTTACTTGTTTTTTAGTTTATCTTAGAATTATACTTTGAGATCAAATACATCCCAAGTATAATGTTGAATTTCAACATGGGAATGACTACTTTATTTTTGAAGAGGTTTTTCTCACCAAAGTGAATACTAGAGTATCTATACACTATTGATGCTTGGATAAACCCTCTAAGAGTATTGACTTAAAACTCTTCTTCTAGAAGGTTATGGATTGAATCTATATTATTTTTAAACTTGGAGGAAATAAAGGAATGCATAGAACTAGAATCAAACCATGTATTTTATAGTTGTGAGTGAACAATTAGAGTACCTTGCACCACATCATTTAGAGATTTAACTTCTTCCATTGTAGTGGAAAAAGCATGAAATTTATCCCTAAAAATTTGATGTGGTTGATATTGATTCCCCTCCATTAAATCTGGATTCAGACAGTGATTAAAAAAGCAACCAAGTTGTCCACACTTGAATCATTGGAAATCAGGTAGGGCCTTTACTATCTTCCATTTGTTTTTAGTGTTGAGAATTTGAGGCTTCAGCCCACTAGGTCAGTTCCAAGAAATATGGCCATTACTTACACACTTGTAACATTTCCCACTCCTAGGAAATTAGTTAACCGAATTATTCTTCCCACATTTTTTTCATGTGGCAAGTTACAGTTGCTTTCCTCTTATTCCTTGATCAAAGATGCTCCCTACATTTGGATCCATATATCTCTTCTTTTCATTTGATATATGGAGAAAAATAATATCTATGAACTCGAACTCAACCTTAATATCACTCCTCATGATATCCTCATTGTTTTCATTGTTTTGGTTGGATATATTCTTCCGTAGATGTTGTCTTATTCTATTGAAGAATATATCAACCTTCCCATTAGAATCCATGAATAATATTGAGGTGTAAGAGGATCATCTTTTGTAGTCCATCTCATATCTTCCCACATATTCATTTTCCTTATTCATTAACTCTAGGAATTCCTTGTCAATTTTCATTTGTACTAAATAAGGGAAATATTTTTTTGAAAAAGGTTTCCTTTAACTCTTCCCACTTCAAAACTTTAATATCCCCTCTTGGATTCATGTTTTTAACCATTTTCCACAATTGACCAGCTTTTACCTCTAATAGGTACATAGTTAGGGTGGCTTTCTCTTGTTCCGAACAATGGAGTACAAAAAAGATATTTTCTATAGAGTTTATCAATTTTTTCAACAATTAATGGTTCAGTACTTACACTGAAAGAAGGTGGTTGTTGACACATAAAGGACTCGATAGAAGGTTATTCCCTCTGAGGTGAATCCAGTCTCTCGTCTTGATTCAAGTTATTTCTCATAACTCGAGTCATTTTATTTATCATTCTCATGATGTTTTTCATTCTGAAATCCATCATAAGTTCCTCAACACCTGGTCCGTTGCACTCACTATTTACACGATTACTCCAATTTTCTACAATTTTCTAAAAGAAGAAAAACATAGTGAAAATTATGTTTCATTTAATAATATTATAATTCAAATATAATTTCATGTCTTAAAACATCATTTTTAAATATTTTATTTTTTAACAATAATTACATTTTTTATAAATCCTTCATAATAGTTAATAAAAATATTATGATTCAAAAAACATATCCCCCAAGAGTGTCAAACTGAAGTGCAACAAGGCCCATTGTCATGTACCAGGTTACACCGAGTTAGGACCAACACACATTTTTAGAGGTTTCACCCATATGTATATCTATTCTAGGGCCACATCCACTTGTTCATATCCAGACATGATTTTTTTTACTCATAAACCACTTAATATTTCCCTAAAATACTAGGATTTTATTTCCAATATTTACACTTTTTATAGGGTTATTACTAATGTTTTAAAAATATTAATTTACAAAAAATATCTAAACCATACTTTTATATAATCTATGGAATCCAACCTTTTTTCACAAAAAACATTTCATGACATTATACAAAAATAGATGATCTTTTAATGTTTTGTTTCCTGAAAAAAGGTTTATAATACATAAAAAGATAAAGAATTACTATAATACACATGAATGGATTCATATTAGGCTTATCCCAAGTACAATTACTACATCTCATAAACTGGGGACATACATCAATGTATGGGGCAAACGGAAGTCCTAGTAAGGGAAAACAAGAGAAACTGTTTATATGTGATCTTTAGGGAAAACTAATAAGAACATGAAGAATATCATTATGGATTGAAAAAGAGAACATGAGGCATACAATAAATAAAATAACCTGAATAATAAATTGAAAATTTGGGTAAAAAATTTATTTTAGTCATTCATTAGAATATCACCAAGGTTTTTCACTAGGGTGTCATAAACATTTACATGGTTACTCACCAAAAGTATAGTAAAATATGTCATCTCTAGAGATTAGATTATTTACCCAATGAATTGGAGAGATATTAGAGAGCACACTTCATATGTATTAATTAACTTGATCCATATTTATCATAATAAATAATTTCTTAAATAAACCATGGAGAATAAATGAAATAGTTTTTATATCAAAATCATGGTGTTTTAAAGAAAAGTTCTTGAAGACAAGATCTTTATGTTGTTATTAACCCATGAAAAAGAATGATAGTTTCATGTATGTTAATAATAAAATAACATATATAATTTTTATATCTAGGTGAATAACCCTATAAAATAAATAGGTTTTGTTATTCACAAAAGAAAATAAGATAATATCTTGAGAAAAAGAGAGAAAGTTTGAGAAGAAAATTTGGCAGCATAATGGGTATGAAACATGGTTTTAGAAAATGATAAAAAGAGAGTGGAAAAGGATATCACAAAGATAAAATATTATTAATACAAAAAAGGGATATAATAAAATTTATATAATAACATAGTTATAAAAATTAAAAGACATACTAAATAAAAAACGTAACTTTAAAGGAAAATAGAAGTTGAGATTTCTCTTACTTTGAAGTGTAACTACTAAAAACTGAAGATTGGGACATTGGGGGATTGAGAAAACCTTGAGAGGAATCCTTGGGATGTTAAAATATTTGATATTTGTAGAGGTTTAATTGAGAATATTATATAATGGAGAAATTTGTGGGTATTTAGAGCAAAAGTGAGGGATTTTATTAATGATTTCCTTGGACACTTCATAGTGGTGATTGAAAAACCATGGAATTTCCCATGGTATTTTCACATGGTATTGCAAAATTGGGACACCTATTATGTTAATATAATCCATAATATCCTACCATCATTTTATATTACATAACACATCATTATGATGTCATTAAATATACCAAAAACTCAAAAATATAATTTTACTATTCACTGAAAAATAAAATATTTTATAAAATTCTCATAAATTAACCCCAACCAAATTTCAACATGATTATTTCAAAACTGATGTCTGTTTTATCATAATAATTCTCTAAGTATGAGAAATTTAACATTTAAATATAAAAAATCATTATTTATTAAAAATAACAGTGGATAGAAAATGCATACTAAAATTCTTGACACTTGAAAAAAAATAAAAACATTTTATCATTTAAATTTAAATAAGAGTTTTTAAGAATAATATTTCACTAAAGTAATTACTATTAATAATATATTAGTTTATTATAAATATTTATATCTTTTCTGAAAAGTAAATTTTCTGTTTGAAAAATCAATTTGTCAAATTTGTCATATTTTTAAGAAAAATTATTCCCAAAATAGAATTGATGTAAAAAAATTTTATTTATAAAAAGGGATTAAACAATAAGTAACTAAGGCCTCAATACATTACCTCTTATAAAACACAAATATGACTTAAGTATGAGGTGTTAAATGGTGATATATTCTTTTGGAAACTCAGATAACATCATCCCAATGGTAATTTCCACTAACTTGAACTTTTCTTCTAGGCAATTTTGTTCAAGATAAACATATTGAAGCTCAGATTGGTCTTGGTGAAGAGAGATGCCCAGTGATTCTACCCCCTCCCATGTTTTAATAAATGTGATTTTTATAACACAACTCTAATATATTAGGCCATAAAATCTTCTTTCTACACTAATCTTCCCTTCACATTTCTACTTATACATAATAATTATAACGTTAAAATCATTATTAAGAGTATAGTTTCTAATAGTCATATTGACAAACAATCATAATTGAACAATATTCATATAACAGTCGACACCCAATGGTCACAGTTCAAAATATAATAACTTCATTATTAAATTGATATATTTATTTTGAGTACAAAATAATATAACACAGATTTTTAGGAAACATTTATTATTAAAAATGATTATGTCATTACAAGATTGGTGTGGTTATTGATAACCCCTTAATTCATAAGTAGGTTTCATTAGACAAAATAACTTGGGTATTTGACATATTCCATACCTATTTATGTATTATGTCTTGACATGTGTCCTTAACGGTGAGATTAAGAAGTCTAGAATTATGAATTCTATCATTATGAAACCAATTATTTTTATCTATGTGATTATTTATGTTGCGATGTCATTCATGGATAAATTTCCAATTATGATATTTTTAATATGAAATATTTGATTATTTTTTATCTCTTCTATATTGCTTATCACTTGTGTATTGATGATAGATTCTGTTATATAGTTTCCTTTATTGAGTGTTTGAAATCACCATTACTTATATTTACATTAACCATGTTATAAAGAAGAATTATATTAATGATACTTCTAGAAGAGTATTATTGAGTGTAATTTTTTTTGAAATATTTTGAATAATTATTACGGAATATGAAAATTTGGGTATAGTGGAAAAAACATCCATTGGATGAGAAATATATGAGCTTTGTTAAGTAAATATTTTTATAAATTTTTATAGCTATAAACTTAAAAACATATTGGGTATGTAAATGAATAAATCATTTAATTAATGTTTTAATTATGGAAGGTCTAAATTGGGTAAATTGAGATGATTTGAAAACCAATATATAAATATTATGATTTTAGCACTGGTTTCGGGTGTATGGGTCTGGGATACCCCAAAAATGGTTCATAAATAGAATGTGATTGACCAAATAATATATATTCAGGGAGTATATCTAGGTTTTTAGTCTTATTCCCACTCATCTTTCACCAAAGTGACGATTGAGTTGATACTCAACCAATTTTTTTGGGGGTGATTAACCCTAGTTTCATCTGGGTCGCAACCACATTCACTTTCCAATATCTAGATAGAGATGTAATTTCTAGGAGATTTATACAATCAATCACTTACAAAACAATATAAATTTATACTATATATAGATTTATCTATTAGACATATCCCTATATTTTTCCAAAAAATATATCTTATCCTAGTCCCCAAAATATTCAATATTACCTCAACTAACCTAAAGGGTTTCTAGTACCTTTGAAATTATAATCAACCATATCTTATCAGCCCTTAAAATATCATCAACTAACATCATAATCTCTAAAGTTATATAAACCCTACTTTGACACGAGTTGTGATTACCCAAACCCACACTCCCAGAATCTAGTGCTTATAAGTTTAATATTTACATTCGGGTTTTGAAATGAACCAAAGAAAACAAAATTTAACCATCAATAATTACAATTTTGCTAAATAACATTGATTCAAATATATTTGATGTTCCTTTTACGTTTATCATTTTAAAGAGTTAGGAAAAATCAGAAACTAATATAGACCATTTCTTTCTCAACCAATGGATATTTTTACACTATATAATATGCTTCTCAATACATAATAACTCTTAAAAATCTCCCACTAATTCTTCACACATACTACTATTCTAGGCATATCATGTGTAATAATTTTCTTCACAAATTAGGGAATTATAAAAGAAATAAGGCTGATGTAAAACCCTTTGCATCAGGAAACATAAGTGATAATAATAAAAGATCATAAGTGAGAATAATATGATAATAAATAATATTTAATTAATAGATAATCAAAAAAAATTATAATTAAAATAAATTTTGAGTATAACATATCTATGGTTGATATATCAATGAATAAATACATGGATAAAAATAACTAGTTCCTTAGTTATTAAATTCATAATGTTGAATAATTAAATCCATTCCCTATGATGATACATCACCATCTTAGACATCATGATCCTACTACTAAGGCCCTGTTTCGGTAATATTTTGTTCTGGGTAGGCACACACTAAAATACCCAATCTAGTTTTTCTCATAAGACCTATTGATCCAGTGAGGGGGTATTTTGGGCCCACCCATCACTAATTACGTCCAAATAATTCATCATATAAAGGAATGAATAATATATACAATATATAAACAATATTACTTAATATTCAGTAAACATCCATATTGGAATAACAAGTATGTGGATTTTCAATATTTTCCCAATTAATAATTGGAATAAATTTATATATAAAAAACCCTCAAACTGACACTATATATATTAATGGATTTATTATGAAGTATATAATACCCCAATCCATCAAATTATGGTATCTAGGTGACCACCCCTTAATCAAATTAAGGAAATATAGAGTGTTCATAGTATACAGGAATTGGAGGAGAAATCATGACTATAACAAAAGATGACTTGGAAATAAAAAGGGATTGATGGATTTACATGAGTTTAATCCCTAAAAATAAAATTGTATGAGTGTATTTTGAAGGTAAAAAATGGTCAATATATACACCATAATCGGTAAACAAGTGGTTAATATGAACCATAACTTAATGAAGGAAAATTGAGATGCAAAAACCCTTATGATAATGGTAATATAAGAAATAAAAGAATATTCCAAGGACACCAAAAAAATTAAACTATAATGAAATTGT
This sequence comes from Viscum album, assembly GCA_963277665.1. NCBI lineage: Eukaryota > Viridiplantae > Streptophyta > Magnoliopsida > Santalales > Viscaceae > Viscum > Viscum album. The sequence continues at coordinate 379,816,991 of OY728119.1, forward strand.
AGCTATTAATTATACTTTATGGTAATTGGGTATTTAATTCATCATATAATTGAAAATATAGTGCAAAATATCAAACAAGTCTCAGGGAATTGAAAATAAAGATAAATAACACTTATGAAGTTATAAATTTTTGAATCAAACCCCCATAAAGTATATAATTTTAAATGGAACATTAAATAATATAAATAATTAGATAATAATGATATAAAATATCAAATGGGTATTAATTATACCATAAAATTGAAAGCATGGTGTATAAAATAATCATGTCTTAGATAATTAAAATTTGAACCCAAGAATCACTTACAACCATAGAAAATTTCGAGCCCAAAATATTGAAGGATATGATTTCAAATGAAACATTAAATATCCTGAGTAATTAAAGGATAATGAAACAAATATTAAAGGGTAATTAGATACACCATATAAAATAAAAAATGGTGCATAATAAGAAATATTTATCATGGGTTGAAAATTGAAACAAGAAACCCCATTCAAGTAAAATAATCTTTGAGGTAAGAGTCATTTGATAACGAGGTTATGAGGAATAATTGTAGAACCAAATAAATTAATGTGGAAATAAAATACAAATAATTAAATTCTTGGAATAAATGAAACTTGGAACAATATATTTCAATAATATTGTTTTGAACTCAATGTAAGAAAATTGAGTTAGCAAAAACCCTTATTGTAGTCTTGATTTGCTCTATGCGTGCACCTAACTTCATGAATAATAAAATTAAGTTTATTGGATACCTTATTAAAAAAATAACTAACATATAAATAATTTATTATGGACCAATTTTTAAAATATACTATCTAATATTATATAGTTGTTTATGTTTATTATATTACGTGAAAATTGTATCAGTGCCAGCTTATTTTGGTAATTTCAATGATCAAGGATGATATATTAATAGTAATTTAAATAATTAATATGAAAATTACAAAACAATAAAATACTAATTATTTTATTACTAAATTCTATTAAAATTTATGTACCCATCATCATCCATGATATAGTTTTATAACATAGTTCATGTAGGTCGTCAAACTTACCCTAAAAATTGACATGCTATATCTCGATGGGTGAGTATGGTTGAGGTAGTGTATAATATCATTATAATAGGATAATAATGATATTATTTTTATTTATTTATTTTTGGGGATCATATTTTAAATTTCTGTTTCAAATAAATAAAAACAAGATGAAAAATGAAAAATGTTTCTTTGTGGAGGCAGTAGTCCGCACACCGCATGATTAAAGTTATTTAGTTTTAGTATGTGGATGTAAAGGATTAAATAATGGTTATTAAATTAATATAATAACACTTTAGTGTATTAATGATACCATGTTCATTGTACTATGATGGTTTGAATTGGTTTAGACAATAAATATTAATAATAAAAGGTAAGGAGTAAGTAATACTCACTTTTGTACCCTGAAGTTTCTTTTGAAATAGTCATTGTAAATGAATATATTTGGTCGAATTATGCTTAACAGATGCTTATAAAATTGAGAGAGGTTTCTGGTAGGATAAAAATAATATATTTTCGATAATAAATTCAAAGGAATGTGTGTGACATGAATAGGTATAACTACCTATTTTATAAATGAAGCAAACTGTACTTTTATGAACATCAATTATTTTTAAATAGTGGAATGACACTATTAATTGGTCCAATGTTCAAAAAATGATAAATAATGGATTTTGGGGGTGCTATTTGGTCAATAATTACCCAACCAATTATTTACACACATTTTTTAAACATTTTGGTAGTCATTTTCCGTTATATAATTATTTTTATCTTTTTGTTATTTTCATTAGGGTAACTAGTTTTTACCCAAGTATTTTATGTTTTATTAAAAATATAATATAACCACTATTCCAAAATTTGTGTATTATGAAACTAAATTTAATATAAATTTCAGCTAGTTAAATGGATAATTAATACAAAAATAACTTTTAAAATATGACTTTTTATATATAAAAAAATCATTATTTGTAGAAAAATTATGATTTAACAATTACAAGTTTTTAATATTATTTATCAATAATTACCAAATAATTTTTTATTAATATAATTAAATATATATTTTAAAAAAATATAACAATTATTATTTAAAATAGATCAATTTAATTTAGTAGATAAAATCTACACAACATTAATAAAATAATTTCTTCGAATAATAGTTTTACCATTACCATGGTCATCAACATTAAATCTATATTTCATAAATTTTTACCCAAACATGAAATTGAACTTATTAAATAATATTATCATGAAATACATTTGGATATATTTAGTTTTTATAAGTTATGTAACCTGATTTTTAATATAAGAAAACAAAAAATGTTTGTAGATAAAAATAGTACTTATATTAATAAAATATTAAAAATAGGTTTTATAAATTTATAATGTTATTTATAAATATATAGAATTACTCCTTAAATAAATATTTGATAAATTAAAAGGATTTTTAAACTTCTAGGCCTTGGATATATAATGATGAATACTTTACAGTTACAATTTTAGTAAAAATTGTATTTTTCACTATTCCTCTAAAAAATAATAATTTTAGAAAAATAAAAAAAGTTAATATTGCGTTAATATTGACATGATGAATAGAAAAATTAATTTCATTTTATAAAATTAATGTTATAAAATTTTAAAATTTAACTTTTAAATAATTTTATTAAAATATAATGAAAACAATTTTTATAGAAAAATGAATTTTTTAAACATTTAATATCCTTATTTCCTATCAATTAAAAATTAAAATATTATTATTCTATTATTCATATGAATAATATATTTTATCCATAGATTATTTAGTTTCAAAAAAATTACTTAAAAATTCAATTTTGAGAAAGGTTGAATTTTAAAGCATAAATCAGTCTTATTAGTTATTTTGTTACAATAATTTAATTTATCAACGCCTTAAAATTGATAATGATAGTAATTTTTATTTATAAATATATTTCATAATTCAATTATATCTAATTCTACCCACCAATTCTATGGATACATTTTAATGGTCATATATTGTTTTGCTGTTTGTTTTGGGTTTGATGTTGCGGTGTGTCATAATCAATCAAACACATTAGGCTATGAAGGAAATAAAAAATAATAATCTTTAATCATGAGGTGTTATAGAGGTTACGAAATTATTCAGGGATAGGAACATGGTCTATTTCATATTACAAATCTAGGAAACATGACTACATAACATGTTGTCCTCTAGGTCGTATTCCATGTATCTCACATGGTGTAGTGAATGGGTTTATACATATTTGTAAATATTATATGGGGTGTGAAATTGGGGAAGACTCCATGTATCCTAAAACCAAATTCCTCAATATATACTTGAGTACATTCTAGGTTGTTGCATTGGACCCACACATCATGTGTCCCATTACACATGAAATGTATAACAGAAGGATTTTATTAGTGTATACTATGAGTAAATGCCAAGTATCCATATGCTTTCACATATTGCACATCACACCATACATACTGTGTACTTCTAGAAAGAATCCTTGGTGTGTAATATATATACGAAATGACCATATTGCATTATTCCACACATTATGTGATATAAATTACATATCATGTATCGTGGAACAAAACTCAATGTGTATTGAAGATACATGCCCAAATAGAGTAGAGAGTCACACATTGAATGTACCCTATTGAACACACTATTTAGGTCAACTCCACTCATTTTGGAAAACCACTAAACTCATCTGGAGAATTACTACACACTTTAGACCATATAAGTACATTCCATATAGTAGACAATTTATGGTATTTATCATATTTTCTATCCGAGTTGTCAGAACTAGACATATGAGTAGTCTATTCTGAGAAAGTATACATATAGAGAGTGATGGTTTATTCTTCTTTGATATTTTTTGTTGTTTCTAAGGCATTTATTGTGGATAAGTTTCCTTAGATTTTTGGAGAATATGGTGAATTTAGGAGTCATACAGTGTTGACATTAGGTATATAACCCCTTTTATATGTTCTTAGGATTGATAATGGGTCCCCCATATGTATTATAGAGTAGGTAATCCCTCATAGGATTCAAGACACATGAATTACATCCTTATGGAATGGGTCCTCCATTCTGTTATGGGGTCAGTATCCCCTCAAGCCCAATTAGGTTTATGTCCCCCACATTATAGGGCTTAGTAATCACCTTTGTGATATGAAATGGGTTCTATACCTATATAGGTTGGTGTTTTATAATAGGATATATTTTTGGTTGTTACTTCACTAGGGTCTAGTACCCCTTGACTAATGTTCACTCTACAAAGAGGCGTGAGTGTAACGACCCAAGTATTGATAGAATAAATTTTTTTCATATCTATAAATATTTATGAATAAGATATTAGTTTTATTTTAAATATGGCACATTTTCTCATAGTGTACTCATCACACAACAATAATGTAACACCCCAGGATTTCATAGTAAGTTATATTCTTTAAAGTAATTCAATAGCTTACGTTACACGCAACACTGAGTTCGAGCGCACCACGACTTACCAAAATAGTTGTTTAAAAAGCGGTTATGAAAAGTATTTACTATATTTTAAATTTTATATACTACATATAATTTTTGAATCCATATTATGTGTTTTTTTAGACATAATATAAGAACAAATTCAGTTTTTCAGATAAAAGTAGTATTTTTCAAAAAATGAAATTTTACCACCTTTTAATGGAGAACCATTTTTTAAAGAACTATTTGACACTTTTATATATTCAATTTAATGAAATTTAATTCTAATTTATAATCAGGAAATAAATATTTATTTTGGATAATGTTTGAGGACTTTTCTGATTCTATTCATTTTTTCATAAATACTGAAAAATACTAAATTTTAATTAAAAACAAATTTTTTTAATAAAAATAATTCTTAGTGTTAAATTATGAATTTTAATGGTTTGGAAGTAAAATAATATTATATTTTTATAATTTAATACAATGTAGTTAATTATAAGTAATTTCACATTTAAATTTGACATAAACACATGTCAATCTTTTGACAGTTTTTAATTCATAAAAACCCGTTTTTTTGGTTTTGACAATGGGAATCAATTTTATATTAATTAATGATACTTCTATGTTTTAAATTTTATAAAATATTATTCATTTTTTAATTTAGAATATCAAAATTATCTTAGGGTGATTTTTTGGTATTTTTTCTGATAACTTTCCATTTTTGATGAATAGTGAAAAAAACAGTGTTATTGTTTAAAAACTAACTTTTTATTTAAATAAATAAATATTTTATTTATTTTAAGTCAATATAATTACATAATACCAATATTAGTTCATTTGTATTCAATGGAGTCATTTTTATAATAAAATTTGATGTATAAAATTTATTGATCTTTTTTAACATCTTTTACCCACCTTCGAGGAGCATTTGCCAATTTGAAAAAAAAACTTAATTTTACCGCTTATATGAGTTGAATTTAATAATTACAAGAGACATGGTTGCCATCATTAAGTAAAATTTGGTTCAATAAGCTGAAAATGTTGTTTGGTGCATAGTAATGTTTGACTTTTATTTACCACAGTTAAAAGTAAATAGGGAAAATAAAAGTAAAAATGGTATTATAATTACACTAAAACTTGTACTAATTATAATTGATAAGTATAATTAGAACATAAACAACCTTAGGAATAAAATATTATCCTTTTGGTCAACTTGTATTATATTAGGAAATTTATTATTATTTTATTTAAAGAAGAGTTAAAAGTGTTAAATTCAAAGTTTAATAACAAAAATATTTTTAATATAGAGACATACATAAGATAAATTCTAATATAAATATTATTATAAAGACAAAAATATTCCTACATAATGTTATTTTATTTAAAATTATTATACATTAAATAATTAAATATATTTATGACACAATGATGATGCAATAATTACCTAATTAATGAAAGATTATAATAATTGATATTATAAATATCCAAATAAATGTAATTTTAGAGTATTGATGAATTACACTAATTTTATAGGTTAATATGACATGTTGGGGTAGAAAAAATAAATGTTTTTTAAGTAATCAGGATGTTATGATTTTCACAAAAACCAAATACTAAATTGTGTCAAAATTGACCTAAATGAGTTTTTAAAGAAAATACTATATTATTGGTGGATATAATATTCCTAAAAATCTATGGTTTGAATAAAGGGATTAAATAATATTATATATGTTATAATGAACCACTTTAGGTTCTCTCGTAAGTTTAGAGTATGTTTATTAACCATATAGTGTATGAATACTAGAGGACACTGTAAAATTTAAACTATTTAACTAATAGTTAAATCTAAAGGATAAGGTTAATATGGTGACCTAAACTTTCCTAAAACCTATTTTTGATAATATTTCAACCCATACCCACCTTATCTTTGAAATAAATCAATTTGGATCCATTAGAAATTGAAAATTATTCATAATTAAATAATATTTCAAGGTGTTCCTAAAGTGACCCTCACCTCTCTTATAAAAGGGTACTTCCCCTTCTCTTAATTTTACACCTCAAAATCCATTTGGCTCGGCCAAAACCAGCCCAAATATCCTCCAAACTATTTTCACTACATCCTAGAGTCCTTCATCTGATCAGAAAGCCAACCTGAGGATTTATTTTGATCATATCAAAAGGAAGCACAGAAAGAAGAGGTAATAATTTCACCACCCTCTTTCAAGTTCATTTCTTCTTACATTTCCTCTTTCTTTATTGTTTACATAACAAAATAATAACTGCAGTACCTCCTACATAGTGTGATTTTATTATAAATATGGTACAACCATATTCATTATTCTATCCATCCTATAAATGAAAAAGTCACCATACATGCATACGTATGACTTGCAGTCTCCACGTTGTGGTGTAGTTTGTTATTAAAAAAAATCATTACTTGGATGGGTATAATAATGAGTATAAATGATTTAAATAATAAATATAACACGTTAATGATTCTGTATAGATTATATACCATCCAATTATATACGATGTTACCATCAAAATAATGATATTGTCGCTCGTGCGTACGTACGACTTACCGTCTCCACGAACGCGATGTGATTTATTCCACATCATAATCATTCACGAATAATTTTTATTTTATGACTAAAATTAATTTTTAAGAACTTAATATTATTATGGATATGAATAATATATATCTTATATGTAACAAACATGACTTATGTAACAAAACATATAAAGGAAAATGAATCAGTTAACAACCAAAACAATCATACCACTGAAATATCATTAACAAAACAATGTTAGAAGATCATATATGATATCATATTTATGTATTTGGTTCTTGTATAATTTAATAAAAACTATTTCACCATTATACTAGAGGTTAACCTACCCTATACTAAGTAAATTTACAAGGTAAGGGGTTTTCATCTCACTTTTATTCCCGTCAGATTCAAGCTATATTGGCCACTATTACATTTTTTATGGTGTATATACTACCATGATTGTATTTTTTTCATAATATAATTTAATTTATGGGTATATACATCATCATTGTATTATCCTTCTTTCAGGGGGTGTATGTTTCGTTTTTTACGAAATCAGTAAGGGAATTTCAAATTTGAATTTCCACTCATTCAGTTTTACCTAAATATCATTGATTACTTTACTCCAAGATTATGTGTGAAATAACTATATATTTACTTATGTAGTATTTTATACTCTCATTTTTGGTGGATATAATTTTGATACACATAATCACTCCATTGATAAATTCTTAAGTCATCGATATGAACTTCATACGACTAATTTTAACTTAATTTCTATTAATTGAGTTAAACATCCAAGTCATTGGTGTTGTTTTTACAAGAATATGTGTGAATGTACTCTGATTTATTTAAACAGAATATCCAATCATATTGATTATATTTATATTTGTCACACATAATTATGTCATTGATTTATCCTTAACCTAAGGATATGATGTTTATAAAGGAATTCATATCAACTTACATTCCATTGAGACTTCTTTGTTGTTATGCGCCAACTCACTTTTATTTGGTGTATATACTGTACTGTTAGATAGTATATCATAAATCTATTTATTCTCATGATATTATAATTTTTTTATTACCTCAATTAATTGTTTTCATGCGTCTCTCATTTGGTTAATAACTCTAACTAAAATATCATTTTAAATTTTTTAAAAATTTATTCTTTTAAATATTTCTCATTAATTTTCATGTTTTAAAAATGTTATTGATGATTTATTTATATGGAAATTAATGTTTTAAAATTGAAATTCAATTTTAAAAGTTTCAAAGTGATCTGGGAAACTTTGATTCAAAAATCTATTTTAAACAGCTACTTGATAAATAATGATACTTTTTAATGTTTTCAAGAAAAATAGGGTATTTCTCTTAAATAATTTTGATGATTATTTTCATCTATGTAAACATCCATCGTTATTATCAATTGAGGTTAATTTATTATAATTAAATCTTTAATATTGTGTTGAATGAGTTATGTTTGACTGTGGATGTGCTATTTTTATACCATTCATGGTTTGTGGTTAAAATATTGACATTTCATATGCTAGTTTTAATATGAATGTTTAGATTATGTTTCAAACTTTTCATATGAGGAATGCATTAGACTTTGTAAGTGATGGGTGGAGCCCGCTATAGCTCCTCAATGCATCGGTAGGTCTCATGAGACAAACTAGTGTCTTGGAACAAGGCCATGAAAAAAATCTTATTTGTAGTCATGGAATGAAGACTTGAGTATGTGGTTATGATGTATGAAATTATGCATTCCATCATTATGAAATTGACTATTGATATTACATGTGATATTTCGACTCATAGAATATCCCTATGAATAAGTAAATGGAATTATTTGATTTATCTTTTCCATATTATGCTGAAGTTTATGTTTAAAAGGCTTGTGTTTTAACCTTATACATTTCCTTAAATATTTATTCTTATTTATGATAGTTTCAACTGCATTGTTATCCTTACTGAGCATCTGATCTCACCCATTTATTATGTTTTATTTTTCATAGGATTAAAAGTAGTATATTATGATTAACCTATAGGAACAGGCTAAGGGATATAAGAGTGTTCAATGGGGATATAATGTTTTTTTATTTCATGTTATAATGTAAAACTTATTTATGTTTCTAGTACTACCAAGGCTACTAAACTGATCAGTCTCTTGGAATATGATTCCTTGTATCATACCAATGTTATGTAATAATTCAATGATTCTGGGTAATTGGGGTTGGGGTATTATAGTTGGTATTAGAGGAAGTTTAGTACAATCCTTGGAAGATATATTTAGAAAAACTTTAATTAAAAAAACACTACCCTAAAATAGACATTGAGGATTAGTGTAGAAGAACATCCCAAAATTTTGATAATTTAAATATTATGTGGGGTTTCTAAGAAATAAATCCATGTCTAGATATGATCATGTAGAGGTGGATCTAGCACAGATCAACCTAGGAGTGAAAACTCTGACAAGGAGTTTCGAGCTTGACCCGGGGTATCCTGGTATACGACAACAGGCCTTGTTGTACTCTTGGTTACGACACTACTGGGGGATATGCTTAGGATAATTCGTATTTTATTTACAAACCAATTTGAAGGATTTTAATATAAGATGAGAATAAATAACCTTGTTTAGTCCTAAAGTGTTTTAGATTGAAAATAAGGTGTTATGATATTCTCTAAATGATTTTATGACTCACACTTTGATATATTGTATTAGTCAATCATTGGATTCCAAGGAAGTCATAGTAACATTGAACATGATGTAAAAGGTGGGAAAAGTGGTGGAAATGAGCATCTAAATGGAATGTTGATAGGTGTAAAAGATATCCTATTCACGCCGAATCAGGTTTCCAAAAATACGATCAACAACATATATATTAACTAACTCTCAGACTCAACAAAGATGAGAAATGTGGTGAATGATAAGAGCTCCAGTATTGGAGAACATGGAGAAAAGAAAGATCTATTTACATCATGTATGAAATGTGGAAGGAGACACCTAGAAAAGTGTCTTAATTAATCAAAGAAATGCCGTATGTGGGGGAAGTAAGGACATAATTAAATAATTGCCAAGGGAAAATGAAGAGTACTATGGAAGAAAATAAAAATGATCCCAAGAATCCATTTACAGTTATTTGATGTAAACATAGGGGACCTGGGTATTACACAAGTGAATGACCTAATATATAAGATAACCTCTTGGTCACGGAAGAACCTATGTGAAAATAAATGGATGGTGAAATGTTTAAAAGTATTTGTGATCTTTGTTGATGGGATTACATTGGAAGACTTTTCTCTTGTATGTGTAACCCAGAAGTTTGTTATGTGAAAATTCCATTTTAGGAAGAATTATCTTTTCTATTGTGGATATAGTTATAAATAACCATTTGGGTTTATATGATCCTTGAATTTGAGGAAATTACAAGTAATTAAATTTTTGGATTAAAATGTGAGGTATGAGATAACATTTTTGGTGAAATTATGTTATGGTTATTTTGAGGAATTTATCTCATTTTGGGAATGTTATAAAATATAGTTTTTCAAAAAGGAAAACACGAAGACCGTGTGACAACCCGTCGTGTCAGAAAAAACTATGGGAATCAAACCCACAACCAGAGTGCAATTGGGATTTATCTCCTTCCACTAGACTACGTGATGTCCCTGGTTAGTGTGACAAATTATTTTTAGTTAAACAATTTTATTGATCAATAAAAAGTTTATTTGGGATCTTATGTCTTATCTAATGGATATCCTTAGTATAGGAAAATGATTTGGTGATTAAGTGATAAATGTTATTTTGGAAGACGTTCGCTCTGTTGGGAACACTATATCCCAAAGGAAAATAGAATACTATGGGATTTTATCTGAGGAGTAATGGTGTATTTTTACTGTGGAATTATACTGTTTTGGGTTATTTATGGAAATGATTAACCTATCATAGAGAATATGTGATTAAGTTAATTACTTTTTAAGTATGGGACTTTAAGAGTAGTCGATGTATTCTGGAGATATAATTTAACAAGGAAGACTACATAATCAAATTCTTATAAGTTTTGGGTTTCAATATTAGTTTGGACTATATTAAAGGATTTTAAGGACAATTGTTTATAGAATGGTATTTATTGATGTAAGAAACCAGAGCTTATTTTCAGGTATGTTTTCCTTTTTTGGTTGTTTTTGGGAAAAGAGGAAAATCTAGAAATTTTATAAGTACACGCCGTGTACTTTATAATTACATGCTGTGTACTCTAATACCACTTGAGGGCGTGTGTTGGTCATGTCATGGACACACAAATGGCCATGTAGGGGTGACGTGGAGGCTTCCTAAAGCAGAGTACCAAAAAGCCTAGTACATGCCGTGTATTCCAAAAGTACTTGCCGTGTACTTTTTTTTCATTAACCGCACTGGGGTTGTGTCTAATCTCCAAAAACAGCTCCTTTTAGTTCATGTTCAGACAAGAGATCTCAAATGTCCATGGATCTTCGGTGAACCCCCGAGCGATCTTCCATCCTCCAAATAGAACTCCATCGATTGTGTTGGAACCACATCAGTGAGTTCTCTCTTTTGCTGGAACCTTGTTTTCCATTTCCTCCTATTTTTCAAGTTATTGTGGGATGAACATTTTGCACGTTTTTGTAGATATTTGACATTTTAAGGATATTCAGGCCTCATGGTTCAAGTATATTGATCTCCTAGTATCAAGGTAGGTAGTTTGTGCCTTTCCGTTCGAAGTCTTTGAGTTTTATGTGCAATGTCCACCAATACCCGTGAACGGGGTATTGCATGTTTACTGTTTTGACCATGTTGTTTTCTTACCTTTATTGTATTCTTTTTTAGAGGTAATTTGGATTTGTATAAGGATAATTTCTATGCTGGGATGTTTTTCCCATGCATTGTTGGGTTTAAGACCTTTTGGTCTTGTTCAGCCTATTCGCCGTTATACCTGTTTTCTATACATTGTGACTGTAGGATGGATTGTTTCTCCCTAACATTGCTTGTTATGTTGTAGACTGGTTAGCCAAGTAGCTCTGTAGGTTTACTTTGGCCTTATAGAATTATTAATCACTGACTAGCATGGGGCCGAGAGAACCTGGTGCTATAGATTATAAGGGGATAGAGCGAGCAAGCTTCCTCAGAGAGTCTTAGACTTTATAGACTATAGGGGATAGATCAAGTGAGCTTCCCAGAGAGTCTTGGATATAATAGACTATAGGAGGGTAGACCGAGTGAGCTTCCTTAGAGAGACTTGAGCTTTATAGACAATAAGGGTATAGACTGAGTGAGCTTCCTCAGATATTCTTTGTTTGTTTGAATTTCCTTTACCACTCCAGTCTATAGAAGGAATTGACCGAGTGAGCTTCTTTAGAGAGTCTGTGATAAACCTGAGGCTATAGGAGGAATTGACTAAGTGAGCTTCCTCAGAGAGTCTCTATACATTGGGGATATAAGAGGAATTGACTGCGTGATCATCCTCAGAGAGTCCCTAACTACCCTAGACTATAAAGGGAATTTACTGAGTGTGCTTCCTCAGAGAGTCTATAATTTGTATAACCAAACCAGAGGGGTTAGGTTGAGTGTACTACCCAGAGGGTTGTTGGTGATTTTTGGATAGGACCAGAGGGGATGGCCGTGAGTACTCTCAGAGGGGTTCCTGTCTGTGGTTAGCTGATTGCTTCCTTGTTTCTTGTTGGCTTGCGGATTATTTACTGCAGTGTATTTCTATTTACTGCTTACTATTTACTGTTTACTGCACTTTACCTACCATATACTCACTTACTGTTAGGCAAAGATCTTTGGGTGGTTGCCTACTGAGATTTAGTCCCACACCCTGTTATGGTCATGATTTTGGGACCACACATATTATGTTGTTACTGGTATAGATAAGGGCAAACACCCTTCTACTTCAGGTACTTGACTTGCTGTAGAGTTGGAGGGAATGAGACCAACCTATTGCTTGCGATGCTGAGGAGTTATCTGTTTAATTTTCTTTTGTACTTTGGTTTAGTACTATGTTCAACATTGTGACTTGTTTGGCTGCTTTCCTAGACATATATGTATCATGCATCATTTCATATATATATATATATGTGTGTGTGTGCTCTAGTTATTTACTATTTAGTCTTCCGCTATTTACTGTTGTTGTATATTTACTACTTCCTCTATTGCATGTGTTATTTACTTCTGTTTTATACTAAGCCAATGAGGGCATAGTTTCCCCACCATCACACCCAAGGACCTCGCTACTAGTCGGCAGCCTTTGGTGTTCGGGGAAATGCACTTGAGGCCATGTGACCAACTAGGTATGGGGCTCCTCTTGGTGGCTTCCGGAACCAGGATGTTACAATTGAAATTTGGGTATTAGTGGTTTAATTTTATAAATTATGATTATAATTTCTTTCTCTAATGGATTATCCTTTTTGGGGGTCATCTGATCTTGTACTAAACATTTTGGTTTTTTTAATCTATAAAGACAAGGGAAATAAATATATTATCCTTTGTGGATCATGTGATTCTAAAGAGGTTGATTCTAGCACTTCAGGTGTGACCAAGTCATCTTGAATACTCATCGTTTGAAAAAATATATGCTTTAGTGGTAGAAATTTATTAACGAATGAATCTCTACTAAAAAAGTATGTATATCTCTTTATGTTCTCAGTCAATATCATAAATAAATTCCTCAAATTTATGAAAAGGAACTTAAAACAATAGAAAAACATTGTCTGCATACTTTTCCTTCTGGGAAAATAATGACCATTTATCCCATCACAAGTTTGTGGTTTTTTTGTTGTTAAATTTCTCTTGATCATGTTTTCTATCAATCTCCATAAGAACATGACACTTAGTTAATCTTCCATATTCATTTTTACAACATGGAATCCTGGTATGGGTTATCTCAGGCGACCTTTGTACTTCTCTTCTATTGTTTTAAAGTGAGAGTTTTATTGACTCTTTTCTGGTGTGGGACTTTAAATGACGTTCCCAAGCCCAATTTTAAAACTGAGAGGACACTATTTCCAAAAGGGGGGAAGAATGTAACACCCCATGATTTCATAGTAAGTTATTTTCTTTAAAGTAATTCAATAGCTTGTGCAATATGCAACACTAAGTTTTAGCACACTACAACTTACCAAACTAGTCATTCAAAAACCGGTTATGAATAACATTAACTAAATTTTGAATTTTATATACTCTATATAAATCTCAAGTCCATATTATGTGTTTCTTAAGGATTATATAAGAACAAATTAATTTTTTAGATAAAAGAATAATTTTTCAAGAAATGCAATTTTACCACCTTTTAATGAAAAACCCTTTTTTAAAACAGTATTTGACACTTTTATATATTTAATTTTATGAAATTAAATTCTTCTTTATAATAGGTACATAAAAATTTAATTTTGAAATTTTTTTGGTACTTTTCTGATAACATTCATATTTTGATGAATAGTGAAAAATTCTAAATTTTAATAATTTTTTTAATTGAAATAATTTATTGTGTTAAATTATGAATTTTAATGGTTTGTAAGTATAATCAGATTATATTTTATTATTTAATACAATTTAGGTCATTATAAGTAACTTCACATTTAAATTTGACATAAACACATGTCAATCTTTTGATAGTTTTTACTTCTTAAAAATCCGATTTTTGGTTTTAACAACGGGAAATAATTTTAAATTAATTAATTAGACATATATGTTTTTAATTTGGTAAAATATAATTTATTTTTGAATTTGGAATATCATAATTATATTATGGTGAATGTTTGGTATTTTTCTGAAAACTTTCAATTTTTGATGAATAGTGAAAAATATAATGTTATTGTTTAATAACTACCTTTTTTTTAAAATAATTATTTATTTTAATTATTTTATTTATTTTAAGTCAATATTAATAAATAATACCTATATTAGTTCAATGTGATTAATTGGAGTCATTTTTATAAAACATTTGATGTATAAAAGTTTATTGAACTTTTTTACCGTCTTTTATCCACCTTCTAGGAGCATTTACAAATTTTCATAAAAAATAATTTTACCACTTATATGAGTTGAATTTCAAAAATTATAGAGACATGGTTGACATCAGTAATTAAAATTTGGTTCAATAATATCAAAATATTTTTTCGTGAATAATAACTTTTGACTTTTATTTAATACAGTAAAAAGTAAATATGGTAACTAAAGGTAAAAATGATATTGTAATTACCCTAAAACATGTCCTAATTCTAATGGATAAGTATATTTAGACCAAAAAAACATTAGGAATAAAATATTATCCTCTTTCTCCACTTGGATTATATTAGGACATCTCTTATTTTGTTTATTTAAGGAAGTGTTAAAACTGTTAAATTGAAAGTTTAATAACAAAACTATTTTTAATATAGGTTTATACATAAGATAAATTCAACTATAAATATTCATTAGAAATAGAAACATATTTCCTAAATAATTGTATTTTATTTATAATTTTTTTACATTAAATAATAAAATTTATTTACGACATAATGATGATGCAGTAATTAGTTTATTAATGAAAGATTAAAATAATTTATATTATAAATATCCAAATAAATTTAATTTGAGACTTTTTTTGAATTCCAATACTTTTATAGGTTAATATGATATGTCATTGTTGATTAAATAATTTTTTTTTGAATTAATCATGTTGTTATGAGTTTCACAAAAACCAAATACAAAATAGTGTCAAAATCGACCTAAATGAGTTTTTAAAAGAAATACTATATTATTGGTTGATATAATATTTCTAAAATTATAAGGATAGGACAAATAGATTAAATAATATTATATATGTCCTTAATGAACCACTTGAGGTTCTTTTGGATGTTTAGTGTAAGTTTATTAACCATATAGTGTAAGAATACAAAAAACACTATAAAGGTTAAACTATTTAACTAATAGTTAGATATAAAAGAAAAGGTTAATATGGTGACATAAACGTGTCTAAAACATATTGTTTTTGAGAATATTTAAACCCACACCTACCTTAGATCAAAAATACATTAATTTGGATCCATTAAAAAAAGAAATATATTTATAATAAAATAATATTTCAAGGTTTTCCTAAAGTGACCCTCACCTCTATTATAAAGGGGTACTTCCCCTTCTCTTAATTTCACACCTCAAAATCCATTTGGATCAGAAAAAACCTACCCAAATAACCTCCCGACTAATTTAAATATATCTTAGAGTCCTTATTTTAAATATAACGCCAACCTAAGGAACCCTTTTGATCAAATCAAAATAAAGCACCTAAAGAAGAGGTAATAATTTCACCACCTCATTCAAGTTCTTTTCTTCTTCCACTTCCTCTTTATTTGTTGTTTTCATACCAAAATAATAACTCCAGTATCTCTTAAATATTGTGATGTTATCATAAATATAGTAAAACCATATTTTTTATTCTATCCATCCTATAAATGACAAAGTCATAAAACGTGCATACGTACGGCTTATCGTCTCCATGTCGTGGTGTTGTTTGTTATTAAAAAAACATCATTATTTGGATGGGTATAATAATCAGTATAAATTATTTAAATAATAAATATAACATGTTAATTATTATTTTTATATGATATACCATCCAATTATATACGATTTTCCCATCAAAATAATGATATTGTCTCTCGTGTGTACGTACGCCTTACCGTCTCCACGAACACAATGAGATTCATTCCCCATCATAATCATTCAAGAATAATTTTTATTTTATGATTAAATATAATGTTTAAGAACTTAATATCTTTCTGGATATGAATCATATACATCCTATACATAACAAACAAGACTTACGTAACAAAACATATAAAGGAAAACAAACCAGTTAACAACCAAAACAATGATACTACTAAAATATCATTAACAAAGCAATATTAGAAGATCATATATGATATAATATTTATGAATTTGGTTATTTTATAATTTAATTACAATTATTTAACCATTATAAAGGAGGTTAACGTACCCTAAACTAAGGAAAAGTACAAGGTATGGGGTTTTCATCTCACTTTTATTCCCGTGAGATTCATGCTATATTTTCCACTATTATCTTTTGTGTGGTGTATGAAATACCCATGATTTTATTTTTTGCATAATATACTTTAATTTATGGGTATTTAAACCATCATTGGATGATTCTTCATTTATGAGGTTTATGTTTCCAATGTTACCAAATTGATAAGGGAATTTCAAATTTCAAATTCCACTCATTCGGTTTTATGAAAACCGCCTTGATTACTTTACTCCAAGATTATGTGTGAAATCACTATTTATATACTTAGGTAGTAATTTCCACTCCCCTTTTTGTGGATATACATTTGATACACATAATAACTCCATTGATAAATTTCAAGTCATCGATATGAACTTGATAAGAGTAATTTTAACTCAATTTATATTCCTTGAGTTAAACATCCATGTCATTGGCGTTGTTTTTACATGAATATGTGTGAATGTACTCTTAATGATTTACACTGAATATAAAATAATATTATGTGTATTTATATTTTTCACACATAATTATGTCTTTTATTTATCCTTAACCTAAGGCTACGGTCGTTATAAAGGAATTCATCTCAACTTAAATTCCATTGAGACTTCTTTGTTGTTTTGCACCAATTCACTTTTATTTGCTGTATATACTATAATTAGACATAGTATATCATGAATACATTTATTATAATTATATTTTATAATTTTTATTACCTTAATTATTTGTATTCAAGCATCTCTCATTTGGTTAGGAACTCTAACTAACATATCATTTTTAAGGTTTTAAAATTTTATTCTTCTAAATATTTCTAATTAATGACCATGTTTTAAAAATGGTCTTAAGGATTTATTTATATGTACATTAATGTTTTTAATTTGATATTACTTTTAAAATTTTCAAAGTGGTATCAGACACTTTGATTCAAAAATATATTTTAAACAGCTTCTGGATAAATAGTGGGACTTTTAAATGTTTTCAAGAAACACAGGGATATTTCTCCCAAATAGTTTTGATGATTATTTTCATCTATGTCAATATCCTTCATTATTATTGATTAAGGTTAATATATTATAATAAAATCTTCCATATTTTATTGAATGAGTTATTTTTTACTATGAATGTTCTAATTTTATACCATTCATGGTCTGTGGTTCAGATATTGACATTTCGTATTCTAGTTTTAATACGAATGTCTAGATTATGTTTGACCCTTTTTCATATGAGGAATTAATTGAAATATGTAAGTGAAGGGTGGATCCCTCTATAGATCCTCTATATATCAGTGTTTCTCATGAGACAAACTAGTGTCTTGGCACATGGCTATGAAAAAATCTTATTTGTAGTCATGGCACGAGGCCTTGACTATGTGGTTATGATGTCCGAAATTATGCATTCCATCTTTATGAAACTAGGTATTGATATTACATGTGATTATTAGAATATTATAATATCCATGTGAATAAGTAAAAGGCATTATTTTATTTATCTTATCCATATTATGTTGATGTTTATGTTTAAAAGGATTGTGATTTAGTCTAATACATTGCCTTAAATGTTTATTCTTATTTATGATAGTTTTCACTATATTGTTATCTTTACTGAGCATCTAAGATCACCCCTTTATTATGTTTTATTTTTCCTAGAATGAGAAGAAGTATATTATGATTAAACTTTAGTAATAGGATAAGGGATATAATAGTGTTCAAAGGGGACACAATGCTGTAATTTTATTTCATAATGTAATGAAAAACTCATGTATGTTTCTAGTACATCCAAGGAAACTAAACTGATTGGACTTTAGGGACATTGTTACATGAATCTTACCAATGTTATGTAATAATTCACCAATCTAGGTAACTGGGGTCAGGGAGTTACAAATAGTTTTCTTTGAAATCTTACGTTGCACACAACTTTGAGTTATACCAAAATAATAATATAATAATAATATTAATTTAAATGATAATTAATTTCAAGACATTGTATTGATGGTAATTAACATAACTAACTAAAATATTATTATTAAATGTCTTTACTCTAATCCAATAAATTTTAGAGGCTTAAAATAAGAATGAATATGATTTTAAGCATGAAAAAATCTAATATTTTTAAAAGCTCGTTTTATCGCTTTTTGATGGAGAACCCTTTTTAAACCCACTTTTTTTCACTTTTATATGTTCAATTTGAAAAAAATAATATTCTTCTTTAGAAGTGGGACATAAAAATTTAAATTGGATGAAATTTTGGTATTTTTTTTGATAAAGTTCATTTTTAATGAATAATGAAAATATTGAATTTTAATTCAATACTGCCTTTTAATCTAATTTATTTATATAGTTAGATTGTAATTTTAATTGGTTTTAAATTTTAATTGGATAATATTTTTATCATTGAATCCAATTATTGACATTGTATTAAATTGTACTTTGAAATTCGACATAAACTCATGTCAATATTTTAGGATTTTTTACTTATTAAAAACACTGTTTTTAGTTTTAACAACGAGAATTAATTTTAAATTAATTTCTGAAACTTATATGTTTTGAATTTGGAAAAATAAATTCCATATTTGGAATCAGGAGGTCCAAAATTTTTAAATAGGTAACATTTATTTTTGATATTATGAATAGTAACTTCAAAAAATATTTTATTTACCATGGTAAAATGGTAAATTTGATAAATAAGGGTAAAAATAATATTATGATAATATTAAATAACCTTAACACATGTTATAACTTAATTAGATGTGATATTACATACCATGGTCATCCTTGGGTCAATTTTAGTAATCCTTATGTGTGAAAATGACATTTAATTACTTTTAATTTAAAGTTGAAGAAAATACAACCTAAACATATATATTTTAGTAAAAAACTTTTTATATGAGGTTATATAAGTGATATCATAGAATATAAATATTATTTTGAAATATAAACATATTTACCACATCATATTATTTTATTTATAATTTTTAGACATTAAATAAATAAATTTAATTATTACACAACAGTGATGCAGGGATTTGTTCATTAATAAAGGATTCAAATAAATAATATTATAAATGTTAAAATAAATGTAATTTTGTTATTTTGATGTCATCTATGATTTTTTGGATGATATTTACATTTTTTCATTTTATTTAAAAAGTTATTTCTATGTAATAAAGTTGTTATGGCTTTTTAAAAAAGTCATGACAGGAATAGTGTCAAAAATGATGTAAATCAAATTTGAAAATATAAAATATTTTATTAAATATTTAAAAACCTAAAAAAATATAATATTAATCCAAATAGTTATCATAAGTCATATATTTTATTATTTACTCTTTAATTGGATATTTGTCTAATTTTGGTAACCATTTTTATTCTCAAAGTTTTAAATGCTTGATAAAACGGTAAGAGAAAAAAAGGGTTAAATAAAAATGATTAGGATTAAAAAATAACCAATACTTGTCTAATTATAATTGGTTGATTTTATTTCGAATTATATTCATATTAGCATATAAAAAAATTAATTTGTAATCATTTATAATCTAAATATAATTTATAATAAAATAATATTTCAAGATATACCTTAAGTGCCCCTCCTCCCTCTTATAAAAGTCCACCACCTCTAACCCTTGCTCACACATCTCAAGAAACCTTGTATCATCCAAACTCTACCCAAATAATATCCCAAAATCCCTCTCTTCATCATATAAGCATTACCTTAGGAAAAAGGAAATTCATGAATTTCTTTTAGCTTAAATGAAAAGGAGTAACCCGATTTAAGATAACGTCTTCTCTCAAGCTTCTTCTATTAGTTTTCCTTCTCAGACCCCGAAAATTATATTTATTCCATTATTTTATAACAAAACAATTGTCCTCAATATACTAGAATGTTTTTATGAGATTTATTATAACTATAGTTTGAGACACCTCTATCTAATGGATACAGACATACTATTTATGTGGACGGAAAACTACTGCCTCACAAAACGATGATTATTCAATTATCTCCTAATACCTCTCTTGGTGGCCATTATGATGGCACTGTAGTTATACATGATATTTATGATAATTATTTTATCTATATGATTATTTAATTATCATTTTGAATATACCCTTATTCTTTTCATGTTGTATAAATACAATAATTTCATTTGAGGAAGTACATACTACCGCCCCCTCAAAATGATATGAATCGTTCATGTAATACATGGAACGTATAACGGATTGAATTAATGAACATATTTAACATATTTAACATATATATTATAATTTAATCAATATATTCTTATGTATAATTTATTTTTGATTCCATTTAATATGAAGAAGAAATGAAAGTAGCATTCATGCGTATGCATGGCTTACCGTCTCCATGAACAGTGCATTTCATTTCTTATATCCAAATATTATGTAAAATTATAAATAAATATATATAATGGATATATATGGTATATATGATATCTAAATAATGAATATAATTCTGGTGATAATGGAATTTTGACCACATGGAAAATTTGTAATTATAACAAGTTCATTTTTGACTTAAGTACCAAACATCGAGAAAAAGACTGATATGAACTTGAACAATTATATGATTGTTATAGCAAGGTAATATGTTATATAAAAGGAATAATAAACTTGAAAAATTATTTAAAGAAATTATAATTAACTTGTATTTATTATTCATAGAGATAAAGAATGAACAAGACAGGTTGGACACAAGGAAAGGGAACCTTTCACCCTTATCTTTTAGTCAAAGACTTATTTTATGTTATGTCTTTTAATTTACATTTTATTACTTTGAGATATGTTATTATATATACTTATTGATATTAATTTTATTTCCAAATTATGAGATACCCTTTTCTATTTCATAAACTATTTTTTATGAATTTTTAAGTAACGTCGTTAGGATTCCAAATTTTTGTAAGGGAACTTTTTTTACCCAATTTACATTATTTGGGCTAGTCTTCTACTTCCTGATTATGTCAGGCTATGATTATGTGTGGAATCACTATTTATTTATTTATTTTTTAATTTCCACATTCCTTTGTGTGGATATACTATTTATATAAATTATCTCTTAGTAGTTAAATTCTAACGTCATCTATATGATCTTTGTAAATGATTTTGGTCTCAATTTACATTCTATTGAGACGTATTTGTTGTTATACAACAATTAAACTTATATGGTGTATATACTTCCCATTTAAATATTATATCATGAATCACCTTATTCCCATGATATTAAGTTTCTTTTAATTTTATTCTTTAATTATTTTTATTCAAGTATTTTCTCAAGTGGTAATGGACTCTTTAACTAAAACATTATATTACGTGTTTTAAATATTTAATCATCTAAATATTTCTCCTTAATTTCCATGTTTTCAAAATAGTTTTAGGGATTTAATTATACAGACATGAATGATTTTAAGATGTTAACTCCTTTCAAAAAATTTAAAGTGGTATAAGACACTTTTATCCAAAAATCATCTTTTTAAATGTATTAATTGTGTTTAAAAAATGTATTGATTATGTCTATTTCATGAAATGATATCTTTTTATTACAATGTGGAAGTGTTATTTTTTCCTTTATTCTTGGTTTATATGTTATGATTATGTAATGTTACTTGGAAATTTTATGGGTGGTTACATGATAAACCAGATACGGGTGGTTATGTGATAAACCTAGGACGGGTGATCCCGAGATAGCTCTCTAATGCACTAGGTAACGTGATGGAGGTAAATGCTAATTTTTCTCCAACAGTATATAGGGAATAATCTATGATGGGTATTATAAATGTTACTCCCTATGTAGGTGTTAAAGATATAATTCAAGTAAGATGTGGATGCCACAAGTTACCTTTAAGATTTATGATTTCTATGTGTTATTCATAAATCTTATGATTTTTAGAGGTATGTTAAAGAGATTATGTTTTATGATTAGAAATAATGATTTCATTGATTTGTATGTATTTATGGACTAATATTTTCTTTCCTTGTTTTATAACCATTTATAATATTTTTATGCTCATCCCAAGTTTTTGAAATGTTTTTCATTGGGTATAATGAAGGTTAATGGAATGGAATAATTCAAGAAGATTTATATCAAGAAATGAATTATTCTTTTATTGAAGGAGTTTTATTATTGTGAAAAAAATTATATAGAGTAGAAGTGTATACTTTGTAATCTTTTGAGATGTAATGTAATAGTTAAAACCAAATTCTCCAAAACTCTAAACATAGAAAGATCCTCAATGTCAATTCTTGACTTAAATCAATATTTTGTAATGTTTAAGGCTGGGGCCTTTCTGAAGGTATTAGAGGACATTTCAGATTACTTAAGAGGTTAGGGTGTTATCTGGGTCTAGTTAAAGGATCTTATATAACTAAAAGTGGTATTATCTGAGGCCTTACAGTTGGTATAATTTATTTTAATATCTATAAACAATGTATCATCTTTTGATTGATATTTATAAATGATGTGGATATTCAATCTTTAGTAATTATTTATTAATAAATAAGGTGGAAATGCATAGTTAATAGATTATAAAGAGCGATGTATGAGTAAAAAGACAATATATAAGGGATTCAAGAGTTATGGTAGATTTTAGAATGATGAAATGTTTAAAATAAATAATTCCATTTTGATAATGGGATTACTTTGGGAAGAATTTTTTCTAATACAGGTAACCCTCATGTTTGATATGTGAAAATGTTGTTCAAGGAAGAATTACTTTTTCTTGTGTAGAGACAATGGATAACCATAGGGGTTCATATGATCGTTTTTAGGTTGTTAATGGTTATTACATTTTGGGATGCAAAATTAAAGGTATTATATAATCTTTGAGGATAAAGAAGGTTATGGTAATTTTTGAGGAAAATATATTATTTTTGATAATTTTGTAAGAATTATATGGTTTTATAAAATGGGAAACCTGTAGGATGGGTGACAACCCACCGAGTCTGTCAAGGCAGCATGAATCGAACCCACAACCGAATGGCGACAAGGGCGCATCACCTACCACTAGCTTATGTGAATTCCCTCATTAGTGTGAATTATTCTTTTTAGTTAAATTATTTTAATTATCAAGAATAAGTTGATTTGGGATTTTATGTTTTATCAAATGGATTTCCTTAGAATAAGAAAATGATTTGGTGATTAAGTTAAAAAGGTTATTTTGGATGACATTTTCTCTTTTGGGAAAACTATATGCCTAAGGAAAATAGGATACTTTGGGATTTAAATTGAGGAGTAGTGGAGGAATTTTATTTTGAAAGAATCTATGTTTTTATTGTGGAAATATAGAGATTTTGGGTTATTTATGGAAATTATTAACCTATCATAGATAATATGTGATTAGGTTAATTTTTTTTCAGTGTAAGACATTAAGAGTATCCAATGTTTTTTGGAGATAAATGTAATGAATTTTGTGGAAGACTATGTGATCAAATACTTCTAAATTTTGGGCTTTAGTCTTATTTGGATTATTTTGAATAATTTTAAGGAAAATCGTGTATTTTATTGCCTTTTTTGAACTTTGGGTATTGTTTTTTTCAATTTTTGAGATTAAGAGTAGTATTTCATTTTTTATAAAAGATTATCCTTTTTGAGAATTATCTAATCTTGTAATAACCTTTTTTGTTTTAATTAATATCTAAAGACATGGTAAATATATGGTTTGACTTTTTTGGATCATTTTATTCTTTAGAATTTGATTCTAGCACTTCAGGTGTGACCAAGTCATGTTGAATACTCATCGTTTGGAGAAAAGATGAGTTTTTGGTAAAAACTTATTAAAGGATGAAACTCTACTTGAAAAGTAAGTATATTTCCTTATTTTATTAGTCAATATCATAAATAAATTCTACAAATTTATTAATGGGAACCTGAAACAAAAAATTGTTTTCTGTTTACTTTTTCTATTGGGGAATCAAAGGCTGTTTAACCTATCACAAGTTTGTGGTTTTCTAGTGGTTAAATTTCTAATAATCATGTTTTCAATCACTCTCCCTCAGAACATGACACATAGTTTCTCCTCTATAACCATGTTTTCATGGAATCCTAGTATGTGTTATCTCAGGTTACCTTTTTACTTATCTTTTTTTTAATTTGATAGTTTTATTGAATCTTTTTCTGATGTGGGACATTCAATGAAGTTTCCAAGACCAATTTTAAAATTTTGAGAACACAATTTCCAAAAGAGGGGAAGGTTGTATCAACCTTGGTATTTATAGAATAGTACATTTTCATATATATTAATATTTATGAATAAGATATTAATTTTATTTTAAATAGGACACTTTTCCTGATAGCATACTCAACACGCAACAAAAATTTTCATTGAAATCTTACATTACTCACAACTTTGAGTTATACCAAAAAACTAATATAATATTATTATTATTTTAAATGATAGATAAAACCTAGACGTTGTATTAGTGTGAATGAATAGAAATAAATAAAATATGATTATTAAATGTATTTACATTTATCGAATAAACTTTAGAGGCTTAAAATAGGAATGAATCTGATTTTAACCATGAAAAACTCTAATATTTTTAAAAGGTCATTTTACAGCCTTTTGATAGAGAAACCTTTTAAAATATAAATTCTTTAAATTTTAGATTTTTTATTTGAACAAATGAAATTATTATTTAGAATTAGGACATCAAAATTTATATTGGATGAAATTTTGGTATTTTTCTAATAAAATTTATTTTTAATGAATAGTGAAAAATACTAAATTTTAATTCAAAACTGCCTTTTAATATAATTTATTTATATAGTTATATTGTAATTTTAATTGGTTTTAAATTTTAATTGGATTATATTTTTATCAATTAATCCTATTTTTGTTATTGGAAGTAATTTCACTTTGAAATTGGGCATAAACACATGTTAATATTTTGGTAGTTTTTACTTCTTAAAAACACGTTTTTTGGTTTTGACAAGGGAATTGATTTTAAATTAATTTATGAAAATTATGTGTTTTGAATTTTGAAAAATGTATTCCATATTTGAAATTATAATTTCCAAATTGTGTAAATAGGTAACTTTTATTTTTAGACATTATGAATAGTAACTTCATTAAATATTTTATTTACCACAGTGAAAGGGTAAAGCTTGTAAATAAGGGTAAAAAACAATAATATAATAACAAAAAATTATCCTAACACATGTCTTAACCATATTGGATGAGATATTTCCGACCATGGGCATCCCTGTCTGGATATTAGGACCCCATGGAGCCACTTGTGTGTGAAAATGACATTTAACTACTTTTAATTTAATGTTATGGAAAATATAACCTAATCATATATCATTTAGTAAAAAAAATTTATATGCAGTTATATAAGTGATATAATTGAATATAAATATTCATTTTAAATATAGAATGATTTCATACGTCATGCAATTTTCTTTATAATTTTTAGATATTAAATAAATAAATTTAATTATTACACAATGGTGATGCAACGACTTCATCATTAATAAAGGATTGAAATAAATGATATTATAAAGGTAAAAACAAATGTAATTTTGTTATTTACATGCCATCCACAAATTTTTTGGATGATATTTATATGTTATATTTGTATTAAGGAAGTTTTTTGAAGTAATAAAGTTATTATTTATTTTTAAAAATGTCATGACATGAACAGTCTCAAAATTGACATAATTCATATTTTAAAATATAATTCTTTTTATTAAATACTATAAAATTACAAAAAATATAAGATTCGTGAAAATTGTTATCATAATTCTTAGATTTTTTTAATTACTCTTTAATTGGATATTTTTCATGTTTTGGTAACTATTTTGATTCTCAAAATGTTAAATGCTTGATAAAATGGTAAGAGTAAAAAGTGTTAAATAAAAAATATAAGGATTAAAAAATATCCAAAACATGTGTAATTATTATTGGTTGATTTTATTTCGACATATATTAATCTTATCTTAGAAAAAACTGAATTTGGGATCATTTATAATTGAAATAGAATTCATAATAAAATAATATTTCAAGATATTCTTTAAGTGCCCCTCCTCTCTCTTATAAAAGGCCACCATCTCTATCCCTTACTCACACCTCCCAAACCACCTTGGCTCATATAACCTCTGCCCAAAAAAGCTCCCAACATCCCAATATTCCACCTTGAATCCTTTCCTTGGGAAGAATGAAATTCAAGAAGACATTTTATCTTAAATTAAAAGTAGTTACCCGATTTAAGGTAATGTCTTCTCTAAAGTGGACCCTCGGTCTCTTAAATAAAATAAATTACTACATTAAAAACATCATTTGGATAGGTAGTATCCTAGAAAAGAAGCTTGTGACCATTCCTTGGTCTACCTACTACAAACCTCTTGAGAGAGGAGGTCTTGGCATTAAAAACCTCAAGCTTTTTAATGAATCCCTCCAAGCCTGACTCACATGGAACATAATAAACAATAAATCTGTCTCGATTACCTTTCTCAAGAAACATTTCCCAGAAAGAAATAAAAAAGAAGTTTGAGTTATTCAAATTCTTCTATTTGGCCATCCATTAGGACCTCCTTTGTTAATATCATCCACAATTCCAGGTGGATGGTTAGCTCTGAATCCACCAAGAAATTCTGGCTTGACAACTGGACTGGCACCCCCCTTATTTCTATGCTTCCTTATAATGCCTCTCCGGATAATATCAACTACTCCATAAAGAAGGTGATGCATCATGATAACCTAGACCTCCCTGATCACATCAAGAAAGTTGTTGATGAGTATCCCTTCACTAATGATGAAGACTTTCTTATTTGGGAACCATCCCACAATGGTATTATTGATTCCCAAAATTATAACAATCATTTTTTTACTTCCTCTAAATGAAAATTTTCTTGGCTAAAACGTATTGATAAGCCTTGGATCAATCCATGTAGACTTAATCTAGTTTGGCGTATTTCTCATAATCGTATTTCTCATAATCGTATTCCTAATAAGGTTTGTCTCCAATCCTTTGGTGTTCAACTATGCTCAAGATTCCCCCTATGTCATCAATATAGGGAAGAAATAAATATTTTATTTTTGTCTTGTGTCACGACCACGACTCTTTGGAATTATATTAATGACAAATTTGACTGCAGATGGTTACTTTCTAACTCTATTTGATCTCTGCTAAAATGTTGTGTGGATCTGGTTTCTTTATTTAAAATCAGAAATTATTTATTATCCACTATTGTAGAACCGATCCACGTCATATGGTATGATAGAAATTCCATTATCCACAAAAAATACTCACTCAATCTGAATGCAAGTCTGACAAGAATTCTTATTGATATTAGAGATGCTGCCAAGCTTCAGAAATCCCACTGTGATAACTCAGTTGGTGATTTTATGATCCTTCACTGGCTTAGAATCAATGGGATTTACAAACAACCAAAGATCTCGTTCGAAGTGTTCTGGAATGCCCTGATTCCTGGCTGGATCAAAATAAACATTAATGGTGCTTCTAAGTGAAACCCAGGTTCTGTAGGCTCTGGAACCATCTTCAGGTAATTTCTTGGGAGTTTTCAAGGCTAATTCTTTGGTAGCTATGGGATTTCCTCTTCCCTGGAGGTTGAGATGATGGCTATGATTCAAGATGTCCACTTTGTTAAGCTAAGAGGCTGAGATAACATTTGGATGGAAAGTGAATCTACCACCATTATCCAATCTATTTGGAATGGTGTGATTCACCTTTATTGGCCTCTAACAACACGATGGTAGAATTGTCTTAACTTGCTCATTGGGCTCAGATACATTTCCACACACACCTACCAGGAATCTAACATTTTGGATGATGATCTTTCCCACAAGAGAATCAACCGGGACATTACGTGGTGAGATAGTTTTCCAGTTGAGCTTCTCCCTCTCTATGAAAAAGACTCTAATAAATTTTCTTCTTTCAGACCCATGTAGTCCACTTTAATTTTTTTCAAAACAAATGAAAGTGATTTTGAGCCCTAGACTTTAAAAAAAATATACTAGGATATTTGTATGAGAAGGATTATAACTACACTTCCACACACCTTCAGCTAGTGGATACAGACATAATATTTCCAAGGATGGAAAACTTCTACCTCACGAAAAGATGATTGTTCAATTATCTCTTACTCTCTCTCATGGAGGCCATTATGATGACACTGTAATTATATATGACATTTATGAGACATATTTAATCTATATGGTTTTATAATTCTCATTTATAACATACCTTTATGCTTTTCATGTTGTATAAATACGATAATTTCATTTGAGGAAGTGCGGACTACCAACCCCTCAAAGTGATATGAATCATTCAGGATATACATGGAATGTATAAAAGATGGAATTTGTCACAACCCATTCATCAGGGCCTGTGCCATGACTAACCCAAGTCCGTCTTCTATAGGCCAGGGGCTGGTGACTAGCATCAAAAGGCGTATTCCCTAAAAATGAGAAGGCATTGCCTCTATAACCTGTAAACTTACACAACTAATCACAAAGTAGGATACAATCATAAAGTGAATCTATATATAATAAACAGGGTG
Source organism: Viscum album (assembly GCA_963277665.1). NCBI lineage: Eukaryota > Viridiplantae > Streptophyta > Magnoliopsida > Santalales > Viscaceae > Viscum > Viscum album. The sequence continues at coordinate 379,846,603 of OY728119.1, forward strand.
TGTACAGAAAGTAAAAAGGGGCTAGAATACAAGCCCAACTGTAAAGTACAAGTAAACTGAAATGTATAAGTAAAACTGAAAACAGCTACTGTGAACTCCCACCAAGGATCCTACCTGAAGGGTAGGTATAGCTATCGAATGGTCATATATGTGGTATGCCTCATCTAAAGTCCTCCTCCGAGCTACCTCCAGTCCCGGTACCCTTGTCCTCGGTCAATGTTGTCTTTCATCTTCACCAAACACAATAAGGTGCAGGCGTATACCGTGAAGGGGTGAGTATAACGATACTCAATAGGGACCCCGAGACCCTCTAAGGTCTCACAAAATCCAAAAAGGTTAAACCAAAAAGCATAAAAACATATGTCAACCCTACTTAGGTATATTCCCATACATATACCTAAGTTTTTGAGTAAACCCATCTCAATCATGATGAAACATGAGGCCCAACTCAAAATCCCAAATCCCAACATTTCCATGAAGTAAAGAATACCATAAATATAAGACTCAGCTCAAACCATGTATACAACTATCAGAAACAGAATTATTAAGCTGACTCACTCAGGATCACTATGGAAGATGATAGCGAGCCATGAGATTCTCTTGGGACATAAACAAGTAACATTCCCAGTCACAACATCGAACATGTCAGTTACTAGAGATGTTCTCCTCTATCGAGTACAGTGGGCCTGCCTCATCACATCGAGACACTTCCCACTATGCTTGGACTGCTGAGGTACTCATCCTGTCGAGTACCGTGGGTCTTCTGCGCCCCACAGAGGTGCTCCGTACTGTGGGTTTGCCGCGTCACACAAAGGCACTCCCCCTCATGGCCTACTGAGGTACTCCTCATGTTGAGTACCATGGGTTTGACCCGTCACATAAGGTCTCTTTACACCATGGTTCTGCATCGTCACACAGAGGCGCTCCCCAATGGGCCTGTCGAGTCACTCCAAGTTGAAACAGTCAGCAGTCGTTAACTCTCAGCCAGTCGTAGGGTTCCGTACGTATTGCGCTTGGGAGAATCGATCCCCAAGAAATATTTCATACCTAAAATACCCTGAAGTTCCATGAAAAAGTATCCCAAAGGTCTGTCATGACAAAAAAGAACCAACTCAATAGACGACGTGTCAATTAGACGTCCGGTCTGTAAGTTATTAGCATTTCTTCTATAAGGGCCCGGTTGGATTTGAGGTCTGATCCAACCCAAACATACACCAACCTTATACAGAACTTAAGTGAAGTATACAAAAAGTACTGTCTTGATCCAAGGATCCTAGCACCATAGAAGGTTCGTCAAATGGACTCCTAGTTTTCATGTTATGGCCGAAAAGGTCAAATTGGGTCCAGATGGGTCCGGGTTTGGTTTGACCTGGTTAGACCCGACCCAATTTGGGTCGACCTGAACTTGTTCCGGTCGACCCGACCCGGTTCCGGTCTAGCTTGGATGGCCTAGGTCTTGGTGGGCTCTGCCCATGTGGCCGTGGTCCGGCCCGACCCGTGAAAGGGGTGGCCCGTCCCAGCCCACGAAGGGCACGACCCGTTGGCACGACCCGTTGGGCGGCCTGCGGTGCAGCCCGCAGTGGGAAGGCGGTCCACCCTAAACGCAACCTGGGGGGTTGGGGGAGGCTCCCCCTGGGTAATCTGAATGGCTCAATGGTTGTTCGGTAGCTCTTCTAGCACAAAGGACCACTCGGCGGTCCCGCACAGTGCGCGTTAGCCGGCTGGAATGGCCGACCGGTTCTTCTTCCAGCGGCGTGACGACACCGCTGTCCACCTACGGCCGACCGGTTCTTCTTCCAGCGGCGCGACGACACCGCTGTCCACCTGCGGCCGACCGGGTGTCGGCCACCCTACAGCCTTCCTTGCAGCCTCCTACTCCACCGGCGGTGCGGACGTGTGCCTCCACTCCACCATGTGGCCAGTCGAATGTCAGCCACCCCACCATGCTCTGATGCAGCCAACGAGCTGCGGCCTCCATCATAACTGACGACATGGATGCGCGCCGCCCTTCCTCCATCATGGCCAGCCGGGTGCTAGCCATCGCCTTCTTCCTTGAGCCTTTGTGGCTTTGTTCCAAGCCTAAAAAATTAAATGATTGCATATTCACAATCCTTGCATTGAGGGCTCCATGTCCATATATCTTACTCTGCAAAACTCGGTGTTTCCAACGTCAATAAATATTAGGTATTAAAGAATGCATAAAGAACACGTGAAGAATAAAAAGGAAGAGGAGAAAGGTTTATGTGCGGGATGATGACCATGTTCGTTTGGCCATCATCATCATGAATTTAGGATATGAAGAATCAATAGAATAAAATTCAATGTATATAAAACCCCTACTTTGATTTTCCATTGGAGGTGGAACCAGAAAGAAGACGTAGTCGATGAAGAGGATGTTGACGTTCATCGCTTCTGCAAGACAATTCCGATATGGGTTCGTGCATCGTCCCCATTTTTCATTGGGGGGGAGGGGGTTCTTCATTTGGAGAATGTTATTCAAGATTCTCTAAGATTCTCTCCCAATTCTCCTTTACCATCAATTTCCAACAAGGAAATGAGGAGCCAATATTAATTAATATAGGTTAATTAATGTCGGCAAATCAATGTTGGAACAATTAAAAGTTGCAATAAATAGAATTGCGTTGGCAGAATTGAATGGGAAGATTCCAAGTGATTTCCCCTCATTAAAGAAGGGTTCAGGTGTTCCCCACCACTAGAATTCAAAAAGGAGGTTTCATGCTCGGTTGGTCCCCAGCTCCATAATTCAAAAAGAAGGTTTCAAAAAGAAAATAAAATGTTAATTATTTTATATTTCTTCTTCCATGAAAAACTGAAAAACTAACTTCCACCTTCGACCTACTGTAGTCGAGGTGAAGGTATCCTTAAGTGAATACCAGTGCTATGAGTTCAATGGTGTCCTTAGATTTTAATTCCGAGCACCGATTCAAAAGATACGAAAACCTACTCACATGTTTACTGAACGTCCTTAAAAAAAGTTCAGAAATTAATTCTAAGAACTTCAAGCCTCGTAATCACACGCCGTCAATTTTCATAGACTCATAATATTCCCATATAATTAAAAAAATTACATTAAAAAATCCGGGTCATTACATTCTCCCCACATTAGGGCTTTGCATCCTCGAAATCCACAACATAAAATAGGGAAACGAGTGGGGGTACTGAGCATGTATCTCAGCCTTCCGCTCCCATGTGCTCTCCTGGAGGTTCCTATGATACCAAAAAATGCCCAACAGAGGTATCAACTACCCTCAATGGACCCACTCTTGTTGATCCTCAATCTCTGCTGGAACCTCCGTAAAAGTCTCCCCATCGTCGATGTCTAACTCACTATGGTCGATGATGAGAGATGGTTCACACATGCATCTACTCCGCTGGGATATGACGAAAATGTCGTGCACCCAGTGCAACTAAGGTGGAAGAGCTAAGAGATAAGCCACCTCACCAACTCTGCTGAGGACCTAGAAAGGTCCGATGAACTTCAGAGATAACATGCTGCCCCAACCAAATCTCTAGATACCTCATCGAGTTGAGACCCCTAGAAAGACATGGTCACCAACCGTGAACTCCAGAGGTCTCCAAATCCTGTGAGTATAGGATTTTTTCCTACTCTGTGCAGTCTTCATCCTCTCTTGGATGATCTGAACCTTCTCTGTGGAAGTTTGCACCATCTCTGTTCTCATGAGTGCTGACTCCCCTAGGTCTGTCCAGCAGAAAAGTGATCTGCAAGTTAATTTGTATAACACCTAAAATGTTGACATACCGATAGTGGAGTGATAAATATTGTTGTATGAGAACTCCACTAAGGGCAAGTGATCCTCCCAGCTATAGCCAAAATCGAGGACGCATGCACGTAGCATGTCCTCGAGGGTCTGAATGGTCCGCTTTGTCTAGCCATCCCTCTAAGCATTGAAGGTAGTTCTTAACTGAAGTTGTATCCTGAATGCCTCATACAACCCCTTCCATAGCTGGGAAGTAAACCGTGCACCACAATTGGAGACAATCATAGATGGCACTCTATAAAGACACACAATCTTTTGTAGGTAGAGGTGTCCCAATCCCTCTACTGAACCCTACTCTCGGATAGGTAGGAAGTGAGATTACTTGGTGAGTCAGTCTATGATCACCTAGATGGAATCATGTCCCCTGGACGTGCGTGGAAGAACCATCACGAAGTCCATGTAAATTCCATCCCACTTACACTCTGGAACCTCTAATGGATGAACTAAACCTGTTGGAACATGATGTTCTGCCTTCACTTGCTGACAAGTGAGGCATCGAGAGGAAAACATTTCCACTATCTTCTTCATTCCCAGCCACCTGTGCTAATGTCAGAGGTCCTGGTACATATTCTCCACTCCAAGATGTACTGCTAGAGTTGAAGTATGGAACTCCCTCAACACTTACTCCCTATGTGCCACTGGTACCATAGTACGCCCTCTAAAGAGGATGACGTGCACCCCGCCTTCAGAAAATCCATCTAGTGCCTGTCATGTGAATATCTGAGAACGTTGAGCCTTGCAGTCAGTGTCCCCAAGATGTGCCTCCCTGACTTGCTGAAGGAGTGGGGGAGTGACTGTCAGTGACAGAAGATAAGCTACTCCATCTGGATCCACATAGGATATCTGCAAAGTGGCCAGGTGCTTGTCGCCTCACTCAACAACTGTATACCAAATCTCATACTGACTGCATCTGCTACTACATTCCCCATCCTTGGAGTATAGACAATCTCGAAGTCATAGTCTTTGAGGAACTAAATCCAATGTGACTATCTCAGGTTCAAGTCCTTTTGAGAGAAGATACTCATGAGACACTTTTTATCAGAGTAGACTGCAAACCGTTCACCCATCAAGTAATGTCGCCACTTCTTCAAAGAGAAGACCACTGCTGCTAACTCGAAGTCATGGGTAGCATAGTTTTTCTCATGATATCTCAACTATCGAGAACCATAGGTGATCACCACTCAATCCTGCCTCAGGAAACAACCATTCCTGGTCTCTAATGCGTCGCAGTAGACTACGTACCCAACTCCTTCCTCTGGTAGCCTCAAGATGGGGGCACTCATCAGTCTCCAGCTCAGCTTCGAGAAACTCCACTGGCATATCTCTGACCACACGAATGGTTGAATTTTCTTCGTTAATTATGATAAGGGTTCCACAACTCTGGAAACGTCAGGAAAAAACCTCCAGTAGTAACTGTCGAAACCCAGAAAACGTCGCACCTCCGTCATGCTCCTGGGTGGCTCCCAAGCTAGTACAACCTCAATCTTTGTTGGATCCACTGCAAATATAGCCTCTTAAATTACGTGTCCTAGGAAGTGGAACTCTCGTATCCAAAACTGTAACTTAAAGAGCTTACCATAAAGATGGTGCTCTCGGAGTGTGTCTAGAACTATCCGAAAATGACAGTCATGCACCTCCTTTGTCGTTGAGAATATCCGGATGTCGTCGACGAAGACTACCACAAAGCGATCAAGGTATGGCTGGAATATCCTAAGAATGATTCCCATGAACACTATTGGAGAATTGGTCATTATGAAAGGCATAACCAAGAACTCATAATGCCCATACCGACATCTGAAAGTCGTCTTCTACATATCTTCATCTCGCACTCTGAGCTGGTGATAGCCTGATCTGAGGTCTATATTCGAAAACCATCATGATCTTTTCAGCTGATCAAAGAGATCATAAATCCTCAATAGTGGATACTTTTTCATCACGATCACCTGGTTTAGGTGACGATAGTCCACACAGAGTCTCAAACTCCCATTTGACTTCTTGGAGGACAAAATCGGGGCTGCCCAAGGGGAAATAGAGGGCCTGATGATTACCTTTCTAGGAAAGTCCTACAGCTTTACTCACAGATCTCAATGATCTGCAGGAGCCATCTGATATGTTGGGGTTAATATTGGTTCCATCTTGGGGTAAAATTCAATTAAAAATTCCACCTCTCTACGAGGAGGTAGACCCAAAACATCATCTAAAAAAACATCCGCGTACTAGTCCACCACTACAGGATTGCTCGGTCTCTCTACATGAACCGCTCCGTGGCTGAGGCTAGCTAACTGATGTGTGATCAACTGAACCATCCTCCAGGTAAGTCTATCATGCGCTGCAAAGTTTCCCTTCTCGATGGTGAAGGAAAACCTGGTCCCATCCGTGTGGGCACACCTCACTTTGCAACTAATACAGTCAATCTAAGCATGGACTATAGATAACCAGTCCATACCCTGGATGATGTCGTAAGGACACAACGCCACTACTAGAAGATACCATATGAAGCTTCTACCTCATAGAGTAAGATCTCATTGTCTTCGCTAGTGTGTAATCATCAAATACGCCCCCATAAGAGTTTCTAGCCGCAAGGATCGAGCCAACGGCTCAGTCGGAATCCCCGAGATGCAAAGGAGGTCCATGGAAATAAAAGAGTGACTAGAACCTCTGTATATATGTACTATATATAAGGTGGAGGAGACATAGATTATACCTCGTATCATCTCCAGAGCACCATGGTCGTAGGCCTCAGCTTCTTGGAGCTGAGATCATCCCTATCCACTTGCTCCCTATGGTTGGGGTGGAGCTCCTGGTCGAAGTGGTAGTAGAATCTCAAAATGTCTCCCACCACCTACTGCACGACCTACTCCTCATCCACGCCCGCCTTTATCCTGAAGACCTCCTCGATTGAACCTTTTTCTCTACCTTGGCGGTCCCTCGAGCAACTTATAGTCATCGGTAGGACGGGTCAGGCAGTCGCGATCCATATGACCCTGCTCACCACATTAGTAACACTGCATGATCCTTGCATGTCCTACTCTGTCTCGAGAGCCCCACACCACCGACCCTGTATCCAGTGGTTATCTACATATAGGCCTAGTCCTCTTGGATCTCTACGTCATCTGTCAGCTTCCATCTATCGATGACTCTGCTACGTGTCGTCCAGTGGTGGGCCACACTGCTAAGGACTACTTAGAAAGGAAAATATTAGCTAAAAGTGATCACTCCAACACCCCCGCCTGCCTCGGGATACTAAGAGAAACCATCAAAACTATAATCTCCTATCTGAGCCCTTGCTCGAAGGTCTGGGAACTGAATAAAGGGTCTCGCACCATGTTAGTGGAGTAGCGTGAGAGGTCAATGAACCTCGCTGAATACTGAGCCATGATTTGGATACCCTACTTCAAGTGGAGAAGCTACTGTATACGCACTAAGCATAGGATCGCTGGGAATAACTCTGCCCTAAAACGTCTCATGAAGTCCCCTCAGATGAGAGTGACCTCATCAAGAACATGGAGCATCAAGCTGCACCATCTTCCCACTGATTCTTGAAGAAGGTTGGCGACAAGGATCACCAAGAGATAATCTGGTGTCCCTACTAGTTGAAAGACTCTAACCACAACCTCCATATAATCCTCAGCTGCCTATGGGATTATCTTGCCCTGGAAGCTCGGTGGTCTCTGGTGTTGGAACTTGTGCAATGTTCTCAAGCGGCGTGCACCCTCTACTGCTGGGGCTGGTGGCATCAGCTTCCCAACGGGTATTGGTGATGCTGGTACACCACCCGGTAGTATAACTACTGTAAGGGGGCCTTGAACCGAAGCCTCATCGCTCGGTGGGCTTTCATCATGTACTCTAACTGGAATCCTAGATCATTTTCTGCGTCAAGGAATCCTAAAAAGAAACAGGTGCACCATGATTATTAAGTTTAAAACTGGTGATCTGACTCAAAGAGATCAGAAGAAAACCTTTCAAAAACACATAAACAATTAGTGTTTTCATGCATTGAGTCGGAAATCCGAAGTCAAGGTCCTGGTGTGTGGATAGGTCGGCCACCACACTCACACTGGATTCCATGAACTAAAAACCACACTCAAAACACTTAACACTATTTATCAAAACAAAAAAGATCAGAGTCCAAGTTATTTGGTAGTTTCGAACTCCTCTGATACCAATTTGTCATGACCCATCCCTCAGGGCCCATGCTGTGACTACCCCAAGCCCACCTTCCAATGGCCATGGGATGGCGACTAGCACCAAAAGTAATATTCCAAAAAAACAGAAGACATTGCCTTTATAACCTATAAACTCACACAACTAAGCACAAAAAAGGATACAAGCACAAATTAAAACTATATAAAGTAAAAAAGGTATGTACATAATGTAAAAAGGGGCCAAAATACAAACCTAACTGTAAAGTACAAGTAAACTGAAAAGTACAAGTAAAACTGAAAACAACTCTAGTGAACACTTGCCAAGGATCCTACCTGAAGGGTTGGTACAACTCTCGAATGGTCGTCTCTGCAGTACGCCTCATCTAAATTCCACCTCCGAGATACCTCCACTCCAGGTACACTCGTTCTTAGTAAACGTTGTTCGTCATCTGCACCAAACACAACAAGGTACGGGCGTAGCCCGTGCAGGGGTGAGTATAACGATACTCAGTAGGGAACCTAAGAGCCTCAAAGGTCTCACAAAATCTACAAAGGATAAACCAAAAAGCATGAAAACATATTTCAACCCTAATTAGTTATATGCCCATACATATACCTATGTTATTGAGAAAACCCATCTCCATCATGAGGAAACATGAGGCCCAAATCAAAAGACCAAATCCTAAATGTTCCATGAAGGAAATAATACCACCAAGATAATACTCAGCTCACACCAGGTATACAACTCTGAGAAATAGAATTATGAAGTTGACCAACTCAGGATCGCTATGGAAGCTGATAGCCAACCATAGGATTCTCTAGGGATAGAAACAAGTATCATTCCTAGTCACAACGTCGAACAACTCGAATAATGGAGAAATCCTCCTCTATCTAGTACAACGGGCATGCCACATCACACAAAGGCACTTCCCACAACCCTTTGACCACTGAGTTACTCCTCCTATCAAGTATCGTGGATCTACCGCGTCACACAGAGGCGCTCCCCACCATGGGTCTGTCGCGTCACAAAGAGGCGCTCCCCCTTGTGGCCTACTGAGGTACTTTTCTTATCGAGTATCATGGGTCTACCACATCATAAAAAGGCGCTCCCCACCGCGGGACTTCCATGTCACAAAGTGGTTCTCCCCACTGGGCCTGTCGAGTCTCTCCGAGCCGAAACTGTTAACAGTTGTGAAGTCTCAGCCAGTCACAGGGTTCCGTACGTATCACTCTTGGGAGAACCGCTCCCCAAGACATAGGTCATACCTCAACTTCTACGAAGTTCCATGAACAAGTATCCCAAAGGTCTGTCACATCAAAAGGAACCCAACGTGATAAAAGAATCTTCAATTGGATTCCCAGTCTCTATGTTATTAGTGTTTCGGCTCCGAGGGCTCGGATGGATTCAAGGTCTGATCCAACTCAGCCATACACCAACCTTATCCAAAAATCAAGTGGAGTATACCAAACAGACCGTCTCAATCCAAGGATATCGGTGCTATAGACAGTTCGTCAAATGGATGACCAATTTTCATGTTATTGACAAAAAAGTAAAAAGGAGTCTAGATGGGCCCGGGTCCTGTCTGGTCGACCCATCTTGGACCAATCTGACCCAGCTTGGGTCGACCTGACCCAGTCCGAGTTCGACTCGGATGGCCTAGGCCTTGGCGGGACTTCCCCGAAATGAGAAGGGGCGGCCTGGCCCGGCCCACGAAGGGAACAACCTACTGGGGCGGCCCGCTGGGCGGCTGTTGGTGCGGCCCTCATTGGGCAGGCAGTCCACCCTAGCCGCAACCCATGGGGAGGCACCCCCCATTAATCTGAATGGCCATATGGTCATTCGGTTTCCCTACTGGCATGTGGGACCGCTCAACGGTCCTACACGGTGCTTCTCGACCAGCCGAAATGGCCCGCCGGTTCCTCTTCCAGTGGTGTGACGATGCCGCTGTCCACCTGCGGCTGGCCGGGTGCCAGCCGCCCTCCGGCCTCCACTGCAGGAAAGTGGCCACGACCTCCTAATTCACCGATGTTGTGAACGTGCACCGCTGCTCTTCCATACGGCCGACCAGATGATGGCCGCCACCCTGCTCTTCCACGGCCGACAGGCGGAAACCTCCTTCACAACCGGCGGCACGGACGTGCATCGCCCTTCCTCCCTCAATGTTGGTCAGGTTTCAGCCGCCACCTTCTTCCACGAGCAGCTGCGGCTTCATTACAATCCTGAAAAATTAAACAAACACATATTCACGATCCTTGCATCGACGGATTTGTGTCCATATATTGGGCTCTACAAAACACTATGTTTCTAGAATCAATAAATATTGGGCCTTAAAAAAATCATGAATAATAAAAATAAATGGGGGAAAGGTTTATGTGCGGGACGATGACCATGTTCGTTTGTCCATCATCATAATGAATTTAGGATATGAAGAATCAATAGAATAAAATTCAACATATATAAAACCCCTAACTTAATTTTCCATTGGAGGTGGTGTGAGGAAGAAGACGTAGTCAATGAAGAGGACATCAACATTCTTCACTTCCTCAAGGTGCTTCCTATCTGGGCTCGTGCGTCGTCCTTGTTCTTTGTTGGGGAGGTTATTATTTTGGATAATGTTCTTCTAGGTTCTCCAAGGCTTTCCCCCAATTCTCATTTTCCAACAGTTTCCAACAATGAAATGAGGATACAATATTTATTAAGATAGGTTAATTAATGATGTCACATCAATGTTGGCACAGTTAAAAGTCTCAATAAATTGTATTATTTTGGCACAATTCAATGGGATGATTCCAAGGGATTTCCCCACATAAAAGAAGGGTTTGGGTGGTCTCCACCACTAGAATTCAAAAAAGAAGGTTTCAACATCAGGTGGTCCCCAAATCCATAATTCAAAAATGAGGTTTCAAAATTAAAAATAAAATGTTAATTATTTTATTTTTCTTCTTCCATGATAAACTGAAAACTAACTTCCACCCTCGACCTACTATGGTCGAGGTGAAGGTCTCCTTAAGAGAATACCGGTGTTGCGATTTCAATAGTGTCCTTAGATTTTAATTCCAAGAACCTTTTCAAAAGTTACAAAAACCCAATCACACATTTACTGAACGTACCCAACAAAAATTTCAAAAATTCATTTCGGGCACACTAGTACTCAGAATCAAGTGCCGTTAATTTTCACATACTCGTAATATTCCCATATAAATAAAAAAATTACATGGAAAAATCCAGGTCTTTATAGAATTAATGAACATATGTAACATATATAACATATATATTATAATATAATTTTAATATACCTATGTATCATTTAGTTTTTATTACTTTAAATATGAAAGAGAAATGAAAGTACTCTTCATGCATACGTACGGTTTACCGTCTCGAAAAACCGTGCATTTCATTGCCTATCTCCAAATGTTATGTACTAATATAAATAAATATATATAATGGATATATATGATATATATGACATCTATATAATTAATAAAATTCTCGAGATAATGGATTTTTGACCACATGGACTATTTGTAATTATAACAAATTCATTTTTGACTCAGGTAGTAAACATCGACAAAAAGACCAATATGAACTTGAATAATTATATAATTGTTATAGAAAGGTAATATGTGATATAAAAGGATTAATAAAATATAAAAATGTTCTGATGAAATTATAGTTAACTTAATTTTATTATTCAGGGAGATAAAGAATGAACAAGATAAGTCGGACAGAAGGTAAGGGAACCTTTCACCCTCAGCTTTTAGTCAAAGACATATTTTATATTATATATTTTAATTTCCATTTTATTATGATGAAATATATTATTATATATAATTATTGGTATTAATTTTATGTCCATGTGATTATATACACTTTTATATCTCACCATCTATTTTTATGAATTTTTAATTAACGACGTTAGGCTGCCGATTTTTTGTAAGGGAAATTTTTACCCCAATTTCCATTATTTGGGTTAATATTATAATTATTGATTATGTATTGATATGATTATGTGTGGAATCACTATTTATTTATTTATGTTTTAATTTCCACATCCCTTTTTTTGGATATAATATTTATACACATAATCTCTCATTTGATAAATTCTAACATCATTTATACGATCTTTGTAAGAGATTTTTGTCACAATTTACATTAAATTGGGACTTATTTGTTATTATATACCTATTCACTTTATATGGTGTATATTATGACCTTTGAAAAATCATATCATGAATCTTATTATTCTCATAATATTAAGTTTTTTTTAATGTTATTATTTAATTATTTTTATTCAAGTATTTTCACAAGTGGAAAGGGACTCATTACCTAAAAAATTATTTTAAGTGTTTTAAAGATTTAATCTTATAAAATTTTCTCATTAATACCCAATATTTCAAAATGGTTTTAAAGATTTAATTATATAGACATGAATTATTTTAACATGTTAACTCCTTTCAATATTTTCGAAGTGGTATGGGACAATTTGATCCAAAAATTATCTTTTTTAAATGTTTTAATTGTGTTTTAAAAATGGATTCATTATGTCAATATCTTGAAATGATATATTGTTATTACAATGTGGAAATGTTATTTTTCCTTTATTCTTGGTTTATGTGTTTTTATTATGTAATGGTACTTGGACATTTGGTGTGTGGGTACATGATAAACCAAATACAGGTGGTTCCATGATAAACATATGGTAGGTGAGCCCGAGATAGCTCTCCAATGAATTGGATAACATGAATGAGGTAAGCATTAATGTTTCTCCTATGAAATTTAGGGAATATACTGTGACATGTATTCCAAACATAACTCCCTATTTATCTGTGAAAGCTATAAAGTAAGTATTATAAATATTCCACAAGTTACCTATATGATTTATGATTCATTTGTATTATTCATAAGTCTTATGATTTTGTGAGGTATGTTAAAGACCTTATGTTTTATGATTGAAAAGTATGATTTCATTTATTTATATGTTTTGATGGACTAATTTTTTCTTTCTTTTTTTTATAAACCTTACTGATATTTTTTGGGTCATCCCATGTTTTTGAAATTCTTTTCACTGGGTATAAGGAAGGTTAAGGGAATGGAATAATTCAAGAATATTTATATCAAGAAAAGAATTCATGTTTAATTTAAGGATTTTTATTATTGGGGGAAAAATCGATAGAGTAGAAGTGTCTACTTTTTATTCATTTGAGATGTAATTTAATATTTGCGACCTAATTGCCTAAAACTCTAAACCCGAAAAGATTCTCAATGTTAATTCTTGGCATAACTCAAGATTATGCAATGTTTAAGGCTAGGGCCTTACAATGAGTCCCCTATCATATTTACATTGAGGTAGCATGGGAGTCTAGGGATTGTGTAGTTATAGTAATATATTTTATAAATATTGTGGGTATTAAGATATATCATATATGTTTAATAGTCATTGTGACATATCACATAACTAGACTATTAAATTATTGTTTCTTGATACTTTTACACTATCTATATTTTGATACTCATGAGATAAAACTCTCTGTAAATTTGAGCCGAGAATTTAAGAATTATTTCTTTTTCCTATGTTTGACTTCACTTTAAAGAATATATGTATCCTCAGGATTATCCCCCCCAATTTCCCTCAAATTATAATTTTCATATGTTCTGTTGTTTTAAAAGTACTTAGTTTTTTGGGTCATCATATAGGGTATTTTTATACTCAAATCTACATGAATTTTGGGCCCATAGTTGTTGTGTTTATGTAGGAATTTCATAGATTATCATTTTTGACGGTAGATATGGATAATGAAGATATGTTTTATAGTGGTAAATGATTGTACATGGAGTGAGATGGTTATAAATGGAGTTCATTCAAGGATACCTTTTAGTGATGATGTATTTAACTATTTCTAGAGTTATCTACAACTAATGATTTTTCTATTATATTTGTATTTCGCTTTTCCATTTTACCTTTATGGAATTTTAATTTTCATTTGATGTCTTACGCATGCATTGTGAATAGTATGATTGATTATATATATATATATATATTACTAGAGTTTTTGGTTATTATTGTGTATTGGATATGTATTGTTGTTAAAGGTCATTATAGGATAGTGCCACCCATTAGATTTTATGATTTATTATTCCTAATCACTAATCCTTGGACTATTGGAGGCGGGATTATTATGGTACAATTGACCTACATCCATCCCAAGTGGGGTCTTTATTGGTCGGGTCATGCTAGAGTGGTATAAAAGTGGTTCAATTATTAGGGAATATTTTAGGAATTAGTTGTTTTGTAAGGATTGGTTTTGTAATTAAATACAATAATTTCAAAGATGTATTGAGTTTGTTTATTAGATTAGGAAGTCTAGTGTAGGTACAATAATTGATGTATCTTTTTGTTAGAAATTTTAAAAACTATTAGTTGACTCAAAACTCTGAGGAATTATTTATAGGGTACAAGTAATTAAATGAATCTTATAGTAGTGAGTTATGATATTTTCTAACTTAATTCTTTGTTAAATCATACATATTTTCTCTAGTAACTATAAGATCATCTTGTGTAATAGGGAGTTTCACTCAATGATAACTGTATCATATTTTTATGTAGGATTATGATGTGCCTATAGTGATATTTTAGAATTTGAATATTAATCAATTGATTTATGAGGTATCAACTCAGAGACTGAATGAGAGGTCTCCTTTCCATGGGAGTAGAGGAAAAACCCTCCACAATTCTGCATGGTGACTATTTTCTTATATATCATATAGTAGTTCATGATGAGTTAGTCTAGAGTATCCATATTTTGGATGTGCGATTTGTATTCTAGAAATATACGCCTCATGAGTTTTTGAGGAGATCCTCATACATAGGTGGAAGAGGATTGGTTATAGTTTGAGATTCATTCTTTATTTATAGTTGGAAAACCCATTTAATGGATAATGGTTATTTTATTTTATTTACCCTTCATAGTTAAATGATTCATTTGTTGGTATTTACTCCAAAATCATGATGGTAAAACTTTACTATGGATGAAATTAAATATTCATCTAGGAAGTTGTATTTGATGATGTTTGAAGAAGCTAAATCATATATAGGGTGTCATGATGAGACTAAGTGTGTGTTGAGGTTGGGAAAGAAGCCCACCCTATACATTACATGAGATCGAATTTATTCTATCTTAAGAATTAAATCATGTCCCATGGAGTGTGGATTTAATTTGAGGTTATTATTTTTTGAATTCCCTATTATCACTAGAGAACTAGAGAGAGAATTTTTAACTGGGATATTTTTATTATAATTATACCTTAGCTCATAGTGGGACTATGATCCCTTATATTGATCTATAAGAGTGACACATATAGATCTCTATGTTAAAAAATCATTTATATTTGATATTTTAAACTTATGGGTATTATAATCATTTTTAGAAGGAAACAATTATAGAAGAGTTAGTAGTGATAGATCACTTAGAGATGGATAATGTTATGGACCATCTCCATTTACAAACTTCAGGTAATTCCCATCAGACCCAGAGTACTGACAATTAGATTACAAATAGTACTCTATAATGGATGGATCTAAGATAGAAATAACTAATACGGTTTAATTTATTATTTTTTCCTTCATCATCGACACTCATTCTCCTTAACATCAATGATATACATTTATTTTTTTGATGTTTATTTTAATGGAGTTACTAAACCTACTTTTATAGCTATTGGAACAGTTAGTTATTAATTTTATTGTGCTCAGTGAGACCTCTATGATTGTGTATAGAATAATAGAGTAACAAAGATGTTGAGTTTAGTTTTTATTGGAATCATTATTGGTTTTATGAGGAAAAAATTCCATGGGTAGATTTCAGGAATTACTAAGTATTTATTGAAATAATAATGGTTTCCTTATGTGTAATTAATTCCATTAATATGTTATGTCACACTGGTCCATTTCTGGTAGTCTCCATTAACTCCACCCTAAATTAAACGAGTCAATGAGTGAGCATAATTAGTATTATAAGTGTTATTTGGATTATTTTGTGAGAACCAATAGCATGGTATTATCTTGAGGTGTGAGTTCCTGATGTGAGAGATTAATTAAAATAGATTGATATTTTAGATGATTGAGAAATTACTAACTTATGTAATTCTTATAGCTATTATGGATTATATGGTCATAGTTATATAACAATGTCATGGTAGTTGGCTCCCATATAAATAATTCTTATTATTAGTGGCTATATGAGATATCTAAGTAGTTATACTTAGTATGGTTGTTTTTAATGGAAGTGTAAAACATGGTATGTATTTTTCCAATGACGATTATCCTTGCATCTTAAAGAGCATGGGACTACTAATACAAAAATTGGAAATGTGGTATCATATGTGATCATTTATTTGAAGGTAGTGTACTTGATGAATTCCCCTAATGGTGGGGAGAACATCACTTTACACCGAGATTGGATAATGGTGTTTTTTAAGGATTAGATTTGGTGTTGTAATGAGTATTTGGAATAATTTGTCTATGTAGGATATGGAAACTGTGTTATGTTACAAATTATGGGATTTTAATGTTCAGTATATAGAGTATCTATCTAGTAACAAGTGGGTGTTTCTCAGAGTGTCATGGTTTTGGTCGATTAAATTGTTTCAGGTGTATATTGTCATTAGAGATAGTATAGAAGGCTTATATAAATTGGTTAATACCATCCACTTCACATTGTGGATAAATGGTCACCAATGACCAAATGGTTGGTTGTTGGTGGCTGTAATAGATTGGTGAAGTTTATTATTTATCACATTAGTCACTTTTATGAAGAGTGACCACAACAAAACCATGTTACTGGGTGGTAAATGTTAATCGATATAGAGTTTAGGTGTAATGGTGTGGTTATATATATGAAAAAGGGTTTATATTTGAACTAAGTGATGTCCATATTAATGGAATTGGTAGAATTAGAATTGTAATAGTTTTAGGAGGCCACTAAAATTTGAAGAAAAACCTCAAGGTGATTTCCTCTATGATCACTTGTAGGTTTATTGTGAACCTTAAATTAAATTACCCCAATGTAGGGATTGATGTGGAGTAATGGATTACTTTTGGTATCTTTTGGGGAATGATCCCTAAAGTATAGAGAATAATTCTTCTATAGGTTTTTTGCTTGATGATGAACCTTTTTAAGTTTTATGTAGATGGTTTTTATTTTTTATTTATGCTATGTGGAAGGATGACATGTGGTTAGAAACGTCTTTATTATGAAATCTAGGAGGAAATCATGTTATGTGAGATTATTCTGTTGTCAAGGATTTTATATAATGGGATTGAATTGATTAAACCATATTAGTGTGTATAAATCTTGGGATATTGATTGGAATGGAAATAATGACAGTGTTAGTGATTTCTAGTATGGTTGTGTCCTTTTTTACATAGAGCATGAACCTCCAAGTTGGATGAAGTGAACATGAAAGTTTGTTGTTTTATGAATGAGGTTGTTTAATGAGATCATGGGTTTAATAGCACATTTTTATTTCCTTTTTTAGGATAAATTTTTTTGATTGTTGGGAGGATGTATCAAGCCATATTTTCCTCAGTATGACTTAATTTATTTTTTAGTTTTGAAGTCTTAGGATCACTAATGGGGTAAAATGGTAAATTTTACCTTGGAAACTTTTTCAAATGATGATGTTGAGTTTTGAATGTGGAAAATTACTATTGGTTTGAATTTTTTCCACAAATATTCATTACATGAGCATGAATGCTAGAATTTTTCCAAACAAAATCTTTAATGGAAATTCTAACATTAGAGTTGCGTATTAAATGGGGTATCTCTCTAGTGTAAGGTATAAGTCATATGATCAACAATTGGGTCCTGGATGATGAAGTTTTAGGTTTATAAATAAAATAATTGATATTGAACACCATTGATGTAAAACTAGGTTATAAATATGATTTCTGTAAAATTTATCTTTGATTGGATGTTAACATTTGATGTGAAACATAGTGAATAAATAATATTTTTTTTATAATTTTTGAGTCTTTATTCATGTTCTTCATATAGGTGGTGACAAAGAACATATAATGGGATAAAAACGTTGATGTTTTAATGATATAACCTCAAGGAAGTTCAATTATATTCTTTTTGTCTCATTTTACATATGATTCAAAACACTTCCCCACAAAATGGAATCATTGAATCTCTTTGGAAGTGGCGTGAGAAAATTATTTATATAACTACATAACAAATTATTCATTATAAAATCAATTATGTTCTGAAAAAGGTCATTTTCATTATGTGATTCAGATAAAAATTTATATATTATTCATAATCTAGAAAAATTATATTTTATGAATTTTATTTTACTAGGGATTTTTTGTGATTAATGAAATTATTATTTTTTTGAAATTTAGTTTTCCATGAATCATATGTGTTTATTCATGTTAATGTAATTTTTTTCATTTATGATTTAGAATAACTTGGATGTTAATTTTCTATTATATTAAAGGATTTAAAATAATTTAATTGATTGTTTGGAAGAACTCAGTTTTTTCTGGTTCCATGTTCATTAAATTAAAAGATGAATAAAAATAGTAATTATGATAATAATAAAATTATTATTAAAAAACATAATGATGATTAATGTGTAATGATAGATGTGGAATAATGGTGAAATAATTAATCATAATATAATCATTTTTATTCATTTATTATCTTTCTATTTAAAAAATTTGAATCTGAACTTGTTTGGTATGGTTGAACTTTATCACTGACCATCATGTAGAGCTTAAGTGTTGTTTTAGAGATTATTAAATACATTGTTGACGAATAAGTGAATAGAAGATGAGTGAGTAGGATGGTTTTGTAGTATGTTGTTTTAAACACATAAATTATGTTCAAAACTAGGTGTTTTTTATGATTTCTTTGATCCAATGTTCATTTCATGGTTTTGGAATGATTTAAAAAACTTGAGATAATTATAGAGGTTCAAGAGTTAAGGCTGATGGTGTTTTAAGTGAATGTCACATTACCACGTCGTGGTCATACAAAAAACAAACATGAACATTGTATGAGAAGATAAAACAAAACATATACATTGAAAAAATACATTTTGATTTGCTATGGTCTAAAGAAGACGTCCTGCCTATGTTGTGGTGCTATATAGAATAGGTCACAGTGCTCTAGAGAACATGTTACAACATAGAAAAATGGTAATAACTAGTACAATGAGTGTTTCAAAAGTCATTTTAGCTAAGATATATGTTTATTTGAAATAGATAGTTAGAATATGTACTAGTAGGAAATCATGGTGACTATCAAGTGGTGTCTTCTATTAAAAAATAAGACATAGGTCATTCCATGGGTGTTTCTGTTGACATGTTTTCCTATGATCAATGGTGATATCGTACATGCTGTGCAATTATTCATGATGGATATCTAAAAAAATAGTAGAGACCATGTAGTGGTCAATTATTTGTTACCATTTTAAAAAGTTATAAAATTATTTGGGCGACTAATTCTTAAGGAGTAAAAAAGATGAGTATTTGTCTTGAGTTTGAAATGAGGAGTTATACACCATGTAATATGTCACAATGAAAGAAAATAATCCATGTTTTAAATAGAAAAGGAACAAAATGCCATGGTACAAGGATTTGTTAGAGTAGTTTTGTTGTAGTTTAGAATAGTTAGACCAGAATTAGGTTCAAAATTCAATGGTGGAAACCATGGTCATAAGTGTATTCCATATTTGAGTGGAGATAATAATATGGATCTTTTATGACTCTAGGGGAAAATCTACTCAATCTATAAATTCCTTAAATCTTATCAATGGTGATGAAGAGGTCATAAATGATCAAAAAGATCAAAAGAAGTGGGATAAGTTGAGTGGTAGTTAAATGAAGTTGGTAATTCGAATTTGGGTTACATATTTGAATTTCATTTGATATGCCGCTGCTATGAAATTATAAAAAGTGAATAAAACTGTGTGACATAGTAAAGTGTAGAGGTTGACATAGGAATAAGTTGGTTATTTAGGTATTGAAAATAGAATAAGAAGAAGGGGAGGAATAATGAACAATACTAAACACAACTTGATAGAGTTATCATATTTTAGATTAATCTATTATTGTTGAAATAAGATTCATAAACTTTGTATCCATGTGGGAGAACATTAAACTATCAAGAGAAATTTGTATAAGATGAGTTCAAGGATAAACCCTATTCATTGTAATTATAAATTTTATACCAGTGGACCATACAATCTCGGCTGAATCTAAATTATTCAAAGTATTATGTTTCTTATTTTTAGTGTTAATCTTTATAAAATATATATTTCCTCCTTATGTATGTATGCTTGGATATATTTGGAAGAAATAAAAGTACCACCCCTACAAATGGAGATGATCATTTCTTATCAAAACATAAAAAGGAATTAAAATCATTGATTCACCCACATCATATTGATTACCACTAATCTTGAGAGTTTTTCACACAATTCTTTGATCCACCATATCTATTCATCAAGCTATTAGTTCAATTTTTTTGTCATACGACACAACTATGGTCGAGGGATGGATGTAGGTGTGCATTTGGATTTTGTAGTTGGAACACAATAGATTTTTTACTGGTGTTAGATGTATATTTCATCATAAGAGATGGTGAGGATCACTGGAATGATAATAGATAGACAATGAGCTCTGATGGGGTGTGATGATGATCCACTGGGTGCTAGGATTAGTTATAATTAGTTGCAGAGGTTAGGGTGGAACCACCAAACATAGAATGAAATATGATCTAATACATGTTAAAGATCTATAGAAAATGAATAATTGATGTGTAGTACTCTAGTTCACACACCATGTATCTTACACTTTTTGGTACTAGGGTTTATGTTCCCTTGAAATATTACACACAGTGTGATCTCGGGTCACACACCATATATAACCCAAAGCAATGCGCCTCAACAAGTAATCAGGTATATTCCATGTAAATGGGTCAAACCTAAAATTCATGAGCCCCATTTCACACAAAATCTATAGTGGAATGAGTGACTCTTTTTGTATTGCAAGTACATGAAAAGTATCTACATGGTTCCACACACTGTATATTATATATATTTTTAGAAGGAAGTCTCAGTGTGTACACAATAGAAAATATAATCGTAAACTATGGTTCCCCATTTCATGTGATATAATGTAAATTTTGTGTATCCGGGCATACAAATCTTCATCAAAAGGAGATAGATTTTTGTATGGGGTAAGGAGTCCCACATTCCATGTACCATACTATACACATTGTGTAATTTGAATCAACTCATTCTGGAAAACTTCTAAACTCACCAGTAGAATTAATACATATTATATACCATATAATTATATTATATATACTTGAAAATTTACTTTATTTCAAATATATTGTTACTCGGGTGTCAGAAAATACACATGAATCGTCCATTTTTTAGAAAATTTCCTTTTAAAGTTTAACGGTGAATATTTATTTGACAGTTAGTGTAGTTTACATAGAATCAAGGATTGACAATGTTCATTATATATATGGTGATTATGGTTCATGAATGAGTCATATGATGTTTGAATAGGCTTGGTAACCCCTACAAATGTTCTTAGGGTAGGGCATAGGCCCCCATATGTATTATGGAGAAGGTTTTTACCCCTCTAATTTGGAACATAAGACTTCCATCCACAAGGAATGAGTCCTCTATTTGACAATGAGGCTTATACCCCCAACCCCAATGAGGTGTGGGTATCTCATACAATAGGAGAGGTAGGTGAACCCCTATGTGATGAGGTTAAGGACCTACAACTATAGAGGATGGTGTTTTCCAATGGGTATTGCTACAAGGATTTCTTATGTTAGGGTCATGTACACCTCGACTGATGTGGATTTCATAGTGAGAATTGGGTCACTTATATAGTTATAATGAGGCAAAATGATATTTTGAGGTATAATTAGTTTTTGTAGGTGGATTATATAGATACTATAGGTCTTGATATATATAAATCATGTTCAATAGTCTTTGTGATATAGCCTATAGTTTTCCTATCTGCTTGAATGTTTTTTGATACTTTACTTACATTGGGTATCTTTCGATTCTTATGAGATATGACCCTCTGTGATTTTTGTTGAGATTATTTTAAAATCTCTATTTTCCCATGGTATACTTGACTTCAATAAATATCAGTTTCCTTGGGATTATCCTCCCTGTTTCCCTTGGACTTGGATTTTTATATATCATATTGTTTTAACTTTACTTTTTTAGTGAGTCTTACTAGGTATGTTTATACTCCCCATTGAATAGAATTTATGCCTACACATGTTGTGTATGTGTATGTGTTTCATGAATTAGTATTGTTGATAGTGCATGTTGATATTGTATTTATGATTAATTGTAGAAAACAATGGTACATAGTGAGTGATGGTTGTTGATGGATTTCATAAAAGAGGCCATATAGTGATGTGGTTTCTTCCCATTTATAAGGTCAGCTAAAACTGCAAATGTTTTTGACTAAATTTTAATTTTCCTTTCATTTATTCCTATGTGGTGTTATACCTATCATTTTATGTCTCATGAAAGATTTTTTTATAGTTTAATTTATTATATATATATATTATTGATTTTGTGGTCATTATTATGCTTCAAGGATTCATTATTACTGTAGGTTGTTATATGTTAAGGCCTCACATGAGAGTTTATTCATTCTTGGTGCTATTCACTAACCCCATTCCAATTAGTGGTGATCTTAGGGGGGGGGGGAACTGGACTTGCAGATAACGTAGGTGGGGTCTTGGTGTGTCATGTCATGTAAATCTCTATAGAGATGTTTATTAAGAAGGATCCAAAATCTTCTAGGAATCTTTCTAGAAAACATTAATATGAATTTCATCTTATATTGTTCTAATATAAATGTTATCAACTATATATAATGAATATTAAATCTAAATTTCATTATTTTTTTCTTTAAAATAGACAAGGTCTATTATAATGTTACCCAAATGTATTCCAAAATTGTATCATTCAATGTAGGAAGAAAATTATATAATTTATCTAATTCCATTTCATGAAACTATACCTATTTTCTTCCATTATAACAAATTCCCTCTTTATACCCTCTATGTTGATACTCAACTAGCTTATTACACACATTTAGTATACGAATCGACTTCAAAATGTTTCTCACCTTCTAAATTTTTTTCAATTTTAAAATTGTTTCTATGTCATTCTTTGAGATTGGTAGTGTCAATAGGTGTATAATACATTGTATTCAAGAAAAAAATTATAATATTTTAATACATTATTGAACACATAATATTACGAGGAAACATATTGTATATAAAACACTAATCCGATAAATTTAACATATTTATTGAATTTTTTTTCTTTAATGGTTGATGTTTTTTATCCCCTCTAAAAAGTATCCAAATCCACCTCTTATGTCTCCTTATGACATATAATACACCATCTTCATTAAGTTCACAAAAATATTATTGTGAATTCATAATGAAAGGATCATTCTCAATGAAATTCTCATTAAATTTTTCAATTTTTTAGTAACTAATAGATTAATCAAATAATTTATATTTATAGGATACCTAGCATAAATATACTTTTACTACATGTGATTGTGTAATGAATGACCCATTCTTGTACCCTTACTTACAATAATTCAGTTTTTTGAACCCTAATTCTTTGATTTTAACTAAACATATGTTATAAACCCATTTGTTCCAATAAATGGTAAATTAGAATATTTTATAATACCATTATCATATTTTTTAATAGTGTAAAAGTATTAAATATTCAAATAAATTAAATTTTTATCCTTGGTAATTGATACATTCATCACTTTTTCCATAATATCATGAAAAAAATATTGAGTAACATACATTGGAATGAAAATTTAGATTTATAATTTTATGTATTTAGGGAAAATCATAAAATAATAAATCCCATGTATTTTTAAACTAATGGAAATTTTTACAATAGATAAGAAACCAAAAAATCCTTAATAAGTCTTAAAAACCTCCCAAAAATTCTCCAAACATGGTACTCTTCTAGGAATATCTTGTGCAATGATTTTTTCCATAACCTGGGGAATTGAAAAATAAAAAGGGATAGGTAAAATTATAAGTAAGTGTAAACATAAGTGATGAATATAAAATATAATAATTGATTATAATATGATAATAAATAATATTTAAGGAATATATAATCAAAATAATTCCTCAAACTAAATAAAATGTTAGAATAACATATACATAGTTGATATATCAATGAATAAATAAATGGATAATAATAGCTGGTTACTTAGTGATTAAATACATAATGACAGATTTCTAATTCCATTCCCTAATCTATAAAAGTATGATATTAGATATCATGTTCATACAATCGAGGCCCTATGTTTAGGAAATATTTTTTTCTCGGTAGGCATACACTAAAATACCCAAGCTGGTTTGTCTAATGATAGTTAATAATACATCGAGATGCCACATCAAGTCTCTACCATAATTAATTATGTCTAATTAATTCATCATATTAATTAATGAATAAGTTATAAAATATATAAACAATATTCCTTAATAATCAATAAACATCCGTATTGGAATATTATATATGTGAATTTAAAAAAAAATTCCAATCAATAAATGGAATTGAATTATAAGTAGAAACCCTTCAAAATAAAACCATATAGAGTAAAAGGTATATATTTAATTCAATAATATCCATAATAAATTTATTAATGGAATAAATGTTAACACCCTTTAATCTAAGGAAGGAAATATATAGAGTTCACAGTTAAAAGACATTAGAAATAAAATCATTCCTACAATAGAGGAGGATTTGGAAAGAAAAAGGCAGTGATGGATTTCCAATATTTTAATAAATCAAAAGAAAATAGTATGATTGTATTTTTAAGGAAATAAATGACCAATATATACACAAAAAAAATATAAATAATTGGTGAATATGAATTATATCTCAATGAAGAAAAATTGAGATACAAAAACCCTTACGGTTATTGAAATATAAGAATCAAAAAACACAATTAGGATTCCATGAAATTAAAATATAATTAAATTAAAAATATTCATTTTTATATAGGTAATAGGGTAGTGAATACAATATATAATATAAAATATCATGCACAATATCAAATATGTCTCATGGAAATGAAAATAGTGACAAATAATACTAACGACTTTAGAAGCATTCCAATTAAAACCCCTTGAAGGATATAATTTAAAATGGGACATTAAATACCATTAATAATGATATAAAAATGATATAAAATATAAATTAAGTATTAATTTAACTATATAATATTATAAAATGTGTATAACATAATCATGTATTGTGGAATATAAATTTTAGAAAAAAACCCCCTTACCATATTCAGAACATTCGAATCAAACCCTTTTGAAGTATTTGATATCAAAAGGAACATTAAATACCATGAATAATGAGGGTATTATTATATATAATATTATTTGAAGTAAATTAAACTATACCAAATGAATCATGGTGTATAATAATAATTATGTCTTAAGGGGGTGAAAATAGAAACAAGAAACCCCTTTCAGGTAACATAATCTTTGAGGTAAGAATCATTTGATAATGAGGTTATAAAGAAAAATTATAAAAATAAATAAATATAAAATATCATGAAAAGAATAATTTTTTTAGAATAAATAAAACATAGGATAATATAATTCAATAATAAAGATATCAACTGAATGAAATAAAATCGAGTCAGCACAAACCCTTATTATGATCCCGATTCGCTTGCGCATGCGACTAACTTACTGAATAATACAATTAAGTTTATTAGATAGATTATTACTAAAAATACTCACATATAATTATTTTAATAATGAAAATTTATTATCATATGATATTTAATTATTATAAAGTTTTTCCTTATGATTATATTTGTGTATGAAAACTGAATCAATGTCGGTTTATTTTGGTAAATCTAGCGATCATGGACTAAATTTTAATAGTATGTTAAACAATTAATATAACCTTTAAAAAAATAAAAATGTTATTATTTTCTTTCTAAATTATATTAATATTTAGGTTTCCATATTTATCCATGATATAATTTTATAGAATAGTTCATGTAGGCGGTTAAAGAAACCCCAAATATGAACATGCTATATCTTGATGGGTGAGCATTGTTAAAGAAGTATATAAGATAATTAGAATAGGATAATGATGATATTATTTATATTTTCTAATATTAAAGAATAAAATTTTAATTGGTATGGATAAATAAATAAAATCAAGATGAAAAATGAAATCCTCACTTCATGATGGTGGTAGTCCACACAATGTGTGACTAACATTCTTTTGTTTTTACAAGTGAATAGAAAATAATAAATATATTTTTACATTAATATAATAACAATTATATATAATAACAACACTATGGTAATTATATTACTAAGGTTATGAAATGCTTGGAATATAAATATTAAGACGAAAAGGTAATGAGTATGTAATACTCACATTGGAACCTAGAACTTTCTCTTGAATGTATCCTTAGAAAATAATGGATTGGAAAAAATTGTAATGACTAATGGATTATGAAACTAATATATGATTAGAGTAAGAATTTTTTTTGATATTTTTAGGAAGAAATTAGAGTAAATGGGTGCGACTGGAAGGGGTGGAAGTTTCCACTTTCATAATTGAAGAAAAGATAACTTTTGAGAACATCCATTATTTTTAAATAATGGAATGAACCAATTTAATGTTAAAAGTTCACAAAAGTGTAAAATAATTGATTTTATGTTGACATTTGTTTGATAAATACTCAACCAATTATTTCCACACATGTTTTAGACATGGGGGATGTAATTTGTTCTTAGATTTTTACTTTTACTTTTTTACCTGGGTAACTATTTTCTAGCAATGTATCTCATGTTTTACTAAAAATATAAAATAAATTTCCATAACAAATTTCTGTTATGTGGATATAAATTTAATCTCCATTTAAAATAATTAAATTCATAATTGATAGAAAAATAACTTTTATATTAAGATATTATATATATATATAACATTTTTTGTGGAAAAATGATATTTTAACCACTTAGTGTTCTTAATTTTTATTTCATTGATTAAAATTTAATTTAATGTTAATATAATTAAATATTTATTAAAAAAATATTATATTAATTCTTTAAAAATGATAAAATTAATTTATTATTTATATATTACACAACATTAATAAAAAAAATTCTTTGAAAATAACATTTTTTCCATTAGCATAGTCATTACATTTAATATAAATAGTCTTAATTTTGCGACTAAAAATGAAATTGAACATATATAACATTATCATGAAATTAATTTTGATAGATTTAATTTATACAATTGATAAAAACTTATTTTTATTATAAGCAAACCAAAATAATTTTTATAGAAAAATATTACTTAAGTTTATAAATATTAAACTTAGGTTTTATTAATTCAGAATATTATTTAATAATGTACAACATTTCTCCTCACATACACATTTGATCATGTAAATGGTTTTATAAACATATTGGTATTTATTATATAATGATAAATATATAAAATTTATTGTAAAAACTTTATTTTACTATTTATATAAAAATTAATTATTTCATAGAACTAAAAAACAATATAATAGATAATATCTAAATGAAAAACCTAAAAATGAATTTTATTATATCAAATTAAATTTATAAAATGTGATAAAAAAACTTTTAAATAATTACATAAAAACATAATGAAAACTGTTTTCAAAGGAAAATAACATTTTTATAAAAAACATTAAGTATTATTATTCTTATGTCCAATCAATTAATAATCAAATTGGTGTTAATATTCTATTCATATTAATAATTTATTTGAACCGTAAGGTATTTAGTTTCTAAAAAACATAAATAAAAATTATAGTTTTAGAATGGTTACACTTTATAGAATAAATCCGTCTTATTAGTTATTTAGCTTCACTAACTTAATTTATCAATACCTTGGTATTGATATTGAAATTTTTTCATTCATATGTATATTTTTTAGTTTAGCCAAATCTATTTTTACCATTCAATTATAAGACTACATTTTAATGGTAATATATTATTCCACAATATATTTTTGGTTTTGTGTTATGTTCCTCACAAGTCATTAAATACATTGGGTTATAAAGGAAATAAAATATATAATCTTTAATATCTAGGAATTACATTCCCCCTTAAATAAATTTAATAAATTTAATTTTAATCAACAATTATAAATAACAATACTTAAGTGTATATAATGATAATCATGACTCAATATATAACTTCTAAGAGATAAAACTTATTTTATAATAGGGAAGACATCGTAACATATCTTTTACCTCATAATATGTATGTATTAATATTATCAACCATTTATTCCAAATATTCCTCTATAGAAAATTCATAGGAGTTTCTAGAAACATACATTCCACAACGTCATTTTCAAGATCCTACTTCTAACCAAATACTAAAACCAAAAAATGGTTATCAAAATGTTTTGTGTAAATGATCATATGAATATGAAAACTGAATTTAGTTATGTATTCTATAATAAAAATTTCATTTATTCCTTCGATACTATTAGTTCAATCTACTTTGCTTAAAGATAGGTCATCTTGTACTTATTAACCTAGGCCCATAATGTAATTATAAAATGAAACATTCATAATAGAAACAATATGATATTTAAATATTTAATTCTCTTTTATATTAATGTTATTTTTGATATCATGTAATATATGCAACATTGAGCTTAAACGAACCATGATATGCTGTAGAAATGTTATTATTTAAATATGATTGTTATAACCTATCCATTGGTTTGACAAATATGATTATGATTAACCATATTATGAAATATATGTTGAATTTTTTCCTTATTTAATTTTATTTATTATTAAATATTAAATTATTTCTAAATTTAAATAATATTAAATAAATTAAATAAGGATAAAAGCATTAAAATTAGAAAAGGGTCATTAGTATATAAAAGATGTAATTCCTTCTATATTTTATTTTCATTTTAATGATGAACTTATAAATTTTAGAAATTTTAATTGATAAAATGGAAATAATATTTTATATCATTATATCAAATCTAGATTAGGAGCATTTTTTTATTTTCTAAAAAGATAATTTTTTTGGTGAATACATGAAAATACTGATTTTTATAAAAACATTAATTTATTAAAAATTATTTTAAATAATAATTCTATTTTATAACGGTTTTAAATTAATATAAGTAAACTTTTATTGAAAATAATATAATTAATATAATAGGAATCGATATTATACAAGATTTTGGAATAAAATCATTTATGTTCTTAAAATGAAAATTTTTATAAAAAATATTTTTCATTATGTTTCACACACTTATATTAAAATTATTTTTTAACGATTTTTGAAATATAATATTAGGAAAAATATTCCATATATTTGATTAAATTTAATTAGTTTTTTAATGATTTGAATTTCATTTTTTTGTTATAGCGAATAATAACTATGGTATAAATTTATTATCACAGTAAAGGGTAAAATAGTGTAAAATATTAAATGAAGGTTTAAAGCCTTGAAATATCACAAACAGGAATCAGAAAATCAGAAGATGATTTTATTGAAGACATTACTTGATATTATATCCCCTAATGGATTAATTTGGAGCCACTTTCAATGAATTTTACTTCCCCTTTATATTAATAAAATTATATTTCAAAAAAATTTACTTTCTCTCACTTATTATATTCTCATTATGAGGATATAAAGAGAAAATATATATAGTCAAATATAGATGATAAAATTTAATATAAATAAACTTTATTTATGATATTAATTTATTTTTAATTGTTGGTGATGGTATAATTACCTAAAATGCTTACGCATCACTGTTGTAGTTATTGTAAATGTGGGTCAAAATTCAAAGTAAATAGTTTTAAAAATATTAAAAGGTATGTATTTTTGATAATTTAGAGTTTTAAAAAAAATATTATGGATCAAAATTAAAGTTAATTAGTTTATTTAATATTCAAATTCTATTCAATTTTTATCTTGATGTCTTTAAAGTCAAATTATGTGAATAGTCCTAGAAATGACATTACTGATATTTAATGTTAAATAATATATTCTAAAATGAATTAAAAATTATAAAAATATTATGATGGTTCATGTGGATAGTAAATATTATAAAAAAACAATTTTCCATTTATGAACCACTTGAAATTTTAAAATTTCATTTTTGACCCTTAAAGACTAAGTATTTACAAAAATTCCATTGACTTTTTCCTATAAAAAGGACATAATATAACACTTTAAAAGATACATATGAGTTTATTTCTCTCTCATAAAATTACAAAAACACTATCAAAGCATCCAATTACATGTCCTTAACCCCTTTGTGTAATCAAATATCATTTCTCTAAAGGCCTTAAGCTCAATAGAATAGTAGAATTTCAATTATCGAGGTGAGGGTTTCCAAGACTCATTCATATTTCTTATGTATGATTTATAATCCTGAAACCATATTAAAAATTTACTTATTTTTTTCCATTATTCCATTTATATGGTATTTGAATCTATTTGTCCCATCCTAACCTCTAATGCACTAAAACGACACCTCAAGTCGTTTGTCAACTAGGCCTCAAGCCCCCCTTCGTACACTGGAGGCTGCCAACTAGCAGTCAAGTTCTAATAGAGGAAAATTGGGTAGAATATACCCTCTATATTAGTAATAAATATAGAAAATAAAAAACTAAATAAATTAATGGGAAAATAATAGTAACTGGAAATAAATAATGAGTGAATAAATGATGATGTATGAACATGATATAATGAACTGATTGATATAAAATAGGTGATACATATGCAGAATAGGTAAATAAACAAATAAATTATTAAATAGTTATTTCTGGAAGCACCACAAGAACTCACTTTATACCCTACTCTTATTATCCATCTTACCCCAAAAGTAAAATAGTAACTAAGCATAGTCCTTAAACTTGATCCTGCAATCATAATGTCAATTCAGAGTATCCTAGTGAAATAGGTTTCCAAACAGGGTGTGAGGTAAACTCAGTACCCACCACTAATGGTTTTAAATTCTATCTATTCCATTTATATAATGTAAAATAGTGTGTATGTGTAATAGATAATGAAATAATTAGATAAAAAAATTAAACAAGTCAGTATCAGGTTCCTAAAGACACCTGCCTAACCATGCCTTCTTTAACCTAACCTGGAATGTCTTTGAACACCTACTATCATTTATATATATGCATACAATAGAACATCGTTTTCACATACATACATTCACCACTTTTGACATGAGGTTTAGTACCAAAGAATCCAAATATAGTAGCAAGACAAAAATATGGGTCTCATAATTTAAATTAGGGGTGGCCCTGACCATCTGTCTGATATAATAATAAGAAAAAGAATAATTTACTGAATCTAAGTATGTCATTTGACATGGAATACTCACAATTAAATAAATTGGTTCATTATAATCCTAAGCCAGTCACAATTTTTCCATAACTGAGAATCTATGTATTGCTCCAAGTGCATGATAAAAACACATTACCATAAGTGTCCATCCAAGGAATTCCACACTATTGGAACTCATGTATGTCTCTAAGCATGGTATAAAGGTAAAATACATTGATATTGTCTGTTGTGTACCTCTTTGAGATCTAGGTATCAATCATGGGATAGTAAATCAAATTGATCCCATTCCTACTAATCCACTTGGGATCCAAGTATCGCTCTTGGGTACCCTATGGCATCTTCTTGGTGAGTCTGTCAAAGGTGTTCAATGAAAGAAGCCATGTACTACTCCCACATAAGTCATTAAAAATAGAACCCTCATATATCCCCTCACATATCATGATACATAACCTTTTAACCTATGAGCCTTTTCCTGAAATTCCATATGAGGAACCCAAGTATCTCCTAAGGCATTCCGATTATAAAGATGTACATTAAATTCAAGAATTTAAATACAGATCATGACTTAATCCATGACAATTTTTATTATTCAAGGGATAAAATTATATCATAATCATATCAAATTCAATTAAACCGTTTCATTTTAATGAAAAAATCCATGGGAAACACCCATGCCCTCACATAAAAATTATCAATTGTTGAATCATCCATTCCCATTTGACCATCTATATCAAGATAGGTAAATAGAAAAACCTTATAAGGTGATAAAAATAGAGGAAAATTAATATATTTATAATTATTTAAAACATCCCAACCTAAGGGGTGGTTAACTTTAATGGTGTAATGACTGTTTTGAATCAATTATATAATCCCTTCTAAAAGGGGTGGTTTAGGTTAAGGTCTCCCCTTCACTCAATGTAATATATGTCTAAGATAATCAAACTCACGTTCTAGTAATTTAATTTGAAATAATTTCATACTTTAAGAGTGACACTTAGAAAGTACAGTGCTTGGAATAACGAATGAATTACATAAACAAGAGAGACATTAGATAAAATCAAATATAACAAATACCTCATTCTTAGGATGTTCCACCCACCGAATATCAAGATTTCATATGATATATATTGGGATAAATTATAAGAATTATAAAACACCTTAAAAATAGGATAAATTAGATCAAATAGATTTGGCATTCCATATGGAGATATAAATGAATAAAATAAGCATGAGGAGTTGAGAGTCTACAAATACTGTTCCAATACACATGACGGTGCTTGATTCAGGAACGTAATAGAGGAAAATCACCCATGGAAGAGGGAGGTAAATATACCATGTGTGGGGGGTGGGTTATGTACAAATGGGGAGGAAAAGGAAGGAAATCACTTTAAAGAAGGTAGTGGAATAATCATCATTTTCACCCTTTTTAAAAGCCTCACTGTTTGGTTGCATGGTTTTCTAAACCGTGTGCTAACCATGTAGTGCTACTATCCAATGGATGAGAACCTCACATGGTCTTGCTAAATGGTTTGATAAAACATGTGCCTAGTCATGCGTAGCTACTAGTGAAGTGTCACTAAGGGTGTTGGATAGGCTCACATTGTAGGAAAATCATGAATTACCTATGCGGGTAATCACATATACACCTACACCAAGCTACACGGACTCCTGGGACCCTCACATTGTATAGAAAAATTATGATCCTCAATAAAGGGGCTATCATGGTTGAGCATTATGGTTTAACTTACCATGTACCAACTATGCAGTTCATGATGCCTCTCTAGAACTAGAGCTTACAGATACTGATGCCTCTGAAACACAACTGAACTACTAAGAAATATAATGAGTCTAAAAACCTCATCCAAAAAACACCATTATGTGTCCCAACACTTGGGTGCATGATATTAATCTCAATTTAAGATTCATCCCATCCACCAACTAGGAATAGTTCAAAAACATAATAGGATATTTCAACTCGGTGAAAATAAGGGATGTTCCAATCTCTCCACCTTAGAAAATCTCATCCCCAAAAAGTATTAGAAACAATGAAAACAACACCTGACCCATTTGATCCATGAAGTTTCATTCAAATTTCGTTGTTGTGTTCTAAAACACCCAACAAACCTACAAGAACCATTTCAAACGTACAATACAAAAACTCTTTAAAACTGGCCCAACACTCATAACCAAGGTTGAAATAATCAATTGGGGATTACCTCATCCCATCCAACCGAAGTTATGATCCCATAAATGTCTTTTTTTATTAATAGACATAGGGAACTACCCACCATAGGATGTAACCTTTTAACATCCAATTCTGAGTCATGACACCAATAACATCAGAATTCCCTATTGAAGCATGTTTATATAATTCTAATAATTCTACTAGCATGTTTCTTAAACAATAAAACTGATTAAAATTGAGGTCACTGATCTTATCCATCATTTTGATCTCAATTGTCAATTATAATTGACCCATATAAAAATTGGTCACATTGGATTTGGTTGAATAGATAAAACAACCCCTTCCAATACTCCTGTATAAACCCACGATGTGTAAGAACCGATTCAATAATTACCATATATCTCCATTCAAGAGATCTCATGTCGAACCACCTCTAGCCGACTATTCCAAAAATGCCCAGCTTAGATGGTAAACGTATTTCAAAATCTATAACTCAATTCCTATAAGAATAGGTATCCCAATATTTCATCAAGCATGGTCACTGATGTCCATAATTGACTTTGAGTGATGTCTCTTAATCGATCCATTACTGATTCCTTCTATCAAATGACACACAAGTGTGAAAATGAATATCCAATGACTGGTCCCTCATTGTCACAACCCTCTCAAGAGGGTCATTAGCCAATTTTCTATGGTGGAATCCATACCATAAGTCTTCTATTAAACCTATAATTGAGAACACTTCCAAGGAGTCTATCAATCAAAATATAAAGGGAATTTGAATTTCATTAGCTCACCATGTAACTGATGCTCTCTCAGTTCACTCAAAATGACAAAAAGAAAGGGT
This sequence comes from Viscum album, assembly GCA_963277665.1. Taxonomy (NCBI): domain Eukaryota; kingdom Viridiplantae; phylum Streptophyta; class Magnoliopsida; order Santalales; family Viscaceae; genus Viscum; species Viscum album. The sequence continues at coordinate 379,881,055 of OY728119.1, forward strand.
TCATTCTCATAACTGAACTATAAATACACCAATATATCACTGTGATATGTGTATTTACCCTTCTAATCTACAATCACATTTAAAATAGGAAATAATGGCCTTATCCAACCCCTGAAACCACATTTCTCGACCATGTGTATCAAGTTCCATTATAGATTAGCCCTCATCATGGGAACTACTTCTAATTTATTCATGCTCCAGGACACGATGATTGAATGTGTCAGAACTAAAATAATTGATCCTTATCTTACACACAACCTCTCATTTTTTATATAAATAGTATCCCTTGAAACATAAATGTTCCAATATTCCCTTAAATTGTGGGTGTACTCTCCCATACCACCTAGTTCAAGATATGACTCACACTCCAATGGGTCTTCCATCATCAAGGATAAGATCACCATGTTACTTGTCATGTTAGAATCATTAATGCAGGATCTACCATGGAACTAACCTTGAAAATAGAAATATAAAAGTGCCATTAAGTATCAAATTACCACCCATATTATGATGTCATTTTAATATTTCAAACATTTAACAATATTATTAGATTTTTAAACCTTTCATGAACATTTTAAGACAAACGTTTATGATCGTGTTCTTTATAATTGGAAGGACACACTTTTCATGATTGACATGATGTTCCCCACATTATGTGTTTCTAACCATAGTGTTACCAAGAACAGAAAATATTCAATGAAACATTTTCCATCACCACTAAATTAGGATCCTAGACATGGATAAAATGATCTTAGAACGTTTAACAAAAAATAAAGGAAAACCATCTACTCACAATTTCACTAGATCATATTCACTTTTAGACATACATGTGATGCTCCTCCTGAGTCAAGTCCACAAGCATCATCAATATACAACCTAAAAGCCAAGAACTGATCCAGATTGGCCATGACACAGGTAAAGATCCTTTGTATAACATAATCTTGAATCATTGGGAAAAATAAAATTTGTATTCCCACCAAATATGTACTACACTCATAATGATCTCACAATTTATAGGTCACTCTACACTGGAGATGGCCCATAAATGTAGAATACAGGTACCCATGACCCTTTATCCAAGTAGTTAGGTGACCATACAATTTATTGAATTATTAAACCTTATCTCCTGGACACAAAAAAATATGATATCTCATTTAAATTGGAAGGCACTATATGTTATGATGTGTGATACTATGATACACAAACAATGAAACTGGAACTACAAATTCATGGCATATGATATCCCATGAGAAATAAGGAAGGTCAAACAACCTACAAAGCAGCTGATTGTTCCCAAGGCATGTCTAACCTATTGAAATATATAATTATGGGATTCCCAAACCTTTTATAAGTATTTAGTTACCAGAAAAAACCCATTTACATAGGGGTGTCTCTTTATTATTAGGATTCCCACTCGGGACAAATGACACCTAAACGACACCTCTTGTCTAAAAGATAAATGGAAGAATTCATTAATGATTTAAGATTCAAATGTTCTTACAAAACTATTCAATCAAATTACATAAGTAATAGACTCTAAAACAAGGTAATGACTTAAAATACCACTAGGTCTTATTGATCAACCTCTAGGTCCAATTCATCCTAATAAGAAGTCATCATAGTTCCATAGAAATGGTCATGTTCCCGTTTATGTAAATTCTCAAGGGAATTTTTACAAATTACCACTACATAGAGATCCTTACAATAATAACCTTTAAATTACTTCATTTTATTTCATTTAAATAATAATAATTTATTATAAAATTTTAAAGGAGTTCATATATGAGGGTATCAAGTACCAGTTTTAAAGAAAAACTATACTAATCATTTCATTTATTTGATTCCATGAAACATTATGAAAATCATCACTGGATTTTCTTTTTAAACATATATTTTAATAAAGAGTTTTAGAAACAAACTCGGTTAAAGAAAATATAAACATTCAATTTATATAGAAAAACACACTTTAGTTTGTAATTGGAATTTTAATTAACTAAAACCTTATAATAACAAATCTAAAAATAAGGTAAATGGTGTTATAATAGTTAAGGGGACTGGTCAAGTAGGATTCCACCGTACATTTATATATCCTATATAATTAGATTATAACACTCTAAATAACTACCCCATATAACATAAACATACCCCATGGGGTAAAAAACTAATGCGTGAGAATAAAAGAAGGCAACCTACTTGGGTCCCATTAAACTAATTTTGGTTAATTTAATAAAAAATTTTAAAAAATTATTTTATAAGATCCAAACACTCTTATTGGGTTTTTCTCATAATAAACATTCACTAAATTACCTACTTTGATATAGTTTTGTATTTGTATATTTAATCGTATGGGTCTTCATTCCCAAAATTTTAGGGTATAAGCTGTTATAAATTGCAATTTATCACACATTTAACTAAAGTTAATATGTAATGGATTAAATTTTTCAAAAAAATTAACTTTATTACAATTAGAGGTCCCAACTAGATTAAATCATTAATTATTCCTTAAAATGCATGATTTAATGTTTCTTATTCTATACGATGGTCTAGTTAGATGAATCATCATTCCCAAATTATGGAGATGTATTCACTTATAATTTAAAATGGGTATTCATGTAGCTACAAAAAAATTATCACCCTTATTATTAGAATATAAAAAACCCATGTATGATGGTTCGATTATATGGGTTACTATTTCAAATTTACAAGGGACCATAGTCCTTATATATTGAATTTTTTTATCCATTTAATCACAGCCATCAATGTTCTAGCCGATCTAGCAAATGGTTCAGTGCTCAAACATAAAATAAATGGATGATTGAATAGAATTCCACCATCAATATATGAGGTAAAACACCATTTTGGTTGATTAGTATATATTATTTAATCAATCATATATCTTGAATACAAAGAGAATTCCTTTATAAGATATAAATACATGTAAGAATGAAAGAAATCATAGTAAGTTAATACATAAACAGGAAACAATCAAGCATGAAATATATAACTAGGAATGCTAATAATGTATCTAACATGGTATACAAATAATCATTCTAAATAATCACCAATAAGGTCATTCCAATAAGCATACATCATCAAACCTATAATTCAATCTGCATGGAATGGCATATTCATGGAATTCTAATCTCTATGTGCCTATAATAATGTATGAACACACCTCATATATTTCAATATTAAGCCTTGTGGGAAACTTTTAACCCCTAAATCAATAATCCGTGCAATTATTAAAATTACTCTAGGTGAAGTAATAATCAACTATAATAATATAATCATGAATAATAGTCCCATTCCCTAGAATCCTATTTTTTCCCTCATGTGTGGGTTGGATGGACCGAGAAACAAGTTGTTTAAAAAGAGTTGATACAATGATTGTCTCTTTTATACCATCCCAAATAATAAAATGAATGAAAATAAAACTCTAATACCACTTGTACAGTCCCAACCTAAGAGCCAATAAATGTTTTATCTAATCTAGTTGGCCACTACGACTCAAGAACACCTCCCCATATGCTAGGGGATTTTAAATAGAAGAGGGGGGGTCTAATGAAGGTACAATGGTGAGACATAAAAATTCATATTCTTAGAGTGACACCTATAAATTCTAGAGCGAGTAACAAAGGCATATTTAAATAAATAAGAAAGAATTTATGTAAAAACATATAGAACACCCACATCAATCTTAGGATGGTCTACCTTCCCAATATGGAGCTTCAATTAGAGACATAATGGGATAAATTAGAGGAATCATCAAGCACCCTAAAAGTACTGAAAATTATCTCACATTGATTTAAAATTCCATATAGAAATATAGATAAAGAAAAAAAGAATGAGGAGTCGACACCTTTATCATATGTTTCCAACTCACATGGAAACTCTTGATTCAGGAAAGGAATAAAGGAAAAACAACCATGGAATATTGGGGGGGGGATCTCTTATGTGTGGGGGAGGTGATCACTATGGCTGGGAAAGAAAAAGGGAGGGAATCACTTTAAAGAAGGATGGGTAAAATCTTCATTTACCCCCTTTTTAAAATCTTCACCGTTTGACCACATGTTTCCAAAAACTGGGCTCCAACTGTGTGATGATACTCTTCGAGGGAAAATTACCTCACACTATCTGGTTACACCATTTGAAAAACTATTTTCCTAACTATGCATAGTTGCTGCTTAAGTGGCACTAAGGGTGCGGTCTAGGCACACAGTTTGGGAAAATCGTGTGTAGCCAATGTGGGCCCTAAGCACACTTGCACCAATCTACATGATCTCTTGGGGCTATTTAATAGTGTTGAAAAACTATGATCTTCATGAAATGGGGTTTCACTATTTACTTTATGGTTTAACTAACCATGTTCCAACCGTGCACCTCATGATGCCTCTCTAAAAACTATATCTTTCATAGCACGACACCTCTAAAAGTCAACCAAACTTATGAGAAACCTATAATACGAAAAAATAATCCAAAAACAACATACTTAAGTGGACTACCACTTGGAATCTCAATCCAAATCTCAGGTTATGATTTGGACTATCCACCCAATGAGAAGACCTCAAAAAATCACTTCAAATTTTCAAAAAGATCTAAAACACGGGCCGTTAAAAACAACACTCAACCAATTAGTCCATGAATTTTTGTTCAAACAACCAAATTGTGTTTCCAAACACCCAAAAACCCTCCATGAATGGTTTCAAACATACAATATATAATCTATTTTAAAACTAATCCAATGCTCTTAACCAATGTCGAAACATTCATACATAGCTTACCTGAGCCTATCTAATCTGTGAGATGATCCCATCATCATCTATTTTTATAAAGTAGCCTATGGAACTCCCAACCTTAGGTCTTAAACTATGAATGGAAAATTCCAAGTCATGACAGCAATACTTTTGAAATTTCTCATTGAAGCACATCTTCAGTGTTCTAATGATTCTCCCAACATTTTTCTCAAATGATACACCAGATTATGGGTGAGTAAACTCCCCATGGCCCTAATTATGATCTCAAAGGTCACCTCTGATTAACTCTGGTCAAAATTGGTTGCTTTGGATTACATTTAAAATCCCGGACGACCCCTTACAAAACACCCACATAAACCCATAATGTGCACGAAATGGTTCCACAATGAACTTATATCTTATTTCTGGAGAGAAATATTCAAACCAAATCTGAATAAATATTATCAATAACACTTATCTTAGATGGTCAACACATTTTAATAGCTCAATCCCAGTGCCTATAAACAGAGGCATCTTGATATTGCATCAAGAATTTTCATCGAAGCCCATAACAAACTTTTAGTGATGTCTCCTAATTTATGAATTCATGGTTCTTTTTATAAAATGTAATGAAAGTGAAAAAATGATTGTCCAATGATCAATCCCACATTTTCTTAACCCTTCTATCAAGTATTTAATCTCCCAATTTTCTATGGTAGCAATCATATGATAAGTCTTCCTTTAATCCTATCCTAAATAAAACTTTCAAGGAGTCCATCCATAAAAATTGAACTAGAATTTGACTTGATTTAGCTTAGTTTATAATGTAAAATATCTCATCATACTTATGATGAAATCAAGATATGGGTCATGATTATCACTAAATCATGAGAACACCAAGTTTTCACTGATAGGTGTGTATTTCACTTTTTAATCCATGGTCAAATTTAAAACAGTCTACACTGACCTTAGCTTACCCCTGAAACCACATCTCCCAAAAATGATTATCTAGATACATTTTATATTATCCATCATCATGAGCATGACCTTTAATTTATTTATACTCTGGGAAATCATGATTTAATGTTTTAGAACTAAAACTATCAATCCTCACCCCTCACATGACCACACATTGTTTTGTTATCTAAATAGTACCCCATGAAACTGGCCTGTGCAAAAATTTCCTAACATAGTTAGTGTACTCTCTCATACCACCGATCTCCATACCTGAATCAAACTCTCATATGACATCTGTCATCAAGGCCAATCTAACCATGCTATTAGTCATGTCAGTCACATTATGGAAGGATCTCCCTTGGAACTCACATTGAAACAGAGTCATCCAAGAATGCTATTAAGTATCAAACGACCACCCACCACACAAATTCATATTAATATTTTGAATGGTTAACAATATTAATATCCTTTTAAACCCATTTTTTCCATTTTTAATGGATCTTTATGATATCATTCCTTTAAATTATAAGTACATGATTTTCAAAACTGACATGAAACTCCCTACATTAGGAGTGTCCTAATCATCATGTTACCAAAAAAACATTTTATGGAACATGTTCCATCACCACCAAACTATGTTATTGGAAGTGGCCAAAACTATTTATGAAATAATAATACAAGAAGAACGAAAAACCAGCTGCTCATAAGCACACTAGATCATATTCACTTTAATATGTATATATAATACTCCTTCAAAATAAAGTATATGTGTGTCATTAACATCCAATGTAAAAGAAAAAACATACCTAGATTATTCATGACACAACACATTATCAATTGTATAATGCCATCTCGACTCACTGGGACAACTCAATTTTTTGTTTCCAACTCAAAGGTACAATTCTCATAATGATATGACAATTCCCTGTTCACTATGCTCTAGAGATGACCGATAAAAACTGCCATAAAGAACCCATTAACCATCATAAAAGTGGTTGATTTACCATAAAGTTTATATAATAATGAGACTTTATCACAAAAAATAGACAATTTAATGTATCAATTATAAATCGGTTGGCACTATGTGTTACAATGTGTGCTACTGCGATACCGAAACAATGCAGTCAACACTAAGCATTACTGGTATAAAATAGCCCATAAAAAAGATGGAAGGCCACACAACCTATAAAGAAACTGATCAAGCACCAAGGAATGTCAAACCTACTAAAATAATTATTTATGAAAATACACACCATTTATGCGGCTTAACTTGGTGAAAGATCACCCATTTACTTAGGGGTGTCACTTTATTATTAGGATCCCTACATTGGATAAATGAAAATTGACTGAAATATATCATCTAAATACTAAAAGGAATAATTCATCAATTCATTGAGATTGTAAGGTACTACAAAAAATGATATATACCCTTACACAAGGCATCAAATCTAAAACAAAGTCCCACCTGAAATGACTACTAGGCCGTAATGCCTAACCTTGAGGCCCAACGTAGCCTAGAAAGAAGTCATTAGAGTTCCAAAATAATGTTCATGTTCCCATTTATGAATAATTTCAAGAAATCATTTAAAACTAACCCCTATATTGGGAACCGTACAAAAGGACCCCTAAAATATTTAATTTTAAGGAATTGAAATGATGCTCAGTTATTATAACATCTTAAATCAGTTCATATACAAAGGTATCAAGTACTAGTTATCAGGGATAACTATAATAATCATTTAATTCAGCTAATTCCATTTTTATTATTAAATTAATCCCATAATTTAATTTTTAACCATTTATTTGATTCAATTTTTATCACAACATGATCAGTTGAATAAAATTTCAACTTCCCATATATAGTGAAAAAAACTATTTAGTTTGTAATTTCAGTTTTAATTAATTTAAACATCATAATAACAAAGATAAAAAGTTGGTAAAAGGACTTTTAATATTCAATGGGACTATTAAAGTAGGTTTCCATCATAAATTTATAGAACTTATATAAGTGGATAATGACCCACTAAATAATAATCCCATATAACATAAACATACCACCATTAGGTTAGGTACTGAAGTGCGGGAATAAGATATGGTGACGTATGTGGGTTCTACTAAACCAATTTGGTTTAATTTAAATGAATCCTTTTAAACAATTATTTTATCAAATTGAAACTCCGTTAGTGGGTTTACCTAATAAGAAAAATTCCCCAACTGACCAAATTTAGTCTTATTATGGATTTATAAATTTATTTGTAGGGTTCTTAATTTTCAAACTATAGAGGTGTAAAAAGTTATACATTAAAACTTATAACACATTTAACTAAGGTTAATAAGTTCTGGTTTAGTTTTTTGTATAAAAATTATATTCTTTAAAACTTAAAGTCCCAACCAAATTAATTAATTAACCATTCATTTATGATCCAAGATTTAATGTTTCTTATTCTATACAATGGTCCAGTTTGATGAATCAGTATTCCCAAATTATAAAGGTACATGCCATTATAATTTAAAATTGGAATTTATGTTACTACAACTAAATTAGCACTCTTAGTATCAGAATATAACAATACCATATATGAATGTTAAATTAAATAGGTTACTATTCACATTTTAAAAGTTCCCATATTCCTTATAAATTGATTTTTTTGAAGCCATTTAGTCTCGACCATCAATGTTTCAACCTATGAAACCAATGGTTCATGGATCAAGCATAAAATAATAGTTTTATTAAATAGAATTCCACTATCAAGAAATATGAAAAAAAAACCATTTATGTTGATGTGTAAATTAAAATTAATCAAACAGATATCATTAATACAACGAGCATGCCTTCACAAACAATAAATATAGGAAATAATTGCAACAATCATTGTAAGTTACTATATAAAATAAAATAATCAAGAATGGAATATGAATATAGGCATGATAATAAAATAAAAAACATGGTATAAATATAATAATTCCAAATAATCAAAAATAAGGGTATTCAAATCATCATACACCAGTAAACCTATAATGCAATATGCATGACATTTGAATCTCTATGTGTCTATAATGATGCATGAACAGACCTCATCTATTTCCATACTAAGCCAAGAGGTAAAATAAGAATTGTGAAATAAATAATCAGTGTATGTATGAAAATTACTCAAGGTGAAGTAATAATCAACTGTAATAATAACATTATGAACAAAAGTCCCATTTGCTAGCATGTTGATTTTCCCTTACGCATCAGTTGGATAGACCCAAATACAAGATATTTCACAAGTGATAAAAAATTCCCCACCTCTTATCTACCTTCAAACAATAATTACATTAAGTAGAAAAACCAATGATACCACTTTTAGAATCCTAATCCAAGATCCAATAAAGTGGTGCCCCGAGCCGGTTGGCCAATAGGTCTCAAGTGAACTTCCCCATATGTCAGAGGTTGTCTATAAGAAATGAGAGTCTAATTAAGATAAAATGGGTAAAATATACCCTATGGATAAGTAATAAATATATCAAAAGAAATAATACACAAAGGAATCAAAATATAATAATAACCGGTAATCAATGATCAGTGAATAGATGATAATGCAAGAACATGGTACTATCAAAAGATATAGATACAATATATGATAGATAATCAAAAACGGTAACGAAAAAATGATTTGAAGCTATCTCTAATTTCATCATGGGAACTATCTTGGTCCTTTAACTCTATAATCTATCCTAGACCAAAATGATAATAGTAATTAAGTTCAATCGCTGAACCTAGTCCTTCAGTCACAAGGTCTATTTCGCTACACTGGGAAATGGCATCTCGAACAGGGTGTCACTTATAATCAATAGGCCTCAACCAATAATGTCCAATTCTATCAAGTTTGTAAATATAAATAAATTAACATTCAAGTGTAATATATAAATAAAAATATATATAAATAAAAGTAAAGAAGTGGAGATTAGGTTTGTTAAGGACAACTGGTCGACCATACTTGATTTGGCCTAAGTCAAAATGTCTCAACCCACCTTCTATCATGTATATATATATATACATGAAACATTTAGACAATTATTTCCATAGATATACATGCATTGGAATGGAAACTAGGTTTAGTACCAAGTTATCTATATATATTAGCAACACTATAATACGGGTCTCATATTTTAAATTAGGGGTGGGCAAGACCATCCGTCCCATAGAATAATAGAAAACAATGAATTTACCAAATCCAATTATGTTATTTAACATGTCAGATGCATCATTCAAATTATATATTCATTTTAAACATGAGCCAATCATATACATTATAACATCCCGACCCTAGAATCCCAAAGTTGGAGCATTATTACGTATCATTGGCATGATCATAAAAGATCAAGTCTTGAAAGATTAATTAGTTTAATAGCATTGGAATTACTAGATACATTCATAAGGTTTAAATAACATCATAAAATGGAAAAATACAACAAAATTTATTCCATAGACAACACAGAGATCCCATAGACTATCCCTACAGGTCAGTCATAATATACTTTTTCACATCCTGGGAAAAATAAAACATAGAAAGGGGTGAGATCAGATGCTAAGTAAGGATAACAATATAGCGGAAACATTCAAAAATAAGCATAAATATTTAAGTCAATGTATAAGACTAATGAAGCCTTTTAAACTTTAACATCATCATAATATTTCAAATAAAAAAATCAAATAATACCATTTCATGTTTCACATGTATATTCTACTAGTCGAATTATCAAATGCAATGTCAATAGCCACTTTCATAATGATGGAATGAATAATGCAAGACTTTCATAACCACATAGTCAAGACCTTGTGCCAAGACTACAAATAATATTTTTTCAAGGCCATGTTCAAAGACACTAGTTTGTCTCATGAGACCTACCAATGCATCGAGGAGCTATAGTGGGCTTCACTCGTCACCAACTAAGTCCAATGCATTCTTCATATGAAAAGGTTTATACATAACATAAACATTCGTACTAAAACGAGAATACTAAATGTCAATAAATTATCCATAAAACATGAATAGTATAAATATAACACATCTATAGTCAAACATATCACAAAACCTTCAATACAATATGGAACAATTTTATAATAATAAATCAACTTCAAAAAAATTTAAAATTCTATCAAAGGATGTTGACATATATGAAAATGATTTGTAAAACTCTTTGAGAGAAATATCATTTTTTTCATGAAAACATTTACAAGTCACACAATTTAGAAAGGATGTCTTGTAAAATATAGTTTTGAATCAAATTTTTACATACCACTTTGAAACATTTGAATGGAATTAACATTTTAAAACATTCATGTCTATATAAATAAATCCTTCAAACCATTTTAAAAACATGGAAATTAATGAGAAAGGATGAGAAGAATAAATATTTTAAAAAAATTAAATGGTTTTTTAGTAAAATATTTCATCAAAAACAATCCCTTTGAAAATTCATTTATGAAACATGGTCATGGATAAACAATATGTCCTAGTAAAAACTTATACATAAACAATCTCGAATAATAATGAGATTGAGGATTTAACCCTTACCTTGTAAATTTAATTTTTTAATGGTAGGTTAAAATAATGTATAATTGGGAAATAATTGTTATTAAATTAAACAAGAATAATATATATTAATATGATATTATATATGATCTTTTAATATTGCTTTGTTAATAATATTTTAGTGTTATCGTCATTTCGGGTGTTAACTGATTCATTTTCCTTTATATGCTTTGTTACGTAAGTAATGTTTATTATGGATATGATGTATCTTACTCATATTAATAATTATATTAAGTCATTAAACATTATTTTTAATCATAAAATGAAAATTAGTCTTGAATGGATACGACGAGGAATGAATCACATCGCGTTCGTGGAGACGGTAATCCGTATGTACGCACGAGCAACAATATCATTCTTTTGATATTAAAATAATATATAATTGGATGGTATATCATATATACAGAATCATTATCATGTTATATTTATTATTTTCATCAATAACACATCATTATTATACCCATCCAAATAATAATGTACTGAATAAAAATTACACCACAACGTGGAGACGGTAAGTCGTACCTACGCACGTATGGTGACATGTCATTCAAAGGATGGATAGAATAATGAACATGTTTGTACCATATTTATAATAACATCATAGTTTATATAATATACTGGAGTTGTTATTTTATAATGGAAACAACAAAGAAAGAGGAAGTGGAAGAAGAAAGAAACTTGAAAGAGGTGATGAAATATTTACCTCTTCTTCAGGTTCTTCTTTTTGATTTGATCAAAAGGGCTCCATAGATTGGCTTTATGACTAAAGTAAGGCCTATATGATCAAGGGAGGATAGTTGAACGGGTATTTTGGAAGAGGTTTTCCAAGCCAAAAGGCTTTGATGGTGTGAATTAGAGAGAAGGGGGAGTTCCCTTTTATAAGAAGGGTGTGGGGCACCTTAGGAAAATATAGAAATATCATTTTATAATAAAATAATTTTCGGTGTCTAATGGATCCAAAATGTATTATTTAAAGTATAAGGTGGGTATGGGTCTAAAAACACTCAACTAATAGGTTTTATATAGGTTTGGGTCACTATATTAACTTTATCTTTTAGATTTAACTCTTAGTTAAATAGTTTGACATTTACCATATCTCTTTGTATTTTTATATTATATGGTTAATAAACATACTATAAACATCCAAGAGAACCTCAAGTGGTTAAGTAATGAAAAATATAATATTTTTAAGACCGTTGGCCAAACGGTATATTTTTAGGAATATAATATCAATTAATAATATAATAGTTTTTTAAAAACTCTTTTATGTCAATTTTGACCCTATTTGGTATTTTGTTTTTTCTAAATCTATAATAGCATTATTACTTCGAAAAAAATTCATCTAAAAAACCTTAATATATCATATTAACCTAGAAAATTAGTGGAATTCATAAAAAGTCTCAAATTACATTTATTTGGATATTTATAATATCAATTAATTTATTCATTCATTAATACTGTAATTACTGCTTCCTCATTGTGTCATAAATAAATTTAACTATCTAATGTCTAAAAAATATAAATAAAATACTATTATGTAGGAAATATTTTTATCCTTCCAATTAATATTTATAGTCTAATTTATCTTATGTGTATCACTATATTAAAAATGTTTTAGTTATAAAACATTGATTTTAACTCTTTTAACTCTTCTTTGATTTTAAATAATAATAAATGTCCTAATCTAATCAAAGTAGACCAAAGAGGTTAATATTTTATTACTAGGTTTTTTTTGGTCTAATTATACTTATCCAATAGAATTAGGACATGTTTTAGGGTAATAATAATATCATTTTTACCCTTAATTACCCTATTTACTTTTAACCGTGGTAAATAAAAGTAAAAAGTTACTATTCACCAAAAATTATTTTCATCTTATTGAAGCTAACTTTTCTTTCTAATATAAACTGTGTCTCTCATATTTTTGAAATTCAACTCATAGAAGCAGTAAAATTATGTTTTATGTAAATTTTCAAATGCTCATAAGTGTTGGGTAAAAGATGGTAAAAAGTTCAATAAATTTTTTATATATCTAAAATTATTATAAACTCAATCCAATGAATTAAATTGAACTCATATAAGTATTATGTATCTATTTTGACCTAAAATAAATTTAAATAAAATAAATAATTACTTAAATAAAAATTTGGGTTTAAACAATAACTCAGTGTTTTTCACTATTCATCAAAAATTAAATGTTTTCAAAAATATACCAAAAATTCACCCTATGCTAATTTCGATACTCAGAATCAAAAAATGTAGTCCATTTTGAAATATAGAATTCATAAAAGTTTAAAAAGTGGTTATTACTATTCATAACGGCAAGTTTTATTGGTTGTGGTGTGTTAGAACTCAAAGTTGCGTACAATGCACTCTATTGTATTATTAAAAGAGAAGCGTATCATGGAAGGTTGGAGTGTTACATTTTTCCCACTTTCAAATAATTTCGTCCTCCAAATTTCTATAATATTACTATACAAAAAGACTTGGGTGGTTCTTCATTATAATTTCCTTAGGTTCCCACTTTTCCTCTTCCATCTTATGGTTTCTCCATAGAAATTTTACCAGACGAGTCGTCCGGTTTCTCAACACTTGTTCTCTTGTATCAAGAACCTTGATAGGATCTTCGCAATAATACAGACCAGGTTCCAGTTCTAATTCCTCATAGGTGAGTACATTCATTGGGACATGCATATATTTTCTCAACAGTGATATATGGAATACATCGTGAACTTTTGAGAGACTTGGCGGCATTTCTAAATGTTAAGCTACAACCCCAATTCGTTCTAGAATTTCGAAAGGTCTGATGTACCCGGGACTTAATTTTACCTTCTTACCAAAAATCAATACACCCTTCCACTGAGATAACTTCAAGAAAACATTATCTCCTACCTGAAATTCTAACTTCATCCTTCAGTTATCCGCATAGCTCTTCTGCCTACTTTGAGCTCCTTTAATGTGGTTTTGGATTACCTTCACCTTTTCCATCGTTTCCTCCACCAGTTTTGGGCCTACAAGTTTTATTTCACCAATATCATCCCAACAGGTTGGTGTGCGAAATCTCTTTCTTTATATCGCTTTATATGGTGCCATCTAAATACTTGAATGGAATCTATTGTTATAGGAAAATTCTACCAGGGGTAAATATTGATCCCACATACATTTAAAGTCAAGTGATCATGATCTCAACATGTCTTATAAGGTTTGAATAGTCCATTATGATTGTCCATCAGTTTGGGGGTGGTAGGGAGTGCTCAAATGATGTTCAATATCTTGGTATTTCTGAAAAATTTTCTATAATATTGATGTAAAACGTGGATCATTATCAGAAACAATCGATAGGGGTACTCCATGAAGTCTCAAAACTTCATTAATATATAGTCTTGCTAGACGCTTATGTGGTAAATCTTCTCTTATAGCAAGAAAATGTGCTGACTTGGTAAGATGATCAACAAGGACCCATATTGCATAATTCCTTCTATGATTCCTTGGTAGTCCCATGAAAAAGTCCATCTTAATATTATCCCATTTACACTCAGGTATGGGAAAAGGTTGCAAGAATACTCTAGGTTGTTGCCTTCCAGCTTCCACTTGTTTACAAACAATACATCTTGACACAAAATCAGCAATCTCCCTCTTCATGTTTTCCATCCAAAAACGTTCATTCAAATATCTATACATTTTGGTGCTCCCAGGGTGTATAGAGAAATTGGAACTATGAGCATCATCCAAAAATTCTATTTTTAGATCAAGTATATCAGGAACACAAAGTCTCTTCCCAAATTTCAAAATTCCATCTTCATATATGAAATCACTTAATCTCCCGTTATTCACAGCTTTAATCTTCTTTTGAAACTCCTCATCATCAGCCTTGGAATTTTTATCCTTTCTAGTAAAGATGGTTTGGCAACCACTTGAAAAAACATTGATGTTTCACCTTCCATGGTTATTCCCATATCCATCTTTACTAGATCCATGTATATAGTTTCCTTTTCAACTCTCATCTTGTTCAAAACTCCATGATCTTTTCTACTCAAAGCATTCTCCACCTTATTTTCCTTCCTCGGGTGGTAGTGTATCATGCAATAATAATCCTTGAGTATTTCAAGCCATCTCCTTTTTCTCATGTTGAGTACTTTCTGTGAGAAAATATACTTCAAACTCTTGTGATCGGTATATATCTCACATTTTTCACCATAGAGATAATATCTCCAAATATTCAAAGAAAATATTACAGCTGCTAACTGAAGATCATGATTAGGATAGTTTTTCTCCTGAATTTTTAGCTATCGTGATGCAAAGTCAATAACCCTATCATTCTGCATAAGCAGACAACCAAGTCCTTTCTTTGATGCATCACTATATATAACAGACCCATCATTCCCGGATGGTAGAGTCAATATTGGAGCATTGAATAATATTTTATTCTATTCTTAAAAACATTATTCACACACTTTTATCCAAATAAATTTAATCCCTTTACGTGTGATCTTGGTTAATGGGTTTTCCAAACGGGCAAAATTCTGGACGAAATGTCGATAATAACCTACTAACCCAATAAAACGGCATACCTCAGTTATACTCATCGGTGCTGGCCATTCTTGGATTCCCTTTGTCTTGTAAGGGTCAACATAGATTCCATCCTTGGAGACAATATGGCCAAGAAAAGAAATCTCTTGAAGCCAGAATTCACATTTTCTAAACATCCCATATAATTCATGTCTTCTAAGAGTCTTCAGTATAATGCGCAAGTGATTTTCACGATCATTGTAGCTTTTGGAGTATACCAAGATATCATCAATAAATACCACTATAAATTCATCAAGATATTCCTTCAAAACTCAATTCATTAGATCCATAAAGATAGAGGGTGAATTAGTCAATCCAAAAGGCATTACTGTAAACTCGTTATGCCCATACCTGGTTCGAAATGCTGTTTTTGGAATGTCTTCCTTCTTCACACACAACTGATGATATCTAGATCGAAGGTCAATCTTTGGAAATTATTGAGCTTGATAAATTTGGTCAAATAAATCATCAATGTGAGTTAGGGGATACTTGTTCTTTATTGTTATAACATCGATCTCCTTGTAGTCAATGCACAACCTCATAGATCCATCTTTCTTCTTAAAAAAAGGATAGGGGCTCCTCATAGAGAAACAAAAGGTGAATAAATCCCTTATTACTCAATTCCTCTAGTGGTTTATTTAGTTACACTAATTCCACTGTGGCCATTCTATAAGGGGTCATCGATATTGGCCTTGAACCAGGAATTAAATCAATGGAAAACTGAATTTATCATTTTGGAGGATGTCTAGGTAAATCCTCTAAAAACACATCAACATACTCTTGCAGAATAGGTACATCCTCTGTTTTAACATTCCTTTCCTCACCCACAATTATTTCATTCTCTTCATCCCCAATAATTTAATTTATTTGAGCTACTGGGGGTGGATCTAGATAAGAATTAGGTGGTGACATTTCAGCTATAAATATAAGGTACTCCTTATCATCATCAAAAATTTTAACCTCCTTCTTCTTATAATAAATTTCCAAATCATTGTCTGAAAGCCAATCCATACCGAGGATTATATCAAATTCAATCATGGGTATGAAGATGAGATCTGTAGATAAAAAACATTTATATGCCCTAACGGGGACAGATTCACAAAATTTTGTTGCAATGATACTTCCCTTAGAAGTTTTGACTGAAAAATCCCATTTTAAATCAAATTGAAAATATCAAATTTTGTTAGAAAACTAGAAATATATGAAACAATGCGATGATACAAAGTCAAATAAAGCATTTTCTAAACTTGAGAAAACCATTAAATTACCTACCACTACATCTTTCAGAGCTTCAACCTCAGCAGTAGTGATAGAATAAGCTGGGAATTGATCCCTTGGCCTTTTCTGAGGTAAGTTTTCCTGATGATTAGGACATTAATTCTCATAATGCCTCCTTTCTCGACAATTGTATCATTCAACAATGTCAACCTCTTTCTTCCCCTTGAAATCAAGAGCTTGGTGGCCTTTTCACCACACTTGTAACTGAGTCACATTCCCTCTAGGAAAGTACCAGGGTGTTTCTTCCCTAATTTTTTATAGGATGGATATTAAACTTTTCCATTATTCCCCTTATTTCAATTTCCAGAGTGTTCAGCAGATCTCTTCTTTTCCTGCTTTTCTTTAATTTTATAAGACTTAGAGAATTATTTTTCTATCTTGATAGCACATGAGACAATATATTTTTACGATGAGAAGTATTATGAGACTAATACTGAATGGATAAATTGTTTTAACCCATTAAATAAATGATCAATCTTACTTCTTGGGTTACATATATAATCTACAGCATGCCTCGCTAACCTTGTAAAGTTAGCTTCATACTTTGTTACATTATCATCCTCCTTTTTCTTTGGCTTAGAAATTTCCTTTCCATATCTGCTCGATGGTCATAAGGAAAGTATTTTTCAAAGAAAATTTATTTAAACTCTATCCATTCCATATTTTATACTTCATCAACTTCCATTGTGTTTTGAATCAATGACCACCATTGATCAATATATCCTGTGAGGCGGTAAACTTCCTTGAAAAGGTTTTCCCTTTCACTACTCCCTAGAGCATAGAATATTTTCTCTAAGGAATTTATCCATTGCTCAAATACTAATGGATTTGTACCCTCATTAAATGTTGGTGGTTTTTTCCTCATGAAGAGATATAACATTGATCCTCCACGCTATGGATCATGGTGATCCATACAGGTAAGGTTGTTATTCATAACCTGAGTGAGTTGTCCCAGTATGGTGATAACCTGATCAGCACCGGTTGCTTCACTATCTCTAATATAATTATCTAGAGTGGGAGGGAAATACCTACATGGAGTGAGTGCATTGTTACAGGTTCCATTCATTCCACTAGGTTCCATTTCTAAATAATGGCATAAACTAGATTAGTTTTTGAATCGAAATACATAATTCCAAACTTGTAAAACACTTAACATAAATTGAATAGTTTATGGATATAATCCATAATAATAAGAAATTTTTCCTTTGAGAAGTATATAATCATAAACCCGTCATAATGGTTTGTAAGGAAAATGAGAATTACCCTAAGCATATCCCCCGAGAGTGCCGTAACCCAGAGTGTTGCAAGGCTCATTGTCGTCCACCAGTTCCCATTCAAGTCTAGCTCAAAGTGGTGTTTTTGGGTTTTACACCTAAGTACATCTGTTCCAGAGCCACCTCTACCTACTCATATCCAGACAGGGATGTATTTCTTGGAAAACACACAAAATCTCTACAATACAAAAATTCTAGGATGTTCTTCTATACTAAATCTCAAATTCTATCTTAGGGTAATGTGCCATAATTAGTGTTTATCTAAATCTATATTCCAAGGTTTGTACTAAACATCCTCTGATACCAACTGTAATGCCCCAACCCCAGAATCCCAGAGTTAGTGCATTATTACGTATCATTGGCTTGATAAAAAAAGATCAAGTCTTGAAAGAATGATTAGTTTAGCATCCTTATAAGTGCTAGATACATTCATAAGGTTTACGTTACATTATAAAATGGAAAACTAAAACAACATTTCTCCCATAGACAACACAGAGATCCCATAGCCTATCTCTGTAGGTCAGTCATAATATACTTCTTCGCATCCTGGGAAAAATAAAACATAGAAAGAGGTCAGCTCATATGCTCAGTATGGATAACAATATAGTGGAAACTTTCATAAATATGCATGAACATTTATGTCAATGTAAAAGTCTAAAACAAAATCCTTTTAAAGTTTTACTTCAGAATAATATGGAAAAGATAAAATCAAATAATTCCATTTACTTATTAACATGGATATTCTACTAGTCAAATAATCAAAAGCAATGTCAATAGCCACTTTTATAATGATGGAATGCATAATGCCAGACTTTCATAACCACATAGTCAAGCCCTTGTGCCAAGACTACAAATAAGATTTTATCAAGTCCCTATTCCAAGACACTAGTTTGTCTCATGATACCTACCAATGCATTGAGGAGATATAGAGGGCTCCACCCGTCACTTACTAAGTCCAATGCATTACTCATATGAAAAGTTTTAAATATAACATAAACATTAGTATTAATACTAGCATATGAAATGTGAATAATTTATCCAAAAACGATGAATGGTATAAAAATAACACTTCCACAGTCTAACACATCACAAAACCTTCAATACAATATGGGAAATTTGTATCATTATAAATCAACATCAAATAAGATTAAAATTCCATTAAATGATGTTGACATAGATGAAAATGATTTGTAAAACTCTTTGAGAGAAATATTTTTTTTTACGAAAACATTTAAAAGTCACACAATTTTGAAAGGAAGTCATTTAAAATATAGTTTTGAAACAAAGTGTCCCATACCACTTTGAAACTTATGAAAGGAATTAACATTTTAAAACATTCATGTCCATCTAAATAAATCCTTATAACCATTTTAAAAACATGGACATTAAAGAGAATGCTTTGGAAGAATAAATATTTAAGACATTTAAAATTATGGTTTAGTAAAAGAGACCCTAAAAAATAATCCCTTTGAAAATTCTTTTATGAAACATGTACATGGATAAAAAATATGTCCCAGTAAAAACATATACATAAATAATCTCGAATAATAATCATATTGAGGAATTAACCCTTACCTTGTACTTTTCCATCGTCGAGGGTAGGTTAAATTCCTGTATAATGGTGAAATAATTGTTATTAAATTATACAAAAATCATATAAATTAATGTGATATCATATATGATCTTTTAATATTGCTTTGTTAAAAATATTTTAGTATTATCGTCGTTTCAGGTGTTAACTGATTCACTTTCCTTTATATGATTTGTTACGTAATTAATGTTTGTTATGGATAAGATGTATCTTATTCATATTCATAATTATTTTAAGTCTTTAAACATTATTTTTAATAATCAAATGAAAATTATTCTTGATTGGATACAATGGGGGATGAATCTCATTGTGTTCGTGGAGACGGTAATCCCAATGTATGCATGAGCAACAATATCATTCTTTTGATATTAAAATAATATATAATTGGATGTTATATCATATATAAAGAATCATTATAATGTTATATTTATTATTTACATCAATTACACATCATTATTATACCCATCCAAATAATAATGTATTTAATAACAATTACACCATGACATGGAGATGGTAAGTCGTACCTACGCACATATGGTGACATGTCATTCAAAGGATGGATAGAATAACGAATATGGTTGTACCAAATTTATTATAACATCAAAATATATAGAAGATAGTGGAGTTATTATTTTAGAATATAAACAACAAATAAAGAGTATGTGGAATAAGAAAGGAACTTGAAATAGGTGATGAAACATTTAACTTTTCTTTGAGTTCTTCCTTTTGATTTGATCAAAAGGGATACTTAGGTTGGATTTTAGACTAAAGGAAGGCATCTAGGATAAATGGAGGATAGTTGATAGGGTATTTGTGCAGAGGTTGGCCGAGACAAAAGGATTTGAAGGTGTGAATTAGAGAGAAGGGGGAGTTCCCTTTTATAAGAGAGGTGAGGGGCACCTTAGGAAAAGCAAGAAATATTATTTTATAATAAAATAATTTTCGGTTTATATTGGCTCCAAAATGGATTATTTAAAGGATAAGGTGATGATGTGTCGAAAACCACTCAACCAATAGGTTTTATATAGGTTTGGGTCACTACATTATCTTTATCTTTTAGATTTAACTCTTAGTTAAATAGTTTGACATTTACCAGGTCTCTTTGTATTTTAATATTATATGGTTAATAAACATAACATATACTTTCAAGAGAAAGTAAAATGGTTCATTAATGACATATATAATATTATTTAAAACGTTTTTCCAAACCTTATATTTTTATTAATAGAATATATCAATTAATAATTTAATATTTGTTTTAAAAACTCTTTTATGTCAATTTTGGCACTATTTGATATTTTGTTTTTTATAAATTCTCAACAATGCTATTACTTAGAAACAATTCCTCTAACCAACCATAATATGTCATATTAACCTATAAAATTAGCGTAATTCGTAAAAAGTCTCAAATTAAATTTATTTTAATATTTATAAAATAAATTATTTTAATCTTTCATTAATATGGTAATTATTGCATCATCATTATATTATAAATAAATTTAATTATTTAATGTATAAAAATATAAATAAAATACCATTATGTAGGAAATTTTATTATCTTTCCAATTAATATTTATAGTTTAATTTATCTTATGTTTAACACTATATAAAAAATGTTTTAGTTATTAAACTTTGATTTTAACTCTTTTAACACTTCTTTGAATTCAATAATAATAAATGTCATAATCTAATCCAAGTGGACCAAAGTGGTTAATATTTTATTCCCAATGTTGTTTTTGGTCGAACTATACTTATCCAATAGAATTAGGACATGTTTTAGGGTAATAATATTATCATTTTTACCCTTAATTACCCTATTTACTTTTAACCATGGTAAATAAAAGCAAAAGTTACTATTCACAAAAAATTATTTTCATCTTATTAAACCACATTTTACTTACTGATATCAACCGTGTCTCTCAGATTTTGAAATTGAAATCATAGAAGCTATAAAATTATGTTTTATGTAAATTTTTAAATTCTCCTAGGAGGTGGGTAAAATGCGGTAAAAAGTTCAACAAAATTTTTATACATCTAAATTTATTATAAGCATACTACAATGAATTACATTGAAATTATATAGGTATTATGTATCTCTTTTGACCTAAAATAAATTTATATAATATAAATAATTATTTAAATAAAAATTCAGTTTTAAACTATAACTAAGTGTTTTTAACTATGCATCAAAAATTAAAAGTTTTCAGAAAAATACCAAAAATTAACCCTAAGTTAATTTCAATACTCTGAATCCAAAAATGAAGCCCATTTTGAAAAATAAATTTATAAAATTTCAAAAAGTGGGTATTAATATTCATAACAGCTAGTTTGATTGGTTGTGGTGTGTTAGAACTCGAAGTTTCATACAACACATGCTATTGTATTATTCAAAGAGAGGAGTACTGTGGAATCTTGGGGTGTTACATACATTCTGTAATAAAACATCTGTGCATAAATTCTCATGAATGATAAAAACAAAACACCGTAACGGTCCGTTCAAGGAATTGCACACTATAGGAACAAAAGTATCACTCTCAGCATGGTGTAAAGTTCTATTCCACTAATCCCGTCTGTGGTGTTCCTATTTGGTATTTGAGGGATCACTTGAGTTATGGTACATCCCATTAATATCTCCCCTCACAATCCACTAGGGAACCATGTAATGCTCTTGCGTCGCCTATGGAATCCTATTGGTGATTCCGTCAAAGGAGTTCTATACAAAAACCCATGTATCACTTTAGAAATAATTTAATTAATTGATAATTCCATTAAAGGTTATTCTTAATGAGTTCTTCCCAAGAATTATAAAAGGAACCCTCATATCACCCTCGACATGACATGAAAGACATATATTTAACCTAAGAGCCCATCCAAGGTATTTCATATATGGAACACATGTATCAAAAAAGGATTTACCATTATAAACATGTACATTAAATTAAACAATTTAAATACATGACATGGCTTAATCGATGCCAATTTTTACAAGTTGAGGGATAAAATTATATCATAATCAGCTAACATGAAATTAAACCATTTCATTTTAAAGAAAAAGTCCAATGGAAACACCCAATCCATTATACATCAATTATCACTTGTTCAATAATCCATTTCTATTTATCCATCTCAATCATGACAAGAAAATCCAATCACCTTATAAGGTGTTCCAAAAATAGGAAAATTAATATATTTATAAAAATTTAAATCATCTCACCCTAAGGATTTGTTAACTCATAAGGTAGAATGATAATTTGTAATCAATTACATGAAACAACAATAAAGGGTTAGTTCAACTTGAGGTCTCCACCTCACATTATGTAATTGGGGTCAAAGACTATAAAGATCAAGGTATTTGAATTTAATTTTATGGAATTTTATATTTAGGAGTGAAAACCAGAAATTCCCATATTAAACACAAAGAATGAATTATATAAACAATAAATACTTCGGATAAAATCACAAGACCACCTACCTCATGCATATTATGCTCCACCCATCAAATATCAAGCGTTGATTATAGTCAAAATTACAGAAATTGGAAGAAGCATAAAAAAGTTGAAAATAGGTAGAATTAGATCACATGAATTTAGAATTCCATATGGTGGGATAAATAAATAAGAGATGCACTAAGAGTCAATATCTTACCTATACGGATCTAATACACATGGTGGCACTTGATTCGGGCAAGGAATGGAAGAAAACCAACCATGAAAGAGAGAGGAAGATCTCCCATGTGTTGGGGAGGTGTTACACACTGATGGGAATGAAAAAATGGAGGAAATCAATTTGAATACGATAGGAGAAAAATCAACATTTTAACCTTTTTATATAACCACATGGTTTTCCGATATGGTTAGGAAAATTCTTCACTAACCATGTGGTGATACTATCTAAGGTACATGTACCTCAGATCGTCTACCTGTTGGTTTGATAAATCGTGCACATAACTATGTGTAACTAACAATTAAGTGGAACTAGAGGTGTGGTCTAGGAACACGATATATGAAAAGAAAGAATAACCCATACAAGTCACTCCCTACGCACCTGCACCAAGCCATATTACCTATGGGGCCCCTCACATAGTTTAGAAGAACTGTGCTACACATGAAATGATGTCACATGGTTGACCCTCACGGTTTAACTAGAAATGCACAAACCATGGAAATCATGTTGCCTCTCAAAAAAGTAGATATTTTGAAGCATGATTGCCCCAAAACACAACTGACCTCTTAGTAAACCTTTTGGGACTTAATCCTCATCCCAAAAAAACACCATTACTTGTCCGAACACTCGGATTAATGATCTGAATATTAGTTAAAGATTCAGCCAATCCACTAAATGAGAAGAGTTAAAAAAATACTTTGAATTTTTAAATTGGTCTAAAACATGTGATGTTACACTATTTAACCAATTTATAATAAGGGATCACTTATTAGATCCCAATGAGCTCTCCTCCAAAATCCATTATTATATCAAAATGTGGGATTTTCAAATATTTCATTTTCAATTTAATTATCCTTTTTATTTTTCACTAATGAATGTAATAAAACAATATTTATCATAAATATTTTTTTTATCATATATTGTATTTTACAAAACTAACATATTTACCAAGTTACACTTCTTTTTAACACTTAATAAAAGATCACTCACAATGGTAGTTTTACATATCTTAAGTGAATGATGATGTTTTCAGCAATTTAATTCTCACATGCATATTATTAAAAATAGATTTTATGATCAAATATATAATTAATATTAGTTTAATTTCATTATTATTATTAAATAATGGTAATTATCCATTATAATAATGAAATTAAAAGTAATCAAACATGGTTGTTTCTAACCATAAAAATAGGCTTATTGAGGAAGGTTTTTAGGATGGTACCAATTTGATGACCTATTTAACTTACTTACTTATGAAATGATATAGAACCTATTAATTGAGTCTTCTATAGTTTCTAAAATAATTTTACTAAGACCATTTATCCTTATAAATATACCATAAATGTTTCGAAATTATGAACTGAACAACCCGAAGATGACTGATTTATTGTATAAAAAATTTTAAATAAAGAAAACATGTTAGTAAGGGATAATAGTATGGAAATAAACATCAAATATGTTCTAAATTAAGTATAAAATTAATATAGTTTTATTATTCAGGATTTTAGTGGATGTATAAGAAAAAACAAGACTCGAGGTAAGGGGTTTCTTAACTAAATTTATTTTCATTAGGTTATATCACTTATTCATTGACTATGTTATGAAAATATTATGTGTGTAATAACCTCATATTATATTTTATTTTATTTACAATTTTTTATGAGGATTTAAGTTTTTTACATATAATAAATTCATTTATTAATTATCACTTCAATGTTATAATCTTTGTAAGGGAATTTCATCTCATTTTCACTTCAATGAGACATGTTTTACATTATACATCTAATTTCATTTATAAGGTGTATATACTCCCTCCATGATATTTTATATAATTAATAATTATTTATTAATAATATTTATGGTTTTATTTCATGTTTTATATTTTTAATGGTTTTAATTCAGAAGTTACCAAAACAGTAAAGATTTATTTTGTAATCTCACTTTTAATTGAGATTCTTTATGTTTAAATTTTAATTGAAAGAATTTTTTTATATTCTTTTAAAACACATATATTTTCAAATTTTATAGTTATTTATGTGTTTTAAATTTTTTCATCCAATTTTCGTACTGTTTGTAACATAAAACATTCAAGAAAATGTTTTCACGAAAAGACGGCCTAATATCCCCTTTGTTCAAATTTTTTTTCATCCATATCCATGTTTAATGAAATGTTTTCAAGAAAGTTAATCTCAATAATAAAATGATTATTTAAATTCATGTTGAACCATATTTTAATTTATTTTCAATTTTTTAAATGAATCATCATATAATTTCTGGAATATGATACATTTAAACTTTTTATGAAAATTGTGAAAGATATTTTTGTTTTTATTGTTAAATGAATGTATATATTTTCCTACCATCAAGATATTGATCCCAGATAGATGATAAAAATAGAATATAGGGTGATAGGGATGAATAGTCCTTTTTAAACATTAAGAAAAATATCATATCCTATTTAATTATTATATGAATCAATAATGCAGTGTAGTGTTCAGAGAATAATGAGTAGAAATAATAAATGAAAACTGTATTTTTATTGTATATTAGATCACCAAGATCCTATGATACTCTTGAATGTTCTTTACTCAGTGAGAAGATCAATAACCACTAGGAAAAATCACATTTAAGGGTGTTTCTAAGAACCCAAATAGGGTTAAAATAAATAATATTTAACTTTATAGAATTCATGAATTAGTTAGTTATATTAATTATAAAAATATTAAGTAATTTTTAAATAAAAAATGAAATAGTAAAGTTTTATTTAAAATTTTGATCTTAAAATCATATAATTTGACTTTCAAAAAATTATTTATATTTTTGGAAACACCAGGTCAAAAATATTTTAAGATTATTTTTTTATATTTTTTTGAAAATATTGATTTTTTATTGAATAGTGAAAGTACTAATTATTTTGAAAAATTTATTTATTTTAATTTATTTATGAAGTAAAATTCAATTTTTGATGAATTTTAAAATTTTAATTGTTCCTTTTGAATTAAAATAATCCAATTATGATTTTTTAAATAAATTTTATACATTAATTTCATATAAAATCATTTTTTACATTAAAATGGGTTTTTTCATTTAATTTTAAACTAAAATTTTCCACTTTTGTGAATTGAATATTTAAAAATAAATTCAATATTTGGAATTAGTGGGTCCAAATTTAGTGAATATGACTCTTTTATTATTGGTCAATATGGATTATAACCCTAATAATGTTTATTACCACGATGAAATGTAAATTTGGTAATTGAAGTTGAAAATAAAATGATAAATAAAAAATATTGACCCTAAAACTTGTATTAATTTTATTTTTATAATAAAAGTTCAAATATATGGACTTTTGTTTCCATTTGGATGTGATTATGACCTTTATAACATTTTATGTAAATAAAATCAAAACATTTCACATGCATGTTTTAAATAACTATAATATTTTTAACATGGAAATAACCACAAGATATGCTTGGTTATAAGTAGTATTTTGAAACCTAAACTATTTATCTAAATCTTAGTAATTAATTTTTTAAAATTAACTACCTGAAATTCTTACAGAATGCTGAAATGGTAATTATAAAATTAATGAAAAAAAACAAATTAATGATATTAAAAATATTAAAAGTGATATAATTTGAGATAAATAATTTAAAATATGAATTTTATAGTCATATAATATTTTATGTATTTAATAAAATATTTGGTATGAATTTCATTTTTTTTCTTTAGGTTATTAAAGTAAATGTAATGAATAGTTCTTAAAATTGACATTAATGATAATTTATGAAAATAATATGTTATTAAAAGATATAAAATTCATAAAAATATTCGATTCAGCCATTTGATTTGGATATGGCTTATAATATCAACCATTTTCCATTTAAAGGATTTTTGTTTCCATTTATAGTAACTATTATGACCCTCTAAGAGTAAAGAAACCATACTGTCGCGGTAAGTATGAAAATAGCTAAAGAAGGGTAAAAATATGAGAAGGATACAAATGTGATCCAAAAAAGACTAAATTGTATTATATGAGAGTATTTCAACCCATCATCATCATCTTATATTTTTATATTATCAATTTGGATCCATTTGGATATCAAAATTAATTTATAATAAATTAATATTTTAATAAATTCCAAGAGTTCCCCTCCCCTCTCTTATAAATAGTCACCTATTTTTTTATTTTGATCACACTATACAAAACTTTTTGTTCATAAAAAATCTATAAAATCCCTTTACAAACAGATTATATGATTTTTTTAATCATAAAACCTACCTTGAAATAATTTTGGTGTAATCCTTAAGTGGCTATCCATAGAAGAGGTATCATTCATAACCAAGTGTTTTTGTTTTTTTATTCTTCCACCTCAATAAAAATATTATTTGACCATGATGAAATAATATTACTAGTATATTTAATATACTGAGTTTTTTTTATGTTATTTTAAAAAATTATATCGATCTCCACTTCCATAAATCTGAAGACAAAACCATAATTCGTGTGTACGGTGGACTGCCACCTCATGAACTAATGTAATGCGTTTTCCATCACTACCTCTCAAGGTTGGTTATAATGATGGAATTAATTTTTATATATTATATTTATGACATATTAATCATTATAAAAAGACAATATATCATTTAATTCCATACCTTTCCATTCACTAAAAACGGATAACACCATTCGTGCGTACGTGTGGGCTACCACCTCCTTGAAGTAAAATGAATCATTTTTCATCACCACATCACATGGTTGTTATATAAAAGTTTGTACAAAGAAATAATATAGTATTTATGATATAATTATAATTATTAAAATATAAAATAATAGTTACCCTATTTTCATAATTATCTTTGATAACTGGAAATGTTACTCAGGCATATATACAACCTACCGTCTCCATGATTGTAACATAGTTCAGTTCTCATAACCATATTTAATGATTGGTTTTAAAAGTATAATTGATGTATAAAAATAATAATTATATCATGAATATTATTATAGATATTATTGAATAATGATCTCTTTGACCATTTTCAACCTACCGAAGTCATTTTGGACTTATGAACCAAATATCGTCAAAACATACAACATAAGAAAATGATTAAGTAATTATGTATGACATGATAACAAGTGAAATATAGGTAATGATAAACATTAATTTTTCTCAATCAAGTAAATAATTAACATGAGAGTATTATTTAGTAATATAATTAACACATGTGACACAATAGACTCAAGGAATGGGATACTTTAACCTGAAACCTCATTTTAAATGTTATAATGATTTATTTTCAAAAACATTCTCTTCTATGTCCATGATTTTAAAAATATTTTATCAATGTATTTCTATGGAATTAAAGGAACCATAAATGGAATTTCATGTCACTTTCTTTAAAATGTTTTCCAAAAGGAAAATTTTTATGAAATGTTTGACTTTCTTAGCAAAAGAAAAATGAAAATTTCTATTCTAAGATATATGGAGAAAATTACTTTTTCTACCACTGTAACCTTTATTGGGAGTTTTATTTCCTTTATAAGATTTTATGTTTTCTTCAATGAAATTAACACTTTCCTTTTTTTGGTATTTGGTTATTGAAAATGGGGTTTTAAATGAAAATAATATTTTAATATCTGAATGTGTTTTTATATGGGTTTAAAAGAGTTGTTAAAGGGTTTTATTAATGATATGATCCTTGGATTTTTTTTATGAACTTATAGATCCCCATTATAGCTCATGGGTGAGTCTAATACAACTTATATGATGGTTTGAGACCCATTATAGCTCACAGGTGTGCTTTATATATCTTATAAATTAGATCACCCAAATTACACTATATTGAATTAGGTAATGATTATGTTATCTGAAGAATTATATAGTAAGTCAGTCATATGTTTATTACAATTATAAAAATTTTGTGAGGCTTTTAAGAATATTTGTTATAAAGGCACCTACATGACTATTCTATTATTTCTAATGAGTTATCATGGAGAAAATTTGATTTATAAAGGTAATATAATGACATTTTTAAAGAAAACAAATGATATTCCATTCAGATAAAAAGTTAGTTTATTACAAAAGTATTTTAAATTGGTTTTCATGTTTTTCATTTGACTAATGGATTTACTCTTTTTTATGTCCTTTACTGATATTTTTGGGCTCATTCCACATTTTAAAATATTTTCAATGGGATTTAAGGATGACTAGGGACAAGGATGAGGTCAATATCAAATTTGGAAATATTTTTGACGAAAAGAAAAAAAATCTTTTTAAAAGTTTTTTAATTGGAAATATGGATACCAGGTAGAAGTTTCCACTTTGAAATATATGTTATTATTATATAAGAGTAATGGCTTTAATATCTAAATCTTTAAACTCAAATGATCTTTGGAAATTATTAACACTCATTTTTTCAAATGAGGATAAAAGGTCCTAAGAAATTACACATTAAGGAATATAAAGAAGAGAAAGGCGATGTATGGCCCAAAATTTCCCAAATGAATATTTTTGGATGAAGATATCATGTAGGTATAAGGTATGTGAACCACATGGCCAGCCTACAGAATCACACAGGTGAACCCTATGTGATTCACTAGTGACGGTCTCACCTAGTGTGACTAACATACAAAAAATACATATGCCTCAGCCCTATGTTGACTACCACCATCACACAGGGACTTGAGATTTCATATAACTAGTACCCTTGGTCTCTTCATTTGTGAGAAATAAAATGATTTAAAGTCATAGGACACCTATTAAATCTCTCTCAATGATCTTCCTTTGACTAGGTCTTCAAAACCCCATAAGTAGCTCTCCAATCCCTAAAATTAGAGGTAAATAATTAAAGTATAAGGACTATCATCACACTAAGGTCAAATATTCCAAATACCTATGTGAGGAGTCACTTTCCCCCAATTAAAAAACTACTATGGAGAAGCCCCCCATTTCCATGCTCAAACCTACACAAGCCCCTCCCAAAAGAACCTCAGGAGACCCTTGGACTTTTGAGCAAGGTCTCATCCGAGTGTTGTTTCGTAGGTTTCCCTTTGCCCAAGTACTCGTAGGTATCAACTATATGGGGAAACATCTACTACACCCAGGATGCACATGGTAATGGTCTTCTTATGTTTCCTAGGCCTCACTTGGGTGAGACCAAATATGGTTCACTCAGGTAGCACCTGTGAAAGGTCCCCCAAAGCTTCCCAATCCTCACATGGGTGAGACCAAATCTAGTACACCCAATAAGAACCTAGGAAAAATCCTCCTAATTCATCCATGCCTCACTTGGGAAAGAAAAAATATAGTTCCCTAAGATATCACCAAGTTGAGGTCCTCCTAAGCCACCCAAACTGCACTTGGGAAAGGCCAAATCCAGTTCACTTAGAAAGAACCTAGGATATTTCATCCTTATCTACCCAAGCTCACATGGGTGAGACTAAATCCAATTCATTCAGACACCATCTAGTCGTGGTCAGACTAATTCACCTAGGTAACACCTATGTGAGGCACCCTCTAGCTCTCCCAAGTACTGCAAGGGTCAGGTTCTATCGAGCCCATTTTATATCACAAATGCTAGGTAACCTATTTACTCATATCCCTCATACAAGGGGTTCTAATCCAAGACCTCCTCCAAAGCCTTTAGATATGTTGGATCAGAGAACATGGTACACCATCATGTCCTGTCAACTATACATTACCATTGTAATTTAAGTCTCTCATTTATCCTAACTAATAGGTAGAATCCTCAGAGTATTCTAAATTATACATTCCCATGATAATGAGGATCCCAACCTTAGGGATGATTAAATATGGATTCTTGGGCCAGGATGCAACATATGGTACTCGGAATGTGAAAATAATTGGACTATATATATATCTATATGTAAGAAAAAATCCCCAGGGTTTGAAAATAAGAGAGGAGATGGGAACACCTAATCCATATCTCTCTTCTCGACAACCCTGCCATTACTACCAACCTCATACACTAGTGGATGAGGAGAAAATTCATCCTTAGGGAATACCTCCTAGTGTAATCCCCCTATATTTATTATGGTAAATTCACTAACATCCCATACTCTCACACTCATCCTCTAGTAAATGGAGGATATTGTGTAGACGACCATATCTTCAAATTCTTCTTATTTATTACACCAAGCATGACTCTCATGGGCTTATAGGTTTGTGGAGATATTTTCATCATCCTGATAAAATAACTATAAGGATTTACTGCATAGATATAACTATAAAACCATTCGAACTATGTATAATTTTATTCCTGTCTTCCAGAGATATGTAGGAATCCCTCTTGAGGTCCAAGCCCAACCCATTTAAAATACCATAATTATTACTAGGACACATTCCCATAGGATTATGCCCCTAAATAGGAACACCATATTCTTTATAGGTCCTCCTCATTTCATACTAATAATTCTAAATTCCCATTTTAGGTCACCTCAATATAGGTCTATATTCTTTTATAGATCGACCAATAGGGATGCTTTGGCATAAGTCCAACACCAGCCTTTAAATATTAACCTTTCACCTAAACATCCCAGCCACGTGACATTTCATTGTATATTCCTTATCACACGAACTTAAAAGGAATGATGCATCACATTAAGTAGCACCAAACTATCTAGTTTATGATTTCTCTCATGAGGGTACATAGGAGAGCTCTATCATGTGCCTGATCCCAAATAGAAAGAACCCCATTCTACCTAGATGAAAATAAATTATAGAGTGCCCAACTATGTGTCTTGAAACCAGCATCACAAAATGAAAAACACGACCAAGATAGATAACCTATGATACATACATATGGTATCCCATCAATACATGTTCTTAATTGATTGTTAATGTGTAGGGGTGACTAGTTCTATGCTTGGAATATAAATAATTGATTCAATAAAATGTATTAAATCTATAAGAGAGTCATGGAGTAGAAATAACCCACCCCCAAAAAAGGATAGATGAGCCTAACCTCCCATCCTCTCATCAATGTGAGTTCTTTAGTGTCATTAGTAAATTTCACCAAGGATCACTAGAAAATGAATCTTCCCAGTTCATCCCATCCTATGAACCAACTTCCTCACTAGTAACACACACAATAATTCCTCTAGATTCCCATTGGTTCACCCTTCATCAAATTATTCAAATAGGACTAATGAAGGAGATGATGAGGCCATGTGGAAAGCACAAACATAACCAATCTATTAAGGGTATGACTACTCCTAGAGATCATAATTCATTCAGCATATATCACTAAGAAATCTGATCATATTATCATTCTGGTTCTCATAGGACTCCTGTACTGCGTTATGTTTCAATGAACATTGTTAGAACCTATATTACAGATGCTACTGAACATGTGCCTGATACTGAGGAATGAGAGGAGAAGGTTTCTTTACATAAACAATTCTTCACCAAAATGATTGAATAAGGTATATATAACTAAAACAAGAGGATTTATAGGAACATTGGATTCCCTCAAATGCTCCACCACCACTTCTTTAGTGAACATCTTCAAGGGAAATGATTAAAGGTGTGGATGTATCTCACCCACAAGCCAAAGACATTGAACTCCTCACACTTGAGGAAATATCTTCTCATCATGAGGAAGAGATAAAGGAGTTTCAGAAACTCAATACAAAACTAATCCAAGGAAACATCCAAGCAGGATATGTTCTATAAGAATATCCTTGTCTCACACTCCCAGCTGACGTATCTCAACAAAGAGGGTTCCTTGTAGAAACATAAATGGAGTTAGACCATCCAATAAACATGGGGTACCAAAAATTAATATATTACGACCCCATGATAGAAAGATATCATGAGTAACCTCAATTGGGTACATAGCTAGATCTAGGTCATATGCATCCTCATAGACCAGCCTCTATAGGTTACCCACCATGAGCACAATGAGAACCACCACAGTTGGCCCAAAAAGTTGTTTCCCTAGTTTAGGATATTTCATGGTTGGCTATTCAACATCAACTCATCGACACTATTGAGACACTGGAGGATCAATTATAATCTAGGGAAGGATTATGTGAATGAATACATCCAAATAGAAATCATTACCTTGAATGGGTGGATGTAACTCTTCCATTTCCAATCTTTGCGAATCTTATATTATAATCATTAAATGGTTAAGGGGATCCAAAATAGTATGTTACAAACTTTTTGTCTTACTGTGACTCCATGACAATGACCCTTGATTATCAAGAGGAAACTATGATCAGATTTTTCATGCATACTTTAGAAGGACCATCCTTCACCTTTTATACTAGTATACCATCCAGATCAATAAAGGGGTGGAAATATCTTGACCGACAATTCCTATATCAATTTAGATATATGATTTATATGTTAATAGTAATTGATCTATAAAAATTTTGACCACATGAAAATGATAGGGTTTCAAATTTCACTATCAGGAGGAAGAGATTGACTTATTCACTAAACTTGAAACTTCCTCAAAATTATTTTTAGGCATTTTCGTTGAGAATATTCATAATGAACTAAAAAACTTTTCTTCCTTGTAAATTATCCAAGTGTATTTTTGGATATTCTTGCAATATCATAATGGCTAGAAGACACTATTTTGAGAACTAAGGATAACTCTAGTTCTCTTCCACTATGTCAATTGAAGAGTGTGGGTAAAGTGGAAGCTACAATGGTTACTTTAAAACTAGCCTCTAAACCATCTTTAACTCCAAAGCCCACACCTCCTCATGCAGTACCTAATCCTAAATGGAAGCATCAGTAGTAATATCACTATTAAGATGAGATAAGGAAACCTAAATTTTCAAGTATGAGAACTAGAATAATAAATTTTATTTTGTTCAAGATCTGCAAGTTATTTGTTATTTTTTAGTAGGAATGGAAAACAATTGATAAGAATTTAGGATCCTAAGAGACCTGAGAAATTTTTCATTGATGATTACCCATTTTACTACTCTTATAATCCGAAACTAGGGAAAACCATCCATGATTTTTTTATTTTCAATGAAATTATAGAAAGGATGGTTTATTCTGGGAAAGAGATGCTGGGAAAAAAACCAACAAAGGTTTTTCATGTTTCCACCACCACTTTAGAGGAAGAAGGTAAATGGATGTAATTCCTTAGAAATAATTAACATAAGTTCAGTTATTAGTTGACAAGAAAATAATCATGATATACAACAAGAATAGTTAAAATAACCAATCCCCCCAAGTTTCTTCTGTTTTGGCATATCTCACACTGTCCAAGCCACAATTCACGAAAGGCTAATCAACTAATGAATAACATAATCATAAGAGTAAAAAAGAAACAAAGGGGGTTGAAATCACAATAAAACCAAATCATTCCTTAACTCTATCAAACTTCATGCCTTCATCCTTGAAATAACGGTCCTCACCCCACCAAACGACACAATAGGAAACATCCCAATTAATATTACCTGAAAACCATACTTCCCAAAAAATCCTCATCAGATAAGGAATTAATCTCTAATTCCATTAACATAATTTATTTAATGGATCCACTATAAGTTGAAGATTAGGATTATGAGATCAAATTCCTCATGAAAATATTGGTAACCATTGGTAGAGGTTGAGGAATCTTGGGGGGTATGTGAAGACATGGTTGGGTTGAGAACTAATATCATACCCACATACCCTCCAATTATTTTTATACTTCCAAAAATTGTAAAAGTTTCCTTCAGGAAGAACATGAAGAATAGGGAAATGAACCCACATTCATAAATATTCTTTTATGCCTAATCATTCTATACAATCATCTATAAGAGGTGAAGTGTTCTGATCATCCCTCATAGGTAGGAAGGCATAATGGTCCAATCCAATAAAAATATTCCTTTAATATCTTTGAAACAACCTGACTCCTCTTATCACACCCTGACCTGGTATCTTGCAGTCGCAATTAGTTTTATTTGTCTTTTGGTCTCTTAAATATAATAAAATTATTAAATTACAATCCAAATAAAATAAAAATAAAATAATTGGAAACAAATGGTTCAGTATTAATAATAATGATAATATTATTATTTAGTTTGTTGTTATTATTATAAATTCAGTTATTATTAATATTATTATATTGATTATTATTATTATTATTATTATTATGTTTTAAGTTATTATTATTATTATTATTATTATTTTGAGACCCTAGTCTCCCACCCTACCCCCTTAAGCGACCGACCCCCCCCCCTTCCCTCTCCCACTCATGCTACCCCCACTGATGAGGGCCCTACGACATGCCTCCCTTTTTCCTCCAGTGCGGCGGCCCGTTGGTCATACTCCCTCCCTCATGTGGCGACCTCCAATCTTCATGCTGCATGACACACCCCCTTCAGAGATCTAGTCCAGCATGCACCCCACTTCTAGCCACGACCTTGCCCAGTGCACCCGCTTTTGGCTAACTCTTTCCAACATGCCTCCTTTACTTACGATGCTTATTCTGGTGACAGCGACCTGGCCGTCGACCCCTCTTCGGTCACGTATTTCCTTGGTGACTTCCTCCTCCTCTTCCTTTGGATTTTAGTTTCTCATATGGTTTTGTTTTTAGGACTTTATTTTGATTTTTTGGGTCAATTTCTTATTTTAGGGTTCATCTTTGGCCCCTTATCGTGTGAATATGGTACAATTAATGTTTTTCACTGATATTTAGGGGTTTAAACACAAAATATAGGTGTTTCCATAAATAATCTTTATTTTATGATTTATTTTGTTTGTTACATTAATTCAGCATGGTCATTGATTAAAATGTTTGATGCCGAATTGGATTTAAGGGAGTTTAATATGCATTTGATCCTTTTTGTAGAACTTTTATATGTAATGAAGTGTGTTTGTGAAGAAAATCCATGTTATTCTTTTATTAGTGTTTTATTATGTTGCCCAAGGGATTCTAATTCTATTTTATCTTGTTATTGGTGTTTTTTTGGCCTAAAAAGATGTTTTTGAGTGGTTATTTGTGTTCAAAGTATTGTGATAGCGTTTGGAGTTGTTTGATAAATTCTTAAGTGGTTTATTAAATCTTATAAAGTGTGTAAAACATGTTTGAATATTGTTTTGGTGTGCGTATGTATTCAAATGTGGGTTTTAGTATGAATATGGGTTAGGAGTGGACTTTTTTTGTGTTTAAAGGTGGTTTACTTTTAAAAGGGGTGTTTTTGTTTTAAAGTGGGAATGGGGTTTCCCATGATTTATGTGGTTATGCTTGGAAATGTTTATGCCTTCCCTAGGAATTGTGTTTGAAATTTCTGATTGTTAGAAATGGATTTTTAAATGTTTATGAAATTGGCGATGGCCTAGTTGGCACTTGTGATGTGATATTGTCAGCCCTTGTTCAACCCACATGTTGCAGATGACTATTATGGTCTATGAAATTGATTCTTAGGTTATAATAAATGGGTGGGTCATTAGTGAAAACCCTTTATGTGTTATTTTGAAATGTTTTATAGATTTTTTACGTGTTTAATTGTTTTATTAAATTATTTGTGTAGTGCGTTGGACCTCGCTACGATGGTTTTGGGCTACGGGTGTCGAGGTATCCTACACGTACATGCATAGGATAAGGCATATATATATAGGCCCTCTTTGTACATATTCCCTCATCAAGAGTGGAATATGTTAAATGTAGCTAGGGGTATATATATATACATGTGTGTGTATTCATCAAATGTTAGTTCAGGTGGTCGTCGACAAATATAGGCATGTTGGATGTAGGTCCCCTATGCTTATGCCTTTAATTTGAATTTCATAATTGCTGGATTGTTTTGAAAATATGTTTTACATTTAATATATATAAACTTGGTATGAAATTTGGTTGTGGTTTTCTGAAGTGATTATGCCTCTATTTTAGAAATTGAAATGTATTTCTACCACCATTGGTCTTAAGTGACTTTTTTTTAAAAATAGTTTTCTTAAGTGGTTTTGAATTAGTAATGAGTATTTCCAAAGGTGTTTTAGATTTTGGCCTATTAGTTGTAAAAAGTGTTTCATTTATGTAATTAAGTCCATTTGGCACCTAATAATGTTTTATGAAAAATAAAAACCTCTCTTGCAGCATGCCCCCTTGGTTTTAGAAAAGGGTATTTTTGTTGAATGTGTTATTATGTGCCTAATTTGATGCTTATGAATTGTGTGACATGAAAGAGGGGGAATGAAATTAAGGATGGAGGATGTTGGTGAGAGGTTAAATGGGTTTTAGATAAATAAAGTTTTATGTACATGTATGTTTTCTTGATAATGAAAACTCACCACCACTTAAAATAGAGCATAATAGGAAACCTGGGTATCTAGGTTAGTGACTGAGACTAGTATTCTCGATGACACGGCAGGGGTTCGTCTTGGTTTCATCTAGAAGGATTGATTTAACAACACTAAATAAACATTTTAATTACCGAGCTTCGTGGTTTTGAAGCCACAGTTACCGAGGTTCGTGGTTTCTAAGCCACATTTTCTGAGGGTCATGGTTTCTAAGCCATGTTTTGCTGAGGTACGAGGTCTCTTGGGTCCCAATTTTTCTAGATACCTATAGGGATTACCCATAGAGATCATTTGTGACATAATTCTTGAGATTTAATTTTCATTTTAGTTGTTTCATACTTGATGAATTATTTGTGAAAACCATATTTTTCTCTAAATTAGTTTCCTCTCATTTTGAAACATTAATGCTTGCTTGGAACTTATTTTGAAAATGGAGTGGGGGGGGGAATTCTTTACATGATAATTAAAACTTGTTACTTTAATTTAAAACAAATTAAAAACATTATTTTATTACGTTCTATTTTAAAACAAGCATGTTTTGGATTTCATATAAAAGGAAAGGGAATAGGGCGTTGTTGTGTGTTAGCATTCCTACTGAGCATCTCGGTGCTTACACCTAATTTACTTTTCAGTTTGAAGTTCCTCTGGTTTTGGATTTCTCTAAGAGGGAGTGTAGAATATGTTCTATGGTGACCCCCAATGTCACTTGAGGTATGCCTCATTGCATCGTTTATTCCTTTTTCTGCCACCAATTTGTTTAGTTTATTTTCTTTTGTTTATCTGTTTGTTCAGTTTATGATTATTTATCTATTTATATTATGGGCCAAATCATTACCAACTGGTTATTTCGTTGCCCGACACTAGTTTCCTACTTGTGGATATCGAGAACGCCCTTCGGGCCATGCTGCAGACCAGCTCAGGTGACTTGTTTAGGGTCGACCCGGGTTGGTTCGTGACAAAATTGTATCAAAGGAGGACCTTGTTTTATGGTGTTATAGGTAGCTTAGTGATTAGGTGTGTCAGGACTCGAGAGGTATGTGCGGGAAGGACGTCATGAACCCTTTCCCATCCTGAGAATCGAGTTTCCTGGGGTAGTCTGGGATTTGAATTTTCTTCTTTGGCTTGGTCTGTGTGGATGAGGGATGCCAAAAGAAGTGAGCCAGTGTTACACGGTGGGATTCCAAAGAGTAGAGACCCATGTAGAACCCGAGTTCATGGTTCAAGATTCTTCCTAAGGTTAATGGTCACTCGGAGCATGGTCTACTAAGCCTTGTTATTGGGTTGGCATACACACTAGTCCCTTATTCTTTAATGTTTTGATGTGAGTTATGTTTGGGAATAGTGTTTACTGAATTAAGTGGATTTCAAAAAGGAAAATGGTTCATAGAAAAAGAGGTTTTCAAAAGGGAAATTGTTTTTGTAGGGGAAAAGTGGTCTTGAAATGGGAATTTTTTTCTTTTAGTTGAATATGTGGGTCAAAGGGAAAAAATGGGAGGTTCTTTGGATGTTGTTTTAGGATCTAAGTAACCGTTTTTGAAATGTGAATTGGAAAATGTTGGGGAATTTGGAAATAAATTTCTTTAATGACAAGTGACATGTTCAAATTTGTTGAAAATTTGTGCATTATGTTGAATGATCTATTTGGAAAATGATATGTGTTTTGAATTAACCCTTGGTGTTTCTATGAAGGATCAAATATATATAGGTACACATTTGGCACACGGATAATTGGTGGCATGTTTGGATGGGTGCATGATCTAGCACAAAGGTATATGTATATGTGAGACTTTATGGGATACCAATGGTGGATATTTAAGTTGTTTTTTTCTCTAAAAAATGGTTCTCAAAATCTAATTTAAATGTTTTGAAAAGTGAGTAAACAATTGTTTATTATTCTATTTTCATGTTTGGTATCCTTTTTCATGGGTTCTTGGTTTTGAAATACTGAATTTAGGTTGAAATATTTGTTTGAGTTTTAGTTTTAGTTAGTGATTGAAGTGTGAAATCTTGATTTATGATGAGTTTGTTTTGGCTTTGTGCCTCTTTTTTTGGGGAATTCTTCCCAGAAAAGGCCCAGAGGTTTCTAGTGAGTCTCTTCTACTTGTTGGTCCATCCTAGACTCTTAGAAGAGTGGTGGAACTGAATTAGTTTCTATTTTTGTCCATCTTTCATAGTGATCGTGATCTATTGAAGGTAGTCGACATGATTGGTGAAATCGTTGATGATTTAAGGTTATTGAAAACTCCTGAAGCTATGAGAGATCATGCTGGTTTGAGTTCATTTGAGGGTTAAACTATGGATTGGGGGAGGAGGTAATCTTAGTGTCATTTCATGATGGGATGTCTTGGTAGGTGTTTAAGACCACTCTCATTCTAAGTTTTATAACTGAGGAAGTGAAGGTGATGATTGTGGCAGAGCTCGTGAGGGTCCATCAAGGCCAATGAATAGTAAAGGCATACGTCGGGAATTTTGAGGGGTTGCTTCCCTTTTATTCGGTGGTAGCATCATGGAATTAGTTAATGTTTCTCTTATGTGGGGTCTTCGTCCAGGGTTCCAAGACCGATTATTTTTGGTGTCCGGGAAGGTTCCCCATCCGATGAGGAGAGCTTAAATGGCCCGAAGGCCTTCTATTTTATTTTATTATTGATAATACCCCATTTAGGGGTTTAAGGGGAACCCGTACATGACCCATAGTCCCAAGACACAAGGCCCGAAAAACCTGCAATACATGACCCAAAGGCCTAGAGGCATACCTTGCCCAATACATGACCCGTAGGCCCAACCCACTTGAACTGCCTCTACCCATATTTCTACGTCATTGATATCCTAGCACCCCACCTTGAATTGCTGATCAGCTAGCATTGCCCCATACAAAGCTGCACGGTGCCTGGTCCCAATGGCGGCTGCCATACCCTCTCATTCTTCCAATCCGGTTAGCTCTACATCTGGTGGCTGCTACTCCTGTTGCTATGATACAAGTATTCTTTTCAATTAATTCTTCTATTAGTTGGGCCACCATTTTGTTTGGTTCAAGTGTGGCCAGTTTGGGTACTTCAAGTTGCATTGACGTTATCATACAAAGTCTTTTCATCGATGTGGCTATTTGGGACATTTAGAGAGGTTACACTAGAGTCATCATTAGAAGGAGTCTCGATCGGAGGATGTCAGCTCTTCACAGTGGGGCATCAGATGCTTCAAGACATCATAGCTCCAACCACAGCTCTCAGAGTTAATCGTTTCACACAATCAGGAATCATTGAGTGTGGGGCACCATGGTATATATTTTGTCTTTATTGTTAAAATAGAGACGTTTTGAATTCCTATACTATATATTCCTCATATTTGAAGGTTTTTTCTTGCTGTAAGAGGTTCAAAGGTTTCTTTTTCTCATTGGGGTCTTTGTTCATTGAATACCACACCTTGGTTGTAACAAGGCATTTTGATCTCATTTTCCTATAATTATAGTAGCTGTTCCTTCTAAAATGTGAGATTTGAAGGTTGTCTCTTTATTGATATGAGTCTCAAGATGATTGTATCTCTTTTCTGGAAAGATTATTTGGTGACCTGTTCTTGTTTTATGATGTGCTCGTTTTGGAGAAACATGAATCTTGGGAAATAATGAATAGGGGTTTGGTCTTCCATTCAGTTTGGAGTCTTTCATCGAGGACCCCATGTGGTGGGGGTTTGGATTATGCGAAGAGTCTGTGGGACAGTTTGTGTTGGGCCTGTATCAGTCATTGCTAATTGGCTTAAACTAGTCAGTTCTTAGATGGTGGGGAGACCCACCAAGAAACTTTTCATGCCTTCTTTGAGTTTTGGTCTATGTGGTGGTTTCCTCTTTGGATCAAGTTGGCAGTTCTAGAATTATCCCATGCTGAGAGTCTCAATGTTGGTTGTACTAGTCGAGTTCTTGTGGTGGGGAGAACCCTTCCTATTTCCTGATGGATCTTCTCTTTATAGTTTCCCTTAGAGTTGGTCAAGTTTGACTGATGGAGTGAAAAGTCACATTGAGTTTATTATTTTGTTATCCTTGTTCAGTTTCAAACTCCAGTTTGATTCCTCGGTTGGCTGGGTGACAATATGGGGGCAGAAAGTTTTTGTGGTGTAGAGAATTGTCACACCCCGACCCGGTATCTTGCAGTCGTGTTTATTTTTATTTATTTATTTATTGTTATTTTTCTTTTGTTTTATTAATGTTTTAAAAAAATATTAAATTAAAATCCAAGTGAAATAAAAATAAAATAATTGGAAAAAATGATTCAATAATAATAATAATATTTAGTTTAATACCCTCATCGCCGGTCTATAACTGACACTTTAGTGGACCAATTGAAGGAAAAAAGATTTAGAATTTGTAATCAAGTAGATCAAAAGTGATTATGCCATCATAAAGGAAGACAAAATGCCCCTTCTTGACTATGTATAAGGACTAAGGGTAGAATTCCCCTTTATGATAACATTGACTTAGGTCCCACAATCACAAAAACACCCAAAAAGATGTATCAAAAAATTTGGCGATGGATTTGGAATATCTAGAATAGGATGAAATAATAATAATCATTGTCCAGTGTTGTATGGTGTTATTTTTTGTTCATGCCAAAATGGAAGAAATAAATGAGGTTAATTTCATCCCTGAACCAGAAGGTCATGTAACAAGTTGGACAATTCCCATTGAAGACCACCTTTCAAATGGAGTTCTTTAGTTGAAAAAAGATGGAAGAGATAAAACCCAACAATGAGTAATCGTATTTACTCTTTATGACTGCCCAAATCACTATAATATCCTCTTTAAATGGGTCTTTGGTGGAGTCCTTCTTAGGTGAATTGATGAATAAGATACCATTTATATCATAAAATAGGAACATATAGGGGTATGTGGTTCCCACCAGCGCAGGTAGAAGATTTCCCATCAAATCCTAGTGCTTGGATACTTCTGGCCTTCAATGATGAAAGATTGAGAAAAATTCAATGAAAAGTTTCATTCATGCCAACTACACTCCAAATTCATTCCTCAACCCCCAAAATTTATACAACTAATAAATAACCCATGAAATTTTCTACAGAGGGAATGAATATTGTGGGGGATATATCCTCTTACTACAACCAGACAGTTCAATAACATTCTCACTATCACTGAATTTTTCTCTTAGTGGGAAGAGGCTACACCCCTTAAGGAATTCGAGGGATGGAATATTATATGGTTCATAAAATCCAATATTTTTACTATATTTGGTTACCATCACAAAATATTGAAGTATAATCGAACCAATTTCTTTTCTGTACAGTTGTAAAGGATGTATTTGGAGTATAATATCAAATACAACCATTCATATCATTATCATGTGGAAACTAATGGATAGATAGATGCCTTTAACAAGACCTTATAAAAAACTCCAAAAGATGGTGGATTAAGATAAAAAGATTTTTCTGGAAAAAATATTTCATTCCTTGTGAGATTATCAGACTACAACATGAACCGCCACAAAGGAGACCCCATATTCAATGGTATACAGGAATGAAGTAGCCCTTCCCATTGAGGTTGAAATTCCCTCACTTTATATTTGTATCTGTAATTAGCTGTCCATAGATGACCAATCCAAAAAATGGATGGATAAATTGGAGTGACTATATGATAAAATAAAATATACCT
This sequence comes from Viscum album, assembly GCA_963277665.1. Taxonomy (NCBI): domain Eukaryota; kingdom Viridiplantae; phylum Streptophyta; class Magnoliopsida; order Santalales; family Viscaceae; genus Viscum; species Viscum album. Next base: position 379,924,628 of record OY728119.1, read on the forward strand.
TGCATCACTTGTAATTCCACCAAAATTAGATAGCATGGGATTTTAACATGAAATTTCACCTCCACTTATCTCTAAGGAGAACTGGTATTGGTCCTTTGAACCCAAATGATACCTGGAAAGAATCATCCAAATCATGATCCAAAGTTGGAGGGACTTATACCATACACAATTTCAACTCTAACAGAGCCAATTAACTGATTTATATGGATGCAAAGCATATTGAAACTCCTACCAAAGAAAAATTTTCTAAGTAATGCATTTTGTAATCATCATATGGGCCTATTAGTACGACCCTAAACTATAAGGCACCATGGTCCTAGTCATATGAGTTAAAATATAAGACACCACATTTTGAGCATCAAAACTATAAAATATAGATCCTAATGTTCTGTTCACAATACATAATATTTTACTACAATTTTCTTACCATTTGAAGTAAAATAACATGTTTCACATCCTAGTTACATGATTTAAAACTATATGATACTTCAGTATGAGCTTGAACATACAATAATTATTGGTGTTGGTCTCCTACTACACCACAAGAATATCCTACTTTTGAAGTATTTCTGACTTGATTCTCATTTAAGTGGGATACATAGTGACACCTAATCCTTATGTTTTGTTCTTATCCATGAAATAAGGAAAATTCCCCCGATCATGTATACAAAATATAATCAATGTTGGGGACTCCAAACTAGGTCCTTTCATTTGTAGACCCATTTTAAGTTAAATGAACCTTCACTGAGAATGATTAAGATCCATGTAGGGAATCATTTTCAGAACTATGTGTGGCTAGATTATTGATTTAATGAGATACATTGAGATTCCTAGGGCCTTCTTCTTAGGACCAACCCCAAATACATCCCTTTTAGAAGATTGTTTTCACAAACCTTTTTCCCTATAGGACTCACTTAACATTGATTTTTTTCTTATTTAATATAGAGGAGACCTTATAACTCTCATATCAGTCAGTTATTTATTCCCTTAAACAAATAGATCCTATAGTCCTAGTTGAAAGACCATAAACTACAATACACCAAAGGTCCTAGTCATGTGACATAAAATTACAAGACACTATTCATCCTTAACACACAATGCTAAACTACATGGATAGGTCCTAATTTAATAACCCTAGTAGACATGACCCATACCATTCTAGTCAAAACAAATTAAAATGTACAATTATTCCCTTATCACATGGTGTTAAACTTTAGTCTTACTTTATGTTCCAAGCATAAGGATTCCTTGGGAAACCATCTCAAGAAGTGTAACATCCCAAGTAAGTAATGAATAATATATATTATTATCTATATCTATTTATGAATTATATAGTGTTTTAGAGGCTTTAAATGAGAATAAATCCAATCTTAACCAAGGAATACACTAATATTTTTAAAAGAGTGTTTTAATGCCTTTTCATGGAAACCCATTTTTAAACCAAACATTTGACAATATTATAAGCTATATTTGTCAATATAAACATATTCTTTATGATTGGGACATTGAAATTTACATTGAATAATTTTTTGGTATTTTTCTGACAATGTTCATTTTTTAATAAATAGTGAAAAATACTGCATTTTACATCAAAACTGCTTTTTCATATAATTTAATTATATGGTTAGATTATCTTTTTAATTGGTTTTAAATTGTAAATAGAATATATTTTTACCATTTAATCTAATGGTGGTAATTGGGATTAATTTCTCTTTGAAATTGGACATAAACAATTGTCAAACTTTTAATAGAAATTGTTTAAAAAAACCCGCTATTTGTTTTGACAACGGGAATAATTTTTAAATTAATTATTGCAATTTATGTTTTTGGAATTTGTTAAAATTTATTCCATATTTGGAATCAGAAGGTCCAAATTATGTAATTAAGACTCCTTTGTTTTTGGACTTTGTGAATAGTAAAGACCGTAATTATCGTTAATTATCTTGATTAATTAGTAATCGGGTAGTTAAGGATAATAAAATAATATCATAATAATAATAAATGACACCAACATGTGTAATAATACTACTGGTTGTGTCATGTAGGACCATGGGATTCCTTGTGACAAACTTGGGGACCCCATGGAATCACTTTTGTGTGATAAGGACTTTTTATCTTTTTATTTTTAAAGAAAGTAAATATAACAAAGAATGTATCACCTGAGTAAAACATTTTTAATTTTGTATAAATAAATTATCTCTAGGACTATAAATAGTAATTGGAAATATAAAAATATTTCCTACATCATAGTATTTTTTTTATAATTTTTAGACATTAAATAAATTAAATTATATATGAGACCATTATGATGCAGCGATTACCTCATTATTTAACGATTTAAATAAAATGAAAAGATAATGTAAAATCTAATACCTAAACATGTCAAAAACCTATTGTATGGGTGTATTTATAACCCTTATCACCTTATCCTCTAAATAAATCAACGTGGGACCTTTAAAATCCGAAACTCATTTGAAAATAAAGTAACATTTTATACATTTCAAGAGTGCCCCTCCTCTCCTCTTATAAAAGGCCCCCACCTCTACCTCTTTGCCCACACTTCTCAAGCTTTTGGCCCAACCAATCTCTACACATTTTGTCTCTAAACATCCATCTACGCATCCTAGAAGCCTTACATTAGGCAGGAAGCTCTTCATGAAACCCTTTTGGTTCAAACCAAAGGGAGTTACCCGATTTAAAGGTAAAGACTTCTCTAATGTTCTTTTGTTTTATTTTGCTTCTCCAACCCCCTAAACTCTTTTTATTCATTTATTTTGTAACAAAACCAGTATATAAAATATACTAGTATTTTTTTATATGAATTATTCGAGCTACACTTACACACAAATATATCTAATGGTTAAATAACATACTGTTTCCGTAGATGGAGAATTTCTGCCTCACGAAATGATGATTGTTCAACACTCATATAACACCTTCAATGGTGGCCATTAAGATGTAAATATATTTATATATGATATATAATATGTTTATGTTTTCCTTAATCTTCTATATTTTTCATTTATGGAATACCTTTATGGCTTCCATTATTGTTATACACGATATCTTCATTTTAGGAAGTGCGGAATACCGTCCCCTCAAAGTGATTTGATTCGTTAATGCCATATGTGGTATGTATAAAGGATAGATTTAATGATATCATATATGATACCATACTGTAATTATTATAATATTATGTATCATTATGTTCTAATTCCATTAAATATGAAATACAAATGAAAGTAGTGTTCATGCGTACGTACGACTTACCGTCTCCATGAACGGTGCATTTCATTTCTTACCGCTAAATGTTATGAAATATAGTAAATGCATGTATGTACTGGATATATATGACATATATGATATCTACATCATGAATATAATTCTGTATATAATGGATATTTTACCACATGAACAACTTGTAATTATAAAGAGTTTATTTTTGACTCAAGTACCAATGATCGAAAAAACGACCATTATTAACTTAAATAATTAAATTTTGTTTATAACATGGTAATAAGTGATATAAAAGGAATAATGAACTTGAGAAAGGTTTTTAATCAAGTAGAAATTAACTCAAGTTTATTATTCAGGACATTAAAGAACGATCGAGTCAAGTCGGTCCCGAGGTATGGGACTTCGTCTCAATCTCCTTTCATTGAGGCATATTTTGTTTTATACACAACTTTCTTTTATGCGGTGTATAAACCCCATTGAATTTTAGGTTTATTCAAAAGGAATATTTTTTATACAAAGAGTTTACTAAATGACAAAAGGAAATGTTTTTTTGTCATACGTATGCGGCGACAACGACTTCTCCACCACCATGACCGTTATTTGAGTTTCGACTTCCTCTACATGCCATAAATTTTTTTAAAATGAAAAATAAATACCATGTTTTAATTTTATTTTATTTTTGTATTGAAAATGGTTTTCATAATGATTTTAATATATAAATGTGTTGTTTTAATATCTTGTGATTGAAATGTGAAAATGTTATGTTTCCTTTATGCATGTTTTATGTGATACGATTATGTTATGGTTCTTGGGTATTGTTATGAAGACGGGTGGTTCTGTGATAATCTAAGGGAAGGTGAGACCGATATAGCTCTCTAATGCATTGGGTAACGCGAAGGAGTTAAATGTTAAGGTTTCTCCGAAGAGATTTAGGGAATATACTGCGATGGGTATTCCAAACGTAACCATGAGGGTTACTCCCTACGTAAGAATGTTATGAATGCCTCATGTTACCTTTATGTCTTATGATATCTATGATTTATTCATGATTTGATGTGGTATGTTAATATTCTTATGTTTTATAAGTAAAGTATGATTTCATACATGGACAAATGTTTTCTTTTCGTACTTTTATATCCCTTACTGAGCTTTTTAACACTCATCCCATGTTTTTGAAATGTTTTTCACAGGTCAAGGGAATAGTACATGATGTGATTATAGGGTCAAGGAAGTGTCAAGAAAGAATCCATGTTTTATTTTGAATATTTTTTCATTGATGGTAAAATGAGTACTATCTTTTATTTAACCACTTTGTTTAAATGTGGAATTTAATTCAAGTTTTATGATCTAATTCTCTAAAACTCTAAACCTGAAAAGATCCTCAACGTGTATTCTTGAAGTAACTCAAGATTAAGTAATGTTTAAGTTTGGGGCCTTATAGTTGGTATCAGAGGTATGTTTAGATAACTTTAAGAGTTAGAATTCTATTAAATGATTATCCCAAAATATTTTTTTTATGGTCAAATTGAAATGATATAGCATCTGAAGATTACCATGTTGTTTCACCTAAGACATGTTTGTTCAGAATGGTTTTCCGCAGAGGAAATAGGGAAGCAGTGCTAGGAAGGCACACAGAAGGAAATAACCTTCCGAATCAGCATCCTGAGATGGTCGGAATTGGAACTGAATAGTTTTTTGCGGTAATGGCACAGTTGACTCAAGCGATAAATGGTGGCGGTATCCATGCACAAGATCAGCCAGATCAACTGCACAGGAACATGTCAGTGGTGGAAGATTTCATGAGGCAACATCCCCAATCATTTAGAGGATCATCTGACTATGTGCTATCTGAAGGGTGGATTAAAGCAGTGGAGAATATTTTCGATGTCATGGGGGTGTTCACAAAATCGAAAGGTTATTCTTTCTATTTACAATTTGGAGGGTGAAGCAGATCAGTGGTGGTCGATGGTTAAAAATATCAAGGACGTTGATGAGATTGATTCTCTCGACTGGGATGAATTCAAAGGTATGTTTCATGAGAAGTATTTTCCTAAGGCTGTTTGACTTAGGATGGAAAAATAATTCTTGGAATTGAGGCAAGAGAAAGAATCAGTGGATGATTATGAAGAAAGGTTCACTCGATTGGCAAGGTATGCTCCAAATTTTATCCGAGACCTTGATAGTAAAATCAATCGTTTTTACTCAGGATTAAAGCTAAAATATAAAAGGGATTTATATTCTCGCGAGTTCAAGATTTAGGAAAATCTTATTAGATGTGATGAGAAGGGGGAAATTGAGTTTCACGATGATCAAGTGATCTATAACAACCAATAGAATAAGAGACCGAGGTGGCAGGAGAAAGGAAACAATTCTTCAAAAAGGTATGATGGTAAGAAAACTACGTTTCCAGTTTGTGATAAATGTGGTAAAAGGCATGATGGGAATGTCTTCTGAATTCTGGAAAGTGCTACCGATGTGTTAAGATGGGACATAAGGCTCGTGGTTGCACTGAAAAAGATCAGGGTGATGTTAAGACCAAATTTGATTTACAGTTAGTGAAATGTTTTAAGTGAAATGATATGGGTCACTATGCAAATGATTGTCCGACAAAGAGCTCGAGTGATGGGAAGCAGTTAGACGACAAGCAGAAAGGGGTGGTGAAATCCTTTGCAACTACTTCAGCAGATGTCGGGCCATCAAATGAAGTTGTATCAGGTACTTTGTTTGTTTTTTCAGATTATGCCAGTGTGTTTTTTGATTTGGGTTCTATACATTATTTCATCTCTTAGAACTTTTCTAGAAAATGGGAATACCATCTCAATAAATTACTCCTGAACTTGTGGTAAAAACACCTGCGGGAAATATTAGGGAAAAAAGAATTTATAAGAATCTTCGTATCCTTATCTATGGAAAGAACCTACTTGAAAACCTTATTGTTTTACCTCTAGTAGAGTTTGATGTTATCCTGGGTATGGATTAGATCTCTAATTACCATGCTAAGATTGATTATAGAGCTAAAGAAGTTACTTTTCAGAAAGACTTTCCGTTTGTGTACAAGAATGAACCCTTACTGTTCATAACATGTCAAGAGGCTGAGAAACTTGTAAAAAATGGAAATGAATGTTACCTTGTACATATTGTTGAAAACAAGGGAACTGTTCAGATTAATGATGTGCCAGTGGTAAATGAGTATCTTGATGTTTTTCCTGATGATTTTCCTAGAATAATACCAGATCGGGAAGTTGAGTTTACAGTTGACTTAGTTCCTGATGCTAAGACAATTTCAAAACCCCCTTATCTAATGGCTCAAATTGAACTATTAGAGTTGAAGGAGAAATTACAAGATTTATTAGAGAAAGGTTTCATTCGACCTAGCACATCAGCATGGGGTGCTCCTGTTATATATGTTAATAAGAAATATGGTTCTATGAGAATTTTCATTGATTATAGAGCCTTGAATAACGTCACTGTTAAGAACAAATATCCTTTGCCTCATATCGATGATTTGTTTGATCAGCTCCAGGGAGCTCAATATTTTTCAAAGATTGACCTGAGATCGGGGTACCATCAGTTGAATGTAAAGGAAGAAGATAATCTGAAGACCGTGTTTTGTACAATATATGGCCATTATGAATTTGTAGTAATTAGTTTTGGGCTAACCAATGCACCTGCTGTATTCAAGGACTTAATGAATTGAATTTTCCATGAGTTCTTGGATATGTTTGTGGTTGTTTTCATTGATGATATTTGGGTGTTTTCTAAAAGTAATGAGGAGCATGAAAGACATTTAAGGGTTATTTTGAAAACCATAAAGGAAAAGAAATTGTATGTTAAACTCAGCAAGTGTGAGTTCTAGATGCAACAAATTTCTTTCCTTGGTCACATTGTTTCTAAAGATGGGATAACTGTTGATCTTGTAAAAACAAAGGTTGTTGAAGAATGGCCAAGACCCACAAATGTAACTGAGATTCGTAGATTCTTTGGTTTGGTAGGCTATTACTGAAGGTTTGTAAGAAATTTTTCACGGTTATCTAGTCCAATGACTAAGCTAACTCGGAAGTGTGTTAAGTTTATCTGGACAAAATAATATGATGATTATTTTCAGGAACTAAAAAGAAGATTGGTGAATGCTCTAGTTTTGGAACTACCTTCCAGTAATGGGGAGTTTGTTATCTGTAGTGATGCTTCATTGAAAGGAATTGGTTGTGTCCTAATGCAGAATTATCAGGTAATTGCTTAGGCATCCTGATAGTTGGCAACTCATGAGGTAAATTACCCTACACATGATTTGGAATTAGCTGGTGTTGTTTTCACTTTAAAAATTTGGAGGCATCATTTGTATGGTGTAAAGTGTGAAATATATACCAATCACAAAAGTATAAAGTATATATTAACTCAGAAATAATTGAACTTGAGACAGAGGAGATGGCTAGAATTAATCAAGGATATTGATTGTACAATTCCTTACCATCCGGGAAAAGCAAATAAAGTGGCTGATGCTTTGAGTCGAAAAAGTAATGCTTCATTGACAATGTTGTGTTTGGAACGTGATCCTTTGGTTAAGGATTTGATGAAATTTGGAATAGAAGTTGTTGGTACAGGATTTCATTCTATTTTTTTCAGGTATCATTGAAATCTTATCTATTAGACAAAATTAAGCAAGCGCAGAAGCAAGACATTGAGTTGCAGAAAAAGGTAGAGCTGGTTCAGAAGGGTAAGTTGCCTAAATTCAACATTGATAATGATTGTGTTTTGAGATTTGGGAAGATATTGTGTGTGCCGTGTGATTCACAGTTGAAGAGAGAGTTGTTATGTGAAGCTCATAGTTCCCCGTTTTCAGTTCATCCATGCAGTACTAAGATGTATAGAGATCTTCGAGAGTTTTACTGGTGGGATGGAATTAAAAGGGATATTGCTGATTTTACTATGAAGTGTTTGACTTGTCAATAGGTTAAAGAAGAGTGGCAGTTACCAAAAGGGATTCTTAAGCCTTTACCAGTACCATAGTGGAAATGGGAGAATATATCCATGGACTTCTTTGTGGGATTGCCGAAGACACCTCGAGGTAATAATGCAATCTGTGTTATTGTTGATCGCTTGACTAAATCTGCTCATTTACTTGCTATATGAGATACTTTTTCCCTAGATCAAATTTCCCGTTTGTATCATAAAGAGATAGTCAGGTTACCTGGAGTTCCTCTCTCCATTGTATCTGATCGTGATCCCAGGTTCACTTCAAACTTTTGGAAAAGACTTCAGAAGTCGTTGGGTACTGAATTAAATTTTAGTACACCTTTTCATTCTCAATCAGATGGGCAGTCAAAACGAACCATTCAGACTTTGGAAGATATGATACGTTCATTTCGATGGATTATCAGGGAAGTTGGGACCAACATCTTTCTTTGGTTGAGTTTTCTTATAATAACAGTTTTCATTCTAGTATACAGATGGCACCATTTGAGGCATTATATGGGAAGCGGTGTCGAACTCCAGCTTTCTGGGATGAAGTGGGTGAAAGGAAGTTGATTGGACCAGAATTGGTAGAAGAGTTGGCAGAAAAAGTTCATCTAATACAGAAAAACATAAGAATAGCTCAGAGCAGGCAGAAGAGTTATGCGGACAACGGGAGGAAGGATCTCTCTTTTGAGGTAGGTGATCATGTTTTTCTCAAAGTCCCACCATGGAAAAGTGTGATGCGATTTGGTAAGAAAGGAAAGTTGAGTCCAAGGTTCATTAGACCATATGAAATTCTGGAGAGAGTTGGATCAGTTTCATACCGAGTGGATTTACCTCCGAGTTTATATCAGGTATATAATGTTTTTCATGTTTCAATGTTAAGGAAGTACATTCCAGATCCATCTCATGTTTTGAGTCCAGAGGTACTTCAACTGGAAGGGAATCTATCTTATGAGGAACAAAGATTCTAGATTATTTACCATAGGGAGAAAGTGTTGCGGAATAAGGTGATTCATCAAGTAAAGGTTTTTTGGAAAAACCACATGACTGAAGAGGCAACATGGGAATCTGAAAATGCAATGAGGGATAAATACCCCCACTTATTCGATAAGTAAATAAATTGCGAGGATGAAATTTTCTAAAGGGGGGAAGGATGTAACATCCCAATTAATTAATGAATAATATATATTCTTATCAATGTCTATTTATGAATTAGATAGTGTTTTGAGGCTTAAAATGAGAATAAATTCAATCCTAAGCATGGAATACACTTATATTTTTAAAAGATTATTTTACTGCCTTTTGATGGAAAACCATTTTTAAATCATAATTTTGACAATTTTATAAGAAATATTTGTCAAAATAAACATATTATTTATGATTGTGACATTGAAATTTACATTGGATAATTTTCTGGTATTTTTCTGACAATGTTCATTTTTAATGAATAGTGAAAAAAACTGCATTTTACATCAAAAATACTTTTTCATATAATTTAATTATATGGTTAGATTATCTTATTAATTGGTTTTAAAGTGTAAATAGAATATATTTTTACAATTTAATCCAATGGTGGTAATTGGGATTAATTTCACTTTGAAATTGGACATAAACAATTGTCAAACTTTTGATATAAATTGTTTCAAAAAACCCTGCTATTTGTTTTGACAACGGGAATCATTTTTAAATTATTTATTGCAATTTCTGTGTTTGGAATTTGGTAAAATGGATTTCATATTTTGAATCATAAGTTCCAAATTATGTAATTAAGACTCTTCTGTTTTTAGACTTTGTGAATAGTAACGATGGTAATTATCGTTAATTATCTTGATTAATTAGTAATCAGGTAGTTAAGGATAATAAAATAATATCATAATAATAAAAAATGACACAAATATGTGTCCTAATACTACTGGTTGTGTCATGTACGACCATGGGATGCCTTGTGACAAACTTGGGGACCCCATGGAATCACTTTTGTGTGATAAAGACTTTTTATCTATTTATTTTTAAAGAAAGTAAATATAACAAAGAATGTATCACCTGAGTAAAACATTTTTAATTTTGTCTAAATAAATGATATCTAGGACTATAAATATTCATTAGAAATATAAAAATATTTCCTACATCATATTATATTTTTTATAATTTTTAGACATTAAATAAATTAAATTATATTTGAGACCATGTTGATGCAGCGATTACCTCATTATTTAACGATTTAAATAAAATGAAAAGATAATGTACAATCTAAGACCTAAACATGTCAAAAACCAATTGGATGGGTGGATTTATAACCCTTATCACCTTATCCTATAAATACATCAATGCGGGACCTTTAAAATCCGAAACTCGTTTGAAAAATAAAGTAACCTTTTATACCTTTCCAAGAGTGCCCCTCCTCTCCTCTTATAAAAGGCCCCCACCTCTACCTCCTTAACCACACCTCTCAAGCCTTTGGCTCGGCCAATATCTACTCCTTTTGACTCTCCACATCCCTCTCCTAATCCTAGAATCCTTACCGTAGGCAGGAGACTCTTCAAGAAACCCTTTTGGTTCAAACCAAAGGGAGTTACCCGATTTAAAGGTAAAGACTTCTCTAATGTTCTTTTGTTTTATTTGGCCTTTCCAACCACATAAACTCTTTTTATTCATTTATTTTGTAACAAAACCAGTATATTATATATTCTAGGATGTTTTTATATGAATTATTTGAGCTACACTTACACACAAATACATATAATGGTTAGAGAACATACTCTTTCCGTGGATGGCGAATTTTTTCCTCACGAAACGATGATTGTTCAAAACTCATATAACACCTTCAAAGGTGGCCATTAAGATGTAAATATATTTATATATGATATATTATATGTTTATCGTTTTCTTAAACTTCTGTATTTTTCATTTATTTCATACCTTTATGGCTTCCATTATGGGTATACGCGATATCTTCATTTTAGGAAGTGCGGACTACCGCCCCCTCAAAGTGATTTGATTTATTAATACCATATATGGTACGTATAAAGGATATATTTAATGATATCATATATTATACCATACTGGAATTATAATAATATTATGTATCATTATGTTTTAATTCCATTAAATATGAAATAGAAATGAAAGTAGCGTTCATGCGTACGTACGACTTACCGTCTCCATGAACGGTGCATTTCATTTCTTACCTCTAAATGTTATGTAATATTGTAAATTCATTTATATACTGGATATATATGACATATATGATATCTACATCATGAATATAATTCTGGATATAATGGATATTTTACCACATGAACAACTTGTAATTATAAATAGTTTATTTTTGACTCAAGTACCAATGATCGACAAAACGACCATTATTAACTTAAATAATTACATAGTGTTCATAACATGGTAATAAGTGGTATAAAAGGAATAATGAACTTGAAAAAGGTTCTTAAGAAAGTAGAAATTAACTCAAGTTTATAATTCATGACGTTAAAGAATGATCGAGTCAAGTCGGACCCGAGGTATGGGACTTCGTCTCAATCTCCTTTCATTGAGGCATATTTTGTTTTATACACAACCTGCTTTTATACGGTGTATAAACCCTTTTTAATTTTACGTTTATTCAAAAGTAATCTTTTTTATATGAATAATTTACTAAACGAAAAAAGGGAATGTTTTTTTTGTACGTATGTGGTGAAAACGACTTCTCCGCCGCCGTGACCGTTATTTGAGTTTCAGCTTCCTCTACAAGCCATAACATTTTTTAAAATGAAAAATAAATACCATGTTTTACTTTTATTTTATTTTGGTATTGAAAATGGTTTTCATAATGATTTTATTATATAAATGTGTTGTATTGATATCTTGTGATTGAAATGTTGAAATTTTATGTTTCCTTTATGCATGTTTTATGTGATACGATTATGTTATGGTTCTTAGGCATTGTTATGAAGACGGGTGGTTCCGTCATTAACTAAGGGAGGGTGAACCCAATATATATCTCCAATGCATTGGGTAATGTGAAGGAGTTAAACATTAAGGTTTCTCCAAAGAGATTTAGGGAATATACTGCGATGGGTTTTCCAAACGTAACCATGAGGGTTACTCCCTACGTAAGAAAGTTATGAATGCCTCAAGTTACCTTTATGTCTTATGATTTCTATTATTTATTCATGATTTTATGAGGTATGTTAAAATGATTATGTTTTATGAGTAATGTATGATTTCATACATGGACTAATGTTTTCTTTTCATACTTTTATATCCCTTACTAAGATTTTTAATGCTCATCCCATGTTTTTGAAATGTTTTTCACAGGTCAATAGAATGGTACATGATGTGATGATATGGTCAAGGAAGTGTCAGGAAAGAATCCATGTTTTATTTTAAATATGTTTCTGTTGATGGGAAAAATGAGTACTATCTTTTATGTAACCATTTTGTTTAAATGTGGAATGTAATGCATGTTTTATGATATAATTCTCTAAAACTCTAAACCTGAAAACATCCTCAATGTGTATTCTTGAAGTAAATCAAGATTAAATAATGTTTAAGGCTGGGGGATTATAAGAAGCCTCCTATCACAAACACGGGATTCCTCTCGGGATATGATTTCCTGAATGGCTAGATAAAATTTTTGGGGCTTCATACCTCCTATTTCATGACAAATATCCTTAATAAATACCACATAACATTAAACTACATGGTTTAATTCACTATAAATTGATGTTAAAATGCTCTTAGATATATGTGTGGCTCGATTCTCATCTCAATGAGATACATAGAAACACCTAGATCATATATCATGGCCTAGCCACAACATGATAAAAATTCCCATGTACATTCTTTTAATCACCTATGTGTGGTGAAAGAAACCTTTTACATTCTTAGTTTTTCACATTGAGCGTAGCTCACATGTGATGAGGAATTTTTATAAGGGATTCTATGCATAATAGAGACTTACCAGTTCACGTCAGGGTTATAACGGTCCTCATCTTCAGGCTTAATACAACTTGACAACATAGTGTGAGATGGATGAATTGAAACTTCTTAGCACACATCGTAGTTGTATGAAGTTAAACTATAGGACAACATCCTCATCATACAACATTAAAATATATCCTTAAACTATATATTGAACATAGGGTTTCTAGTGTATTCCATGCATGGGATGATACTCCACATTCTGGGAAGATTTCATGAAAAAGTCACAATTACACCATCCCAAGACTTTTATTGCATCAGGGAATCCTATTTATGTAAGTGTAAAACTATATATTTCTCTCACCCTTTTCATTAAATAAGCATACGTATCATAAGGTGTTAAAATTACATGATATATAGGTCCTTGATTGAGAGGATACCTTCCATCTGATGTCGTCCATTTACCACATCATTTTCAATAACTACATGTGACATGATTCTTAGTATTATTAGATAAGTAGTGATTTCTAGACCATTTTCCTTGGACCCACCCATAATATAAACAATTACCTCTCTATATGTGGATCAAACTCATGCATGGAATTTTCATTCTAGTAACTATATATGACTTGATTATCACTCATATGAGATACATAGTGATGTCCAGATCCTTTATATTATGCCTTGATGCGAAAAGAAATTCCATCCAATCATAGGGAGTTCTGGCCTGAATAATTCCATCATATTCCATTGAAAAACATCCTTTCATGAATCAAACTCTATGTCTGGGGAAATTTGAGACTCTATAAACTTTATCTATCCCTCAGTAATAAAATTTCTAATTCTAGAGGACACCATTTCTTTGACTATGCATAATACACCCCTGTCTTGATTTTAATATGTCTCCCTTAGTAATGATTATCAACCAGAGTCACCTTTGTCCTTAGAAGATACCTCTTTTATCTATGTGTACCTTGACATCATCATAGTATGAAACCACTTTCTTAACTTTTTTTGGTCATTACTTACATGATTTTCTCACATCACCCTTAGATCTATGAATCCCAAGATCATCATTTAAAACTCATCTTTCCACATATAGAATATGTTGGAAAATTTATATCCCAATGAAAAATTAAAGATATGTTCTTCCTTCATGAGTTTAAAAAATCCTATGAAACTCATTGAAAATAATTGCAATCCAATGCTTACATACACCCTATATAACACTTTAATTTTCTCTTATTTATCACACCAAGAATTACACATGTGAGTTTAGTGATTTCAGGAAAATATCCATCTTTTCTTAGTTATATCATTTTATAACCTGAGTTTGGAAGTCATTAATCTTGAAAAAAATATTCTATAAGGTTCATCACTAGTTAAAGGTATAGAGCATTAAATTTTAATAACTCAAAATCCTTATATCATGATGTTAAACTGCACAACACAGGCTCTGACATGAGCCGACCATGAAACCTAATTCATTTCTGGGTTCCACTCCCAATCCATGACATTAATACATTGAAAATTCTTGGTCCCATTGTCCCTAGTTGAGATCTAGATCCTTATAAGGGCCCTAATGTTAGAACTATGTGTATATTTATTCTCACATTGATTAGTTACATAGCGATTCTTAGATCCTACATAATGGTCCAATTATAATCCAAAATATGACCCATTCCCCAAATATAGTTCAACTCAATGTGGGTGTAAACTATCTAGAGAACTATGTGTGTCTTGATTTTAATCCTTTTGATATGTGAAGTGATTCCTAGATTTTAAAACATGACCCAGTTGTGGTATAATAAAATGTCCCATCCCCAAATTGGAAGTATATCAGTGCGGGGAATATAACCTAGAATTACGTGTCACTTGATTCTCATCCAGAAGAGAGACATAGTGAAGCCCATATCCTATGTCCTCACCCAGCTACAATATATAAACAATAAGTTCCCTATGTATGGTTTAGACCAGCAAATAGAAATATTTCCCCATTATTGGTTGATTTTAGTATAATTTCTTCTCCCATACTCAAGCACCTTCTTTATACAAATTTAACTCTGTGTATAGAAAAATTTGGGTCTCTATAAGCTTTCCACATCCAACAATTAATATAATTTATGATTTTAAAGGACACTGTTGTTTTTTCTATTGAAAATAATCACCAATCTATATTTTCATAAGTCACCCAATAATGCCTCGACCCTAGTTTCCCAAAGCTGGTGCATTATTTTAATACATTTGCATGATTACAAGGAATAAAATCCCAAAGCACTGATCAATTTTATAGCCTTGGAAAATAGATTACATACATTAACATTACCTTAAAATTTCAAATATAAAATACAACATAAATAATCCTTTGATAATACCATTATTCACATAGATTAACCATGTATATCAATCATAAAACACTTCTTGGAATAATGGGAAAAATGAACCATAAGAATGGGGTGAGCTCAGATGCTCAGTAAGGGTAAATAATTCGGCGTAAGATATCATGAATAAGAATAAAATTTTAAGGTAAGGTACCAAACTAAAACACAATCCTTGTAAACATAAACATGAACATAATATAGAAAGAATAAATCAAACATTACCATATAAAAATTCACCTAGATATTCTACTAGTTGAATAATCATATATAATAACTATCCTAATACATAATGTGAGACATCTTAAACACACCATAAATGATTTATCCAAGACACCATATGTAATTGGGTAAGAAATTAGCCAAAACCCAAAAATAAATGTCTCATGAGACCTACCAATGCATTAAGGGGCTATATCAGTCCCTTCCTGACACTTACAAAGTCCAATACATTCCTCTTATGAAACGGGTAAAACATAACCATTTTAAACATTCATATTTAAACTAGCATATGAAAAGTCAAAATTTAAACCATAATCTATGAATGATATAAAAATAGAACATCCACAGTTAAAAATATTATAAAAACTTCAATAAAACATGAAAGATTGTATAATAATATATTAACCTTAATTATGCATAAAATCCAAAAAAGGATGTTAACATATATGAATGTGATCTAACAAAATCATTAAAACTCTTTTAGAAATATCCCTTTTTTACTTATAAATCGTTTGAAATCTTGTGTAATAATAAAGTAAAACATTTAATTTGAAAATAACCTAGTAAGCTTGTAACAGAAGCTTAAAAAATGTTTAATGCATCATAATGGTAGAAAATAACTTCTCGCACCGTATAAGTTAAAACACATTCTTTCGTTAATTTGTTGAAAAGGTCATAGTGTACATCGTTTGAAAAAAGACAAAAATATTCCATTAAAAATACTTTATAAAAAGTCAAACATGGGTAAATATAAAATTCAAAAATATTTTTGGAATATAAATATTATTTTTAAATACATGTATAAGAAATATGAATGTGGATGATAAATATGAACCAATAGATACTTACACGTATAAACAATCTCAGATAATAATGTGATTGTGAAATTAACCCTTACCTTATACTTTCCATTAGTTGAGGATGTTTTAACCTCATGTATAATGGTTAAATATTGTTAATGAATTATACTAGGTCCATATACATATTTATGATAACATATATTATCCCCTTATCTCGCTTTTTTAATAATTTTTCTGTATTACCATTATTTTGGGTGTTAAGTGATTTGTTTTCTTATGCATACTTTGTTAAGTAAGTCATGTTTATTATGCATAGGATATATTTAATTAAAATCCTTATATCTATTATTGTCATAAATATTATATTTACTTATCATATTATGTTTATAATCATTCTTTAATGGTTAATGTGGAGAATCAATCTCATCACTTCATGGAGACGGTAGGCCTTACGTACGCATGAGTGACGATATCATTAATTTAATGGTTAGATGATATGGAAGTGGATGGTATATTAATTATACAGAATCATAATCATGTCATATTTATTATTTATGTCTACTATACCCATCATTATACTCATACAAATAAAGTAATGTTGAATAACAAATTTCAGCACGATGTGGAAATGGTATGCCCTACGTACGCAGATATGGTGAAATTATTATTTATAGGATGGATAAAATGATGAATATGGTTATAAAATTATTATAATAACATATTAGTACATGTTTATAATATAGTGATTACTTTTATAGGGAAACAACATAGAAAGTAGAAGTAGAAGAAGAAAAGAAATATAAAAGAAGAGATAAAACGATTACATTTTCTTTGGGATTCCCCTTTTGATTTGCATAAAAGGACTCCCTAATATGGTTTTATGACAAAAGGTGGGAATCATGGATGAATTTAGGGATTTCTGGAGGAGATTTGATAAGGGTTTGACCAAGCCAAAGGGCTTTGGAGGTGTGAATAATTGAGAAGGAGAAGTTCCCTTTTATATGAGAGGTGAGGGGCACTTTAGGAATGTATTGAAATATTTATTTATTATAAATTTATTTTAGGTTTATAAGGGATATAAAGTTATTTATTTAGATTATAATATGAGTATGGGTCTAAATCATCTCAATAAATTAGTTTTAGACTTGTTTAGATTATAAAATTAATCTTATCTTTTAGATTTCACCCTTAGTTAAATAGTTTAACTTTCACCATGTCTTCTTGTACTATTAATCTACAGGGTTAATATAGTTTCTATAAAATGACAATATAACCCCAAGTGGATAATTAATAAAATTTTAAACTCTATATAAGTCATTTTGATGAATATTATATTTTTATGGATATTATATCATTTAATAAAAAAGTGTTTTTTGAAAGACTAACTATTGTCAACTTTGACACTATTTAGTAATTGATTTTTGTTAAAGTTGAAAAAACATTATTACTTATAAAAAAAAAACTAAATCATCCTTAAAATGTCAATGTTATTCAAAAAATTCATGTATGGTATCAAAAACCTCAATTTACATATATTTTAATGATTATAGTATCATTTATGTCAATCAATCATTAATAAGGTAATCACTACGTCATTATTGTGTCACAAATAAATTTATTGATCTAATGTCTAAAAATTATAAATAAACTCCCATGATGTATAAAATATCTTTATATTTCTAATTAATATTTATAGTAAAATAGATCAGTTATATAACCCCATATTAAAAATTTTTATAAAAAAGATACATGTTTATGTTATATTTCTCTTTACATTAAATTAATTATTATAACATGTCATTATCACTCCCAAGTGTCTCAAAAATGCCAAAAGCTAGGCCAAATGATTTTTTTGTCTCACATGACTAATAAAATAATATTGGAAGATGTGTTAGGGTAGAATTATATTATTATAATATTATTTTTACCCTTATTTACCTAATTTACCCCATAATCATAGTAAATAAAAATAATTACCGAAGATAATATTCATAATGCCCAAAAATAAAAGATAACTATTTGAATAATTTGGACCATATGTTTACAAATATTGAATACATTTTTTCAAATTCATAACACATAATTTTAATTAATTAATTTAAAATTAATTCCCATTTTCAAAACCAAAAAGATGGTTTTTATGAATTAAAAACTATCAAAATATTGACATGTGTTTATGTACAATTTAATTGTCAAATTACTTCCATTTATCAAAATTGGATTAAATAATAAAAAAATAATATAATTAAACTTTAAAAACAATTAAAAATATATTCTAACTATATAAATAATATCGATGAAAAGCATTTTTGAATTAAAATGCAGTATTTTTCACAATTCATTAAAATATGAAATTTATCATAAAAACACTGAAACTTTATCCAAACTAACTTTTTTATGTCCTTATTATAAAGAATAATTTTATTTTTTTTCAAATTAAATATATAAAAGTTTAAAATACTGGATTTAAAAAGGGTTCTCCATTAAAAGGTGGTAAAATAGCATTTTTTTTAAAGTAATTATTTTATCTGATATAGTGATTTTGTTCTTATAATATGTCTAAGAAACACATAAGATGTTAAACTTTTATGTAATATATATAAAATTCAAAATATGGTTAATACTATTCATAACTAATTTTTAAATGGATAGTTTCATCGTACACTGTGTGCTTGGAATCGGTGTTGCATGTAACAGAAGATATTGAATTATTAAGAATAAGTGTACCATGGAAGCTTGGGGTGTTAAATTCTCCCCTCCTTCGATAAATTACTGCCTCTAAATTTAAAATCGATATTGAAAACTACGGTGTTTACATTTTAAAATATCTTTTTCGTAATCTCGCATTGAAAAATGGATTAATCAGACCACTATTTTAAAACAATGAATGAGAAGTATGATGGATTCTAGAAATAACACACACTAGGGTTCCATGTTTGAAAACATGGAAATGAAACAAAATTTAACCATCATGTTCTAATGGAGAGTAATAGAGAACATTATTATGAGAAATCTAATAAATTGAAAGCTATAAATCTATGATAATCTAAGGGACAATTTGATTCATCACAAAAAAAGTACTAGGAAAACATTTTGGGTTTTATAATCATTTCCCAATTGTTATAGAATTAATTTACTTCATCGACTAAGAACACAAGTAACCATACCGAGTTGACAAGTAGAGTTTCATCCTACAATTAATTCCCACCACAAACTCGTCTTTATCTTAAAAAGATAATACAAATTCAAAAATATTTTTTTTATGTTAATCATATGAGGATCCAAATATAAAATTAAAGCATTAAAATAAAGAAAAGTATTTCATAATAACCAAGGATTTCTGTTAGGACAATGGTAGGAAATAAATCATTGTGACACTTCAGTTGTGGGTTCGATTCCTACAGCCTTGTCTAATGCGACGGGTTGTCACCTGACCTATGGGTTATCCTATTTCTCATTCTAGAAATAACCTTAAGAAATTTTTTATCCTCAAAAGATACTATCTAATGTAAAAATTAATCCATTCCAACCTTAATCCATTCCCAAAATACATCTGTCCAAAATAATTGTCTAAAAAGATCTCTAAATTTCCAAAATCAATCATAACATCATATTCCCCAGAAAATGTATTGTATATATTATTGAAAAATACATTTATATCCTCAAAAACCATAATGAAATAATTCATGGTTCTAAATACTTAAAGAATAATTACTTTAGTACATTCCAAAATATAGTAATATAATTACTGAATAAAAAAAAGATAAATGCATTAATTATTCTCCTTCCACTATAGTAACTGCAAAAGATTGACCTTGAACCAATTGCTTATTCTGAGCCATATTTCCTTGATGATTTAAACATTCATTTACATAATTTCCCATAACATTACAATCATAAAATTGCATAGATTCTTTCTTTCCCATACAATCATGAGCCTAGTGACCTTTTTCACCACATTTCTAACAAACTCCTATTACTTTCAGGCAAGTACTAGGACATTTCTTCCCACAATTATCACATTTGGGGAAATCCTTCATTCCATTTTACCTTTATCTATCAATTTATCCACCATTCTCTTATTCTCATTCTTATATTTAATGTAATAAGATTTTATAACTACTTTTCCATATTGATAGCGCATGATTCTATATCTACATATGATGGGAAATACATTGATACTCGTTCCCATAAGAGGAATGGTTTTAACACATAAAATAATCTATCAATATTACTTATTGGGTTACATATGTAATCTATAGCAGGCCTCACTAACCTTGTAAAGCTAGCTTCATACTTTGTGACATTCTCATCATCATTTTTCCTCAGACTCAGAAATTTCCTTTCCATATGACCTTGTTGTTCACGAGAAAAGTATTTCTCAAGGAAAAGTTCTTAAAACTCCCTCCATTCTATATTTTATACTTATTAATCCTCTATCATGTTTTTAATTAATGACCACCACTGATCTGCATCTCTTGAGAGATGGTAAACTACCATGAAAAATTTATCCCTTTCGTTATTTCCCTAAGAAAGAAATATTTTCTCAAAGGAACATATCCATTGCTCATCCACAAATAGATTTTTAGTCATATTGATTATTGGAGGTTGATGTCTCCTGAAGCGGTCTAACATTGATCCTACGTGTTTTGGATTGGGGTGCTCCGTATGGGTAAGGTTTTTATTCATAACCTGAGTCAACTATCCCAGTATGGTTATAAGCTATTCATCACGAGTTGCATCTCCAGCTCCACTATAAATATATTTCATATGAGGGAAACCCCTACATGGATTATGTTCATTGATATGGTTCCCATTTATTAAACTATACATCATTTCTAAACAATACCATGCACTAGATTATGTTGTTAAACAAAATGATTAATTTAAAACTAGTAAAATACTTAACATAAATTGAATTGATTTCATATTTAATCCATAATCATAAATATGGTCCTTTGAGTACATATTTACTTCTAAATCATTCATAATGGTTTGTAATGAAAATATGAATTATCTTAATCATACCCCCAAAGAGTGTCAAACCAGGTGCACTTTAAGGCCCTTTTTCATGTACCAGGCTACCCCAAGTCAAGCCCAAAAAACCATGTTAGAGTTTTCACCCCTAGGTAAATATATTCTAGAACCACATCCAATTTTAGTATCCAGTAAGGGATGTATTTCATGGAATCCATGTAATCTATACTCTACCAAAATTATAGGGGGGTTCTTCTATACTTATCCTCAAAGTATATCTTAGGTTTATAATCCCATATCTACATTTTCAAAATCTATTTCCATGTTAGTTTCTAAAATTTCTCTAATTCCAACTATAATTCCCCAACCATATTTTCTTGGAGTTGTTGCATTATTTTAATACATTTTTATGATTACAAGGATTCAAATCCCTAAGGACTAACTAGTTTAGAAGTCTTGTAAAATACATTGCATACATGAACATTACATTAGAATTTCTAACATAAAATACAGTATAGATAATCCTTTGAGATTACTGTTATTCCCATAGATTAATCCTTCATATCAATCATACAACACTTCTTGACATCTTGGGGAAAATGAAACCTAAGAATGGGGAGAACTCAAATTCTTAGTAAGGGTATATAATTCAACAGAAGCTATCATATATAAGCATAACCATTTTTGGAAAGGTAAAAGAACTAAAACACAATCCTTTTATACCAAAAATCGACCATAATATGAAAATAATAAATCAAACATTACCCTATAAACATGAACATGGATATCATACAGCTCAAAAAATCACATTTAATAACAAACCTTATAAATATGGAATACATAATACCATACATCTTAATCACACCATCAAGGATTTAGCCAAGACAACGTATATAATTTGGTAATAAATTAACCAAAACCCAAACATAAATGTCTCATGAGACCCATCGATGATTCGAGGGGATATATTAGTCCCCACCCGACACTTTAAAATTCCAATGCATTCCTATTATGAAATGGGTTAAACGTAACCAATATAAACATTAATATTAAAACTAGCATATATAATTTCAATACTTAAACCATAAGCTATGAATGATATCAAAATAGAACAGCCATAGTCAAACATATCATAAAACCTTAAATACAATATGGAAGATTACAGTATAATATATTAACATTAATTAAGAATAAAATCCAACAAATTGTATTTATATAGATAAAAGTGATCTAATAAAATCATTAAAACTCTTATATAAATATATTTTTTTACTTTGAAATCATATGAAAGCTTGTGTAATTATAAAAGAAAAAAACTTCTTTAAAAAATAACATAGTAATCTTGTACGAGAATGTTTCAAAAATGTTTAAGGCATTATAATATCCTAAAATAGCTACTCATACTTTATTAGTTAAAAAAATATCATTTCCATAATCAGTCGAAAAGGTCATATAATACATTGTTTGGAAAAATGATAGAAAGATTATTTTCAAAACATTATATATAAAGTAAAACATGGGTATAAATTAATTTCAACTATAGTCTAGGAATATAAATATTATTTTTAAATACATGTATACGAAACATGGATGTGGATGATAAGTATGTCCTAGTAGACACTTACAAATAATTAATCTCAGATAATAGTGAGATAGAAAAATTAACCCATACCTTGTAATTTCCTTTATTTGAAGGTTTTTTAACCTCTTTTATAATGGTTAAATATTGGTAATGAATTATACGATGACCATATACATATTTATGATAACATACATGATCCTATTATCTTACTTTGTGAAAAATATTTTAGTATTACCATTATTTTGGGTGTTAACTGCTTTGTTTTCCTATGAATGTTTTGATAAGTAAGTCATATTTCTTATGCATATGATATATTTTATTCATATAAATAATGATATTAAGTTCATAAATATTATATTTACTTATCATATGATGTTTATAATGATTATCGGATGGTAAATGTGGAGAATGAATCTCATCACATCATGGAGATGGTAGGTCGTACGTATGCATAAGTGACAATATCATTCATTTAAGGGTTAAATGATATGAAAATGGATGGTATATTAATTATAAAGAATCATAATCATGTAATATTTATTAATTATTTCTATTATAAACATCATTATTTCCATCCAAATAAAGTGATGTTGAATAACAAATTACACCATGGCGTGGAGATGGTAAAACGTACGCATGAATGAATGGTGATATTATTATTCATAAAATGTTTAAAATGATGAAAATAGCTGTCCAATGATTATAATAATATCTAATTATATGTATGAATATGGACTTTTTACTTTGGTATGGAAATAACATCAAAAGAGGATGTATAATAAGAAAATAACTTTGAATGAAGAGATAAAATGAATACCTCTTCTTTGAGTGTCCTCTTTTTATTTACACAAAATGACTCCTTAAGTTGGTTTTCCTCCCAAAGTGTGGCTTCTAAGATGAATTAAGGGAATTTCAGAGGTGATTTGGGATGGTTTTAGCAGATAAGAAGGGATTTGGATGTGAGAATAAAAGAGGAGTATTTCCCTTTTGAATGAGAGGTGAGGAGCACTTTAAAAATGCCTTGAAATATTAATTTATTATAAATTGATTTTATATTTCTAACAGCTTAAATGTGATTTATTTAGAGGATAAAATATTGAGGGTTTTAAATCCACTCAAACATTACGTTTTATTTATTTTTAGATCATAAAATTAACCTTATCTTTAAATTTAACCCTTAGTTTAGTAGTTAACATTTACCATGTCTTCTTATGTTTTTAAAATACACGCTTAATTTAGTTACTATAAAATACCAAGATAACCTCAAGTGAATCCATAATTAAATTTATCAAAGTATCTATATATGTTTACTGAATATTAGATTTTAATAACCAGTATGTAATTTAATAAAATATTGTTTTTTTTAAAACTCATTTATGTCAATTTTGATACTATTTAGTAATTGATTTTTTTAAAGTCATAAAAACATGGTTAATTCAAAAAAACCATTAACTCATCCATAAAATGTCAATTTTATCCAAAAAATTAGTAGAAGGAATCAAAAACATCAAATTACATTTATTTTAATATTTATAATATCATTTATTCCAATCATTCATTAATAAGGTAATCATGAAATCACTATTTTTTCATAAATACATAAATTTATTTAATTTATAAAAATTATAAATAAACTACTATGATTTAGGAAATATTTTTATATTTCTAATGACTATTTATAGTTAAAGAGGTTAGTTGTGTAACCTCATATTAAAATTGTTTTAGTAAAACAACATATGTTTATGTTATATTTCTCTTTACTTTAAATTAATTAGTATAACATGTACTTATCACACCCATGTGGCTCCAAAATGACAAACGTTCAGACTAAGGATTTTTTCGGTCTCCCACGACTAATCCAATAAGATTAGAACATGTGTTAGGGTAGTTTTATGTTATTATAATATTATTTTTACCTTAATTACCTTATTTACCTTATTTACCCCTTAACCATGGTAAAATAAAAATAATTACTGAAGTTACTATTTATAATTTCAAAAAATAAAATACACCTATTTACATAATTTGAACAATATGACTCCAAATATGGAATCCATTTTTCCAATTTTAAAACACATAAGTTGCATTAATTAATTTAAAATTAATTATCGTTGTCAAAACTATAAATTAGGTTTTTAAAAAGTAAAAAATATAAAAATATTAACCAAAAATAATACAATTACATTTTAAAACCAATTAATTATATGGTCTAACTATATAAATAATTTAAATAAAAAATTAGTTTTGAATTAAAATGCAATTTTTGCAATATTCATTAAAATATGAAAGTTATCAGAAAAACACCAAAAAATTATCCTAACTAAGTTTTTATATCCCAGTTATAAAAAAGTAGTTTATTTTTTCAAATTGAATATATAAGTGTCAAATATTGTATTTAAAAATGGTTCTCCATTAAAAAGCGATAAAACTTCATTTTTTGAAAAATACTTCTTTTATCTGAAAAATTGAATTTTTTTTATAGTATGTATAAGAAACACATAAGAAAAAAGTTAAAATTACATGGGATATATATAAAATTTAAAATGTGGTTAATATTGTTCATAACTAATTTTTAAATGGATGTTTTCATAGGTCATGGTGCACTCAAACTTGGTGTTTCTTGTAGCACAAACTATTGAATATTTATAAAGAACCATACTGTGGAAGCTTGGGGTGTTTCACACCCCCAGTAGGGCCTATCAACCAAAGGCATCTTTATTCATATGAGGGAAATATTCTATCTCTGGGATCCTCGACATCATCATAGAAGGAATCCAATTTTTGGACTTTGTTAGTGGTAATTCCTTAAATATTTATCCCATATAACCGTTCGGATCAATAATCCATTAGATTGCGGTTGAAAAATTCCCCTCATCATCCCTAAATAATAAGAAGAAATTCTTGGTTAGATCATCATGAAAATTAAAAACACTAATCATTTTGACAAAGAAGAACAACCTTAAATTGCAGCCTTCATCATCCTTTCCACAAGGCATTAAACTATATGGTCTACATCCTAGTCACACAATATTAAACTACATGATTATTCAACCATCATCTAAGAGGATAATTTTTTTTATGGTTTTTATCATATACCATATCACCTTGAAAAATAACTACATACAACTTGATTTATGTTTCATCAAGAAACCTAGTGAGGCCTGGATCCCTCATCCTAGGCCCAAACACAAATAAACAAAATATGTCCCTCTTTGTATTCGAGTCAGATCAATATAAAGATTTAGTTCCCATAAAAACATGTGGATTGATTCTCATATAAATGAGATATGTAGTGACTCCTAGATCCTTTATTCTAGGACCATCCACCATAGCAACTAAAACATGTGTATTCCTCTATTTATAAACACAACCATGATATGGGATGTAAATTTTGGATTTATTCTTGGACCAATACTTTGAGAGATCATGGTGGAAATATAATTCCCCCTTCATTTTGTAAAAATAAAATTTTTGGATTGGGATTCTCATTCATGGATAGTGCCAACCCAAATTCCACCTTCACTCTCAAAAACAATCCTTTGGTAATACACCCTTTATGGTGGTGGAAAATACAGACCCTTTAAAAACCCTCCTTGACCATTGGTGATATATATTCCAAATTATAAAGGACACATTTGTTTTGACTATTAACAATACAACCCATTTGGACTTTCAATATGGCGCCCCTATTAGGGACTACCAAACAAAAGAAAATTTATCCTTAGTATAGGTCCCTTTAATATCTTTATTCCCCCCCAATATCACGATGAAAGAATCTTTTCAAACATACACCAATGTCATTCCCTACATACCTGTCCCATAAAATTTCTTCATATAGGAACATAACACGATCATTGATTAAAATATCACTCTGTGAAAGTTAGATAAATATCAGTAAGATAACCATGATGGATTCACCACTCACACAACCCATGTTCAAATCTATTTGACCTAAAATATTTGTTGCATTAGTCTGTATTGAGAGAATCTAAAGCACTGATGAAAATATTCATAATGATCACAAAAATAGAACATAATTTTATAAAGAATTATAGAGAACAATGAAAGATGGATTAACTTGTGCCTATATTTTTTTTCTCTTTGCCTCTGGATTTGACTCTCCTCTTACGATCCTATCCAATCTTGAGGGGGGAGGGGCATTTTTTTAACACTCCCTATTTCACATGAGGATAAAGGGTCTTAAAAAAGATCACCATAAGTAATATATTGAATTTATTTGAAAGAGAGGTCTCAAATTCAACCAAATGAATCTGAATAGACAAAGATCTCATGTAGGTATAAGATATATGATCCACATGGTCTTACAATTGAATCATGTAGGCACACCGTACGTGGTTCACAATTGAAGCCCCTCTACCCCACCCACAGTGTGACTGACTTGTGTGAAAGACCTGTGACTTGGCCATGTGTGAACTACCACCTTCACAAAGGGTCCCAATATTTCCTATAAATAGGACCCTTAGGCTCCACATTTGTGAGGGATAAAATGACTAAAATATGAAGGAATCCTCTTGATTCTCTTGAAATAGTAGTCCTTAATCAATGTCTTCAAAACCCATGGTATCACTCCAAGACTTAAAAGATTAGAGAATTAAAATATTATAAGGACTAGATTCCCACAAAATCCTAAAACTAAACACCTGTAGAAAGAGTAACATCACACAAATTAAAAAGTACTATGTCAAAAACCCCCTTTCCATGATTAAATATATCTGATACCCTCCCAGAAACACCTGAGGAGACCCTTGAAGGTCTAAAAAAGATCTCAACCATGTTTGGTTTCCCAAGTTACCCTTATCACAAGTTCACATGGGTATCATCTGTGTGGGGTAGCATCCGGTTAACTTAGAAAACACCTAGGTGAGGTCCTCTTAAGCCTTCCAATCCTCAAATGGGAAAGACTAAATATAGTTCACTCAAGGAACACCTTTTCAAGGTCCTCCAAAGCCACAAATACCCCACTTATGCAAGACCTAATCCATTTATCCACGGTAGCAACTATGAAAGGTCATATTAAGCATCCTAGGCCTCACATGGGGTGAGACAAAATCTTTTTCACTCAGATAACACCTGGTCAAGGTCCTCCTAAGCTGACCACTCCTCACATGGATGAGACCAAATATAGTTCTCTCGGGAATAACATAGGAAATGTCCTTCTAATCCACCCTTGCCTCATTTGGGTAAGACCAAATTATACTCACTCAGACAACATCTAGGCGAGGTTCTTCTATGAATCCTAGGTAACGCCTAGCCGAGGAGCCCTCTAGATCACCTAAGTACCACATGGATGAGTTACCCATGGATCCCCATTTATATCACCAATGGTAGGTAAAATATTTCCTTAGATACCTCACTTCAGGGGTACCATACGAAGACCTTCCCCCAATGACTCTAAATATGTATGATCAGAGCACAATGCACACCACTGTATCCTATAAATTATACATTACCATGTAAATGGAATTACCATATTTATCCTACATAATAGTAATGATTCCCAAAGTGTTATATGTTATACATTGTAATGGTAATTATGATCCCAAATGTAGGGATGATTAACTATGGATTCTCGCCCTGGGATCCAACATCTACTTCTCAGAATTTGAAAATAATCACTCTTTAACCATATGGATATATAATCTCTAATATTTTTTGTTTGAAAAAGAGAATATGGGAACAAATAATCCACTTATATATTATTTAATTCTCTACGATGACAACCATCATCATTTACCATTGGATGAGAAGAAAATTTATTTTTAGTGCCTCCCTCTTAGATTATGCACATAGTATTTATTATGAGACATTACCCTACCTTCCATACCATCACCATCATCTACTAGTTGATTATGTAGATTATCTAGATTATCAAATCTCTTACCTCATCCTATTTCCAACATAAAGAATGACACACATGGGCTTAGAGGTTTGTGGAGATCATGTCATTAGAACAATGAAATACCATGAAGGGTCTCCTCTATAGGTGTATGCCCCAAAACCTCCAAAGTACTTGGTATTATATTACTATATTGATGAGATATGTTGGAAGCCTCCTTGAAGTCCAAAACCAACACTTTAAAATCACCATCATCTATATTAGGAAAAAATTCTAGTAGGATAATTTCCCAAAATCACAAGGCCACATTCCTGCTGGTATCTCCTGATCTCATCCTTATCATCCCAAATTACTAATGTAGGTCACCTCGATATATGGAAATATTCTTTTACAGATCAACCGACTAGGACACTTTAGTATAAGTCTTACACTAGCCTTTAGCTAGGATCCTTTAGTCTAGATGTACCTATAACATGATGTTAAACTATGTAGTTTAATCCATTTCACGTGAAAATAAAAGGTATAATGTGTCCCATTATGTGGTAAAAAACTATGTGGGTTTTGATTCCTCTCATGAGGATACATATGAATCCCCTATCATGGTCTTGATCCCAACATCAAAACAACCTCCATCTCCACGAATGATGATAATTTCTAGAGTAATCATCTGTGTGTCTTTAAACCAGTATCACAAAATGAAAACATTGATCATGATATAGAACTTATGATAAATAAAGATGGTTTCTCATCAATAGATGTTCATAACCGAATGTTAATGCATAGGGTTGACCAGTTATGTGCTTGTAATTTTAAAAATGGATTCATATGTATTAAAACTATAAGAGATTCCCAGTGTAGGAATTAATTCCCCCCAAAATGGTGAGATGATCCCAACCCATACCCTCTTAACCAATGTGAGTTCTTATGTTTCGATGGTAAAATTCCACAATAATATCATGCCTTTGGAAAGAAGGACCATGAGTCATCATGGATATGAGAGCCATTGTGTGTTTCTGGTTCCACGAATAAACCCCATTCGAAACTGAAAGTTTAGGAATATGGGAAAGAAACAAGAATGAAATAAAGTGAATTATTGTTTAAAGTCACCAGAATATTTAATTTCTAAGGATGGGTCCTTACATTTTGTATCAGAATAAAGGTTAAGATAAATATAGGCGTTAATATAATCATAATAAAATACCCTTAAAAGGTTTTAACTAATGGTTAAGTTCAAATGATATATCATCTTAATATTACCATGTTTCTTCATCGAATATATGATTTCATAGAATAGATTTCTGCATAGGAAATTGGGAGGTTAGAGTAGGAAGGCACCAATGGGATAATATCAATCCAAATTAGAATCCTAGAATGGTTGGAATTTGAATCGTTTAATTTTATGATGTGATAGATCAATTGATGTAAGTAAGAAATGGTGGAGAAATCTATAATAGATGGAATATGGATCTACCATAGAGGAACATGATGATATTAGTGCATTTTATGAGACAAAATTCTCTATAATTTAAGGATCTTGTAGTCTAGTGGTGGTTAAAGGATCGATCAATACCCCCTAGAATAAATTTTATGTCATGGATTGTTCATCAAAACAAAAGGCAACCCTTTAAATTTATTATTTTGTGAAGATGATCGATGATGGTCTTTGGTTAAGAACACCAAAGAGAGAGATGATGTTAATTCCATAGAATGGGAAACATTTAAGAATCTATTCCTTGAGAAATATTTCCATAAGATCATCCTACATGGGTTAGAGAAACAATTAATTGAATTGATGAAAATGAATAGAGATTCTACAGTTATATATGATGAAAATTTTAAACAATTTTCTAGGTATGTACCAAATTTAATCCAGGATCTTGATAGTAAGATTAATCAATTTTTATCAGGATTGAAACCATGATATCAAAGGGAAGTGGCTTCTTTTGAACTCAAAAGTTATGATAAGCTTTTTGGTGTGATATGAAGTTAGAAATGTAGTTCACTAATGATCAGGTACTCCATGAAAACAATCATAAAAACTATCGATGTTTGGAAATGGGTAATCATTCATAAAATTAATCTGAATTCAAAAAAATTAAGTTCTCATATTTTGATAAGTGTGGTAAAAATAATATTGGGGAATTTCTGGTAAATTCTAGAAAGTGTTACTAATGTTTGTAAGTTTGGTCACAAGGCTGGTGACTGAAAACAAAAGAGTCTTAATCAATCAATGAATGGGTTAACCGATATCCATCCATTAGTGAGATATTTTTTTGCAATTAATTGATTCAGTGTAATAACATATGATCAAATTTAGTTACTCCGGATGGAAATAATCATGATTGAAAGTAGAAAGGTGTGGTAAAAATATTTTTATACTAGCACAGTTGATGCGGGGCTATATATTGTTATGGTGACAAGTATGTTTCTAGTTTATTATAATTATGACAATACACTATTTGACTCTGGATATTATCATAATTTAAATTATGATAAAGGTTTATATAAGTTGGGAGTATCACCTCATTGAAGTAAAATGGAACATTTGGTGAAAAATATGGGTGGAAGTATCAATGTAACCAAGATTTATAGAAATATGCTTGTGATTATTAAAAGGATGGTATTCCTGGTAAATCTTATTGAAATACTCATAGTAGAGTTTGATATTATTTTTGGTATAGATTGGAATTCAATTAGTCATTATAAGATATATTATAGAGCCCATAATGTTTCTTTTCATTTATTTTATAACTTTGAAAACATATCATGAAGCTGAGAATTTGATTAGAAATGGTCGTGAAAGTCACATAACAAGTGTTGTTGAAAAGAAATAAATTATTCATACTAGTGATGTCCTAGTAGTGAATGAATACATGGATGTTCTTCCTATGGATTTACTAGGTTTGTTTACTAGTTAATTGGTTGAGTTTACTATTGAATTATGTATTGATGCTAAGACTATTTAGAAAACCCCTTTTCTAATGTCCCAAGTATAACTTTTTGAATTAATTAAATCAATTGGAAGAGTTTCTAATTAAAGGTTTCATTCTTCAAATCACATCACCATTAAGTGCCCCTATTTGTTTTGTTAAAAATAAATATAGTACCAATATACTTTTCATTGATTATATATCATTGAATATCGTAATTGGTAATAATAAATATATTTTTTCTCAAATTGATGATTTGTTTGTTCAAATCTAGGGAGTGAAGTATTTTTTGAAGATTGATCTAAGGATGGGGCACCACCATTTGAAGATTAAGGAAGAAGATATCAGGAAGACTTCATTTTAGACTATATGTTATCATTATGAGTTTTTATTTACGATTTTTCTTCTCATATAGTATTTATATTTATGGATATTATGAATAGAGTCTTCGATGAATATTTAGATAAGTTTGTAGCTATGTTTATTCATGAAATTTTTGTATATTATAAAATCCATACAGAAAATGAAAGACACCTAAGGATGTTTGTTTGAAAATTTTGAATGAAAAAAAACAATATAGTAAATTTTTTATGTTTTAATTTTGGATTGAAAAATATTTCTTCCATTTCCCATATTGGTTATAAAGATGGAATAACTTTTGACCCTATAGAAACCAAATTCGTTTTAGAGTGTACAATACCTAATGATGTTATAGATATTTACAAATTTCATGGTTTATTATATTTCCGCTAGAGGTATGTTGAAAACATTTCTTAGTTTTATATCCAATTGATTAATTTAAATAAAAAATGAGTTAAATTCATCTAGAAAAAAGAGTGCGATGATTTATTTTAGGAAATAAAATGATTATTGGTGAATGATCCTGTTTTGGCCTTACCCTCTAGAAAAGTTGACCATATAATCTAAAATGATGCTTCATTAATGGGACTTGGTTATGTTCTGATGAAAAAATCATCAGGTTATTTCTTCTTCTTCCCATCAATTAAAGCCCCACAAGATAAATTATCCAACACATGATCTAGAATTAGATACTATATTTTTTGCAATATAAATTTCGAGGAAACATTTATATACAACCAAGTGTGAAATATATATTGATCATTAATGTTTGAATTTTATATTCACATAGAAAGAGTTTAACATGGTATTGAGAGGATGGGTTGAATTGATTATAGATTATGACTCCATGATCCATTATCATCCTAGAAATTAAAAACAAGTAGTTGATTCTTTGATTCTTAAAAATATTGATTTATTAACTGTTTTACTTTTGGAACATGAACCTTTGGTTAATGATTTGATGAATTTTTAATTAAAAGTTGTCGATGTAGTAAACTCTTATATTTTTTTAGTGTTAGTGTAATGATTTCTTTTAGAAAGAATTAATGTAGTTCCTAAGGAAGACCCTGATTCATAGAAAATGATATAATTGGTTAAGAAGGGTATGTTTCCTAAATATAATGTTATAAAAGAATATGCTTTAAGATTTTTGTGAGATTATTTGTGCCTTGGAATTCCCAGTGGAAGAGAAAATTATTAAGTGTAGCTCATAGTTCCATATTTTTTATTCATCCTGGCAGTACTAATATTTATAGAGGCCTTAGTATGTATTACTAGTTAGATGGAATGAAAATATATATTGTTTATTATATAATGAAATGTTTTAATTTTGAATAGGTTAAAGTAGAAGGAAAATTGGAGAAGGGGATGATTCATACTTTTCTAGTGCCAATGTAGAAATGGGAAATTGTATCCATGGATTTCATAGTAGGATTTACAAATAATTATCATGGTAAAAATATGATATGGGTATTTTTGATTGATTAACTAATTTTTTTAACTTCCTTATCCTTCTATATGCTATATATTTTAATAAAACGTCTCATCTGTACCTAAACAATATAGTCAAGTTATATTTATTTCCTCCATCCAATGTATCTACTCATTATACTAGATACACTTTTAATATTTGAAAAAGACTTTATAAGTTATTTGGTATGAAATTAAATTTCATTACAACTTTTCATACTCAATATAATAGACAATCAAAATGAATGATTCAGAATTTGGAAGATTAAATTCATTAATATTCAATGAATTATCAAGGATGTTGGGAGCATTATCTTTATTTGGTTTAGTTTTCTTATGATAATATTTTTCATTCCAGTATACAGATGGATCCTTTAGGGGAATTATATGGAATGTGGTTTCCAACTCCAGATTTTTGGGATGAGGTAGGATAAAGGAAGTTGATGAGACAAGAGTTGGTAGAGTAAATAGATAAGAAGGTGAATATTACTCATAAATACATGACGACGATTCATTGAATGAATAAAATTTATACAGAAAACCTAGACAGATATCTTTCGTTCATGGTAGGTGATCATGTTTTTCTTAATGTATCTCCATGAAAAAGTGTTATGTGTTTTGGTAAAAAGGGGAAGTTAAGTAAATAGTTAATTAGATAGAATGAAATCTTAGATAATGTTAGATAGATTTCTTATCAAGTATCCTTACCTCCATGTTTATCATAGGTATATAATGTTTTTCTTGTTTTGATGTTAAGAAAACATATGATGAATTCATCACATTTTTTTAGCCCTGATGTAGTTTAGTTATAGGATAACCATTCTTATGGGGAACCACCTACTCATATTATTAACTATAGAGAATAAGTAATGTGGAACAAAGTAATTTACTAGGTTATGGTTTTTTTGAGAAACCATATGGTAGAAAAAGAAACACGAGAATATAAAAATGTTATAAGGGAAAGACATCCCAACTTGTTCAATAAGTGAATACAATTGTGATGATGAAATTTATTAATGGATGGAAGAATGAAAAAACAAAGGTAATGAAGAAAATAATCATTTTTATATTATATAATTGATGAAATAGTTAGTTATATTCATTATAAAAATATTATGTAATTTTTAATTCAAAAAGGAAATAGTTTTATTAAACTATTTTCACATAAGATTTTATTTAAAATTTAAATTATAAAATTTTCATTTTACAAAATTAATTTTATTTTTGAAATTATAATGTCAAAATTATCTTAGGACAAAATTTGGGGAATTTTATGAAAAGATTAATTTTTTATTGAATAATGAAAAATATTAATTTTCCTATTGAAAATTATGATTATTCTCATGTATTGACAAAGTAAATTTCTATTTTTTAAAAATTTAAAATGTAAATAGTTTTTTTAAAAAAAATCCAATAATGGGTTTTTAATTGAATTATATACTTGAATTTAGTATAAATAAAACTTTATATTAAAAGACCATTTTTCTAAAAAAAATGTTTTCCATCGCGTTTTGATAGATTAATTTTAAATTAAATTATACCACTTATTTAGATTTAATCTCAATAAATGGATTAAATATTTATAATAATTGGGTCTAAATTTATTAAATAAGTCCCTTTTATGTTTTTTCAATATGAATAGTAACCCTAGTAATTTTGGTTACCCCGATGAAGGGTAAATCCATTAATTAAAGTTACAAATAAAATGATAAATGATAAATAATGACCCTAACACTTGAAATAATTCTATTATATCTTATTATTTTTAAATATATTAATCTTTGTTACAATTTTTATGTGATTACAAACTTTATAATATTTTATGTAATGAAATGTAAAAAATGTCACACTCTTGTTTTAAAAAAATATAAATTTTTTAGCATGGGGATAACCAGAGGATATGTTTGGTTATAAATAGTATTTCTAAAGATAAAAGATATATATTAATTATTGTAATTTATTTTTAATAGATAATTACCTTAATATATTACACAATGCTAACAAAATAATTATTCAATAAACGAGTAAAATAAAAGAAATGATTTTAAAAATCCTAAAAGAAACATAATTTGAGATAATTAATTTCATACATGTATTTTATAGATGACTATGACACGTTATGGATGAAATAAAACATTTTTTTAATTTTTTTGTTCTAATTTTATTATAGTAAAAGTAATGAATAGCTCTAAAAGTGAACATTAATGATAATTTATGAAAAATTATTTTATTAAATTATATAAAATTTGTAAGAATATTATATTTGGCCAAGTGATTATAATATGTTTTAAAATATAAACCATGGTCCATTTATGGGATTTTTTCTAATTTATAGTATCTATCATATCCCTTAAATAGAAAAAACATGTTGTTGTTGTAAGTGTGAAAAGGGTTATTGAAGGGTTAAAATAAAAAAAGGATAAAAATGCGATTAAAAAATTTATAAATTTCATTTGATTCTATATTTTTTAGTCATACTAGTATTATATTTGAATATTATCAATTCTTAGTCATTTGAAAATAAAAATTAATTTATATTAAATTAATATTTAAAGAAATTTCAAGAGTTCCCCTCTCCTCATTTATAAAATGATTTATATTCTCCTTTTTTGATTACACATAAAGAACCATTATGTTCAGACAATACCTTAAAAATACCTTATTTAAAATAAATTTTTATATCCTAGAGTATTTTTTATCTAAAAACCAACCTATAAAATCTTTTATTGTAAACCATAATAAGTTGTCCATTGAAGATGTATCATTCTTAACCAAGTGTTTTGGATTTATTTATTCTTTCACCTCATTCAAATATATTTTAACCATTTTGAAATAATATTACTAGTATATTTAATAAAACAAAGGTTTTTTTAAGTTAGGGGAACAACCTAAATCTATATCCTCTTCTATACAATCGAAAATGAAACTATCGTTCTTGTGTACGATGGACTATCACCTTGTGAACCGATGTAATTTGTTTCAATCACCGTATCTCAATAATGGTTATAATGATATAATTAATGATTATATAATATATTTGTGACATATTTTTCACTTTTCAAATATAATATATAGTTTACTCTCTTACAATTTCAATCAATGAGAAATGAGACCATCATTCTTGAGTACGTGTGGACTGCCACCCCCATGAAACAATGAATTTTTTTATCACCACATAACATGGATAATATATATATGTATATTGAAAGAGATAATATAGTATTTGAAATATTATGATCATTATATAACAATAAAATAATATATACCTTCCTTCAATAATGATCATTGAAAAATGGAAAAGTTAATTATACAGGCATACGACCTATTGTCTCTATGATTGTAATGTAGTTCATTTTAATAACCATATTTAATTATTGGATTTAAAAGTATAATTTGTTTACAAAATTTTTAATATATCATTATTATTATTTTGGTTATTATTTAATAATGTTCACTTTTACCATTATCAACCTATCGACATTATTTTTGACTTATAAAATAAATATCACCAAAACATTGGAAAAAACATAAATTATTAAGTAATTGTATATGAAATGGAAATAATTGAAATACATTGAATAATAAAAATTAAAAATATTCTTAGTAAAGTAAATAATTCACATGAATTTATTACTCATGATGATAATTAACATATATAACGATTCAAACTTGATGAAAGGGTAACTTTAATTTAAAACTTTATTTCACATGTTATAATGATTTTTCTTTAAAATAATATGGTTCCATGTCCATGTTTTTTTAAAAAATATTTTATGAATTAATTTCTATGGACATAAAATAAATATAAATTTAATTTTATTCCACTTTATTTAAATGGTTTTAAAAAATAAATCTTTTTACAAAATGTTTGACTTTTTTACAAAATACAAAAGGAATATTCAATTTTAATGTATATGGTGACAATAAGTTTTCCACCCTCATAACCATTAATAGTAGTTTATATTACTTTATAAACATTAATTATTTCTAAAATAATACCTCTTTCCCTTTTTCTTGGTATTTTGGTAATAAAAATGGTGTTTTAAAATAAAAATGGAATTTTGATAATCAAAAGTGTTTCTCATATGAGTTTAAAAGAGATTTTATTGGACTTTATTTATGATATAGTTAGTGGAAAATATTTATGAGGGGTTGAGACCCATGATAGCTCATGGGTGAGCCTGATACAACTTATATGAAGGTTTGAGCCCCATTATATATCCGAAGTGATCCCTATATAGCTTATATTATGGGTGCACCTAGATATCACTCCAATACATTGGGTAATGATTATGTTTTTTGGAGAATTAAATTTTATGTTAGTCGTGTAGTTATTATAATTTTGAGTGTTTTGTAATTTTTTGTAAGATTATGATGTAAAAAGGAACCTAAATGACTTTTCTATGATTTCTATTATTTTTTCATAGAAATAATATGATTTTAAAATTTAACATATTGATTTTTTAAAGGAAAAATTCTGTTCTTTTCAGATAAAATATATATTTTTAATAAAAGGTTTTCATTGTTTTTCATGTTTTCAATGGAAAATTGGATTTCTTCTTTTTATTCCCCTTACATAGCTTTTTTAGCTCATCCTAATTTTTTGAAAAATGACTGAATGAGATTTGAGGATGAATATAGACATGGATGAGGTAAATGTCACATATTTGATGATATATCATGAAAATAAAACATTTTTATTTTCAAAAGTTTTGTTTGGTGGTAAAAATGGTAAGTATGTATAATTGTACACATTATAATATATGGATTTTATTATGTAAGATTTATGACCTAAATATATAAATCTATAAACCTAAAATATCTTTGGGAATTCAATAAATTTAATTATAGTTTAAATCCATTAGAATATGTAATTTTTACGGTTTGATTTTTACAATGTGAAAACCTACTTATATTCCTACCTTTTAAAATACCCAGCGGCAAAACTAACCAGGAATTTTACAAGAGTCACAAGCTAATCTGACCTGATGTTTTTTGGTAGTGACAACCCAGGAATCCTTATTTTATTTAGGAGGAATAACAAATACAATAATTTATTTCGATTGGGAAAATCGAACAATTATGCTTATAATTACTAATAAATGAAATAAAATATGACACAAAGAAAACTAGAATAACATGGTGATCAACAAAGAAGATATATATAAGTAGATGTATCTCATGTAACTTTGATCACTTTAACACCGATGAAACAAACATTAATGTTACTTTTTGACCACACCAATAATACAATAGTCATATAATATCTTAACACTTTAGTATCAAATATCAGAAAAGTATCCAAATGTATCGCACTACAAGACAATGTATCTATTTATAGAATAATTACCAATGTTTATCTATCTCCCTCTTTAGTTTCTCATTTCGCAGATATTTTATAAACTCCTCATCACTCATAAAAGGTTAGAAAAGTTAAAAATATGGAAACATACCATTTCCAGTTTAAAGATCACACGTATATGATAAAATCATATTGAGGCCAAATATTTCATTAACACTATAAAAATTCATGCCTAAGGACTTGAAAGAATAGTAATGTTCTCATTAAATGGTAAAACGGGTACCATCCCACCAAATGGTACTATGGGTACAATTCTACCAAATGGAGTCTTCAGCAGATAAAGAATTAATTTCTGGTTATGTTAGCATCATTGAAGTAATGGATCCATTCTCTGATGAAGAGTAGGATTTAGAGATCTAATTTTCTATTTCATTCTTGGAAACCACGGGTAGAGGTTGCAGAAGCTAGGGAGGTAGTGGAAGATACAATTATGGTCAAAACCAATATCCTAGAAACATCGTCACCCAGGTTGTTTATGCAGACAAAACATGCAGATGATCCCTTCAGTGAGCATAAGAATAATATGTAAATTATAGCACCATTTTAATGATCCATCTAGGACTAATCATTATAGAAAATAAAATATAAGGGGTGTAGTAGTCTCATCATCATAGACAGGTAGGAAGTCCAAAATTTTCTAATCTAGTAGAAAAGAAGCCTTTAATATCTGTTCATACACCTTACTCATCTACCATAGGTTCATCAGTACCAACAATTTCTACTAAGGAGCATATCACCACAAGAATAAACACGAAATTGACTAAAAAATAGGATATACTAAATAATATTTCCAAGATTCTAGTGAAACATTTAGTTTTGGATGTTCTCAATATGTTAAAGGATCTAATAAATGCACTTGTAGAGGATCTGCTGAGTAATGAGGAGTTTGAAGTTGAAGTTACCACCCTAAGGTATATCATCTAGATATTGACCGTATATAATTTATTATGGTTATCCATTTCACATAATAGGATATATATGTTTATATATAGGGATATGTCCATCCCATATATGTATCTAGTAGATTAGATGACATTGACATCCATCGACCTTTCATTGATAATGGGCCAGGTTCATCCTCATTCTAGTCATAAGACTTTATTTATTGGGATTAACTGAATATGATCTATCCCTTTCTTCTTTAATGCACTATGGTTATGATAAAAGCGAATAAAAACCCCTTTGATGCATCATGCTCATTACTTAGTTATGATATTTTTTGTCTGAATCTGATTTGTTGGTCATTTAGAAGGATACAACTTTTAATGTAATACTATAGATGACTTAATTGAAACAAAAAGCAAAGATCCATTCATCATATCATCAATACCTCAAATATTGTATCCATGATCATATTGGGAAGTTACATATTGATAAATATCAATTAGAGTCCTTTGAATCATAAAATATTGAGGTAGGATTATATCAGAGAGATGGGAAATGACCCATAACTGATAGTGTCACTGGGGTTATTACCAAAAATGGTCTAAAAAAGAACCTAGCTAACCCTTTCAAATACCTTGGGGATTAATATGTTCTTCCCATTATTCAGGTCAAATAAATAATATTAGATTCATAGATGTATGCATCAGTCTTCCTAATATCAGCCACATCAGTTGAATTTTAAGGTGCTGAAGAAGTATCTAATTTCCCCTTTGGCGACGATACCTAAAATGAACATTCCCCAAATTCGTCACCATATATCATGTAGTTCCCTACTTCATCATAAAAATATGAATAATTCCTTATATCAACATTGGAAGATGGATCTCAAAACCCTGACCTCCCCCATAACCTCAATAATTTCCCTTTGTCTCCCATCCATCATGACATGGACATATATGAAGTGGAGGAGGAAGAGAATGAGAAGGAGGAAGAAGAAGGAAACCACAAATATTATCCTATAGCATTATATGAAGGAGTTTCCACTATTTTTGATTAACTCCAATAGATAATTCTTGGTACATATAATTAACAAAGACCGATTTTGATCCATACAACTATAGATCTCAATAAGTAGAAAATGTACACATCAACTATGAAGCAGTATTAAGATATTTTTTCTTGAAATTACAAAAAAATTATAGGCCTTCATCCAAATGTGCCTACCCATAATCTAGGTCTAACAGAAGACAACTGTGGCTATAAAAATGCAGTTAGAAGGACGCATTGGACACATGATTTCAAGTTCAAAGATAAAATTCACTAGCTCATCAAAGACAAAT
The DNA here is from genome assembly GCA_963277665.1 of Viscum album. Taxonomy (NCBI): domain Eukaryota; kingdom Viridiplantae; phylum Streptophyta; class Magnoliopsida; order Santalales; family Viscaceae; genus Viscum; species Viscum album. The sequence continues at coordinate 379,965,901 of OY728119.1, forward strand.
TCATTTGGGAACTCCAGTTTCTAAAATGGATCCACAATATTGCCCCTATTAAGAAAATTAATGGGTAGATCAGGGTTAACATCGATTTCAAGGACCTCCACCAGTACTATTTGGAAGTTGAATTCCCAGTTTTGATTATAATACTTCTAATCAACGTATCAACTAGGTATCAATACATTTATATCATAGTTGAGTATTTATGATATAACCAAAATTTGAATGACCCCAAAAGATAAAGATGTTATTGCATTTAGGACCCTTGAAGAAGTTTTCAACTACCTGATGATGCTTTTTGGAAATAATACCAGTGAAACATATCAAAATTACATGTGTCACATATTTAAACCATTACAAGGAAACATAGTATAGGGTTATGTTTATGATTTTTTGGAAAAATCATGAATTTTTTGATCATATTTCCAATTTGAAAATCATTTTTGACAAACTATGACATTATTGTCTAAAAATGAATCCCCGAAAATGCAATTTTTTTGTTACCTTGTGAAAGGTTTATAGCTTCATAGTGCACCATCATGGTATCAATGTTGATCCTGAGAAGAAAAAGGATATCTTTAATTTACTACCACCTCAAAACCTCAAAAATTATAGGGGGTTACAAGGATTCCTCGTTTACATTTGATGCTTTATAGAAAACCTCATAGAAAAATGTTTTCTCTTCACTAGGTTGATGAAAAAGGGGGTAACATATTAATAGACTATTGACTATTAGGAAAAATTCAATTGTATTAAGAAATATCTTTTGATTCCACTAGTACAGATGCCACTAATTGAAGTAAATCTACTCATTTTGTATGTGACAGACTTTGAACCATCATTTTGTGATTTCCTTGCACAGAAGTATGATGATGGGAATGAAAAAAAATTATATTAAAATAGTAAAAACCATTATTCTTATCTACAATCATTATTTAGATTTTGAAAAGATGTAACTGGTGATAGTCTTTGTGGTTAATAAATTGAGACACTACCAATGGTACTATAAGTTCCAAATAACGAGATGAATGGATTTACTCTTTTGGCCTTTGATGATACAGGACTGTAGAAGATTCACCAAAAAGTGTCATTCCTACCATGTGCATGCAAACTTCATCCATCAACACCCAAAATTTTTACCAATAACAAATACTTCGTGAAATTTTCCATATAAGGAATGGATGTTTTAAGTACATATCCTACCACTACAACCAAGCAGTTCAAGTACATTCTCATTATCACTAACGTTTTCCCCATGTGGTCTGAGGCTAGGACCCATAAAGATGATGGGGAAAATAATACTTTGAGCTTCGTAAAATTAAATATCATTATAATATTTGGTGTCCCTTATATGATATTGGTGTAAAATGGAACCTCTTACTATTCCCATAATTTGTAAAAGATTGATCAAGAGTAGAATATCAAATCCAATCATTCATCTCATTATCATGTAATGACTAATGGAAAAATATATTACTTCAAAAGACCTTATAAAACATACTACAGAAGATGGTGGATAAAGATAAAATGCCTTGTCCTAAATAGAACTTCCATTCCTTCGGAGATTATTAGACTTCAACTTGAACCACCACACAGGTGACCATGTATTTAATTGTATAAAGGAAAGAATAAGTCATTCTCATTGAGGTCTAATTTCACTTACTTCACATTTCTATGTGTTATAAATTGTGCACTGATGACCAATCCAAGAAAAAATGGATGGATGAATCATAGAGAATATATAAAAATGGTCTACATACCTTGCATCTCGTGGAGGACCACCAAAATCTGATATCATGAGATTTCTGACATGAAATTTCTCTTCTACTTAATTCTCCATGTAGAACTGGTACTTGTCATTAGAATCGTGACGATACCACGGAATAAACCTCCAAAGTTTGAGCCAATGTGGGAGGGAATTTATACCATACTAAATTTCCACTCTAATGGATGAAAATAATTGATGTAAATATATAGGGAGATTATTAAAACTCCTAACAATGAAAGGTTTTCCAAGAAATAATTTGTGTAATCATTATATGTTCCAAGTCGTAAGACCCTAAATTGTATAGCACCATGCTACTAGTCGTCTGACCTAAAAATAGATAACACAATAGTCTAAGATATAAATATCTGAAATATTGATCCTAATTTCCATGTCACAAGAACTTAAATTGTACAACAACTTCATCACCTCATGAAGTAAAATTGTGTGGTTCAAATCCTTATTTCTTGATGTAAACCTGCTGAATACTTTAGTATGTTCTTGAGAAGACCACAATTCAGAGTATTGGTCTCCTACTGAACCACCAACATATCCTTATTTAGAAAAACATGTGACTGGATTCCCATTTTAATGTGATATGTAGTGAATCGTATAACTTATTTCTTGGCCCCATTTATGAAATAAAAAAATTCCCCCTCTCCTACATATAAACATAATAAACACAGGGGACTCCAACTTGGGTCCTTTGATTTTTAGACCTATTTTAAGTGAAATCCCCCTCTCTATAAATGAGTCAGATATGTGTAGGTAATTGTTTTCATAACTATATGTGGATTTTTTCTCTCTTTAATGAGATACATAAATACACTCACGACCTTTCTCTTAATCCCAAAACCAAATCCATTTATTTACAAGATCGTTTTTTTCCAACCTTTGGTCCCTGCGGCCTCTTTTCACATTGGGTCAGTAGCTAATTGGATGGTGAGAAAATATTTCCCCCCTAATATCATATAATTATTTTTTACATTAAACAATAGTGATAATATTCTCCTAGTCATAATATATTAAACCAAAATACACCAAAGGTCCTATTTGTATTAATCAAAACTATAATACATAATTAATCCTTAACACACATTGCAAAGATGTTTGTATAGGTCCTCATTTTAGGACCATAAAAGAAACGAACCATATCTTTATAGTGACAAGAAATTAAAATGTATGACAAAGTCCTCCGTACATAGCATTAAAATTTAGTCTTATCCCATGTACCAATCATAAGGATGCCTTTGTAAACTATATCAGGAAGCCTCATCTCAAAAACACCAGATGCCTCAAATGAGATGATTTCCCAAATGTTTATACATTATTTATGGGGATTCATGCCTCCTATTTCACATCGGGTATCCTTAATACTTACTATATAACATTAAACAACATGGTTTACTTCCCTCTATTCTATGTTAAGAATATATATAAACTATGTTCAACTTGATTGTAATCTCAATGGGATACGTAGTGACGCCTAGACTCTGTATCATGTCCTAGCCACCACATGATAAAAATTACCTAGTCCTTTCTTTCAATCACCTATTTGTGGCGAAATAAACCTTTATTACATTAATGTTTTTCAAATCAAGAATAGCTCACATGGAATTAGAAATTTTGGTAAGGTTTTCCTCACATGATCAATACGTATCAGTTCACGTCAGGGATACAATGGTCCTCATCACAAGACATAAAAATTCATGAAAATATAGTCGATATTCAAGACATTAAACTTACTATAACAAATTAAAGACATATTATGTTAAAATACAAGACAACTTCCTCAGAATATGATGTTAAAATATATCCTTACCTTATGTGTTGAATACAGGGTGTCCCATGTATTCCTTGCATGGTATGATACTCCATAATAAGAGAAGCTTTCATGCATGAGTCCCAATTACACAATCACTACTCTTTGATAGAATCTGGGAATCCCATGTTCATTAGACCTGAACCATCTCTTGTTTTTGCCCAATTTTTTAAATAAACATACCTACCTCAAGGTGTTAAAATCAGAGGATATTTTGGTCCTCACATGAGAGGATCCTTTCCATCTAATTTTGGACATTTTCCACATCACTTTCAATAAATATGTGTGGCTTGATTCTCACTCTTATGATATAATTATTGATGTATTGAACCTTTTTCTTGGGACAAACCACAATATATAAAAAGAAATCCCCACTCTGCATGTGGTTTTGACCCATGCAAGGAATTTTCATTTAATAACTACTGATTCACACTCCTATGAGATACATAATGATTCCCATATTATTTATCTTATGTCTATCAATGAAAACAAATTCCATCTAATTACAAGGATTTCAAGCATAAATACTTCCACTATATTTTATGGGAAATATTCATTCATGAATCAAAGTCTATGTATGTGGAAATTAGAGACTGTTTAAAATTTACCTAGCCTTCGATAATAAATTTTTTGATTTTGGATGAATCATTTATTTTCACTAGGTATAAAACTACCCGTTCAAGCTTTTCATAAGTCCCCATCAGCAGGGATTATAAAAGAGTCACCATTTTCCATAGGAGGTACCTCTTCTATCTTTATTTACCTCGACATCATCATATTAGGAAACTAATTTATGAACATATTTCACAATAATTTCTTCACTTATTATCTTGTATCACAATTAAATCCAATAATCCCATTATCATGGTTTACAACTATGAATTCCACATCCAGAATGTGTTGGAACATTTATATCCTAATAAAAAATTGGAGTGAAGTGCTTATTCCATGAGATAAAAAAATCGTATTTAACTCATTGAGAATAATTATAGACCAATTCTTCCATACTCCTTGGATAAAACCCTAATTTTCACTTTTTTATCACACTAAGCATGAATCACGTGATGTTATAGATTTTGTGGTTTTATCCTAGTTTTCATGGTTATATCATGTCATAACCTAACTCTGGAATCATTAATCTTGAATTAAAGACTCTAGAGAGCATATAACCAACAAAATCTATATGAACATAAATTACAACAACTCAATATACTTACTGTGTGATGTTAAACTACACGACTTGAGATCCTACTTGAGCTGACAATGAAACCTAATTCATGCCATGTTTCCTCTCTCGATCCAAGACATCACTCTATTGACACTTCAAGTACCCACACCCTTATCTAAGAGCCAGATCCTCATAAGGGTCCACATGTTTAAACTATGAGTGGCATGAATCTCACTCATTCAAGGTACATAGAAACACCTGAATCCCATATCACGGTCCCTATAAAATCCAAAAACATTCCCCATTTCCTGCATATAGGTCAAATAAAAAAGGGGGAAAAGTATCCGAAGAACTACATGGGTCTTGGTTCTTATCCTTTTGGGATATGTAGTGATGCGTAAATTCTACATCCTAGCCAAGTTGTGGTATAATAAAATCTCCCCTCCCCAAACAAGAACTTGATCAGTGTGGAAAATATTCCCCATAACTATGTGTGGCTTGATTATAGCTCTCACAAGATATGTAGTGATGCCCATATCCTATTTCCTAGTCCATAAAAAATTTATAAAAAAATATTTCCCATACCAGTGTATGGGTTGGACCTATACATGGAAAATTTTCTCCATTCATGGGTAATTTCGGTATAAATTTTTCTTCCATAATCTACAACTTTCATTACAAAAATCAAACTCAATGTCTTGGGAAATTTGAGTCTCTATAGGCTTTACCCATCCCTCAGTGATAAGAATTTATGATTCTAGTGGAAAAATTTGTTTTGGCTATACAAAATACACCTTGGTATGGATTTACATAAGTCACCACCAGTAGGTCATGTCAACTAGATACACCTTCGTCCTTAGTAGAGAACTCTTCTATCTCTGGGTTCCTAAACATCATCAAAGTAGGAAACCAATTTCCAAACCTAGTAAATGGTTATTCATTACATTTTTGTCCCATATCACTTTTTGGATCTAGAATCCCTTAGGTTACAGCTTACTAGTTTCTATCATCATTCCTAAATAATGATGAGACATTCTTGGTTAGATCACTATGAAATGGAGAATCACTCATATTTCATTAAAAGAAAAACAACCTTAAATTATGTCCCTTAAATTCCTTTCAATAAGAAATTAAACTACTCTATCTATATTCTAGTCACATGACATTAAACAACATGATTATTAACCCTCATCAAGGAGGTTACATTCCTTATTGTTGTATTTATCTACTATATCATCCAGAAAAAAACTACATATGAGCTAATTCATGTGTCATCAAGACACATAGTGAAGACTGGATCACTCATTTTAGGCCCAAACACATTGAAAATGATTTCCCTCTTTGTATTTGATTTAGATCAATAAAGAGAGTTTGACACCAAGAACCACAACTAGATTTATTCACATCTCAATGAGATATTTTGAGATTCCTAGATCTTTCATTCTAGGGTCATCCACCATAATAACAAAAATGTGTGTATTCCTCCATTTATGGACACAACCCCAATCCAGATAAAAATTTATATATTTATTCCATGACCCCTCCTTTGAGAGATCATGGTTAAAATAGAATTACCCCTTATTTACATAAAAATAAAATGTATGAAATATCTTTATCAATCATTACTAGTGCCAAAATAAATTCCTCCTTCATTATTACATACATTCCTTTCATAAGGTACCCTTCATGGTCATGAAAAATATGACCCTCATAAACCCATCCTTGTACATTGGTGATAGAGATGACTAAATCCAATGGAAAAACGTGTTTGGACTATGCATAATACACCCTAGTTAAACATTTCATAATTCACCCCTAGTAGGGCATGTCAACCAAAGGTGCCTTCATCCTTAAGAGATATCCTTTTAATCTCCGTACACCCCAAAAATAGTTTCATGGAAACTACTTTTCAAAGATGCACCATGGTCATTCCCAAGGCACCCTTCCACTAAAATTTCTTCATATATTAAAACCACAAGATTATGAATTAAAAATCCCCTTTATGAATGTTATAGAATTCTCGATCAACAAATCATGATGGAATCTTTATTCCTATAATACATGGACAAAGTTGTTTGACCTAAAAACGAGTTTCATTAATCCATATTCTGAGACTCTAAACCTACAATTAAAATATTCAAAATTCCCACCATTATTGAAAGTAAATTTAAATGGGAAAATATAGAACAATGAGTTAATGATCGACTAGTTCCCACATATTTTTTTATTTTACTCAGGATCCGACCCTCTTCTTACGATCAGATCCCATCATGAGGGGGGGATTTTTCAACACTCAATTTTTCACATGAGCATAAATGGGTCGTAAAGAATATCACCCTAAGGAATTTAAATAATTTAATGGAAAAAGAGGGGCCAAATTAACTCAAATGAATCTATGTAGATGAAGTTCTTGTACAGGTCTAAGCTTCATCAGCCACACGGCTAGATGATAGAACCATGTAGGCACACCCTACATGGTTCACCAATGAAGCCACTCCCCCACCCAAAGTGTGACTCAAATGTATGAAAGACTTGTGGATTAGAAGTACTAGAAATACCACCTTCTACCAGGTTTCTATGAGTTTCTATAAATAGAACCCCTGTGCTCCTCATTTGAGGGGGATAAGATTACTATAATATTTATAAACCGCTTGAATACCTCACAATACTAGTCTTTATCTTATGTCTTCAAAACCTCATAGAAAGATCTTGAATACCTAAAAGAAGATGGAATTAACACTATTATACAAAATATATTTCTACAAAACCCAAACACTCCAAAGACCTGCATGAGGTTTCACTTCACTCTAGTCCAAAAGCACATGTTCAAATCCCCCTTTATAAGATTAAATTTGTAGAAGACCCTCCTAGAAGCTCTTGAAGAGACCCTTAGAAGTCCTAGAAAGGTCCCAAATAACTTTGGATGGTCAGGTTACCCTTTACCTAAGTTCAACAGGGTATCACTTGTGTGGGGAAGCATCTAGTTCTCCCAGAAAACACCTCGGAGAGGTCATCCTATGATTTCCAAACCTCACTTGGGAAAGGCCAAATTCAGTTCACTCAAGAAACACTTTGGTGAGTTCCTTCTAAGCTCCCCATGACATACATGGGAGAGAAAAAGTCCAATTCTCCCAGGAAACACCTAGGAAAGGTCCTCCTAAGAATCCTAGTCCTTACTTGGGTGAGACCAAATCCAGTTCAATCTTGCAGTACCAGGTTGGGGTCCTCCTAAGAATATCGGGCCTCACATGGGTGAGGCTAAATCCAGTTCTCTCATGCTGAACCTGGGTGAGGTCCTCTTAATACTCCCATGCATCACTTGGGTGAGACCAAATACTATTTTCTTAGACAAAATCTGGTCAAGGTCCATTAAAGTCTCCTAGGTACCACCTAGTCGAGGTACCGTCTAGCTACCCCTTTTATATCACAAATGGTAGGGACACTTTTTCCTTAGATCCCTCACACAATGGGGAAGAGAAAGACCTCCCTAAAAGATTCTAGATATTTATGATGAAATCAAAGGACACACATGGGGTTCCCCTCAATTATATATTCTCATGGTATTGGAAGTCCCAAATTTATCTTAAATAATGGAAAGGATCAATGAATTGTTCTTAGTTATATATTTCCTTAGTAATGAGGATCCCAACCTTAGGAATGATTATAGATGAATTATTAGGTTATTATATGAAATTTTCTACCCAAAATGTGAAATATTTAGACTATATCCATATGAATACATAATCCCATGTCTTCATGTTTGAAACCAAAATATGAGATGGGAACACTGAAGCCCTGTCTCTCTTCCCGAATTATCTACCACAACTTCCATACACACTTACCAGTGGATGAAGAGAAAATGTATTCATAGGTCATACCTCTTTTATTAAGCTTTTAGTATTCCTTTAGATACATTACCAAATCTTCCATACCCTCACCCTCATCTTCCAGTATATTAAATGGATTATGTAGATTGTCAAATCATCTACCTCCTTTTGTTTCTCACACTGATCATGACTCACATGAGAATACAGGTTTGCGGTGAGCATGTCATTAGATTGATCAAATAACCTGAAGGGACTCCTATATAGGTGTAATGTCCAAACCATATAAACTAAATGGTATTTGATTATTATACTCATGATATATGATGGAAACATCATTGAGGTCCAAAAACAACAATTTCAAACCACCATCGTCCATATTGAAACACATTCCCAGTAAGATCATTCCCCCAACTAGAAATTCCATATTCGATTCTGGGTCCTCCTTATTTCACTATTATCGACCCAAATTATCATCGTAGTTCTCCTAAATACAAGGCTATATTCCCTACCAGATCGACCAACTTGGACTCTTAATCATAAATCCCACACTAGCATTATGCTATGAATCTTTATCCTAGACGTCATGGACACATGATTTTCGACCATGTGGTTTGGTCCTTGTCACATGAACATAAAAGGTATGATGTGCCCCATTAAGTGGAACCAAACTGTGTGAATTTTGATTCCTCTCTTGTGGATACTAAGGAAGCCCCTATCATGGTATTGATCCCAATATATATAAATCCATCTCCATGGATGATGAAAAATTCTAGAGCACCCAATTATGTGGGTTGAATCCGTTTTCAAAAAACAGAAAACACAATTGAGATATAGAACCTCTAATAAAAACATATGATTTACCATCAATATATTTTCATAAAAAAACATTTAAAATCATATGGGTGACCAATTTCATTCTTGGAATTTTAAAACTAGATTCATGAATATTTTGTAAATCTATAATATCATCATAGAGTAGGTATTAATTCTACCCAAAATGGTGTGATGATCCCAACCTCCCATCCTCTAAACCAATATGATTTCTTAAGTGTTTTTGGTAAAGTTTTCCAATAATATCCTACCTTTGGGAAGTAAAGAAATTATTCATAATGGATATGAGAGTTGTTGGGTGTTTCCAATTTCACTAACAAACCCCATTGGAAACCAAACCAGCACAAATATAGACATGAAAAAGTAATGATGTAAAGTGAATTCTAATTTAATGTCACTAGAATATGTAATTCTTAATTGGACATGCTCTGTTTTCAGTTAACCTGGTCGTCCTACTCCCACAATCACTTTTAAGGTGGCAAGGCTCCACTCCAGGTTATCCAAGGTAGTCCCGGACAATTAACAAAATGAACTATTTGACTCAATTTTAATCAACCATAAACCTAATAAGTGCATGTTCAAACTATCCACTTCAGGAACATTCATGATAAGGGATTTACGATAGATTATGTCCTCACATGACCTTCATGAAAGCTAGAATGATGTGGTTTGGTGTAATAAGATACCAGTAAATTTTAAATTCTTCACTTGGAGAGTAAGGAATATTGAAGTGGCTACAGATGATAATATTATGATGGTCGGTATTTGTATTATCTAAAGGTGTTACTTCTATAATAACCCATGAGATGAGAGTATGAATCATCTATTTTTTGAAGGTTATTGGGCTCAATCTATCTGGACAATCTTTAGTAGTTATACTTACCTTTCCTCCAATGAGCTTTGGTATGGTTCATTTTTGGAGTGATTGTTTTACCTGATGTCTGATAAGGGCCCTAAAATGGTGGTGCAGTCCATTGTGTTTAGTGGTGGCTGATGGTGTTTGTGGCAATCCAGAAACCAGGCCAGACACGAAGGAGTCCTCTCTACTTTGAGGACCATAATTGTGAGAACAAAACAAATTTTGGTGGACATGGTATCACTTATCAACAACTGGAGGGAATCTACCTCACTACGAGTGTTGCGGGATGGCCTCCCCCAGACTTTGCTCTTTAATGACATACCACAGGGGTAGTGGATCTACTAAATACGAATGGTTTGTGCTTTGGGGGTGATATGCGTAGAGGTGGAGTGGTTCATGATTTTGGGGGTAGGGTTGTTATGGACTTCACTGCTTTCGATAGGAAGCGGTATTTCCTCCACGATGAGGCCAATGCATTGTTCACAGGGGTCACATTGTACAGACATGCAAGGATGGACATTGCTCATGATGAGATTGAATCTCTGATCCTCCAGGACTCTTTTATTGGAAAATGTTCCACCCCTTGGTCTATTCCGTACACCATCAGACATTGTATATATCATCTTAGCATCCATATTCATATAGCCCACACAAGATGTGAGGGTAACAAGGTCATTGATCACCTTGCTTCACTAACATCTCTGGGTCAAATCAACACTTGTCTTCTCAACACCAACTTTTTGAAGCCCCAGACTATTAATTTTATTATAGGGGGTTCCCTCGACTTTCACCACTTTAAGCCCCCCTTAACCTATGGAGGAAATGTTTCTTGGCTTCTCTATTTTTCGGAATTTCCTTCTTTCTCTTGAATAAGAATATGATATTGGATGAGGATGTATGGAATTTTAATTTAGTGGTTTTTAGATGTGATGGATCAGTTGACACAAGTAATAAATGGTGGTGGAATTCATGTTAGAGAGAAGCCAAATCTACCATTAAGGAACATGATGATAGTATAGAATTTTATGAGAAAAACATGCTCTATAATTCAAAGATATTTTGATCTAGTGGTAGTAGAAGGATAAATCCATGCCATGTAAGTGATATTTAAAGACATAGATTGTTCAATATATCAAAAGGTAACCCTATCCATTTATCATTTTAAGGTGAACCTGATCGATAATGGTTTTTGTTTAATAATACCAAAGAGAGAGATAAGCTTGATTCCCATGAATGGGACACATGTAAGAATATCTTCCCTGAGTAATATTTCCCATAGGTAATTCAGATAAGGTTAAAGAATTAATTAATTGAATTGATAAAACTAATAAATATTCTATAGCTGTATGTGAAAAATAATTACACTATTTTCTATGTATATACCATATTTTATCTAGAATATTTATAGTAAAATCAATCAGTTTTAATCAAGGTTGAATGTTATATATGAAATGGAATTGTAATCTTATGAATTAAAATGTTATGAGAAGCATATTTGATGTTATATGAAGAGAGAAATTTATTTCACCAATGATCATGTATTCTATGAAAGAAATCATAAAAAATGTTTTGGATAGATGGAAATGGGGAATCATTCATTAAAGAAATATTTTGGTAAGAAAATTATGGTATCATCTTGCGATAAGTGTGTTAAATTTCATCATAGGGAATATATGGTAAATTCTTGAAAGTGTTACTGATGTGGTAAATTTGGCCCTTGGTCTAATAAATGAAAATAAAAGAGTTAGAAACAATCAACTAATGTGATTACCAAAATCCATCAATTTGAGAGATGTTTTATTTTAAATGATTCTTGATTCATTATATTAACATGTGTCTAAAGTTAGTTACTTAGGATGAAAATCATCAAGAATCTATGGAGAATGGTGTGGTAAAAATATTTTGCTACAACAGTGGTTAATAAAGGCTATTTAATAAAGTGGTGACATGTATGTTTCTGGTTTATTTGAATTACGAGAATACATTGTTTGAATCTAGATATTCTCATTCATTCATTTATGAAAAAGGTTCATTTAAACAAGGTGTATCACTTCCTAAAACTAAAATATAAAATACGGTGAAAAATTAGGGTGGAAGTATTAAATAAACAAAGATTTATAAGAATATTCCTATTATTATTAGTAGGATAGTATTCCTTTCAAATATTTTTAACTTCTTATAGAGGTGTTTGATATTGTTTTGGGCATATACTAGCTTTTATTTTATCATGCTAAGATAGATTGTGGATCCCATAATTCATTGTTTAATGATTTAATACGTTGATAACGTATCATGAAGCTGATAATTCTATTATACATGGTAGTAAATGTTACATAGAACATGGTTTTGAAAAGATAGAAACTATTTGGATTACCGATGTTCCAGTAATGAATGAATTTATGGATGTTTTTCCAAGGGATCTTTTGGGTGTTATTCCTGACCGAGAAGATGAGTTTATTGTTGAATTGGTGCTTAATGATGAGATTATTTTGAAACTCCCTTATCTAATGGAACGTGTAATAATTTTAGATTTCAAGAAAAGAAATTACATGAATTTCTGGAAAAATGATTCATATGCCCAAGTACATCATCACGTAGCACCCCTGTTTTGTTTATTAAAAATAAATATGGATCCATTAGATTTTTCATTGATTATAGATCTATGAATAACATAAATATTACGAATAAGAATCTTTATCATCATATCGATGATTTTTTTGATTAAATCTAGGGAGCATAATATTTTTTGAAGATTGATCTCAAGATGGGGTACCATCAGTTGAATATTATGGTGGTAGATATCCCAAAGACTTTATTTAAAACATGATACAGGAATTATGTGTTTGTAATTTTGACTTTTGATTTTGTAAATACACTAGCAGTATTTATGGATATTATAAATAGGTTATTCCATGAATATTTTGATAGGTTTGGGGTTGTGTTTATTAAGAACATATTGGTATATTCTAAAAGCCATATGGACTATGTAAGACAACTAAGGGTTTTTTAAAACCTTAACAGAAAAATACCATATAGAAAACCATGTAGGTTTAAATTTTGGATACCTTCCTTGGAAATATTGATCTAAATATGGAATAACTATTAACACTATAAAACATAAAGTCATTGACGAGTGTCCAAGAACTAGAAATTATATATAGATTTATATATTTCATGGTTTATAAGGTTACTACTAGAGGATTGTTGAAAACATTACTTGGTTATTTATCCCACTGACTAAGTTAATTATAAAAGCATTTAAATTCATCTTGAAAAAGAGGGCGATGTTTGATTTCATGAACTAAAAATAATATTGGAGAACACTCCAGTTTTGGAATTTCCCTCTAGAAATATTGGATTTTTCATCTATAATGATTCTTATTTAAAGGGACATGGTTGTGTCCTAATTCTAAATGATCATGTAATTGTTTATGCTTCGCGCTAACTAAAATTTCATGAGTTAAATTATAAAACACATGATATAGAATTAGTTATTGTGGTTTTTGTTATAAAAATTTCGATGAATAATTTAGATAGATCCAAGTGTAAAATATATATTGATTATAAATGTTTGTAGTATAAATTCACTTTTAAAGATTTTAAAATGAGATGGAGAATATGGATTGAATTGGTTAAGGATTATAACTTCCAGAATCATTATCATCTCGGAGAGGAAAAAAGTAGCTGATGATTTGATTAGAAACAGTAATGATGCATTAACCATGTTACATTTAGAACATAACCCTTTGGTTAACAATTTGTTGATTTTTTCCTAGAAGTTGTTGATATTGGAACCTTATCTATTTTTTATGTGTTAGTATAATCATTTATGTGGGAAATGATTAAGAAAGTTAAAATAGAAGACTATGAGTTATATGAAATAGTTAAATTGGTTAAGAAGGGTATGTTTTATAAATTTAATGTTTGAAATGTTGGTGTTTTGTTATTTGGAAAGCGATTATGTTTGAATTTTTATTCTAATTTGAATAGAGAATTATTGAGTGAAGATAATAGTTATGTAGTTTATATTCATCTTGGGACCACTAAGATTTATAAAGACCTTATTGAGTATTCTTATTGGGATGGAATTAAAAGATATATTTCTGATTTCACCATGAAATGTTCGACATGTCAATAGGATAAATTAGAATAAAAATAGATGAAGGGGATGCTTAAGTGTTTTTCAGTCCTAGAGTGGAAATGGGAAAATTTATACATGGATTTCATAGTGGTATTTCCAAAGATGTATTAAGGTAACAATGTGATTTGTGTTATTATTAATCAATTAATTTTTTATGAATATCCTAACCATTCTAGATATGATGTATATGGATCAATTTTGTCGGCTACAATACAAGGATATAGTTAGGTTAAATGTAGTTCAACCCTCTATTTTATCGGATCATTATCCAAAATTAAATTATAATTTTTGGAAATGACTTAATTAGTCATTACGTAGTGATTTGAATTTTAGTACCTCTTTTCATCGTCAATATGATAAAAAATAAAAATAAACTATTAATACATTAGAAGATTTACTTCATGCTTATTTAATGGATTATCAAGGAAGTTAGGATCATCATCATTATTAGGTTGAGTTTTCTTATAATAACATTTTTCCTTCCAATATACAGATGGAACCTTCTGAGGCATTATATGGAAAAAGATTTTGGACCCCAACCTTTTAGGGTGAATTATGGGAAATAAATTTTATGGGACAATAGTAGATATATTAAATGGTAGAGAAGGTGAAGATGATACAAGAATACATGATGAAGGTTCAGAGAAAGAAGAAAAGTTATACAGATAACTAAAGTGAAGATATTTTTTTCAAGGTAGGTGATCTAGTTTATCTTAAAGTATATCCATGGAAACTTTTATGTTTTTTGGGTAAAAGGTGAAGCTAATTCCATAGTTAATTAGACTAAAAGAAATCCTATAGAAAGTTATATTATTTCTTATCCAGTATCCTTTTGTATGAGTTTATCCTAGGTATACAATGTTTTTTATGTTTTTATATTAAGTAAATATGTGTCGGATTCATCACATGTTTTGAACCCTAACATAGTTGAGTTAGAAGATAACATTTATTATGAGGATAAACCTACTCACATTAATAATTTTAGATAGCACATATTTTGAAACAAGGTAATTTATAAGGTTATGGATTTTTGAAAAAACCATATTCTCAAAAAAGAAACATGAGAATCCAAAATTTCTTTAAGGGAAAGATATCCCCATTTTATTAATAAGTGAATAATATTACAAGGAAACAATTTAAAAAATTGGGAAGAATGTAAATAGAGAGTAAATGATATAAGTAATCATTTTTATATTTATATCATTCATGAATTATTTAGTTATATTCATTACAAATATATTAATTAACTTTTAAATCAAAAAAGAAATATTTTTATAAAAAACTTTTTATAAAAGGTTTTATTTAAAAGATTAATTTTCAAATTATAGAATCTGAATTTGAAAAAAAATTAATTTTCAAAAAGTCAAGACAAAATTGTCTTAGGGTTAATTTTTAGAACGTCTTGAAAAGAATTATTTTTTAGTGAATAATGAAAAATATTGATTTTGTTTTTGAAAATTGTGATTCTTTTCGATTATTTAAAAATTAAAATTATTTTTAAAAAATTTTATTATCTTTTTTTAAAAAATAATAATCCAACAATGAATTTTTAAATAAATTTTATAGTTAAATTTAATATAAAAACATTTCTATATTAAAATTCCATTTTTATGAAAAAATAACTTCCATATCTTTTTACTAGTTTAATATTAAATTAAATTATTTAATTTATTTGAATTTAATATTTAAAAATGGATTCCGTATTTGGAATAAGTTGGTCAAAATTTATTATATAGGTCACTTATTTTAGTTAATATTAATGGTAAGACTAGTAATTTTTGTTACCATGGTGAAGGAAAAATCAAGTTATTAAAGATAATAATAAAATGTTAAAGGATGCATAATCACCTTAACACTTAAAATAATTTTATTATATTTTCTATATATCAAATTTATAGATTTTATTTAATTTTTATGGGATTATTACCATTAAAATACTTTATATAAATAAAAGTAAAAAATGTTCCAATCACAATTTTAATAAATATAATATTTTAATTATGGGGATAACTACAGGATATGTCTGGTTATAAATATTATTTGGAAAGATAAAATATATTTATTTATTATAGTAATTTATTTTTAAAAAATATTTATTATAAATACTTACACAACATTGATTCATTAATAATTAATTTAATGTCAAAATTAGAATTTATTATATTAAAAATATTACAATTAATATAATTTGGGATAAATGATTTCTTAAATTAATTTAATAGATTAATATAAAAGTTTAGGGATTTGATAAAATATATTTTTTATTATAATTTGATGTCTTGATGTTATTAATTTTATAGTAATTAATAGTTCTAGAAATTAATATTAATGATAATTTATGAGTAAAATATTTTATTAAATTTTATAAAATTCTAAAAAATATTATATTTGGACCATTTATTTGGATATTTTTTTAAATATAAATCATGGACCATTTATGGGATGTTATTCAATTTATAGTAAACATTATGTCCCCTAAAGTGTAAAAAAACTATGTTGCCGCTCTAAGTGTTAAAAGGGTTAACGAAGGGTTAAAAAAGTACACGGATAAAAATGAAATCCAAACTTGTATAAATTTTATGATGATGATATTTTTTGAATAATAACCATATTATATTTTAATATATTCAATTTTTATCAATGTTTACATCAAAATTAATTTATATTAAATTAGAATTTTAAGAAATTTGAAGGGTGCACCTCCCATCTCTTATTAAAAGACACCTATTCTTCTCTGATGATCACACCTCAAAAAACATTAAGTTCATAAAATCAAATATAAAATACCTTTCATAAATCCATACATAAATAATATAGTGTTTTTATCATAAAACCAACCTAGAAAAGTTTTTGGTGTAATCCTTAGAGATTTCCAATGAAGAGGTATCATTCTTAACCAAGTGTTTTGGTTTTATTTCTCCTTCAACCTCCATTAAATATTATTTAACCCTGATGAAATTTAAAAAAAGTATATTCCATTTTTTTTATTTTATAGGAACAACCTATATCCATATCCTCTTCCATAAAATGGGGAATGAAACAATCATTCGGGTGTAGGATGGACTACCGCCCTATGAACCGATGTAATTATTTATCCATCACCACCTCTTAAATAAATTTATAGTGATGTAATTAATAATTATATATTATATTAATGATATATTTATAATTATTAAAATATAATATATCATTTAATTTATTATCATTACATTCAATGAAAAGTGATTTCATCATTCGTGCGTACGTGTGGACTACCACATTCATAAAACAATTTAATTCATTTTTCATCTCCACATCACATGGATGATATATATTGGTATTTTTAAATAAATAAAATGGTATTTATAATATTATCATAATTATATAAATATAAAATAATACTTAACTTATTTCAATAATGCTAGTAGAAAAATCGAAATTTTACTCATGCATACATAATACTTGTTGTCTCCACGACTGTAAAATAGTTCATTTTTCATAAATATATTTCATTATTGGTTTTAAGTGTAATTTTTGTATAAAAATGATAATTATATAATTATTATTATTCTAGATATTATGTAATAATCATCACTTTGACCATTATCATCATAACAAAGGCATTTTGGACTTATAAACCAAATATCATCAAAACATCTAAAAAAACATAAATGATTAAGTAATTGTGCATGACATGGTAATAACTGAAATAATGGGAAATATAAACTCAAAAAGGGTTATCAAGAATTTAAATAATTAAAATTTATTTATTATTCAAAAATATATTGAAAATACATGATTATTTGGACTCGAGGTAAAACACACTTTAACTTCAAGATTCATTTTAAATGTTATAATGATTTATCTTGAGAATCACTCTCTTCCATGTCTAGGGTTTTAAAATAATTTTATGAATATATTTCTAGGCACATTAAATAACAATAAATTTAATTTTATACCACATTCTTTCAATGGTTTTAAAAATAAATATTCAGAATAAATTCCACAATTTCATTACAGAAGACAAAAAGATTTTTCAATTTTAACGTATATGGTGACAAGTTTTTTTAATCCATCATAAATGATAATTTGAGTTTATATTCCTTTATAAGATTTCATGTTTTTATAAAAACACCTCTTTAACCTTTTCTTAGTATTTTGGTATTGAAAATGGATTTTTAAGAGAAAATGGTTTTTTGATATATGAAAGTGTTTTTCATAAGAGTTTAATATATTTTTTCAAGGATTTAATTTATGATATAGTCATTGGAAATTGTTTATTAATGGTTTATCACCATTATAGCTCATGGATGAGCCTTATACAACTTATTTTAATGTTTTATACCCATTATAGCTAAATTATGACCCCGATATAGCTTAAAATATGGGTCCACCTAGATATCTCTCTAATTCTTTGAATAATTATTATGTTCTTGAAAGAATTAAATCGGAAGTTGTTCATATGGTTATTCTAATTGTGAGTGTTTTAAAAGTTTTTTATGATTTTAATGTCCCAAGGAACCTACATGACTTTTCTATGCTTGATAATGAGTTTTCATAGAGATCATTATATTTCAAAAGGTAAGATAATGATATTTTAAAAGAAAATATGATTTTCTTTTTAGATAATAATATATGATTTTGAGAAAACATTTACAGGGTTTTTTATTGTTTTCAGTAGACTAATGGATTTCTTCTTTTTTATGTCCCTTATTAGGATTTTTTATCTCATCCCCCATTTAAAGACATATTTTATAGGGATTTAAGTATGAGTAGGTAAGAGGATGAGGTCAAGACCACATTTTTAATGATAATTAATGAGAATAAAAAAAAAATTTAAAAGTTTTGTTTGGTGGGAAAAATTGTTATTGAGTGAGATTGTACACTTTGTAATATATGGGATTTTATGTTTGAATTATGACCTAAATATATAAATATAAAATTCTAAAATTTCTTTGAGAATGTTCGAATGTGAATTCAAGTTAAAAGTCACTAGAATATGTAATGTCTAAGGATGGGTTTTTACTGTGTGATAACCTATTTACATTCTTTCCTCTTACAATATCCTTAGGCACAACCACCCTCAATTTTTAAAGGAGTCGCAAGATAATATATCATGAATTTTATTTGGGATTCAAAACCCAATAACCCTCCTTATAGTTAGGAAGAATATCCAATACAATAATTACTTCTAATTTTGAGAATCATAGATAGATACTTATAATTTATAACATATGAAAAAATATATAACACATAGAAAACTAGAAGATAATGGCGATTAATAAAGAAGAGATAGAGAAGTTGATGTAGCTCATGGAACATTGATGACTTCAGCAGCAATGAAACATTATTTTTAGACGATCTCAACACTTTAGTATCAAATATCAAAAATGTATTCAAGTTTATCGCAATACATGCCTCAGTCTCTATTTATAGACAAATCAGCAATGGTCATATAGCTCATTATTTTGTTTCTCATTACACAAATGTTTTACAAACACATCATCTCTATTAAAAGGTTATAAAAATTAAAAAGACGTAAAAATACCCTTACCTATTTAAACAACAGACTTACTCAAATAATATTTTTAGTGTGGAATAATTACTACATTTATCTCATTAAAACAATTTCAAATTGGTTTTTTAGTATATATATTATTTTTTAAATAAATAAAACAATAAAAACTAATATAAAAATCATGAAATAATGTAGTGATAATAATATATAAAAACAGAGTATAAAATAAATGATATGAAATTGATTGTTTCCATAAATATTTTCTTGATGTTTTTCCATAAAATATGTTAAAATTTACTTATAATAGTTTCATTATTATATAGTTTTGTTATACTAATAATTAAATGATTAAAATCGATTGAAAAATACTTATAGTAAATTTAAAATAGAAAATCCATCTCTAAAAAAAGTGTATTTAGATTTATACTTTGATAGTGTGTCAATTAATAACAATTTAAATCTTCATTGTAATGTATTTTGTATATAATTTATATGAATTTATAACCCAAATAAAACATACAAAATACCTAGATATAAAATGTATCTAAAAAATATATAAAAATTATGAATAAAGGGAGCATGTTGTTAAAGTCCAGAAAATTGACAAAGTGTTGGATAAAGTGTGTGGTTTATGATTGATCTAGTCACTATGAGGTCGATAACTTGTAGCCGATAGAATTACCATGTGACCAAAAACTATAATGTACTGGTTATTGTTTCAACATACCATCAAACCGTATAATTCACAATTGATGTAATTGTTCATTTAATACTCATGGTTGATCCTCACAGTTGATGATTTCTTCATGAAATCAATCACCG
The DNA here is from genome assembly GCA_963277665.1 of Viscum album. Lineage (NCBI taxonomy): Eukaryota > Viridiplantae > Streptophyta > Magnoliopsida > Santalales > Viscaceae > Viscum > Viscum album. Next base: position 379,986,627 of record OY728119.1, read on the forward strand.
TAACGTGAGGTCAATCTTTTTGAACTTATTGTCAACACTTCTTGGAGTTTATGGGTAACATATAGTCGAAGGATATCACAACATGATTTCTTCACTAGTTTTACATAAAATATGTATACACATGATAGGTATAAAATAAATTGTGTGGTCACTTAAACATTTTTCCACAAAACACATATACATATAGTTAATAGATAATACACCATAAGGTAGATTGAAAAAAACACATGCAGTTTCTTAAATAGTTTACCATATATGAGGTGCACAACAATATACATGATGCTACCTATATATATACATATTCATAAGAAATATTATATATAAAAAAAATAAAACATGTATTATATATATAATAATATAAATTAAACACATCTCAAATATTATAAAAAAATATGTGTTATAAATTTTTAATACTAAAAATAACAATATTAAAAAAATGATAAAAAAATACTGTATTAATTTAAAAATGCTAACCAATATTGAAAAACACAAACATTAACACAAGTATAAAAGTTAAAACATATTAAATACAAAAAAAATTCTGAATTTGAAATTCATATACTAAATAAATGAGAGGATATGTTGTTAATAAAACAAAAATTATAAACCATGTTCAATCACTAAAAATCTCCCAATTTTTGTAAATTATAAAAAAAATTTAAAATTTTAGAATAATATTTCATCCTAGTTTAAAAATTTATCAAAAAAATTTAAATATCCAAAAAAATATTCTTCCTCTTAAATAATAAATATTTTATGAAATCATATGAAAAATTATGAGAAAAATTATTTGAATGCGTAAATATTCCCCTTTATAAATGAATACATAATATTAATATAATTATGACATGTATATAAATATTTAGATTATTTTAAACACAAGAACATCAGACATGATGATTATAGACTAATTTTATCAAAAAAATTGAAAAACATTTATATGTAAAAATAATTGAACAAAATTACAACTTCATTATGAATTATAAAAAAAAGTATAAAATTTTCATGTAAATTTAACATTTAATATATTTACACATGAATAAAAAAATATGAATAAAAAAATAAATTTAGTTTTAATAAGTAGTAATCAAAAAAGTAAAAGATATTATTCTTTTAATATATCACGTTCAATCATTATTTTCTCAAATGTTACATAATCTAATTGACTTGTAAATATGATAAATGTTTTTTAGATATAAAAAACTCTAAACTAATATCTTATTTACTTACATGAACCCGTAGAAAATGAAATCAAACAACTATATGTTTTTTTTGAGAGTGTTATTAAGTATTTTAATAAATAGAATTAGAATTAGAATAATCAAAGAAAATTATTATTTAATAAAAAATAATTTTAAAATCACATAAATTTTATTAGTACAAATACTTTTAGAATAAAACCTATGTGAATAGAAAACACATCCATAGTTGTAGATAAATGAACTGATGTTTACTTTCTATAACTACATGAAATTAAATTCTTACCAAAAAAATGACACATAACTATTATTATCTTTCGATCAAGCCTATAACATCCAAATTTTTAATTATAATAAGATAATAAATCCAAAAAATGGTTCGAGTAAAATAAACAAGCACTAACATTTCCATTAATATATATAATAACTCTATTCGTATATTTAAGATGGCTTTCCATAGGATTCGACTAAAATATAACACAAAAAGTATGTGAAAACCTAATATTTGTTCTAGATGTAGCAAAAAAATAAACTACCTATCATGAATATATATAGGCTAAGATAAACACACTTTTAATATTCATCTAAATCCAATTTGGAATTAGTAGTCATTATTGATTTAATAGATATGAATGAATCAAGTAATTTTTTTGGAAAAGTTCTTTAAAAATTTTAGATAGATTTAAGGAAAAATCATCTCTTCTTTAGTTAATTTATAATATGAAGAATCTTTGCAATTATGCCATTAAAATCATATATAACTCACTAGTCATAAATTTATAAGTATTATTTCAGAGTAAATAATTTGTTGAAAAAATATTATATCATCAACATATATCTATATTGGCAAATTCTCATTTGAAACATTCTTCATAAATATGGTATGATAAACCTTTCCGTTAAAAAATTCATTTTGCAATAAAAATTGATTGAGTCTCTCATAACATGATCTTGGAGATTTATTAATAGCATATAATTTACTATTATGTTTACAAACACAAATTTTAAAATTTTAATTTTGCAAATCCAATGGTTATTTAATAAATACTTCTTCTAAAATTATTCCATTTATAAATGTTCTCTTTACATCCATTTTAAAAAATCTGATATTTTCAAAAAAATCAAATGGTAAAAAATTATAATTGATTCTATCCTAGTAACATTATAAGAATAATAATCAAATTCAACTCCATCTTCATAAGAATAACTTTGAGAAACAAGTAATTATTTATTTTCAACTATATGTTCTGCTTCATCATGCTTATTAGAAAAATTCAACATAGTTTCTATTATTTGTTTTTATTTTGGTAATTTAACCCAATTAAAAAATGTATTTATTTTATTTAATTATTCAATTATAAATTTAATTTAGTTTGAATAATTCAATGATTCATTAATATTAACAAGCAAAAAATTATTAACAAACTCAGAATTAACAAAGTAATTTACAATATGCTTTTTGGTTTGTATTCCATTATCATCATTTCTAAATAATTTATGAATATGATGATCTGTATGTGTTTTCCCCTCATTGGGATCGTTTTAGGAGATATTGTCTCCCCCTAAACCGATTCATTATCATTTTCATAAACATTATCTTCACCAAAATTGAATTCACTAAATCTGTCATCATTTTTATTTAAATTTCAATTCTACTTGATATTGTTATTTTCATTAAATTTAAAATGAACTGACTCTTCAACAAGTATTTTTTTTGGAAAATACTATATGGATTACTTTAATCATAATAAAAAAATATATCATCATCACATTTATAATTATTCTTTTCAAAATTATATTTTCCATTTAAAATAAAAAATTTACAACCAAACACACAATAATATCCAATTTTGGTTTAAAACCATTAAATAATTAAGAATTCATTTTATTTAAAAATCATCTAATATAACCCCAATTTAAAAAATTAAAAATTTTATTAATATTTTTGGCCTAAAAATGTTTACAAACATTAATATCATTAATCAATGATCTGTCCATTTATTGATTTTACCGGTTCTTTCTTTCAACTACACCATTTTGTTATGGTGTCCTTGGGGAAGTAAAATAATTTTTATATCTATTGTGTTGTAAAAATTTATTAAATTATAAATTCAAAAAAAATCACCACCTCTATCACTTATGATATAGAAAATTAAAATATTTTTAAAATTTTTAATAATTTTTTTGATAGAACATAACATAGTTAGATGTTCACTTATATAAGATAACATATAAATCTTGATGAATCAGATATAATCATAAAATATGAAAAATACAAAAACAATTCCTATTAAATTAGTAGGTTGTATATGAAAAAATAATTAAAGATGTATAATTACAATAGACTGAGTTGTTCCAATATCATTAACAAATTTATACCTCTCTTTATGCTTCTTACCCTTTAAAAATGAATCACACACACAATACATACTTGTATTTAACATTGGAAATTATAGAACTGGTTCATGATTTGAAAAATTGTGTAACACTATAATGTTATCATGTACAATTATCATATTACAATGTTTTATCATTGGTTTTAATATAATTTAAACACTAATTTATACCTTTCTTTATGCTACTTACCCTTTAAAAATGAGTCACATACACAATATTTAATTGTATTTATCATTGGAAACTATAGAACTTGTTCAGGATTGGAAAAATTGTGTAACATTATAAAGATATCATGTACAATTATAATATTCAAATTTTGTATCATTGGATTCAATAGAATTAAAACACTTAACTTTCTATTTGGTAAATCATAAAAATCAATAGTGTAAACATTATATTTTTTTATTTATGGATATTAAAACTCTTTTATTCGTCAAAACTATTCATTTATCAATTTCAGACATTCCATTTGATCCATTATAAAAAATCTTTGACATACTTATTAAATTTTGATTTAAACCATCTAAAAATTATAATTATAAAATAATAATAGTTTTTGAAAACCAAACATTTACAATACCTTTAATATTACCTTAAGAGTTGTCTCTAAATGTAACAAGGCCTCCACCATATGAATTGAAAGATATAAAATTTTATATATCATCTATCATGTGTCTAAAACATCCACAATCTTGATACCATGAATTGTTGAGACATCAAAGATATATTTCCTAAAATAAATCAATCATGTGGAATGTTTTGGTACCCATGATAATTGTGGTCAAATAATATTTGTAGAAGACCACTTTGGAACCCAAATAGATTTAAATAATCTTTTTATGGAGTGTTTATAAACAAATTTGGACAATAAAGTTTTTATTATGACAAATTTATTATATCAATTTCAAATGGAATTCATTAGCATAGTTCCTTTGTATTCTATATTTAAATCATGTTACACTTGAAAAAATTCCTTTTGAGATTTTAACAAATGCAGTCTTATCCATCCTCAGTGAGAAGTTTTTATAACCAAAACCATTTTTATCATATTTTGGTTTTATAAAATTCATCATATTATTTATCTTTTACATGAACAAAAGTAGATAATTTCTTTAAGATTAACAACTTCCATTTTCAGATCAATATTTTCATTTGGAATAGCTTCAAATCAGTATATAATGTTTTATTAAAACAAGAAGCTATATTTATAAATTATATTTACATTATTTCTTGATATTATTGTAATCATTATCAAATTTTTTCATGTACTCTTAGATTTAATTAAATAAAAATTCATGATATTTATCATTTAGTGCTATAAAATCTTTAATACTATCATTTTATTCTTTTATTTCAATATCTCAAAATCATAATTATGACAACTTTACTCTTTATTACCTATATAAACATGATTTATCACATAAACATGCACTTAATACAACTCCAAGGATCTATTATTCTATTGTATTGGAAAATTTGGAATATTACATGACAACTTATGAAATAAAATAAAACATATTTATTGAAAACTTCTTTTACATGACCACAACATTCCTTCGTAATTAGCATTGAATGGGATAACATGGGGATATACATAAGAAAAGGGTGAGCTATAAATCCGTGTAAGGGAGTAAAAAAGACATAACATGAAGAATACAGTACATGTTAGGAAATAGGTATATCGATGGAGAACAAGAGAAGCATGATCATAAAGGCATGATATGGCATGATTATCATAACATGTTAATGTGGCAACGATGTACAACATGATATTATCATGATTCTAGGTTCATTGCACATGTATTACAATGAGTAAACCCTTATTTCACTTGGATAATCGTGAGTAAACCCCCATTTCACTTGAATTATCATGATTAAACCCTTAATACACAAGGTGTTTCATGATACTAAACATTAACCAATGCATTGGATCGCTATCAGGGCACACCACTTATAAACATTTTTTTCATTGCATAAGTGTGCCACATGGATCATATAACATAGAGTCATTCAACATGATATGTTATTCCACGATTAAGGAATGTTGAATAAATACATGTAATTATCCTTAAATTTATATATGTGAATAATGGTGAATACCCTTGATAGAGAAATGGGTATGGTATTCAGTACACAATGATTTTGTGTTGGAAAATCATTATGCAATTTCGGTAGCATAACCACATGACATAAAAATTCATAAAAATGGTTGATGAGTGAGAAAAGGTTATATCATCATATTTACATGAAATGGAAAGTAAGGGGGTCATATAGATACATTTTCCAACTCATTCTATTTGAAAATAGAAGGCTTATCGTAATAAAGATACATGAATAAAGAGGAGAAAGTGAATAACACTTATGAAATTTTTTCATGGTTACAGGTGTACATGGGAGGGATTAATGAGAGTGAAAGAGGTATTTAATCATTAAAATATAAGGAGAAAAATTTAGGGGAGGTTTGAAAAAATACCCCAATATTTTAATTGAAAAAAGGTATATCAATATAAGGAAACTTATACAAAAAACGAGAAAGGAAGAAATCTCTATCTTGAGTGTGTGACTTCAAGAGATTAATGAGTGGATTCTTGAGATCTTGGGGAACATTGGGAGGTTTATATTGAGGGTAGCGAAGAGTAGGGATGTTCTCCTAGCATTTTTTATTGAATAGAAGTGGGATCTTGGGTTGGTTTATATAGGAAACGAGAGGGGAATTATTTTATATTTCCCAAACATAGGATTTGAAATCTATATTATTAAATATTAAAAACCACAAAAAATACCATGGATTTTCGCAAGGTATTTTCCATAGTGGAGTGTAAAATAGTATTTTATTAATTCCAATGGCCTAACATATTAAAATATTAGGCTTTCTTATGTGGTGGTGAGTCACACTCTAAAGGAAATAATTTTAAAATGTTAAAATATTTTACAAGTCTCGGAGGGTCTACTAACGCATTATATAATTAATCAAAAAAATTTAAAATCACATTATTTTAAAGGTAAAACATATATTTTCGGAATATACCTTTTAGAGTATTTTATTACATCACTATTTGGTCATTATGATGTCATAAAACCCATTATAAATTTATGAGGTATTTAATTTTTACCCAAAAATCGTATTGTCATAGAAAATTATGAAAAATTCACAATTAAATAATTTTGACATCCTAAATCCAAAAATAATATTAATTTTATCTAAATAATTTTATAAATATGTGAATTTTTACTTTTGAAATAAAAACTGACATTTATTCAAAATTCATGCGTTTTGATAAAAACTGTTTTAAAACATTAATAAAAATTACAATTGTATTCATAAAAATTATATGATCATTTATATTTAATAAAAATTAATTTAGTAATAATATTTTTTTTAAATATTATTTAATTAAAAAACCCATTAATTCATCCAAACAAATTTCTTAATTGAATTTAAATATTAACTAAAAATACTATTTGTGCTTTAAAAACCATTTAAAAAGTAACAATAATAAAATTAATGTAAATTATTTATTCTATACAAAACTAATTCACATAATCATAATTATAAGGTCTTGTTACATATCCCTTTTTTATACCAGCATATGCCATAAGTGTATCATGTGAGATGGTGGGGATTTCTTGGGGCTTTTTGGTGAACATGGTTTGGTCTGTGATCCTGATGAGCTTGAACATATACTATAAATCATTTCACTCATGATTAAGTTGTTAGATCTGGACTTGGTCTTGGTCTAGGGAAAATATTAGAAATGATGCATCCCTCGAAAGATCTGATAAATGGACTTTAAAAGGAACGATCATACTAGTTGAGGACATCACTTCCTTTGTCTGTGTCAAAAGGAATTGTTAAAACCCTATATATATATACTAGTCATATGATCAATGTTCAAAGAATATATTATCAATAGTAATCATACTTAATAGTTATTTAAACCCAATAAAAAAGTTCATGTGTTTTCTATATCTAGAAGACATTGAAAGAAAGGGACTTTTATTTAGGAATGCAAGGGTTATTACAATATTCCCCCCTTCAGAAATTTCTCCATTGAAATCTCTTTTTCCCACACTAAAACAAATGTGGGTAACTCTGCATCATCACTTCCTCTAGTTCCCATACTTCTTCAAACTTGTGGTTTCTATACTACACTTCGATGATGGGAATTGTATTATTTTGTTGTACGTTTCCCCTATAATCTAAGAAAATCATCTACTTCTCTTTATAGGAGAGGTCATTATCCAATGGTACCACCTCTAGATTGAGGTCATGCAATGGTTTGGGTATGTATTTCCTCAAGATTGATACTTGGAATACATCATGTACTTGAGATGGGTTCGGTGGGAGTACCAGTGGATTGTCCACTACTTCAATGCGATCTAGGATCTCAAAAGGGCCGATGTACAATAGACTAAGTTTCCCTTATTCCAAAATATTATAACTATCTTCCATGGTGATATATGGAAGAATACCATGTCTCCAATATCAAACTCATGGTCTTGTCGATGGTTTTCAGCAAAGATCTTTTGTTGACACTGAGCATCTTTAATGTGCTGCTGGAAGGTCTTAACCATGTCCACCATTTATTCAACCATTTATGGACCTAGGAGTTTTCACTCCCCAACATCATCCCAACAAGCTGGTGTTATTCACTTCTTCCCATAAAGCTCTTCATAAGGATTCAATTTCATGCCAGATTGAAAACTGTTATCGTAAGACAACTCAACAAGAGGATGATATTGATCCCATCCTCCTTTGAAGTCCATTGATTATGCTCTCAACATGTACTGAATTGTTTGGATAGTCAGCTCTGATTGAACCTTAGTTTAAGGATGATAAGTCATACTGATGTTTAGCTCTGTATTTAGATCATATTGAAGACTCTTCTAGAACATAGAGGTGAATCTAGGATCTTGATCAAATAGAATCGATAGTGGTACTCCATGCAACCTTAAAACTTCTTTGATGTATATCCATGCCAGTTGATCCAATGAGAAATCCTCCCAAATTTTAATGAAGTGTGCAGTCTTTGTAAGACAATCCAAAAAACCCCATATAGCATTTTTTCCAATGGATGTCTTCAGAATTCCGGTGACAATGTATATGGTTATGTTCTCCCATTTCTATGTTGGTTTGGGTAATGGTAATATCATCCCCATAGACCTTTTAGTGTCAGCCATCACTTGCTAACATACTAGAAACCTTGATGTATACTCATCAATCTCTTTCTTCATGTTATCCCACAAATAATTATCTCGAATATCTCGATACATCTTTGTGTTTCCTAGGTGAATGAAGATATTCAAACTATGTGAATCATCTGAAAGTTTTTTCTTTAACTCCGGATTCGATGGAACACATATTCTTTACCCAAATATCACAACTCCTTCTTCATTAACATTGAACTTAGAGGATTTCCCTTTTATGATAGTTTCCACTTTTTTAATTCCCAAATCATCCATTTTTTAATCCTATAAACTTTCCAAAAGAGATGATTGATCAATCATTTCTGAAAGGATTGATGATGTTCCCTTCTTTATGATTCTTATGTTTGTCTTCATCAAATATAAGAAGATTGGATCCTTTTCAATTCTCATTAATGAAAGAGTTGATGGATAATTTCTACTTAAAACATCCAACACCTTGTTCACTTTCCCCTGATGATAGTTAATTGAGTAGTCATAGTCTTTTATCATCTCTAACCATATTTATTAGTGCATACTCTTATCTTTCAGTGTGAATATATACGTGAGGATTTTGTGTTCCGTATATATTACACAGTTCTATCCAACGAGGTAATATCACCAAAATTTTAAATTGAAGATTACTAAATCCAACTCCATATCATTTGTTGGATAGTTTTCCTCATGAACGTTTAATTTCCTTGAATCATAGGCAAAGAATTTTTCATTTTGCATCATCATCTTCATCCTTATTATTCAAATTTTTATTTAAGAAATGCTAACAAAAAAACCATCACTAAGGAGGACAGAAAGAAGCAGACCAAGGGTATCACCCCGAATCAAGTTCACCCCCTCAATCTCTAATTGAGAAACATGAGATAAACATTTGACCAAGATGTCATCACTTGCAAGAGAAGCCATGTGATCCACCACTTAGTTTTCCTCTCTTTATGTATGTGTAACTCTAATGCTCCTAGACATTAAGGCTCTGCATTCTCTAATCGTATAAATTTTTGACTAGGGGATATTACCTTTGCTTGGGAGTACATCATGGGTAACCCAAGAGTCTATCTCCACCTGCGATAAGGAAATTACTCTCTAACTACACAAGGTGAGGCATGTTAGTATCGCTCTCGCCTCTGCCTGTAGGGAGATACCAATAAAATAATTTGCAAAGAAGGCTAGGATCACACTCTCGGACACATCCCGGACCACCCCCCTCGCATCACTCCCTAGAGGCAGGACCCATCCGTATTTAGCCTCAATCCCTCACTCGGTGGGAGCCACCGCAACCATTTTCCTTGACTCCCGAAACCCGCTGCCTGGACCATGCCCCGGGCCGCATAAAATGCCTTCAATGATGAGACCTCCTTCCAGCTACCTGCAAGAGAAAACCAGTCCGCCAAGGTGAAGCTGATCCTAGAGATTATCACCCTTCCCGTAGAAGGTGCCTCCTCAAACCTGTCTCAATTTCTAGCCTACCAAAACCCCCAACAACAAGCACATAAGACAACAACCTGAGGCCCATTTTCCTTACCAGTAGCTTCAACCCCTAGAACCAGCCCGACCGGAAGTCCTCCACACTTTCCACCTAAAAATATATCTTGAAGAAGACACTGAAATACCCCCAAACTGATCGAGCCCAATCCCCTTCCATGAAAATGTGGGACAACGTCTCCTCATGAAATTATGTGAAACACTGGAAATGAGAGGCCATACTAATCCCCAGATGATTCATATTATCATCAGACGGTAGTGCACAATTCTGGATCCTCCAAGTGAGAAAGTTAAACTTATTTGGGATGAAATTACACCAAAACAAGACACTCCACCCCCTTGATTCCCCTGGGTGTCACTAATCCTACAGACCTCTTTCGACCTGAACTTCCTCGTGGAGGAAAGAGTGAAGACACATCAATCCCACTCTGCACTGATGAGGATAGAATCAAAAACCTCACGATGTTCGACAACCAGGATGGGTACTATGCTGCCTCCTTGAAAGTGATCATAGGTGCTGGGTAGCCCGGATACCCAAGGGAGCTACCCGACCAATTGTGGTGCCAAAAGAAGATATTACCCTTCCCAATTGTCCACCGATAGAGTTGAAAGATGTCTAGAATTAATTTGCTGACCACCAACCACAAAGGTGATCCACTTGCCGATGACACTCCAGCATTGTCCCTATACTTGCACGACATGGGGCTCCCCCATAGATAAAGTTCATCTACTACCTCCCATGAAAACTTCACATGCATACAATGAATCATGACGTCTATACTATTAAAATTTAACTGACCCTCCCAAATGGGTTGGGCCATCCTCCCCTAAGAAACCCAATGTCTCTTCCCCTCCGAAGATGCATCCCAGATAAAACGTGATGAAATATTATTAATGGATCTGACAACCCCCTTTGCTACATTGTTCACCGAGAGTGCATGGACGGGAATGGCTAAAAGGAAACTATTCACAAGAAATATATGACCTCCAAAAGATAATAAATAGGGTTTCTATTTCAAGATACGCCCCGAGATACCGCTCACCACCCAATCAAAACCCGTTATATTCTTCTACCTATAGACACTGGGGACCCAAGATACTCAAAGGGAAAAGACCCTTGCCTCATACCCAACCATGTACCCAAAGTAGCCGCCCTACTCCCGGTGCGAGCCTTGGACACATAGAACTCAATCTTCTCCCTGTTGATGATTTGACCACTCTAGTGGCAGTACTTCTCATGAATCTTAGTAATTCCATGCACCGATTTCCGCCCCCCATTAATGAAAATAATGGTATCGTCCACAAACATCAGGTGCTAAATGGATGGTAAGCCAACCTTCATCCTGTAAGGATGGATATCCCTATTTGATAGCCCTCTGTTGATCATCCTGCTTGGAGTATCCAGCATAATAATAAAAATGCTTGAGGAGAGAGGGTCGTCGTGACGAAGGCCACACAACGACTTGAAGAAGCCATGATTCTGCCCCATAAAATACACAACCAACCAAGCAGAGCTGAAACACCTGAAGATGATATCAGAATCCCAATTGGAGGGATCCAAATTTCCCAAAGCCCTGCTAATACAACCCCATTCAACTCTGTCATATGCATTTTTCATATCCATCTTTATCACCATGTTGTTCCCATGAACATTTGTGTTAATGTCTTTAAACATCTCCCGAGTGAAAGTGATAGCTCCTTGGATCGAGCGATCCTTCAAAAACCCATGTTTCTCCAAAGAGATCCATCGAGGAAGAAGGCCTGACAGATTCCTATTGATGATGCTCGCTAGAATTTTGTAAGGAAAGTTACACATACTCACTAGCTGGTAGTGAATAAGGGATGAAGGGTCCTTGAAATTTGGTAAGAGAACTAGGGTTATGGCAGCTAAAATCCGAGGAAAGCTACCGCCTTTGAAAAAATCCTCAATGGAAATGGATATGTCCCCCTAAACCACCTCCCAAGAGATTCTATAGAAGGATCCGTGAAAACCATCGGGACCTGCATCACTTTCATGATTGCGGTTCACCAAAGCCGCATGGATCTCCTCCTCCTCTAGGATACCCTCCATAATTTCATTGTCATGGTCTGATACCCAAGAAATAATCCCCTCCATGAACTCCTCATCCCCCTGAGGATACTCCTGGTTCATTTTTGGGTTCGGACCATCAAGAATATCCTTAAAAAAAGAAACTACTAGCCCACCAACCACTTCCCGGTCATCCGTGAAGGTACCATTGTCGAGCTCCAGGTTCGGAGTAACAAAGAACCACCTCTCCCTTATGCATGCATGGAAAAAACATATATTTTTGTCACCCTCCTTAAGCCATTTAATTCTCACTATTTCTCTCACCCTATGTTCTTGGGAAAGGATCATGATAGCTAAATCACTTTTCTTCTAAGAGATATCCCCAAAGTATTTCTCATCTCAGGTCTCCTCTATTTTAGCCTCAAGGTGGTCAATGTTTCTATTAATATAATCCATCTCCTGGTCATTTTGCATCAACACACAGCCCATGGACTTCTTCGAAACATCACTAAATACCATGAAATGTTATCCACATGTGTGTAGTGTGAGCACGAGCGCAATGATAAGACTCTTTTTCAACTCCTTGAAACTATGTTCACATTCATCAATCCATGTAAACTTGACTCCCTTTTGAGTTATATTGGTAATAGGGTTTGAAAATCATGTGAATTTCCCCACAAATCGTCAATAATATCTAGATAACCCCATGCTACGGATATCCGTCACCGATGTTGGCCTCATCCTTCCCTGAATTGCGTTTGTCTTGGAGGGATCCACATATATCAAATTTCTTGTAATGATATGACCCATGAATGATACTTCCTTCAACCAAAAATCACTCTTTTTGTATATTTCACAGAGATTATACTTTCACAAGGTCTATAGTAAATCACTGAGATGCTCCTCATGCTACTCCTTGGTTTTGGAGTATAATAGAGTATCATCTATAAAGACTACCAAATATTTTTAGAGGTAATCCCTAAAGACTATATTCATCAAGTCCATGAATATTGTTGGAGAATTAGGGAGTACAAAAGGCATTAATATGAATTCATAGTGCTTATACCTTGTACGAAAAGCAGTGTTAGGGATATCCTCCTTCATCCTTACATTGTAATATTTTGACCACAGATCTAGCTTGGAGAAGTACTATTCTCTATATAGCTAATAAAACAAGTCATCAATTCATGGTAGAGTATACTTCAATTTAATTGTGATTTTTTTGAGATCACGATAATCAATGCAAAGGCACATTGACCAATCCTTCTTCTTGATGAAGTGGACTGGTGCACCCCATGGTGAAGAACTTGGTCTTATATAAACATTATCTAGATTCTCCTATAGATGCTTCTTTATATTCTCATGATCCAAAAATTAATTCCATACAAATTCATGGATACTGGAAATCCCCATGTATAAGATCAATCGAGAATTAGACATCTCTTCTAGGAGGATGACTAGAAAATTCATTGGGAAACACTTTTTCCAAATCAATCACAATTGGAATGTCTTCAAGTATAGTTTCTTCCTTAGACTCAATAATCTGGGAAAGATACGCATGCTTGTAGGGCAATAATATCCACACTTGAGATGATGGTGCAAAATAAGATTCATCCTCCTCCTTGCGCAAGTATAGAATTGGGGGTCAATTATCTATATAGAGATTGATATTCCTCTTGAGGAAATTTATGTTGTCTCTATATAGGGAAATCCAATCAGTGAAAATAATTGCATCAAATTTCTCTAATGGGAGTAGAAAGAGGTTTTCTGAGAAGTTCAACCCACAAATTGTGACAAGGGATGAGTTATATTCATGGGATGCAATAATTAACCCATTTTCCATTCCCACCGACATCTCTAATTCAATTATTGGTGGTGGTGTTTGGATTGTTCTACTAACCCTTTAAGATATAAAAGAATGCATAGAACCATAATAAAAATGTACATTTGTTGTTGTTGAATGAATAACTAGTGTTTCTATCACTACTTCATTGTCGGGGTTCACTTTAGTTGTAGTGATGAAAAACCTCACCCTTACTAACTTGGAGGTTGTTGATTGCCTTCAAAAAACCTTTTCATATGTAACTGGTTTGCAAAGTACCCTATTTCTTTGATGTTGAAGCAATGAACAATGTGTTGTGGGTCAAACCAAGTGTTCCAATCCTCTGTTGCAGTAGTGGGTTTTTTCTTGTCAACAATTAATGGCTAGGTTCCATTTTTGTCCACAACTAAATTATTTCCTTATCCCCTTTAGACAATTTCTGTGGTGATTTTTCTCCACCTTTGGAAAGTGGGGTGCTGTAATTTCTTCGCACCATTGGATTTATCAACTAAAGATCCAAAATTGAAGTCCAATTTCTTCTTCATGTCCCTATGATACCCCTGAGATTCACTAATCTCCATTTTAACTTTGAGGGAACATCAGAAAATTTCTTCATAGCTATCAATGTCACGGATCACTAGGTGTTTATGTAGGCTAGGTTTTAGATCACCAAAGAAGCAGTCAAACAAGCATTCAGGGTAATGAAAAAGGATAAGGCATATTGTGTAAGCATTTTGATGTTTTCCTTGTACGCTATGATGGATTCATCATATTTTTGTATTGAGGGAAAGGATGTCCCTTTTTATTAGAGGTTATAGGGAAAATATATATTGAAAACCATTTTTTGGAAATCCTTTCATTCCAACACCACGATCTCTTCCTCAGGCTTCATATTTTTTATTAATGTCCACCACAGTTCATCTTCACCCTCTATATGATAAGCATCAAGAAGAACCTTCTCTTCTTCATAACATTGAATGATGTAGAAGATCATCTCAATGGATTTGATCCATTGTTGGCCGATTGAGGGATCAAATGATCCATTGATAGTAGGAGTCCTTTGTCTCATGAAGCTCTCTATTGTGGCTTGTTCTTTCTTAGAGGGGGTGGGGGGTTGCATGATCCAATTGACCTATGTTTATATTCGAAACATGATTTACCTGAGAGATTATCATGACAAAGTTTGTGATTCCCACTCCCATCAGATTAAGTGTCACATTATAATATTCATCCCAATGATCTTTGAATCGGTTATTAGGCCGATTCCTCATATTACCAAACATTGGATAGAATAAAAGGAATGTTTGGGGTAAAACATAAAGGTGGAATCCAATTAAAAAAAGGGATAACCTATAAATTACAATTATTTCTTTAACTTATGAATTTATAGGCTTCAATATATGTTAACCATTATATAATTCCCAACATATATTCTTAGAGGGATATTTTTCCTTATTAATGGTTCATACTAAGATTATGAATTTACCAAATCATATCCCTCGAGAGTGTCAAACCAAGAGCGAATTGAGGCCCTATTTCATGCACCAATTCCCATTCGAGTCTAGCTCAAAGGGGTTTTTTCTGGTTTTACCCCTATATACACCCATGTCAGAGCTACCTCTACTTGTTCGTATCTAGACAGGGATGTATTTTCTTTATAATCCACATACTCTATAATCACACGAATTTAGTGATGTTTCTATTATACCTAGACCTATCCTTAAGGATTTCACAAGGGTTTTCTAATCCTAATCCCAAAAATAACTAAACCTATCCTTTAATACCAACTATAACAACCATTTTCATTATTATATTTTTAAACATGATTTATTACATAAAATTGCACTTAAGAAAACTAAAAGGATCGAGAGGCCCAGTGTCTTGGAAAATTAGGAACATTACATGACAAATTAAGACATAAAATATGACCTCATTTTTGAATATTTCTTTTACATTACCACAACATTTCTTCGTACTTATCATTGCATGGGATAACCTGAGGAAACACATATTAAAAGGGTGAGATATACAGCCCAATGAGGGACTAAATAAGGAATAACATAAAGAATACAGTACATGTTAGGAAATAGGAATATCAATCGAGAAAAAAAAAGAAACATGAACATAAAATAATGATATATCATGATTATAATTACATGGAAATGTGGCAATGACATGCAACATGATATTAGAATGAGCCAAGGCTCATTGCACATGGATTAAAATGAGTAAGCCCAAATTGTACTTATATTATCAAAGGTAAACCCTAATTGTACTTGAATTATCATGAGTAAACCCTCATTACACATGTTCTATCATGATTCTAAAAATTACCGAATGCATTGGAGCATAGACAGGGTGCACCATTTATAAACTTTCTATTTCATGAATAAGTGTTCCACATGGACAATATAACATGGAATCATTCTACATAATATGTTATTACACGATTAAGTAATGTGGAATACATACATGTAAGTACCATTAAATTTGTATATTTTCATAAAGGTGAATACCCTTGATAGAGAAATGGGTATGGTGTTCACTAGACAATGATTTTGGCTTGGAAAATCACGGTGCAATTTTAGCAGCATAACAGTGTGAAAAAAAATCATAAAAATGGTTGATGAGAGAGAAAGGGGTATATCATAATATTTACATGAAATGTAAATTAAAGGGGTCATATAGACACAGGTCCCAATAAATGGAATTTGGAAATAGAAGGTGTAACAAAACAAAGAAACTTAAAGAAAGAGGATAAATGGAATAACACATAAGAAATTTTGGTATGGTAACAGGTGTACATCGGAGGGATTAATGAGAGATAAATAGATCTATCATCATTCAAAAATAAATAGGGAAATATGGGAGAGGTGAGAAATCATACCCCAAAATTTTTAATTCAATAAAATGTTATAATAATATAAAGAAACTTAGAAAAAATGAGAAAGGATGAAATCCCTTACTTGAGTGCATGACTTAAAGAGCTTAAGGAGGGGCTTCATGAGAGCTTGGGGCACCTTGGGTGGTTTCTGGAGAGGGGAGGGTAAATTATGGATGTTCTCCAAGGATTTTTTTGTGAAGATAAGTGGGATATTGGGAGGGTTCATATAGGAAATGAGAGGGGAATTCTTAAATATTTCACAAACTTATGTATTATAATCAATATAATTAATTATTCAAAACCAAAAACCTTACCATGGTTTTTAGCCTTGTTTTTTTTCCAAAGTGGTGTAGAAAAAATTATTTTATAAGGTTAAAGGCCGAAACTATTAAAATATTAGGCCTGATTGTGTGGTGGTAAGTCACACTCTCATGGAAATAATTTTAAAATATTAAAATATTTTATAAACCCTAGAGGTCCACTAAGGAATTATAAAACAAATCAAAAAAATATAAAGTCACATTATTTTAATGTTAAACATATATTGGCTGAATATACCTTTTAATGTTTTTATTACATCACTATTGGTTCATTATGATGTCATAAAACCCATTATATATTTATGAGGTATTTAACTGTTACCCAAACAATCGATTATTTGAGAAAATTTTGAAGAATCCACCATTAGATAATTTAGATATCATGAATCCAAAAATAATATCCAATTTATCTAAATAATTTTTTATATATGTGAATTTTCACTTTAAAATAAAAACCAACATTTATTGAAAATTCATGGGTTTTTAAAAAAACTGTTTTCAAACCTTATTAAAAATTAAATGTATTAATAAAAATTATAAAATAATTTATATTTAAAGAAAATTAATTTATTAATAATATTTTTTAAAAAATTATTTAATTCAAAAATCCATTTATTCATCATAATAAATTTCTTAATTGAGTTTCAATAATTACTAAAAATACTATTGGTGCTATAAAACCCATTTACAAAGTAATAATAATAAAATTAATGTATATTATTTATTCTATAAAAAAATAATGAACATAATCATAATGCTAGTGTCTTGATAGAAATCCCTTTATTACACTAACATATGCCCTGAGAGTATGGTGTGCGATAGTGGGTCTTTCTTGGGGTCAATTGGTGAATATGGTTTGGGTCTTGATCTCGATGTGCTTGAAAATCTCCCATAAATGGGGTTTCCCATGATTAAGTCGTTGAATCTCAACATGGTTTTGGTCTAGGTAAAAGCTTAGAAATTCTATATCCCTTGAAAGTTCTGATAAATGGGCTTCAAAGGGAACGTTCTTACTGGCCGAGGACATCACTTCCTTTGTCTTTGTGAAAAGGATTTTTTAACACCCAATATATATAAAAGTCATGTGATAACTTTTCAATGACTATATTATAAATTGTAACCATACTAAACAGTTATTGAAACCCATTAAAAATAGTGCATGTGTAATCTATATCCATAAGACATTAAAGGAATGAGAATTTTATTTACGATTGTTCGTGTCGTTACAATAATTATTTTTATATTCCTTATTCTCATAAAAATTGATCTTCATATTTTCAATTTCATTTTTAAATATATCATTTTACTCGAATAATTTCTCATTTTTAATTTTTTCATTGGTATGTTTTTCAATAATCCCAACACTATCATTCCTTAATTCTTCATTCTCTTTAAACAATAGTTTAACATAATAATCCAAAAAACTAGAATCATAACTAGAATTAGATTTAGTTTATTGTTCATATTAACTAATCACATTATCATCAATATTAGAAGGAGTTATTAGTTGAGTAAATAATGATCTTGGTACATCAAAACATGTAGCCATCAAACCAGGCTCCCCTTTCTCATGTTAACATACCACAACATTTCTCAAATCTTAACTATATGAACAATCCCATCGTAAAAAATGATTTTTTTTCTTTCTCATTTTTTATTTTTCTTTATTTTAATTATTCTGTTTTGATTAATCAAACCTAATTTTTCTTTTATTCCACAACTTATAATAGGTTAATTATGAAACATAATTTGTTTTTGTATTACACATTCTATACAATTTTTTGTAATTATTTTTGAAACACAAATTTCCTCCTTTATTTTTCATAATTTATAAATATTCATGATAAAATGTTCTATATATATATATATATATCACAGTCTAGGAAATAAAAACAAGAGGGGTTATAGGATTAATTAACATTAGACATAAAATAAACACCTTTCTTGTTTTTACACCCCTCATCATAAATATTTCCCAATTCAAGTTTATATTGTAGTAGAGAACTGATTAGTTCATTTAATTTGTAATCTTATAATTATTTCTTTCAAAATCACTAATTTCTTTTCATTAATTATTTTCATTAATTTTTACAAACCCCATTCAAATAGATCTATATTTTATAGTGGCTCAGCAAGTTCAATTATTCCCTTTATAAAGCCTATAATCTGATGAAATATCTGGTTCACTAAATAAAATTCTCCAATATTTAAATCACAATATTTTTCACATAACATTCCAAAAAAATTTATTTTTTTTTTCTATCCCATAATGAGTAAATTTTATAATTCTCCAAATGTTGTTGTCTGTCACACATGATGGAACATGGCTATATAGAGTTTTTCTCATAAAATGGTACAAAATATTGTTTAATTCATAATTTAAAACATAATTTTCCTTATCATTATTGGCATGTATCTATGGATTTACTTAAGGTAGTTTATATGGTTTCCTGACGATTTTACAATGATCCACACTTAACAGATTTAGGTATAATTCCATTATGTATTGATAATACCCATAATTACTTCTATAAAAAACAATGGATTTTCAGGTATTCACCCATAATTTTCATTAATACATTCCATATTCAATGATCTTATTATTTAAACTATTATTTTCTATGATATTGAAGTTAGCATGGTATAAAACATTAGTAGTAAATCCTATATCCTAACAAATATTCTCTTTTATAACAATTATAGGTCTTAGATAGAGGCAAAAATGAACTAGAGGGGATGGTGTAATGGCCCTTTTAAATTTTTTAAATAAATAACCGATGATATTTTATTATTATAAGAATACCTAATATAGTTCACTATTCAGATAATAATAAGGTGAAAATAAAAGATAAAAATAATATTTTTATAGTAGTCAGGAACACCATGATCCTACCCTACTCTTTAAGCTTCTCCACTTGGTGAGAATATCGGTACCCACTAAAAAACATAAATTTTACCATAATGTATTTAAAGACCGTACCATTTAGAATACCTAGAATCAAATCAAAATTGACTTTTTATAAGATCTAAAAACTATTATGCCCTGAATTTATTTTGGTATTTACAACCCAACGACCTTCCTTCTAGTTAGGAGGAATAATTTATTGTAGACTTACTCTTTATTTGTAAAATCATAAACCAATACGTACAATTACAAATAGATAAAATAAATTATAGCATAGTGGAAATCAGAAAAAAAGAACAATATTAAGTGAGAATAAAATACAGAAGTCAATGTAGCCTGTGGAACTTTTTTTGATTTAGCACAAACAAAAAGAATATAGAAGTTTCATCAGGATTGTACCGTAAGAGTAGTATTCACAGAAGATATCATCAATTTAGTAGCATATATCAAAAAAGTATTCAAGTGTACCACACTTCATTTCTGGATCTCTATTTATTGAATAATCAAAAATGGTCATCTAGTTTCCCCCTTCATTTCTCATTCTGTGGTTGTTTCCTAAATTCATCACCTCTATTCAATGGTTATAAAAATTAAAAAATATGTAAACATTCCTTTACATATTTAAACATCATGAATATTCAAATAAAACTTACAAAACACTCGAATTACCACATTGAACTCATAAAAACACTTCCAAAGGTTTTTTTATTATATATGAGAGTTTTTCAAATAATTAAAATAATAAAAATAGTTAGGATAATGTTGAAATGATTCAATGATCAAAATATATTAAAATGAAGTAGAAAATAAATGGCATGAAATTCATTATTCCCTTAAATATTTTCATGATATTTTTATAAAAAAACATATTCAAAAAATATTCCAATAGATTCTCTATTAGATATTTATATTATATAAATAATAAAATGAATAAAATAAATTGAGTCATACTAAGAGTAAATATAAAATATAAAATCCATTGTTAAAAAGTGTATGTTTATATTTCCAATTTTATGGCATGCTAATGAATAACATTTTAAATATTCATTCAAAAATAATATGTTTATAGTTTTTTGGAATTTATGATTTAAATTTACCATCATAAAAATTCGATAAGATATGTTGATAAACAATTTCAAAAAATAATAGATTAACAAAGAATGTTATAAAAATCAAGAAAATTATAAAAGTGATGAAGTGGACATGAGGTTCATTGTTGATCTACCATCCATTAGTTCCATAATGTGTGGTTGAAAAAATTACCATGTGACCGAAAATTATAACATGCGTTTGATTTGTTCAATGTATGGTCTAAATGAATAATGTAAATTCAATGTACTTTCTCATTTCATACTCATAGTTAGTCATTATGGTCGATGATTTCATTATGATATTGATCACAACAATGTGAAGTAAATCCATTAAACTTGTATTTGACACTTCTTAAAGTCAATGGATAACATTTAGTAAAAGGATATTGTAACATGGCCAATTCATTAATTTTCCAAATAACATATATGCACAAAGTATGTAGAAAAAAACTATATGGTCACGTCAATAGTTTACCATAAAACAATATACACACTGTAGGTAGAAAATACACCATGAAGTAGATTGAAAAATATACAAGTAGTCACTTGAAGAGTTTATCATATATGAGGTTCACCGCATAGTAGATATTTCTATCTATATATATTTCTAAAAAAACTTTTATTGTAAAAAATACAACTTGTATTGTATATATATAAAAATTTATAATCAAAACAACTGAAACATGATAAAATATTATGTGTTATGAAATTTAAATAATTTAAATAAATATGGAAACCAAAAACAAATCACATGATAAACATCATAATATTAATTAAAATAAGCTAAGAAATATTAATACACTCAAACATTAACAAAATAAAAAATCTATAAAATTTAAAATAAATATAAAATTTCAAATTATAATTCATTTACTAAATAAATGGGAAGAGATGTAATAAAAAGTATAAACCAGGTTAAAACACTAGTACATGTTAGTTATTTGATTTGAATATTCCTTTACAAGTATCGAGGGTTATCTTAAAAAACGATTTTCTTAATATTATCTAAATATTTTGTGTTTCAAGATACCAAATCAAAATGATATTTTTCCCATGTTTAGAGGAAATATTTAAAAGTTATTTTTAAAGTATTTTTTCATATATGAAAATATCCTTTAATATTTATTATTCTTTACAAGGTATAAGAAATTATGATGCCATCCATGTTCATTCTGTTGATGGAAAATGATTATATGACATATTTGATTATTTTTTTACCCTTCTATATTTTTTAGGAATTACATATTCATGATATCATCTACTGTATAATTTTTCGTAACAAGTGTTTGAGCTCACCCTTTATTATGTTTCCATTCCTAAGGAAATGAATAAGAATAATATTAAATATTTTTCAATAAGATAATTATTTAATTAAAAATTTAGTGCATGTTGTTAAATAATTATTAAGGAATAATAATGTATGAGTTTAATGGATATTGTTTTCATTGAATGAGAAGGATATGAGTTTTTTTATCTAATGTTTTTTATAATTATCTAGAGATATAGACCTAAAAAGATATTGGGTATTTTAATGAACCAATAATTTCATTTATGTCATAATTATAGAAGGTCAAAATTGGGTCACTTGAGATGATATCAAAACAGTATATAAAGATTATATTTTTAGAACTGGTTATGGGTATTTGGGTCTGGGAAACCATAAAAATGGTTCAAAAAGAGAATTTGATTGATGATCGTACCACGATTCACTGTTTCATTTTCACCCTTACACCGTTGTGCTAAACATATTTTGTATTAAAAATTATAAAAATATTATCAAATTTTACTTCATGTTTGATTCAATAATTTATTTTTTATCACTATTAAATAGGGAAAATGATACTTGTTTTGAAAATTACAATGTAGGTGGATGTGATTTAGAGGGCCCTTGATGAAGTGAAAGAAAACTGGGCCAAAATTGCATGGATCCATGGACATATGTCCACTGTGTTGAATAGTAAACACATTCCGTGCTTCCAAATGGGCTGAAATTTTTCTTTCCTGTCCAAAATTCAATATGCTACATTTCATATTAAGGAACCCAATCCTGATTCGGCTTGCATGGGGCCCATCCGAACTGATCTGTCCAAGCCACCGAATTTGGACCAAGTCAAATTCGGTGTTCTGTATTTTATCAATATCGCGAGAATTAGTTGTCCAAACGGTTCCAAACTTTCGGTGGAGACAGTAAATAGGTAGGGCTACAACCTTTCTATTATCTCCAAAGCGATATAATACTTTCTGAAGGCCGAAACGCGTCCTGCAAGTGGATTGATGAAATCTGTGTGCCCAAAACCACCTCCCACATTTCCTATAAAAGAGCACCTTGGGATCTTCATTTGTAAGTTCGGCCAAGGAGTGAAGTGCTGCCAATTTGGATTACTATAGGAGTCTCCTAATCACCTTGGAGGTTCTGGAGGCCCCTATCCTCAGAGGGGGATCAACAATGAAGAAGGAGTTCAACCCGAGCTTCCTCCTCCTCCCGATGTCGAGCTAAAAGTTGGGTGTTCGTTGTGAGGGAGCTACACACATGTCAAGGGAGTTCCGATGCATAAACTAGCTATTGGTTTGGAGTAATTTGGGTGTTTAAACATTTTATTCCATGTATCTTATTTTATTTCAGATTTTAATGCTTGATTCGATACATGTGAGTGTTGTGCTCTTAATTTCTAACCGATCGGTGTGAGGTTTTGAGTGCGTGACTTGTGCTGTTCCGATTGGACATCACAAGAATCCTTTTCATACCCAACATACTGAGATTTAAATATGCTTTGGAAGCTCTTATTACATGCATAAGTACTGGACCTTGACAATACGATTGTTACATCAAGGTTCGGTCCTTAAAGCATTGAAATAATAGCTTTGGAATTAATCGGGATTCCAATTAATTCCAACCAGAGAATTACTCTAAATCTAAGATGAATCTCTATGAACAATGAACTTGATATTTGTGTAGTGAAATCACATCGACACTTTTATCTCATATTTCTCAAAATCCACTTAGGCACTCATCCTTTAAGTTATTTCAACTAAGTCATTGTTTTAAACTGTTTTCAAAACCACCCCCTCTCTTAGTCATTTTTATTAAAAATACACACTCTAAACCAACCAACGCTCCTTGAGAGATGACCTAGGGTTTACCCTAGACTATAAATCAACCTTCAAAATATAATCAATTTGACGTGTCACGACAGCACGATCAATTGACCAAATAATATCTCTAGAGGGTGTCTAGCAAGGTGTTTAGTCTTAGTCACACTCATCATGCACCAGAGTGATGATTTAATTGATAGTCAACTAACCATTATTGGGGTTATTACCCCTAGTTGTATCTATTCTAAAACCACATCCACTTTCCCATATCTAGATAGAGATATAATTTCTATGAGTGCTACATTGACTCTAATTTACCAAAACCTATTCCTTTTATCCTATATATATACTTATCACTTAGATTTATCCCTAGTTTGTTCACTAAATTCCCCTTATCCCAATCCCTAGAATAATCAGTATTTCGTTAACTAACCTAAAAGGTTATTTATAAATTTGTAATTATTATCAACCATAAATTATCACGCCTTAAACTACCCTCAAGTAAAATCATAATATATTAAGTGATCTAAACCCTCCTTTGATACAAATTTTTTTCCATAAACCCAGACTTCCAACATTTGGTGCTCATAAAAACAATCTTTACATACAATATTTGAAATGAACCAATGTCACCTAATTTTTACAATCAATAATTACAATGTCACTAAAAAATATTGAGTCATATATATTCAAAGGAACAATTAGGTTTAGAGTTTTAGAGATTTAGGAAAAATCATAAACTAATAAATCCCATGTATTTTTTCAACCAAATAACATTATTTCACTATATAATAAACTACACAATCCATAATAAGTCATCAACATATCCCAAACATTCTACACACATACTATTCTTATAGTAATATCATCTATAATAAATGTTTTCATAACTTTAGAAATTATAATAAAAAAGGGTGTGATAAAACCCTTTCCATGGGGAAACATATGTGACAAAAAATCAATGATCTTAAGTGAGCATAATATGAGTATAAAAAAATAGAATGGACATTTAATCAAAATAATTATATAATTAAAATAAATTTCATGTGTAACATATCTATGGTTGACATATCAATTAATAAATTCATGGATAACAGTAACTAGTTACATAGTGGTGAAATTCATAATGAAAAATAATTAAATCCATGCCCTAATACAGGACATCATGATCTTATCTTCAAGGCCCTGTGATAAATAAATATTTTGTTATTGGATGTCATACACTAAAATTCTCAATCTAGTTTGTCTCATGAGACATATTGACCCATCGAGGGGATATTTCTGTCTCAACCATCACTATTTATGTCCAATACATTATTCATATTTTTTAATTGATAAGATATATAATACATAATCAATATTACTTAATAGTAAATAAACCTATATATTGGAATAACAAGTTCGTAGATTGTCAATATTTTTACAATAAATAAATGGAATATATTTATATGCAATTCACTAAAAAACACCATATAGAGTAAGTGGTATATTATTATGTTAATAATATCCCCAATCAATCAACATATGGTATCCAGGTGAACACCCCTTACTATATGGGAGGAAATATAGAGTGTTTACAGAAGAAAGGAATTGGAAGAGAAATAATGCTTATAACATAAGAGGACTTAGAAATAAAAAGGAATTGATGGATTTACAAGAGATTATATCCCAAAAAATAAAATAGTATGACATGTTATTTAATTTAATCCATGAAAAATGTATACACCGCCAAAAGGGAGAACTTTTTTGAATGTGAATCATAACTCAATGAAGGAAAATTGATATAAAAAAACTTATAATAATGGTAACATAAGAATCATAAGAATATAATAGGGATAACATGAAATTAAAATATAATAAAATTAATTATATTCTTTATCCATGAATTTAATTATGTATTTAATAATCTATATTAAAAAATATGGGTCACAATATCAAATATGTCTCATTGAATTTAAAATACATATGAATAACACTTATGACTTTATAAATTTTCAAATCAGAACCCCATAAAGGACCTAATTTCAAATGGAGAATTAAATACCATTAATAATGGGAGAATAATTATATAAAAATATCAAATTAATAGTAATTATTCCATACAATTTCAAACATGGTGTATAATATATTCATGTCTGTAAGAATTGAAATTTAAGACCAGGAAACCCTTAAAACTACAGAAACATTCATGTCAAACCCCCATGAAGAATATGATTTCAAATGAAACATTAAATATAATTAATAATTATAGGATAATGAAACAAAATATTATTGGAGATGTAGATAAACCATATAAAATAAAATATAGTGCACAATAATAAATATGTCTCAAGGGGGTGAAAATATAATCAAGAAGACCTTTCAAATAGGATGATCTTTGATGTAAGAATCATTTGATAATGTGGTTATAATAAAGAATTTTATAACCCTATAAAGGAATAAGGAAATAAAAAATTAATTATTAAGTTCATAGAATAATTGAAACTATGAATAATATATTTCAATAAGAAATACTGTAACTCAATGGAAGAAAATTGAGTTAGCACAAACCCTTATAGTGGCCCTAATTTTCTCTGTATATGCGCCCAACTTCCGGAACAATAAAATTAGTTTTATTACATACCTTATTAGTAAAATTAATAATATATAAATAATTTCTTATTTAACAATTATTATCGTATATTGTTTAATTATTATATAGTTTTTTATGTTTGTTATATTATGTGAAAATGTAATCGGTTTAGGGTTATTTTGGTAATCTTAGAACCCAAGGATGATATTTTAATGGGAATTTAAATTATTAATATAAAAATTTTATAACTAGAAAAAATAATTATTCTATTACTACGTTATATTAATATTTAATTCCCCACCAACATCCATGATACATTTTTATAACATAGTTCATTTAGGTGGTTAACCTTCCCTAAAAAAGAACACACTATATCTTGATGGGTGACTTTAGTTGAGGTAGTGTATAATATCATTATAATAAGAGAATAAGGGTAAAATTTTAAATTTTTATATTTTTGGAATATTATTTTATGTTTTTTTAGAAAATTAATGAAAATCAAGATGATAAATGATAAACATCACTTTGTAGAGGTGATAGTCCACACAACGCATGATTAAGGTTATTTTGTTTTCTTTGTGGATGGAAAGGAATAAATTATTTTAACTCCATTAATAAAATAAAAATTAAGTAAACTAATGATAAAAATTTCACTGTATTACCATGGTTTTTATAGGTTTTGAATATAAATATTTGGAAGAAAAGGTAAGGAGTAAGTAATACTCACTGTGGTACCTTGAATGTTCTTTAGAAAGATTCCTTGGATATAAAGAGATTTGGAAAATTTATGATGACCCTAGGATTATAAAATTAAGGGAGGTTCTTGGTAGGATAAGAATAATAATGTTTCAGGAAAAAATTCGATTGAATGTGTGTGGCATGAAGGGGTAGAATTGTCCCCTTTTATATGTTATGAAAATGGTAATTTTGTAAACATCCATTATTTTCAAATAATAGAATTAAAATATTAAAAGGAAAAAGGTTCAAAAATTGAGAAATAATTGATTTTAGGGTGATAATTGGTCAATAAATACTGAACTAGTTATTTTTACAAATGCCTTAATCATTTTGGAAGTCATTTGTTCTAATATTATTATGTTTACCTTTTTTTTTGTTTTTATTATGGAATCTAGTTTTTAAAAAATTATTTCATGTTTTAAAAAAAATATAGTAACAATTATTCCTAAATAAGGGTATAATGAAACAAAAATTATATCTATTTAATCTATTTAAAATTATAATTAATATAAATTTTACTTTTAAATTAAGACTTTTTATATATAGTTAAACCGTTTTTTGTAGAAAAATTATGTTTCAATCATTATGTGTTCTTAATATTATATAGAATTAATTATCAATTAAATGTGTATTAATATAATTATATATTTAATTTGAAAAAAATATTAGAGTCATTATTTAAAATATATCAATTTAATTTACTTGATAAACATTTCACAACATTAATAAAATAATTCTTCAAAAATAACAATTTTATTATAATGGCCCTTAACATTAATATTAGTCTTCAAAGTTTTTTGACAAAACATAAAATTAAAATTATTAGATAATATTATAATTATATTCATTTTTACAGAGTTATTTTTTATAATTGATGAAACCTGATTTTTAATATAATCGAACAAAAATAGTTTTCAGAGAAATATATTACTTAAGATAATAAACTATTAAACATAGGTTTTAAAATTTCGAATTATGTATGAAAATATATATTATAACTCCTTAAATACATATTTGATCAATAAAAATGATTTATAAACCTGTAGGTCTTGATTATATAATTATTAATTCATAAATGTAACGGTTTTAGTAAAAACTATATTTTCACAATTCACATAAAAATTAGTAATTTTAAAAAAATCCTCAAAAACAAAATAAAGATAATATTAAAATGATTAAGATAAAAATGATTTTTATTTTATAAAATTAATTATTTAATAATTTATAATTTAACTTTAAAATAATATGAAAATATAATGAAAATATTTTTCATAGGAAAATAACATTTTTAAAAAATAAGAACTATTATTATTTTCTATAAATTAATAATAAAATTAGTGTTAATATACTATTTATATAAAGAAATTATTTTATCCATAAATTACATAGTTTAAAAAACACACATAATGTCATTTATTATAAAGGTAGCATTTTAAATAATAAATAAGTCTTATTAGTTATATAGTTACAGTAACATAGATTATCCATTCCTCAAAATCAATGATATCAATTATTTTTATTTATACTTATATTTAATAATTCTCTTATATCTATTTCTACCCACCAATTCTATGGATACATTTTAATGGTCATATATTATTTTACGGTTTTTTTGGTTCAGTGTTGAGTGTGTCACAAGAAATCAAACACATTATCTTTTAAAGGAAATAAAAATAATACTCTTTAATCATGAGGTGTTATTGAGGTTATGGCATCAGTCATGTATAAGAGCATGGGCTATTTCATATTCCAAATCTACGAAAGGAGACTACATAACATGTTTTCCACTTGGTCGCATGCCATGTATCTAACATGGTATAGTTATGGGGTTTATGCATCCTTATAAATATTACATAGTGTGTGAACATAGGGAATACACCATATATACATGACCCACATTCCTCAATGTATACTTGAGTACATGACATGTTGATGTTTTGGACCCACACTTCATGTGTCCCCTCACAGATGCAGTGAATAGAAAAAGGAGTGTCTTATTTTATACTATGAGTACACACCAAGTAACCATGGAATTTAACATACTATGTAACACATCATACATACTATGTACAACTAGAAAAATACATTGTGTGTAATCTATATAAACATTGACTATAGAGTCCATATGGATCATACAGGGACACTGAGGGTGGGGGGGTGAATCAATGTGCCCAACTTCTTATCAAATTTTACTTATCCACTTTACTCTTGAACCTCTACCACAATTACAAGGAATAAATCTATTCTGTGAATTGTAGATAATATTGAAAACAAAAGAACACAAATATTTTTAAAAGGTTTAGTAAAAAGTCTTGCTCTATGGAGTTATCAAAATGTGGTTGATTCAATGATTATATTATCACTATAATTTGCAGTGGATAAAAATACTTAGAATTGGTGTATGATGTTTAGGTACAAAGTAAACAATCTTACTTTGTTATTAGTGTTTTTTATAATGGTTTAACCAGTATTTAATGGAATTTTTTATACAAGAAAAACCAGTTCATGAAACATATTTAATAAACACACTGAATCAGATATGACTACTTCACTGGATGACTTTTCATCAACTAGATAGTCCTTTTCTATACTAAAGAAATTTTGTTTTCAATGAATTGACAATATTTTATTAACATCGTACTTATGTTCTCCAATAATTGGATGATGATACTTCCACTTTAAGACTCTACTTTTTCATAATGACCAACTAATGAATATTTCAATTCATAATAAGTTGAAATCATTCTTAACCAATCAAATGCTTGGGTGGATATTTATTCTATCAATGAAGTTGATGACCTCAGTTCACTTCATGCATCTATTTCACATTCTCTTCTTTAGTATTCTATATAATAGAAATACTTTTACACTTTCAAATTAATTCCCCTTCAAACATGTTTTCATGAAATCCCAAAGGCTATCACCTCAAATTTTATTCTCCAGTTTTATTTTATGTTCTATTAATTAATTTTTTGGGTATATCAATATCAATCCATCAAGATACCATGTTTTAATTTGAATGTATCATGGGTTATGAAATATTTTTTCACAATTTCATTCCATTGATAATCATATTCACGCATGAATGTATGAAACACAGATCATTCCTTGTAGACAAACCCAAATGTGTGTACACTATTCTTGTTCATCCTGAAGAATTCTTCATGTGCACATTGTCCACACACACTTAAGGTTTTCTCATGTGTGATTGTCCTCCAATAAATACAATGTGGGAGAAATCTATTATTCTTCATGAACAAAATTTATGTATACACTATTTCAAGGGTCATCAAACAAAAAATTTAACTTGGAATTATTCATGGATATTAGTTCATCGTGAAATAGGTCAAGTGTTCATTGCACTTATTGCCTACCATATGAGATCTCGATGATTCAAAAAATTCAAGGAGAAAAATATGAATTTTTCTAAGTGTATTCACATAATGGTTATGTGTGAATAAGTACAAGGGTTTTATGTACAAGATAAGTTCTTGTGTGACCCTATTCTTCTTCATGAAATAAAACTGCTTTACAGATATTTTATTTAAAAAACAATTTTTTTTGGTGGCTCTCTTTTTCGGAAATAGGATCTCTCTCTATCGATTGGTATCTTAGCTTACTCAGGTTCATACGTCAGTATTTATAAGAAAATAATACTACCTTTAATATCATTAAAATACACATTTTATTCTATGTTGAGATCTCATTCAAAGCACCGATTATTATACTATGTGGAAGACTGATATAAAAAGACAAATATTATAGCTTTGAAATATTCAAATGCATGTATCCTAAATTATGTAAATCATAAAAGATAGTGTAAATGATTTAAAATATTTTGATAATCCTTTACGGTGGAAATCTCATGCTCCTCTATTTTCAATGCATAACTATATTAATGGTGATTATCTACTTGATCAGCCTCCTACAACTATGTTTACAGTTCAACTAAAGAAAATATTCTTCAAATTAAACACATAAATGAGAGACATTAGATCACATGCATTATTTTGGTTCGATCTGAATCCCTAACCTCCTTAGAAACATAATAAAGGATGTCCAGAACATGAATGACCATGTAGTCAAGCTATGTCGAGAATGTTGGTTCATCAAATGTTGGGAGTAGGAAGATAAACTAGATTATTTAAACTTATTGATGCAATATATCCATCAATGAAGATTTAAAATGGTGAGGTTTAGTAGACCAGACAAACTAGATCTTCTCAATTGGAAGATAATAGTTCTATCCAACATTTAATGGTGGAGGAACAATATTCCACCCCACCTTGTATCTCATTGAAAAGTTGTAGTAGTTGAGTTTCATATATGAATCATGATTTGATATCATTGGATCGTAAATCTCATCTCCCTCCATGGAACCACCCCATACTGGTACTATGAGCTCACTCTATGCCCACCCATATGGCCCTACACAAGACACATGTGTGCCTTATACATGGGCATGTACTCAGGGGATTATACATAGTTCTTTCCAGTGCTGGCTGCCCAGGGCTGGCTCCCATTGGGCGTGGTAGACATCAGTCCCACAGGTTCTTGGGGTTGAGTTGGCCTTGACTATCTGGTGTGTTGGCCCCTATTTTTTTTATAAGGAAATAACTAAACACTTTTAAATAATCCAATTTTAATAAATAAAATTCTAAGTAGAATCAATCACTCAATGGAATGCCCTCAAAGACCTCTTTTTCTTCTTCTTTTATTCTTCATGAAATGTATATAAATATTTTTCTTGGAATATATATTTTTTCAAGGAAATAATTAATACCCTTCTTCTCTTTAGTCAAATTGATGATTTTCATGGTCCAAAAATATCTTCATCAACAATTATTCATGTAATTAGCTTCCCATTATCATGCATTAAAACAAAATTCCTAGAATTCTTTTAATATTATTCATACAATTACTTTTTTATTGGACACCTTTCCACTTCATTCAACAATCAATTCATCATGAAACTTAATATTTTAATGGTCTTCACTAAATAAAATGTTTATGGAATTGTAAATTTTCATAGTACAATAAAAATGTGACTTTGATATTAAGACTAGTTAAAAAACCATCTGATTTTACAACAAGGATAATTTCACAAGTTTGGAATCCAATGCTATGAATCCATAATAACTATTCTAACATCATCACCAATCATGTTGATTTTTTATAACAAATTACAATAAATGAATCCATAAAAATTATCTTGGTATCATCACCATGACTTATCATTCCATAATTATTCACTGATCATGGAGGAACTCATCATACATTGAATTTTGATTCCTTATTATATATTGACAATAAATTAAACATACACTTTATCCATCAGCATGGGATTTTCATTGACAATCCAATAATTTTCCACATATTATATTCTATAATGTACATATCATGTTTCTTGGAACACTACATAACATTTACTAGTGATACATGCCCAGATAGAGATGGGGTTGACACTTTCCATGTGCCCAATTGAACACACAATGTAGTTCAGCTCCAATTATTTTGTGGAAAATAGCTGAACTCACCTGGAGAATGACTACACTATGTATACCCTATAAGTACATGTCATATACTAGATCATTTTAGGTATTTATCATATTTTGTATCTATGGTGTTAGAACTGAACATATGAGTAATCCATTATGAGATATTTTACATGTAGAGACTGATAGGTAATGTTTATTTAATAGTTGGAGTTGTTTCTAAGGCATTTACTATGGATCATTTTCCATATATTCATGGAGACTATGGTGAATGTGTGAGTCATACAGTATTTTCATGTGGTCTATAAACCCATGTAGATATTATTAGGACTGATCATGGGTCCCCCCATATATATTATAGGGTAGGTACTCACTCATAGAGTTCAGGACATATGACTTCCTTCCCTATGGAATGGGTCCTCCATTCGGTTATGGTGTCAGTAACCATCGATCCTGATTAGCTGTGTATCCCCCATACTAAAGGTGGGGTCAGTACACCCATATGTGATGGGTAATGGATCCTCCACCTATATTTGATGGGGTTTTGTAGAGGGATATGTTTTTATTATTTCCTCTATTAGGTTATGGTACCCCCTTGACTAATGTGCACTCCACAACAAGGTGTGATTTCCCTTTAATGGTTACAATGAGGTTACATGGGAGTTTGGTTTTTGAGTAGTTATAGTAGTGTTTTATGTGAATTTTGTTGGTCTTGATATGCCAGGTATGTATAATTGTTATTGTGATATTACCTATAACAGGAAGAATAGGTTCTGTTTTTTAGACTTTTACACTAGGTATATTTACATTCTCATGAAATACAACCCTTTGTAAAGTTTATCTGAGAAGATTGGAATTCTTTATTTTACTACGGTTGACTTGAATTTAGGCATATATGTTTCCTTGGTATTATCCTCCAAGATTACCTCATACTATAATTTTTCTATGTTCTATTGTTTTAACATTAATTTTGTTTTTGGTTTATCTTATAGGGCATGTTTATACTCAAATCTACCTGGTTTTTGTGCCCATGAGTCATGTACCTTTGAATAAATTTCATAGATTAACATTATTTGATGGTAGATATGGAGATGGTAGACATGGATTATAGAATAAATGATATTAAATAGAGATTAATGGTTTTATATGGACTTCATTTCAAGATACCTTTTAGTGATGATGTATTTACCTATTTATAGTGTTAGCTACATCAAATGATTTTTTTCTATAATATTTGTAGTATCCTTTTTTTCTTTACCCTTATTACATTGTACATTACATTTTATGTCTCACACATGAATTTTGTATAGTTTAGTTGATTGTATATATATATATTAATATTGTTTCTAGTTGTTATTGTATATTGGTGATGCATTCTTATTAAAGTTCATTATAGTTTGGGGCATCCCATGAGATATTATTCTTTCATAGTCTAAGTCACTAATTCTTGAATTATTAGAGGTGGTATTAGGGTGGCACACACAAGCTACTTATATCAAAAGTGGGGTATTTATTGGTTTGGTCATGCCATAGTGGTATCAATGTGGTTCGAGTCATAGGAAAAAAATCTAGAATTAATTTATTTGTCATATTGGTTTGGGAATTAAGTAAGATAATGTTAACGAGGTATTCAGTTTGGTTATCACACCAAGAATACTAGTTTAGGTAAAATAATCGATGTATCCTTTTGTGAGGAATTTCAACAATTATTAGTCAACTAATAACTATAAGAAATTATTTACATTGTAAAAGTTGGTACAAGTAACATATAGTAGTCATTTGTGATCTTTTCTAATATCATTCTATGTTAGATCACCATTATTTTCTATAGTAACCTTGAGATCATCCTATACAATAGGGAGTGTTACGCATATACAACCATATCATATATAGAGGTAGTATTGTGGTGTTTTTGTGCCGAGGTAAGACCATTTAACCAATAATTAGTTGAGAGATAAGGTATCAAATCAAAGGCAAAATGAGATATATCTTTTCCTCATGAGTGAAAGAAAAATCCTCCACTAATATGCATGGATCTTATTTTCTGATAGTGAAGATAGTAGTTCTTGGTTAGTCATTCCTGAATATCTATAGTTTTGTTGTGCTATTTGTATACTAGAAATATATGCCTCATGAGTTTTTGAGGAGATCCTAGTCCTCAGGTTGTATAGTATTTCTTACAGTCCTAGGTTCATAGTTTCATTTTGGCTCGAACACCCATTTAATGGACAATGGTTGTTTTATTTAATTTATTCTACATAACTAATTGATTTATTGGTTGGTGTTTACTAAAAATATTGATGATAATACACTACTATGGATGAAATTAAAGATTCATCCAGGAAGTTTTATTCAACGATGTTTGAAGGAGGTAGATACTCTTTAGAGAATCATCAACATGGCCAATAGTGTGGCGAGGTTTTGAATAAAGTACCTCCTATACATGCCCTAACATAGAATTTCATCTTTCTTAATAATTCAATCAAGGCCTATAGAGCGAGGATTTAATTTGGGTTTATTATTTTCTAAAATCACCATTTTCCCTAGATACATAAAGCGAGCATTGGTAGTTGCGATTTTTTATTAGAATTCCACCTTGGCTCCAAGTGGGACAATAATCCCAGGTATTTATTCAGAGGAGTGACATGGGTGGAACTCTATGTGAAAAAAACATTAAGTTATGAAATTTTAAAATTATAGATAATATAACCCTTCTAAGAGGAAATGTTTCTTGATGAGTTATTGGTGATAGAGAAGCTATATATGGATGATGCTCTAGACCATCTCCATTTATGACTTTCAGGAAATTCCCTTCAGACCCAACGTACCAATGCAAAGGTTATGAATAGTTCCATGGGATGGATGAATCCATGATAATAGTAACATATAAGATTATATTTATTATTTATTTCTACCTCACTGACACTTATTGTCATTGATATAAGTGAGATCCATTTCTTGTTTTTTTTTTGTTATGAGTTGTAGATTTCAGTGGAGTTATTTAAGGATACTTTTTTATCTGGTGGGTCAGTTAGAGAATATTTTATTGTGATCAGTGAGGCCTCCATGATTGTGTAGAGAATAAAGAATTCCCAAAGAAGTTAAGGTTTGGGTTTTTTGGTATAATCATTGGTTTCATGAGAAAAAAATACCATTGGTAACATTTAGTAATCACTAAGGATTTCAGGAAATCATATTGGTGTCATTAGGTGTAATTAATTCCCCTCATATGTTATGTCCCAATGAATCATTTTTGGTAGTCTTAATTAATTGCACCCTCAATTATATGAGTCATGTGTGATCATAATGAGTATTCTACGTTGTATTTTTCTTATTTTGAGAAAACCAATAGTGTGGTAGGCTCTTGCAGTGTGAGTTCATGATGTGAGAGATTCATTACATTATCATGATATTTTAGATGTCTGAGAAATTATTAAATTATGTAAATATTATAGTTATGATGGATTATGTGTCTAGAGTTGTATGAAAGTGTGATGGTAGTTTACTCCCCTAGAAATAATCCTTATTCTTGGAAACTATAAAAGATATATAAGTAGTTAAACTGAGTATAGTTGATTTTCATGGAAGTGAAAATAGTGATATGTATTTTTCCAAGGATGATGACCATAACATCTTAATGAGTGTAGAAGATCTCAAACAACAACAATAAATGTGGTATCATATGTGACCATGTATTTTAAGGTTGTGTACCAAATAAAATCGACTAAATGTGGGTAGAACATTACTTTACATTAATATTAGGGAATTGTGTTTTTTAAGGGTCATCTTCGGTGATGTAATGAGTATGTAGACTAATGTATCTCAGTAGGATTTGGGACATTGGTGATGTAAGAGGGGATGGGATATTAATGTTCTTCATATAGAAAATATCTCTTGGAACTAATTTTTTTATCATAGGGTATTATTTTTGTAATCTCAATTTATGATAGTGGAATATTGTGGTTTAGATCCAATAGAGAAGGATTATATAAATGAGACAGGACAATCCACTTCGCATTGCGGTGAAATGGGTCACTGATAACCATATGGTTAGTTGTTGATCGATTGAATAGATTGGTGAAATTTATATATTGATCAAATTAGTCACTTCTATAAAGAGTGACCACAACAAAACCATGTTCCCTAGTGGTAAAAATGAATCCATATGATGTTTGAGGTTGAATTATGTGGATCCACATATTAAAAATGGGTTGATATTTGAACCTAGTGATGTAAAAATAAATGAAGCTGGTGGAATTAGAATGGGAATATTTTCAGGATACAATTTGAATTTGAAGTAGACCTCAAGGTGCTTCACTCTATGATCATTTTTTGGGTTATCATGAACCTTAAATTGAATCACACCAAGGTAGTATTGGATGTGGAATTATGGTTTCCTTCTTGTATATTCTAGGGAATGACCCCTATAGGTTTGGAGAATAATTATTTTCTAGGTGGTTCTATTGATGATAATATTTGTTATGTTTGAAGTCAATGGTTTGTGGTTTTTCTTTCATGTTATGTGGAAGGACAACATTGTGGTCAAAAAGGCATTTTTATGGAATTTTTGATGAATTCATGCTTAGTGATCTAATGATTTTCTTAAGGATTTTTTATAATGTGATTGAACAAACTAAACCATATATCAGTATATAAATCTAGGTATACTGATTGGAATAAAAATAATGATAGTGGAGGTGATTTATTGAATGGGTGTGTCATGAGATCACACCGATCCTAAACCAGCAAGTCGGATGGTGTGTGTACAAGGATTAGTTGCATATACACTAGGTTGTTTAATGAGATTCCAAGTTTAATAGTGCATGTTTTATTTCTTTTTTTAGGATAAAAAGGTATGATGGGTTGGAGGATGTAGAAAACCAAATTTTTCATAAACATGACTAAATTTATTTTTGAGTTTTTAAGTATCTGATCCAATGAATGGGTAAAATAGTAAACAATACATCATAAAATTTTATAATGATTACATTGAGTTTTTAGTGTGGTAATTACTCTTGGATTGATTTTTATATGTAACTTACACCATAAAAAACCAACCAAAGAATGATCCCCACATAATAACATCCCACTAGACATTTCACCATCGATCCTAACATCAAACATGATTTCTCCACTAACTTGAATCTAGTGATGGGTGAGGGAAGCGGCAAATAGAAAAACTGGTCATCTATTAATCCATATATTTAATTGTATTTTTTACATTCAACCATGAATCTAGGGATACAGTAGAATAGTGTATGATGAGTGTGCATAACGACTCAAATAACATAAACATACAAGTATACACTCAACTAACATTAAATTTTCTCTTTCAATCATAATCATGTACTCTATATCATCAAGAACTACGTGTAGTCATAATTACATAGATTTAATACTATTGATAATTACTTAAATGAACCATCGGTAAATGCCTAATATTTCACCACCAATCACTATTGAAAATTACCAAGTGGAATTTTCAGAAAATAAAATAGAATTTCACTGGCATGAAATGTTGATAATCAATGAGAGATCCATTGAAAATTACTCAAAATTAATCACATAGAACCATGGATAAATACATTTAAGAACCTATATTAGTTATTATACAAGTACCTTTATAAATTACCTGTGTAGAACTGTTGTTAAATACCCAAACATTTCATTGGTAATTAAGCCGAAACACTTCCAATAATTTAACTGCTACACAATTGATAATTTAACAGGTTGGGAAATTTTTAAACAATGAAAAATAATGATTAAGGTAGTCGATAATGATTCCTTAATCCTCTACAATGATTTTTTAGGAAAATCCAGGTCTCCCTGGAACATTTCATATATGATCAGGAAGTTTAAAAATCTCATATGAAACCATATGGAGATCATTCATACTTAGTGGGATGGGAACATAGTTATTGATTTTCGGAAATCAAAGTCATCCCAAAATCAGATTATTTCCCTCTTCCTTAGCTTATGTTATTTTCATAGTGAGGGAATCCAATTTGTTGTTAATGATGCTTTGGTGTTGCACTACTTTAGACCTCTATGAAGATTTTGTAATATTTTTTTTTTCTATACTTTTCGAAATCAATAAAAATGATAGTTTTCAGCCAGTAATAAATACCCTATCATATACCCACATCTATATCCATGCCTATAATTATTTCCATACCCATTACGATTACCACAACTATAATTCATATCTTTATTAATTCCCTATCCACTATCAAATTTTAAATCCCAAACTTTCATCACAATCATTTCATTCCATTAAAAAACCATTGTTAACTCTCATAATAATTAACTAGTATTATAAAATCATTAGTAAATATAACCCCCTTATATATACCAATAAAATTTAAAGGAACCAGCAATAACTACAACATAGTAATTTTTTAGGAATGAGTATTGGATATTGTGAGGGTTCCCACCTTTCCCCTGAAAGTGGTTTAATGAAAATGAAAAAAATTATTTTGATATCCATCATTATTTTCTATAAGATTATATAATATTACTTTAAACTAATATATATTACCACATTGAATCTAAGAGAAATTTATAGGAAAATAGTAATTAACATGACCCCCATGTAGGATTAAGTAAGGTTCATTCCAAAGTGGCACAACCTTGTGCAGTTTCTACACCACCCCATGTGACACACTGAAAAATTTCATATTTTCCCATATTATAGAATGATAGCCATGTAACTCATTTCCACTTCATTCCATACTAACACTAACATTTTTATGAATTTCCAAAAAGAGTGTCATGGACTCTTTCTGATTTGGCACAACATGTGATAACATTTTTTAAATCTTCTCATTTCACCTATCAAAGTATTTTCCTAAAAATATCTTAATTTTGGATCAAATTACATTTTATGGTCTCAATAAATAATCCTTAAATAAACATATAAAAACATTCACCACCCAAACCATATTATAGATATATTAATAAGGACTCCAATTTCTAGGGTTTTTATATTATAATAAACCATTCTATAAACATAGAGTTTATTAATTAATTAATTGACATATCTCAACCCCCACCATTATCATTTTAAAATATTATCTCAGAAGAAATCTAAATTTCAAATAAGAACACTTATTTTTACTAGAATATATTTATTTGTGTTGTTATATTAATTTTATTTTTCATAAATAATAAAAACATGATTTATCCACAAATAATGAAAGAATGGGTCGTAGTCTAGAGTCACCTACATCAAATCCATTATGATTATGAATAGTTATTCCTATAATGATCATAATAAAGTATGATTTATCTATCTCCATTCAATATTAGAAAACAAATCATCACTAAAGGTTTCCACCCTTAAGAGAATAGAGATATTGGAGATGAAATGAGAGAGAATTATCTTGGTACTTAAAATCAGTAAAAATATTTAAATTCTCTAACTCCCATATTAATTAACTATTTTAAACCTTTCATATGATATCCCCTATGTCTTCCCATTAAAATCACCCATTAAAAACCCCATATGTATTAATATTCATGAAACTAAATTAACATAAATAAAAATATCCAAAATTTCCCTGTAATACTACATGTCTTTTCAACTTCATAAAATATCTTTAAATTCCAATAATTTTAATACAAAAAACAACCCCTTAAAAATTACATAAATAATTAATTAATTTAATGGAATCCAATAATACCTAATATTTACTAAAAAATATGTTCCAATAAAAAAATTATAAAAATTCATCTCAAGGGTTAACATCACACCTTGAATACAATGACACCCTCAACATTTCATTCTCAGAGAAGGAAAATTATTATTTTAGCCTTTATGGACAAAAATTATAAAAAATTTACAAACTGGAAACCTTTTAATTTTCAATCTTCCACATTGAAGAACCATTTAAAACTTTTCTTCCTTGAGATTCTTCAAACATAATCATTAATAGGGAAACCATCCTTATAAATACTTCAATATAATGAAAATACACATCATAATACAACATGAACATTAAAAATAAATTTATGACAATAAATACATATATTGTATTCTCACTCCTAATTTATTTTTTTATTACTCCATTCCTCTAAAAAACCAAATCAAAAGGAATAATGTTCCCACAAAAATAATTCTCTATATTATCCTAAATATCTATAGAATTTTCAATAAGAGTTTTACCTTTAAATAAATTAAAATATACCCATTCAACCACATGATTTGGATCTTGAACATATATTTTCATATAGTAAATAAGGAATATATCATGATTTTGACTAATTTATGGAGGAATTGAAACACTATATGTTTTATATCCAATATAACCAAATACCAAAAATAGTCTAATAAATCACCATGAAATTTCAGTACTTCTTCCAAACCTATATTTCCCATGATAAAAGGATAATCATAGGAATATTTGAATACCCACTACAATTGAAAATGGAATCCTCAAATTTTCATTTGAATTGTATATACTCTTCATAGTTCTCCTATAATCTCTTATCATCTATCCTCACTCTATCATGTCATGCCCATATTGTTTTCCAATAATGTCTAGATCACAAATTTCAACCTAACATAATGAAGACCAAAAAGTTTGATCAAATAGTGCCTAACAAGGTTCCATACAAATGGATGATTGGTTTCTATTATTACATCAGAAGTAAACCAAAGGAAAATGTTTCACACAACATCCACCGAAGTCCATAACACAATCTCTCAATATAACCACCACTATAAGAGTCACTCATTTGGTTTTACCATCTGTATTAGGATGTAATATTGTGTTAATACACAACTAGGTACCAAAAGTGAATTGAAATACTATCAAAAAATGAGAAGTAAATAGATCATTTTGGTCAAATATGACCATTCAAGGAACACCATGAAACATCACTACTTACTCTATATAAATCATCTATAAAAATTCCACTGAACTCAATTTATTAATTGGTAATAAATAAAAATATTTTTTAATAGATCAATAATAACCCAAATCAAATCATAACTTTTAAGTATACAAAGTATGATAGTCCAAAAATCAATAGAAATGTCTTCCCATTTCTTTTTTAGAATGATCAATTTTTATAAAAAACCAACTCGAACTAAATTTACAACCATAATATATTGATAAATATTGCACATTTCCAAAAAATTGGGTACTAATAAATTCATCCCGTGTCGCAAAAATTTCCACTTTAGGGTATAATACATTATAGTAATACTAGGATTCACTGATACACATGATCCATATAACTCATTTAAGACATATCCATGCATTCTATAAGGTAAAAATAAATGATGATGAAATATGACCTTGTTATCCCCACCAACAACCCAATTATATATAGCATCATCATGAATAATAAAAAATATCGGACCTTAGTAGCAGGATCTCTAAACTGATACTCCATCACTCAATGCCTCAAAGTCGTGTTGGTAAAATTTTGATATAGTCATGTTTCACCATTCACTTATCCTATACCAAGATATATGACTACTAATTATTATGAAACCTTCTATTCCTAACTCAAATACTGAGTCACATCACTATAATACCACCTACTTAATTAGTTTCCCATTACATTACTTTTTTAGATCATAAATAATTTCAAAATTATAATCCTATAAAAACTCCACCCATTTTTTTAGCTTGGGTTTAAATATTCATAGAAAATATATACTTAAAGGCCATAAAATTTTATCTATGGTGGTAATGTGGCCACAAATGAAATCATGAAAACCATTGCTGCATGCTCAAAATAATGGATAACATAATTACAATAATGATAATGTGATTTCTTAGTCCCATCTGAAACTCCACTTTCCTACATCAAAACAAATCATAATCCTATATATGATTTATCATAATATACCTCATATGGAATCCCTTATATATTTAATCAATGAATTAAATCACTCGTTAACTTATCTTTTAGACTCTAAAAATATTCTTAGAATTAATTTGACAAAACAAAAAACATGTACTTTATTTTTAAATGTGGATCAAGGATTTGATATATGATAAAAATCAGGAAAAACCTCATATAAAACTCTTCAATGCCTAAGAAACATGGAACATTATATTTTTGGCTCTTTTTAGGAGAAAAAATATATGGGTAAATTGAAACACATTCCTGTAACCTAACATGTCCCATAAAAATTAACACCTTGTGTCCAAAAATAACACTTAGATATTCTTTCATATAACAGATATATCCTCAATAACTCTATAATAAAATTATGATACTTAATATGATTTACGTATGATGAAAATTTGAAAAATTGTTTTCTTTTATTCATTGAAAACACCACTGAATTTGGTTAAAATACCAGGAAACCAAATAATTTTTTTGACTTTGTTAATTTTGAACATAATTTCTAATTGGATTAATACTTGGTTTTTAGTGATTTATTAATTTTTAGAATTAAAATGTAATTCTAGGCATTGATTTTGATTTTTAAATAAAATTTCTCAGAATTTGAATATGAAATTAATTATTAATTAGGGTATTTAGTTTTAATTGATTTATTAATTTTTCAAATATATTGGAAATCCACTGTGAAATTCAACTTCCCATTTGGATTAAAATGGGAAATTTTAAATGATGAAAATCTTGTGATCTGGAAAATCTAAATTAAATCAGATGATTTTTTATTTTAAAAATTAATTTGAAATTTAATCGAGGATTTTAAATATGGAAATGTAATAAATTTTGATTTTTATTGTATTATTACTTTTGAATTTAACTAGAATATTCATGAATTGGAAAAATATGTTTTGTTCTTTAGTAATAATTTTTTTTATGGACATACATAATGATAAATCTAGGAATCCCTCCTATGATTAGAGGAATAATGTTTCTACCAGGTAGCTTACTACCATCAGAAGAGATCCACTACCAACAATCAGAATGAAATTTTCTTCTATAATTAGAGGAAAAAACATACTAATGCTATTTTTTTGTGCTACCACCAATTTATTGTTCTATTACCCTATATAAATTATTTTAACACAATATCATCGATTTATCCTTCATTATGAT
This sequence comes from Viscum album, assembly GCA_963277665.1. Classification (NCBI taxonomy): domain Eukaryota; kingdom Viridiplantae; phylum Streptophyta; class Magnoliopsida; order Santalales; family Viscaceae; genus Viscum; species Viscum album. Next base: position 380,030,884 of record OY728119.1, read on the forward strand.
TTCACCAATGTATTATGTTACCACCAGACTGAAATTCTTCTACCGCCATCCAATTTATTACTCCTTTATTCTGCTACCATCAGTCATTTCCTCTATCCACCCACATCCATTATTCCTGCTACCATTAGAACCTTCTACTAGTGGATACAATTCCAATTTCCAATCAAAATAATTGTTTCACTATCACCAATTGCTGATTCCAGCACTAATCCATTGAATCTAATGAAAAACACAAGATGTAACTTGAAATCCAAGCTTGATTCGGCAGAGAATCAAAATTCCCAAGGATAATGAACCCTAGTCAATAAGAGCCTCACAAATCCTGAACTGATCAGAAGAATAAACCATTCAAGATGAAATTAACCTAAGAATAAGGGATTTCCAAAGAAGGAACTTCACTGAATCCACCAATTGATGATGAACCCATCCACAGATTATCAAAGATGGATTTCCACTAAACCTCAACACATAGGGAATGATTGATGATCCTTTATTAATAAATCATGTTGAAGAAATATTTTAAAATATTGAACCCGAATGAACTAATGATCAACCATAAGAAGGTATTCGAACATCAACAAAAACCCAAAGAACCGATCTCGACTATAGATTATCGGGCTTCAATGACAAAACTAGAAAACCACTACCCCTATTTTGTCTTATGGATGTTGAACCAGATCTAAGAAGAGATCCCCTGGGGATCCGAAAAACTAGATACTGGATGAAATCATGAAAGCAATCTAGGATCTTGGATGAATAAGGAACCAATTGAAGCCATAACAGGTGTATTAAGATGAATCTAAAGCATGAAATTGAGAAATTAAAAACTAAATTTCAAAAAAATATCTTCAAAAACCCTTGAGATTCATGATCTATAGATGCTAAGAGAACACCAAGAATCACCATTTGAATAAAGTTGGCCACATATCTGAGTGGTTATGGATGGTGTAAGGGTAATTTTTTATGTATTAAGGTTGGGTTGTGGGATGTGTAAGGGTGGGGAAGCTATGTATAGGGGTAATATAAAATTTACATAAGGGTGTATTGTGAGATGTGAAAGGGCGATGAAGTTGTACACAAGGGTAATCGATTTTTTACATAAGGATCAAAGTCAAATTGCACGAGGGTATTTATGGTACCTATGCAAGGGTAATGCCATCTATTTAAAGGCGATGGAGAGGCTACATAAAGGTGATGTAGAGGCTATGTAAGAAATAATTACATTCATGTAAGGGTTATTAGTACTTGAGTATGGTTTATGGAATTCTTGTGTATAGATATAAGTAGGACCTGAGTTAGGGTAACATAAACACATCCCACAAAATGATATATTTAAAAATCAATTATCTATATAAATTTATAATAAATGGGTGAAGTTTCTATAGTTAACTACTTTTATTAAAAATATGATGTGTGTGGTGATATCACATTCAGTTAGGATGGAATAATTTATAAGATTAATGAATTCAAAAAAACATTATCTAACTAAATAATACCAACCCTCAATACTGGACACATTCCAATCATCCAATGATAAAGAGGACTCTACTACGAATTGAAAATAATAAAACATTCTCAAATTCATACAAATATGTTTAATAAATTCATGATGCTCACATGTGTTATTTTAAATAAAGATAATAAACTTTGAATGTTCTTATATAAATAAAGAACTGTATATTGAGATAGAGACTCTCACTCACTCAGAGGATGTTTTTTATTTGAAATCTCTATATCAAGATAATTTTGAATATTTTCTTTCATAAATTATTGTAATATTGACTATAATACCATAATGATAGAAAATTAGTCCATTTATGGTCCTACCAAAGGGAATTCCCCCATTCCATTACAAGGAATTATAATCAATTAATTCCCACACTGCATTATCTAAGTATCTTAATTTTCTAATGAGTTGTAGATTTCTACTAGTCTTCAAATTTAATTTCTTCTACAAGATCAAGATTTCACACACAAGATACTCAGAATTAAATCAACATATGTGATAAAAACAAGTGGGATAATATAAAGATGATTGAGTATTCATGATTACCAGGATAGAAATGGATAGGAGATATAATGATCATTGTATTTGATTATCAAAACTAAAAAAACTAAATTAGAGTAATCAGTGAGACATAATTAGATTAGGGGAAGAGTATGGATTAATTTGAATAATGATTTGGTATAACAATGACATAAAGTTATAAGGATACAAATGAAACACCCCAACCAAAGTTTTAATTTATTTGTATTTATTTTGGAATGTTGGATATTTTGGTTGAGGGTCGGTTTGAGTAACCAACAAAATTTACTGTGTTTTGGTTGTTTCTAGTTTGTTATATCCCGATTGATAGTTGTTTTGAATATTATTTGGAGAAATATTTATAGTGGAGAGTTTGTGGCACACACGATGTCACTATATTGTGTTTAAATCATTCCTGGATCATTGGGTGGTCTTCCCTAGTGTTTGGGGTGTCATTTGACTGTTTTCCAATTTTTTGGGTTTGTACGGTTTGATCATGGTTATTCCAAACCATGTAACTTAAACTTGTAATTTTTGATAATTCTTTCCAATAGTATTTCCATGGTTTTTGCACAGTTTACAAAACCATGTAGTAATATAGTGCAACCCATTACATGCCTAATAACATTTAACATAAAAAATATGATTTGAGTGATTCCACCACCCATTTTAAGTCCATCCTATTGGGTATCGACCGGAAGGTTCCCAACCATCAGTTTCAATAATTTTGGGTTATTGTTTGGATGATTTCTCACCAAAGGTTAGTGATTCTTCATGGTTTCTTCATCAAATCTTCCCATTTCCGCTTCTACTATCTTCTCTCTTAATATATCATGGTTTTCGTTGGGGTTTCCTCCCATTTCTAAATCCTAATGGCTAGGGTTTAAGTTTGGGTCAATTTCCATTTGATTTAGGGTGTGAGAATGGTCTATGGTCCCAGATATCTCCTCTACAAAGGTTTCATTGCATTATCACACAAACGAGGTAGGTGTGTCCATGTTTTTCTTTTCAGATGAAAATCATTGGTGATTCATTCTCTTTAATTAAATTTTAAATTTTATTCACGTCCTTATAATACTCAGGGTTGTTCATTTTTGTTTTTCTTTATTGATATAATTTTATAAATAAGGCTTCCCCAGTGTTTCTTTTATTATGCCTATAAATGTGAGCACACATGAGGTTTAATAAAATGCATATTTTTTAAACAAGAAATTGAAAACATATTGTATTATTTGGAATTAGTATTAATTATTAGCTTGTTTAAAAAATGGGACATGAAATTTGATTTAGATTCTTATTTATGTAATGATGATTTTTGGTGAAATTTTTTGGAATGGTTCTCATGGTTTAAAAGGGATTGTTTTTGTTCTTTAAAAAATGTGAGTTAGTGGATTTGGTTTCCAAGAAAATAGTGATTTTTTTGGAAATGGTTTTTTAGTGTTTCAATAAAGTTTATAGTGTTTCATTGGATGTTGGAACATCCATGGGAACACTAATTCCACACATGGATGTTCCCTCAAATGATGATGAAACTGGAGAATGGTGTTCCACATAAAACCTTAGATCCTTAAAGGGGTTTTGGTTTCAAAATGTTCTCGGTTCCCTTGTGTGATTTCTAAATATGGTTTTAAATGAAATATTAAAAATGTATTCGATTTGGAATTTTAAGAATGTGTTGTTAAACATTTGACATAAGGGCCCATTAGGCACGTTTTATAAAGTTGCATGTTTTGATATAGTTTTTTTCTAGGTTTGGTTTTAATGAAGAGTGTATATGTGAAATTTGGTGTGTTATTGGTTTAAAACCTTGATGTTCCATTTAAAAATGTTTTATAAATATTTTAAATGATTTATTAAATTATTTAAGTGGTGAAAATCATAATGTGAAATGGTTTTGGTTGGGATATCTTTTTAAAATGCATTCTGGGTGTGAAAGTGGTGGTTTATGATGGGTAATGTTTGGTTTAGTTGATGGAATGTAAAAATGGTATTTTATAAAATGTTTACTTGATTGAAAGAAAATGGGATTCCCATATATCTAAGTGGGTGGACTAAGACTAGTATGCTAGTCATTCGGAATTGCCGTTGTCCAAGTTTCACTTATCAAGATTGATGATGAAAGCACTAACTAAATAATGATTATTGATTGGAGACCACTAGATTATTTGTTTGTTCCAAAATATTTTATCAAGCATGATAACAAAGTTATTTTTGATTCTTATGACACATTTTATCGAGATATGATGTACTTAGTGACCCATTATTAGTTAGGTACTATGGGTATTTCTTGTAATTAGTTCTCATTGGTTATATTGAACTTACAATCAACATATGACAATGTTTAGTTATAAATTTTCACAAGAAAGTGCATTCACTTTAACATTATTATCTTCAAAATTTTCATTAAATTAACAATATTTTTATTAAATTTTTTAATATTATTATTTGGTTTGGGTTTCTGTTATAAAATGTAAATTTTCTTGAAAAATAGATAGTGGTCCATGTTGGCCTTTAAAATGGGAAGGTTGTGTTTCTTTAATAAAATGTGGAAAATTAAGTTTTATAAATTTATTTCAAACTAGTGTTAATGGATTGTTTTGGGAATGGAAAAATAGATGGATTCTCTTGTGATTTCCTACTAAGCTGTTTTTGTTCACACCTTACTTTTACCACTCTGTGTTAGTAGACTAGAGTTGTTTTATAGGTTCTATTTTGATCAGGTTATCCTGGTATAATTGCTCATTATAAAAGAAGAGTTCGTCTTGTGGTTGGAGGTGACCAAGTGTTCACATGGAGATTGAAATAGCATTGTCTAGTTTAAATTCTTGTCGACAATTATCTTTTTGTTTTCGGTTTTTTAGTGGTATATTGTAACTGAATTGTCTTGTTTATTTATTTGGGATTTATTTATTATCTTTTTATTCTTGTTCTGTTTAATTTTATTTATCATGGGATTTGGGATAAAAGTTTTCCCTCTTGTACTTTTTTGATGCCTGACACTAGTTGATATTCTTTGGGGATCAGGAATGCCTTTTAGGCCATGCCAGTGACCATGTTAGGTGTTGAGTCAAATGAAATCCTTGGTTGGTTTCTGAAAAAATGGTATCATATGAGTCCCTTGTTATTATTTGTTCTTGGGAGATGGAGATTAGGACTATTAAGACACATAAGGTAGGTTGTGGGTTGGTTCCTGATCACAACAACTCATGAAAAGACCTGAGTTACCTTGGGAAGTCCGAGAATTGAATCATTTGTCTTTATTTTGGATTAAGGGATGACAATAGAGGCAAGGAGGTGTTATGTCATGATTTTACATTGATTAGTGATCTATGTGGAGTCCGAGTATATGATTTAATCTACTAAAATTTGTTGATTATTACTTGGGTTATGGATCACTACAACATCATTGGGTTAAGCAAAACTACTAGTTTTTAATTCCGAAAGTTTGGTACAAGTTTTGTTCCGTTTTTGTTTCAGTTAGGGCAAGTGTATTTTGAAAATGAATATAGTTTTGAAATGAAATTACACTCTTCCAAATGGTATTAAATTTGTAAAGTAGGTTTTGGAAAATAATATTTTTTTAATGATGGAAAATGATTTCTTTTACGTTATTTTTAAATATCTACGGTATGTTTTAAAGGAAATCATTTTGTTTGAAAAAAATTAGTGTTTGTTTGGAATTGTTAAAGAAGTGTATTTGTGAGACCTATGGTATTACTTATGAACTTTTTTACATGTGAGGGTATGTGTGTGGAAACTTCATGTTGGAACGTGTGGAGTTAAGTGGATTAACACATGTGAAACAGTATGTTAGATTCCATGGGTGTGTGTTTGAGGAGGCTAGCCTAGTTTTTTGTAGTGATTTTGAATGAGTAAAATGATTACAAGAGTTTTTTTTGTTTTATTAAGCGATTTTTGGTTTTATAAAGAGTGGATTTGTATTGGGAAAGTGGCCTTGAAATAAGTTGATTTTGAAAATTAAAATAGAAGTGGGATTTCAAAAGAATGATTTTGGTTATTATTGCATGATTTTGGTTTGAGATACAATTTTTTTGGCTCGAGATGTTACTTTAATTTTTTTTTGTCTGATTTTGGTTTTGGTTTTGTGTTTCTCTTGTTGTTTAAAAGATTCCACCTAGAATGGACCCCAGAGTTTTTGATGATTCAATCCCAGATTCTGGTTCTTCTCAGGTATTGACTATCTACCATAGTGATTGCGGTTTATTAGAGGCATTGGAGTGGATTGAGTAAGCAGAGAGTGTATTCATATTATTTGGTACTCTTAAGTATGTTAGAGTCCATACTGTTTTGGGTATGTTCAAAGTATTATATCTGGATGAATGGGAGATGTTTTCCCCATCGTTAATGAAAGTTGGGATGAAGTATGATTCCTTTAAATCCATCTTCATCTGATGGTTCATATCCGAAGTGATGAAGATGAAGAAAAGGGAAGAGATCATTTGTATTCATTAAATAAAACAGATAGTGAAGGACTATATTGACCAATTTAAGGAGCTCGCTTCCTTTTTTCTAGATTTGGTTTCTTAGGATCTGATGAATACATCTCTTTTCCTTGGGGGTCTTCATCTAGAGATCATGGAGTGGGTCCTATCTTCTATGGACCTTTGTTTTGAGAAGCTATTGGATGAATCATTTCTAGATGAGTTGGTTCCCGAAGTATAAGTGGTTGGTAATAAGGTTCCACTTATCATTTGGGAAGGTTCCCTACTTGTAATGAAGCATATTTCAGAGGATCATATTGCTAATATGTTATCCTCAATGGTTTTGAATTCTAGTTCACTAGACTATTTTCTAATGTATCATCTGTTTGGCCGGTCTAGGCATTGAAATCCATCTTTTCACATCCCTCTAAAGACCTTCCATTGTTGTGATTGTTTGGGTCACCTGATGATGTTTTGTAGGAAGAGTTTCTAAAAGAAGGAGTTATTTTCGATGGATTCTCATCTCCAACTCTATGTAAGGAGGTGATTCATCCATATTCTCCCCAGCTATAGGTCTCAAGGTGATGCTCTTGCACAGTCAGGGTTGCCAGGGGTATGTGAAACCCTGGACTAGTTTGTTCCCCTTGTTGGGATGAAATTGTTTAAGGTTTCTTTGTTGTAGTTTTTTTGTTGATATAAGTTAATAAATTCATTTTAATAGTCTTATTGACTTATTTTATCCTAATATGAGTAATTTTATTCATCTGAATATCGATTATAGAGTCGTTCATTTATATTTATGTGTGGTTGACCAATTTTTGGGTTGGTTTTAGTTGTTCTTGTTTGGAGATGATTAAGTTTTATGGAATTAATAGAAAGTGTTTTTATTTTCATTTGAGTTCCTTTCATGAGTTTCCCCTAATGTTGGGGGGTTTGACTGGTGCGGGAAAGAGTTTCTAGTTCTATTTGAGGTGTTTTTTCTCTCATGCTATGGAAAATGTGTTAGTTCGTGTTGGGATTTCCCTAGTACCCTATGGTAGTGAGGGTGTTGTTTGGATTCTAAAATCTTCATTATAGTTGAGTTCTTATGATGGGGAGAAATCTCTCATGTTCTCACCTCATTCTTGTGTTTTTTTCTTCTTGACTGGTTAGGTTTGACTTGGGGAGTGAAAGGTCACCATGAGGTTCATGTATTCTTTGGTTGTAATCATGCATGAACTCAAGTTTTAGCTATCTTTTGACTTATTGACTTTCTGGGGAGAAAAAGTGTTTGTGGAGGGGAGAATGGTCACTCCCCAACTATGATTTTAATTTCTTTTTGTTTATTTCTCAATGTCAAAAAATTTGATTAAGGTTTAGGTTTAGTTTCCAACAAATGCCTTTGGGTTTTGGTTTTTTCAAATTTCTTATAACCATATTCAAATTTTTTGTGAATGTTATTGGGAGAATGACTCTAGGGGAGAGTTTGTGACACCCATTATGTCACTATATTGTGTTTAAATCATTCCAGGATCATTTATTGGTATTCCCTAGTGTTAATGGATTTATTTTATAGTTTTGGCCAATTTTTGGGGTTGCACAGTTTGATCATGGTTTTTCGAAACCGTTCATCCTAAAACTGAAATGTTACAGAACTTTTTTTGGTATCATTTTGATGGTTTACAAAACCATGAAGGAAAATCATGCATCCTTTTACGAGATTAATATATTTCAACCTAAGATCTTATTTTTAGTGATTTTACTTCCCATTTGAAGCCCTACCTATTGGGTACCAACCAAATGTCACTCCCTTCATTCTCCATCATTTTGGGTCACTTTTTGGGTGATTTCTCACTAAAGGATAGTGATTCTTCATGGTTTCTTCATCAAATCCCCCCTTTCATCTTCACTTGTCTTACCTCTCTCTATTTCTTGGTTATCCATGGGGATTACTTCCATGGATAAACCCCAATGTCTATTGTTTTTGTTTGGTTTATTTTCCTTTGGATCTACGGTTTTTGAATGGTCTGTGGGGCATAGATATCTCATTTATGAAGGTTTCATTACATTCACATACTATTGAGGTAGGTGATTCCATGTTATTCCTTTCTGATGATAACCATTGGTGCTTGAGTGTCTTCAATTAATTTTAAAATTTTATTCACATCATTATAATACTCATGGTTAGTTCATTGTTGTTTTTCCTCATTGATAAAATTTTAAAAAAATGAATTTCCAAAGGATTCTTTTATTTTTCCTATAAATGTTTTCATACAAGGTGTTCTATAAAATTATTATTGTTTTCTAAACATGAAATTGAAACCTTTTAGTATTATTAGGAATTTATTTTACTTATTATATTGGTTAAAACAAGAAATAAGTCATAAAATGTGATTTAGATGCCTATATTTCGAATGATGAGTTATGGTGAAATGTTATATAAAGGTTCTCGTAGGATTTAAAGGAATTTTTTTATGTTTGTTAAATAGTGTGTGATAGTGTATTTGGTTTGAAATAAAATATTTATTTTTATGAAAATGGTTGTTCTTATTTCCATGAATTTTATAGTGTGTCATTGGGTGTTGGCATATCCATGGGTGCACTAGGTGCACAGATGGATGTTCCCTCAAATGAATATGGAAGTAGAGAATGGTGTTCCTCCTTAAATCTTGGTTCCTTAAATGGTTTTTTGTTTAAAAATGTTATTGGTACCCTTGTGGAATTTATAAATATGGTTTAAAATAAGAATTTCTAATGTTATACAATTAGGCATTTGAAGAATATTCTTGGAAATATCTTACATAAGGGTCCCTTTGGTGTGTTTTATAAAGTTGCATGTTTTGATATATTTTACCCTATGTTTTGTTTTAAAGTGTAATTTATATGCACAAATGGGTGTGTTATTAGTTTAAACGCAGTATGTTCCAATTATATATGTTTTATAAATAGTTTAAAAGATTTATTAAATTATGTAAGTGGTTAAAATTATTATATGAAATGGTTTTTGTGTGAATATGTTTTTAAAATTAAATTTTGGGGAGAAAGTTGTGTATTGTGATGGGTAATGCTTGGTATGGTTGATGGAATATGAAAATGCTATTTTATAACCTATGTAACTTTTTGAAGAAAAAATGGGAAGCATGGGTATCTAGGTGGAAAGACTAAGACATGTATGTTAGTGATTCAGAAGAGGCATTGTCCCAGTTTCACTGAGTAAGATTGTAGATAACAACACAAAATAAATATTGATGATTGATTAGAGACCACTATGTTATGGGTGTGTTACCTAATAGTGGATAATGAATGAGAACTTATTTTTTGTGGTTCATATGCCAAATTACACCAAGATAGAATGTATTCAGTGATCCTTCGTTAGCTAGTTTCTAGTGGTAGTTCCCGTGACTTGTGCTCATTGGTTATATTTCACTTATTAATTGTTTTCATACAGTAGTGTTTGGTTGTAAATTTCCATAAGTAAGTTTGTTTCCTATAAAATTCTTATATTAAAAATTTTCTTTCATTTAATGTTATTTATTTCAATTTGTTTCTATTATTATTTGGTTTGGGTCTTTGTTATAAAATGGAAATTTCCAAGAAAAATGGATTGTGGTGCACGGTGTCCTTTAAAATGAGAAAGTTTTGTTTGTTAAATAAAATTTGAAAAATCTTTTTTATAACTATATTTAAAATTAGTGTTAATGGATTTTTTTGGGATATAAAAACTCATGTATTCCCTAGTTATTTACTACTGAGCTATTTTATCTCACCCCATTCTTGTACCACTCGGTGTCGGTAAAACCATGCTATTTTTCTGGTTTTTTTCTCAGGTTCTCCTGGTTCAGTTCATCATTTTCAGAGTATAGATGGTCTTGTGTTTGGAGGTCACCAAGTGGAGACATGGAGGATGAGATATAATTGTCCAGTTTTAGTTATTGTTATTAGTTTTGTTTTAGTTTACAATTGTTTAGTGGTATCATTTAACTAAATTGAATTGTTTATTTATTCTGGATTTAGTTATTAGATTTGGCTGTTTGTTTGGTTCAATTATATTGATCCTAGTTTTTGGTCTAAAATAGTTAAATCTTGTATTGTTTTTATTCCCTACACTAGTTTTCAACCGATGGGGATCGAGAATGCCCTTCAGGCCATGTCGCGGGCCGCATCGGTTGTTGGGTCGGATGACATCCTAGGCTAGTTTGTGACAAGAAAACTGTTCATTAAAATGATATTTAATCAAATAAATTTCATTCACTATTTTAATAAATTTAAGCCTATCATAAATTATATAAAAAAACTCATAACACCATATTATCTGGAGAAAATTCATGTCCCATTACTACAATATTTTTCTCAAGTTCAAAAACTATTTTGTTGATCACCCTATGGAAGGGTTTCATCAAACCTGACATCACTTTCTGGTAAGGAAAGTTTTTTTGTTTAAATTTTATGTAAAATGATTTCAAATTTCTAAATCCATTACTTACAACCTCATTATTGTTTGATCCTAAGGATGATATAATTGTGCTCGATAAAGCTAAAATTCATAAAATCACTGAACAAGAGGAAAGAGAGTTTGTCACTATTCAATTGTGTAACTCTCCATCCTCAGTTTCTTCTTCCACAATAATTACATTAGGTAGTGAAAATATGTAATATAATAATAATCAATTGAATTGGAAAATGATGGAAATGTATGCCCAAAATTTCAACATTAATAACCAATAATTTCAATTGAATGATTAATAAGATTATGAAATTTCAACATTGATGGTATGAATTCTTCCTAAATTTTATATATTATCTGGTGAAGACACAAAAATGAATTTGAGAAAATTTAAAGAAGAATATAATTTATTTAAAACCAAAGGATTCATTGAGGAATAAATTAGCTAGAAGGCTTCCGCCTATTATATTAATGGGGAATCCAAGGAGGGACTCTACAATCTAAAACCCAGAGAAGTCTCCTCATGGGACAATATTTAGAAAGTATTATTCAATGAATTATTCCAAGCTTCAAGAAGTTATCAACTAATAAATTTTATATATACAATCAAAAAAGAAACTGGATAAACCCTCTACAATTTTTGGGAATGGATTAAATTCATAAAGCATATTCCCCACACAAGACCTAAGAAGAACAACATTTCTTAGTATTATTTTACCATATATTTATAGATAATTAATAAAAAATTCTACAAAAATCTTATAGTGGAGCTTTTATTGATAAGTCACTTATTGAATTTAGAGAATAGATTGAGAGAATATCCCAAAATTATCAACAATTTGGTACAAAAAACACAAATAGAGATGCATGTAAGGTAAAAACTTTCAACTCAACATCAGTAGAATATTTTTCAAGAACAAGATATAATTTGAGATATAAAACTATGAAAATTGTACAAGATTCATCACCGAACACACCCCCTCAGGTATTTATACTTTTCTATTCTTAGGATCAATTCCAATATGAATTCCCTAAAGTTCATTGAATAGGAATATATGATGTCGTATAAGTCCCCAGCCTTAAACATTACTTAATCTTGAGATATTTCAAGAATACACCTTGAGGATCTTTTCAGGTTTAGAGTTTTAGAGAATTAGATCATAAAACTTGCATTGCATTCCACATTTAAACAAAGTGGTTACATAAAAGAATAATATTCATTTTTCCCATCAATGGAAACATATTTAAAATAAAACATGGATTCTTTCTTGACACTTCCTTGACACTATCATCACATCATGTACCTTTCCCTTGACCTATGAAAATCATTTCAAATACTTTGGATGAGCATAAAAAGATCAGTAAGGGATCTAAAAATATGGAAAGGAAACATGAGTACATGTAAACATAAGAATCAATGAAATCATAATCTACTCATAAAACATAAGCACTTTAACATACCTCATCAAATCATGAATAAATCATAGAAATCATAAGACATAAAGGTAACTTGAGTCATTCATAACATTCTTATGTAGGGAGTAACTCTCTTGGTTACGTTTGGAATAACCATCACAATATATTCCCTAAATCTCTTCGGAGAAACCTTAACGTTTAACTCCTTCGCGTTACCCAATGCATTGGAGAGCTATATCGGGCTCACCCACCCTTAGTTTATCACAGAACCACCCGTCTTCATAATAATTCCCAAGAACCATAACATTATCGTATCACATAAAACATGCATAAAGGAAACATAACATTTCTATATTTCAATCACAAGATATCAATACAACACATTGATATAATAAAAACATTATGAAAACCCTTTTCAATACCAAAATAAAAGAAATGTAAAACATGGTATTTATTTTTCATTAAAAAAAGGTATGGCTTGTAGAGGAAGCCGAAACTCAAATAATGGTCACGGCGGCGGAGAAGTCGTTGTCACCGCATACGTACGTCAAAAACATTCCCTTTTGTTGTTTATTAAAATGCTTCGTATAAAAAATTTTCCTTTTGGATAAACGTTAAAGTCAAAGGGGTTTATACACTGTATAAAAGAAGGTTGTGTATGAAACAAAATATGCTTCAATGAAAAGAGATTGAGATGAAGTCCCATACCTCAGGTCCGACTTAACTCGGTCGTTCTTTAAACTCTTGAATAATAAACTAGAGTTAATTTATAATTGCTTAAGAACCTTTTTCATGTTCATTATTCTTTTTATATCACTTATTACCATGTCATGAACACTATGTAATTATTTAAGTTAATAACGGTCGTTTTAACGATCATTAGTACTTGAGTCAAAAATAAACTCTTTATAATTACAAGTTTTTCATTTATCCATTATATCCAGAGTTATACTCATGATTTAGATATCATATATATCATATATATCCAGTATATACATACATTTATAATATTACATAACGTGTAGTGGTAAGAAATGAAATGCACCGTTCATGGAGACGGTAAGCCGTACGCACGCATGAACGCTACTTTCATTTTTATTTCATATTTTATGGAATGGAATCATAATGATATAAAGTTATATTATAATTCCTGTATAATATCATACATAATATCATTAATTAAATCCTTTATATGTCCCACATATGGCATTAACGAATCAAATCACTTTGAGGGGGCGGTAGTCCGCACTTCCTAAAACGAAGATATCGCATTTACCCATAATGGTAACGATAATGGTATGACATAAATGAAAAATACATAAGCTTAAGTAAAACATAAACATATTATATATAATATATAAATATTTTGACATCTTAATGGCCACCTTTGAAGGTGTTATATGAGTGTTGAACAATCATCGTTTCGTGAGGCCGAAATTCTCCATCCACAGAAACAGTATGTTCTTTAACCATTAGATGTAGGTGTGTGTAAGTGTAGCTCAAATAATTATTATAACAACATCCTAGTATATTTAAGATACTGGTTTTGTTACAAAATAAATGAATAAAAATAGTTTAGGTGGTTGGAGAAGCAAAATAAAACATAAGAACACAAGAGAAGACACTACCTTTAAATCGGGTAACTCTTTTTGATTTGAGTTCAAAGGATTCCTTGGGAAGACTTCTGACCAATGTGAGACTTATAAGAGTTATAGAGGGATGTGGAGAGACAAAATGGTCAGGGTTTGGATGAGCCAATGGCTTTGTAAGTGTGGGTAAGGAGGTAGAGGTGGGGGCCTTTTATAAGAGGAGAGGAGGGGCACTCTTTTAATGTTAAGAAAAGATACTTTGTTATAAAATGTTTTTTGAATAAAAAGGGTCCCACAATTATAAATTTCGAGGATAAGGTGAGAAGGGTTCTAAATCCACCCATCCAATAGGTTTTTGACAAGTGTAGGTCTTAGATTTTACATTATATTTTCATTTTATTTAAATCGTTAAATAATGAGGTAATCACTGCATCATCATGGTGTCATAAATAATTTAATTTATTTAATGTCTAAAAATTATAAAACAAATATCATGATTTAGGAAAACTTTTTAGATTTCCAATTACTATTTATAGTAAAAAATTGGATTTGTATAACCCCATGTAAAAATTGTTTTAGTAAAACAACTCATGTTTGTGACATTTTTACTTTTACTTTAAATAAAAGGCATTAATGTCTTTATCTTACCCAAGTGGCTCCATGGAGTCCCAAAAATCGACCCATGGGTTTTCTTGGTCGGCCATGACACATCAAATAAGGGTAGGACATGTTACTAGGTCATTTCATATTATTAAAACATTATTCTTACCTTAAATTACACTAATTACCTCTAATCGCGATTAAAAACTTAAAAGTTACTATTCACCAAAAAATTATTTTAATCCCACTGAACCACATTTTACTTCTTAATGAAAACCATGTATGTCTGATTTTTGAAATTCAAAACACAGAGGTGGTAAAATTTCATTTAAACGAAAAATCAGTTTTTTAAGTACCACTTAGTGGTTTAACTATTCATCAAAAATTGAAGTTTTTCAGAAAAATACCAAAACTTCATCCTAAGATAGATTTGATATTTCGAAATCAAAAATGATGTATATTTTATAAAATTCACAACATATAAGTTACATTAATTAATTTAATAATTAATTCCCGCTATCAGAGCAAATAGCGTGTTTTTATGATACAATAAGTATCAAAAGATTGACACTAGTTTAAGTCCCAATTCAAAGTGAAATTAATTCCAACGACAAATATTTGATTAAATAGTAAAAATATATTCTAATTTAACTTTATAACCAATTAAAAAGATAATATAATCACATAAAAAATTAGATTAAAAAGAGGTTCTGAATTAAAATACAACATTTTTCATTATTCATTAAAAAATATGTACCTTACCGGAAAAATACCAAAAATTTACCCAAAGTAAATTTAAATGTTCCAATAATAAATAATAAGTTTATTTTGACAAATATAGATTATAAAGTTGTCAAAAGCTTTATTTAAAAATGGTTTTCCATCAAAAGGCAGTAAAACAATCTTTTAAAAATATTAGTGTATTCCATGCTTAAGATTGGATTTATTCTCATTTTAATCCTATAAAAGAATATCTAATTCATTAATAGACATAGATAAAAATATCTATTATTCATTATTTACTTGGGATGTTACATCCTTCCCCCCTTTAGAGAATTGTGTCCCCATAATTTATTTACTTTTCGAATAAGTGGGGGTATTTAGCCCTCATTACATTTTCAGATTCTCATGTTGCCTCTTCAATCATGTGGTTTTTCAACAAAACCTTTACCTAATGAATCAACTTATTCTGTAACACTTTCTCCCTGTGGTCATGAATCTGGACCGGTTGTTCCTCATAAGATAGGTTCTCTTCTAGCCGAACTACCTCTGGGCTCAAAACATGAGATGGATCTGGCATGTACTTCCTCAACATCGAAACATGAAAAACATTGTGTACCTGAAATAAACTCAGAGGTAAATCCACTCGGTAAGCAACTGATCCAACTCTCTCTAGAATTTCATATGGTCCAATTAACCTTGGACTCAACTTTCCTTTCTTACCAAATCGCATCACACTTTTCCATGGTGAGACTTTGAGAAAAACATGATCACCTACCTCTAAAGAGAGATCCTTCCTCCTGTTGTCCTCATAACTCTTCTACCTGCTCTGAGCTGTTCTCATGTGTTTCTGTATCAGCTGAACTTTTTCTGCCAACTCTTCTACCAATTCTGGTCCCATCATCTACCTTTCACCCACTTCATCCCAGAAAGCTGGAGTTCGACACTACTTCCCATATAATGCCTCAAATGGTGCCATCTGTATACTGGAATGAAAACTGTTATTATATGAAAATTCAACCAAGGAAAGATGTTGGTCCCAACTTCCCTGATAATCCATTAAACAAGAACGTAGCATATCCTCCAATTTCTAAATTGTTCGTTCTGACTTCCCATCTGACTGAGGATGAAAAGCTGTACTAAAATTTAATTTAGTACCCAACGTCTTTTGAAGGCCTTTCCAAAAGTTAGAAGTGAACCTGGGATCACGGTCAGAAACAATGGAGAGAGGAACTCTATGTAACCTGACTATCTCTTTAAGATACAAACGGGAAAGTTGATCTAGGGGAAAAGTATCTCGTATAGCAAGGAAATGAGCAGATTTAGTCAAGCGATCAATAATAACCCAGATTGCATTATTACCTCGAGATGTGTTCAGTAATCCCACAACAAAGTCCATAGATATATTATCCCATTTCCACTCTGGCACTGGTAAAGGATGAAGCATCCCTTTTGGTAACTGTCGCTCTGCTTTAACCTGTTGACATGTCAAACACTTAACAGTAAAATCAACAATATCTCTTTTCATTCCATCCCACCAGTAATACTCCCGCGGATCTCTGTACATCTTAGTACTTCCAGGATGAACTGAAAAATGAGAACTATTAGCTTCACATAACAACTCTCTCTTCAACTGTGAATCACAAGGCACACCCAATCTCTTCCCAAATCTCAAAACACAATCATTATCAATGTTGAATTCACGCAAATTACCCTTCTAAACTAGCTCTACCTTTTTCTGCAACTCACTGTCTTGCTTCTATGCTTTCTTGATTCTGTCTGATAGAGAGGATTTCACTGATACCTGAAACAAAACAGAAAAACATTCTGCACCAAAAACTTATATGCCAAAGTTCATCAAATCCTTAACCAAAGGATCACGTTCCAAATTCAACATTGTTAATGAAGCATTAATTTTTCGACTCAAAGCATCAACCACTTTATTTTCTTTTCTCGGATGGTAATGAATTGTACAATAATAATCCTTGATTAATTCTAGCCATCTCCTCTGTCTCATGTTCAATTCCTTCTGAGTGAATATATACTTTAAACTTTTGTGATCGGTATATATTTCATACTTTAATCCTTACAAATGATGCCTCCAAAATTTTATAGTGAAAACAACAGCAGCTAATTCCAAATCATGTGTAGGGTAATTTACCTCATGAGTTTTCAACTGTCGTGAAGCATAAGCAATTACCTGATCATTCTGGATTAGGACACAACCACGTCCTTTCAATAAAGAATCGTTGTAGATAAGAAACTCCCCATTCCTGGAAGGTAGTGCCATAACTGAAGAATTCACTAATCTTCTTTTCAACTCCTAAAAAAAATCATCACATTCTTTTGTCCAGATAAACTTAACACCCTTCCGAGTTAGCTTAGTAATTTGACTAGATAACCGTGAAAAATTTCTAACAAACCCTCGTTAATAGCCTGCCAAACCAAGGAAACTACGAATCTCTGTTACATTTGTGGGTCTTGGACATTCTTCAACAACCTTTGTTTTTGCAGGATCAATAGTTATCCCATCTTTAGAAACAATATGAACAAGGAATGAAATTTTTTGCAACCAAAACTCACACTTGCTAAATTTACCATACAATTTCTCTTCTTTTAAGGTTTTCAAAATAACCCTTAAATGTATTTCATGCTCCTATTTACTTTTAGAAAACACCAGAATATCATCAATGAAAACCACCAAAAACTTATCCAAGAAATCATAGAAAATTCTATTCATTAAGTCCATGAATACAGCAGGTGAATTGGTTAGCCCAAAAGGCATTACTACAAATTCATAATGGCCATATCTTGTACGAAACGCAGTCTTTGGAACATCTTCTTCATTTACCTTCATCTGATGGTACCCCGATCTCAGGGAAATCTTTGAAAAATACTGAGCTCCCTGGAGCTGATCAAAAAAATCATCGATATGAGGCAAAGGATATTTTTTCTTAACAGTGATGTTATTCAAGGCTCTATAATCAGTGAAAAGTCTCATAGAACCATCTTTATTTTTAACAAATAAAACAGGAGCACCCCATGGTGATGTGCTAGGTCGAATGAAACCTTTCTCTAATAAAGCATTCAATTTCTCCTTCAACTCTAAAAGTTCAGTTTGATCCATTCGATAAGGGGGTTTTGAAATTGGCTTATCATCAAGAACTAAGTCAATAGTAAATTCAACTTCTCGATCTGGTATTATTCCAGGCAACTCATCATGAAAAACATTAGGATACTCATTTACCACTGGCACATCATTAATCTGAACAGTTCCTTTGTTTTCAACGATGTGTGTAAGGTAACATTCATTTCCATATTTTACATGTTTCTCGGCCTCTTGATATGTTATCAATAGTAAGGGTTCATTCTTGTACACAAACTGAAAGTCTTTATAAAAAGAAACATCTTTAGCTCTATATTCAATCTTAGAATGGTTAATAGAGAGCCAATCCATACCCAGGATAACATCAAACTCTACTAGAGGTAAAACAATTAGATTTTGAAGTATGTTATTTCCACGGATAAGGATAAGAAGATTCTTATAAATTCTTTTTGCCTCAACATTTCCCCCAGGTGTTTTTACCACAAGTTTAGGAGTCATTTCTTGACATGGTATTCCCATTTTACTAGAAAAGTATTCCGAGATGAAAGAATGTGTAGACCCCGAATCAAACAACACACTGGAATAATCTGAAAAAACAAACAAAGAACCTGATACAACTTCATTTGATAGCCCGACATCTGCTGAAGTAGTTGCAAAGGATTTCACCACCCCTTTCTGCTTGTAGTCTAACTGCTTCCCATCACTCGAGCTCTTTTTCGGACACTCATTTGCATAATTTCCCATCTCATTGCACTTAACAAATTTCACTAACTGTAAGTCAAATTTGGTCTTACCATCACCTTGATATTTTTCAGTGCAATCATGAGCCTTATGTCCCATCTTACCACATCGGTAGCACTTTCTAGAATTCAGAATACATTCCCCAGGGTTCCTTTTCCCACATTTATCACAAACTGGAAACATAGTTTTCTTACCATCAGACCTTTTTGAATAATTATTCCCTTTCTCCTGCCACCTCGGTCTCTTCTTCTGTTGGTTGTTATAGAACACTTGATCATCGGCAAACTCCATTTCCACCATCTCAGAACATCGAACAAGCTTTTCATAACTTTTGAACTCACGAAAAGCTAATTCCATTAGATATTTTGGCTTTAATCCTGAGTAAAAAAGATTGATTTTACTATCAAGGTCTTGGATAAAATTTGGAGCATACCTTACCAATCGAGTGAACATTTCTTCATAGGCAGCCACTGAGTCCTCATATTGCCTCAATTACAGGAATTGTTTTTCCATCCTAAGTCGATCAGCCTTAGGAAAATACTTCTCAAGAAACAAACCTTTGAATTCATCCTAGTCGAGAGCATAAATATCATTAGCGTCCCTGATATTTTTAACCATCGACCACCACTGATCTGCTTCACCCTACAAATAGTAAGTAGAAAGACTAACCTTTTGATTGTCTAAACACCCCATGACACTGAAAATCTTCTCCAGTGCTTTAATCCACCCTTCAGCTAGCACATGGTCAGATGATCCACTGAATGATGTGGGATGTTGCCTCATGAAATGTTCCACCACTAACATGTTCCTCTGCAGTTGATCTGGCTGATATTGTGCATGGATACCGCCACCATTTATCGCTTGAGTCAACTACGCCATTACTGCAAAAAACTGTTCAGTTCCAATTCCGACTATCTCAAGATACTGATTCGGAAGGTTATTTCCTTCTCTATGCCTTCTTAGCACTTCTTCCATGTTTCCTCTGCGGAAAACCATTCTGAACAAACATGTCTTATATGAAGCAACATGGTAATCGTCATATGCTATATCATTTCAATTTGACCATATTTTTTTTGGATAATCATTTAATAAAATTACAACTCCTAAAATTATCTAAACCGACCTCTGATACCAACTATAAGGCCCCAGCCTTAAACATTACTTAATCTTGAGATATTTCAAGAATACACCTTGAGGATCTTTTCAGGTTTAGAGTTTTAGAGAATTAGATCATAACACTTGGATTACATTCCACATTTAAACAGTGTGGTTACATAATAAAATAGTATTCATTTTCCCCGTCAATTGAAACATATTTAAAATAAAACATGGATTCTTTCTTGACAACTTCCTTGACACTATCATCACATCATGTAACTTTCCCTTGACCCGTGAAAATCATTTCAAAAACTTAGGATGAGCATAAAAAGCTCAGCAAGGGATCTAGAAATATGGAAAGGAAATATGAGTACATGTATACATAAGAATCAATGAAATTATACCCTACTCATAAAACATAAGCACATTAACATACCTCATCAAATCATGAATAAATCATAGAAATCATAAGACATAAAGGTAACTTGAGGCATTCATAACATTCTTACGTAGGGAGTAACCCTCTTGGTTACATTTTGAATACCCATCACGTATATTCCCTAAATCTCTTCGGAGAAACCATAACGTTTAACTCCTTTGCATTACCCAATGCATATGAGAGCTATATCGGGCTCACCTGCCCTTATTTTATCACAGAACCACCCATCTTCATAACAATGCCCAAGAACCAAACATAATCGTATCACATAAAACATGCATAAAGGAAACATAACATTTCCACATTTCAATCAAAATATATCAACACAACACATTGATATAATAAAAACATTATGAAAACCCTTTTAAATACCAAAATAATAGAAAAGTAAAACATGGTATTTATTTTTCATTTAAAAAAATGGTATGGCTTGTAGAGGAAGCCGAAACTCAAATAATGGTCATGACGGCGGAGAAGTCGTTGTCGCCGCATACGTACGACAAAAACATTCACTTTTGTCATTTAGTAAAATTCTTTGTATAAAAAATATTCCTTTTGGATAAACGTAAAAGTAAAAGGGGTTTATACACCATATAAAAGAAGGTTGTGTATAAAACAAAATATGCCTCAATGAAAGGAGATTGAGACGAAGTCCCATTCCTCGTTTCCGACTAGACTCGATCGTTCTTTAACCTCCTAAATAATAAACATGAGTTAATTTATACTTGCTTAAGAACCTTTTTCATGTTCATTATTCTTTTTATATAACTTATTACCATTTCATGAACACTATGTAATTATTTAAGTTAATAACGGTCGTTTTAACGATCATTGGTACTTGAGTCAAAAAGAAACTCTTTATAATTACAAGTTGTTCATGTATCCATTATATCCAGAGTTATAATCATGATGTAGATATCATATATATCATATATATCCAGTATATACATACATTTATAATATTACATAACATGTAGAGGTAAGAAATGAAATGCACCGTTCATGGAGACGGTAAGCCGTACGTACGCATGAACGTTACTTTCATTTCTATTTCGTATTTTATGGAATGGAATCATAATGATATAAAGGTATATTCTAATTCCAGTATAATATCATACATAATATCATTAATTAAATCCTTTATACATCCCACATAAGGCATTAACGAATCAAATCACTTTTAGGGGGCGGTAGTCCGCACTTCCTAAAATGAGGATATCGCGTTTACCCATAATGGTAACCATAAAGGTATGCCATAAATGAAAAATACATAAGCTTAAGTAAAACATAAACATATTATATATAATATATAAATATAGTGACATCTTAATGTCCACCTTTTAAGGTGTTATATGAGTGTTGAACAATCATCGTTTCGTGAGGCAGAAATTCACCATCCACAGAAACAATATGTTCTTTAACCATTAGATGTAGGTGTGTGAAAGTGTAGCTCGAATAATTATTATAACAACATCCAAATATATGGATGATATTGGTGTTTTTACAAAAGATATGAATAATAAGAGTTTAGGGGGTTGGAGAAGCAAAATATAACATAAGATCACAAGAGAAGACACTACCTTTAAATCGGGTAACTCTTTTTGATTTGAGCTCAAAGGCTTCCATGGGAAGACTTCTACCCAATGTGAGGCTTCTAAGAGTTAGAGCGGGATGTGGAGAGACAAAATGGGCAGGGGTTGGCCGAGCCAAATGCTTTGGAAGTTTGGGTAAGGAGGTAGAGGTGGGGGCCTTTTATAAGAGGAGAGGAGGGGAACTCTGGGAAAGTTAAGAAAATATACTTTGTTATAAAACGATTTTCGAATAAAAAGGGTCCCAAAATTATAAATTTCGAGGATAAGGTTATAAGGGTTCTAAATCCACCCGTCCAATAGGTTTTTGACAAGTGTAGGTCTTTGATTTTACATTATATTTTCATTTTATTTAAATAGTTAAATAATGAGGTAATCGTTGCATCATCATGGTGTCATAAATAATTTACTTTATTTAATGTCTAAAAATTATCAAAAAAATCATGATGTAGGAAATCGTTTTAGATTTCCAATGACTATTTATAGTCAAAAAGATGTCTTGTATAACCCCATGTAAAAATTGTTTTAGTAAAACAACTCATGTTTGTGACATTTTTACTTTTACTTTAAATAAAAGGCATTAATGTCTTTATCTTACCCAAGTGGCTCTATGGGGACCCAAAAATAGACCCATGGGTTGTATGGGTCGGCCATGACACATCCAATAAGGGTAGGACAGGTGTCTAGGTCATTTCATATTATTAAAACATTATTCTTACCTTAAATTACACTAATTACCTCTAATCGCGATTAAAAACTTAAAAGTTACTATTCACCGAATTTTTTTTTAATCCCACTGAACCACATTTTACTTCTTAATGAAAAACATGTATGTCGGATTTTTGAAATTCAAAACACAGAGGTGGTAAAATTTCATTTAAACGAAAAATCAGTTTTTTAAGTACCACTTAGTGGTTTCACTATTCATCAAAAATTGATGTTTTTCAGAAAAATACCAAAACATCACCCTAAGCTATAATTGATATTCCAAATTCAAAAATGATGTGTATTTTACAAAATTCAAAACATATAAGTTACATTAATTAATTTAATAATTAATTCTCGCTGTCAGAGCAAATAGCGTGTTTTTATGAAATAATAAGTATCCAAAGATTGACACTTGTTTATGTCCAATTTCAAAGTGAAATTAATTCCAAAGACCACTATTGGATTAAATGGTAAAAATATATTCTAATTTTACTTTAAAGCCAATTCAAAAGATAATCTAATCATATAAATAAATTAGATTAAAAAGAGGTTTTGAATTAAAATACAACATTTTTCACTATTCATTAAAAAAATGAACCTTATCAGAAAAATATCAAAAATTTACCCAAAGTAAATTACAATGTTCCAATCATAAAGAATAAGTTTATTTTGACAAATAGAGCTTATAAAGTTGTCAAAAGTTTGATTTAAAAATGTTTTTCTATCAAAAGGAAGTAAAAACAATCTTTTAAAAATATTAGTGTATTCCATGCTTAAGATTGGATTTATTCTCATTTTAAGCCTTCAAAACACTATCTAATTCATTAATAGACATAGATAAAAATATCTATTATTCATTACTTACATGGGATTTTACATGTCTTCTACCTTAGTAAGTTACATAATCAACTAATTAGAAAATATAGTTTATAAAATTACCCACTAATAAATTTATAGGTAGAATCGAATAGCCACAATGTAACGTCCCACCCCAAGAAGCTAAAATCTAGTTAATTATTTTATTACATTATCATGAGTAAATGTTATAAAATCATAAAGGGATAATTTATTTATCTTTATTAGAAATCCATATTACATACAAGATACCCATAATACATCTTGGAAATGAAAAATACAAAAATGATACATTATAAAATGAAATAATCTTAATCCTCGAAACTCATTCAAAGGATTCCTCTTCATAACATGAGGAAAGGAAACATAATAAGGGTGAGATAAAAATTATTAGTAAGGGTATGTAGAGTATAAGAAATAGGAATCAATGAGAATAAATCAACATGTCATGGTAAATAATTGAGAATACATTCCCTTCAAAAAAACTCGATAAGGAATAATCAATATAGAAAGGTAATAAACTGAAAAACAATCCATATAAATCATTAAAACTGATAATAGAATGAATCCATAGAAAATTCAAAGACAAATATCATGGATAATAAAAATAAATGTTTCAAAATGAAGGAAATTCTTAATTATCAGATGCCTTTCTTCCTAGGTACATGGAACCATTACCTTCTTGACCTTTCAGCAGATGGTTTAATATATAATGGTTATAGAAAACATCTGTTTTTCAAAATTAAATATACTTTCAATAAATTTAAAAATATAGTTTATAATGTACTATTTAAAAATTATAAGCGTTTTTACAACCTAATTTCATCCCATGAGACTACTGATGCATCGAGGGGCCTTCATTAACTGGTCGCCAACCCGTATACTTCATATCCAAAGCATTTTTGACAATTATAGAATAATATATTTAATTATTAAATAGTGGGTATTTTAATAGAATATCCATATTTAATAAAATACATATATTTATAAAAATATCCCCATTATAGGATAGTTAATTAATAGATATACAATTGAAAGACCATTAAAACATTCTTGATGAAAATATTATTTAAATATGACAAAGTGTCCCATACTACATTGAATTTAGAATCATAATTCCCTTGAAAAAATACAATTAAATGAAAATTATAATATCATTAGAATAAAGAGATTCATGATATAACATGTCAAAGGGAATTATATACACCATATTGAAGAAACTAGGTGAATAACCACAAATAAGTCTATATGGAATGTAAATTGAGATGAAAATACCTTTCCTTAACCTTCATCTTGTTGTGTGGTATTTATCCTCTTGTAAATTTATTTAAAATATGTTAATAACTTATACCATAACCATAATAATGTTTATAATATCATATATTAACTTTATAATATAATTTATTACATATTTTTTAAAATTGTTTCATTATTTTAACAATTTCAGGTGTTAATTTCATAGTTTCCTCAAGTACGCTTTGACGTGTGATTTTTTGTTCATATTAATTATATCATGATTTCATAATCTCATGAATTTAAACCAAGAATTAATTATCATATATATTCCTTAAATATTTTTTTATAATAATCTATACTGTTTGGAGATAAGAAATGAAATATACCGATCTTGGAGACGGTATGTCGTACGTACGAATGAACACTATTTCCATTTCATTATCATTTTAAAAGAAAGAAAAGAAAATGAAAAAAAAATTATATTATAATTCAATTATAATATCTATGTTATATAGGTTACATAGGTTTATTTAAACCATACTTTATAATTTCTATGTATAGAGTGAATGAGTCACATTGCTTTGAGGAGGTGGTAGCCCACACTTCCACAAACAATGTTATCGTATTTACACAAAATGGAAAGTATAAGGGTATGTGTTATAAAGTAATTAAATAATCCTAAATACATAATAAATTTAATAAGTAAGATATATATATAAATATATCATAAAAACATCCTATTATATTAATAACAATTTTTTATATAGTAATGTAATAATAAGATTTGTGTGGGTGGAGAATGGAAATAAATTTGAAGAGCATGTGGGATGATCTTACGCCATAATCGGGTAACCCCTTTTGGTTTTTACCAATGGGATTCAATATTTAGATTTTTTTTCTAAAAGGGAGGCTTCTAGGATTACATTAAATATGTTTTGAGACTATTTTGGAATTTTTTTTATGATCAAAAGAGTCTCGAGAGGTGTGGGGAAGTCAGAGTGTGCTTTCCTTTTTATATTGAAGGGGGAGTAACACTCTAGTTAATACCAAAAGGTATTCATTAATGGGAGGTATAAATTAACTAATGTGTATCCAAAATAGAAATAGTAATGGATTAATGTAGAATAATTGTCTATAAAAACCTCCTCCACACAAAACTATCTGTATTTTAATAATGTTATTCTTTAAATTATAAGATTCCCTAATTTTATCCATTTGGTTTTTATTAAAAAATCTAGTTTTCTAAGATATGTAATTTCAACATTAAGAGTAAAATAAATATTTATTTATTAGAAAATATACATCCACTGAATTATTAATAATATATATAATTTATAAAGTAAGAATCACATGTGTTTTGGAAATTAGGTTTACAACAAGTGCATGTGACAGACTGAAACACTAATAAAACCCAAACAATGTTAACAATTGTTATATAGAATATATGTCAATATGTTAATAATAAAATATAAATTAATCCATTAATATAATATATTTAATTTTAATTAATATTTACAAATATCTTGGCATAATATATTATTTTTATTAATTTTAAATCATTTAATAAAATATCATTTATAGTAAAATAAAAATTATCTCAGTTTTTACATTATTTATTTAATTTTAATTTTAAAATATAAAAAAAATATTTTAATTAAAATATATTAAATTTAAAACTGGTTAATATGATATATTCATCTAAAAAATAATTAAACCCAAAAATTCAATCAATATAAATCACTTTTAATTTTTATATTATCATTTATTTTTGTTAATTATTAATTTAATTATCACTATATTGATGTTTGTTAAGAATTTTAAGGGACTTAATCATAATTAAATATTAATGATAAACTTTTATGATACTATTAAACAATTTATCATTTATATTTATTTGAATAACTGAAAATATGATCTTTTTTACATATCAAAAAGCATTTTAAATGTTAAAGGTATGTAAAATTCCCTTTTTTATCTCTCCTTACTTATCATTTTATATATAGAAATTTTCATTTAATAATATCCCAATAACCCATAAAATTATATCCATGTCGGGATGTGGTCTAACTATTGACATACCATGGTTTTTGGACTATTTTCGAAGTCATTTTTTTCCCTTGAAATTAAGGTTTTGTCCCTTGTTAATATTAATTTTACTTTAATCACCATAATAAATTTTAATCAATTGCACTAATATTTTTGGACAGAATATAATTTTTTCATTAATATTAAAAAATATTATACTTATAAAAATAGTGTATTTACTTTTTTTCAAAATTTAAATCACAGAATTATGAAGATTAAGATTAATGCTAATCTCACAAATAGGGTGAGAAAGTGGGTTTTTAATGTAAAAACGTTCAAAAGTTCAATAAGTTTTTATATAAAATTTTAATATAATGAATTTCAAGGACCTAAAATGAGTAAATATATTTATTATTGATCAATTTTTACATCAAAAAAATTTAAAATATAAATAAAAATTATTAATTATTTAAATGAAATTGAAGTTTTTAATTAAAATGTAGTATTTATCTTTATTCACGAAAAAATAAACATCTCAGAAATTACAAAACATTCACCATAATATAAATTTTATATTCAAAATCAAGAAATAAATTTTATTTTGACCAATAAAATTCATAAAATTGTCAAATTGTTGTTTTAAAAATGGTGCACCATTAAAAGGTGATAAAAATTTGTCTCATATCTATGCTAATCCAATGTTTTGTATAACATAAGATTAAAATGGTGTTTTGTATAAAGAAAATATAAAAAATAATTTTATTCTAAAATTAATACATTATAATTTCGTGGGGGGCTACATTCTCACCACCTTATTTAAATTGTGTCCTTGCAATTTAAAATTGATCTTAGTAATCAAGGGATTGATATTTGGAAATAAAATAATATTAAAACCCCACATTAAAAATAGGGTTAATAACAAATCATCATAATAAGATTGAATGTAAATTAAAATGGTCATGTAACTACGTTACCTATTATGAGAACATAGGGGGGAAATTGAAACATGGATATGAACGAAAAATCTACCAATCAAGTTATGATGGAGAGTGATAGAGAACACGTCAGCTGAATGTTGTTGACCAAAAAACCATAGAAAAGCGGTGTGAATAATGGTAATTAGTATCATAAAAATTGATGATAATAGGATAATCTATTTTAATATCTCGTTGTTAGAGATTAGAAATTCTTCCACACTTTATGTATATAAGTAAATATACATTTTTATAATAATAATAAAATCTTTTGGTTGTGCCTAAAACTTTTTAATATTTATATATTAGAACAAGATTCTTCATATAGGGATGTAATATATCAATATATAAAAAAAATTAGAGTTAAAATTAAACCATTTCATAAATGGCTAACTTTTCTAAAATATTATGATCTCAAACTTTAGAATGAAGGCTGCTAAATTTACCAAATGAACTTATTAATATCCTCTAATCAATATGAAGTTCATCCTTAATCATATAATTCTGAATATGTGAACAATTACATCATATATCCATTTGAAATATGCTAATTACTTGAATTACTATAATAACTTATTGAAAACATGAATTCATACTTATTAATTAAGTAAAACACAAGTTATTGGTTATATTCAATAAATACAATTTTTTGTAAACTCATTAAATGATATCATGAACCACATTGTCAATAAATAGTTACATAGTTCTAATGTAGTTATAACATATCCAAATAAATCCTTTCTTTATCGTAACATTAGTTTCTTAACATTTGGAACATATTAATGGATATATTTCCCACAACCATGTGTTTTAAAAAGTGTTTAAGTTTCTATTGAATAAAAATTCATAGTACCGTTCAACATATGATCTCAAATCCTTAATGAAAAAGTACTATAGTATAATCCTCATATATTCTATAATTATTATAACTAGTAAATTGTTGATAAAATATTCAAATAACCTAATTCTAGAATATTCATACTAATCATTCCTCTTAATATAAAGCAATAACATAACATGACCATTACCTAATAGCATCATTTCATATATATTGCATTGATTCTTGAGATATTGATTTTCATAGTGTTTAAACACCTTGTAGTTGAATAATTTTATATGGCAAACATTTTTCTTACCCTTTAAATCACAACAATGGTATAATTTCATTCCACACATGTAGAAAAATCTCATTCCTTCTAAGAAAGTAACAATGTGATTCTATCCACAATTATCCCATGTGGGAAAGTACTTCTTTCCATTCTTCCATTCATCCATAGGTTTCTCTTCCATCATCTTTTTCTCTTGCATTTCTTGAAATTCACAGGACATGGAGAATTATTTTTACCTATGTCATAAACACATGATACTATTTTATCATATAATGAGAAAACTTTTGAAACTATTTTTCTTTGAAATGTTGGATTAAGACCATAAAAGAAATAATACTTCTTACTCTTTGGATCACATTTCTCTGGTGGAGTTCTCATTCCTTCCACTGGGTGACATTTATAAACAATGGAATAAACTAGATTAAATCATAACATAATATATAATACCTAACTATTGAAACATTTAACATAAATTGAAACATTTATGCATAGCTAATATAAGAATCATAAACCGTGTTCTTTGTGGATATATTTAAATTAAAATCCTTCATAATGGTTTTTAAAGAAAATTAAAATTATCCAAATCGTATTTCCAGGGAGTGTCGAACTAGGTGTTCAGTAAGGCCCATTGTTGTGTTCCAGGTTACAATGAGTCATGCCAGAAACACCATGTTGGAGTTGTTACTGTTAGATACATTTGTGCTATAACCACACCAACTTATAGTATACACACATTAATATATTAATAGTAATACCAAAATAATATATACCTTACCAAAATAATATGATGTTCCTCCATAATTATCCTTAATATCTATCTTAGGGTTTTGTTACGTAATCTAGGTTTTAAAAATCTAGTTTTAAAGGTTTCTACTAAACTCTCATTGATACCAACTGTAACGCCCTGACCCAAGAATCCCAGAGCTAGTGTAAAATGTTATTACATTAAAATTATTACAAGGAATAAAATCTATAAGGACCAATCAGTTTATCAGTATTATGATTCTAAATTAAATACATGATACCCATAATAAATTATGATAAACACAAAAATAATACCTAATAAAATAAATTAAACCGCATCCTTGAATCCCATTCAATGGATTACACTACATAACCTGGGGGAAGTAAACCTAATAAGGGTGATTTTAAATGGTCTATAAGAGTACATAAAGAGGAATCAATAATGAATAAATGAGAATAAATCAACATGACATGGTAAATAGCTCATAACACATGCCACTAAAAAAACTAGATAATGAATAATCAATATTGATAGGTAATAAACTGAAACACATTCCATATAAATCATAAAAATTATAATAGAATGAATCCATAGATATATCAATTAAAAATCCCATGGATAATAACAATAACTTATTTTCAGTAAAGGTAATTCTTAATAATTATATTTCATGTTTCATTGGTACATGGAACCATTACCATCACGACCTTTCACAAGATGGTTTAAAACATAGTTGTCTGAAACCAAAATAGTTTTTACAACCATAAATATAATTTTAATAAATTTGAAAATATAGTTGACACCATACTATTTACAAACACAATGTATTTTTCCTACCTGACTTCATTCCATGATACTATCAATGTATCTATGGGCTTACATTAATCGGTCCTCAAACCATATACTTCATATCCAAATAATTCCACATATATTGAATAATAAATTTAATTAATAATTTTTTTAGTTAACATAAAATATCAATATATAATAAAAGATATTTATTTATCAATATTTACCCATTATAGGATATGTAATTAATGGATATACCATTAAAATACCATTAAATCATTCTTAAGGACAATAATCTTTAAACATCCCAAAGTGTCCCAAGAAACATTGAAACATTTAGAATAATAATCCCCATGAAGTAATAATATTAAATGATACTTATAATTTCATGATAATAAGAAGTGTCGTGATATAACATGTAAAATTATAGTGTATACCCTATATAAAATAAACTAGGTTCATAACCACAAATAAGTCTCAATGGAATGTAAATTGAGACAAAAATCTTTTATCATAACCTCCATTTTGTTGTGTGGTATTTATACTCCAATATATTGGAATATAATATTTTAATAACATTTAAAAAACTATAATCATGTTTATAATAGAAAATATTAACTTCTTACAATATTTTATTACTCGTTTGTTAACACTCTTTCATTATTTTAACTATTTCAGGTTTTAACTTCCAAGTTTTCTTAAGTGTGTTTTGACTTGTGATTTTTTGATCCCATTAGTTATGTAACGAATTAGTAATATCCATAATGTAAATCATGACTTAATTATCATATATAGTATGTAGACATGTATTTATAATAATTTATAATGTTTGGAGATGAGAAATTAAATGAACCGTTCGTAGAGACAATAGGCTGTACGTATGCATGAACACTACTTTCATTTATTTTTCATATTAAAAGACTCAAAGTTAAATGATAAATATGTATATTATAATTCCACTATAATATTTATGTTATATATTTTTCAAAGGTTTATTAAAATAGTCCTTTATATATTCCATGTATAGCATGAATGAGTCGCATCACTTTGAGAAGGTAATAGTACAAATTTCCACAAATGATGTTATTGTATTTAAAAAAATGGAATATAAAATAAATGTTTTTATAAAATATTTAAATAATCACAAATACATAATAAATATAATATATATCATATATAAATATATTTCCATTATTATGTCCACCATGATTTGTGGTATAGTAAAAACGAACAATCATCACTTCGTGAGGCGGTAGTTCGTCATACAAAAAAATAGTATGCTCGTAACCCATTAGATTGAAGTTTTTGTAAGGGTAGGAATATTTTTCGGCATAAAAAATCCTAGTATATCTAGGATGAGTTTTTTGTTATATAATCATGGAATAAGAAAATTTGAGTTGGTGCAGAATGGAACTAAATCAGAAGATATTGAGGAAAGATGTCACCTATTAATCTTGT
The DNA here is from genome assembly GCA_963277665.1 of Viscum album. NCBI lineage: Eukaryota > Viridiplantae > Streptophyta > Magnoliopsida > Santalales > Viscaceae > Viscum > Viscum album. The sequence continues at coordinate 380,062,972 of OY728119.1, forward strand.
AACACCTTTGGGTTTGTACCAAAGGGATTCCTTATGATGATTTCATCAAAAAGTGATGAAATTGGGTTGAGGTTATGGATGTTAGGAAAATATTTTTTTAGAGTTTTTATGAGACAAAGTGTCTCGGTAGGTGTGAGGATAGAGTATATTTCTTGTCATTTTAAAGTGGAGGGGGAGTGTGACTCTTATAAATACCAAAAAGTATTCATTAATGGGAGGTATAAATTTCTTAATGTGTCTAAAAATGGAAAATAAATGAATTAAAGGGGAATAATTTTAAATAAAAAACTTCAATTTACAAAAATATGTGCATTTTAAAAATTTGTTTCCTCAACATCTAAGATTCCCCAAAATTATTATTTTGATTTTTATTAAAGAATCTAGTAAAATTACCAAATTAATATAACCATTAAGACTAAAATAATGTCAGATTTTTTAGAAAATATAGATTAAATGAATTATTAGTATGATATATTATTTATAAAATAAAAATCCCATGTTTTTTGAAAATTTATTTTAAAACAAGTGCACGTGACGTGCTAAAACACTACATAAACCCAGATTGTGTTAACAATGTTTCTACAATAGATGGATCAATATGTTAAATAAAAAGGATAAATTGGTATATTAATTGAATTTATTTAATATTATTAACACTTAATAATCACATGGAAGAAAATTGTATTATTATTAATTTTAAATCATTTAATAAAATATCATTTATTTAAAAATAACAATAATCTTAATTTTGACATTATTTATTAAATTTTAGTTTTAAAATATGAAAAAAATATTGAAATTAAAATATATCAATGTTACAGTTGTTTAAAATGATATATTTGTCTAAAAAGGATTAAATACAATAATTAAAATAATATACTTCAATTTTAATATTTATTGAACCATTTATTTTAGTTAATTATTAACTAAATAACCACTATAATGGCATTTCTTAATCATTTTAAGAATCTAATTAATCATAAAAAATTAATGATAAATTATTATGATAACACTAACCCATTTATATTTCAAAAGTATATATAGAACCCAAAATATTATGTTATTTAGATATCTCAATGATTTATAAATGTTAAAGTTTATGAAAGTTTTCTTTTGTATATTTACATATTTAACATTTTATAAAGGGAAATTCTATTTAATAACATCCAAATAACACATAACATTTTGACTAAGATGTTATGAGATCAATTTAATGATAACCAATGATCCTTGGAAAAGTTTCCAGGACATGTTGTCCCTTAAAATTAACGTTTAGTCCCATGTTAAGTTAAAATTTATATTGATCACCATAATTAATTTTAACCACTATCACTAATATTTTTGGCCAAAAATAATGTTGATCTTATTAAAACACACATATTATATTTATTAAAACTATGTATGTGCATTTTTCTAAATTAAAATAACCTAATTGGGGAAATTATGAATAATTCTTACCTTTTAAACAATGTGAGAAGGCGGGGTTTTAATGTTAAGAGGTTTAAATATTCAATAAGCTTTTATATCAAATTATAATATAAAAATTATTATAATGACCTAAATTGGGAAAATGTATTTATAAAATATATATTTTGAATTTAAAATCCAATTTAAAATATAATTTATATTAATAATTATTTAAACAAAAAGTTAGGTTTTTAACAAAAATGCGCTATTTTTTACTATTAATCAAAAAATGAAACTTATCAGAAAAATACAAAAAATTCATCCTCTCCTAATATTGATAATATTAATCGAAAAATGAATTTTATTTTGACAACTAAAATTTATAAAAGTGTAAACATTTAGTTTTGAAAAATGTTCACCACTAAAAGGCTGTAAAACTTGGTCTTACATTCATGCTAATCCCGCACATCGAATAACATAAATTTAACAAGTTGTTTCGTATAAAACAATATAACAAAACAATTTTATTTTATTTTAAAATTATAACCTTTTAATGTATTGGGGTGTCACACACAATGGCCACCAATCGAAAAACTGTTCCAAAAAATATCCTAACAGTATTTCTAACCCCCATCATTCATGATAGAATGTTTCCAATCATATATAAGCTACCATAATTAGAATTATAAATACCCTTCCATGAATGAGAAGCTGATAAAAGTAATAGAATATCTAAATATTCAACATACCACCCTCAGAACACATAGATTATAGTTGAAGGAATTGAAAGGATAGTTCGACCAGCTCATGAACTCCCTCAATAACATGGTAAGTCAAGGATTAGGTATGATTACTACTCAACTAATTTCTAAACCCAAATTAAATGTTTTTTTGAATACATGAAAGACTTTCATGGTCTTAGAAATAAGTAATTGATCATCCCTATAGGTTGAAGTTGGATGTGAACAACAATATGTACATGGGGAATCAACTTAGAAAAAAGAACCTAAGGAGGAATCTATAAAGACACCACTTGTGAATAAAGACAAGGGAAAAGCTAAAATATAAGAGACACATAAACCCTAACCCCCATTACTATATGGATGAAATAACCCAAGAAAATAAATGAAGAATAATTTCAATAATATATTCTAGAGGTGATTGAAAATGTATAGATCAATATCCCTTTGTTGGAAACCATCATCCAAATTATAAGGTACACATAATTCATTAAAGACATGTAAAATATGAGAAAGAGATAATGAGACAATTAAGAGGTATGATAATTTAAGAATGTTTCTACCCTTTTTCCCCACAAATCCCAAAATATTCAATGATCCACTTACTTTCACTATCCACCGTACTGTCGGTAAGCTTACATTTTCCAATGCATTGTGTGATTTAGGGGATCTAATTTATGCAATGACCTGTTAAATTTATTATTCTCTAGATATATGAGAAATAAATCCCACCTAATAATTTCTTCAACTCCCCAATCAATACACCACCTACTGAAAAAATTTCCTCGGATATGTCTTGTTATGTTTACAAGGATATCAATTCCCTACATACTTCAAAATTCTCAACATAGAAGATGGAAATAATAAAGACCAATCTCTGATCATTTTAGTTAGACCATTTCTCAATACCTCTAAATAAATTTCAATTAAAGCGACATTTTTATGGCTTTTTGTGAAGAATTCATGGATTTAAGTATCCTTATCACAATGAAACACCCACCTGAAGAAAAATCTATATTTACATTAAAAAACTATGAATTTCCTTATTCTTCTAGAGAGGAAATTGAAATGTTTGAGGACATAATCATATTATAATTAGCTGTATATATGTAAGACATTATTTAAGAATATATTTTTAAAAATGATCTTAATATGGAAACATTTGAGTGTGTTAAAAAAGTTGAATAAATTTATGAAAGTTATTTTGTTGAGTTTGTCAAATCTATTACTAATCTTTCATCCTTATATGTGCAGGCTTCTAACATAGAGAACTATAAATTAATATAATATTTTGAAAACACTCTTAAAATAGAAATTATGTTGTATTTATCAAAATTAAAATATCCCTTTTTAAAGTAAAATGATAAACTGGTAGCCACAACATCAAATAATTTAGATCATTGAAAATAATTTTGATTTTTTTAAATTATAATGTATAATGTTAGGGACATGGGATGGACCTTAGGGGATATCCCAGAGATTATCCATACCACTTTCATAGATGGGATTTTCTTGAATATAATTCTAATCTAGTGAGACAAACCCAAAGAAGTATCAATCCAACCCTTTTATAAGTATATAAAAAGACATTGAAATCATTTTAAGAGCTAGAATAATCTACATCATCTTGGAATCCCAAAGGATGAGTCCCTTTCGGACTGCCAAACAATATATTTTATACACAATTGTGGAAAAATAGAACATTAGTCAATTCCAACAATAATTTAAAATATTTTATGAATCTTCAATGATTATATAAGGTTCAACCATGTAACCAGAAAAGTCCTTTTTCCAATACTCTTTGTGGGCCATGTATAAGAGAGACTATGTAGGAAGGGTTATTATTGATTCCTTGACGTTTTTCATGGTATTTATAGGTTCAAATTATTCTGTAAGACAAATAAAAGACAACCATTACAAATACCTTCCATATGTTTTCAAACTGAAGGATGTATTTTGGGATTTTTAATGCACTAGGTACCTTTAAACACTGTATATTTTGTATTTAATCAGAATTTATTTAAAACAACCTAAAGGTATATCATGATGACTTATTTTTCTATGAAATAATTTTTCAAAGTTGTATAAAATTTTTGGAAAGGGTGATAAAAATTTATTGAGGAAAACTTAGTTTTAAATTATGAAATATTCCATTTTATGATACAAAAAGGAAATTTTTTGGGCCACAAAATTTCTATGTATGGAATTGAAGTAGGTTAGAAAATTTTTTATGTCATTTTCATAATACATTATCTTACATTTTGAGACATAATAGATCATTTATGGATATTGTTTTTTTTTTCAAAATGCTTATTATGGACTTTTGAAAAAATTTCCCCTGTCTAAAATACTAAATAAAGTAATATAATTTATTATTATTTATGAAGTAAAATTATTGACATATTTAAATAATTCTTGATATATTTCCCCAAAATTTTTCTACCAAACTAAAATTACCACATTAAGATCTCATGTGATGCTTCCAACTTTGCAGTAGGGGATGAAATTTCGCAAAATATTGATAAAATTCCATAAGTGATATCCTACAATTAATAAAACATAATCATTACCTAGATTAACTTCACAAAAGTAGAGGTTGTTTTTTGTTGTTTTTCTAGATTTAGAAAATTTTATTCTTATATTTTAGGGAGTAAAGTTACTCTTTTTTATGATCATGTAGTATTAAGATATTTAATCATGAAATATGATTCAAATCCTAGGCTAGTGAGTTGAATGTCACTACTATAATTGTTTTACTAGGATATGTTGGAAGAAAGGGATGTGGGAACATGGTGGTGAACAAAATGAGTCATCTACCTCACACTATTGAGGTAAAACTAATCCCTAATATCAATATGGATGAATATTTCCATCAAGAGAAACTATACAACCTCACCTATATACCATGGTATAAAAGAATATTAATTTTCTTGTCATAATAAAGGTACCATACTTATTTTCTAAGCATTTAATTGCTAAATTTAAATATGAATAAAAATATTATGTAAGGGAGTATTGTTATTATAAAAAAATTTATTTAGAATATCATTAGAATATTTATCATTGTAGTGGATGTCAATGATATTATTTCAATTTTCCACAACTTAGACATGAAGGAACATTTGGACCACAAAGAAATGCTATAAAAATTATTGAAGATAAATTTTCTTGGCCCTTAATTTTTAAATATTTATATTTTTTTCAAAAAATGTCCCAACTGCTTGTTTACCGGTGTGATTTTTCAAAAGACATGAGATGACCCAAAAAAATTTCATTTTATGTAACATATATGATATATTGGATTTATAATTAATGGGCCCATTACATATGTCATTTGTATCTTCCTATATTTTGTTAGCAGTGGTCTATGTTTCTATGTAGATTGAAGTGAAAGCTACACGAACTGATGAATCAAAAATCATAATTCAATTTATAATGTCAAATATTTTTTTTGGGTTTGAAATACGTTGAGCTATAATCAGTGACCAAGGAACCCAATTTCACAAAAACAACATGTAGGCCCTCTTGAAGAAATATGGATTACATCATTGAACTTCTACTACTTACCACCAAAAGATAAATAGACTGGATGAGGTTTCCAATAGAGAAGTCAATATAATTATGTAAAAAATAGTGTATCCTAACCACAAATATTAGAGTATGAAATTAGAAGCCACACTATAGGAATACATAACTTCCTATAAAACCTCATTAGGTATGACTGCATATAAATATTTTTATGGTATATATTTTCAATTTCTTGTTGAGCTACTACACAAAACCTACTAGGCTATTAAATTAGTGAACATGGAGTTTTACAAGGTTAAAGAACAAAAGAAGTTTCAAATGATTGAACTTGAGTAGCTGAGAAATGAATCTTTTGAGAAGTCCCTATTATATAATGGGAATTCAAAATATACTCATGATAAATTGATCTACACAATATAATTCCATGTTGGAGGAAAATTTTTGTTATTTTCTTCAGGGGGAAAAATATTTCATTGTAAGCTTTATTCCTAGTGGATTAGGCCCTATACAGTAACTAGTAAATTTATTTTTGGTGTATTGAATATTCAAGGGTATGGAAGAAAGAATCTATTCAGGGTGGATAGTCAATAATTGAATAAATAATATGAGTATTTATAGAAAGAACCCTTTTAGGAGTACAAAATCCTCTCTACTGATAAATAGGGCACTGTCAGGTTGTATCATTGCCACATATCTGACTAGATTCTTTATTTTTGAACTGTTATTCAGGAAAATGCAAGTTGTAATTCAATTGGAAGTATGTCTAATATAAGATTGGGTAAAGTTAAATATTTTTTTAAGATGTAAATACCATTTTTCAAATTAAAATTTACTTTTTTTATTTAATAAAAAATAAAAAATAAAAAAATAAAAGAAAATCTCATTTTGTTTTAGGAGGAATATGTGCATAGTTTCTATTGGGTTCTTTTTATATATTTTTGGACTATAAATAAATATAAATTTTTAAAATATACTGGGAATTTGAACATTAATGTTGTCTCGTCTAAATTAAATTACCAATCTAGATATGAGGTCAAATTTGATCCTCAATTACTAAATTTGAATGATTATTGAGTGATCATAAACTGTATTTTATAGATATTTTTTTAAAGACTAGGTAGATAATGTGAGAAATGAAATGATATTTGTGAAATCCAAATGATAACATGTGGTAACTACAATCTGGAAGTCATTATTGAGTGACCTAACCTTTGGGATCGAATAACACCTCATGGATCCTTTTTAAAATAAATTCATATATGTCATTTGATGCTGGAGTTAAATGAGAAATAGAGACACCACGATAAATCTCTGAGATAATAAAACTTGGTGTGTAATTTTAATCTCTTTGTAAACATTTCAGTATATTCATTTTCATAGTACCTCAGTCATAGTTGTCTTGGAAAGAATAAAAAATGAATAAACATCTCCTAATGTCAAAAATGAATTCATTTAGAAGAGGAGAATATTGAACCCAGAAAACTTTTCTTCTAAATTTTGAATTAATAAAGTATTAATGAAGTATGAAAAAGAAATTTGATTTAAGAAGCTTTGGTACATTGGATTGGTGGAGGTGGTACTTGATAAAATTCTAATTCCACATAAATTTATTTAATTCACTTGTGGAACTATAATATGAATATGAATTGAAGCAAACAATGTGTGAAAGTCATATAGGAGGCATGACCTCTTAGAATATGAATTCTTGGATCTTCTTTAATTCTGTTTTATATATTTAATATTAGGGAGGACAATGTTTTTTTGGAATTCAATGATAAACGTTTATGGAACTGCATTAGTTCAAGGGTGGGGGAGTGATGTATGTTGGAAACTGTAAAAATATGTTTTAATCAAAACACTATGAAAAAATAGTGATTTCTTGTGACTTTGTGAATTCTGATCATATTTTCTAATTGGATCAAAACATGGGTTTTAGTGATTTATTATTATTTTTGGAATTTTAATATGAATCCATACATTGATGTTTATTTTGAAATAAAATTACATAGAATATAAATCTGGAATTAATTATGAAATCAATTTTTTGAGTTTTAAATGATTTATTATTTTTTTTGGAATAAATGGAAAACCATTGTGATATTAAACATTCCATTTGTATTGAAACATGAAAATGTAGAATGATGAAAATACCATGATTTAAAAAATATAAATTAAACTGGTTGATTTTTTATTTTGGAAATGTATTTTTCAATTTAATCAGAGATTTTAAATATGGTTAGAGAATTAATTTTTTAATAATTTTTTTTATTTTTGAATTTAAATAAATCATTAATGCAAGAAAAGAAAATATTTTGTTTTGTAATGGGAAAAATTATGCTACCCCCATGCATTATTGCTACCACCAGGAATCCCTACTACCCATAGTGGAAGACTATAGCTACTAGTGAGCCTAATATCATCGAAAGAGCTCCACTTCTACTTTTAGAATGAAAATTTTTACCAGTGTTTGGGGGAAAACCCTGCTACCGCTAGTTTTTGAGCGATACTTTCAATATATTACGCTACAAGAAGTCTAAAATTATTATTGCACTAACTAATATACCACTCTCTAAGTCTTAAAGAAGAAATTTATTTTGATACCTCCATACATAAATTATTCTACATTCACCCCATCTATCGCCCCTTTATTCTGCTACCACTGGTCATTTCCCCCTTCTATCACTACATCCACACTTCTAGCTACCTCTAGAAACTAACGTTAGAGGATAAAATTGTAATTTCTTATGGACACCATTTTTTCACTATCGCTAGTTTTTGATTCGGGCACTGCTCCCTTGGATATGAAGAAGAACACCCAATGAAATTGGTAATACAAGGTCGATTCAATGGGGAACCTAAAATCTAGATGATGAATAAGCCTACCTAAGAAGAACCAAAGAAATACTAAACAGATAAAAATACTAACTTATTAAAGATAAAATTAACCCAATAATTGAGGATTGCTGGAAAAGGAGATTTACTTAAATCACCATTTGGCGATGAAACTATTTCCATCTTTTCTAAGCTGGAATTCCACCAAACCAGCATGACCCAAGGTGTGATTTAAGATCCAACATTGATGAATCCCAATGGAGAAAACATTTCAAATATGGAACCTAAACAAATCGAGAATCAAATGACGAGGATATTATAACATCTAAGAAAATATAAAGAATCAATCTCAACCTATGATTGCTGAGATCTGATGATGAAATCAAAAACAATGAAGATCCTATTTAAGCTTGTGGAAGAAAAACCAAATCCCAACCAATATACCCTAGGGTTTCGATAAACCAAATGATAAATGAGGCTTAGACAGTTAACCTGAATCTTGAATGAATGAAGAACTAATTAAATCTAGTTGAGGTCTATACAGATGAAACTAAAACTTGTCACCAATATATAAGAAATGAAATCGAAATAGAAATTGAGTATTACTGACCCTTGAGCCTGATGATCCATTACAGAGACGACATTGATTCTCACTAGTTGAAGGTGGTTGATTGTGGATTAGAGATCTTTGGTAAGGCATAAAGTAGTTCTATTTTGATTAAGGATAGTTGCAAATGGTGTAAGGGTGGATTTAAAGAAGTATAAGGATGAAAAGATACATTTATGGGTAATTGATTGTTTATATAAGGGTGGATTAAGATATGTTTAAGGGTGAAAAAGTTATGTGTAAGAGTAATGAAGTATTAACATAAGGATCAACGAAGAGTCACATGAGGGTATTACTAGTACTTGCGTAAGGGTAATGCCATCTCAATAAAGGTGTTCTAGAGGCTATTTAAAGGCACTATATAGGCTATGTAAAGATGAATTCCATCGGGATAAGGGTCATCAGAACTCATTTAAGGGTTATTGAAGGATTTCATTAAGATTGAAGTTGAAACAACCTAAGGGTGTCTTGAACATAGCCTAAATATGTTTACCTCAACCATGTTTGAATCTACGTAATGGTATAGAAACCAAGTGAAGTGTCCAGAATTTATTGAATTTAGTCAAAAACAAGATTCACATTGGGATATCAAATTCAGTTAAAAAGGAATAATTTCCAAACTATATTAATTCTCAAAAAATATTTCTAACTAAATCATATAAAAGATCAATGATGGACATATTTTATTCTTCCAAAAATAATTATGACTGACTTATGAATTGAAAATAAAAGAACATTATCAGAGCCACTAGAAAAATTTTAGTAAATTTGACCTCCTAGCTTGGATAATTTTGAATATTTCCCATCAGAAACCATTGTTCTCTTTGAAATGTAGAACTGTTCATGGGGGTGGAGAATCTCGCTTGCTCAGAGGTTTTTTTCTACAACCACTCAATCAAGCTACTATTACTTCTTTTCGATAATAATGTATTACAATATTGACTATAATACTCTAATGATGGAACACTAGGCCATTTGTGGTCATGCTAAAAGAATTATTGCATTATCTGTTGATGAATTCTAATTAGTTAATTATATTTCTATCCTATCTAAGGATTTTAGTATTTTAATTAGTTAGATATTACTTCTGGATTACACTTTTAATTTCTTCTAGTCTCACTTCAAGACTACACACACATTCCAATCTGACTTAAATCACACCATGCAATAGAATACAGTGGGATAATCCAATAGTGATCAGATATTCTTGATTACGAGGATAGGAAATGAAATGGAATGCCCCGATCTTTTTATTTCTCTTTCCATACCAAAATAATTATATTAGAGTAACTAGTGGGATAACATTTTATTAAAGGAGTAAGAAATAATTTTATCAATATTTTAATAATAGAATGAAGTAATGATCTAAAGGTAGACCGCTATTGTTTAAATTTATATTAATCCAATCAATTTCATTAATTGTTTTCAAAAATTGAAACCCATTAAAAATGAAATAATAACACCCATTATTCAATCTTTTTTAGAGACAACCTCAGTCTAATGATTATTACATTTTTCTCGAGTTCAGAAAAATTTCACTGAGAACCCCGTGATAGAGGTTCATCAAACCTGACACCCCATGGGGAACTAGAATTTATATTTGAATTGACATAAAATAGTTTCTGAAAGTCACATAGGAAATATTACTATTTAGATGATGAATTGTTTGATCATATTCAATTCTGGTTTTTTTATTTAAAATTACAAATAACAATCAAAATCTTTGAAAATCAATGATAAAATTGTCCAAGAGTGTATTAGTTCAAGTGTAGAGGAGTGGTATAAGCCAGAAAACAAAAAAAATATCAATTATTCATTTAAAACAATACTAAATTTAATTAAAATACTAGGAAAACCAATGATTTTTTTATAAACAATGTTTTTATTGATTTATTATTTTTTACAATTACAATTTGAATTCATACATTGATTTTGATTTTGAAATAAAATTACTTGGAATCTAAATTTGGAATTAATACTTAAATGGATTTTTTGTGTTGTAATATTTTATTATTAATTTAAATACAATATAAATCTATTGTGAAATTTAATTTTTGATTTGGATTAAAATGTGACGTTTTGAATGATTAGAATTCCATGATTATGAATAACTGAATATAATTGGATGATTTTTTCTAAAAAAAATTATTTGGAATTGGAATTTAGGATATTAATTATCAAACGACATTCAATTGTGACTTCTATTATTTTATAATTTTTTAATTTAATTAGAAAATTCATGTATTTAAAATATATTATCTTTTTTAGAGGAAAAAACTAGGCTATCACTAGGAATAAATACAACCACATCCACGATAAAATTAGTGGAAGAATGTTTCTACTAGTGAGCCAACTAGCATCAATTGTCGTGTGCTACCACCAATATATAATGCTACCACCAGAATTGAATTATTCTATTGATATAACATTTACCACTCATTTATAATGTCACTGCTAATGTATTGTGCTACCAAAGACTTACATTATTCTAACTCCATCCCATCTAATGATCCTTTATAGTGGATACCATTCCAATTTCCCATCGAATTTTTTGACTACCTGAAGTTACAGATTCCACTATCACTCCCATGGATCTAAAGAATAAGACCTGATGAAACTAATAATCCAAGATCGATTCAGTGGAGCATTGAAAATTCAATAGATGAAGAACCCTCTCAAAGAAGTACCTCATTAATTTTGAACCTATTGGAATACTGACATGTTGAAGACAAAATTAACCAGAGAATTGGGGCTTGCTGAAGAAGGAGGTTCCCTGAATCCTCTCCTTGATGACGAACCAATTCCCAGCTTACCGTAGATGGATGCCCACCGAACCAGCATGACCAAAGGCATGATTGAATATCTACCACTATTAAATCCCAATGAAGAAGTATTTTAAAACCTACAACCTTAATGAGATGAGGATCAACCATGGAAGATCTTGGAACACTGAAGAAAACCCAAAGAACTGATTTCGACTAGAGATTACCTAGCATTGATGAAAAAAATGGAAAAAAACACTACACCTATTCAGAAGTATGTAAGATGAACGAGATTTAGTCCAAGATCTACTAGGTTATTGATGAACCATATGCTAGATGAAGCCATGATATTCCATCCTGAGTGTAAATTAAGAACTGAACGAAGATGACCAAGGTTCATGAAGAAGAAACCGAAGCTTATCACTGATAAATTCAATTTGAAATTTCAATAAAAATTGAGCATCACCGACCCTAGATCATGATGATCCATTAAAGCTAAGATGGCACTAAGACATATTATTTTTAAATGCGTCTTTCTAAAAAAATCAAGAAAATAGTTTACATTATTTTTTAAAAAAACATATGCTACAAAGGCGGAATGGCTGATGTCGTTGCCGTTTCAGCCTTTGTAAGACTGTCTGGATTCCAATAGAAGATCTCATCTAGGGCTTCCTTTCATAAGAGAGCTCACCCTAAAAATCATTCTACATTTCTAATGTGGGATTATGGTTCTCTATTTCCTACGCAGAACATTATTCATTTCCTATGTGGGATTCTGTTTCAAGTACGTGACTTTGAATGACTATAAAATATAAAATATAAGACCAATATAAATGAAACATAAAACATGGATTAAACATATAAAAAATAGTTTAAAACAAAAATAATTTCATAAAAATGATAATAGAAAATAATTTATAAGCTTTCAAAACCACATACTTGAAACGTAAAAAGTTTCAATTACGTGACATTAGAAGCCTATAAAATATAAAATACAAGACCAATATAAATGAAACATAATACATGGATTAAAAATATAACAAATTGTTGAAAATAAAAATAATACCATAAAAAATGTCTATGGAAAATAATTTATATGTTTTCATAGACACCTACACGAAACATAAAAATGTTTCAAGCACGTGACTTTGAAAGCATATAAAATATAAACTATAAGACTGATATAAATGAAACATAAAACATGGATTAAGCATATAATAAATAGTTGAAAATAAATATAATTTTGTAAAAAATGATCATGAAAAATAATTTATAAGCTTTCAAAAACACCTACTTGAAACATAAAAATGATTTAATTCTGTGGCTTTGAAATACTATAAAATATAAACTATAAGACCGATATAATTTAAAGTTAAAACATGGATAAAACATACAATAAATTATTAAATTATTAAATTAATATTATTAAAAATAAATTATATAATAATTAATTAGTTAATTTGTAATTATTAATAATTAATTATATAATAATTATCCAATTAATTAGTAATATAATGACTTTTAATTATTAAAATGTAATAATTATAAGAAAAAATTATAATTCATAACTATATTACTAATTAACTAGTTAACTATTATATAATAAATAAATATATTACCAATTAACTAATTAATTATTATATAATAATTTTTAACAAATACAAATTTATAATTATAATGAATAATTATAATTTTTAATTATATTATCAATTGACTAATTATAAAAAGAGCATCATCTCTATCTTTCAAAAAAATTAAATATATAACTATAATATATTTAATATTAAATTACTAATTAACTAATTAATTATTATATAATTAATGATTAATAATTACTGACTAACTAACTACAAATTATATAATTAATAATTATATTACTAATTAACTAATTAATTTTTTTATAATTAATAATTATATTACTAAGTAACTAATTAATTATTAAATAACTAATAATTATATTACTAATTAACTAATTTTATTATTGATTAACTAATTAATTATAATATAATTAATTATTAATAATTACTAGTTAAGTAACTAATTATTATACTATTAATAGTTATATAATTGATTATTATATTATTAATTAACTAATTAATAAATAATAATTAATAATTAATAGTTATAATGAATAATTATAATGAATAATTATAATGAATAATTATAATGAATAATTATAAAGAATAATTATATTACTCATTAACTATTTAATTATTATATAATAATTTTTATTAATTACTTATAAATAATTATAATAAATTATTATATTACAAATTATGTACTTAATTATTATATAATTAATAATTTTATTACCAATTAACTAATTAATTATTATATAATAATTTTTAATAAATAATAAATAATAAATATAATGAATAATTGTAATTTATAATTATATTAATAATTAACTAATTATAAAAAGGGCCCCACCTCTATCGTTCTCAAAAAATTAACTAATTAACTATTATATATTTAATAATTTTATTAATAATTTACTAATTAGTTATTATATAATTAATGATTAATAATAACTAATTAACTAATTACAAATTATATAATTAATAATTATATTACTAATTAACTAATTAATTATTATATAATTAATAATAATATTACCAATCAACTAATTAGTTATTAAATAATTAATAATTATAATACTAATTAACTAATTATATTACTAATTAACAAATTATATTACTAATTAACTAATTAATTATTATATAATTAATTATTAATAATTACTAATTAACAATCTAATTATTATATAATTAATAATTATAATGAATAATTATAATGAGTAATTATATTACTAATTAACTATTTAATTATTATATAATAATATTTAATAATTTCTAATTTACAATTATACTGAATAATTATATGACTAATTAACTAATTAAATATTATATAATTAATAATTGTATTTCCAATTAACTAATTAATAATTATATAATAAATTTTAATAAATACTAATTCATAATTATAGAAAATAATTATAGTTTATAATTATATTACTAATTAACTAATTATAAAAAGGCTCCCGGCTCTATCTTTCTAAAAAAATTAACTAATTAAGTATTAGACTATTAATAATTATACTACTAATTAGCTAATCAGTTACTATATAATTAATGATTAATAATTACTAAATACTTATTACAAATTATATAATTAATAACTCTATTACTAATTAAATAATTAATTATTAAATAATTAATAATTAAATTACTAAGTAACTAATTAATTATTAAATATTTAATAATTATATTACTAATTAACTAATTATATTACTATATGACAAATTAATTATTATATAATTAATTATTAATAATTACAAATTAAGTAACTATTTATAATACAAATAATAGTTATATAAGTAATAATTATATTATTAATTATTAATTATTAATTATAATGAATAATTAAAATTAATAATTTTAATGAATAATGATAATTTATAATTATATTACTAATTAACTAATTAAATATTATATAATTAATAATTATATTACCAATTAACAAATTATTCATCTTCTAATAATTTTAAATTATTACTAATTATTAAGTATCACGAGTAAATATAATTTATTACTATATTACTAATTAACTAATTAACAATTATATACAGAATAATTATATTACTAATTAACTAATTAATCATTATATATTGAATTTTTAATAAAATTAATTGAATAATTGAATAATTTATTATTTTTTTAATCCATGTTTTAAATTTAAATTATATCTGTCTTATAGTTTATATTTTATTGTATTTCAAAGCCACATATTAGAATCATTTTTATGTTTCCAGTAAGTGGTTTTAAAAGCTTATAAATTATTTTTCAGGAACAATTTTCACGAAATTATTTTTATTTTCAACTATTTTTTATATGTTTAATCCATTTTTTATGATTCATTTATATCAGTCTTATAGTTTATATTTTATAGGCTTTCAAAGTCACGTGCTTCAAACATGTTTAGGTTTCATGTGGGTGTCTTTGAAAACTTATAAATTATTTTCCATCAATTTTTTTACTAAATTCTATTTATTTTCAACAAATTATTATATATTTAATCCATGTATTAAGTTTCATTTATATTGGTCTTGTAGTTCAAATTTTATAGGATTCTAAAATTCACATACTTGAAACTTTTTAAGTATCAAGTATGTGGTTTTGAAAGCTTATAAATTATTTTTATCAATATTATTTATGAAATTATTTTTGTTTTCAACTATTTTTTATATGCTTAATCCATGTTTTAAGTTTCATTTATATTGGTATTATAGTTTATATTTTATATTCTTTCAAAGTCACGTACATGAAATTGAATCCCTAATCAGAAATGCAGTCGGTTCTGTGCAGGAAAGGGAGAACCAGAATCCCACATTGGAAATATAGAATGATTTCTAGGGTAAGGTCTCTTATAAAAGGGAGCCCTGGGTGAGAGCTTCTACCAGAATCCAGACTGCTGTAATGGCAGTACTGCTGGATTTTAAATAGCGGATAAATTCTGCTAAAAATTTGACTTTTATTTTTGTTTTGATTTTAATTTATATATATATATATATAAACAAAACAAAACAAAACAAAATTAAAATTAAAATAATTTTTTTAAAAGAGATATTTTTTTTGAGTTTTATTGTAAAGGTGGCATCGTGGATGCTGCCTTTCACCGGATGCCAAAGGCGGCATATGCGATGCCATGTTTTGGGCACAGTTTTAAAAATATTTTAAACCTGGATGTTTTTAATTTTTTTTAAAAAAAACGTATTAAAAAAACTCTACTATGCCTCACTAATTGTGTAGGGTCGACCACGACTCTCAGAACTTATGGTTAGCATAATAGTAGTTCTATCAGGTGTTAGGGTAGTTCTTGTTGGCATAATGGTGCATCAGGGTGATAGAGTTGAGCGTAACGATAACGATGCATTTGGATTGGAATATTTGTAATGGAGATAAAGCTGTGGATAAGGGTAATAGATAATTTGGGTGAGGGTCATGATGGACTCAGGTGAGGGTAGTGATGGTACTTGTGTAAGGGTAATGCAATTTGGGTAATGTTTTTGGAGAGGCTATGTAAAGGTGCTGGAAAGTTTGCATATAGACAAACACAATCTATGTTAAGTGTCAAAATAACTCTCTCACGAGTCATTGAATTCTTGAGTAAACATAAAAGAATGACCCACATAAGGGTAAATTCAAATTATCTCGGGTAATTTTAATTCTCCCATGTTAGAGACTACACAAATTTATATAAACCATGTTAAGTATCTTGAATTCCCTCTATTGATTAAAAAAATATGAACATGGGGATTTCACATTTAGTTAAGAGGAAATAATTTTGAAGTGGAAGAATCCAAAAAAAATTCTCTAAATAAATCACCAATACCCTATGCCTGACACATATTAGTTATCCAATGATAAAGGGAAATATTTTATACACTAAAAACTAGAGAACATTCATAGAGTCACCTAAAAAAGTTTATGAAATTTATGCTGCTCACATGGAGAATTTTTAATCATGCTAATAAACCCACAATGTTCGTCAATAAATGAATTACTATTCATTGGTATGGATATTCCAACTTGTGTAGAGGTTTTTTTTTCAGGAATCATTCATTCAATAATCTTTTACTAATTTTCTTTCATAATTTCTTTTAATATTGATATTACAATATGATAATTGCAGCCTAGGCCATTTCTAGTCACCCCAAGAGGAATTCAACCAATTTTTATTGATAAATTATGATTAGTTAATCCCCCAATTACATTCCCTCAGGATTTTAATTTTTTAATCACTCAGAGATTTCTTATTTCTTTCACTTTTAAAATATTTTACTATCATCCTCAAGATTTCACACACAAGCCACTAAGACTTAAATCACTACATGCGATTACAAAAATAGGGATAATATGATGTTGATCAGATATTCCTAATTATTATGCTAGGAAAGGATATGGGATACAATGATAATTGTATTTCTATATCCAAACCAAAATAAATAGATTAGATAATTAGTGAGATTTAGTTAGATTAAAGGAAGAGTAGGGAATAATTTGAATAATGATTCAAAAAGATAATTAAGTAATAGTCTATGGATAAACCAATGTTATTTAAAGTGATATTAAAACTAATCTATTTAATTCACTATTTAATATAATTGGAACCCATTAAACAAGATATAAAAACACCCATAACATTATCTTTTCTAGAGACAAAAATATTCCCATTATAACTAAATTTTTCTTAGGTTCAAAAATTATTTTTTGAGTGCCTCATTATAGGTGTTCATCATTGACCCTCCTTTATCATTGAATAAAAATATTTCATCATTTAATATATAAAATGAAACATATAATGTTAGACTTCTAAATTTATCAATTCTACAAATAATATTGGATTATTCATAACTCCAAAATAGAATCATGTAGGATTCAATGTGATTGTACTAAATCAAAAAAGATGTCTTCTGAATGATGTCACATGTACATCTTTTATGGGGATTTTCAAATCGTAAATAAATCTTTGAGAATCAAATTGAACCTTTCAACTGATTGAAGAGATCACAAATACAAGGAAGTGATTAATGGTAATTTATCATTACTTTTTTCAAATGTAGATAGTAAATTTATTGCCTCAAACTACCATCCATATTTTTGGAAAATAACATCAGAGATTCCCAAGGGGATACAAACACACTTATATGTCCTTTATGTAATAAATAAATAATCTGAATCCTTGGATTTCATATATAATCCTATTCTATTCAATATTTTGTCATCATAAAAGATTATAAAACTAGGTATAACTCTATCCTAAAATCAATTTCATGCCAAAGAGGTAAAATCTTCACTTACTACAGAAATATATATAAATTCTTAAATTACTATAGGAAGCTCTTCCTCCTTCATCTCAAAGCATAATGAATAATTATTTCCAACAGAGAGGTAATAGCTTGCGGCTCCATATTCCAATTCCCCAAATTACTGCAACTTTGTCTAAAAAATGATACACCATCACCTATAAGGTCAGAGAACAAAAATACTTCAACAAAAAAATCCTTACTTTCTCAAATATAATATAACAAATCCATTTTTATAATTACATCATATGGTAATATTTTTAGCAAAACATGTTCCCATGATAATATATCATCCCCCCAACTATCTCTCACAAATGACAAACCTTTGATAACCCCAATATAAACCCAACTATAGTGGTCAATTCTAGTGGTCTTTGATTCCTTTATACTATAAGAATTAACCGTTGAAAAATTTAATGGGTAATAAATGAAAAAAAATCACTAATACTAAAAAATTATTACAAGGGAAGAAAAGATATAAATTATACCTATAACTACCTTGGGTCCTTCCATCTACTCCACCTCCAGTATATGAAGCCATCCATGCCCTACTCCCCCACTTCAGCAAGCTTTATCCCCAATACCTCCTAGCCTCTAATTATCATGTGGTCACTATAGATTATAGATATAACCATGATGACCTCTACTAACTCTAACCCATAGTCCAAGGGGTATCGAATCTTTCTATTTCTACTACAGATGCCCTAGGGGTAACTGTTACTACGACTACATCTAGAAATTATCTAGTGGTCCATCCACCATCGTACTATACACAGGTCTCAAGGTTTAGGGATATAAAAAAGTATATAGCCCATACCACCATAAATATAGTATAACAGTCCTTAGATACCCCCATATGGTCGACAGATATAGGTACCATATTCTAATGATTACTTGGGTAGTCATCCTAGGATCCAAAAATATTTACATGATTTACATGGGTGAATTACTCTATCCCTATATTTGATATTGGAATTTTTGTAGTCTGAATTTTTCATATCCTGATTTAAAATAATTCTCTCCACCACCACTATTGTCACCACCACCTCTGAGTACTTCTTTAATATATAAGAAGTCACATGATACTAGTTATCTGATCCCAAAGCTGACTCAGAATGTCAAGTCATAAACTCCCCATCATAAATATTATTTTGAGAATATTGGATAAGGTTCAAAAATCATGAAATATTTTTTTCATAGATAAAATCCCTTTCTAAATAGATAATATATCCTACTATAGATCAACCCTAAGAGTAGTAGACAAAATATAGTGTTTGAAAATGACTACAAAAACTATCCCATAATGATGAATTATCATCTCAACAAAAATATAAATCTTAATCCACTAAATGGTTTCATCTCATGACTATATCACAACTAGAGAAACACGGTATTAATCTGGAGTATGTATGAGATAAATGATAACGTCACCCCAATGTGTACTCATCTCCCCACTACCTATGTTATATCTACAAGCTTTGATTATATCCACAATATGTTATCATTCATTTGTTATTGGATATTAGGTCACAAAGATTTCAAGAAATGTTAATCCATTTACTCCTCATTATAAAAAAATTGTTTGGAGAATATTTGATAAGGTTAAGTGATCATGAATTCTTTTCATAGATAAACTCCCTTGCTGAATGTATAAGAACCCATGCTATCTATCAACCCTAAGAATCACAAATAAAAATTCCTTTTGAAAATGACTCTAGAAATCAACCCATCAAAATGAATTCGCACATCTATTAACAATAATTCTTCCACCAATTTACATCATCAATAAGTTTCATTTTAAATTACCCAGTGTACATAATTTTTAATTAATATGAAATATTGTTGGTAATGAAACTGCAAAACCATCAATAATTTAATGAGTACACCATTTATAATTAAATAAAATATCTATTAAAAATTTTCCAGTATTAAAATTCATCGTACTAACCTCATAAATAACCCATCATACATCTATATCTAAACCCACGTATTAAACTATATCTACAATCGTAACTATACCCAAAATCATAATATATATTAGAAACAATGTTCAGATCCATTAACAATTCTAAAATCCCCAACATTAATTGTAATCATTCCATCCAATTACACATGAACCATTTTTTATTTGAGTTAGTTCCCTTGAACCAACTACTATGTACATTATGATAAACTGTATTCATAGTTTTGTAATATTAAAAAACATATTATCAGATAATGATTGTTATTATGTATAACATAGTATGTGATAATGTCCAAAGAATAGTCGTCACTCTAAAAGGTCATAGTTGTTCCCCGCTATGATAAGAACCCAAAAGTGTTATGCCACTATTAAAAAATATGTGTTTTATTACTAGATGATATCAATTTATAGAGAAAATTGAAACATGATATCAGTGGTGGATACCCATATGACTTTGATGAACCATCTAATGGTATACACCCTTGGTAATATCAAGTAATATATTATGAGAATGAGACCCTCTAGTAGGAAAACATTTCTATGTGTCATTAGATGTTTCTATATACAGATATGTGTATTGGTCCATAGAATTTAATATTATTATTAATGGGTATTGTGATTTGAGTACTTTGATGTATTCATGAAAACCATTATGATAGATGTTCGTGACATGGGAGGATATGTTGGGCGCGTTAGGAGTAATATTTCATTAATGATTAATGTGAGAAATGATTTTTCCCTTTTGTTCTTTAAAGGAAGTTGATATATCAGGACCTTTAATGGAAATGATATAGCCTAAATAAATCGAAGGACATGGTGTAAAATAGGAATATTTAATTTCCTATAAGTCAAATATAAATACATCAATCACATAGGTTTATGGCACCAGCATGCAACCTTCTTGATTTGGGATATCGTGATAAAGGGATTATATTACATAGTAAGAATTATTATGAGGCTTCATGTCATTCCAACATTATCTTCATTATTTATTGGAGCCTTGGATTTTATCTAGATTATAAACATGGATATTAGAATGTTTTAGCTAATGACACTGAGAAAGAGGCCCAAAGGGGAACAAACTAAGTATTTCCAGAATCTCTGTTAAATAATATAATTTTAATATTTAAAAATTTGACCAAATATTATTCTTGGATATTGTTTAGTAATTACTTATTTATGGTTGATTCCATATGAATATTTTTGTTCTATTTAGTGAATATAATATTTTTATATATATTTATAGGTTAATAATGATGTGATATTAATTTAATAAATATATAGTCATTATTCAAGGCTCGATAAATATTTTGGACAAATGGTGGTCCGAGTTTAATGGTTCGATGAGAAATAAAAAATATTGACTATTATTTGATTAAATAATATTTAATTTAATTATTAAGTTAGTATAATGTTGAGAAATATTATTATTATTATTATTTGATTAAATAATATTTATTTTATTTTGCAAGTTAAGAACATGTTAAGAAATAATTATAATAATATTGTTATTTGAAATGGGGTTCTATAAGGATTAAATAAATAATAATGGTCACTTGTACAATTATTTAATTTTAACCCTAAAGATATATAAACCCAATTATATTATTTTATCAAAAAGGAAATTAATTTTTGTTATTGTCCACAACAGATTTTGAGAATCCTCTCAAGTACTGGGATCATCTAGGATAGTACCTGAAGAAACCTACGGTGATGTTCAGAGATATATGGAACATTTGTGGATCACCACTAGAGGGAATATCAATTGATTATTATAATAAAAAAACAGAAAATCATAGATCTATTGTTAGATCCATCAATGAAGAAAAAATTCCGTCAAGGTAATTCATTATTTAATTAAATTAATTATAAATAATATGTGATGATCCACTCTCTTGGTTCTAAAATTCTATCCCTTGTGTATATTTTTTTATTCAACTATATATATCACGATGTTTATCATTGTGTAAATCTTTTATTAATCATCAATTATGGAAAATAAGGAAATTTGTGCATGAACCATGGAACACTTCCACTACACCCAGAACCTACATGTAGTATTAGAGTGGACAATCAATTATTTATAATTATTTTAATAACATTGATGATTTACACATTTGTGATTTAGTTTTTCAATTCTTGTTTAATAATTATTTTAATCTAAATGAATATATTTTATTCTTCCTCTATCATTTCTCATAGATCTAATCAATGTGATTAATTTAACGAATGAAATAAAATCAAAGATCTCATCCAGAGGTTCCATGAATCCTATTTAGATAATATAGGAGTAAAAACTGTATAACCATAGTTACAAATGTTTTACTTAGGTTAAATGCATCAATAATTAATTTGGTAATTAATTAAATGTGTTTAAATTAATGACACATGGTGTTGTAAATTCTTACACCACTTATTAACCGGTCCAACGCGGTGTAGAAATTTTTTTTAAGATAGGAATGAAAAAAATAAACAAATTATTATTAAAAGTGTTTTTTAAATTTATTTATATTTACCAAATAACATTTAGAGTCTTAATAAAATAATTAATCCTATTTTAAGCATGAAATACTCTAATATTTTTAAAATGTTATTTTACCACCTTTTGAAGGAGAACCCTTTTTAAATCTAGTTTTTGTCACTTTTATATATTCTATTGGAAAAAATAAACTTCTTATATTGAAAGAGTACATAAAAATATACTTTGGATAAATTTTTCGTAATTTTCTAATAAAGATTATTTTTCATTAAATGGTGGAAAATACCGCATTTTTTGTCAAAAGTGCATTTTCATAAAATTTATTTATATTTTTAGATTGAAATTTTAATTGGGTTTAAATTTTAATTAGATTATATTTTAATCCTTTAATCCAATTTTTTTCATTAAAAGTAATTTCACATTTAAATTGGACATAAAAATATGTCAATATTTTTATAGTTATTATTTCTTAAAACCTTTCTTTTTGGTTTTGACTACGGAAATTAATTTTAAATTAATGTTTGAAAATTATATGTTCTGAATTTGAAAAAATGGATTCAATATTTGTAATAATAAGGTACAAATTGTGTAAATAGGTACCTTAAATATTTGGATATTATGAATAGTAAATTCCATAATTATTTTATTTACCATGGTTAAAGGGTAAATTAGGTAAATAAGGGTAAAAATTATATTATAATAATATAAATTAACCCTAAAACATTTCATAATATTATTTTTTTGAGATATTTATGAACATGGAAATCCTTGGGTCTATTTTTGGACCCCATGGAGACACTTGTGTGGGAAAATGACATTTAAGTACATTTAATTTAATGTTAAGGGAAATATAACATAAACTGGTATCTTCTTAATAAAATAATTTTAATATTATTATATACATAAGATAAAATAAACTATAAATATTAATTATAATTTAAAAATATTTCCTACATCATGATATTTTAGTTATAATTTTCAGACATTTAATAAATAAATTTATTTAGGACACAATGATGATGTAGTGATTACCTTATTGATGAATGATTTAAATAAATGAAATTATAAATATTAAAATAAATTTATTTTTTACCTTTTTCTGACATACAATAATTTTATAGAATATTATGTCTTGTTAGGTTTGAATTAATGAATTTTTTTCAAATGAATCAAGTAGTAGTGGATTTCAAAAAATTTCATGATATGAATAGTATAAAAATTGACATAAATGAGTTTAAAAAAAATACTATTTTTCTAAATGATATAATTGTCCTAAAAATCTATGATTCGTCCATATGACTTTAATAATGTTGTATATTTCATTAATAAACCACTTTTTTCTCTTTTCATTTTATAGTAAATATAGTTACCATATATGTTGCAAATGCTAGAAGACAAGGTAAGAGTTAATGTTTTTAACTAAGGGTAAAAGAAAAAAGATATAGTTAAACGTTTTACCTATACTAGTATAAAACCTATTGGTTGAGATTTTTTCATCCCAAAAAAATATTGTCTTTAGAATAAATTACTTTGGGACCATTTGAAACCGAAAATAAGTTTATAATAAAGTAATATTTCAATAGTTTTCTAAAGTGCCCCTCCTCCATCTTATAAAATCACACCACATCTACCAACAAAACTAACTCCTCTCAAGCCCCTTGGCGCATCCAATTTTTTCTCAAATAATTTTACAATACACCTATGTTCCTCCTAGAAGCCTTACCTTGGGCAGAATCCAATTCAAGAATGCCTTTTGGCACAAATCAAAAGAAGTTACCCGATTTAGAGAAATATAAAGAATGAATGAGACAAGTTGGACACAAATTAAAGAAGCCTTTCACCGTCCTATTTTTGTCAATGAACTATTTTATGTTATATATATTAAATTAAATTTTATTATGTTTGGATATGTTCTTATATATCCTTATTTTTTCCATTTTATGTCCAAGTGATGGGAGACCCTTTTTTCTCTCATCAATTCATTTTCTGAATTTTTAAGTGACGCCGCTAGGATGACATATTTTCGTAGGGTAATTATATACTAAATATCCACTCATTGGTTTTTTCACATACATCATCAATTATTTTATGCCAGGATTATTTATTGAATCACTATTTTTTATTTATGTTTTAATTTCCACTTCCCTTTGTTTGGATATACTATTTCAACACATAATCATCCTATAGATAAATTCTTACGTCATTTATACGAACTTTGTAATCAAAATATTAACTAAGTCTCATTTCATTGAGTTAAATATACATTTCATTGGTTTTGTTTTTCCAAGAATATATATGAATGAACCCTGGTAGATTTACACTTAATATCCACTTATATTGAGTGTATTTATATTTTTCGCACGTAATTACATCATTGATTTATCCTCAATATTTGGATACAATCATTGTAAGGTATGGCATCTCAATTTACATTACATTGAGACTTATTTGTTATTATTAACCAATTCAATTTAATATGCTGTATATACTACCCTTTTTCATACTATATCATTAATGTCTTTATTCTCATAATATTAGAAGTTTGTTTTGTGTTATTCTTTAATTATTTTTATTCATGTGTTTATCAAGCGGTAGGGGATTCATTATCTAAAAAATAATTTTAAAAGTTTTAAAGATTTATTCTTATAATTATTTCTCATTAATGTACATGTTTTTAAAATGGTTTTAAGGAGTTATTTATATAGACATTAGTCTCTTAATGTGTAAATTCCTTTTAAATGTTTCAAATTTGTCTGGGACATTAATTCAAAAATATCTTTATTAAAATGTTTTAAATGGTTTTAAAAATGTATTTAATATTTCAATATCTTGAATTTATTTATTGTGATTGATGAGTGAAATTTCAATAATTTCCATATTTTATGTGTTACGATTTTGTAGTGGTACATGGATATTTGACAGGTGGTTACGTGATAAACTAAATACAGGTTGTTCTGTGATAAACCTAGGGCAGGTGAGCCTGAGATAGCTCTCCAATCTATTGGGTAATGTGGCAGAGGTAACCGTTAATGATTTTATTAAGAGATTCAGGGAATATATTGTGATGGGTATTCCAAACATGACTCTCTATATAGCTGTGAAAGCTACAATGCAAGTATGTTATGGATTCCATAAGTTACATTCATGATTTATGATTTCTATAGTTATTCATAAATCTAATAATTTCCTAATATAAGTTAAACAACTTATGTTTTATGAGTAAAAAGTATGATTTCATTGATTAGTTTGTATTCACAGACTAATGTTTTTCTTTCCTTATTTTATATCCCTTACAAAGCTTATTATGCTCATCCCATATATTTGAAATGTTTTTTGTAGGGTATAAGGAAGGGTAAGAGAAAGGAAGAATTATATAATATTTTTATCAAGAAAATTATTCTTGTTTTATTTAAGGAGTTTTATTATTGTGAAAAAAATGGATTGAGTATATGTTCCTACTTTATAATATTTGAGATGTAAAGTTATAGTTATGGCCTAATTATCTAAAACTCTAAACCTGAAAAGATCCTCAATTTGAATTCTTGACTAAACTCATGATTATGTAATGTTTAAGGATGGGGCTTTATTGTTGGTATCAGAGGAAAGGTTTAGACAACTTTGGAGATTATGATATTTTCTTAAGGGATAGGGATATGTTCATGGGATTATAATTTTAAGGTATATTATATGCTCAATGACATAGAAACCACTTTTGAGGCCTATGTTATTTCAAGGTGATTATATTTATTTTGGGAGGCATTCAACTTTGTGGAAATTATTAGTTAATAGTCTTTGGGATGAAAATTGTGATGTATGAAATAACCTCTCAGGTTAAAACATTTTATGGTTATTTTTGAGGAATTTATCTCATTTTGTTAATGTTATTAGAATTATACAGTTTTTGAAAAAGGACAACACACAAATAGTGTGACAACCCATCGCATCAGACAAGGCTGTGGGAATCGAACCCAAAAGAAAAGTACGACTAGGCTTTATCACCTACCACTGGCCTACGTTAAGTCCCTGGTTAGTATGACTTTCTCTTTAGTTTAACTGATTTTATGTATCAAATTTAATTTTATTTTTGGAACTTATGTTTTATCAAATATATTTCATTAGTACAGGAAAATGATTTTGTGATTAATTTATAAATGTTATTTTGGAAGATGTTCCCTCTTTTGGGAACACTATATGCCTAAGAAAATTATAATACTTTGGGATTCCATTTGAGGTGTAATGGTGGAATTTTATTTTGGAAGAATCTATGTTTTTGTTGTGAACTTATAGTGATTTAGGTTATTTATGGAAATGATTATCCTATCATGGAGAATATGTGATTAGTTTAATTAATTTTCATTATGATACTTTAAGAGTATTCAATGTTATTTTGAGATAGATGTTAGGATTTGTCGTGGAAGACTATGTGATCAAATCCTCCTTAGTTTTGGGTTTCAATCTTTGTTTATATTATATTGAAGAATTTTAAGGACAGTTTTCTATTGAATTGTCTTTGTTGAACTTTGGGTATTGTGTGTTGAATTTTGGATAATAAGGGTAGTATTTATTTTTATAAAGGATTATCCTTTTTGGGGATTATCTGATCCAATAACGACCATTTTGGTTTTGGTTAATATCTAAATATAGGGTAAATATATATTTCATCTTTTTTGGATTATATGATTCTCTAGAAGTTGATTCTATCACTTCAGGTGTGAGCATGTCAGCTTGAATAGTCATCATTTGGAGAAAATACGAGTTTGTGGTAGAAATTTATTAAAGGATGAAACTGTACATGAAAAGTAAGTATATGTCCTTATGTTATTAGTCAATATCATAAATAAATTATTCAAATTTAATAAAAGAAACATAAAAAAATTGTTTCCATTTACTTTTTCTAATGGGGAATTAAATACTGTTTAAACCATCGCATGTTTATGGTTTTATGGTAGTTAAATTTTTCTTAATCATGTTTTCTACCACTCTCCATTAGAACACGATGGTTAGTTTTTCATCCATATCCATGTTTTCATACATGAAACCCCAGTATGTGTTTTATCAGGTGACCTTTTTACTTATCTTTATTTCTTTAAAAGTGAATGTTCTATTTACTCTTTTTCTGATGTGGTATTTTCAATGAAGTTTTCGAGCCCAATTTTAAAATTCCGAGGATGAAATTTCCAAAAGGGGGGAATGATGTAACCACCCAGGTATTTATAGAATAATTCAATTTCACACCTATTCATATTTATGAATAATATATTAAATTTATGTTAAATAGAACAATTATTTTGATAATTTACTCAACACACAACAATGGGTATCTTTGAAATCTTACATTGCGCACAACATTGAGTTATACTGAAAAATAATACAAAAATAATAATATTATTATTTTAAATGGTAGTTAAAGCATAGTCATTATATTAGAGGGAATGAATATATCTAACTACATTATGTTTACACATGTTAGTTAAATGTATTTATATTTATCCAATAAATTTTAGAGGCTTAAAATAAGAATGGATCTGATTTTAAGCATGGAATACTCTAATATTTGAAAAAGGTCATTTTACCACCTTTTGAAGATGAACCCTTTTTAAATCTAGTTTCTGTCACTTTTACATGTTCTATTTCAAAAAATATACTTCTTCTATAGAAGAAAGACCTCAAAATTTACATTGGATAATTTTTCGATAATTTTCTAAAAAAATTATTTTTAATGAATAGTGAAAAATACAGCATTTTAAGTCACAAATTATTTGACATCTAATTTTTTTATATATTTAGATTATAATTTTAATCAGGTTTAAAGTGTAATTAGATTAATTTTTTTTCTTTTGATCCAATTTTGGCCATTGGACGTAATTTCACTTTTAAATTGGACATAAACACATGTCAATCTTTTGATAGTTATGGCTTATTAAAAACCCGCTTTTTGGTTTTGAAAACAGAAATTTATTATAAATTAATTTATGAAAATTAATTTTTTTAAATTTTGGAAAAATGGATTCCATATTTGGAATGAGAAGTTTCAAATTTTTTAAAGAGGTACCATTTATTTTTGGACATTATGAATAGTAACTTGAGTAATTATTTTATTTACTATGGTTAAAGGGTGAATCAGGTGAATAAGGATAAAAATAAAAATATAAAAATATAAATTTTCCCTAACACAAATCCTAATCATACTGGTTGACATATGTCTGACCATGGGAATCCT
The DNA here is from genome assembly GCA_963277665.1 of Viscum album. Taxonomy (NCBI): domain Eukaryota; kingdom Viridiplantae; phylum Streptophyta; class Magnoliopsida; order Santalales; family Viscaceae; genus Viscum; species Viscum album. Next base: position 380,092,375 of record OY728119.1, read on the forward strand.
TAGGTAGATTTTACAACCCCATGGAACCACCTGTTTTTTAAAATGACATTTAATTAATTTTAATTTAATGTTAAGGGAAATATAACATAAACATTATCTTATTAATAATAAAATTTTAATATGGGATAATACATAAGATAAATCCATCTATAAATAGTCATTATAAATGTAAAAGTATTTCCTATATCATGATATTTTATTTATAAATGTTAAAAATTAAATAAATAAATTTATTTAAGATACAAAGATGGTGTAGTGATTACCTCTTAGTGAATGATTTAAATAATCGAGATTATAGATATTATAATAAATATATATTATATCTTTTCATGTTTTCGATGAATTTTATTGATAATTATGACTTGTTATATTAGAATTAATAAAGTTTTTTGGAAAGAATCAAGTTTTTATGGATTTTTTAAGTCATGATATGAATTGTATACAAATTGACATAAATTAGTTTTCCAAACAAATACTATTTTATTAAATTATATAATAGTCCTAAAAATCTATGATTTGAACAAACAACTTATATAATGTTGAACATGTCATTAATTAACCACTTTTGGTTCTCTTGGCATTTTATAGTATCTATAGTAACCACAAATTATGAAAATGCAAGAAGGCATGGTAAGAGTTAATGTTTTTAACTAAGGGTTAAATAAAAAGGATGTGGTTAAATTTTTGACCAAGACTTGTCTAAAACATATTGGTTGAGAGGTTTTCGACATAATATAATCTTATCTTTGAATAACTTACTTTAGGACCATGTCTTGAAGGCCCTACCAGACCATATTCATAACAGTTTAACTCTAATTTCCCTACTAAATCCCACATCAATATCCTAGTCTTGATACCTATGGAGTCGGCCAAGCCCATGCCCTCACGGTATTTTTGTGACTGATTTCCAACCCATTAAGATAACCTCTATTCCCACAAAAGGGCCCCATATAATATTTCCCATATGAGATACCTAAAAATCATTATTGAAGGAGAACCATCAATGAAACTCTATACTAACCCCAAAAGGATTTGAAATATTCACTATATGCACCAAAACCAATATCCCCCCTTAGAGGGCACTACCAACCATACATGGGATATACAACTATCTCACCCATCATCCAAGGCCTAAAAATGGGGGTTCAAAACCCATTGGGCGCAGGTACTGTAGCAGTACTGTAGCCGTAATACTACATGAAAAATGGGGGTTCAAAACCCATTGGGCGCAGGTACTATAGCAGGTACTGTAGCAACGGCGGTACTGTTAATCGACGGGTACTGTAGCGGCGACAGGGAACTGTAGCGGCGGCGGAACTGTGTGGGTACTGTAGTAGCTGGGTTACTATTCACAGAATAGGAATTTGGCCAAAACATTGGTCCTACGGGCTATGCAATGGGCTACAAGCCCACTAGGCCTTCGGCCTATGTAATGGGTCTCCCTCTACCCAGTTAGAAATGGTCTTTGATTTTCTTTATTAATAAAAATGAGGCTTCAGACCCAACCTTAAAAAAATCCATGTCCTAAAACCTCAATTTCTATCATAATATATAAATGAGACCCAAAATAAGATACATATAACTCATATTTATTCTAAGACATACCTATAACTATTGTGAACTCAACTAATATCCTTTCCCTCTTAGCGATGTAGCTATTAGGTGATCCTAGTTCCTTCAATATGCAACATAGAACTTGTTCCAAGACAAGGAGTGTCTAAGACAACTATTTTTTTTATTAAGAGTAATAATGGTGTCTATCCATTTTAACTGATCCTAAATACCCAAATAAACAAGAATCAATATGCATATAGTTAAGTATTATAAGGAACACTGACCACTTTATTAACTTACCATCCCCAATCCATGCTCTAACTATCCCAACTAAGCCGATCCCCCAAGTCCCTATCCAAGGAATCAATGTTCAAATAATTAATTATACCATTTATAATTAATTTAAAAATTTAATGCAATGAGGTGCAATATATGAAAACTCAACGAGCCACCCCATAACACTAAATCCATGACTAACAACACACTCATGGTTCAAGACACACACTTGACACCTCCATGATACATTTTTCAATTATTTAACATAAGAAAAAAGACCAATTTAATCAAATTAAATTTAATTTCACAAATAGATTCACCAAAAAATTCAATTAATGAAATGGAGAACAACGAGATGCATTTATCATCTTGGGAAATCCTTTAGCCACTCCACGAATAATACCCAACATATCAAGTTGATTCTTCCATTATTTGGTGGATTCGTTAACAAAACCTCAATAAAAAGTTAATATAGTTACAAGAGATACAAGTGTATGAATAAAATTGAAATAGTGAGGTAGTTACCTAACTCTAACATGTCGATACATGTATTGATCAACCATAAACGAAGGGACATCCAGTTCGAATCCAAGGGGGTGAAATAAAGAGAGTGGGATGGATGGACAAATTTGATCTCCTGAAAATCCCATAAAATAAAAAAAAGTGGATTGACCCCAAATTACATGCATGTAACTAATAATAAAGGATCCAAGAACCAATTGAGTACCTGATCGGCCTTAACTATGTACTCAGTAAGGCACTGACCACCCAGAGGGGATCTACCGGTGGATTCCCAATAGCCAGTACATTTCTTCCTCAGCCACAGGGTACCCGGTGTGAATTGCAGCAATGATATAGTTCAATAACATGTTTTCCATTCCTTTAAAAATAGAATCCACATCCTAAAACTCCTAAAAACTCCCAAATACATCCAAAAATAACACTAATAGTTTATACAACTGTCAAAATTCTAGTCTGAATATTGATTCCATGACCATCCCATGCTCAAGAAATAATAATTTAAATCCCCTTTAAAAAATATCCCATAAATCCATGGGTTATTAGAAACTCCCCAATATAAGCCTTATCATCCCAAAGAAGCACTTATGTTTTTTACCAACCTCCAATCCATAAATTAAAATGTAATACCACCATTCAATATCAATTCTACATGAAATAGGATAATGTTACACCATTCAAACACTAAGTTGGGATGTACTAGCTTTCCTCATGAAATCCTGAATCAAATACCCAATATATTCTTTTCATATCTCTAACAATTCAACCAATTCAGTTTCCACCACTCAATATCCAATTCTATATGAAACCATCAACCAGTCCCTCTAGCCACCATTTTAACACCTATCCTCCCCTGCTAACACACCATATCATCACCCGATCGTGATGAATCAACTTTCTCAATGCATGAATGAGCTAAAATTTTCATCAACTTTTATAATTATTTCAGTGATTTAATCCCCACAATTTTTTAAGATGAATTTCTTCGTTATTGGGATTTGTGATGATTTTTTTGTATAAATTATCAATATTGAGTAATTCCATATATTTATAATTTTTTTTAATTTTTTATTTCAGAAATATATATATTTTTAAACAAATAATAATTTTCAGACTTATTTTTTAGGATTCTATTTTTATTGGGATTCAATTCCCTCAACTGTACCAAGTGTTGATTCAAATCTGAAGAGGCCCAAAAATATCATACAATGTGGAAAACATTTTTATTGGATATAATTGAACACACCTCAATAAATGAGGCATATATAGAGTTAATAAACTGAAAATTAGATGATTATAGTTAAAAAATATAGGTAATAATGACATTAATTCAAATTAAATTTCACGGATATATTCAGTCATTATGGAAGCTTATACATGCCTGAAATTGGAGAGAGATGTAATGTCTTTTCATCCATAAGAAGCACCCTTTTATAATTCAGTGACATTATTTCTTACAAATTCCCAAAATACTTCTATTTTTTTCTAAATATAGAAAATACCCTTCTAAATAACTTTGAATAAGATAAACTTTCAAGATTTAGTGGATTAAGTCCCAAATATGTTCATATTTTTGAATGGTAGAAATTGTGGGAAACCATTACACACCACTTCATTATAAATAAAAATTTCAACTTTCACCTCAATAGAATATTTTAAGAGAGGGATAGGGTTGGAAGAAGAGGATATTATATAGTACAGAAGTTATACATGAGCCAATCTATCCATGTTGGGCTGAAGTACAAGTAGAAATGAGAAGTGAAGATCAAAAATCATTTCCCTTTTGATTTTCAAGCCTTTTATTGTAATCTCCTTTTGTATTACTGTACAATAAGTTTTCATGATTGAATTGAATGGGACAATTAAGAACTGTATGATCAATAGGGGTGAATCAGTTACCTTTTATTTTATATTTTTATTACATATAAAACAAAATTAAACTCCAATTATGTAGATATGAGTTTTCTAAATAAAATCACACAAGTAAAACCATAGGAACATAAATATTAATAGGATCCACTACTCAATAAGAGAACTTATTCCTTGTAATGGTTTAGAAATAATCCAATACCCCACACAACACTAGTAAAAAAATCATTTTTGTGTGGTCACAACAACAATGAGTTTCCTTAAACATAGATTTCAATTTATTTAATTAATAGTTCATATGATCCTCACATAAGTTAATAATGTAAAAAATATTTTTTAAACAATTGTTTGATCCATAATAAACAAGAATCAGTAATTTTTCACTATGATTTTTGAATTTATTCACACTTTATCTTCAAGAAAGTTCTTATTTCATCTTCAATTTACTTCACAACAGTAGGAAACAACTTCCTTCTTCAAAATTTCATAATAAATCCTAGAACAAATATAATTTTTATACTGATTATTAAATGTTATATTAGAATTATATTTTGGGTTTCCTCAATGAATAGGTATTCACATATGAATGTACACATTAAAAATATCTTCTAATCATATTTCACTCTCTATCATGAAAAAATAGGTATTTGATATTTTTTAAAATTTATTCTTCATCCATAGTTTATGATTAAGATATTTCATATTTCACAAAAAATTGTGATTGTTGAATAGTAAAAAAAATATGAATAGAGTGTCTCATCTTCAATTAGAAAAATAGTTTCACAAAAATTAGGATAAGCTGAAGCTTGATCGCTTACTTTTTCATGACTGAGATGGATCATGGAAGGTTCTTCTTCCAGACGCAAGAAGAAGGCTTTGTGGAACATATAATCATGAAATGATTCATTAAAAATTTTTAATTTGTTTTAAAAAATGAGAACCATAGATAGTCTCTATTGGTAGAAACCTCTCCCACCATCAAATATGGATACATATAGGTGAACAACACATTATCATTCCACCTTAGCTCCAAGCATTATTCCATATTATATTCCTGAAAAAATATTCTATATAAATGAATTATAAAAGTTCTCAGTATTTTAAAATAATTATAAGGTGATTTTCAATATAATGTGATGATGCAAAACTTGGTGTTGCATCCTACATGATTTACCTCTCCTTATGGTGATTATATCATGTGAACCCAATAGCGATCATGTCATAATTTAAAGTACATGCTCATGCATCTATGAACAAAAAACTATACCTTGGTATCACCATCACAAGAAGAATAACTTTTTATTATAGCTTGCATGATAGAAACTAATTGCATACATGGAAAAAATCAATCAATAATTCATCATCCCTTATACATAATTGAGGAAGATGGATGAAGTAATGATTATCAAACAGTGGGGAAAATATCACAATGGAAACCTCATCAAGTGGTTGATAACAATGTAGATTTGAATGGATAATTAATACCAATTTGATAATGTGGTTCATGTTATTTCTGTGCCTTCTTAAATGTGGGAACAATGATCATGTGCCCTTATTTCCCATATCATTATTCCAATCGTTATAGGAATTATTAATAAGTGATTCAATTCAATCATATCAGGAATCCACAACACTTGTGTCAACACCTTGATACTCTGCACATTACATGCTAATATAGGCTATGGAACACCATTGAACATCCATCTGAACTCTGCCTATTCCATGAACACCCCATCCTTCCTATGAAGTAGTCTCATATTGGTCCAAAACTCCCCTATTTACACCATTTCTATTTGAGGTTTGACCCTACCCACCTAATAAGTGGATAATGGGCCCCTTTGGAAGTCTAAGTTGTTGGATTCCTTTTTTTAATATAGGGAAACTACGAACATTTTCTAATCCAAAAACCAATTTGATTCCATATAAGTGTCACCATAGACTTCCAAGACTCTTATGTCTTCACTTGCCGAAAAATCTTCATACTAAATAATTTTTTTCATGTAATTCATTAATCTATCTTCTCATTTTATAATATCAATTCAAAATATCTCTTTATCATCCAATCATTTATCATGGAATCTTCTTTATTATTGTCAACAACGTGTTAGCATCGAGCCACATGTTTGAAATGATGTTCAGTTATAAAATTATAAAAATTAGTTAATTAATTCATATACATAACTAATTTATTTAAATATCATTGATTAAGAAATGTAAACAACTTAAGAAAACTTTCATAAAACTAGTATATTCAACAATATTTGTCCAACCCACTTCTATTTTTTTGGAAACTATGGAACATAAATAATTGGAATTTTATTACTTAAGAAATGTATTATTTATTCAAAAATTCTAGGCCTATGTGTGTGAACTCAGGGTATGAAACAACAATCATTTTACAAAAATACCCTATTTTCCACAAGTAGAAATTTAAGAAACTATTCTTATAGATTTTTAAGATACCTTTTCCATACACTTTGAACTATCACAACATATTCCTATAAGAATAAAAAATTTCATGCATTAACTTCAATAAACTTTTAAAACATTTCACACACTAAAATCATAGAATACCCATTTTATGGACTCCCCAAAAATACAAGGTTTAGCTCAAAAGTAAAAACACATACCAATGAATATATTTACGTTACAAAATTACTCTCCCACTTTAAAACACTATGAAAAGACATGAAGTGAAAGGGGACATATTTACATACCATATCCTTGAAGATAGTGAGGGTATACACCCATGATCAACCTTATCTCTTCAAATGTTTCATTCGACAATGGCTTAGTGAAAATATTAAAAACATTCCCTGTTATATGAAAACATTCTAGATTTAACTCATTCTTATCCACATTCTATTTGATGAAGTGATATTTGAAATCAATTTTTTTGAACTATAATTTTGTACTATAATTTTTATGATATTTATAGAAATTTTATCACAACATCTCAAGAGAAGGGGAAAATCACATCAATTAAACTATCTTACAACTATGTCTTTATCTATATAAGTTGTGTTATAGATTGAGTGGAAACAATATACTCATATTTAGTTACATGTTGATTCAATGAAATGTGATTCCTTGTATGATAAAAAAAATATTTCTCCCAACAAAAACACTCCATCGAATGTAGATTTTCTATCATATACACTTCCTGACCAATCCACATTTTTATAGATGAATAAATCAATATTTATTATGCTGCAATATTTTTAACCCGATATAATTTATGCCTTTGATATATCTGATAATTATTTTTCTGTTCAATAAATGAGATTATTTTGGAGCACTTTGATACCTAAAATAGAATGAAAAAGCATAAAATATATCTAGACAATAAGCTGTTAGATATAAAAAAATCCCAACTAAATTTCTAAACTCTAAAGGAATCACTTCCATTCCTTACCCAACATTAGATAATTTTTTTTCCAATTGTAATTAGTGTGGAAACTATATTTTATTATTCTATGAAAAACGTATTTAGAATTTCATAATCATAATTCTTTTGAGATATGAAAATATATTTCTTGTTTTTTTATATTTTTAATCCATGAAATCATTTAATTTATTCTAGTATAGACATATAAAAATCTTCGCCATCTCCTCAGAAAACTTCTCAAAATTTTCTTCATTATTTATTGAGAATATTATGCCAACAACATAAACAATCAAAATGAGAGAAATATCTTGATTTATTTCATATATAGATTACTATTAACCCTTCTTGTCATGAAGTTAATCTTCTTTAATATATAACTTAATTTTGAATACCATGTACTTGGATCATTACTCACCCCATAAAATGTATTCTTTAACTTTGACATATTGATTTCATCTTTCCCAGGATGAAATCCACAATATTTTTTAATATAAACTCTCCATATTATTCTAACTTATGAAAGGATAACTTGAAATTAACCTATAAAAATTTTATAGCTTTATTATTTATTAATTGATAAAAATATTCTCATAGTTCATAATCTCGCCTCTTGAGAAAAGGACTAAAAAAATTCAATTCCTTCAATTTATGACTAACCTCAATAAAAAAGTCATGCATTATTTTTTATCACTTCCCCTTCCTAATCAAACTAGTTTAAGAACAACCACTTTGAACAAATAGAATTTTTATTGTTTGCCTTGGGTAATGGTTTCCATGTATAAATGTTTTCAATATTATATAAATATTCATTCATGACATAAAACCACTCTTGATGATCAAAACATTCATCTACATATTTTTGGATTGAATTTGCAATATAAGGAATATTTTCAAATTAAAATTGAAGATATTATAATTTGAACGTATTTTTTTTTATCCGTAATGATTTTTTGAACTTCCACATTCTTCCTCAACCTAGGATGAGATGAAAAAAAAATTCCTCATCACTTGATATTGATTCATTAGAATCCTCATCTTGAGCAGATTCGTCATTGTTATGAGTGTTTTGATGTTTTTCAACGGAAACCACATTATATTTCCCGTATTATACATATAAAATCATCTAAAAAACATTACCATATGATTCTTAAACAAAATTTAAACATTCCAAGTAAAAAATATCACATTTCTCCTCATTATAACTCTAATATACAATAACATTAAGAGGGTATCCAAGAATGATTCCATCAACTAATATCTAATAAAACATCCCAAGATTCTCACCATTTACCCTTAAGTGTTTGAAAATTGGGGTTTCATTGTAATAAATATTTTAAGGATTTATATTAGAGTCCATCATATAAAAACATAGATTCATAACCTAAAATGTTACTCAAATATATTGCCTCCAAAAATACTGAAATGTATCATTTTCAATCAACATTTTTTAATCCATCTTCCCCATACTTCAATTTCTTCTTCAAGTGACACCATTATTCTATGTTTTTTATAGAGCACTAAACTCTTAATAAACTACATGATTCTCAAGATCATCTCTGAATTCACCACTCGTATATTAACCACTATTATTAGTTTAAATATTCCTCATAGAGTATCCACATTATTTTTATGAAATTATGCTATAACTAGTGAACATTTTTGAGATCCTATGATTTATATTTTAAAAAAATAATACATATAATGTGGGTAAATTCATCAATAATTGAAATAAACTAATTATATTATTTTGTGTATTACATACTCAAATTTCATATTAAATCATATCCAATTGATGAGTTGAATATATCTCAAATTTTATATAAAAAATGTTTATAATCTTTCATTTTTTGTCATATAAAAAAACACAAATCCCTTCTTTTTTTAATGTCAGAAATTTCCTAAATAATTTCTCCCTTTGTTATCTTAATCATATACCTTTTCTCATATTAACTTGAATTTTAAACCAAAGTTTACATTCTTCCATCACTCTCAACTAGCATGAACTTTATACATAACCAACATGGAATAAGTTTACCTTAGTTAATTTTCCTTTAATTGTAACTTCCCCATCATGCATTGTCTTAACAAAAAAAATATTTTTAAAAAAAATTTTGTTTAATTAATTAAAAATTAATGAAACACTTAAAAAAATGTGGTTCCTACATTTAAAAAACATTTATCTTTTGGATTATAACTTATATTCCTTGAAAATAGAAGATTCAATACCTTTTATTTTGAGTGTCTCATAATTTTAAAAATTCATTTTACCATATTTATAATATTTCAAATCTTCAAAAAACATCAAATATACTATAATATGTGAAGAACACCCACTATGAAAAATCTAGGGTTGTTATCATTTTATTTATTTTAGAGTAGTTTCTATAACTACGGATTTTTACTTAACTTTTTTTCTGCTCACAAGGATTTTTGGATTTTTCATATATATTTTTATACTGCTATGATGAAATTACATCATTTTGAATTATGTGAAGGATGATCACATCTTTCAAAAATAGTTTAAAAGGACTGTAATATATTTTCAATCATCAAATACACTTTCTTAGGTTACCTCCTTTGACTGGGTTGAATCCCCCTCAAGAATTTCCTTAATATTTTTACCAGATTCTCTATAATGTTAACGTGTAAAACAACACATATATTCTCTATTCTCAAATCCTCCAAAATTCAAACAGTATGTATAAAAGGCACATTTCCCTTCAAAACAAACGTACTAATTGATGATGTGTTTATCATTATCATCAAATTTGATACCTTACACTTTACAATTTCATTGGGGACCAATGTTTTGGTTAACTTTAGATAATTTCTTATTACCCTAAAAAAATCTCCTATAATAGAAATTTTGATTTAGTCATTGGGTCCTTAGAAACATTTGATTTTTCAAATCTACTTATTTTATATATAAACATGGTCTTAACAACATTATTTATCTTCTTAATAGCTTCATATTTATTATAAACCATTGAGGATATTTTATTTTTATCCTTTTGAAATTGAAACATTTTTTAACTTTCACCATATTCAATAACATAGCTTTTATAAAATGAAATTCCTTACTCGAATATAGAATGTTTCTATTGAATAGGTTCTGAATAGTTTTACACTACATTTATCACCTCTTTAAACTTGCCAATATGGATCTATTTTTCCTCAACCAATTTATATATATTATCAATCTATTTCAGAATCTTGAATTTTTTTTCAAGGGATGATTCTTGATTTTTTGCTATAATTTTTCCATCAACTTATTGTTATTTCTTTCAAGTCGTATAAAATTTTCTAGAAATTATTTAAACATGAATTTTATCATGAATTTTATCAACAATTTCATCTATGTTTTTTATTATTCTGAACTATTAATTTCATCACTATTGAATTTTCCATATTTCCCTTTTGTAATAATAAGTTTCTCATTAGCGTCATCACTGACATTATCATCCACTTTTTCATTATCATAATCCCTATCACACATGTAAAAATATTTTCTCCTTTTGTATTTAGATATCTTCTTATACTTCCCATTATAATAAGAATTGTATTTTTTCTACCTTATTATCAATAGATCTTCTTGATTTTTTTATCATCTTCCTTACTTTATGCATCTTCCTTATTTTGAGGAAAATATTATTCAAGAATATCCAACAACACCATATATAAAACACTTCATAGGTAACTTTACTTTGTTCTGTCGTATGTCCCATGGTACATTCTTAAAAAGAAAAGACTTAATTTCATAAAAATTTTCACTAAAAGCATCTTGAATATTAGAGTCACTAGCTTCTTTCTAGTGAAAATTCTAAGAGTATCCATTATTGACTTCACTGAATGAAATTTCTCAATCATACTTTTATTTTTTCTTCATAACCATTTCTCTTGTCATCTAGTAAGTGGTGAGTGTTCTGATAAGATCATCCATATATATTGTCTTGTGATATTTTTATTCTATGGATGAAGCACTAATCATTTGGCTATATACTTTAGATGTTCACTAGAAAACTAACTTCTCAAGATCATGTGGATCAAGAGTTTTGAGGTGTTAGTCAGGAATTACAATCTAAAATAGTGTTCTCAACATTAATTAATAAATAATATGATTAAGGATTATTTTTATTTAAGTGTTATATCCAAAATCAAGTATATGAAGGCCTGATAAAGTTATATAATCTCATGAATCATGCAGAATGGAATTGAGTCATCATTACAGCATCAAAAAATTATCCCTCATGAAAAGTTATGTCAACATAATGGATTTTCCAATTGACATTAAACTATATAGTACCCATCTTGGTCACATGGTGATAAATTTTATTACATCTTATTCCTCACAATATAAAATTAAATTCATAAAAGTCCTTACCTCAAGACCTTAAAAAATATGACACATTGATTTGGATGATAAGAACATAAAATTCATAGAACCTTTGTCCTTATCACATGATGTTGAACTATATGACATGTGTTATTTTGGACCTACCTTCCATTTTATGAATTTTTATGTTCTATGTATGATTTTTTTCAGTGTACGAGTTTACAAACACATTCATAGCTTTCTCCAACTTCCCACACTAGAATAAAGGTATCTAACCTCATACTGTAACTGGAACCTCACCCGCATTAGGTTTTATTCCTCCTTAATCTGAGACACCACTTTATTAGAATATCAATGTATATGATCTAGATATTTATAGAAAATGAAATTATCCATCTTTATGTGAGATTCATATCTGAATGGAGTATATATATAAGAACTATATGTGGTGTTATTCTTGTACATACAAGATATATAGTAACACCTATATATATTATTTAAATCAAAACCTTGAAATTTCATCTCTTTTAACCATATACCTTCTAAAGATTAAAATCCATGTAGATTTCCCTATTGAAATTTTAATGTGAGTTCCCCTATATATTCTTTTTCATGCACTCTCATGTGATTAAATTGACTTCTTAGTTGTCAGGTTTTATCATGCTGAGCATGGAAGATGTGATATTAGAGGAAATACAAACTCCATTTGATTATCATGATTGAGAAACATTATAGGAAAATACAGGTAACACTTTATTTGACACATGACGTTAAACAGTATGACACAAGGCCTTTATATTAAGTAGATCATCCATTCTAATGAATATGTAATCATGAATTTCATTTTTTTACCCTTCACCCCCAAAATATGTTCAATACATATAGGTGTAACTTTTTTTTTAAAAAACAATTAAATATAACATTTTCCATAAAATAACTTCCTATCCTAGATATCTGAGTTAATACCCATCGATTCCATGAGTCAATACACTTATCTTGGAATCCCAACCTTGAGTCATTCCTCTTGGTAATCTCCCATAAAAATATTGGTAATTGGGATTGACTGATATGAAGGGACCCTACTAGTATTCAATAGTTAACAAAAAAAATATCTATGAGATTATTACCTAGGAGGTATTTTTGTCCTAGAGGAATGGTCCCCCATAACCACATGATCTATTCTCTAGACTGTGTGTGACACTATTTCCAGCTATTACTAAGGGTTGAACTACTCTCACCTATCTCCATTACTAATTTACTCAGATATTCTTAGCTTGTGATTAAAACATCTAATAATTTAACTACTTAAGTAGATTTAGAAACCCTATATATTACAAATTTTTTCATTAAACAGATTTTCAAATAATGATTATAGAATAATATTTTTTCACCCATTCATTTTAGGGAATCAATCACCTATAAAGACACAAATTACATGAGTTGTAAAATACTCTTGGCGATACCTCTCGGTCAAATATGTATAACCATAAAGGTCATTCATAGAAGGTCCTTATATCATGATGTTATACAAATATACATATGGTTCATCCTGCAAGACCACAAACTTCATATATTAGGCTTCATAAAAAGACCCATTACTTACTTGAGAGATATACCCATTTATGTAAACATAGAATATTCCACCAATCCATAAATCTATGGCATGGATGAATATTAGATCCCCATACTTGGAAATAACATGGAAATGACTCTGCTTAATATAATATCTTAACCGACATCGGGGACTCTAAGTCCACTATAATGTCATGGTTCACTCTAAAATTAACTAAAAATGACCCTCCCTATATATGAGCTAGATCTATATAAGTGATCTATAAAAGAACATTTAATAGATTTATTCCCATATTTATGGGATATATAGTGATGCCTGAATCCCTATCCTATGCCTAGTCATACTTTCTATCAATAAATAGTGCCCCTATATTTGAATCTTATCAAAATAGAGATTGCATCATTTTAATATTTATGTGTAGCTTGATTATTGAAAAACACGATACATGGTGAAATCTTGGATCACTCATCATAGTCCCAACCATATGTTCTCTTTAATAACTAACCCTTTTAATATGTAACATGGTCTGAATGAACATTAACAATTAAATATGAATAGTATAAAGTGCCTTAAAGTCCTTACCGATTGATGATAAACAAAACAATTATCATACCCCACCTGAAATTAGGCTGAGATGTGGGAGTCTATCCATCATGAATTTTAACTACCCAAAGTGAGAAATTATTTTGGGAATCTTCCTCCCCTGCATGAGAGTCGGTCCCATGAAGAAGTCTTTGGAACATGTTCACCTATTCCTTAGAGCATTAACACCCCCTATTCCTCACATATGGGCTTGATCTATTCTATGAATTAGTATTTATAATAACTATGTATGTATTGATTCTCATTAATTTTGGATACATGGATATATTTAGATCATCTACTATAGGTGAAACTGTAAATTATAAATAACATTTATAATAAATCTCCCATTTCCAGATAAAAGTATAAAATTCTCTCACCTTGCCTTCATTTTTGAGCCTTCGACCAGTTATTGTGGGTATCTTCATTACTAATCATAGAGACATGTTCCTCACACATAACAGGTTTACCATATCCATATGAAACCAATCAAAATTCTAGATAGAAAGAACATAAAATAAATATCACCCACATCCTCCCAATATGATGTTAAACTACACAATAATTGTCCCTACCACATGAAATTAAATTTATAGGTTGGAGTCTATTCCGAATGACTTTAAACAACTCATAGTGGACCTTTATTTGGGTTTTATTTCTCCCATACTTGAGTGATAAATCCATTTTCAAGTCTTTGGCACACTGTCAAATTTTATCCTTAGAGAATTAAATCCCTCTCTTCCTCTCATGTGAGCTAGATCTATAAACGAAATTCACATATAACAAAACTATGTGAATTATTTATTCCCATCACAATGGGATTATAAGGCCCTATCCTTAAACATTACTTAATCTTGAGTTATTACATGAATACACATTGAGGATCTTTTCAGGTTTAAAGTTTTAGAGAATTAGATCATAAATCATGCATTACATTCCACATTTCAACAAGGTGGTTACATAAAAGACAATATTATTTTTTCTCATCAAAGGAGACATAATAAAACATGGATTCTTTCTGACACTTCCTCGACACTATCATCGCATCATGTACTTTTCCTTTGACCTGTGATAAACATTTCAGAAAATTAGGATGAGCATAAAAAGCTCAGTAAGGGATATAAAAGTACGGAATGAAAACATTAGTCCATGTATACAAAATAATTGATGAAATCATACATTACTCATAAAACGTAAGCACTTTAACATACCTCATCAAATCATGAATAACTCATAGAAATCATAAGACATAAAGGTAACTTGAGGCATTCATAACATTCTTACATAGGGAGTAACCCTCATGGTTATGTTTGGATACCCATCACAATATATTCCCTAAATCTCTTCAGAGAAACCATAGAGTTTAACTCATTCGCGTTACCCAATGAATTGGAGAGATATATCGGGCTCACCTGCCCTTAGTTTATCACGGAACCACTCATCTTCATAAGCAATTCCCAAGAACCATAACATAATCGTATCACAAAAAACATGCATAATGGAAACATAACATTTCCACATTTAAATCACAAGATATCAATAACACGTTGATATAATAAAAGAATTATCAAAACCATTTTCAATACTAGAATAAATGAAAAGTAAAACATGGTATTTATTTTTCATTTAAAAAAGTTATGGCTTGTAGAGGAAGCCGAAACTCAAATAATGGTCACGGCGGCGGAGAAGTCATTGTCATCGCATCCGTACGAAAAAACATTACATTTTTTCGTTTAGTAAAATTCATCGTATAAAAAATATTCCTTTTGAATAAACATAAAAGTCAATGGGGTTTATACAGCGTATAAAAGAAATTGTGTATAAAACAAAATATGCCTCAATGAAAGGAGATTGAGACGAAGTCCGTTACCTCGTGCCCAACTTGACTCGATCATTCTTTAATCTCCTGAATAATAAACTTGATATAATTTCTACTTTCTTAAGAAATTTTTTCAAGTTCATTATTCCTTTTATATCACTTATTACCATGTTATGAACACTATGTAATTATTTAAGTTAATAGCAGTTGTTTTGTCGATCATTGGTACTTGAGTCAAAAATAAACTCCTTATAATTACAAGTTGTTCATGTGGTAAAAAATACATTATATCCCCAATTATATTCATTATTTAAATATCATATATATCATATATATCCTTTATATACATGCATTTATAATATTACATAACATTTAGAAGTAAGAAATGAAATGCACCGTTCATGGAGACGGTAAGCCGTACGTACGCATGAACACTACTTTCATTTATATTTCGTATTTAATGGAATGAAGTCATAATGATATAAAGGTATATTATAATTCCATTATAATGTCATATATAATATCATAAACTCCATCCTTTATATGTCCCACACATGGTATTAATGAATCAAATCACTTTGAGGGGGCAGTAGTCCGCACTTCCTAAAATGAAGTTATCACGTTTACCCAAAATGGAAACCATAAAGGAATGCCATAAATGAAAATTAAAGAAGAATAAGTAAAACATAAACATAATATATATCATATATAAATATAGTGACATCTTAATGTTCACCATGAATGGTTGTTAAAAGAATATTGAACAATCATCGTTTCGTGAAGCAGAAATTCACCATCCACAGAAATAGTATGTTCTTTAACTATTAGACGGAGGTGTGTGTAATTTTATCTCGAATAAATCTCATAAAAATATCCTAGTATATTTAATATACTGGTGTTTTTACAAAATAACGTAATAAAAAGAGTTTAGGGGGGTTGGAGAAGCAAAATAAAACAAAAGAACATAAGTGAAGACGTTACCTTTAAATTGGGTAACTCCTCTTGGTTTGAACCAAAAGGGTTCCTTGAAGAGCTTTCTGCCTAAGGTAAGGATTCTAGGATTAATAGTGGGATGTGGAGAGATAAAATGAGCAGATATTGGCTGAGCCAATGGCTTGAGAGGTGTGGGTAAGAAGGTAGAGGTGGGGGCCTTTTATAAGAGGGAGGAAGGGTACACTTGAAAGTCAAGAAATGTTACTTTATATTGAAATGAGTTTCGGATGTTAAAGGTCCCACATTGATATATTTCGAGGATAAGGTGATAAGGGTTCAAAATCCACCCATCCAATAGGTCTTTGAAAATTTTATGTCTTCTATTGTACATTATCTTTTCATTTTATTTAAATCGTTCATTAATGCGGTAATCGCTTCATCGTCATGGTGTCATAAAAAATTTAATTTATTTAATGTCTAAAAATTATAAAAAAAACCACTATTATGTAGGAAATATTTTTAGCTTTCCAATGACTATTTATAGTCCAAGAGATCATTTATGTAGACAAAATTAAAATTGTTTTACTTAGGTGTTACATACTTTGTTATATTTAACTTTCTTTAAAAATAAAACGATAAAAAGTCACTATCACACAAAAGTGATTCCATGGGGTCCCAAAGTTTTGAAAAAGGAATCCAATGGTCGGCCATGACACAAACAGTAGAATTAGGACACATGTTGGGGTCATTTGTTATTATTATGTTATTATTTTATTATCCATAACTACCCGATTAATAATTAATCACGACCATTAAAGATAATTATCGTCGTTACTATTTATAAAGTCCAAAAACAAAACAGTATTAATTACATAATTTGGACCTTATGATTCTAAATATGGAATCCATTTTACCAAATTACAAACACATAAATTGCATTAATTAATTTAAAAATAATTTTCGTTGTCAAAACAAATAGCGGGTTTTTTTGAAACAATATCTATGAAAAGTTTGGCACTTGTTTATGCCCACTTCCAAAGTAAAAATAATTATAATAACCACCATTGAATTAAATGGTAACAATATATTCTAATTATACTTTAAAACCAATTATAAATATAATATATACCTATAATTAAATTATATGAAAATGCAGTTTTGAAGTAAAATGCAGTAGTTTTCACTATTCATTAAAAAATGAACATTGTCAGAAAAATACCAAAATTTTATACAAAGTAAATTTCAATGTCCCAATTATAAATAATATGTTTATTTTGACAAATAAAGCTTATAAATTGTCAAAAGTTTGATTTAAAAATGGTTTTCCATCAAAAGGCAGTAAAACAATCTTTTAAAAATATTTGAGAATTCTATGCTTAAGATTGGATTTATTCTCATTTTAAACCTGTAAAACACTATCTAATTCATAAATAGACATATATATAATAATCCATAATTATTTACTTACTTGGGATGTTACATCCTTCCCCCCTTTTGAAAATTGCGTCCTTTCAATTTATTTACTTATTGAATAAGTGGGGGTATTTATCCCTCATTGCATTTTCAGATTTCCATGCTGCCTCTTCAATCATGTGGTTTTTCCACATAATCTTTACTTGATGAATCACATTATTCCATAACACTTTCTCCCTGTGGTAAAGAATCTGGACCGATTGTTCCTCATAAGATAAATTCTCTTCCAGCTGAACTATCTCTGGACTCAAAACATGAGATGAATCTAGCATGTACTTCCTTAACATTGAAACATGAAAAACATTGTGTACCTAGGATAAACTCGGTGGTAAAGCCACTCGGTATGCAACTGATCCAACTCTATCCAGAATTTCATATGGTCCAATGAACCTTGGACTCAGATTTCCTTTCTTACCAAATCGCATCACACTTTTCCATGGTGATACTTTGAGAAAAAATGATCACCTACCTCAAAAGAGAGATTCTTCCTCCTGTTGTCCGCATAACTTTTCTGCCTGCTCTGAGCAGTTCTCATGTGTTTCTCTATCAGCTGAATTTTTTCTACCAAATATTCCACCAATTCTAGTCCCTTCAACTTCCTTTCACCCACTTCATCCCAAAAAGCTGGAGTTCAACACCGCTTCCCATACAATGCTTCAAATGGTGCCATCTGTATACTAGAATGAAAACTATTATTATAAGAAAACTCAACAAAAAAAGATGTTGGTCCCAACTTTCCTGATAATCCATCACACAAGCACATAGAATATCCTCCAAAGTCTGAATTATTCATTCTGACTGCCCATCTGATTGAGGATGAAAAGCTGTACTAAAATTTAATTTAATACCCAATGACTTTTGAAGGCCTTTACAAAAGTTAGAACTAAACCTGGGATCACAATCAGATACAATGGAGAGGGGGACTCCATGTATGCTAATTATCTATTTAATATACAAACGAGAAAGTTGATCTAGGGAAAAAGTATCTCGTATAGCAAAGAAATGAGCAGATTTAGTCAAGCGATCAACAATAACCCAGATTGCATTATTATATCAAGGTGTCTTCAGCAATCCCACAATAAAGTCCATGGATATATTCTCCCATTTCCAATCTGGAACTGGTAAAGGCTGAAGCATCCCCTTCGGTAACTTCCACTATGCTTTAACCTGTTGACAAGTCAAACACTTCATAGTAAAATCAGCAATATCTCTTTTCATTCCATCCCACCAGTTGTACTCTCGAAGATCTCTATAAATCTTAGTACTGCCTAGATGAACTAAAAACAGAGAACTATAAGTTTCACATAACAACTCTCTCTTCAACTGTGAATCACACAACACACACAATCTCTTCCCAAATCTCAAAACAAAATCATTATCAACGTTGAATTCAGGCAACTTACCTTTCTGAACCAGCTCTACCCTTTTCTGTAACTCACTATCTTACTTTTGTGCTTGCTTAATTCTGTCTGATAGAGAATATTTCACTGATACCTGAAACAAAACAGAAGACATCTAGAACCAACAACTTCAATGCAAAAGTTCATCAAATCCTTAACGAAAGGATCACGTTCCAAACGTAACATGGTTAATGAAGCATTACTTATTCCACTCAAAGCATCACCCACTTTATTTTTTTTTCTCGGATGGTAGTGAATTGTACAATCATAATCCTTTATTAATTCTAGCCATCTCCTCTGTCTCATGTTAAATTCTTTCTGAGTCAATATATAATTTAAACTTTTGTTATCGGTATATATTTTACACTTTACTCCATAAAAATGATGCCTCCAAATTTTTAATGCAAGAACAACAGCAGCTAATTCCAAATCATGTGTAGGGTAATTTGCCTCATGAGTTTTCAACTGACGTGAAGCATAAGAAATTACCTGATCATTCTACATTAGGACGCAACCAAGTCCTTTCAATGAAGCATCACTGTAGCTAACAAACTCCCCATTCCTGGAAGGTAGTACCAAAACTGGAGCATTCACCAATCTTCTTTTCAATTCCGGAAAACAATCCTCACATTCTTTTGTCCAGATAAACTTAACACCCTTCCGAGTTAGCTTAGTCATTGGACTAGATAACCATGAAAATTTTCTAACAAACCTTCGGTAATAACCTACCAAACCACGAAAACTACGAATCTCAGTTACATTTGTGGGTCTTGGACATTCTTCAACAACCTTTGTTTTTGCAGGATCAACAGTTATCCCATATTTAGAAACAATGTGACCAAGGAAAGAAATTTTTTGCAACAAAAACTCACACTTTCTGAATTTCCCATACAATTTCTTTTCTTTTAAGGTTTTCAAAATAACCCTTAAATGTATTTCATGCTTCACTTTACTTTTAGAAAACACCAAAATATATTCAATGAAAACAACCACAAACTTATCCAAGAACTCATGGAAAATTCTATTCATAAGTTCCATGAATACAGCAGGTGCATTGGTTAGCCCAAAAGGGATTACTACAAATTCATAATGGCCATATCTTGTACGAAACACAGTCTTCGGAAAATCTACTTCCTTTACCGTCAACTAATGGTACCCCGATCTTAGGTCAATCTTTGAAAAATACTGAACTCCCTGGAGTTGATCAAACAAATCATTGATATGAGGCAAAGGATATTTGTTCTTAACAGTGATGTTATTCAAGGCTCTATAATCAATGCAATGTCTCATTGAACCATCTTAATTTTTAACAAATAAGACTGGAGAACCCCATGGTGATGTGCTAGGTCGAATGAAACCTTCCTCTAATAAATCTTGCAATTGATCTTTCAACATTAAAAGTTCAATTTGAGCCATTCAATAAGGGGGTACTGAAATTGTCTTAGCCTCAGGAACTAAGTCAATAGTATATTCAACTTCCCGATCTGGTATTATTCCCGGAAACTCATCAGGAAAAACAACAGGATACTCATTTACCACTGGCACATTATTAATCTGAATAGTTCCTTTGTTTTCAACAATATGTGCAAGGTAACATTCATTTCCATCTTTTACAAGTTTCTCAGCCTCTTGATATGTTATTAACAATAAGGGTTCATTATTGGACACAAACTGAAAGTATTTCTGAAAAGAAACTTATTTAGCTCTACAATAAATCTTTTTATGGTAAACAGAGAGCCAATCCATACCCAGGATAACATCAAACTCTACTAGAGGTAAAACAATAAGGTTTTCAAGCAGGTTATTTCCACGGATAAGGATAGGAAGATTCTTATAAATTCTTTTTGCCTCAACAATTCCCACAGGTGTTTTTACCACAAGTTCAGGGGTCATTTCTTGAGATGGTATTCCCAATTTACTAGAAAATTTTTCAGAGATGAATGAATGTGTAGACCCTGAATCAAACAACACACTGGCATAATCTGAAAAAACAAACAATGTACCTGATACCACTTTATTTGATGGCCCAACATCTGCAGGAGTAGTTGAAAAGGATTTCACCACCCCTTTCTGCTTGTAGTCTAACTGCTTCCCATCACTCGAGCTCTTTTTCAGACACTCATTTGCATAGTGACCCATCTCATTACACTTGAAACATTTCACTAAATGTAAATCAAATTTGGTCTTACCATCACCATTATCTTTTTTAGTGCAATCACAAGCCTTATGTCCCATCTTACCACATCGTTAACACTTTCCAAAATTCAGAAGACATTCCCCAAAATGCTTTTTACCACATTTATCACTAACTGTAAACTTAGTTTTCTTACCATCAGACATTTTTTGAAGAATTCTTCCCTTTCTCCTGCCACCTCTGTCTCTTCTTCTGTTGGTTGTTATAGAACACTTGATCATCGGCAAAATCCATTTCCACCTTCTCAGCACATCGAACAAGCTTTTCATTACTTTTTAACTCACAAGAAGCTAAAGACCTTCGATATTTTGGCTTTAATCCTGAGTAAAAATGATTGATTTTACTATCAAGGTCTTAGATAAAATTTGGAGCATACCTTGCCAATCGATTGAACCTTTCTTCATAAGCAGCCACAGAGTCTTCCTCTTGCCTCAATTCCAAGAATTTGTTTTCCATCCT
Organism: Viscum album; assembly: GCA_963277665.1. Lineage (NCBI taxonomy): Eukaryota > Viridiplantae > Streptophyta > Magnoliopsida > Santalales > Viscaceae > Viscum > Viscum album. Next base: position 380,114,747 of record OY728119.1, read on the forward strand.
AAGTCGAACAGCCTTAGGAAAATACTTCTCAAGAAACATACCTTTGAATTCATCCCAGTCGAGAGCATCATTCTCATCAGTGTCCCTCATATTTTTAACCATATGCCACCACCGATCTGCTTCAGCCTCCAAATGGTAAATTTCAAGACTAACCTTTTGATTGTCTGAACACCCCATGACATCAAAAATCTTATCTTGTTCTTTAATCCACCCTTCAACTAGAACATGGTCAGATGATCCTCTAAATGATGGGGGATGTTTCCTCATGAAATGTTCCACCATTGACATGTTCCTCTGTGGTTGATCTGGCTGATCTCGTGCATGGATACCACCACTATTTATCGCTTGAGTCAACTACACCATTACTACAACAAACTATTCAGTTCATATTCCGACCATCTAAGGATGCTGATTAGGAAGTTCATTTCTTCGGTATGCCTTCCTAGCACCGCTTCCCTGTTTCCTCTATGGAAACCCATTCTAAACAAACATGTCTTAGATGAAGCAACATGGTAATCTTCAAATGATATATCATTTCAATTTGACCATAAAAAAATATTTTTGGATAATCATTTCATAGAATTATAACTCCTAAGGTTATCTAAACCGACCATTGATACCAACTATAAGGCCCCAGCCTTAAACATTACTTAATATTGAGTTATTACAAGAATACACATTTAGGATTTTTTCGGGTTTAGAGTTTTAGAGAATTAGATTATAAATCATGCATTACATTCCACATTTCAACAAGTTGGTTACATAATAGAAAATATTATTTTTTATCATCAAAGGAGACATATTTAAAATAAAACATGGATTCTTTCTGGACACTTCCTTGACACTATCATCACATCATGTACTTTTCCCTTGACCTGTGAAAAACATTTCAAAAACTTGGGATGAGCATAAAAAGCTCAGTAAGGGATATAAAAGGATGGAATTAAAACATTTGTCCATGAATACATAAGAATTTATGAAATCATACTTTACTCATAAAACATAAGAACTTTAACATACCTCATCAAATCATGAATAATTCATAGAATCATAAGACATAAAGGTAACTTGAGGCATTCATAACATTCTTACGTAGTGAGTAACCCTAATGATTATGTTTGGAATACCCATCCCAGTATATTCCCTAAATCTCTTCGGAGAAACATTATCATTTAACTCCTTCACGTTACCCAATGCATTAGAGAGCTATATCGGGCTCACCCGCCCTTATTTTACCATGAAACCACCCATCTTCATAAACAATGCCCAAAAACCATAACATAATCATATCACATAAAACATGCATAAAGGAAACACAGAATTTCCACATTTCAATCACAAGATATCAATAACACATTGATATAATAAAAGCATTATCAAAACCATTTTAAATACTAGAATAAAATAAAAGTAAAACATGGTATTTATTTTTCATTTAAAATAGTTATGACTTGTAGAGAAAGCCAAAACTCAAATAATGGTCACGGTGGTAGATAAGTCATTGTCGCCGCATTTGTACGACAAAAACATTCCCTTTTGTCATTTAGTAAAATGCTTCGTATAAAAAATATTCCTTTTGAATAAATTCAAAATTCAAAGGGGTTTATACACCGTATAAAATAAAGTTTTGTTTAAAACAAAATATGCCTCAATGAAAGGAGGTTGAGACAAAGTCCCTTACCTCATTTCCGACTTGACTCGATCATTCTTTAATCTCCTGAATAATAAACTTGAGTTAATTTCTTCCTTCTTAAGAATATTTTTCAAGTTCATTATTCCTTCTATATCACTTATTACCATGTTATGGACACTATTTAATTATTTAAGTTAATAATGGTCGTTTTGTCGATTATTGGTACTTGAGTCAAAAATAAACTCCTTATAATTACAAGTTGTTCATGTGGTAAAATATCAATTATATATAGAATTATATTCATGATTTATATATCATATATATCATATATATCCAGTATATACATGAATTTATAATATTACATAACATTTAGAGGTAATAAATGAAATGCACCGTTCATGGAGACGGTAAGCCGTACGTACGCATGAACGCTACTTTCATTTATATTTCATATTTAATGGAATGAATTCATAATTATATAAAGGTATATTATAATTCCAGTATAATATAATATATAATATCATTAACTCCATCCTTTATACGTCCCACACATGGTATTAACGAATCAAATCACTTTGAGGGGGCGGTAGTCCGCACTTCTTAAAATGAAGATATCACGTTTACCCATAATGGAAACCACAAAGGAATTCCATAAATTAAAAATAAAGAAACATAAGGAATAAATAAACATAATATATATCATATATAAATAGAGTGATATATTAATTTCCACCATGAAAGTTGTTAAAAGAAGGTTGAATAATCATCGTTTCATGAGGCAGAAATTCTCCATCCACAGAAACAGTATGTTCTTTAACAATTAGACGAAGGTGTGTGTAAGTGTAGCTCGAATAATTCTCATAAAAACATCCTAGTATATTTAGGATACTGGTTTTGTTACAAAATAAAGGAATAAAAATTGTTTAGGGGGTTGTAGAAGCAAAATAAAACAAAAGAACACAAGTGAAGACATTACTTTAAAATTGGGTAACTCCTCTTGGTTTGAACCCAAAGGGTTTCTTGAAGATCTTTCTACCTAAGGTAAGTCTTTTATGATGAAGAGAGGGATGTGTAGAGATAAAAGGATCAGATCTTGGTCGATCCAATGGCTTGAGAGGTGTGGGTATGGAGGTAGAGGTGGGGGCATTTTATAAGAGGGAGGAGGGGCACTCTTGGAAAGTCAAGAAATGTTACTTTATATTGAAATGAGTTTCGGATTTTAAAGATCCAAAATTTATATATTTGGAGTCTGAGGTGATGAAGGTTCGAAATACACCCATCAAATAGGTATTTTACAAGTTTAATTCTTAGATTTTACATTATGTTTTCATTTTATTTAAATCTTTCATTAATGAGTTAATTGTTGCATCATCATGGTGTCATAAAAAATTTAATTTATTTAATGTCTAAAAATTATAAAAAAACTACTATTATATAGGAAATATTTTTCTCTTTCTAATTACTATTTATAGTCCAAGATATCATTTATGTAGACAAAATTAAAATTGTTTTACTTAGGTGTTACATACTTTGGTATATTTAAATTTCTTTAAAAATAAAAAGATAAAAAGTCACTATCACAAACAAGTGATTCCATGGGGTCCAAAAGTTTGGTAAAAGGAATACCATGGTCGTCCATGACACAACCAGTAGAATTATTACACATGTTGGGGTCATTTTGTATTATTATGATATTATTTTATTATCCCTAACTACCCGATTACTAATTAATCATGATAATTAAAGATAATTACCGTCGTTACTATTCATAAGGTCCAAAAACATAATAGTATTAATTATATAATTTGGAACTTCTGATTCCAAATATGTAATCCATTTTACCAAATTCCAAACCCAGAAATTGCAATAATTAATTTAAAAATAATTCTCGTTGTCAAAACAAATAGCGGGGTTTTTTGAAACAATAAATATGAAAACCTTGACACTTGTTTATGCCCAATTCCAAAGTGAAACTAATTCTAATGACCAACATTGAAATAAATGGTAAAAAATATTTCTAATTACACTTTAAAACCAATTATAAATATAATATAACTATATAATTAAATTAGATGAAAAAACAGTTTTGAAGTAGAATGCCATATTTTTTTCTATTCATTTAAAAACAAACATTGTTAGAAAAATACCAAAAAATTATCAAAAGTAAATTTCAATGTCCCAATTCTAATGAATAAGTTGATTTTGACAAATTGAGCTAATATAATTTTCAAAAGGTTGATTTAAAAATGGTTTTCCATCAAAAGGTGGTAAAACAATCTTTTAAAAATATTTGAGAATTCTATGCTTAAGATTGGATTTATTCTCATTTTAAACCTATAAAACACTATCTAATTCATAAATAGACATATATATAAAAATCCATAATTCTTTACTTACTTGGGATGTTACAGGAATGCATAGTGACATCAATGAATTTTACCATGGACCTATCTACCTACTTTTTATTAAAAATATGAACATTCCCCCTCCTATGCCTAAATTAGATATTTTTAGGATATTTTATCATGGGTTATTCTATTTATGAACATGTGTTTGAAATAAAATACCCCTTCTCCTATATATGAGTTAGGCCTATACAAGGTACCATTATTAAAGAACTACATTTGGTATGATTCTTGTGAATATATGATACATTGATATGCCTAGATCATAGATCGTGGGATTAACCACGATGTAAACAAATTCCCATCCCCCTATATAAGAGTTTTATATATGTAGGGGAATTTATATTCTTGAACTGTTATGATACATAGTGATGCCAAAGTATATTTCCTTGGGAATAGACACAGGTTCACCATATTCATTACCTTCCCCATTTCATGGTCTGTATCAAAATATTTCACTCTTCTTTGGATGAAAAAATATAATGATTCCTTATAAGTGAAAGCATCTCCTATCATGATATTCCTTCACCATCCTGATATTTAGATATCATGCACCCAAATGATAGTGAATAACATCTAATATTAAGGACATCATTCCCCTTCCCCCACAATAATGTCATATCATTTTAGAGGACCCTATTTTCAAGAGCTATGTACTTATTTTTTCCTATCCATACAAGATACATAGTGATGCCCAAATTCTCCATCCTGGGCCCATTAAAAAAACATAAAATTGTAATACCACCTTTTATTCTGTACATACAAGCTAGATTTGTGTTGGGTAGTATGAAATGATTCATGTATCCCTGAGTTTCATCATTTGAAAAAATAAAGTATTACGATTCACCCTTTCACCTTGATGTGTTGGCCTCCATCACTTCATTGAATGGACACACACTAAGTTGGCCCCCTTTTCATTACCCCTGAATATATTCCAGATCTATACATAGGAAATTATCATAAATAACTATATATGGATTGATTATTCTTATCATTAGATGTGTAGTGATAATCAAATCTCTTATCCCAATCCAAAATTTTATTTTCAAATAACCCCTCCCACATTAGTTATTGAACCTATATGACGATATTTCTATTCCTTGATGACACAACATGGGGGTAGGGCTTAATTATACCTTCCCTATGTTTGCGAATAATTTGTATAGAGGAATCCTCATGAATATTATGTATAGATTTATAAAAGGAACCTCTCCCAATATATGAGTTCAATCTGTATAGGGATTTATATAATAACTATGTCTGACTTCATTCCTATCATCATAGGATACATAGTGACAACAAGATTCACTATCCTTGGCCCAAACAATAAGTTAAACTGAACTTCCCCATTTCCTCTATATACAAGAAAGATCTACCCAAAGGACCTTCCATATATGGACATCATTTTTCATGATTCCAATTAGTAGAAGAAACATAGTTCTTCCCTGATCACTAATCAAAGGTCCAAAAACAATTTCAAAGTGAAAAAATAGCCCTCTATGTGTATGTTATAGATCATCATAGGGTGTTATGTTTGAAAAAAGATTCTGAAATATTGATTTTATACCTTACATGATAAGTAAAGACACCCAGATGTGCCCGTCACAAAAATAATAAATTTCCAAACTCACTGATCAAATCAAAAATTATTCAAAAAGGGTATCTTCCATTCTTAGTGCTAAGACAATATTTTTTAACCTCCCAGAATAATCATTTTTTGTGTGAAGATGGCTATTTATCCCCCATATTTCATTTCCCTATTTTTCATATACCACTAACTAAAATATTATGGGTTATTATCTAACAACCAATTGTTTCTCACATCGAGCATGAATCACGTGAGTTTAGAGGTCATTTTTTGTTACACCATTTGGTTTTACTAAGAGAATACCAACATAAGGTGGGGAAATTTAATGTTCCACCTCATAAGACCTTAAAATTATCAAGAATGGTATAGTAATAGAGACTCACTTTCAATATATATGAGTTAGATCTACATAAGGGTCACACAACATGTGGTTATTTATGGATAACGGTACCTAATGTTAAAAATACCACTAGATATCATTATTTATCCATGAAATTTAACCACATGGTATAAGGTCCCAGTCACATTACCCTAATATAAAAAACACTTGAGTTATTATCACACAATGTTAGGATTCATGATAGTTATGACCTTATTTCATGATGTTAGACTACACATACCATCATCCATTATCTATCTTTATTAAAGAATCATAATATCCTAACCATGGTCAACTATGGTTTGGAATTTCCTTTTTCTCAAAATGTCCTTGTATGGATTTTTACTTATAGGTTTTTATGTATATTTCATTAGAAGTTTACGGTATTTTGGTTCAAATCATACAAGGATAATGATTATGGTCAGAAATCTTTGACCATAGTGCACATAGTTTAAGGTCACGATGCAATGACTAGGGAAAATGATAAGTTTGACAATGTAGCCCACTCAGGATTACTAATGTCAAGAATACTCTAAAATATATTTTGAATGGGGATGAAGATGTTGTAAAACATTGACCGATGTTCTTAGATCATGTGAAATGGTATGAGGAATTTGAATATCATATGAAAAAACATGATCATAAATAAAAGAGGCATAGAGCTCATAGGGCCTATCTAATGTCCTGAGAAAAAGATATCAATCCAAACTGGATCCTTATAGCCTAGAAAAAATTAGATAAATGCGTTATCACATCCATTTTCTTTGAAAACATGTTTAGTATATAGTGGAACCACTTTTAGGGAACCATAACTCTCATTGTATATACTTTTATCCATTACCCTTCATATTTTAAAAGTGTTTGATTCTAAAAAAATATTCAATTTCCCATCTTATAGAGCATTTATAGCTTCAAGAGAAACCTCTTCTTAACTGTACATTAGTTGTATCTACAAATGTTCCTTTGGCCTACCAATCAGAGGCATATTTTCATTAATAAAATTAAACATTAACCACATATGTTCGGAAAACATTACCGAGGAACTCTTCACCTAGATTGATTTGCGATAATCCCCAATATATTTCCCCTGTATCACTATCCTTGGATGAATCTCTTTGGTTGTTATTTACATAGACTATAATATTACTATTCAAGTTTACTTAACAACATCTATGTTATGTCACCATGTACCATACTCTTCCTCAAATAAAGGATGCAATAACTCATTCTATGTTTGATATTAGTGACCATAATTGAATGCCCCTTTTTTTGAGCAATTATATAATAGAAATTAACCATCTACTCATGATGGGTTTCAGCACTTGGCATATGAACTGTCTTAATTGAACCAAAAACCTATTTGTATTTAATTTTATCTATACACAACTTCAATTTCCAAGTAATTGAATATCTAAAAATATTTAATGTCCCATAGTAAAGAGTGTATTCACACTCAAGGGAACCCTTTTCTTACCTATGCATGAGTTTAATGGACATAAAAACCTCTAGTATGTAAAACAGAGGTGTTTGGGACTTGAAAAAAGGATCTTTGATCCTAGTATTCCTTAAAAATATTACATAGGGGATCATCACCCTAAAATTATTTGAGAGTATCCCCAACATGTTTGTACAATATCAACATACTTAATTATAACTCATTGATCATAATTTTCATATCCTATAATATAACTATTCAATTGTATTTAATATTCTACAGGGTTCAAGAATCCATATTGAATACTCATTTCCCATGAAACTCTTTAATAATTATGTTCTTGAATCCCTATAAATCTTCTATGGCCCTTGGTAAGGATCATTTTTTTCTTCATGGGATCCATCTTCTTGAACATTCAGGAGCTACATCTACATATGATCCTATATCATGTCAACCAAAGGCATATTTTCCTTACAAATAGGACTTATGATCACTATGAACTCTCAAAACATAGAAAAAGAATCTATCACCCAAGTTTAATTTGAGGTTATCCCTAACATGTCTATCCCATGTCATCACTCCAATTCATGAACTTTGGGACATGATTTTCCTTTCCATGAGTCTAGAATTTTAGAACCAATATTTTTTTCTCAACATAATTTTGATGATATATGACCTTAAATAACAACAACATAAGGTCCAAGTTATATAAACATAGACTACAATAATATAATTCCTAATATATAAGGACTTGAACTATAGAAACATAAATCCGAATATATATAATCTTAACCTATAATAAAATTAGGTCCATAATATATGGCATTAAACTACAAAGAAATATGGTCTAGGATATAAAAACCTATATAAAAAACATATATTTTGAGTTATACGGTGCTAAAAAATACTAGTTTGGTCAAGTTTGACCTGAAACATCAGCTATGTTGGTCAAACTCCCATGAACTTAAACTTCACAAGGTAAGAGATATAGAAATCATGTTTCCAAAAACCCATAAAGGGAGGTATTTGAAAAAGATGTGTTTTTGTGAACCAAACATTAACCCTTCATGATCTAGGAAACATTTAGTGATAATAAAACAAAAATATCACAAATCATGTTAGGTTGGACACCCAAAAAGGGTGACCTAAATAAATTCAAGTCCCTATATGATAATCCTTCCTCACATGTATATTTGTAAAAATTAAAACAAATAAACTAATTAGACAAAAATCTTATAAGGATAAATATATATCCCCCAAAATATTCAATTTGTGCTTATTAGTCCCCTAAACTATGTCAAATCACTCCCTCTCCATGATATACTCATCTAAATATACCCTTTGAGAAAAAAATAATTACTATTTAAAATGGAATGGATTTGGGGAATCATTGATGGTGATTATACATATATTCTCCCATGATCCATGAATTTGAGAAATTTACCATTATTTAGAGATATGGAAAAGTTCCCTATATTTAACTTAGATTAGATTATTTTCATTGGTAGAAATACAATTTTAAAGGGGAATTTTGTTTGAATACCTAGATGTGTACCATACAATTTTCAATTGAAAGAAACATGTGAATATTTCAGGATTTTTCTTCTTTATTATTACATGTGAAATGGTGTTTGGAGTTTATATTTATTATGACATACAGAAGGAGATTTACAAGGGTGAAAAAATAATGAGAATGTAAAGACCCAAAGCATGACGTACAAGGACATTACATTACATTTGAGAAATAATTAATACATGAAAAAAATAGACGCCTAAAGACCGTATTAGTTTAGTATCTTTGGAAACTCATAACATAATCTTTTAATCATGGTGAATGATCTTCAACATCTCCCATAAAGATCTTCCCCATTTGTTTTATTACCAAAAACCTTTCTTTATATCCTATGGAAAATAAAACATAAAAAGGTTGATCTCAAATGCTCAGTAATGGTAAACATATCATGATAAAATATCATGGGAATAAAATATGTAATTGTGGAAAACCATTAATCACATGATATAATTTCTATAGTAGCCAAGGCATTTCTACCAAGGCCGACATAGTGGACAATTTCCATTACTGAACAGGGTTTACTTGCCATTCCAGCCCTGTATTACTGAATCAGATTCACTTTCCCTTCCAGCCATGTCTATCTCATGGGATATAAATATTTTCCCAAGGCATCGGAGGGAGATATAGGTCTCAGTCATCTCATAATGAAATCATTCTTACATGTGCCACAAAATAAATAGAAATCATTCATCATAACCCAAAGAATAAAATGGGTTTCATAAACATCATCCCATCATAACATAATACATATAAAACAAGTGGATATAATTTCATCAAAAGAAAAATCAAACCATGTAAATAACAGAGAAATTATACTTGAAACATAAACATACTAAATAATTTCATCTTATATAGAAAATAGTTTTGATAAAACACTTGAAATGAATTCTTAAGTAAAATATCCTTTCTTCTTCAAAATAATTTTCTTTTCACAAAATTCCATGAAATTTTAAAAGGAATGGATTTTGATGAAAATAATCATGAAATCTTATAGAGTAAGCTTCATGAAAATAAGGCATTATAAGACCATAAAAATCTGTTCCTGATGTATAATTTAAAAAAACATTCTTCTCGTACTTTTTCCAGAAAAGTCAAAAAGTACATCGTATGGTAAACAAAAGAAAGATTCCTTCCATAACATGTGATAAAAGTAAAAAAGGGTAGAAATGAAATTAAACATACATGGAAGAATAGTAAACATTTTATGAAATCATTTTTAGAAAACATGGACATGGATGATAAACATAACCCCAGTAAGTACTTATGAATCAACAATACCGGATAAGAATGAGGTTGGAACAATTATCCCTTACATTAGGTCCAATTTCTTCCATATGTGTTCGAAACTCAAGTATAGTGGGATTAAACCTATTATTAACTTCTAACAGAACCATAATAATATTTATGATATCATATATGAATCACTTACAACTTTATATTACCCGTTCATTTGTCAATACCATGTTAAAGCAGCGTTTTGGGTAAAATAATTTCATTTATCGTACGTGTTTGGATTTCTTGTTCTTTATATCATTACTTATATCCTGATTTAATTACTTCCATAATTTAAAACATGATTTATATATCATATATATTCAGAATATAATATATATAATAGATCGATAAATGAAATTAAATACACTGTTCCTGGAGACGGTAGGCCTGTACATACGAATGAACACTGTTTTTGTTTCCTAATTAAATTGAATGGAAGTAAGTAAATAACATATAAATAAATCCAGTATCATTATTATATCAAATATTTAATTATTATTTATTATATATACTTTATAATCATTCTGGAATGGTAGACATGGAGAATGAATCTCATCGTGTCGTGGAGATGGTAATCCGTATGTACGGACAAGCAATGATATCGTTCCCATAATTATAGAATGGAATTGTAGTGGATGATATAATATCTAAGAATCATTAAGATATTATGACAATCATATATAGTTATTATTTAGACCGTTATACCCATCCAAGTAAGGTGGTGGTGGAAAAACAGATTACACCACGGCGTGGAGACGGTAAGCCGTACGTACGTACGTGTGGTGATTTCATTTTTCATAGGATAGATATAAGGTGACATAGGTTTGTTTCATATTTATAATAACATGTTAGTATATTATTGATACTGATGTTATTACTTTATAATGAATCAACTAAATAAGAGGAAGTATAAGAAGAAATAAACTTGAAAGAATCGTTAGATGAAATTACCTCTTCCTCGATGTGCCTCTTTTAAACTTTCTCATAGGGCACTAGAGTTGGTCTTTTGAGAAGAACAAGACCTCTATAATATAACTAGAGAGGTTTATAAGAGGAATTTTCAGGGTTTATTAGAGATTGAAGTCTTAAAATGGAGTTAAGTGAAGAGGGAGGAGGTTCCCTTTTATAAGAGAGGAGAGGGGAACTTTTGGAAATGTGGAAAATATTAATTTATAATAAACTCAAACCCTGCTTAAAACATCCAAAATGAATAAAATTAGAAGCTGATATGAGATAGGGTTGTAATCTCATCATCCAAAAAAATTTAGATTTGTAGGAAAATTATTTCAAACTTTATCAATTTGATTTATCCTTATTTAATCTATTTAATCTTATTTGTTGTAATAATTTTCTAAATTTTAAATTGTTATAAATACCTAATTATGTGTTGTGAATTGTCTATAATTGGATAATTTATAAAATTTTAGACCATATAAATTTAAATTTATAATTTTTTAAATATTTTTGTGATTTTTATGTAATTTAATAATATGTTTTGTTTATAAAATATCAATAGTGTCAATTTTGATACTATTTATTTATTTGAATTTAAATAAAATCCACACAGAGGATTTATTCGAACCAAAATATTTAATAATTTCCAAAAATGTCATATACATCTATAAAATTTGTGTATCACACTAATTAGTTCATATAATATTTATTTTAATATTTTTAAAACCATTTATTTAATATTTCTCTTAATAAAATAATTACTACAACATTTTTGTATGATTGTTTAATATAATGATGTATTGCATAAAAATTAATCCTAAAATACTAAGATTAATATAAATATAGTATATTTCATAAGAACACTTTTAGTCGAATATATATTCTAAAATCACTATCTTTTAAAATTTAATTTTTATTAAAGTATGACGGTGACAACTTTGACATCATTTAAAATAAAATAATATAAATGTTCTAATCTATTCTATAAGTCTCCAAATGGTCCACAAGTCGAACCTTAGATTCTTAGGGTATAGATACACTAGAACAATTAGGTTTGGTAAAGTATCTAGTCCTTTTGATGGGTATTATATATTTTAATAAAAACTATATTTTTGATTTTTCATTAAATAAATAATTTCTCCATCATTAATGTATAAGCTATCAAGGTAATTATATATTTCTTAAAAATCACAAATAAATTACCATGATAATGTAAAACAGTGTACCTTTCAAGTGAGTGTTTATAATTTTTTTTATGTTCTGTATAACCTTATATTAAAAATACGTTAATTATTAATGTTTTAGTGAGACATATTTCACATTCATTAAATAAAATAAATTAAAGGACTTAATCACATCCAAGTGGGCTCCAAAAGATACCATTTCAACCCAAGAATATTTTATGACGAAATATAATCTTCTTATTATATTAATACAAGTGTTAGGGTAATTTTATAATATTATTTTTACCCTTAATTACATGATTTTCCTTTAACTGTAGTAAACAAAATTTACCGTGGTTATTATTCGTAACGTAAAAAAATAAAAAGTATCCTATTAACATAATTTTGACCTAATAATTCTAAATAAGGAATCCATTTTTCAAAATTCAGAATTTAGAAGTTTCAGTATTTAATTTAAAATTAATCCCGCTGTTGAGAAAACAGGTTCTAAAAGTTGAAACATTGCAAAAGATTGAATTGTTTTTACCTATGAATTCAATGGAAAATTAATGATAATGAAATTCATAATATTAAATGTTAAAAAATATTCTATATATAATTTAAAACCATTCAATATTTTAATTTAACCATATTAATTATCTTGATGAAAAAAAATCTTTTTAATTAAAATTTAGCGTATTTTTACTATTCATCAAAATATGAAAGTTAACAGAAAAATATTAAAAATTCATCCAACATTAATTTATATATAATTATTACAATGAATAAGTTTATTTTGTCAAATTGAACTCATATATGTCTCAAAAACTAGATTTACTGTGGGTGTGTCATCAAAAGGCGACAAACCTGCATTTTTTGAAAAATACTTATTTTACCCACAAAATTTATTTTGTTCTCATACAGTGCTCTAGAATATGTGTAAGATGAATAATAATCTTATACTATTAAATTTTTTCATAATACTATTTATAATGGATAGTTCAGAATAATATTATAACAATATATCATTGTTTAGTAAAACTCGGTATTGTGTAGAATGCACGCTATTGTGGAAGGTCGCTCTAGTTTCCAACACAATCCAAGAATAGTGTTTCCATATACTACATGTAAATACAGTGTGTCATATAGTGCAAGCTAATCTTGGTGTATCGTAAAACACAAGACATCATAGAAATTAAAACAAATATTTCTCTTAATATCATAGGGTGTTACATTCAACCCCCCTTAAAATGGATTTCTCCCTCGAAATTCATCGAGGTTATAAATAATTTACTACTTGAAAGATTCTTTCATAGAAACCCACATGGTAAAAATTAATACTAAAACTTAATTTTAAGAAGTAATGTAATAAACGTAACGGTTACCCAAAATTAAATCATCGTTGGGTTTGCACATAGGATAACATAGGTGAAAACATGGATATAGAAGATAAATCTAACCATCAAGTTCATATGGAGAGTGGTAGAGAAATTGGCTATTAAAAAGGCATAAATTTTTTATGATCTAAGGTACCATCTGATTCATCAGATATGAGGGTAGTAGGAAAACATTTTTTTTCAAGATCATTTCAATAAAGTTGATGAAATTTTGTGTAAGGAGAAATACTTCATGATTTCAATGTAATATAAAGTTGAATTGGTCATTCTTGAAGTATTAACAGATCATTCGATAGAATTATATGTCACTCAATTTGTCTCCATCATAAAAAAAATGTTATCACAAGATATTAAACATACATAAGTTTATCTATGGTGAGGTTAATCATATATGGTTCCATAAATGGACTTATACTTCATATATCATACCACTTAATAAAATAATACTAAATTATACAAACCAGGGACTTCCTATAGGCCAGTGGTAGGCGATAAAGGCCAATCATACTTCAGTTGTGGGTTCAATTCCCGCAGCCTTGTCTGACGCGATGGGCTTTCGCCCGTCCTACAGGTTGTAATTTTTCTAAATCTATACTATTATAAAAATTCAGAAATAATATCAAAATGTTCTAGCCTTAAACAATACTATTCGATGTCATAATTAATCCATTGCAATATTTTGGCTAATCGAAAATACTTTTGTCCAATCTCATAGTATAAAGAAAAAGATTACTAGAGAGGTCATCTAACAAGCGTGTGAATACCATCATTTATCCCCCATTTATCATAAGATATATCTTTTTGTTCATCTTCCAAACATGTGAATACCTTAATCATGTATTCTCTTGAAACATAAACTACCATAAAACCTTAGTGAAAACAATAATGCTGTCAAATGTGAACTCTTTCCACATACCAAAATCCCAAAAATTCTATATACTCAAACCATGATATCACTTTTTCCTTATATCAATCATGATCTCATTAATACATTCAAACATATTATTTTCTCTGTATCCCTTCATTATGTTCATATCATCTTCTTTCCAAAAATATTTCAATCACTTTTCATGGTTACCGTTACCATAAAATTATTGAAAACCAATACATGGATATTCAAATATCCCATAATACTATAAATGATATTCCACAACACTATTTTGGAATCATGTTACACCTACACTTAATTATTCTACCACTTCTTTTTCATATTCAAAATCACCAATAGTGATCACATGTGACTTTCCATTTTCCTTTTCCTTAAGAGGTTGTTGATGTCGATCATCATTAACCCTTGGGTTAGGGCATCAGTAAGCATAATTCCCCATTTCCTTGCACTTGTAGCATTGAAGTGTTGGTGGTGTATTCTCTGTAGTATTTCCTCTATTCACATCATTAGATACATTTTCCCCATTACTTTGACACTCATCTTCTCCATGACCTTCTTTTCCACACTTATAACATTTTCTCATCCCATTAAGTCAATCTCCACCATGCTTCTTTTCAAACTTTGAGCATAAAGAAACATTCGTCTTCTTTTCACCATTGTTTTGAGATTTATCCTTGAAATCCATCTTTTTTTCTTGTCAAAATGATGAAATGGATATGTAACACCAACTTCCTGTTCTACCTTGATTTCACAGAGAAAAATTTATTCATAGCTACTGAAGTCTTTTATAGCTAATTCCCATCAAAGACTTGGTTTTAATCCACTAAAGAATCGATCAACTTTACTTTCAGGTTGGATAATAAAGCCAGAGGAATACCTTAAAAGCCTTGTAAAATTCACCTCATATATACCAATAGATTCATCATCCTTTTTCTTAAGTTCAATGAACTCCTTTTCCATATTTTTTAAAATAATAAGAGGGAATTACTTATTGAAAAACAAGTTCTTGAACTCATCCCATTCCATGGATTCAATTTTATCTTGGGGCCTTGTATTCTTAATTAGAGTCAACCACTAGTCTGCTTCACCTTCTAAATGGTAAACAACCAAAATGAATTTTTCATGTTCTGAATAGAGAAGTATAGAAAATATCTTTTCAATGGTTTGGATCCATTGTTCAAAAATAAGTCGATAAAAAGACCCATTGAAAGAAGGTGTACGTTGCCTCATGAAGGACTCAATAGAATATTATTCCCTTTTATGCTCATTTGGAAGTCCTGAATGATTCATAGCTTGTGTAAGTATAAAAATAGGATTTTTCACTCCATCTCCAATAACATTGGTTTTTTTAGGAGGACAATTATTTCATTTTCCATTATATAGATCAACACGGTTCCTTCGGGTTCCAGCCATCATCTAAAAACAAAAAAGAATAGTGTGAGAGGAAAAAATAATGCAACGAAAATAACATAATAAAGGGGAAGTAACTTCAATATCTAACATCTTAGGTTTAATTCTAAGATCGTTACCATAATTATAGGACTATAACCTATACATACACTTATCCTTAGGGACATCCCTAAACATACATTAGAAATATCTCTAGGGATTTCACTAAAGTTTCTGCATCCTAGTTTCCAAAGGTTGACTAAACCTTCTCTCTGATACCAACTGTAGAGACCCAAAGCTTGAGGTACATGGAAATTTAATTACTTTTGAAGAATACTTAATACATGAAAAAAAATATGCCCAATTACCATATTAGTTTAGTGTCTTTGGAAACATGGAGCATAATCTTCTAATCACAGTGAAAGATCATCAAAATCTCCACAAAAGATCTTCCCCTTTTTTTCTTACCTAAAACCTTTCTTTATATCCTGGGGAAAAGAAAAAATAATAATGGTGAGCTCAAATTCTTAGTAAGGGTAAACATAGAGA
The DNA here is from genome assembly GCA_963277665.1 of Viscum album. Taxonomy (NCBI): domain Eukaryota; kingdom Viridiplantae; phylum Streptophyta; class Magnoliopsida; order Santalales; family Viscaceae; genus Viscum; species Viscum album. Next base: position 380,131,376 of record OY728119.1, read on the forward strand.
ATATAAAATAATCCATAAACATTTGATTGTAAAAACATGAACATAAAACATGCGTAGTGAAATAAATCTTGGACGTACATAAGACATAGATCACAAAATAATATTAATAATGATAAAATATCATGGTAATAAAACATGTAATTATGGAAAACCGTTAAGCACGTGATATGATTTCCATAGTATCCAAGACATTTCTTCCATGACCATCAGAGTGGACCATGTCCATTACTGAATCGGGTTACCTACCATTCCAGCCCTGTATTACTAAACCAGATTTACTTTCCATTCCATCCATATTTATCTCATGATATATAAATATTTACCCAATTAATTAGAGAGAGATATAGGTCTCACGCATCTCATAATGGAATCATTCTTAAATGTGCCACAAAATAAATAGAAATCAATCTTCATAACCCAAAGAATAAATTGGGTTTCATAAACATCATCCCATCATAATATAATCCATATAAAAGAAATGAATATCATTTCATCATAAGAAAAATAAAACCATGTAAATTAAATTGAACTTATACTTGAAACATAAACATACTAAATAATGTCATTTATATGGAAAATAGTTTTGATAAAACACTTGAAATGAATTATTGAGGAAAATATCCTTTCTTCTACAAAATCACATTCTTTTCACAAAATTCCATCGAATATTAAAAGAAAAGAATTTTTTTTGAAAATAATCATGAAATATTGTAGAGTAATCATCATGAAAATAAGGTTTTATAAAATTGTAAAAATCCATTCATGCCTTATATGCTAAAAAAACATTCTTCTCGTACTTTTTCCGGAAAAGTCAAAAAGTACTTCGTATGGTAAACAAAAGAAAGATTTCTTCCATACCATTTGGTAGAAGTAAAATATGGTAAAAATGACATTAAATATACATGGAAGAATAGTAAACATTTTATGAAAATTTTTTGAGATAATGTGGACATGGATGATAAACATATCCCTAGTAAGTACTTACGAATAAACAATCCTGGATAAGAATGAGATTGGAAGAATTAACTCTTACCTTAGGTCAAATTTCTTCTGTACCTGTCCGAAACTCATGTATAGTGGGTTTAAACATATTATTAAATTGTAATAGAACCATAATAATATTTATGATATCATATATGATTCACTTACAACTTTATATTACCCGTTTATTTGTCAATTCCATGTTAAAGCAGCGTTATGGGTAAAATCATTTCATTTATCATACGTGTTTGGAATTGTTGTTCTTGTTATCATTACTTATATAATGATTTACATACATCCCAAATGTAAAACATGATTTATATATAATATATATTCATAATATAATATATATATAATAGATCGATAAATGGAATGAAATACACTGTTGATGGAGATGGTAGGCCGTATATACGCATGAACGCTATTTTAGTTTCCTTATTAAATTGAATGGAAGTTTTTAAGTAACATATACATAAATAAAAATCATTATTAGGTCATATATTTCATGATTATTTATTATATATACTTTATAATCATTCCGGAATGGTTAACATGGAGAATTAATCTCATCGTGTCATCGAGATGGTAATCCGTACGTACGCACGAGCAATGATACCGTTACCATAATTATTGAATGGAATTGGAGTGGATTATATAATATCTTAGAATCAATATGATGTTATAATAATCATATATAGTTATTTTTTCTACCATTATACCCATCCATGTAAGGTGGTGGTGGAAAAACAGATTATACAACGACGTGGAGATGGTAAGTCGTACGTTCGCACACGCGGTGATTTATAATAACAAATAAATATATTATTGATACTATTTTTATTAATTTATAATGAAACAAATAAATAAGAGGAAGTATAAGAAGAAAGAAACATGAAAGAATCATTAAAAGAGATTGTGTCTTCCTCGACGTGCCTCTTTTAAACTTTCTAATAGGGCACTAGAGTTGGTCTTTTGAGAAGACAAGAACCTATATAATATAACTAGAGAGTTTGAGAAGATGAATTGTCAGGGTTTGGCTGAGATTGAAGGCTTAAATGAAGTGAAGTGAAGAGGGAGGAGGTGCCCTTTTATAAGAGAGTAGAGGGGCACTTTTGGAAATCTCAAAAATATTAATTTATAATAAACTCAAAACCTACATAAAAAATTCAAAAATGAATTATATTAGAATATTAGTTGATATAGGGTTGTAATCTCCCCATTTAATAAAATTTAGACATGTTGGGAATTTATTTTAAACTTTATCAACTTGATTTATCATTATTTAATCCATTTAATCTTATTTGTGGTAATAATTTTCTAAATTTTAAATTGTTATAAATACTTACTTATGTGTTTTTAATTTTCCATAATTGGATACTTTATTAAAATTTTATACCATATAAATTTCAATTTATAATTTTTAAATATTTTTGTGATTTAAAAAAAATAATAATATGTTATTCTTATAAAATATCAATAGTGTTAATTTTGACACTATTCATTTATTTGAATTTAAATAATATTCACACGGAGGATATATTAAAACAAAAATATTTAATAAATTCCTAAAATGTCATATAATCTATAAAATTTTTGGAGCACACTAATTAGTTAATATAATATTTATTTTAAAATTTTTAAAATCATTTGTTTGATACTTCTCATAATAAAATAATTACTACAACATTTTTGTGTGATTATTTAATATATTGATTTGTTGCATAAAAATTAAAAATAAAATACTATGATTAATATAAATATAATATCTTTCATAAGAATACTTTTAGTCAAATTCATATTCTAAAACAACCAACTTTTATGATTTTATCTTTATTAAAGTATGAAGGTGGAAACGTTGACATCATTTAAAATAAAATAATATAAATGTCCTAATCTATTTTTAAGCATACAAATGGTCCACAAGTAGACCCTTGGATGATTAGGGTATAGATATACTCGACCAATAAGGCTTGGTCAAGTTTATGGTCCTTTTATTGTGTATTATTATTTCAATAAAAAATATATTATTGATTATTCACTGAATAAATAATATCTACATCGTTAATGTATAAGCTATTAAGGATATAATATATTTCTTAAAAATCACAAATAAATTATCATGATGAAAAAAAATTATATATTTCTCATTTTTATTTATAATTGAATTTATATTCTGTATAACCTTACATTAAAAATACTTTAATTATTAAACTTTGAGTGAGACATATTTCACATTCTTTAAATAAAATTAATTAAAGGTCTTAATAACATCTAAGTGGGTTCCAAAAGATACCATTTCGACCCATGTATATTTTAGGACGAAATATAATCATCCAATTATATTAATACAAGTGTTAGCGTAATTTTATAATATTATGTTTACCCTTAATTACTTGATTTACCTTTAACTCTAGTAAATAAAGTTTACCGTAGTTACTATTCATAATGTCTGAAAATAAAAAGTATCCTATTAACATAATTTGGACCTACTAATTTCCAATATGGAATCCATTTTTCAAAATTAAAAACACATAAGTTTTAGTATTTAATTTAAAATTAATCCTGCTATTGAGAAAACATGTTCTAAAAGTTAAAACACTGCAAAAGATTGAAATGTTTTTACCTATGAATTCAACGTAAAATTAATGATAATGACATTAAAAATATTAAATAGTAAATCTATATTATATTTATAATATAAACCCATTAAATATTATATTTAAAAAATATAAATTATCTTGAGGAAAAATTTTGTTTTTAATTAGAATTTAGCGTATTTTTACTGTTTATCAAAATATGAAAGTTTACAGAAAAATATTAAAAAATTATCCAAAGTTAATTTTAATATACTTATTGAAATGAATAAGTTTATTTGGTCAAATTGATATCATAAATGTGTCAAAAACTAGATTTTCAATGGGTGTGTCATCAAAAGGAGGCAAAACTTCATTTTTTGAAAAATACATATTTTACTCGAAAAATTTATTTTGTTCTCACACAATATTCTATAATATGTGTAAGATGAATGATATTGTTATAAAATTTAAAATATGGTTAATAATATTCATAATGTCTTGTTCATACTAATATTATATCAAAATAGTGTTGTTTAGTAAAACTCTATATTGCGTACAACACACGCTATTGAGGAAGCTCTCTCTTGAGTGCAACACAAGACAAGAATAGTCTTTGCGTATACTACAAGCTAAAACAGTGTTACGTATAGCGCGAGATAATATTGGTGTAGCGTACAACACAAGACATCAAAGAAATTAAAAATAATATTTCTCATAAAATCCTAGTGTGTTACAGAGAAGGTTATGAAAATGATTATTTTAATTAAAGATGTTTGTAATTATGAATAAATGTTTTGAATATTGATCATGAAAATGGATTTGACTTCAAAAATGACATATAACCTTCTTTGGGAATCATATCACATACCGTGAACCACTATCAATAATTGGGGATACACAAAAAGAGAAAAAAACTACATAAGGATTTTTTACTTGCATGTTAGTATCTCTGTCACTTTTAGAATTCTAGCACATCTGTTTTTACCAATGTGATTTCTTGATATATTATAATTCCAAATTTTGTGAATATATTTGAGATAATTTGAGAATAATGGATCCTCAAATAGACATAATGATCAGATCAATGTCAGTGTATCCAAGTCTGTTAATATGAAGTTAGGGATGAGGGTTTGAGGCTAGAATCCACTCAAGGAGAGAGGGAGATCTCATTTTCATGAATGAAATGAATGGAGAGAACAAATAGTGTACAATGATATGTCAAAAGTCATTCATTAAGATCATGAAATGGATTATGTTAAGCCTCTATATAGATTATGTGATTATGATAAGAATTTATATAGATTATGTGGACATGTGATGCAATGAGGATGGTTCACAGATGGTATTAGAGTGTGATACAAGTAGCCCATGATGATTAGTTTAGAATGTTTTTTCATTTAAAATCATGGAGTTTATTAATTTAATAATCACCATGCATTCTCACATCGCTAGGTTCACAATTAAATAACTTGTTTCACACCAAATCTCCATATGAAGAAGATCCAATGATCAAACCGATGAAGTATCCATATAGTGGGATACTAAAAATAGAGTATGTGGATAAGAATATAGTTAATGATGTTGTGAGGATGATATGAGATAGATTTTCATGGGACATAGATACACAATTTCATAAAAGTCAAACATTCACCTGACACCCATAGAGGATGGAATCAGCAACAAACCTATTTGCACTCATTGATTATCACATGACACCCCCTAAATATGCGATAACATGACATCTATAAATTGACATTATCATATTGGGAATATGTCGATCACATGACACTCCCAAGATCATATGAATGTCGATCCAAATAACTTTGAGATTATATAGGAAGACTCCATGTCTGAGATATGAATGAATGTCAACTAAAGAACCATTGATAATTTTTTCATAAAGGAAGAACAAAATATTTACATAAGGAAGGTATACATATCATAAAATGGTCGGGAGTATTTTTGATCACTTGATGACTACAAATACATGAAATCACATGAAATTTATAGAATACGTTGTCAACAAAGGATGGGTGTGTGATTGATGTTCATCATGTAATTCCACTAGATTCATGTGATCACCTAACCCCAATGTCTTGATGATAAATTTCAAAGGCGAAGATATCATGATGAAAGAGTCTTCTGGTCACTCTTCTTCATGCGATGAACAATAGATATGTGATTATGTGACATGAAGAGCTTCATGTGACCAAGACTATCCATGATGGATGTGTCTGACAGTCTCTGTTCTTCATTAAATCACCAATTTCTCGGTGTTTCATGTGATGAATCTCTATTAAGATCTATCATCTAACCCCAAATGGATCACGTGAGAGAGGTTATCCATGAAAATATGATCCTGCATAAACTATTTCTCATGTGATGCATTGAAGGATGTAACCTATGACATGTAGCCTATTAAAATGATGCACTTGATTTTAAGCTGATTTCCATGTATAATTTTCCACAACCTCAATCATGTATATTTTTGTAATGTCCCGAACCTGGATACCACCAAAAATATTGTTCTAAGCCTGGTTGGTCACAAGGCTTCAAGCACGTCTCCCAAAATATTAGAGGCAGCTAACTTGCAGCAATGTTCTATGTGAGTTAGTGGGGAGACTATGCCCTCATAACCAGAGTATCATATCAAATGTCAAATATATACAATAGTGGAAGTGAAATAAACTGAAGACAATTTAACTTAAGAAAAATAGACAGGAATACATAATAGTAACCCAAAGTGTCCCATATAAAAAAAATGATGCAGATGGTACATGTGTCAAGAAAATATCAAGAATAGTAAGTGGAAATAAAATATAAGTATCAAAAAAAAAGAAAAAATGATAAAGAGATATCCCAATTTTACACGCCTCATCTTGGTCCTATTCTCCCCTTCTCTAAATCCACTATCAACAACTTGTACTAGGGTGCTTTCCCCTATCATCACCTACCACCATATAATCTATATGGGCGCCCGAGGAGGTCCAAATTGGGTCTGAGATAAACATCCCAGTAGGAAACCACCCAAGTCTATATATTTCTATCAATAATTCTATAAAAGTTCTTGCAAGTGTCAAGAAAATTATTTAAGTGTGTATTCCCATGGCGTAAGTCTACTATATCAAGTAAAACTGAACATCCCTTAAGGTTACCTACAAAAGGGAGTCTGATCTTAATAAGGTAGCCATAACCATGTAAACAATAAGATCACACGGCCACAACGTACATCCATCTGTATCAATTTATCCAAATCCTCATTATACAGTGAAGTCAGTAATCCATGACCACACCATATAATGAAGTGTAGACAGCAAGGGGCGGATCCAAGGTGTCATTAGACCAAGGCATGCAAGTAATTAATCTCTAAACCACAGAGGGATGGATCCAAGTAGCAGGTCCAAGAAATTCCATTGAGTCCCATTGGAATACCTGGTGGAACCTCGGTTAGGCACTGGTTGGGGTCCTAGGAGCATGGCAATAGAAATTCCTATACGAGCCCAAGCAAGATGGATCTTACAGGGTAGCAAGGCCTGAGGCATACCATAGAATTAAGACTCAATGGGAAGAGTCAACCCAAGGCATTGACTACTATATTCCAAATCCAAATTGATCAATCCAAGACATCTATCAAACCATTCAATCCAGTATTCAAGCATTGAAATTAAACATTCATAATCAGTTGGGTATACCCACTCACATCAAGAAGCACCATCCATGAGTATACCAACTCATGCAAACCATTTACCAAAATAATATGGGCCTACCCTCCCACATAATGCATTTACATGCCACTATTCCTTTACATATAGGTATACCCACCCATATAAACACATTCCATTCAAGCCAATCTATCAAAATAGTGGAAGCATAATAACATATTCAATAATAAAGGAGGCAATACATATCCCAACAAGCCTACTCAAGCTATCATGTTATCTAAGGGATTTCTCTAACTAGGAAAGCACAAGCCTACACCCCTTGGGTGGTATAAACATGCACAAAAAAGATATTCCCTTAATGTGCACCCCTCGAGTGACCTTGAAATGAGCAACATGTGCCAACACACCAAAACAGAACCCATGGTAAACCTCACTAGGTCCAACTGCAACAACTAAAAGCTAATCACTAGAAAAGAGACATCATCAAAATGTATGAAAAAGGCATATCGTTTGAACACCTAGAAAACACCATGAAACCCCAAAATATAGTATAGACCACCTACCTTATCTTGGTAGTACAAATCTCATCCAATATCATGTTCTGATTATTCCCGTTTTGGATGAAATTTGATAAACAGATGAAGAAAGGAATATTCAGAAATATGATCCTAAATCCAAATAGCATAGTCGTTGTTCTGATGAATCAAGGATGACTAAAAAGAAATTTAGGCCTTACCGATGCAGATTTTTAGAGATGACTGATGATCGAAACAGAGGTCAAATGGAGGAACATGCTCAATTCTAATGTTTGGCACCAAAAGAGGGAGCTCTGGAGGGATAATTTCTATAGAAAATGGATAACACAAATTGTGTTTAAAAATAAAAAATACATTTAATTTAAGATTAAAAAACACGCAGTATGGGTCACACGATTTTCGAACAGTATAACAACCAAGAATATTTGAATAATTTTAAGTACATTGTTTATTTAATTAATATAAAATTTGAATTAAAATTTAAGAATATTATAAAAAATTATTTTTTTCAAAATAATATAATAACTTTACTATGATTTTTGAAATTTAATCAATTGTACTTGTCATTCAATAAATTCTTATTTTGGAGGCATATAAGTTTATCTTAACGTAAAATTTTAAATTTACAAATGCTGATTTTATATACATAATTTCATTAAAAATAATAGTTTATTACTTGATTATTTTTATCTATAGGTATTTTCAAACCGTTATTAATAATTATAGAAATAATAAATAATTTTTTTGAAAATTAAAATGATGTTATATATGTTTTAATTATCTTTAATTTAAATTAATATTTGAATAATATATAATGAATTAAATTATATTTATATAATGAATAAAATTTATAATTAAAATGAAAGAATTTTGTTTAAAGAAAATTATTATATACAATGAGATTTGAAACATTATTAATTTTCAAAATTCAAAATTATAAATATTTCTGAAACAATGATTTTAAAATTGTTCTGTTAAAAAATTATTAATTTATTTTTTGATATAAAATAATATATATATATATATATATATATGTTAATTGAAAAATGAATATAAAAAATATAAAACGGGGAATTATGGTTTCACGTCAAGAAGAGGTTGTGGTCTGGTTCGTTCACACTGTGGGACTGGGCATCAGGGGGGTGAGGTCATCCTCAAAAGTAGAGGCTTCTCTGAGTTCATGAGAAAGGAGGTTGATCTTGATTGAGGGATCCATGGATTTTTTGGAGAGTGTAGATCATGGTAGATAAACTGAAATCTGAGAAAAATCACAGTTCGATCACGTGTATGACAGATTCTGAATGTTTCGACCACCGGACGTTGTGATTGAGTTTGGTTCCCGGGTTCGAGGAGGACTTTGGAGTGTTGTCATAGGAAACTTGATGTGAAAATAGGGTTCCAATTTTAGATGAGAGTGACACCGTGGGTGGAGATCTGGTCATGTCTTCCTCAAATCTAGAAGTAAGTGTGGTTTTATTTGTTTTGAAGTCTGAATCCTTATAAAATCTCATCTATTGAACTGGTTACTTTGTTATCCAAATCTTAGATCGTATTTTTTTAAAAATTTATGGTTTTTGATATTCTCTTATGCCTTTTCTGGTTACAATGAATTAATACTGATTAAATTGATTTGATCCCACTTTTTTCCCTATTCATTAATGAGTTGCGGATGGTTTTGTTTACATTCATCTGTATTCTTGGTGGTTATTATTACATAAATCATCCCTATTGATTCTCTGTTAAATTTTTCCATAAATTATGTATATATTTTTTATCTGAGTCTATGCATGCTCAGCAAGCCTGCTATAATTTCAATTATATTATTGTTTTCTACTGTAATTGGGTTCCTTCTTTATTAATGCATTGAATCCTCCATCTTTCTGTTGATTTCAAAAATATTTTTTTTCAACTTCGCATAAAAATTGGATACTATAGTGTCTTATTATAAGACACAATTGATTAAATAATTGAAATCCAAACATTGTCACATCTTAGACAAGCTAATATAAAATATTTTTCTGAATGTCTATTTAAGCAATAGACTCACTTTTCAATCATTAGTTATTATTTCACTCCTATCATGAGAGAAAATAAGAGTGTATAAATATGGTAGGATTAGAGGAAAAACACCCATGGTTTGAAATTAAATTTTGGTAAGTAATGTTTGTTTATTTAAAATTTATAATGACTGTTTAATGGGTTTTCATAAGGGTTATTCTTCCATACATTTTTTATTTTTGTCAAAATATGATCTATAATTTTTAGTTTTATGGTTTTAAGTAAGGGGAAAATTTTATTTGATTTGTATATATATTATTTTCACATTCCATGCATACATACACTTATTTTATAGTTTCAAGATATACAAGTTTGATTATACATGTCATAAATTCAAGCAGTAAATTATTATGGAAGTGTGTTTAAGAAAATTATTATTTGATGTAATGGATTTATTTCTACATTCAATTCCACTATTATTTTAGTAAGGGATCACTTTATTTAAATAATTTATGTTCTATGTTTATGAAATATAATGTAAGGGATTTCTTAAATTAAATATTTAATGTTTATATTTATTTTATTAAAAAATTGAGTTTAAAAAACTAATATTTGATGTAAGGTATGTTTTTCTATTATGGTGTTTTCTAAATTCGATTATCAAATTTATTATTTAATTAGTCTATATTTGATCTTAAAATATATATACACATATGTATATAAATACATTGGAAATAATAATATAAGGGTGTATATTTACTTCGTGAAAATTTTATTTATTTATTTAATCTATGTCGGATTCTAAACAGTTGTTTCACTTGTGTATATGTATTTAGTAATGTTTATGTTTTAATCTAATTTCGTATCAATCCTGCCAAGTGATATTTTTATTTATCGAAGTTTCGATTTGAAATTATAGGTATTATAAATTCATTATAATATATATATAATATTTTTATCGTCATAATATTATTGTCATTGCACAGAGATAATTGAGCATGATTTTATGTAGTATTAAGGATCCCACAATTTCATTCGGTCGTGGCCATGTGTTATGAATAATATGGAAATTCATTAATTTATTATTTCATTCATATTTTTAATTTAATTTTATGGTTTTCTATCTGATATTTTTATAAGCATGGATTTGTTCATTCTTTAAAATGTTTTAGAAATTTATGTGCAAGATATAAAAATTTGTTATGATAAATTATCTATAAGAATAATAAAAGTATTATGTGCATGAAAATTTTGAATACATTGCATGAAATGTTTTATAGAATGAGCTTTGTTTGTGACTGAGATCACATGAATGCTTATATATATATTTATATATATATATATACACATATACGTAAATGTATGTGTATCTTAATACATTGAAATTTTTTCAACAATCAAAAACTCCAGTGAAAGTATATATAAGTAAAGAAAGTCTAAAATGTTCTTAGAAAATCTAGAATCATAAAATTTGTAAATATGGAAGGTTAATGGGGAGTAAACTCATCGTTCTCTAAGAGGATAGGCCCAAACAACCTTCAATGTTTAAGTACCCCAAACATTTTTTTTTCATAGACATTCTTAGTATATTATTAATAACCACTAGTTTATTTTAAAGTAATTTCAGGCATAAGTATTTTCAAAAGTGTAACTACTTTCGAATGATTTATAGAATTACCAAAAGCATATTCATATTCTAAAGGGTTTATTAATATGTTTAAAAATATTAAGTATTTATCAAAGGTATTTTAAATATTGACCAAAATATTTTTCAAAGGTATTTTCAAAAAGGTTTTTTACTAACCCATAATTGGTAAATTGAATTCTAACCACTTAATTTTTAAATGTTTTTCATTGGAATCGTAGAAGTTCTAAATTATACTTAAAACCCTTTTGGTGTTAGCACATATAGAATTGTAGTAGACAATAGATTTATTTTTGTTCAACTCTGATAAAAGTAAGGTTTTGTCTAATCCTCTAGAACATAGACTGCGAGAAGGTCCTAATTTGTTTAAAATGTTGTGTAATTGTTCAGTTCCTTTTTATAAAACAAATTACACAGCATTTTCAATCATGGAGTTTGGAAGAGCAGGATCAGGGCACTATAATTGGTATTATAGGAAAAATCTAGAAAACATTATAGATCAAATATTGTCGCTTGTAGAAGTTTAACAGTCATAGTTTTTTCTTTTTAATTCAAAAGATGGAAATTCAGATTTTTTAGTCTGACAAAACGAATTGCGAGGGCACAATTCATTTCAGGGGGGAAGGGGAATGTGACAATCTAGAAAATTTGGACAATTTTATGTACAATTTTTTCTTAATTATTTAATTTTTTAATAAAATGTTAAGAATATTATAAATAAAATTACTTTTTATTATTTTTCAAACAAAATTTTTAGGTTTACTATGATTGTTGAAATTTAATCAATTTTACTTTTCTTTCAATAAATTATTATGTTGGAGACATATAAGTTGATCTAAACATAAAATTTTAATTTTATAAATATTAATTTAATAAGAATAATTTCATTTAAAAAAATATGTTATTACTTGATTATTTTTATCTGAAGGGATTTTGAAACCATTATAAATAATTGTAGAAATAATAAATCAATTTTTTGAAAATAAAAATGATGTTATATATGTTTCAATTATCTTTTATTTAAATTAGTATTTGAATAAAAAATATTGAATTAAATTAAATTGACATAACAAATAAAATTTAAATTTAAAAAGAATGACTTTTTTTAGGAAACTTATTATAAATAATGACATTCGAAACAATATTAATTTTCAAATTTCAAAATTATAAATATTTCTGGAAAAATTATGTTTAAATTTTTATGTTAACAAATTATTAATTTAATTTTTTGATATATAATACTGTATTTAAATATATGTTAATTGACTAATGAAAAACACAAAATAAGATTTGGGTTTCACGTCAAGAAGATGTTGAGGTCGGGTTTGTTCAAACTATGGGACCATGCTTCAGGTGGGTGAGGTTTTCCTCACTTTTAAAGGATTCAGAAAGGTCATGAGAAGGGAGATCGGTCTCGAAGGAGGGATAACTGGATTTTGGGAGAGCATAGGTTTTGGTTAAGGAAATAAAATCCAAGAAAAAGTACAGTTTGATCACTTGTATAACGGCTTCTGAAAGTTTCGACCACTGGATGTCATGATCGAGTTTGGTTATAGGGTTCAAGGAAGCATTCTAAGTGCTTTCATAGGAAAATCGATGTGCAAAGAGGGTTCTGATTTCATATGAGAGTGACCCCATGGGTGGAGATCTGGTCATGTCTTCCTCATATATGAAAGTAAGTGTGGTTTAATTTTTTTTGAAGTCCCAATCATTATAAAATATCTTCCATTGAACTGATTTCTTTATTATCTGAATCTTATACTTAATTTGTTTATAAATGACTAATCACCAATTTTTTCTGGTGTCTTTAATGGTTAGAGCGAATTAATACTTATTAAATTGATTTTATCCCACTTTTTTCCCTATTCATTAATGAGTTGTGGCTGGTTTTGTTTATATTCAACATGATTTCTTGGTGTTTATTATTTCATAAATCAGTTCTATTGGTTTTCTGTTCAATTTTTCTATAAATTATTTATATATTTTCTTCTTGAGTATATACTCTCTTAGTAAGACTGTTATACTTTCACTTTTTTTGTTTTTTTCTACTAAAATTGGATTGCTTCTTCATCAATGCATTTTTATCCTCCATCTTTTTGTTTCATTCAACATTATTATATTTTTTTCAACTTTTCATCAAATTGGGATACTATTGTGACCTCTTCTTTAAAAAAATGATTAAATAATTGAAATAAAAACATTAATCACACCTTAGACAATCTAATATATTTTTTTTGAAATTTTATTTAAGAAACTTTTTCACTTCTCAATATTTAGTTATTATTTCATACCTAGCGTGAGAGAAAATAAGAGGGTATGAAGATGGGATGAGTAGAGGAAACACACATGCAGTTTGAAATTAAATTTTGGTAAGGGATTTTTGTTTATTTAAAATTTATAATTTTTGTTTAATGGTTTTTCATAAGGGATATGTTGCCGTATGTTTTTTATTTTTGACAAAATGTTATCTATATTTTTTAGTTTTATCATTTTAAGTAAGGGGATAATTATATTTTATTTTCATATATATAATTTTTACATTTCATTCAAACATACACTTATATTATAGTTTTAAGATATAACAGTTTGATTATACATGTCATAAATTTAAGCTACATTTTACTATGGAAGTGTGTTTGAAAAAAATCAATATTTGGTGTAAGGGATTTATTTATAGTTTCAATTACAGTATTATTTTTGTAAGGTATTATTTTATTTAAATAAATTTTGTTCTATGTTTATGAAATCTGATTTAAGAGATTTCATAAATTAAATATTTAAAATTTATATTTATTTTTTAAAAACAATTTTTTTTTAAAAAAATTATGTAAGGGATATTTTTCACTTTTGTTGTTTTTAAATTCGGTTATTGAATTGTTTATTTAATTAGACTATGTTTTATCTTAAAAGATATACGAAAATATGTGTATAATTACATGTGAACTAATAATGTAAGGGTTTATATTTACATTTTCAAATTATAATTTTTTTGTAAATCTATTTCATATTCTAAACTGTTGTTTCACTTGTGTATTTGTATTTAATAATGTTTATGTTTTCATCCGATTTCATATCAATTCTTCCAAGGGATATTTTCATTTTTCAACGCTTTTATTTAAAAGTATATGTATTATAAATTCCTAGTCATATATATATATATAAGATGATTGTCGACATAGTCTTACTATCATTGCACAAAGATAATTAAAAATGTTTTTATGTATTATTAAGGTCGTCACAATTTCATTTAGCCACGGACATGTGTTTAGCATAATATCGATATTCCTTGATTTCTTATTTCATAAATGTTTTTTTAATTTAATTTTATGGTTTACTATCTGAGATTGTTATAAACTTGGATTTTTTCATGAATTGAAATGTTTTTGAACATTATTTGAAATATATAATCATTTTTGTGATAAATTGTTGATAAGAATAATAATTTTTTTACATGAATGAAATGTTTGAATATGTTGCATGAAAAGTTTTATGGCACGAGCTTTGGTTGTAACCAAGATCACATGAATGTTTATATATATATATATTCTTATATTTAAATGTATGTGTATCTTAATACATTGACATGATTTCAACAATCAAAAACTCTAGTGAATGTATATATAAGTAAATATAGTACAAAATGTATTTAGAAAATTCAAAAACTTAAATATTATAAATAAGGAAGGTTAATGGAGAGTGAACTCATCCTTCTCTATATGGGTAGGCCCATATATACTTAAATGTTTAAGTAGCCCAAACATTTTGTTTTCATAGGCTTGCTTAGTATTTTCTGAAGAACCATTGATTTACATTAATGTAGTCTCAAGCATATGTATTTTCAAAAGTGTAATTAATTTCATAGGATTTATAGAATTACCAAAAGCATAGTTATCCTCAAAAGGGATTATTTATTTGTTTAAAAATAATATGTATTTATCTAAGGTGTTTTCAATATTTACCCAAATATTTTTCAAATATATTTCTAAAAGATTTTGTTTCCAAATGTAAAAGTAATTTCAAATTTTTTTTACTAACCACTTTTTGGGAAATTTAATGCTCACCCCTATTTTTAAATGTTTTTCTTAGGATTCATAGAAGTTCTAAATTGGACTTCAACACTTTTGATGTTAGCACGTGCATAAGAAAAGTAGAAAATTGTTGTATTGTTTTTCCAATATGATAAATGTATGGTTTTGTCTAACCCCCTAGAACCTGGACCGGTAAAAGGTCCTATTTTTTTAATGTGTTGTTTAATTGTTCAGTTCCTTTTTATAAAAAAATAACACTAAATTTTCAAGTACTGAGTCTGAAAGGGTGGGATCAGGGAGTTATAAACCATGTGGAAACCGTGCACACCTCTTTACCAAAGAGGGCCACCCCACAATGTTACCCCACATGGTCTGACTAACTGTGTTTTAATTGTACGAAACCCCTATGTCCAAAACCTGCATTTTTCAGACCCCTCACACGGTTTGGCCGAACCATGTGCGGACCACGATCAAACCATGATCCATACCATTTCCAACCAAAAACTTGGTTCCAACCACTAAATAAGCCTCAGACACCTCCAAAACACCTGTGATAAAGCTAATCATTCACATAAAGTCATAACAAGGCATTTAAACCATAATGAAAAGGAACAGTACCTCATATAAAAATCAAGGTTCTTACAATATTCCACCCTTATATAAATTCTTACTTGAATTGCTCTTTGAATGGTGGTCGAGATTCATCTAAGAACAACTATGGCCACTGAGCATGTACTTTGGTATCCCTCTCCCAACTCTCATCTTGTAAACAGTCATGTTGCAATAGCGCTCGTACTAGAGGAAATAACCGGCCTCAGAGAACTGTTGTGCTCCTATCAGTTATACGAATCTGATGCTCATTAAAGGACGCATCAAACTACAACTCATCCTCCTTAGGATGAAAAACATGAGATGGGTCTGAGTGATATCGGCGTATCTATGATACATGGAAGATTTTGTGCATAGCTTGATACCTCTAAGGTAACTAAAACAGGTAGGCAACCAACCCGACTCTCTCTAGAATCTCAAACTGCCGGAAATTTCTCAGTGAATGTTTACCATATATCCTGATTATCCTGCGTCCCAACCTCGGTTAAACTGTTAAGAAAAACTGATCCCCAACATCAATCTATAGAGGTCACTTGCGATGATTGATATATGATTTCTGATGAAACGGTGCAGCAATCATCCGCTTCTAAATCAACTGAACCTTCTTGGAAGTCTCCTAGGCGAGACGCGGTTCTAGTAAAGTTGCCTCTCCTACCTCTAACCAACATATGGGATAATGGAATGGCCTACCATATAAATCCATATAAGGTTCCGTCTTTTTCGTCACCTTATAACTTTTATTGTAGGTGAACTCAACTTGGGGAATGTGCCTCTCCCAAGAGACCCTAATGTATACGACCGATTCTCAAAGCATGCCCTCTAGCACATGTATCGTACACTCTGATTAGTCATCAGTCTAAGAGTGGTATGCTGTGCTCAGAAGCACCTGTGTACCCAACACCATCTGAATACTCTTCCAAAAAAAGACGTAAAGTGGCCATCCCTATCTAAAGAGAAAGTGCGCAGGACCCCATGAATTCATACCCCCTATCGAATATAAAAATTTCCAAGATCATCAAAACTGAAGGTCTCCTTGATAATAAAGATATGTGCGGACTTCATAAGCTTGTCAAAGACAACCCAAACAACATCCTTACATCAAGGTGACCTCGGTAAACCTGTCATAGAATCCATCACCACATTATCCCTTTCCACTCCGGGATAATTTACTACTGTAAAAGCCCTATTGGTCACTGATGTTCCACCTTCACCTATTGACTAGTGGAATAGCTAGTAACAAAACCAGCTACCTCTCTCTTCATTACCAAACACCAGTACTAACATCTCAAGTCACAATACATCATGGTAACCTCGGAATGATCTGCCCATTCTGAAGCATGAAACTCCCACATAAACTCCTAACCTATATCCTCTAAAATATATACATATCCATGGATACTTCATATCTCATAATGGTGTTCCATCCAACCAGGAGGAGGGTCCTCACCATGCACACCTTCCCATATAACTAGGCCTTCTGATTCTGATAGCTGCCTTATCCTAACTCTGTCTATAATGATAAATGTAATAGCTAAGGATGAAAGAAAAGTATGCCCCTCTCTATCGGGCACCTCCAGATACATCTCAGATGACAACTCCAAAAGCTTCCACTCATTACTAGACTATTTCACTGCCTGTATCGGAGTCTTCCTACATAGTTTATCGACTACAACATTACCCTTACCAGGTATGTCGGCAATCTCGAAGTAAAAGGATTTTAGGTAATCCACCCACCATCGTTGCATGAAATTCATATCACAATGTTTAATGATATACTCGATACTTTTGTGGTCTGTGAACACCATAAAATGCCCTCCTAATAAATAGTGTCTCCAACAATTCAATGCCTTAACAGTTGTATCTAAATCGAGAATGTTCATAGGGAAATTTCTCTAGTAAGGCCTCAACTACAGAGACCCATACGCCACTACGTGATCTCCATACATCAACAATGCCCCCAGACCTATACCTGAAGCATCACAATAAACCATGTAAATCTATCCCTACTCTGGTAGTATCAGGAATAGTGTTGGTTTCAGCCTCTCTTTCACCTCTCGAAAGGATATCTCAAAAGATTCTAACCACAAAAACTTCACACACATCATAGTTAAGCCCGTCAATAGTGCTGCTATGAATTATAATTCCTATATAAAATGCTTGTAGTAGCCAGCTAACCCTAAGAAGATCTGTATGTCAAAAATGTTCTTAGGTTGTTTTCAAGAAACTATAGCTCTCATCTTTTCTATGTCCACTTACACTCATGTATCTGAGATAATGTGACCAAGGAAATGAATATGATACATCCAAAAGTGTCAATTTTCAATCTTGGTATATAACCGATTCTATTTCACTGTATTTAAAATGATCACAAGATGGTTGGAATGGTTGTGTCGATTGTGAGAATACACAGAGATATCATTCACGAAAACCCCCACAAAATAAACCCGGTAAGGATGGAACACTTGGTCTATCAAAACCATGAAAACTTATGGGGTGTTTGTGAGACTGAACCTCATAACAAGATATTCATATAACCCATACATGTTATGAAAGGTTGTGAAAGGTATGTCTATAGGTCAAACAAGAACATGGTGATATACTGAACTCATGTTGATCTTTGAGAACAATCTATCTCCACGAAGCTGATAAAATATGTCATCTATCCATGAAAAAGGATATAAGTTTTTAATTATTAGCTATATTAGTTTATAATAATCCATGCATAGCCTAAGGGTACCATCACCATTATTCACAAATAGGATGGAAAACCTCACATAGAAGTACTGGTCCAATAAACCCCTTTACCCCTAAATCCTCTAGCTACCTATTGAGTTAATATAACCCCTTTGTAGTCATCTTGTATGGAGGAATGGATAGCATCACAGCTCCTGGAACTTACTCAATGGAGAACTCCACCTCTATCTTTGGGGTTAATCCAAAAAATTCACCGAGAAAGAAATCCCTCAATATCTCAACTGTTGGAGGAATGTCCTCCTCACTCACTCCCTAATCATCTGGAAACAAAATAGAAATCTGGGTTGTAATCCCACCAAACCCATGATGCTCGGGTCCTGATCTGCTTTCCAAGACATACCATTCACCCTTGTGAATAAACAATAAACCCTATGGAGATGCGAAAGTCACCCTTCGGTGATAGCAGTCAATGTATACTCGATAAGCCATGATCCGGTCCATTCCAAGAATGACGTCAATCCATGTCATCTCAAGGATATAAAGATCCCAGATGAAGTGACACCCTCTGACCTCAAGGGGACACTCCATACACTAATGTACATCACTCGTTCTGACTCCCAACAGTGTGTCTTCCATCCAAACAACCTAAGAAAGAAAAACCACAATCCCAAGGCTTTTTACGACCCGTGAAGAGATAAAACTATGAGAGGAATCTACATCTAAAAGAGTAGATTAAATAATAGAATCTACTAAGATCATACCTCACTCCATAGATAGTCTGTGATCCTGATCCTCTTGGATCTATCACACTGGATAAGTCTCGCCTATACCATAGCCATGTGACCCTGCCTAGATACCTTGAGCTGATCCGCCTTACTACCTCTAAAAACATGGTGTCTGGCTGCCATAACCACGACTACCACTACCCTGTCTTGACCGTCATACACTCCTCCAGCTCTCATCATAATGTGTACTTGAAGACCCTACACCTGAAACTAACATCAGAGTTGACACCCTACCACTCGTAGTAGGATGGAAGGTCCCGCAAAACCGCTATATGTTCCTCATCCTACCACAAGATTGACACTCCATTGGGTCACTATCACACTGATTTTTCATGTTGACTCACCTACCACACTGATGGAAAAACACCAAGCTACCTGCACCCATAGCCTAAATAGAACTCATGCCATGGGAAGCCTCAAAATAGTGCTTCATGCCTATAGATGTAGATCCAGTAGAGAGAGAAACTACTCTCTCTATTCTGTACCCCCAACTCCCATCTGGTTCCACTATGTAATCAGTGCCTGATTAAAAATCTCTATGATATAAGGAAACGTGAACATGTTGACCTGAGTTATGATAGCATTTCTAAGACCTTCCTCGAAGCACCTCACCCTTGACAACTCATCAGTATGATACATCAGCACAAAATTCTACAACATTGTAAAGTGTGATGGAAATTGCATAACTATAAACATGACCTTATCTAGATGCATGCGCTCATTATCCCATTCAGCTCACAGAGTCGTGGGGTAAAAGTATTCATAGAAGCAGGTTTGGAATTCATCCCAACCCATATTATGTATCCCATCATGCTGGTTCGAAACATTGCACCAGCGCTTTGCCACTCCATGTGGCATGTAGGTCGTGAGATTGAACCATCACTCTGGAGGCATATCGAAATGCTCAAAATCACTAACATGGTCTCTAGACACATCTCTACAGCCTATGGTCCACCATCCCTTAAAAACATAGGTGGATGCAGCTGTTGGAACACCCATGTTAGCTCATCTAAAGTCAAGGCTAGCTGTTGTGCTCCCATGAAGTTTTCATATAGCGAAAGAAACCCTCATGGAACTATGCCTCAACACCTGTGTTCGAAACAACCTCAGGTTCCGTAGTTGGCACTATAGAAAGATCGTGCAGTAAACCATGGCCCACTATCTTTGAAGTATGGTCATTACCTCCATCACGTTGTACCACTAGAGGTTGTCATGGTGACATGTCTCTACAATGCCCAAACGCATGCCTCGGGAAAGAACAACATCAAACGACAAATCTCAAAATCATACAATAGGATCAAACCCACCTAGAAACTATGTTATACCAACATCCTACCCCTAAAGCTAAGATTGTACATAGAATAATGATCGAACCACTAGAAACTATGCTTTCCCATTAAAAAAGAAGGTCTAGGTAAAGTCTCTATTCACACTTTCAAGTTTCCATTTCGATTTCACATTCATTTATTCGGGAAATTTTACCAATGTTTTACCAATTTCTGAATCCATGAGGGCCCATAACACCTCATGAACCCAAAACATGGCTCACATTCAAACCATACATATCAAGTTCAGTTAACATTTAAATTTCACTAGTGCATCATTTCCCAATTCATAAGTGCCCATACACCTTATGGATTGAATGATTACATCACACCTTTGTCTACTACACCCAACTAACACAACAACAGGCACAACTATCACATCAACTATCACAACAACATGCAATATCTAATGCATCCTTTATGGTATGGAATAATGCATGACAAGTGATTCTAACCAGTGTCTATATGACGGATGAGATGGAACACCCTCATCTCATCGGGTTTCAACTATAATATAACCCAAAATAGCATCAATAGTAATAACAAAAATCATTTGCAGCACCCAATGGTGAAATAAAATCTACTGTAATATCAAAATCTACAAAATCAGAACTCAATTCAAGGAAATTTATCATTTCTCTATACACAGGGTAGCTACACCCATGCACAGTTTATTACCAAATTCCATTTCCTTCCTATCACTATCTATCATTGCCAAGTAGTATGTAAAAACTGAAAATAAAAACCCCTATGTTACCACGTTTTAACATCCCAGACCCGGATTCCACCCAAAATAGTGTTCTGAGCCTGGCTGGTCACAAGGCCTCAAGCGCATCTCCTCAAACAAAAGAGGCTGCCGATTAGTAGTGAGGGCCTAAGGGAGTCAGTGGGTAGACTATTCCATCATTACTAGAGTATCACAGTGGAAGTCAAATATATTCAATTGTAGAAGAAAATTAAATAGAAGACAACTAAAAGTAAGATGAGAAGATAGGAATACATAATAATAACCAAAAGTGTCTCATATAAAAAAAATATTCTGATGGTACAAGTGTATAGAAAACAACTAGGATAGTACATGAAAATACAATACATGTATCCCAAAAATAACAAAAGACCAAAAAGGTATCCCACCATCGCAAGCCTCAGCTTGGTCCTATGCTCCCCTGCTCCAAAGCCACAATCAACCACATGTACTAGGGAGCTTTCAACTATCATCACCTCCAACCATATAATCTATTTGGGTCACCAAGGAGGCCCAAACAGGGTGTGAGATAAACATCCATATAGGAAACCACCCAATTCTATACAGTTCTAACAAAAATTCTTCAAAAGTGCTAGCACGTGTAAAAAACTAGTAAGTAAGTGTGTATGCACATGGACTAAGACTATTGTATCAAGTAAAACCGAACATCCCTCAAGGCTACCTACAAAAGAGTTTGAGCTCCTAACAAGGAAGCTATAACCAAGTAAACATATAAGTCGCATGTCCACACTATACATCCAACTGTATCAAGCAATCCACATCCATGCGGTATGGTGAATTTAGTAATCCACGGACGCACCATATAATGAAGTGAAGACCACAAGGGTTGTTTGCAAGGTGTTAGAAGACCAAGGAATCTGGGTAATTAATCTATATACCACGGTGGTCTGGATCCAAGGAGCATGTCCAAGGCATACAGTCGAATCCCATGGGCATCCCTGGTGGAATCTAGGTTAGGCACTGGTTGGGGTCCTAGGAGCATGGAAATAGAAATCCCTACATGATCCAAAGAAAGTTGGATCCTATGGGGTAGCAAGGCCTGAGGAATACCATAAAATCAAGACCCAAGGGGCTGAGTCAACCCAAGGCATCCACTACTACATTCCAGATCCGTGGAGAGTAGTATAAGGCATCTATCAAAGCATTAAAGAATACAAATTAATCATTCATAACCAGGTGAGTATACCCACTCACATCAATATGCATAAGCCAAGAGTATACCCACTCATGAAAACCATTTATCAAAAGCTTAGGAGCATACCCTCCGACAGAATCCATTTACATGACATTAATCATTTAAATATATGTATACCCACCAATATAAACACATTCAATTTAAGACAAGGTATCAAAATAGACGAGGCATAAAAATATATTCATCAATCAAGGAAGTAGTACATCTCCTAACATCCTTACTCAATCTATAAAGTAATATAATGGAATCCTCTAACTAGGAAACCACAAGAACACGCCCCATGGGTGGTTTAAATAGGCACAAACAAGATATTCCCTTAAGGAACACTCCTCAGGTGACTTCGAAACAAGAAATGAGTGCCAACACACCGAAACAGAACCCATGGTCAACCTCACTGGGTCCACTACAACTACTGAAAGATACCTGATCAAAAAATAGGAACACGACGGATAGTCTGAAAAAAGGCATATCGGCCAGAGGCCTGACAAACACCATGAAAAACTGAAAGAATGTATAGACCACCTACCTCGCCTTGGTAGTGTACAACTCATCTAATATCATCTTCTGATTCATCCTGGTTTGGATGAAATACAAAGAACATAAGAAGAATGGAATATTAAGGCATATGAAACTCAGTTCAAGTAGCACAATCATTGTTCTAAAGAATCCAGAATGACTAAATATGAATTTAGGAATTACCGATGCGGATCCGTAGAGACGATCAACGATTAATATAGAGATCAGAAATAGGAATAGGCTTAATTCCTATGTTAGGTGCCAAAAGAGGGAGCTCTAGAGGGATGCTACCCATATAAAATGAAAAATCAAAATGGGTTTAAAAATGAAAAAAAATTGATTTGATTTTTTAAAAAACATATAGTAGGTGTTGCAAGGTTTACTTGCACTGTTTCCCAAACAGTGCAGAAACCATGCGCACCTCTCGGTTTAAGAGGGCCACCCCACACGGTTACCCCGCATAGTTTGACTAACTGTACGGTAACTATGTGGTAACCATGCAATAACTCTTTGTCTAAAACCATTAGTTTTTAGATCCCTTCCACAGTTTGGCCTAACCATGAGCAGGGTGTGCGCAAACTGTGCGCCATACCATTTTGATCCTATAACATAGTTTTGCCCTCCGAACAAGCCCCAGACACCTCCAAAACACCCATGAACACGGTAAGCATTCACATAAGTTAATAACAAGGCATTTAAACCAAAATGAAAAGAAATAGTACCTCATACAAAAACCCAGGTTCTTAAAATGCAGCTTGGTCAAATTGTAAAGTGTAATAAATCTCAGACCCCTTTCATATAAAATCCCTTAAGCCTCCCTTTACTAAGGGGGAATATATAAAAGGTCAAACATAGAGAACATATATGAATATGGGAAAAGGGGTAGGATATAAAGGATACTACCCTTAGATAAACTCTCTGGGTAACCACATGATAGAGTGACATTATATCCCTAACACTATCACACATATCTATAACCTTCTTCTTATTCCATCATGTGACACAGGATATCTACCCATAATCATGTGAAAATGATATATTTGTCCCCAATCACACAATTACCTCATGCAAACTTCTTCATACTCCCTATGGTCATGAGAATCTATATTTCAACCACCAGGTAATGTGATGAATCCATGAAAATCATCATATATGAAGCACATTTATGTGAAGAATCCCTACATAGTGTATTCATAAGATATAGCTTCATGTGATTCACTCATATGGACTTCATCAAACTAATTGGATTGTGTATCCCCATTCATGTGAACCCAATTCATGAGACAAAGTTATGGTACATGTTTGAAATGTTTTTTGATGAAGATATATTCATGTGGTATCCCTTAGTCATGTGAAACCTTAGCCATGCAAAAGCTTCATGAACCCTTGGTTATGTAAACCCCTTAGTTATGTGATGGATTTATGCAATCATGTCCATGAAGCCGGGTAAGGTGACCTTGGAAATTCACTCACTTCATTTGGGATGTATTTATGCAGCAGCAGTTGTGTGACCTTGATTATACCGACACAATAAATTTAGATCAGACATTTATCCCTTGGACTTGTGATTTTTATAAATAAATCCATATTAAGAAATACTTATGGGTGTATGACCCCCTCAAGGTCACAAAATAACCTAACCTGAACATGTTCATGTGATCACCTAACCCTTATGATGAAATGGAAAGTTACCTTGTGCCATGACCACAAAATAACACCATGATATATATCCATATTCGATAGACCCTTCATGGTTATCTTCATTTCTCTTTCAGAGGACAACAAATAAATATATGACATGGGAATAAATTTTGTTGTTAGACCCTAATTAGTCAATGTTATACATTGAAATTATAATATGAGTCTACCATTATTCCTAATCTATCAATAGACCAAGAGTGGATCTATACACATGCATCCTCATAGGTATAAGACCTGATGATCCCTTAAAACACCTTACGTCTAGATTCCTCCATTTACTTTTACCATATTCCCTCAATTCAGTATTTCTCTTTATATAATTAACGTCATATTTTATCAAGAAGAGATATATAGCTTTCATCAGAAACATTAAGTTGAAATGCCTCATTTTAGCTCCGTAATGTATCACGAGTCCAAACTCATATTATCCTATTAGATTAATCCTAATATAGACACCCCTTTGGTGTATAACCTGATCAGTCTTTAGGCATGCCCAAGGTGTAATCTATGATTGTTATTTGGGAATCATCCTAGGTTTAATTCCAAACTATTTCTTAATGAGCCTCTAATTGATATACTCTTCTTGGTTCTGAAATATATGAATCCCCTAGGTGTAAATCCCAATATGTGTTTTGGCATCCTCTTATGTGGAAACCCCAACCACTTCTTAATGGATCTCAAATTGATAAAATTCTCTTGGTTCTTAAATGTAGGAACCCCTAGTTTTAATCCCTGATTAATATTGGGGAATTCTTCTAGATTAAATACCCAATAATTTCTTAATAAAAGTTGAGTTAATAAAATTCTTTTGGTTCCCAAATATAGGAACCCCCTAGGTTTATCCCCAGACAGGTCTTTCAGATACCTCATAGTTGTAATCCCTGACCATTTCTCAATAGAACTCAAGTTGATATTCTCCAATTGGGTCCCAAATATGAGAAACCCCAATGTTTAAGCTCTGAATAGTCTTTTGGAATCCTAATATGTTTATGTTCTAACCATTTAATATTTTTTTGATATAATCTTCTCAATTCCAAAATACATGAACCCCCTAACTGTAATCCCCAATCATTATTTATACATCCTTCTTTCTGTAAAAACTTACCATTTTTTAATATTCCATGAGTCTATATATTACGATTGGATCCTAAATATGGGAATCCTCATGAGTTTAATCCCTAGAATATATCTTCACCTTACCCAACTACTAGTTCAGGTATCTTAGGGTAGCTCATAAATAAGAAACACTTTATCTCTTATTGGCACCTCTTTTGAAACACAATTATCTCCTAAAGAATCCTTAGTGTGTAATACACCCTTTGAAATCTAATGGTATGGTATCAATCAATGTGATCAATCTTCTACCACCTCTTTTTTCCCACACATAGCTTGACACATGTGGGATTAGATATATGTGATGATCATCCAATCAATGTTCTAGAAGTGCCTCCAATATGAGCCTTGTTTTTAGTTATATGCCTCAATAATATAACTAAACTATATAGTATATATTTTCTTTTCTTAGTTGGATACATATGATGCCTATTTAAGGATGAAACCCAATTTAATTTCTTCCTTAACTATTAAAAAATCTATATGGTATTGTTTTTATTTTTTCATAGGATATGTAAGACTCATATTTGAGGATAATTCCCAATTCAAAAAATCCAACCACCTCCCAAGATGAATATAAACTCAAGAGGAAAAAATATGGATATAAAATGATTGAAAGTTAAAATTTTTATTTTTGGAAGACTGCAATACACTGAGAAATAAAAGCATCACGAAGGTCTAATGTAATGTAACCCCAACAAATCATCGACAAAAAACTTCATCCCCTCTCTATGAAATGATATCAGATTAACAGAGGAAACCATACCGCTATTAGATGTATCCATTGATGCTAGGAAATCCGCTATTGTATTACCCTTACAACATGTATGCAATATTAGCGTTTGAGACTCCATTAGCGCTTTGCATCTCCTAACAACATAAACAATACTCCAAGGAATTCTTCCTATATCCAGCAATGCTCAATACAGAAAAAGGGAATCAATCTCCAATGAGGAAACTAGAATCTGCCTGCTAGAGCACGTATCCAAACCCTTGGCCAAAGACAGGGCCTCTGCCTGAAGATAATCACCCTACCCGAACGAAGTAGTGAAAGCCACCCACACTAACCCAGTTTTTTCTCTCATGAAGCCGCCCCCATGCATCCCCCCCCCCCCTCGCGCAGTAACTCGTCCGAGTTTAATTTTAGACCTTAATTTAGAGGAGTCCACCGAACCCACCGACCCTTCACTACACCAATCGATCGATGTTCTGTAAGTATATGTGGTACGAGAGCACTTACCGAAGGCAGTGAGTGATAGTCCAGAGATACCTGAAGAAGATCCCTAACATTGTTCTTCATTTTTTGTAGAATATAGGCCTAGGATCCAGAAGTTTTATTGTTCCTACCATCATTCTGGGCCTTCCAAATTGTCCAAAATCCAACACATAGGATGATCGATCTGGCCTTCCTCTCCGCCCCTTGGTTTCCTTCTCCACTAAACCACACCTGGAGAAAATTAAAAGGAGATCCTTCATACCCATTCCAATCGAAGAGGGCCCCATAGGTTTGAAAAAACCTTCTGGCCCATTCACTATCATAGAAAATATTCCCTACTGATTCATGGTTGAAATCCATCCAACACCAACACCTTCAGGCAATGTTCACACCCATTTTCTACAGGTTATCATCTGTAGGCAGGGCCTTGTTCCGCACATGCCACACCAGAAAATTTAATTTTGAGGGGATATTATTGCACCACAAGGACTCCCCTCATGAGTCTACATTCACAATGGTCCTCATCACACAATCGAAATCCTTGATGGAGAAGGAACCCGACGAAGAGCCCGTGAAAACCAGCCGGTCAGCCTCATCTTTAGCAACAATAGATCTGAAAACTTCAATTTGACTGGAATCAAGAATGGTCTGTAAGAAACTTGGGTGAGTACTCACCTCATTAAAAGTTAAATCTGGGGTAGGACACCCCGGGAACCACAACCTTCCCACCCCCAGTCATGCTGCCAAAATTGATGTTCCCCCTACCCACAATCCATCGGGAGTTATGCTGAAGAATTTCCAGATATGGGAGGTTCAGGTTCCATATCCTCTATGGTTTCTATCTTTGAATATTCACATTTAGACCATATACATCGTGCATGATTCTGCCCTATAAAGATCAGCCTCCCATTTCCTCCCAAGCTAACATAGCATGGAGCCCCTGCGTGGTACTAGATACACTTCTCATGTTTATAACCCATTCAGATATAGGTCTTGCTAGCCATTTCCCTAAAGCCCAATGATGCCTACCTTCCATCTAACAATCCCAAATGAATGACACCATAATCCCTTCCAACATGGAAATTACACTTTTTGGAATATTTAAAGTAGAAAGAATGTGCATAGTGATGGAGACAAGAACACTGTTGACCAGAGTGATATGGCCTCCAAAAGAGAGAAATCTATTCTTCCAGGGATGAATACGCCCTGTAGTTTTGATTATAAGATTATCAAAGTGCTGCACCTTCAGAGGAGAAGGACTAATCGGAGCATTGAGGTATTTTAAATGAAAAGATCCCCATCCCATGATCAAGATGGCTCTCAGAATACTCTCCATCTTCAAAGGAATCCCCCTTGATGTAATGAAAAGACTTTTCTCTTTGTTCACCAGCTTCTCACTCCACTTGAAATATTCTTTTAAAATCACATTGAGTCCCCTCACTGATCTTCTACTACCATTGATAAAAATAATGGTGTCATACGCAAACATCAAGTGGGAAATTACCCTTTTGGCATACCTATTGTGATAAGGAAGAATTTTACCTGAGCTGAGTCCCTTCTTCATGTATTAGCTGAATGCATTTTGCGCAAGAATAAAGAGAGTAGGGGATAAAGTATCCCCTTTCCTGAGACCCCAAAAAGCATTGAAGAAGCCGAAATGCTTTCCCATGAAAGAGGTAGAAATCCAAGCTGAGCTAAACCAACAACAAAGAAGGTCAATATTCCAGTTGGAGTACCCCATAAAAGCCCGAACACTAAGAACAAAACCCTATTCCATCCTATCCTACACCTTTCTCATGTCCAATTTAACCACAAAATTTCCCCCAAAAGACTTGTTGTTGATTCCACTAATCATTTCTTAGACCAGATCGATTGCACCCTAAATTGACCACCCTTTAATGAAACCATGATGTTATGGATTTATCCACTCATCCAGGTGAATGGACAATCTCTTATTAAGAATACTGGATAGGATCTTGTATGGTAAGTTACACATACTGATGGGTCTATATTTTTCAATGGACTAAGGATTATTCACCTTCGAGATAAGAATAATTTTAGTTACACAGGAAATACGTGGAAAATCCCCTCCCAGGAAGAAATCCTGAACAGCCCGAACTATATCCCCATTAATAATTTCCCACGAATCCTTATAAAAACACCCAGGAAACCCATCGGGCCCAAGAGAACTGTCTGGGTTAATGGTCCAGGATGCTTTATGCACCTCATCCTCATCAGGAATTCTTCTTAATTCGTCATCAATGACCTCCGAAACCCTACTGGAGATACCCTCAAAAATATCAACATCACCACTCGGGTACCCCCCCCCCCTTCCATGGTAGGATTAGGAGCACCCATTAGAGATTTAATAGCTTCATTAATCATAACCCCAACTTCCTCCTGATCTATGGAGAAGGTTCCATCCACCCTGCGAATATTGGGCCTCTATACACGCCAACGTTCCATGATGCAAGCCTAAAAATACCCTGTATTCCAGTCCCCCTCATGAAGCCATATCACCCATGCTTTCTCTCTATCCATCCTTTTTTATTTAAGAAGACTACCAGATAAAGGATCTTTATTCCTTCTCAGCTATGAAAAAATGGAGTCATCCCATTCTTGTTCCAATATTTTCTCCAGAACATCCACCTCCCCACTAATCTTAGAGACATCATGGTCGCGGCCCGGGATGGTTCTCCTCCAGCTACGTAGAAGTTTTTTAACCCACCTATGTTTTTTGTGAAAATTAGTCCAAGGATTCCCCCGATAGTGAGAGTCCCAAGCTTCCCTTACCACTTCTAAGAAACCCGGTTCCTGCACCCAAGATTTGAAAAACATATCATGTTCCTCCTGGGACACCCCTGTACTAAGGGAAATATGTAGCGGGGAATGAGCACACAAACTCCGAGTCAGGTGAGTGACTTGGTAGTCTGGGGACATGGATATTGTAGCATTATTCATCAGGAATTGGTCAAGCCGACAGTATGAGTGCCTCCCCCCATGTTGGTTGCTGCACCAGGTAAAGATACTTCCCTCAAAACCCGCATCCAACAAGACACTCTGAGCCATGAAAGAAATAAAAGAGTGACTGAAATTCCTAGGAAAAGCTCCACCCCCTTTCTTCTCCTCTGTACTAGCCACAATGTTGAAATCTCTACCAACAATACATGGAGCCACAACCAGATTTAATCCCTCAAGATCCCTCCATAAAGACTCCCTGTCCTGAGCATTGCACTTGGCATAAATAAATGAGAAGAAAAACTCTTGGAGCCCCACCATTATCTTTGTGCTAAGAGACTGATCTGTTGTAGTCAATAGATCAACACTGATTTGGTCTTTCCAGAAAAGCCATATGTGGGAATTAGGAGGATCTCCATGTAAAAAACCACGTACTTTAAGCCTCTGAGAAAACTCAGAGATATTACTGGATTCTTGTTTAGGTTTCAAGAAGGCCACCAGAGATACTTGATTATTACTTAACTCACTGAGAAGAAAATATGACATGACCCTGTCCCCAAATCCACGGACATTCCATATGATGGCTTTAAACATTAACACACGCCCGTTTGGATTTGGCCCCAGAATCCCGGCCCTTTCCCTTAAGAGAAGAGATATCACATACGCCATCATCCGCTTCTGATTTTGATCTAGTTTTAACACCCATTTGTACCTGTGAGGTGGAGTTCATAGGAGATAGACCACTGATGGACAGCACCCTGCATTGGACCTCTAGAGAATCAAAACACAAGACCTGATCGAGGATCTGATCCACAATAAAGGAGGAATAAAATGAACAAATAGGAGCTGTAAGCATTGCTGGTGAGGAGGGAGGAGAAGAGACCACTGGGTCGGGTGAAGAAGAAGACACCACAGGACAGGGATCCAATAAAACGAGGGGAATCCACTTAGAATGACGAAAATCCTACTGGTCAAACAGGCCCGAAGCAACCACAGATATGCTAGTAATACAACTACTCTTGGGAACACTGATGTCCACCAATGGATCCCAAGGGTGAAGAAATATATTGATTCCCATCTCTGAGGAAAAAGGATTTGCCCCTGAATTAAGCACAAAAATTCCTTTGCCCAGAGAACTTGTAACTGGAACCAGAGCGCAACTGGAAGAAATATTCCCCTCCCCTGCCTGCTTTGAAGATGTTGTTGCGGATGCAGATCAGAGTGACCCGAGACCTTACCATTGTCTCGTCCACTTCCATCACGGCCTATAGGATGGCCCCTGTTAGAAGACCTTGAATTCCCTTGTACATCAGCACCCTTCGAGTGCACTTTGCGGCAGACCTGCAGAGAGTGGCTAGAGAGATGAAAAAAGGAACAGAATCTGGGAAAAACAGGGTAAACCAAAGGTTGAAGCCTATCCGGCTGCCCTTCAATTCACAACCCCATATGATCCTGCAGCAGACGAGAGAGATCCATCTCAACGCACATCCGAGCTACTAACTCCTCCACCAAATGGAGAGTGAGATCATCCACACACTGGAAGCAACCCAAAGAATCCATGTTGACCTTAAGGAAGGGTTCGCTCATGAGAGGCAGGGGAAGCCCAGACTAAGAAATACAGACCGCCGCACGAGATCATTATCTTCTGTGATGGACATCAATCGACCAGCGCGAGAGGGAGAACCTCCATCACCACACAGACTAAGGCATCTTACACCAAGGTGTGAAAAAATCTTCCCTGGACGCCAGCACTATGAAAAAATATTTACGTTCCAGAATCGACACCGAGGCCGGCCAATCAAGATTCCAATGCCTCAAGCAATCTTGGATGAATTCCCGAGAAGGCTTGTCTGCACCGAACCTCACGACCAACATCCACTAGATATTCAAAGCTGCCTCCGCAAACGACGCCACTGAAACCTCAAGCACCGGCGAACCATTTTCTGAGAAAGAAGATGCAACATCCTGGCCCACCGAAGCATCACTCTGAGTCAGATCTACACCTAAAACCTACTGGGGAAGAAGGGCTTCCTTGAAAGAGGGACCAATGGGATGAGGCAAACCCTCACCGGATGCCGAAGGGCCTGGCACAAAACCCTTTTCCAAGAAAGCATATCCGACATCCGGGCCTGCCGACACAACGCTCTGAGGAAGATCGACACCCGGAGGAAGCTGCTGAAGGATGAAATACTTGAAAGAGAGGCCAGGGAGGCGAGATGAGCCCACGTTGGTCTCTAGAGGGCCAGTCACCGAGGATGATGCGACCCCGATGACCAGTGGAGCATCGGGCGGGAGAGCGTTTGAAGAATCCATTTTCTGATGAAGACACTAACTAAATTATCAAAAATTAAAAAGATAATAATAGAGAACTTTTAGTACACATTGGAATATGCATGGATTTAAAAAGATCCTTAGCACATGGGTAACTAGTCCCATATCTGTATTTGTGAAGGATTCATGAAAATATAATAATTCTCTAAGAGAGTACCATAGTAGGATATAATTCCCCCCAACAGAGTGTTATGAGACTAAACTCCCATTACCTCGACTAATGGGAGGTCCTAAGCATCATTGGTATGAAATACCAATGACTAACTACATGTGGAATGTAGGCCCATATCCCATTATATATGTTGAATTTTTGGGAGTATTCATTAGAAACAAAATACAGAACTTGATGTGAATGGTTTTGAAAACTTACTAAACCTCCCACAATCAATAGTCATTCCTAAACAACATTTTGTTGAGAAACACTCTCATATCACCCAATCAAAAAACCCCGTTAATAATCTTATGATTCACATCCCATCAAACCTAGATTCGTTGACCAAAAAAACTAACCATTACTACCTTTCATTCCATCATAATCCAAGAATCACATTTGATGCATTATTTTTTATGAGACCCAGGTATCTCACTCATGACAAGGATAATATATGATCACCCACTACCTAGACAATTTTCAATAACCACAAAGCATTTACCATTGATCTACTCATCCTATACCTAACCATATTTGATCACTATCAACTATCCCTTCAAAACTATACCTAAACCCAACAAAGAAAGGTGTCTAACTAATCCATCATGTCAAACACAACCATGACAACACATGTTATCCAAGTGCCTTATATATGAAAATATCAACGAATTCCACATTTCATTACTATACCCCCTTAAGGGTATCTAACTCAAAAGGTAATGAACCCTCATTACAAACCATATATTAGGAATACCATTCGTGTAATAAAACATCATTAAGGTATTCAATTCTGTAACCAACAGACTAATCATTACATTGAATCCCTATCACCTAGGGACAGTATAGACATTTTCAGAGAGCATCCAATTATAAGGTCTATATAACCTGTCCTTAGAAAACAAAAAATTTAAATTGAGTAAAATTCCTTAAGAATGTTATATATGGAAACAATATATAAGTATTTATTTACATTTTAAACAATCAAAACCTATTTCATTTTCAAAATCCACCATAGACACACCCAAATGTCACGTGATTCTTACATG
Source organism: Viscum album (assembly GCA_963277665.1). Classification (NCBI taxonomy): domain Eukaryota; kingdom Viridiplantae; phylum Streptophyta; class Magnoliopsida; order Santalales; family Viscaceae; genus Viscum; species Viscum album. Next base: position 380,165,208 of record OY728119.1, read on the forward strand.
CTAAGTATGTTTCATGTAAAAACACCTATTACTACTATAGTCCAACAGAGACAACCAAAAAATAATAGACCAAGTTAGAACATCATTGTAAAATTTATTTCTCAACTATAACTATAAAAACCAAGAACCACAATCCCATAACCCTGGTAACCTATAATTCCCATCATAGAGGTGTTAATGACTCAACATCCAGAGGTCAGTCACAATATTTGAAAAATTCATTTTTTTAATACCTATACCCAAATAGAAAAAAATAAAATAAACATGGATTCCAATTTTTAATTACAACGATAAAATTTCCAAACTAACATCCTACCTAGAGAGCCACATGACATTATACATGCCTCCATATTTTCATGATTATGGGGAGTAGTAGTGCGGACCTGAATCATCATTTGAGAATCAATTCCATCGAATCATAACCATAAAAATAAAATAAATAACCAACCATTATAATACATATTATGTAATATGTAATTTTTAAAAAATAAGACATCGTAAAATAAACATAGACCAATGCTATAATAAATAAACAATGTAGTAATTCTAGAATATATTGTAAAAGGTCACCTACTAGGATTACCAAATATATTGAATAAACAATTGAAGAAATACACGTAAGTTCCTCTATAACAAAAATCCTCACCTAAACCCATCACCAATCCTATCATGATGCTCCAACCAAATCCATAATATAAACTATTCTCAACTAATACACAATATAGAAGGTCTACACTTGCACTAGGTTTCCTGTGTTAGGTATGAGATATACATCACAAGAGGGTGTCACAAAGTGAAATTAATATATTTTATCATATACATGTGTATTAATGAGGAATAAAAACATAGAATATATGTTATAAAATAATAAATGTTAGGGATTTATGTTCTAACCAATCCACCATGATTCATGACCCTACCTGTCATGGTTAACACAGGATGAAGAATTCACTTAATTCCCTAAACAATGACCCATACCTTCCAAATCAAGATGGGGTGTCATAACACATAATGATCTCTATTATCTCACTAATGGTATAGACTGTAATAAAATTCCACCATATTTTATCTATTCACAATCGTTGTTATCTCCCTTAGGGAAAATAATCAACAATGCTACATACCATGCCCCATAGTAGTACCCTCTCACTTAGGGTGAGGTATCATACCCTATCACAAGACATGTCTAATGAAATATCTCATACCTCCACCCTCTAAATCAGGGTGTGGCCCTTTACCACATCACTTATCAAATCTCATATCCCAACCTCTAAATCTGGGTAAATTTGCATACTATGTCATAAAAACATATCAACCCATCACCCTATCACTAAGGTTTAGGTCTCATACTAAACCATGAACCAAGTCCTCTCACTTAATTAGGACCCTCATATCAAGCAATGGCCTCCACTCTCTCACTAAGGGAAACTCTTCATACAAAACCCTGAGCTCTACCCTCTTACCTAGTACATTCCTCTCATAACATATATCGATCCATATTCACACCAAGGATCACATAGCCATACCCCATCTCTTAGTTAGCTACTCATTCTATTGGTATTCTACATACCAACCTCAGAACCCAACATTTGGTCATTGTGACCTAGTTCTATATCTCAAAGCATATGTCATCACCCACCTAGAATCATAGGCTAGAATTCTCAAGTTAGACTTGAAAAATAGTATGAAATGAATAACCTATTAACATTCCCATATCACCTATAAGAAATCCACTAGGTTCCTAAAACCCTTCCTTATCTCTACTAATTGATACCCGCACGCACCCATCAACCCATGGTGACCCCAAAGCTTGTAGACCCTAACAAACTGTAATTCCTTGAGATTTCAATATATACACTATTACATTAATGCATAATGTGTGAAATATCCTTTTCACACCAAACACCAAACCTAAATTAAACCATGATACTCGAAAAAAAATTAGTAATTTTTTTAATTATTATAATGTAATTGAATTAGTGGATAAGAATATAAATCAACCATATTATGAAATCGATAATGAAAAAGGAGAGAAATAGCATCAAGTAGTAGAAGTATCCCTTATAAATATCACATGCCCGATCTTGGAAGAGTGGTAGACTCCCTAGGGGTTTTCCTAGACTAATCCATAAAAAACTACAACAATTAAAATATGAGTGAAATATTATGTGATAAAAGTTCAAGATCATTCAAATTACCTTGAGATCCATGCTATAAAATTTCCACCAACAACTGCCACCAAAGCTTACCTTATGATTAGATATTATGTGGGCATCTTGAGGGGATATGTAGAAAAAAATTAAGATGATATAAAAATTTAATTATTAATATAATGGGTTAATTATCCTATTTATTTTATACATTTCACCTTTTCAATTTTAAATAAATATGAATATTATTTACAAATGAATTGAAAAAAATAATAGGACCACTGTATTTTTAAAAATGATTTTTTATAGAAAATGTTTTTTATTCACCTTATTTATATCTAATAAATATTTTATATAATTTTTTATATTTATAATATAACACCAATATAATTAGTAATTGAAATTATATAAAATTATAAAAAGTTGTATACTTTTTTAAAAAAAGTTATTTTCTTAAGAATATAGTTTTCAATATATTTTCATGCTATTATTTAAAAGTAAAAATTATATAATTTTATTTTGACCAAATTAAAATCAATTTCTGATTTATAAAAACATATCATACTAGGATAAATTTTTGGGATTGTTATAAAATAATTTATTTTAATTAAATATTGAAATATATAGTTTTTATTAAACCCATAACATTAATGACTGAAAAAAGAAGTAATTACAACTTAAAAACATATAATTTTTTTAAAGATAAAAAATGTATTTAGGATGCTAAATTATTCATTAAAAGACACTAGTAGAATTTATAAGATCTATGTTTAATATTTTTAAAATTAAGAAGTATTTTTCTAATAAAATTTTTTTTCAGTCTTTCTCATATAATTAAGTTTTCACTAGCTGTAATTAGGTTCTTGGTTGTTTAAATCCACATAAATATGATTTTTTTCATAATAAAGAAATTAATTTCATTAAAATTAACATCATAGATAATATTTTACTAAACATATCATTTATGTTTAAAAATACATTTGTTCTAAAAATGGGGTTTTTACATGTCACATGTGTTAATGTTAATATATAATCTTCATACTCATAGAAATTTTATTTTATATAATTAAAAAATTATTTGGAATTATTAGGTAAAAATTATTTCATAATACATGTTTTTTTATTAAAAGTTAATTACTTAGGTATACCTTAATTACCACTATAAAAACCAAAAAATGGTAAAATAAAAAAATCTAAGAGTAATAGACATAAAAATTATAAAAAAATGTGTGAAAATGAATGGTTTATCAATTATAAACCTTAAATACAATTCTAGTCCATTATTTTCATTTTTTATCCACTGTCCATATGAAACCCGTTCTCTCTTTATATTAAAGGGTTATATATAAAAACTCAATTTTCTTCACCAATAAAGGGATCATGCATCCACCAAAATTATAGACTCATTATGAAGATTTATATTGACCAAATATATATCTAAATATCTCATAAACTCTCTACCATTGTCTTACAATCCTCATTTTTTCCAAAAGACCATGTTAAGGATCCTTAAGTTGTTACCCAAGGGAGAACATCAAAAGGGAGTGGTAATGTTATCAACTGAGCTCTCGTAATTATTTCTAATTATACCTCATAAAATCTATTATATCCATGAAATCATGATAAAATAAATGTAATTAATATTTTTAAATGCTATTATACTAATGTAATATCCATTTTATACCCTCACCTAAAAACCATTTGAAATATGAACCCCTCGTCATGCGTACGTGTGGACTACTGTCTACATTAATGAACTGCTTTTTTTTCATGGAAGATTAAAATGGATGGTTAAAAAATAACATTTATATTATTAACATGATATTTATAACATTATTAATATTCATAAAATATAAATCAATCTCAATATTCCTCCCAATGTATGAAAATGAACGTGTCTCCTGTGCTTACATAAAAATTACCACTTCAATGAAAGTGACATATTCTATTTTTTCACTCAAGTATTTTATTATTTAAACTATTTAATATGATTGAACACCATAAAAATCTAAATAATATAATTATTATTCTATAACAATGATGTTATTCCAAATGATTCACTTTCATAACCATACTCGCATAAATTTTGTATCTTGTTATTGTTTGGTTCAGTTTAACAACCATCATGACCAATGTTAGAAATTGATATCATGGGTAACTAAAGAAAAAATAAAAGCTGATGATATTGAAAAATAATGAGTAAATAATTATTTTATTGTTTATGTGACGGAAATGGTAATATCTAACCTGTTATTACTATAAAAATCATTTTGTTTGTATAATTATTACAAAAATAAGATCGTCACCAACTTCATCACCATGATTCATAATTTAAATACTTATGAAAGGAAATCAAAACATTATTAATAATTATAAATTATATATTAAAATACTTATAATGTTATCAAAATGATAAAATTTTAATATATAAAATAGATCACACCACCATTACAAAACTTTCACTAGACCAAAAATCGATTATAATAACAACTGAAGAAGGAAATAGAATATAAATAACTACTATATTTATAATAAATAGTCATAAATTTATTTTAAAAGATTTTTAAGTTAAAAATAACGTTATAAAATAGGTGATTAAGAATTTTTTTAATCATGTAGTGAATGAAATGTATCAGTTTTAAGAAATAAAGGTATGGGTTTTTCCAACTAAATATTTTTCTATTGAGATATTATGTGTATCGACCACTTGTTTCCTATTTGTGGTGTATATATTCATTATGGAATAATTTTATCATAATTTTCCATGACATTTATTGTCTTTAAAAATCCTTCTCATGTTCTACTATTAATTGGTTTTTAATTCAAATGATATTAATAATGTAATGGATTCTTTAGCACAATTTTGTAATGCATGAGAAGTGTTCAATATTATGCACCATGTTTTATTTCATATGATGGAAAAAATTCCCATTTGATATGTTATATTTTTAATTATATTTGATTAATGTTCTTTATGATCAATTTCATGTTATCTCCATAGAGGGGTACTAATTAAAATGTGTTGTAGCTATAAAGGGTTAGTCGGTAATCGCATTCCGAAACTGATATTTATTTTCAAATATAATAAATTAAAAAAATTTATAAAAAAAATTCTCTATGTCAACCATGATTTTATTCTATACTTTTAAATCCTGGTGTTCTAAATTTTTTTATTATTTATTTTTCAATTTTTCAATAGTTTACCTATTATATGAGAAACCGAACACACCTCTTCTTTTTAGCCAGGTATCTTTATCTTCCCTCTCCATATTCATTGGATTATATTCCAAATGTTCTTATTTATACCAAAATAATTGATTAAGGTTTTTTATACAATTTTTATATTATTTTAAAAAAAATTAATGAAAATTTTCATCCTTATTCTATGAGTCATTTTCAACAATGATTGAAATTAATTCTGTTTAAAATTTTCCATGTGAACAAATAATTGAAATTTTTAGTACTTTTTATGGATGTTTCACTGTATATTTTGTTTTGTTTATAAAAGATAAACTCATTCTCCTAGATTTATAAAATATTTCTATTTTTAACAAATATTTTGAAAACCTCAAGGTTTGTTTGTATAATAACTCGGGTAATGTAAATATTAAATAAATTTAATTATCATTAATGTTCATGAATTATATTTTATAGAGTTATCTTAATTATAAAAATATTATGTAACTTTTCAATCATAAAAGAAAATAGTTTTATTCTTAATAAATTTATTTACATGAATTATATAGTTTCATTTAAAGTATGAATTTCAAATTTATAAAATTTTAGTTTTTCAAAAATTATATCATTTTTTATATCATAAATCTAAAATTTTCATCTAATTATTTTTAATGATTTTTTTAAAAAATTTGATTTTTTGTTGAATAGTAGAAAAAACCCATTTTTAAGAAAAATGTCTTTTCCTTTCATGTATTTAAAGAATAAAATTTTCTTATAGATTGGTTTTAAAATTCTATTAGTTTTTTTGATTAAAAATAATATAATAATTTTCATTGTAATATACATTACATTTTATTTTTTTACAAAAACATTTTTATACATAAAAATGTTGTTTTCTTTAAAATAATTTTTCACCACATTTTTTGGTTCATTTTAAAATTAGTTTCTGAAATATATATAAATTGAATTACATAAATTGTAATATGTATTTTTAATAATCATGAAAACAGTTGTTAATTATTCCACTTTCGTTTTTTCTTATTATGAATAGTAAAATTTGTAAAAATGTTAGTTACTATAATAAGAGTTGAAATAGGATACATGATTCAAATGACTTAAAACATGTCTAAATCATATTTTATCATAACATTTCTACCATATCTCAAACAATATTTATATATTATTCTTTTTTATCTAATTATAATAAATATTACATTAATATATCTAAATCTTTTGAAAAATTCTACGTATGTTCTATCCTTCACTTATTAAGGGACACCACCACTTGTCTCTTTAATAAATCTAAAAAGCCTATTATATTAACTAACACCTAAATAAATACTTCTTTAACATACCTCTCCACATCCTCAATCTCTTGGTTTGATTAGAATACCATCCTATTAAGGTTTTATGAAGAAGATGTATAGTTACTAACAAAGTGTTTTCCTTTTAGTTCTCCTTTTACATCCTTAAAAACATCCCTAAACATTGTGATGTGATAACAAAATTATCTCCCATATATTGAAATTTTATTATGTCTATGGAATAACCCTTTATTAATCTCATCCTCTATCAAATGGGAAATGAAACCATCATTTATGCATACATCCAGACTACCACCTCATGAACAAATATATTTCATTTTCCATAACAACCTCTCATGGATGGTAATGGAATTGGATCTAATGTATATTTTCATGAACTGTGCTGAGATACCATCCAGCCCGACAACTGGCTCAGTCTGAGACATGGCCCGAAGGGTATTCCCAATCCTCACAGGGTGGAAACTAGTGATGGGACTCAAAGATAATTTAGAGGGAATGATTTAGCCCAATAAATAACCAGGATCAAAATAAATAAACAGAACACATAGAAGGAATAGAATAAATTAAATATCAATAAATGCATATACAAACTAATCCTAGTATAAAAATATAACCGATAAAACTAGAATCTAAATACAACATTAATCCAATAACTACTAACATGGTCTCCATGTGACCTCAAGGTCACCATCATCCACAAAAACATACCACTATAAGACCAAACTACTCCACTAACGAGCACTCTCACATTAAATATGAACCTAAAAAATCGCTCAGGACTACTGACACATAATTGTACATGTAAGGTGTGATATAAATAGATCAGTAGGCAACCACCAAAGAATCTATAAAGTTCCTGTCTAGAAAATGGTCTATTAACACTAATTTGAAATGCATATATAAAAATAGGGTTTTATCGTTTTTAAGTTTATAGACATTGCATTCCCTTAAATACCACACACATAAAACATGACTATTTTCAAAATGGATTACCAATTTATAATAAGAACCCAAATAAATATGAATAGAATGGTACCAAACTATTATAAACATAAAAAATAATTACGATCGAAAAAAACGAGTATAACTGAAAATAATCAAACACATATAGATATTAAACCATGGCCACTTCCTAAACATTCCTAGAGTGATCCCTAGATGTACTCAAGTCAGACACACTTATGGGAATATGTTACAACACATTAGTCAATATCCAAATGACTGTTCTAACTTCCAATGCAGTGGAACATCTCACCAAGAACATTAAATTCAATGGGGGGGTATTAACCTGTATAATCAAGTATTAAACAAAACCAAAACTAGAGCCTCTAGAGATGACTATAAAACCCATAGTAATAAGATATAGTGAAATGAGGAGGCCCTCATACAAGTGTCTCACCTGACCTGCTACCACCACACATGCCTAACCCAAACATCGACACCACCAATGTGATAATCCACATTGGAAAATCCTCTATAGGGGTTCACATCTCAATAAAATTATATCACAAGTTCCAACTGGCCCTTCACATCATTTGAGTTTCAAAACACTTTTCCAAACATTGTAAAATACCAACCGAGTCTTGAAATCATACGAGTATGAAAAAAAAACCCCCAATATATCTCAAATACCAAACATGCCTCACATCATGTAGCTTTACAAAATTTTTTACCCAAAAACAAACACAATGCCAAATTGGACTTTGAACAATTTAGATATCAAAATACATCATGAAATTCCAAACAAGCTTTTATACCAACCATTAACCCAAGTGTAACTTATGATTCCAAATGATCTAAGTTTCAAGGAACACATTTGAGAAAAATTGTTTGAGTAACGTGAAACACCGAAACACCATCATGTAATCAAATAGTCATTTTAGGAATAATGGAATACAAAAGAATGGTGAAACTATTTGAAATATCGAGGCTCAAGGAAATCATCGTCTTATCAACGTCATCATCATTTAAAATCCCATCCATGTGTGTACCCAATGAACACATGAATGTTTTAATGTCTGATAACATACTTTAAGTGTCCATGGAATAATTCAAAAATAATTTTCAAGAAACACCATTTTACCTTACACCAACACAACAAGTCCCACCATTTCAATGTCAACAATAAGAATTATAAAACTAGGAGAATCTTTCAAGAACATTTTACCACATACAAACATACCCTAAAGAGGAATCCAAATAAAACATCAAGAAAAAATTATAATTTCACCCATGGTGTCAAAACACATTCAAGGACAAATAAAAAAACATTTCAAATTCACTTTAAAACATAATTAGCATTTTAACAAACACCTGATGTGCATATCTGTATAACATATTTGAAAATCCCATATTTAAACAACTTACACCAATTATTTCTTACATGAGAACCCCATACCAAGAAAAAAATCATACTACAAGAAAGAGAACCACGTTTTTATACTATTTTAAACCCCACAAGCATCAATGGAATGATTCGAAAAGTAAAATATTGGAATCAGCTACCTCAACAGATTGCGGATGTGACAAAACATCATGGGATGGAATAACTAATCCCCATAGATGAACCACACACCCTAACATCAAATAAAATGAAAAAAACATAAACCCTAACCCATAGGGTTCTTCCAAGATGGAATACCTACCAAGAGATACCAAGATATCAATAGAGAAGGGAGAAGAGAAGAAGAAATCGACCAAATACTAAAGGAATCATACCTTAGAAACTTCATGGAGCTTCTAAAATTGATCCAGGGAAAGGGAAATGGATATTGGAGGACCCCATGGTGATCCTAGGTTGTAAGAGGTGTGAAAACCTAGATTTACGGTTTGAAACATGATGGGAAAACTTTAAATTTCATATAATTATGAAATTGGGTAGCTCACATGGTTTGATCGCACAATTTTCCATCCCGTGCGCAAACCACACGATAGCCACTATTCCAAATAGATAGAACCTCTTGAAAGGTTTCTGAAATGTTACCAAAACCTTTTGAAACCATTATACCCTACTCCTAGACCCCAAAATAGACATAATGATGACCTGGGTGAGGGAGTATGGTTTACCTAAACATTGTGCAAACTATTTAGTTTCCCAAAACTCACCTAAAACTTCCAAGATCCAAATATTTAAACCTAGGATCAACCCAAACCTCAACAGAAAATATCCAAACCTGAGAAAAGAATAAAATAAAATAATTTTAATGGTTTTTTTGTGAAAATTATCCACACTAAAAACACTTTACCAAAATTCACCGAGCCAAATGGTAAACAAAACATGGTCCCAAATCTAAAACTAGCCGAAAAAAACAACATACCTCAAGCATCTTATCACTTCATAAGTCACACTCGAAAATTAATGATTAAGCCAATAATGGGAGAAAATGGGATGGTTCTACCCACCATAATAACCAAACTAATATGAACATCTCCACATAGGATTAACAACACCACCACTGGAGACGGGAAACAAACTATAAAAAACAAAGAAAAGAAGGAACCCGAGAACTCCCAACCCAATCGAGAAGCCCCATACAGAAGGGTGAACACACAGAAAAAATTAAAAAATATAGATAACTGAAACACAAATAATCAATTCCACAAAACTCAACAATTTCAAAATTAGCAGAACTAACCTGGAACCGACCCCCCACAAGTGTTAAACACATCTGAGGGAAACCAAATGATTCAAAGAGACACATCTAGATAAAAATAACCTCTAAAATTCACAATGAATCAAACCATAAAACATTCATAATAGATGGAGGGTCATACAAAAAAAACTGAAACACAAAAACATTAACCATCTCTATTTTGAAACCGAATACAAAAATTCTGTCAAGGTTTCCCGCACCCCCGATGATTTCTGACTGCACACGAGCTTCACCCCAGGGCCTATGTCAAGGGCCATAATGATTGAATCACCCCTTGCATCATAGTTAAGCAGTTACATCCTCTAATCAAGGATTATTATTTAGGAGATTCTTCTATAAAACTTCTACAGATGACCCAAATGAACACAATGGTGACAAGTCTTTAGGGGACTGGGATAATATATATTTGAATGCTCAAACCGGCCACACAAGAGGAATAATTATAAATGGTCTGAAGAACTGCATATTAGAATCAATGAATGTTAATTTCTAGAAATATGTTCCTCTAACAAACCTCTTTCATTATATGGGATACCTTCATAGGATAAAACAACCACTAACACCACCGAGAGTGGAAAATTAGTTAAAAATGCCTCACCCACCAACTTCTCCAAACAAAATTCACCGGATCAGAATAATTTTTCCAAAATATCTAGAAGAATACCCCAAATGAAAAGAGGTTCTTTAAACAGATCCTATGATGCCTCCCCTGGAGAGAATCAAACCAACTATTTGAACTGTTCACTATAATATTTCAATGGTCACTGGCCCTATCGAACATATCAATGATTTTCCACCCTCCTCATATTCACCACCTTCAGAATGAACCTTTGAAAACAAGTGTCTTTAAAGGTCTTCCAGGTCATCTCAACTTCAAATTATGATGAGACAATAATTCCCCACTGATCCAAACTAGAAACTTCAAACGATCCCAAAATATCATATACTCTAACAGCTTTAGGAGTTCCCAATAATCTAAAGACATGCTCAACTTCATCAAGACATTCTATGACCTCAAGCAGAAAACTATCAATATGATAGATTGGAAATAATTAAGAAGAAACAGAAACTAGGCATGACTCACTTGATAATTTGGGGATATTTCTGGGCAGCATATTTTGAACAAAATTAAAAAATAAAGCCAAAAATAATCATTTTACTAAAAAACAACAAAGAGACTATGTTCGGACAAAAAAATAGGCCCACAGTCCAAACACATACAAGAAAAAATAAAGAATTCTCTTTTGAAAAACCCAAATTTAATTTCAATTTACAAAAACGACATCTTCCAAGGAATATATCCAAACACATAAATCTTTTTTCCATAAAACACCAATTTTCACAGAACAAAACCTGTATTTTAAAATAAAACTAATTCCCAAAATCATTTTCCTTTTCAAAATCGATTTTAAAAAATAAAACCATTACATTATTTTCAAACACTCACCCATGGAATCCTATGAAAAATCACATATGTATTCATCCCACTTACACTCATTCTATCGATGAATAAATGCAATCATTTAAATTCCATACAAACCCTAACATATGGGAACAATCATATATAAAACTAAGTTTCATGCATATTTTTTTATCATCAAACCAAAACATTTATAAAATTGTTAACTCAAATCGCTTTATCTTTTAAAACCCATTCTTGACAATTGAAAAACCATTGAAAGTAATAATATTCATTTAAAAAATTGTTTTCATTTTAAATTATTACTTGCACCAACTATAAATAAAATAGAATGAATCCTACACCAAACCATCAGAATGAGGAACTAGTATCCCGACCAAACTCAGAGAAATGGTTAGTGGGAAATTCCCCAAGTAGGGATTAACAACTAAGAAGGTCTTGAATCAAGAACATAGACTCCACATCGGTCTCCAATCTATGTAAGATCACAACGTGACGCCAAATTACCTCGATTTTCTTTCCTCAATACAAAAAAAGACAAAAGAACGAAATCTAAGACCACCCCTGGAATCTCTAGGATTACTATGAGTAAGGTCCCATGATGTCCTTCTCATACCTACCTATTGAATCCCAAAAATCCAAGTCCCCAAATACCTAACACCCTAAAAAATAAGAACTTTCACTCATACCATTTTATCATAAACCAAGCTAGGATGGCATCAAAACCCAAATTTGGCCCGGTCTGAAATATGGTCTGAAGGGTGTTCCTGATCCCTATGGGCTGGCAACTAGTGTCATGATTGAATGATAATCCAAAGGGAATGGTTTATCTCCATAAATAACTAGGATAAAAATTAATAAATTGTACAGACAAAAGCCCTAACAAAAACTGAATCTCAATAAATAAATATACAAACTGATCTAGGTACAAAATACAACTGAATAAACTAGAATCTAAAGAAAAAAACTACCACAAAGATATTCATGTGACATCATGGGCACAACCATCCACAAAACGAACACACTACAATAACAGCCTCTTCAAACTATAAGCACTCAAAAAAGAAATGTAATCCTTTAAAACTACTTGGGTCCACTAACACAGAATGGTACAAGTAGGGTGTGAGCTCAACATCTCAGTAGAAAAACACGAATGAATCAATAGAGTTCATTTCATGAACATATTCCATTAATATTAATTTAAAAAACTTATTTTATAATAGGGTTTCCTAATTTATAATTTAACAAACACCACTATCCTTTTTCAAAACAACACACATACAACATCATTATTTTGACAATGGATTACCATTTTATAACTAGATCCCAAACCAAAATCTAAACAAAATGATAGAAAAATATGATGGAGATAAACAGGTATTATGAACAAGAAACCAAGTATAATAGAAAATAAACAAACACCTACCAAGAATAAACCATGGGCATTTCCTAAATACCCATCGAGAAATCCATAGATGTACTTGGGTCAGACTCACCTGCCAATATATGGTGCATCTCTATAGTAAATGGAAAACAAGCAATTATAACTTCCAATCTAGTGGAATGTACTACCAAGCCCTATATATTTATGGGGGTATCAACCAATATAATTCCAGTTGATAAGAAATTATCACCAGACCCATTAAAGATGTATAATGAACCTGTGTTAATAGGTCATTGTGAAAGGAGGAGGCCCTCACACACATGACTCACCATACCTTCCACCAACGTACATTCTTAAACAAACACCGAAACCACCCATGTGATAACCCAAAAAAATAAATACTCAACAGGGGTTCCCATCTAACCATAATCCTTTTACAAGTTCCAACCAGAACATCAAATCATTTCAGTTTAAAAACAAGTTCCCAAACATTATAAAATAGAAACTAGGACTTTAAATAAAATGAGTTTTAAAACAAAACCACCAATATGTCCCCATTTCCAAACAAACATCACATCACATAGATTTACAAATAATTTTCCCATAAAACATGAAAAATTACTAACAAGACTTTAAACACTTTATAAATCAAGCTATATTAAGTAATTCCAAATGTTCCTTTATACCAACCATTAACCAAACCATAACCTAATATTCCAACTGAGAAAAGTTCCAAGGAATGAATTCGATAATATTCTTATGAGTTACATGAAACACCAACACACCCTTTATAAATACCACAACGATTTTAGGAATAAGGTAATAAGAATGAAGAGAGAAATTTTTTGAAAAACTCATGCTCAAGGAAGTCATCATTTTATCAATGCCATCATTATTTCAAATCCCATCCATCTGGTCACCTCGTGCACCCATTGATGTCCCAACACCTAATGAAAAATTTTATGTTTACATGGAATCATTTAAGAAACATTTTCAAGAAACACAACTTTCCCTTAAACTAACACAATAAGTCCCACCACTTCAATGTCAATAATAAACATTCTAATGCTGGGAGAATATTTCCAAAACATTTTACCATAAACCACCATAACTAAAAATAGCATCCAAAAAACACTTAAAGCACAAATAATAAATTCCCAAAAGATATAAAAACATAATCATGGAAAAATAACCCAAAAATGATAAAATTTACTTTAAAACATAAATATCATTTTAGCAAACACCTTAAGTGTATAACTATACAACATATTTTAAGAAATAAATTTTTTAAACTGCTTCCCAAATTTTTTTCCAACAGGAAAACACAAGAAATTAAATTATTCAATAAGCATGAAAAACACATTTTTATACTATTTAAAAATCCACAAGAATCAATGGAATGAGTCATAAAAGAAAAATAATAGAAACACTCATCTTAATAAAGTGCAGATGTGATGAAACTTCAAGGTAAGGATGAACTAGGGCCCATAGATGAACCACGCATGTAACACCCCAAGCTTCCATGGTATGTTTCCCTTTAAATAATGCAATGGCGTGCATTGTACGCAACTTCGAGATTCTAACACACCACAACCAATCAAACTAGCCATTATGAATAGTAATACCTACTTTTTGAAATTTTTTAAATTTTAACTTTCGAAATGGACTTCATTTTTGGATGCGTAATATCGAAATTAGCTTAGGGGGAAATTTTGGTACTTTTCAGATAACTTTCATATTTTGATGAATAGTGAAAATTACAAAATTTTAATTAAAATAAACTTTTTTAATTGAAATATTAATAGTGAGAAATTATTAATTTGAGTGGTTTTAAAGTATATTTAGAATATATTTTTACCATTTAATACATTTTTGGTCATTGGATGTAATTTCACATTTAAACGACACATAAACAAATGTCAATCTTTTGATAGTTATTATCTCTTAAAAACACTCTATTTGTTTTGACGACGGGAATTAATTTTTAAATTAATTAATGCAACTGATATGTTTTGAATTTGGTAAAATAGACATCATTTTTGAATTCATAATATCAAATATATATTAGGCCTAATTTATGGTATTTTTCTGGAAACTTTCATTTTTTGATGAATAGTGAAACGACTAAGTGGTAGTTAAAAAACTGAATTTTTCATAAAACTTAATTTTACCGCTTCTATGAGTAGAATTTCGAAAATCCGAGAGACACGGTTAATATCAAGGAGTAAAATTTGGTTCAATGAGATGAAAATAATTTTTGGTGAATAGTAACGTTTTACTTTTATTTACCACGGTTAAAAGTAAATAGGGTAATTAAGGGTAAAAATGATATTAATATTACCCTAACACATGTCCTAATTCTATTGGAAAAGTGTATCTAGACCAAAAACAACCTTAGGAGTAAAATATTATCATTTAGGTCCACTTGTATTAGATTAGGACATTTATTATTATTTAATTCAAAGAAGAGTTAAAAGAGTTAAAATCTAAGTTTATTTACTAAAACATTTTTAATATAAGGTTATAAATAAGATAAATTCGATTGTAAATATTCATTAGAAATATTAAAATATTTTCTACATAATGGTATTTTATTTATATTTTTTATACATTAAATAATTTAATTTATTTATGACACAATGGTGATGTAGTAATTACTTAATTAATGAAATATTAAAATAATTGATATCATAAATATCAAAATAAATGAAATTTTGACTTTTTATGAATTCCAATAATTTTCTAGGTTAATATGACATATTATTATTGATTATGTAAATTGTGTTCGAAGTAATAATGCCGTTATGAATTTATCCAAAACAAAATACCCAATAATGTCAAAATTGACATAAAGGAGTTTTTAAAACGAATATTATATTATTAAATTATATTCAATTCCTAAAAATCTATGGTTCGGCCAAGAGACTTATATCATGATAGGTGTATCATTAATGGACCACTTGGGGGTCTCTTGGATGTATATAGTAAGTTTATTTACCATATAATATAAAAATACAAAGAGACATTGTAAAAGTGAAACGAATTAACTAATAGTTAATACTTAAAGATAAGGTTAATATAATGACCCAAACCTGTATTAATTCTATTGGTTGAGTGGTTTTAGATCCATCCCCACCTTAACCTTTAAATAATCCACTTTGGATCCACTATAAACTGAATATGAATTTATTATAAAATAATAGTTTTAGTTTTTCCAAAGGTGCCTCTCACCCCTCTTATAAAAGGGCACTCCCCCTTCTCACTAATTCACACATTCAAAACCATTTGCCTCAGAACAAACCTACCCAAGTACTATCTAAACTTCCCTCACTACAACCGAGAGGCCTTAGTTTTATCAGAAAGCCAACCTACTGAGCCCTTTTGATCAAATCAAAAGGAAGAACCCGAAGAAGAGGTAATGTTTTCACCACCCTCTTTCTAGTTATGTTCTTCTTAAACATCATCGTTATTTGTTATTTCTATTCTAAAATAATAAATCCAGTATCTTCTATATAATGTGATTTTATTATAAATATTTTACAAGCATATTCAGTATTATATCCATCCTTTGAATGGAATGTCACCATACGTGCATACGTACGGCTTACCGTCTCCACGCCGTGGTGTAATTGTCATTAAATAAATTATTATTTGGATGGGTATAATAATGATGCGTAATTCATGTAAATAATAAATAAAACATGATAATTATTCTGTTTATATGATATACCATCCAATTATATATTTTTTCAACATCAAAATAATGATATTGTCGCTTGTGCGTACGTACGGACTACCGTCTCCACGAACGTGATGAGATTCATTCTCCATCATATCCATTCAAGTATAATTCTAATTTGATGATTAAAAATAATGTTTAAGTACTTGATATAATTATGGATATGAATAAGATACAACATATCTATAAAAACATGGATTATGTAACAAATATTATAAAGGAAAATGAGTAAGTTATCACCCGAAATGAAGATAATATTAAGATATTATTAACAAATCAACATTAAAAGATCATATATGATATCATATTAATGTAAATTATTATCGTATAATTAAATAAAAATTTTTTCACCATTATACAGGAGGTTAACCTATCATCATCCAAGGAAAAGGTACAAATTAAGGGGTTTCTTATCTCACTTTTAATTCCATGAGAATTCCATTGTTCACCACTTATATATTACATGTGGTGGGTGTACTGCCCATGTTTGTATTCATTGTGTATTATACTTTAATTCATGTATATTTACATCATCATTGTATGATCCTTCTTTCGTGGGTGTATGTTTTGTATGTTACCAAGTCAATAAGGGAATTTGAAATTTAAATTTCCACTCATTCGTCTTTACGCATACTTCATTGATTATTTTACTCCAAGATTATGCGTAGAATCTCTATTCATTTGATTATGTCAAAAATTCCACTCCCATTTCTGTGGATATACTTTTGATACACATAATCACTCCATTGATAAATTATCAGGCCATCAGTAAGAACTTGATAAGAGTAATTTTTACTCAATCTCGATTTGTTGAGTTAAACATCCAATTCATTGGTGTTGTATTTACAAAAATATGTGTGAATGTCCTACGATTGTTTTACACTGAATATTCAATCATATTGAGTGTATTTATATTTTTCACTCATAATTATGTCGTTGATTTATCCTTAACCTAATGATATAGGATTTATGAGAGATTTCATCTCAATTTACATTCCATTGAGACTCTTTTATTATTATACACCAAATCACTTTTATATAGTGTATATAATGTACTTTGACATAATTTATCATGAATCCATTTATTCTCATGATATTAAAATGTTTGTATTTCCTCAATTATTTTTCAAGTGTTTCTCTTTTGGTTAGGAACTCTAACTAAAATGACATTTTAAAATGTTTTAAAGATTTATTATTCTAAATCTTTCTCATTAATGTCCATGTTTTAAAAATGGTTTTAAGGATTTATTTATATGGACATTAAAGTTTTTAAATCAAAATTCCTTTTAAAAGTTTCAAAGTGGTATGGGACACTTTGATTCTAAAATCTATTTTAAATGGATTATTGACAAATAGTGTGACTTTTAAATGATTTCAATAAAAAGGGGGATATTTCACCCTAATTGTTTTGATGATTATTTTCATCTATGTCAATATCCTTCATCATTCTCCATTGAGGTTAATATGATACAATACAATCTTCCATATTGTATCGAATGAGTTATGTTTTACTGTGGATGTGCTATTTTTATACCATTCATGGTTTGTGGATAAAGTATTGACATTTCGTATGCTAGTTATAAAAATGAATGTTTATGTTATGTTTAAAACCTTTCATATGAGGAATGAATTGGACTTAGTAAGTGATGGGTGGAGCCCTCTATAGCTCCTCGATGCATCGGTATGTCTCATGAGACAAACTAGTGTCTTGGCACGAGGCCTTGACAAAATATTATTTGTATTCTTGGCACGAGGCCTTGGCTACGTGGTTATGATAGTCTGACATTATGCATTCCGTCATTATGAAAGTGGTTATTAATATTTTCATGTGATTATTCTACTAGTAGAATATCAATGTGAATAAGTAAATGGCATTATTTCATTTTATACTTGCCATATTATGTTGATGTTCAATTTTAAAAGGCTTTTGTTTTAGTTATACATTGTCTTAAATCTTTATGTTTATTTATGAAAGTTTATACTATATTGTTATCCTTACTGAGCATATGAGCTCACCCCTTTCAATGTTTTATTTTTTCCAGGATATGAAGAAGTATTTTATGAATGACCTGCAGGGATAGTATGAGGGGATATGAAGACAATATGTTGTTGTAGTTTTTCACTTATTGATGTAATGTAAACTTTATGAATATATCTAGTGTTTCTAAGGCTACTAAAGTAATCGGTCTTCCGAGATTTTATCTTTATTGTGATCATGACAATGTTATGTAATAATGCACCGACTCTGGATATCTAGGGTCGGGGTGTTACAGTTGGTATCAAATGAAGTTTAGTACAAACCATGGAAGCTAGATTTAGATAAACTCTGATTAGATAACGTAGAACTAAGATGAACTTTGAGGATTAGTATAGAAGAACTTCCTAGAATTTTGGTATTGTAGAGATTTTGTGATTTTTTCGAGAAATACATCTGTGTCTATATACGAGCAGGTAGAGGCGGCTCTGGTACAGATGTACCTAGGGGTAAAACCCAAAAACACCGCTTTGAGCTAGACTCGAACGGGAACTGGTGCACGACAATGTTCCTTGATGCACTCTTGGTTACGACACTCCCGGGGGATACTCTTAGGATAATTTACATTTTCTTTACAATCCGATTTGAAGTATTATATATATAAGATGAGAGTAAATGACCTTGGTTAATCTTAATGTGTTTCAAATTGAGAATATGGTGACTTGTTAATCTCAAAATGATTTTATGAGTACTGTTACTCAGACAATGCTTTCTAGTTTTAGTCAATGGCAGGATTCCAAGGAATTCATAGTTACTTTGAGAATGATGTACAAGGTGGGAACGGTGGTGGCAATGAGCAACAAAATGGAATGTTGATAGGATTAAAAGATATCATATTTATGCCAAATAAATTTTCCAAAAACATGATCAACAATATATATTAACCAAATCCTGGACTCAACAAAGAAGAGAAAGGTGATAAATGATAAGAGCTCCAGTAGTGGATACCATGGAGAAAGGAATCCTCAATTTCCATCATGCATGAAATGTGGCAAGAGACACCCAGGAAATTGTCTCAATGGGACAAATAAATTCTTTACGTGCGGGAAGGAAGGACATAAAGTAAAGAATTACTGATGAAAAATAAAGAGTACTATGGAAGAAGATAAAAATGGTCCTAAGAACCCATTTACAGACATTTTCCATAAATGTAGGGGACCTGGCCATTACCCAAGTTAATTCACTATTCTATAGGATATTTTCTTGGTCAAAGAAGAAGCTATGTGGAAATAAATGGTTGGATAAATGTTTAAAAAGTATTGGTGCTCCTTGTTGATGGGTTTACTTTGGAATAATTTTCTCTTGTATTTTTTACCCTGCAGTTTTCCATGTGAGAATGATATTTGAAGAAAAATTATCTTTTCTTTTGTAGATATAGTTATAAATAACCATTTGGTTTTATATGATCGTTGGGTTTGAGGCAATTATAAGTTATTATAATTTGGGATCAAAATGCAAGGTATGAGATAAGATTTGTGGTTAAATTATGTTATGGTTATTTTAAGGAATTTATCTCATTTTGGTAATGTTATAAAATATAGTTTTTGAAAAAGGACAACACGTAGACTGTGTGACAACCCGTCGCGTCGGACAAAGCTGTGGGAATTGAACCCACAACCAAAGTGTGATTGGGATTTATCTCCTACCACTGGACTACGTGAAGTCCCTGGTTAGTGTGACTATTATTTTTAGTTAACTGATTTTATTGATCAATAATAATTTGATTTGGGATCTTATGTCTTATCAAATAAATACCCTTAGTATAGAAAAATGATTTGGTGATTAAGTGATAAATGTTATTTTGGAAGCTGTTCGCTTTGTTGTGAACACTATATGCCCAAGGAAAATAAAATAGTATGGTATTTAATTTGAGGAGTAATGGTGGATTTTTATCTATGTTTTTTTATAAATTTATAGTGATTTGGGTTATTTATGGAAATGATTAGGTTAATTACTTTTAAGTATGTGACTTTATGAGTAATTAATGTCATTTGGAGATACAATTTAATGTGGAAGACTACATTCTTACAAGTTTTGGGTTTCAATATTAGTTTGGATTATATTGAAGGATTTTAAGGATAATTGATTATTGAATGGTATTTATTTAACTTAGGGGTATTGATGGTTTAATTTTAGAAATTAAGATTAGTGTTTTTTTTCTCTAATGGAATATCCATTTGGGGGATCATCAGATATTATACTAACCATTTTGGTTTTGATTAATCTCTAAAGACAAGGTAAATATATAGTTTATCCTACGTGGATCATGTATTTCTATAGAAGTTTATTCTAGCTCTTCCATTGTGACCAAGTCTTCTTGAATACTCATTGTTCAAAAATATGAGTTAGTGGTAAAAATTTATTAAAGAATGAAACTCTAATTAAAAAGTAAGTATATCTCTTTATTTTCTTAGTCAATATCATAAATGACTTCCTTGTCCTTATGTAATGTAACATAAAACAAAAAATGTTGTTCGTTTACTTTTCCTACTGGAAGAATAATGACCGTTTTTTCCATCATAAGTTTGTGATTTTCTTATTGTTAACTTTTTTCTCACCATGTTTTCTATCCCTCTCCATCGGAACTTAACACTTAGTTTATCATCCATATCCATGTTTTCCTACATGGAATCCTAGTATGGGTTATCTTGGGTGACCTTTATACCTCTCTTCCTTTCTTTTAAAGTGATAGTTTTATTGACTCTTTTTCCGATGTGGGGCTTTCCATTATATTTTCAAGCCCAATTTTAAAAAAATTGCGAGGATTCAGTTTATTGAAGGAGGGGAGAATGTAACACCCCAAGCTTCCATGGTATGTTTCCCTTTGAATAATGCACTGGCGTGCATTGTACGCAACTCCGAGATTCTAACACACCACAACCAATCAAACTAGCTGTTATGAATAGTAATACCTACTTTTTAAAATTTTATAAATTTTATCTTTCGAAATGGACTTCATTTTTTGACTCTTAATATTGAAATTAGCTTAGGGTGAAATTTTGGTACTTTTTGGATAACTTTCATATTTTGATGAATAGTGAAAATTACTAAATTTTAATTAAAAACAACTTTTTTAATCGAAATATTTAATAGTGATAAATTATTAATTTGAGTGGTTTTAAAGTATATTTAGAATATATTTTTACCATTTAATACAATTTTGGTCATTGTATGTAATTTCACATTTAAACGAGACATAAACAAGTGTCAATCTTTTGATAGTTTTATCTTTTAAAAACACGCTATTTGTTTTGACGACGGGAATTAATTTTTAAAATAATTAATACAACTTATATGTTTTGAATTTGTTAAAATAGAAATCATTTTCAAATTCATAATATCAAATATATCTTAGGCCTAATTTTTTGTATTTTTCTATAAACGTTCATTTTTTTATGAATAGCGAAACCACTAAGTGGTAGTTAAAATACTGAATTTTTCATAAAAATTAATTTTACCGCTTCTGTGAGTGGAATTTCGAAAATATGAGAGACCTGGTTAATATCAATGAGTAAAATTTGGTTCAATGAGATGAAAATAATTTTTGTGAATAGTAACTTTTTACTTTTATTTACCACGGTTAAAAGTAAATCGGGTAATTAAGCGTAAAAATGATATTAATATTACCCTAAAATGTGTCCTAATTCTATTGGACAATTTTATCTCGACCAAAAACAACCTTAGAAGTAAAATATTATCATTTAGGTTCGCTTGTATTAGATTAGGACATTTATTATTATTTAATTCAAAGAAGAGTTAAAAGAGTTAAAATCAATGTTTATTTACTAAAATATTATTAATATAGGGTTATACATAAGATAAATTCAACTGTAAATATTAATTATAAATATAAAAATATTTCCTACATAATGGTATTTTATTTATAATTTTGAGTCATTATATAATTTAATATATTTTTGTCACAATGGTGATGCAGTAATTACCTAATTAATGAAATATTAAAATAATTGATATTTTAAATATCAAAATAAATGAAATTTAAGAATTTTTATGAATTCAACTAATTTTATAGGTTAACATGACATATTAGGATTGATTATATAAATTGTTTTTGAAGTAATAATTCTGTTATGAATTTATCAAAAACAAAATACCCAATAGTGTCAAAATTGACATAAAAGAGTTTTTAAAACAAATATTATATTATTAATTTATATTCAATTCCTAAAAATCTAAGGATCGGCAAAGAGACTTATATCATTATAGGTGTACCATTAATGGACCACTTTGGGGTCTCTTGGATGTATATAGTAAGTTTATTAACCATATCATATAAAAATACAAATATACCTTATTAAAGTGAAACTAAGTAACTAAGAGTTAATACTTAATGAAATGGTTAATATAATGACCCAAAACTGTCTAAATTCTATTAGTTGAGTGTTTTTCAACCCATACCCACCTTAAACTTTAAATAATCCACTTTGGATCCATTATAAACCGAATATGAATTTATTATAAAATAATATTTTTAGCTTTTCCTAAGGTGCCCCTCACTCCTCTTATAAAATGGTACTCCCCCTTCTCACAAATTCATACATTCAAAGCCTTTTGGCTCAACAAAAACCTGACCAAATACTCTCTCAACTTCCCTCACTACAACCTAGAGGCCTTATTTTGATCATAAATCCAACCTAAGGAGCCCTTTTGATCAAATCAAAAGGAAGAACCCGAAGAAGAGGTAATGTTTTCACCACCCTCTTTCAAGTTCCTTTCTTCTTCAACTTCTTATTTCTTTGTTATTTCTATTCTAAAAAAATAACTCCATTATCTTCTATTTAATGTGTTGTTATTATAAATATGGTACAACCATATTCAGTATTCTATCTATCCTTGGAATGGCATGTCACCATACGTGCGTACGTACGGCTTACCGTCTCCACGTCATGGTGTAATTGTCATTCAATAAATTATTATTTGGGTGGGTATAATAATGATGTGTAATTAATGTAAATAATAAATATAACATGATAATTATTCTTTTTATATGATATACCATCCAATTATAAATTATTTTAACATCAAAAGAATGATATTGTCGCTTGTGAGTACGTACGGACTACCGTCTCCACGAACGTGATAAGATTCATTCTCCATCGTATCCATTCAAGTATATTTCTCATTTGATGATTAAAAATAATGTTTAAGGACTTGATATAATTCTGGATATGAATAAGATACAACTTATCCATAACAAACATGTCTTATGTAAAAATGAATATAAAGGAAAACGAGTTAGTTAACACCTGAAATGACGATAATACTAAGATATTATTAAAAAATCAACGTTAAAAGATCATATATGATATCATATTAATGTAAATGATTCTTGTATAATTCAATAAAAATTATTTCACCATTATACAGTAGTTTAACCTATCATCTACCAAGGAAAAATTACAAAGGGGTTTCTTATCTCACTTTTAATTCCGTGAGAATTCCATTGTTCACCACTTATTTATTAAATGTGGTGGGTGTACTACCCATGTTTGTATTCATTGTGTATTATACTTTAATTCATGTATATTTACATCATCATTGTATTATCCTTATTTCATGGGTGTATGTTTTTTTTGTTACCAAATCAATAAGGGAATTTGAAATTTCAATTTCCACTCATTCGGCTTTACCTATACTTCATTGATTATTTTACTCCAATATTATGTGTAGAATCACTATTCATTTGATTATGTCAAAACTTCCACTACCCTTTATGTGGATATAATTTTGATCACATAATCACTCCATTGATAAATTATCAGGTCATCGGTAAGAACTTGATAACAGTAATTTTTACTCAATCTCGATTTGTTGAGTTAAACATCCAATTCATTGGTGTTGTTTTTACAAGAATATGTGTGAATGTACTTTGATTGTTTTACACTTAATATCCAATAATATTGAGTGTATTTATATTTTCCACTGATAATTATGTCATTGATTTATCTTTAACCTAAGTATATGACCTTTATGATAGATTTCATCTCAATTTACATTCCATTGAAACTCTTTTATTGTTATACACCAAATCACTTTTATATAGTGTATATAATGTAATTTGACATAATATATCATGAATCCATTTATTCTCATGATATTACAAATTTTTTATTTCCACATTTATTTTTTCAAGTGTCTCTCTTTTGGTTAGGAACTCTAACTAAAATGACATTTTAAAATGTTTTAAAGATTGATTATTCTAAATCTTTCTCATTAATATCCATGTTTTAAAAATGGTTTTAAGGATTTATTTATATGGAAATTAACGTTTTCAAATCCAAATTCCTTTAAAAAAATTCAAAGTGGTATGGGACACTTTGAATCTAAAATCTATTTTAAATGTATTCTTAAAAAATAGTGTGACTTTTAAATGATTTCAAGAAAAATGGGGATATTTCACTCTAATTGTTTTGATGGTTATTTTCATCTATGTCAATATCCTTCGTCATTCTCGATTGAGGTTAATATAATACAATACAATCTTTCATATTGTATCGAATGAGTTATATTTGACTGTGGATGTGCTATTTTTATACCATTCATGGTTTTTGGATAAAGTATTGACATTTTGTATGCTAGTTTTAAATACGAATGTTTATGTTATGTTTGAAACTTTTCATATGAGGAATGCATTGGACTTAGTAAGTAACGGGTGGATCCCGCTATAGCTCCTCGATGCATCGGTAGGTATCATGAGACAAAATAGTGTCTTGGCATGAGGCCTTGACAAAATCTTATTTGTAGTCTTGGCACAAGGCCTTGGCTACGTGGTTATGATAGTCTGGCATTATGCATTTCGTCATTATGAAAGGGGTTATTAATATTTTCATGTGATTATTCGACTAGTAGAATATCCATGTGAATAAGTAAATGGAATTATTTCATTTTATCCTTGTCATATTATACTGAAGTTCAAGTTTAAAAGGCTTTTGTTTTAGTTATACATTGCCTTAAATTGTTATGTTTATTTATGAATGTTTCCACTATATTGTTATCCTTACTGATCATCTGGGCTCACCCCTTTCAATGTTTTATTTTTCCCAGGATGTGAAGAAGTATTTTATGAATGAACTGCATGGATAGTATGAGGGGATATGAAGACAATATTTTGTTGTTGTTTTTCACTTATTGATGTAATGTAAACTTTATGAATATATCTAGTGTTTCCAAGGCTACTAAACTAATCGGTCTTCCGAGACTTGATCTTTCTTGTGATCAGGACAATGTTATATAATAATGCACCGACTCTGGGTATCTAGGGTCGGGGCGTTACAACACACCCTTACATCAATGAGAACGAACTACAAATCAACCCTAACTCATAGGGATTGGATAAGAGGGAAAATCCACCAATAGAGACCGTGATATCAAGAGATAAGGGAGAAGATAATGATAAATCAACAAAAACCAGAAGGAATCATACCTTGGAAAATTCAAGGAGCATTAACAATGCATGTAGGGAATATAGAAGGAGCTTAAAGGACCCCCTGGTGCGCTGATGTCAGAGGAGGGGAGGAAAACCTGATTTAGGGTTAAAAAACAAAGAGGAAAACTTGGAATTTCTAATTTTTAAGAAACTTGGTAGCTGGTATGGTTTGGCCGTATAGTTTTCCAAACCCTATGCAAACCATGCAGTATCCAGTATCCAAATGGATAGAACCTCACGTAGTGTCACCGCACGGTTTCCTAAACCCTGTTCAACCCATGTTCCTAAACACTAAACCTAAAAATAGGTGGCACAATTACTTTATTGAGGGAAAATGGGTTACCTAAACTGGGTGTAAACTGCGCACATGCCAAAAAATCAGCCAAAAATTCAAAAATCCTAAAATTCAAACTAAATATCAACCCGAAACTCATCCAAAAATATCCAAATATGAGAAAAGTATGAAATAAAATAATTCCAATGTTTGGGGTGTGATATATATATATATGATATTAATAACATAATTATAATTATATAAAGATATCATCTCAACCATTTTATTAAGTTTTCATCTATTGAAAAATGATAATGTTGCTCGTGTGTAAGTGTGGATTATTACCTCCACAAAGTGATTCAATTAATATGTTTCCACTACCTCACATGGATGGTATATATAAGTGTATTTAATTATGTAATATGATATTTATAATATAATAATTATATAAATATGATATTATACTTACATTCTTTCCCTAATGGTTTTTGACAAATAGAATTGTTACTCAGGTGTACCGGTAATCTACCATCTTCATAATGTAACATAATTCATTTTTCACAACCACTTTTATTGGTTTTTAATAAAAGTTTTATTTACATAAAAAACTAATAGTTTTAGAATTATTAATATATTTTGAATGATATAATCAATATCCATTAAACATATTCAACCTACCATATTCATTTCACTAATGTGAGGCTAATATCCTCCAAATATATGACATAAACATAATTGATTATGTTATTGTATAAAAAATGGGTAAAAGTGAAATAAAACAGTAATAAAAATTAAATTTTTTATAAATAAATTAAATGATTAACATAATAGTATTAATTAGGAATATATATAATGTATTTTTGGAGTTGAACTCTTGGTAAGGGGTACTTCACTTTGAAATTTCATTTTAAATGTATTAATGATTTATTTTAATTTTTTTCTACCATGTACATATTATTAAAATTATTTTATGTATGTAGTTATATTTATTTGATTAAATTATAAATGAATGTCTCGTACTTTAAATCATGGGTTTAAAAAATATATATTTCTATATATTTTATACAAAACTTTATTACTTTATTTTTTAAAAAATGAATGTTCTATTTTAGTGTTTACAACTTGATCTCCTTTTAACAGTACCATGATTATTATTTATTATTTAGATTACTTAAAATATTCCATTTTTTAATAGGAAATATTTTCCCTGTGTTCTTGGAAATTTTAGTTTTTTTTATAAAAAAAATATCTTAAAAAATAAAAATATTTTGAAGCCTGAAAGTATTTTGTGTATGGGTTAAAAAGTTTTTTTCAGGGGATTTATAATTACAATGTGTAATTTTATAAAAAATTTAGTCATTATATGGTATATAAATATTATAGATGTTAATCTGTATGCATGATACATCTTATATCAACAGTGAACCTGATACAACTTATACAATGAGTGAGCCCGGTATAGCTTTCCAATACATTGGGTAATGTTCTCTATCTTTAAGAGAAATAAAGAGAGAATTAATTGGGGAGATTTAACTTTTTTATTTATTAGGGAACCAATTAATTGTGACATGAGTGGACACTATTTATAAATACAATTTTCTAAAATTCTTATATGGGGTTCAATTTTTTTATTGGGTTTTAAATGGTTTCATTGAGAAAAATTATTTTCCCCATATAGATATGAATTTTTTTTGCTCAAAAATTAATTTTAAAAAGGTAAAATTTTTATAAGGTTTTCATTTTATTCGGTATACTAATTATTTTCTTTCTTTGATATCCCATATTTGGAGTTTTATGCTCATCCCATGTCATAAATTTATTTCACATTGTTGAAGGATTAGTAGAAACAAATATGAAATCGAGTCAGAAGTTATGATTATTATTTAGGAAAAGAAAATGTTTTACATTTTAAAATTATTATATTATGGTAAGAATGTATATTATATTGAATTGTACACTTTATAACTTGTGGGTTTTTATGTAATTAGGATGATCAAAGTCTCTAAAAATCTGAAATTAAAATGTCTTATGGAATGAAATAAAGTGAATTATTTTCTAAAAACTAAAGATTATTTAATGATTTATCATTGGGTACTTATTGTTGGTATGAAAGAGAAAATTTAAAAAACTTTAGAGGCCTAGATAATAAAAATAAAATACACCTAAGATTATAAAATTTGTGGTTATATTTACAATAATTATCATTTAAATACTACGATGCTTCATCATCTATTATATGTCTATTTAGAATTGTTTTCTATAGAGGAAACATAGAATCAGAAGCAGGAAGGTGTCAAGAGGAAAATATCCTTCCAAATTTGGAACCAAGAATTGTTTGAATTAAAACTAAAAATTTTGATATAGTGTTGGATTAGTTGACACAATTATTAAATTGTGGCGGCATCCATGTTAGAGAGAAACCATATTTACCATAGAATAACATGTCAATGGTGGGGAATTTTATGAAACATCTCCCTCTATATATCATTTGAACCTCAGATCCTATGGTAGCATAAGGATGGATTAATTCTTTAGAAATGATATTCAATGTCATGTGATGTTTAAAATTACTAAAGTATCCTTTTTTATATACTATTTTGAAGGTCAAGCTAATTATTGGGGCTTATTAGTTAAGAATATCCACAGAGATATGGTCTTGATTCCATTTAATGAGATACATTTTATAATATTTTCCAAGAAAAATATTTTTCTTTCTACATTCTGCTCAAAATTGGGAAACAATTGTTGGAATTAATGATAGATGATTATGAATCATTGTCAGTGTATGAATAAATTTTTACAAGATTGGGTAGCTGTGTAATAAAATTTACTCAGGACCTTGATAGTACAATAAATAGATTTTACTCATGATTCAAACCAGTTTTGTAAAGAGAATTGACCTCATGATAATTTAAATGTTATGATAAATTTTTTCATTAATGTGAGAATCTTGAGATTATTTTTTAAAATAATGATGTGCCTCATGATGAAAAGTGTATGAAGTATTCAAGGGGGAATGAAATGGATAATTAGTCAACTATAAAATATGGAGGCAACCCCATAACATGTTTCACATGTAGTAAAATCAATTTTATAGAATTTTTGATAAGATCTATAAATTTTTACCAGTGTGTATGTTTGCACATTTGGATCATGACTATGATGAGAAAATTACCAATAAATTCAAAATTTGGGTGACATATATTCATCTAACGGGGAGATTTTTTATTTAAAATGAGTTGGGTAATTATACTAATGTGTGATTAAAGTAATTTAATTATGGTGGAAATTAAAAATATAAAAATAGAAAAGGTATTTAAAATTCATTATCTTCTTCCACAGTTGATGTTTTTCAATCAGGTGAAGTGGTGAAAGGTATGTTAAATGTTTATTTGAATTATTCCAATGAATTTTTTGACTCTGGATCTTCACATTCCGTTAATTTTGAGAAATTTTCAAGTATAATTTTAATATCACATCATGAAAACAAGATATAACTTTTGGTGAAAATTGGTGGTTGATGTAGTAAAGAAACAACGATTTATATGAATCTTTATAAAGTTATAAGTGAGATTTTTTTATTAAAATCCTAATAAACTAATCATAATAAATTTTCATGTTATTATATGTATATATATTTTTTATTTTTATTCTGATAAAATAAATTACATAGCTAATAAATTTATATTTAATGATTTAATACCTTTGATAGCGTATTAAGAAGTTGATAACTTGATTAAAGGTGGAAGTGAATGTTACATAGCTTCTTATTATTGAAAGGAATAAAACAATTAAAATTCATGATGTGTCAGTTGTGAATGAATATTTGGATGTATTTCTTAATGGATTTATTAGTGTTATTCCTTAACTAAGGTTGAGTTTACTATAAATTAGTTCATAATACTAAGTTAATTTCAAAACACCCTTATCAAAAGTATCAAGTAGATCCTTATGAATTAAAAAACTA
The DNA here is from genome assembly GCA_963277665.1 of Viscum album. Lineage (NCBI taxonomy): Eukaryota > Viridiplantae > Streptophyta > Magnoliopsida > Santalales > Viscaceae > Viscum > Viscum album. The sequence goes on from OY728119.1 coordinate 380,195,779, forward strand.
GTATCATTAATTTCTTGAAAAAATATCCAATTCATTCTATAACTAACTATATGGTGATCTTATTTAATTTTTTAAAAATAAAGATAGTCAAATGAGGATTTTATTTGATTATAGAGCCTTGAATGAAATATTTGTTATGAATAAGTATTATTTGGCTCATATCGATGATTTTTTTGATCTTCTCCATAGAGTGGAATATTTTTTAAATATTAATATAGGTTAAGATGTCATTCGTTGAAGGTGAATGAGGAAGATATTTTTATGATGGATTCTGGAATTTTGGGTTTGTAGTAATTACCTTTGGTCCGTCTAATACACTACAAATATTCATAGATAAATGAATAGAGTTTTCCATCACTTATTAGATATGTTTTTTATGGTTCTTATTGATGATAATTATTTATGTTCTAAAAGTTACAAGGATTATGAAAGACACTTAATTATTATTTTTCAATCCTTACAGTAAAATATGTTATACGTAAAATATACTAAATTTATATTTTTTTGGTATTGATTTGATTCATTGGTAATATTATTTCTATTGATGAAATAACTATTGACACTGCTAAAACTAATACTGCCAATGAATGAGAGAGGCATAAAAATTAAGTAGACAATAATAGTTTTCATTTAATAACAAGTAATTAATGGTAAATTTTTATCAATTTTATGTTATCTATCCCATTAAAATAGTTAATTCAAAAAGTATTTAAATTAATTTGGATGAAAGAGTGTGATAAGTGTTTCTTGGAACTAAAATGAAGATTATCGAATACTCTAATGTGGTACTTATCCTTTATAAATTGAGAATTATTTATAAAAAATGATGCTTCTTTGAAGGGACTTGGTTGTGTTAAAAATCATAATGATCAGATAACTTTTTATGCTTCTTTAAAATTGAAACCTCATTATGTAAAATATTTTTATAGATAATCTGGAATTGGATGTTGGTGTTTTTTTAATTTAAAAATATATAGAAATCAATTATATGTTGTAAAATGTGAAATATATAATGATCATAAAATTTTGAAGTATATATTAACTGATAATGATTTTAATATGAAAGGAATAAAATATGTATTTAACTAATAAATTATTATGATAGCCCAATTCATCACCATCTAGGAAATTAAAACAAAGTTGACAATATTTTTTGTTGAAAAGATATTGCATCATAAACCATTATATATTTTTAAAGTGACAATTTAGTTAATGATATAATTAATTATTTCCAAGAACAAGATCATTCAAGAACTTACTCTATTATTTTAGTAGTCATAAGATTCATCATTGTTAGACATAATTATACATTCCTTGAAAGAAGACCATATGTTTCATGAAAATGTGGAACTAGTAAATAAATTTAATTTTTATGCATTTTAAATTGAAAAGGAAGGTGTTTTTAGATTTGGAAAAAGGTTTTCTGTGCTAAATATCTCCCAGTTAAAAAATTAATTATCAATTGAATATCATAACTGACCCTTTTATTTCCATATTGATAGTTCTAAGATGTATACATACCATCTAGAGTATTACTAGTGGGATGTAATGAAAAATGATATTTTATATTTTTCTAAAAAAATTAGGCTTGGAAAAAGATTAATGTTTATGGAAAATTACTAAACATGATTCAACAACCATTTCTAGTTTCGAAGTGGAAATGAAAAATATACCTATGGATTTCATGGAGGGATTTTCAGACACATATATAGGCAATAAAAAGTTTAGATACTTATTGATTTATTGACTAAATCTTTACATTTTGTTCATATTAAAGAAATTATGTATTTATATTAGAATTATTTACTATATTATAATTATATAGTTTGGTTATATTTAGTTCCTCCCTCTGTTATCTATGACCATGATCCTATGTTTACTTATAATTTTTAGAAAGGCCTTCAGAAGACACTGAGTACTAAATTAAATTTTAGTACAACATTTCACCTATAATCTTCTGGGAAGTTAGAGTAAACAATTCATACATAGTATGAAATGCTCCTATATTGTTCAATAGATTACTAGGTATATTGGGATTAACATCATTAACTAGTTGAGTTATTTTATAATGGTAGTTTTTATTCTAGTATAAAAATGACACCTTTTGAGGAATTATATGGAAAGAAATGTTGGACTCTTTATATTTTTGATAATGAAAGTAAGATGATTTCACTAGTACTAGTGTGGATAGAAGATATTCATAAGGAGTTGAAAATGATGCATCATCACACTAGAAAAAAATCAGATTAGAAATTTGAGTTGTACAAATATTAAGAGGAAAAATGTGTTTTTCAAGGTGGGTGATCTTGTTTTTCTTAAAATATCTTAATGAATTTTTTTTCTTTGGGTTTAAAGGTAACGTTAAGTCCATAGTTCATTAGAACCTATGAAATTATAGAGAAGTTTGGATTAGTTTCTTATTGAGCATCATTTCCCCCAAGTATATCCCAGGTACATGATTTGTTTCATGTTTCAATATTAAGGAAATATGTTCTAGATGCATCTCATGTGTTAAGCCCTAATGTAGTATAGTTGTAGGAGAATGTTTTGTATATGGAATAATTAATTCAAATTGATTAACAAAGAGAGTAGGGTTTTTGAAATATTGTGATTCATTAAGTCATGGTTTTTTAGAAGAACCATATGGTTGAAGAAGCATCCAGGGAATCAAAAAACCATATGAAATAAAAATATCCCCTCTCATTTATGTAATGAATTGAATTATGAGGAAATTATTTCCAAAAGGGGAAATATTATGAATTCTTTTTTAATTTTAATTTTTAATAAATTTATTACTTTATTAATATTCATAAATTGGATTTTATAGAGTTATAATATTTATTAGAATATTAACTAATTTTTTTTAAAATAAAATAGTTTATTATTATTATATTAGTTCACAATTATTATATGGGTTTATTTAAAATATTGAATTAAAACATTAGTAATTTTAATTTCAAAAAAGATATCAATTTTTATATCATAAATCCAAAAGTTATCTTAGATTGTATTTTTGGGAATGTTATTAAAATGAAGAGTTTTGGGTGAATAGTATAAAATATAGATTTTTAGGAAAAATAATGTTCAATTTATGTATTTAAAAAGTAATATTATATTTTAGATTGGTTTTAAAATTTAATTATTATTTTTTGATTAAATAAAATCCAACCAAATTTATTAGAATAAAAATTACACTTAATTTTGGTATAAATACATTTTTATACTTAGAAATAAATTTTTCGAAAAAAACAATTTTTTTTCATTTTCATTGTTTGTTTTAAAATCAATTTATATTTAAAATAATATGTTGTGAGTTGGTTTTAATGTTTAGAGTGGTTAAATAATTTTTAAAGAAGATGTGATTGAATGTGTGTTTATTTTTTTTTCAATACATTCAAAATTAATTCATATGGCGAATAAGTTGGTTCAATGTGTTTACAGATCATGAGAAGGAGTTCATGATGAAAAAACATTTAATAAGAAAAAGGAGTTCCTCACTATTTTTTTATTTCACTGTAGAATTTGGAAAAATAATAAGGCTCATCCTATAAATAATATCATTGTCACAACTTACTGACATTGATTCATGCTACATCACAGAAGAGGAATACACATAGTGGAGATGCTAAAATTTGTAGTATGAGGTAAAATGGTCTTCATGACCCCACACTGTATATCATGTGTTCACTCTATAGAGGTGACTCAAATTGATTTCACCACATGGTAGTGAAATACCATACAAAAATTTAGTTTTGGTTAAATTTGAGTGGTTCTAGAGTTTTGGGGCCACTACACCGCAGTTATTTTAAAATGCTATAGTCAAAAAATATATAGAAGAAAACACTTTTGTAAAATTAACACACTATAATATTTTTTGAACTATATTTTAGATATGAGAACTTCAAGACCTCCATGAAATAATTCATATTATATTCCACAACCTTGTGTGTATGTTATGTAAAAACCTCTGAAAATCATCAAGGTATACCATAATTACCTTAATCATGAAATAGAAGTGGTTTTAGAGAAATTATCTCACTTGTTAGAGTATGAATGAATACATGGATTTATATTACAAATTGGGTTCTTATTTCAACCTATTTTAACTAACAATTCAAATTTAATGATCAAGACTAAGATGGACATGATCCAATGGTTGTGCTTGAATAAGGGGGGTTTGAATGTGAAATTCAAAAATTGAAGTACTTAATGTGGGGTCCACTATGTAGATCAGAGTAGTTTGGATTACTTGATTGGAAGGAAACATGTAAAGGGTAAGGAGAAGAGGCTAAAAAAAATTGGACATATTGTAGTGATCATACATAAATTTCTATAGGTTGATGAATAAGCGGTAGATTATCACTACATCAACAAATAAAGGCTATGTTTGATAGGCTTTCTTCTTGTTGACAACAATTTTTTATCTATGTTACAACATATGAAGAACAATACAATATGGAGACTTTTAGTAACAATATTACAAGGATAATACATGCTCGTTGTAACAAACAATAGAAATCAGTGGGTCGTATAATGTCATATTAATATGAATCATTACAGGGGATAGAATTATAATTATGATAGGTGAACCATGAAAATATTTATTTTCCATTCATGTGTGTGTGTTTTACATCATTAATGAATCACTCTCACTAGCGATGATGGGTTTTTCATTAATTTTTACTTAAAATAAAATTAGATCACTAATTCAACCATCTCTTAGTGTTTCTTTACTAATATAGGAGGTACCTTTTAAAGTGGTATCATAGCTTGGTTACCTTCATTAGTTTTTTATTTGGTGTCTCAGAATGACATTCTATATATTCAAAATGTTTGTCACTAATTTTCTAGTTCAGGTCATGAAATATAATAATTCAAAGAAAAAATATTATTACTATATTTTAATGGAAAATCCATTATATATAAAAATATAGAATGATCTAATTCCAATTATTTATTAGTTATGAAGTATTGGATGTTATGAATGATGGGTTTGTGCCCTGAGCTAAATGTTTTACTTTGACTGAAATAAATAAGATTAATTATAAGCATAATGCCCATGTAAATAATGTTACTCTATCACACCTATTAGAATGTGAGTTTTTAAAACTCAAAGGAATCAATACCTATAAATAAATCTAGGAATAACGTTACAATATATATGAATGAAAATACAATGTGATGTAAGTAAAATCATAGATTTTGAGACTTATATATGAATATCCCCACCCTACCCACTATGGATCGCCTTTCTAGAAATAATACCAATGTGATATCCCTTTCCTACCTCCCATAGGCTAGGGCCTTGTAAAAAACTCCACATTGCAATATCACACACATGTAAGACCTTAGCCTAAGGTACCTCTACACACACACATTTAAGATCACTTTTCTTGGGGTGTTAAACTCAACTTATTAGTAGCCATATGAGATCTGGTGGGTTGGGTAGTAGAAAAGTTCTATCTGATCAGTTTTTCATAGGACCAAAAATTTGAGATGTTCTAGATGTGAGTATTAGTATGAAAACTAGGGAAATATGGATAAAGTGTTTTGAGTTTTTATATAATGAAAGGGAATCTAGTATTCAGGCAGAATCTGAAATATTTATTCACATGGACCCTGATATCCAGCTTGTTGAATCGGTAGATATGGTCACCAGTTTTAGGTATCAAATTGGTACACATATCATATAAGAAGGAGTTATGGTTTCCATGTCCTTCTTGATTCATCTCCCCATATATACTGCTTATGCATGGTATATATTGATTCTTTCAAGATGCCTCCATGATGACGTCCAACTGATATTCCATAATGAGACCACAATGGTGATCCTCAAAGTGGTCAGGCTTCAGTACCTGGTCCTTCACAAGAGGTGGTACTTCATGGTGGGTTTTAGGAATTTCCACAACCTATTTACCAGTAGGACAAGTCATAAGTACCATAAAACTTTTTACATAGGTGAGAGTTCCCTATGTGTTATTAAGGTAGTGATCTACCAGGTTTTGGGGCAAGCCATACCCCTATCCCGTTGAGGGCTAGACAGAGGTAGTTACTAGAGTTTTCCAACATGTGAAGACACCTCTATATAAAATTATGGTCCTAGTGTTGAGTCTTACTTAGATATCTATAAGTGGATGGTGTATTTTGGTGACATAGTCACATAACGATATATCCCTCTCTTGGATGGAGTATTATCATCTCTTTAGGGAGGAGTTTTATCTTACATTGTTGTGAGCGACACAAATCAGAGAGATTCTGGAGCTTTAAAAGGAAAACATAACTGTTGAAATATTTTATTTGAGTTTCAAAAAACTATCATGACACTATCTGGATATGATATTATATCCCTTATTCGAATAATGTACCATTGATCTGGGACTATGATGAGATATGAGGGCTATAATTTTTTAATGGTTTAGGATGAAGCATCATTTTATTATTAAATCAATGAATACTTTTTTTCTTGGCAAAGGGAGACCCATTACATAGCCTAAACGCCAAAGGCCATGTTTCCAGAATACAAGGCTTGAAATCCCATTTTTTCCTGAAGGGATCTTCCATGTATACTACTACTACTAAAATACCTATGTGCTACAATACATTCTATAGTACCGCCACCAATACAGTTCCAACTACTGTACAACCACAGCAACAGTTCCACAACTTTTATAGTACCTCTACTACTATAGTACTGCTACAGTACCTGCTATAGTGTGGCTACAGTACCCATAATAATTTCTCCCCTGTATGAATTTGATCATGGTTCTTTTGGATGCCATGCTGAAGCCTCTACAAGTTGGGTACATATCTGTAGTTCATCTCATTGAATTCCTTCCTATACTAGAGTGCTTGAGAGGGATTTGGTCGTGGATAGTTATTTGTTTGATCAAACAACAAATGTTGTGATGGAAGTCATAATATAATAATTGATACTTCATAATTTTGTAGAAGGTGATAGACACAGGGATCTAAAAATTAAAGACACTTCATGAGATAATCTCTAGATATAGGGTATGTAGTTTAGGTCTCTCAAGACAGTTCTACTTTAGAGAGAGGTAGGCGATGTTTCTCTTGAAAATGTTAGAGACTTATCACCCATGATTATAAAACAAACCATATAGATAATAGAGAGACAATATTTGTACATACCGATATGATATATAGGTAGAATCTGAGAGATCCATAGGGATGGAAATGTGGAAGAGGATTTGGGGGATCAATATGATGTGAAAGACAGTTCTTCCCGCTGCCACCATCACCCTAATGATGACTGAAGCATGTCCTAGGAGCTGGTGGAAAGAGATGAGGGAAGCTACAATTAGTGGTTCCTTATGACCCCAAGGAACTAAAGATGATTATAGGTATAATAAATTTATTGTCTACATTATCTTGTATATTGAAAAAAATTATTTAGATCCACTCTTTTCATAACACTTCTCTTGTTTGAAACATAGTGATTCCTATTTGTCCCCTATCTTGACCCTTTCTCATATAAGATTATAATGGAGGGGATTCATTGATCCATAAATTATTCTGATAGTTTTATCTGAATCTTGGATGGGATAGATTCTTATGGTATATATTTGTAGCAGTGATGAGGCCATATAGAGACATCTTAGGTATGGACTCGCTATACACATCCATGACAAGATTGACTATATCAAGTGGCGCATGCGGTGTGTTTGAAAGAATAGGAGGATGTTTTCCTTTGTGGGTGATAAGGATACTCAGGTAGAGTAGGATGGGATCATATGTAGGATGATTCAACTAATTAATCAGTAGTTTGATAATATTACCCTTAGAGAAGTTGATACTATGGGATATCTGTTTCTTATAGTGGTGGGAGAGTATGAGGATTTTCTTTACTGAGGATGTACCAGTATTACCCCACCACATAGATATATAATTATATATAGTGTTACACCCATTTAATTCCCCAATATCATCAATATAATATCTAATGGATCCTATTGTGCTTCATGATCTAAAAGATCAGTTGGAGGGGCTGTAGAGGAAGGGATTTGTTAGACCCAACGTGTCACCCTAGGTCCCCCCAGTGTTTTTCACCATGATGGTGGATGATATATTGAGGTTGTATGTGGATTATCATCACCTAAAAAATGTGATTGTGAGGAATAAATACCCACTAATGAGGATTTATGACCTCTTCAACCAGTTTAGAGGGGAATGATGGATCTAAAAAATTGATCTCAGATCAGTGTATCACCAACATCTAGTAGGAGATGAGAATATACTGAATATGGTATTCCAAAATTTATACTATAATTATGAGTACATCGTGATTCACCTTTGCATAAATAATTCTCTATCAGTGTTCATGGGACACGTTAACTATATTTTTAGCCTTTATTATACTATTTTGTGGGGGTCATCATCAATGAAATCGCATTGTACTTGAAATTTGAGGAGGACCATGTGAGACACTTGAGGATGGTCTTGTAAAGGAACTGAGAGAAAAATAATTATTGAAATATCTCAATGTGTCAGTTCTAGATTTGAGAGGTCCATTTTTTGGGATATTTCTTCTCAGTAAAAGGTGTAGTAGTGGACTCGATGAAGGTTGAGTTATTGTTATTTTGGGAGCCACCTAAGATTGTCATGGTTGAAAATAGGTTCAATGGGATCCTAGGATACTATAATGGATTCATATCTAATTTATCTAGAATATAAGCACTCTAGACCATTTTTACCCAAAAGGGGTATCCTTTCATGCATATATAGGGGTGTCGACAGGTCTTTCATGATTTATAACAGAGGTTGAAAATGGCTCCCATTTTGTAACTTCTCGAGGAGACTATTGAGGATGTGGTGTTTTGTAATGCCTCTAGAATTGGGATTGGATGTGTCTAGATGTTGAGACAACATATGATTACTTATGTATATCATATGATGATACCAAATGATAAAACCCAAGAAACCCATGATCAAGAGAAAGAAATGATGGTATTTTCCCTGAATATGTGGTCACATTACCTTATGAATGAGGGATTTATTATCTATCCTGAACACAAGATTATAAAGTATATATTCTCATAAAAATTACTTATCCTGAGACAAAGGCTATTTTCATCGTTCCTCAAGGATCATGACTTCATGATACTCCACACTCTTGGGAAAGGGAATATGAAGGAAGATTCTCTCAGTAGGATATATCATTCATAGTTATTGAACAAGGAATTTGAGAAGATAGACACACTGTACTTGTCCTTAGTGGAAAAGGATGGTGCATATTACTTCAATTATATGGTATCAACATGGTTTTTAATGTGTTTTTGAATGGAAAAAATTTTATATACTAACTATGAGACCTTAGAAGTTTAGAGATCCACTAAACACGCTCTTGAGGGATTTTTTTAATGTGGGGAGCATGTCATCATTTTAAGAGAGTGGAAGATGGTACCAGTGAATTTGCGTGAAGATGTGATGAGGTATTATCATACACCCCCTTAATGGTATATTCATGTGTGGTGAAGATGTACTAGTACCTAAAACATTAGTTTTTCTATCCAGGGATAAAGAAGTGTTTAGTTGCGTTTGTCTCTTGATGGCAACTTGTTGGTGAAGGAGAAAAACCTCATTCTAGTGTGTTTAGACAAAATCATTGATGTGACAGAGTAGAAGGGGTATTTTATAAATATAAACTCCATTATAGGGCTCCCATGATATTATAGATGAAACATTTCTATATGGGTGATCATATATCGACTCACAATGTCATCCCACTTCATAGATATCTTATTTCAGAGGCTAGTTGCGATCATGGGATGCCTTTATATATAGAGGATAGTCTATATTCAACTAGTTCCCTTGATGTTTATTTGATTCCATGATTATCACTTCACATCAAGGTTATAGAGAGGATTTTAGGATGTATTTGGGACTCATCTGATATTGAGTGTGGAATTTAACTCCCATTATGACATCTAGACTGAGCAGACCATTCATGTTTTGGAGGAAATGTTGCATTCCTTCATGTTTAAAATTTCCCACAGTTGGGAGGATCATTCATGTTTTTAGTACATTTTTCATTCATTAATTTTGGTCATTGTTCCTAGTTGGTAGGATCACATACCCTTGGTGGATTTTTTATACAAAATAGTTACCATTCCACCATCGCTATGACACCACTGAAGGCCTTTTATGTGATACCCTCTAGGTCACAACTATGTTGTACTAATCTATCAGAATCAATACCCATGGTCCAAGGGTTGGTGTGAGTGATAAAAGAGTAGGTTCATTTAATCAAGTAGTGTATAAAGACTTGTCAGATCAATTAGACATTTTATACGGACCAACAACAGAGGTATTCAGAGTTTATAAAGGGTGACCATGTGTTTCTTAATTTCCCACCTTGATGTGGATTGATGATATTTTCTCAGGGTGAAAAGTTATCTCTAAGGTTCATTGAAACTGTTTAGATATAGTGTAGTGTTGTTGAGGTGTAATACCACTTGGCCCTACCACTATTGTTAGATCAAGTACATGATGTGTTCTATGTGTTGTAGCTAAAGATGTATGTGCAAGACACATCGCATGTTATTTACTTGGATGAAATTGAAATCAAGGATGTAGCATCCTTTTTAGAGTAACTCATAGGGATCATGGATCAGTAGAAGAATATCCTCTATGGGTGCTAAATTTCATTTGTGTGCCTTTGGCAAAAACACAAGAATATTCAATAGAGCACTTGGAAGTGGGATAACTGATTGTGATCCTAGTACCCTATTCTTTTTTAGTAGTATTTTTGATTCTATAAATCAAAATACCAATATAAGGGAGAATGTACAGACTCTATTTTTGAATTTAAAATCTTTAGAATATTTTAGATATTATTATCATAGTTAGGAATTGAGTTATTATGGGATTCTGAGGCTTATGGAGGCCCGATATTGATATAATAAAAATGTTAAATATTATTTATCAATCACACAATGTTTTTATGAAATAATGGTATAACTCCTAAATGGATTATCATAGAGGAAATGTGAGACCACCATTGAATTTGGAATGTTGGTTTTACCCCAATCCTAACATAACATTTATTAGTGTCAGGTGTTTAGTTAAAATGTTTTCATGGGTGGATTAGTAAATTAATTAATTAAGTAATTAATTTAGTTCACCAGACCTAGAATATATATTTAAATATAGTTATGAGAAAAATCATTGGGTTTTCCACATAACCCTTGGGATTTGAGAGATGTTGTGGAGGAGTTCACTGTGGTATTAGCAGATCATGACTCAACAGATTAGTACCATTAGGATCTTGAATGTCAACAGAGTTCATGGATCGCTCCAAAGACAATGATATATAACCATTATTCATCATAAATTTATCCAAACTTGATGTAGTATTTTGTTTTATTGATTTTATCCCCATTAGCTTATCCCATGAAAAATGAAATTTAATCCTTTATTCAATATTGATATGAACATTGATGGTTGATTTTTGAGTATTTATTTATCTTCTTGGGATTTTTGAATTTATGATATTAGGTTATTGTACATTTATTTGTTTTACTTTATAAATAATTCTAATGTCAATGGATTGAGGCCAACACAAAAAATGGATGAGGTATGTTCCTCATTTTATGTATTATGATTTTACCCACAATTCATTTTTCTTTCATTGGGGAAATTCTATTTATCAGACTTTTCAATAAATACCCAGTGGGTGATCATTGCTTAGTCATTCTTTAGAATAATGGATCAACATAGTGGGTTTATGATTATTATCAAGGACATCATCAATGGGAAGATGTGGCCACATGATATCTAGGATTGGATCATATAACCACATTTTTTATTATTGAGATTGGCGATGGAATGGTGTAGTGAATATCATTTCCTGAGAGGACATTGCCAATATCCATCCATCAAAAAAGATTTGAGTTTTGTCACCACCAATTCGGTATCCGTAGTGTGTTTCATGGGTGATTCAATAGTTTATGTGGCACTAGTGGGTGATGTGTGATGATTTTTGATTTTTAAAAATTCTCCACAACATATAATTTAGTCCCAAGAACAAACGTTGTGTGGTCCCCTATTATAGCTTTAGGTTTTACGCACATAGAAGAATATCACATGTTGTGTGACAAGTGTCAGACAACATGTAACCCAATACCAGAAGATCATCATGCACCCAAGGGTTACATGGGAATGTACATAGTTAGGATCAAATGAACAGTCAAAGTACATGGGAACAACCTAGTCCTCAAACATGACCATATACATGAGTAAGACCATAGTATATGGGAATGACTCGATGTGGATGGGAAATGGCTTGATTATAAAGAATCAAACAGATGACACACCCGGAATGATGGATCAACCTCTATACACCATCTACTAAAGGATAAAACATAATTTATATTGAGATACACATTATAAGTGGGATGGTGTGGAAGAAGAATATCCAGGGAAGAAAAGACTCATCATGTACTTCCTATACACACAATGTACTATTTAAAGGGAAAGTTTAAGCCCTCAAACTCTTTAGTATAAACCAATATTAGTTAGATTTGTTCCCTTGGTCAATCCCCATGTTGGTATAGTGATGAATTATGTCATATCCATAGTATGGGATCCCATCTATGGGATTATTATTAGATACAGTTATGGAATCCCTCTATATGGACTGTGGTGTGAACCTATATCATTTCTTCCTATTCTATAGGTGGGGTTTTGGGAATTGTGAGGTCGTTCTTATGTAGGGTATGGTATACCCAAGATATTATTAGAGAGATAAAATATCTATGTTTAAATATATTTTATGTTCTAGTAAGTTATTCTTGATAGAATATACTAACAAGATTGAACTCTTGAATGAGTTCTGTTAGTGATAGCCTGGCTCGTAGAGTCAGTTCTCCCAAGAAAGTGTTACCATGAATCCCTACGTAGATTCATATGGTTGGAAGTTGACATATTTAAGAAGTTTTCCATCATTTTTATATATAGGAATATTATTTTTATGTAACAAATTCTTATGGACATACCATTGTGATTATAAACTGACCTATCAATTTATTTGATGTTATATGTTTTATGATTTTGGGGTGTCCTATTAGATAATTCAATACTCACCCCTGCATGGGATATTCCTTCATGTCTCCTTTCATATAAAGATTATAGAACTTTTTACAGATTCCTAGGAGGACCAAGAAAAATTTGAGAATATTCAAACAAGATAAACCAAGGTTCATACTAGGTGTTACATTTGATAGTATCCCCCTTTTACTTGGCATGTTAAACTCTTTTATCAGTTTTGGTGGGTTCTTATTTGGACCATTATACCTTCTAGTACATTTTTTTACTAATATGGGATATAGATATATGAATGAATTTTGTATCATTTTTATATTATCTTTAATCATGGTGTTTAGATATTTTTCCATGTGTACAAATACTTTAGGCTATGGACTACCATGTTTGTGATATACCTACATGGTGCTTCTTTTCAAACCCTTATCTATCAAAGGTGATATTGGGGTGTTACACTTAGCTTATCACTACATATGTGGGACCCTATGGGTTGGCTATTGAAAATGAATATCTCCAAATGTATGATAATGAAACTATTGATATTTTCTTTATGTGGGTGAATGATGTTGTAAGTATAATCAGAGCATTTGTCTAGAATTTGAATGATATTGATATTATAGTAATTAAATTGTATTACATAACGAATTTGATTATGTGGTAACATCTTTGGAAGAAAATGAAATAATTTATATTTCTCTTAATGATTTTCATAGTGTTATAATATCATTTAAAACTAGGAAAGATAGTGTTATCAAGAAGAAATTAAATGTTTAAAATGAAAACAATTTTAAAGCCCCAAAAGAAGAAAAGCTGAAGATGAAATTTAATGTTTAAGAATAATATTATTTTTATTCTGATTTGGATTTTGATTTGGAATATAATTTTGATAATATGATTTATCTAAACTCAAGAAATGTGACAAGAGTAAAGGGAAGGACTAAAGTAATGTTTCCAGTAAAATTATTTATGTTAGGAGTAGTTGGACATTTTTATAAAAATATTTTTGTATTTAATGAAAATAGAATCTATGTTTGAAAATAATAATCAAAAAAAATATTCTTTAAGAATAGATCATAAATGTCTGAAAAATCAGGGCTTCCTATGATGGAAAGAGAATTTATTTCTAAAAATAAAGAAGGAAAAAGGCTTATCTATATGTGAAAGAAGGGATATCAGTGATGGAGAATAGGAAATAGGGATTCGAAAATATATTTATGGAAAAATACTGTAACTGCTAAGGTGAATGAAGAATAATTCACAACTTATTTTTTTTTGTGATTTTGAGTACAGTGATGGAAAAGTGACCGAAAACATGCTCAAGGGTAAAGTAAAATAATATATCTCAGGTATTTTCAAATAAGATAAGAAAATTAAAAAATTGATGATAGATTATAAATCTATATTTACAAATTAAAATACAATGTTTCTTGATGAATTTAACAATTTTATTAAGTTTATTGATAATGAAAAGCCACTTAAAATCAATTTGGAATATGATTTCAAGGGTTAATAAAAATTTGGGCGATCATTAGTAAAAAAAAGTTGAGAAAAGTAAATGTGGATTTGATGAAATGAAAATCCAATGTTTAGATATCTAATATCAAAATTAGAGAATGATCAAAGAACAATGAATCTTAAGAATTAAAAAAAATTCTTAAGGATAATAAAAACTATTATACCTTTGATAATAACATTGAGAAGATGAATAAATTCAAGAAGATCATTTTTTACAAAAATCAAATGATTTTTCATATTTAATAAAATATATGTATGTTTACATTAATTTTGAAACTTATATAAATAGAGAAGGGAATATTTATGAAACGATGTTGGTTATGATGATGAATTTCGTAGGAGTTGACCAAAAATTTTGTTTACAAAATGATCCAAGATTAATATTGGAAATAAAGTTGAAATACAAGTTCTCAGTTCTTGAAAAATTATTATTTTTAAAATAAAATATTCTTTTATTTGTTTTTGTTGGAACTGTCAATGTTTTGGGAACACCGAATAGACGTGTTGGCTTAATTATCTATGAAATAAATAATTTAGATTGTTTTAAAGACAAATATTAAGGAGGATTCACAAAATTTATAGAAGAACAACTCGTAGACAACCTAAGAAATATATATAGAAAATAAAAAATAGATTCCATCCGTTAAAATATGTTTGTAAAAAATGTGTGTATCCTGGTTATATATGTATTGGGTTTATTTTTATGATTTTAATAGAAATATTCTCAAGAGATAGTGCCTATAAGTCTCAGAAAAACAAGGAGAAAGGAAAAAAGAAAATATTTAGGTTAGGAATTTTCTTACTAAGCATCTAATTTAGAATTTACATGGATTTTTGATAGTGGTTGTTCCTCACATATGATAGGGTATTTTAATTTACCCAATTACGTTAAAAAAATTAAAGATATCTTGATGTCATTTTTAAAATGATGGGTCACTCAAAATTAAAGAAGTCCGATTATAATTGATTGGTAAAAATCTATTAAAATCCAAGAGCATGTTGTATATTGAAGGACTAAAACACAATATAATTTTTGTGAAACAAAATTTGATGAAAGAAATGAAGTTATTTATTAAAAATATTAATTTTTAATGATATTTAAATATATATATATTTTTATAGGTGTGCATTGAATAAGTTGATTTTTTTCAGACTGCTAGTGAAAACAATTCTTCTAATTAGAAAATGAAAGAATAAAATCACTATGGAATCATAGACTTCTTCCCCATAGAAAAAACATGTATATGGTTATTATTGGGGAAAATATTCATGATGTTCCTTTATTTAAATGATAATTAAATTAGATTTGTTCTACATGTCAAAATGGAAATATTGTGAACACTTGAAACATGAATGTATAAATACACTATAGCCATCATTTAGAGCTAATCCACTATAACATTTAAGGTGCAATGAGAAAGTACTCTAATAAATTGAGATAAGTATTTTATTTCTATGATCATAAAATCACAATACCGATGATTCAATATTGGATTATTAATAAAATATTTTATTGATGTGATTATTATGTTCCATGTTTATAACTCATCCATAATATATGATTATAGGAATTTTCTTCCTAGAAATCATGATATCCTTTAGTCAGATTCGATGTGGTATTGGTAATTTATTAGATCTATACATATATTGAACATCATAATGTCCCAGATAGGAAAATAACATCTAAAATTTCAAAAAAAACCACAATCACTGATTGGTACATGGTAGATTGTTAACTCTATATAAAAAATCACTCCCAAAATTTAGGTGTTAACACTGAATAATGAGGGGTACATAGATCAAATAGTTATAGAGAAACTCAATAATAGTAACATTGCTATTATAAGTTATAATAGGAGTTCACTAGTCAAACCTATGATATTATGGATGAAACCACATTATAAATAAAATATTTAGTAACATATATCCTTAAATATTTTATCAGTAAGATGTAATTAAAATTTATAAGTATCAATTTATTTAGGGGAATGTAATTCCCTAAGATTTTACTATATTTTTTCCTTTTATAAATTAATGGGCCAAATAGATTATTTCACATGACACACCTAAATAAAATGAAATTGTGAAACTTTATCATAAAATTAATAAATTTTAGCATTATAATTTAGTATTTATAATATCATGTATAAAATAATGTAATAGTATTGTGAATTCTATGAATAAAAATTAATGAAATGACATCAAGTAACAAAAGTTTCTTATATGAATCTCATTTATATATGATTGGAAAGGCAGTTACAACAATAGATTTTTACCTAGAGCTATCCCAAGTCAAAATTCAACAATTATAGTATTAGTGAAGTCAAATGTTTGGGAAGTCCAAGCTCATTAAAATTTATGAGATCAATGATAGAAGAATCAACACCCACGATTACAACTTGAGATAACCTTATACTTTGAAATTTCAACGATATCTTGAGGGGTATGAAAATAGAAATTAAGTTTATTTAAACTTGTAATAATTATTTAAATTATGTATTTATCACATGAATTTTAAACATTTCAAATTTCAGCTTTTAAAGAAAAATAATTTTTTATTAAATGCATTTAAAAAATTAACTAGCTCTATTTATTCTTTAAAGTGTAAATTTTCAAAAACTAGATTTTATGAAAGTTATTTAAAGAAAATTAATATATTATAAATAAATTATTGATATTAACAGTACAACATAAATCTTATTATTAATTTATATTAAATAATAT
The DNA here is from genome assembly GCA_963277665.1 of Viscum album. NCBI lineage: Eukaryota > Viridiplantae > Streptophyta > Magnoliopsida > Santalales > Viscaceae > Viscum > Viscum album. Next base: position 380,213,077 of record OY728119.1, read on the forward strand.
TGATAAAAAGTTTTATTTTAAAAAATTTGTTCTCAAATGAAAATAATTTTCATTATATTTCATGCTTTTATTTAAAAGTTAAAATTTTAAAATTTTAATTTGAAAAAATTAAATTATATTTAGTATTTATAATAACTATATTTTTAATAGATTATTTTATTTTCATTTTTTTGAAAAAATTTATTTTATTTAAATCGTGAAAATATTATTTTTACTTAAACTGTAGTGGTTATGACTACATCTAGAAATTAGTGAAACATAGTTTATTTAAGAAAATGTTGATGATAATAAATGTATTTATGAAGTAAAATGATGAATTTAAAAATATAATGTAAATTTTATAAAACCTATGTTTAAATTTTTGAAAATTAAACAACAATATTTGTAATAGAAGCTAATTTTAGTCTTTCTCTTTTAATTGTGTTTTGGATAGGTGAAATTATATTTTAATTTTTTTAAATGAAATAAATTTTTTTCATTTAACATTAATTTAAGAAATCTAATTACAATAACCAGTATTAAAAATTCCGTCCAAATCCTAACATATATGCTTAACAATATATTTCTTCTAAAACTATCGTTTTACCTATGAAAGGTTCAATGGTTAAATTTAATTTTCATTCGACATAAAAATTTTATTTTATAAAATAGATTTCCAATTTGGAATTCATAGGTAAACATTTTTTAATAATTTGTATTTTATTTTTATTTATGAAAATTAAATTATATAGGAAAAATTAATTACCATGGTAAAAATACAAAATAGTAAAAGTGAAAAATCTATGTGTAAAAAACATAATAAAATAATTATAAAATATATAAAATTTGATGTATTTTGGATATTGACATAAAATCATCCCACAATCTATTATTTTACACTTTTCATCTACTCTCCATTAGAAACATGTTCTCTCTTCATATAAAGGATTTTTTTTTGAAAATTTAATTTTTTTTTACCTACAAATGGAGCCCACATCCACCATATTTCTCTACTCGTTATAAAGATTTTACTAGAAAAAAATTTCTTACTATGATATAAACTCAATACTCATGTATTATAAGTTTGGTTTTCATTAAAAAACACCAATATAATGAGCATTAAGTTATTACCCATGGGGGCATGTAAAGGAAGAGCCAATGTTTGCAACTAAACTCTATTAGTTATTTTATTCACATTCCCCATAAAAAATTTTATATCAGATAAATTATTTTAAAATAATAATGATTTATATTATTAAATTTCATTATACTAAAAGAATAACCTTTTTCTATACTCCAACAAAAATTATTTGAAAACTTATAATGTTTAAAATTTATGTGAAGATTACCACCTCCATGAATGGCGTGATTGATTTTTCTTCACAATCATATTTGTATGGTTCTAAAAGAATATTTAAATATTTAATAAGATATTCCTAAAAATATATATACTATGATATTGTAAAAAATACCCTATTTTCCTCCTAATCAATGGAAATGAACTCGTATCTTGTGCGTATATTCAAAAACATTCTCTATTAAAATGATGAATGTAATTTTTCACACTAAATTTTATTATATAAATATCGTATAACTAGATTAAAAACCATAAATAATCTAAATAATTTCATTATTCTTCTATAATAATGATTTTATTCTAAATAAATCACTTTCTCATCCATACTCACCTATCAATTGTAGCTTGTTCTTGTTTGGGTCGGTTTAACCACCTCCATAAAATATGCGATATATTTATATCTTGAGTAACAAATAGAACATAAATTATGGTGATATTGTAAAATAATAATATTTTATTATTTTATCTTAGTTTTAGAAAATTAATGGTAATATTTAACCCATTATCAATAAACCACCACATTTATTCGTAAATAAATTCTGAAACCAGCTCATCTCCGACTTCATCGTCACGAATCAAAACAAAAATACTTAAGATATAAAATTTAAAAAATATAAATAATTTTAAATCATATATTATAGTACCTAAAATGACCTCATGATAATTATATTTTAATCTATAAATAAAAAACATTATCATCATTTGGAAACTAGTTCTAAAAAAATAATCAAAACTAATAACACCCAACGGGGAACATAAAATAATACTGACTAATATATTTATACTAAATGGTTATAAATGAATTATTTAAAATTTTATATGTCTAAATAATTTTATTAAATATATTATTAATAATTTTATGTTATACAGGTGGTTACTATGATTTCTGCATTTTCAATAACTAAGGTAAGGGTTTTTTCATCTTAATTGTTCTTTATTGAGATTAGATACATATTCAACAATTTGTTTTATATTTTGTGGTTTATATATAGGATATTGATTTATTATATCATTATGTTTCATGAAATTATTTTTTTTTTAAATTCCATATCCTTTCATAACCTTCATAGTTTTCAATTCTAGAGATAATGATGATGTTGGGTTTCATTGTCTAAATTTTTTAATTCATGAGACATGTCTAATATTTACAAATATATTTTATTTAATATAGTGTATATAGTACTCATTTTATAGATTAGATCATGCATTATATTTTATTAATGGTATTAAAGATAAAATTCAACCTCTATATTTAAAGGGGTTATAATTAAAATTTACTCAAGTGGTAATGTTTTTGTCACCAATCTCATTTAAAAATCATGATTACTTTTGAAATATAATCAATCTAATGAATTTGTACATTTTCTTCACAAAAAGAACCATAATTCTATTATTTTATTATAATTATTTGGGGTTTACCAGTATTATTATTATCTTATTTTCCTTTTTCCTCATAGTTTACCCATTGTTAGAGAAACTGAACTCCCCAATTATTTTTGATCGAGTGTCTTTACCATCCATATTAATATTTATTGGATTCTTTTATGGATTTCCTTTTTTAAGCATAAAATTTTTTTCAAGGTCATTCTATAATATTTTAAACTTCTTTGAAATGTTTTTAATTATAATTTTTATTCTTTATCTATAATTTTTTTTGATAAAGTGTGAAAATAATCCCTTACCATTCTTACATAAACACATCTTACCACTATTTTTTAATTTCTATGAAATTTCATCATTATGTTTATATAGTTTCTTATTTTTTTATATTCTTGGATTTATAAAATATTCATATTTTTAATAAATATTTTTAAATTGTTAATGTTATTTCATATTTAAAAATAAATTTTCCTCATGATTATAATTTTAATCATCTATATTTACATATTTTGACATATTTTATGATTTATAAAGGTTATTATTCAAATGAAACCATCCACCCTCTTTATCCTGAAGGACAATGATTTTTTTTTCATTATATGAATGATCAATGAATTATTTTTTCCTTCCTAAGAATCCAAGATTTATAAACATGTATTGTTTATTATTACCTTCTTCTATGAATAATGTATATTAGGTTTTCTTATTTGAAGGGTGATCACTTAGATACCCATATATATTTTAATTGTTTACATTATTGACTAAAACATTTACCTTTCATCTTTGTGGTTTACATACCATATACCTCATCATCTTATTGAATTTTATTTACATATAATTTTATTGAATATATTTGTATAACCAATTAATTTTCATGGGTTTATCATATTATAATTATTTATGGAATTATGAATAATTTATTTATGAGATTAAACCTCAAAAGGATATGAAAACCATTTTATTACCATGAGTTCTTTATGGTATGAGGAATGACCAAGTAAATGTGGAACTCATATGTAAGGATGATGATGGGTGTGGTCTTATATCACCCTAAAATGAATTGGATAAATTTTCAAAATTTCATTCAATTTATATACATGATTGAAACTAAGTTATCTCAAAAGCATGGGAGTAAGTATGTAACTAAAAAAGGTGTTGTAGACATTGGCACAATTATGGTTTTTGGAAAGTTTGGTTGAATGGTTGTGACTTGTAAAAGTTAATTTTATATATGAAAATGTTTTTGATACAGTTTGATGGTATCTTGATGTTACACTCTCATGCATCTTGTTTATTGACTAACGTTTCCAAACACTTTTTATTATTATATTTTATTCGAAAACTTATTAAATGACCCAATATTTTTTATTTTTTATTTATTGGGAATGATTCTATAATGTTACTTCCCTATACTATTATTATAACAATATGATTATGTTATTCTCACTTATTATCATTGATTGTATTCAGTTATATTTAAACTGACTGAGTATTTTGAGCCTACCCCTTATTATGTTCCTATTTCCACTATTTTGTTAATTAATTAATTGAAATGATATGTCTAAATGATTATCTTGTTTGGATAATTTTAATGTGATATTGAAGATTTATTAAATATTGAGTGGTTCTTAGTATAGTAGAAAAATAACAATTAGTTTAGAATGACATGGGATTTTTTAGTTAATGAATTGTCCTAATTATCAAAAAATATCATCCTATAAGGATTTGGGAATATATATAATGAATTATTTTATATAAAATATTTAATTATAGATTATTGTGTTTGGATTTCTATAGTTGGTTTTAGAGTAAGGTTTAAATTACTTTAGTGGTTTTGATGTTATCAGTTGAGGATAATTTGATAGTTATAACCATCATCAAGTGTTGATAAGTTATGGTTGATCATAATTTCAATTATATAAATTACCCTTTATATTAGTTATGGTAATATTGGATAATCTTTGTTTTTTTGAAATTAGTAAAATATAACTATATAGAAAAAACTAGGGCTATGTCTAAGGGATAAGTCTAAGTGTATGATAACATCATAAATTTTTTTTGATGTTTTGAGTATGTGGTTTCTATAAAAATGAAATTCCAATCAAGATAATGAAAAGTGGGTATAGATATTGCATAGATACACCTTAATATAACCACATTGAAAACACTGATTGATTAATAACTCAATCATCACTCGGTACATGATTAGTGGGCCTTAGACTACATACCTAGCTAGACATACCCATGGGATATGATTTGGACAACAAGATTATCATTAAAATCCAATAATACAGATTTATTATGTTATGGAATTTGGATAATAAGTATAGGTCAACTCAACATAAATAAACCGTGGTTGAATTGTGTGTGATTTGGGAGTAAAATAACTATAGAATAATAGGATGGTGACCAAGAGTAAATAATTTAGAGGTTGAATTTTTCGTGTAATTATATTAAAATAATTTTATTATGTTGTTTATTTTTTATCACTCATGTTAACTCATTTTAGTGTAAGTAATGGATAAAGAATTAATAAATAAATATAATGATGGGTTTCATGTAAAATGTATATATTTCTCAATGATAGACCAAATAGGTTGAGAACTAGAGTAGGAAACCATGAGATTATGCTATACCAACTGTCACTAATTATTATTAAAAATACGTATATAATTTAATTCTTAAATATACCAAATAAGTGAAGTATTGAGCCCCATAAATTTTTTGGTGATTAAGATGATAAAGGAAATGATGTTAAATTTCCCAAATGTAAAAAATATGCTAAGAATCATTCGTGAAAGGGTGTCAAATGATCTATGATATGGTATATATATGTAAAGGAGGCATAAGGAAAATAATTTTCAAGTAAAATGATTATTTTTTCAAATAAGGTGAAAGGAAAAATTAATTCATCAGAAGGAACTATTAACAGTTCAATGTTTTGATTTTTGGAAACTTAAAAATTAGCCAAATCTATTCCATTTTCCAACGGCTAACTAGTATAAAAATAATAAAAAAATTCAATTCTATGGGAATAATGTAAACCATATAAAATTGAAACTACTAAATTGAGTCATGAAAATTACAAGGAGTGATGAACACTAATCAAACACTCAATAGCTCTAACTTTTGTATTTTTTCATATACTACGTACTCTTTTATACCATAGATAGTAGCTAAAAACATAAAATTGGCATCTCTATGACTAGATGTTGAATTATTAATAATAAATTATGGTTTTATCATGTCCATTTTATATCTATATAATTCAATATAAGTAGATGTATAATGGAATGTTATTTTTAAAAACTGTGTTATCCTTCTATTAGTCTAATTTCATGTGTTATTTGGAATATATTGATCCATCTTTATAGAGACCAAGACAATTTCTATGATATAAAAATAAAATTGAAAATCCAAAACCAACCCATGATCATTTATTGTTAAAAGGTTGATTATAAACAATTTGTGGAAAATAACTCCCAATATATAGGTCGTAACACCAAATAATTAGGGTTACGTATCTTAGAATATTAGATAGAAACTTAATATCAGTGATATACCAATTATAATGTTAAAATGAGTTTACTAGTCCTACGTTAGATAGTAAGGATGGAACCTCATAAGAAAAAAAATCTCAGGTCATGAAAAAACATAACTATTTTATCATTGAGTAGTAATTGAAATTATGAGAATTCAAATTATTTTGGGGGGGGATGTAACAACCTATTAATTTACTATATATGATATCTTGAAAAAACTATTTTATTGAAAAAAAAAATTTCACATGAAACAAAAAACCAAAATTAAACCATGAAAATTTAAAAAATAATTATTAAATCTCTCTTTATAATTTATTTCATTTAATTATAAGTTATAAAATTAAGCAACCATATTTAGAATTATATGATAAATAAGGGAAAATGGAATCAGGTAGCAGAAGTCTTCTTTATAAAGCTAATTTCTCTAATCATAAAATGAAGATAACCTCAATAGTTTTTTTCAAGAAAAAGCCTAATATGAACTCCCATAATTATGGTATGAATGAAATTGCATATGAGATAAGTTCAAGCTCGTGAAAATTTCTATGAGATCCATGATAATGGAATCACCACCCATGACTTCCACCCGGGCTTACCTTATGGTTATATATTACATGGTGATATGGAGGGTTATTTATCTGTATATTATGATTATATAAACATTTAATTATTCATATAATTTTTCTATCACATTTATTTTTTATATTCATCATTTTATACTTTTAAATAATAAGAATGTTTATTTATGAATGCATTGATTAAATTAATGAGATCATTTTATTCTTAAAAATGATTTTTTAGATTTTTTACAGACTTTATTATAATAAATTAATATATTATACATATTTTTTATATGAATAACATAAAATAATTTAATTAGTAATTTATAGAAAATAAGAGAATGACTATTTTGTATTTTTGAAAAATTTATTCTCTTATGAAAATAATATTCATTGTATTTCCATTTTTTAATTTTAATATTATAATTTAAGAAATTTAATATGAAAAATTAAACATCATTTTTAATTTTTAATAATATGTTAACCTAAGATGAATTGTTGGAATATTTTTAAATATTTTTTTTGGGTGAATACCGAAAAAAACATATTTGTCTAAAACTGTAACATTTATTACTATTTAAAAAAATATAAATTAAAGAAATTTTATGAACATTTTTATTATAAAGAATTTACTTATGATGTGAAATAATTAATTTTAAAATATTTTATATAATTTATAAAACCAATGTTTATCATTTTTAAAATTAAGAAATATATTTCTAATAATAACCATTTTTAGTCTTTCTCTTTTAATTATTCATTATCTAAGTTAAATTACGATTTGGAATTTTTTTAAAGTTATATAACACAAATGTGGTTAATAATAAACCACTTAATTATATTAAAATCAATAAATTTACTATTGATTCCTGAAAATAAAATTTTTACTTAAATAATGACTAATTTTTTTATGTGTTACATGCGCAGAAGATAGAATTGATTTTTATAACATATATAAATTTAAATGATAAAATTTATTTAATATATTTAATTGGTATAATTTTTTAAATTAATATTATTTTAGTACGTGGAATTAAAATTAGATTACTTAGGTAAAAATTAAATATCGTGGTGAAAACCAAAAATACTAAAAGTGAAAAATATAAGTGTAAAAGACCAAATTAAATATTTAAAACAGGAATTCAAATAAATTACTCTAGTATGATCAACCTTAGGTCATCCCCCACTCCATTATTCTCCACTTCAATGCCACGTTCCATGTGAATCATGAGCTATCTTTACATAAAAAAGTTAATTTTTAAAAATGTCTTTTCCTCCACCTATTAATAGAGCTCAGCTCCACCATATTTATACACTCATTATAATTCATTTGCTTAAAAAACAGTACCATTTTCTCTCTAAAAGTATCTCCTAACATTCTATGAGATATTAATTTTCTAAAATTCCATGTTAACATGTAAAATGTGTTTCCCAAGGGAGAAATCTAAGTTGGGAAGTTATGTTCTCAACCAAGTTGTATTAATTATTTTATTATTCTACTACATAAAACCTATTATATCTGTGAAATAACGATAAAATATATTTTAAAGAAAATTTTAAATTATATAAAACTAATTTGATATCCATTTTATACCCCCAACAAAAAAATTTAAAGATCGAGACATTGTCATGATTAGGTGTGGCCAACTGTCACCATGAATGACGTTCTTGATTTTTCATAATTTCCTTACATATATGGGTATAAAAGTTTATTAAAAGTATTAATATGATATTTATAAAATTATTAATATTTTAAAATTATAATCCATTACCTATCATCTTACTGATCTATAGAAAATAAATGTGTTGTCTGTGCGTACATGTAGATATCCAACTTCACGAAAGTGACGTATTTCATTTTCCACTCTAGTATGTTATTTTTTATAAAATATATTAGAAAATAATTAATCACCTTAAAATAATATAAAAAATATCATTATTATTATAAAAATTATGATATTATTCCAAATGAATCACTTTATTAACCTGACTCACCCATATATAATAGGCATTTCTTGTTTTGGTCGATTTAACCACCTATAATAACAGTATTATAAATTTATATAATGGGTTACTTAGGAAAAATAAATAAAGATTATATTTTTAAATAATAATAAAATAATTAATTTTTTTCTTTTTGGAAGAGTAATGTTAATATTTGATTAGTTATTAATATACCACCAATTTGTTCATAAAAATTACCGAAACAAGCACTTTATCAACTTCTCCACCTCAAATCACAAATAATATACTTATAAAATGAGACTATAACATTATAAATCACAATAAAATAGATATTAATGCACACAAAATGATAGCAGTATGGTTATATTTGAATCTATGTACAAGAATCGACACTACCCTTACAAAACATGTACTAAAAACAATATAAACAAATAACATCATAAGATGAAAATAAAATATCACAAAATAATATTTGTAATAAATTTTAATAAATTAATTTTGAAAAAGTTCACTAGAATAAATAAATTTCAAAAATATTATAATAATAAATTTAATTTTTTATACAATAACTTAAATCACTTTCGTGGAATTCATGAATTATCTTAAAGGATTTTGCAACTTATTTTTTACTTCATTGAGTTATGATGTGTATTCACCACAAGTTCCCTTTTTTGTGCTATATATATTGGTCACTGGTTTATTGTTTCATTATTATTCATTAAATTTAATTTAATTACAAATCTATCTCATGTTCTACCTCTCATGTGTTCTTAATTGGAAAGATAAGGATGATGTATGGGTTTCATTATCATAATTTTTTAATCCATGAGATGTGTTTTGATATTGTAGAAAATGTATTATTTTATATAGTGTATACATAACCCATTTTATATTTTATACCATGAATTTTCTTTTATTCCTTGAATTTAAGATTAATTTAAAGGGAATTCATTAAAGTGTTTATAATTATAATTTACTCGAGCCATAAATTTTTCCTCCCTAATATAAAAAATCCATGATTAATTTTGAAAGATAATACATATGGGTAATTTGTACACTTTTCACTCTCTAAAACCATATAATTTATACCCCTATAAAAATTCTCTTTGAATTAAAATTATTCTCATTATTACCTTTTCCCTTTGGATCATATTTTACCCATTGTTTAAGAATTTGAGCCCACCTCTTCTTTGTAGTAAGATATCTTTCTCTCCCATATCCATATTCATTTTATTATTTACTATATGATCCTATTTTTTATAAATAATTTAGTAAATCCATTTTATACTATATTGGAATGAATTAAAATAGTATTAAATATATTTTTACTACTATGATTATGAGTAGTTTTTAGAAAAGTGTGAAAAGAATATATTTTAAAATATTCCATATGAACACATATCTCCAATATTTCATTCATTCTATGAATTTTTCTCTCTAAATTTTCATTGTTTCTAAAATATAACATTCTTATTTCTTATTTATAAAATATTTATATTTTTAATATTTTTTTTAAAAGGGCACGGTTATTTCTAATTTCATATTCAAATTCGTTATGCTCCAAAAGGTTGTTTTCATCTATGTTTACAACTTTTGACATATTTTATTCTGGATCATAGATATTCTTCAGATGACACCATACACCATCTTTGTCAATATAACCTATGAAATGTTATCTTTTATCCTAACAATGATCTATGATTTGTTTTACCTTTTCCAATCATCCAACATTTATAAACTTGTGTTTTATTAAAATTTCATTCCTCATTGAATACCCTTGATTGAATTCTTTTATTTTAAGGGTGTTTACTTAGATAACCATACATTCATTGCTAGGTGAAATTATTGTTTGAAACCAACACCTTTTATCTATACAATATAAATTCCATATACCTCATGAAATTAATAGAAGGGAATTTACAAATAAATTTATTAAATATATTTGTATTACTATTAACATTCCATAGATTAATCATGTTATGATTATTTATTTTATTATGAATGATTTCCTTAAGTGATTCCATTTAAAAAGTAAATGAAACCCATTTTATTCTCATGGATTATTTATGAAATAATGGATGATTTATTAAAAGTGGATATAATATATATGGATGAAAATGATGGGTGGTGTTCTATATTTCTCTATAATGCATTATTTAAAATCTGAAATCTTGTATGACATGTATACAAAAGCACAATTATGTTTCCTCACAAGCATATATATAAGTGTGTGACTCATAGAGGTTATGTATACATGATTACTATTTTTCTTTCCTAAAAGTTTGGTTATATTGTTTTAACTCTTGATGGTGATGATTCCCTATGCTAGTGTCTGTGCCACATTTCTAAGGTATCCAATAGTTACACTGTCAAGGATATTGTCTATTCACAAATGATTACAAATTATTTTGCTTCATATATTTTGTTTTTACAAGGCTTATTCCATGACTCATGATTTGTTATCTATGTTTTTTGTATGATTCTTTTATTTTATTTCCCTGTATGTTGATATACACATATACTCATCTTATGATTACTTATGATCTTTATTTTTTATCATTTATGTTTACCCTTACTGATCATTTGAGATCACCCATTCTTATGTTCACATTTAACCTTGTTATGAAGGAAATTAAAATGTATAAAATTCATATAATAACATATTAGGTGGGGAATTAATATCAGATGTTTAATACATATTATGTATTATGTGGTTCTTTGAATGGGGAAAAATTCCATTATTTGGGAAAGACATGAGCTTTGTTTGTTATTAATTTTTCATAATTCTCTAAAAAATTAAACCCAAAAGGCCAATGGAATGTATTTAATGAAATATTTCCAATAAAATATTTAATTATGGATTGTTAAGTCTGTAGAGATATAATGGGTATCAAATTAGAGTTTATATATCTTAAGAGATTCAGATGTTATCAGTTGATGATAATTTAAGAGTAAAGTGTTTTATCAGTGGTTGATATGTTAAGATTGAAAATAAGTTCAGATGTACATAAGACCCTTTAGATTATTTATCATAATATTGGATAAATTAGGTTATTTGGGGATTTAGATGATAAAAATTTAGGTGAAATCCTAGGGATTACTCCAAGGGATTGGTCCGAGCAGAAGTGGGCATCTTAAAATTTTAGTGAAGTTTTTAGTATTTTGTTTTCTGAGAAAATAAATAATTATATGGAAACAATAATGTGGTTATAATTGTATACTAAATTAACCTAATGAAAATCACACTGAAGAAGGTCATATCAATATTAAATCAATCTTTAAATGGTAAGCTATGAGAAGACCTAAGACTTAACACCTGGAAAGATGATTCAAGTGGATATGATTTTTTTTATCACATTATCTGTACAAGACATTATGATGGGTTTATTATTTTAAGTAATATTGGATAACATGTAAAAGAGAAGTTATCTTAAAGAAACCTAAATTAAACTAAGATTAATTTAGGACAAAAATAAATGTAAACTAAAATGGTGGTGAAAAAATTTAGATATTTTGAGGTTTAATTTTTGTGTGTAATTGTCTTGAAATAATTATCATATGATGTTAATTTTTAATCACTCATTTTAACCATTAGATTTAGTAACAGATAAAGTCCAAATGAATCATGTAAGTAGTGGATTCCATGGAAAATGTTGAGATTGTCCCAATATGCAACACAACAAGATAATAACTAGAGGGATAAATATTGGTATTATAATAAACCTTCTACCATTAATTATGTCTAATAGTGTAAATGTGGTTGAAATCACAATCACATCAAAGGACATAAGGGTTAAGTCTCATAAACGGTTTAGTAATGACAATGATGAAGGAAAGAATGTTTAATTTACTATATGTCAAAAACATGGGAATAAACACCCTTGAAAATATATCAAACTAACTATGAAATGTTTTTTATGCATAAAAGGAGGCTATGTGGTAATTAATTTCTAACGAAAATGATGTGTTTATTGGAAATAATGAGTGGAAAAAATTCTTCCTTAGGGCCAATGAGTATCTTCATGTATTAAAGGTGGGAAAGATGGAAATTTCCTAAATTAATGCCCCAATCCAAGGGATAACATGAATGATTGTCATAAAAAAATTTGAGGCCAAGGGAAGATAATAATTTCTATGTAATTTCAACTAAAAAAGATATTTTCTAAATTTATGTGGTGTGAGGAACACTAATCATCCACTAAAGAACTATGAGTGTTGTATTTTATTCTTATTTTATTTTTTTTTACTTAGGATGATTTCTAATAACACCAAATCACTATCCTAATGACTAGATTAAATATTTTATAAAATCTTCAGGTGGTATAATTATTTTTTACCAGTTATATAACTTATAACTGATAGATATTTATATGAATATAATTCTAAAAATCATTTTATCCCACATTTGATTGAATTTTATGTGATATAGGGCTTTATTAGATCCATTTTCATAGAGATCATAATAATTTTCAAGACAAGAAAATAAAATTTAAAATCCTAAATCATCCAATGACCAGTTTTTAGTACAAGGTTGATTATATAATCTTTTAAAAAATCACATAGAATATATTGGTCTTTAAACTGAATCATAATTAGCAATTAGCTCAAGATGGTAGAGAGAAACTCAATATCAGTGATATGGCTATTATAAATGAAAACATGAGTTCACAAGTCAAACCCAAAATAGTAATTATGAAACCAAATTAAAAATAAAATCTTTAGTCATGGACATCATTAAATATTTTTTAGTGATTATTAAATAAAAATTATGGGATGTAATTTTTTTTGGGGGGGAATGAGACAATTTAATATATTACTATAAATTTTATCATTTAAAATATAATTTGTTAACTTTCTGGTTTCACGTAAAACACCCACCAAACATAAAATCATGATACTTTCAATAAAATTTATCAAATTTTAACAATATAATGTACCCATTAAATTAATAGGTATAAAATAATGTTACCATTTTATGAAATATAACAATAAAAAGGAATAAAATGGCATCATGTAGTGGCAGCCTAACTTATGAAGAACATTTTGATATGATTGGAAAATATGTATCTTCAATAGAGGTTTCCCAAGACTAATACCAAGATAAAATAAAACAATTACGATGTGATAAAAATTATACAATAGAGAATTTCAATCTTGTAAAAATTTCTTTGATAACCACGATAGTAGAATCACAAACCATGAATAACACTAGAGCTAACCATATATTTATATGTTATGTAGATATAATTATGGGATATGTAACTAGAAATTTAGTTGATTGATTCACAGAACGTTTCATATGGGGTTGTTTCCAACAAGGTTTGTTCATGGTATAAGAAACACCCAACAACTCCCATATCCATAGTGTTTTATTGACCTTCTTTCCAAATGTAGGAATTCATTGAGATATTTTTGTAATTATTCTTAGGTACTCACATTTGCGAAGAGGATGAGAAGTCAGGATCCTTCACCATTTGGGGGGAATTGTATCCTACTCTTGGACTATATTATAGATCTATATTATATTCATGAATCCTTTAAAATCATTAAAATAAAAATAGTTACCATTAAAATTTGAAATCAATCCCATATACATACCAAATAAACCATCTATATGTTTCATGTTTTCTCCATAAATATAACCATCTATATATATATTAGGTTATCTATTGCGATATCGACCTGTATGTATCAGAGGATCTCTATATCATTTTGTTAATTTAAATGGTATTTATTTATTTAAAAGTTCATGGTTTAAAACTTTTTGATTGGGTGATCTAGATTTTATTGTCATTTATAGAGGAAATTATAGTTTTTATATATGGATCATGCACAAAAGAAGGGATTCCAAAATATCTTTATGTATGGAATTTGAGTCTATGTAGTTTAGTTCAACTTAATGAGACACATCATAACATTTAAGTTCATGTGACAAAGAAAATAACATATAGATCGGTTTTTAAGACATGGAGATATATGTGGAAGAGGTCTAGAAAAGGATGTTGTGAGTATGAAAATTTAGAGAAATTTTATTTTTTTACAGTAGTTAATATATCTATGTCATGAGATACCCTACAATGAGAATTTTGGTCAATGATAATGAGGTAAAAAGAATCTGGAAGAAGAATAGACTCCCAGGTGGGGGAATTGTTCTTATTGGGAATAAAAACCAAAAATAATTATGCTAGATTAAAGTAGTCATGTTTTATTATTAGGGAGGCATCCTATGTATCCAATGTACAAAGGAATTAAATACCACATAATTTTTAATTTTGTGGCTTACACCTATAGCGGAGGCTCAACTAGGTTCTTTTATTATTCTATTAATATGATCATCACTTACCTCTAATACTATGTGAGTCATGATCAGTGTAAGAAATTAGAGGATTTGGTCGATCTAGAACTTTGGACAATATTCTTCATTTGTTGGCGGTTGATGGTGATAATATGGAAATAGAAGATGTCTTATAAGAAAAAATGGGGGCTTACTCTATAAGGGATGAATAGTTCATGTATTTAAGGATGATGGGAGAAGGATATAACACTATCCCTCATCAAAGGGAAAGGTAACTGGTTCCCCTCATTGTTCCTATAATAATGGTCCAGGTAACTGCATCTATGTTCGAGGTCCTCATTACCATGAGAATGCATGATTTCAAAAATTCTGAGGGCTAAACCTAATGGGGAGGCTAAATGTAGAACTTCCTTCACAAGGGAAATTCATGATCAACTAGACACACTGATTTTACCTGTTCTTTTACAATACATTTTTGGAGGAATTGGTGGATGTTTTAATTTTTCATCATTTGGATGGGTGTCCCAAGGGAAGGGGTTCCTTTCCATTTGTGTTATGAGATAGAGATCAATGGGTGGTTCTACTAGGTGATACTTGGTTGAGTTAGAGAGTTCTTTCCTAAGGTGATACCCTGGAAAAATGGATTTAATTTTCCCTATGTGATACCTAGGGGATTTAAAGATTGTTTCACCAAGGTGATACCCAGGTGAGATAGATTTAACATTTCCATGGTGATACTTGGCTGATCTAGGAGGCACCTCACCTAAATGATACATAGAAAAACCCGGAGGCACCTATATATAGTAATATTTGAGCAAACATGGGATGATTTCTTGGATGAAGAACAGCATAAGAAACCACACATGAGAGATATCTTTATCTGGCCTCCAAGGGTTTCCTTATGTGCTTTTGGACATATGAAAAACGTGTTTTCAGCCCAGGGAAGGACATCCATCCTGTTGTGTTTGGACTATAGGGGAGGATTCACCTCAAGTAAGCCCTCGATAATCCAGACCATTGAGGTACTAAACTATGGTGAATAATTATAATTCCCTATTATTTTATATGAATTGAGAGCTATATTAGGGTTTGGAGGACTTGAGTGTTGAACATGGGACGGAAGAGATTTGGGATGAATCTTCATCTTCTAGTCGTGCCAAATGGGGTGCCCCATTGTCCTATTTATAGGTAATTTTGGGAACCTTGGTAAAGGATGAAACACATGAAATTCATTCATAATAGTGTATATAACACCTATGGATTATTCTAGGTACATGGTTGTGAAATTTATTCATGGTCCTATGACATTTACGAGTTTCTAGTCATGCTAATTTATCTCTCTAGTTTCACATGGGAGAAATAATGGGGGTTAAGAAGAGAGGGTGTTGTTTAAATTTTTTTCCTTTTCCTTTTCTATATACATGAGTCATTGTCCTTTTAAACATTTAATCATCATGATTAAATGGGAGTTTCAAAAAAATTAATCTCCTCAAGATTGGATCCGATCGTAAGAGGTAGATCTGATCTTGTGATGGAGAGAAATATGGGTGTTGATGGATTCTTCACTAATTGCCCTCCATATGTTCATGTCCATTCATTTTTGGGTTTATTGAAGGTTATTTATATTTTCTCATCAAAATGGGGATCTGTATAGTTAGATTGGGCACATTCACTAGACAGGTTGATTGCACTTGCTTATCACATACGTTTGTTCAGCATGTCTACCATTTAGGTTCACTACACATATCTACCATGTAGTTATCTCACACAACATTGTTGTGACTATTATTTGGGTCACCTTCTTATGGTTCTTTATCTTAACATCATTAAATTATTATTATTTCCTATTTATCTTGTCACACAAGACTCCCAGACAACTCTCCAAACATATGCTCAGTAAGAATTCACTTGTGTGAGTTATTTAAATGAAGTGACTTCCATTAGAAACCTTTTCCAAGTCCAATTGTTTACTATCTCACATGAGGTTACTTGGGAGAGTGACCTAAATGAGTTAAATTTTCCAAGTGACCTACTTGAAGCCTCATGGTATAGTGACTTGAACAAGCCCACTTGGGTGAGTGTCTATTGTGAGGTCACCTAGCTGATTGACATGCATGAGGTCCTTTATTTTTTGAAAAAATATCTAATGAACATGAAACATTATTTTAGCACTAATTAAAAAATTGGTTCAAGTTTTTGATGAACTAGATGGTATATTCTTCTAGGAGTCTCAAGATATCATTGAGATGGAATATTATTGATTTCATGACTCCACCCTTCTAGATATTGAAATGAATCTAAATAAGTACTATCAAAAGTATCCTCTGAGTGAACAATTTCAACATTATGAATAGGGAATCTTAAAGGTAATACTTATTTTACTAATTAATAATTAATTATATCTTTCTTGGTTATAAAAGTATAAAATTTTACCACAACTAACATATCATATAAGGGTTCATTCATCAATGTGGGAATGACACCCTCCATATGTGTCATAAACCTTAGTAAATGAACTCTAGATTCAAAACCTCAAACAAATTATTTAAATTAAATATTATACTTTTCATTTTTCTTTTCTTCTAGGATAGACCAATGAAATGGTTTGAAGGAAGACCCAAACTTCCAGGTTTGGTGGGGGTCCAAACCAGAGTGGATATGGGCATACTAGATGTGAAACCATTTTGATGAATTTGAAGCCAAGATAAATGTTGTCGAGATGTATTAGGATATCTAGGTGTCCTGAAAATATATACAAAAACATCCAGATACAATTAACGGGCTTATCATCTGATGGATCTAATATAAAAATAATTTTTTTACAAGATGCATAGAGAAGTCATAATTGGTATATGGGATGTCTAAACGATATCAGGAGTTCTCATTCTCAGAGTGATGTATGATAATTTCATCCCACTAAAAGAAACAAAGTGGAATAATAAATAAATAACTGATTTGGCTCATGAGCTGGTGAAAATAGCATGGAAGGTCAGAAGGGAGGACCCTCACCCAAGGGGAGATGTTTATCACGAGGGATGGATAAATGAATTCATAGAGATAAAATGATATGGTCAAAGGTGTTAGAACATGATAAGATTTCCTTTATCACGAGGGATGTATAATTTTGTATTTGTAAAGATTTTTATGATTTTTAAGTAATTTAATAAATTATTTTTTTCATAAAAAATCAATAGTGTCAATTTTAACAATATTCATTCTTCTGACATTAAATAATATCCAAACAGATAAATAACTTAAAAACCAATTTAATATACTACTAACATATCTTTGTTATTTAGAAATTTTTTTGGCACCTTAAATAATTATAACTTTCATTATATTAATATTTTTAATATCATTTATATGATATTTGTTTAACAAATCAATTACAACATCATCATTGTGTCACCATATAATTTAAATATTTATTTTATAAAATTATAAATAAACTAAAATAATGTATATAAACATTTTATATTTCTATATACTATTTAATGTCAACCATATGACTTATAGGACCATATATTAAAAAAATTACTTGAAAAAACAGAAGTATAATAAAATTGGATTTTCATTAAATATAACATCATAAATATATTAATGTAATCGATGTGGCTCCAAGTGGTCCAAAAATTTACCAAAGGATTATTTGGGTCCAAAATAATCATATAATTAAATTAGTAAAATTTTTAGAGAAATTTTATAATATTTATAATATTATTTTAACACTTAATATCCTAATTTAACTTTAGATGTGGTAAAAAAATACTAAATTTACTGTTCTTCAAAACATAAGTTGTTCCAATTAGAAAAAAAGTCATAGTCATTATAAAAATGTATTTCCATTTTTAGAAATTTAATTCAAAGAAATGGGAAATTTATGTTTAATGTTAATCTTGTAGATGTGGCGAGAAGGTGGGTAAAAGAGGCATTTAAAAGAAAAATAAAATTTTATATCAAATTCTACTATAAAAATGAGTGAAATTAGATATATGCATTATTTATATATTGTTAAATTAAAAAAAATCTAACAGAAAATAATTATTTAAATTATAATTTTAGTTTTTAACAACAACGAAGTATTTTTGACTATTCATCAAAAAAGGAAACTTTTCAGAAAAATAAAAAAAATTCACCATAATATAATTTTGTTATTACAAATTAAAAATTGATTTATATTTTGAAAAATAAAATTTTCATGTTTCATAATGTGTTAAATACTATTCATAACCTCTTTAAATATCCAGTATGATAGATCATAGTGCACTCGAACTCATTATTGCATGGAGTGCAATGTATTAGATTTATTTAAAAAGAAACATACCCTAAAATCCTGGGTTGTTACATTCTCCCTTCTTCAATTAATTTCATCCTCTCAGTTTATTAATTTTAAATTAAAAATCCAAGGATGATACTTGGAAATTTCCTGCTGGGAAACCCACATAAGATATATGGTTAATAAAACAACCTCTTTATAAGTAGAAAATGGGGACTACGAAGGTTTCCACTAAATTATGATTTCAAGTAAGAGAACATTAGGGCCAAGTAAAGTGAGATGTACATGGAGGAAAAACTTAAATATTTATAGGTAGTTATTGACGTCATCAATCACAAACAAGTAAATGATAAATGGAAATTTCAAGGCCTAAATTCCATATATCTATGATGATTTAATATACATTCAATTAAAAAAATTAAGGTATTAGGATATCACATTTTTTAAATAATTTTTCTTATATAGAGGGATTATTTTACTATCTAGATAATAAATCAAGAAATGTTACTTGATTTCACTCCATTTCATAAGCATAATGTCACCCTTTGACTGTTCTTCTATCGATTTTCACTTGTTCCCTTAGACATAGAAAGGATAGTTCTAAATGATTTTTTCATACATGAATCACATTTGATACATCATAAGGCCCACAATAATTTTCTTCATCCTCTAAATACTTACAAAAATAAAAAAGGTTATCCCAAAGTATCCAATAAATCATACTTTAATGTGAAAAAATAATATTAAATGTTTAACATAATCATTCCATCTTTGAGACTCATCCAAAATACTTATATCCAAATTAATAGTCCAATAAGGTCCCAAAATTTCAAAAATCAATATAAACATCAAATTCCCAAAATAATGAAATGTAGTTATTAATTTTTACATACCAAACAAGTGAATACCTTCATCATTTAGTCTCTTAAAACATGGTAATAACATGAACTACCATAATACATTATTTAATTTGTTCATTTTTCTTATTACTTATATAAAACATAGAATATTAGATATACTTCTGAAATCAAAAAATGTTGTAAACTCTAACAATGATAGAATAAACACATTTTTATACAAAACATTAATATATTCAAAAGGTAGTTACTAAAATCCAATTTAGTTTACCCAAATCAATCAACTATTTATACCAACATAATTATCTTTATATTAGAAACATATTAAGGGTTATGTTTCCCTCAAAAACATTCTATCTAAAAAGATAAACTTATTATGGAGTCACGTTTCTCTGTACAATTCAAGATACATTCTCAAATCCATAATGAAATAGTATTGTAGTATATTTCTTAAATATTCCATAATTCTTATAACAAGTAAATCATTGATAATATACTCAATTGAAACAATTCAAAACATTATAATGTTAATCATTCCACATCATCCATGGTAGTATAATAACGTTTACAATGATCCATTAGACTTTTTTGGGGTATATTAATTTAATGAATAAGATATTGATTTTCCAAGTGTTCCATATCCTTGCAGTGAAAGCATTTCACATTGAAATTTTCTTTCTTCCCATTGGAATCGTGAACTTTGTGGCCTTTTTCTCCACACTTATATCAAAATCTCATTTCCTTCAAGAAAGTACTAGTATGTTTCTTTCCATAATTAACACATGTGGGAAAATACATCATTCCCTTCTTATATTTATCCAATTTTTTTCCAGCTTTCCTTTTATTCTCTATATTCCATATGAATCCCTAATAATTATATTACTCTTTACTTATCCAAATATCACATGATATTTTGTCCTCATATGAGGGGAATTCTTATCAGATTATTCCCTTCAAAATACTAGCTTAAAACCGCGAAAGATGTGATCCTTCTTACTATTTGGATCATGTGCATTTGTGTGGTAAACATTACATCAACTGGGTGCCATTTCTAAATGATGACACACATTAGTTTAGATCATATCATAATGTATAATCAAAAACCCATGAAAATTATTAACATAAATTGAATAATTAAGTGTATATAGTAACATAATAATACAAATGGTTTCCTTGGGAACAAATTTAATTTTAAATCCATTATAATGGTTTGTAAAAAATCCGAATTATCCTAAGTATATCGCCTGGGAGTGTTAAACAACGTTCCCAGTAAAGCATGTTTTCATGTACTAGGTTACCCCATGTTAGAACCACACCCACTTGTAGTATCTAGACAAGTATTTATTTTTTTGGAATACCCACATAATACCTACATTACCAAAATTTTAGGTCATTCTACTATACTTATCCTCAATGTTTATCTTTGGGTTATATTCCCTAATCTATGTTTTCTAATTATAGTTTCCATGTTTTTTGGTGAACTTCATTTAATAACAACTGTAATTCCCCGACCATAGAATCTAGGAGTAGGTGCTTTATTTTAATATATTGAACTTACTATAAGGATTTAAATCCCAAAAGACCTATCAGTTTATCAGTATTGGAAAATAGATTACATATAAGAATCTTATATTAGAATTGAACACATATAATTTATCATAGATAAACCTTTTAGAAATCTATTATTCTCATAGCATAACCCTTCATATCAATTATAATACACACCTTAGATTCCTCAAAAAAAACAAAAAAAGGGGTGAGATCATATTCTCAGTGAGGGTAAGTAATATAGAGGAATATTTCATAAATAATAAAAAACATTTAAAGTATAAAACTGAAACACAGTCCCTTTAAACATAAATTTGAGCATAATATACCAATAATATGTCAAATAATTCAATTTAATCATTCACATGGATACTGTAATCGTTTAATTGTCATATGTAATATCAATAAATAACATCATAATATGGGAATGCATAATGTCGAACATCATAAAAATACCGTCGAGGCCTTGTTCATAGACTATACATAAATTGGTAAGATGTTAGTTAAAAACAAAACTAGTTTGTCTCATGGGAACTGATGATTTATCAAGGGGCTTGAATTAACTAATCCCTAAACCAAAGGGCTTTCATTAATTTGTCCACAACCCATCGCAGACAATGTCAAATGCATTCCTCAAATGAAAACGTAAAAAATAACATAAAAATTCATATTAAATATAGCATATGAAATGTTAATACATTAACCATAAACCATGAATGGTATTAAAATAGCACATCAACCGTCAAAAATATAATAAAAAATTCAATAAAATATGGAAGATTTTATCTTAATAAATCAACCTCAATTTAGTATAAAATACAAAAAAGGATTTTGACATAGATGAAAATAAACTGAGAAAATCCTAACAACACTTTGAGTGAAGTATCCCCTTTTATTGATTAATTGTTTAAAAGGTACATAGTTATAAAGGAAAATATTTATTCTGAAAATAACCTTTTAATAATTTAAGGGAATAATTAATCTGTTAATTTCCTTGATGGTGTAAAATGCCGCCCGCACAACAAGAGTTTAAAAAACATTCCTTCCTTAATTTTTTGAAAAGGTTATAATGTACATCTTTTAGAAAATGATAGAAAGATTCCATTCAAAAAATTTATAAAAAGTAAAACATGTTTAAAAATGATTTTAAAAAATTATCAAGGAATATTAATAACATTATTACTTAAATATTTATGAAATATGGACATGGATGATAAATATGACCAAATTGATACATACGTATAAACAATCATTAATAAATGTGATTAAATAATTAACCCTTAACTTGTATATTTTTTTAGTGGATGTTGAATTAACCTTCTGTATGATTGGTAAATAATGTTAGTTAAATATAAAATGAATATATAAATATTTATAATGTCATTTATTGTTCTCTTATATCATTTTGTTTATAATATTTCAGTATTACCATTATTCAGGGGTAAACTGCTTGGTTTTCCAATGCATGGTTTGTTGTGTAAGTCATGTTTATTACAAATTGGTTATATTTTATTCATATAAAAATTTATATTAATTCTATAAATATTATATTTAATCATCATATAAATTTTATAATCAATCTTGAGTGGATAACGTGGAGAATGAATCTCTGTGCACTATGGAGACAATAGGTCGTACAGACACATGAGTGATGATATAATTCCTTTCATGGTTTAATGGTATGAAATTTGATAATATATTAATTATATAGAATTTTTATCATGTCATATACCTTATTTTTTTCCATTATACTCATCATTATTCTCATCCAAATAATGTAGTGTTGAAAAAAAATACACCATTACGTGGAGATGGTAATTCGTACATATGAAAACATGGTGATATTGTTTTTCGTATAATATATAAAAAGAATAATATGGAATCCCATAATCAGTATAACATCTCAGTATCTGGATGATACTTGATTTATACTTTTTATGGAAACAACATAGAAAGAGGAAGTATAAGAGGAGAATAAATTGAATAAATTGATAAAACAATTATGTTTTATTTGGTAGGATTCCTATGGATATCTATTTAGGGACACTAGGGATGGTCTTTTGAGAAATAAAGGATATAATGAGTTTAACTAATATTTTTTAGAGAAGAATTGGGTAGGGGTTGGTAGAGCTTGAAGGTTCATTGTGGTGTGAAGAAATAAGGTAGGAGGCATTGTTTTATAATAGAGTTGAGGGGAACTAGAGGAAACTCTAAAAATAGTAAAATATAATAAGACTATTCTAGATCCAAATATTTACAAATGACACATAAATTAAAATTTGAATACTTTTTCAAACGTATGTGATCCCCTTGTCATTATTTAACATTTTTTTTAATTTCTAGTAATTTAATAATAAATTAATTATATAATATATCATTGTCACAAAATTTAATAATATTTAATTAATTTGACTTTAAATACATCAAGAAAAACTGATAATTAGAATGTAATACTTTCACACATCTATAATATATCCTATAGTTGTAGTAATTTTTTTAGACACATTAACTAATCCAAAATATATCAAAAATAATATTATTTAAATCAATTATTATATTTTGGTGTTAAATAAATAAATATTGTTTTAGAAATGAAGCAAATTTTTTCTAATTATATATTCTAAAAATTAAAAATAAATAAATATAATTAAAGTAATTTCATTTTCATCAAAACTGAAACTTTTGTCTTATTTGGATTTATAAAATATATTAAACACAAGATAGTGATATTTTGTAACTATCATTGATTTGAATAACATATTATTTATTTTTAATGAAACGTCTCCATTAAAAAACTCAAAATTGATCATAATATGATAAAGGTTGAATAATATTTGTCAAATAATGTTTGTACATGTTTTTGTTTTATTTTAAGCATTATAATATTTATTTACCCTTAATTAATCTATTTAATTTTAATTGCAGTAATACATTTTAAATATTAAAAGGTTCTAATTATTTTAACTTACATAGTTTTGATTGCCCATAAATAGATATGTTATGACATTTTTGACAATATGTTAATCATTTTGTTTTTTTAATGTTTTTATTATTTTAAAATAATTTAGTAAATTATTATTTTCTTAAAATATAAACAGTATCAATTTTTACACTATTCATTACATTGAATTTTATTAAAACCCAAAAAGAAATATAACATTAAACCAAACTATTTAATAAACTCATTAAATTTCACATTCACCTAGAAAATTGATGAAAAATCTTATCTAATTAAAATTTTATTTATTTTAATATTTTTAATATCATTCATTTATTATTTTCTTCAATAAATCAATTATTGCATCATAATTATGTCACCAATTAATTTAATTATATATTTTCAAAAAATTATAAATAAATTACAATGTTTTATATAGATATTTTACCATTATAAATACTATTTATAGTTAGACATATCACTTATATGACCTTGTTTTAGAAATAATTTACTCTTAAAACTCAAAGTATAATAAATTGGATTTTCCTAAAATAAAATATCATAAATATATTAACACAATCCATGTGGATACATGTTATCTAAAAAATGACCCAAGTATATTTTTGGTTGAAAATACTCATCCAATTATATTAGGAAAAGTTTTATGGTAATTTTATAATGCTTATAGTATTATTTTTACCTTAATTAACCGATTTCCCATTAACCGTGGTAAAAAATATTAATGATACTATTCAAAATAAATTAAGTTGTTTCTATTGTACAAAAAATTTCATACTAATTACAACCATCTATTTATTTTTTTGAAATTCAATTTACAGAAATGGAAAAATTAAGTTTAATTTGAATTCTAGAGATATGGAAAGAAGGTAGGTAAAAGAGACGTTCAAAAGATCAATACATTTTTATATGTAATTATATTATTAAAATAATTCTAGTGAAATATATTTATTATTTATCTACTGAGACTTAAAAATAAATTTACTGTACAATATTTAATTAAAGGAAAAAGGTAGTTTTTAACAACAATGCAATATTTTTCACTATTCATCAAATTTGAATCTTTTAGGAAACATACCAAAAATTCACCGTAATATAATTATGATATTTTTTTATTCAAAAAATGAAGTATGTTTTGAAATTTAAAATATATAAATTTCATAATGTGGTTAATATTATTCATAAGCTCTTTTTAAATAACTATTTTAATTTATCATAGTGCACTCGAACATAGTGTTCGTGCAACACAAAATGATGAGTTATTTAAAAAGAAATGAACCATGAAATGTTGGGGGTGTTAAAAATATCATCAAATTTTTTTGACAAGTATAATGGTATGCTTTTTCCATGTATAATATTATCTATATCCTGCTCGATGAAAGAGATAACAACATTACACTCTATGGGGTATATCTCGAAACGATATACATCAGTAGTGCTGACTTCAACATTTAACACTTAATGCATCACTAGGGACTATAAAAGAACTTTCAAGATAGCATTTCATAAATTAAGTGCATTAAAAATAAAGATCTTGGTTGGAATTGATATCAACTATTTGACAATGTAATATTTTTGAACTCAAGTTCTATGAATTCTCATGGTTAGTCTTTCCCAAGATGGAATTTTGGGGGATAACATTCATGGAGTATACAAGTCAAATTGTTGAACATATGTTGATGTAAATTTCCTTAATATTGGATTAGGTCAGCATGGTCTACCCACCCATATGGACTGACAAGACTGCAACACTACTTCCAGTGATTTTTCCAAAATAATTGGGTGTGGAAGAGTCTTATTAAATGCAGGTGAATTCTATAGCTCTTATTTCACTCATTGAATGGATTTTTAAACAGTTTCAATAGAATAAAAAACTATGGTGGGGATGTAGATGGAATACTGGATCCACCAATGTCTACATATTCTAATGCCCCCCATGGATTCTCAGACATATACCCATAGTTCTCAAATCATGATTATGGAAAAAATGTTTAAAAGATTTACTCATAATTGTAAAATATATTCATTAAATGTATGTAAATAATGGAACCTAATATTAATTATTTTTATGATGAGGATTTTATTTTTTCGGAAAATTACCCTGATTCCATTTAGTGGGATTGTGCCTGTACTATCAATACCAGAGGCATGGAATCCGAGTGAGTCAAGATTTGATTCAGCATCAGTATATGTTCATCATCAGGCAGCTGAATTTTTATTATTTGATTATGTAGTTACATAGAATACAATATCTTGGAAGAAAATGGTGCTGAAAAGCTGGTCGTATCATAGAATATGAAATTGGGGGCGTCGATGGTTTATTTAACTATGCCCTAAGAATGGCATGAGTTTGATTGATTATATTTTTGTTAATCCAATCTTTATACTTCCATGAAATCATACTTGAAACTTATTTCTATCCTCATCCTTCTAGAGTGTAAGTAGAATCACATGCCATTTATGCTGGTAGTTTTATCAGCTTTACCTTTTTTTCTATATTCATGAGGAGGTACCATGTGAGAAGGTGAAATCTTGGGATTTGGGTCCGATTTAGGAATGGGGTTTAAGGTGACAACCACAACTTCACTCCACCTATCCTCATTCAATGAGATATCATCATTGTCCAGGACATGGATCTCGTTTACCAAATAGATTCTTCCAACCATTTTATATCTAAAAAATGATCTCGAAATATTCGAAAATATCTTTTTGGGATAAATGGATTCTATATATCATTATGAATGTTATCAATGAAAATAATCAACAATTCCCCCTGATAAAGTATCGTGTTCATAAATTAAGACAAACCAATCCACATAGGGATAACATGAGAGTCCCTTTCACATTCTCACTCTTTGTGATTTTTGTCATTAAGAAATATCATTAACATGGGGTCTATGTATAAGAGTTTTCAAGAAGCCAAATTGAGATAATCATCTAGATCAATTCCCAATGGTTTGAAAAGCCCTTCTTTTCTAGGGGATCTAGCTTGGAGTGTGGTATTAGGCTATTCTTAATGAACATGTACAATGGGGACACTACCTCTTAGAATTTATGTGTTCAGTTTCTTCAAATCTTACACTATTATCTCATACTAAGTGAACCTATCCTCTAATACAATTAGTTTAACTATTTCAGTTAATGGATGGAATGCAGTATTTTCATTACACTTTTTCCTTTATTGAATTTTGATAAGGGAGTGTTATTTAAGCATTCATAGGAATTAAAAAAATCTTTGTGACATTTTTATTTCTAGTGCACACACCTTATTCAATTACTTCAGTGTAGATTTTGTTTCAAATAAAAACATAATAATCCCATTATTCTACATCATATTCATGTTATATAGAATCTATAGGGGTGATTCTAATGACATTAACAAAGGCACAATTCCTTGAATGTGTCTCGTTATTATCATAATGATGGGAGGTTCAGTTTCCCCAAGAATATCTATTGAAAGAGGGGTGATCATTATGAGAAGTAGAACACTTGATATGTCACATTTTTTCATGGCCACCACTGGAACTCATCCTTCCTTCAAGGATTATATCAGATCATCATTTTTAATATTGAACCGAATGGAGTCCCCAAGTAGTTTCATCATTCTCATCCCTAATTTGAAGACTTGGTCATGATATGTGAAAAGCTTAGAGGTTCCACCTTCAGAAACTTCCACTAAATGCTAAAATAATGATTTCAATTAGAGAGGATGTTCAGGTAAACCCCCCCCCCCAGTATTATGGGTTGGGATTCTACTAGATCCACTTTTGGATCACTACTAACTAGATTTAGTGGTCTTAAAGGAGGCCCTGGCGGCAAAAATTCCCCCAACCTTATAGATTAGGATGCCACTATATCATCGCATATATACCTATTGTGGATGTTCTCTTAATATTACATATATTTGTGGGAGAATGATCCATGTTCCCATTATGGCCTAACAATGATCCATTTTCAAATGAAGGAACTAGTGGTACTCAGTGACTAGCATCCCTTAAGAAAGAATATCACTCAATGTTTTCGGAAACTTGATGTAAGATTTTTTTAATGACTTTATCTCAAAAATACTGAAGAATTTTATATGTCTTCATGAATAAATCATTCTAATCATAACATATTTCATAATTCAAACATGTTTATGGGAGTCTTCAAGGAGTAAAGGAATTATATGATGTCAATTTTGGTGGACTTTATAGATTAGGGAGTGAGGTTAAATACAATGATCTATGTTCATCTCATCAACTAACATGAACATCATATAGAGTGTCAGAAATAAAATTATTTATCTAGAAAAAAGAATTAAGGAATTCAAATTTATGATACTCCCATATTATCATAATATTGGGTTTCATGAAGCTAGAAGGGTGGCCATGTTAATTTGAAGATGATGTTTTCTATGGCAGGGACATGATTTGTATATCCACCACAAGGAAGGATATTAACTTTTAGGTGAAAAACATTTGTTCAGAGATTCAGTTGATGTTCGTGAACAAATTTTTAAAATAAAATATATGGAATCCCATATTGAGGGGGTGGATGATGACCAAAACATGACTAATATTTTATCAATAGTCAACTGTATCAACATCAATAATGTTATCACTTTGTCATCAATTAGAGATTCCTCCACCCAATCCGTCCAAATTAGATTTTTTATATCTTTTTAATGTAGAAAGTCCGATTAGGGGTCATATCCTCAATCATATTTTAAAGAGAATGACCCATGAATTGTTTGGAGGATGAATGTTTTCCTTGGAATGTATTCCAATTGAGAAAAAATACCACTTGTTAATGATTAGAAGTAGGAATAACATGCCTTATCATCCCAAGAGACTCATTATATGCGGGAATTCCCATATTTTATTTGTAAATGGGATATATTCCTTATATAAATGAAATAAAACTATAAGGAGGACCTTCACAACAAATTCCAACATGGAGAGCACTACCATTATAGTTGGATGACTGAGTAAAGGGAGAAATAATATGGTGTATACCTTGGGGAGGTCATTCATTTTGAATTATGGAAAGGGTAAGACCTTCGTTTAATTTGATATTCTAACCAAGAGGATCTTTTCCATGGTAATAATCAGGAGATGGGTTCTCCTAATAAATCACTTCATGTCTAAATAGGAGGCATTCATGGTAAATATCCTAGAGAGAAAGTTTAGAGTCACTGGTAGAGAAATTTTGATTAGGACCTTCACAACTAGGACAACTAAATCCATAATTTTGTAATGGACAAGAAAGATCCTTGGACACCATTGATATATGTTTTATAGCCTCAAGAAGACTATCCATGAGTAAATAAGTTTCTTATTCCTACTCTTGAATTTAAAA
The DNA here is from genome assembly GCA_963277665.1 of Viscum album. Classification (NCBI taxonomy): domain Eukaryota; kingdom Viridiplantae; phylum Streptophyta; class Magnoliopsida; order Santalales; family Viscaceae; genus Viscum; species Viscum album. The sequence continues at coordinate 380,243,132 of OY728119.1, forward strand.
TTTCTATTGGTGAGACATCTTTTTAGAGACTCTCCTTTGGGAGACTACAGTACATGTTGTGGAAACCGATCATCAAGCATGGGATCCCTCACAAGTGAATCCTATGTGATTTTCATGATTTTCTAACAAGATTATGGGGCTTAGATAGGGAAATACTCATTCTCAGTGGTGGCCAACAATATTAATCAAGGACCCCCTGTTATAATAAGGGTATATGCTAAATCCTATTTTTCGTTTATCATGGGGTGTTAGAGACAACTCGAAATTAAATAGGAAGGATTATTGATATGATCTAGAGTGGATATAACATTATTTAGGTAATCCAATATAATTGTTGAGGTAGGGTCTCATACCTAATTTCTAACCACTATTTCTACAGTCATTATGTCATAGAAGGTTGTTATAATGTTGGAAGGGAAAAATGCACATCAAATAATAAAAACTGAGGATTTAAAATATTTTTAGTGGATTTTATGATTTCATTAAAAGAACTGATATTTTAAGCAATTATAAAAGGGTGTTTTTAACAGTGCCTAAAATACACTGTTAAAGTTACCCTTTATCATTGATATTGAACACTATTAATGATTTCTTTTATGAAAACATTTTAGGTCTGTTAAAGCTTTGATTTTAATAGTGTTAATTTTTTTTTGTAAAAAATATGACACAAAAATGATTTTTCATGCTCCCCCTCCCCCTGACACCACCTTTCGCAATACATTTGACTTACCCAAGCTCTATAAAGCACCACACACCCTTTCACAACACTATAAAGTTACCATGAATACGTATGTGCACTTGGATTTCATCCCATGACCCCCTTATGCAATTTAATATTGTTTACTACTATGCCATGTGTATTTTGTTATATATTTAATGACTATTCTATTTATTTGTATATATTTTTAATTGTATGATATATCTATATACAATTATATATTATTTAAATATTTTAAATATTAATATATACTAGAGTATATATATATATATTTACTAAGACACACACATATGTATGTATAATATCTATATGTTATTTCTTTTTTATAATGTAAATAAAATAGATAATTTTTTAAATAAAATAAAAATAATGATAAATATTTATTTTTTATATTTAATAATACATTATTAGATAAATATTTTAATATATGTATTTATAGAAGTGATTTATTATAAATAAAAGGAAATATGCATATATTTAATTATAAATAAAACAACATTATGGAAGGTGATAAAATTTCAAAACCGTAATATCAATATCAATGCAAATCAAGGGAATAAATTTAGTCCTCACATAAAAACAACAATAAATTCACCTTAAATGGGGATGAAAATATATCAAATGTTAAAAAATAGGGTTACACCGACTAAAAACATAATTTTTTATGCCTTCTAGGTATTTTGGACTTCCAAAAACTATTTTCAGGGCCCCTTGATCATCACAACAAAAATATCATCTTAAGATCCAATTTTATATATGGTAGATTCCAAACTGACATTGGGATCAATAGTTATGTTTGTTTGAAGTTTTATTTTTTCAACTTATTTTAGATCTTTTATTTATTTAACTTATTTTTATTATCTTAAAATTGTAATTAAATGACTATTATTCGATAAAAATTACCAAATTATTAATTTAAAAAAATTTAAATTATTGTATAAGCCTTTTGAATAAGTTTCTTAAATATAAAGTGTAAATTAATTTTTAAACTAATCTAAAACATATTTAAAAAATATATATTATATTTACATTCAATTTAAATATATTTATATATTTATATATTATTTCTAATGAAATATTTATTAAAATATACCTATTATCCATGCTAGTAAAAAAGAATTAATAATCGGGGTTCTTTTTGAGCGCTTTTAAAAAATTGATGATATATACCCTATCTTTATCAACATTATTTAAAAGAGTGGATAAAGGACCACCTTTATCGTTGATTTTTTAGAAGCACCGATACATAAACCCTTTATCAGATCATTTTTACTAGCACTAGAAAATTTGGGGGCCTTTATCATTGCATTTTTGCATGTTATTTTAAAGACGCCCTTTAAAAACGCTTTTTTCAACGCTGACAAAGGCAGTCTTTAACAACAGTTTTATCTTCTTCTATTAATGTTATAGCACTTAACAAACAAAATTTTGTAGTAGTTATCCTCCATTACTCCAAATATATTCTTGATGAATTTATTAGCTAGAACAGGGATATATTCCCATCCACGGTAGGACTAGAGATTTATCCCTAATAATTTCCTCTATTTCATGCTGAAATTTACTGAAAGTCATTATGATTAGGGAAAGTGGTACGGATTTTCCACCATTTATAAAAATATCATCTGGTAGGTTTCACTGGTTAATGGAAAACTATGTTTCCATATTTTATGTATTAGAAATGTTATATGAGCCTACGCAAGGGTTGAATATGTGTTCTATTGATGGGATTCTTTGGCAGGAATGGGAATGTGATTCTATTCCCAAATGATTGATTGTATCCCTTAGTAGTTTGTCCTATATAATTGGGTCTAAATGACCTGATCTAGATCCCATAGGGTTGTATCCTCATCAATCTAAGGACTTTATGTTTTGCATAATTGGTGGTGACAGTTTCTAATAGGATACCTTTGTAGTGACTCGTGTAGTGTTTGGATGAGGCCCCTCATAACCTCACAAACTACCTCTCTATGGTATGGAAGGAATTGGTTGCTATTATAAAATATATGTCTCTCAAAAATATTTGAGTTGACGATGGGCATCATTTTCTTCTTTACCACTAACCATCATTCAGGGTACAATTGATGAGCCTTTATATCTTATAGGTATTCTCATACTACCTTTGATGTTGAGAAAACACCATTGAGGTTGTATTCCCAAACAAATAAATTTGATACCCAGTTTTAGAGATTCTTGGTCCTCAACGGTATCCTATGGAATGATTAGGAACTGAATTCTCCAACTAATGATGTAAAATTTTGTTTCAGCTAGTATTAAACCATTTGTATTGATATTAATTCTAATCAATATTCTATTAAATATACATAGAAAACACAAACTAAGAAACCCATCAATCGATATTCACAATTAATGAACGTGACTGTCTTAAAAAATCCATGTATGGACACATTCATTCTTTCTTTTGAGAGTATGAAATGTCTTGACATGTGGAAAACATTGTATTTTTTTGAAAGGATTAAAATTTATTTAAACATTTTTCAACACCACTTTTCATTCGAGGTAGTTTCATATGGGTTTTATTCATAGAACATGATGAATCCAAAGGTTACCATATCCATGTTGGTTTGTGGACCTTCATTCCAAATACATGTGTTCGTTACGGGATTTACCAAATATGCTTAATAACACACATTAGTCAATAGAATTGGAGGTCAGGCTCATCACATCATTTTGGGTAGAGTTTTGTCTTAATCTATAACTCTCTTATATATTTAAATAAAATTTATGAATTCTTTATAATCCTTAAAATAAAACTAGTCATCCTTCAAATTTTCAAGAAATCGCATATATATACAAGGGTAACCATTTGTATGTTTCACAAGTTATCCATTAAATTACCTATCTGTATGTAACCAAGGATATCCAATGAGAGATCCACTTATATTTATTAGAGGTTCTCCATATTGTATTGTAATTTACATGGTAAAACATTAAATAAAAAAGTTCATGATTTAATGCCTCATGATTGGTCACTCTATAGTTTATTTACATCTAGGGAGGTGGTTAAACTTTAAAAATGTTGATTGGACCCATAAGAGGGTCTTTCTGCATATCTTTGTGAATGAAATTAGAATCGATGTAGTTTGATGTCTCATAATGGGAACCATTGTAGCTTTTTGGATCATTTTACAAGGACTAGACCATGTTGTTTAGTGTCATGCAAGGAGGGTTTCTAGGTAGAAGATTCCTAGAAAAGGATTGTGTGGGACCTACGCATGAGATAACCTTTATAGTTAATCACATAGAGAATATGGCCATGTAATGAGATACTCGTCTCCAGAAATTTGGACCCATGAGGAGGAGGTTAAAGGGACTTGGAAGGAATATATCTTCCATGATGGAGATCATGATCTTACTATAAATATGACCTTATAAGGATGATGATGGAGTAAAAGAGTTTAATTTGAACCATGAGGAGGGTACCAACATATCCTATGATCACATGAATAAAATACCACATATTTTATCATGTTGGGGATTATAAATAAGGGGGAGAAATGATTGAGATATTTTATTGTGTTAGTAGTATGATCATCGCTGACCTCTAAGCCCAAGAAAGTCATGATCAGTGTGAGAAACAAGTGAAGGTTAAAAATTTGGCACATATAATATTATCCTTCACCTATTGGTAATTGAGGGTGATAATATAGATATTGGGAGATGTCCCACAGGAAATACTAGGGGATTACTCAAAGATAGGTACCTAGTACCAATTTTCATAGAGTATGAGAGAAGGATACATCATTATCCCTCATAATTGGGAATGGAATGTTTTTCCCATCATTTTTATATGTGGTAAGGTCATTGGAATTGCCACCATAATTGAGTTCATTGATAACCTAATAATGAATGATTGTGAAAATTCTATGGGACCTACCTTTTGGGAAATTTAAATGTAGTAATTTAACATAGGATTTTATTATTGAAATGACCCACAGATTTGTCCTATACTTGACCATAAATAACTAGAGGCCTCAATAGAGGTTTTAATTTGGTCTTTATTGGATGTGAGTCCTAAGGGAATGGGTGTCCTATCATTATTGAAATTAGAGAGGGATTAGTGGTTGCTTCTCCCATGTGATACTTGGGAATGTTCGGAGGTACCTCGCCTAGGTGTTACTTGAGACAACCTGGTGATACCTTTCTTATCTTATATTTTTGTGAACTTGAGATGATTTATTGGGAGAATAACAACCTAGGAAACCAATGTTTAGTGATACATTGATCTTATGTTTGAGTTTTTCCTCACAGTACCTTTGAAAATTTTCACTCATGTTTTTATCCACGGGAAGGCCCTTCTCCCAAAAACATTTGGACTAAGTGGATAGGATGCTCCTCACATAATACATAGGTCTTATAGGCCTTTTAAGAACTCTAATGCTTTGACTATTTTTAATTACCTATTATTTTAAAATTATTGATAGATACTTATGGGTTTGAAGGACATGGGTGAAGGACTTTGGAAAGAATAACATTAGGATGATCCATATGTTTCTATTCATTCCAAATGGGGTTCCCAAAGGACCTATTTATAGGAATCACCAGATTCTGGGAGAATGAGGTTGTACATGAAAATATTTCATTCTAGTGTCACATGTAGGGTAGACTTGTGTTATGTACATGTTCATGCATTTGAGTCGTGGTCCTACGACTTTCATGATCTTCTTATCATGTTATTTTATCATTCTATATCCACTTGGGAAAACTCATGGGGTTGTTGGAGAGAGGGTCATTTTCACTTTTTATTGCTTTTACTTCAATATAAACTTGATCTATTTTTTCTTTAATATTTTAAACCATATATGAAAAAAAGGAATTTTCAATAGTGGTAGAAACACATAATTTACAAATGAAATATAAAAAAAAGAAACAAAAACTCTACATGACTATACTAGATAATAAAAACAACTATTAGAAATTGAAACCAACTTCACAAAGTAGAGAAAAGATTGCATACCATTATGTTCATGAACTCAAACATTAAAAAAGGGAAAACCTCTCCTTTTCAAATCAATCATAGTATTACACCTCAATATTAAGGGAATAAAGGATGAAGAAGACCGAATAAGTCATTAAAAAAATAAGTAAATAATGAAAATGTAGAAAAAAAATTCCTCAAAAATCTATCCACTGAAAAAATGAATCTATTATGAATCCTAACCCCAAGAAAATCACCCATGTGTCTTATTAAGAGTTATTTAAAATCTAGTTGGATATTGAACCTAAAAATTTTAAAGATATTGGACTATTTTAGAGGGAGGTATGAGCGAATTAATGATGTATACATTTTTATGGACGGTGTGGCTATTCAACTTACTCTATTTTGACACATTAAATGAATGTCAGAAGGACCTAATTTATTCAAGAAAATTAATTGGCACATGAAACATGGCGCCTTATTTCTAAAAAAATAGAATTAATTTATATATATACCTATAGACATAGATTTGCCTCCATTACTGACATGTGATCTATTCTATTGGCCAGAAATATTTCTCCACTTGAGTGATTTTTTTGGGCCAATGTGTTTCAAATTGGATTTGGGTCCCGAATACAAATTTGTAGCCCATCAATAAAGAAATCATAATAAACAATCACTCAATTTGATGAAAAATTTTATAATATATACATAAAATATTGAATCATATTAAAAGTACTAATTTTCCAAAATTAAAAAAAAATCATAATTATAGCAAAAATTCTACAAAAAAAATATTATTATGAAAATAAGATCAAATTGATTAATTGGAAGGGAAAACCCAATAAAAACATATGAATAATTATGATAATAATAGACATACCAATTACCCTACACTTATCACTTGAATACTTTGGAATGTAAGAATCTAAATTTAAACAAAGAAAATTCAAAAAAAATAACAATTAGATCCACTAATTCCACATCATGAAACAAAAGATATCATTCCTCATACAAAACCTTTATATCTTGTTCTCCATTCAGAACATTCAATTTATTTCATCTTAATTTTTCCTCCCATGAACACAAAATTACTACCTAACATGAATCATCTCTCATGTTACAACTGTTAATATTTAACAGTGAATTTATCATTCAAACTCCAGCATGGGTCACCATAGGATTGATAAATTTATACTTATACTTGCGATGTGAGTAAAGGACGTGTTGTTATCAGGAGGATTTTTTTAATTTTGTTTTTTATATTTTTATTAGAAAGACTTATATGTTAAATATTATGATGAGAAATGAGGATTGTCTGACGCTATGTGATGTAAAATTGAATTATTCTAATTTTCACCCATGTGTGGTCTCCTCTTCACTCCCCTTAATAGAAAATCAACTCGATCATCATGAAAAATCAAGTAGATTTCACAACATTAAGAATTTCAACAACAAAAATTTTAATAATCTCAAATATAATTTTTTTATTGAAAGCTCGAGATATGGACAACATTATTTCTTCATTTGAAGCTCTAGAAAGGGTCAATTTCTCTGATCATGACTACTTAAAAAAGGAATGGATTTAAACAAAATGGTTTCTTTTCCGAACAAACAAATCTATCCAGAATAATATTTTTTACCTAACGTATTACAGAATGAGTAGTACAATACTAGATTTCTTCCCCCAACACTTTAGTTCAACTACATCATGAAGTTTCCTTAAAGAGAATGTTTGATAGGGAAAATAAGATTGTAATGTGGCTAACCTAATTGGATATTCATATATTCTAAGAGTTGAAAGGATGAAATGTATAAAGAAGGACAAAATAAAAATAGATTCTCTTGAAAAGGGGGATTTAAAACCAAATAAATTCCTTAATTATTTACAACATAAGTTCCTCAAACCCTCATATTTTTATAAAAATAAATCCAATTATGGTTAAATAAAGCATGTTTTGATTCTATAAATAATTGATCTGAAAGAAATAGATATGGAAAAAATGATTTATAAGCCTCAAAATAATGTAATTTCAATGATAATGGAATTTATATGTGGTATACGATTAAAAAATTATAGTACATTTCTAGAAATATTAAATTCTTTTAACTTGAAACTAATTCATTTTCTTCATTAATTTATGTTTAGTTTTATAGAATAAATTTTTTCACTTATTGACATAAGTTTTATAAATGGAAATGATAATCATTTCACCTCACTAGTTTAAAAACACAAAATAAAAAGAAAAATAAACACAAAAATACTTTAGAAAACACATTTTTATTATAAAAATAGAAAAACAAAAGATAAATGAAAATCTTAAACTACAATGGTTCCCTCCCCAAAACATAAATGTTTTAGTGTACCAATGCATTAAAGTGGACTTAACATGTAAGTAGATATTAAATTAAATAAAAATAATAAATAAAGCGTAAAGCATATGTACAACCATAATTATTGGTAGTGAAATGTTGAGTTATGATCCTCACTTTTTCTCTTTGAAAATATATGAGAAAAATTATAGAAGATAATATATGAACTTTATTGAAAGAAAATAAAAAAGTTGTTATATGAGAAAATAAGTATAGATATTGGTTTAATCCCCCCAATGGGATTTATGTTTTTACTACCTCTAGGAGGGTAGTTACAGTTTGTTATCCCCAATCTGATGGTGGGATGAGTTTCTTTGTGATGAACCACCGACAGGTCTTATTTTTATCTTGTAATTTTTTATAAGGAGTCCATGGATATATTATTCCAAATACACCCCCATAAAAATGATAAGCATATTTTATGGTTGGTTTAGGTCAACGAATGAATAATACTCTTTCTTATTGTATACTTGAACAACTACTTCATTATCCAATGGATAAAAACAGTATGTTGCATCATTGGAATAATCAAAGGGAATTTAATAGTGTGGTTATATTTGAAAATAAAATAAAATAAGAATAATCAATATGTAATTATTGACATTAAAAATATGCATCTTTCTTCTTGGTTTTCTTAGTAAAACCCACTCTCTTCCCCACATGAACTCCCTAGAATATGTGTTCATCAAGCTCAGGGAGACCCATATGTTCCTCTTTAGGTGTTTCTTCCTTTTATTCCTCAACCACCAAGGAAATTGGTGTGTTATCTAAATAAAAAAATTCATGAAAGGTAAGTTAATACTCATTTCACTTTAATAAAATATAGAAGATAATTATTTCATGAAAAGATCGCCTCCCTTGGTTTATTTGGATTCAATAACATCTTCGGTGGGAAGTGACTTGTGGATTTTAGTTTCACTAGATAGAGGCAGGTAGTTAGGATCCCCTATCTTCTCTTATAATTCCTCCACATGGGTGGTTTCAGCTCACTTCAATAGTGATGAAATTTCATTGCGAGGAATAAAGGGATAAATTAGTTCATCACACTCATTTCATAAGTCATATAGATCATGTTGATCTCCCACATATAGGTTAGAATGAAATTCAACTTCATCAATCTCCTTTAACAATTATTGATCAGGGCTAAAATGATCTTCTATGAATTACATCAAGGTCTCCCATGGTTCTTCAACATCATAGATGAGTGGGGGATCTAAATCCACCACTATGTCAAGTTTATGTTTAGGTTTATCTTAATATGTGTGAAAATATTCATGTATCTATTCCATTTTTCTCTCTAGGGGATTTATTTCTTCCTAAAGTCCTTGCAACTGATAATGTGTTTGAATTTAATCTTCCCATTTCACTTTTGGAATTTATTTAGAAATATTTATGGGAGAAAAAGAAGTCTCTTTCTATACCTCAACCAGTTATTGATAATATTATGGGAAATACTTTTGGAGTTCAATTAATTCTCTTTCCAACACCGCCAACACTAGATACTCTTGGTACTCTTTAAGGCTAGGAATGAGATCCTTGAATTCATCCTCCATGATAATTTTGATTTGAGATCCCATGATTTTATTAGAAACTAAAGGAACACTATAATCATTAGAACATGGGGAGATAAAAATTGGTTCTTGCACTTGTGGTTAATTGCCCCATGAATTAAATAAATAATCATTTGAAAGCATCAGGGTAAATTTTTTTTGTTTTTATAATTAGAAATGTGTAAAATATTTAAAATACGTTTTTTGGGACTGCCTCTACATTAACAATGCCATCTTTTGACACAATTCTATCCAATAGTGTGACAAAAACTAACAATTAGAAAGATAATATATAGTATGATAGTTAACCATGTATTCACTAGACATGAGGGAAAAAAATAAAACTGTCACCTAAATTTTTAGAATCAAGTTGAGGTTGTATTTGAAATTGTTTGATTTTGAAAAGGATTTGAAGAAATAAAACAAATTTAAGAAATTAAGAATAATTATAATTTGTTTTTGAAAAAGGTTGTGATTGAAAAAAAAATATGAATTCAATGATCTGATCAGGTTTAGTTTTACAATTACAATGATATAATAGTTTATAATTAATCCAATCCTCTTCTACTAAGACAATTAAAGTGAGATTCCATGATATATTCCTCCCACTCCTTTGGTAAAATAGTGATAGCTAGAGAAAATCTTTGAATGATAGTAGATCGATCTACTCTCTTTCTTATATGCAAAAGAGTATAAGTGAATACCCTCAATTGACTTAGGAAATTCTTGATCGAGACTTGTTTGTCCCAAACAATCAAGAATATCCACATCCTCTCCCACACGTACTGATAATTGTCAAGAAATTCAAAAATAATCCTTGATATATTCCATCAAAATTTGACCAAAACCTAGAAGAGGGAGAAAATGATCATTTAACATAGTAAAATTAACCCTAAAATCTAAAACGAAATACGATCCTACTTGATAATAAAAACCTCAATTAGAAATTGAAACCATCTTCGCAAAAGGGAGATGATATTTCATAGCATTATGTTCATGAACTCAAACATTAAAAAAGATAAATCACATCCTTCCCCAATCACTAAAAGGATTAACCCTCCATGTTAAGGTAATACATGAATAAAGGGAATAAGAAGATGTTACAAAAATAAAAATAAGTAAGAGTAACAAATTTGAATATAAAAATTTCCTCTAGAATCTATCCTCTAGAAGGATGCATCTGTTCTTCCCATCATACCATAGAAAATAATAAAAGTGTATTATTAAATGTTATTATATATGATGTTTTCAATCAATCCTAGAAATTTTGATGTGATTGGACATGCGTAGAGGGAGTTCAGACCGAATTACCAAAGTATAATTTTTCTGGATAAGGAGAATCTTCATATTCCACTAATTTGGCACATTAAATGGATACATAAATGATATAATTTCCTAAATAAATTTAATGGAAAAATTATGATCAGTGTCTTATTTCTATGAAATCTATAATAACTTCATTGGTATGTCTCTAGACTAAGAAATGAATCTATTACTATGGTGGTGTCCATTTATTTAGCCAAAAAAATTTCCCTATATGATTGATTTTTTGGGATAGTATCTTTTGAGTGGGATTCAGGTCTAGAAAAAACATTTTAATCCCTCGGATAAAATAATCCTAAAAAGTAATAACTAAATTTTGAGAAAAGTGGTGAATGGTATACCCTAAATACATAATCTTAGGAAAATTGTTAAATTTGTAGAATGGAGAAATTTTTACAATTAAGACAAATATTCACCAACATTACTAAAATGATAAAAATCAACTCAAATTGATTAATTATAAGGGATTAGATTGTTGAAACATATATGAATAATTATGAAAATATTTGATATGTCAAAATTTTATAAATTATGAGGATTTCATAATTCAATATCTAAAATATAAAAATTTTATAGAATCTTGCTATCACACACACACATACATAGATATATATATATGTAAATGTATATTAATATTTATTATCACTTGATAAATAAACACTTATGTGTTCTAAATAAACCATTTATTTATATGTCATAAGGTATTCCAGTTATGTTATCCAAAGGTCTTTTAAAATGATAACATATAATAATTCGGAAAAAATTCATAATTTTTTATTTAATTATAAACAATTTATAATTTATTAAATAATTTATAAAATCCTTGTATATTAAATATTCCCAAAATATCTTTATACGTGATTTATAGACAATTTATAAACCATAAAAAATTTCCTATGTTAACTTTTTAAATAATTTTCTTATTACCTTAACAAAAAACACCTACTATTTATCAGGGTATCCTCTTTTTACCCTTACAATGGTCACCTTGCATAAGGGTAACAAGATTCATAAACTTTAGTGTCAAGGTAAAACCTTTACGCAAATCCTTTGAAAACGTGGAACTCATATATTCATACACATCATTAGGATACCACAAAAATGTACTGCATAAGGCTAAATCATTTTAGCCTTTACTTGTAATTTTATGTAATTTTACTACCTTTATCCATTTTTGTAAAAGAAATATTGAGGTTCACCTTATATAAAACTTATAAATACAGGTAATACATTTATTTGTCCACTATAATAGTCTTATTCATAAGGTTAACTATATATCTACCATTATACTAGCTACATGCATTAGGGTACTACCTTTAAGAATGAGTGAATATATATAACAACCCTTACATACACACTTTTGTGTAAGGGTAAAATTTGGTTACCCATATATATAACTTCTATGTAAGGGAATCATGTTAGTGTAAAATATTATTAACTATATACAATAGATCACATAGGTATACAAACTTTACACATCCTTCCTATGTCAATTTATCATATAAGGGTAAAAAAATTACGTTCATCCATTCTTTCTATTTTATAAAATGATGTTCTTCATTTATAATGCATATTTTATCAAAAAATATAGTGATTTAAAAAAAAATTATATTTTGAAGAATATCTCTCTGATTCTACTTATTTGATCTGTACGATCATCTTCTGATCATTTATAGAAAAATAAAACCAAAAAAATAAGATATCTATCTTCAATAATAATAATATTTAAAAATAAATAAATAAAAGAGTACATGGAATTTAGGAACATAATCTCTTTTCATCTTCCATCATGGATAATTTTTGTGGAAGATAATGGGAAGTAGTGAATGTAAGTACACTTCCTATGAGGGGATATAACAAAATCATGAATCCAAAATTGTATCATGAGGATACTAAAATGATGTAATGGTTTTGTCACCTTTGTTTTTGAAATGATAAATAATAGTACATGATGCAGAGAGTATAATAGATTCTCAAAAGCCACATCCACCCAATAGGATGATCACATCCTTTTTTTTAGCCAAAGCCCAAGGCTTCTCAAGTACATGACACATCTCATGAAATACAATCTATTGGGTATAACTCATTAAATTTGTTCGTTGAATTAATGAAAATATATTAATCCATGTATCTAATGAATAAACAATTGGGATAAAATAAATAATATATATATATATATATTCACACACATATATATTATTTCATGCATGATATGCATGGATAATACATATATTAAAAGCATATATTAAATATTCAAACTATATATATAATATACAATATATTGAATATAAATATATATCACGCATTAGATTCATTTATTCGTGCACCTCATGAATTTAACTTCTATCACACATAAAACACCTTGGTGATATATTCCAAGGGTTTCGATAAAATTTTAGTGAATTGGCCGTGAGATCATGTAATTGATTTGGGAACTTCACATTCCTTAGATTCAGGAGTTATCTTGGAGTGGATCAGACTATGTTGGATCAAATTTTAGCTAAGGTACATTATTTTAATGAATTATTATAAAGGATCCAATTTAATTATATTAAATTACCCTTTGTTCTAGTGTGACTTGAAGTTTTCCCAACAAAATGTCATAAGTGTGAGATGGGAAATTCATGAGTGGTTGGTCATGTTTCTAGATATCTAGTGATATCCTATATGTATTCATTTTTTACTAGGTTATAATTTACTTTTAATCATTTAATTAGTAAAAATTTAGTTCTAATTGATTATTTAGATTACTTATGTATGAGTCAGAACCTCATGGACAATAATGAAGGATGAATTGACATGAATGGAACTGAAAAAAGATTCTAGGATTTTCTTGGATTAGTGATAATTATTATTGGGGAAGGAGGTTCCATATACTCTACCATATAATAATATTCATACTTTAATGGCATGTGATATGAGTTTTCTACATTAGGTGGACAACAATTAAGTTATAAATATTATGTGAATATCATGTAACACTTAATTAGTTAAAATTAAGAAACTCTAAAATAATTAATGTAACCATTCAGAATGTAACAAAAATGTTCTCAGGGATATGAAGAACCCTTGGGAACTGTCTTCAAGTTAGCTTCCAATAGACGAAGCTTGATCACTAATGATTGTATTTGATTACATGGACCCTTATTGGATGTTCGGTTATAAAAAAATGATTCATGAAGCCTATGGTTTCATGATTTATTATTGATCCAATGTATGTGCATGAGTAGCCTATGTTACCCATTTTTAATACATGATCATATGTTTTTTCATGTGTATCCCATGATACTATGTTTGATTCTTTGATTTTATGTGTGTGCATGTGTGTCCATCGACACCATATTTGATGCTTTGATCAAATTTGTGTTAATTTGTAGCTTGTGAGACCATATTTGATACTCTATCACATGTGTGGGAATGGGTATCCCATGAGAAACATGTTTTATTATTGGTTAAAAGTGTGTAAATTTATATCATGTGAGGCCAAGTTTGATGAATGATCACAAGTCTGTGTTGAGTATCCCATTCCACCATTGTTTGATTCTTGATCACATGTGTGTGTGCATTCCAAAATACCATATTTTATTCTTTAATCATGTGTATGTTCATGTGTGGACCTGTGAGACCTATGATTAATATTTTACATATGTGGATTTGTGATGATTATGACTCTTTCAAGGCATGATGTGATGTTTAATCTGTATTCATGTATCCTGTATTGAATTTTCTATTAGTCTGTCTTGTATAGTTGATCGTGCAGGTTTATCTATATAAAAAATCTCCTAAGGGGAAAGTTTTAGATGGTTTTTGCACATGTTCATGGACTATTTCATCAAGGGGAATGGGTTAGAAATGTTTTTTTGACTATCCCATAATGTGGGATGTGTTAGAAATAGATATTTAGAATTCATTATAGCATAAATCCTATATAGGTAAAACCAATGTTTGTGGGGGATTAGTGAGTGCATGTCCACTAGGTATAATGGTGTATATTTCTTATTTGTGAATTGAAGATTATATTTCTTTCTTGAACATTTTTTGTATTGCCTATTTAATTTCTATTGATCTCAGAACACACCCATATATTAGATTTATCTGTTAGGTATTGAACCAAATTGGTGGTGCCCCACTAAATTTCTCTCACACCATTTTAGGAATCCATGGATTTTGGTCACCTCAAAATCACTCATTTTTAATATATATAGGGTGATCATTGGCCCATTTTTAATAATATATAAGGATATATCTATTTTATTCAAGATATATGGAAGTGGAATGTCTTGGAGTTGGATGTAGAGTCTCCTATCACCTTTTATTTTTCTATTTTTTATATGTGCTCATCCCAGTGGATGATCAGTGTCCCGTATTCATGTATGCCTATTTAGTTTATTTTTGTATATATTCATTCAATACATATGGTTTGTTTATTATTTATATATACTCTAATTTTAGAGTTCTACATGTTTGGTTATTGATTGGTTATTTTACACTCTTATTGAGGTTTTAGTCTCCCCATGATTCCTCATTAGACCTTTAGTACTGGTAGAAAATGAGTAGCATACAGGGAGGCATGGGAGAGGTTTTGTGGAACTCTAATTCAAACACCACAATTTGGTTCAGGATGTTATAAAGTTTTATTAGGGTCTATCTTGTTTTCCTACTTTGGGGTGTTAGTAGGCATGAGATATAGGAATTCATTAGATCTTATGATGAAACTCGGTCTACTGTATCATAGACACATATATAGGGGTAAGTCTAGGTTTCTAGGGAATGTGATTGATATTATTGGTTTATTATATCATGGTTATATGATTTTAAACTCTTGTGATACGCATGTATTTTTAGGTTCATTGTTTCATATAAATTTGACTCTTTCACCAAATAATACGAGGAATTTTTGCACGATGACTTCAGAATACCAGAGTTGGTGCCATACATTATTAAATTAGAATGATTATAAGGAAACCAATACTAAATGATTGATCAGTTTAGCAGTATTAGAAAACTATATTACCCATGTAGTACCTATATTACATTGGTAAAAAAAGGAAAATCATAACATGATTAATACTTCAACATCCTTGCAACTGATTCCATAAATTCATCTTCATATCCTTTGGAAAGAATAGAAAGTTAGGGTGAGATCAAATTAGTAGTAAGGGTAAGTATACAAGGGAAGTACTCATGAATCAATAAGAATGAACAATATGGAAAGGTAGATAACTAAAAGCACTTTTCATTTAAATAACTAGATAAATTATAATAAACATGGCATGGTAAATAATTAAAACACATGACATTTAGTCTATAAACTGCGAAGGAAATACATCCATTCATTTTATCATATGAAATTATCATAGATAATAACAGTAATAACTAGAATACCTATGAAGGAAATTTTTAATTGTTTGAAATAATGTCTGAGGATCATAAAAACATATATTGTCTAAAAAATTTACCAGATAGTTTTAAACTATAGGTAAAAACATATTTAATTTGGTCAACAGATTTGTCTAATTAGAAACTATCAATGCATCATGGGGCAATGTAAGATCATGGTCCCAACCATCACCACCAGTCTAAATAATTATAGATATTGATTAATTGATAAATAAACAATATTCTTAATCAAATATTTATATTGAATAAAGAATTCAATTTTATCAATATTTTCCCATATAATTAAATAAAAGTCATAGTAAAGAACATATGTAAAACTAGTATATGATTTAGGATATAATAATATACATAACCCAATAATGTGGATATTTATGGAAAGTTAATATGAAAAATTATTATAATAATGTGATTGTTTATAGATAATGTTAACAATAACATAAGAATGTTTGGCAACAAAGACAACTTTTACCAATGGGTAATTGTCAAGCTAAACCACTTTGGTTAGATAATTCAAAGTGAAACCTAAAATACAATGAATTATTATTAAATAATTATATTTAATAAAAATGGGAAATATATAAACCAAATTAAAGTTAATTGGTGTAATAAAAAAATTATTATAAATGTAATTTAAATTGAGATGAAATCCCATACCTCACATTTCTGTTGGAGTGAACGTCCTTTAACCTCATCTTATTCGGTTAACTCCTTTTGATTTATAACCAAATACTTCTTTGGTTTTACTTATTATCAAAGTGAGGATTATAGAATGTGTGGAGGGATTTTGGGAGTTTATTTGGGAATTGGTTGGATGATATAAAGGGCTTTATATGTGTGAATTAGTGGGATAAGTGATATTTTATTTATAGTGGAGGAGTAGTAGTATTCTTATAAATATGAAAAGGTAATCACTATTGAGATTTATCCTATACATAATGTTCCTAAAATAATGGTAAAATTAAAATTAAGGGTGTATATGGTCTAAATATGTAAATAAAATTCGTCTTGGACAATATTATGTGTCATTTGTCCCTTAAGATTAATATTAAATTCCTAGTTAATCTTAATTTTACCATAATCATTGCAATCAATTTTAATTGCATTCATTAATAATTATGGTAAAAAATAATGTTGACCTTACTATATGTTATAAATCATTCTAATAAAAAATATGGAATCCTTTTTTCCAATTTTTAACCACATCATTGGTATACAAAATATACATTTAATCCCTTATATGGGACCACAAAGCGGGTTATTAAATTTAATATGTTGAAAAGATTACTACATTTTTATTTACAATTTTAATGGAAACATTATTCTTAAAACCTAAATTTATTTATCCAATATAAAATTGTTCTAATTAAACTTTAAAACCAAATCAAGACATTATTTAACTATATAAATAAATTAGATGAAAATTCAGTTTTCAATTAAATGTCATTGTTTTTCACTGTTCATCAAAATATGTAACTTCTCTAAAAAATACCAATAAATTATTCCAAATTTAATTTTGATATTCCTATTTCAAATATAATGTTAATTTTGTAATATAAAAATTATAAAATTATCAAAATTTAGTTTTAAAATAGGTTCTCTATTAAAAGGTGGAATAATTACCTATATAAAAATATTTTTTTTTATACCAAATATTGAGTCTATTCTTATCTCATTTTTATAAAATATATTAGATGAATATAAATTTTTCTTTATTGGATAAATAATACATATATTACATTAATATCCTTCACTAATTATAATTAATTTAATTTTTTATGACAGAATGGCTTCCAGAACATAAATTTGTTTTTATAAAAACATTCCTTTTATATGAAATTGCTTCCCATATTCATTTATAATTAATATGTAACCAATAAATTCAATATTATATTTTCATAAGTCATTTATTCAAATTCATAATCTCCAATTTAAAAGGTTGGCTATTTACTATTATATTGAATAAGAACATTTTTATAATATATTTTTGTTCGGTAATACATAGACAGGCATGTAGCGCAAGCTATAAAAGAAACACATTGTTGTGTGTGATAAAAGATAAATCATAATTGTGTTCATTAAAATATGTATAATATATTAATTTTATTTAAAATATTAAATATAATGTTACGTTTCAAGAGGTTATATTTATTTATACATTTTTTGTTGCTTTTAAATAAAGATAGCAACAAAATTAATCTTATTCTAAAATCAATATATTGTAAATTCTTGGGGTGTTACATTATCCCCACCATAAATAAATTTCATCCACATATTTCAAAATTGTTCTTCATAATTTAGGGTTTTATATTTCAAAATATTATTGTTGAAAAAACCATATCTTAAATAACCTTAAAAACAAATCTTTTTAATAATAGGGAAAATGAAATGTGAAGGTAACCAAAAAACTAGGTTTTCGAATAGGAAAACATTAGTGAAATCATAGACATGGAAGAGAAATATAATAATTAATTTTTTATGGATAGTGATAAAGAACATGTTCAACAGAATTTTGATTACCACATTTCATTGAACCACAGTTATGAAAAAGGTCATTGATATCAGAAAAAATGTTGATAATAAGGCTTGTTTCTAGATAGTTATTTACTAGAGATGATGATTTTATTCACTCTATCAGAATATAAATTGATATATTTTTATATTTCATAAAAATAATCTAATCATTTGGTTGTACATTGAACTATTTCAACATCATCACTTAGAACAAGTTTCATAAAATGTTGAAGTAGTACACTAACATTTATATCATCATCCAAATATCAATGTAAACCATTTCAAAATGGTTAATAATTCAAATGATTTTCATCCATCATTTTTCAATCATTTCAAAGGTAGTTAGTATTACCCAATTTACCTTATCCATATAAATCATCTCTTTTTCCAAATGTTACAATATTTTCTTTAGGAACTTATTATTTCTTATCTTTACCTTAACCAAGTGTTTCCCAAAAAACTCAACTGGATACCAAATAACATTTCTTGGATATCGATACCATTCAACACAATGTTTTAAATCCTTGATAAAAAATTATTGTAGTAGAATCCATATAAATTTCATAATACATATAAGTAGGGCATCATAAAAAAACCTTTACAACATTATTCTAGGATAAAAATATTGGATAAAATTAATCATCCCACTTCGGCTATTACAATAACATAAACATGGTCATATCACTTTGGAAACTTTTTTAGTTTATTCCCCAAATTCTTGGGGGGAATGTTTTTGAATAGTTCCCTATATGATTGCAGTTCTCACACTTAATATCATCATTTTCCTTTCTTTCTATTTCATTCTTTTTTCCTTGTAATCCTTTTATCCACACCTATTACAAACTCCCAAATCCTTCAATATTTTTCTAATGAGATTCCTTCAATAATATTCAAATGTGGGAAAATCGTTCTTTCTCTCATACCATTATCTATTTTTTCTCTTCATGATTTTCATATCTTGATTCCCTTTTAATAAATATGACCTAGTGATTTCAATCTCGTTCTTCATAGCATATAAAAATATTTCAACACATGGATGAAATGATTGAGACACCAACTCCCATTGGAGACTTGGATTAATACATTCAATGAAATGGTAAATATTAAATTTTGCATTGTGTATAAAGTATAAAAAAAATTCTAACATTTTAACGGTATCTCTATACTCCTCAACAGATTATTACTCATTTTTCTTTAAAATGATGAAATTTATTTTCATCTCAATTTGTTGCCCTCAAGGGGAATATTTTTATATAATGTATCCTTAAAAGATATCCATTCTATGAGTTTCATATATTCTTCTTCCCTAGTATTATAGATCAACATCCACCATTGATGAACATAATCTTTGAGAAAATAGACAACATTTGTAAAAATGTACTTCTCACCACATACCAATTCCATAAATAACTTCTCCAAAGGAAAAATACAGTGCTTATCCACCATTTGGTCTGTAGTCCCACTAAATGACGGTGGCCTATGTCTCATAAAACATTCCAACATAAAATAATATCATTATGGAACATGTTTATCTATATGTAAAATATTATTCTCCATAAAATGATTAAGATTCTATAATATATCTATAATGTGCCCAGTTATAATTCTAGCAATATTGGCTTTCTCAGTTGGAAAACCTCTACATTTTCCAAGGGTATTGATACCATTATTCCTTTAAGGTTCCATTTCTAAATAATAGAATACCCTGGATTAGATCATAACATAATTTATAATAATGTATAATCCCAAAACTAGTGAAATAGTTGTCATAAATTTAATATATGTTCCATAAAAAATCTCATAATAATAAAAATGGGTTTTTTACGGATATCATTAAATTCAAATCCTTCATAATGGTTTGAAATTAAATTGTGAGTTTTCATAAGCATATCCCCTAAAAGGGTCAAACTAGGTGAGTATAAAGGCCAATTTTTGTTTACTTGGGTATGCTCGAGTAAGGATCAATGCTTATTTTCAGAGTTTCCCCCTAGGTACATCTTATACTAGTAGAAATATGGGATTTAACGTGACATTTTTTGAGTGTCTGGTGTCCATTTTTAACCAATGATTATAAAGGTGACGTTAAAAATAACTTTTCAATAATTATTTTATGAAACTTTTTAGCATCGATGTATGCAATAACCAATGGTTAATAATTTTTTGGTGTAGTATTTAGCATCAGGTATAAAGGTTACTGACACTGAATGTTCAATTTTTCCGATCATTGGTGTCAATTTTAACAAAAACCAATGCAGAATACCTAGTTTTAGGGGAAATTTAGAATCAGTTAACATAGAAATAGATACCAAATTATTTCCCTATTGGAATTTCAGTATTGGTTTTATAATATAACCGGTGCCTAAATTGATATAAATTTCCTTCACCATCGGTTTATATATAAAACAGAACTGAAATAATTTTCAAAGTTGGTTATTAAAATAACCGAAGTCAAAAAGTATAATTTTATCATAAATAAATAATCCTATAAAATCCAAGCATTTGAAACCTGTTAAAACACAAAACAGATAGATATATAACACATAAATGGACAACAATCATTTTATCCAATCTAAATCAAACCATTCAAATTTCACAAACAAAACTAATAACCCAACAAACCATTAATCACATGAGCCTTGACATATCCTCCTGAATTACTAACTTTCAACTAAAAATAAAATTATCACAAACACCATGTTAAAAATGTATTTTTCATATTTAGTCAAATAAATAGGTTTCAATCAACTTCATAACTTTTAAAATACTTCTTCACTTAAATTCAATATTCTAAATAATCAACATCAAATAATAACAGGAAATCAAATTACAATTCAAACCATCATTTTTTTCAAAATTTATAAAAACAACCATAATTTAAAAACATAATCAAAATAACATTATTTAAATAATAATATTTTAAACTAGAATAAAATATCATGTATATGTTTATTTATAAAATAATCTGTCATGAAATTTGAATCATATGTTGATAACATTAGGATCCAACACCTATTATAATAAAAGAATTAGTTTTTAAACACATTATTAGGAAAATGTAGGATTAATAAAATACATTAAAACATACATACTAGATAATTTAATTCACAACAAATATTATCAAATAGTAGACAAATAATGATTGAATATTTTTTATCTCATCATTCATATATGGATCAACATCATTGAACATGTCTAATTGCATTGAAATTAAATTACATTATACTATCATATAAAATATAAAATAATTTATATATCCAACCTTATGAATTTCAGTCAAAAACCTAGTTCTAATTATCTCATACATGAATCGTAAGACATAATAAACACATTTATTTCTTTTTATTTTTATGATGACGCCGAGGTTATAAAACATGAACATGATATTAAAAACCGTCATATATAAATATAAAAAATCAAAATATTATAAAAAAATTAAAATAATTACCATTACATTAATGTATTTTATTGGATTTAGATTCTTTATCTATAACATATTTTTTTAAACCAGTTTTATGACCTATATTTTCATTTATATCAACTAATGAAAATTTTGAAACAATAAAAATTACATGTAATGATCTTATAAAAAAGAAGAAAATGTACTCGATTAATAAGGTGTTAAAAGATTTATGAACACCACGTAATAAAGGTAAACCCTAGTATAACATGCATTCCATTAGGCAGAATACCCATTACATCCAATTCCCTCTACAATTGAAAGTTTTAAAAATTTAACGAAATTATAATATATATTAGTTCAAAATTATTTTAATTCCTTTACACAACAAGGAATGGAAAAAAACATAAAATCCCTCTCCTTGCTAATCTCTTAGATATATATTTAATTTTACCTTGATGTGGCATATATTGTGTATCCATTGAAATGAATTCCATATCTATATGACCATAAACATTAGCAACCTAAATTTGGCTCAAAAGTATGTGTAGAAAGAAAATTAAATATGTAATATAGTAGGTCACATAAAATCAAAATTACTTACATAATTAAAAACTTAAAATCAAATTTACTTACATGGAAAACAACTGCTACACTGTTAGGCTAATCTCCTCAAACTGAATCAAATAAGTGTTACATTTTTTGAATATACTCCCATGAATGATTCTTCCTCATATCTCATCTATCATCGAAAAAACTCAAATAAATTATCTAATGAATAAAAAATTTGGTATAATCTATTTTTTCCATCTGAAATAGTATTATCTATAGTTGTCACTTCTTGAACCATCAATTTTTATTCCCTTTGTATCATTTCTTTTGATTTTACATAATCCCTTAAAAAATTAAGTGTTCGAAATAATTATAAGTAAATTTAAATTAAATTTAATTAATATTTAAAAATAATTCATACCTTGTATTCAAACTAAAAACTGACATAAATAATCCCCAACTCTAGTAACATCCTTGGTAGGAAATGGTAATAGACCATTAGGAACAATAATATCAGAAACTGATAAGCTGACATAACCCAAATGCAA
Organism: Viscum album; assembly: GCA_963277665.1. Taxonomy (NCBI): domain Eukaryota; kingdom Viridiplantae; phylum Streptophyta; class Magnoliopsida; order Santalales; family Viscaceae; genus Viscum; species Viscum album. The sequence continues at coordinate 380,266,440 of OY728119.1, forward strand.
TCCCTGGTGATGTACAGAGTCCCCAAAAATATGTACGACCTCACAAACTACAATATTGTACCTAATTATCTCTAGAATACAACTCAAAATATAATTTTGGGTTCGAATGAGGAGGTGGAGTATCTAAGAGCCTGGTTGGGTGGGCTCGGCCAGCTGGCAGTCTGTACATGCTGTGCATCCAACTATGAAGGATGAAAAGACATGGCAGGTTGGGTGGGTAGGGTAGGATGTGATTGTCTAATCAATTTTTCAAACATAGCTTTCACATATGACTAAATTTTATTTCCCATAGACTATTTCCATTATTTTATCTCATCTTTTAAGGAATCTACTTCTAGATCTCTTGATTGCTTAATCTATTTACCAAAAACATTAATAATACTAACACCCTTTTGATAACCTCTTACTTGGTCTGAGTGTTCATTTGTTCCTAAAGTTGTAGCTATGATATACATTCTACCCTTAAGGATAAAACTGCATTGGATCTCTTTTTCTTGAAGATCATCCTGAAATATAAAATGAAATTATTATTTAAATTTTTTAGTTTAAAAAATAAAAATATCAGTGAAAGATAAAAATGTGTTTACTTATAATTATTTCAGATATATCCTTAGATTTCTCTATATGATAAATTTCAATTTTTCTTCTTCCCACTTGTTTCCATTTTTCATGGTGAGTGAGAGGAGATAGATGAGAAAACTACACCTCTTTTGAACCATTACTACATTGATATCTTGATGTTTCATATTTTTCTTTAATCATTTTCTTCTCTAATAACAGATACCATCCATCTGATAAAGTATGAGGCTATATATTTTTCAATTGGATCTCATAGTTTGATCCTAGGGAGGCATGATATATAAAATTAAACAAAAATGTAAATATATAATTATATAAAAAATTTTATAATAAAAAATAATTTTCATACATCATATTTTTCATCATTATGGTTGCCAACATATTTATTCCATGTTCTGAATCTATAAACTGATACTTAAGGCATGAGTTTTCAAAAAAATTCTTTCCAAAAACATAATTTTTTGTAAGTTTTTTTTAAAATATCTTCATTTGACCATCACTAAAGAGAGATAGCTTTTAATAATTTATTTTTTTCCTCAAAATTGAATTTCTTCTATAATTGAGTGATTAATATGTAATATAAAAAATTTAATATTCAAAAAATGAGATAAAATAAATCAATTGAGATATTTTACCATCATGGACTCCCATATATTTTGTTTCACTACCCTATCCATGGAATTCCATTTAGGGTATAAAATACTAATCATGAAACAACTCTATGTTGATTTATAACTGATAAACTAAACTGCATTTGGGCTACTTGCATTATTATTATCATCAAAATGAATATGTAACCTCTCATATCCATAAGAAAATGATTGTTTTGGTAAAGTTTTAATACTACATTTACCAACATGAGAAATTTATTTCTCTATTGTAACAAGATATATCTCCTATGCTGAGGAAACATCTGTAGTCTATCATCAAAAATTTCTAAATTAAAATATTTATTTCACTAAATAAGTATATTATTGAATATTTAATAATATGAAAAAATAGATATACCTCAGTAACATCTCCTCTATATATATATCTGATATTGACACAAGAAATTGTAATTAAATTTTGTGTACCTTCATATCATTCGAAAATTGAATATTTTGAAACAAGGATCACTAAAATAAGTAAGTCAAAAAAGAGGCATGTATTTGTATGTTTTAAAAGAAGGAAACAAATATAAAAAATTTCCAAAAAAAATTGGGGACTAATTTAATGTTTTACCGTATGCCTTCATCATGATCATTACATATTAGATGAACGATGTATGCCTTATATTCATTCAAATCATCTTGAATTCGTGTAATTGATGAATAAGACTCATGTAAATCAATAACATCACCAGCATCATCCTCATCACCCAAATGGTATATTTTTCCCTAAAAAATGATGGTCCACTGATCATTCGATGGATAAATAACATAAAATATTTTCATTTCATGTGACACCATTATAAGTGGTTCTTCATTGTAATTAAATATATTCAAATCAACCAGTGTAAATTCACAATAATCATGTTTAACACCAGTATTGCTACTAACCAAATTACCCTTAAACAGAGTGACTTGAAATTTTATATAATCAATTTCTCATATATCCTCAAGAATTCTGAAATATGTAGACAAAGCATAAATTTTGTTGTTTCATTTTTCACTTGGAAAATGCAATCGATCGGCGATAACCATCACACCACTATTTTAAATAGTACTCTTATCATCGATATTTTTTTTGTAAAATATGTACCCATTAAAATCAAAACTGATCCACGTTATGACATTAATAGATGGTACCCCTGCCAAACATTTCAATGTTTCTAATTGAGATATATCTATGCTCAGTTTCTCTTTAAACCATGAAACAAATGTCTTTTTTTATACTCAATCATCTACCAATTTTCATTTATTTTGGGATATAATCTCTTTAATTCCACAACATGTAATGAAATATATTATTTAACATCATTTTTATTCTTTAGAATGTATAAGTTTTCATGCATCTCTTCATCAAATGGAACTAACATTACATTTAATATTCGAATCCATTTAACTTCACTATCAATTATCTAATGTTCAGATATAAGGAGACGAATATTACCCCACTTCATTCAAATAATATTTACGAAATGCAACCATGTTTTTCTATACTAAATTGTTAATAATAGCGGTCTCCAGTTGATATGTATATTTAACATATCCCTTTCAAATTTTCATATACCATTCAAAAGCATACATACAATGTAAATAAATAGGCCACCATAATCTTATCTCAAACACTAGATGAATCACTAGATGAAGAATTATATTAAAACATGTTGGTGGGGAATACATTTCTAGTGGAAAATTATGAGATAATTATCATTATCCAACTCATCTAATAAATTTGGATCAACAAATTTCAAACCAATTTATTTGTAACATTTACACAACCTGATGATAGTCGTTCTGACTGCTGATGACAATATACCACGTAGTGTGACTATTAGTAGTTTTAGTATCAATACATGGCAGTCATTAGATTTTATACCAGTTAATTCGAAATCCTTCACTGACAAAAAATTATTCAAATTGGAAGAATACCCATTGGGTTCATTAGTACCATATAGACAATGATAGAAAATCAACTTCTCACTCTTTCTTAACGTGTGATAAGACCGAGGTAAATATATTCTATTTCCTTTCATAGTGGGAGATAACATCAAAAACACTCCCACTACTATCAAGTCCAATCTAGAATTAAATCCATATTTTTTCATCCCTTTTATGTCTAAAAAATATCCAATTAAACTATCACATATATTTTTCTCAACATGAATAACATCAATATTATGTTTTATTTCTAAAATATCCAATATGGAATTTATAAAAAATATACCTTTTCTTCTAGATATTTTTTTGAAGACCAAAACTACATTTATTTTAAAATTTCGAGTAAATAGTTTTCACCCTGTCATAATATTCTTCAACTAAAAATGGTTGTGTGGGAAGATTGTATTCCTGTAAACTGTTAAATTCTTTTTTAAATCTATGGTAAATATGATAAATTCCCAAATATCTATGATACCCCATTTACACTGTCTTTTTACCATTAAATAATTGATTATATGAAGTCTGTTCTTCATAATCCGGACATACATTATGTCCCTTAATACTGTATCTAGATAAATTTCCATATGAAAGAATGTATATTATACTGAACATTATCATAACATGAAAAATAAAATACTCTTTTTTGTATGCATCAAAAATATTAAAGACTATCTCCCATACTAGTTTCAAATCATCAATAAATGGGAAAAAATACACATCAATATCATTTTTTTGCTTTTTGTCCTGAAATCATCAATCGCATCATAAATTATTTTTTCTTCATACAAATATGTGAGAATAAGTTTAAAACTACCAACTAAAGAGTCCATGAACTATGTTGGATACTTAGGATACAATATAGATCATTCCATCTATGCACACTCTAATTATGATATTTATAACTTAACTTACAAAATCAGGAAATTTGTTATCAAATCTCTTCTAATGTGATGAGTTAATAGGGTGATGTAATTTACCATCATAGATGCACTCGTCTGAATTCCACCTTATCTTTTTTTCATAAATTAAATTTAAAAATAGATGCTTCTGATGAGTAATTATTGTAAGGTACCAATGTTCTTTAGAAGGGGTAGAGATTTTGGTGCCTAAGATTTAATCACAATACAACTATCACAATTATTTAAAATAATTAATTTATAATATCATTATAATGTCAAAAATAGATTTTTCATGAGCTCATATTTTGGTGCTGAGAATGAATCTAAGTTGACTTTTTTAGCCTTCTTATAATGTGATGTCTCAAATTTTGGACAACTTGCTAAATATTCATATTCATTAGTATACAAAAAAAATTAGGGCAAGTATGTAACTTTTTATACCCAAATACAATTTAATATAATATTTTATTCTCCTCAGAATTGGATTCTATAATCCCATTACCTTTTTAGAGTAGTTATTTTAAATGTGAACGTAAGTTGGATAAATGTTTATCACTCCACCCATTTCAGGCTTTCAAGTTAACTAATAAAAAACTGATGATAACTCTATATATTTACTACAACATGGGAATAATGATTTCTCAGAATCTTCATAAAATCACTCAAGAGTTGTTGTTCTTTCAGTGGTTTCAACTCCTAAATCTTGAATTAATTTTTCAAAATGACCATGTTCCTCATTATGAATATTTTCTTCAACATTAGATGTTGAATTTTCAGTTCTTTCACCTTGATAAATCCAATCTGAATAATTATGTATAAAACCATTACAAATGAGATGATCCTTGATTTCTCTAGAATTTAACATTATCATTTTGAAACACTTCACATAATGATAGAAAATCAAATTTATGTTTTGAAGATTGCGTTTAGTAAATTCTAATATTTCCTCAACACGCCTTTTCATATTTAGTAGTGGTTCTTCGTAAATATATCCATTTATGATCCATTAAATACCAGATATCATGACATACTTGTTTAATATATGAAATCATATAAACATTTAAAAAAATATATAAATAGATAAATTTTAAACATAAACACATCAAATAAAAATTATTGTTGATCAAATTTTATTGCTTTTCAAACAAAAAATATGATGATCTTAATTCAATAAAATATTATACTTATTGGTCAAATCATATTATACAAGATCTATCTTAATAAATAAAAACAATTATATATAAATTATATTCTCAAAAATATGCATAATTTATCTTCACATTTAAAACAATTCCTTACAAACTTATATATAAACCACTAAACATTAATAACATAAAATAACTAACAAACAATTAACATGAAAATTAAACATAAAATATTATATAAATATAATTATAAAAATAATATCTTGGATTCAAAACAATTATGAAAAAAATAATACAGAAAATGATTGAAACATTTATAAAAATATAACATATAAAATTATCATAACAATTATATCTAGGATACAGTTGAACTTAAAAACATATAGTAACATAGGAACTATTATTTATAATTTTTTTGAAATAATAAAACACACAAAAAACATATATAAAAACATATATAAAAACATAGTAGATTATATATAAAATTTGGAGTTGAATAATAAAAAAGTTTTATACAAATAGGGAAAACCGAAGAAGATGAAATAAAAATGATTGTAAAAATGAATTAAAATAAAAAAATATTATCATGAATAATGAAAATTATATCCTAAATGGTAGTGTAAAAAAATTATGAGAACTAATTAATAATGAAAAATTAATGCAATAGTTAATCAACATAAAAATGTATCTTGAATAATGAAAATTATATTCTGAATAAATGAATATCCTAAAAAATTAAAATTATATCCTAAATAAAAAATTATTGATAATGGAATATTAAATGTTTTGAAAAAATCAATTAATAAACACTGATCATAACAAAAAATTGTTTTAAAATTATTTTAAAAAAAACCTTAAAAATTTTAGAGATGAATAATAAAAATTGTATCCTAGATTCCAAGAAACATAATAAAATCTCTTGGTGATCAAGAGAACCCTACAAGATTCAAGAAAAACAAGTGAAAAAAGGTATTAAAATAAAAAACAAAACATACATCAAATTGTTATTGCAGATCAGACGTAAGAGCTTGATAATAAGAAAATATATATAAAGGATGAAATTATTAATAGTGGGAACAATAATATATAGAGAAAATGTGATTGTAATAGTTAATTGAGGTCTTTGAGGGTGGTGGATAGTCTTCAATTTCATTTGGATCCATCACCATTCGAGAGAGGTAGGGTTTCGAGAAAAATAAATTTCTTAATTTAAGATCTCAATATATTTTTAAAAGAAAAATTCCATCATTTTTTTAAAATAGACATGATAAATTTTTAAAAAATATTTTCGGCGTCCCTTTCCTTGGAAATGGAAGACCAACAATAATTCAATTTATATTTTGAGAATCATTTTTCAAGTAAAATGATGTTGAAAAAATTTCCCTTAATCTACGGTATTGGTTTTCAAACAAATCTATTTTGGAAATAGTTTTACAATAACAGATACCAGAACTCCACATTATTTATTTGTAACATTGGTTTTTTATAAACTAATGTCAAAATAAAGACATAAAATCCTCTATTTCATTTAATGTATGCTAGAACGACATCTATTTTTAGTATCTATACAAGTATGCACTTCTATGAAGACCAGCATAATCTCTACCATACCAAAATTCTAGGATTTTATTTGGTACATATCCTCAAAGTCTATCTTTGGTTTATCATTCTTATTATATGTTTTCCTAAATCTAGTTTCAAATGTTTCTACTAAAACACCTTTAATACCAATTGTAGCACCCCAACCCTAGAAGCCCAGTGCCAGTACCCAAATTTAATATATTGGCATGATTACAATGAATCAAATCCAAAAGGTCTAAACAGTTTAGTAGTCTTGGAAACCCATATTTTATACATGATACCCATATTATATTTGGGAAAGAAGATAAAGCATAACATATGTAAAAGGTCAAGATCCTTAAAACTCAATCAAATAATTCCTCTTTATATCCCAGGGAAAGTAAAAAAAATAAGGTTGAGCTAAAATGATCTATAAGGTTAAGAAACCAATGGGAGCAATCATGAATCAATAATAATAAACAACATAGAAAGGTAAATAACTAAACAAATATTCCATTTAAATAACTAGATAAGTAATAATCAATATGGAAAGGTAAAGAACTGAAAGACATTCCATTTAATTAATAAACATATAATGAAATTCATATATACATTTTATCATATAAAAATATCATGGATAATAAAAATATTAATAGAAATGTATATAAAGGAAAATATTAATTATTGGAAATTGTGTTTGAGGAACATGAAAACCTATATTGTCCAGATCTATCACTTGATGGTGTAGAACTACAGGTACAAACCCATTCAATATGCCCAACTGATTTCTCTCATGAGAACCAATAATTGTATTGGTAGACTATATAATATCTTGGCCCCACCTGTCACTTCCAGTCCAATGAATTACTTATACCGATTAATAGATTAATGAACAAGATGCATTAATATCTATTTCTATTGAATATATAATGCATATTTATTAATATTTTCCCTGACAATCAAATAATTATCAAAGTAAACTCCCTATGATAAAATGGTATATGGTGTAGAAAATAATAATATCCATCACCCATTAATGTTGATATGTAAGGAAATTTCCAATGAAAAATGATTACAATAATGTGATTGTTTCAACATAAATTCAACAATCATAAAAGAAAGTGCGATTTCAAATATAACTTTTAACACTTGGTAATTTTCATGCAAAACCCATTGAGTGAGATAATTCTATGTGAAACTTAAAATACCATGATTTATGAGAAAATAATTATATTAAATAAAAAATGAGAATTATATAGACCAAATTAAAGTGATTTAGATAAATATAAAAAAAAATCTTAATGGGATGTAAATTGAGACAAAATCTCTTATATTGTATTTCTTTTGGGTTGAACATACTTTAACATCTGATTATTTAGGTAACTCCTTTTGTTATATACAAAAATAAATCCTTGGTTTTCCATCTACATAATGTGACTCTTATAGGATCATTTTAGTGAATTTTGAAGCTTATTTGGTAAGGGGTTGGATGATCTAAAGGTCTTGAGAGGTGTGAATATGTGGGAGGGGTGAGTGCCTTCTTATCGTGGAGGAGGAGGTGGATTCTTGTAAATATATAAAGATAAACACTATTAAGAGGCATTCCTTACATAATGTCCCTTCAATAATGTTCCAAATTCTATGAAAGGGAGGACGTGATCAAACTATGTATAGACAGTATGTTTTGGACAAATGTATAGGTAATTTTGGACCTTAAGATTATGGTTTATACACTTATTAAGCTTTTTGTTTTTTGGAAAAAATGAGGGGATAAACCCATTTGATTGAACAATGAAATACATCCTTTTGAAGACTGGGAAAAATGGAAACCCATTATAATGACACATTTAAAACCAAATGAGTACCTTGGCCTTACATGGATCCAAATGCAAAAAAAGAAACATACATCAAAATGAGAACAAGCCAAGAGTCTTTTTGCCCCTTGTCAGCACATGCAACAGCAAAATCAGTCAAGAATGATGCACCAACCACTTGACAAGGAATGTGTCACTCTTTCCACACAATCGAGGAAAGTCACTCCTCCATCTAACATAGAAATATAAGAAGAGGTCTGAATGATAGATTACAGTATACCTATCTCTCAAGCGAGCCACCCAACAGATAATGAAAGTGAGGATCACTGCAATTTCATCCAGATATAGTGTGAAACCAGATAGAAATCATCATGTAGAAGCCAACATAGTACCCATCAGTTTGATAGAGGGCCAATAGATGGATGATGGGTGTCAACACACCCATCCCTCTTTCGAGTATCCCCTTATTTAGCTTAATTTTACCTTAATCATTGTAAATAATTGTAACTAAATTCAGTAATATTTTTGGTCAAAAACTAAATATACTATATGAGACATTTTAAATTATGACTATTAAAAATATGAAATCCATTTTTCCAAATTTCAATCAAATAATTTTATGAAATTAATTTAAATTTAATTATATAGATATGATGAAAAAGCGAGTTTTAAAGTGAATATTTTTAAAATATTTCTATGTTTATATATAGATTTTCAATGAAAAATTGATTACAATGAAATAAATTGGTTTAATATATATAAATATGACCAAATTATAATTTAAAACCAAATAAAAACATAATTATACTATATAAAAATTTTATAATAATGTGAAACGTTCAATTAAAAATCATTATTTTCATTATTCTTCAAAATATGAAACATCTCAAAAAATAAAAAACATTTACCCAAAATTAATTTTTATATTCCAATTTCAATAAATATGTTTATTTTCAATATAGAAATTATAAAACGGTCAAAATTTAGTTATAATTAGGTGTTCCATAAAAAGGCGGGGAAACTGCCTTTATAAAGAGATAACTATTATTCCCAATAATGGGTTTGTTCTTATCTTGTTGTTATCGAATATATTAGACGAATGTCAAAAATTTTATTTTATATATAGTATATATATTACATTAATATAATTTACAAATTTTAATTAGTTTCATTTATTGGGATAAAATGACTTTGTGAGCATAAAAATAGTTTTTTTTAATAAAACCATTCCCTATATATTCAATTGGTTTATATATTCATTTATAATTAATTTTTAATGAATGAATTAAAGCTTCTATTTTCATAATTGTTTTTGTCATATTGATAACATTTAATTTAAGGGCTAGGTTTCTATTATTATATTAAATAATAATATTTCAATAATATATTATTGTTCGGTAATACTCAGTCTTGCGTGAAACACAATCTATCAAAGAAACTAGTTGTTGCATGAAATATAAAAAAATCAGTATTGTGTGCATTGAAATATATAAAATAGTTTCAATTTATTAAAAATATAAAATATACCATAATGTCTCGAGTGGTTGTATTCCTTTCTATGTTTGGGGTTATGTATAAAGAATGATAGCAACAAAATTAAATATATTCTTAAGTGAAAATATTTTAAAGTCTTATGGTGTTCCAATAATCACTTGAATTATATTTGGCATGTAGTTTCACATGAAATATATGATTTTTTGGAATTGTAATCATGATGGAGGGATTGATTGTGTTAGTTTTAATTACTTGTAATGTGTTTGTACATATGTGTTCTTGATGAAATTATCTTCGGGTGAACCCTACACATGTTTGCATCCAATAAATGATCATGTGGAGAAATGGTGTGGTTCACATGGGTGTTGAAGATAGTTTAGAAGATGCATTCCCTCTATTAACATGTGGTTCAATGTACCATGGTATGTCATTGTCTAGAGTTAATTTACTTAGTATGGGTATTATTTGTATATCCATTAGATATGTCCAATTAATTAAGGTGAAAACTATATTCTCTGTTGAGTTATCCCTCTAGAACTCAGTGGAATTATGTTTTACCAAATTATGAATCTATGGACTCATGATGTGGTTGGTCTAAGATAGATTTCATCATGACATGTCTATAGAGATGTTCCTAGATGACCTTCCACAAGATGTGACCCCTAGCAAGACCTTATTTCGGGGACTATGTAATACCTTTCACCTTAGTGATGTGAATCTGGTTACTGGTTAGATGATGTCATGTGTTTCATGATGGTATCCCATTATATATATTCCTTGTAAAGTTATAGTCAAGGATAATTACCTAGGAAAATTTTTCATTGAATAAAATTCCATATGTATGATAATATCCACGTGAGGGATTAGAGGGATATATTTCTATTACCATGTATCCATGGAGTATAAATAATATTTATTGTCAGTACACATGATACATGGTTGTGTTTTGGATATCTTGAATGCTTGTGGTATCAATGTAAGTACCATGGTTTTCCTTTCTTATTAGTTTGGAGTGAGTCTCTCATTGGATGGTGAGTGATTATCCTTGGCTGTTAGTCTAAGGAGTTTTAGAGAATGGTTGGATGCTAAGTTGATTGAACTGATACTCACACGATGGGTGGTGTGCGGTTATAATGGAAGAACGAAGATGATAATATTAAGTAGGAGTGCTGAGATTGATTGGGTTTGGTATAAATGAAACCTTGTTATGTGGAAAATGGAAGGGGTGTTTGTGTCTAGTCATGAAGGTTCGTGAGTCATGTGTAAATCACATTATTATAAGTAATGACTAATATTATCACACCTTGTTACTGAATCCTTAATCCATGGGTGTTTATATTTTGGTTACAAAAATATCTGGTGATTAAGTAGAATATCGGTGGTGAAAAGACCATTGAAAATGTTTTAGGTTTTGTAGATGAACCCGAAATTGGAAGTGGGGGCATATCATTGATGTTTTCAGTTTAGGGGCACCCATTTCTGTTAGTAGTAAGTTTGTTTCGTGATAAGATCATAAGAACTGTTGAGCGTATGGTTGTTGAGATAAGATATGTATCCATAGTGGAATATGACATCAGTGATAATTTTTAGTACCATTGTCTTATTAACCTTGGTTTATCATTGTTAGAGGTATCATATTTCAGATATTTGACTTCAATGAGGGGACAATAACCATTGGGTTAGAAGTCAAAACCCATGATTAGGTTTCTAGTTAACACTATGAATGTCCTGGCTAGGCTGTTTGACGTAATAAACCATATTATAACAATCTAGGTGTGTGAAGTTCATGGTATGTTTCATGGGAATCATGATTTAATGGATGATGACTTTTAATCATTTTTCTAGGCTACATAACAGTTGAGGGATAGGTAGACCAATTTACCCATGAATTAGTGACTATAAGGAAAATTATTTTGTAGAGAGAATCAATCCATTCATGTGAAAATGACTATCTCATTTAAAGGTTAGTTGCTATGTTTATGAATGAGCATTAAATAGAAACAGTGACTCCATGAAACGAATTTGTGGTAGACCCAAGATGTTATGGCCCCTTGATGAATGTCTAATGTTGGTTCAGATATAGCCCTGGATTTGGAAAATATATAGGATTCAATAGCAGGGGAAATTAGTGTGAATTGATAGGGGTTGGATTTTAAGTTTATCAGTGTAAGAATAAAATCCTTATACGTGTGAATGTAGTTTATGAATCGACCAAAAAATTCATTCAAAGTCCATTTAGAACCCAAAAATTATTTCAAATTGATTTAATGATTAATTCAATGTTAAAGTAATTAGGATCAACAGTTCAAAAATCATTGGTTATTAAGGATGGAAAACCATATGGGAAGTCTCCCAAAAGGATAAAAAATGTTTTTTTGGAACCAAGGTTTATCTTTGGTAGAAATAGAGACTGGTTTGTGATTGTTGTCAATCCACATTGGTCTAATCAATGGGTTTTCATGTAGAGTGATATTATAGTACAGGCTTAAGTGGGTGTTTATGGTGGCGTAGTTTCCAAGTGTTTTCTAATTTTTTTTGTCCTCAAAAGTGGGTATTTATTATTAAGTAAAATAAGTATTTATGAGAAGGATTCAATAAGGCTCGGTTCGCGAACTGTGAAGAAAAACTTTTGGACCATATAAGAGGTACATGGGTCGGTGAGGAAAAACTGAAATGGAAGGATTTTCACGTGGTGGTGCTAAAGAGACCACGAAGGGAGGTACACTTATTTTGAATGAAAAATGCTTCAAGAGATTAATATGGTTCACAATAAGGTTCATAGTACAAGGATGGAAAACAGTCCATGATATGTATTGTCGTTAGAGAAAATGAGGCTGGGAGGTTTGTGGAAAATTCAGCTCATGGGATGGATTATCATTGACAAGAAATGAAGTTGAGATCAGTTTACAGATGAATTCGACTACCATGAAGGAATAGTGGTAGTATGCCGACCAATAAGAAAAATAGTTCATAGGAGATTCATGGTACATGGTAAAGATGGTGTCATGTCGAATATTTGGTAAATATTAGTTTAGTAGATTATGTTGATTTATTTTCCAATATAAGGAGCTCTAATCCCTATATTAGGGGAGATAACTGAGAATAGAAATCTAGGAAGAATTTGGTGAAGTCTAGAAGTAGTTCATGGGAAGACAACCCTATGAAGGAGAAGAGGTTAAAAAGAAGTATTTTATTAAAGGATAAGTGTTCCATAGAGTCAATATACAGAACGATTTTTTTGGGGAATTGAAACCTACAATGGAAAACGATTTGAGGAAAAAAGTTCGTGGAATACAGTTAGTGGAAGTGGAGATGGTCCATGGAGAAGAAGTGGTACATGAAAGTGTAACATGGAGGTTGTTTTTAGAGTCATTATGTGGAGGTGGTACATGGAGTAATGCAGTTTGTGAAGGAATCACTCACAGTATACAGTACAGTGTGGTACGTGAAGTAAGAAAGACGGTTCGCAGAGGATAAGTTCATGAGCGAATAGTAAGCAGAAAGGTGGGTTATATATCCGGGAAAGAACCTGAATTAAATGGAGAATCTATCTATATTTTAGGAGTCCTGATTTAATACCATCCCATTGAAGGGACCTTCATGTTGATAAACTGAGATCATATTTTTTCCAACACATTGAGAAAGGGAGAGTCAATAGGTGTGATCTGAGGAACAGAGTGAGATATCCCTTGAACTGTGTAAAAGAATTGTCCCTAGAACAGTGTGAATATGATAAACATTTTTAATCCACAACTAGTAAAGATTAGTGGACTTTGGGGTCACTGAAAACCTGTCGGCATATTCTCCTTTGACTAGCCCATAATGGTGAAGCATATAAAAGTGATGGTTGGTCCTTCTGCATGTGAATTTTTAAATTACTACACAATATCATCTGATATATTTAACATGTTCCTTCCAATATGTGAAAAATATCCATCACATTAAAATAAAAAACTAACACCCTTATTAACCACTCCACTATCATGGTGTTCTGGGGTCCTTCAAGTGGAATTAGTGGGTAAAGGATTCTGGTGTAAAATATAACCTTCATTTCTGTCATTAAGAATACAGTGAATGTTAGGGGAGCCCCCCTCTTTGAAGAGAGATACATTTAGATCTGGATGAATATGATGAGATCTTATTTAAGATCTCTTGGAATGGTATACTTGTTTTCCAATGCTCTAGGAATACATTTCATTGATCAAACTAGTCTATCTACGAATTATACAGAAAAGATAATTCTTAATACAAATTATAAAGTACATAATACCCTCACTATGTCTTTATTGATCAGATATATCCAAAGGTGATGAGATATACATCAACAAAGTTTGTGTGGAAAAACTGGAGAATATTTATGAAGGTGACAACAAAATAAAGGATTCCAAACTAAATGTTTTCCAGAATAAGTTGGACGATATGAAGATGTATTCAGACGTAAATGTAGTTACCATTTTCAATTGAATTACAATTGATTTTTAAAAAATATTAGGGTTGGTGAATAAATCCAAGACATTGATATTGTGTAGAAAATTCTAAGAATACTTCATCCTCATTATGATGAAAATGTGTCATCTATAAGGGAAAGGGATATTTCCCACCTTTTTCTGGATTGTCTGGGGATTAGACTGGTGGTATATGAGATGATATTCAAACTAGAAGATTCAACGTATAATATAATCAAGCAAACATAATTCAAAGCCACAGAAAAACATGAAATTTTAGGTCGTAGTGTCGATGAAGATAATGAGGAAAAATAAATTATTTTTATCGTTGCAATGAAATTCAAGAAGGGAAAAGGAAATTTGAAGGCATGTTAACTATGGGTCGATTTAATTATAGTAGAGTTCGGAACATTGACTCTCGATGTACAAGAATTGTTTATGATGAAGAAAGTGAGGACATAGACCTGTAAAATAATGGGAATTTTTTTCCAAAAAGTGATATTTCATGTCTTGTAAGAAACTATAGAGAAAGGTTTTTGTTTTTCAATAAGAATATGATAACAGTGAATTATTGGAGGAAGAGGATATAAATTTTAATCTGGAACCCATGCATCAATGATGGATACCATTGAAAATCTAAACCATTGGGAGATGAATCATGAGACAATCAATTTACCACAAATTTTGATCTTATGTTTCAATTTCAGGATGATTTTGGTAAGCTTAAGAATCAATTGAATATTTGAAAAAAGTGGAATGAAATTGTTGAAGAGTCATTAAAATATGTTGATATACTTGAATTTGAAATTGATCAACCTGAGGATGTTTTAAAGGAAAATTCATCAACTTGTGAATGCTCATATGATATAGTTGAACTAATTATTAGAATTGAATAACAAGAAAATTCTATTAATTAAATTACATCTATACTATAGGAAAAGTCCAGAACTATTGAGGGACATGAATATGAAGTAATTACTCATAGGAGTAAACATGAGAGTGAATCAATTCCAAAAGAAACAATGAATAAAAATTAGTTTTGGATTATTTTTAGATGTAGAGCTACTATAGAGAGTGAATGATTATAGTGATGGAGTTGAAAAGGCTCTAAATGATCAAAGTATATAATTCATGGAAAACATATTAATTGGTTTTTATGCTGAATCATCGAATGTTGGAAGTAAAATGTGTCAAAATAAAGGCAAGTTGCAAGTCAAAAATATCACAAAGAAACTTGATGTCCAAACAAAGAAAGTATCAAATCATACTAAAAGGAGGATTGAAAACTATCCTTGAGTTTTTCATGATGATATATAGTCGAAATATATATATATATAAAGAAGTTGCAATGAGGTGTAATAGAGGTGAACACACATTTCCAATTATGAAATTTCAATTTTTTGGCTATCTGTGCCATACCATGTCACACTGTGAAGATTAAAGGAGCTATTTTAAACGGAAAGAGTTAGGAAGTAAATAATGGATAAAAGATTCATATCCTAATTATTATAGAGGAAAATATTTATATGGATATTTTAGTCATTGTTCTAACTTTGGTCATAAGGGTGTTGGTTTTAGGTAGAGGAATGGTAAGAACAATTCATACAAAACCCAGGGACAAGTAAATACTCACCAACCAGACAGTTTTTTTCTTACAAACAATTTATATTCATTATAAGAAGAGTGTGAGTATAATGAATCTATGCACATGGAAAAGAGATTTCAAAATAAATATTTATCCTTATATCAAAATAATATATCATTGAATGAAAAGAAGAAAATTGAAAAATCCAACCATACAGAAGTAGCTCTCAAAGATATCAAGAACAATATAATATGGATTTTTGATAGTGGGTGATCTTACCATATGTTGGTAAATGTCGACCTATTAAGGAATTTCAAGAGAAATTTCAATGGAATAGTGAGATTCAGTAATTATGGTTCTTAGAATATCAAAGGTAGTAGAATTAATAAACAGGCCAATGGCGAGCTGGATTGTGTCACAATCTATTGAGTGTGAGTCAACTCTGCAACTCAGGACTTTTAGTGAAATTTAATCAAAGGGGGTTAACAATAAAAGAAATAACTAGAGATTCTCTAATTAAAGGTTTCAGAATATATGGAAACCTATATTAGGTTGATAATAAGGGGAATATTTGGAACCTGATAGTTGAAGAAGAGAAAAACTTGTTGCCACAGAGGTTGAGCCACATCAATCAAAAATATATGGAAAAGATATCTAAACTGGTGATTGTTGTTGATATTCCAAATTTAAAGCATGAGCGATAGAATACTTGTGATGCTTGCATTTATGGAAATTTGGGGTGCAGTTTATATCATCCAAAGAAGAAAAGAGTATAAACTATTATTGATCTCATTAATATAGATGTATGTGTTCTGATAAGTGATTCCGGAACATATTGATAAATTTATTTCTTCTGTTTCATGGATGATTATAGTAGAATGGATTATTTAATGATCATACATAGAAAGAAGAATGTTCTTAATTACATGGAAACATACTGAAAAATTTCCAAGAATGATAGTAGATGGATAATCAATGTTTTTAGTTCTAACAATTGAGGATAATATTCATACATTGAGTATGAAAATTACCCTGAGAAACATTGAATACAGCATTAGGTATCCACTATGAGAACTCTGCAACAAAATAGTGATGTGGAGTGCCAGAATCGATAGGTTAATAGTTTGTCTGGAACAATACTGATTGACTGTTGTATCTCTCTCTATTACTAGAAAGAGTCATTTCAAGCTGTAGTTGATATTGAAAAACAAAACGCAATTAATATGGGGGAATCTAAGACACCCTATGGTTTATGTCACGAAAGGATACCCTCTTTGATGTATTTTCATGTTTCAGAAGTAAATGATTTATCTAAAACAAAGAAGAAAATTGAGGATGGTATGGTGGAGCGGTAGATGGAGGAATATTCATCGGATATTCAATGAATATAAAAGCTAAAAAATGTTTTAATAAAAATCTAGTAATTTTTTTATAAATAAGTCATGTGAAGATTCTTAAAGATAAAACAAAAAATGCGTCAAGGAATTCATCTACTGATGTGATAAAAGATGAGGAAGAATGTGGACATAGAATAGATCCAAATATAGAAGTGGATGAAGGTGTGGAAAAGTAATAGGAATCAAATCATGATGCTAATTCGTAAGATGAATTAGAAGAGGAAACCATGGCTGAAGAAAATTCATCTGAACCACATAGAAGAAATTGAATAGTATAAATTGATAAATACAACATCATTAGGTATTGGATAGCTCCCATGATAACAAGGAGAATGAAAAATATTGCACATTATTTATTCATATCATTTGTGGAACCATCCAAATTTGAAGAATATTAAAAGGATGAATCAAGGGATAAATGCATGAATTAAGAGTTGGATCTGATCGATAAGAATAAAACATTAGATCTAGATAAGGGACCTAAAAACCACAATGTGGTTGGTACGAAGTGGATCATAAATTTTTTTTGAAGATAATGGATATGTGATCAGAAATGAGGCACTAATGGTGTGTAAATTATATTCTCAAATAGAAGGTGTTGATGTCAAAAAAAATTTCTCTGGTGGCTATACTATTATCAATCTAACTATTTCGTGCTATTTAAATGAAAATAGGATATAAAGTGTATCAAATGGATGTAAAAATAGTTTTCATAAATGGGTTTTATGAAGAAGAATCCTACATTGATCATCTAGTGGGTTTTCTACATGGTAATGATTAAAGGAAGGTTCAAAGATTCAAGAAAGCACACTATGGTTTGAAGCAGGCCCCACAAGGATGGAATTTTCGGATGGATTCTTATCTGAAGAAGATATAATTTAAAATAGGTTGAGTGGATCACAATTTATATGTGTATTATTATAAAGAAGATAAATTTATAGTGATGGTTTAAGTTTATGATATTATATTTGGTCGAAGTAGGAATAGATCAGTAGAAGAATTTTATAATAACATGAAATCATAATTTTAAATTTCTATGATTGGTGAACTATCATACATCTTAGGATTGCAATTGATACAGTGAAGAGACTACAAATTCATTTATTAGGAAAAGTAAGCAAGATATTTTCTAAAAAATTCGATATGCATGACTCTAAATGAATAAAAAATATGATTATGTTTGGTAGTAAACATGGAAAGCATGAGGATGGAAATTCTGTGGATCCCACCATATACCTGAGAATCATCAGAATCTTACTATACATAATTTCAATGAGGCTAGATATTTTCTTCACAATGTGCTTAAAGGCCCACTCCAAAAAAAATCCAAAGGATAAATATATGGTGGTTGTTAAAAGAATAACCAGGTACATCCAAGGGACTCACAATTACAACTTATACTTTTCTTCATGAAGAGATAGTGAGTTATCATCATTTTATGATATAAACTGGGTTGGAAATGTTGTTTATAGAAATTCCAAAAGTGGTGGATAATTCATTATTAGAAAGAAATATGGGGACTGGTTGAGTAAGAAACACGAAATCACTTCTCTCAGTACAGTTGACCTGAGTATATCTCCAATATAAAAGCTTGTCCTCAACTACTTTGGAAGAATTAACAATTGATTGATACTGGTGATGAGGTGAAACATCCAATGGTTATTTACAATAACCAGAAGATTGAAATTTATCTTACAGAGAATCTTACTCAGAATTCTCGTACAAAACACATTAAAATATGATATCCCTTCTTCAAGGAAAATGTGGAACAGAGAATGATTAAAATGGATCATATTGAAACTGATGATCATGTTCCTGACATACTGACCAAGATATTATCTAAACATGTGTTTGAGAAAAATTGGTTGACTATCGATGTCCAACCACCTCCTAGTGCATGAGGAGGTTTCTGCTTCTCCCCTCTCCCCATTTTTCTAACTATTTTAATCTATTTGCTGAGGTATTGCAGTTTTATGGGGGGGATATGATCCAGTCATAGTGTGGTTAAAGATTTACAAGTCAACATTTAATTCGTTGGTTTTTTTTGAAACAGGGGATAATGGAGAAATTCAATGATAAGGAAATGTTTATCTAGTTGGTTACAGGAAGATGTAGAATAAAGAAATTAAAAAATGATACAATGGGGTAGGATGATGCGTTTTAATATACTGAAAATGAGAATAGGGAAAACAATTCAGTGTTATGAGGATATAGTCAAAGATGAGAGTGGACATCTTTTAGCATTCCAAGACATGAGAACCCAATTCATGATCCTCTTGTTTTCAACACCGAGCTTTTCTTATAAATAATTAGAGAATTGGATGATTTTGTTTCTCATGTATCAAGTTTTTATTTTTTCCAGTGGTTCGTTGAAATGTTTTGCAAATTTTCAACAAACCCAAAGGGATAGACTATTGGAACCAAGGTTGTTCTTTGTTGTAAATATATTATGGTTTTTGTTTGTTTTAAATCCACATATGTTTTATCAAGGGGTTTTCAAGTTGAGTGATATTATAGTACAAGACAAATCACATGTTTAAGTTTGTGTAGTTTCCCAGTGTTTTCCCAATTTTTGGACCTCAAAGTTGAGAATTTATTATTTTTCAAAGAAGGTTTTATGAAAAGGATTCCACCAGTCTTGGTTCGCAGAACACGAAGGATAGTTCATGGACCAAATATGAGGAATTTAGATACCCACACTTGATGTACATGGACATTACATTACTTTTGTAGAATACTTAATACATAAAAAAATAGACACCCAAGGACCGTAATAGTTTAGTGTCTTTGGAAACTCGAAACCTAATCTTCTAATAATGGTAAAAGATCATCAACATCTCCCATAAAGATCTTCCCTTTTTTCTTAACTAAAACCTTCCATTATATCTTTGGGAGAAAACATAAACAGGGTGAGATCAAATGCTCTGTAAGGGTAAGCATGGATAAAATAAAACAAACCATATATATTTGAACATAAAAACATGAACATTAAGTTTAAACATCAAGATCTTGAGTTTTGAAATAAATCTTGGCAGTACGTAAGGCTTAGATCATAAAGGGACATTAATAATGATAAAATATCATTGGAATAAAATAAGTAATTGTGGAAACCATTAAGTAAATGTTATGATTTCTATAGTATCCAAGGAATTTCTTCCAAGACCATCATAGTGGACAAAGTCCATTACTAAACCAGGTTTACTTGTCGTTCCGGCCCTATATTACTGATCTGGATTCACTTGTCGTTATATCCATTTCGATCTCATGAGATATAAATCTTTACCCAATGCATTATAGGGATATATTGGTCCCACCCATCTCATAATTAAATCATTCTTACTTGTGCCACAAAAATAAACATAAATCATTCATCATAACCTAAAGAATAAAATGGGTTTCATAAACATCATCCCATCATAACATAATACATATAAAACAAATGGATATCATCTCATCACAAGAAGAATAAAACCATGTAAATAATAGAGACATTATACATGAAACATAATCATACTAAATAATGTAATCTTAGATGGAAAATAGTTTTGACAAAACACTTGAAATGAATTCTTGAGGAAAATATCCTTTCTTCTTCAAAATCATTTTCCTTTCACAAAATTCCATTCACTGTAAAATGAAAAGGAATTTGTTTAAAATAATCATGAATTCTTATATAGAAATCATCATGAAAATTATGTGTTATGAAATCGTAAAAATCCGTTCTTTCCGTATAAGTTAAAAAACATTCTCTTCAGACTTTTGTCATAAAAGTCAAAAAGTTCCTCGTATAGCAATCAAAAGATAAATTCCTTCCATAACACAATGTAAAATTCAAATAGGGGTAAAAATTACTTTAAAAATACATGTAATAATATTAAACACTTTATGAAAAACATTTTTATGGACATGGATGAAAAATATAACCCCTGTAAATACATATGTATCGGCAATCTCGGATAAAAATGAGATTTGAAAAATTGTCCCTTACCTTATGTCCAATTTCTTTTGTATGTGTCTAAGAATCCTGTATATTGGGTTTAAACATATTATTTACTTGTAACATAAAAATAATAATATTTATGATATCATATATGATTCGCTTATGACTTTATATTACCCATTCTTTTGAAAATTCCATGTTAAAGTAGCGTTTTGGTTAAAATTGTTTCATTTATCGTATGTGTTTCAACTTGTTGTTCTTAATATAATTACATATATCCTGATTTAATTAATTCCAGAATTTAAAAAAATGATTAATATATAATATATATTCAGCATACAAATATATATGATTGATCGATAAATGGAATGAAATACACCATTCATGGAGACAGTAGATCGTACGTACGCATGAATGTTTTTTTCATTTCCATATTGAATTAAATGTAATTAAGTAAATGAAACATATATGTACATAAATCCAGTATCATTATTATGTAATATATTCCATGATAATTTATTATATATACTTTATAATCATACTTGAATGGTTAATCATGGAAAATGTATCTCATCACGTTCATGGAGACGGTAGTCCGTACGTACGCACGAGCGACAATATCATTCATTATTTATTAAAATCATATATAATTGGATGTTATAACATTTATTAATAATCATTATAATGTTATATGTGTTATTAATATCATTTATACTCATTATTATACCCATCCAAATGATGAAACATTCGAATAACAAACTACACCACGACGTAGAGACGGTAAGCTGTACGTACGCACGTGTGGTGAATTTTTCATTCATGGATGGATAAAATAAATAATATGGTTGTAAAATTATTATAATAACATCACAGTATATAGAAGATACTGGATTCATTATTTTAAAATAGAAACAACAAAGAAGGAGGAAGTGTAAGAAGAAAGGAACTTGAAATAGGTGGTGAGATATTTACCTCTTCTTCAAGTTCTTCCTTTTGATTTGATAAAAAGGGATCCTTAGGTTGGCTTTATAACTAAATTAAGGCCTACATGATGAAGGGAGAATAGTTTATAGGGTATTCGGTCAGGGTTTGGCCGATCCAATTGGCTTTGAAGGTGTGAATTATAGAGAAGAGGGTGTTCCCTTTATAAGAGGGGTGAGGGTAACTTTAGGAAAATCTAGAAATATTATTTTATAATAAATTCATATTCAGTTTCTAATGGATAGAAATTAAATTATTTAGAATATAATTAGGGAATGGGTCAAAATCCACTCATCAAATTGGTTTTAGACAGGTTTGGGTCCCTATATTAACTTTATCTTCTTAGATTTAACTCATAGTTAAATAGTTTGACATTTACCATGTCTCTTTGTATTTTTATATTACCTAGAAAATAAACTTACTATATACATCCAAACTAACCCCAAGTGGTTAATAAATGATACACCTATTATTATATAAGCCTTTTTTCCGAACCCTATATTTTTTGGAATATAATATCAATTAATAATATAATATTTGTTTTAAAACACTTTTATGTCAATTTTGACACTATTTGGTATTTTGTTTTTGCTAAATTAATAACAGCATTATTGTTTCTAAAAACATAATCTAAACAACCCTAATATGTTATATTACCCTATAAAATTAGTTTAATTCATAAAACGTCTCAAATAACATTTATTTGGCTATTTATAATATCAATTATGTTAATATTTCATTAATAAGGTAATCACTGCATCATCATTATGTCATAAATAAATTAACTTATTTAGTGTCTAAAAATCATAAATAAAATACCATTATGTAGGAAATATTTTTATCTTTCTAATTAATATTTATAGTCGAATTTATATTTTGTTTAACCCTGTATTAAAAGTGTTTTAGTCATTAAACTTTGATTTTAACTCTTTTAACTCTTATTTGAATTAAATAATAATAAATGTCCTAATCTTATCCATGTAGACCTAAAAGGACATATTTTATTCCTAAGGTTACTTTTGGTCAAATTACACTTATCTAATATAATTAGGACATGTGTTAGGGTAATAATAATATCATTTTTACCCTTAATTACCCTATTTAATAAGAGTTAAAAGTTACTATTCACCAAAAATTATTTTCATCTCATTGAACCACATTTTACTTACTGATGTCAACCTTGACTCTCGGATTTTTTAAATTCAACTCATAGAAGCATTAAAATAAAGTTTTATGTAAATTTTCAAATGCTCCTACGAGGTGGGTAAAAGATTGTAAAAAGATCAATAAAATTTTTATATATCTAAAAATATTATAAATTGACTCCAATAAATTACATTGAACTTATATAGGTATTATGTATCTATTATGACCTAAAATAAATTTAACTAAAATAAATGATTATTTAAATAAAAATTTGGTTTTAACCAATAACTCAGTGTTTTCACTATTTATCAAAAATTGAATGTTTTTAGAAAAATACCAAAAATTCACCTTAGTCTAATTTTGATATTGCAAATCCAAAAAATGAAGTCCATTTTGAAAGATAAAATTTATAAAATTTCAAAAAGTGGGTATTACAATTCATAACAGCTATTTTATATGATATTTTAATAACATATCATTGTTTAGTGAAACTTGGTATCACGTACAACGCAAGCTATTGAGGAAGGTTGATCTTGCGTGTATTACAAGCCAAGAATAGTGTTGCGTATACTACAAGCTAATACGGTGTTGCGTATAGCACCAGATAATCTTGGTGTAGCGTACAACACAAGACATCAATGAAATTAAAAATAATTTTTCTCAAAAAATCTTGGGGTGTTACATTCTACCCCCCTTAAAATGAATTTCCCCCTCGAAATTCATCGGGGTTATAAATGGTTTACTACTTGAATTTTTCATTCATAGAAACCCACATCGTAAAAAGGAATACTAAAATTTAATTTTAAAAAGAAACGTAACGGTTACCCAAATTAACTCATCACGGGGTTTCCACATAGAAGAACATAGGTGAAAATATAGATATAGAAGAGAAATCTAACCATGAAGTTCTGATGAAGAGTGGTAGAGAACATGGATATGAAAAATCCAACAATCACAAAGCCATAAATTTGTGATGATCTAAGGTACCATCTAGGACAACATTTTTTAGTTTTCAAGATCATTTCCCTAAAGTTGAAAAAATTGGAATTAAAAGAAATACTTGATTGATTTTTTTATAATCTCACCATTGGTCATTCCGTGAACAATTTCCACTTCATCTCTTAATGAAATAAAGTTGAATTTGTCATTCCTGAAGTGTTAGCAGCTCATGCGATATATTTTTTGTCATTCCATCTGTCTCAAACAAAAGGTTGGCAAAAGTTATTAAATATACATAAGTCCAACTATGGTGGGATTAATCATATATGATTCCTAAAATGGACTTATAATTCATCTATCATACGACTTAATAAAATAAGACTAATTTATACTATCTCGGGACTTCCTGTAGGCCGGTGGTATGCGATAAAGGCCTATCGCACTTCGGTTGTGGGTTCAATTCCTGAATCCTTGTCTGACGTGACTGGTTGTCGCTCGTCCTATGGGTTATAATATTATACCAATTTTGAAATAAAATCAAAAAAATTATATCCTTAAGAAATACTATATGATTTCTCTATTAACCAATTCTAACATTTAGGCATATCGAAAATACTTCTGTCTGAATACTAGAAATGTCATCTACCAAACATGTGAATTCCTTCATTTTCCCCCCATATATCATATGATATATCTTGCTGTTGGTCACATTCAAAACATGTGAATACCTTAATCATGTATTCTCTTGGAAAATGAATATCCATTGAACTTTAGTGAAAACATGAAGGTAGTCAAAAGTTAACACTTTCCATATACAAAAATTACAAAAATTCTATATACTCAAACCATGATATCACATTGTCCTTATATCAGTCATTAGCTCAATAATACTATCAAACCTATTATTTTCTACTTATCCCTTCATTATACGCATATCATCTGCTTTCCAAAAATATTTCAATCACTTTTCATGGTTAACAGCACCATATAATTATTGAAAACCACAACAAACCAATATATAAGTATTCTAATATTCCACGATACTAAAAATGAGATTCCACAACACTATTTTTGAATCCCGTTACATAAACACTTAATCATTCCACCACTTCGTTGTCATATTCAGCATCACCAATATTGATCTCTTGTGACATCCCTTTGTCCTTTTCCTTGAGAGGTTGTTGTTGTCGATCATTATTAACCCTTGGATTAGGGAATTGGTTAACATAATGCCCCATTTCCTTGCACTTGAAGCATTGAAGTGTTGGTGGTGCGTTTTCTATAGTCTTTTCTCTATTCACATCATTAACTACCATTTTCCCATTACTTTGGAACTCATCAAATCAATGTCCTTCTTATCCATGGTTAAAAAAATTTCTAGTCCCTTTTATACAATCTCTACCATTCTTCTTTCCACCCTTTGAGCATAATGAAACATTTGTCTTCTTTTCACCATAGTTTCGAGATTTTTCCTTGAACTCTATCTTTCGTTTCTTGTCAGAACAATGAGATGGATATTTTACACCAACTTCCAGTTCTATCTTGACAGCACAATGCACAATTTCTTCATTGCTACTGAAGTCTCTTATAGCTAATTCCCTTTGAAGAGTTGGTTTTAATCCACTAAAGAATCATTCAACTTTACTTTGTGGTTTGATGATAATGTCAGATGCATACATAGAAAGCCTTGTAAAATTTGCCTCGTATATTCCAACAGATTCATCATCAATTTTCTTAAACTCAAGGAACTCATTTCCATCTTTTTTCAATGAATACGAGGGAAGTACTTCTTGAAAAACAAGTTCTTGAACTCATCTCATTCCATGGATTCAATTTCATCTTGGGGCACTATATTTTTAAGTAGAGTACACCACTGGTCTGCTTCACCTTCTAACCGATAAACAGCCAAAATGACTTTTTCATGCTCTGATTAGTTAAGTATCGAAAATATATTTTCAATGGTACTAATCCATTGTTCAGCAACAAGTGAATCAGAATACCCACTGAAAGAAGGTGGACGTTACCTCATGAAGGACACAATAGTATATTGTTCCTTTCTCTGCTCATTTTGAATTCCATAATGATTCATAGATTATTTAAGTATAGAAATAATATTTTTTACTCCATCTCCCATAAAATTGGTTTGTTCAGGAGGGCAATCATTGAATTATCCATTACATTGATCAACATGGTTCCTTCGGGTTCCAGCCATCATCTAAAACCCAAAAAGAATAGCATGAGAGGCAAAAAAAATCTTAGAAAACAACAAAATAAATAGAGAGTACCTTCAATATATAACATATTAGGTTTAATTATAATATTGTTACCATAATTATAGGGTTATGACCTATACTTATACTAAGCCTTAGAGACATCCCTAGACAAACCTTAGAAATATCTCTAGGGATTTCACAAAAGTTTTCGCATCCTTGTTTCCAAAGGATAACTAAACCTTCCCTCTGATACCAACTGTAGAGACCCACAATTGATGTACATGTACATTACATTACTTTTGCAGAATAATTTATACATAACAAAAACAGACACCCAAGAACCGTAATAGTTTAGTTTCTTTGGAAACTCAGAACATAATCTTCTAATAATGGTGAAAGATCTTCAACATCTCCCATAAAGATTTTCCCTTTTTTTCTTACCTAAAAACATTCTATGTATCCTGGGGAAAAACATAAAAAGGGTGAGATCAAATGCTTAGTAAGGGTAACCATGTAGAAAATAAAACAAACCATATACATTTGAACATAAAAACATGAATATAAAGATTAAACATCAAGATCTTGAGTTGTGAAATAAATCTTGGTTGTACGTAAGGAATAGATCATAAAGAGACATTGACCATGATAAAATATCATGGGAATAAAACATGTAATTGTGGAAACCATTAATCACATGTTATGATTTCCACAGTACCCTAGTCATTGCTTCCAAGACCATCATAGTGGACCAAGTACATTACTGAACCGAGTTTACTTGCTATTCCAGCCCTGTATTAATGAACCAGATTCACTTTCCATTCCATCAACGTCTATATAATGAGATATAAATCGTTACCCAATGAATTGGAGGGAGATATAGGTCCCACCAATCTCATAATGAAATTATTCTTACTTGTACCACAAAATAAACATAAATCATTCATCATAACCCATGAATAAAATGGGTTTTATAAAAATCATCCCATCATAACGTAATCCATATAAAACAAATGGATATAATTTCATAATAAGAATAATAAAACAATATATATAATAGAGACAATATACATGAAACATAAACATACTAAATAATTTCATCTTAAATGAAAAATAATTTTTACAAAACACTTGAAATGAATTCTTGAGGAAAATATCCATTTTTCTTCAAAATCATTTTGTTTTTACAAAATTCCATTCACTGTTAAAAGAAAAGGATTTTGTGGAAAATAATCATGAATTATTGTAGAGGAAGATTCAGGAAAATTATGCATTATGAAACTGTAATAATCCGTTCATGCGGAATAAGTTAAAAAACATTATCCTCGTACTTTTTCCGGAAAAGTCAAAACGATCCTCGTATGGTAAAAAAAGAAAGATTTTTTCCATAACACAATGTAAAAGTCAAAGAGGGGAAACATGAGTTTAAAAATACATGTAATAATATTAAACACTTTATGAAAAACATTTTTATAGACATGGATGAAAAATATAATGCCAGTAAATACATACGTATAAGTAATCATGGATAAAAATGAGATTTGAAAAATTATCCCTTACCTTATATCCAATTTCTTCTGTATGTGTCTGAGACTTCTGTATAGTGGGTTTAAACATATTATTAACTTGTAACATAAAAATAATAATATTTATGATATCATATATGATTCACTTATGACTTTATATTACCTGTTCTTTTGTAAATTCCATGTTAAAGCACCGTTTTGGGTAAAATCGTTTCATTTATCGTACGTGTTTCAACTTGTTGTTCATGATATTATTACTTATATCATGATTTAATTAATTCCCGAATGTAAAAAATGATTTATATATAACATATATTCATTATATAAATATATATGATTGATCGATATATGGAATGAAATACACCGTTCATGGAGATGGTAGGCCGTACGTACGCATGAACGCTATTTTCGTTTCCTTATTGAATTGAATGGAATTAAGTAAATGAAACATATATGTACATAAATATAGTATCATTATTATGTAATATCATTCATGATTATTTATTATATATTCTTTATAATCATACTTTAGTTGTTAATCATGGAAAATGAATCTCATCATGTTCGTCGAGACGGTAGTCCGTACGTACGCAAGAGCGACAATATCATTATTTTGATATTAAAATATTATATAATTGGATGATATATCACATATACATAATCATAATAATGTTATATTTATTATTTATATCATTTATACTCATTATTATACCCGTACAAGTGATGAAATGTTTGAATATCAAACTACGCCACGACGTGGAGACAGTAAGCTTTACGTACGCATGTGTGGTGACTTTTTCTTTAATAGGATAGATAAAATAACTAAAATGGTTGTAACATTTTTTTAATAACATCACAGTAAATAGAATATGCTGGAGTTATTATTTTAGAATGGAAACAACAAAGATAGTGGATGTGGGAGAAGAATGGAACTTGAAATAGGTGGTGTGGTATTTACATCTTCTTTGGGATCTTTCTTTTAATTTGATCAAAAGGGATCCTTAGGTTTTCTTTCTGAATAAAAGAATACCTCTAGGATGAAGGGAGGAAAGTTGAGAGGGTATTTGGGCAGGGTTATTCCGAGCCAAATGGCTTTGAAGGTGTGAATTAGAGATAAGGGGGAGTTCCCTTTTATAAGAAGGGTGAGGGTCACTTTAGGAAAATCTAGAAATGTTATTTGATAATAAATTCATATTCAGTTTATAATGAATCCAAATTGTATTATTTCGATGAAAAGGTGGTCAGGGGTCGAAATCAACTCAACCAATAGGTTTTAGAAAGGTTTGTGTCACAATATTAACTTTATCTTTTAGATTTAATTCATAGTTAAATAGTTTGACATTTACCATTTCTCTTTGTATTTTTATATTATATGGTTAATAAACATACTATATACATCCAAACGAACCCCAAGAGGTTCATAAATGATACACCTATTATTATATAAGTCAATTGTCTAGAACTTATATTTTTTGGAATTTAATATCCATTAATAATATAATATTTGTTTTACAAACACTTTTATGTCAATTTTGACACTATTTGGTATTTTGTTTTTTCTAAATTTATAACAGAATTATTACATCTAAAAAACTCATGTAACCAACCCTAATATGTTATATTAACCTATATAATTAGTTTAATTCATATAGAGTCTCAAATTAAATTTATTTGTGTATTTATAATATCAATTATTTTAATATTTCATTAATAAGGTAGTTACTGCATCATTATTGTGTCATAATTATATTAAATTATATAATGTCTAAAAATAATAAATAAAATACCATTATGTAGGAAATCATTTTAGCTTTATAATTAAAATTTATAGTCAAAATTATATTGTGTTTAACCATATATTAAAAGTTATGTAGTTATTAAATTTGGATTTTAACTCTTTTAACTCTTCTTTGAATTAAATAATAATAAATGTCCTAATCTTATCCAAGTGGACCTAAAGGGTCATATTTTATTCCTAAGGTTTTATTTGGAGGAATTACAGTTATATAATATAATTATGACATGTGTTAGGGTAATAATAATATCATTTTTACCCTTAATTACCCAATTTACTTTTAGTGGTGGTAAATAAAAGTTAAAAGTTACTATTCACCAAAAATTATTTTCATCTCATTGAATGATATTTTACTTACTGATATCAACCATGTCTATCAGATTTTTAAAATTCAACCCACAGAAGCAGTAAAATTAAATTTTATGTAAATCTGCAAATGTTCATAAGAGGTGGGTAAAAGACGGTAAATAGTTCAATAAAATTTTGATATATCTAAAATTATTATAAATTTAATACAATGAATTTAATTGAAATTATATAGGTATTATGTAACTATTTTGACCTAAAATAAATTTAATTAAACTAAATTATTATTTAAATAAAAAGTCAGTTTTAACCAATAACTCAGTGTTTTCACTATTCATCAAAAATTGTATGTTTTCAGAAAAATACCAAAAATTCACCCTAGGATAATTTTGATATTCTGAATCCAAAAATGAATTCCATTTTAAAAGATAAAATTTATAAATTTTCAAAAATTGGGTATTACTATTCAAAACGTCTGTTTTATATAATATTTTAATTACATATCATTGTTTAGTGAAACTCTATTTTCCGTACAACGCAAGCTATAGAGGAAGGTTTTTCTTGCGTGTAACGAAAGGCAATAATAGTATTGTGTATACTACAAGCTAATACAGTGTTTTGTATATTTTAAGATAATCTTGGTGTAGCGTACAACACAAGACATTAAAGAAATTAAAAATAAAATTTCTCATAAAATCTCGTTGTGTTACAAGGTACATCAGTCAGTGTGGAAAAATGGTTAATGTAAGATTTCCACATAGTGGCATTATGCGGGATGAAGGGAAGTATGTGGATCCTAAATAAAAAATTGATCACATGATCAATATAGTTCATAGAATGGTTTGCAGTATGCAGATGGTAAATGATCTGCTTGATTACTTGTAATTTTTAAAAAAGAGGTAGAGAGTTTTACAGATAATTCTATTTTTGGGATGGCTAATCATTGGGGAAAAAGAGGCAGAGATCAGTTCGAGGAAGAATTAAGCAGTCCTGAAAAAAGAGTGGTGGTATGTGGACCATGTAGGGATAAAGGAATCACATGAGATCAAAGGTTTTTATGGAACTAAACCCTGTAATGTAAAATGGGTTATGGTAGACGGTTCACAGAAGACAGTTAGCGGATGTGGTGTTACTCCATGGAGAAGAAATGGTACTCAAAAGTGGATTGCAAAGGCATTATGTGGAGGTGGTATGTGGAGAATTTCGGTTCACAAATGAAGAAATCACAATATATGGTGTAGTGTGGTACATAGAGGAAGAAGGCAAGTTTGTAGAGGACAAGTTCTTGAACAAATAGTATGTGGAAAATTATATTACATATGTAAAGAAAAAAGACTTTAATAGAGCATATATCTATAGTTGATGATGCATGAATTAATACCAACCCTTTGAAGAAACATTTAATTTGATAAACTAAGTTTGTATTCTTTTCGCTGAAGTGAGCAAGGGGAAGTCAACAGAAATGATCTGAGGGATGTAGTGAGAACTCTCTAAATCCTTTTAAAAATGTAAACCTAGCATAGAATTACTATGCTAAACTTTTTTAATCCATAACTAGTAAAGATTAGAGGAATTTTTTATGACTGACAACCTGTTGGCATATCCTCCTTAGAATATCCCTAAGTGAACCATGTAAAACTATTGTGTGGTCATTTTTTGAGAATTTTTAAATTACTACAAAATAACATAAAAAATATTTTACAACTTCCAACTAAAATGGGATTAGGATCCTTCACTTTAAAAATAAAAATTTTATACCTTGATTCACCCCTCCCCTCTTAAAGTGTTTTAAGGTCCTCTAGGTGTTTCTCATGAAATTGAATTATTTGGTTAGAAATGAATCAATATCATTATATTAGGTATAATAGAGGAGATAATAATTGACTGGGTTCATTCCAAAAATCTCATTGGGTGATGTTTATGTTTGTCCATTAGTCACGCATCTATTATTCTAAAAATAAGAAATGTGGTTTTTGTATTGACCTTTAACCTCAATCATGCATTTGATCAACCAAAATGGAACTATAATATGATAGGGATTTTTTTCGATGTCCCAAATCTGGTTCCATATACATATTATTTGATGGGGTGGAATATGATTCTCCAGGAGTAATTATTTCAAGACACCATGATATGTTGAATCAGAAAAATTCAGTTATCACGGTTACAATATTGGATAAAAGTTAGCATATAACTCAAATTCTGGTGTATTTGTGTTTTTATTCACATATGAGTAGTGTGATGGGTGTTTGGGATGAGATGAACATTGGAAGATCAGTTGATGTTTGAGGATTGAATGTAGAGAACTCATTATCGATGTTTTTTTCGGCAGTTCAAGTTATAGGAATTTCATTCTATCACAACATATTGAGGATGAGAGATTCTATGGTTGGGATATTTTAATAACCCTCATCATTTTGTGACATAGTTTTTAAAATATGTTTGAAATATTCATTTTTTGGATTTCTCATTCAGAGAACATGGTGTCGAATAACAGGGATACATATGTAAATATCATTAAGATGAATTTTTAGGATTGGGAGAATGGTAGATGGGTGATTTAGATATTTATCTTTCAATAGAGAATGCCCAATGTAGCCAGGGATACTACTACTATAGATAGCTATCCAGTAGGGAATACAATAGCCCTACAACCCAACAGGTCTCACCAGCAAGTTAGGGAGCTCAGAAGGAGTGGATAGTGTCCCATTGACTAGCTGGTATACTATGACTAGCTAGGTGATGTATTGTACTGGGAACCAGAAAAGTAAGATAATTTTGAACCATTTGGACTCACATACCCCCTCGAGTTTAACCCCTTTGCTCCATTTTTTAGGAAAATTTTCCATGTATTCCTCTTATCCTCTCTCTATGAGATCCCTTCAATGTGGGAAGGATTCAGGGGAGATCCATTATCAATTATCTCCATGATCGTTTATTATTATTAGATATTTGTTTCCTTATTTTTCTAGTAGTTGTGGATCATTGAATCATTCATCATGGATGATTTTTCTTTATATGTTTCGGCCCATACAATTCATTGACATCTCAACTCTCTTTGAATCCCCTTCATCATTGTAACCTTAATCGTCTATTTATTATTGGCATGATCATGATTAATGAATTTGATGAAAATTACATCCATCCATGATGGAATTTTCTTAGAATGTTGGGGATTTGGATCAACAAGGATAGAAGATGTCCCATAATAACGAATACATTCCTCCCATGGGTGTTTCTTGGAAGTCATACCACTCTGTGATATCTTCTATTGTTTTTGGTTGAATTATGTTGAATTGGCTATTTTTTCATGAAATTAATTTTTGTCTATGGGATACCTTATATTTCAGAGTGTGTGGGGAGCAGCTTAAACACTGTTGGAGTTAACTGTAGCTAAAATAAATTGTGTTGTTGAATTATTCTAAAGGATCAAATTTATGTATATTCAATTAGACATTTATTCCATGGATGGTTGGTCATGGTTCCATGAATGTAGTGATATTTGGTAATTCATTCATCAATTATTCCTTTCAAACATGATTACAATTATTATATAATAATTTAATTAATTATAATTTAGTTATAATTAATTATTTGAAATTCTTATGCTTGTTTTAGAATGTCATGATTATCTATAGAGGCTCAATGAACATCGATGGAATCATAAAAATATTATATTCTTTTCTTGGATTGGAGTCAACTTATTTTGACGTTGCTAGTTCCATGTAATCTACCATATGATAATATAAATTGTTTATTGTCATGTGATATGAGGTTCTCCAACTAGGTTAAAGGACCCCTAATTAATAATTTTTATATACATAACATATAGTGATTAATTATTCAATAATACTATAATATTAACAAATTAATAGAACTTCGTCCTATTTGAACGGACAACGTTCCAAAGGAAACAAAAGAACCTTATGCATTGACAAGATTCCATCCATTGTTGGTCATGGTTAGATCACTAAAGATTTCCAATGGTTACATGGATACTCCTTGGATGTGTGGTTATGGTATGTGAGATTTAATGCCCATGAGACCCTTTTTGATGCTTGATAACATCTATGTTCATGAGTAGCTGGTGTGTCCCATATTTTTTTGCATGATCACATGTGTGTGTGTTTCTCATGAGACAATGTTTGATTCTTTTATCAAATGTTTGTGTTGTGTGTGTAGTCCATGAGACCATGTTTTCTTCTTTGATCACATATGTGTTAATTTTTATCTCGTGATATCTTTTTTGATTCTTGATCACATGTTTGTGCATGAGTATCCCCTGATACCCATGATTGATTCTTGATCACATGTATTTCTATTTATCCCATGAGACTATGTTGGATTCATGATCACATGTGTGTGTGAGTATCCTGTGAGACCCATGATTTATTCTTGATCACATGTGTGTGAGTATCCCGTGAGTTTGTTTTGAGGATTTGATCACATATGTATGCATGTTTAGTTATTTTAGACATATGCTTGATGTTTTCTCATTTGTGAATATTTTATGACAATGAATATTTTTTATCAGGATGATATGTTTGATTTTTTGTTACGTATCGTGTATTTCTTTTTCTATTCCTCTATCTTCTACAGTTGATATTAATGTTGAGGCATATAGACTATCCAAAGAGGGGGATGTGTCAGATGTCTTTTATCATGTTCACAGACTATTCCTTCGATAAGAATAGGTTAGACACATTTTTTAACTATCCTATCGAGGGGGATGTGTCAGATAGGGTTAGTTGGCATTCATTCTAGTATGGAGAAAAAAAAGGAGGTTCATGGAAGGTAAGAGAGTTCATGAACACATTGCATATGTGTATTTGTTTCTAAATAGTGTATTTATTGTTATATGATATTATTGTAATGTATATATGGTCCCTATTAAAATTCATCTGATCGTATCACATGCATATAAACTATATTTACTAGTTATTCACTAGACCACATTGGTGGTTCCCTACAGAATTGTAATCACACCTTTATCTGGTGGTCATGGCACATAGGTACCAATAATCCCTCAATTATTGTAGGTATAAGTTATCATGATTCCTCATATTGATCTTCTATCATGATAACATAGTACATGTTAGAATACGAAGAGGAGGTTTGGATTAGAGTCTGGTATAGAGGCTCCTTGTAATTCTTCTTTTTCTATTTTCTATTGTGATTATTCCAGTGGGTAATCAGTGCCTTATATTTAAGTGTAAATATTTTTGTATGTTTTTTTAACATTTATTCAATAAAAATTGTACAATTAATAATTTTTGTGTATTATGATTTCATATTGGTATTTTTTTGGTTTTTTTGTTACTACGCACTTTGATTTGGGGTATAGTCTCTCCAAGAACCATCCTCAAACACTCACTACTAGATAAAAGCCTATATAATAAGGGGAAGTATTCTTGAGGTAATATGGAACTCTAACTCATACATAGTGATTAAAGATGAGGTGTTACATAAGAACATTCCAAGAATTGGGGATTTAAGGAAAGGATTTCTGTATATAAATGTTGATTTATTTTGATATGATGTATATGCATAACTTGTTTCCTTTTCATTGTATATATATACGACATTGATTTGTTTTATCTTAATTTTTTGTGAAATTTATTGGTTTTCTAAATCCTTCTCATGTTTTACCTTTGAAGTGTTTTTAATTTTAAAGCTAACAAAGATGTAAGGGATTTTTTGTGTAAATTTTTTATTTCTTGAATCATGTTTGATATCGCACACCACATTTTATTTTATAAAGTGTATACACTACCCATTAGATATGTTATATCATGAATTATGTTTCATTCATTTCCTTTAAGAAAAATATTAGAATCTCTATTTAAATGGGTTCTAATTAATATTTACATAGGACTTAAATGTTTCATCTATGTTCTCATTTATAAATCAATTTTTATTTTGAAATATAATACCTATGAATAATTTATACAATTTTTCTCTAAAATCCAATTATTTTTTCCAATCTAGTAATTGTTTAATTTTTACAAAGGTTTTAAAGAAACTTGTAATACTTCCCACATAACTTGTTTTTGATAAATTCTAAAAGATAACTTTTTTATACAATATTTATAAAATATTAATATTTGTAATAAATGGTTTGAAATGGTCATGGTTGTTTATTATTTTTAAATATATTTTCTTAATGATCATAAAAATTATTCTTTATCTATGTCTATATCTTTTGAAATATTTTATGTTAGATCATGGATATAATTCAAATAATACCATCCTCCCTCTTTACTCAGTATTATTTTTGAAATTCGCATTTATATTAGAATAATAATTCTTGATTAATCTTTTCATTTATAATAATCTAATGTTTATAAAAAAGTTTTCCTTTCAATTCTTTTCCCCTTTGAATACCATATATTACGTTTCCTTATTTGAAGGGTGTTCTCCTAAATACTCACACATTGATTGATTGGGGAAAGTGTGGAATAAACCTTATATCATTTATCTATATAGTTTAAATTCCATATACCACATCATATTTATTGAAGTTTATTTGACTATAATGTTACTAAATATATTTGGATGGGTTTACAATGATATGATTATTAAAGGAATAATGAATGAATTATTTAATGTTATTCCCTTTAAAAAGTATCTGTAATCTATTTTATTTTTAGGATTTCATAATAATATGATTAATAATTGACTTCTAGTGGCACTCTTATGTATGGATGGTAGAGGGTGGGGTCCTATATCACCCTACAATGCATTGGGTTAAATATTACATCTCATGAGATACATATATGGGAGTGTAGTTAGGTTTTCTCACAAAACATGGGTGCATGTGTGTGACTCACAAAGGGGATGTATAAGCATGTAAAATATAAGGTGTCACATAAGTGTGGGTGAATGTGTGTGACTAATGATGGTGAAGTTTCCCAATGAATGTTTTTGTGCCACATTGCTAAGTTATTCTAATGTCACACTATTATAGATTAATTATATTGACTAATTATTCCAACCTCTTTTGACTCATATCTTCTGTTATACCATGCCTTATCAAATAGATCATAATTTTTGATCTATGAATTTTTGGGTATGATTCTCTTAATTTGATTCCTTATATCTTGAATATACATATCTTCTTATCTTATGCTCACTTTTGATATTCTAATTTTATAAA
Organism: Viscum album; assembly: GCA_963277665.1. Lineage (NCBI taxonomy): Eukaryota > Viridiplantae > Streptophyta > Magnoliopsida > Santalales > Viscaceae > Viscum > Viscum album. Next base: position 380,303,942 of record OY728119.1, read on the forward strand.
ATATGATTACCTTTATTGAGTTTTTGAGATCACTCCTTCATATGCTTCCCTTCCCCCAAGTTATTTCTAGAAATTAATATTTATGAAATATCAAGAAATGTATATTTTATTGAGATTTAATGGGTTATAATAACGATATATTATGGATCGAGTTTTTCTTAGTATAGATGAAAAAATTCCCATTATCTAATAAGAATATTATATTTGTTAGTTATTGAGTTTTAATATTTCTAACAAAATCTAAAGCCAAAATGTAGAAGGAATTTTTGTAATTTAATATTTTCTATACATTTTGTATTTATAGACTATTACATCAATGAGAATATACTACCCATCACCTCAAAAGGAATGTTCCAATTCCCCATATAAATCACATATCAATATCTCGATCCTGATCTCCGTGGATTGGGAAATTCCCACTCCATCAAGGTTTCATAGAAACTCATTTCTAATACATTAAGACTATTATTATAACCACATTTGGGTAAATATAATCTATCAAAAAAGATATCTTTATAACCAGTATTTTGAAGAAATGAACCATGCCATGCCATATTAAGCCTTTATGGACTTTCCCCGCTCACTATGGGAACCCATACCACTATCTACCCTTAATTAGTATTCCCAATAATACATTATATATATGAGCATCTAACCAATCACCCAACTCCTAAACCCATTGTTCCTACTATACTCTCCATTGGAGTTCCAAACTAGGTTACCCACAATCATCCCAACCCAAAGAGATACCCATGCCTATCAGCATCTCACCAGGAATCCTCACAAGCCATGGTGATGTAGCGTCAAGGTGATCCCAATTCCCTCAATATACAAGTGAAATTTTTTTTCAAGGCACAAACATTGAGTGGATCATTGAATATGTTATTAGGTTTTTATAATTAAACCCCAAATACATTAATCTATATGATTTTATGTGTATTGGTTTACTCTCTAAAGTAAATATTTTTATCATAGATTGTTCTTATTTTATATAATTATTCATTCTATATTTGAAGATAGCATTTATTTATGAATACATGTTGTTGAATTTATTTATTTATTTTCAAATTAATTTTTCTTTATTATTTATCTTTTTTCATTCTAGATATTTTATTTATATTTTAATTTTGTGTTGTTTAATGTTTCATATTTTTGTTACGATACTTATCTTATATGAGTTAGGAATAATATGATACATATTGGATATTTTGGGAATTCAACTAAGTACATAATATTATTCATTTTATGAAAGTATTTAAATTTTATTATGTGTAGACTTTTTTCCTTATGATTGAATACTTTTGATTAGGGAAATATACTACTTATCAAGATATTAGATTACATAATACTTATACCTTAATGTGTCTTGGTTTTTGTAGAAGATATTTAAATTACTAATGTATCTATATTAAAAATTATATTATGCATCAATTTTTTCAGAGCAAAATATATTATGCTATAAATATTAAACACATTATTCTTATTAGGAAATATGTATTGCATTGTTTCTTATTAATTTATTGTTAAATATAAATTATAGTATGCCTATATGTATTGATATTTTTTTATACAATGAATGAATTAAAATGTTGTTTCAAATTCAAAAAATTTAATCACATTGACATACTTGTTTTTGGAAATTATATTAAAAATTTAAAAGTTTTCATAAGGAAATTAAATGATGATATTTCAGTGATTTTTTACAGTATCTATAATAAGTAATTGAAAATTGATTCATGTGAAGATCATTATGATGATGTTCAATGATATATTAAAGGATTAGACACCTATGTAGTAATTAATTATTTCAAAGAAAAATTTTTTGGGATATTGAATAATTATTCTTGTCTATTTATTAGAAACTAATATTATTTGAGAAAATTTGGTCAATTTTATATTTAATTATTATTTGAATTATTTGAATTAATTTTTAATACTATACAAAGATTTATGGCTACATCTATGAAAATATTAAATTTCATTTTTGTTGATATGTTTTCGAAATTGTCCATTGGTTTTATCCTATAAAAGATGTAAGATATAGTTGATGTTACCCATATAGTTACACACTAGTTCATAAGAAATACTAATGTAATACTAGTTTGATAAATTCATTATTTCTATACAAGCTTCATGGGTTTCTCAAGGATAAATCATTAAAATATTAAGAAGGGATGAAGTTATGTTATTCCACATCAGAACCACTTCATTAAAATCATTCATTGGTTTAAATGTTTTATATTTTAGTGTTATATGAATATTCTTCTAATGTAATGACTATAAACTTTTAATCAACCAAATTACACATGGAAATACCATTTTAAAAGGTATATCTTGGTTATGAAAACATAATAAATAGTTAGGATAATAGATTGTACCTTATGTCATGTACTGACCGAGTTCACTTTATGAACAGTAGTCATACCGATTGGTGAAAATCACTCAAGAGATCCTCCTCGTATATTAGAGGCTACCGACTAGCAGCGAGGGCCTATGATATGTTTATGGAAAGACTATACTCTTATTTAAGTGTATGTAAACAATGGAAATAACTGAACACCATACATGGAATAATATAAATAGATCATGGAAGTAAGAAATATAAAAATGATGTAACTAAGGATGTGGAATGTAGTAAATGCTCAAACAACCAGGTCATACACACAACACCAGCCACTCAATAGGATGAACACATATATAAAAGTATGTAAAATAAATATAAATAAAATTTAAAGGCTCTAATTTGCATATCAATTTTTACCTTATACCCATTCTGAAAATACATGTCAAAGTAATCTAGCTCAATCAGTCCTTGGCCTTAACACATCCTATGCATGAAGCCGGGTGAGGTGTTCCTCAGGTACCCTAATGAAATGGAGGCTCGAGAAAGGTGTGAGTAAAAAAATATATAGGGAACCCCCAATGAAGTCATGTATATAACCACTGAAATGTAGTGTATGTATATGTGAACTAATTATTAGAATAACAATATTGATAAATATAAATGATCGCTGAAGATAAAACAGGGGATAATAGTATTATAGAGGAATTCTATGATAAGTGAATTATCATATAATATGCTAATCCTAGAAGAGATTCAATAGGGAATAAAGATGTTCAAAAATATATAAGCACTCCTTGGGACTCTGATACCGATCGACAATACCTTCTAGGGACATCACCAAAATATCTCAAAGTATTTTAGTTTAAATAAATAAAATGAGACCCTACAATATGGAACCAAGGAGTCCATGTTCAAAAAATAATAATAATAAAATAAATATAATAATTACATTAATAATATGAGTCTTTCTAATGTATTTAATACTATAAATCAACGTATCACTCAAGGAATAATACAAATCATCATAATAAAAGAAGACATTTTCCACCATGTAATTCCATGTCCACTATCTCAATCATATTTTTGGAATGGTTTGACGACTTTGGAACTATATGTCTACTAATCCCAATCATAACTTTAAAATTACACATACACTATATAATACCTTCTCCACTATCTCAATCATATTTTTAGAAAACCATGTCCACTATGGAATGTCGTGTAAATTGATCTCAATCATAATTGTGGAACTCCAAGTATAATAATATTAATCATAACAATAGACTTAGATGTCCAATAATTCAAACATAAAGATGAGGAGAAACTTTTCCAACATCAAATCATGTATGAATTATCCCAAGAATAACCTAGTGGCATCTCGATAGATAACATCAAACAATATGGAGCATAAGTCATATCCTAGATGCAACACTAGGAATCCTTATCATAAAATCACATCACATTAGGCTTAGTAGACAAATACTATGAATAAACTATAGAAACTAATGTTTCATCAATAGTAACAAAGTGAAAACATGAATAAAATTGGTGTGGTGGGTGGATCTTAAACCCTCCACTTCTTTCCCCCCCCCCCCCCGTTAGGGTGGATATTTAGTATGAGTTCTAAGGTGACACCCAACACCATCTCTACAAAAAAAACATGATGCACTAGCTCAGTGTCAATCAATATAATGGGTCACCTACTGGGTTCCCTAGGTTAATACCCATAATAGGTATCCTACTTGAGATCCTCAAAGTCAACATGTAAGTAGAGGTATCCCTCTTGGGATCCTCTAAAATAGATCCAAGGTGTCGGGTGAACACCAAACAAACCTATACATTACATCCCATGGAATCATTACAATGGTATCAAAGAATTTACAAATTCTTAGGGTCTTACCGTAATTAAAACATCCAGGAGATAGGTCATGACCTAATATTGGTCCCAAGATCTCTCTGGAATGATCTTCACATCAAACCCAATCTTGATTTACATATGTTTTGTCTTTATATGCCTTTATAAGTGATAAATCCATTATCAAGTGAAGTATCACCTTTAACTGGTCTAGAAACCACTTGGTATTCCAAGAAAACATGGTCTCAGCCAAAAGGTCCAAGGCATGAAGCTTGCACACATTGGTGGTTAGTGACCACTAGAATTATTCCTTATTTATTAACCAATTCAAATAATTTTTAACATTTCATTGGAATTAATTTAAATAGGGGGTGTATCCCATATGGTAGAACCATAGTTTCCACATTCAACTATAAATATGCATAAATACTAAATGGAAGGTATGCATGACCACATAACTTTAGAAAACATTCCATTTATTTTCCAAGGGCTAATAAGAGTTTCTAAGGCCATTCCATGCTCATACTAGTCATAGTAAGTACTATCTCACATAAAAATCATAACATGTTAATTAATTATAACTAAATTATTATTAAATAATTAATATCAAAAAATTAAATAATTTTCTTTAATATGACATAACACTCTAAACCTCACTGGATGATATCATCACAGCAGAACCATGACCTAAAGTATTCTAATAAAAAATGTAACACCCTCACAATATAATTTGAAATAATTCATATGAGATGAAATCAAATAAAATACCTTTAAAATTAAATTTAAACATGAACACTTTATAAATACACCACAGTGGCATATGTTAAGGTAAAAACATGCGACAAAATACCGAAACACTCCCAGGTCATCCTCTTCCTAGGAAATGAAAAATACATAAAACTAGTATATAATTAAACAATTATCTAGTGTAATTAGGAATAAAAACACTAAATATATATTCAAAACTTACAGAAATAAGGATAAAAAACAATGGAGGTTAATAGAGTTGAATAAATACCTCTAGGATTCCAACACGTCTAAAGATTCTCGATTAAGACCAAGAACAAGGGATATCTACCAGGGATGAAGGAGAGCTACTCGGTAAAATGAGAGAGAAAATAGGGGAAAACATTAATATTAAATGAAAAATGGGAATTTTTCCACTTTTAATGAGGTGACTGGTTAATCCACATTGTTAAGAAAACCATTCACCAACTATAAAGGATTACATATCTAAACACACCCCCTTGCATGGTTGAATCACACAGTTAAAAAACTATGCCTCAACATTATGGGCCCATACTAACCTCCATACCAAAACAAACTATTGTCTGGGCCCCTCTGTCATGGTTAAACAAATCATGTACCAATAAAAATGGCCCTACATGGTTAGGCCACACAGTTAAAACATAACGTGCACCTACAATGGTCTCTATGTTATATTTTCCAAAAACTCATATTTCATGTCACGAACCCCAAGATCATTTACAAGACCTCCTATATATCATAAAAGACTCATTTCACACATGAAAACATCATTTATGGTCATTGTAAAGTTTTCAATTCAGTTTCAAATCTCCAATCAACATTTGACCCATCCATAAAATCAAAATTCAACTTCCTTATGAAATTCCCAACCTGAAAACATGACATCTTACATCCTACCAACCTTAAAACTTATAAAATCCCAAGAACCGTTAGTGGAATCAAACAAATCAACCCAACATACATGGGTTTTCAAATATATTCAGATGATCGTGTTTCATTTCTAAATTAATATCTCACTTATGACCCCTCTTTGAAAATATGGAGTTTCAACCACTGAAACCCAAGTCAGTGCTCACGAACATTAATAAAACATTATGAAAAGACTTACCCAATCCTTTATAAGATAAATTATTATCATTTTACATTAAAATTTTTTAAACAACCTATAGATATCCCCACTACATGTCATTTCGTTCAACGGTAAATTTTGAGACATGACCTTTCCATCATCCGAATTTCCTAAGGGAACACCCCTAGAATCCAAACAACACTCCTATCATGTTTCTCAACATGAAGAATTTGATCACTCAAGAAGATAATACTCTTAGTATTTGATTTGATCTAATGTTGGAATTCAAGATCAACCAAAATCATCCTGCTCATGCTACATTTTCCATGATAATTCATAACTAATTCTTAGACTGCAACTGTCTCATCCCAACATCATGCATGATGTAGTTCCATATCAACCACATGAAAAAAATGAAAAGAAATAAAGTTGAAATTCCTATATATATCCTTCCATGAAACCCTCAACTTCTTCATCCTTCATTTCACTAAAGATCAATCGAGATGCCTTTATTCAAACACACATCAAGATAATTCCGTGTACACTCACTAATTCCCATAACAATCTTTCATTAACATTTCCAGGACAAGACATCCCCGGTCAATTTTCATTACCATTACAAATAACGAACATTGGTGCATACATGATTCAATACCCATGGATCATCAAAAAATATCTCGAGATCTAAGCCCACAGTTAAACTCCACCCAAGTATATTTTTGAACATGTACCTAGAATTTCCCAATACATCTCATCGTATATTATTTCTTTTATAAAATGGATTCTGAAATCCAAAACAACCATTTCAAAAATAGCCTAAATATCTTTTACCTTTATCACAAGAAGATTATAATATAATGAACAAAACCCCACTCCACACCTTAGTAGAATCCATGTATTGTCACCATCGAAACAAATTCTTGTTCACTATATCAAGTGACCCATCCATGTTCAGACACAATGAATAGAAAGGATTTAAAAATGCTCATTATTGAGTTCCAATATAAACATTAAAACATATCCCATTCTAACTTCTCAAAAGGTTTCCACAAAATCCACTGAGATTCAAATTATAATTAGGTTCATCACTTAAAAATGGACAATGGTTCACTCCCCACCATATGGCTTGCTATATACCGACCATAGAGAAAATCTATAAGGGATTCCCTTTATTAAACTAGAAAATAAATTTATATATATCAGCAAATAGAGAAAACTATATTAGTATAATCAAGATAATGTTAAGATATTGGTTATGATCACATCTACACTAGGATTATCGTAAGATTCCATCTATAGTTTTGAATATCTCTGTCTGAGCCACCCTCACATCAATCAGGATATAATTTCATTTAACCAACCCCTAACACAACATATCTCAACCATGTGTGTCAAAGTACAACCATGGGTAAAACATCTCATGGGACATATTTTATTCCCACGATATCCTTTATCATGACCAATCCCATTAAATTACCCATTACACAAGATCACCATCCCCACAAGTGTTATAAATGAATTCATCGATCCTCAGCCAGTAACCAACTACTCATAGATGTTCCATATCAAACATCCACCACAAACATTGATGGTAAACAAAAATCTCCAGACAAAATGGGTGTATAATCAAATACCATGTAGTTAAAGATCTACTGTGGTACCCCTATTCAGAATCGAGGACCTTATCTATGCCAAGATTTATTCTAGTATGGACCATCACATGGTTTTATTTTCTGAAGTTAAAGAATAAACCACAAAATAGCTGGTTAATAGGGTCATACACATGAATAGTGCTACCCATTGAAGCCAGTCACAATAACAAACACCCATGGTGCTTCCTTGAAAGCTAAAGACATAATCCAACCTATATCACAAAACCTATTCACCTCTCAAGTATTAGCCACAACATGATCACACACCCCATCTCATTACCAAAAAAATCATCTTTTATCCCAGGCCAAACCCTCTTCCTGGAGTCCCTTAAACAAACTGAACATTTTCCTACATTATTATGAGCCAATAAAAGGGCCTCTAGGTATCCCACATGTCCTTACTAATCATGTCTCATGACATGACAGTAGATCCTACCATATATTCAAAAGGTAAATCCTTTCATCTTAGTTATACAATATGAGGATTCATCAACACACCCATCTTAGAAGAAGGAAAGTAACACCACATTCCAAACTATCTAAGTGAATTAATGATTACATTGAACTACAAAGTTTAAAAAATGTCAATATAGGTACAATTATACTGTTTCCAATTCCATGTTATAGAGGAAACCACCCCTTATGTTGTAATTATAAAACCATTTAATTGCAACCCATTAGTAAATACTATATTATGGATGGAGTTTTAATGACATCACCTGCCATGATTCACCCTATGAAGAATTAAAATTTTGAGCATCCTCATATAGACCTTCTTATTAGAGAATTTTGATATAAATGTATAAAATATAAGAACATAAACTAATTGGGAATCCATGTATAGTAATATTTGAACAAGGTTCCAATTTACTATAAATGCTTAGGTACCTATCTACATCACCCTTGATGATCTATCTAGATAACCATAAATGATGTTTTGTTAAGTTAAATATCATAAAATTCTATATTTTCAAATTCCATGATGGTTTTTGAGAACCTTTAGTTAGCCACACCTGAGAATTACCACACACAACGAGTCTACTGAAATGGAATCAACTACCAATGTTGACGTATGAGGATCAAGTTATACAAAAAATTCATATCATATAATCTGTGATATAAATTAATCACATGATTTTGTTAATTATAATTCCATTCCAATCTATGTCGGAAGCCACCAAATCAGTTGTCAATGAAAATTTAAATAACTGAACCCATGTAGCAATGCTCCATGAGGGGTCCAACTCTTTATAATCATGTTCCCTATTAAATCACTACGGGAACTTCACCTCCTGTGCATGAGGAATGTATAGTGACCCTAAAAATTTTAACATATCATTACATGATCTTAAGAATAATTAGACATCAAATTAAAAGACATGGATTGTAACCTCTAGTTTCATAAGGATTAGGTAGATAATTAAACACCATAATTTAAAAAACAAGAACATATTTTATTTAATATTCATAACAATATCCTAAAATTATTTTATCCCATAAATATACATTGGATAACCGAGGGATAACATTAACAGTGGGATGAGCTAAAAATCCCAGTAAAGGAATAAAGATTAAAATGAAGCTTAATACATGGGTTAAAAGGCATATCATAATGATATATAAAATCATGGAACCAGATTAAACACAAGGAATCCTAAAATGAGATCATATAATTATGGATTCATAGTACTGTGATAGTCACATAAAGAATGACTTTATAATGAGTCAAGGCTCATTACACAAAGAGGAGAATGATTTAAGGCTCGTTGCACATAAAGAAGCACAGGTTATGGCTAATCACCCCGACCATTACACATAACCTGTTATGAGATAAATAATTACCCCATGGATTGGATCACACTATGGGTTCACCCATCATAACATGTTCATTAATATTCTTTCCACATAAAGAATCATACATATGTAATGAAACATAAACATAAGTATTACACAATAAAAGAATTAGGTTTCATAATCATATCTAATGTATAATAAATGGGCGTATCATAAAAGTGTCCCCAAAATAAAGGAATTAAATAATAAATAGAAATTAATAAATTAATATAGGCATATATGCTGATAATATTTGTAAAACTGAAGTGAAAAGTTTGTTTAAGAATCTTCAGAAACAAAACATTTTAGTACAATTTAATGGAAAACATTCAAGATTCTTTAAAATGAAAAAGGCATAATTATTTGTATAAAAAGAAAATTAAAATATGGTATTATTTCATAAAAATCTGAGTGATATTATAAAAATAATTTTGGCCTAAAATAGTTTAGGGATAACACTTGAAAATGGGTAAGAATTTGGGAAGTTTCCTTAAATCGGGCAGGCTTATCGGGAAAAATTGAGTAGGGGACATTTTAAAAACATGTTTGTACCTAAAAAAGAAGGATGAATGGATTTTCAAACATGATTTAGGAACATTGAAAAAATATTAATATTCTATAAATAAATATAAAATATAATTTCATTTGGGTATAAATAGAGAAAGAGTAACCCGAAGGAATAATGGAGGTTCAGGTATAATCCCTTACATTATGTCCGAAGGTGTTCTTCAGATAATCTTAATGACCTAGATAATAAAAATAGATTTATTAATCAATAATTAAAGAACAATTAATACTTGTATTTTATTTACTATAACATTATTAAGTTCATTTATGGCCATTTATATGGGTTAATAGATTCTATTTCATCATTCGAGAGTGTTAGATTTGTTGGTCTTCACTATCAGTTTACTTATATTTGTGTATGGAAAATCGTATAGAATGAGGTTAGTTGTACACAATGGACCATATTTGATAATAATGAATTTATATAATATTAAAATACAATTTTTTTCATAAAGGGGGAAGATTCATTAGATAAATCCTTAATGACAATCATTCAGGTCAATTTATAATTTTTTATCCAAAGAGCACGTTTTGTTTTATAAATTTCTATAATTTTTACAAAATTATTCCACGACATTACCTAATATGTAATAGATATATTATGATCTCATTCCTCCATAAAAATTCATTCATGAATGATCTAGATGATGGAATTGAAATAGGAAAGCACATCATACATGGAGGTGGTAAATAAGCACCTAATAGATGGTGTTTACATTGTTAAATTTAAAGAGAGAGGAGAACAGATTTGAGAAAGAACTATTCCATAAATAAGATAAAATTACAATATATTTAAGATAATAGAGGTTTTATACCATTTGGATTAGTGTTCCTGAGGATAGAAAAATAAAATTAAGGAAATTGGAATGAAATTGAAGGAAATCAGAAGAGGGTTATACCTCTTAATCCCTTCTTCTTGAGATCATACATAGGGGATTGGTTTGGTTATTTTTAATTCCAAAATCACTTGGACTTTGTGGAGAGGTTTGGGAAGTGTATTGGTTATAATATAGATAAGGATAAAGGCTTGAGAGGTGTGAGGAGAAGAGGTGGTGAGGGGTTGTATTTATAGTGGATGAGGGGTGTTTTCTTATTATTTAATTTATGTGTTTATTATTTTTCTCAAAATAACAAGTGGTGTTGATTATTGAGAATAATTACAGTAATTATATCATGTGAGTGAGGAAAAATTATCCTTACATAAAACATAATTCAATAAATAGTTTTTTAACTTTTAATGTATATATTCTGTAAAATACAATATTTTAATATTCACTAAAAATTCATGTATTTCAAACAAATCCCAAAAAATCACCCTTACCATTGTCAGAATTTTATAATTCAAAAATGAACTCTATTTTATGAAAATAATTTTTTAAATATGAAAATTATATTTTTTTTAACTAAAACCGTCAATAACATCGAAAATATAAATTTTTAAATTAAAACTACTTTTTTAACACTTCTAAAATTTATTATGGCCGCATAAAATTTTCCCATAATCATAATGTATCCAAATATTAATTTATGAATACATTTTTTGAAAATAAATATTCATTTAAATTACTAAATTAGTCCCAAAATTGTGATTAAATATATATGAAATACAAATACACCAACACTTCAATAATATTTTTTATAATATTTATTTACTTATACTATGACATAATTATATCATATTTTCCCTTATAAGATTGATAAATTTTATTTATACATTCACTGGTGAAATTATTATTAAATTATCCAGTTTACTATTTTTAAGGGTCACATTAATATTTCATTGTTCAAGTTACTATTTCATCAGTATTGTTTCATTAACTTCCCAAAATAATACTTATTTAATTAATTCATAATTTATAATGATTTTACTGTTTTCCATATGTGTTTATACCATTAGAAATAATTATAAGAATGAAATTTCTATTGATAAAACATTTTTTTGTCTATAATGAGTCATCATCATCACTATTAAACAACTCACCATAGATCCACAAGACCTACCATCATAGGTAAATATATGTACATGTCAGTATAACTAATTAGAATTCCATCAAGAACCTATATGGAAAACTCCCTTAAGTTTGTTGTTCACATTTTAAACATTTTACCTCACCATCAATAGTAAAATAGAACAATATAAGGACTATAACATATGAACCCTCTGTTTCAAATAAGACGAATGAGATTCCCACTAACTCAATCGTTCAATAGTAAAAATAAACCATTGGACTCTCACTAACAGCCCAAGAGAAAGAAATCCAAAATAAATCATAACTCCACACAACATATATCCCTCTCTAAGAAAAAAATCATATACAAATATAATATCACCTATCAAGAATAATAGTCCCATATCTCTAGAAAGTAGGACTTCTTACTGGAATAGGTTTTCGCGATGCACTTGTCTGATATGCATCACACTTTTTAAAACATTTATAATACTCATGTTTATCGTATCACAAATAGTAATACACCAAGAAATAAAATAGTTCTGATATAACTTTTTCATGTCCCTTTTTTGTTCACCCTATGAACACTATCCAAACTAGTTGGTGAAAATTCCTCCTTCATGAAATCCCATATGTCAGAGGCTACTGAGTTGTATTGAGGTCCTAGAAGTTATCTAGGGGAGACCATGCCCCCAAATCGGAGTAAGAAACCAATGAAAATAACTAAACGTCATACATAATAGAATATAAACCTCTGAAGAATGAAATATAAACAAGGATTTAATAATGGTAATTTAATAATATAAAATATAAAATGGCTATGTCATACATTCAATTCCAATCACCCACTAGTCTGATGACATATATAGGAGTAAATAAAATAAATAGAAATAAAAGTACAAGGTTTTATTTCCTTTATCAAGATGTATCACATTCTTGATCTCCACAAAGATATGAAATCCACCCCGGTTGATCAGGCCCATGAATCATCTCATCCTAGGTCTATAATAAAGTGATGGACTACTTAGGTACCCCCATGTAATAGGGGAATTAGCAGCTTGTGAGTACAAAACTCAGAATGGCACCACTAATGTGGTCCCATTCATAGACAATAAAATGATGTGTAGGTATTTTTATGATATTCATCAAACTAATAATAATAATAAATATAAATAACTTTTATAGATATGCTAAAACAAAAGAGTCATACCATGGAATGATATACCATGTGCACCCTCACACAATGTTATTGTCCCAACTGATCCACAATTAGGAATAATAGAGTAATATAAAACCACAACCGATCTTTGGGACTATGGTCCTGATAAAAAATAATTGATTTGGATACTTCCAAAAAATATATAAGGATATTAAATTATATATATATAATAAGGACCGAAGCTATGTTACCAAGATGTCTATGTACAATGATAATCATTCCTAAAATAAATAAAATAATTCAATTAATCCAATGATCTCATCAATAGAATTCCATATTATAAATCCACGTAACGTTCAAGGAAATGTACAATTCATCAAAACCAATAAATTATAGGTCCACTTTTGAAACTCGTATACACAATCACAATCATAAATTTGGAACTCCATGTCTCCCCTGGAATTCTATAACCACTAATCTCAGTAAAAACTATGGAATGACATGTCCACTTTGGAATTCCATGTCCATGATCTCAATCGTATTTGTAGAACACCATGTTCACTGATCTCAATCATAACTTTGTAAGATCATTTATATTGATATTACTCTTTATTATGTAATTCCATGTCGATTAATTAAAAAATAAACACAAGGATCATCATGTACCTCATCCAATAATGTAAGCATCGCAAGAATGATCGCAAGAAGTACCTCCAAGAATAATGAAAGATATCATCTTACAATAACTATTAGAATGAATAATCTAGTAATTACCTCTGGGAATACCTAACGTAACGTAACACCATGTAAGGATTAGTGTCCAAATATCAAGAATATCCTCTAGAAACTATATAATAATTAGCAGTAAATAAGTGAAATAATGATTAAAGAGTGATGGTTTATAAACACCTAAAACCACCACTAATACCATATTCCCTTGGGATTCAATGTTTTGTACAATAAATAATGTGAAACATACTACTATATCTAACCAATACCCTAAAAGAAATAGTTTTGGATGGTAAAATATATGGGGGAACCCATTATGTTACATAGGTTAATACACATGAGAGTTATCCTACTCTAGATCCTTGAGGTTAACATGTAAGTAGAGTAATCTCTCTTGGTATCCTCTTGAAAAAAGTCACAGTCTCAGGTTAACAACCCACACATGAATACATTACATCCCACATCATCATAAAAATGGTATCATGACCTTTCCATCTTCTTGGGATCATACCACAATGAAAACAGTTAGGATATGGATCATCATACAATATTGGTGCCAAGGTCTTTCTTAGATGGTCTATACATCAAACTAGATGTCAATCTACCTAAGGTATGATCACCTAGGTATTTATAAGTGCTTACATACCTTATAAACTGCATTCTCACCTCCAAATATTTTGGATTCAACTTGGTGTTCTAAGGATACTCGTACTCAACTATCAAGGATTAGACATTAAGGAAGTGGATATGGGTGGAAAGTGACTCTTAACATTCATCAATGTTAATTAACCAATTTCCATTATTTAAACATATAATTTTAATTAAGTAAAATAATATAGAGAGTCAAACTCATTGGTGAGAATACGACTCTAAATACCTCCATAAAATTCATAAATTCCAATGGTAAGGTATAACAAACCACCACCCTTTAGGAATCATTCAATTTATTTTCCACGAGACAATAATAGTTTCCAAGGCCCGTCCATGCTCATTCAAAAATCAAGATGTCCCATCTCACATTAAAACCATAATATATTAATTAGTTATAATTAAATTGTATTTAATTAATTAATCTCAACAAGATGAAAAAATTAATTTCTTTCAGAGGGTTTAACTCCATAAACCTCACCAGCCTTTCCGGTCTCTTTATAACCACAACCAAACAAATTATAATAACATTAAACATATCATAAACCTAAAATAAGGAATAATACATAAGTAATGAACAAAAAATAATAATTTAATTTAAAATTAAAATATTTACAAATTAATCATAGTGACTTACCTTAATGAAACAAGAGATGAAGAACTACAAAGGACCTATCGGGTCATCTTCTTCCAAGGAAGTGAAATATCCATAACACCAGTATCAGATTCCACAATGATTATGTGAAATCAGGAATAAAAAACCTAATAATAGAATCCAAACACATATAATGATGGAGTGAAATCACAATGGAAGATAACCATGTTGAATTCATACCTATTGGATTTCAACGCATCAAACAACGTTCAATTTTGACCATGAATTAGAGAGATCCCCCATCGATAATGATGGAGGAAGGAACATGAAAGGAATTTAATGGGTTAAATAGGGGATACAATAGGGTGAAAACCATAAGGATCAAATGATAAGATTTATAGTTAGGCTACATGGTTAGGAAAATAACGCACCAACTATTGGTGATTCAATATCAAAACGCATCCCTCCTCGCACTATTATAAAGCACAACTAAGAAAATGATGCACTAATCAAGTGATACCCTCTACACCTCCACCATAAAAACAAATTTATCTTGGTCCCTATCATATGGTCAAAAAAATATGTTCTTTTACAAATTGTCTCATACCATTAGGATGTACAGTTAGTACGTACTATGCACTCTAGGATATATTTTCCCAATGCTGTTATATTTGGTCCTGAACCCTCAATATGGTCATGAAACCCCTGATCGTCCATATAATACTCATTATATGTATGAAAAAAATATTTATTGTAATTAAAACCATAAAAACTAAATTCTGAACCTCCAATCAATATTTGACCCATCTAGTATTTGAATATTCAATTCACATATAAAATTTCCCACATGAAAAACATGGGATTGTACTCATTGTCCCTGAAAAAAGAGTAATTTATGGGTTTTTCCTCTATGAATTAAAAATTAAAAATTTTGTTTTCTTACTTGGGTATGGAAAAAAGGTAGATTGTAAGTGGAAATAACTCCTATTGAAAATTCAGTTCTATTTCTTAATGGGAACTATATCTCTTTGGGATAGAAAGTGGTAAAGAGTAAATGTTTGATCACATTGACCCCATATAATAAATGAATCATTTTACTATATTTTTTTATTCTTATGACACAATTTTTATTCACTATACTTAATTATTCACCATTTATTTAGTTATTTTCATTATCTTACATATTCTATAAATAAATATCTACCATGATCATAAATTTAAGATTACCAATTCACCACCTCTTGTCTATATCCATATAACTATCCCGAGAAAAATAATTGGTATCAATACCATGCCCTCTTATAATTTTTATTTACACAATTTTCAATAATACATATAAATTTGGTATCAATAGAAGATCATATTTGAATATGTTTTACAATATTTAATTATCCCCTAATCATAGCTATTTTAAGATAACCATTATCCTAGTTCTTAATAAGATTAAGGGAGAAGATCATTTTAGATAGACAGAAATGTTTAAAAACCACTTTAATTATATGTAAATGAATATAACTATTGGATAAAGTGAAAGCAATCATATATTAAGAAACATAAAATTAATCATTGGAAAACAATTGAAAATACTTATAGATTATCTGTGAAAGACCATGATTCTTATACTGGTAACGATGAAGGTATGAATATTCATAATTATAAAATTATAAATATTCATTATAATACTATTAGTAGTGGTGTTTTTATGTAATAAATATCACAACATTTAGATAATATCACATGTCACTCACTATGGTTTGTAAAAATAGAAAATAACTACACTAGGCTTTTTTCTACATGATTACCAAGACATCAATAAAATATAGAAGCATAAGTATGAGTAATCTTGGAGAAGCATAGGATAATACTACTATAGTTGAAAGTGTTCTCATATATCTACCAAATAAGTGGTATGGAAAGAAATATTCCATTGATGAAATCATGAACATCAAGTAGAATACATTGTAAAAACTATTTGGTGCACTTCTTTAGTATGAGCTAGAAATAAAAAAACTAAGAATGAATAAGATGTGAAGAATAAAGGTATTGTATTCAAAATTTTATCGCCTCTTATTGTTCCTCTGAATGTCTCTATTTTATCAACTGATGAAAAATTGATGATTAATAATGCTACATAAGTTTTTTTCAACTAAATTAAAAAGATTAAGTCTAAAAGTAAAAATAATAAGCTCAAGAAGGATGAAAATAATGGTTATTAAAATTTTGGTATAAATTATTATGATTTAAGGGATTAATTAAATATAAAGAATGATTTTATAAGGCTGAAAAATAATAATATGTAAAAAATATAGAAAATAAAAAAAATATTGATGAAAACTTGGTGTAAAAAAAATTTCATTTTTAAGTACTAAACCTAAATGTTTGATAGAAACCAATAAAATATATTTTAGGAAAAAATATTATAAAATAATATATTTCATGTTTCATATATACTCCTTAAGAAACCTTTTGTAATTTTATAATAAATATAAAAAATATTTCATTATGATACTTTTAATTGATAACAATGATTCTAATTCTCATTCCAATGCCAAACTTGATTATACTAAGTCTTTTTTTAATTATTTTTAAACAAATTTTTTTGAGTTATTATTACTTTTATAGATGCTATTATGAAATTAAATAATGACCCAGAGAGTGTTATTAAGGAGAAAAAATATATTTGTTCTAAAATTTTGAAATAGAGAAATGAAAATCAGAATCTAATGGATGAAAATTAAAAATTCAAGAACACTACTTTTAGTTCAAATAGAAATTTCTTTAGAGATTTAAAGGTTGTTAAAAAAGAAAATACAAACTTAAAATATGATATTGAAGGTCATAAAATAAATCTATTGTTTATGGAAGATAAATTAATGAAAATTTGATTTCTATGAAACAAAATTAAAATAGGCTTAGTTATGATTGTCTTATTATTGTAATGTTTAAAAATCATATTGTGAAAGGTAAATAAACAAGAATTTCATCTATTAATTTTTATTCTGTGTGGTGATTTTATTCATTATAAAATTCTTTTTTTGTTTAGGTTTGTTTAATCTATTTTTTATGAGAAACTATTTTCTATCTAAATTTGATTTCGAGGATTAATTTTCTAACACTATAACAGATTGAGTTACTAAATGTTTCTATTCAAATATAATAGACTAAAAATTTTATAGATACCAAAGTAATGTTTTTTTCTAGCATTCATAAACTTTAATATTTGTTTTCATTTTTAATACTAACATGTGGTTTTGTGTTTGATAGTTTATATTTTGGTCAGTAAGATTTTATAATTAAATTTTATTTTAAGGTTTAATAACATGCACTTAAATCTAGTCACAATTTCCACTGAGAATATAAAATATACATTTTTTATTTTTTATATTACTTAAATATATTATCATTTGGTTAATTTTAAATAGTTTAAAAATATATTTTAACTCTTTAAATATCTTTACTTTTATATAGTTCTATATATATTTAAATGTTTTTATTTTGAATAAGTTCACACTGTTTATGTAGTAGGAATATAAACTACATATTAAATGGTTTGTTTATTCAGAATAAGTATGTTGATATTAAGTGAAATATTTATTATTTTTTGTTCTTATTTAGTTTGTACATCTTTATATAATTAATGAATTTAGAGGGATCATCCTTCATTAAATCTATTAATATTTTGATTCAACTTAATAATACTCAAATTGGCCTATTTTATTTAACTTAAATTTTTAACAAGTGATGTAAATTTAGTTTTACATTAAATTAAAATAAGATAAATATTTTTTCATACATATTTTAATCATGTTTTATTTTTAAAATTAAATATTGGGGGTGATACCTATTATATTGTTTACATATCCTATAGGAATATATATTTTTTATTTTAAAAAACATATTTTTTATGGGAAATATTTTTTTAGAACTGTTAGTTTTTTAAGAGGGGTTAATATTTTATCTTTATCCCATTTTTCGTATTTTATTCTTCAATATTTGATCTTTTTCATTAATTAAAAAGAAGGTTATTTTCTAGTAACATTAGGTTTTTCAATTATAAAATGCGGTAGATTATTAGTTGGGTCCTAATGACTTTATTTTATTTTATAGAATTATAACCCATACACATTAATTTATCATACTAATTAGTATTTTTTATTCTTTACTACAATATAGAAATGTATGATGTTAAATATTTTTATCAGTTATTTTAATTATTATATATAATTTTGGATTATATGTTTTAATCTCACATTTCTTGTAGAATAAAATAATGATGATAGAATTTATTTATTTATTCACTAATTAAATTTCCTTTATTTTTTTTTCTAGATATTAATTTTATCTTTTAATTTTGTGTTATAGATTTTTTCCAAAGATTATTATCATACATATCTGGTATATGCTAAAAATAATATCGTACATATTGTATTTTTATGAAATTCATCTCGTTACATAATATTATGCATGAGGGGGAAGCATTTTAAATCTCATACATATGAAATTTTTTCTTAAATGAAAAATATATTTCAGAAGTATGTCATATTCTAAAAAAATATATTATTTATTTTATAAGAATATTATATTTTCTTTAATATTATTTTAAATTACCTTAGAGTATAAAATATGATATGATTCAATATTTTTCATTATAAAATTTCATAGTCATTACAATTTGAGCTAAAATTTATACTACTTATTATTATTTTGGATAATGGAAATATTATGTGTATCTGTAAATTATGTTACATAATTCATCTACCATAAAAATTTTCTTTTGTATATAGGTATTTTAGTTTTTATAAATGGGATTTATATTTTATATGGACCTATATTCAAAATTATATTACATATCAATTTTTTTAATCATAAAATATATTATTCAATAAATTTTATATTTATTATCTCAATTTGGATTTATGTTATACATTATTTCTGATTAATATTATCTTATGTATCAATAAACTTACAAAAATCATTATTTATATTTTTAATATCTAACAAATGATATAAAATGGTTTTTTGAAGTGAAGTTTTTTTAACAAATTGCACTATATGATTTGGGGAAGCATATTGAAAATTAAAATGTTTTTAGAAGGAAAATAAATCGTAATATTTTGGGGATACTTCTATGTATTGTGAAAAAGTAATTTAATGACTAATTTTTGTAGAGATCATTATAGAAGTTATTTGATAATATATTAATGGATTGGAAAACGTGGATGCAGTTCATTATTTTAAGGATTATATTTTGGAATTTTGACTTAGTATACGTGACTTTTTATTTTTAGTTGATATTTTTGTAGAAAATTTGGAAACTATACCATTAAATTATTATTTGGACTATTATAATGAATATTTACTACTGTTGTGATATATACGGCCACATCAACACAAACATTAAAGTTTAATTTTGTTGAAAAGTTTTTGGAATTGGGTATAAATTTTTTCCTAAAAAAATAATTCGAATCCACCAACAATAACACATAGAGAGGAACATGATTTCATAAGAGATGCTAAAGTACTACTAGTTTGAGAACTTTACTATTTATACAGTATCATTTTGGAATTCAACATGTTAAATCATTCATTTATTTTGAATGGATGAATCATACTGATTGCACACACAAAACCACTCCATTGAAATCATTCATTTCTTTAACTATTCTATAGTTAGTTGTAATATAACTATTCTTTTAATATAATGTTTATTTATTTTTAATTACTTAACTCACACATGGTTATACCTGAATTAATTTTATACTTATCCTATTCAAGCCATTTAAAAATTAAGGATAATTATTTTCTGAATTTTCCATATAGAAATCCATTAGCTCTAGTTTGGGACTCTATGTGTGAAAATGCGGAGTTTCAATTTGTTTTGGTTGTGCCTTGTGTTTAGTAAAAGGAAGTTCATAAAGGGTTGTGGATCACCTTTAAAAGTATAGTATATTTTATAATGGATAACATATAGGTCATGTATATATTTGTGTGAAAAGTTGATGTAGGATCACATTGATCAAAACTACTATAAAAACAATGGTTCAATTACTTTTTATTATTCTGAAAATATTTTTCATAATCACTACTCAAAATTAATCATTATTGATTTTTTTATTCTCATTATCCACTATATTCCAAAAATAATTTTATAATATTATTATAAAATATAAATTTGTAATATACCCTTTATTTTATATATCTATCTCACAATATGTGGACCAAAAATTGGAGGCTTTAAGGTATCCAACTATTCAACTAGGGTTGCTCTCAATCCTTAACCATTATACTATAACTGGAATACCATGAAGGTATTAAAAAACATTCATCAATATGTATATTGAAAATTATTATAAGGTATAAAAACCTCTTTATGATGTAACCATCATAAATCTATTCTTTAATCATCCCTTCCAAGCTCGTGCCAAACCATGCTAATATCCATATTGGAATGTGAAAGAAATGATGGATAAATTTTCAAGCTGATTTCAACAAATTGGGGAAGAAAATTTGACGCCATGAATAAATTTAATTTCTTCATAAAATATAGTCTCTTAATATATGAATTACATGAAACAATCTTGATCACATTGAATATTTGTGCATAAAGTATCATTTGTGGTGGATTCCTTTTTTGATATTATGAAAGTTTTTCTCTTGAATATCATTTGTGGCATTGAGGAATGAAGTCTTTTACATTTTTTAAATACCCAATGAGAGGGGTCATTTATGGTTGAATGGTAGAATTATCTAGCATCTACATATAAAAATGGAGGCTATGTACTATTTATTTAGTGTAAAATATATCTTTGATAGTTACATGAGTCTTATACAACTGAACAGATTGTTGGTGATGAATAATGTAATATTAGATGCGTTTTTATGATATTTTTCTATAAATACTACCATGAACCACCTTTCTATGAAGAATAAAATTACTTATATGAAGTCGATTAATAAATAACTCATTTGATAGTTCCCCCTTTCTAAAAATACTTCAACACATTACATCATGAAGATTCATGTTTAAGATTTATTGATGTGAGGCAACCACATGAGATATTTTTGGTAATACTTTCATTATATATATTATTCATGGATCCAACCACATGAGACAGTTTATAATGGACTCCCATATAATTCTTTCATGCAGATATACTAATCATGTAAATCCTTTTTGATGGGTATCATTAAATATCCATTTATTTGGATAAACATACCCATAAACATATAACTCTTGTTTCATATGAAAATATTTATTTTTAAGGTTTAGGTTGGCTTCTTTATAATGGTATTTCATTATGAAATATTTGACCAATGGTCATTTACTTAGAGAATGATCCAAATTTTCGATATTTGGGCCTTATAAATGTTTCCCCTTTCTCCACAATGATCTACTTGTGATGAATTTTTCAATCATGAAAATTCTGCTCCTTACACCATGGTTAAAACCCTGGAAAGAATATCCCATCAAGGCTTTGACCTATCCCACAAAACATACATGAATAAATTACATTTCATTCTAATTCTTCTCAAATCTATCATAAATACCCTTGATAATGAGAATCCTAAAATTTTAATTACATTTCCACATGTTTTCCATCATAACAAATAGGATCATTATATTTTTAAAAATAATTTACTCTCTTAATAACAATCATTTATATCCTTACAAAACTAGTGAAATAATGTTTTCTCTAACACACTCTTCTTTATTTAATTGAGTTTATATCTTATAAGCCTCTAGTAATTACTTATCCTTAATGTGTCAACTAAATGGGATTTAGATGAGTCAATATTCTATCAAATTTCCAATATCATCCCCCATAGTATTTTTTACCATCTCTATAACCTTCTTTGACATGACTAATCCCTCAATTAGCCTTCCCTATGTCAAAATAATGAGTCTATGATGTATATGGGCCCCCTATTAGGAGTAATCCTTGACCATATAATAATTTATAATCCCATATATGTGCCATTCCAATGATCCATAAAATTCCATGGTCCTTCTAATACATATAATATTCAACCATATCCCTTCTTGTCTAGTTACTAATAGACAGGGTGAAACAAAAGGCATACTATTGAATAACTCCTACACCTTCCATTTATAGGTCCCTTTCAGTTAGAATCCTATTATTTATGAATTTAAACATTTCATAAGGATTACACCTCATATGAACATAAACTATAAGATTATGTGATCCTCATCAGTTGACAGTAAACGATAAGACATAATTATTATTGGTTGCATAACATTAAAGTTTATTTTATTGCTCTTAAACACCAGACCCAAAAGGAACTTCTTTGGTCATGGTAGAATAACCTTAAATGGAACCACAATGGTCCTTGTCACACAAACTTTAAAGGTATTATGATCCCCATTATGTGGTAATAGACTATATGGGTTTTGACTCAGTTCATAATGATATAAAAAAAGTCTTTATCACTGGCTCAATCCCAAATCCATATCATCTACCACCTCCCTCGATGTAGATAAAATATTTAGTGACCAACTGTGTGGATTTAAACCATAGTTTAACCAACCAATAAGTGAGAATATTTAGGCCCTCTAATATATAAAAATATTCACATCGATCTATGGTATAAATTTATTATTATTAGAATCATTGTAACTGATATTGTTATTGGGATGAATTTAATTAAAACTTCTTAATCATATATGAGAGTCATATATTATGAAATTAATCCAACAAGGGATGATCATAATTCCCATCCTCTTTACCTCAATACACAATATAATGTGTCTTTAAAATATCCTAATGACTACATGCCTTTGGAAAATAACTCCTTTAAAAAAATAAAAAAAAATGAGTGTGAAAATTTAATTGGGAATAAAATGGTTAACTTGAGATGAAATAATTTTCCTATGAAATAGATTGATTATCAATGAAATATTTCTTTCAATACGACAATTATATGTTCCTTGATTTTGGTTTTATTATCATATTACCTCACATAAATACAAATAGAATTTTCATTATATGCACTAAAAAATGTTTAATTTCGTTCCCAGGATAGGGGTAGTGGTAAATTGAATAGGGTACATGAATATTTCAAGAAGGTATATCTGAATATATTCCTCAATCGAGATAAATGAAGTATCTTTTTAGTTCTAACAAACTCTACCACCAAACCAACACCTTTATTGAAAAGGGGTTACATTTTTTTATGTGGGGTTAAATCCATAATGAGTATACCCTAACCCTAGAGATGGATTCTGGTAATCTCTATGAGATGAAGCCATGTATAACATCTCACCAATAACAGTCTTCTAGGAAGAAGGTTTCCCATGTCACCAGTTTTAAATTATTCAAGAGTCTCTCTTAAAAGTGAATAAATTCTCATTTTAATTATCTAAGGGGGTGAAAGAAGAAGCTGATTGAATCCCTAAAAATAATTAAGAGCAAACCAAGAGATCTCCCACCAATCACCATCATCACTACTATCAAAACAAACATTGAACACTCAAGAATATTATGGGGAGGCTACCTTGGAGATCCTCCCTAGGAATGTCAAAAATAATAAACTCATGATGATGGATCATCATAGGAATTCGATTTCTAAATTTCAGGGTACGTTCCAAACCCATATTCCCAAAAACACACAAGAATATAATTGGAATATCCTGATGAAAATTGAGATTCCACTTAAGAGGGAACCTATTAATGAATGTTATATCCCACATTAGATGAATGAAATAATGAACAAGGTTTTATTCCATATTTCCCAACTAAAACCATCTAGAAGAAATGATAATCATGGGATAACATGGGCTTAACATTTATATATTTTACAAAATTTCATCAATTTGAAACATTAATGTTTATTTTATTTTTAAAAAAATCCCATAATACAAAGGATTAGTTTCATTAGAGATGAACTATATGAATATATTATTATATATAATTTCTCCAACATCTCCCACAAACAACTATATATAAAACTTCATTATACAAATTATATAGTATTTAATTACACATGGAACTGGAAAAAAATAATTTTTTTACTCAGATTCCCAGTAACAGAAAACATAACAATGATTCATAATGGAACGGATCCAAAGAATATAGGAAAAATTTTCAATGGGATAATTATTTGATAAAAAAAGTCATGGAATTAAAACATCTTCCCATAAGGTATGACAGAAGGAAATGTTCTGTAGTTCACTATATTTTATTTTCAAATAACCCCCTTTATAAATAGGTTGGTAAGGAACCCATAAAAGAACTAGATGTCTATAATAAAATACCCAATGTACCAAATACACAAATTAATTATTAATTTGTAACATAATACATTGAGATAACCCCTCCACAACACCTCTTCATTTTCTGCACCTAAATCACCATGTGTTGGGGAAAATATTTTTTCCTTGACCCCCATATAGATGTGTAAGGAAAAACCCAATAGAATTTCCTACTTATCCATGAATAATCTTATGTCTAGCGAGATCTAGCTAGTAATTCTAGACCTATGATATATCAACCTCATGCACCTCCAGTATATTCAAATTTCACAACATTGATGGTTTGGAGGCTCAGTGGCCCGAAGGAAAATTATATGTCTCAAAATACCAATTAGAGTGAATAGTATTAATACCACATTAACCTACTACATTACCTACTAATATACCAACACAACTAAGTTACTTTTATAATACCATTTAAATTTTCTACTGGCTAGGTTTTAACTTGAGTTTTATGTAGGATTACATGGAGTATTTCCCACTTGGGGAATCCCCAAACCAATGACATAAGGACATATAAACAAAAATGAAAAAAAATACAATGGTGTAAAATTAGATAAAAAATAGACAACAATCATGAGTGATGAATAATAATAAAGGCACAATACATAGAAACGTATCATAAGTATATTCAGTTTAATTCATAACATTATGAGAAAACCCAATAATTTCAATGCATTAACATCAACATAAAATGAGATATATTCATTAAAAAATGAATTATAGAGATATATATATTATTATTAAGAACACATGATGATAAACCATAATTATTCTTTCCACATGATGTCGATAATAAAGTATCCCCTATAAAAACCATTGGAAATTAAATGGGTTTCAAAATATTTTCAAACTGTATTACAAGAAATTAAGAGATAGATCAGTTGATTTCTAAACATAAATCTACCAAATGAATTATTTAATAAAATAAAAAAGGATGAGGATTAAAATTAGTAAATTATTTATATATAATTTTTTTATATAGAGAAAAATGAAAATGGAATTGAAAAAAGAGATTTCATAAATCATTTTTAACATTATCGTAAAAATATAAAGTTATAATTCTCCTTAAAAAATAATTTACAAGAATGTGAGAGGAATAAATTAATTTTAAAAATATTATTAAAGAGTCCCCAATAATATTACCTTTAATAGAAATAAATTTTTTGTTTTCAAATGTTTAGTGGAAGATACAAAAATGATGAACATGAAATGAAATATCTTTTAAACAATTTTAGGTATTTTCAGATAAAATCCCATATGAATGAAAAATAAATAAAAATTACCTTTGAAAAGGGATGAAGATAAATTTGAAGAGTGTTAAAGGACTTTTTATTTTATATTAAAATTTAAAAATAAATATATGTTTGGAAGGAATTAATATGGATATGCAATAGAAAGTTCCATTAGAAAGGATATAAAACTATTCTTAAGGATGAAACATTTTTATAAAGAGAGAAATCCA
The DNA here is from genome assembly GCA_963277665.1 of Viscum album. Lineage (NCBI taxonomy): Eukaryota > Viridiplantae > Streptophyta > Magnoliopsida > Santalales > Viscaceae > Viscum > Viscum album. The sequence continues at coordinate 380,330,845 of OY728119.1, forward strand.
TAAAAGAAGAATTATTTGATGTGACAAATTATATTTCAAAAAATATATGTGGGAAATATAATATGAAAAAAAATATTATGGTGCGTGAAACCAAACATATAAGAATGAAGATCAATAATAAATATTATAACTCAATAGAACGGAGTCGAGTTAACAATAAATCCTTAAAACATTGGTATTAAATGAATCTATAAATTATAAAGGATGGATCATGAAATGGAATTGTAAAAATTAGGAATAAAATTTAAATGATTATATTATAATTAAACATTGATTTAAGTAAACTATATAAATTATAACATGGAGCACAAACATAAAACATATATCAAGGAATGAAATTGTGAAAAACCAACTACCTTTAATTTCATATTGGTTGAAAGTGCTATATCCTTATGTAATATAAAAATACAGAGTCATTAAACATATTTATCACATCCTTATTCATATTATTACCTTTTATATTAATATTTTATATACATTTGTTACCAATTTAATAATTATTTTTTGTTAATATGTATCATTAGTTTATTATTAGTTTTAACTATTACATGACTTTTTTTATAATAGATTCAGTCATCATTCCATGTTCTTGAGTTTATATTTTATAGAATATTAAAGGTTCTATAATAGATGATATTTCATGATATATGTTTTTTAGGTTCTTTCCATGAGAGTTTTATGAATGATTTGAAAATATGAAATTTATCATGAGTTTGTTTCAATAATTTTTGATAAAAAAAATATGGTATATTAATATTGAGTTGAATAATAATATTACCAAAAAATATAAAAAAAATTATTTATTCATTAATATAATATTTTTATTATAATTAGGATTTTATAGTCATCTATAAAGATATTTATATCACTATTCATGTAGATGTCTAAACCGACCAAATCAAGATTGTGCAATTATTGAAAGGGTGATTATGGGTATGAATGTGATATTTATATTATAATATAATTTTAATTGTAATAGTACCATAATGATATTATTTATATTATATATAGTGAATTAATTTTATCTTATAATTTTTTTATGGAAAAATATGGAGAATAAGTGAATAGGGAGGGGATAATACTCACTTTGAGAACAAGAATCTTCTATTGGAGGACTTCTTATTAATTGTGGATTCATGAAAACATATTTTGAAAATGGTTTAAAAAACATGGAAGATGAATTTAGGAAAGTAATAATGTATAGGTATTCAGGGGGAATTCTATGTATAATAGTGTTCTAGAGTGGGTAGATGAGAGCATTATTTATAAGAGAAAATAATGGTCATTTCCAAGGAAACTTATGTTAGGTGAAGGGTAAAGATGGAATGAAATTGGAGTTAGGTGGGTTAGTAATTAAATGTGTTTTAGAAAAGTGGTATTGATTACCAAAATAAAAAATGTTTTCTAGAATGATTTTAGTTCTTTTTAATTATAAAAAAATCAAACTAGTTCAAGTTACACCATTTTACCTTTTTAACCTTGTTTAAATATTTTGCATGGTAATTATTTTTTACTAAAAAAAAGATGACACATCATACCTAGTTTTGATGTGTTGATTCCAAATTTAGTATAAATTTTATCTCATAATACTTTTTATTATCATAAAATACACTTTATAATTATAACATAAGATATATTGAAAATTCATTTTTTTGAAAAACGGATTTTTAAATATTAAGTGTTCTTATTATTTATTTCATATCAATTAAAAATTAAAAAAAAAATTCAATATATTTATTTATATATTTAAACATTTAATTAGTTTCAGCCTTTAAAATAATCAATTTAATTAATTTAGAAGAAAATTACATAACTCTTATAGGAAATAATTCATTGAAAATAACACTTTTTACCAATACCGTGGTAACTAACTTTTATCTTAGAAACTTTTTTATCTACAAAAATGAAATTATAATCATTAACTAATATGAATATTATTATTAAAAATATTAAATCCATTTTATTTGATATAATTTTTTAAATTCATGAAAATTAATTTTAATATATAAATAGATAATGCATAAATTGTTTTTAGAAAGGTTCATTTTAAAGTATAAAAAATTTTATTATTATTATTTACCAAGTACAAATATTGGGAAGAATATTTTTTTTATATTATTAATATATTTATTTAATATCATTATTCAATCAGAATCAAATTTTACTACTAATGAAAAATATGAAATATATAAAAAATAGTTATTTGAAAAGTAATATAATATAAAATGCGTTTATCACAGCCTATTAAATTTAATTATTTATATTTACACAATCAATTAACAAATTTTTTATTAACATGTTTATTTTTATTTTATAAACACATAAAATGTTTCATTAATAAAAATAAAATTAATTAATTCAAAAAAATTATAATAATTTAAATATATATTATCTTTTTTTGTATTTTATTATTTTCAATTTTTTTAAAAAAATTATACAACTATATTATAACTATTTGATACATGTATACTTAATGAAAATATTTACAATTACCATATATACAACCACCATTTTAATAATGACTATATATATAATGGTTAGATTTAAATCCAATATATAACCATATTTTCCTTACAAAACCATGCATTTCATTCATTTATTTGTCTTTAAACATATCTATTATACTTCTTATTATATGATATAATTCAATACATGTAATAAGGTTAGTGATATAATTGGAAAACATAAGTATAAATATTTTATGTTCATGATATTCTTATTTCCCTAAGGATTTATTCAACTTGTAATTTTCTTAATGATTCTTCATAGTGTGTTCTCATAATGTATTAATGTATGTATTACATTGTAATATTTTATCTCAAATAAAATCATCATGATTTTTTTCGGTGTTATCTGTTAAATAATATATTCTTAAAAAATATTTATTTAAAGTAAAAATACACAATTAAATGTTTATGTTTTACATTCTTCCCCGTTTAAAAGATTTTCTCCCACGAAATTGGATTACATTGATTAAAACATGAGAATTCATTTTTTCCTATAACATCTTCATGTTTGCATAGAGAATCATTAAACATATTAGTCATCCAGATAATATTGACCACGTGGGTTCTCAGCGTACTTTCTAGGTGGGGATGGAGGTAGGGGGACACTCTTATCTATTGAAACACGTTGATCATTTTTCCCTAAATCATCATGAAGGATTAAACCTATACTCATATCACCAAATTCAGAATGACTTTGGGATAAAACAAATGTATTTCAAGGATTTAATGAAATGAAATGTCAATCTATGACACCAGAAGGATGCCGACTTGGTGAGAAGAACCTAGAAAGGAATTTATTTTTCGGGTGTGCTCTCTTGTTCAGATCCCACATTGAAAGAGTCCCAATGATCCCGGATTATAAAAAAAATTAAAGGATAAATCTATCTCAGTGGTTAAGAATCTAAACATACTATAACAATGAATCAATTTGGTAGAATCCCAATCCTAGGTCAAATCTCATAGAATAATGGTGATAAAACCTTATCATATGCGGATCTGAAAATGAGAATGTCTCATTATTGGGATTATGGGAGGTGGTGACTGTTTTTTATAGGAAAGGGTTACTTCCACATCCTCTTTTACATTCTGGAAGAATTCAATGTGTCTTTGAGAAACAACAACATCAACCTCAAACAAGTCTTCCTTAGGATATCAGAATGGGATGTAAACTATAATCCCTTCTATAAGAGGCACTCAAATTCCTTGGTATGGTTTAGGATTCATGGAATTCCTTTGGTATATTGGAGCCCCAATATTCTAAATGATTTATTTAGATGTGTTTGTACACCACTGAAAATCGACCAACCTACACCGAATGGGGAGCTAGGATTCATTAAAAGGCTTCTAATTGATATCAACATGGAGAATCCACCTCTAGAAAATATCTCTTTGATTTCGAGTGAACAATAATTTGACATTAATATTGAATTTTAGCACCTACCCCTACTGTGAATAGTAAATGATGGTTTTCCATTCATTATAGAAGTCCATGATAGAGAACAAGTATCCTAATCAACGTCAGAATAAAATCGATTGGAAAGAACTTAAAAATTGAAGAAATAGTGAAGCTCTAGCAATAGATTCTGGAATAGCGCCATGTTAACCAAATGAAATGGATTACACTAACACTAAATGAGATGATTTAGAAGAATAAGTTACATTTCACAATATCCATCTCCCATTATCTGATAAATCAGAGAAAACCCTTATGAAATATAATCCTGGAACTCCTTTGAAGAATTATGATAACTACTTACTAGCACACTCCTCTGATATTTATGATTTTGCAAGCTCGCTACAATCAGATTTTTTTGTGATTGACCTAATTTATAATTATTTTTAAATGGAATTGCACTATGATTACCACGGAAATTTTCATTCACAAGATAAAATCCAATGAAATAGACTTATCTTAGATGTTCTCATCTAATATTGAAGAAGCTTCAGGCTTATTAGTCTTCGTTAGTCTTGATAAAAAAATACTTGAAAAAAATTAGTTTTTCCTTAGAAAGGGTGTTTGGTTACTACCAAAAAGACACAAAACATGTGTCCCACTCAAAAAATATTGAACCAACAAAAAAATATGAAAGGAAAAGTGCCACGAGAAATAGGGGATTCCCTCCAAAATATAGATTAAAATGAAGATATTATATTGGAATTATCATGGAATAGCCACCCCTGACACATGAAGTTCCCACTTTCTCTTTATAGTCATATAAATGACTATAATAATTAGACTCTCTAAGCCCAAGAAAAACCTCCCTGAGAATGAAACTCCTCCTCCTAGAATGAATTATTTTATACATGGAAAAAATCAGATCGTAAATAACAATAACAGACTCTAGATCTTGGTCCACATAGATTTGATCAGTCCTCTAAGTTTTTATACTAATGAGTAGTCCATAACCTATAGTTTCTCTAATGCTGGTAAAACAATGTTCTGCAATATGGGTTATGCTTCTAATTCTTATAATTATAGGAGATCATGATGGTCACATTTGAACCATCTTTCAAACATTATCACATAGCCATGTATTTTTTTTGGTTGATTTCAACTCAATCCTGCAAATGGATGAGAATACTGAACTAGTTTCACACACAATATATATTAAAGACTCCAAGGAATTTATTGAAGAAAAAAATCTCACTGAGATCAACCTATTTAGGTAAAGGATCATAGGATATATAAAAAACCTCATCATTATAAAATCTATCATGATTGATAGTTATTTTAAATATAATCCGTCAATTTGTAACTGGATCTCATTTTCTTGTTTCACTCTCTATCAACAAAACTCTAACCACAATTACATTCTTGTGAACTTCCATGAGAAAGTTGGAACACATCCTCTTCCCTTTAGATTTTAAAATACTTGGATTTCTCAATGAGAATGAAGCGAGATTGTTCGCTATACATGGGAATCATTTGATGGATCTAAAAACCCCATGAAACATGTCACATAGAGTAAAAATATCAAAGAAATATTGAAGGACTAGGGAAAGAAAATATTTTCCTTTATATATGAAGAAATTGAAACAATTGAATATTACGTTCAATCAATTCAATAATCCATTAATAAGGATTTTTTTTCTAGGAAATCTTTCTCCTCAATCTAAATTGGCTTCAAAACTTCAAAACCATCCATGAAATATAGAAAAAATTCAAATGGATATCTTCAATGTCACATGGAATAATGGAGGGGATAGAAATATATAGTTTTTCAATGACCTCTAGAGAATCATAAGGGCTAACCAACCAATTTATCTTCTTAACGATGGAGAATAGACTCTCGAGGAATGGAAAGAAATCTCAAGTCACTTTGTTTCTTTTTTATTTGATCATATATCATTACACAACCAAAAATGATTCTCTTAGAGAATATTTCATTCCCAAGGACATTAATGTAGAAGATAACATAATTCTCCTAGCTTACCCAATTGAAATTGAAATTAAATATTCTATCCTTGACATCAAAAAAGGGAGCTCACATGGCCCAGATGTATTTTCAAAAAACTTATTTCAATTTTACTGGGATGTCATTTTGTAGGATTTTAAAATTTTGGTTAAATATAAAATCATGATAGGATCTATTTACCATGTAATTAATGGTCAATTTATCACATTAATTATTAAAGTGGATAATTCCAGTGACATCAAGCAATTCAGGCCTGTTTCATTGGTCAATACCATACACAAGGCGGTCACCAATATTCTAGTTAATAGGATTTCTAAAATATTAATAAAAATTATTTTATAGAATAAATTTGGATTTATCAAGGGAAGAAATATCAAATAATTCTTACTCACTAACTTAGAAATTTGTGAACCTGCATAGGGAGACAAATAGGGGAGAAAACATTACCCATAATATAGACATCGAAATGGAATTTGAGATAACAGATTTGAACCTTTTTGGTGAAGTGTTATTTAGATTTGGCTACAACAATAAATTCATTATTTGGATCAAAGCTATTATTGTCTTAGATAATATATCTATTTTCATAAATGGATCACCAAAAGGTTACTTCACATGTTTAAGGGTCTAATTCAGGGTGATCTTCTCTTTTTTATTATGTTTTCCATTACTGATGACTACCTTAGTAGAAATTTTATTAAAACGATTGAAAAATGTGATTTGAAGACTATCAATTCTTTCCGGGGTACCTACACACCCTGTCAAATATATTTTTCAGATGAAATTATTGTTTTTACTCATGGAGACATGAAAAACATTAAAAAACTATAATTTTATTTGACACTATAATAGTGTTTTGGGTCAATAGTTTAGCTCAGGGAAAATCCTTCATCTAGTTTGGAATGAGTTTAACGCGACCAAAAGAGTGAACATTCTTAATAATTTGGGAGTGTAGACGCTGAAAAAAGTATGTAACTCCTAGAGGAAGTTTTGAAATGGAAAAGAGAAGTCATATTCGGAATCAGAGTCCCAGTTCGGAGGCTCGGGAAGTGGTGCACGAAAAATTGGGTGAAGTGCATGGAAAAAATGTCCCGCGTGAATGGAAACCCAGGATTCGCGTAAAGTCCTCGCGCCCGTAGCCCGTGCGGTTGATATTTCACGCTGCTGCTTCCGTCGCCCAATTATTTCGCACAGCCTTGTATTTCGTGCCCCGGGATGCCTATAAATAGAAGGCGACCCCAAACGGTTGGGGGTTTCGGAATTCGGAATGGCTCCCTTGCGCGCAATTCGACTCCCCCCACGCACAATATGACTTCCAGTTAATTCCTCTTTTCGTGCAACCTTGCCCCGGGGTTCTCCTTTGCGTGCAACTCCACTGGCTTAAGTGAATTTTCCCACTCCTCCGAGTTCTTCCCTTGTGCGCAATCATTTCCCGGTGCGCGCAATCCCCTTCCGTGCGCGCAATACCTTGTGCGCAATCGCTTATCCGCACAATCCTCTGGCACTATTGTGCACCATCCATGTGTTTTGCGCGCAAACCTTCTCTTTGCGCGCAACACCCCGGCCCCTTTACCTTGACGCCCCTAGGCTTCTCCGTGCCGACACCTGATGTCTTCCCTGCCGAGCATGTGCGCCCTGCGTTTTTTTCCCGTATGGCCTTCCAGGCTCATACAAAGTAACCTCAAGGTTCCTTAGGCGTTGTTTCCCATTGCGTTGCTTTGCCTTATGCTTCTCCGTATAGGCACACTAACGGCTATTTCTTCTTCGCATAACCACGCTAACGTGGACCCCTCAATGGTTCGCCCTGTGGAACCCCTTCATTACAGCCTTTCCGATTCCTTCCCTCCCACAAGGGGTAGAGTGAATTGGGAATGTAAGCCCTAGGGTTGTGGAGCGAACCCACCTCGTCCAAGATGAAGGATGTTAAACTGCAAAGAACCTCTTCCTTAACACATGACGATAAACTATGGTCCGACCCCATGCTCTGCACGCAGGGTCCCCCCCAGCTCGGACATTCTTTATGCCCACTCATCTCCATGGGAATGGAATCTTCCTCGCATGGAATGAGATCCTCCTGGTTGGAGTGGCGTTTGTCCACGGGGGAAGGGCTGCCTCAGAGCATAATCCCCTAGCCTCTCTTGCAGAAGGTTTCACCCATGCATCTCCATACTTCCACCCTGCCAAGGCCAGTGGAGTCCCTTTCCCAATGCGGTTTGTTGCACCACGGGCCTCCATCCTGGAGTAATCCCCAGCACCAAGGGCCGCTAACCACGTGTAAGCCCCTGTTTCCTCTTTTGGTCGATCAACGCGTAATCCCCTTTCCGCTTCTCACGGACGCACCCTTTGGGACGTGATTGTTTTGTCCCTGCTGCCTCTTTTTTCTCACATAGAGAATGACTCACGTGGCCTTAGAGCACGCATCGACCATGATATCCTCTTATGGGCCACCTCAGAGTGTAAGCCCCATATCCACCATGGGTCGCCTCAGAGCGTAAGCCCCATATCCACCATGGGCTGCCTTAGAGCGTAAGCCCCATATCCACCATGGGCCTCCTCAGAGCATAAGCCCCATACCCACTCTGGGCCACCTCAGAGCGTAAGCCCCAAATTCCTCATCCCACATGACATTAAACAGTATTCCCTCGTCCCGCATGACGTTAAACTGTATCTCGTCCCGCATGACGTTAAACTTTATTCCCCCTCTTGGTCCATCTCAAAGCATAAGCCCCATGTCTCACACCCACGTCTCATCCTGACTTCCCCCTCGAGCCCACGTGCCTTGGGAAGCTCATGCCCTAGCCCAAAGATCTTACTTCCTCCAGGCTCCAATCCATGCGTTCATTCTCACGGGTCGCCTCTTCAGGTGTCCCACCGTACCACCGAACTATGCGGACGTTGATTCCCTGCCATGGGGATACGTAGGAAGCCTCTGCGAGGTTCAAGACTATCACTCCATCACCCATCTTGATCCTTACCCGGGCCGCCACATCCTGGTGGGATCATGCCACCCCATCTCACTCCATGGTATCCGGGAAGCCGCCCACGTGCTGGCCCCAACATCGGTGTTCCCCCTAGGGGTTCCTTCAATCTGATCCACTCTCAGTGTTCCGATCAGTCCGATCCATCTCCGCAAGAAGTTAAAGTCGTGGCATACCCCATGTTAAACATGGGAAGCTGAGGAAAACCTCATATGATACACAATCCCCACGTTCGATGTGGGATGCCTCGGGCTTCTGCACCCTTGAGAAGCCCTCTAGTAAGGGACATAAGACAGACATGACGATCCCCAGCATCAAGACATGCCAACGACACCCCAACGTGACCATTCTCCTCACCGAAGGTTTCTACCCCGACAAGACCCCTTGGAGCGTCTTGACAGAAGCAGCATAATTAACTGGCATCCATGTATATATGGCGCCGGGAACGAGCTTCACGAACCCATCTTAAATCTATAAGGGAGACCCGGACCAGGTGACGAGCTCCGAGGAGGAATACACTGAAGGATGAACCGACATCCCATCATCCCGGTTTCGATCAAGGAGTAGATGTCCCTGAACAAGGAATGGATGCTGCCCGCCTTTGGAAAGCAGGAATGCGGGGAAACAAGCCTCGCGTCCCCCCATGTGTGACAGACGCACGCGCGTGCCCCGGTGTAAAATCATCGGAAACAAAAAATGGTGAACCCGACGTGAATCTCTTCTCCTCAATATGGAGACTAGTAGCGTTCGGGGTGTCGGAAGATTATCATGTCACCAGGTTCGGGTACCTATCACCGGGACACGAAACCCGCCTTGGGTTGAGGCAGTCAGGATGTTGATCACTCCGTTCTGCGACGTCGTCAGCGTAGATCCCTCTCTCCGACCACGGAAGACAGAATGAAGTTTGGCTATTGGTTGTCGATTTCATTTCATGTTAGTACTAATGGGTTCATCTACCTACTTCCAGGAATCAGATCACGGCATCTGGAGCTTGATTTCCACCTGCCCACCGGTGCAGGGGAAGGGGAAGTACCAACACGGCTACCCCGTGTGGTCCCGCCTTTTCCACAGTCGCTCCAACTCCGATTGCCATGACTGTCAGGTGCTCTCGCCCCCTCTCCCCGTTAGAAATCATTCAGCGAAGGGTGATCAACGACATGGTTCGTATGTACGATGAGGAAGGGATCATCCCCACCAGAGGCATGGCCCATTTGGATCTAGAGGCAGCTGGGCCTCACCACCATCATCGCCGCCCCTGAGGGCCGCGCAGGGAGCCGCCGCTCCCCACTCCGATGTTCAACCGCTTTGGGAGACTATCCCTGGAGCTCCTTGACACATCCCTCCCCTACGCCAATGAGGTGGGGGATGTCCGGATCCGCCCGATCGGAGACCCGTACCAGGGGTTAACAGCAAGAACCCATGCCAGGCTACGTCGACGTTGCCGCCTGACTCCTCGGGAAAAAGAGCAGGCAATCTTTGTGATCACACCACTGGCTCCAACCCAGCTGACCCGACGCCAGCATCCGGAACGATTGGAAAAGAATGCTCGTCCTGGGGTACCAGCGTCAGCAACCACTGTGGCCCAAGCCACTGCTGACTCCTGTTACCAGACCCCAGCACTCGTTGAGCAGGGGCAGTCACATGCCCGACTGGGATTAAAGCCCCAACCACCCTACAGGAAGGTTGGGTCGACTCTCCCGGTCACGGGTACAAGCAATGTCCACTATGGACCAATCTGCGGTAGTGCCACCCGCCATGAAGGCTCATTCCGTGCCACTGATCTGGAAAGTGGAAGGCTTCTTCGCGATAACTATGCTCTGGGTATGACTCTTTCTAGCACCCACTGCACTGGGTATGAGGTCACTCCCCCTACTGCTGGCCGCGAGTATGGAGTCGTTGCGTATCCAGTCTCTCACTCACATGGAGGTCCCCCCCATGTCCCTTTCGACATCTGTCCCGGTGCTTCTCGCACCCCGGCCTTCAGTCCCCCCTACCCTAGCGCTATTGTGACTAGGAGACTCCTTGACGGAGATCATCCTTACACTGAGGAGCCACCCAGGGGCAGGAAGGCGGGGCGTCATCTCCGTAAGAGGAATTTCAGGGGAGTCCGGATGGAAATTAGACCAGTCCATTTCTTGGACTCTGAGGCAGAGTACGACTCAATATGGAACCCCCCCCCCCAACCCTTTGAGTCAAGGGCAGGGATGGGGACGCGACGCGTGAGTCTTGTACTCCCCGAATGCGAGATTCGTATGATTACCTCCTCCCTCCAAAGGTATATCCAGGAGGATGATGACTTGGCATGCCCCCAGGGGTCAAACACGCAGTTACCATGGGCCTCGCCGGAATCACCTTCCACCTCAGTCAGTGAGGGTTGGGAACTTTTCTGGGGACCGACGGAAGAGTCGCGGCGTGACACACGCTCGACGAGCACCGACGCTGTGATAAGAGGACCGTTCGCTGGACCATCCTATCGCGACGTGGCAGCCAGGGCACTGTAACCCTTGGAGGACGACTCAGGGATCGGCGACCAATGGGCATGTTCGCTGTATTCCCCGCCGGCCAGCCCGCCAGCCCGGCGGCCTGCCTCAGTGCCATTGCCAGCTCCCCGGACATTCTCGGTTGATGAGCAGGGGGAGAAAGGTCTGGACCCTGAACCGAAGTCATGGAACTTCAGGAACATCCTCGCAGCGGGCCACTTCCCCTAGCATTTTTGGACGGTCGCAGGATCAGATTTTGATATGTCAGATTCACTCACCCCAGGAGAGTCTGAATGTGTTTTCCAGACTCTCTGGGTGACTCACTCTCGTCTTTGCCATCAGATAGCGCCTTATCCCGGGAGTCAAGCACATCTCTAGGATATCGTTGAGTAGAGCTTTCGGGTAGACCTGGTTGCGCTCCCTACGATTCGGCACCCCGAGTCACTTGGCCACAATAGGGCCCTCCAGCAACAATGCGTCCAGATTTTTCAATTACTCCGCAAGGTTATCAAGGAATCCACCCCCCACGCACACGTCCGTGGATGGGGGTAGTACGCTGCCCTTATTTTCTGTGCAATTCGCCGACAGCCCGATTCATGGGGCAGCCCTGACGGAATGTCATTAGGGGCAGTGGCAGTCAACCTGGCCAATCTTTCAGATGAGGGAAATGGTGTGGAGCTCCTCGATGGGGACTCACCCCCTGAGGGCAGGCCTCTACTGGACCCGTCTGGGAGGATTACTCGCCAAAAAAGGAGCCTTCTAAGTCTCCCCACACCCATTGAGGCTCTAACACTGAGCCGAAACATCGGCAAGGGTAAAGAGCATGTCGGGGCTGTCAAGCTCTCCGACCCATCTACCTCGATGCAGAAGTCAAGGGAAGACCCCGAGAAGGCCACACTACCCCAACAGCTTGCTGAGCAAAAGAGACTGGTTGATGAGCTCTTGGCCGAACGCATTGCAGAGCGGCGGCGTGACTACGGTAACCCTAGACCAGGACAGTAGGGGCAGGAGCATCTACCCCTTGCTGAGATTCCCCCAGTCATCTACGACCATGTTGTGTTCGCCGACAGGGGAGAGGCTAGAGCCCATGGAAAGAGGGCGTGATACGTCTCGTCGAACCCTCCCGAGCGGCGGGATCACCTGGGGAACCCTGCTCAGTTTCCTCCCGTTGCCCCGAGAGTCGCTCCGCTAGCCGCCCCACAAGCTGCTGAGCTTGACTACTAGATTGAAGAGCCTGGCAATGCGGTTGTGGTTAGAGATCCCCATCAGGACATGAATCTGCATCCGGATGATCTAATGGAAGTACTCATCACCCGTTTAGAGGCCCTGGAAACTCGGCAGGTGGCAATCCGACCGGACGGCAAGCCATACCCAGCGTGGGTGGATGATATGCCGGCCCCATCGGGATTTGGGAACCCCAATTTTTCCCCCTTTAACAGGACCAGAGACCCGCCACAACACCTGGCCCATTTAAACTCGAGGTGGGGGCCTATGTTAGGGACTCCGGCACAGCAGAAGGCTGCCAAGTTCCGTTGCTTCGTTCAGACGCTGGAAGGACCAGCATTCATCTGGTACAGCCAGCTCCCTGTTAGATCTATGACTAGCTGGGAGGACCTTCGCTGGAAATTCTTTTACCAGTTCAGTTCCACAACCTGGAAGACGAACATTTCAGACCTCTTCAGTTTCAAACAAAGGCCCAATGAGCGGGTCGCGGACTTCGTCACCGGGTGGAAGGGGCTCACATACTCCCTCGACATGCCACTAACTCAGAAGCAATTACTGACAGTCTGTGTAGGGAACATCAAGGAAGAGCTGGTTCCTTCTCTGATCACTCAGAATTACCCTGGAGGGTTCCGGGAATTCTCAGACAAGGCTCAGCACCTCGAAGAAGCCCTGTAACCGGCCAGTCAGGCACGCCCGCTGCCTCTTGTAATCCCTGCAAGGAGAGCCGCCAGAGCTGAGCCCGCGGCTGTAGCCCAGATAGAGGCCCCCAGACATCTAGAGTTTCTACCAAGAAGTCCATCTTAGTAGCCCCATCAGGGTCCACCCCCACGGGCACAGCCTCCGGCCCAGCAGAGACCGCCTCAAAATCGGCAGGCGCCTCCGTGTAATGCACTGCCACCACCCAGGCGAGATAATCAGGCTCTTCCTCCTCGGCATGCTCCTCCGTCCCCTGGTCATGGTCAGCCTCCAATATCCCCCTTTTCAGACAGAAGGAATCAGACTTACTCGTTTGACGCGGCCCAGGTCCCTGGTTATTTCTATAGCGCCTTGGAGCAGAGGATCGTGCGGCTGCCTGAGTGTCGGAAGCCAGAAGAGGCATGTCCCACTGATCACCCTAACTACTGCCCTTATCACCGGACCCTGGGGAACACTATCCAATGATGCTACGTGTTCAAGAACTGGCTCCAAGAACATATTGACAACAATATAGTCAGGTTGGACCCAGCCCCAGTGCAAGTGGCAGGTGTCTTCGTGAGATCAGATAGCAGCAGTGGCAACGAGGATGAGTGGGAACAGGTTTCCGACCATGGGTCCTAGAAGTATAGCGACTGGATGGCCTACAGGATGGTCGCTCGTGCCCATGGCATCATTCATGCCCACCTGAGTCAGCCAAAGCCCTTAGAATCTGCGAGCGCTGCTTTGGCATCGTCATCCCAGCCTACCTCTTCCTAGAAGAGCTAGCGACGACGCAAGAAGAAGGAACGCGCCCTGCCAATGCCGTCGTCTTCCCGCACACTTGTTGATTTTATGCCCCCAGAGATGGGGATCCCTCCGAGACTCCATCTGGTAGTGGATGACTCCTCGAGTGAAAGCCTGGGGTACGCTTCGGTTAACACCATAGATTTGGTAAATCCCTTTTTGACTCCCGACGATGAGGAACGCCAGGTGGACCTCCCTAATGTCCCCTGTCGTCGCCAACGTCGTCGGAGCCGTCACTACATGAATCGTCGGGGCACGGTAGTCGTCACCTCTAGTCAGGTCATGCACGCTACTGAGACCAGGCAGCAGGCCCGATACAGCGATCAACGCACGCGACCCACTCACTCGGTGTCAGCAGGTTCGCCTCCACCACCGCTTGTGTAGCTGAATCAGCAAGACCACCTCGGTCGTGCCGTGACCAGGCCTGCCCAGCCACCAGCTGACTACAACCTTCCGGTCCTAACATGGCAGTCACCTTCCAGGATTCGACTAGTGAACATCGAGACATTCCTAGTACCGTTCAGTCACTGGTTCCTCCGACAGGGCCCGTTATGCCTCCAATCGCATAGCGGCCTCCTGTAAGCAGAAGCTCGTGTTTCGCTCAAAAGTGTGATGTTCTGAAGCACCTGGCCGACATTCCGGCAAGGCTTTCTATACTTGGGGCCCTTCTCTTGTCTTCTGAAATGCGTGAGGTGCTCGCCGAGCCTCTAAGGAGCCCCCTCCAGTTTGAAATGGAGGTAGCGGCCATAGAAGCCTTCCACACCGAGGCGATTGAGGACGCCGAATGTCAGGAGATTATCTCATTTTCTGGTGAAGATGAAGACCTTCCCATATAGGGGCACATTCTCCCACTGTATATCACTGGCCATTTCAATGGCATGGAAGTCCTCCGCTGTCTTGTTGACACGGGTTCCAGGATTAACCTAATCCCAACTCAGACAGTGTGGAAACCGGGGTTGTCTGAGGATGATCTAACTCCCTCTGACCTCAGGATCCATGGGTATGACAGGAACGAGCAAACTCCACTCGGCAACATTCTTCTGAAGACCCATTTCGGCAACCTAATTGCCAATACCGAATTCATGTTTGTCTCTCAGGACACCACCAACAACGCTTTGATGTGCAGGTCGTGGCTCCACCTTCACACAGCAGTCTACTCATCGTATCACCAGTGCCTCAAATACTCCCTGAAGGGTCTAGTGGGCATGCTCCAAGGAGATTTGTCTCCTTTTTCCTCTTGTGATGTAACACCCTGAGCATCCACGATACGCCTCGCTTTCAATAATGCAATAGATTGCAGTATACACAAGTTCGAGATTCTAACACACCGCGACCAATCAAAGTAGCAGTTATGAATAGTAATACCAAATTTTTGAAATTATATAAATTTTATATTTCAAAATGGACTTCATTTTTGGAATCGGAATATCAAAATTAGCATATGTTGAATTTTTGTTATTTTTCTGAGAACTTCCAATTTTTTTATGAATAGTGAAAAATACTTAAAAACAACTTTTTTAATCAAAATAATTTATAGTGATAAATTATACTATTGAGTGGTTTTAAAGTAAAATTAGAATATATTTTTACCATCATATCCAATGGTGTTCATTAGAATTAATTTCACTTTGAAATTGGACATAAACAATTGTCAATCTTTTGATATATATTGTTTCTTAAAAATACGCTATTTGTTGTGACAGTGGGAATTAATTATAAAATTAATTAATGAAACTTATATGTTTCAAATTTTGTAAAATATACATCATTTTTTAATTCAGAATATCAATTATAGCTTAGGGTAAAATTTTGGCATTGTTCTGAAAAACTTCAATTTTTGATGAATAGTGAAACCACTAAGTGGTAGTTAAAAAACGGATTTTTCGTTTAAATGAAACATTACCACTTCTGTGATTTGATTTTCAAAAATCCGACATACATGGTTTTCATTATAAAGTAAAATTTGGTTCAATGGGATTAAAATAATTTTTTGATGAATAGTAACTTTTAAGTTTAATTAATCGCGATTAAAGTTAATTAGTGAAATTTAAGGTAAAAATGATATTATAAAAATATGAAATGACCTTTACACTTGTCCTACCTCTATTGTATGAGTCATGGCCGACCAATACAATCCATGGGTCAACTTGGGGATCCCATGGAGCCACTTTGGTAGGAAAATGACATTAAAAACTTTTTATTTAATGTTAAAATAAAAATGTCACAAACATGAGTTGTTTTACTAAAAACAATTAAATGGGGTTATAAAAGTCATATTTTTTACTATAAATATTCATTAGAAATATAAAAATATTTCCTACATCATGATAATTTTTTTATAATTTTTAGACATTAAATAAATTAAATTATTTATGACACCATGATGATGTAGCGATTACCTCATTAATTAACGATTTAAATAAAAAAAACCGATAATGTAAAATATAAGACTTACACTTGTCAAAAACCTATTGTATGAGTATATTTAGATCCCTTATCACCTTATCCTCAAAATATATAAGTGTGGGAACTTTAAAATCCGAAACTCATTATATGATAAAGTAACATTTCATGACTTTCCAAGAGTGCCCCTCCTCTCCTATTATAAAAGGCCCCCACCTCTACCACCTTACGCACACCTTCAAAGCCTTTTGGCTCAGCCAACCTCTGCCCAAATACTCTCTCAACTTCCCTCTCTTACTCGTAGAAGCCTCACTTTGGGCAGAATTCCTCCCAAGGAATCCTTTGGCTCAAATCAAAAAAGAGTTACCCGATTTTAAGGTAATGTCTTCTCTTATGTAATTTTGTTTTATTTTGCTTCTCCAACCCCTTAAACTCTTTTTATTCACTTATTTTGTAACAAAACCAGTTTCTTCAATATACTATGATGTTTTTATAATAAGGATTCTATCTACACTTACAGACACCTACATATAATGGTTAAAGAACATACTGTTTCTGTGGATGGTGAATTTCTGCCTCACGAAACAATGATTGTTCAACACTCATATAACACCTTCAAAGGTGGCCATTAAGATGTCACTATATTTATATATGATATATAATATGTTTATGTTTTCTTTAAACTTATGTATTTTTCATTTATGGCATACCTTTATGGTTTCCATTATGGGTAAACGCGATATTTTCATTTTAGGAAGTGCGGACTACCGCCCCCTCAAAGTGATTTGAATCGTTAATACCATATGTGGGATGTATGAAGGATGGAGTAAATGGTATTATACATTATATTATACTGGATATATATTATACCTTTATATAATTATAACTCCATTCCATTAAATACGAAATAGAAATGAAAGTAGCGTTCATACGTACGTACGTCTTACCGTCTCCATGAAGGGTGCATTTCATTTCTTACCTCTAAATGTTATGTAATATTATAAATGAATGTATATACTGGATATATATTATGTATATGATATCTGCATCATGAATATAATTATGGATATAATGGATATTTTACCACATGAACAACTTTTAATTTTAAGAAGTTTATTTTTGAATCAAGTACCAAAGATCAACAAAACGACCGTTATTAACATAAATAATTACATAATGTTCATAACATTGTAATACGTGATATAAAAGGAATAATAAACTTGAAAAAGGTTCTTAAGAAACTATAAATTAACTCTAGTTTATTATTCAGGAGGTTAAAGAATGATCGAGTCTATTCGGAAATGAGGTAAGGGAACTTCTTAACCCAATTTTCATTCTTTGGGTTAATCCCGTACTTTCAAATTATGTCATGATATTATTATGTCCTATCTTGTATTTTTAATTTCTGTATGTGTACATATAGTGAATACACATAATAGACCTATTTTATTTAAAAATTATCTTTGTAAGAACTTCGTCTCAATATCCTTTCATTGAGGCAAATTTTGTTTTATACACAACTTTCATTTATACGGTGTATAAACCTCTTTGACTTTTACGTTTATTCAAAAGGAATCTTTTTATATGAAGCGTTTTACTAAATGAAAAAAAGGAATGTTTTTCTTGTCATATGTATGCGGCGACAATGACTTCTCTGCCGCCGTGATCATTATTTGAGTTTCGGCTTCCTCTACAAGCCATAACTTTTTTTAAATGAAAAATAATTACAAAGTTTTAATTTTCTTTTATTTTGGTATTGAAAATGGTTTTGAAAGTGTTTTTTTATATCAATGTGTTGTATTAATATCTTGTGATTGAAATGTGGAAATGTTATGTTTCATTTATGCATGTTTTATATGATGCGATTATGTTATGGTTTCTGATATGATTAAACCTATTTATATGAGAATTGCATTGGACTTAATAAGTGACGGGTGGAACCCGCTATAGCTCCTCGATGCATCAGCAGGTCTCATGAGACAAACTAGTGTCTTGGAATAAGGCCTTGACAAAATCTTATTTGTGTTCTTGGAACGAGGCATTGGCTATGTGGTTATGATAGTCTGGCATTATGCATTCCATCATTATGAAAGTGGTTATTGATATTGTATGTTATTATTCGACTAGTAAAATATCCATGTGAGTAAGTAAATGGAATTATTTAATTTTATTTTTGCCATATTATGTTGAAGTTCAAGTTTAAAAAGGCTTCTGTTTTAGTTATACATTGCCTTAAATGTTAATGTTTATTTATGAAAGCTTCCGCTATATTGTTATCCTTACGGAGCATCTGAGCTCCCCCCTTTCAATGTTTTAATTTTTTCCAGGATGTGAAGAAGTATTTTAGGAATGACCTGCAGGGATAGTCTGAAGGGGATATGAGTGTGGAAAATGGAGACTATGTTATTGTAGTTTGTTTACTTTATGATGTAATGTAACATTTATGAATGTATCTAGTGTTTTAAAGGCTACTAAACTAATCGGTCTTTTGAGACTTGATCTTTTGTGATCATGCCAATGTTACACAATAATGAACCGACTCTGGGTAACTAGGGTCGGGGCATTATAGGTGGTATCAGAGGCAGTTTATTACTAACCATGGAAGCTAGATTTAGATAAACTCTAATTAGAGCACATAGCCCGAAGATAGACTTTGAGGATTGGTATAAAAGAACTTCCTAGAATTTTGGTATTATAGAGATTTTGTGAGTTTTCCAAGCAATACATCCCTCTCTGGATACGAGCAGGTAGAGGCGGCTCTATCACAAATGTACCTAGGGGTAAAACCCTAAAACACCGCTTTGATCTAGACTCGAACAGGAACTGGTGCACGACAACGGGCCTTGCTGCACTCTTGGTTACGACACTCCCGGGGGATTTTCTTAGGATAATTCTCATTTTTTTACAAACCATTATGAAGGGTTTATGAGTATATACTTCCTCAAAGAAAATATTTTTTATGATTATGGATTATATCCATAAACCGTTCAATTTACATTAAGTATTTTACAAGTTTGGAATTATTCATTGCAATTCATAAACTAACCTAGTTTATGCCACTGTTTAGAAATGCCGCCTAGTGGGAGGAATGGAAACTGTATCAATGCACACACTCCATATAGGGATTGTCCCCCTGCTCAAGATAATTATTTTGGAGCTAGAGATACAACTGGTGCTGATCAAATTATCACCATATTGGGACAGCTCAATCAAGTTATGAATAATAACCTTACTCGTATGGAGCACCCTGATCCGAAACGTTGGAGGATCAATGTTAGACCGCTTCATGAGGCAACAACCACCAACATTTAATGGGGGTACAAATCCATTAGTATCTGAGCAATGGATAAACTCTTTAGAGAAAATATTCCATGCCTTGGGGAGTAGTGAAAGGGTGAAGGTTTTCATGGAAGTTTACCGCCTCACTGGAGATGCCGATCAGTGGTGGTCGCAGATTCAAAACACAAAGGAAGATGATGATATATCGAATATGGAATCGAGGGAGTTCAAAGAGCTTTTCTTAGAAAAATACTTCCCTCGTGACCATCGAGCAGATATGGAAAGGCAATTTCTGAGTCTGAGACAAAAGGAGGATGCGAATGTCGCAAAGTATGAGGCTAACTTTACAAGGTTAGCGAGGCATGCTGCAGATTATATACGTAACCAAAGAAGTAAGATTGACCGTTTCTTTGATGGGTTAAAACCTTTCTCCATCGAGATTTAGTATCACAATCTTTCTCAACGTATGAAGATATTGTCTCATGTGATATTAAGACAGAAAAGGAATTATCTAAGTCTTATGACAATAAAGTAAAGCAATAGAAGAAGAGAATGGTGGAACAAGAGACCGATAAAGGGAAAACGGGAAAGAAGTATTTTCCATTATGCGATAATTGTGGGAAGAATCACCCTGGTACATGCCTAAAAGGAATGGGAGTTTGTTATAAATGTGGAGAAAAAGGTCACCAGGCTCGTGATTGCAAGGGAAATAAAGAGGCTATCAATGTTGAATGCTACAATTGTAGGGAAATAGGGAATTATGAAAATTAATGTCCTAAGAGTCAGGGAAAATTACCTTAGAAAAGTCCAAGGGATCAAGAAAATCTTATGCTATTACTACAGTTGAAGTGGAATAATTAATGTATTGGTGATTTTGGACTCAAGGATTATATTCTGGTTATAAGAATAATGTGATATATATAAAGATTATACTGTAGTACTTGTTTTTTTCATTCTGGTTTTAATATGATGAAGGTAATCATATTTTCATTATGTGACAATATGAGAAACTTTACTTTGTTTGGGGAATCTGAGGTTACAATTGATTTTGGAATTTAGAGACCTTTTAGAGAAATTCTAGAGAGAGGTATTTTGGTTAACTGTTAAGGTTGGAATGAATTAAGTTGAACTTTGGACAATACTGTTTAAGGATAAAACATTTCTGAAGATTATTTTTGGAATATTATAATACTATACTTTTAGGAAAAGGACAACCTACAGGTCGAGAGATAACCCATCGCCTCGGACAAAGCTGCAGGAATCAAACCCACAGCCATAGTGCGACAGACCTTTATTACCTACCACTAGCCTATAAGAAGTCCCTGGTTATTACAAAAAATATTTCCTAATCTAAATGGTATGTGTTAATATTTGGAACCTTATACAATTAGGATAAATAGAATATTTTTTATTTCAATTACCTTTTGGAGTGAATGATGGGATTGTGGTAAAAATTTATTAAAGAATGAAAGTCTACATAACAAGTAAGTATATTTCCTTATGTTCTTTGTAAGTCTCTTAAATAAATTCCTCAACTTTATAAAAGGTAACTTAAAACAAAAATGTTGTCGGTTAACTTTTCCAACTGGGGATTCAATGACCGTTTAACCAATCACAAGTTTGTGATTTTATTGTGGTTAACTTTCTCCTAATCCTGTTTTATACAAATCTCCATCAGAACTTGATGGTTTGTTTTTCCTCCATATCCATATTTTCATAGAATCCTAGTATGGGCTATCTCGGGTGACCTTTGTACTTCTCTTTATTTCTTTTAAAGTTATATTTTTATTAACCCTATTTATGATGTGGGTTTTCCACAAAGGTATTTTCTATTTTCAACATTTTATTTTCAAAGAAAAATTTCAAATTTCAAGGACGCAATTTATTGAAGGAGGGGAGAATTTAACACCCCGATCTTCCACGATACGCCTCTCTTTCAATAATGCAATATCTTGCATTGTACAGATGTTCGAGATTCTAACACACCGCGACCAATCAAAGTAGCAGTTATGAATAGTAACACCCAATTTTTGAAATTATATAAATTTTATATTTCAAAATGGACTTCATTTTTGGATTCTAAATATCGAAATTATCCTATGTTGAATTTTTTGTATTTTTCTAAGAACTTCCAATTTTTTATGAATAGTGAAAAATACTTAAAAACAAATTTTTTAATAAAAAAACTTTATAGTGATAAATTATACTATTGAGTGGTTTTAAAGTATAATTATAATATATTTTTACCATTTTATCCAATGGTGGTCATTAGAATTAATTTCACTTTGAAATTGGACATAAACAATTGTCAATCTTTTGATATATATTGTTTCTTAAAAACACGCTATTTGTTGTGACAGCGGGAATTAATTTTAAAATTAATTAATTAAAAATATATGTTTATAATTTTGTAAAATATACATCATTTTTGAATTCAGAATATCAATTATAGCTTAGGGTGAAATTTTGGCATTGTTCTGAAAAACTTCAATTTTTGATGAATAGTGAAACCACCAAGTGGTCGTTAAAAAACTGATTTTTTGATTAAATGAAACATTACCAGTTCTGTGATTTTATTTTCAAACATCTGACATACATGGTTGTCATTAGGAAGTAAAATTTGGTTCAATGGGATTAAAATAATTTTCTGGTGAATAGTAACTTTTAAGTTTAATTAATCGCGATTAAAGGTAATTAGTGAAATTTAAGATAATAATGATATTATAAAAATATGAAATGACCTTTAAAATTTTCCTACCCCTATTGGATGAGTCATTTCTGACCAAGAAAATCCATGCGTCAATTTGGGGACCCCATGGAGCCACTTTGGTAGGAAAATGACATTAAAAACTTTTTATTTAATGTTAAAATAAAAATGTCACAAACATTAGTTGTTTTACTAAAAAAAATTTAAATGGGGTTATACAAGTCATATATTTGACTATAAATATTCATTATAAATCTAAAAAGATTCCCTACATCATGATAATTTTTTTATAATTTTAGTACGTTAAATAAAATAAATTATTTATGAGACCATGATGATGCAGCGATTACCTCATTAATTAACGATTTAAATAAAATAAAAAGGTAATGTAAACTCTAAGACTTAAACTTGTCAAAAACCTATTAGATGAGTATATTTTGAACCCTTATCACCTTATCCTCGAAATATATAAGTGTTGGACCTTTAAAATCTGAAACTCATTATATAATAAAGTAACATTTCATGACTTTCCAAGAGTGCCCCTCCTCTCCTCTTATAAAAGGCCCCCACCACTACCACCTTACTCACACCTTCAAAGCCTTTTGTCTCGGCCAACCTCTGCCCAAATACTCTATCAACTTCCCTATATTACTCCTATAATCCTCACTTTTGTCAGAATTCTTCCCAAGGAAGCCTTTGGCTCAAATCAAAAAAGAGTTACCCGATTTTAAGGTAATGTCTTCTCTTATGTTATTTTGTTTTATTTTGCTTCTCCAACCACTTAAACTCTTTTTATTCCATTATTTTGTAACAAAACCAGTGTCTTCAATATACTAGGATGTTTCTATAATAAGTATTTGATCTACACTTACACACACCTAAATCTAATTGTTAAAGAACATACTGTTTCTGTGGATGGCGAATTTGTGCCTCATGAAACGATGATTGTTCAACACTCATATAACACCTTCAAAGGTGGCCATTAAGATGTCACTATATTTATATATGATATATAATATGTTTATTTTTTCCTTAAACTTCTGTATTTTTCATTTATGGCATTTCCATTATGGGTAAACGCGATATTTTCATTTTAGGAAGTGCAGGCTACCGCCCCCTCAAAGTGATTTGAATCGTTAATGCCATATGTGGGATGTATAAAGGATAGAGTAAATGGTATTATAAATTATATTATACTGTAATTATATTATAACTTTATATAATTATAACTTCATTCCATTAAATACGAAATAGAAATGAAAGTAGCGTTCATGCGTACGTACGGCTTACCGTCTCCATGAACGGTGCATTTCATTTCATACCTCTAAATGTTATGTAATATTATAAATGAATGTATATACTGTAATATATATGATGTACATGATATCTACATCATGAATATAATTATCGATATAATGGATATTTTACAACATGAACAACTTTTAATTTTAAGAAGTTTATTTTTGACTCAAGTACCAAAGATCGACAAAACGACCATTATTAACATAAATAATTACATATTGTTTATAACATGGTAATAAGTGATATAAAAGTAATAATAAACATGAAAAAGGTTCTTATGAAACTATAAATTAACTCTAGTTTATTATTCATGAGGTTAAAGAACGATCGAGTCAAGTCGGACACGAGGTAAGGGAACTTCTTAACCCAATTTCCATTCTTTGGGTTAATCTCCTACTTTCAAATTATTTCATGATATTATTATGTCCTATCTTGTATTTTGAATTTATTTATACATATATTTAATACACATAATAGATCTTTTTTATTTAAAAAATTATCTTTGTAAGGACTTCGTCTCAATATCCTTTCATTGAGGCATATTTTGTTTTATACACAACTTTCTTTTATACAGTGTATAAACCTCTTTGACTTTTATGTTTATTAAAAAGGAATCTTTTTATACGAAGTGTTTTACTAAACGACAAAAGGCATGTTTTTCTTGTTGTATGTATGCGGCGATAATGACTTCTCTGCCGCCGTGATCATTATTTGAGTTTCGGATTCCTCTACAAGCCATAACTTTTTTTTAAATGAAAAATAATTACAAAGTTTTAATTTTATTTTATTTTGGTATTGAAAATTGTTTTGAAAGTGTTTTTTTTGTATCAATGTGTTATATTAATATCTTGTGATTGAAATGTAGAAATGTTATGTTTCCTTTATGCATGTTTTATGTGTTGTGATTATGTTATGGTTTCTGATATGTTTAAACCTGTTCATATGAGGAATGTATTGGACTTAATAAGTGATGGGTGGAGCCCGCTATAGCTCCTCGATGCATCGGCAGGTCTCATGAGACAAACTAGTGTCTTGGCATGAGGCCTTGACAAAATCTTATTTGTGTTCTTAGCACGAGGCCTTGGCTACGTGGTTATGATAGTCTGGCATTATGCATTCCATCATTATGAAAGTGGTTATTGATATTGCATGTGATTATTCGACTAGTAGAATATCCATGTGAGTAAGTAAATGGCATTATTTAATTTTATTTTTGCCATATTATGCTGAAGTTCATGTTTAAAAAGGATTTTGTTTTAGTTATACATTGCCTTAAATTTTAATGTTTATTTATGAAAGCTTCCGCTATATTGTTATCCTTACGGATCATCTGAGCTCACCCCTTTCAATGTTTTAATTTTTTCCAGGATGTGAAAAAGTATTTTAGTAATGACCTGCAGGGATAGTCTGAAGGGGATATGAGTGTGGAAAATGTATACTATGTTATTCTAGTTTGTTTACTTTATGATGTAATGTAACATTTATGAATGTATCTAGTGTTTCCAAGGCTATTAAACTAATAGGTCTTTTGAGAATTGATCTTTTGTGATCATGACAATGTTACACAATAATGCACCGACTCTGGGTAACTAGGGTCGGGGCGTTACATGTGAAGCCCGTTATCTGGACGTTGGATATTATAAGAGCAAAGACAAGCAGATCCTTTCAGGTGAGGTTGAGCCCGCCACTGTCACAAGTGATCCCTGGGCAGGTCTAGACGATGCATATGTCTTCCCAATCCATCGGTTGGAGGCCACGACCCCCGACATGGGGCAGTGCTTTGTTGTTTTGGGTACCAGAGGAAGGCATGTTTCCAGGTCCATGCGACGACGGGAAATCACCTAGCACTCTTACACCAACCAGGCTCAGGTGATCCTCGAGCCTCCTACCCCTGTACGATATAGGGACGTTAGGCTCATGGCAAGGACAGTGCGTCATGTGTGTCTATTTCATCGGGCCGGAATAGACCGGCTCAAGCCAACGCGCCACTACTACTTTGATGTCATAAAGCATGGCCCCTTGGGATAAAGGCCAGATGGGATTGGATCAACCGCCTTTGTCGCCATGGTCTCCGCAGTGCATGAGTCTCCTGACGTGACGACCTCTGCCGCCCAAGCCGGCACCAGCTTCCCATCAGGGTCTGGCAGCCCCGAAACGGCTCCCCCCATGGATGATCCCTCCACGAGCAGAGAAGAGGACATGGAAGATACTCCTCCTGCCTTTGAGGAGGGCGTCTCCACCACTGTAGACTAGTTAGTGCATGTGAACCTCAGTAGCACAGCGGACTCGAGACCCACATTTGTCAGCGCCGATATGCCCCCCGAGGAATGGAAATGGTACATAGACTTCCTCAGACAGCACTGTGATGTGTTCGTCTGGAGTTATGATGAGATGCCAGGACTAGATCCCCAGCGAGACGTCCACCGCCTTGGCCTTCCAGCAAACCATCGCGGGTTCAAGCAGCCTCCCAGAAAGATGCACCCCTCTCACTATGCCATGGTTGAGCCCGAAGTTGATAATCTCATCAATGCCAAATTTTTCAAGGAAGTCTAGTACCCCAGGAGGCTAGCCAACATTGTTCCAGTCAGGAAGAAGAACGGGCAGATCATGGTCTGTATCGACTTCCGCGATCTCAATCGCCACTGTCCGAAAGATGATTTCCCCCTTCCTGTGACAGAGTTGTTGATCGATGACACAGCCGGGTTCCATGCCCTCCCCTTCATGGATGGTTACTCCGGGTACAACCAGATCTAGATGGCCCTCGAGGATGAATATTTCACTGCCTTAAAGTCCCCCTAGGGTACTTTCTGCTACCAGGTTATGCCCTTCGGCATGAAGAATGAAAGTGCCACCTATCAGCGGGCCATGCACCGCATATTCAAGCCGATTCTCGGGACACTAGTGGAGTGCTACATGTATGACCTGGTGGTTAAATCTCATCAGCGCTAGGACCATCTCAAAGACCTTGAGAAAGTGTTCGGCTTCCTCCTTTCTCGCCACTTGAAGATGAACCCGTTGAAGTGTGCCTTCGGGGTCACCTCCGGAAAGTTTCTTGGCTTCATTGTTAGGTATTGAGGCATTGAGATTGACCTAGGTAAGATCAAGTCCATCAGTCAGATTCCTCCCCCGAATAATATTTGGGAGCTTCGAGGCCTCCAAGGACAGTTAGCCTATATATTCCGATTCATTGCGAATCTGGCCGGCAAGTGTAAGCCCTTTTCTCAGCTCTTGAAGAAAGGTGTCGTCTATGAATGGGACGAAGAGTGTCAGATCTCTTTTGAGGAAATCAAGAAGTATCTGCTTCAACCTCTAGTCTTGATGCCACCCGTTTCTGGAAATCCGCTGGTCCTTTATGTGACCGCCCTGGAGCGATCCCTCGGCACACTTCTCACCCAGAAGAACAACGAGGGAACAGAGAATAGCCTCTACTACCACAGCCGCATGCTCCTCGACGCGAAAATTAGATATTCTCCCATCTATAAGAGCTGCCTGGTGCTCGTATTTTCCATGCAGAAGTTGTGGCACTACTTGTAGCACCATGAGGTACAGCTGGTCTCCAGGGTAGACCTGTTGAAATACATCCTGAACTGACCGATGATGACCGGTCGATTGGCGCGTTGGGCGGTGATCCTCTAGCAGTTCGACATCAGGTTTGTACCTCAGAAGGTCGTCAAAGGATATGCATTGGCAGACTTCTTAGATTCCCACCCAACCTTCGTGGACCAGCCACTGGATCTAGGCTATCCTGATGAGGCAATCCTCTTAGTCGATCACGCCATCCAATGCTGACAGATGCACTTTGATGGTGGCTCCCAGAGCCCCACCGGTAGAAGGCTCAACGATCCTAGGCTCAATAGAGTGGGCCTGGGTATCGCCTTCATCACCCCGGAGTAAGCCATTCTTCCGTATTCATTCCTGTTGTCAGAAGGCTGCACCAACAATGAGGTAGAATATCATGCCCTCATCACTGGCCTCGAGTTGGCTATCGAGATTGGTGTACCCCATATGTATGTAAAAGGGGACTCCAAGCTAGTCATCAAGTAGGTCAATGATGACTACGCTGTCAGAAATCCAGAACTCGTGCGATTTCTGGTGTGCACCCTCCGTCTAATGGCTATGTTCCCCTTCCGTCCAGAGGTCGTTCACATTCCCCGGTCGCAGAACAGTCGATCAGATGCTTTGGCCAGCCTTGCCGCATCACTTGTGGAGCTCGAACAGGATGACCTAATTATCCACGTGGCGCACCGGAGAGTCATTTCTCCTGTTATTCCGGAGGGCGATCGTGGCCCGCGAGTGAACCATCTCACCGCTGGTGCCCCTACGTCAGGATCCCCGGGGGCTTCAAGTGCGATAATTGAGACAATGCCTAACTAGAGGTCGCCCTTGGTTGAATACCTCCAGCACGACAATCTTCCGCCGGACCGAGCCGAGTGAGAGCAAACCTGATGTCGCACGCCGCAGTTCACCCTTCAAAGCGGTCCCAGCCTTGAGTAGCTCCTTTACAGATGCAGATTTGATGTTGTTCTCCTCCGTTGCCTTCAAGGAGTTGAGATCCCACAGGTCATGCAAGAAGTGCACGCTGGTTCCTATGGCGCCCACTAGGCCGGGTCGAAGTTGTCCCACCATATTTGGAGGTTGGGATACTTCTGTCCCTCCATGATCTATGACTGCATCGAGTGTTCCAAGAGGTGTCATGCGTGCCAAGTTCCTGTTAACTTTGTGCATCAGCCACCAGAGCCTCTCCATACTACCATGTATTCTTGACCCTTTGCAGTCCGGGGGTTGGATGTCATAGGGCCTTACCCACCGGCGACGGCCCGCCAGTACCGGTTCATCTTAACTGCTACGGACTTCTTCTCGAAGTGGTTAGAGGATATCCCGCTCAGGGAAGTCGAAGCCTATTCTATCACTGACATCGTGAGCTCCAATATCATCTATCGGTTTAAAGTAACTCACGCTATCCTCACGGATAAGAGAACCAACTTCTGAGCAGCCGAGATGAATAAATTGTACGCTAAGTACAACATTCTCTCTAACCACACCTCCCACTATCATGTGCAGGCGAATGGACAGATCAAGGCGTTTAACAAAACCCTCTCTAACATTCTGCAAAAGATGGTTGGTCAGAATAAGAAAAGTTGGTCGGACAAGTTCCCCAATGCCCTCTGGACTTATAGGATGACGACTTGTAACTCCACCCAGGTGACTCGGTATTCCCTGGTATACGGAGTTGAGGTCGTCCTGCCCATTGAGATCCAGTTTCCCTCATCACGCACGGCGGTCTACGACCAGCAAGTGCCAGATAGAGTTGCCGAAATCTATCTAGCCGAATTGGAAGCGCTGGACAAAAGTAGGCTTTTCTCATTATATAACTTGGAAAGGCATCAGAGCAGGATGGCTCGAGCTTTTAATAAGAAGTTTCACCTCCGCTCCTTCTTTCCAGGTGACCTGGTACTGGCTCTCAGAGCACCAATGATTCCCGGAAGGAAACCACCCAAGTTGGTGCCCAAATGGGAGGGGCCTTTTATTGTCAATAAGGTCGATCCCAATGGCGTGTATTCACTGGTGACTATGGATGGTGAGCGTGTCACTCCTCCCACCAACACCAAGTTCCTCAAACGGTATTTTGCCTGAGCACCTTGGTCTGAGTTCTAAGACCTAAAACAAAGATCCTCCTATGGTCTAGCATGACCTTAAACTGTACGGTCCAGCATGACCTTAAACTGTACGGTCCAACATGACCTTAAACTACATTTTTCCTTATATCTAGGCATCCTTGGTCCAGCATTACCTTAAACTGTATGGTCCCGGACGACCCTAAACTGCACCTTGGTCCAAGTTCTAAGACCTAAAACTAAGATCCTCCTATGGTCCAGCATGACCTTAAACTGTGCGGTCCAGCATGACCTTAAACTGTGTGGTCCAGCATGACCTTAAACTACATTTTTCCTTACATATAGGCATCCTTCGTCCAGCATGACCTTAAACTATATGGTCCCGCACGAACCTAAACTGCCACTTGGTCCGAGTTCTAAGACCTAAAACTAAGATCCTCCTATGGTCCAGCATGACCTTAAATTGTACTGTCCAGCATGACCTTAAACTGTACGGTCCAGCATGACCTTAAACTACATTTTTTCCTTTCATCTAGGCATCCTTGATCCAGCATGACCTTAAACTGTACGGTCCCGCACGACCCTAAACTGCACCTTGGTCTAAGTTTTAAGACCTAAAACTAAGATCCTTATACGGTCCTGCACGACCCTAAACTGCACCTTGGTCCATGTTCTAAGACCTTAAACTAAGATCCATATTTCATCTTACATGACGTTAAACTATGTTTCTAGAACTACGTCTGGCTTGATTCTCATCTTAATGAGATACGTAGGAACGCCCATACCTTTCGTCTTTGGGTCCAGCTTGAGGTCTGCTAATGCATCGTGTTTGTCTCGCCTTTGGGACCTTGACCACAGGATCGTGTGGCGTGGTATGGGATTATGTCCTCATTCACGTTGGGTTTGCAATAGCTGCACCATGTGCACCCTGTTATCAGGATTAGCCCTCCTATGACATGTTCCCCATGACATTAAAAGGCGCCATCTAGAACTATGTGTGGCTTGATTCCCATATTTATGGGATACGTAGGACCTCCTAAACACTTAGATTTCAGGTCCAGCCCCATCTCTTAGGAGATCCCACGATCTCCCAGTTGCCTCGGCCTCTTAGCCTGTGCCTCCCCATGGATGGGATATATAGGTGTGGTACAGTGTTTTTTGGAATTACACCCCCTTCTCTCGGGGATCCGCCAACTTTTGGCCACTCTCAGACTGAGCCCTTTGACCCTCTCCAGTGGTCTGCTAATGTGTTCAAAGTACTCTGGTCTAGGACCTGGAGTGTCAGATTCGACATAGACAAGTTTTTTCTACTTTTCAAGATTTGTGTTCCCCTTCATTCAGGCCCCACCATCCTTCACACCCGGAGGGACCCCCAAGAATGGCCTGGATACAATTCCTAAGGGATCTCCTACTGTCACGGGCCAACACCCCCGAGGGTTTCAGGCAAAAAATTGCCGTGTTGTGAATGTGGTCAGCGGTTGATGCTCATTTTTTCCCCCGCTTCTAGGCTAACGCGACAGGATGCTGTGTTGCGAACGTGGTCAGCAGTAATCCTTAGTCATCACGCTGGCTTCCTCAGGCCTTGAATGTTGGTTGCATGATTCACATTGTGTTCTTCCCCACCAGGTCAAGTTGAAATCTTGACACTCCTTGTACTATCCCAAAGTACACCCCCACATGTCAGATAGACCATGTTGTGTAATGGTGTCTCTCAGGGCTCATGTGATATGAGCGCTAGAGTATGTGCTTGGGTTTCTTCTTTACAGGTTGCGTGTAGCTTGACCCTCATCCCCGTGAGGAACGAGGAGTCGCCCAGACATTGCATTTTGGGCCCAGCATAGCTGGGAGCTAGCATCTCATGTTCCCCCCTGATTGTTGAACCCTCTTAGCCCCTTTGTCTTGATGCTCCTCTCTCAGGATCGCGCACGGTGATGGTATGGGATTACGCCCTCACCCGCATCAGGTACGCTTTATCGCATCGTGTGTGTTTCCCCAGGTCTAAACCATATGACCTTAAACTATGCTGTTGGTCCAAGCCATAAGACCTTAAACTGTGCTGTTGGTCCAAACCATATGACCTTAAACTGTGCTGCAGGTCCAAGCCTTATGACCTTAAACTATGCTGCCAGGTCCAAACCATATGACCTTAAACTGTGCTGCCAGGTCCAAACCATATGACCTTAAACTGTGATGATATCGTCCTGGCCACACGATGAAAAATGTCACCGCATTGTGATGACCTCCCCTTGGGGGACATCACGCCAGGTATTGGTGGATTACCATGCCGCTTGTCAACGCCTGTTATGGCTTTATTATTATGGAGACGCCTAGAATTTCTACCCTAGCCCCGTTTCCCCACAAAAGAAAAACCATTTACCTTCAAGAATAAACAAGATATATCA
The DNA here is from genome assembly GCA_963277665.1 of Viscum album. Taxonomy (NCBI): domain Eukaryota; kingdom Viridiplantae; phylum Streptophyta; class Magnoliopsida; order Santalales; family Viscaceae; genus Viscum; species Viscum album. The sequence goes on from OY728119.1 coordinate 380,362,637, forward strand.
AATGACGCTTCTTTTGGTGCAAGGGCTAGACCCGCACGACTCCTTCGTCCTTTGCGCAGGCACCATATCGTGCCATGCTGCCTTTCAAGAACTACGTATGGCATGATTCTCATCCTTATGAGATACGTAGGAACTCCTGGGAACTTCCCCATAGGCCCAGCCTAACTTTTCGTGTTTGGTATCTCGGCCTAAACGCGTTCCTAGGAGCACATAGTATGCAGGGCTTTGCCCCATTCACATTGGGTTTTGCAACCGCTTTACCGTGTGTCTCCCGTCCACCTTATCCTTTGGCCTGAATTCTAAAGACCTAAAACTATGATCGATTCTTTGGCATTCCATGACTCGGTCTCTCTTGTGGGATTGTATGGTGTGGGGCGGGATTATGTCCTCGTTAACGTCAGGTTACTCGTCGTGTCGTGCCTATCCCCAGATGAGATGTGTCCCCCATCCCACACGACGTTAAACTATATTTTGTCATACATGACGTTAAAATGTAATTAAAGAACTACGTGTGGCTTGATTCTCATTCTAATGAGATACATAGGAACACCTGAACATTTCGTCTTGGGTCCATCCCTATGGATTACCAAACCCGGTCCCTCCTTATTGTCAGCCCCTCAGCCTGACTTCTTGGGAAGTGGTGTAATCGTGACATCTACCCAAAATAAGTTCAAGATGCCCCATAATAATAATGGGAAGCGGTAGTTATCTCACCAGAGAGGTCCTGCCTGAAAATTGGGATGACCCTTGATCAGGTTGGTACGTCCGCCTAATGCGCCTCCGCCACGGCAGCGCAATCTCAGGAGTATTGGACTCTGTTCGAACAAACCACCACTCCACCTTCCACTCATTGTGTGCCCCTTTATTCGGATCCTCATTATCTTTCATGTTCAATGGGACCCCCTAACAGTACAGATGATAGACCTATGGTCCGCCTACTATCCTGGGCCAACGTTCTGGAGGACTGGTCATATTTGATGGGACCCACTAACAGTATGCATGATAGAGCTATGGTCTGCCTACTATCCTTGGCCAACGTTCCGGAGGACTGGTCATGTTTGACGGGACCCCCTAACAGTATGGATGATAGACTTTGGTCTGCCTACTGCCAAAATATGGATGATAGACCTTTGGTCCGCCTATTGTAGCAATATGGATGATAGACCTATGGTCCGCCTGCTGTCCTGGGCCAAGAATCCAGAAAAATGACCGGCGGTATTTGAGTTAGGCCCTGTGTTGCGAACATGGTCAGCGGTCATCCCTCGTTTATTGTCCCCACTTCAGGACGACATGATATGGATGCTGCGTTTCCTCCACGGTTAACGGTTATCCTCCTTCTTCGCGCCCCATAGTGTTCCAAATTAGGGTAGCGTGATTCACCTTTCCTTTTCCATCTCCCTATGTTCGGATGGATTTCAATTCCCCCAGAATTGCCCTGATCATGTGTCAGAGAAAATTGAGAAGGTCATATATCAATTGGTCTGAGGTCTTCTCCTCAGAAATCCAGGCCCAATTTCGGATTCCTGAAGCTTGGTTAATTCCCCACAGTTGGACGAAATGATAGCACGAGTATCCTTTGCTTCTCGCATTGGGTGTGACCCACAAAAGCTTAGGGGTGATTTGTTATTAATTTTGGAATTATAGTTGAGAATATTAAACCAAGGGTACAAATGAATGGATTTGGACATGTATTGGATTAAGATGATGAGCAGTACCAGAAAGAGGTTCATGAGATGGCCAATACAAATCCCTTAAGGATCAGCGTGCTGAATCGATCTTTCCAGCACTACTACCCTTTGGCTGGTAGCCTACAAGACCGCTTATCGCTCCTTGAAGACTCTCTCATCATCAGCTGCCACAGAGCACAACTCACAAATCCTAGCTTGTTCCTGCACCCGCTCGGTTTGAAGTACGGTCATCTGGTGACTTGCCTCCATCATTTGTTCCTACGCGTCAGCCAGCTGAGCCGTCAGTTGCTCCACAAGCTCAGAGAATGTTGCAATGAAGGCCTCCTTATCTTCTGCCAACCCTTCGAGGTTCCAGACCTCCCGCTCCACCCTCAACAACGCTTGGGCGCTAACCGATCTTTCCCAACACTGGGCAACACCAGTGCGCCGGCTGCTCTCGCGTATCTTCTTGGCCATGTAATCACGGATCGTTAGATGAAGGCGCTGAGCATCAGCCCCTCCGGCACACAGGAAACGTAGCCAGGTCTAGAGTGATCCCATCCGCCTCAGCTAATCTGACTGGGGCTACCTGAGAAAGTACTGTATACACTTCCACCCTTTGCGTCATGTCATCCGACTCTCCTCGGCTGCCTCTGAGTCTGAGTCATATATCTCCTCAGGTTCAGCGGGTCGATACATAGGGATGGCAGCCAACAGATCGGCAACAGGATATGCCTCAGGGATGTCTTCATGAGTAATAGGATCCTCGATGTCTGGGTGACCTTCCTCTCTCACCCCAACAGCGCCGCTAAGGTCCGCTGCCCCTGCTCACTAATTGCAGGGGCCGACTCACTGTAGAGAGCATGTTCTGAAGGAGGTGGTATGTAACACCCCAGGTAAATAAAGAATATGACATTTTTCATATTTATCCATATTTGTAAATAAAATATTAATATGACTTTAAAGGGGATGCTATGCTCGATGGCGTACCCAACACGCAACAACGAGTTTCTTGGTAATCTTATGTTGCACTCTAATAATAAAATAATATTATTTTAAATGGTAGTTAACATGTAGCCGTTGTATTGGCGGTAATGGATAGAAATAACTAAAATATGATTATATATGTTTTTAAATGTTTTTACATTTATCCAATAAAAGATAAAGGCATAAAATACGGAAAGAATTCAATTTTAGGCGTATATGCCCTAGTTTTCACTAAAGGTTCACTTATCACCTTTTGATGGCGAACCGTCATTAAATATAGTTTTGTTCACTCTTATACATTCTATTGGACCAAATAAAACTCTTCTTAAGAATTGGGACATCAAAATTTACTTTGTGTAAATTTTTGGTATCTTTCCGATAAAGTTCATTTTTTAATGAATAGTGTAAAATGTTGTATTTTAATTCAAAACCTCTTTTTAATATAATTTATTTATATGATTAGATTATCTTTTGAATTGTTTTTAAAGTTAAATTAGTATATATTTTTACCATTAAATCCAATTGTGGTCGTTGGAATTAATTTCACTCTGAAATCAGACTTAAACTAGTGTCAATCTTTTGATACTTATTGTTTCATAAAAACACGCTATTTGCTCTGACAGCGGGAATTAATTATTAAATTAATTAATGTGACTTATATGTTTTGAATTTTGTAAAATAGACTTCATTTTTGAATTCGGAATATCAAATATAGCTTAGGGTGAATATTTGGGATTTTTCTGAAAAACTTCAATTTTTGATGAATAGTGAAACCACTAAGTGGTACTTATAAAAACTGATTTTTCCGTTTAAATGAAATTTTTCCATATTTGTGTTTTGAATTTCAAAAATCCGACATATATGGTTGTCATTAAGAAGTAAAATGTGGTTCAATGGGATAAAAATAATTTTTTGGTGAATAGTAACTTATTAAGTTTTTAATCGCGATTAGAGGTAATTAGTGTAGTTTAAGGTAAAAATAATGTTTTAATAATATGAAATGAACTTGACACATGTCCTAACCTCATTGGATGTGTCATGGCCGACCAAGAAAACCCATGGGTCAACTTGGGGACCCCATGAAGCCACTTTGGTTGGAAAATGACATTAATATCTTTTTATTTAAAGTTAAAGTAAAAATGAGACAAACATGAAATGTTTTACTAAAACAATTTTAACATGAGGTTATACAAATCAGAGTTTTGACTATAAATATTCATTGGAAAGCTAAAAATATTTCCTAAATCATAGTACTTTTTTTATAACTTTTATACATTAAATAAATTAAATTATTTATGACATCATGATGATGCAGCGATGACCTCATTATTTAACGATTTAAATAAAATGGAAAGATAATGTAATATCTAAGACCTAAACATGTCCAAAACCTATTGTATGAGTGGATTTAGAACCCTTATCACCTTATCCTCGAAACACATCAATGTGGGACCTCTTAAATCCGAATACCATTTTAAAATAAAGTGACTTTTCTTTACCTTCCAAGAGTGCCCCTCCTCTCCTCTTATAAAAGGCCCCCACCTCAACCTCCTTACCCACACTCCCAAAGCCTTTGGCTCGGCCAACCTCTGCGCATTTTGTCTCTCCACATCCCTCTATTACTCCTTGAATCCTCAATTTGGGCAGAAGACTTCCCAAGTAAGCCTTTGAGCTCAAACCAATGGGAGTTACCCGATTTTAAGGTAATGTCTTCACTTGAGTCCTTTTGTTTTATTTTGCTTCTCCAACCCCCTAAACTCTTTTTATTCATTTATTTTGTAACAACTCCAGTATCATCAATATACTATGATGTTGTTATAAGAATTATTCGAGCTAAACTTTCACACACCTACATCTAATGGTTAAAGAACATACTGTTTCCGTGGATGGTGAATTTCGGCCTCCCGAAACGATGATTGTTCAACATTCTTTTAACACCTTCAAAGTTGGCCATTAAGATGACACTATATTTATATATGATATATAATATTTATATGTTTTCCTTAAGCTTATGTATTTTTCATTTTGGGCATACCTTTATGGTTTCCATTATGGGTAAACGTGATATCTTCATTTAAGGAAGTGTGGACTACCGCCCCCTCAAAGTAATGTGATTCGTTAATGCCATATGTGGGATGTATAAAGGATGGATTTAAAGTTATTATATATGATGTTATACTGGAATTATAATATACCTCTATATAATTATTATTCCATTCCATAAAAATATGAAATAGAAATGAAAGTAGCGTTCATGCGTACGTACGGCTTACCATCTCCATGAATGGTGCATTTCATTTCTTATCCCCAAATGTAATGTACTATTATAAGTACATGTATATAATGGATATATATGATTAATGATACATATAAATGATGAATATAATTCTGGAATTAAAATATACATACCTCTCATTTATTTTTAATTCCATTAATATGACATAGAAATGAAAGTAGCGTTCATGCGTACGTACGGCATACCGTCTCCATGAACGGTGCATTTCATTTCTTACCTCTAAATGATTATGTAATATTATAAATACATGTATATTCTGGATATATATGATATATATGATATCCAAATCAGGAATTGCATTCTGGATATAAAGAACCTTTGACCACACGAACAACATGTAATTGTAAGAAGTCCACTTTCGACTTAAGAACCAAATATCGACAAAACAAACATTATTAACTTAATGATTACATAATGTTTATAACATGAAAATAAGTGATATAAAAGGAATAATAAGCTTTAAAAAGGTTCTTAATCAAGTATAAATTAACTCAAGTTTATTATTCAGGATGTTAAAAAACGCTCGAGTCAAGTCGGACCAGAGGTAAGGGATCCTACTCCTCTATTTCTTTTTAAGTACACACTTTTATGTCATTCCTTTTAAAGCTCATTTTATTGTTATTGGAATGATATTTTATATTACTATTACTGTAATTTTTATGTTCATGTGATGAGAGACCATATTCTCTCTCATCAATCCATTTTGGAAGTTTTGAGTGGCGCCGTTAGGCTGCCGAATTTTCGTAAGAGATCTAACATCTCTCTTTCTTTTTAAGTACTCTCCTTTATGTCACTTCTTTTAATCTCCTCTTTGTTATTATGGGGGATGTTCTTTTATATTCCTATTGCTGTACATTTTATTTTAATATGATGTGAGACCCTATTTGATCTCATCAATCCATTTTTGGAAGTTTTAAGTGGCGCCGTTAGGCTGCCAAGTTTTCGTAAGGGATTTTTCATCTCACTTTTATTCCCATGAGATTTATGCTACATTTGCCACAATTTCCTTTGAGTGGTGTTTTTACTATCCATTATTCTACTATTTGTGTAATATACTTTCGTTTATGAGTATTTACATCAATGTTGTATTGTCCTTCTTTCACGGGGCGTATGTTTCGAAAGATACCCATGTCGGTAAGGGAACATTTCACCATCCTTTGTTTAAAAGACTTCTTTAGTTGGGTCTTTTAATTTACATATTTTTATGTTGGGATATGTTCTCATATATCCTTATTGATGTAAATTTTATGTCCAAGTGATGAGATACCCTTTTTTTGATGTGACGTCGTTAGGCTGTCAAGGGAACTTCTTAACCCAATTTCGATTTCTTTGGGTTCAACATGTAGTTATTGAATATGTCATCCTTTGAATATGTGTGAATGACCTTTGATTATTTTAAACTTAATATCCACTTATATTTGGTGTATTCATTTGTCACGCATAATTATGTAATTGATTTATCCTTAAACCAAGGATACTGTCTTTGTAAGGGACTTCGTCTCAATCTCCTTTCATTGAGGCATATTTTGTTTTATACACAACCTTCTTTCATATAGTGTATAAACCCCTTTGACTTTTACGTTTATCCAAAAGAAATATTTTTTATACAAATCATTTTACTAAATGACAAAAGGGAATGTTTTTGTCATACATATGCGGTGACAACGACTTCTCCGCCACCGTGACCATTATTTGAGTTCCGGCTTCCTCTACAAGCCATACTTTTTTTTAAAAGAAAAATAAATACCATGTTTTACTTTTCTTTTATTTTGGTATTGAAAATGGTTTTCGTAATGTTTTTATATCAATCTGTTGTATTGATATCTTGTTATTGAAAGGTGGAGATGTTATGTTTCCTTTATGTATGTTTTATGTGATACAATTATGTTGAGGTTCTTGGGAATTATTATGAAGATGGGTGGTTCCGTGATAAACTATGGGCGGGTGTGCCCGATATAGCTCTCCAATGAATTGGGTAATGTGAAGGAGTGAAACGTTAAGGTTTATCCGAAGAGATTTAGGGAATATACTATGATGGGTATTCCAAAACGTAACCAGGAGGGTTACTCCCTACGTAAGAATGTTATGAATGCCTCAAGTTACCTTTTATGTCTTATGATTTCTATGTTTTATTCATGATTTGATGAGGTATGTTAAAGTTCCTATGTTTTATGGGTAAATTATGATTTCATTCTTATGTATATTTGAACGCATGTTTCCTTTCCATATTTTTTTATAACCCTTACTGAGCTTTTTATGCTCATCCCAAGTTTTTGAAATGTTTTTCACAGGTCAAGGGAAAGGTGCACGATGTGATGATAGTGTCAAGGATGTGTCAAGAAAGAATCCATGTTTTATTTTAAATATGTTTCCGTTGATGGGAAGAATGAATACTATCTTTTATGTAACCACTTTGTTTAAATGTGGAATGTAATGCAAGTTTTATGATCTAATTCTCTAAAACTCTAAACCTGAAAAGATCCTCAATGTGTAATATTGTATTAACTCAAGATTAAGTAAGGTTTAAGGCTGGGGCCTTATAGTTGGTATCAAAGGCTTGGTTTAGATAACTTTAGAGGTTAGGGTATTCTTTAAGCATAAGTGACATTACCATAATGGTTAGGATTTCAGAAAGAGTACTAGTATTAGATAAAGTGAATGTGTAAGTATATCTTAGTGTTTATCTTCCTCATTAGTACATGATGGTTTTGTTGATATACTCACACTAACCTTTTGGTTTTAGTAAATGGATGGATCTAGCAGGCACCAAAGTAACAGTGGATGTGAAGGAAACTGTGATAGTTTTTTGAGCAAGCAACCGAATGATATGGGAGCTGCAATGAGAACTCTTGTGATTATCCTCAACCAACTATCTGGAGTCATGATTGACCACCTAAACCTTGGTGATTTCTCTAAGGCATCATATATGCGAGAAACAAATCCCTACAGAACTACAGGTAATAATCATAAAGGTAAGTGTGTTTAAAAACTTATGTGTCAAAAATGTGGAAAGAAACACCTAGGAAAATGTTTCAAAGGGACAGAAATATTCTATAGATGTGGAAATGAAGGTCATATAGTAAGAACCTTCCATGGAAAAAGGAAGCATCCAGTTGACTCGAGGAAAGGGAAAGAAGTTCTTTCTGAGGGATCAATTGAATGTTTTAAATGTGGTGTGCATAGTCATTATGCAAACACATGTCCTATGAAGAAGTTTCGTGAATGGGATCACCAAGAGCGTACAAATTTTCATTTACAAATACCTAATGCCATTCCGATTGAGGATGAAGAAACAGACAATGACCAATCAAAGGTATGTATTATTTCATGACTATTGTTTTCCTATTTTGGAATCTTAGGATATGATTCATGATTTTGTTTATAGGAAAGAGGTATTTCGGAATAAGTTGGAAAGTAATGGTTAATGGATCATGAAGAATGTTGAATGAGTAAGATGACAACATATAAGGGCTTCAAGATTTATGGTGAAATTCTTAAGAGTATTAAGTCTCTTTTGATGATGGGATTACATTAGAAGACTTTTTATATTATGTGTAACCATGATGTTTAATATATGCAAATTTTATTCAAGGAACAGTTATCTTTTCTTTTGTGGAAAAAGTTATAAAGAACCATTTGGGTTTATATGATCCTTACTTTTGAGGTAGTTATGGGTTACTATATGTTATGATTGAAGTGAAAGTCATGAGATAAAATTGAGGTTAAATTATGTTATAGTTATTTTTGATGATTTTATCCCTTTTTGGGGAATGATTTGAGAATTATATAGTTTTGGAAAAAGGACAACACGCAGACCGTGTGACTGCCCGTTGCGTCGGACAAAGCTGCGGCAATCGAACCCACAACCAAAGTGCGACTGGAATTTATTGCCTACCACTGGACTAAGTGAAGTCCCTGGTTAGTTTGATTGATTCTTTTTAGTTAGATGATTTTATGAATTAAGAGTAAGTTGATTTTGGGTTATCTATGGAAATTTATTAACCTACCATGGAGCATATGTGATTAGATTAATTACTTTTCAATACGAGACATTAAGAGCAACTGATGTTGTTTGGAGATAAATGTTACGATTTAACATGGAATACTATGTGAGTAAATCCTTCAAATATTTGGGTTTCAACCGTAGTTTGGTTTACATTGAAGAATTTTATGGACAAATTGTTTATCGAATGGTCCTCGTTGAACATTGGGTTTTGTTGGACAAATTTTGGAGATTAAGCATAGATTTTCTTTTTATAAAGGGTTATCCTGTTCTGGATTATCTAATTTTGTACTAACCTTTTTCGTTTTGGTTTTGGTTAAAGTATAAAGACATGGGAAGTATATATTTCTCTTTTCTGGATTAGGTGATTCTATAGAAGTTGATTATAGTACTCTTAATGTGAAAAAGTCTTCCTAAATACTCATCTTTTGGAGAAAATATGAGTTTGTGTAAGGAATCTAATAAAAGTTGAAAGTCAACATGATAAGTGATTATGTTTCCTTATGAATAAATTACTCAATAAAAAGTAACTTAAAACAAAAATTTTGTCTATTAACTTTTCCTACTGGGGAATCGAATACCGTTTAACCCATCACAGGTTTGTTATTTTCTTATGGTTAACTTTCTCCTAGACATGTTTACTATCACTCTCCCTCAAGAACATGACCCTTTACTTTTTCTTCCATGTCCATGTTTTTCTACATGGAATCCTATTATGGGTTAACTCGGGTGACCTCTGTACTTATCTTCATTTATTTTAAAGTGATTGTTTTACCAACTCTTCTTCTGATGTGGGACTTTCAAGGATGTTTCCAAGCTCAATTTTAAGAATTGCGAGAACGCAATTCCCAAAAGTGGGGAAGGATGTAACACCCCAGGTAAATAATGAATATGAAATTTTCATATTTATCCATATTTGTGAATAAAATATTAATATAACTTTAAAGGGGATGCTATGCTCGATGGCGTACCCAACACGCAACAATGAGTTTCTTGGGAATCTTACGTTTCACTCTAACAATAAAATAATATTATTTTAAATGGTAGTTAACATGTAGCCGTTGTATTGGCGGGAAGGGATAGAAATAACTAAAATATGATTATATATGTTTTTAAATGTTTTTACATTTATACAATAAAAGATAAAGGCATAAAATATGGAAAGAATTCAATTTTAGGCGTATATGCCCTAGTTTTCAATAAAGGTTCACTTATCACCTTTTGATGGAGAACCGTCATTAAATATAGTTTTTTTCACTCTTATACATTCTATTGGACCAAATAAAACTCTTCTTAAGAATTGGGACATCAAAATTTACTTTGTGTAAATTTTTGGTATCTTTCCGATAAAGTTCATTTTTTAATGAATAGTGTAAAATGTTGTATTTTAATTCAAAACCTCTTTTTAATCTAATTTATTTATAATATTATATTATCTTTTGAATTGGTTTTAAAGTGAAATTAGAATATATTTTTACCATTAAATCCAATAGTGGTCGTTGGAATTAATTTCACTTTGAAATCAGACTTAAACTAGTGTCAATCTTTTGATACTTATTGTTTCATAAAAACACGCTATTTTCTCTAACAGCGGGAATTAATTATTAAATTAATTAATGTGCCTTATATGTTTTTAATTTTGTAAAATAGACTTCATTTTTGAATTCGGAATATCAAATATATCTTAGGGTGAATTTTTGGGATTTTTCTGAAAAACTTCAATTTTTGATGAATAGTGAAACCACTAAGTGGTACTTATAAAAACTGATTTTTCCGTTTAAATGAAATTTTGCCATCTTTGTGTTTTGAATTTCAAAAATCCGACATACATGGTTGTCATTAAGAAGTAAAATGTGGTTCAATGGGATAAAAATAATTTTTTGGTGAATAGTAACTTATTAAGTTTTTAATCGCGATTAGAGGTAATTAGTGTAGTTTAAGGTAAAAATAATGTTTTAATAATATGAAATGAACTTGACACATGTCCTAACCTCATTGGATGTGTCATGGCCGACCAAGAAAACCCATGGGTCAACTTGGGGACCCCATGAAGCCACTTTGGTTGGAAAATGACATTAATATCTTTTTATTTAAAGTTAAAGTAAAAATGAGACAAACATGAAATGTTTTACTAAAACAATTTTCAAATGGGGTTATACAAATCAGAGTTTTGACTATAAATATTCATTGGAAAGATAAAAGGATTTCCTACATCATAGTACTTTTTTTATAATTTTTAGACATTAAATAAATTAAATTATTTATGACATCATGATGATGCAGTGATGACCTCATTATTTAACGATTTAAATAAAATGGAAATATAATGTAATATATAAGACCTACACATGTCCAAAACCTATTGGATGAGTGGATTTCGAACCCTTATCACCTTATCCTAGAAACACATCAATGTGGGACCTCTTAAATCCGAATACCATTTTAAAATAAAGTGACTTTTCTTTACTTTCCAAGAGTGCCCCTCCTCTCCTCTTATAAAAGGCCCCCACCTCTACCTACTTACCCACACTTCCAAAGCCTTTGGATCGGCCAACCTATGCCCATTTTGTCTCTCCACTTCCCTCTCTTACTCCTGGAAGCCTCAATTTGGGCAGAAGACTTCCCAAGGAAGCCTTTGAGCTCAAACCAAAGGGAGTTACCTGATTTTAAGGTAATGTCTTCACTTGAGTCCTTTTGTTTTATTTTAATTCTCCAACACCCTAAACTCTTTTTATTCATTTCTTTTGTAACAACTCCAGTGTCATCAATATACTAGGATGTTTTTATAATAAGGATTCTAGCTACACTTTCACACACCTACATCTAATGGTTAAAGAACATACTGTTTCCGTGGATGGCGAATTTCGGCCTCCCGAAACGATGATTGTTCAACATTCCTTTAACACCTTCAAAGGTGGCCATTAAGATGACACTATATTTATATATGATATATAATATGTTTATGTTTTCCTTAAGATTCTTTATTTTTTATTTTGGTCATACCTTTATGGTTTCCATTATGGGTAAACGCGATATCTTCATTTAAGAAAGTGCGGACTACCGCCCCCTCAAAGTGATGTGATTCGTTAATGCCATATGTGGGAAGTATAAAGGATGGATTTAAAGTTATTATATATGATGTTATACTGGAATTATAATATACCTATATATCATTATTATTCCATTCCATAAAAATATGAAATAGAAATGAAAGTAGCGTTCATGCGTACGTACGGCTTACCGTCTCCATGAACGGTGCATTTCATTTCTTATCCCAAAATGTAATGTACTACTATAAGTACATGTATATAATGGATATATATGATGAATGATACATCTAAATGATGAATATAATTCTGGAATTAAAATATACATACCTCTCATTAAGTTTTAATTCCATTAATATGACATAAAAATGAAAGTAGCGTACATGAGTACGTACAGCTTATCGTCTCTATGAACGGTGCATTTCATTTCTTACCTCTAAATGATTATGTAATATTATAAATACATGTATATTCTGGATATATATGATATATATGATATACAAATCAGGAATTTCATTCTAGATATAAAGAACCTTTGACCACACGAACTACATGTAATTGTAAGAAGTCCACTTTCGACTTAAGAACCAAATATCTACAAAACAAACATTATTAACTTAATGATTACATAATGTTTATAACATGGAAATAAGTGATATAAAAGGAATAATAAGATTTAAAAAGGTTCTTAATCAATTAGAAATTAACTCAAGTTTATTATTCAGGACGTTAAAGAATGCTTGGGTCAAGTCGGACCCGAGGTAAGGGATCCTACTCCTCTCTTTCTTTTTAAGTACACACTTTTATGTCATTACTTTTAAAGCTGATCTTTCTTGTTATTGGGATGATCTTTTATATTACTATTACTATAATTTTTATGTTCATTTGATGAGAGACCCTATTCTCTCTCATCAATCCATTTTTTATGTTTTGAGTGGCGCCGTTAAGCTGCCGAATTTTCGTAAGAGATCTAACCTCTCTCTTTCTTTTTAAGTACTCTCCTTTATGTCACTTATTTTAATCTCCTCTTTTTTATGATGGGGGATGTTCTTTTATATTCCTCTTTCTGTACATTTTATTTTAATATGATGAGAGACCCTATTTTATCTCATCAATCCATTTTTGGAAGTTTTAAGTGGGGTCGTTAGGCTGCCGAGTTTTCGTAAGGGATTTTTCATCTCACTTTTATTCCCGTGAGATTTATGATACATTTGCCAAAATTTACTTTTAGTGGTGTATTTACTATCTATTATTCTACTCTTTGTGTAATATACTTTCGTTTATGAGTATTTACATCAATGTTGTATTGTCCTTCTTTCATGGGGCGTATGTTTCGAAAGATACCCATGTCGGTAAGGGAACCTCTCACCCTCCTTTTTTTAAAAGACTTCTTTAGTTGGGTATTTTAATTTACATATTGTTATGTTGGGATATGTTCTCATATATCCTTATTGATGTAAATTTTATATCCAAGTGATTAGATACCCTTTTTTTGATGTGACGCCGTTAGGCTGTCAAGGGAACTTCTTAACCCAATTTCGATTTCTTTGGGTTCAACATGTAGTTATTGAATATGTCATCCATTGAATATGTGTGAATGACCTTTGATTATTTTACACTTAATATCCACTTATATTTGGTGTATTCGTTTGTCACACATAATTATGTAATTGATTTATCCTTAAACCAAGGATACCGTCTTTGTAAGGGACTTCGTCTCAATCTCCTTTCATTGAGGCATATTTTGTTTTATACAAAACCTTCTTTTATACGGTGTATAAACCCCTTTGAATTTTACGTTTATCCAAAAGGAATATTTTTTATACGAAGCATTTTACTAAAGGATAAAAGGGAATGTTTTTGTCGTACGTATGCAGCGACAACGACTTCTCCGCCGCCGTGACCATTATTTGAGTTTCGGCTTCCTCTACAAGCCATACTTTTTTTTGAAAGAAAAATAAATACCATGTTTTACATTTAGTTTATTTTGGTATTGAAAATGGTTTTCATAATGTTTTTATATCAATGTGTTGTATTGATATCTTGTGATTGAAAGGTGGAGATGTTATGTTTCCTTTATGCATGTTATATGTGATACGATTATGTTGAGGTTCTTGGGAATTATTATGAAGATGGGTGGTTCCGTGATAAACTAAGGGAGGGTGAGCCCGATATAGCTCTCCAATGCATTGGGTAACACGAAGGAGTGAAACCTTAAGGTTTCTATGAAGTGATTTAGGTAATATACTGTAATGGGTATTCAAAAACGTAACCAAGAGGGTTACTCCCTACGTAAGAATGTTATGAATGCCTCAAGTTACCTTTTATGTCTTATGATTTCTATGTTTTATTCATGATTTGATGTGGTATGTTAAAGTGCCTATGTTTTATGGGTAAAGTATGATTTCATTCTTATGTATATATGAACGCATGTTTCCATTCCATATTTTTTTATAACCCTTACTGAAATTTTTATGCTCATCCCAAGTTTTTGAAATGTTTTTCACAGGTCAAGGGAAAGGTACGTGATGTGATGATAGTGTCAAGGATATGTCAAGAAAGAATCCATGTTTTATTTTAAATATGTTTCTATTGATGGGAAGAATGAATACTGTCTTTTATGTAACCACTTTGTTTAAATGTGGAATGTAATGCAAGTTTTATGATCTAATTCTCTAAAACTCTAAACCTGAAAAGATCCTCAATGTGTAATCTTGTATTAACTCAAGATTAATTAAGGTTTAAGGCAGGGGCCTTATATGGTATGTCCTCCACTGGTCCACTCACAGATGGCCCGGGCTCCACAGCCTGACGAGCCTCCAATGTTGAGATCACTATGCAAGATGTACGCTGGTTTGTTGGGATCTTTTGATACCAAGCACCAGTAGTGAAGTGTGAGACTTACCAGAATCCAGAGCGTCGGTCTCCAGTGTTCTAGCCGCTGCGGGAGCCGCCATGATGGGAGAACCCTCTATGCTTATTAGTTCAATGATGGGTGTCAGATCCCCATCCTGTCCCACCGGTTCCTCTCCTCCCTCCTCTAGTGGGGATGCCCTTCCAACACTCAGACGCTCATGAGCGAGGTAGAGAGATGGTTGGGAAATTGAAAAGGAGAATGGATGAAGAAGGAAAATGAATGAAGATAGAGACAGACCTCGAGTATCTCGGTTATGTCGAGATCAGAGCTGGCAATCTCACCGCTCTCTTGGAGACTCCCTTGGTAGGTCGCCCCCTGCGACCCCTAACCTTCGGGTTCTCCTTCTTCTTCACCTTATCCTTCGCCTTCGTCTTCTCTGGTCTCCTCCTCCCCCTCCGACTCCTCGTCATTGTCACCTTTTCCCGGTGGCATCGCTTCCGGATCATGCTCCTGGACGAGCATCACTTTCACTAGGAAAGGTGACTCCGCACGCTGACCCCTTTGGTGCATGTATGTGTCCATGGCTGTCAGATAAGCATGTCGCCGATGGAAGTTTACCCGGTCAGTAATTCGAACGAGCCCGACCTCCGGCAGCTGGATCCCGTTTTGCATTATCTTCTTCCAGATGGCTTCAACGCTCAGCGATTGCCGCATGGTCATCCAGGCCGACCACAGCGCCGGGAGGATTTCATCTTGGGAAGTTCGAGAAGGTATCTTATTTGCTTCCCGGGAAGCTCTCTGGCCACCTCATGTGACCCCCTACGGGCAACGAGGTTGCGGCGGCGCTGTGTGATGTTCCTACTGCTGAAGTCCCAGCCTCCGCAGGCCTCACTGCCCGACGCACCCATGGTTCCCCCCTTCCAGGAGCACCTTGCCTTCTCCCCCGTCACCCGATTTCCACACGAGTAACCTCGAGTTGCCGGACTCGCTTGCGTAAAATCCCCTCAGGGTACGCGATGGTCCAGTGTTCAGCATACTTGGTTGCTAGGCCAACGTCAACCCCAGTGGGAGGAAGAGTAATGACGTCACCGGAGCCGAAGGTGGTGAACATCAACCACATCTGGTGCAGAACGTAGGGATTATTCTCCTGCTAGACAGCCTTGAGTACCTTCTTCAGCATTCGTTGGAGGCACCCGAATGGCCTGGAAAATCGGGATGGCACGTAAGGCTCGCAGATCACATTCCCGTCGATCCAATCCATGAGCACCCCACCCCGAATGCTCTGGAAATACTCTTGTTGTTCCAGAGAGCCTCGCCCATTGTCCACCATCTGGCCGACCGGGGTGGGGAATGGGCTGAAGTGGAAGCTGATGTGGTTACGAATGCGGATTCTCACGCCCTCCTCATTGAGCGTCATCAGCGCCACCCCGACGATGTTCAGCAGGGATGGTTGTAGGCCATTGCCCGGAGGACAGATGGCATTTGGGAAAGTGTACTCGCTGAGATGAGCCGCCACCCAGCCATGGAAGATCTGGAAGGGGCCACATACTCTCCGAGGTGACCCCCCTCATGAGATGCGTCCCAGGATAGCATACAGCTTGCCCAGAACAGGGACCTCCAAGTTGAACCGTTTGTTGGCGGCCATGGTGCCCGCCATCACCAGTGTTACTGGACGGATGCCCATCCTCGCGTCCCGCACCAGCAGGAGCCACCTACTCATGAATGCGGCGAGGAATGCGGCGTACCAGAAATTCGGGTCCTGGGTCTCAATGACGCGATAGCCCCATGATTGGTATTGCCCCGCCTCCAGGGTCCTCCAGTATGACCCATCCCTACTCCTCTGAGCCGCGGTTGGGCACCGTTTACCCCGTCCTAGCATCTTGATGGCCGTATCCTTCTCAAGGAACTGGCTGAACCATCCCTTGTAGGCAATGTCCTTCAGGAAGTCCTTGACCCCCATCCTCTCTTTGGCTAGCTCCAACAGGTGCCACGTCAGCATAGGCGTCCATGACCTGTCTTCCCAGGTGTTCTTTGGAGGAACGAATTCGTCGTATTGGTATCCCTCTAGTGGGATACCCCCGATGCAGTGAACATCCCAGAGACAAATGCCAACATCCCCATGGTGAAGGTGGAATGTTTTGGTATCTGGAGAGACCACCGGGTGAATAGCTCCGGCCTGAGCTCAGGTTGACAGTGGAAGTGGAACTGCGACGTCCCCACTACCTCGAACAGGACAATGTTCCACAGTTCATCCTCGAACTGGTCGCAAGTATGGCGAACCCAGAATGCCCAGGCCCACTCGCTGTTGAAGTTTCCCCCGGACCGTAGGTCCCAATCATTCAGCCAGCCCTTCGTGTCATCCGTGACGCTCTGACGGAATGTGCTCGCGTAGAGGGCCAGAGAATTCTCTGCGACAGGCTCATCCACAGTAATGTTCCTAGTCCTTGGGTTCAGGACATATACTTCCATATGTCTGGTTTCCCTGGCAGGACGGCCATTATTGGTGATGTTGTAGCGAGGAAGCTCGTCCTCCCGGGTCACCCATGACCGCGGCGTGTCCACCTCGAAGCCCGGTAGGGTCACCTCCTCCAGGATGCCAAAGTTCCATAGTGGGAGGTTATCAGACAGGGGATACATCTTCTGGGCTGGATTCAACAGATTGAACGAGGTCAGGTTATTGGAGACGATAACCTTGGCGCCGTAAACCTCATTGTTCACCGCCATTTCGATCCTACGAGCAGCGGCTTCCCCCTCATCAACTCGGTTTGGGCCATCTCAAATATCTCGAGAGTTGCACGAAATGAGGATGTAGTGCGCGGAATCGAAGAGTGCTGCGCAAAATCTGAAGTGGCGGCACAAAATCAAGGATATGGGCATGAAATTGGCATGCTAAGCACGGAATATCCAGAGTAGGCGTGCAAGGACAACCAAAATTTGGAAGGAATTCCGCGCTGCCAGAGTGTTTTTCACGTAGCTGAGGGATCAATTTCACGCACGAGAGCGATAAGCCTATGGCGCGGAAAAGCTGAAGTACAGATTCGTGACCCAGCGCCCCTTTTTATAGGTGAGGCCATGGTTCCGTGCCTCGCGGAAATCAAATTCTGCGCCGTCCGTCGTTTTGCGCGCCACACGGGTTGTCTGCGCGCTAAGCGACCAGGAGTGGCCCTGCTTCGGCGTTTCAGCATTTCCCTCAGAATCTGATCATTGCGACCTCTCG
Source organism: Viscum album (assembly GCA_963277665.1). Lineage (NCBI taxonomy): Eukaryota > Viridiplantae > Streptophyta > Magnoliopsida > Santalales > Viscaceae > Viscum > Viscum album. The sequence continues at coordinate 380,380,711 of OY728119.1, forward strand.
TAGATCCAATTCTGAGGGGGGGAGGGGATTTGTAGACGCCGAAAAAAGTCCGTAACTCCTAGAGGATGTTTCGAAATGGAAAAGCGAAGTCATATTCAGAATCAAAGGCCCAATCCGGAGGCCCGAGAAGTGGTTTGCGAAAAATTGGGTGAAGTGTACGGAACAAATGTCCCACGCGAAAGGCAACCTGGGATTCGCGCAAAGTCCCGGCACCAGCGCGAAATAATTTCACACCCGCAGCCCGCGCGGTTGATATTTTGCGCCGCTGCTTCCATCACGCAATTATTTTTTGCAGCCCTGTATTCCGCGCCCCGGGATGCCTATAAATAGAAGGAGACCCCAAACGGTTGGGGGTTTCAGAATTCGGAACGGCTCCCGTGTGCACAATTCGACTCCCCCCGCACGTAATATGACTTCCAGGTAATTCCTCTTTTCGTGCAACCTTTCCCCAGGGTTCTTCTTTTCACGCAACTCCACTGGCATAAGTGAATTTTCCCACTCCTCTGAGTTCTTCCCTTGCGCGCAATCGTTGCCCCGTGAGCGCAATCCCCTTCCTTGCATGCAATACCTTGCGCGCAATCGCCTATCCGCACAATCCTCTGGCCCTATTACATGCCATCCCGGTGTTTTGCGCGCAAACCTTCTCTTTCTGCGCAACACCTCGGCCCCTTTACCTTGACGCCCCTTGGATTCTCCGCGCCGGAACCTGATGTCTTCCCTGCCGAGCATGCGCGCCATGTGTTGTTTTCCCGTACGGCCTTCCAGGCTCGTACGAAGTAACCTCAAGGTTCCTTGGGCGGTGTTTCCCATTGCATTTCTTTTCCTTATGCTTCTCTGCATAGGCACGCTAACAGCTATTGCTTCTTTACATATCCACGCTAACGTGGACCCCTCAATGGTTCACCCTGCGGCCCCCCTTCACTACGGCCTTGTCGATGCCTTCCCTCCCACAAGGGGTAGAGGGCATTCGGCATGTAAGCCCTAGGGGTGTGGAGCGAACCCACCTCGTCCAAGCTACAGGACGTTAAACTGTTAAGCACCTCATCCTTAACACATGACGTTAAACTGTGGTCTGACCCCATGCTTCGCATGCAGGGTCCCCCCCAGCTCGGACATTCTTTACACCCACTCGTCTCCACGGGAATGGAATCTTCCTTGCATGGAATGAGATCCTCCATGTCGGAGTGGCGTTTGTCCATGGGGGAAGGGCTGCCTCATAGCGTAAGCCCCTAGTCTCTCTTGCGGAAGGTTGCACCCGTGCATCTCCGTACTTCCCCCCTGCCAAGGCCAGTGGAGTCCCTTTCCCACTGCGCTTTGTCGCACCACGGGCCTCCATCCTATAGTACGCCCCGACACTAAGGGCCGCTAACCACACGTAAGCTGATGTTTCCTCTTTGGGCCGCTCAATGTGTAAGCCCCTTTCCGCTTCTCATGGACGCACCCTTTGCGACGTGATCGTCTGGTCCCTGCTGCCTCTTGTTTCTCACACCGAGCATGACTCACGTGGGCTTAGAGCGCGCATCGACCATGAAATCCTCTTATGGGCCGCCTGAGAGCTTAAGCCCCATATCCACCATGGGCCTCCTCAGAGCATAATCCCCATATCCATCATGGGATGCCTCAGAGCGTAATCCCCAAATCCATCATGGGATGCCTCAGAGCGTAAGCCCCATATCCACCAGGGGTTGCCTCAGAGCGTAAGCCCCATATCCACCACTGGCCTCCTCAGAGCGTAAGCCCCATACCCAGTCTGGGCCGCCTCAGGGCGTAGGCCCCAAATTCCTCGTCATGCATGACGTTAAACTGTATTCCCTCGTCCCGCATGACATTAAACTATATCTCGTCCCGCATGACATTAAACTGTATTCCCCCTATTTGGCCGTCTCAGAGCATAAGCCCCATGTCTCACACCCACGTCTCATCTTGACTTCCCCCTCGAGCCCACGTGCCTTGGAAAGATCATGCCCTAGCCCGAAGATCTTACTTCCTCCAGGCTCTAATCCACATGTTCATTCTCACGGGTCACCTCTTCAGGTGTCCCACCGTACCACCGAACTACGCGGACTTTGATTCCATACTATGGGGATACGTAGGAAGCCTCCGTGAGGTTCAAGCCCGTCACTCCATCACCCATCTTGATCCTTACCCGGGCCGCCACATCCCGGTGAGATAATGCCACCCCATCCCACTCCATGGTATCCGGGAAGCTGTCCACATGCTGGCCCCAACACCGGTCTTCCCCCTAGTGGTCCTTCAATCTGATCCACTCTCAGTGTTCCGATCAGTCCGATCTGTCTCCGCAAGATGTTAAACTCGCGGCATACCCCATGTTAAACATGGAAAGATGAGGAGAACCTCAGATGATACACAATCCCCACATTCGATGTGGGATGCCTCGGGCTTCTGCACCCTTGAGAAGCCCTCTAGTAAGGGATAGGAGATAGACATGCCGATCCCCATCATCAAGACATGCCAACGACACCCCAACGTGACCATTCTCCACACTGAAGGTTTCTGCCCCAACAAGACCCCTTGGAGCATCTCGACGGAAGTAGCATAATTAACTGGAGTCCATGCAGATGCGGCATCGGGAACGAGCTTCACGAACCCTTCTTAAATCTATGAGGGAGACCTGGACTAGGTGACGAGCTCCGAGGAGGAATCCACGGAAGAAAGAAGCGACATCCCATCATCCTGGTTTCGATCAAGGAGCAGACGTCCCTGAACAAGGAACGTATGTCTCCCGCCTTTGGAAAGCGGGAATGTGGGGAAAAAAGTCGTGCGTCCTCCCATGCATGACGGACACACGCACGCGCCCCGGCATAAAAGCATCTGAAACAGGGAGTAAGTGAGGATTCTATTTCTTTCAATAACTCAAGTGTGAAAATCTATGAGAATAACTAAATCTATCCACTTCAATTCTATTTTGAGTGATTTTAGTAGAAAATTTTCTTCATGGAAGGGAAACTCTCTTTAATTGGTAGGTAGAATCTATCTTGTTAAACACAATGCAATTTCCAAAAGTTTTTTCTCTTTTATCGTATACTTATGGACGAACTCAGTGATCAAAAGAATTAAAACCTCTACTAGGAACATCATCTTAAGTGGTAGCATCTCAGAGAGGAATTTCATCACAGTTAATTGGAAACAATGTTGTAAACCATACAATATAGGGGGGCTAGGAATCAAAAACCTATAATTGATCAATCAAAACCTCTACACCCAATTCATATGGAAACAAGAAAATATAATTCCATGTACACAGAACTCTTAAGAGTTAGATTGATGGAGCATTTAAATTCCATAAACATTCATTACATGGAGTCCTTAATCTTGACTAGAATTAAATATGTGTTTGTAAGGTGAGTAGGTGTGTTCATTAGCTGATCAATGCTAACTATTATCTCAATATTTATAAAAAAACTTGATGGGTGAGTTCCTTGTTAAACTTTCATATCTCTATGGATCAACCTGATGATTCCACGATCATCATTAGAGACCAATTGAAAAACATCAAACCTCATTCAAATGATGTATAAGATGACATATCTAATATGATATTCATTCCATAGGATGACATATTGGTTTGGGAACATACCCTAAATGGATTTATAGATTCAAAATTATTGTAAACCCACGAGACAATAGGATACTATTTTTGGATTGGTGGCTTCAACAACCAATGGATGATAACTTCTTGATTCTCACTCTTTTAGAGATATTTTTTTGAAGGATTCTAGTTGACAAATGCCTTCATATTTCAGGTATACACACATTGTTCAAGTTGTGCATTATGTCTCAATAATAGGGAAGACATGGATCATCTCTTCTTTTCTTGTAAAGATTTTTCATCATTATTGAATGATCTGTTTGATATGTTCGAACTGACTCCCCTAAACATGGACAAAATTGACAGTTTTTTTCACGAGGTTTAGAATATTTAGATGTACTAGAAAATATAGAATATATTCATAGTTTCCTATTCAGAAAATTTGCATGTCCTTTGGTGTAGGAGGAATAATGTTGTTTGTGATAATTATTCATTTTTTCTACAATATTCTTGCACATACATCATTGGGGTGATTCAAAATGAAAAACTACTCCAAAAAGGGTTCTCCAAAAGCATCGTTCATTACTTTGCTACGTTGTGATGCCTCCATAATTCAGGTAGTTGTCCTCTCCATCATGGATTGATCATTTTTTTTAGACCTATCCATTTTTTAAATGGTTAAAATGAAATAAGGGCAGTGCTTCTAAAGGGAATCTCGGGATATCAAGCTTTGGGGTTGTAATTGTGGACCACAAGGGTGATATCATCGACTATACTTACTCACCCAGTGGACATTTCGCTTCCATAGAATCTGAAATTCTTACATTCATTAATGATATATAGATGGATATGGAACATATTTGAAATTCAGTTTGTTTTGAATTTGACTCAACTAATATTATGAAATTGTTGATGTTTGGTAACACCCCTGTGTCATGGATGCTCACTGCCAAATGCTCTGATTGCATGAACAATCTATCGACAATGAACTATATCATCACCCATGATTTTCGTGATTCTAATGATGTTGTCGATGCTCTTATATACAAAAACGTTTTCAAGGATTCCTACATTCATGCTGATCCATTGTCCCTTTATCTTCTATATATTCATAAAAAACACATTTTTAATATCCCATCCTTTTACTTTCTAGAAAATTCTCTTTATTTAATAATAAGAACCGTTGTACTCATTTTTTCTAAAAAAACAAGTTGGGTTCATTTTTTTCACCCACATTATCTATTTGTTCAAACATCTACATTGATTATTCATTATAAGATATAACATTTTCTAATTAAAAAACAACTATGTTTAGTACATATAATGGATCTACTATGTACTTTACCAAATAAAAAACATGTAACACATCATTTCACTAAGTGAGTAATGGTTGGAGTACTACGTGATAAGTTATATTCATAACATGATCAAGAATATCAAAGGGACTATTGTATCCATGGATCAACATTCCAATCTTCCCAAATCACATTAAATTATTCTAAGGAGATACTTGAAATAATTCATTATCAATAACTTCAAACTCTATATCTGATGAAGGATTATCAATGGTTCACATATATTTAATTAATGTTTATTTTATATTTTCCTGAATAGATTGAGCCATCTCTTTCATTTCATTGATAATATTTGGTCCTAACAATGTCTACTCTTTAACATTATCCTAGCATGTTTTATTTTATTAAATCCGTCCATAAAGCTCCTCATAGGGTTATATTTGAATGCTAGAGTTGAAACTATTATTACATGAGAACTCGACCAGAGGAAGGTGTTGATCCAAATTTCCCATGAATTCCATCGAGAAGATTATAAAAATATGTTCAATTTTCTAAATTTCACTTTTAGATTGAAAATTAGTTTAAGGATGATATTTTGTGATAATGATTAAAACTATTTCCAATTATTATCAAGGAAATATCCAAAATTTTAATGTTAATATTTGATCTCATTGAAATATAATGGAAAGTGATACTCTATGTTGCTTAAACATTTCCTCTATACATATAATTCATTATCAACTTTCTTTCCTATTGATGATTGTAATATAATGTGAAATTGTAGTCATTAATCAATTCAAACCATCTCATTTTATTTTTGTTCAAATTCGTATGTGTACAAATATAATTTTATATCTTGTGATATTTATATATATATATAAATATTTTCACTGTAGAGGTAATGATTCCATAACAGTAATGATATAATTACTATATTTAGCTCTAAATCACGAGTCAATTTTTTTTCTCACGTGACTTCAATTGACATATGGAACAAGGTATTAAATATTCATTTTAAATGGGGATGTATCCAAATACTTTCTTTGAATTATAAATATATTTGAAAAACCCTTCAACATGGGAGGGTAATGTACTAACAGGTGTAGTGACTATAACAAAAATGTTCTTTATTACACACTTGAACATGATTTATCACTCAAAACCTTAAATTGATGAAACATATATGATAAAGTGGTCTAGTGTATTTGGGGAATAGGAAAATTACATACCAAATTAAATATTATAATGAAACATATTATTGAAAACATCCTTTACATGAAAACTAAATTACATCGTACATATCATTGCATGGGTTAACCTGAGGACAAGAATAAGAAAAGGGTGAACTATAAAGCCCAATAAGAGAGTAAACAAGGAATAAAATAAAGATTAAAACATTTTTTTGGAAATAGGCATATCAATGGAGCACAAGAGAAACATGAACATAAATTCATGATAAAGCATAAAAATAATTACTTGGAAATTTGGCAACAACAGTTAACATTGAATTAGCATGAGCCAAGGCTCATTGCACATGGAGCATGAGTAAACCGTTATTGAATATGAAGCATGATTAAACCATCATTTCACATGAATTAACATGAGTAAAAAATCATTTCACATGACATATCATGATACTATAAATTACCCAATGCATTGGAGAGCTATTAGGGAGAACCCTTCTTAAACATTTCATTTCATGCATAAGTGTGCTACATGGATCATAAAACATGGACTCATTAAACATCATCATTTATTCCATGAGTAAGAGATGAGAAATACATAAATTTATGTCCTCAATAAACCAATAAATGTTCATAAAGTTGAATACCCTTGATAGTGTAGTGGGTATGGTATTTACTACACAATGATTTTTTCAGGAAACATTTGGTGTAATTTTGGCAGCATAACGACGTCAAATAGAAATTTTTAAAATGGGTTGATGAGAGTGAAAGGGGTATATATTAATTTATAGATTAAATTTATAGCAAAAGGATCATGGGAAATAATATACCAACATATGGAATTGAATTTAGATCCATAATATAAAAGAATAGCTTTATTGTAAATGAGAAGAGAGAAATTCCTAACGGAATTTCAGCATGGTAACGGGTGTACCTGGGAGGAATTAACGAGAGGGAAATGGGTATCTTATCATTAAAACATAAATCATGTAGTATGGGGAGGTGGGAAATCATACCCCATCATTTATAATTGAAAATAAAAGGGTATTACAATATTAAAAAATACTTGGATAAAAAGAGAAAGGTAGGAATCCCTTACATGGAAGTGTGATTCTAAAAGTTTGGGAGAAGCTTGAGAGAGGATTCCAAGGAGCTTAGGGAACCATGTGAGGATTATAGAGAGGTGAGGGAAGGGGTTGGAAGAACTCAAAATGCTTTGACTGAATAGGAAGTGGGATCTTGAGTGGGTGTATATAGGAAAAGAGAAGGATTTATATATTATTTAGGTTTGGGACACCTCACATTAAACAAATCAAAACCACAAACCAGACCACAGTTTTTGCCCATGATTTTTTCCCAAGGGGAGAGGAAAATAATATTTTATAATTCCAATGTACCATATTCTTAAAATAATCAGTTTTCGTATGTGGCGGTGAGTCACACTCTCATGGAAAACAATTTAAAAAGACAAAATGTTTTATAAGTCTTGAAGGGTCTACTAAAGCTTTAAAACTTTAATAAAACAAACCCAAAATCACATTATATTTATGGTAAAATAGATATTGGAAGAACATAATGTTATTTCTATTTTATTACATCATTATTGGGTCATTGTGATGTCATAAAACACATTATATATTTAAAGAGTATGTAATTTTTACCTTAAATTTCGACTGTCTCAGAAAATAATGAAAACTTCACCGTTGGTTAATTTTGACGTCAAGATTCAAAAAATAATATTCATATTATCTAATTTTTTTTTTCTAAATATGTGAATTTTAAATTTTAAAATAAAAAACCCGACATTTATCGAAAATTCATGGGTTTTGAAAAAAACTGCTTTGAAACCTTAATAAAAATAACAATTGCATTCATAAAATTATAAGATAATTTATATTTAATAAAACTTAATATAATAATAATAATAATATTTTATTAAAATATTATTTAATTCAAAAATCCATTAATTCATCAAAATAGATTACTTAGTTGAATATTAACTAAAAATACTATTTTTGCATTAAAAACTATTTACAAAGTAAAAATAACAAAAAGAATGTATATTCTATATACAAGAATAATTTACATAACCATAGTACTACGGTATTGTTACATAACCCCTTAAAACACCAACATAAGACTGAAGGGTAAGGTGTGCGATTGTGACAGACTCTGGAGGTGGCTAGGATAATATTGCTCGAGTGGTAATCTCTATCAACATCCACTTCACTCGAAGGCGGTACCGATCGAGCTTATAATATTCAAGTTCAGATTGGGCTTTGTTAAGAGAGAATCCCAATGATTCCACCTACTTTCCAAGCTCTGACAAATGGGCTTTGTACGGGGAAAGTCTACTGGATGAGGTCATCTCTTTCTTTGTCTGAGTATATTTGTTTTTTTAAATCCCTATATTTATATTAATCATGTAATCACTGTTAAATGACTATATTAGCGACAGTCACAATTCTTAATGGTATTTTTAAATTCAAACCATAAAACCAAATAAGTGCATACGTTTTACATAACCATAAGAAGACATTTAAATAGACCAAGAGGAATTTTCATTAATGAATTTTTAGGTTGTTACAATCTTCCCCCCTTAAGAAATTTCAACCTAAAAATTTCCTTTTCCCACACTAAAATAGATGTGGGTAACTTTGCATCATCGCTTCTTCCTATTCCCATGTTGCTTCTTCAAACTTCTTGTTTTTTCACAACACCTTTATGAGGGGAATTGTCTTATTTCGTATAACTTTTTCTCTATGATCTAAGATCTTCACTGGTTTCTACTCATAAGAAAGATAATCCTCTGGATGTACTACCTCTAATGAGATTAAATGTGAAGGGTCCAATATGTACATCCTTATAAGGGATACATGAAAGACATCATGTACTTTGGCCATGGTAAGTGGAATTGAAAGTCAATATGCCACATACCCGACATGATCAAGAATATTGAAGGGTCTGATGTACCTATGACATGACATCCCATTCTTTCCAAAACTCATAACCTAATTCCATAGATATATGCATAGACATACCATGTATCCAACTTTAAATAAACGGTCTTTTAACAGTTATTTGTATAAATATTTTTTCGAATCTGGGTGGCCTTGATATGCTACTGAATGGTTTTCACCTTCTCCACCATTTCATTGTCCATTTAGGGTCCTAGAAGCTTACACTCACAGACTTCATCCCAACAAGCCAGTGTTCTTCACCACTTCCTATATCGGGCTACATAAGGAGCCATTCAGATGCTCGAGTGGAAAATATTATTATAGGAGTTTTTAAATAGTGGAGGATGTTGGTCTCATCCTTCATTTAAGTAAATAGAACATGATCTTAACATATCTTCTAGTGTTTAAATAGTTCACTTATATTGGACATCAATTTGAGGTTGATAAATCGTATTGAATTTTAGTTGAGTTCTTAGAGCATGTTGGAGACTTTTCCAGAACATCGAGATGAATCTTGGATCATGATCGGTTATAATTGTTAGTGGTACTATATGAATCCTTACCAATTAATTAATACAAATACATTCAAGTTGATCCAATGAGAAGTCCTCTTGAATCACGATAATGTGTGTTGTCTTTGTAAGATGATCCACAGTGAACCATATAGCATTGTTTCCATTAGATGTCCTTGGAAGTTGAGTGATAAAGTCCATGGTAATGTTTTCCCACTTCCATGTTGATATAGGTAATGGTTGAATCATCCCCTTAGACTATTTCCTCTCAACCTTCACATGATGACATACCAGTCAGTTTGATGTTTATTCAGGAATCTTCCTTTGCATATTCTCCCACCAAAAGTTTTCTTAGAGATTGCAATATGCCTTTGTGCTCCCATAGTGAATAGGTAATGTTGGGCTATGTGCTTCATTCGAAAGATCCTTCTTTATCTATGGATTGGATGGTACACATAATCATAACCCAAATCTCACATTTTCGTATTTTTCAACACTGAACTCTAAGGATTTCCCATTTTTGATAGCTTCCACCCTTATCAGAATTTTCACATCCTTTCTTTGAGAATCATTAATTTTCAACAAATGTATAGTTAAGAAAATATTTGAGAAAAAATAGATTATGTTCCACCCATGATGATTCCCATATGCATCCTCTTCAAATCAAATAAGATTGGATCCTTCTCAATTCTCATCAATGAAAGAATTTTTGGATCCTTTCTACATAGAGCATCCACCACCATGTTTGTTGTCCTGGGGTGGTAATGGAATGAGCAGTCATAATCCTTGATGAGTTCAATCCATATTAATTGGTGAAAATTAAGCTCTTTCTATGTGAATATATATTTGAGGCTTTTTTAATCAGTATATATCTCACAATTCCCACCATAGAGATAATGCTTCAAGATTTTCAATGCAAAGATCACAAATGCCAACTCCAGATCATGCATGGGACGGCTTTGCACATGGATTTTCAGCTTCCATGAGGTGTAGGAAATCACTTTTCCCTTTTTGACACAAATTCCATTAAAGGGATCCTTATAATATTTTCAAGAATAACATTCAAAAAAACTTCAAAATTTGATACAACACTTATAGAAGTTTTTTCCTTAATGATTTAATACCATTTCTGTTGGGGACACACTGTTCCTAGAAAACATAGAAGATATACTAATAGGACATGAATGGAAATAAATTATGACATACACTACTTTGAATTGGTGGTTAAAAGTAATTAATTATTCATTATCCATCTTAGCATTGGAATTCCCGTGCTGCCTTGATCAATGAGATTGTTGATTATCATCATGCTTCTCAGCACTTGAAATAGATCATTGTGTTGGATAATGCCTGACTTCTCCCCATTTATGATATAGAACAGTATAAGATTCCTTAGATAGTGATTTATTTCCATCCATCACATTATTCACTATTTCATGGAAATTGGCTACTTTGTGCCCTTCCATTACACACATAATGAATCTCCAAGTCCCTTTGTGACATTTCCCTTGGTTCCTTTTTCCACATTTGTTTCACAAAGGAAATTGGGTCTTATTTCCCTTATCACCTTTATCATATGGACTTTCCTAATATGTCATCTTTTCCTTCCTTGATGTCCTTGGGAATTAAAAAAAGTACCATTTGTTAATCATGATTTTTGATGGATAGTTTTTCATAATCATGATATGCCCTACTTGAGCTCCCATTTTATTGGGAATCTCACTAGGACATTCATCAGGTTTCCATTCGCATTGGTTGTTAGCCCGAGTCCTCCTATTACCGGCCATTAGCTGAAAAAAAAGTAATGCTAGGGGTAACACATAAAGGGTAATATAAGGACAAAACTAGATGACTTATAAATTATTTTTATTTCTTAAGTCATGAATATATAGCCTTCAATATATGTTATTCATGATCTTCTTTATAACATATATTCTTAGGGGAATTTTTTAAAATTCCCTTAATAATGGATCATACTATGATTTTGAATTTACCAAATAATATCCCTCGAGAGTGCCGTAACCATGAGTTCAACAAGGACCCTTGTCGTGTACTAGGATACCACTGGTCAAGCCCAAAATTCCTTGTCAGAGTTTATACTCCTAGGTACATCTGTGCCAGATCCGCCTCTACCTTATCGTATCAAGATAGGGATGCATTTTCTGGATAAACCCAATACTCAATACTCGCCTAAACATAGGGGTGTTTTTATTATACATAGTCTTGTCTTTAAGGCTTCATTGGGGTTTTCAAATCCAAATCCCAAAAATAACTAAACCTATCCTCTGATGCCAACTATAACAACCCTATTCTTTATTACACACTTAAACATGATTTATTACAAAAAAACATTCATTTTGTGCAACATAGAAGATCCAGAGATCTAGTGTATTTTGGCCATATAAACATTACATAAAAACATAAAGCATATAATGCAACATCTTATTGAAAACATCCTTTACGCGACCACTACATTTCCTTATACTTATCATTGCTATGGAGTACCTTAGGTCATTCATAAGAAATGGGTGAGCTATAAAGCTTAGTAAGAGAGTAAATAAGGAATAACATGAAGATTACAACACATATTAGGAAATAAACATATCAATAGATCCCAAGAGAAACATCAACATAAATTCATGATAAATTATGATAATCAAAACATGGAAATGTCGAAACAATAATTAATATAGAATTATCATGAGCAAAGGCTCATTGTCCATGGAGCATGAGTAAATCCTCATTGTACATAAAGCAAGAGTAAACCCTTGTTTCACTTGAATTTACATTATTAAACACTCATTTCACATGACATATCATGATATTATACTTTACCCAATGCATTGGAGTGCAATCAGGGCACACCCTTCTTAAACATTTCATTTCATGCATAAGTGTGCCACATGGATCATAAAACATGGATTCATTAAACATCATCATTTATTCCATGAGTAAGAGATGTGGAATACATAAATTTAATTCCTAAATAAATAAGTACATGTGCATAAAGGTGAATACCCTTGATAGAGGAGTGGATTTGGTATTCAATACACAATGATTTTGGCATGGAACTTTTGGTGTAATTTTAGCAGCATAATGACGTCAAATAAACGTTTTTAAAATGGGTTGATGAGAGGGAAAGGGTATATAATAATTTATACATTAAATAGAAAGTAAGGGGATCATAGTAAATAATATTCCAAAATATGGAATGGAATTTAGATTCATAATATAAAATAATAGCTTGAATCTAAATGAGGAGAGGGAAATTCCTTTCGGAATTTCAGCATGGTAATAGGTGTACATGGGAAGCATTAATGAGAGAGAAAGGGTTATATCATCATTCAAACATAAATAGGTCAGTATGGGGGAGGTTTGAAATTATACACCAAAATTTAAAATTTAAAACAAAAGGGCATAACAATTATATGGAACTTGGATAAAAAGAGAAAGGTAGGAATCCCTTACATGGAAGTGTGTTCCCAAAATCTTGAGAGACGCTTTAGAGAGGATTCATGGCAGCTTGGAACACCTTGGGAGGATTCTAGAGAGAAGTGGGAAGGGTTTTTTTGAACTAAAATGGATTTTAGTGAAGAGGAAGTGGGATCTATGGTGGATTTATATATAAAAGGAGAATGAATTCTTTATTATTTAATTTTGGGAAACCTCACATTGAAATAATAATCTCACAAACCAGACCATGGTTGTTTCCCATGGGTTTTTACAAAGGGGAGGGGAAAAATATTTTATAAGGCCAATGGCCTAGCTTCTTAAAATAATAGGGATGTATATGTGTAAGTGGGTCACACTCTAAAAGAAAATAATTTAAAAAGACAAAATGTTTTATAAGTCTTGAAGAGTCCACTAAAGCATTGTAAAATAAATCAAAAAAGACCCAAAATCAAATTATTTTAAGGGTAAAACATATATTGTTGAAACATAATGTTTATAGTATTTTATTACATCCATATTGGCTCATTATGATGTCATAAAACACATTATTTATTTAGATGGTATTTAATTGTTTCCCAAATATTCAACTGTCTCAGAAAATTATGAAAAACTCACCGTTGGATAATTTCAACATCCTGATTCGAAAAATAATATTCATATTATCTAAATAATTTTCTAAATATATTAATTTTAAATTTTAAAATAAAAACCGGCATTTATCGAAAATTCATGGGTTTTGACAAAAACAGCTTTCAATCCTTAATAAGAATTACAATAGCATAAATAGAATTTTACGATAATTTATATATAATAAAAATTAATTTGATAATAATAGTAATATCTTATTAGAATATTATTTAATATAAAAATACATTAATTAATCAGAATATATTTTATTGTTGAATATTAACTAAAAATACTATTTTAACATTAAAAATTATTTACAAAGTAAAAATAACAAAAAGAATGTATATTCTCTATACAAGAATAATGTACATAATCGTAGTACTAGGGTCTTGTTACACAACATCTTAAAACACCCGCATAAGTCTAAAGGGAAAGGTTTGTGATGGTGATAGACTCTTGGGGTGGCTCGGATAACATTGCTTGAGTGGTAATCTCTATCAAATTCCACTTCTCTCGTAGTCGGTTCCGCTCGAGCTTAACGTATTGAAGATCGGATTGGCCTTGGTCATGAGTGAATCCTAATGACACCACCTCCATTCCGAGCTCTGAAAATGGGATTTTTATTAGGAAAGTCTATAATATGAGGACATCACTTCCTTTGTCTGAGTAAATTGGATTTTTAATCCCCTATATTTATACTAATCATGTGATCACTGTTCAAAAACTATATTATCAACAATCACAATTCATAAAATTATTTTAAAATTCAAAACATAAAACCAAATAAGTGCATAGATTTTACATAACCATAAGAAGGCATTTAAATAGGCCAAGAGGAATTTTCATTAATGAATTTTTGTGTCGTTGCAGTGACCAACATCTCTTTAATCTCCCAGAAGCTATTTTCATATTACACTATACAATGGAAATTGACTCCCTTCTATGTGATCTTGGTTACTGTATTTAATATTAATGATATATTTCTCACAAATAATTTATAGTATCTATCATATTTAAGAACATTTTGTATCATTATCACAATTTTTAGTCTATGCAATTCTTCAATCACCTCTACTTATGATAGATCAATTTTTATTTCATATCATATTATTACTAGAATAAAGAAGGACACTCTTCGGGAAAAATATTCTTCCTTTCTAATATTTAAATAAAATTTATACATTGATACAATTTTTAGAATAATCAACAGATATTATACACCAGCCGCTCTCTCTCAGGAACTCAAGGTGAGCAGCTCTCTCTCAGTGAGGATGAAGGGGGTCGGGCAGATCCCCCTGGTGGTGGAGGGATCTTCAAAGTTTCATACCTTCTCCAACCCAAAACTTCTACCTCATTTCTCGATTGAAATGTTATGCCCTAATGTTTCATAGCTCGTCGATGGTCTCCCGAACCTCAAGATCTTGACAGCAGAGTTTACGGAAACATCTGTGCATCTAAAGCTCACCTTAGTGGTGCGGTTTAAGAAGGGAAGGCCTTGAATTGTCTCCTAAGACCAATTAATCTTCAACTATTGGGATATTAGAGATAGGGTGAAAATGGGCTTGCAAGAAAATCACTATAATATGATCCGATTTTAATCAGAGGAAGACCTCATCTGCTCCTGGTTGTTGGCCCCCTGATGCTGCAATGGTCTTCATTTTTTTCTGTACCAATGTTTACTCAAATTCCACATGAAACGTTACTATCCTTTAGCTGAAATTTGGGTTATCTTTCCTAATTTACTGTTACCATTCCAAAACCCCTCAATTGTCATAATGATCAGTATCCTTATTGGTATGTATTTATGTTCAGATAGTCGTACGAAGTCAGTTTGGCATCCTGTGAATCTGTGATTTTGTGTCGAGGTGGATGAATCTAGAATTTTCTTTGATTTTGTTTTGATCAAAATTGGTAATGAATATAGGTGAAGAAAACATGTGGTTTATGAGAATTGTACATAATTTTGTTATTAAAGTATAAATATGGGGAATTCGTCAGAGGTCAGTCATCGGGGGCCAACATTGATGGTGGGAAGGGAATTAGGAAACTGATTGGAGGTTGGTCCTTAGGGAGTCCTCAGTCCATCATGGATGGTGGACAATGGTCGTGGAAGGGATACAGAGACTATTGAAGAGGTTGGACTGGGACAGATTGAAACATGTGGAGAAGATAGTGATTGGGAACCTTTGTCATCGCAACTGTGCACGGAGAAACATATCTGCAACGAGACAGTGAACTGCATTGTTGTGGTTGATATGGGTTCTGGCATAGGGAAGAATTCTATGGCACTTGATCCCAATCTGATGGTATCTAAGGTGTTCAATTGAAAGAGGCAGGATCTCTCATGTCTCGCCAACCTTCCTAAGGGTGATGGAAGTACTCAAAATGGGTATACCTAAGGATAAATTCAGTGGAATAAGAGTAATAGGGTCTTGGAATAGACGATGGGTGGTGAGAAGGTGGATTGGTATGGCTCTATTACTGATGAATCTGGACTGGGCAGTGTGGATGTGTGTAAGGGGAAGCAGGGACCCGATACAGATTTGGTTGATCTAGACAGATGTGGGGATATTATTTCAGGGGGTATAGATATTTTGAATCATAATCCTATTCATTTGAAAAATAGGTTTTAAGGCCTCTTAGAGGTTGAGTTGTGTTCGGATACCGCTGTTCCCGGGGAGAAATTTGGTAGTGGTGTGTGCGGGAAGAAATCCATTGGGAGTGAACTCGAGAATTTGGTGGAAGAAGCTTCATACCCGAGGAGAAACCGAAGCATTAGGAGGAGGAAGGGGAGAATGGATTACTCTACAATACCTCATCCCATGGTGACTCTATATTCAAAAAAGTTAAATGACATGAACATAACCATTGAGAATTTGAGACACTAGAGGGTAGGGAAGCAGGACGAATATTCCTTGGATTCTCTATTGATCTCGAATGAGGAAGTGACTGAGCAGGATGTGGTGCTCAATGCAACCAAAAAAAGGAAGCCAAGATGATGGGTGGGACCCTATCGGTGTCTCTCAATGAGGATAAATACACATGGATTGACCAATATGATCTCATTCTTGTAGGGGGATTCAATAAAGGGAAGATAAGCATGGAGGAGTATATACACTCATGGGACCATCTCACTTACGAGGTTGAAAAGATTATGGTGGAGGAATCCAACTCTTAGGTTTTAGTTTTATCCTAAAAGTTGTTCAGGGAAGAAGAGCCTGGTAATCATAAGTTTCTCTTTAACGACATTGATTAAATTGGATATTATTCAGTTTGTTTTACTGTATGGATGTTTGATATGTGTCTAGGTTGATTTCAACTCTCTATTTGGTTTCATTGAGAAGCCTGGTGTTTCTTCCACAACATTCCACATGGATCTACTCCAGATGGGGATCAGAGTATCATGTCTTCACTGGAGCATGCATTTTGGATCCGGATGATAAGAGGGTAAGGATTGGCCATTAGTTTTGTGCCCATGCATTTCTGCATGAGACTGCTCATTGAAGCGGTCAGAGGTCATCACGGCCCTCAAAATTACATTTATACTCCTACACTAGTACAGCAGTGCTGGGTCGATCCACAGAGAAGGCAGACGAGTGATTTCTATGGTTTTAAAACTTTAAACCCCCACTGTTGTCCGTAGTGGGGAAAACATCTTTTTTACTTTTTTTTATTGAAATGAAGTAGAAACAGGGCGACCAAACAAGTTTTTTATAGAAACTAAAATTAACACTAAGTATGATAAACTAGAGAATTACAATATAATAATATAAAGCAGCAAGACAAGGAAGCGAGATCAACAAAGTACTCAGGAATTCTAAACTACTAGTTTGAATGGATGTTCTCTCCATAGCTTATAACCGAATCACACTTCTAGAAAGACTAAAGAATTTCCCTCGCCAGGAAACTCAACAGGCAGGGGATTAGGTTTTGGAATTCGCCACACCAAAACATAATCGAACTGCATCAAGGTTTTAAAAAATCTAACATTTGGAAATGAACTCGCCATAAATTTCCAATGTTAATGACATTAATGTTCTCGAAGTTTCATTCAAACACAACCTCGCCAGTTGAATTTTCATTGAAAATGAAATCATTGAAGTGTGAACGATCAAAATATTAGAAACAGAATCAGTCTCGCCAAATGATTCTAATTTTGTAAAAGATAATCAAATGAATATTTGAATATCATAACCAGGATGTTTTAAAATTCACGAGATAATAAAGTGAAACCTTTGATCATACTGATTAAAGAAGTGAAAAACATTCCAAAAACATAGTACAAAAATAAAGAACAGAGGGAATAAGAACTCCCAAAGCAACACTCTGCCTTCGGACTCCTTGGTCTCCTGCTCGTCACCCGTACTGCTCCTCGGAGTCTTCGCTCTCGAATGGATGTGGTCGTGGAATGTCGAATAAGAGTATCCCTCAGAGTTCTGCTGGTTATCTGATTTAAGTATCTTCTGTCATCTACCGCATGTCACCACCACATCTTCCACCGACTTCAAGAGTTCTTCACCCACACACTGCACACATGCGACTGGCACGTCGCACGAATTTTTCCCTCGTAACTAACTCTGGATGAGTTAGTTTAATGCACCTGGACGCGTTTAAGTATTTTGAATGAACCTGCATAGTTATAAAAGAGAATTGAATAAAAACGAACATAAATAATGAAAAAATGGTTTTTTTTTAAAGTTAAGTGTTATTTTTACTCGTTAATAGTTAACTTATGTTAATTGGTAATTATTGACCTTTAAATTATTAACTACGATAAAATATAAGTTATTAACAAGTTATTAATTAAATTAAGTTAATAGATATAATTACTAAGTTATTAGTTTTATTATTTTTAACTATGTTATTAAAAATTAAGAACATAAATAAATAAATAATTAAGTTAATAATGTTGAGTGAATCAATAATTTAATTATTGATATCAAAGAAATTAAATCATTAGATTAATTAACTAGTTAAAGTAATTAAAATTATTACTTAAGTTTCAAGTACTTTTAATTTATTTAGTATAATTTATAGTATACTTATAATTATTATTGATTCTAAATTAATTCTATTAAAACTAAATTAATTTATTATTTACATTTATTATTAATTAAGTTCTACAATTTAATTTATAATTTATTAATGTCTTAAATTATTAACTTTTATAGATTACTTTTAAATTTATTTGACATAGTTAAAGTAGCTTTAACTTTAACTTTTGTTTTTTTTACTTTTCTTACTTTACTTTTTATTTTTCTTTTTTTATTACTTTTACATTTATTGTTTTTTTTAGTGTTATCATCCTCCCCCAATTCGGCGCACAGGAGGGGGAGGGTTTCCTCTTCTTCTCCACCAGCATCGGCGGCGGCTCCATAGCAGATGACACGACTCTGGCACGGCACAACAGTCCTTGACCTACAGTGCGGCGGCTCAGTAGCATATCGGCTCCTGTTAAAAAATGGCGTGGCAGGGGAGCGATTCTCGTCGGTTTCACGAAGCAGTCCCAAAGACATCTCTCGACTCGCAGCAGCGCACAACCATGGCGGCGTGCTCCTCCTCTTGCTCTACGACAGACCCTCCATGTAGCTTTGAATTAGCGGCTCCTTCGACGATGCACATCCAGTAGGTGCGGAAGCTTCCTAAAGGTTGTAGTGCGGAGCACTTCCAGCGGCGGTCATCCCAGCTGCTCATTCTCCTCCTTCAGCACGGCTCCAGTAGACTCGAACCTGCAAATCCTGTGAAGGGTTTAGCTGATTTGTGAAAAACTGGTTCAAAATTTACTGTTATTTGAGATGAATTTTGGATCTATCTTTGAATGCGTAGATTCGTGCTCGTGCGTGAGTTCAGTTGAAGAAGATAGGTTCACGATTTGAAACAGTGAGGATCAATTGCAAGGTTTTAAGGTGGGACGTCGGTGTGAGGATGATGGGTGTTGCATGGATGGAGAAGCTGTTGATGAGAAGAAGCATCGGTAGCAAGGAAAAAATGAACTTTCGGTAGAAACTACAAAAATAACTATCGGTAGCAGGGTGCATCAGTGTCACCGATGCTGAGAAAATAGGGAGTTGCTGACAGGGTAATGAGAAGTTATGAAACCGATTGAGGAAAAATTAAATCGGTGAGTCATTGACTCACCGATAAAAGGAATAAAGATCGGTTTTAGCATAATAAAAATAAATAAATAGTATCGGTGAGTACGTGAGAAACTGATAAAAGACGAAAAGGATCAGTGCATCGCCACAAACCGTTAGTTAAAATAAAATTAATCGGTGTGAGGAGAGAGACCGAAGGTTAAAACTAAAAAAACAAAAACAATTCACTGATAACTAAAATATTTAAAATCAATCACCACAACGTGAAACTGACGATGATTTAGGATATCGGTGAGTCATTGAATCACCGAAAAATGAAAATAAAATAAAATCCCAAAGATATGAGAGACCGATAGATAAAATAAAGAGTAATCAGTATGACGCAAAACCGATGGAAGGATAATGGAACGGTGAGTCATTGACTCACTGGTAGTTTAAAAAGAGAGACCGATGGTGTTATAAAGTGATCGGTGCGTGATGACTCACCGATAGTTATAAAAATTTTCGGTGTGACATAGCATCGGTGCGACACTCACCGACAGTTAGAAATTAAAAATGATAACAACAAAAAATTAATTTACAAACTACAATTAATTAACTGCAAACATATAATTAAAATAATTAGAATTAACTAGAGTTATTAAATGACAAAATTAATTAAATAGATGACAGGATGAAACTCTAACATTAAAAAAAATTATTTAATTAAACTTTAACTTAAACCTATTCACAACTTAAATTATTAATTAGATAACACTTAAATGAAAAACTAATCAAATAATAGAATACAATTATAAAATACTCAAATTATAATTACATAAAGAATAGTTACAAGGTAGCAGCAGGTGAAAAAGAGAAGCAACAGTGACTCTTTATTTCACCTAAAACTATTATCTACCTCACCAGTAGACTAAAATAAAATAAAAATGAATTAATAACCAATCTGCATACATAAAATAATATAATTAATGTTTAAAAACTATTAATTAATTATTTATTTAACTATTTGAACTAATAAAATTAACAGCGAACAATTTAACTTAATTAAAAACTCATATTATATACTTAAATAGTTGGTAGGATGACTAAATAAATTCATTAAAAAAATTAATCTATTTTAATGTAACTAAATTAACAAATTAGATATTAAAAGAAGGTCTAAGTTAATTAAATTGAATTACATAGATTAAATAATTTTTTATAATAAATATTAACTATTAAAAAGTTAAGTAGATTTAAATTAACTAAACTAAATAAGACATAATTAAAGTTGACTAGTTTAGTAAGATTAAAATTATTAATTTAAAGACTAAAAATACATAATTAATTTTAAAAAATGATTGATTAACATATTTAGTGATAAAATTACAAAAGTGACAATATTAATTAAAAAGTGTCAAAATAATTAATTAAATTGATAAAAATTAAATAAAAGATGTGGAAAAACTATGTTAAAATAGAGCCACATCAAATTCCCCCACACTTAAACATTGTTTGTCCTCAAACAATCCCATGTTTTATTTTCTTTGAAAACAGCAAATTGAGTTTATGATTTTTCTCAAAATGTAACATGTCCAGTACTCAAAACAGAGGAAAGTACATAATAGTAGGATTTAAGAAAATGAGTAACTCAAATAGATCTTGCCCTAAAACAAATACTCAAGGGTAATTAAGAACTCAAAGACCATCCATAAAAGAATATGTCATGCCTCATATGTGATACAACTTAGTGACTCACTTCAATCCAGGCTCAGGTTCTAATTCTAAAAATGACAAGAGATAAAATATCAATGGAATTAAGACCTCAACCAAGGAACTTTGTACTTTGAATTTTTCACCTAGGTTCCAAAAAAATAATTAATTAATTTTTTTGAATCACCTCAATGATACAACCTAAATGATTTCCATATAAACCCATTGATCCCTTCTTCATTTAGCGTTCATCATTCACCTCACCTTAATGAGATCATTTTTGAACCTAGACACTTTATTTATTTTTCCCAAGCCTTGTATCATTGTGATGAGCACTGTGCAATGCACTTATTCAAAGTGTACAAAGGGCTTATAGTAAACAGAAATGCACCCAGCATCTAGGGTCTCAGAGACTCACCGTGGGATCCCAGATGCCCAAACTACTCCAGTTTCAAAAGATTTATATAAAACTCATTTACATTGGCTCATTAAGGAAATTACTTTTAATGAATTAAAGATGAATGAAGCCCCTAGAATTAGAATCAAACTTCCAGTTCCAAAAGGTATGACCATAACTCCATAAACATGTAACCCAAATCACTTTCAGAAGTAGACTCTAAACAAGATTTCCATCAATTCACTAAGCAAGATCACTCAGCAATCATCCAAACTCATTAATTTCAAATTCAATGCAAATCTTAACTTCCAACAAGATACTTTTCCTAAGGCAAGACCCAATTGAGAAAAAATTGTAAAGCCTAAAATTATGCAAGAATTTTGAAAAAAAATTAACCACTTTTAACAAAAAGTTTGAATTTGTAGTGGGAATTGATGGGCTTTCAATTAAGAACAGTTCAGTACAGTCAAGAATTGAACCCCTCCCCCACACTAAAAACCCAACTTTGTCCCCAAAGTTGACTTCTAAATATGGAGAAGAACAATTAATCAATTATGGTTCAAAATAAATTTTCAATTAAGTATATTTATGACATGTATAAAGGGGTCTCAATGAAGTTCAAAAATGTTGTTTTCCACAATGAATAAATAACCAGCAGGTTCAAATCCAAATATTTGCATAAAAATTTAATCCAGTAATAAAAATTTTCAATGTAGTTTAAACAATTTCATGTAACTTTTGTGGGTGAATAATGACAAGGGTGTAGCAAGTTAACAGATTGGGTTCAAATGGGTTTTCAATAAGGCAGAATGATGCATGCTACACACCTATCAACCAAAACAATTTCAATGAAACTAAATTTACCCTCTACATGTACCCCCACACTTAGTTTCATGCATTGAAAAGTTTTTATCATAATGAAATTCCATTTTTCAGCAAAGAGGCACATGCAGAATTAATGCACAACACAGTGACAAGTAGCAGAATTTTATTTGAGCATTAAGCAGCAGAAAAATGAAATGCAGCAATAATAGTGAGATACTTCCCTGACTAAGTTTCCCATTACTCCTTAGCATGATAATTTCACTCCTTAAATGACAGCAGCAACATCCTAAATACACATAGTATGTAAGACAGAAACAAAGATCTAGCATAGACAGAGAGCATAAGGAAGACAATCAAAGCAGCACTTTATTCAACACTAAAACAAGAACATAAATAAAAGTAACCAAAAAAGAAAGAACATGGGTTGACTCCCATGAAGCGCTGAATTTTAAGTCTTCAGTTAGACTTTATTTAATTACAATTTTTTTATTTATTAACAGGACAACGACCATGGGTTTCCTCCTATGCAGCGCAAGGTTTATAGTCCCCAACCAGACTCACCTAGCAACTAACCGTAGTCACTAGGAGGATGTGGTTTCCTTAATAGGAACCACCACATGTGTTTGGCCCAATTATTTTTAACAGAACAGTGAAAATTGTGGGCATCAAGACATAAGCAGACTAATACCAATTTCTCATAACCTGAAATAACCCCTATGTAGCACCCTTTAACAGTTGTAAGCATAATGCTGTCCACTTCCATAATTATTTCAGATTTATCAAGAGTTGAGTTCACATGAAGGGACAACATAGATCTAGGTGCTTCAAAGGGTTTGGAATTATTTTCATGGATATCTCTATTAATATCAACATTAACAGACTCACATTCAAGGGTGAAAATGGGTGAATTCTGAATAGTATGTTCAAAAGGGGATTCAATAAAGTTCTCAATAGAATCATGTACAATGGAACTCAAGCATACATCCACTTCTAGACTACTATCAGCATCACAAGAAGGCTCATCTCCCTTCACAGGTGAGGATGAAAGTGACAAACAAGGAAGAGAATTTAATTGAACAGTAGCAGATTCAGGTTTAACCATGTTGTAAATTTCTTACAAAAGATCCTCATCTGTTAAATCACAATGAACATCTACTGCTTCTATCAAATCAGTTCTTCCATGATCAAGGGTGTGTTCAATCTCTCTTTCAAGTTCACGTTCAAAAGACTCACTTTCTAAAACCATGTCTATAGTGTGTTCGAGGAAATTCAAATAAGGGGGTGTAATGTTTAATTCAGCTTCAATAAAGTCATGTTCAAGATTGATCAAATGTAAACATTAACTCCCTTGTATATCAACACTATTTTCCAGTTCAACACACAATGATTCAGAAATGTGATTACAATGATAATAGGGAAATGAAAACTCATCAGTATGTTTTTCTTCAAATATCATTCCTGCTTCCACATCATCCAACAATATTTCAGAGATTTTTGGGTTTGGAGTTTCAAAACATGGAAGAGTGTTTATTAGCTTAGGTTCAAAGATTTGAATTTCAGTGATTTCCAGCTTAAGGTTCTCTTCCAAAGTGTACCCAATATCAAGTTCAGGCTCACTGTTTAGAATTGCAGAAATTTTGGGTGAAGAATTATTAACAATCCAATTTTCAGTTTCAAGTATATCTTCAACCCGAGTGACTTCATTCTCAAAACTTCTAAAACAGTGATTTTTCTCAAGTGTAGGAATTATGAAAATAACTGGGCTATCTTTTTCAATCTGTTTCAATTCATCTTCAAAATTTTCCAACTCAATTCCATTAAAGTTCTTTATTGGATTTTCAATGATGTGTTCTTTATTTAGAGAGTTGGTTATTTCCAGATTTAGTTCAACAGAGTCATATTTTTCAAAGTGAATGAGTTCTTGTCCAGTTTCATTATCACTTTCTTCTTCCACATGATTTTCAAATCTTTTGTAAACATTTTCTTTTACCTTTTCTTCAAATACTTCATGTTCTTTAACCCTTTGTTTCAATTCCAAGAGCATGGTTTCTAATCTTATTAGTCTTTGATCTTGCTCTTGAGAATCTCTAAGTTGAATCTCATGGGTTTGAATTAACCAATTATTAATTTGTTCCACCCTAGCATCTATTTTAGAATCAATTAATTCAAATTTAGCTAGGGTGACAGGACTAAACTCACATTGTTCATTTTCATCAGTGTAAACATCTTGTTGTGGATGGTTATAGACACACTACCAAGCAGTATGTCCATAATCACCATAAAAAACACAGTTAGGTCCCGGTTGATTCCAATTCTGATTAACATCCATTTTTAATTCAAAATTAAATGAGATTAAATACACAACAGTTCTCTGTGAAGCAGATTTTTCTTTTCAAAATGACAAAAGCAGCTGATACAGTTCAAAGCAGTTTTTTTTAAACAGTTTTTTTAAATGATTTTTTATGTTTTTTTTGTGTGTGTTTTTAAACCCTAGACTCTCGGTGCATGCCTTCCCCGGCAACGGCGCCAAATTTTGAAGCGGCTGGAGGTCGTCACGGCCCTCAAAATTACATTTATACTCCTACACTAGTACAGCAGTGCAGGGTCGATCCACAGAGAAGGCAGACGAGTGATTTCTATGGTTTTAGAACTTTAAACCCCCACTGTGGTCAGGAGTGGGGAAAACATCTTTTTTACTTTTTTTATTGAAATGAAGTTGAAACAGGGCGACCAAACAAGTTTTTTATAGAAACTAAAATTAACACTAAGTATGATAAACTAGAGAATTACAATATACTAATATAAAGCAGCATGACAAGGAAGCGAGATCAACAAAGTACTCCGGAATTCTAAATTACTAGTTCGAATGGATGTTCTCTCCATAGCTTATAATCGAATCACACTTCTAGAATGAATGAAGAATTTCCCTCGCCAGGAAACTCAATAGGCAGGGGATTAGGTTTTGGAATTCGCCACACCAATACTTAATCGAACTGCATCAAGGTTTTAAAAAGATATCATTTGGAAATGAACTCGCCATAAATTTACAAATTTAATGACATTAATGTTCTTGAAGTTTCATTCAAACACAACCTCGCCAGTCGAATTTGAATTGAAAATGAAATCATTGAAGTGTGAACGATCAAAATATTAGAAACAGAATCAGTCTCACCAACTGATTCTAATTTTGTAAAAGATAATCAAATGATGATTTGAATATCATAACCTGGAGGTTTTAAAATTCACGAGCTAAGAAAGTGAAACCTTTGATCATACTGATTAAAGAAGTGAAAAACATTCCAAAAACAGAGTACACAAATAAAGAACAGAGGGAAGAAGAACTCCCAAAGCAACACTCTGCCTTTGGACTCCTTGGTCTCCTGCTCGTCACCCGTACTGCTCCTCGGAGTCTTCGCCCTCGAATGGTTGTGGTCGTGGAATGTCGAATGAGAGTCTCCCCCCAGAGTTCTACTGCTTGTCTGCTTTAAGTATCTTCTATCATCTACCGCATGTCACCGCCACATCTTCCACCGACTTCAAGAGTTCTTCACCCACACACCGCACACGTGCGACAGGCACGTCGCACGAATTTTTCCCTCGTAACTAACCCCGGATGAGTTAGTTGAATGCACCTGGACGCGTTTAAGTATGTTGAATGAACCTGCATAGTTAAAAAAGATAAGTGAATAAAAACGAACATAAAGAATGAAAAAATGGTTATTTTTTTTTTTAAAGTTACATGTTATTTTTACTCGTTAATAGTTAACTTATGTTAATTGATAATTATTAACCTTTAAATTATTAACTACGATAAAATATAAGTTATTAACAAGTTATTAATTAAATTAAGTTAATAGATATAATTACTAAGTTATTAATTTTATTATTTTTAAATAAGTTATTAAAAATTAAGAACATAAATAAATAAATAAATAAGTTAATAATGTTTAGTGAATCAATAATTTAATTATTGATATCAAAGAAATTAAATCATTAGATTAATTAATTAGTTAAAGTAATTAAAATTATTACTTAAGTTTCAAGTACTTTTAATTTATTAAGTATAATTTATAGTATAATTATAATTATTATTGATTCTAAATTAATTCTATTAAAACTAAATTAATTTATTATTTACATTTATTATTAATTAAGTTCTAAAATTTAATTTATAATTTATTAATGTCTTAAATTATAAACTTTTATATATTACTTTTAAATTTATTTGACTTAGTTAAAGTAGCTTTAACTTTAACTTTTGTTTTTTTTTTACTTTTCTTACTTTACTTTTTCTTTTTTTGTTTTTATTACTTTTACATTTATTGTTTTTTTAGTGTTATCATCCTCCCCCAATTCGGCTCACAGGAGGGGGAGGGTTTCCTCTTCTTCTCCACCGGCATCGGCGGTGGCTCCATAGCAGATGACAGGACTCTGGCATGGCGCAGCAGTCCTTGACCTACAGCACGGCGGCTTAGTAGCATCTCAGCTCCTGTTCAAAAATGGCGCAGCAGGGGTGCGATTCTCGGCGGTTTCACGAAGTAGGCCCGAAGACATCTCTCAACTCGCAGCAGCGCACAACCACGATGGCGTGCTCCTCCTCTTTCTCTGCAGCAGACCCTCCATGCAGCTTGGAATTAGCAGTTCCTTCGACGATGCACATCCAGCAGGTGCGGCGGCTTCCTAAAGGTTGTAGCACAGAGCACTTCCAGAGGCGGTCATCCCAGCGGTTCATTCTCCTCCTTCAGCACGGCTCCAGTAGACTCAAACCTGCAAATCCTATGAAGGGTTTTGCTGATTTGTGAAAAACTGGTTCGAAATGTACTGTTATTTGAGATGAATTTTGGATCTGTCTTTGAATGCGTAGATTTTTGCTCGTGCGTGACTGCAGTTGAAGAATATAGGGTCACGATTTGAAACAGGGAGGATCAATTGCAAGGTTTGAAGGTGGGACGTCGGTGTGAGGATGATGGGTGTTGTAGGGATGGAGAAGCTGTCGATGGGAAGAAGCGTCGGTAGCAAGGAAGAAATGAACTATCGGTAGCAACTACAAAAATAACTATCGGTAGCAGGGTGCATCGGTGTCACCGATGCTGAGAAAATAGGGAGTTGTCGACGGGGTAATGAGATGTTATGAAACCGATTGAGGAAAAAATAAATCGGTGAGTCATTGACTCACCAATAAAAGGAATAAAGATCGGTCGCAGCGGAACAAAAATAAATAAATAGTATCGGTGAGTACGTGAGAAATCGATAAAAGACGAAAAGGATCGGTGCGTTGCCACAAACCGTTAGTTAAAATAAAATGAATCGGTGTGAGGAGAGAGACCGAAGGTTAAAACAAAAAAAACAAAAACAAGTCACCAATAACAAAAATATTTAAAATCAATCTCCACAACGTGAAACCGACGATGATTTAGGATATCGGTGATCCATTGACTCACCGATAAATGAAAAAATAATAAAATGCTGAAGATATGAGAGGCCGATAGATAAAATATATAGTAATCAGTATGACGCGAAACCGATGGAAGGATAATGGAACGGTGAGTCATTGACTCACTGGTAGTTTAAAAAGAGAGAACGATGGTGTTACAAAGTGATCGGTGCGTGACGACTCACCGATAGTTATAAAAATTTTCGGTGTGACATAGCATCGGTGCGACACTCACCGACAGTTAGAAATTAAAAACTATAACAACAAAAAAATTATTTTACAAACTACAATTAATTAACTGCAAATATATAATTAAAATAATTATAATTAACTAGAGTTATTAAATGAAAAAATTAATTAAATAGATGACAGGATGAAACTCTAACATTAAAAACAAATTATTTAATTATACTTTAACATAATCCTATACAAAACATAAATTATTAATTAGATAACACTTAAATGAAAAACTAATCAAATAATAGAATACAATTATAAAAGACTCAAATTATAATTACTTAAAGAACAGTAACAAGGTAGCAGCAGGTGAAAAAGAGAAGCAACAGTGACTCTTTATTTCACCGAAAACTATTATCTACCTCACCAGTAGACTAAAATAAAATAAAAATTAATTAATAACCAATATTCATAGATAAAATAATATAATTAATGTTTAAAAACTATTAATTAATTAATTATTTAACTATTTAAACTAATAAAATTAACAGCAAAAAATTTAACTTAATTAAAAACTCATATTATATACACAAATAGTTGGCAGGATGACTAAATAAATTATTTAACAAAGTTAATCTATCTTAATGTAACTAAATTAATAGATTAGATATTAAAATAAGGTCTAAGTTAATTAAATTGAATTACATAGATTAAATATTTGTTTATAATAAATATTAACTATTAAAAAGTTAAGCAGATTTAAATTAACCAAACTAAATAAGACATAATTAAATTTGACTAGTTTATTAAGATTAAAATTATTAATTTAAAGACTAAAAATACATAATTAATTATAAAAATGATTTATTAACATATTTAGTGATAAAATTACAAAAGTCCCAATATTAATTAAAAAGTGTCAAAATAATTAATTAAATTGATAAAAATTAAATAAAAGATGTGGAAAAACTATGTTAAAATAGAGCCACATCACTCATCAAATGGTTATTCTTGGATAAATCTTGTCCTCATAGTGTAATTTTTGTATAGGAGATGATTTTATAGTTTGTTTGGGTTTTTTTTGGTTTCCTATAGGTGTTGTTGGAATTTATGGTTTCTCACTTTTACTAAAAAGTGTTTCTCAAAATAAGAATTCAATTTCCAGTCAGTCACCAAAAGTTATTCATGTTCTTTTTCAATGTTGAAATATATGAGGATGTCATCAATAAGGAATACCAAAAATATTTCAACTAATTATCTAAATACTATCTTCATTAGATCCAAAAAGATTAAAGGGATGTGTATATGTTTGAATTGCATTACTATGAATCGATAGTGTCCCTATATTATCTATAATTATTTCTTGGGTATATATTTTCTCCTTACCCATGATTTATGATATCAATATCAATGCTCTATATTTAATAATTATTGATCCCATCTATCTTGAAAAATTAGATCATCAATACTTGGTAAATGAATGCCTCTTGATGGTGATTCTGTAATGTTTTTGATATTGATTGAAAAGGTGCGCTGATAAATCATTAAACTTCAGAAATAGGAATGATTCTCCACATGGTGAAGAACATGGATATAAGAAACCCGTTTACAGAATCTCTATAAATAGAATCTACAATTATTTCAATTCAATATGAGCCATTATATAATGACTCTAATATATATAAATAGACCATATTGAGAGTTCAAATTAAAACTCAAATTCATGTTCTAAGGGAAGGATAAGTAGTTCTACAAAAAAATACAACACCAATCTATCGTACTATTGATATTCCTTGAATGATGAGTTCTTTCCCAACCATTTGATCCAAGAATCCCTCATTATTGTGTATAAATACTCATATTAAGCAATCTACTACAAAAATGTTTAAATAATAATCATTCCATTAACATTTGATAATGGGATGATCTTGGATATGAAATGATATTCCTTTACCCCCATAATTAATGAGAGATCTCTATAAGAAGATCCAATCAATTCTGTTTATAACATCACATTCCAACAAGGGAATACGAAATAGAAATTTATGAATTATCTCCCCAAAAAACATGATAGGAGAATAGTTCTATAAATTGGATTCAATATTCTCCCCACCAATTGTTTTCACTGATAATCCAGTATCAAAGGTGATCAATCAATATTCTTTAAGAACATTTATAATATTACAAAATGTGATGAACCAAAATCAAATAAGATATTAAAAATATTATTTTTGGTATTAAGTGTACCTTTTAAATCTTTATTACCATGATCTACTTTAATGGTATTGATTTCATAAGAACTTCATTATTCCCATGGTTTTAGTGGCAAATAATGATTTATATCCAAATTTGCCCTTGGATTGGAATATTAATTTACATAATGCCCAACATTTTTTTAATTTTAATCATTTAAGTGGGGGTGGTGAATTAGTTGTATCTACATCTCCAAAAATGGGTTAATGATACCTTTTCTTTTTATCAAAAAATTGTGTTCATAGTGGTTTACTTTATAATAGTTGAAAAAAATTTCACGATCATTTGTGGAAATTTCATTAGTGTTTCCTATAATGACTGAGATATTAAAATGATATTGGTTTCTTGAATAAATTTTTTTACATATTATATAATATTATACACATCCAAAAACTGAGAAAGAAATAAAATTTTATCTAATTAATAAATATCATTACATTAGTTAGTTATGGATCCAATTAAAATTCCATATATTAAAATTAAAAAATTATAAATTTGAAAAGAAAAAATGAGAGAATAAGGATAGCCCCAAACAAATAAAATCATCGCCGCCATTAAAAAATATATAGATGTAAAATAATATATTAGAATACCAAAAAAATATTAATAAATGAAAATATAAGCATGGGGAGAAATTATAGGGAATTTTGAGTGAAACAATGAAGTTGAAATTGGAGGTTATAAAGAGATATGTGACTATTGGAATTTTACCAATATATGAACGTTTGAAAATATGATCATTGGAAACTATACCCTCATTTGATAATTTTACCATTATAATTAGTGTTTATAAGTAGTAATGACAAAGTGTAATAGTTATAGAAAGTAGAATAGATATCCCCATCTGGTAGTGTCATGCCATTTAAAGCCCATTTGTCCAGACATGGGAGGGAAGTGGCATCAATGGGGTTTACCCTTGACCAATCCTAAGATGAGATTAAACAAGTTAATATTGAATGAAATAGCCTATGGTGTAAGTTCATGTTAGTGGAGATTACCACTCAGTTGATGTTTTCTTAGTCACCCCTTGAAACAATCCCCATCAGACACATCACCCTTATAGAGTATGAGAGTGTTATAAGGGGTTATGTGACTAGGAATTATTTTCTTAATGTTTAATTTTCCTTTATATATATAAAATTATTATTCCATTAATTAATTTTAAGAATAATTTTTATAAATAAAATAAATGTTTAATTGAGATGAATTTGATAAATTGGTTTAGGGACATTAATAAAAAACAATTGTTTTTTAAAAAGGTATGTATTTTATAAAAAAACATGGTATTATGAATAATATTTTAAACAAATTATTCTTTTTAAATAATATTGTGTGAATATAAATGATAAAATAATTTTATAATCGCCTAAGAAATTTTTTTAAGTGTCTGAAATATGAATGCACCTAAAAACATACTTTCATAAATAAATTAGTATTTAGAAATTTATAATTTATAATTTTCATTTTTATAGAATTATTCGTGGAAAATAAATATTATATTTGAAATAAGTACTTCAAAAATTGATTAGTTGGTTTTTTTAAAAATTTCTAAAATGCTTTACTTTTTTGTGACTATTAAAAAATGTAGTGTTGGGTTTTTTGTATATTTTATGACGTCATAATTATATCATAATGATTTAATAATTAATTAAAAAAATCAATGACCTAAATCATATTATTTTATTTATATTAATTAGTTTTTATATTTTAGTCATTTTAAAAAATAATAAGTGACTTTCCAAAGCCTGATAATGAAAATTTGTTTTTTCAAAAACATTACATTGGGAAAACTTTACATTTCCATGGAAAAAAGGATTTATAATTGACGTTAGTTTTCTGTGGATTAAAATATCAAAATATGTGAGTCAATAGTTCAAAACTATGGGCATAAACCACGTGTAAGTCAATTGTTATTTATTTTAGAAAACCTAGACTTCCAAGACCACGATTTGAAAATTATTAAATAATTCTTCCCCTTTTTCTATAAATACCCACCAGTTCACGATTCCATTCAATCCCAATCCATATTAAAATAATATTTTGTAATGTTTCCTCTAAAGGAGTCCACACAAGGTTTCCTTAATCCCCCAAGGATCCATCCTCTAGTTTTAGGAACAACTCATCAAGGTAAATGATATCTCAATTTCTCTTTTCCATTCATGTTCCCTTTATATATGTCATGTATTCTAATTTACAAATAATGTTCTTTTATCCTAATTATAGAATACCATTATTATAATAATATTATTTTATGAAATTAATACCCTTGTACCCTCTCATTTTATCCTTCTACAAAAGAATGTTTTATACCTATAAAGATGATGAATTTAATTACCAAATTTCCCTTTTTACATGAAAAAATTGTTATTCCTTTTTTGAATACCCAAACCTATTTCATATTCAATGAGTATTAAACTATATTTAAAAATGAATTTTTTATTCTGGAACAAACATATGTTAAACCCAAATTTTCTTTCATGGGTAAGAAAATGGTGTAACAGTCATGTCTTTATGATCATTTTTATTCCATGATTTCAATATGAAACTCATCCTTTATTATCCAAGGGATATTCATGAAATTATTTATTATTATGTATGTGGATTTCCTGAAATTAAGATATATGAATGGTGAAACATAATAGTGCTCTAATTCATTGGATAAAGAATTAAATCTCTAGATATGTCATGTTTTATGATACAATTGTGAGTATCTTTGGTAATTTTCATCTATGACACCTTAGTGATAAACCATGGTAATATTCTTATGAATTTCTCAGTTATATTTGAATTCAAATTTCCATGATATTATTCATGTTTTGATTACTATGTTAGGCCTCTTATTCATGAATTATTATTCTACCACATGTTCTCATTTTAATCTCTCATGATCACATGATTTTTGTCTCCCCTACTTACTACCAAAAAGGGCTTTATACATGATGTGGATCTATTTTAACATAGTTTTGCAACATCTTTTTACTTTATTTTTTATGATTTCAATAATTTTTTATCACCATATACGAAATAATTGTACTTTTTTATTTTGATAATTAAATTGGTTAATTAATAAATTTTTATAATAAATCAAGTATTTTTAGACTTTATGTTAATAATACTAATCTCACTTTTCTTATCTAATTTAATTATTTGTTTATTAATTTTGTTAAATTTAATCTTCTCACCTTTTAATAATTTGAATTTAATAATTAATAATCATTTAACATCCTTATTTGTGTTTTAATTAACTTAGAATATTATTTTAATATTTTATTCTTCAGTACTGATTTATTAGAATTAATTAACTGTGTTTATTAATATTTTTAATTATCCGGAAAATTAATTAAGTAAAGAATTTTAGTTTCAATTAAATAAATAGTTCACTTTTAATTTTATGTCTTCAAATAGTTGTTTAATTAATTAATTAAGAGTTTTAAAACATTAATTATTTAATCTTAATTATTCAGTTAATTTATTTATTCATTAACTTTTATTTTTAGACTACCAGTGAGATAGATATGAGCTTTCGGTGACCTATTGGGTCACAGATGCTAAAACATTTCTTTTTGTGCGTACTCTGTAAATAGTTTTTATAGTATTTTTAATTTTTGTCTTTTATCATTTTGGTTTATCAATTATCAAGTTCTTAATTTTAGTATTATCGATTAATAATTTTAATTGTGTCTTTAAAGTTTTAAGTCTAATAATAATCATATTTTGAATTTATGGTGTTTAGCATTCTTGTAATTAATTATTTTCAATAATTTAATTAAGTTAACATATGTTTTATTTTTATGTTCAATTTTTGTTTTTTTAAGGTCACCGTTAGTTCTTTGTTTTTGGTTTTATTGATGAACCTATTCTTTTTTATAATGGTGACCATTTGTTTTCAAACTAATGGTGACCCCCCCCCCCCCCGCGCTGCTTCTCCTCATATCTTAAAAACTAACGGT
Source organism: Viscum album (assembly GCA_963277665.1). NCBI lineage: Eukaryota > Viridiplantae > Streptophyta > Magnoliopsida > Santalales > Viscaceae > Viscum > Viscum album. The sequence continues at coordinate 380,415,115 of OY728119.1, forward strand.
AGTTTTTTAGCCAATTGGTGACCTTTCTTTTCTATCCAACAACAATATTTCTTTTTATTGCAACTATGACCTTTTTATATAGCCTATCTATGAACTTTAATTTTAACTATTGGTGACCTTAATTTTACTATATTGGTGACCCCATCTCACCCTCGCTTCCCCTACACCTCATCGTTGCACACCTCCATCTCACCGATGTTTTTCCTCCTACTAGCGCACATATCATTCTCTCACCATCGGTTTCTCTCCTCCTCCTGCAATTGTTCTAGCTTTTACCATTTCTTCCTTGACACCTATTCATTCCTTTGTCTCTACTATCCTTTCATCCACATTCCATCCACCACTACTCAACATCCATGCATCACTGAAAACTTAGTTTCAACCAACATTTTGAATAGACTCAAACCAGAAGTTTTACTTTCACACAAAATAATAACCAATTCAACCTAAATTCAAATAGCTTTTTCACAAAAGTTAAAATCAAACCCGAAAATCTTATCCTCTCATTGTAAATCTAAAATTTATGGTTGCCATCAGGATAGTTCGAAGAGGCTAAGCTGCTATTGTCCATGGTGGAGGATTTCCTCCACTGTTGAACCACATCGCCATGGATATATTCTCTGACGCACCCTTAAGGAGTCTGCTACTGCAACTGGAGGTGTTGTCATGGTCCGTGAGTAGAAGTCTACCTTCACTGGACGGCGGGAGAAAGAATATTCTCGAATCTCTCGTGATGCGCCGCTACATTATGCTACTGTGAACTGGGCCGACGCCGCATCACGGAGGAGTCGACCACGTGTTGCCGTAGCCGATGCACGACGAAGCCTAGCCGATCACCGCCAAAAGATTTTGTCGAACCAGATTTCAGCACCGAAGAAGACCTCCCTCCCCTAGGGTTTTTGTGCACTGAATTTGGGGGAGGGGGATAATAAAGTAAATAAATAAAAATATATTTAAATTAAAAAAACAAAAAAAAAACTAATTTTATTTTAAAAATAACCAAATTAAAAAATAGCTGTAAGATAATTAATAGAACATATTTTATAATTTAATTAACATAAATAAAACTTTATTAAACTAAATTAATTAATCATCTAATTTTAGTTTAAATAAGTTATTATTTAATGTTACATATTAAATAATTGTTTAATAATAAAATATATAAGATAAAATACCAAAAATATTTTACAAAAAAAATTAGAATAAACCAAACTATTTAGGAAATGTAATTAATGTAACAAATAATAATTAAATTAATAATTACTATTAACATTATTTCTTAAAAATTTAACTTAACTATTTTATATAATGTTTTGAACTTAAATTTGAACTATTTATAAATTTAAATAATGTAACTTAATTTAAATCATAAATAAAATAAAAAACATATTTATTCGAAACTAAAATTTACTTTAATAAATATAAAAAACTAAAAATGTTACTTACTTAATTACTTAAAATTTATTAATTAATAATTTATTAAACTTCACAAATTGAAATGTTCATAAGTATTGATTTAGTTTACATAAACCAATTTAATAAATTTAATATTTAAATATATTGTTAAATATTATTATTACATTTTTTTCTTCTCAAAATACTTTCTAAAATATAATTGTGTGTCTATTAATTATTTAAAAAGTCTTTTTAATAATCTATTTTGTTATTTTATTATTTTTTATTTCCTTCATGTTGTAACTGTGTTGTTTATTTTTCTTGCGCAAGTTCATTTGAGAGATGGGAATACATCCAGATTCACTTAACAAACTCATCAGGAGTTAGTTACATGAGAAAAACTAGTGTGAGGTGTTAGTTATGAAAAAAACGCATGCGTGCGATGCATATGTGAAGATCTTTTGAAGTTGGTGGAAAATGTTTGGTAACAAGCAGTAGAAGACATTGACTACTTAAGATAGAGAAACCTGCAGATAGAAAGGGAGTGAAATTCATTGGATATGAACATTCATGAAACACATTCGAAGATCCATTTCCAAGCAGAGGGAGTCCTGAGGGAGACTCTGGTACCACTTCCTCGAGCTGGAGGAGTTTATGAGCAAAGCATCATCTCAGGGAGTTTATCTTGCATATTTAATCTAGTTTTTATTCTCTATTCTAGAATGTTTTTAGTTTTTGCAATGATAATGAGAAAGATAGTAGTCGAAATAATTTAGTTCATGGATGAATTGAAGATCCATTGGTTACTTGTTAATTTTCTTTTCACTTAATCATTTTAATAAATTTTGTAACAATCAGCAAGATCAACACTAAATTTATTCAGTTACATGTACCATCAGAATTTCATTTTTAAATTTTCATAATCAATTGGTGAGATTGATTGTGGAAACACTTTTCAGAAGATAATAGATTCAGAATACATCAAGACTTACAGTGAGCTCGTCTTATGGTCAATTTTCAAATGGTTCACAGTTGATTAATTTTGGAGTGGTGAACTCTTAAATTGGCTGGCTTGTGTGAATCAACTCATGGAGAGGGAGGTGAGTCATTTTTTTAAGGTGGAACATTGCAAATTTTTTTAAGTGAATAGGAATCCTTTTAGAGCCAGTATAATAGAGATTTTTCCTTGAGCGTTTTAATAGATAGTTCTTTTAACAGCGTACCATATCTCTGTGTCTCTTTGTTTTCAATAGTCACTAGATTAAATTTTGTTTAGATACATGATTTGCAGTATTCTATCACTTTACTGATTTATAAAAAAAAGATAATAGAGTTTCTACTCCACTGCAGAAAATAATGGAGTTTTTTATGGTTTTTAGAAGAATAGTGGTTAGAATTACCTTCCCTATGGGTTTAACCCTCCATCCCACATATACTGTAGTTAGTAGGAATATAAATATTAAACATTGAAAAACCTCAAAAATAGTTTGGTTCATGTTTTTGGTGCCATTTCCATGGAAGGCACGAGCCATTAATTCTAAAAAACACAAAAAAATATTTCTAAAAAAATTCAAAAAAAAGGAAAAAAATTGAAAACTATCAAAAATATATGCTTCAATTTCTACTGAATTGATATTATTTTCTTTGTTGATTGAGTTCATGTTTAGTTCTAGTGTTGTGCTATATGAATTTCTAATATACCATGTATGAGAACAAGACACTATGTTGTTAGTCTAGAGCCACTAAATATAGAAATACACCAACATATCACTGCAATAATAAAGAAGAAAAAAATTGAAATAGAGAACACAGACAATTGAGTTCATAATAAAAACATTCAAAACCATCAAAAATTCATAAAAGAAAATGAAAGACCTTGTATGATGGTGTTTTAACTTCTTCATGTTTCAAGCAATCCATCATCTATTAGACTTAGTATTGGGGCCAAAACATATGAATTGAAACAATCACTTTTTTCACTGTTGGCTTCTTTTAATGGGCTCTCTAATGAGGACTCTCTTTCCTTCATTAGAGACATCTAAAATATTTTGCAACAACAAACTTTTCTATTACTCACATAAAATGAACATAGAATGTGTGTCTTTCCCTTTTTCCTTCAAGGGAATGCTAGAAACTGGTTTTTGAGTCTAGATGAGTACATTTTTGAAAACTGGGATCAAATGTACAACTCTTTTCTTATGAAATTTTATCCCTGAAGACTTATAGGAGAACTTAGAACAAAGATAACTAGTTTTTATCCATAGGATGGAGAATATTTCCATTAAGATTGGTATAGATTTAGGGATCTTCTAAGGTAGTTTCCCCATCATCAACTTCCATCTCACCTTCTCATGGATACCTTTTATAACGGGTTGTCGTCCTCTGGACAGAATCTAGCAGACAAAGATGCTGGGGAAAATTACAATGATAAGACAGATGAAGAACTTAATTTTTTTTAATAATATTTCTCTGAACTCTCAATAGAAAAATTGAATAAAAGAAAGAGTCAATAGAAATTTTAATTCAATCATGGGTTCAATGAATGGAACACAAGATCAACTGACTGAAATCACCAACCAACTTCAATCCTTAATGAACCGAAACTCAAACCAAACTGTCTACCAACTTGGCTATCAAAATACCAACCAATATTTAAGGGAACGTTATTTCCATTATGGTATGTTTGGGAATACAAAAATCTTCTGTTATAATTTTGATATGCCATCCCAACAACAATAAAACTCAAAATTTGTTAACTATGGTCCTAAATTTCCTCCAAAAGAAGAACCATTTTCAAAAAATTACAATCAAGGCTTAGGAACCACCCTAATCTAACCTAGAATGATCAAGGCTTAATTAAACAATCCACTGCCCCTAATTACTAAAATAAACCAAGACCAAATTTTCAGAATCAACAAAGGGGTGAGTCTTCAAATGTCTGAGGAAACAATGATAGTCACATTTCTTCTATGCTTGATCTAATTTTGAACAAAACAATCATCCAAGAGGAAATATACATGACTCAGCTATCCAAAAATCCAAATCAATATGAGTCTGATAAAATGAAAACTGATGTTATAATGCAGAACATGGAAAAACAATTTGGTCAACTTTCTAGGGATTTTTCATCTAGGGAAGATGGTAGATTTCTTAATACCACTGAACTAAATCCTAGGGAGAATTACATGGATATTGTCACTAGAAGTGGGCTTAATACTCATGACGTGACTGAAAAACTCACTGAAAATTCCCAAAATGAAAATCTACTTCAATGTGAAAATAAAAATATTCTTTGCTTACATGCTGGAATTTCATAGAAAAGTAATAAAAATAATCAAAATTTGAATTTTTTACCTGAAACTCAAGAAGAAACTTCATCTAAAAATCAATGGAATAAAGGAAAAGAAAAAGTTTAAGAATAGGTGAGGGGTATACCTACTGTAATTAAAATTTTCTCCCCACCCATCCCATTCCCTAAGAATATGAAACTATAAAGTAACACAAAGGCTGAAATTCTTCAGTTCCTTGGTCTTCCTTCCACACATCAAGTGAACATTCCATTCATTCAAGATTTAATTCAAATTCCTTCTTACTTGAAATATTTGAATAAATTTGTTCAAAAAAAATTTCTAGGAGAATTTTTTACTTAGAGCCTCACTGAAGAGTGCAGTGTTGAACTTCAAATGAAAATCCCACCTAAATTGAACGACCCAGGTAGTTTTATCATGCCTTGAACAGTAGGAAACTCTGATCAGCTTAACTATTTGTTTGATCAAGGTGATAGTATTAATCTGCTCCTATACTCACTATTTAAATAGTTGAGGTTGGGTGATATTCAACCAACCACAGTCATACTGAAGATAGATGATAGATCATTCACTCATCCTATGGGTAGGGTAGATGACTTGCTAGTTGGGGTTGGGAAGCTATTTCTGCCTGTAGACTTTTTAGTCTTAGACATGGAGTGTGATCAAGAGGTTACCATCATATTGGGTAGGCCCTTCTTGGGCATAGGTGGTGCTGTTATTGATGTATCTAAGGGTCAATTAATCATTAAAATTATAGAAAAACAAGAAGAGTTCAATGTGGTTAAAAAAGTTAAAGGACCAACTTTTTATGAAAATTGTTCAATGGTAAAGTCCTTAGGGAATGAGAACTCAATTGGAAACTCCGATGACTCTAAAAACCAATTCTCTACTGAAGAAAATAACTGTGAACCTGAAAATCCTTTTGAATCTGTTGTAGAAATTGAAAATTCTGCTCAAACACTAAATCTGGAATATTTTCCAGAATTGGACAACAATCCAGTTTCTACTATAGAAGGGTCCTCTGTTTCTGGACATAGGGGTTTTTTTAGTGAATTTGAGGGTGTTTTTGTTAACACCATCCTTTCTGAACACTCTAATGATGTAGATGGATAATTTTTAAAATAATTAGATGATTCAACTATGATTAACTAGTTAAAATATAATCTAGAAAGGCTGGATAGTGTGCTTCCCACTTTGGACAACAACACTGTTACTTCTGAATCTGAGCATGAAATAAAAAATATTTCATCATTCAATAATCCTTACAAGAGATATGTTTATGATGTTGGACCTCCTAGGCCTAAGATTCATCCATTTAGTTTAGAACCACCAACTCTTGAACTGAAACCAATCCCTACTCATATTAAATATGCATTTTTGGGTGAGAATTCCACTTTGAACGTCATAATTTCTGTTGAACTAAATTAAAGTCAATATGAAAGATTTTTGAATTTTTTGAAAATGTATAAATCTTCCATAAGATGGAAAATAACTGATATCATGAGTATTATTACCTCATTTTGTATGCATAAAATACCTATGGATCCTGATCATAATCCTATGGTAGAAGGTCAAAGAAGGTTGAATCCAAACATGAAATATGTTGTGAGAGAAAAAGTGATTATGTTGCTAGACACTGGAACAATATATCCCATTTCTGATAGTTCTTGGGTTAGCCCTGTCCTGGTTTTCCCCAAGAAGTGAGGTTTCACTATAATTAAGAATGAAAATAATGAAGAAATCTAAGTTAGGAAAGCCATAAAATGAAGAGTCTGTATATATTATAAGAAACATAATGCAGCCAGTAGGAAGGACCACTTTCTAATGGATTTCTTAGATCAAATGATTGATAGGCTTGCAGGAAATGAGTTTTTTTATGGGTATTCTTGTTACAACCAGATTCTTGTTGCTCTAGAGGATTAAGAAAAGACCACTTTGACATGTCCCCTTAGGACATTTTCCTACATGCAGATACCCTTTGTGTTGTGTGGAGATCCAGCCACCTTTTAAAGGATTGTCATGGCTATTTTCTCAGATATTATTGAAAGAATCATTGAGGTTTTCATAGATGACTTTTCCATTGCGAGATTCACTTTTGACACTTTTCTTGGAAATCATGAGTTATTCTGAGAGAGATTCATCGAAACCAACATTTTTCTTAATTGGGAGATGTTCCAATTCATGGTTATAGAGGGTTTTGTTCTATTGAATAAGGTGTCCAAGGGAGGTTTGTAAGTTGATACTGCTAAGTTTGAAGTCATTAAGAAACATCCACCTACTGGAAATGTTAAAGGTGTTTGAAGTTTCCTAGGGAATAATGGATTCTACCAGAGTGTCATAAATGATTTTTTCTAAAATAACTAAGCCCTTGTGTTCTTTTCTAGTCATGGATTCAACATTAAAATTTGATAAAAATTGTTTTAAATCATTTAATCATCTTAAAGGGAAACTCACTACATCACCCATTATCACTACACCTAACTGGAAACTACCTTTTGAACTTATGTTTGATATTAGTCATATGAATTTTGGTGTTTTCCTTGGACAAAGGAAAGTTAAAATGTTACATGTGGTGTGTTATACTAGTAGACTGCTAGATGATTCCCAAAAGAATTATACGACAACTGAAAAATAATTATTAGCTGTTCTTTTTTTCTCTAGAAAAGTTTAGGCTGTACTTGTTAGGATTCAAAGTCAATGTTTTCCCCAATCATTCTTCTTTAAAATACTTTCTATTTAATAAGGAAACTTAATCCAAACTTATTTTATGGATTCTATTTCTACAAGAGTTTGATTTCGAGATTAGGGATAATTAAGGAGCTGAAAATTTAGTTGTTGGCCACCTTTCTAGGCTTCCACTTACTCAATCGGAAATTGAAGCTTCTAGGGAGATTAACTATTCATTTCCTGATGAAAAACTCTTTACTATGTCAATCTATAAATCTTCTTGGTTTGCATATTTTTCCATCTTCCTCGCAGTAGGTGGATTTCCCAAAAATCTGTCAAATAACTAAATGAAGAAATTCATTTCTGAACTTAAATAGCACCTTTGGGATGACCAACTACTGTTTAAGAGATGTTATGATGGTATTCTTAGGATTTGTGTACTTGAGGAAGAGATGATACCTCTCTTAGATATTTGTCACTCCTCACATTGGGGAGTTCACCATGGTGTTGAATAAACTGCTCATGAAGTCTTGCAATCTGGTTTCTGTTGGCCTACTCTTTTTAAGGATTATAGGAGCTTTGCAGTTGGCTGTGATAGATGTCAGAGGCTATGAAATTTTGGAAGGAAGCAGGAGTTACCCCAAAAAGGAATTCTATAAGATAAAAATTTGGATGTCTGGGGTGTAGATTTCATGGGTCCATTTCCATCATCTTATGGGAATGAATATATTCTGGTTACTATTGACTATGTTTTGAAATGGGTTGAGGCAGTGGCCCTGCCCAATAATCAAGCCAATTCTATAATTAAGTATGTCAAGAAGAAAATCTTTACAATATTTGGAGTTCCTAAATCCTTCACCACTGATAATGGAACACATTTTAGTAACTATAAATTTGAAACTTTGATGGAGAAATATGGTTGTGTTCATTAAACCAGTACTCCTTATCATCCACAGTCAAGTGGACAGATGGAAATCATAAATAGAGAACTGAAACAAATATTTGAGAAAACAATGTCAATTTCTATGAATGACTGGTCTCTTAAATTGGATGAAGCTTTAATGGAATATAGAACTACTTTCAAGACCCCAATAGATATGTCTCCGTACAAGCTGTTGTTTGGGAAATTCTGTCATTTACCTATGGAGTTACGACATAAATCTTATTGGGTAGTTAAGGTTCAAAACATTGAATTTAAGAGTGCTGGTGAGAGGATATTACTTGAGATGAGTGAACTTGATTAGATTTGGAGAGAGAGTTATGATAATTCAAGAATTTATAAATAAATGACTAAAATCATTCACGATTCTATCGTTCAAAACAATGAATTAAAACTTGGACAGAAGGTCCTACTCTTTAACTCTAGACTTAAAATTTTTCCTGGAAAACATAAGTCCAAGTGGTCGGGACCTTTTACAATTGTGAGGGTGCTGAATAATGGAGCTATAGAAATTATAGGTTAAGAGAGAAAACCCATGTTGGTTAATGGGAAGAGGGTGAAATTTTTTTTGAGGGACATATGAAGGGATGGATGCCGCCTTTGTGCTTGAAAACTAATCTTGAATAAAGTTAGGCTGAGGACGTTACAACTTAGAACTACATGGGATGTAACCTAAGGTCCTTTTTTCATTACATTGTTGATTTTTAATCTTGAATAAAATGCTTCTTCTATGCTCCGTTTTTGAGAAATTCCTATTATGGGTTGTTCTTGGTCTCTTGGATCTATTTCAAGGTTATAAATTATTTTTACTGGTGTCATCTAAGGAGTAGAATTCCAATGATCATTTTTGGACAAGGACTTAGTTAGGGAAGTACTTCAAATTTCTGCATTTATTTCTGCTCCTATTTTTTCTAATAAATTTTGTTCATTTAAAAAAGTCTTCTTACTAAAAAAAATATACTACTGGTCTTGAATTAAAATTATGTTGCTCCTTTTGGACATTCTGTTTGAACTGTTTAAAATTCTGCGTATGATTGAAATTCTTCTTGAATTGGAATGATATTATGCATTTTGTCACTGTGTAAATAAACATTCTACATGTACCTCACTACTGAAAACTTAATTTCAATGTTTTTAAAATATTTTCACTGCTTGAATGGATATGTGGGGGGGGGGTACATGCAGGCATAAAATTTTTGTATTAAATCTACTATAGGTTGGGGTGTTCTAGCATTCAATTTTCCATCGTATTGAATATAGTATTAAACTTAATATTTTAAAGTGCTTACTCCAAGTTCATTGTGCACCCGAAAATTACATGATATTTCTTGAACTAAATTGAAAATCTATGTCACGAGACTTAAATATTAATGTGTGTACTTGCTTGTGAACCAACTGTTAGTTAATTTTCATTGCTAACAATATTCATGAACTTCATTGAGACCCTTTACACCTGTTATAAATCTACTTAAATGAAAATCTATTTTGAATTTTTAATGTTTAATTGTTCTTCTCCACTTTAGAAGTCAACATTGGGGACAATGTTGGGCATTATGTGTGGGAGAGGGGGGTCAATTTTGGACTATGCTAAAATGTGCTTAATTGAAAGACCATCAATTCCCGAAGCAATTTAAAACATTTTGTTAAAATAATGGGTTATGTTTTTTCCAAAATTCTTTCATAATTTTAGGTTGTTTGCTATTTTTCAAATGTGTCTTGCCTATGGACAATTTATCTTTGGTAGTTAAGTTCTGAATTGAGTCTGAAATTAATGATAACGGATGATTTCAGAGTGGTTTTACTTAGAGATTGAATGGATAACTTGGTTTAGGGGCTATTTTTAGAGTGATATTGGTAACCTGTTATTGGAATTATGATCATAGCCCTTGGAACTGGAAGTTTGATCTTGATTATTGGGGAATCATTTTTATTTTAATTATTAATTTAATTACCTTAGTGAGACCACGGAAATGATTTTTTAAATAAAACATTTGAAACTGGAGTAGTCTGGGCATCTAGGATCCCATGTTGAATCTATGATACCCTTGATGTTGGGTGAATTTTTGTTTACTATAAGCCCTATGTATACCTTGAATAAGTGCTTATGCACAATACTTATCACAATGATACATGGCTTGGTAAAAATTAAATAAATTCTCTAGGTTGAAAAACTAATTCATTAAGGTGATGGGAATGATGAATGCCAAATGAAGAGGGGAAAATTGGTTTAAATAGAAATAATATAGGTTGTATTAATAAGGTGATTCAAAAAAATATTTTTGGAATCTAGATGAAAAATATTAGTACAACGTTCCTCGGTTAAGATCTTAATTCCATTGATATTCTACTTCTTCTCATTCTTTGACTTAGAAGCTGATCTTGGATTGAAATTTGTCACTAAGTAGAGCCACGTATGAGGCATGGAATCTTCATTTCCTGAGGATTCATAGTTTTCAAGACTACCCTTTGCGTATTTGATCTAGGAAAGATTCATATGGGCAATTCATTTTCTAAAAGCTTAATGTTATGTTTTGTCTACTTTTTTTGAGTGCTGGACATGTTACATTCTGAGCTGAATTATAAATTCTACAATATATTTTGTCAATGATTAGAAAACATGGGATTTTTTGAGGACAGACAATGCTCATGTGTGGGGGAATTTGATGAGGCTCTATTTTTACATAGTTTTTTCACATCTTTTTACTTTTTTTAATGATTTTATTAATTATTTAAGCTCCTTATACAAAATAATTGTATTTTTGTATTTTTATAATTAAACTTGTTAATTAATAAATTTTTATTATAAATAAAGTATTTTTAATCTTTAAGTTAATAATTTTAATCTTAATTTTGTTATCTAATTTAATTATTTGTTTATTAATTTTGTTAATTTTAATCTGCTCACCTTTTAATAATTTGACTTTAATAATTAATAATAATTTAACATCTTTATTTATGTAATAATTCACTTTGACTATTTTGTTAATATTTTATTCTTTAATATTTTATTCTTTAATATAGATTAATTAGAATTAATTAACTTTGTTTTTTAATATGTTAAATTATCCTACTAATTAATTAAGAAAATAATTTTTGTTTAAATTAAATAAATAGTTTGCTTTTAATTTTATGTATTCAAATAGTTTTTTAATTAATCAAGAGTTTTAAAACATTAATTATTTAATCTTATGTAGGTAGTTAAATTATTTATTCTTTAAATTTTATTTCTAGACTACTGGTGAGATAGATACGATCTATCAGGGCCTTATTGGGTCACCGATGCTACACATTTTCATTTGGTGCGTACTCTGTAAATAGTTTTTATAAAATTTTTAATTTAAGTATTTTAGCATTTTGGTTTATCAAATATCCAGTTATTAATTTTTGTGTTATCAATTAAAAATTTTAATTGCAACTTTAATGTTTTAAGTCTAATAATAATCCTATATTGAATTTATGGTGTTTAGATTTCTTGTAATTAATTATTCTCAATCTTTTTATTGGGTTAACTTAAGTTTTAATTTTAAATTCAATTTTTTTTAAGGTCAACGTTAGTGCTTTGTTTTTGGTTATATCGGTGACCCTCTTCATTTTTATACTGGTGACCCTTTGTTTTTAAACTTCCGATGACCCCCCCTGCGGTGCTTCTCCTCATGTTTTAATAACTAAAGGTAGTTTGTTTAGCCTATGGGTGACCTTTCTTTTTTCTCCAACAACAATTTTCTATTTTATTGCAAGTGTGACCTTTTTTTTTAGCTCATTAGTGACTTTTAATTTTAATTAATGATGACTTTAATTTTATGACCCGACACCGATTCTTTCCTTTGTATCTGCTATCCTTTCATCGTCATTCCAGCCACCACTACTCAACATCCACACATCACCACAGACTCAGTTTCAACCATCATTTTGAATAGACGCAAACCATAAGTTTTACTTTCACCAAAACTAAATAACAAATTCAACCCAAATTCAAACCAATTTTTCACACAAGTTAAAATCAAACCCTACAATCTTAGCCTATTGATGATCTGAAATTGAACGTTGCCGTTGGGATGGTTCGAAGAGGCTGAGATGCTGTCGACTGTGGTGGAGGAGTTCCTCCGCTATTGAACCACATCGCCATGGATCTATTTTCTAACGCACCATTGAAGAGTCCGCTACTGGGACATGAGGTTCTGCTGTGGTCTGCGAGCAGATGTCTACCTTCGCTGTACAGCGGAAGGAAGATGCTTCCCAAAGTTCCCCTGATGCGCCGCTACATTATGCTGCTATGAACTACGCCAACGCCGCATCAAGGAAGAGTCGACCATGAGCCGCCGTAGCTGATGCGTGACGAAGCCTTGCTGATCATCGCCTAAAGATTTTTTCGGACCAGCTTTCAGCGCTGAAGAAGCCCTCCCTCCGCTAGGGTTGTTGTGCGCCTTATTTGGGGGAGGGGGAGAAGAATGTTAAATAAAAAATAAATATTTAAATTAGAAAAATTAAAAAAATTATTTTTTTTAAAAAAAATATCAAAATTAAGAAAATGTTTTAAGGTAATTAATAGAACAGAATTTATAATTAAATTAAATTAAATAAAATTTCATTAAACTTAATTAATTAATATTCTAAATTTAGTTTAAATAAATTATTATTTAATGTCGCATATCAAATAATTGTTTAATAATACAATATATAGGATAAAATACCAAAAATATTTTTACAAATAAATTTATAATAAAAAAACTATTTAGGAAATATAATTAATGTAACAAATTATAATTAAATTAATAATTAATATTAACATTATTTCTTAAATAGTCAACTTAACTATTTTATATAATGTTTAGAACTTAAATTTTAACTATTTATAAATTTAAATAAAGTAAGTTAATTTAAATAATTAATATAATAATAAACATCTTTATTCACAACTAAAATGGAATTTAATAAATATATTAAATTAAATAAGTTATTTACTTAATATTTAGCAATTAATAATTAATTAAACTTCTCAAAGTCACATGTTCATAAGGATTGATTTAGTTTTCATAAACCAATTTAATAAATTTAATATTTAAATATATAATTAAATATTATTACTTATTTTTTTTCTTTTCAAAATAATTTCTAAAATATAATTTCTAGTATAATAATGATTTAAAAAGCCTTTTTAATAATCTATTTTCTTAAATTATTATTTTTTATTTCCTTCGTTTTGTAACTATGTTGTTTGTTTTTCTTGTGTAGGTTCATTCAAGAGACGAGAATACATCCTGATTCATATAACTAACTCATCAGGAGTTAGTTACATGAGAATAATAATCAAAACATGTTAGTCACGAAAAAAACGCACATTTGCGGAGCATATGTGAAGTGCTTTTGAAGTCGGTGGAAAATGTTTGGTGACAAGCTGCAAAAGACTGTGACTACTTATGATAGATGAACCAGCAGATAAAATCGGGGGCAACATTCATTGGAGAGGAACATTAATGCAACACATTAGAAGATCCAGTTCCGAGCAGAGGGAGTCTAGAGAGAGACTCTGGAACCACTTCCTAGAGCAGGAGGAGTTTAGGAGCAGAGCATCATCTCGGGAGTTTATCTTCCATCTTTAATCTAGTTTTTGTAATTTTTTCTAGTATGTTTTTAGTTTCTGTAATGATAATGAGAATGATAGTAGGCTAAATCTTTTAGTTCAGGGATGAATTGAAGATCCACTGGTTAACGTTTAATTTTATTTTCACATAATCATTTCAATAAATTTAGTAATGACTGGCGATATCAACACTGAATTTGTTCAGTTTCTTATACCATCAGAATATAATTTTAAAAATTTCATAATCAATTGGCGAGATTTATTGGGGCAAGAATTTTCAAAATATAGTGGATTCAAAAAACTTCAAGACTTACAGTGAGTTCGTCTTATGGTTAATTTTCAAATGGTTCAGAGTTGATTAATTTTGGAGTTGTGAACTCTTAAATTGGTTGGCTTGTGTGACTCAACTCCTGGAGAGGGAGGTGTGCCATTCTTTTAAAGGTGAAACATTTCAACAATTTTTTATGTGAATAGGAATCCATTTAAAACCAGTAGAACATATATTTTTCCCTGAGAGTTTTAATAGATAGTTATTTTAATAGCGTACTATATCTCTGTGTCTCTTGGTTTTCAACTATCTATAGTTTCAATTCAGTTTAGATACATGATTTCAAGTATTCTGTCACTTTACTGCTTTATAAAAAAAGAAAATAGAGTATCTACTCCACTGCAGAAAACAATGGAGTTTTTGAAGGTTTTTACATGTATAATGGTTAGAATTGCCTTCCCTATGGGTTCAACCCTTCATGCCACATATACTGTAGTCAGTAGGAATATAAATATTAAACATTGACCAACATCAATGATAGTTTAGGTCAATATTACCCCTTTCCTTTGAAATATGTCTTCATGATATGATATATAATGAAAGTAACATATGGGGAACCAATGAATATGTATTCAAATTTATTTAGAAATATGTAATAAGATTTCATGTATTATGTTTCTTATTTCCACTAGAATAAACATTAAAAGATCTTATATTTGTAACATGTAATGAAAAGTGATGTAACAAGAAGGTGGGATTCAATAGTTTCTATCAAAGTAATGTTGAGTTATTTATGGAAATTTGGAGTTGAAAACACAAAGATAAATCCAAGTGAAACGTCTAAATATAGGAAAACCTCTGGGTATTTTAGTATGTATTAAGTTAGCCATTTCCAAAAAAATAAGTCTCTTTCTGGATACAACATGTGGATGTGGCTATGAACCATATGTACATAGGGGTAAAACAAGAAAAAAATGGATTGATTTGGACTCTATTGAGAACTAGAGAATGACAATGGTCTTTACTAAACACCTAGTTTCACACTCTCTGAGGATATGTTTGGTTAAACACAACCTTTTTATGGAACACTATAAAGAATATATTCAAAATGTAATTATTATTAGATACGATCAATAAAATATTGATGAATTATTTCTTAATACATAAAATACCTTTAGAATTATAATATATTTTCAAGCAACATATTTCATAAGAAGGTTTTCTTTATTTTGAAAATTTTGGGTAATGGGACAAACCATGTAAATGATAAGTGAAATTAAATATTCACTAATAACATTATGATGGAATATTGAAAGGAAAAATTCATGATGTTGATGAATTAACTAAATTCAGTTATGAAGAATAACTTGATTCAAGATGATATACCGAAATCAATTTAAAGGGAATGACTTTACATTGAGTCCCTTTTGAATTAATGACCACCTCCTTTAAGTGGATCTATTGAACCACTGGTTGTTGAACAATGAATAACCTATATAGAAAAGATATTTTCTATACTATATTTTTTGGTGTTTGATAATGTCACCATGAAAGTATTTAGCTTATAGGGATAAGTTGACCAATGGTGGAAAATGATTAAAATTAGGAATCCAAGAAGGGAGATTGATGTTATGGGGTTTCAATAATTCATGGGAATATTTTTCAATTAATATTATTCCAGTCCAATGCTATAAAAAATAGAGAAGGAATTCCTAGAGTTTAAGAAGAAGAAAAATTAATAAGTTAGAATCTACAAAATAAAAGTTACATGACATTCTAGATAAGCCCATAACTTTGTTAGGGATCTTAAGGGAAAAGTTGATAGATTATTTATTGGAATGAGACCCCATATTTGGATGAGTATAAAAAATAAATACTATAAAGGCTATGTTGAGATATATAGGAGTTCTATGAAGGTAGAATTAGATTTTGGATAGACCCAATGGTCACAAATTTTGTATGAAATGGAGAGATAAATGAAGCCAAAATCAATGAGGAATTATGATCATGGAAGATAAGGAATGAAAGTGAATTTTTCAACTTTAAATACATATAGGAGGAAGAATTTGGGTAAATGCTTTATTGGGAGTGGAAATTACTATAAATGTGGATGAGATGAGAGTATAGATCAAAACATTCATGGTGAGGAAAATCCTCAAATTAACAACACTAAAGAGAAAGGGAAGAAGGTGCACACCCAGCCGGAAGTTCAACGCTTCATGAGTGGACTAGTTTGTATCTTCTCCATAAAATTTCCAAATCATAAGGTAATAGAGGGAAACCACCATCAACCACAACATAGGCTAAGGGATTAGTGTTGATAATTTTGTACCATGATATACTTATTAGAGGATCTAAATGATGTGGTGGTTGGTATACTCATTGTGATCTGAAATCTAGAAAGTACTTTTCTTTCTAGTTCTACACATTCCTTTATTTCATTCGTGTTTGCAAAGACTGTTGAAAAATTCTTGAACTATGTGAAGTATATTTACCAATCAATACTTATAAAGGGACTATCCTAGAATCAAAAGTGTATTGAAAATACTGTATTAACTATGGAGAGTACTATCTCATCACGAATTTAGTTGTGATTCCAATAGTGGAATTCAACACTATGTTAGGGATATACTGGATATCAAAGTATATTACTAAGATCACTATAAAAGAAAATAAATTTTAGTAGTATTGAATGGAAAACCAACAATTATTTTCAATGGATAGATATCCCAATATTTTATTTGTCTAGAAGGACATTCCAAAACCTTCTTTATAGAGAATATCGATGACTAAGGAGAAGGAAGTGGAAGTATAAAGATAGATAACATTCCTATTGTTTAGGAATTAATTGGTTTATTTTCTAAAGAGTTACCTAGAAATCCCCTATAAATATAGATAGATTTCACCATTTAACTCATGCATGAATCAATGATGATACCAAATACCTCATATAGAATAGAAAATATAGTGTTATATGATTTAAATAAATATCTTCAAGATAATTAAAAGAAAGAATTTATCCAACCAAGTGTGTCTCTTTGGGGAGAAATTTTTATCTTTTTAATGATGAATGACAAATAAATATATCTATGAATTGATTGTAGAGAACCTAAAGGGATCACAACAAAGAACATATACCCTCACATAAGGATTAATTATATTTTTATATTCTCTAAATGTTGTGAGGAGCATAAGGATCGTCTAAGGGATATATTGAAAACTATGAGGTAGGAGAAGTTATTTGAAAATTTTAGAAAATTTTGTTTCTAATAATAACAAGTTGTATTATTTGGGAACATTCTAACTAATGATGGAATCTATATTCACCCTTATAGGAAAAAGGGCGGAGAGGAGTGACCTCATCCAAAAATATTAAGTGAAATTCAATGGTTCCTTGGTTTATCGGGATATTATAGCTGGTCTTTGTGTTTTTTTAATGAATTTATAATCCACTATCTATGTTAACTCAAAAAGGGGTTAAGTTCATGTAGAAAAATGTGTGTAAGGAAATGCTTCAAAAACTGAAGAACAGATTGTTTACTATACCTCTATTGACTCTACCCACTATCTGGTAAGGATTCCTTATTTATAGTGATGAATCTTTGTAAGGTTTTGAGTGAATTCTCATGAAAAAGGTCAATGTGATTCCTTATACATCTTATTAGTTAAAGCCTCATGAGAAAAATTATCACATCCCTGATCTCGAGTTACCTACAGTTTTTACTCCAAAATTATAGAGGTACTATATTTATGGGGACAATTGTGATATATACATAGAACACCCAAGTTTAAAATATATATTCAAGTGAAATTAATTGATCGTGATTGAAAGTATATGGTTGGAAAATCTTAAAGAATATGACTATTCAATTAATTTCCACCCTAGAAGAGAAATAAATGTCACTAATTCATTATGTAGGGAATAAGATGTTGTGATGGAAATGATGAGGATTCATGGAAATCCAATGATAAATGACCTAATAAAATATTACATGGGAATCATAAAGAAAAGTACATCATCATCCCTATAATGATTGATTTCTCAATCATTATTACTAGAGAGGATCATGAATCCTCAATGAAAATATCCTTATTACAAAAGAATATAGAGGCTGTGAAGAATGAGAAGTTTATTGAATTCAATAATTATCAAGATGGTGTATTTAAATTTCATACATGTCCATGTGTTCTATATATTTGGGAGATAAAGAAGGATCAGAGGGTTAAAGCTCATAGATCTATACGATCAATACATTCAAGAAGAACTAAAATGTGTATGGATCTTCATGATCATTATTAGTGGGATAGTATGAAAAAGGTAGATTTTAGACAACACTACATGGTGCTTCATGCATCGGCAAGTGAAGGAAGAGTGACAACTTTTTAAAAGGTTATTAAAAATACTACCCATACTAACATGTTAGTGGGAAAATATCACTATAAAATTCATCTATAGTATCCAAATAACTTCAAAATGAAACAGTGTGATATGGGTTATGGTGTATCTATTAACCATTAATGCTATTTTAATCACTATTCAGGAAGATTTAACTCTTGAACAACTTGAAAATATATACATAAAGTGGTCACGCTACTTGGGGTGAAACATTCTATCATTTATGATCATGATCTAGTGTTCACATCTAAATTATAGAGAACTCTTCAGCATGAGCTTTTTTCAAAATTGAATTTTAGTATGGCCTACCACCCCTAAACTAATGGATAATCTAAAAGGAGTATTCTGACATTTCAGGAAATACTGAGAACATGCTCAATGGAATTTAAGAGTAGATGGTATCAAAACCTCTAATTTGTTGAGTTCTCATACACCAAAAGATTCCACTTGAATATTCAAATGGTGATATATAAAGATCAATATGGGAAGCAATGTATAAATTCTATATTATAGGATGAAGTTGGTAATAGAAAGATACATAGGATCGATCTTGGAAAACAAATGTGAGAAAAGGATCAGTCCATCCAATAACATATGATGGATTCTCAGAGTCAACAGAAGATCTATGATGAAAAAAGTCAAAGGGAATTGGATTTTATTTTGGAGACGCTTTTTTCAATTAGATATCACCATGGAAGAGATTAATATGATTTGGAATGTAAGATAATATTATCTATATGTATTGTCCCCTTTGAAATCCTTGATATCGTGTGAGTAGTTGAATATTGGATAACACTTCCACAAAATCATGTTCATGTTCATGATTTATTCTACATATATCTCTTGAAGAAGTAAATATCTAATCCTGTAGATGTATTAAATCTACTTGTGGTACAAATAGAACATGACCTCTCTTATATGGATCATCCTAGGAAGATCATTAACTATAGAGATAATGTTTTTCAAAACAAGACTAACCACCATTTCAATGTGTTGTGGAGGGTCCATAATTCCAATGAAGCGATGTAGGAACCATAGGAGACAACGAGACAAAAGTACTCCCACCTTTTCTCAACTGAGAAAATGAGATGAAATTTTGGGAATGAAATTTCTTAATTGGGTAAGAATGTAACAACGTAGAGTTTTTATATTATATTTTCTTCCAGAATAAATGTTTCTAAAATATTATATTTTAAATTTCCAAAATAAATAGAATGAAAATTCATTTTATCTCATCACTAAACATTCTTATAGTAGTCATCTATGAAACCAATTAAAATTCCGAACATTAAAACTGGATAAAAAATATAAAATAGAAAAATAAAATGGGAAAATAAGGACCACCAATATCCCCCACTACAAAAAATATATAAATAATGAAATAATAGTGAACCAATCAATATATTAAGAAATGAAAATATAATATTAGGAAGATATTGTAGTGAATTTTTATTGAAAGAATAATGTGTTATTTATATGGTATAAAGTGAAATTTTACCATTGTAATTCAATTATTATATAACCATTGGTCAAATAAAAATGTTTTTTAATATTAATATTCGTCAATATAACCATTAGAAAAGATACCCTTGGTTTACAATTTTATCAGTATAATTGGTTCTTAAAAGTAATAATGAAAAATGATAATTGACACCTTAAGGAGAATAGATGGCCTAAATTAGTAGAGTCTAGCCATTTGAACCCCATTTGTCTAAAATTTGGAGGTATGTGCTATCTATGGGGTTCTCGATTGACCAATACCAAATCAAGATTCATCAAGTGAATCTTGAATGAAATCACCTCTTTGATAAGTTCAAGTTCATGGAGATTACAACTCAAGCGATGTTAGCAGATTCACCCCATGAAACTATCAGCATTGCACACCTTACCCTTAGGCTGTATGTGACTTCAATAAGGGGTTACAAGTCTAGGCCATTGTTTATTAAAGAAAAATTTTCTTTTGAATAAATAAATAATTATTCAATAAATTCGTATTATGAATCGTTTTTATCTATAAAATATATGTTTAGTAGAGATGAAATTGGGAAATTGATTTGTTGACACAAATAAAACATAATTGTTTTTTTATAAATGATATTTTTTTATTATAATAATACAATGTATTATGATTATTTATCTTGAATTAAATATTTCTTTAAAATAATATTTTTTTAAATATAAATGATAATATGATTTTATAATGGCCTTAGAAATGTTTTAAAAGGGTCAAAAATTTAACCATGCCTTAAGAAATAGAATTTTTAAATAAGTAAGGATTTATTTATTTAGTAGTCAAAATTATCATGTTTAAATAATTATTCTAGAAATAAATAATAATTAAATTTTAAAATATAACATCAAAATTCGGGTTTTGTGATTTTTTTAGAATTTTCTAAAATAGTTTTTTTTTTCAATTGTATAAAATAAAATTTCAGGTTTTTCGTATATTTTATGACTTCGTAATTAAGCCATAATGATGTAATAATTAGTTAATTTTTTTCTTTATTATTAGTAATTTTTTTTAAAGGTCAAGTCAGAAGCAAATGCTTCTGACCCTTTATTTAATAAAGAAAAGAAGATACAGGAAGGAGGCGAATGGGGTCACACAGTCAGCAGTGCCTTTGATCTCAAGACTATAAATCATAGTACGACATGTCATTTCCATAATCCGAGTCTCCAGCAGGTTCCCACTCAGATTGAGATTTATTCTGGTTGAAAGCCTTCCAATAATTGTCATCAGTTCTTCTTGAGGCCCTTGAAGCTGATCTAGTGGACACAATCTTAGGGATTTGAGAGTAATCTTTGCGAGGTCTTCTCTTTACAAGAGCAGAAATAAAATTTTCACCATCCGTCATCCTTGCCTCTCCAGCTAATACCATATCTTTGAAGGAGATAGATCCAGCACTGTTCGGAGTAGTAAAGCCATGCACTTCTCTCTCTTCATCTGAAACATTCCACCATTTTCTAGTAAAAAGGGGTTCCTGTCGACCATCAACCTGTTGACCATCGACCAACATAGGTGAAGAGTTATCAGCTGGAAGTCCTTCATCCAAATTCACACAAGAAGGTCCACTAAGGACCCTTGTCGGGGACATTTCCAATGTCCTTTCTTTATCTTTGAGAGGTTGAGCGACAAAAACCTCAGTGTCAACCGGAGGCGACTCTTTAGGAACACCACCCTCAGCCAAATGGGAACCAGAGCTCCCAGTAGTCAGACCATCAGCTGCATCAGCTGCAGAGGGAGATGGCTCTTTAAATGAATCACCATCTTGAACAATTTCCTTTTATAAAGTCTTCCCTTTCTTTCGTTTTTTCCTTTGATAAAGATCTGTTGAGTGACCTTTCATCCCACAATCTTCACATAAGAGGTTCTTCCGACATGACTCTAATGAGTACCCAACAGCCATACATTGATTACAGAAAATTGGCTTTTTTTCATATTCAACATCAATTTGAATATTGTTAGAGGGTGTAGACAGGGTTACCTGATCAATCAGAGTGGAACTGAGATCAATCTCTACCAATATTCTAGAAAAGTGACCAAACTGGACATCCTCAGTCTCTTTATCCAGGCGAATAGGAGTCCCAATTGCCGAACCTATATCAAGAAAGATCTTCGGATGCCAGAGAACCCAATTGAGTCCATAAAGACGAACCCAAACCTGAGAAAAAGCATTTCTTGCACGTGAAACATTAAAGTCCATAGACCATTCATGCAAGTGAAGCCAGACAGGTTTCAGAAGTAGGGTCCCAATGCTCCAAGCTTGAAGTTTATCCCCTCTGAGGGAAACAGACAGTGAAAAAATCCATGACCAAGAGAAACACATTTCTAGTTTGAAAAACCCCATAACATTGAGATTCTATGAATCAAATCATTCAGCTTCCACGGTTTCTCACCCTTAGGCAGAATAATACGAGCAATCAGAGAGTTTTTACCAATCATCATTCTATCTACAAGGGCTGCAGGATTGGCTTCGACATGAGCACAAGTTCCCTTTCAGATGATTCTGGTAGGACCAACATCCTTGAGCAAATGCAAAGGCAGCTTACCTCCACTTCCAAATGTAGCAAAGACACAAAGCGGCTCAGTCTTCCCAGTCGACACCCGCAGACCACCATGGGAAGAGAATCCACCACTTCTTTATTATTAGTAAGTATTTTAATAGAATTTAATCAAATTCTAAAGCTATAAGTGATTTTCTAATTTCAAAAAAAAAGAAAATTTAGTTTTTAAAAACAATATTTTATGAAATCTTATCTTTTCCATTTAAAAAAAATTATTTAAAAATGATTTTTAATTTTGGTGGATTAAAATATAATAAAGTGTGACTAAAAAATTCAAAACCAAGGTAATGAACCATGTTTAAGTCAATGGGTTTTTATTTTCAATAACCTATAATTCTAAGACATAGATTTGAAAAGTATTAAACAATTCCCCCACTTTTTTATTAACTCCCACCCATTTTTCCATTCCTCATCACTCCTAATACATCCTCCATGATGTTTTGGAGATTTTCCTACCATAGAGTCCCCCCATGGTGTACAAAATTCCCCATGGTTTTATATTCATGTTTTCATAACAACTCTTCCAGGTAATGGACATCTCTATTTTCCTTTTCTATTCAAATTCCCATTTTTTAGGTTTTCTTATAATTTCCAAACTATGTAATTTTACACCTTTATAGATCTCATTACTATAATAACAATAGTTTATGAATGTGATACCATTTACTTTCTTATAATAACCTTTTATAAAACCATCCTTTATACCTTTCATCATGATTAATTTACATCTCAAATTTCTCTCTTTTACATGTGGAATTTTCATTTCTTTTTTTTAAATACCCAAACCACTTTTTATTTGAATGAGTATTCAAATATATTTAAAAATTACTTTTTTATTCTTGGAATTACATATATGAACTCCAGATTTAATTTCATGGTTTAAAAATTAAGTAATGAAAATATATTTAGGATATTTTGTAAGCCAAGATTTTTATAACAAACCTGTTTTTAATTTGGAACTGGTTTTTAATAAAATGATTTATTATGATAAATTTATCTCATATGAAATTAAGGTCTGTTAGTGGGGTTTCTGGATAGAACTCCAATGCATTGGAAAGATAATTTAATCTCTACAGATGACATATATTACGAAACCTTAGTGAATAACTCGGGAAATTCTCATTTATGACTGCTTAGTGATTTACTTATAAATGAATCAAAAAAATATTTTAGCCACATTTTCATTTAATGATTCAAGTTATTATTATTTATTAAAAATATTGTACATTCCTTACTATTATAGGTCATTTTTTATTGATATGTCTCTTGATCAGATGCTTTCAGTATCACTTTCTTATTTCTTTCCTAGGCTTTATGGTCACTTATTTCTTTTTTATGTAGGTAAACAAGATATGAGATGTAGTAAATGTTACTTATGATAATCCCAATAATATGTATTCAAGTTGATTTAGAAGAATGTTTTATGTTTTCAACTAATATGTACATTATTTTCAAGAAACTTAATATTAAAAGATCCTCTATTTGTACTATGTAATGAAAAGGTATGCAATAAAAATGTGGGAATCCATATTTCCACATACATTTTTAGAATGTAAGTGGTAAAAATTTATTTTCTTCACATGAATTATAATTGTATTTTTCAAAAGAAAAGTTTTTTTTTCATTTATGCCAAACCATTAGAATAATGAGCGTCCCCAATTTTTATGTCCACATTAATTTAACACCAAAAAATATATTCTTATATGGAAAAGTATTTTATAATAAATCTCTTCCAAGTACATGATTTTGGGATACTGAAAAAATTACCTATCTTAATTTCCACATTATTAATAAATTTTGTGGTGTATCCGTTGAGTCTAGTGACATTTTCCTTATATGCACACATGTATCCATCATCATTTTATTTTATCAATAGTAATTTTCTATATATTTTTGTATAAAGTGTTTGAGGAAAATATTTGTTGAATAATATTTTCTTAATCTCCTCACATTCCCTAGAGCTAACTTCTTCCTTTCACCATTTTTTCTTTTTGAGAGTACAACCTTTGTCACATTTACATTCAAAATGAAAACAACTATAACACAATTGTCATGTTATGAGGAATGGATGATGAAAAATACTATTTCCATTATGTTGAACAATTTAAAAACAACTAGAGGATTGAAAGTACCAGTAAAATCTGGAGGGTGTTTCTATATAAAGGATTCAATATGTAGATTATCCTACCTGGAAAATTTTTGTATATTGAAATTGTTTAGTTTTTATAAAACACTTGAAAATTTTGGTTGAGAGTTTCTATGAGAGTTTTTACCCCAATTCCCACCCAGTTTGGTTATTTGATGGGAGAATCAACAGAAGTTTTGTCACACCTATTATTTACCCAATTTATACTAGATTAATCCATTATAAAAAATGGGTTAATCATGAGTAATAGATGATAAATAAAAAAATAATAATAAAGTGGAAAGTAAAATTTATGATTTCTTAGGCTAGAAAACATTCATTTTAACCTATGATACAATCTGTTCGACCTAGATGGATTTAAGACCTCTTCTCTTACACCTCTGGGATAAATGCCCAAAATATGTAATTCATGATCTAATACATATAGAGACACCCACATATTAACAAGCACATATTTTACATAATTTTAAAAAATTTAATCATTATATATAAAAAATATTTAAGTAATCCAATAGTCCACTATTTTAGTTACAGTAAATATCTTCTACACAAATATATTATTATACATTATTTTTGCATCACATCCTACAAATATGTCCAAAAAAAAATTAACATACACTCATAGTCCTTCATATGAGTACTTGAGTAATTAGAAATGTTAAATAGTGATCTCAAATTCTTTGAAAGATAGAAATTATAAATTATTCATAATGTTTTAGATTGTAATCATGTTATAAAACATTATCATTAGAGATTAACTCATTTAAAATATCAAGGAATCATAAATGTTGTCTATAAATAATGAAATGTGGAAATATAATATCAGATGATAAAATATACTCTGAATGGCCCGAAAACCTTTTTTTATTTTATTATAGATAATCCCCCTTTTAAGGGTTGAAGGGTAACCCATACATGACCCACATGCCCAGGGCACAAGGCCCGACATGACCCATAATACATGACCCGAAGGTCCAGAGGCATACCCTGCCCATACATGACACGTAAGACCAACCCACTAGAACTGCCCCTCCCTAGCTTCTGCATCATTAATTGCCTTTATCTCCCCACCTACATTGCTGATCGGCTAGCATTTCCCTGTACAAAGTTGCACGGTGCTTGGTCCCGATGACAGTTTCCATACCCTCCCATTCTTCCAATCCAGTTAGCTCTGCTTCAGGTGACAGCTACTGTTGCTCTGATCCGCTTCTGGGTCCTACTGTATGTGATCTGGGCTACTTCATGGTCTTCAATGGCCCAAATTCCTTGTTTACCAAAGGTCTTTGATGGTCCGAAGGCCCATTAGACCCGTAAGCCCAAACCGGTGTCCCGAAGGCCCAAATCGGGTGAATAGTTCCGGCTGCTACAGTACCGAAATGATAAAATATACCACACTATAAAACTGAATGATAAAGAGAAAATAATCCTGATCCTGGTAAGGTAATATATACATATAACATAGAAATTATGTATAAGAATAGGCATAGGAAATCCCAACACTATGAAAATAACCAATCATGAACACAAATTAAGATCGTTATCACATGATACAAAAACATCAAACAGTGCATTATAGGCTATATATTTGACCCTTAATGTGACATAATTACAAATCATGCATAGGTGTGAAACATGAAATCAATCATACATCATCTCATGTAAAAACCCAGGAAAGAAAATGGGTTTCATTTTTTTTCACACAACATCACATTAAATGTTTTCAAGAGTTAGATTGTTTGACACTGGAAAATAAATCTCCTAGAAATAATTATATAATAAAATCACAGATGGGTTGATTATGATCATTAATCTATAAAATATATATCCTTCATATATATTTAATAAAATTAAAATGAAATAAGATTAAAAATATTTCATAAAAACCTTTTAACATTATTCTAAAAAGGCTAAAGTTACCAGTCCCATTAAAATATAATTTTTTAGATTGTGAGAAGAATAATTCTTCGTTTTTTAAAAGATTCCCCAATATTGGTATCTTGAAAATGCATAATTTCAATTTTATTTACTGTGAAGTGGAAGATAAAAATTTATGGAATTTAAAGGAAATGCATTTCTAAACATTTTATGTATTTTTATTGAAAACCACGCATCAAAGAAAATGTTATAAAATTTTTTTTAGAAAATATATTAAGATAAAAATGAACAATACAGAAGATAAATAATTTTTATATTTTAAAATAAATGAAGAAAATATTTTTGTAAATAAGAAATACATATGCGAAAGAGAAAGATCCATTAGAAAGGATGATAATTACTCATAATAACGTCAAATTTTTAAAAATAATGAAATCCATAAATGATTAAGAATTAGATATTATAATCTATATTAAAAATCAAAATTGGTGGATATAAAATATTAAAAAAATTTAGGGTGGATGAAAATAAAAGAAAATAATTATGTTCAATGATAAATATTATAACTCCATAAAATTCAGTAGAGTTAAAAAATCTGTAAATTTTTTATAAAATTATTCAAAAGAACATGATCGATGGATTATAAAAAAATTGAAAATATCATGAATGTTGCTTGAATGAATATAAAACAATCCAACATGGTAGTATGTACCCTATATAAAATAAATCGTAGTGTACCAAAAAAAATTTATATCAAGGAATGGAAATTGAGACAAAGAGAACATACCTAAAATTCCCCATTTTCCAGATAAAATCAACCCAAATATATAATAATCATATACCCATTTAACTTAAAATTTATAAATTCATTAATATTTATAAATTTTTATATTAATATTTCATATTCATTTATTACATTTTATTACTTATATTAAGTTTATATTGTTCATCTATTTTATATAATTTTTACTATTCTTTATCATTTTTTTGTATAATGGTTTTTGTCACCACTCTATGTTAATGAAAATATAATATCTAAAATATCAAAGGTAAACAAATAATTGATCCATAATGAGTTTTGATGTTCTTTGATCATTTTATGGGAGTTTTATATATGATTCAAAATATGAAACATATCAGTATATAAAGACCCATGCTTAACATACAAAGATATTGAATCATTTTAGATGAATATCATTTACATTATGAAAATAAATACCCAAGGACCATAATTGTTTAGTGTCTTTGGAGAATTGGAAGCAAATTATTCTATCCAATTTGAAGATATTAAAAATCTCCCATGAAGATCAACAACATTAACACTACTACAAATAACCATTCATCCTAACCTAGGGAAAGGAAACATAAACATGGGGTTATCTCAATGCTCAATAAGGGTAAAAAGGGTGACATATAAGAATAAACATGAACATAGGGTTATGAAAATGTGATAATAACATTAAAATATCACACCCTACATACATGATAGTTCATGAGACATGAATAAATATGAAATAAATAAAATAATCCATGAATGACTAACCATGGAATATGAAATTTAATTAGTTTCATTTACATAATAATAGAAAATCATATTTCAAGGCTACATACCAAGATATATATCACATGTTAGGATTGGGCTATGACCCATGTACCTACATTGGGATTCAGATAACAACTTTTATACCATATTACTTTTATTCTTAGGCTACAACCCATGTACCTTTCTATTTTATAGTTTGGGATAAATATCATGTACCCTGTTTCTTTAAGGTTTCAGATACAACCCATGTACCTTATTCTTTTCGGTCTTAGGCTAAAACCCAGGTACCCTTTTCTATGAGGATTGGGCTACAAACCATGTATGTTCTTGTTTTTGGGCTTGGGATATAACCCATGTACCATTTTTCTTTTATACTTGGGCTACAACCCATGTACCATCTTTTTTCTTTCAATCATGGTCCACAACCTGTGCACCCTTTGAGATCATATAAAACTTATCATTACCAAATTTCTTGGAGGGAGATATTGGTCCCACCCATCTCATAATAGAATTATTAAAATATGTGCCTCTAGAATATAAAACATTCATCATATCATAACCCATTAAAAAAGATAGGCTTTATAAACATCAAAAGAATAACCAATGAAATGAATTAGGAATAAATAAAATTTCCTCAAATCATAACCTATGAAAAGAGATAGATTTCATAATCACTTAATGAAAGTATATCCCATGAATAAAAGAGGGTTTTGGAAGAATAAAAATCCTGGAATTGAAACGAGTGTCTTAATCATCTTTACATCAAAACATAAACCACTCAAGAAATATTATGAATGAAAAATTTGGATCATTTCTTATAAGCGAGTTAGTAACAACAACAGATTTTATCAAAGATTGAAAATTACTTGTAAGGAATTTTGAAAACATTTATTGAGTTATATATCCTTTCTTCTTTGAAAAAGGATCTTTAAAACATAAAACCTTTTGAAAACCATTTTACTTGAAACCATATAAAAGAAGACTGAAAAAAATATTTAAAACCATTTCCTTCCAAATATATTTTACAAACATTTTCTAAAAAATTATCCTTTTAAACATGAAAATAATTCTCCAATGAATTGACGGTTGGTAAATATGAACTTATCATACATGTTAAAAAGAACATTCTTTTTGAATGGTAAACACATTTATAAAATTCCTCATTAAGAATGATACAATGAGATTAATTTTTGAAAAATTTGTAAGAGACAATAAATGGGGAAAATATCATTTAAATATTTTAGAATAATAGTAGAATATTTTAGGAACCCCTTCTATAAAATATAGATTTTTGACTGAAGAGATTGTAATGTCGAGCTTTGTTAACAATAATTTATTAACTATATTATGTAAAAAGAGTATAAATATAGTACCAATACATGAATATATTATCAATAACAAAATTAGAATAAATTTCATGAATATTCTTTATAGAACTATCACAGTATTTCATTAAAGGAAACAAAAAAAATCGTGAAAAGTGATGAGATTGTCTTCGTACAATATTATAACTTGGTTACATGGGATCATACTCTCTATGAAAGAAAATGAAATTAAAGGAATATTAAAATACAATTAAAATAATATATTTTGTGGTATGACATGTAAAATTGAAGTATACAACTTGAAAAATAATTTAGGTTCATAACAAAATATAAGTCTCAAAGAAGGAAAATTGAGACACAACTATTTTACTGAATTGGTAACATTTGAAATGTAGACCCAATGGAATGAATATAATAAACTGGATAAGTAAATACCCTTATATTTAAGTATAATATTTATATAATACAAGCATGGTCATTATATACACCACACAAAAGTAACATGTTGGGAACAGAGCATGTATCTTTTAGAAATAAAAAGTGAAATGAAATCCCCTTACCCTGTGTCTTTACTCTCATCACACTCATTAAAAACTCATGTATAATAAATAAATTTTTTTATAAATATTTTACAAAACTATATTATTATATATTATACCATATATGTTTTGATTATGACTTTATGTTACTCCCATGTTTGCAATTTCATGTTAAGGTTATGCTTTAAGTAATAATCACATTGTTTTTCAAACATGTCTTAATTTGTTATATCTGTAGTCCTCAAACAAATATCATGATTTAAATAATTTCAAAAATGAAATAAATATCATTTATAGTAATGAATTTTTATTATAAAAATATATATAATATATATGCATGAAATAGAATAAACTGTTCATGGAGACAGTTGGTCGTGCGTATGTATGAACGCTATTTCCGTTTAACTACCATGTTGAAAGAAACTAAAAGGAATATATATATAAATATATATAAAATTATTAAATTATCTTTATGAAATCATATATATCATATCTATTCACCAAAACAATCCTTAGTATAATCCATGTAGTGTATGAATTAATCATATCACATTGAGGGGGTGGTAGTCCACACTTCCTCAAATGATATTATCATATGAACCCAAAATAGAAATCAAAAAAATATATGTTATAAAATGTAATAAAGAAGATTAAATACATAATATATATAATATATGACATATCTAAATAAATTGACCATCATAATGTTCACCATGAGAGGGAGTAAGGAAAATTGAACAATCATC
This sequence comes from Viscum album, assembly GCA_963277665.1. NCBI lineage: Eukaryota > Viridiplantae > Streptophyta > Magnoliopsida > Santalales > Viscaceae > Viscum > Viscum album. Next base: position 380,445,909 of record OY728119.1, read on the forward strand.
GTTTAGTGAGGCGGTAGTTCACTGTACACGTAAACGGTATGTTCATTATCAATAGATGGAGATATTTGTAAGTGTTTGTTGAAAAATAGGATAAAACATACTATTATATTTAGGATACTTGAATTTTTATTCAATAATGTATAATATAAAGTGGAGTTGGTTGATAATGAAAATAAAAGAAAGGACTTGAGAGAGGATATTACCTCTTTATCAGGTAACTCCTTTTGGTTTTTTTAAAAGGCTTCCTTGGATTTATTTCATCTCAAGGACAGGACTCTATGAACAAGGTAGGTATGTTTGTATGTTTTTTGGGAAGATATTTCTTGATCCTAACTTGTTTTAGAGGTGTGAGGATGTGTGAAAAGTGGTGGCCTTTAATTGGGAATGAAAAGGACTCACTATGAATATTTGAAAAAAAATTGGTTTACACATGTTATTACCACAAAAATTCAAAAATAACAAACATAAATCAATAATTGAAGTTTTATGGCCGAAATATTTTTATAAAATTGTATTTGTAAAAATGGATAGGTCATTTGTTCCCCTAATATTATGGTTTTGTGCCTAATTATGATTAATTTGACCTTAATTGTAACATCCCAAGTAAGTAATGAATAATAGATTTTCTTATCTATGTCTATTTTTTAATTAGATAGTTTTTTAAGTGGTTTAAAGTGATAATAAATCCAATCTTAAGCAGGGAATACTCTAATATTTTTAAAAGATTGTTTTACTGCCTTTTGATGGAAAACCATTTTTAAATCAAACTGTTAAAAATTTTATAAGCTCTATTTTTCAAAATAAACTTATTATCTATGATTGGGACATTGAAATTTACTTTGGATAAATTTTTGGTATTTTTCTGACAATGTTAATTTTTTTATGAATAGTAAAAAATACAGCATTTTACATCAAACTGCTTTTTCATCTAATTTAATTATATGGTTAGATTATATTTTTAATTGGTTTTAAAGTGTAATTATAATATATTTTTACCATTTAATCCAATTTTGGTCATTATAATAAATTTCACTTTGGAATTGGGCATAAACAAGTGCCAACCGTTTCATAGAAATTGTTTCTAAAAAAACCCGCTATTTGTTTTGACAACGTGAATTATTTTTAAATTAATTATTGCAATTTCTGTGTTTGTAATTTGGTAAAATGGATTCCATATTTGGAATCAAAAATTCCAAATTATGTAATTAAGACTCTTGTTTTTGGACATTATGAATAGTAACGACAGTAATTATCTTTATTTATCGTGATTAATAAGTAATTTGGTAGTTAAGGATAATAAAATAATATCATAATAATAACAAATGACCCCAACATGTGTCCTAATGATACTGTTTGTGTCATGGACGACCATGGGATGCCTTGTTCCAAACTTTGGGACCCCATGGAATCACTTTTGGGTGAAAGTGACACTTTATCATTTTCTTTTTAAAGAAAGGAGAATATCACTAAAGAATGTAACACCCAAGTAAAAATTTTTTAGTTTTGTCTGTGTAAATGATATCTTAGACTATAAATATTCATTGGAAATCTAAAACGATTTCCTACATCATAGTATTTTTTTTTATAATTTTTAGACATTAAATAAATTTATTTATTTATGACATCATGATGATGTAGTGATTATCTCATTATTGAATGATTTAAATAAAATGAAAAGATAATGTAAACTCTAAGACTTACACTTGTCAGAAACCTATTTGATTAGTATATTTAGAACCCGTATCACCTTATCCTCGAAATATATCATGGTGGGGCCTTATAAATCCGAAACTCATTTTAAAATAAAGTAACATTTCTTGGCTTTCCAAGAGTGCCCCTCCTCCCTCATATAAAAGGCCCCCACCTCTACCTCCTTACCCACACTTCTCAAGCCATTGGCTCGGTCAAAATCTGCTCATTTTATCTCTCCACATCCCTCTATTCATCCTAGAATCCTTACCTTAGGCAGAAAGCTATTCAAGAAACCCTTTTGGTTCAAACCAAGAGGAGTTACCCGATTTAAAGGTAAAGTCTTCTATAATGTTCTTTTGTTTTATTTTGCTTCTCCAACCCCCTAAACTCTTTTTATTAATTTCTTTTGTAACAAAACCTGTATCTTAAATATACTAGGATTTTTTTATAAGAAGTATTCGAGCTACAATTACACACACCTACATCTAATGGTTAAAGAGCATACTGTTTCCATGGATGGAGAATTTCTGCCTCACGAAACTATGATTGTTCAATATTCATCTAATACCTTAAAAGGTGGCCATTAAGATGTCACTATATTTATATATGATATATAATTTGTTTATGTTTTCCTTAGGATTCTGTATTTCTCATTTATGGCATACCTTTATGGTTTCCATTATGGTTAAACGCGATATCTTCATTTTAGGAAGTGCGGACTACCGCCCCCTCAAAGTGATTTGATTCATTAATGCCATATGTGGGACATATAAAGGATGGAGCTAATGATATTATATATGATATTATACTGGAATTATAATATACCTTTATATAATTATGATTCCATTCCATAAAATACGAAATAGAAATGAAAGTAGCGTTTATGCGTACGTACGGCTTACCGTCTCCATGAACGGTGCATTTCAGTTCTTACCTCTAAATGTTATGTAATATTATAAATGCATGTATATAATGGATATATATGATATATATGATATCTACATCATGAAAATAATTCTAGATATAATGTATATTTTACCACATGAACAACCTGTAATTATAAAGAGTTTATTTTTAACTCAAGTACCAATGATCGACAAAACGACCATTATTATCTTAAATAATTACATAGTGTTCATAACATGGTAATAATTGATATAAAAGAAATAATGAAATTAAAAAAGGTTCTTAAGAAAGTAGAAATTAACTCAAGTTTATTGTTCAGGAGATTAAAGAATGATCGAGTCAAGTCGGACCCAAGGTAAGGGATTTCGTCTCAATCTCCTTTCATTGAGGCATATTTTTTTATACACAACTTTATTTTATACGTTGTATAAACCCCTTTGACTTTTATGTCTATTAAAAAGGAATAATTTTTTATACAAAGCATTTTACTAAATGACAAAAGTAATGTTTTTTTTTCGTACGTATGCGGCGACAACGACTTCGCCGCCGCCGTGACCATTATTGGAGTTTCGGCTTCCTCTACAAGAAATAATTTTTTTTAAATGAAAAATAAATATCACGTTTTACTTTTCTTTTATTTTGGTATTGAAAAAGGTTTTCATAATTTTTTTATTATATAAATGTGTTGTATTGATATCTTGTGATTGAAATGTGGAAATGTTATGTTTCCTTTATGCATGTTTTATGTGATACAAATATGTTATGGTTCTTGGGCATTGTTATGAAGATGGGAGGTTCCGTGATAAACTAAGGGCGGGTGAGCCCAATATAGCTCTCCAATGCATTGGGTAACGCGAAGGGGTTAAACGTTAAGGTTTTTCCGAAGAGATTTAGGGAATATACTATGATGGGTATTCCAAACGTAACCAGGAGGGTTACTCCCTACATAAGAATGTTATGAATGCATCAAGTTACTTTTATGTCTTATAATTTCTATGATTTATTCATGATTTGATGAGGTATGTTAAAATGATTATGTTTTATGTGTAATGTATGATTTCATACATGGACTAATGTTTTCATTTCGTGCTTTTATATCCCTTACTGATCTTTTTATGCTCATCCCAAGTTTTTGAAATGTTTTTCATAGTTCAAGGGAAAGGTACATGATGTGATGATAGTGTCATGGAAGTGTCAAGAAATAATCCATGTTTTATTTTAAATATGTTTTCATTGATGGGAAAAATTATTACTATATTTTATGTAACCACTTTGTTTAAATGTTGAATTTAATGCATGATTTATAATCTAATTCTCTAAAACTTTAAACTAGAGAAGATTCTCAACGTGTATTCGTGAAATAACTCAAGATTAAGTAATGTTTAAGGTTGGGGCCTTATAGATGGTATCAAATGAAGTTTTAGATAACTTTATGAGTTAGAATTATATTAAATGATTATCCAAAAATATTTTTTTATGGTCAAATTGAAATGATATAACATTTGATGATTACCATGTTGCTTCATCTAAGACATTTTTGTTCAGAATGGTTTTCCGCAGAGGAAACAGGGATGCAGTGCTAGGAAGGCATACAGAAGGAAATGACCTTCCGAATCAGCATCCTGAGATGGTCAGAATTGGAACTGAACAGTTTGTTGCAGTAATGGCGCAGTTGACTCAAGCGATAAATGGTGGTGGTATCCATGCACGAGATCAGCCAGATCAACCGCAGAGGAACATGTCAGTAGAGGAACATTTCATGAGGCAACATCCCCCATCATTCAGAGGATCATCTGACCCTGTGCTAGCTGAAAGGTGGATTAAAGCACTGGAGAAGATTTTCGATGTCATGGGGTGTTCAGAGAATCAAAAGGTTAGTCTTGTAATTTACCGTTGGCAGGGTGAAGCAGATCAGTGGTGGTCGATGGTTAAAAATATCAAGGATGCTGATGAGATTGATTCTCTCGACTGGGATGAATTAAAAGGTATGTTTCTTGAGAAATATTTTCCTACGGCTGTTCAACATAGGATGGAAAAACAATTCTTGGAATTGAGGCAATAGGAAGACTCAATGGCTGGTTATGAAGAAAGGTTCACTCGATTGGCAAGGTATACTCCAAATTTTATCCGAGACCTTGATAGTAAAATCAATCGTTTTTACTCAAGATTAAAGAAAAAATATCTAAGGGAATTAGCTTCTCGGGAGATCAAAAGTTATGAAAAGCTTGTTCGATGTGCTGAGAAGGTGGAAATGGAGTTTACCGATGATCAAGTGTTCTATAACAACCAATAGAAGAAGAGACCGAGGTGGCAGGAGAAAGGGAAGAATTCTTCAAAAAGGTCTGATGGTAAGAAAACTAAGTTTCCAGTTTGTGATAAATGTGGTAAAAAGCTTACTGGGGAATGTATTTTGAATTCTGGAAAGTGCTACCGATGTGGTAATAAGGGACATAAGGCTCGTGATTGCACTGAAAAAGATCAAGGTGATGGTAAGACCAAATTTGATTTACAGTTAGTGAAATGTTTCAAGTGAAATGAGATGGGTCACTATGCAAACAAGTGTCTGGCAAAGAGCTAGAGTGATGGGAAGTAGTTAGACTTCAAGCAGAAAGGGGTGGTGAAATCCTTTGCAACTACTTCAGCAGATGTTGGGCCATCAAATGAAGTGGTATCAGGTACTTTGTTTGTTTTTTCAGATTATGCCAGTGTGTTGTTTGATTCAGGGTGTACACATTCCTTCATCTCTGAAAACTTTTCTATTAAAATGGAAATACCATCTCAAGAAATGACTCCTGAACTTGTGGTAAAAACACATGGGAAAAATGATGAGGCAAAAAGAATTTATAAGAGTCTTCTTATCCTTATCCGTGGAAAGAGCCTACTTGCAAACCATATTTTTTTACCTCTAGTAGAGTTTTATGTTATCCTAGGTATGGATTGGCTCTCTGTTTACCATGTTAAGATTGATTGTAGAGATAAAGAAGTTTCTTTTCAGAAAGACTTTCAGTTTGTGTACGAGAATGAACCCTTAATGTTGATAACATATCAAGAGGCTGAGAAACATGTAAAAGATGGAAATTAATGTTACCTTGCACATATTGTTGAAAATAAAGGAACCGTTCAGACTAATGATGTTCCAGTGGTTAATGAGTATCCTGATGTTTTTCCTAATGAGTTCCCTGGAAAAATACCAGATCGGGAAGTTTAATTTACTATTGACTTAGTTCCTGATGCTAAACCAATTTCAAAACCCCCTTATCGAATGGCTCAAATTGAACTTTTAGAGTTGAAGGAGAAATTGCACGATTTATTAGAGAAAGGTTTCATTCGACCTATAACATCACCATGGGGTGCTCCTGTCATATTTTTTTTAAAAGAAAGATGGTTCTATGAGACTTTGCATTTATTATAGAGCCTTGAATAATATAACTGTTAAGAACAAATATCCTTTGCCTCATATCGATGATTTGTTTGACCATATCCAGGGAGCTCAGTAATTTTCAAAGATTGACCTGAGATCGAGGTACCATCAGTTGAAGGTAAAGGAAGTTGATATCCTGAAGACCGTGTTTCATACAAGATATGACCATTATGAATTTTTAGTTATGCCTTTTGGGCTAACCATTGCACCTGCTGTATTCATGGACCTTATGAATAGAATTTTCCGTGAGTTCTTGAATAAGTTTGTGGTTGTTTTCATTAATGATATTTTGGTGTTTTCTAAAAGTAAATAGGATCATGAAAGACATTTAAGGGTTATTTTTAAAACCATAAAAGAAAATAAATTTTATGGGAAATTCAGCAAATGTGAGTTTTGTTTGCAACAAATTTTTTTCCTTGATCATATTGTTTCTAAAGATGGAATAACTGTTGATCCAGCAAAAACAAAGGTTGTTGAAGAATGGCCAAGACCCACAAATGTAACTGAGATTCGTAGTTTTCTTTGTTTGGCAGGCTATTACCAAAGGTTTGTTAGAAATTTTTCCCGGTTATCTAGTCCAATGACGAAGCTAACTCGGAAGGGTGTTAAGTTTATCTGGACAAAAGAATGTGATGATTGTTTTTAGGAATTGAAAAGAAGATTGGTGAATGCTCCAGTTTTGGCGCTACCTTCCAGGAATGGGGAGTTTGTTATCTACAGTGATTCTTCGTTGAAAGGACTTGGTTGCGTCCTAATGCAGAATGATCAGGTAATTTATTATGCTTCACGTCAGTTGAAAACTCATGAGGTAAATTACCCTACACATGATTTGTAATTAGCTGCTGTTGTTTTTGATTTAAAAATTTGGAGGCATCATTTGTGTGGAGTAAAGTGTAAAATATATATCGATCACAGAAGTTTAAAGTATATATTCACTCAGAAAGAATTGAACATGATACAGAGGAGATGGCTAGAATTAATCAAGGATTATGATTGTACAATTCATTACCATTCGAGAAAAGAAAATAAAGTGGCTGATGCTTAGATTCGAAAAAGTAATTCTTCATTAAAAATGTAGCATTTGGAACGTGATCCTTTGGTTAAGGATTTGATGATCTTTATCATAGAAGTTGTTGGTGCATGATGTCCTTCTGTTTTGTTTCAGGTATTAGTGAAATCTTCTCTATCAGAAATAATTAAGAAAGCACAGAAGCAAGACAGTGAGTTGCAGAAAAGGGTAGAGCTGGTTCAGAAAGGTAAGTTGCCTGAATTCAAAATTGATAATGATTGTGTTTTATGATTTGGGAAGAGATTGTGTGTGCGGTGTGATTCACATTTTAAGAGAGAGTTGTTATGTGAAGCTCATAGTTCTCCGTTTTCAGTTTATCCAGTTAGTAATAAGATGTATAGAGATCTTTTGGAGTATTAATGGTGGGACAGAATGAAAAGAGATATTGATGATTTTACTGTGAAATGTTTGACTTGTCAACAGGTTAAATCAGAGCGGCAATTACCGAATGGGATTATTCAGCCTTTACCAGTGCCAGAGTAGAAATTGGAAAATATATCTATGGACTTTTTTGTGGTATTGCCGAAGACACCTCGAGGTAATAATGCAATCTGGGTTATTGTTGATCGCTTGACTAAATCTGATCATTCCCTTTCTATACGAGATACATTTTCCCTTGATCAAATTTCTCGTTTGTATCATAAAGAGATAGTTAGGTTACATGGAGTTCCCCTCTCCATTGTATCTAATCGTGATCCCGGGTTTACTTCTAACTTTTGGAACGACCTTCAGAAGTCATTGGGTACTGAAATAAATTTTAGTACAGCTTTTCATCCCCAATCAGATGGGCAGTCAGAACGAAAAATTCATAATTTGGAGGATATGATACGTACTTTTTAGATGGACTATCAAGGAAGTTGGGACCACCATCTTTCTTTGGTTGAGTTTTCTTATAATAACAGTTTTAATTCTAGTATACATATGGCACCATTTGAGGCATTATATGGGAACCGATGTCGAACTCAATCTTTTTGGTATGAAGTAGGTGAAAGGAAGTTTATGGGACCGAAATTGGTAGAAGATTTGGTAGAAAAAGTTCAGCAGATACAGAAACACATGAGAACATCTCAGAGCAGGCAGAAAAGTTACACGAACAATAGGAGGAAGGATCTATCTTTTGAGGTAGGCGATCATGTTTTTTTCAAAGTATCACCATGGAAAAGTGTGATGCAATTTGGAAAGAATGGAAAGATGATCCCAAGGTTGATTGGACCATACGAAATTCTTGAGAGAGTTGGATTAGTTGCATACCAAGTGTCTTTACCTCCATGTTTATCTCAAGGACACAATGTTTTTCATGTTTCAATGTTAAGGAAGTGTATGCCATATCCATCTCATGTTTTGAGTCCAGAGGTAGTTCAGCTGGAAGAGAATATATCTTATGAGAAACAACCGGTCCAGATTCTTGACCACAGGGAGCAAGTGTTGCGGAATAAGGTGATTCATCAAGTAAAGGTTTTGTTGAAAACCCACATGAGTGAAGAGGCAACATGGGAATCTAAAAATGCAATGAGGGGTAAATACCCCCACTTATTCGATAAGTAAATAAATTGCGGGGATGAAATTTTCTAAGGGGGGAAGGATGTAACATCCCAAGAAATTAATGAATAATATATTTTCTTATCTATGTCTATTTATGAATTAGATAGTGTTTTAAGGGGTTTAAAATGAGAATAAATCCAATCTTAAGCATGGAATACTCTAATATTTTTAAAAGATTGTATTACTTCGTTTTGATGGAAAACCATTTTTAAATCAAAATTTTGAAAATTTTATAAGTTCTATTTGTAAAAATAAACTTTTTCTTTATGATTGGGAAATTAAAATTTACTTTGGATAAATTGTTTTTATTTTTCTAATAATGTTCATTTTTTATAAATAGTGAAAAATACTGCATTTTACATCAAAACTGTTTTTTCAACTAATTTAATTATATGGTTAGATTATATTTTTAATTTGTTTTAAAGTGTAATTATAATATATTTTTCCCATTTAATATAATTTTGGTCATTATAATTAATTTCAATTTGTAATTGGGCATAAACAAGTGCCAAAATTTTCATAGAAATTGTTTCTAAAAAAACCCGCCATTTGTTTTGACAACGATAATTATTTTTAAATTAATTTTTGAAATTTATGTGTTTAGAATTTGGTAAAATGGATTCCATATTTGGAATTAGAAGGTACAAATTATATAATTAATACTCTTTTGTTTTCAGACATTATGAATAGTAACGACGATAATTATCTTTAATTATCGTGATTAATTAGTAATTGGGTAGTTAAGGATAATAAAATAATATCATAATAATAACAAATGACCCCAAAATGTGTCCTAATACTACTGGTTGTGTCATGGAAGACCATGTTATACATTGTGCCAAACTTTGGGACCTCATGGAATCACTTTTGGGTGAAAGTGACACTTTATCATTTTATTTTCAAAGAAAGGAGAATATCACTAAAGAATGTATCACCCGAGTAAAACATTTTTAGTTTTGTCTGTGTAAATGATATCTTAGACTATAAATACTAATTGGAAATATAAAATGATTTCCTACATCATAGTATTTTTTTATAATTTTTATACATTAAATAAATTAATTTATTTATGACATCATGATGATGCAGTTACTATCTAATTAATGAACGATTTAAATAAAATGAAAAGATAATGTAAAATCTAAGACTTAAACTTGTAAAAAACCTATTGGATGAGTATATTTCAAACCCTGATCACATTATCCTCTAAATATATCAATGTCGGACCTTTCAAATCCGAAACTCATTTTAAAATAAAGTAACATTTCTTGGCATTCCATGAGTGCCCCTCCCCCCTCTTATAAAAGGATCCCAACTCTACCTCCTTACCCAAACTTCTTAAGCCATTGGCTCGGCCACCCTCTGCTCATTTTCTCTCTCCAAATCACTATTTTCATCCTATAAGCCTTACCTTAGGCATAAATCTCTTCAAGAAACCCTTTTGGTTCAAACCAAGAAGAGTTACCCGATTTAAAGGTAACGTCTTCCCTAATGTTCTTTTGTTTTATTTTGCTTCTACAACCCCCTAAACTATTTTTATTGATCCCTTTTGTAACAACACCAGTATCTTAAATATACTAGGATGTTTTTATAAGAATTATTCGAGCTACAATTACACACACCTACATCTAATGGTTAAAGAGCATACTGTTTCCGTGGATGGCGAATTTCTGCCTCATGAAACGATGATTGTTCAATATTCTTCTAACACCATCAAAGGTGGCCACTAATATGTCACTATATTTATATATGATATATAATATGTTTATGTTTTCCTTAAGCTTCTGTATTTTTCATTTATGATATACTTTTATGGTTTCCATTATGGGTAAACGTGATATCTTAATTTTAGGAAGTGCAGAGTACCGCCTCCTCAAAGTGATTTGATTCGTTAATGCCATATGTGAGACGTATAAAGGATGGAGTTAATGATATTATATATGATATTATACTGGAATTATAATATACCTTTATATCATTATGATTCTATTCCATAAAATACCAAATAGAAATGAAAGTATCATTCATGCGTACGTACGACTTACCGTCTCCATGAACGGTGCATTTCATTTCTTACCTCTATATGTTATATAATATTACAAATGCATGTATATACTGGATATATATGATATATATGATATCTAAATCATGAATATAATTTTGGATATAATGTATATTTTACCACATGAACAACTTGTAATTATAAAGAGTTTATTTTTAACTCAAGTACCAATGATCAACAAAACATCCATTATTAACTTAAATAATTACAAAGTGTTCATAACATTGTAATAAGTGATATAAAAGAAATAATGAACTTGAAAAAGGTTCTAAAGAAATTATAAATTAACTCAAGTTTATTATTCAGGATATTAAAGAACGATCAAGTCAAGTCGGACCTGATGTAAGGGACTTCGTCTCAATCTCCATTCATGGAGGCATATTTTGTTTTATACATAACTTTCTCTTATACGGTGTATAAACCCCTTTGACTTTTATGTCAATTTAAAATGAATCTTTTTTATATGAAGCATTTTACTAAATGACAAAAGGAATGTTATTTTTATCGTACGTATGTGGCGACAATGACTTCTCCACCACCGTGACCATTATTTTACTTTCGGCTTCCTCGACAAGCCATTACTTTTTTTAAAAAATGAAAAATAAATACCATGTTTTACTTTTCTTTTATTTTGGTATTGAAAATGGTTTTCGTAATGTTTTTATTGTATCAATGTGTTGTATTGATATCTTTTGATTAAAATGTGGAAATGTTAGGTTACCTTTTTTCATGTTTTATGTGATCCGATAATGTTATGGTTCTTGGGAATTATTATGAAGGCGGGTGTTTCTGTGATAAACTAAGGGCGAGTGAGCCTGATATAGCTCTCCAATACATTGGGTAACGCAAAGGGGTTAAACTTTAAGGTTTCTCCGAAGAGATTTAGGGAATATTCTGTGATGGGTATTCCAAACGTAACCATGAGGGTTACTCCCTACGTAAGAATGTTATGAATGCCTCAAGTTACCTTTATGTCTTATGATTTCTATGATTTATTCATTATTTGATGAGGTATGTTAAAATGATTATGTTTTATGAGTAAAGTATGATTTCATACATGGACTAATGTTTTCATTTGGTACTTTTATATCCCTTACTAAGATTTTTATGCTCATCCCCAGTTTTTGAAATGTTTTTCACAGGTCAAGAGAAAGGTACATGATGTGATGATAGTGTCAAGGAAGTGTCAAGAAAGAATCCATGTTTTATTTTAAATATGTTTCCATTGATGGAAAAAATGAGTACTATATTTTATGTAACCACATTGTTTAAATGTGGAATGTAATGCATGATTTATGATCTAATTCTCTAAAACTCTAAACCTGAAAAGATCCTTAACCTGTATTCCTGAAACAACTCAAGATTAAGTAATGTTTAAGGTTGGGGCCTTATATTAATCACTGATAATAACAATAATCACATTTACTGATAACTTTTTTCAAAAAACCACATGATATAACTAGAATCTAAATATTATACTGATTAAATTGGTTTAGTCATTTTTTAAATTCAATTAACATAAGAGGCAAAATTAATATTAATGATAATCTCATGGACGAGATGAAATTACTAGTTTTTAATGTAGAAAGATAATCAAAATATTATTAAGCTTTTATATTGAATTTCAAAGTGAAATTTATTATAATTAACTAAATGTTATTAATATTTTTATAAATGATCTAATGTGAACTTAAAAAAAATTTAAAATATAATTAAACAAAAATAATTATTTAAATGAAAAGACATTTTAAAATAAAAAGTAATATTTATTACTAGTAATCAAAAAATCTAGTTTCTTGGAAAAATAAAAAAATAATCCTAAGGTAATTTAGACATTATGAATCAAAAAATGAAGTTTATTTTATTAAATTAAATTTCTAGATGTTTCTAAAACATATTTTATTTTTTTTAGAATGACACAAAGTGTATTAAATAGTATTTTTAAACATATAAGAACTTTCCAAAAAAATTATTTTTCATTATAAATATATATTATTTCAATATAATTGTTATAATATATATTTTAAAATTTGGTGTTACTATTTATATTACTATTTTTATCTTCCAGGTTATAATTATCTCATTTAAATAATTATAACAGTAAAATGATGTATTGTTGAAACATCAGTGTTGCGTGTAACATACACCAAGTCGGTGTTTCATGTAACATACAGAAATTTGTGGTTGTGCGTAACAAATTTCAAATCATTTTAAATTTATTCTGTTTTGAGTTTGTTTCGTGTAATGCATGCCACATCAGTATTTCGTGTATTACAATCCAAGTTAGTGTTTGGTATTGCGCATTCCAAGTTGGTTTCGTGTCGAAGGAATGTCAGAATTAGTGTTTTAATATATATATATATATAACTATTCGCAATTTCACATTAAATGGATAGTATACAAAATATTAATTAATTTGGAAAAATATATTTCACAAAATCTCAGGGTGTTACACACCAGCTTATTTGAGTGATATTTTAATGACCAAATGATGATATAGTAAGAGTGAGTCAAATACTAATTTTACCATTTCATAATGAAAAAATAATTTGTTAAAAATTAATATCACATATATAAATAAATTAATTTTCTCTATTCATACATGATATACCTATATCACATTGTTTTTGTAGGTGGTTAAATTGTATTGAACAAGAAAAAGCCATAATTTATGGGTGAGTATGGTAATGAAAGTGATTATTTCATTATAATATCAATATAAAATAGTTATAATGAAATTATTTAGATTTTATTATGGATATTACTCATATCATATAATATTTGGATAGAAAATGGTAGAGAAAAAATGCTTACGAAGTGGATAATACTCAAGTTGAGAACTTGAATCTTCTCTTGGAGGGCCTCTTCGAAATGTGGGATTCAAACCACCTTTGTTTGGAAAGAGGTTGGAAAATGTTGAAGATGGAATTATAATAGGAAAATGGTTTTGGATTTAATAAAACAACAATGCATAAGAGTTTTTCAGATTGTTTTAAGGAGACCTCCATCTATAGGTGAAATGGGGAACATTTCCTTGGAATATTATGTTAGGTTAAAAGTTAAGATAGATACATTTAGGAGTTAGTCAAGTTAGGTAAATAAATTTAGTTGAGAATTTTAGGAATGAATCATAAACATAAAAATATATTTTATACATATTTTATAACATTGTACATATTAAAAATTATATACCCTTTATGTTACCCCTTTTTACCATATTTAAATATTTTCCACGATAATTATTTTTTAACTAAAAATTAAAAAAGACACATTTTACCCAATATTAATGTTGTGATTAAGTTTTTTTTCTCAATTTAATTTTATTCAATTTACAGATATTTTATAATTAGTTTGAATATATATATATATATATATGGTTTTTATAGAAAAAATGACTTTTTAATCATTACTTATTATTTTTCTTAGTCCCTATTAATTAATAATCTAGAAAAAAATCATTATATTTTTTAATATATATAAATATTTTAGTAGTTTCATAATTTATGTTATATTAATTTAATTTATTTTTATAAATATTAAAAACACTTTCAAAAATTCATTGAAAAAAACCCTCTTTACTCTTACGATTTTAAATAAATTTACCTCGATAAATTTTCTTTACACACTAAAATGGCATTGTAAAAATTATATATTTTAAATTTGATGATTATAAATTTGAATTTTATTTTATTTTATTCGGTTTTTGAAAGTGTTAAAATTTAATTTTAAAATAAAAACCATTTATTTCATAAAACAATTTATAAAAAAACATTTCTATGAAAGAAATGAATACATTCTTTCTCTTTACCAAGTAAAAATATTAAAATGAATATTAGTTTAATCATTTAATTATATTATGAATATATTTAATTAATATAATTATTCAATAGTGATTAATTTAATTTATTTATACAAAATTCACAATACCTATTTTTTTTGAAAAATATTCTCACATTAAATAATTTTATCTATATTATATTAAATTTAATTATTAATATTTTAAACACTAATCAATAAAAATTTAATAAAATATTTATTTTTATTTTACGAATACATAAAATAATTCATTAATAATAATAATATGTAACACATAAATATATATTTCAATAATATTTTAATTAAATATTATTATTTTTTCTTCATTGTATTATTTTCAAATTGTAATTTAAAATTATAAAACCTAAATATACCAGTTGCGTATATTAGTAACCTATGAAAATTTAACTAAGGATCACTTTTCTAATGACAATATATAAAATGACCATATTTCATTCCTATATATACCCATATAATGATTAAGACAACCATTAATCCAATTCATTTACTTTTCTCTCAACATATCAATTATGTTTCTAACTATAGACATAATTTTCAAACATTCAATTAAGGTCATAATATTTTTTGAAAACGAAAAGGATAAATATTTTTATGTTCATTAATTTTTTTAAAATTTATATTTTTCTTTATATAATTTTTCTAATTAAGATTCATATTCCTCTATCATAACGTATTAATTTTTATCTTAATGTGTAATATTTTATCATAATAAACCATATCATGGTTAATTTTATTTTAGGGTTGTGTGTGAAATAATACATTCAATCAAATATTTATTTAAAGTAAAAATACAAATTAAAATCATTGGGTGTTATATTCTAGGGGAATCTATGGTTTCTATCCATGAGAAAGTACCTCCCCTTTATACAATGACTTCAATGTGGCTTATCATAATACCTTTACCATGGCTTGAGAACCATATCATATCACCCATGCCATTTTCCCAAATATTAACAGTCCATCCACTAGTTATTATATCCAACAAAACCTGATCAATATGTGAAGCCAATCATGGATATGTAGGTCCTCCCTATAGTAATATAACAAAACACTCTGGAATTCCTCCCCAGAATATCCCCTTTAAAGGGACTCTATTAAGCACCACCATCAATGACTATAGAGGTTCTCTGAAGAGTAATCACCATAGAGGTCACAATTGTGACATTAAAAATATTATCTATATAGGTTCCTTATATATTTATATAATAATAGGAAGCTCTAGAGGTCCTCTTTAGAGCAGTTGTTGTGGATGTATTCACCAGTTTGATGTGAGGTTTGATCATGAAGGTCCTCCCCGCGATACAAAAATATTATAGAAAGGAGGTCCTCCCCTCCTCAGCTCACCAAAAATCTACAATAAGAAATTAACACATAAATTAATCCGATATAATAACTAAGGAAGTCCTCCCCATGAGATATGTTATGGATATTCTACTAGTTACAATGAATACACCACATATAATGATCCTCCCCTTGAAAATTTCTGAAGAAATAGAAATCATCGAGAACCATTATATGTAATAAATTTGATAAATATAGAGGTCCTCCCAAGGGAATATGTTTTATAGGTGTTCCTTGTGATAAACCATTTTACCAGAATAGTGGTCCTCTCTTTAATAGAGAATCAAGAATCAACCGTGGAGTCCTTTTCCATGGTTCTCATTGCAAAGAATCTCTAAATAATGATACAAATTCTCTGGATATAGGTCCTACTAATATTGAAGGTACTCTTATAATGAACTCAAGAAACTAAGTCGAGATAAATTGGCTGATTTATTACTGATTAGTTATATATTATCCATGTTAATATTTAAATTGAGGAAAAAATTATTATCCTTTCCTCCCCATGGATGAGAACCGTCAAAAGAAACTGATGATTTTTACAATGATCCCACTTTTGTAGATAAAACGATTGAGGAAAAAACATTATGTCTAGATTGGAATAAAATAGCACTCACCAAAGAAGAAAAAAAACTCCATTTTCATATTGAATGAATTAATCCAGGAAAGTATTTCAGTCATGTTTCAGACCATGAGCACTTCATAGTATATCATTTCTAATACATTTGTGTAAGAATTAATACTTCACTTTTATCACCATTTTCTGAAAACACTCCACTGTTTCAATTTTGGATACCTTCCTTACTAGGTTACACTAACTATCTCTAGACATTTGTTGATATTTTCCACCATATCAAACTAACCTCCCTCTTGGTGTCTTGAGATCCCAAATCTGGATGAAAACATAAGGGTATCGAACATGCCTTAATTATATGTATGAATCCACTTTTCTAAATAATCATTGATACCCCACTGAATGTTCACATTATAGGATAGAGTGAATAAAAATATTTTCTTTTCACTCTGAAAATATTCCAATAAGGATCATCAAGGAAAGTAGCTTACAACACTATTAGTTCAGGACAAGTGTCAGGTTCAGGATCTACATATACTAGTCATTCCATCCAATGAAGTGTGAACTATTCCTAAAGCTTCAAAAAGGTATACTTCATGGGATTGAGCCATTGAAAAGCTTCTTCATCAGGATACCAGGAAGTTAAATAATGACTCATATTTATGTATGGTGAAACCTAAAATCACAGGGCAAACATTGTTGGAAATCACCAATCATCTAGAAAATATTCTACACCACAGTCATTTTCTGATAAAATATCAAATGGATTTTATGTATATGAAAAAACTCCCTAGTTAAATTACAATAGTATCTTTAAATCATTGGTTTGGAGGTATTTTTACCTCCTTCACTATCCATAGAATCATCAAGCCCAAATGCGAGCATTGATAAAATCATAGAAGAAAATATTCTTCCAAATCTCCCTAGAAAATGGTCATTTTCCCCTATTCATCCTATATGAGATTAAGTATTTTCTATACTATTAGTTTCTTCTCATGAGATACCTCGTGATTGTATCTAATGATATTTCATAACCAATATCTTTATTATAATCATGATCTACGAATTTCATGGGAGACTCCTTCAAGATCAATGTCTGAAATCTAGTTCCCAAGGATCATGAAAAGGAGTGAGAAATACAATGTTGGGTTAATAAGTAAAAATATTCTACCAAGTGAAAAGATATAAGTGGGGATTATTAAAATCCCATTGAGGGATATTTAAAGGACAATGACCACTTCACTTAGTTGATGTGAATAGGTGTTTGATTCATTCTTCACGATTCATGTCAGTGATTATTATCAACATGAATCCAATAGATAATATGGGGAATAGAACAATAATGAAAGAATACAATGAGGAGATATCAATACAAAATGTGGTGCCCATTGAATTTCATATAGAGGGAATGATCACCCAATATCAAAGGTGAATTTATGAATTGGGAACACCTCAGAACATTTATCTATCGCCCCCTAAATGTGCTTCTATAAAGGATAATGGAAAATAAAATGATATTTCCATATCCTAGCCACCAATAGAAGAATTCAACCCACATTCCACTGAGAAAAATATTTCTTGATATGAATCCAAGTTAGAAGAGTTGAGTCAGCTGAATTAAATTTTTTTAGAGGTAATAGAACTACTGAGTGAAACACACAAGTTGAGGAAAGATTGCCTCATCCAATGAATCTTCTCTTACAAGTGGAGGTTATTAAACCAATAAAGCTAGGATCAAGTCATCTGACCATCCAAGGTCCATGTAAATTGGTCCACCAGACCATAGAGTTTATGTATTATATATAATTTGTTCCTCTATGTAAACAACCATCACCAATGCAGGTGATTCTTATTAGAACAGACCACGATGATTATTAACCATCGAAAAAAATATAAAAACATTACCAAGAGATTGAAACATATCCAAATTGAGAATCATACTAGGAAATAGTACGACCAGATATTATGGAATAAATCCAATACCTTTCAATATAGATAGAATCCAAGGAAAGATGATGAGAACCAATGCAGATAGAAGGGGACCATATCCTATAGGGGTAGATTTTGATTTCCTTCCACTGAACATTGAAAATCATAGTTTCCTAAAATAAAATAAAATGAGAGATACATAGAAACATATAATTTAATTAACATCCCATGTCATCTTATGGAAATAAATCCAATGTAAAAAGGGGAATAAAGACATAGGTGTTTCTTGAAAGCATTAGAAGGAATTTTTTTCATCTAGTATAATGATATTCCAATTGGATTTATTTCGAACTGATACAATATATAATGATAGTTCTTTTATCAATTTAGTTCCATGCTAAAAATGTTTATTGTCTTAGACAAATCGATATGGAAATGAAGTAAAAATTATAGGGTTTTATACTTCATCACTAGGTATAAAGTCTAGGATTACTCTATCAAAAATAAAATTCCACATTATAAGATATTAGAGATAGGCGTTGAGAATGTTCAAGAAAAGTTTAAATCATTGATCATTACCTTGAAAAAACAAAGTAGTTTATTACATTTTCAATAGAAAGGCAGTATATGAAATATTTCACTTTATTCTACAATGTTAAATAATGGATAATAATATTGAAAAATAAGAAAAAATTTATTTAAGAGAAAAATAAAATTGATATACTCAATCTAGTATTGTTGTTATAACTAAACATTGTGATTGTAAACAATCATACTATACCATATCCAAAAAAACACCATCGTCAGGTTCAAATGGAAAAAATCTCTATAGCATCAGGAAAACATAATAAAAACAATGATTACATGTCAAATGGAGAAGGTTAAATGATTTTTTATAGTCACTCTAGAGAAAAATCTTGTCATATTTCCAAAGACAATGAGACCTAATGTAGTCAATCTTATTAATCCTTTTGATTTTTTCCTATTCCATAAAATGTTATAGAATAATATCCAAGAGTTCATTGTATTCAAGTAAATTTCTCCGAACACGATTATGATTAGGCTTGTAATGTTAGGAAATTATTCAACATAGGTTGAATATTTTCTTGAAAAAAATCTTAAATAAGGATTTAAAAAATAAATATTAATGAGGAATATATAGAAATTTTAAAACCATATGACTCTGAAATAGGTCATACAAGAACATGGAATAACTATGGAATGAGTAAATCAATCATTCATGACCCCAAAACATTTTATAACTCTTGATATAATATCATTCGGTATAATGTTTTCAAAAGTTTATGTAATCATTAATATTTGAGAAGGGAAAAAGTAGACCCCTCATGGGTATTAAAAATGGTCTAAGAACTTGTGAACTCCCCCCATAATTAGATGGTTAGGAACTAATACTCCAAAAAAACTTATTTGAAGAGGAAAAAATATGGTTTAGTTAATTTCTATCATTTTACTTAACCTTTCACCGATGAGTAGAAATTTTATAAAATTGATACCTTTAATAAATGAGGAGGAGGTCCTAAGCTAGAGTAGAGTGAGCGCATAGTGTTCTAGTGTTATTCCTACTAAAGACATCAATGAAATTTAGACACAAATAGAGGTTATTTAATGATATTAATAGGAAAATCAAATTGATCCGAAATACATTATGGATAGAAGTAATATAATTATATTAGAAAACAGATTATCAGATAAATATCTATTTAGTTAGAACCCTAATGTGGTAATTTATTCACAATCAAACCTACAAACAACAAAGATACTGCTCTTCTCAAGCAGGGGGAAGGATCCATAAAATGGTTAGTATCAACCCCAAGCCTCCAACTAGGGATAAACTAAAATGCTTGAAAAATATAAGCATGGTCTAACATATATCATTTTAAAACATATCTCCCCCCATATAGAATAAACTCTAAATCATGGAAACCCTTTACCCATCAAAAGAAATATTCAAATCCATTATTAAGGCTCTTTTTAGGCCTTAAGAGTTTGATACTAAGGACACTATAGTGGAGATATACCCCATAAAAAATGGGTTGGTCGAGATTAATACATTCATTTATATCATTGAACACGATTTCCAATCAGTTATACAAGTTATCATATATAATTTTGATCATATCATCATTCATTGATCCTTAATTGATAATAATTATAGGGTAAACCACATCATGATTTGACTTCTTGATGCAAAGGATATGGTGATGTTTAATTTTAAAATTCGTCATAATAATTCATTATTATTAAAAGAGTAAGAAAATACCAGTCAAAATAAGTAGGTTGATAAACTAATTTAGAGATATCGTATCTAACTTAGAGTTCATGGTGGTTACTATTAAAAAAAATTAACAACCGTTTATGATGTCTATTGATTTATGTATACTAAATAATTCCCTATTTCTATAATAAATTACCTTAATGGAGGATATTAAAAAATCGAAGGGATGAAACCCTTAGTTATAACAATACAAAAATCATTGTCCCAATTGAACTAGAAATTTTCCCTCTCAATCCATGTAGAAAACTCAAAAAATATTTTTCTATTTTCAAATAGTGTTATTGAAGAATGGACTCCAAATCTGTGGATTCACTGTGACATAGACAGCTGGTCACTTTCCTCTTGTATGATTTCTAATAATATATATCTTTGGATAAACCACCATCGATGGAGGAGGGGTCCCTATACATTCCCCATGGATCGATTTCACAAATGGGAATCTCTATCTCAATGTGATTTGTGTGGATATTTCACAATCACATCCAATGTTCTTTGATAGGTTGGGTATGAACCCTTGAAAATGAACAACCATATTGGACACTATTTATGGAATCTGTATGGTGTTTTCCTACCTAGACGAACATCACAATACCATATAAGGATGTGATCATAATGGAAATAACAATAACACAATATAATATCCTATATCTAAAAAGGAAAGTCCTTGTAATACTCTCAATAATTGTGAATAAGAATATGAATAAACCATGTTTTCACCTATATCATTTGATGAAGGTGTCTCCACCAATGTTGATAAACACAAAAGGTTAATCCTTGTAACAACAATGACTCTAGTAACTTAGATATTGTGTTTAATTTGTTACATTGGTACATGATACAATGTATGAAAACAAGAAGGATCAATCAGTTTAGTAGTCTAGAGAGACTCGATAGACATATTATTTTAAAATTATAATGTAAAAATAAGACATATCATTGAAAATTATCATGAATCATTGAAAATATTTCAAAGATACTATATTTATATCATGGAGGATGGAAAAACTATAATGGGGGATCTCAAATGTTCAATATGGAAAATCATACGATAGAATCTATTTTGATCAGTTGAGTCATTAACAATATGATTGAGTGGATAATCAAAAAATATTTCATATAATAAATAACATGAGCTTCAAAAAGGTATCGATAAAAAATATCATCATAATGATAACATGGATAATAATATCTCAAATCGTAATAAAGGAACTTCAAAATGTCTGACATCATGATCATACATCCAAAGCCTCATATTAAGACATCATTATCCTTACCATCAAGGCATTATGGTAATACATTAAATTTAATGAGTAGTTATACACCAAATACCCACCTAATTTTTCCATCTAATTGTCACATGAGATATGTAGATGTATCAATAAACTATCTATACCTATAACCTACTAAGTATTTATATAGTTTAAATTCATTACTCCTAAATTGAATCAATTATATAATATAAAATATATATGTCTTATTAGTAAAAAAATCCATATTGAAATAAGAATACATAACCCCAATATTTTCCCAGTAAATGAAATGGATTTCTTAATTATATTCTCTCCATTAAAACCATATATAGTAATATTATATGGTTAAAAAATATTTAAAAAATATATATATCCATGATATAAAATAATATGGATACTAATGAAAAATAATGACCAATGAATAATTGTTAGTGGTAGAGAACATGATCACAAGAAAGTAAATGATCAGAAAATAATATGGAATCCAAAAAATCATTTATGGATGATATAATACCATAAATTTATCAGAATTGATGGTTTGAAATAAAATAATTCTTTTTAGAAATAAATAGAAACATTATAGGCCAAAATTAAAAAATCTTCTAAAATAATTTGAGACTTTTTTGTAAACAAGATGTTAAAAATCATTTCCAAAATTCCTTTCAATATTTTTAAAAATGATCGAATTTCATTTTAATATTAAAATTAATTGAATAATATAAAATGGATTTTCCTTGAATAAAAAAATAATTATAGAGGAATATAAATTTATAATAATGATCATGGATTGAGGAAAATGTCCTCATGTCAAATACATAAAAAAGAAACATTCCATTCACAATTTTGTATAATGTCAAAAAATTGATTTTAAAAAACTCTACAAATATTACAATTAAACCATTGTAATAGAAGTCATAAATATTATAAAAATAACATTAATTATTATTTAAAAGTATATGAATCCATACATAAAATAATATGAATAATATTTTGATCGATTATATTTATTCCCAACTGAAAAAGATAAATAAGGATAGTTTCTATTAAAAACAATATTTCTATTATCGAGTACCCCTGAAGGGAAAAAATGGAAGAAATTGTGTAAGCCAAAAAAATCATTGGAAAAAATATATTGGTTTTAATAATATTATTATTATGTAATTCTTCCAAAATATGGTTAAACATGAACAATACCAAATAAGAGTGAGGTTGCAAAATAAACTTTTACGACATCAAGAACATTTGAATCAAAACACTATAAAATGGAAAACTAGAGTTAAAACATTATATATCATGAATTAATATAACTTCATGATATATAAATTTTAAAAATGTTATAAAATACATTATATGATATTAATTTTTTTTATAATATGATATATGTCCCAATATAGTGAAACTGAGAAGAAAAACCATTTCGTGGAATTTCTACACGGAAGAACACATTTTACCCTTTAGAGTAATAAATAAAAATATATTACATACTCTATTGAGAACTATTTTAATATATATATATATATATATTCTATTATAATGACCTTTTATAATAATTTGACATCCCTTCATTTTATAGTTCCATTTATATTGACTGCTAAGGTTGTTTTGACAAATTATCCAAAATTACTTGTGTATAATGAAGAAAGTTAAAGGGGTTATAAAATGGTCACATAATCACTATAACGTTAATAATTTCAAGAATATGATTTTTATTCATTATATATAACTTTATAATCATCCATTAATTGTGCTAATATAAAAATGAAAAAGAATGCTTTATTGTGGTTGTAGTCCACACATACACAAGAGTTTAGTAACCATTTTCCAATGAATGGAAGGGTAAAAATAAAAATGATATCCTATATTTATATAATAATTATAATCTCATAAATATCATATAAATTAATTAGTTACATCTTTATAACCATAGAGGTGAATTGGTTAGTAAAACGAATTACAACTCAACATGATAAGGGAAGTACGTACGTATTCATA
Source organism: Viscum album (assembly GCA_963277665.1). Taxonomy (NCBI): domain Eukaryota; kingdom Viridiplantae; phylum Streptophyta; class Magnoliopsida; order Santalales; family Viscaceae; genus Viscum; species Viscum album. Next base: position 380,469,820 of record OY728119.1, read on the forward strand.
AGAGATGTTTTTGATTTTCTATAAGTTTGAGAGGACACATAAAATGTTTGTAACATTAACATAAAAACATCATAGTATATTACATATACTGATGTAATTATTTTATTATGGTTATTTAATATTTGAAGGACCATTAAGAGGAATGGAACTTGAAAATACACCAGTAAGAACATATACCTCTTTTTTTGGTATCCTCAATTGGATTACTCTTAAAGCCTTATTGAAGTTGTCTTTTGAGAATAAAAGATCCTAAAAGTAAAGAAAAATTAAGTTATTAAGGTATTTGGGTGGATAAGTTTTTATATGAGTCCCTAAATAAGTGTGGTTAAGTGAGAGGAATAAGTTCCATTTTATAACTGAGGTGAGTGACAAACATGATGTTGATAAGAATATTATAATATAATAAATTCCCTCTCAAGGTAATTTGGCCCAAAAGGGATTAATTTTGAATATGGGATTATATAGGGTCAAAATAAATTCAAATAACTGTATTTAGATGCATTATTAGGTTATTTTAACACTCATATTTTTATTTTAACCCCACGTTGCCATGATTACAATTCATTAGGATCAAATTAATTTAAAAAATTAAATAATATTAATTTTTAATATTATATATATTTAATTAATTTTAAAATATTAAATTTCAATAAGTCTCAAAAATTTATTTCAATATATGTTGAAAAAATGCAATTAAAAAATATTTTAAAAATGTATATTTTAAGCATAAAACCTATTTTTCAGAAAAATCATGAATAATGTTTATTACTATATAACTAATTTAGTTATTTTAAATCAAAATAAATACAATTTAATTTTATACAAATACAAAAAATAAACCTTGGGAAATCTTGATTAAAAGTAAAGAGAAAAAAATTGTTACAATTTGAATAAAAACAATACTTATATTTTCAAAATGTTAAATATAAATTTATAAGTTCAATAATATATTTTTAAATTAATTTTACTACTTAATAAGTGTAAGAATAGTCTATTAATAGGTTTTATAATCTTTTATGTCATTCATAAATCATTATTTTTCTTAAATCTGCATACTATAAAATCAATATTTTTCACTATTCACCCAAAAAATGAGTTATCATAAAAAACAAATATAATTCAACCTTCATTATTTATGAATTGGTAAATTTAAAATTAAATTAATTTCATCACAATAAAATTATAATGTTTGGGAACCTAGGTTTTAATCCAATTCATGATTAAATCTTTTTTCAAGATTTTATGGTTTCTTTAGAACAAAATATTTAAATACTATAATTGAATATCAGGTTACACATCCACCCCACACTTGTTAAAAATTTCATCCTTGAAATTTCTAAAATACCACCTCATAAGAAGATGTGAATTGATATTCATCATCCCTTAATTAGGCTCCATGTTTCCCTCTTCCATATTATATTTTCTCAAAATTATATTTTCCAGCCAAGTTGTTCGATTCAGCAACAAATATTCTCTAGTGTTTAGAATTGAGATAGGCTCTTCAAATAAAGATAAGTTGTGATATAATTATATTTATTTATATATGTGTTCATGTATTGGTTCAGGTATAAATTTTTTCCATAAAGTGATGTGAAACACATTATTAACTTTAGAAAAGTTTGGTAGAATTTCTAAATAGCCAGCCGTAATTCCATTTATTTCAAAAATCTCCAACTACCTAATGTTCCAATGACTTAGTTTCCATTAAATAAAAATTGTGCGACACCATTCCAGGGATATAACATCAATAAAACATGATCCAATATATAAAATTTGAGATATATCCATTGGTTATCAACATGGTTATTTTTTCATCTTTGACCACCCTTGATATGAATCTTAATACTTCTTAGCTTCACCACTGCATCTCGAAAATGTTCTGGTTCTAACAACATTCTTTCACCAACATAATTTAAAAAAATTTCTATATGAGATAATTTCATATATTAATCTTTATATGGTTCAATTGAAATTCTTTAATTGAAGCAATTATTATTTGAACATTCAACTAATGTCAAATACTAATCCCACATACCTAATAAGTCATGTGAGAATGAGCTCAACATGTATTTTTTTATTTGTGTAGTCCTTTTGGGCTATCCAATTGTGTGAGTGTGATAACTATTTCCCAAATGTGTCAAGATATCAAAATAATTATGAATAATTTTATAATATTTTCATATAAACCATGTGTCATGATTTGATATAATTGAAACAACTACACCATAATGTCCCACAACATACTTTATAGAGAGCCTTGTGATGCACTCAAGAGATAGATCCTCCCTTACAGTATGGAAATATGTGGATTTAGGAAGGAAATAAAAAATATCCCATAATGAATAATTTCTTTCATCATTATTTGGTAATATCGTTAAAATGTATATAATAATACAATCTCAATTCTATATAAAAATATGGATAGGTTTGTAGGATCGATATGATACTGATTGTAGTATCGAAATGATAATGTAGATTCTCAATATACAAGAGGGGGTGAATTGTTTACTTTAAAAAATTCCTTAAGGAAATTTTGTATAATCAAAATTCACAACACCTATATGTTATACAACCTTTCTGGATTCCGGAAATGTAATTCCGAAAATAAGAATCCAGAAATGTGATTCTGAAAATGGAACTTAACAAAAGTTTACAACAAAAAAGATTCTACCTTAAAGTATATGGAACCTTATTTAATCAGCGTACAATTGTATGAAAATTTAAGATAGTTAAACTTTCTTCAAAAACCAAAATACAACAGCAAACAAACTAGAAACAGTACAAGTAACAAGTATAGAAATCTTTTCACCCAAATAGTAGGGTATCCAACAACATTGGATAAAGCTCTCTTGATTTATACTTTCTAAAAAGTCTGCCTTACCCAAACCCAGGTAATCCCTCAATCTAAATATCGGTATCTGTCTTTCTATCCCTGCAAGCCCTCAATTTAGAAGTAAATAATAACCTCTATAATCCAAAACCGGATTCCCACGATCAGTACGATCGGAGTCTGCATGAAGCATGTCTGAACAAGTTGTTCACACCTGAACAAATTTTTCATAACATTCGCTTAAAGCACTGAGAGTTCAAAGGGCCTCTATCTCTAAAAATCACATCAACATCATATAATCTCTAGAATCGTAGAACCATGTCTCAAAAGTGTGATCTCTTTAAAATGTGATCCTATATATAGGTACAACTTCAGCGGTCGGTTCCCTCCTCCAACGGTCATATTTTTCCTTGAATTTTAGAGGGACCTATACACGTGTCACTCAAACAACGGTTAGTTAGTAACTGAATGAACGATATTGTTTTATATCCAAAACATGAGTAACCAAAAATATGGTTTCTTAACCAAATTCATTTTTCGTAGTGTAAAAAAAATAGAATTCAGAGTCTAAGGAAAAATGGAATTCGGAATATAAACAAGTTATCCTTTGGAGTTTATAATACAAGAATATTAGTATTCTATTTTACAAAGGAATTTGGAGCCTGAATTCTATAGAATTCCAAAGTCTGAATTTCTAGGAAATTTGGTCTCTGAATTCATAGGAATTCAGAGTCTGAACATACAATGTTCGGAGTCTGAATTCATAAGAATTCGAATTCTGAACATCAGAATTTTTGGAGTCTGAATTTAGAGAACTCGAAGTCTGAACTCAGAATGTTCAGAGTCTGAATTCAGAGAACCCGGAGTTTGAACTCATAAATTTTGAAGTCTGAATTTAGAGAACTCGGAGTCTGAGCTCAGAATGTTCGGAGTAGGAATTCAGAGAACACGGAGTCTGAACTTACAAAGTTCGGAGTCTGAATTCGGAGAGTTCGGAACCGGAATTCGGATCCTGAAAACAGAATGCTCTATATCTAAGTATTTATAATATTCCGAGGTTTTGGATACAAAATAAAATTTTAAACTTAGGAAAAAATTGAACAATGAAAAGTATGATAAGGATAAATTTCCTTGGGGAATGAAAAATTTCTTTATGAAGGTAAAGCATAGGGTAAATGCGAATTTCTTTAAGATAAGAAGTTCATTATTTTCAAAACATGAAGGAATGGATAAGTCATAAGGAAACCATATTGAATCAACAATCTCCCCCAAGTATGATGGAATGGAAAATTCATAAGGAAACCTTATTGACTCAACATTCTCCCACTTTTGGAATGCACAATCATCCTTACAAAAAAGAATATAAGGACTTAGAAAATATTTTTCTATACTTTGAAAGTAAAACATATCTCCCTTAACACATGGTAAAATATGAATATGACAAACTCCCCCTTAGGCTTTGGAAACACTAAGGATTGCATTCTAGATTTTCAGAATGAGACTTATTATTTTATTGCATATGGAAATCTTCTTGGATACGAACTCCCCCTTAGATAAACTCCCCCTTACTTAGGTAAATTTGTTCTTTTCATAGTATTCTTTTTTTCCTTTCTCCCCCTTTGTGATTTTCAAAAAGGAATATAGGGAATGGAAAAGGAAATGTGTTACCTGAAATATTAGTTCTAGAGAAACAAAATCATAAAGGGCAACCGAACCAAATTTCATTATGATTGAAAAAATTTGTATAAGGAAGAGATACAACAAAATATCTGATTTGAACAATTTAATCCTTCATTTTAATTCGACATAAACTTCTTCAAAATAGTTTTGAGCTTATTGAGCTCCTTGTGATCTTCCTCTGCTGATATTAGAAGCTGATCCTGATCTTCGGTTTTCTTTTCTAAGGATTTTATTCTTTCATCTTGATCCATAAAAAATCAGCATGAGCCTTCAAGGATTCTTCCTGCTTAACAAGCTTTTCTTCTATCTCAATCCAGATATCCCATTCTCTTTTCCTTCTTTAAACAATTCAATGCAACTTCTCTTCCAAATATTTTACTTCTTAAATCTGATAATTCTGTTACAGGGTCAACTTTTCCTCAAAAATGTTTGAGAGATTCTTGATCTTTACATATTTGGTGTCAAATGAATTCGTGACACTATCTTGGAACTCATCAATATTTCTCACGTCTTCTATGATTTTCCTTGACCAATTGATCATCTTCTTGCATGAGTTTTTGTGAGCTTCATAATTTATGAAGAATATTTGAGGTCTGCCTCAAGCTTGACACACTTATCCATCACCATGGATTCTGAATCTGATTTTTGATTTAGAGTGTATTGAAGCTTCTGACATCTCTAGTCTATACTTGGAAATATTGGTATAGTGCCAACATAATTCATCAAAGACTGAACCACAAAATCATGTCCTAGAGAGGATGATTCTGAATTAGAAACTTTTCTTGGTGACGATTCTTTTTCTATCTCAGCATCATTCCTATTTGAAGATCCACCAGCATCCTTCTTCTTAATCACTACCTTGGTGGGTGTATTAACTACCAAATGTTATCCTTTATCAGCCTTTAGAATAGGTTCCTCTTGGTCATTTGATTCAAGATCACTATCAGATAACTGAATGATTTTATCTTCTTCTACCTATTCCTTCTCTACTCCTGCCTTAGCATCTTCGGGAAGAATGAAATCTCTATTGATGCTTTCTTCTTTAGACAACTTATTTACTTCATCTTCATACTTATTTTCATCCTTTATGGGAGTAGAAAGATTTGATGATTCATCTTGAGAAGTTCGGATTGATAATTTTTCTGAAGGGCTCTCCTTTTCATGAAATTCCTCAACTAGCCTTATTAGATATTCAGTTTCGACACTACCAACTTCTTCTTATACTGGTTCTCTTATTACTTTTTCATGGATTTCTTTCACTTGGTCTTTTACCGGATTCACATATTTCTTTCTCGGAGTCTCTGGTAAAGATTCTTCAAAGAAATATTGTTATACCAGGATTTTCTCGGAGGCTTTCCCAGTCTTTAGAAGAGTTTGTACGATCTCTACTTCAGTCATCTTCTTGTTTTGTTTCTTTTTTTAGCTTCCTTTCCAAGATCATCAATAGTCTTTTCATTAAAATCCTTTGCTTCAGCAGGGTCCAAGCCAACCTTAGCCTCCCATTCCTTCTGATTTTCTTACCTTCCCTCCATTTAGATACACCCTCACTTGGATATGATTTTTTCTTCTTAGGATTTGGTGATGCGAATTGGGTTTTCATAGCCTTTGGGCTTTTTTATTTTTATTCTACTTCCTTCAGCTTCCTCTTCCTTCCTCCTTTCTTAGAGATCTTAACCATATCATTATTCTTTTAAATAGATTCCAATCATTCCTCAGGTAAGTCATAGAATTATTCAGATTCTATAGAAAACCCAAAATTCATCCTTCTAAGAGTGTCATTACTTACCAGCATGACTTTGAAAATTATTGGCTTAGAACTACAAGGGATTTTGAAGGACTCTAAACAACGAACTATATTATTTGAGAGAATGTATAGGTGCATAATAATCCGAGCCTTTAGATTTCTATTATTTATATTCTCAATTGTAATACTAATATTCTTGACCAAGTTAATCTTTCTTAGATTCACTATGACATCCAGGATATACATATCACTCTTCATCAAGGTATCCTTGTCCTCTTTTCTCAGAACGATAAAACCTTGCACCCATAATTCTAGAATCTGATATTTTTTAGAAAGGGGAACAATCTTCAGAGTCTTTACATCTGAAAGATTGTAAAAATCCATAGCCTTCACCTTAACAAATCTTTTTTGGACATCTAGTAGCTTGTGTGAGTATAAATCTTCCTTACCCTCATAAGGAACTCCAATAAAACTGGATACCTTGGAGTAAGAAAGACTATAAGTCTTCCCATAGTTCTTGAAAGAGAATTTTTCTTTGCCTTCTTCAATAAAAAATCTTAATGACTCAAAAAATTTAAATAACAGGTCCGGATAAACTAGATCATGATCTCTTGGTTTTGATATTCAGACAATCTCCTATCTATTCAGTTTGATGTTTTTTGAGAAGACAGAATCATAATTAGAAAATAAATTGGGATGCACCGACCTTTCTCTATAAATCTGCCATTCATAAATCAGCTTGACAGTTGACATGTTTTTCATAGAAGATACTTCAACAGACATTCGGAAGCAAGACAATCTGAGAAGTTCAGAATGAGATTAAGTAGAAGGGTAGAGCATCAGAACACACGAACTCGAGTTTCGATGTGCGACAATCATTTGGGGATCTTTATATAGGTGATTGGGATGATGGTTCATCTTCCACACTCAATCCAACGGTTGGAAAACTTTCTGATATGATCTGACGATAGAGATGATAGCAGGAAGGAAATTTTGATAGAATCTGATCTTTTGAGGTTTATAATAAAATCATTCGGATTTAAGAAAAATTGAATACGTGAATTTAAAATAGATGTAATAACAACAAATAAAATATGATTATAAAAATTTAAGAAAGGAAAACACACCTTTTGGATTTTTAGGAAGATTATTCATAGTAGGAAAATTCTTCTTGAAGAACTTTAGATTCTGAATATTTGATTACGAAAATTTTATTAAGAAAAAACTTCATTATGAAAAATTTAAATACGAAAATATACATTACGAAAACTAAGTACAAAAATATTCATTACAAAAATTTTAGGTACTAAAATTATCCTTAAGAAACTTTTATGTACCAAAAAAAAATTAGACTACGAAAAATTTTAGACTACAAAAACTTTTAGACTATGAAAAAATTTTAGACTACGATAAATTTTAGACTACGAAAAATTATAGACTGAAAAATTTTAGACTACAGAAAAAATGTACTCCCTCTATGAAAAGGAGTTTCTTACTATAAAAAGATTGGTTTCAACAGAAAGTTAACATGGAAGATTACCTAATGGTTATCATTCCTATCTTCTACTTAATGTATTTAAATCTACCAGAGGGTAAATATTTTGTTAAAACTTCAGCAAGTTGATCTTGTGTTCCTAAAATTGAAGAATGGTATCTTTTTTCTATGTGTGATCCCTAAGAAAGAGTTTCCTAATATCTATTTGATTGTCATAAGAGTGATGTGCATGGTTTTTACTTAAGGAAATGACACTATTACTATCACACAAAATTTGTGTTTTGGTAAAACTCATACCATAGTATCTGAATGTGTATTTCATCCACCTATAGCTGCTACATATTCAGCTTAGTAGGGGAAACTGCTTCTGAGTGTTGATTTTTGAAAGGCCAAGAAACTAATGAATCTTTTAAGAAATGACAAGTTCCGGATGTACTTTTCATATCCATTGTACATCCACCAAAATCAGCATCCAAAAAACGTTATAAAACAAAATCATTTTAAGAAGTATAAAAGTGTCCTAGATCCATGGTTTCCTTTAAGTAGCGATTTTTTTTCAATTCCTTTAAATGATATTCCATACGATTGGATTGATATATTTTATATAATAATACTGAAAGCATTAAGTCTAGATTACTAGCTGTTAAGTAAATTAAAATTCCTATCATACCTCTAAAAGATGTTTGATCTACTAGTTTTCCAGATTCATCAAGATCAAGTGTATTTGATGTACCAAGGAGAGTACTTATACTCTTAGTGTTTTCATATCCATACTTCTTAAGAATATCATTAATATAATTATGTGGGGATAAATATATTCCTTCTTCTATTTGAGAAATTTGAAATCCAAGGGAAAATGTTAACTCAACCATCATACTAATTTCAATCTCATATTTCATTAAATATGAAAAGGAATATATTTAAGATTGCTGAGTTGAACCAAATATAATGTCATCAACAAAAATTTGAACAATCAAAACATTTTTCTTATCTTTCTTTATAAAAATGGTTGGATGATAATTTCCCTTAAAATAATTATTTTGAAAAAAAATTATGTAAGTTTATCATACCAAGCTCGAGGGGATTTCTGGAGTCTATACAAATCTTTAGTAAGTTTAAAAACATGTTAAGGATGTTTTGTGTCTTCAGAACCATGAGGTTGTTCAACAAAAACTTCCTCTTGACCCTAACCATTAAGGAAAGCACATTTAACAACAATTTAAAATAGTTTGAAATTGACGAATGCTGCAAAGGCAAGTAGAATACGAATAGATTCAACTCTAGCTACAAGAGAATAGGTTTCCTTATAGTATATTCCTTCATGTTGAATATAGCCTTTCTTAATAAATCTAGATTTATATATAACAATGATTCCATTTTCATCACATTTATTTCTGAAGACCCATTTTACTCCAATAAATGAAATTTTGTTAGGCCTTTAAACCAAGGTCCAGTCTTTATTCATTTTGAATTCATTTAGCTCATCTTTCATAGCTTTTATCCAATCATCATCACCTAAAGCTTCATCTGTAATTTTTTTGTTCTAATTGGGAAAGGAAAGCTACATGTTCTATTTCATTCCTTAAAGAACTTCTTTTCCTTACAGGTTGATTTACATCACCCTTGATACTATCACAAGGATGATTCTTTAGAAACAACTAATTTGGGGTTTTTAAAACTTGTTCATCAACATAGGGTATAACGTCTTCTGGGGTAAATGCTTCAAAATTACTTTCTTGATCATTTTCCTTATTAGAAGGATCTTATATCAAAGATTGATAATCAGTTTTTAAAAACACATCTGAGGATATAGGTTGTGGTTATTTAAAAACAAAAGGATCTGTTTCATCAAATTTAACATGTATTGTTTCTTCAATAGTACAAGTGTTTTTATTAAAAACTCTATAAGCTTGAGAAGATGTGGAGTAGCCTTTGAAAATTCCTTCATCAGATTTTGGTGTGAATTTGTGTAGATTATCTTTAGTATTCAGAATGAATACTTTTCAACCAAAAACCTTGATGTAGGAAATTCTGGGTTTTCTACCATTCCATAATTCATAAAGAGTTTTATTATGAAAATGTCCAATCAAAACATGATTTATAGTATAACAAGCAGTACTTATAGCTTCATCCCAGAAATTTTTGGCTACTGAATATTCACTCAACATGTTTCTTGTTATATCCTAAATAATTATATTTCTTATTTCAACAACACCATTTTGTTGAGGTGTTCTAGGTGCTGAGAGGTTATGATTAATGTGTTTTCTACTAATAAAGGTTACAAAATAAGAATTTTGAAATTATCCTCCATGATAACCATGAATATTTATCAAAGGAAGTTTTTTCTCATCTTTAACATGGGATCTGAAACTTTTGAAATAAGAAAAACTTCAAATTTCTTTGATAGAAAATAGACCCTCATAAATCTAGTGTAGTTATCAACTAAGACAAATACATAATATTCGCCTCCAATGCTTTCAGTTTATGTTGGACCAAAAATATCCATATGAACTAACTATAATGCATTAGTGGTTGAGACTTCATCAACTGATTTAAAACTTGATTTATGTTTCTTTCCATATTGAAAAGGATCACAAACTTTTGAAGAATCAAATCTAAGCTCCAATAGATCCTTAACTAGTCTTTTCTTAGAGATTTTGCATAGGTTTTTTGATATTACTGTGTCCTAACCTTCTATTCCATAACAGAGAATGATCTTGCATTGCACTAAGGCAAGGCAGGTCTTCGCTTCTAAGGTCATCTATGTTTAGAGTGTATACATTCTCTTGCCTATTGGCAGAAAAAATAAACTCTTCCGTGGAATTGTGTACAAAGAACTTGTCATTCCTAAAATTCAAAAGGTAACCTTCATCACATTATTGACATATAATAATGAGGTTGTGCTTAAGACCCTTAACAAATAGAACATTTCAAATCACTGAATTTTCAAGAAGAACAATGTTACCTATACAAATAATTTCTCCCTTAGCATTGTCTCCAAAAGTTACTTTTCTTCCTTTCGTCTTGATAATCTTTTCAAAGATGTTTTTGTTACCGGTCATAGGCTAGGAACATTCACTATCCTTGTACCATGTATTTTTTTGGTACTATCATTATTTTCTTGAAAACACGAGAATTAGACTTTCAGAATCCAAACTTTCTTGGATCTTGAATTGTTAGACAATAAAATTATTGTATCCCCATTTGATTAGAAAAATTATCTTTATGAAACCCAAGGGATTGAACATTATTTAAAGAACAATTTTTCTTCTAATTCCCACCACTTTGACATTTAGTAAAAAAAGGGGATCTGTATGGAATAAAATAGTTGTTTTTGAAAATAGGTTTTCTATGAGTATAACCTACCCTAGAAGTATTTCCTTGTGGTCTGATTTGAGAATACATATTTTCAGAATTTTCTTTACCAGATGTAAAATAGGAAAGAATATTCTTAAGAGAATATATTTTGGATTTTAGTCTTATTAATAAATTCCATTCCTCAGGAATTATTTCCTTAGAGTTATATTTTTCTTCCAAAACACTTATTTTTTAAATAAAATTATTAAGATCTTTAGAATGTTTTTCGTTTACGTAATTTACTTCCTTGAGGTCTTTAAAAAAATTTTCTAGTAGATTATCCTTATCTTAGTGATCTCTAGTGAGGTCTAAAATATCTTTTCTAAGAACTTATTCTCGAGTATTTACCTGGCCTAGTTTCTTGGAAATTTTATAATTTTATGCTTCTAACAACATAGCAAATATAGATACTTCTTCATACGAAGTTATTTATTCATTATTTAAAGAAGAGATGTCTTCATTAAAAGTAATATCTTCAGAATAATAATTCTTATCAAGATATAAATTTGTTAAATCCTCGGAAGAGCGTACCTTGGCCATAAGACATGTATTTAGGATATAAGTAGTAGAAATGAATCTGATATTTTTATATGCGGATGATTCATATTAAGAAGATTCACTTCCAGAAGAGTCTCCACAACTATCACTCCAAGTGCCTTTTCTTTAATAATTTACTTGTTCTTATAATGGTATAACTTTTTCTTGTTTCTTTCTGAATTCCTTTCATTCTTATCCTTCTTTTTCAGAAGAGGGAAATCAAGTCTAATATGACATGTTCTTCTGCATTCATAACTAGTGACTTCCCCATATTTCTTCTATTTGTAGTCCTTATTATTAAACTTATTTTGATAGTTCTTTTGAGCTACTATCTTGTTCATTCTCTAAAAAATATTAGCTAACTCATTCTCAGATTTTTCTGTATCACTTGATTCTGATTGAATAGTAACTTTCTTTTTCTTGGATCTAGTAACTATTTTAGGAGTTTTTGGATTTCATATGTTTTGAAGTAGTTGTAAAATAAACTACACTATTCCCATTCTTCTTCATAACATTACCAACATCTCTCTTCATTCTAGTCTCATGTTGAAGATGAGTTCCAAAAATTTCATCTATGGAAATCGGGATGACTTTCCTATTCTTATCTATAGCTGTTCTCTTTGATTTCCACTCATTTGGCATGATGTCAATAATCTTGTCTACAAGTGACTCATCATCCAAACCTTTTTCTCCCATGTATTATAAGCTATTGACAATAGTCATAAATATCTTTTGTACCTTACATATAGGTTCTCCATAAGGAAATAAAAAACCATTGTACTCAACTCTAAGCATAGCTCTTCTGGTTTCAATAACTTTGGAAGTACCAAAATGTGTGAATTAAAGTTTCTTCCAAATACAATTAGCTATTTCACAAGATGAAATCTAACTATATATATTCCTGGTCATGGAACACAACAAAGTATTTTGTACCTTATAGTTAAGTTGATATTCTGACTTCTCTTGAATAGTAAAATTTCCGACTTCCTTATCATGAATCTTATAATCTCCAGTATGCATAACAAAGTTATCCACTGTAGTTTTAATAACAAGAGTCTTCATATGATCTCTCAAATATTCATAATAATTCCCATCAAAAATAGGTTATCTAGTGGTATTTAAGTTGTCTATGGATGCAACGTTCATTCCTACCATCTTAAAGATAATCTTTCCACACCAACTTTCCAGTAATATAAGTTTTTAAACAAGGATAAAAATACCCTAAACCTGAAAAATATAGAACAATGATAAAATTGATCAAGAAAATGTATATGTGAATATAAGTATTTCAGATACCTCATCTGATAAAAATTATTGGATTGATATGATACTACATATTGTATCGAAATGATAATGTAGATGCTCAATATAAAATGTTGTGGGTGAATTGTATACATTAAAAAATTCCTTAAATAAATTTTCTATAAAGAAAATTCACAACACATCTATGTTCAACAACCTTTCTTGATTCCGAAAATAGTGTGGGTGAATTGTATACATCAAAGAGGTCATCGATCCTCGGCAAGGGATATCGGTTCTTGACCGTCAACTAGTTCAGCTACCGATAGTCCACACAAAGCCGAAGGGTACCGTCTTCCTTCTTTGCAAACAGGATAGGCGAACCCCAAGGAGAAGTACTGGGTTGGATAAAACCCTTTTCCTGCAACTCCTCCAACTGCTTATTGAGCTCCTTCAACTCAGGTGTGGCCATTATATAGGGAGGAATTGACACCGGTGCCGCTGCTGGCACGAGATCAATAGAGAAGTCAACCTCACGATCTGGAGGAAAACATGAAAAGTCCTTTGGAAAGATATCATTGAATCAATCCACCACTAGAGGAAAGTCCAATCATGGAGTCCCCTGATCATATAGATAAAGATTAGCAATCTAGGTTGTCACCTTTACTAGCCCATGATGCTAAAGTACTGCTCGACTCGCCCGAATGTCCGATTCGCATCTATGAAGAAAAGACTCACCCTCTGGTGAAACGAAACTCACTCTGCGGAGATAACAGTCGACGACAGCCTGGAAGGGAACTAAACAGTCCATCCTGAGGATGAAATCATATCCTGTCATCTCTAGGACATAGAGGTACCATAAGAAATGGTACCCTGCAACCTCGAGAGGGAACTCTCTACACTGGCGTACACTAGATGTCCTCGTCCCCAAACGTGTGTCTAGTGTCAACAAGTCGGCAGAAGAAAAGATGTAGAGCCCAAGGCTCTCCACAATAGAAACAGAGATAAATCTATGTGTAGAACCAGTATTAAAAAGGGATAAAGATAAAACTGAGGCTACTAAAATCCTACCTTGAACTATAGAAGGGCCAGGTTCCTTCTCCTGATAAGTCTGCTCCACGGCGAAATACTGGCCTGCACCGCGGCCCTGCGCCCCTGGCTGACCACTCTGAGCTGAACCTCCCTACTGGTGCTGGGGAACTGGTGGCTGACCACCACGGCCTCGACCTCCACCTTGGCCCGAACAGCCAGAAGAAATCCAGTTCCCTGACTGGTGAGAAACCGGTGGTGCTGATCCTGAACGAAGAGTCATGGAAGAACCCTGGTCACCAGCTACTGGTGAGAAAAAATGGAAGAAACGCTGAAGGTGACCCATCTTTCCGTAAGATCGGTACTCCATAGGGTCTCTCTGGCACTACGGCCTCATGTGCCCTGACCGGCCACACTGGTAGCATACTACCTGGATACCTGACGATGCATCTCGCCTCCTCGGATCACTGCCCGTAGACTCCCTACGGCGCTTCATGCTATCATCTAGAGAAAGGATAGCTCTGGAAGCAGAACAACCCTGGCTTGCATATTTGGAGTCTCTCAGATTGCGATCTGCAATCAGTGCCTGATTGACAATGGAAGTGATGGAAGTCAGCTGGAAGAAGTTCACCTGCGAGCATATCTCCCTCCTGAGACCATCCTAAAACTTCCTTGATAAGAACACCCCACTCCCATCCCGGAGGGATGTGAAACGCTGAATCTCGGTGAAGCGGGAGGAATACTCCATGACAGAAAGAGTACCATGCTTTAGGTTCATGAACTCCCGGGCTCGGTCGGCCCTCAGGGTCTCCGGGTAGAAGTAATCGTAGAACACGTGCGGTAAATCCTCCCAAGGCATAACCTTCTGATGACCCACCCGTGAGATCACGTCCCACCACCTCTTGGAAGAGTCTCGGAGCATGTAGGTGGAGAGCTTAACCCACCTCTCTGGAGGCATCTTCAGATGCTCGAAGATAGTCAGCCTAGCATCCAACCATGAATCTGTAGCCGGTGGTCCTCCTTCCCCCGAGAAAGTAGGAGGATGCTGCTGCTGGAAAACTCGCGCCAAGTCTTCCATAGTGGTGGCAGGAGGCGGTTCTCCTTGGAAGTCTTGCATCATCCTCATGAAACCTTCTATGAACTACGCATCAGTGCCTGCAACTGGTATAATAGTCGGTGCCAAGGCTGGCCCGACTGGAGGATCGACAGGAAGTCCCTGATCAGCCCTGTCTGGCATCTGATCACTGCCTGACGAGAGACGTATGACCAGAGGACATCTCAGAGGCATAGCTCTGAAAGATAAAAATCACGCCTTAGATTATGAAAACAAGGACAGAGAACACAAGAGTACAAAATCGAAACAGGGGAAGGAAAACACACAAGTTTACCAAACTTGACTACACGGCGTGTATAAAAACTACATGGCGTGTCCTCTTAAGCCACTGACATGGGCGTGTGCTTCTTCCCTACAAGTCGTGTAACTCCTAAAGTACATGGCGTGTTGAAACCAACACACAGCATGTACCTGAAAACTATTCCCCTGCCCAAGTCTCTTACACGGCTGACCCACACAGTCTCCTTAAACTGAGACTACACGGCGTGTTCCCTACGGACACAACGTGTAGTGGACAAGGCTTCGGCGGCCCGTGCTATCAACACATGGCCGTCTACACAGCTGAACTTTACATGGCGTGCTCTGAACGAACACGGCGTGTATAATAATGGTGACACCACCCCGTGTTGTTCGTGACATGACCGGGTACCTGAACAAGACTACACGACGTGTTCCGAACAAACACGGCATGTGGAAAGGAAAGGAACACCGGCCCGTGTTGTTCATGACACGACCGGGTACCTAGACAAGACTACATGGCGTGTTCCCTATAGAAACGGTGTGTTCTACCTGAGCTTCCCTGACCTGTGTTGTTAGTGACACGGCCGGGTACACAACTCCGATCTTACATGGCTTGTACCTACCGTACACGACGTTTTCTTGAAGTTACTTTCACGACACCGTGTTTTGCTCACATGGTCAGTGACATGACCTGAAAACTACACGGTGTGTATCCAAAAAGTACACGCCCTTTGTTTTGGGTTTTTCTGGGCAGTAGCTCAGAAACAGCACAGAATCCCAGAAACACTAAAAACAAGGCAAATAGGTGCCAAATTCCACTCCGTGAGGGCCCATGCTCCCCGTGAATCAAAGCTTGGCATCTCCTACAGTCACATACAAGGGAAAACGAATAGCTCGCTAACATAACAATAGGGATTCTATCAAGAATCTATCACAACAACATGCATAATCTACACAAAGTCTATCACAACAACATGCAATAGCTAATGCACCCTAGAGGGCATGGAAAGCATGCATGGAATGTGATTTCTACAAGTGCCTATATGATGGATGAGATGGTATAACCTCATCTCATCGGGTTGCGACAGAAATATAACAAAAATATCAAAACAATAATATGACAAGTCACGTGAATCACTCTAGGTGAAATCAGATCAACCATAAAATCTCAAAACTAGAACTACAATAAACGAGGTAGTATGGCTTTTCAATGTACACGGGTTATCTACTCCCGAGCATAGCTTAATACCATGTACTGTGTTCATCCTATCCCTGGCTAAAGTCTCCAAATAGTAATGCAAGAGAAAATAAACCCTCTGATACCACTTTGTAATGACCCGAATCCAGATCCCCTCCACTGGTGCCCCGCACCCAGTTCCCCACATGACCTCAAGAGCGTTTCCCCAAACGCCAGAGGCTGCCGACTAGCAGCGAGGGCCTTGGTTAGTCAGTGGAAAAACTATTCCCTCATTCGGTAAAGTATACAATAGAAAAAAACTAGACACAATAGCAGAAACAATCAATAGCATACACCAATTGAACTGAATAGCAGAAGCAATAGATAAAATAATAATGATGCAACATGGTACAAATGTCTATGGAATGCAGAAAACAACCAATGTGCTGAAGTAAAACTTAAAAACAAAGTGCAATGGAAAACAAAGTAAAATCCTCAGCATCGCGAGCCACAGCTCAGTCCCATGCTCTCCAGCTCTAGTGCAATCAAGAACGTGAAGTGTAAGGGCGCTTGCCCTTATCTATACCTGCAACAACATAGTCTGTTTGGGCCCAAAATTATGACCCAAACAGGGTGTGAGATAAAAAACCAGTAGTCAAGCACCCAAAGATTTGTGCCTAATAGTAAATGAATACATGGAAGTAATAAAACAAGAAGCATTAAACAAGAAAGCACAAGCAGCTAAAATCCATAGCTCTATCAAATAAAGTACACAAGTAAACAGCCAGAAACAATAAGGAAATAGGTAACCCTCCGGGTAGCTCTCACTGCATAACCCATATGGTTCAACCTATAAGTACTAACAACCCTCTAGGAGGCACACACAGTCTCACCCCTCTGGTTCATCTATGAAAATTAATAGACTCTCTGAGGAAGCACTTACCGTCAATTCCCCTTATAGTCTCATATCGTACTAAAGGCTCTCTGGGGAAGCACTCAATGTCTCATTCCCCCTGTGGCCTGCGTCGAGGAACTACAGACTCTCTGGGGAAGCACTAATCATCAATTCCTCCTTTGGTCTCGCATTGTATTAGAAGACACTCTGGAGAAGCCCATACGTCTATTCTCCCTGTGGTCTACTACTATAGGTACTCACAGTCCTGTGTAAAAATGAACATGCTCAACATGCATACATCGCCCAAGTAAACCTCCATAACTACTTGGCTATCATTTTAAGGCTCAACAGCAATAAATAAGTAACAGTTCCACTATCCTACGACTAGGCATGGAAACTGGAAAATGTCAAAAGTAAAACAAGCATGGAAAGGCAACCCGAGCACAAAAAAAATTACTCTACTCACAAGCATAACCCTCTACTAAAGCAATCAAGAAAAGCAGGTAAACAGCAGGGGAAAAACAGGAAACCCACAATTCCCTGCACAAGGGAATTTTTGGAATTTGCACAAAATACTCATCGAATTTCAACAGAAAGGCACAAAACACCTACCTTGATCCCAGGAGATCGATATACTTGAACCACGATGATTGATTCCTCTTAGAACATCATAGATCTGAGAAAATTCACAAAACACTCAAACCACAATAACTCGAAAACGAGGAGGAATCATGAAACAAGACTAAAGAAGAAGAGAGAGCTCACCTCTGCGCTTCCAACGCAATTGACCGTGCTCGAATCAGAGAACAGACAGAGAGGCGGGAGCTCAGGGAATATTCGGCCGTACGGGTCGCTCTTGGACGAACCAGACCTAGAAGAAGATGAATATCGCGATGAGGCGCGACCCCGGTCCGTTTAGTGAAAAAAAGTACATAGCGTGTTTTTCTAAAGTACATGGCGTGTAGTGGGTTTTTCCATACTCCGCTAAAAACGGACTCCACGTCACCCCTACACACCATGTGTATGGCCCGGGCACGGACAGCACACGGCTTCAAGCTGAAGAAGAGTACACAGCTTGTACTCAGAAAGTACATGGTGTGTACTTCAAAAATTTCCCGAAAGTTCATTTCTCTTAAAAACTCCAAAAAAAGGAAAACATACCGGAAACGAAGATTCGGGTTCTTACAGTAACTAAATTCATGACATTGTTTTGTAACCAAAACATGAGTAAGACTAAATATGGTTGCTTAACCAAATTCATTTTTCAGAGTTCAAGGAAAAATAGAATTCAGAGTCTAAAGGAAAATGGAATTCGGAATCTAAACAACATATCCTTTGGATTTTATAATACAAGAATATTCATATTCTGTTTTTCAATGGAATTTTGAACCTGAATTCTATAGAATTATGGAGTTTAAATTTCAAGGAAATTCGAAGTTTGAATTCATAATAATTCAATGCCTGAACTGACAAAGATCAGAGTCATAATTCATAAGAATTTAGAGTCTGAACATCAGAATATTCGGAGTCTGAATTCAGAGAACTCGGAGTCTAAACCTAGAAAGTTTGGAGTCTAAATTTAGAGAACTCAGAGTCTGATCTGAGAAAGTCTAGAACCTAAATTTATAGAACTTGGAGTCTAAACTCAAAAATTCCATAGTCTGAATTCAGAGAACTCGGAGTCAGAACTTATAATGTTCAGGGTCTGAATTCAGAGTGTTCAGAACATGAATTCAGATCCTGAAAACAAAATGCTCTATAATCAATTCAAAACCACATGGAACCATAATTGATTATATTAAATAAAATATGATAACTCTATTGTGATGTTCTTGGATGAATGATAAAATTATCAAGAAATTCATGCAACTTTTTTTTTGAATTAGAGTAGTTAAATTTGATCCACTTGATAAGGGGTTGTTGGAATTGTCTTAGCACCAGACACTATGGAAATATTAACCTAAACCCCAAAACATGAATAGAATTACAAAATTCATTAGAATATATATATATATATATATTATTTTATTACTAGAACATCATTAACATGAACTATTCCTTTATTTTCAAACATATGAAAAAGATAAATACTATTAAATACTTTTAACAGTTTTCAGCTTCTTGATATGTTATCAAGGACAATAATACACAATTATATATAAAATTAAACTAATTGCATAATATATCTTCTCTGGACCTTTAATCTATTTTATAAAAATAATTTAAAATCCATTCGACACCCAAAATAAAATCAAATTATAAAATGGGTAAGAGAAAAAGGTTTATAGGGAAAATCCTTCCATATATGAGAACAAGAACATCCTTGAAAATTATTGATTCTTTAACACTACCCATAGCTATTTTTAAAGAAAATATAGAATTTATTTCTTGAGATTTTTTTTTATTTTATTAGAAAATTTCCCAGAAATGAATTAATATTTAGTCCTAAAATCAAACAAGACATTAACATTATTTGAATAAAGAAGTAATATAAATGTTACGTTGTTGTTCAATGACCCCACATATATTGACATAGTTTCAAATTATTTCACCATAACCATATTAATATAGTCATTATGAAACCCATCATTCATTCCCTTCATCAGATATACATCCCCTGAATAACTAATCTCATTACGTTTAAACCACCTTACCAAAAACTTTTCAAAAAATATCTTGCCACATCGAAGATCTTTTTATTTTCAATCATAATCCATAATAAAAAATATACTACATCACAACCACATATCATATTTTATAACACATTCCCCATGGAAATTTTTAGAACACCAAACACAAATTGACAAATTTGTTTTCTTGCATTCATTTTTGTTTGGTATATTTTTTTCCATTTTCATTGCATATAGAACTCTTTTTTTATTTGATTTTATAGAAACCCTTTCCATTATAAAACTTTATTTACACCATCACATATCTAAAAAATTTTTCTAATAACATTGACATTCATGATATGATAATTATTTTTAGTTTTCTGGATTTAATCCTATATAAAACTGAATAATTTTTATATCATGATATCTGATATAATTTGGTGCATACCTTTCCAAGTTGGTGAATCTTTCTTCATACCTAGAAATTTAACCTTTATATTCTTTCCTTAATCCTAAGAATCTATTTTCCCTCATTATTTTAACAACATTAGGAAAATATTTCTCAAGGAAAACATTTTGAAATATTTCCATTAATAGGTGTCAATCGTTTTTCTTTCTATATTATTGTAAAAATTTACCCCCATTGATAATACTCTCCTTCAAAATTGTAAATATCAAGAGATACCATTTGATACTCCAAACAACCCATGAAATAAAATATATTTTATAGAGATTTAATCAATCCCTCAACTATCACTGAGTTTGAAGATCCTTTAATCAATAGAGGGTGTTGTGTCCTAAAATGATCCACTATCGACATGTTCCTTTATTTTAGAACCCTTTTCTCTCTAGCATGAATGAAACCCCAATTTATTTCCTAATTAATGTGATATTTGATATAAAAAATGATTATTTCTAATTCCCAACATTCTTGGTTTCTTATTTCGAAGGGTATTGTTATCTTGGTGCATTCATACACTATATTGTTTATTTTCTCTGTGTAATATGATTCTTAGTATATAAATATTAGTTAAATAAAAATGATAATATTAAATTCTATATCATGACAAGCATAAGGTAGAATACCTTCCACATATTTTCTTATAAAAACTATAATAAAATTCATTTAAAAAATCCGTAAAATTGATTCTTTGGAATGTAATTCATTTCCTATAACCATCAAAGATATTTTAGTTTTAAATTCTAGGATAAAAAGGTTATCACCAATATTAACATACAAATTAAATAAAACAGTGTACACATTCTCTCAATATCCATGTTTCCTAAACAAAATAATTTCAAGATATAAAAATTTTAATTTTCATGACATATATTCATAATCCTTATATCGAACACAGTTTAGTCCTTAATAATACTCAATCCATGTGAAAAAACATTTTTAATCATGGGATGAAAAAAATATTAATATGGGACACATTAAAATAAATGATGAAAGAATCATGTTATTAAATGAATACATATTAAAAATTATACTTTTTCAAAATAAACCACAAGTTCCAAATTACCTTTTTATTACCTATAAAATACAATTCATTGACCAACTATTTTCATGTGATATTTGATGATGAATATAAATTGAAACAATAACACTCATAAATGTTTAATTTTGGTCAAGAAAAACACTGGAATTTTTTTTCACAATGTTCTATATTTCACCGAGAATAAGTATTATAAATTTCCATTTTAAAAATAAGGTTATTATCTTACACTGTAAAATCAAAAATATTTCATTTAAAAATAATCAAAAGTAATAGAAACATCATGTGGGTAACATAGGACATAATTTTCATATCACTCTTCTAAAAGGAATTACCTAAAACGTAAATGAAAATAATATATTAAGAGAAACCTATGATTATTTAATTCTATCCCTTTAAGCATTGCACTGGAGATATATTTCGATATCAACCATCATCATGATATATATCATGTTCACCCAAAATTATGGGCTATATCAGGACCAAACTTCATCATTAACTAATTCCAAAAATTATATCATACTCATAACACACGAAATCATTAATTTTCTTCATTAGACTCATGACATTATTCTTTGTATCCATAAGTAGTTTTTTTCTGCATACCGAAATATCTATTATATTTAAAATATTTTTTGAAAATACAAGTTAAAATCAAATGAGGCTATTTAATTTAACAATAAATGAAATATTTAATTTAATAGAAATATAAAAATAATAATTTCAAAGGTGATAAAAAAATTTAATTCTGTATTCGTTAAAATACAACATTCCTCTTGCATTATTTTTAAAACATTTCATATAAAATAAATAAAAATATTCCATATGAACACTATTGAAATAAAGAAAAAAGAGACATAAAATTTACATTATAATTTACTTATAACTATATAAATTCCTTCATAAAATAAATATTATAATATTTACACTGAATAAAAATATTTATACAATAAATATTTTAAAATTTTAAATTGATGTTTTTATGTTAATGTGTCCCTTACCTCGAGTCTGATTTATCAAGCACATTAATAATCTTCCAAAATAATAAACTTATGTTAATTAGTTACGATATTAATAAAAAATTTATTTTTATTATTACTTTTGTTTTTTATAGTAACATATTATATTTAATTACTTATTCAATTAGGTTCATATGTGATGTCTTAATGGTATTCAGCTCAGATTTCCTATATTAATTTGATAGGATTACTATAGTCGAAGTGGTAATTATTCAATCATATAAAAATTAATAATCATGAAATATTTATAAGGGAATAAATTATAATAGAAAACGTTTCAATCATGGAGATGGTACATATGCATTATTTAGGAGAAAAATGATTTATGTTACAATCATAGAGATGGTATGTCATAAGTATGCTTGAGTACCACTAAATTTTTTCAATGAATATAAGGGAAATAAGTTCCATATTATTCTATATTTATATAATTAAAATCATATCATAAATATCATATTAAATAATAGAGTAATTAAATTTCCACATGTGTATGTATCAGAAATGTGATGTGGTGATGAATAAGAAATTGTACCTCTTCATGGAGGTGGTAATAAACATGTTGCATTGAACACGTTTTCATTTTTTCAATGGATGGAATGGTAAGAAATCCTATGAAATATTACATATCAATAATGATAATTATTTAATGAATATAAAAAATATATATAGACACACACACACACACACATATATTAAGTCAATATCTATAACAACTCATGAGAGGTGGTGATGGGAAATGAATCACATTGGGTTGGGATATGGTACACCTTATACACACAAACAATGGTTTCATTTCCCATTTAATGGAAGAGGATACTGATATTGGTTATAATATTAACATAATATCATCTAAATATATGTAAGATACTGATGGTATTATTTAATATGGGTTGAAAAATATTTTTAGTAGGTAATGGAATAAATAAAATAATAACACTCCATTTAGAACTATATGTATTCTCTGGAATACCACTTCTGATTTAAAATTAATGCCTTATTAGGTTGGTTTTATGATCCAACCAGGTCACATAGGACATGGGGAGTGATGATATAACGGTATTTTTTTGGGAATTTCTAAATTAGAATGAAGAAATATTGAGGAAGTGCAGTTAGGAGTTTCACATTTATAAGTGAGGGAATAAACACACTTGAAATTACTTAAATCGTTATAAAATATATACACCCTCACCTAAACACTCAAAAATATATATATCATAATCATGTTATGTAAAACCAAGAAAATGAAATGTTTATAATAAGATTGGATACAATATAAATTAACATATCCAATATCATTTATAGATTTTTTGGATATATTTTAATCTATATCTCATAGTTACACCATTTTATCCTCATTTTAACCTTAACCATGATTATTTATGTTTTTAACATGATTACATAGTTAAATGATAAAAAATAAAATGTTATTTATAATTTTTTTTGATATTATGACTCTAAATTTCAAATATATATTTTCATCATCAAATTATAAATATAGAAGAAATTAATAATAATATATGAACACAAAGTGCAAGATAACTATTATTTTGAAAAATATCTGATTTAAGTGTAAAATTAATTTTACATTAAAATCAATAAATACATTATATTTCATGATGTTTTTGTTACTTAACAAATAATGGAAGGTTTTTATACTTTTTGAGAATAAAAAAATATAAATAAATCTTCCAACAATTCCATTAAATGAAAAAATGAAAAAGTGTTTATAATATGAGTAAAATGTAACTTATCTTCTAAAAATTCAACACATAGATCCAAAATTGAAATTAATGATTTAAAAAAACATTTATAACTCCTTAAATTGATATTTAGTCAAAAAACACAAAAGAAATTGATAAAGGCAATTTTTTTATGTAATTACAAACCATATTTCTTTAGTTTAACCCCAAATAAAACATGTTTTAACTTAATCATGTCATCCTATTTTTTTATTTTTACTATTAATTATGTCCAAAAATTATGTTTAAAATATTATATTAAATTAGTTATTATAATTACTAATATTGAATATAATTTATAAAAATCATATTATATTCTTTTAAGAATTAAAAATAAAATTAAACACACAAAATATGATGAAAAAGGGTTTTCTTGAAAATGAATTTGTATGTATAAAAATTTTCTATAATAAATTAATGTATAGATTTTACAAAAATTAAATTTATTATTTTATTTTTAATCAAAAGAACTGATGATATTATGAAACTAATTTAAAATAAAATTTTTCTTTGTAACAACATGAAAATAAAAGACAATTTTCCTTAAAAATAAATATTTCACATTATTCATTTGGAAATTCAAACTTATCAAAAAATTAAAAAATTACAACATAAAATTATTTTAAATTTATTAAATAATAAATGAAATATTTTTTTTAAAATATAATTCTGAATTTTATAAATTAAATTTTTAATAAAATCATATAATTCATGATAATCAAATTTTCTTAGAATTAATACTTTTTTCTTCTTGAATGAATAACTAAATAATATTGTTTTAATGGATATAAATTTATAAAATCTAATTGATTAATATTAATATGGCATGAAAATGATTTATTATTACATTAACTAGGTTATTCCATGATGTTCCCCATGAAGGGGTGCCAAACTCTTGGGTACTAATTCCCTATAGAATAATATACAGGAAGCCCATATAAGAGGCTAGATCCAATCTCAATAATAACCACCGCCTCCATAGATAATGATAAGTTATAGATTTCTTAGTCGTGTGGGTTTAAATCATAGTTTACCCAACCATTAAGGGAGAATATAAAGGACCTATGAAACATAAAAATGTTCACATCGATGAGTGGTATGAATCAATCACTCTCACAACCATGGTGCACAATATTTTTACTAGGAAGAATTTTAGGATTATGACCTAAATATATAATTGGATCCATGATTATTTAATAAAGACATCATTTCATGAGTGTGAATTCCCATCCTATCGACCATGATGTGAAATTCAGAGTGTATTTTTTGTATCCTAACGATCTCCTACATTTGAAAAGAAGGTTTGTAGTGAAACCAAAATAATGAGTGAAATAATATGTGGAATAAACTAAAGAACCTATATCTGGCCAAAAATATTAAATAATTAATTATAAAATTTTAGATAAATGTATGAATTTTAAAATAATAATGTATAACATTTTCATTTTCAAAGATCTATCCCACAATTGGGCTTCCAAAGACTCATGAAAAGTTATTACCCACTAGATCATACACATGAGAAGACCAAATACCTAACCAGTGAATGAGAATGAACTAATGATGATATGAACCTATTACATAGAAGAAAATCCAAACCAAAGTCACAACACTATAACACTCATGAAAAATCCAGACATTAATTTCTGAAAGCGAATCATTTGACCAAACAATGGAAAAATAAAAAACACAGGTGTTTTATAATGATCAGACTATGTAAGACATCATGTGGTGAATAAAAAAAATACTTTTATTAATGAAAAAATAATTTTTATCTTAATTTTAATTTCTTGATGAGTGTCACAAATTAATACCTCTCCCATTATAAAAATTATAGATCCTAGTAAGTATATCTAGTTTCAAAACATTTCAATTGTCATGGAGAGCATGCCTACATGGATCCTATCTTTATGGGCATCCCTTCACATGGTAAAATTCATCAACTATCTTAAATTATTCATAAATGTAATCATGCACATATCTAAAAAAATCTATAAAAACCTTAATTATCCATTTTAATAACCCTTAAATGTCCCACAGGAATATAATAATACCATACAAAACATCATAAGTGACCCATAAGTATTCCTAGTGTTTACGATGATTAAAATACATTGTCTCTCCACACTCACCAATATGTTTTTTAAATATGTTTCTAGATTCATAACTCTAACTAGCTTCTTTAGGACTTCCAAATTTTGTCACTAATACTCCATGATCCCAATCATGTTTTTGAAAATAAAACATCTCAATCCAATCCTTCTATAAGATCTAATCACATTGATGGAAAATGATATTAACTCCACGGAACCTAACACTATTGGGTCTGAAACTATGTCAAATTAATCATGACAGGTTCACGATATACCCTTAAAACAACCATAACTAAATTTTTTATCATCTAAAAACATTAAAATAAAAAATTTGGCTAAATTAAATTATATTTCATTAATTAATTCATCAGAAAACATAACTAATCATGAATGTTGAAATATCAAATTCATTCATTATCTTAGGATTTCCTCATAATGATGCATGAAAAATCTAAATCATATAAATAAGACCCAATCGTGATCAATTTAAAAAATTAAAAAAAAACTAACTAAAAAACTAAAATTATAGGGGATACATATATGAGGAGGATTATGGGAAGAGGGAGGAGCTCAACTATCTCTGATGCATCGACATGAGCCTCGACGACCCTTGAATAATGGGGATATAAGGGGGATTCAAATGGGATAAAAATGGGGATAGGTCTAGAAAAATTACCAATGTTAAGTTCTATATAAGATAAGAATGATTGGGGGATATACCAAATTTTTCAAAACAAACCCCAATAAAAAGAGAAAATAGAACCCATTATATATATTATAAGGGTGTGACCATAAACATTACATACTCGTTAGTTAATTCAATAATTTTACTTTCTATATCATTGATTATCTTTTTAGTTTTATAGTTATTGATTATTAAGCCATAAATTATACATATCAATATTATGTTATGTGAAATACTATAAGAAACATATGATGGGAATAAAAATCTCATTAAGGGGTATAAAAAAAAGGAAACTATTTTACAATAAATAATAATTAAAATTCATGAAAATATATTTCTTGAGAACATAATATTTTACCCCAAAATGGAAATATCATTGTTTAATAAGTTTCATTTACATTACTTTATAAAAACAAATGATTTCCATAAAAACTCATTAGAAACATAGAAAAATCTTGTAGGTACCTCAGTACATCATCACATTGAACCCTTAAATAACCCTTATAGAATGCTCATATATTGTAATAACCATATGGTCAAGTTCCAATATAATTCTTCGCCGAATATAATCATTAACTAATGAATTGGAGTACTATCTAGGCACACTCATCGTTTAATCTATAACGGGCTCACCCAGAACTTTCTGGGCACACATATCATTTATAATGTGCAAGAATGACAACATTAAATAAAATAGTTCATCATTTATAAAACACTTTTAAACTATATAAAGAAAATAACTTCAAATATTAAATCTCCATATTATTTCAAAAAGTCTATTTTCAATACAAAATACACATTTTTTTAAAAAAATATGTTTCCAAAATGAAAAAACCTAAATAAATGAATGAATTTTTTTCTATTTAAATAATCATGAAATATTTTAATAGATGGTAAAAATAAAACATTGGCCACAATTATGAATAATCCATTATCACCCTGTATCTTTAGAATAGAAAATTAAATTTTTTCTTTCAAGACATTCCATATAATATATTTAATAATAATAATTTTTGAAAAAATTAAAATGTATTTCAATGTGGACACAAAATTTTCTTTAGAACCATTTTTGATACATATTAATATCATAATATAGAAAACAAGATTATCTTTTTAATCATTCAATGCATCACATACCAATTTCAACATATAAATCACAAGAACTATAAAAGAATAAAATTTAGAAAAACATTAAATTATATTACAATATATAGAATATGAATAAATAATTTAAAAGGGGATTTATATATAACATATAAAATAATAATGGGGCATATTATTATGAAATTTCACAAAGAAAGTAGATTTACATAAAATCCATTACCATAAGTTCGATTTGTCACATGGGTCAATATATTCATGAATAATAAACTAATTTTAATTATATACATTCATGATAACAATTGTAATGTTTATAATTAATTTAATTTCACTTATCACAATGTTTAAAAATAATAATTAAACAATTATGTTTATGTTTGGTGTTTTGACCATGTTTAGTTTATGTGAAAAAATGATACTATTAGGTAAAATATTATCAAAGGGGTTATTAAACACAAATATCGATAAAAAAACACATGAAATAATAACATTATTAATACAAAAAACAATATTTTAAAAAAAATTAGGAAATATGGTTCTGAAAAGTGATCCAACATTACAATCATGGAGACGGTAGGCTGTACGTACACATGAGTAACATTCCCATTTTTCATTGATCATTATGGGAAGAAGGTAAGTGGAACATAAATTTATAGAATGAACATTATATCATAAATAACATATTATTTAATCATATATACATACATATATAATTATTATGATGTGAAAGGAAACACATCGCATCAAGGAGGTGGTAGTCCACATGTCCACGAATGACATCATTACATTTTCAATGTTTGAAAAGTGATGGAGTTGGTGGTATATATCCAACTACTTTGTACATTATTCATTAATAAATATCTTATCACATCTTGATTGTTCTTTTGTGTGACTATGCATGTGATAGTGTTATAAGGATATTTGTTGTATTAAAGTGTCATAACGGATCAGTAATATGATTAGACCCCGGAATTTCCATAACTCGGTTCTTTAATATATGTTATATTTCCAGATGATGTTATTTTATGGAAAAAAATAATACAAGCCATTAGGGGAGAGGACTCATAAAATATTGAGGAACTTTCTCATGGTGTGTTCCCTTAGTAATATCTATGAGGAATTATGAGAACGAGACCCGCTAGCAGGAAATCTACATTTTATAGTGTCATTAGATGTTCCGATCTGTGGACATGTATATTGGTCCTTATAATTTAATATTATTATTAATTGGTATTACAACTCACGCCCTTAGATGTATTAATGAAAGCTGTTATGACGCACTATTCACAGTGGGGTAGGATATATTGGGTGCATCACAAGTAATACTGCATTAATAGACAACGCGAGAAAGGATTTGTCCCGCCTTTTCCATAATGGATGTAGATATCTGAGAACATTTAATGTAATTGGTATGGCCTAAATATTTCTATGGCCATGGTATGGAATGTGTGAGCTCAGTTCTGGAATGTCAAAGAATGATTAATCGAGCACATGGGTTGATGGAACTAACAAGCAACACATTTTATTCGAGACATTGAGACAAAGAGATTACATTACATGGTAAGAGTTCATAGGAGGTGACACATCATCATGGTGTTAACTTCTTTCTAAATGGGTTCCATAGCATGTTGCTAGACACTAACCTCAGACATTAGGCAGGCTGCACCTAATGCTACTAAGAAAGAGGCCTAGAGGGTCAAACACTAAGTGTGTCTGGGTATCTCAGTTAAATATTAATTTGACAAGTTGAATAAAGATTATTATCGATTATGGTTTAATAATTATTCAAATATTCTTGATCACATTAATTTCAACACTAGTTATTCGAGAGAATATATTGTGGTTGAGATAAAAAAATTTATTATGAAGTAATGCATTGATATTTTTTCTAGAAATAAATAGACATTGTTCAATGTCTAATAAATGTGGTTGAGGAAATAATGAAAATGGAAAAAAAGTACACATTGTGATTATTAATATACACATTGTGTAGTTATTCTTGGGATTTCTAAGAAATAATATTATTAAATTAATTAAATAATATTATGTGTAATTCTCTGGGTGCATTTCAAGTAATAATAATAGTCAAATGTTATTATAAGACATGGGGTCTAACTAAGAATTAAAATAAATAAATAAATTTGTTTAGGAAATTAATTCATTTTATTATTCTATGTGATTAAAATCATAATTATATTATTCCCATTGGCCTAGAAATTATTTTTTTGTTGTGCACAATGGATCTAGAGAAAGCTCTCAAGACAAGAGAGAATTTCTTTTCTTCCATGAACACTCTCAAACTACGAGAGAGAGATCCTCCTCCACCAGATCAAGGTGATCGAAGGAAGATATCCCAAGTGAAGGCTCTTCCACGCTTGCACCTAGATATCCTTTTGGTGACGTCTAAAGATAAATGGAGAATGTGAGGATCACCTCTATATGATGTCTAAACCTGGATTCTATGACGCAACGATGGATCACCTCAGATAGTGACTGATAACATAAATAGAGAGAGAATTCCATACAGCTAATTTTTCCATTTAATTAAATTAATTATAACCAACATATGATGACCCTCTCTACGGTTTCAGAATTCCCTTCCTTTCTTTTTTTCTTCATTACATTCTGATGATCCAACATTTTAATAATGTTATGGATCTCATATTGATCGTTGTTAACGGAAAAATTATTGTTGGGTAAACCAACCAACACACTTCCACTACACCCAGAACCTACGTGTTGTATAAGATTAATCATATCGTAGATTATAATTAGTTAGTTTTTTAATATTATTTACAAATTTAATTATTTAGTTGTTTCAATTCAAGTTAATCA
Organism: Viscum album; assembly: GCA_963277665.1. Classification (NCBI taxonomy): domain Eukaryota; kingdom Viridiplantae; phylum Streptophyta; class Magnoliopsida; order Santalales; family Viscaceae; genus Viscum; species Viscum album. The sequence goes on from OY728119.1 coordinate 380,500,737, forward strand.
TTCTAAAAATCTGAATCTAGAGATATATTTCCATTCTCTCGTTTCTCATTCACTAGATAAGAAACAAATTTTCTTAATTTTTGATTAAAATATAACATAGGATCTCATCCGAAGGTGCCAAACAATCCTGTACGTACAACACCAGAACACACGACATTTATTTGGAACTACAAACCATGTATTCTAGCATCAGTGCATCGGAATGGTCCGCTAAACCAGGTCGGGTCATTGGATCATAACTTAGTCATTAAGACACCATGTGTTGACCAGGAACAAGTGGCACATGGTTTCTGGATTACGCACCGTGTGAACCATTGAACACGGCGTGTTGTCCCTTCGGGTGTGGGTATGACCATTTACCCCTTACAAGGTTTTCCCAACTGGAAATCATGTAACACAGATACTACACAACATTTGTCCCACTAAACACACCATGTACTCTAATGATTTCCAAAGTACATCAACCCGCCATGTCACTGGGCGTGTACTTGTGATGGTTGGTGAACAAAAAGTATGCACCGTGTAGTTCTAACCTCATGTCGTGTACTCATCTAAATTATACAAATTTATACAAATTTATTATTATATTATACAAACCCTTGATAGAGGTACCATAGTGCAGGCGTAAAGGTGAGGCAAAATATGCGATTAGTGTTTTATATATATGGGTTTAATTTAACATCTCTATATTGTTCATTTCTACACATTGGGTAGTTATGAATGGGAATTCACTGGGTTTCCTCTAAGGTACAAGTTACGTACATATATAATTTTAAATTAATTAATTAGTTTAAAATTATGATTTATGAGAATCCAAAGGAAATTCAGAAAAAGTGTTTAAGATAAAAGGATTGATTAATTAAAGATAATTAATTGATTCGAGTGTGATTTTTCTTAAACCAGAATGACTAAAGAATTTAATTCTAGTTTTACTTATGAGTAAATATTGTTTCATGTATGGATGATCATGAGATAGACCATAAACTTTGTGTGTTAATGGTTTCGTTTAATTAATTTATTTAATTTAATGTTTTTGTTTGTGATCCTTATCATCATTAATATGTATGGCCTACGCTCCTAGGGTTTCTTTTATATAAAACCATGTTTTACCTCACACCTATGAGTGAGATAATATCAATTGTAATAAATGGAGCTCCCATGCTAGTGGAGGCGGCACAATTTAAGAGCCAAGGTGAAACCAATCCAAATAAATACAATGGTGAACATGTGGAAATTTGTAAACACGAACCCAAAAGGTTCATGGTGTTTTTACCCTAGGTCTCGGGTTAGTTTATCAAACTGTAGATAAACTATCCAATTAATCAAGCTCATGATCATACAATTTATTTTATTTCTGTCAATTATATGGTTTATTTATCGTGGGTGTGTTGTCATGATCACACAATTAATGAATCAAACAAGCATGGAAGATGGAACTAAAATAAGATCAACTTATGCGTAAATATTATCTTAGACATGGTTAATCACTTAAGTATATACTACATAATTTTAACAAGCAAGTAATAAAGATAATAAAATATAAATTTATGTATAAGGATAAAATACATCAAAGAAATATTATGTTTGTCTAGCCTTCCATAATCTTAGTTAGAATCGAACTACAGATCAAAGTTCTTGAAAAACCCTAGTTGTGGTGATTTCAATTTTTGAGGAATTCTAATTCTATGTTTTGGGTTGACTTGACCTGGTTCACATCAAGGGATGACTACCACATCAGGACTTTATGTGACCAAGAGGCAAAGGATGAGGAAATTCAAATTAAAAGGATTTCAGGATTGGGGAGTCCACTCAGCGAATCAAGGAGCTACGAGTTAATGCAGTTGGCATTTGGAATGCCTACCAAAAAGCCATGAAGTTTCATAGCTAACCCTAGTTGAAGTAATTAAAAGGGAAATATGGATCCTTACCACTAGAATAGTCATGTTATAGAATATTTTGAATACAATGGTGAGGGATATTGGATTTCGATAAAATAGAGGGAGACTAACTAGTATTAATTTATTTATTTGATTCAGTTTTACCATGAAAATGTTTTAAACCTTTTCTCATCTTAATTGTTAGAAACAATAAAAAAAATCACTTCAAACATATCATTGAGAACCACACTCGAGAAAGAAAACATTCTCACCAGCTCTAATTTCTAGGAATGGTAGGGGAATTTATGCGTCATGCTTCACCATGAGAGGAAATTGTATGTGCTAGAAGAGTTCATTCTAGTTTCACCTTGAAAAGAATCCAGTGATGAGGAATTATCTCTCTATATAAAAAATCTGGATGATTCCATAGATGTCCAATGTTTCATTCTATATACCATGTCTAATGATCTATTGAAAGAAAATGAAAACATTGACACATATAGCATGATGTCTCACCTTAATGGTCTCTATTAAGAGAATGTGAGACAAGAGAGATATGGGATCTCCAATTCTTTGTTGACCACAAATCATGGAGATTCTTCTCCAGCTGGACGTCATGTAGTCAATCTTATGGGATACATTGAACACCTAGACATCTTAGGGATTATGATTCCAGATGATTTTCTTATAGATCTCATCATATCATCCCCGCCCAAGACCTTCTCAAGCATTATTTTAAACTACAACATAAGGAACAATGAGAAAAGTCTATCAGAACTTATGACCATAATTCTCCAGGTAGATAAGGACATGAACATGACAAACCCATAGTCCTAATGGTGAATAAGAAATGAAAGGAAAAGGAAAAGTGGCCAAGGATTCATAAAAAGTATGATGCCCCTAAGCAGCGTCCCTCCAAGAAGGGGAAGATCCAAAGGCAAGGCAAGGAATGGGTGGTGATATGTTTTTCATGTGGCAACCAAGGCCACTGGAAGAGGAACTACACCTAGAAGCATGGGGATGCTAAAGGCGAATTAGTTATCGAGAGTAATATTTCTATTTATACTCATTGGGTATTAAGTATAGCTTGTGGTCCTCACATCTGTATTCAAATGTAGGAACCAAGTAGATTTAAAAATATTGCAAGAGGAGAGTAGAATTTTCAAGCTAACAATGGAACGAGGCTAGATGTGTTGGCCATTAGGGATAACTATCACTCATTTTCAACTAGAATGCTTTAGGTTTTACGTAACTATTATTACGTGACTAGTGATTCCAAGAACATAATTTTTGTATCTTGTTTGTATATAGAAGGATTTATTTTCATGTTTGGAAATAATGATTTTTTCATTTATAGGAAAAACATATGTTTTGGTATTGCACATTTAAATAACAGTTTGTATGTATTAAATTACTAAGATCAATTGTTGGAAATCAATAATGAAATAAACTCACTTGACCCATACATCACCCAGTTATGGAAGAACCATCTCGGTCATGTAAATGAGAATTTCTTTCCAATTCTCTTCCAAGATAGTTATTTAGAATCTATTGAGATAAAACCACTTGATAGATGCCATGATTGTTTACAAGGTAAAATGACTAAGCCACCTTTTAGTGGAAAAGGTGAAAGGGTCACAAAGCATCTAGGATTGGTGCACATGGATGTGTATGGATCATTTCCAATAGATGCTGGAGGTGGATATTCTTATTTAATTACTTTTACTGATGATTTGAGTAGATATGGATATTTCTACTTAATTAGGTATAAGTAAGAGTCCTTAAATAATTTTATGGAATTCAAGAATGTCATAGAGAATTAGTTTGGTAAGAAGATAAAGAAAAATTGATTGGACCGAGGTGGAGAATATCTGAACCAAGAGTTCATCAATCTTCTATGACAGTCTGGGATTCTATCTCTGCTCACATCTCCTTATACACAATAGTGTAATGGTGTTAGTGAAAAGAGGAATCGTACCTTATTGGACATGGTGAGGTCGACGATGAGTCTTGCAGATCTTCCATTATACTTTTGGAGATATTCATTACAAACTTAAGCATGCACATTAATCAAAGTACCAAATATGGTGGAAAATGGAATTCCCTACGAGATATGGAATGGAAGGAAACGTATTTTTTTTTGCACACACGTGTATGGGGATGAGAGGAATTTTTAAGGCCTTATCAGGAAACATACTAGAACCCTAGGGCATGAAGTGTATCTTTATAGGATACCCCAAGGAAACTAAAGGATATTTTTTATATAACCCTTTAGACAAGAAAGTCACTATCACTAGAAAAGCCGTCTTTCTTGAGGGGGATAACATCCTAAAAAAAGGATAGTTGGAGAAAGATTGACTTCGACGAAGATGATGCTCAAGATATAGAAAAGTTGGAACAAGAACATGTTCCACCATTCCCCATGGAAGAGGTTCCAGAAACACAAGTACTATGTAGGTTCTCCAGAGAGGTAAGGGAGCCCGAGAGATTTGGTTTCCTAGTCACCGAGGATAGTGAATCATTATTATTGGACAATGATGAAACTCTCTCTTACAAGGAAGCAGTAGAAAGATAAAAAGCTCCATGATGGCTAGAATCTCTAAATTATGAGACAAATTCCATGTATCAGAACCAAGTCTAAGTTCAAGTTGATGATCCAGTTGATGCAAACCCTGTTTGATGAAAATGGGTATTGAAGAGAAAAGTAGACCTGGAAGGTAATGTTAGCACCTATAAAGCAAGGCTAGAGGATGAATGATTCAGACAACATCAAGTAATTGACTATGATGAAACCTTCTCACAAGTTTCAATGATTAAATCCATAAGAATCGTACTTTTCAAAACATTTTACCATGAATACAAGATTTGGAAAATGGATTTAAAAACCACATGCCTTAAGGGGAACCATAAAGGAGATGTAAATATGACATAACCAGAAGGTTTTGTGACACCAAGTGAAGCCAAACGGGTTTTCAAGTTGCAGAAATCCATTTATGGATTAAAGAAAGAATCAAGGTCTTGGAACTTTACATTGGATGAATCCATTAAATAATTTTGTTTAATTAGGAATGAATTTGAGCCATGTGTTTATAAGAAGTTTAATGAGAATGAGATCATTATCCTAGTAGTATATGTTGATGACATATTTATTATTGGAAATAGTGTACCAGTCTAACAGTTAGTTAAGGACTAGTTGTACAAGTACTTATCCATGAAGGACTTGGGTGAAGAATCTTACATTCTAGGAATCAAGATCATTCGTGATAGATCTATGAGGATACTTGGACTATGTTAGGGTACATACATTAACCAGATACTAAAGATATTTAGTATGGAACAATCCAATAGGGGATTAATTCTAGTGTCACATAGCCTAAAACTTTCTAAGAAAATGTGTCCTCAAACACATTAGAAGAAAGATATAATGAGTAAGATTCCATATACTTTAGCTATAGGATCCATCATGTATGTTATGTTATGTACCAGGCTTGATGTTTAACTTGTACTAAGCTTGGTAGGCATATATCAAGCAGATTCAGGAGAGCAACATTGGACTGATGTTAAGACTATCCTTAAGTATCTGAGAAGAACAAAGGATATGTTCCTTGTATAAGGAGGAGATTAGAAGCTTGTAATCAGAGGGTTTGTTAATGATGTTTTTTTGAAAGATTAGAATGATCTGAATTCGAAATCTGTATATGTTTTTATGTCTCAATGGAAGAGTTGCGAGCTGGAAGAGTTCAAGGAAACCAGTTTTCCCTGATTCTAAAGTAGAGTCATAATATATAACGGCTTATGATGGACCCAAGGAAGTCATATGGATTCAGAACTTTGTCCATGATCATGATTTGTTTCTCAGTAGTAATGATCCTATCACATTATATTTCCATAATACAACAGCGGTGTCTCTTGTAAAAGAAGCAATGTCACATCTACGAACAAAGAAAATTCTATTAAAGTATCACCTCTTGTGGGATGTATATCAAAGGGTTGAATTTGCATTGAGTAGAGTGTCTAAAGAAGAGAACGTGGTGGAACCCATAAATAAAGTCCTATCTCAAAAAAATAATGAAAATCATGTGATATATAGTGGGTTAAAGGTTATTAGCAGTTAGATATTTTCCAAGTAGGAGTCTATAAGAGTTGTTGTCCTAGAACCAAATACTTTTTACACTATTCATTAATAAATAGCTTATCACATCGTGATTGTTCTTTTGCATGAAAATGCATGTGATAATGTCCTAAGGATAGCTATTGCTTTAAAGGGTCATAGCGGATCCCAGCTATCAGGAGAACCCAGTGTTCCAAAACACAGTTCTTTAATTTATGTTATATGCCCGGATGATGTTATTTGAGTGACACAAATAATACAGGCCATTAGTTGTGAGGAATCATAAAAATTTAAGGCACCTTCTCTTTGTGTTCACCCATGGTAATATCAAGGACGATATTATGAGAACAAGACTCGCCAGTTGGAAATCCACATTTTATAGTTTCATTGGATGTTCTTATCTATGGATGTTTTTATTGGTCCTTATACTTTAAGATTATTATTAATCGGTATTACAACTCGTGCACTTAGATGTATTGAAAAAAACTGTGATGACACATAATTTGTAGTGAGGTAGGATATATTGGGTGCATTACAAGTAATATTTCATTAATAGATAATTTGAAAAAGGATTTGTACCTTATATTCCATAACATAATTAGATATCTCACAACCTTTGATGGAATTTAGATGGCCTAAATAAGTCAATGTCCATGGAAAGCAATGGGTGAGTTCAATTATGGAAAGTCAAGGAATGAATAATCAAGAACATGGGTTAATGGCATAAACATGTTACCCGCTTGATTTGAGATATCGAGATAAAGGGATTACATTACACAGTAAGCATTCATAGGAGGTGACACGTCATTTTTACATTAACGTCTTTCCCTATGGGTTCCATGGCGTGTTGCTAAACGCTATCCTTGTATTTTGGGAAGGCTTTGCCTAATTCCACTGAGGATGATGTCTAGAGGGCCACATACTATGTGTGACCGATTGTCTCAGTTGAATATTAATATAACAAGTTGAATAAATATAATTTATGATTGTGTTTTAATAATTATTCACGGATGCCTACTCACATTTATTTCCAAAGTTGTTATTCAAGTGAATATATTGTTGGTGAAATAATATATTTATTATCAAGTAATCTAGTGATATTTGTTTGATAAATAAATAGACATTATTCAAAGTATAATAAATTTGGTGGATTAAATAAAGGAAATATAGAAACAAAATGAAACACCATGTATATTAATATACACGCAGTGTAGTTTTTCTAGGGATTTGTGAGAAATAATATTAGGTGTAATTCACTGGGTACATGTCAAGTAATAATAATAGTCAACTCTTATTATTAGACATGGGGTCTTACATTGAATTTAATTAAATGAATAAATGATTTCTTGTAATTATTTTATTTTATTATTTTATGTAATTAAAATCCAAATTATATAGTTTTCATTAAATAGACATTTTTTGGGGGTTGTACACAATGAAGCTAGAGAAATCTCTCAAGACAATAGGGAATTTGTTTTCTTCCAAGAACACTCTCAAGCTATGAGAGAGAGAGAGATCCTCCTCTGTCGGATCAAGGCGATCGAAGGCGAAAATCGCAAGCCTCAACTGTTTTACACAAGCACCCGGATATACCATCGGTGACATCCAGAGATATGTGGTGCACGTGAGGATCCTCAGTAGAGGAATCCTGTTGTATGATTCTATGATGCCACTATAGATCACATCAGATCGTGATCAGAAACATCAACAGAGAGAGAAGTCCATCATGGTAATTCTTTCCTTTTAATTAAATTAATTATAACCATCATATGATGATCCTCCCAATAGTATCTAGACTCTAATCCATTCATTCATTTTTCATTATATTCCAATGATCAGGCATTTTATTATCATGGAAAATCTTGGTTTTATCATTGTTAATGAAAAGAATAATGTTGGGTAAGCCCACCAATATGCTTCCGCTGCACCCGGAACCTTTAAAATAGTGATAAAGAAAATGATATATTGTATAAAAATTAAGGTAATAATTTCATGAATATTATATGTATGCTTTTTATGCCACATATATTTAGTTAAACTCATCCTTAAAACATTCCAAGTAGTTTGTGAACATATCACTTCACTTTGAAGTGGAAGCATCCCACACATCCCCATACAAAATTATCATACATACTAAATATGGAATGAATTTATAATTATATTATTTAATAATTAAAAAAATCATAAAAAAATCATAAAAATCATAATTAATATAAAAAAGTACAATGTCCATAATAATTCCCATCAATGATAAGTGTTAAAGGAAAAAATGAATAACTTTGTTTCGTAAGGCGGTTGTTCGCTTTACTCAAGAATGGTAAGTTTCTTAACCATTTGATGGTCATAAAATTAGAATAAAATAATCTCAGTATATTTTTTATATTGGTGTTACTATTTAAAAATGAAATAAATATAATATATGTGATGTATAATGAAAATAAATGAACGTTGGCTGAGAAAGGTTGTTTGTATTCTTTAGGAAAACCATTTTTTTTGCACAAATGCGCTTTGTTGGATGGATTCATTCACAAAGGTATGTTTCATGGAGGAAATAAGGGATGTTGGGAAGTCAATTTGGGCCGATTTTGGTGCACCCTATGTGATTTTAGAGGTGTAACGAAGGGGGAGATGTGGTGGCCTTCTATAAGGGTAGGTGGGGACACACTTGGAAATTTTTTAATACAACTATGATTTCCCATGATTTTACATAATCAAATTCATTAAAAATCAACCCAAATCAAGATTGAAAGGTTTATGTCTATGATATGGAAATACCATGAGTTTTTTAGAAGTTGGTAGATCATTTTGTCCCTTAAGATTATGGTTTAGTCTGTTAGGAAGCTTAATTTTACCTTAATTGTTTTAATTAATTTAAATCAATTTCCTTAATATTTTTATTCAAAATATGTTGTCCTTATTAGATGTTATAAATTATACTGATTCTAAATATGAAATCAATTTTTAAATTTTATAATCACATAAGTGTAATATATCCATTTAAATTTAATCCCATAGAAGGGATGACAGTGAGGGTTTTTAAATAAAAATGTTCAAAAGGTTGCTAATTTTTTATGTCTAAATACATTGTGAATTTTCTTCCAATGAACTAAATTAGTATAGATGATCTAAAACTGATATAATTATTCTTGAAAAATAAAAATAAAATTTAACTATGTAAATATATATTAAAAAAAATCAATTTTGAACAAAAGTCAATATTATTCTATATTAATCGAAAATAAAACATCATATACAATTACAAAAACATAACCCTAGACAATTTTTTATATTTATATTTAAAAAAGATAATTTATTTTTTCATATAAAAATTATAAAAAATTAAAAAATTGAAATTAATATTTATTCACCATTAAAATGTGGTAAAACTACCATATAAAATTATAGATATTTTCATAATAAAATTTGGTTTATTATTATTTTAGGCCTTTCAAAATTATTGGATATATGTAAAAATATTTAATCCAAATGTCTAAACATAATATAGTTAGTAAATTTTATTCCCACTAACACAATGACTAGGTGATAACTACCACAAAAAATAATAATATTATGAATATATTATTTTATGGTATACCTCAATCTTGTGTGCAAGATATGATTTAGGAAAAACTTATTGTTGATTGTTTTATACACAATTAGACATAGAGTCCTCTTTATGGTACAATTATGATTTAATTAATAAATATAAATAAACATGAAATAATGTATTCTAAAATTACCTAGGATGTTACATCCTTCCCCCCTTTTGCAAATTGCACCCTCATAATTTTATTCAATTATAAAATAAGGGGGGATATTTTTCCCTCGTATAATTTTTAGATTACCGTGTTTACCCTTCAAACATACGAGTTTCCCAAAAAACCTTAACATAATGATTCACCTTATTCCATAACACTTTCCCTCTACTATTAAGAACATGAATTAGTTATTCCTCATAGGAATGATTCTCTTTTAGATGAACTTATTCAGGACCCAAAACAAGAGATAAATCTGGTGCATACATCCTTAATAGTGAATCATGGAATACATTGAGTACCTTAGAAAAAAAGGTGAAAATCCACATGGTAGTAAACTGATCAAACATTATCCTTAATTTTATATGGTGGAATGAACCATGTTATCATTTCCCCCTTATTAACAAAAGGAATCCCAATTTTCCTTATAGAAAAACATAAAATTAAACCATCACCTACCTCAAAATAAAGATCTTCATCATTTTATCCATATAAATCTTTTCCCTATTATCAGATACTCTCATGTGTTGTTGAATCAACTGCACTTTCATTGTCATTTCCTCATCCAACTATGATCCCATAAATTTAATTTCTTATATATCATCCCAAAGTGCTAGTGTTTGACACAAATTTCAATATAATACCTTAAATGGTGGCATCTATATACTAGAACAAATTCTGTTATTATAAGAAAAATAATCTATAAAAATATTTTCATCCCAACTTCCATGGTAATCTATTTATCAATAAAAATTATTATCCTCCTGGGTTGGAATCCTTCATTCAGGTTGTCAATCAAACTGAAGATGAAAAGCTGTACCTAAATTTAATTTAGTACCGAACAACTTCTAAATTCCGTTACAAAATTTCGATGTTGTCCTAGGAGCATGTTCTGATAAAATAGATTGAGTTACTCCATGAAATCTAATAATATCTTTTAGATACAATCTTGAAAGATGGTATAGAAAAATTGTATCCCGAATGGGAAGAAAATTTGTATATTTACTTAGTTAATAAACAATAAACCAAATTTCATTATTAACTTGATAAGTAATTCAGAATCCTAACATGAAATCCATTGATATATTCTCCCATTTACACTCCAGTACTATAGATGGTTAAAGAACACCCTTTGGAAACTATAACTCTGATCTAGACTGTAGACAAGACAAACACATCATGAAAAAATTCACTAACATCATTTTTCATTCCATCACACCAGTATTACTCATGGTGGTCTATATATGTTTTAGGGCTGCCTGGATGAACAGAAAACAAAGGATTATGAGATTCAGTTAATAATTCTTTCCTTAATCGTGAAACACAAAAAACACATAATCTGTTTCCAAATCATAATACACCTTCGTCATTAATATTAAAAATAGGAAAATTACAATTCTTAATAGATTCTATATTTTCTTTTAAATACCATTCCTCCATATGATCCCTATTAGTTATTTTGTAAATTGTCAACTTATTTAAAACCTGAAAAAATTTAGATGATATCCCCACATCCAAAAATTCTATGCCACAATTCATCTAATAATTTACCAAAGCATCTCCTACCTAATGTGGCATAGTGAACATAGCATTACACTGTTAATTTAAAATAATCGACCTCATTTTTTTCTTTTCAGAGATATTGATGATTCTAGGAATCATAATCCTTTATTAGTTGTATCCCTCTTCGCTATCTCATTTAAATTTTTTTTCTGAGTAAACACATACATTAAAAATTTCTAATTAGTATATATTTCACACTTTACAAAATACAATTGATGTCAAAACATTATTCATGAAACACAAGAAAAATTAATGCCAAATCATATGCAGGTTAACTTAACTCATGTGGTTTCAATTTACAATAATCATAAGAAATTATCTGATCATTTTTTATTATGAAATGACCATGTCCTTTCAATGAAGCATAACTACAGTTAAAAAACACATCATTTCTAGATGCCAAGTCCATGACATGAGAATTCACCAATCTTCTTTTCATTTCTTGAAAACAATCATCACATTCTTTTTTCTAGATGAACTTAACTCCTTTTTGAGTTATCTTATTCAGTGGGATTCAAAAATGATTATGTTTTCAACTAATCTCTGGTAGTAACCTACTAATCATAGAAATTAATGAATATCTATGATATATGTGGGTCTAGTCCCTTATTCGACAATATTCATTTTTGTAGGATAAATAGTAATTCCATAATTAGAAACAATTTTATTGAGGAATGATTTTTTTTTTCAAAATAATTCTCACTTGCTAAATTTACTATATAGTTTATTCTTCTATAATGTTTGAAAACAATCCTTATATATATTTCATATTCCTCTTGAATTTTAGAATGTACTAAATTATCATCAATAAAAAAACCACAAACTTATCCATGAAATAATGAAAAATTATATCCATAAGAACAATTAATAAAATAGGTTCATTAGATAGCACAAAAAATAGAAACAAAAATCAAAGTGGACATATCTAGTATGAAATGAACTATTCGGGATGTCAACTTCCTTCACTTTTTTATAATGGTATCCCGAACACAGTCCAACCTTCAAAAAATACAATGCTTTCTAGAGATGATCGAACACATCATCTATATGAGTTGAAAGATACTTATTCATAATAGTGATGTTATTAGAGGATCTATAGTTAATCCAAAGACACATTGATCCACCTTTTTAATAAAAATTATTGGAGAAACCCATATTGAAGTGTTTGGGTAGATGAAAATTTTTTTGAATAATTCATAATATTTCTCTTTTAACTCTAAAATTTCTACTTGATCAATTCATTAAAGGGGTTCAGAAATAGGCTTTGTATCATGAAAAAATTCAACAATAAACTCAACCTCTTTATCTAGATAAAGGCTTAGAAAATCATTCAGAAAAATGTACATGTATTCATCTACTACTAGAACATGACTACTTTCAATAGATTATTTATTTTCAATAATATGATATTGGAAACATTTTTTTTCTATTTCTAATCAAATTTGTATCTTCTTGGTATGTTATCAAAAGTATGAAATCACTGAACACAACTTCCTTAGAACTGTAATATATCATATCATGATAAAATAAATTCCAAACCTTATCAAAGATGATATCATACTATAATATATACAGTTCAACAAGATCTATAGGAATGACCATCCCACTGATAATAATAGGAAGATTGTTATAAATCCTTGTTTCTTTGATACTTCCATCAATATTTTTTACCAAATGTTTTGTCTTACTTTCATGAGGTGATTTTTAAAATATTCAAGAATGTTTCTCAGAAATGAATGAATGTGAAGATTAGGAATCAAAAGGGTGTTTTCATAATTCAAAAACACAAGTATCAAACCAGTGACCACTTCATTTGACGTCCTAACATCAATTGCAGTAGTTGAAATTGAAATTTCTACTCCTTTTTATTTCCAATCATGAATATTTTTGTCTTGTGAAACTAACATCAGACATGAGTTAACATAATGACCAATCTAATTATAGATAAAACATCATACCATAGGATGTATTTCAATTACCACATTCATTTATTCCTCGGGATTCGTTTCCTTCCATTCGTGGGATATGTGTCAGAACTTTCAACTTCTATAAATATTCATTATCTTCATAAGTCATTATCTAGGGCTTTTACCACACTTATTATAACATTTAAACATAATATTATTACCTCCAAATTTCTTTTTTTGTTTCTTTCCCTATCACCATCCATCCGGCCGCTTATTGATTTCATCGTGACAAGGCTCATAAGTTTTGGAAAATTCCATCACAACCTTTATAGCACAATGAACAACAATCTCATACATTTTGTGTTCTTAATTGGAAAAATCTCTTCATAGACATGGTTACAATACTACGTAAAACCTATTAATTTTAGTATTAGTGTCCTTGATAATATTCAACACATTCATGGAAATTCTTATGAAGTTCCATTCTTATAAAGCTATACAATCTTCATCTTTTTGTCCTAATTCTGAGAATTGATTTTTCCAATTGGATTCAAAAGCATAAGAAATATTTATCAGGGAAAGTTTCCTTAAAGTTTTCCAATTACATGGTATCAACATCATATCTATTAATTTTATTATTAACCAATGGTCATCATCGAACAACTTCACTTATAAAATTATAAACAATAAGGGTTATATTTTGACAATACAAACATCCCATGCCATCAAATATATTTTCAAGATTATTAATCCCAACATCGGCTACAACTGGGTCAGATGATCCACTAAATAATGAGGGATGTTTCCTCAAAAAATTATCTAAAAATACATGTTCATTGGGGGTAGACCAGTTTGCTCTCTATCATATATACCACAACCATTTATCACCCGAGTCAACTAAGCCATCACAATGAAAAACTGTACTTTTCTGATTCCAAAAGTCACAATATGATGATTAGGACAGATATATTCCCACATCACATCCCTATTTCCTATATAGAAAACCAATCTATATAAAATTTTTTAGATGATGAATTATAGTATTCTACAAATGATAAAACATTTTAACATTACTATATGGTAAAATCATCAAAGGGCATGATATTAACACTTCCATAACATCTTATGATTTCTAAAACAACCTCTAATACCAACTATAAGTCCACTTCTTAAAAAAATACATAATATTGAGTTAATTAAATAATTTTACCTTATTTCATGTTAAGGATTTTTTTAATTTTACAGTTTTTTAGAAAAAGGCCAAAACTTATACCTAAAAAAGCATAAAAATACATTGTGGACACTTATGAAAATTATCTATTTTTTTCAATTATCTAAATCCTTAAAAATAATTAATTATCTACTTTAGGAAGACTCTTCATGAATATCAACATGAATTCTTCCAATCCCTTAATAACCCTTAAGTTCTATGAAAAACATTAAAAACTCAGGGATGAGTATAAAAATCATATTTTGTGATATAAAACCAAGGAAACCATTTTTCAATTAATAAATATTAAAATTCATTAAAAAAAATTTCTTAATAACATATTATTTTACCAAAAAATGGAAATATCACAGTTAAATAAGTATCATTGTATTAAACTTTTGAAAGTAAATTATTCTATATAAAACCATTATAAACATACCAAATTCATGTATGTAACTCGAGATATCATCACATTTAAACCTCACCGAACCCTTATAAAACCTTTACAGATTAGAATAACTATATGACCAACTTCCAATATAATTCTCCAAATAAAATAATCATTATACAGTACATGGAATTCTACTTAAGAACATCCATTGATTTTAATGTCCATGGACCACAAAATTAAATAAAACATTACATAATTTGGAAAAAACTTTTAATCTCGTACGAAAAACACTCTTAGATATTAAAATACCATTTTAATTAAAAACATCACTTTTTGAATAAAAAATTAGTCATTTATTTTGAAAAAAAATTCAAAAAAACCAAAAAATGGAAGAAGTTATTTTTAATTTAAATAATCATGAAATATTTCAATGTAATTTATAAATATAATAATGGAGACATCATTGGATAATTCATGTCGCCGTGTATGTTAAGAATATAACATTCTTTTTGTCGTTTTTCAAGATGTTCTGTATAAAAAAATATAAATATTCCTTCTTTAAAAACATTATATGTATTTTAAAATATACATAAAATTTCATTTTTATCTATTTTACATCCATCTAAATAAATATGTCAAAAATATCAAGAATATTGAAATTAAGAGATTAATATTTTAAACCATAAAAGAGTCGCATACCAATTTTAACTTTTAAATCATAAGTACCATGAAAGAATAAAATTTTATAAACCATTAAATAAAATTATAATATATAAAATAGGGATATATAATTTCAAAGGGATTTTATATACACAATATAAAATAATAAAGGTACATATCATTAATAATGTCTCAATGAAATGGGATTGTGATGAAATCCATTACCTTAATTCAGACTTTTCATGTGGGTATTTATATTCTTCAATAATAAAAATATGTTAATTATTTACTTGATTGAAATCCTTTTCCAAGTTTATCATTATATATATTTCACTTATTATTTTTTTATAAATAACTACTCAAATAATTAATTTTACTTTGAGTGTTTTGACCATATTTGTGTTATGTGTAAAAAAATCATTGGTAGGTCAACTAAAGTAGAAGGGGTTGCAATATAAAATATATAGAATAATAATCATGACTTAATTATAATATTTATAAATAAATACTATTATTAAAATAAATCTTGAATGCTGGTTATGTAAAATGATCCAATGTTACAATCATGGAGATGTTGGTTTGTATGTATGCATGAGTAACGTTCCCATGTTTCAATGATAATTATGGGAAGAAGGTAAGTAACAATTATTTTTCCCGAATGAATATTATATCATAAATATAAAAAAAAATTAAACATATATACATACATAGATAATCATTAAGATGTAAAATGAATCACAGCCCATCAAGGATGTGGTAGTCCACACTTCCATGAACAACGTTATCACTTTTTCAGTATATGAAAAGATGTTATAGAAATTGATATATTATATTTCCAATAATTAAATTAATTCATGAATATAATATTGATTCTATGTATGTCACATATTTTTATTTGAACCAATACTTAATATTTTCCATGTAGTGTGTGAACATATCACATCTCATTTTGGAGGGGGTAGTCAACACTTTCCCAGAAGAAATTATCGTACCTACAAAAATGAAAATAATTATGGTAATATTTATATAATATTTATATAAGGATAAATACCTCATAAATATGAAATATTTAATATAAAAATATATTTTCCATAATAATTCCCATCTATGAGAGTTGGTAATGGAAAAACGAACAACATCATTTTGTGAGGCATAGTTCGCCGTTGGCCAGAACGATAAGTTCGTTACCCATTAAATGAATGTCTATGTAAATTCATGTTTAAACATTGTAATAAAAAATATCCATATATTTAGGATACCTGTGTAATTCTAAAATCATTAAAAAAATAATAATTAAGGAGGTCAGTAATGGAAAAAAACCTTGAGGAAGGATGTTAGATTTTCTTTGGGTAACTCATTTATCATTCCACAAAGGGATTACTTGGTTGTATTTTTACCCAATGGGAGTCTGAGATGAGAAATATAGGGATTATGATAATTTAATTAGATAGATATGGGGAAAACCTATGTGGTTTGAGTGGTGTGAATTAGGGAGAGATGTGGTGGAAGTTATTGTGGGAGGGGACACACATTGCATTTTTGAAAACTAGTTATGCATAACCACATTTTTACAAACATAAACCCAAAAAAATCCACCCAAATAATTAATATAAGGTTTATGTATGATATATGAAAATAAAATAGGTATTTTAAAAGTTTAAAGTTTATTTTTCAATTATTTTTATGGTTCATTCCCTTGTTAAGCTTAATTTTAGCTTAATCGTTGTAATTAATTTTCATCACTTTCACTAATATGTATTTTTATAAAAAAATTATTTTTAATTTATAGAAATTATATATTATATTGATTACAAATATTTAATCTATTTTTCTATATTTTAATAACAATATTGGAATAAATTAATTTAAATTTAATTCCCCAGATGGGACGACAATGCTTGTTTTTAATGTAAAAATGTTCAAATGTTTAATATGTTTTTGTATATAAATTCAATGTGAAATTATTTCCAATAAGCTGAATTATTTTCAATGATATATAATTTATTTAATTATAATATAAAACTAAATAGAAAAATATTGTAAATATATAAATAAATTATACCAAAAACTAGTTTTGAACTAAAATTCAATATTATTCAATATTCATAAAAAAACAAAAAACACAAAAAATATTAAAAATTCTCCTAAATAAAATTTCATGTTTATTTTCCAAAAACGGTTTCTATTTTTTCATGTAAAAATTAATTTATTTTAAATTAGGTTTTAAATGGGTTCTCCATTAAAAGGTGACAAAAATACCTTTTAAAATATATAAGGATTTATTTATCTTAAAATCAAATTTGTTTTTATTTTATTCCTATAAAACATATTAAATGAATGTAAAACATTTAATAATAATTTTGAAAAATAATATAGTCATTCCTAATCATTCCCTTCAACCAAATGTCTAGGTTGAAACTACCACTTAAAATAATAATATTGAGATTATATTATTTTTCGGTATAACTCAGTCTTCCAAGAAAGATAAGATTTTAGAGAAACTCATTATTGAGTTTCTAGAAGAATAAAAATCATAGAATCCCCATTAAGTTAAAATTAATATTTTAAATAATAAATATTCATAAATATGAAAAAGATTTGTTATATTCTTACATGGGATGCTATAATACCTATCCATCCTCTACTAGGTACATAATCGTGTAACAATAACTTGGCGGGGCTCCACTAACCAAATAATGGAGCACTTCGGGATACTCCCCCACACCTTATACATCGATTACTTGAGGGATATATATAATATAAATGATTTGAATTTCCATAATGATTTGGTTTACCACCAAATTTTTCCTTCCCCTGCGCACCTGAGCCACCAATCATGCCTATCAAAATACCCAAACGGATCCTAAAACACCATCAAGATGTGATCTTGAATAACCCAAATTTCGTTACACATTTTATTACATGGTAAGAAATAAAAATAATGAATAAATATTTAGGAATACTATCTTTATAATAATATATATATATAAACCATTAACCTAAAATAAAAATGATAACAATATTTTAAATCCCCATATTCTGATATTAGTTTCCATTAAACTCTTAATACTATACAGGATAATCATGGAACATACAATAAAGAAATGGATGAGATGTAAATCCTATTAAGGGAATAATCATTACTAACATGATAAAAAGAAATACATATGTGTGAATAGAAATATCATGAAAACCTAAAATGTTGAGAATCATATGGATAACTATTGAATCATGATGTAACAAGATAATATCATGAGATCAATTTATATATTTAATATACCCACAACATAAACATGACAACATAATCATATGTTGAGGTTAACATCCACGATAAGATAACCTAGGGTGCTTAGGATAACTACTCATGCACTATACATGGTCTCTCATGTGATGAAAACATTACCAAATACATTAGAGTTTTATCATGACCCACACTTCAAATGTCTAACATTATATGTGCCACAACAATCATATAACTTATGAACATATTTCATTATTTAAATAGAACTTATGAAATATGTATTTCATAAAATAAATTTCCTAATTAGTGAAGGATAGATATATATAGGTGAATAACCATTTATGAAAATATGGCTGGGTATTCACTACACTTATGTTTTGTAATGATAAATAATGAGATGTTTTTTTATTATAAAATATATACATAAAAGGTTAAGGAAGTGATTAAAGAGAGAGGAAATATCATCTCATTATATGGAAGTCATTTAGATTGTAATTTATTGTTCATAAAAACAAGACAACATAAGGACTTGAGAATAAAAAGTCTTAATATAAATAAATTTCATTAATGGAAAAGTTGAGGATATAATCTATTAATTTAAACATCGCCTTCTATGATTGGGGCGGATTCATTCAGAGGGTAAGGTCTTCTTTAAGGTGATTCATGAGACACTAAGAGAAGGTGGGTTTTGATAGATAGGTTGTGAGTGAAATTAATGGGGAGGAGAGGTTAGTATTTATATAAAAATAAGGATAATTATTTAATGAATTATAAAAATAAGAATTTAAAATCTATGTTGTAGAAAATAAAAACCCACTATCTTACACATGTTTTTAACTAATTTATTTCAACATTTAGGGAACAATATTTTAATTTTACCAAGATGATCGATGATATAGGAGAAAGGCCCTAAAATTTGATAAATGAAAAATAAAAGAAATAAATAATTATAAGGGGATCTACAATGATAGAAGTAGATCAATCCACACATATCTACATCCAATATAGGTGAACATTAATAAATATTATGAAATGAAAACATCTTACTCATTTCCTAGACCTCATTCTTTACAAATAAATCATCCACTTTTTATCCTTGTATACATGTGATGTATACCAATTGAGATTGTTGGACATGTTCATATATTTAATCCAATGATATAGCATTCACTATGGGACATTTATGGTTCTTTCACTGTGAACATTAATATCATGTTCAAAATCTGATTCAATCTATATGAGATTTTTTTTGATGGAAACGATGCTTTATGACATGTACCAAATCCCATAACACATATTTTAATGAAATTATAGATCAAATATAGTGATTAAAACAACCTTGGACAAATCCCCACAACATATAGAAGATACATCCACAACCCAATGTTCTTAGCATGCATGTGGTTACACAATAAACATTAACATTTATCAATGATGTGATCTAAGGGATTTTCCAAATAAATTTTAGTACCATAGGCTTCCTGGGAATTACTAGAACATCCATCATTTTTAGGATATTGAGATCAATTTTTTTTCATGGCCACTATCGAAACATTTTCAGTAGTATATTCTTCATTATTCCAAGAAGAGATATTGGCATGGATAGGTGGAATCATTTTTAAAAAAATATTTTATTCCATATTGTCTAAATATATGAAAAAATATACGCAACAGCGATGAGGAGATGATTTTGAATCTATTCACTCTCTTCATATCTACTGATGAACACTCTGAAATAACTCAGCTACAAACATTTTACTAAAATCTATGTGGAACATGTTACTATCATACCTCCAAAGGTTATTGGAAATTCCACAACCCATAAAAAAGTGATGGACAGTCTCCCCATCCCTCAAACATATGTGCACACTAAAACCAGTTCTTATCCAGCCCTCTTCTGCCGATCATTTGTGGGATCCTATTTTTATAATTCATACATAAAAGAATAATATAATGTTATTTATAAAAGGTACCCTTAATTAAAATATCAATTGTGGTGGTAATAGATATACATTACATTCTATTATGTAATATCAATTGACATTATATTGGACATTTCTATTGGGTCTTAAAATCCAGGTGTCAGTGTCCATGAAGTTGAAATTATTAATTTATAGGATAACTAGAGGGGGGATAATATAATCAATATTGATAGTGTGTGATTGGAGATAAACAATATGCATTTGTATAATTCTCAAGAAGAAAACCGTGGGGTTGAGTGGGTTGTACAACGAGAGTGTGCTCCAAAAATTAATATTATAATGCCTACTGACCATCCATTTTTTGTTCTTTATAATATCAGTGATAGAGTAAATGATAAAGTATACAAAATATGATTCAATATAGGAAAATTACCCATCCATAAGCTTCATTTTAATCCTTAATAACAAAAGGTCACTGGAATAATCCATATATGCTAGAATATTCCACATGAATTTATAAAAAAGACCCTAGTTGAAGATCCTACGATCCTTGATTCTAGGGAACCCCATTTAAAGGGGATTGACAAATTCCTTCCAAGTGATATTTACCAACATCCTTTCATACACTAACCATGTCCAATTAAATGTTTTTATTGTGAATTGAATATCACTGACACTGCTTCTCATCCATATCGAGAGTGAAAATGTGGACACAAATTTAGAGGTGAAAATAAGTTGATTGAGAACACCATTTTAGCTTGGGAAATATCTTTTCCTTTCCACATAGCCATATTATTGATGATGTGAGATCATATTCCACAAATATATTGAATTTTAACCATGCCCTAAATCAAGGGGATACCAATGTTGTTAAAATTAAGGGATTCCCTCTTCACTATAGGTGTTCTAAAGATACTGTTTAAATAACAACATCAATCCCTTATGGAACTTATAATATATTGTGGGATATATAATATAAATAAAATACTTAGTATTTCTCGATAAGGTATATAATAAGGTTTATTAGGGAATGTATTTAAATTATTGTTCTATTCAAACATTATAATTTGTAACATTCCATTGAAATTGCTCACTTTATTTTAATAACTGGATATTAGATTTCCCATATATATCCATATTATTTATCAAGGAAATTATTATTTCTTAAACCATATATCATTTCAATGTACAATATTTTATATTTAATGTCATATGATTGACTAGGGGAATTATTTTTAGTACATATTGCTTACTTGATACATATTGTTTCTAATAAAGAGTATTTTTCATGAATTAATTTAATAATTCAATATATATGGAAGGAATCAGACATGCCATTATGAGTGGGTCCTAGTCAAAGATGTTCCCTTGATACATTAGTATTAAAATGGGAAACATTAGATGGATAACATTAGTAAAATTGTTTTATAATGTATACCTACACATTATATTTAAAGGCACTTTTTAATAGTAATGAATGTATAGGTATCATGATTCCTTGGATCATGAAATCTAATAATTAACCATTTCCATCCTTAAAAAATCAGTTATTATTATCAATGATATTTTCACAGTGATATTATCTTTTGATTATTTTCATTCTCTATTTATTTATTAAATGATTTTTTTAATTATTTGCCTTTCCGTATTGATTATTCCATAACATTAAATGGTAATCAAGTTATTCATTAAATGAAACATGTGTTCACATATTTACCTTGTTATATGGGCTACGCCTTATCAGTTATTCTTAATTTACTCATGACAGTTCCTCTTAACCTAGATCATATAGATAATATGAGTGTACCCTTATTTTCATTATTTTCCATGAATTTATAAAGTCTACTTTGAAGAATATTCTTTGTTATTGTATTAGGATACTAATATTCCCAAAAATTACTATTTAATAATTTTTGTATTCAAATGTAATATTGGAATCTATTATTTACCATGATTACCATGATTAATATACCATTTGGCATGTTGTGATGCAATTTCCTTTATTATATGCCAATTTACTAATGAATAAACTATGTTTGGGCTACTGGGGTCAGAGTCTTTAGAACATCCATGGAAAATGATAACTTTATTCATGTGTACAAAAAACTATCCCCTCCTAAAGGGGTGTGATGTTTTTATTACCACATCGCATTGATGATATATGTAGGTACATTTAAAGAAAAAATAAGATATTTATGATATAATGATATTTTGGAATGATAAAATCACCTTGACCACCATCCCATTGCGATTGTTAAAAAATGGAAGCATTAAAGAAGTATATGTATGACCAAAAATCTCAATGATTATAAAATAGTTGATTTTTCATTACCATAATTGAGGGTTAGTTTTAAAAATATTAATAATTTTAAAAAAATTATAAAAATTTCAGGATTATTATTTTGGAGATAATAGGATAATGTCCCCTTTAACCATGATCAACGGACCATGAGTATTTAGAATTTATGAACTTAACATCATTATAACACTCGATATGGAAAATAAATGATTATGTAATTAAAAATAACATTAAAACTACAGAAATTAAAATTATTAAGTAGAATGAATTAAACATGTAAAATGTTATTAATTAATATATTAATTGTTCTTAGTTTATTATATAGTTACTGAAGGACATATACGATAATTCTGGACATCATTTAAGGGATTTCATATCAATTTCTCTTCATTGAGGCATATTTTAATGTTTTGATCCTAGTTTAATTTATATAGTGTATATACTACCACTTTAAATTTTATGTCGTCAATTATTCAAAAAATGGTATTTTTTTGATACAATTCATTTACTTCATTCATGGGAGTTATTATTTTAAAGTTACCAAATTATAAATGGTCTATATTCAAATATTATTTTTATGTGGACTATTTATGTTTGAATCTACCTTATAATAAACTATTTCATGATTTTATAATAATTTTTTTTAATCTAATATGGGTATGAAACAAAATTTCAAATAATAGTACCACTTTCCTCTATTTGGTACTTAAAATTGTTTAGAAAATGTATTTAGGAAAAGCTAACTTTATTTATCTTTTCAGTCGAAAATTCTTTTTCTCCAATAACAATATTTTCCATAAAATAATTTAAATAATATTTTTTGTATTCTAAAATGACATATTAATAAATATTTACACATGAGTGATGGTTTATAGGTTTTTTAGAGGACTCTTCTCATATTTGTTTGAACAAGGTTCTTTTTGTACTTTTTACAGAGGAATGTTTTTAAACATGTACATCATGAATGAAATCGCACACCATCATGGACACTAAATTATTTAAATATTCCTTTAAAAGTATCCCTGAATTTTTTTTAAATTAATTCTTTCTATTATATTATGTAATTTTTTTTAGATTTTAATGAAGTGATTTTTAGATGGAAATATTCTTTTCCTTACGAAGTATTCTTAGTAATTTTTTAAATAAATTATCATCAATAATTATAACATTTTATATTTTGTATTTCATATAAATTATGTATATATATCTCTTAAAAATATAAAGAGATTATTCTCCCTTAATTTTATTGGGGTAATACATGACTATTGTTCTTCTCTCAAATAACTTTATTAGGAAATTTCATTTGATTACAATATGAGGAATGATTATGAAAATCATTTTTTTCATTGGTAATTATTATGTTTATAAATTATAAATGATTTCTTATTTTTGGAACACATATTCATGAAATGTTTATGATAGGCATGA
Source organism: Viscum album (assembly GCA_963277665.1). Taxonomy (NCBI): domain Eukaryota; kingdom Viridiplantae; phylum Streptophyta; class Magnoliopsida; order Santalales; family Viscaceae; genus Viscum; species Viscum album. The sequence goes on from OY728119.1 coordinate 380,525,101, forward strand.
CCATATAGTTCTCTATTGTATTTGGGTAATTCCTTTGTCTCATGATAGGTCATGTATAAGATTAGGTAGTAATCATAATCAATTATGGGATATTTTCTACCATGTTATATTGTTTAGGAAGCTAGACATGGCTCATGTTTAGGTCATGTTAAATTTTTATATCATGCTATGTATTTATTTCACATTTCCTATGATTCCCTGATCTTATTATTCCATGTTATATATGTTACACTATCTTTTTATTCACTCTTGATCCCCTCTATATTATGATATAATGTTATACATATGATGCACATATTATTTTTCATTATCATGTTATTCTATTATTGGGGTTTTAGATCACCCCCTTATTTTACATATTTTCATGATTACCCATTAGAGTGTTATGTTCTCAATGAGATTTAGGATCTCAATGATAAAAATTAAAAAAAATAAAATGGTATTTTTTTAGCATCATCGATGGTTTATATACATAGTCTTGAAAAGACCCTAGGACTAACAATATTTGAGTTGTAGTTAACAAGATTTTATATTAAAAATAACAATATAATATGTTTAAATGGAATGGGTCTATATTTTGGGTATTATAGAAGTGTAATTTTATGTATTAAAATTACATATGTTTTATTAAAAACACTGGTGATATGCATATGTATTTGATAAAATGCTAATTAATTTTTACAGAATTGATTTTTTCTTTTTAATTGAAATAAATCACTATAAAAACATTACACATGGTTATAAAACTATCATAGTTTTACATAGGGGTAATGACTCTAAAAAGGGTGCATTGGTATTTCACTCAATAATTACATGGTAAAAAAATGGGAGTTTCAACATACCATGTTTGACATATACGAGGGATATTCTTTGGTTAATTAACATTTTTTCTATGAACCAACATGATGAATTAGATAATATAGCCTATGTAAACCTATAAAATTCCATATATATATATATATGGGATAAAGATTAAGTGTCTTGTATTGATATTTTTATGGTCAATCATAACTTTAATGTAATAAATTCCCATATTGATGTTTTAATTGATATGATACTATTAAAATTAGGATTATTTTGAGTGACAATAATAGTAATACAACCTTTGGGATTATAGTGGGTTTTAGTACAAAATTATATTTGAGTAATAATTCCTTCATATTTTGTGGGAATAAGTATAATTGTATTGGTAACCTTAATGGTTTATCTTATATTTGTATTTATTGTTACAATATTCATTTGTGATTATTGGATTCCCTCAAAAGTATGTTGTAAATAAAAAAATTAGTTTATACAATGTGATCTGATAATTAATGTTATTTTTGGGAATCTATATCATATTTTTGGCAATATTTTATTAATTATATTAAAATGTTTTCTGAAAAAAACCTAAATGTTATGGAAAAAACATCATATCTAGAAAGGTTTTGGGGCTTGAACCAATAACAGACCGGAGAAAATAGTGTATTTCCTACCATAAGGATATTCATTGTATTGGTTTATATGAAATTTTATTTACTAAGAAAATTTTAAAAATATATATTAATTTGATTTGGAGAAACATATTTTACCATCAAATCATTTGATTGTTTTTGGATTTTTAGGTTATTAATGGATTTTTAGGATATTTTCCATTAGGATGAGGTATATATAACACATAGTAATAAAATTTGATTTAACATTACTGATTATTTGGGAACAAAAATAAAATCCATGAATTTCTAGGTTATTTTGGATGTTGGGTAAATTAGTTATGGAATGAATTTTGATGATATTTTGAATTGAAGATTAATATCATTTTGAAAATTATGTTATATAATTATAACCATTTATAGTTTTTTGTAAATGTAAAAATTAAATTTTAATATATTGATTTTATTTTTTTAGGTCATGTGATCTATTAAGAGAAAATTTTAGTGCTTCAATAATAAAATATTAATGTTGAATAATAATAATTTGGATAAATAAATGAGATTTTGGGGAAAATGTTTCAAGAATGAAATTTTACTTTTCATGTAGGTATATTTCCTCATTATATTAGTCTATATTGTAAATGGATCCCTAAAATTTAATAAAATGAGTATGGAAAAAAATTACTAATTTTCGGTAAATCGATGGTCTCTTTTCTCATGAAAATTATTCTGTTATCTCATAAATGGAACTTCATTCAAAATTTGTGTTTTCATTTACTTACAATGTTATAATTAATTCTAAAACATGTACTTGTTTTTTTAGATGACCTTAATACTTCCTATTCACTCTTTTAAGATAAATTTTTAGTAACCCATTTTGCGATGTGGGTTTTCCAAAAAAAAATTCAAATTTGAAACCATTGATTGATAAGAAAACATTTAAATTTAGAGGATAAAATTTATTTATGGGTGTATAATGTAACACCTTGATATTTTAAAATAACATGATTTTGAATAGATTTTACAATATATAACATTGAGATTAAATGAACTACGATATACTATTCAAATATTATTATTAAAACATGACTCTTATATCATAGTAGTTAAAATTAGTGATGGAAAAAATGAATTTATACATTATGAAATGTTTATATAATGGTCCTAATATATATAAAAATATTGATATATTCTTTTTAAATAATAACTAATTTTTTATAAACACATTTTATTCATTTAACGTACGTTTCATTGAAAAATGAATTTAATTAATTTTTGCAAGAAAATATTATAATTAATTTTTGCCAATTTTTGATATTTTATTGTAAAAAATGGAAATAAATTTATAAATTTTCCTATAAAAATTAAATTATGGGTAATGTTTTTGTTTTTTATAAAATTTATGTTTTTTCATTGAATAATTCATATTTCGGATTTTTCAAATTAATTAATTTTATTTCATTTTATAAAGAAATTTAAAAGGTCCATTTTTTTTATTTGGGGAAAATGTGACATATGAAAAATTTTATTTTTAATAATATAATTTATTTCATTTTATTCAAAATATTCCTGATTTTGGTATAATATTATTTTTATGCATAAAAACATAGTTTTCTAGAAAATGTTTTTAAGAGTATGAAGTTTGTCCAATTTAATTAATTATAATAACCCATATCAAGTATATATTAAATTTAAATTAATGTATTATACATATATTTATATTAACTAAAACAAATTTAAGGATTAATTCTATTAATATTGTTAATATAAGATAATCAATTACTTGAAAAAAAAATTCTGAAAAAATTGTTTTTCGACATGTTTTGCAGGTTAAATTTTAAATTAAATTCTTTTATTTGATTGTATTTTTTTGGTTAAAATAGACATAATATTATTATAAAGAATAATTATTATTATTTAATAGATTAAAATAAATTTTTAAACATTATTAAAAGAAAAAATAGTTACGCTACTAGTTACCTTGTTGAGAAACTAGAATAGAAAAAATGATTAAAATTAGAAGAAAATGGAATAAAATGTTTAAAAATGTTTTTTAAGATTTTATAGTTTTTTATATAATATATCACTCCTAATATTAATTATTTATTAATTTTGTATGAACTTGGAATATTAGTGACTTACCATTGTAGAATAGTTTTGGTTATTTAGAAAAATGACTCTCCCTCTAACGTATAAAAGGAGACATCGTCCCCCATCTTTTACACAATTAAAAATACTTTTGGTTCAGCTAATAAATACCAAAATGAATTAAAATGTTTTATACCAAAGATCTAGAGGCCTTTTTAATTTAAATCTTATCTTTAAAGACTAAATGTATATTCTTAATGAGGTGGTATGAAGAAGAGGTATTATTCTTAACCGAGTGTTTTTGTTTTGTTTATTCATCAACATCCTTAAAATATTAAAAAAAGTTACAAAATAAAAAATTAATTACCTCCATTATACACTAATTTTCTTTTTTCAATTAAATAACCAAAATGATTTTCATATTCTATCAAAGAAGAATAAATCCATCAATTGCATGTACAACGGACTACCGCCTCATGAACCGATGCAATTCATCTTCCATCATCACCTATCACAAAGGGTTATTATGATGGATTTAATATTTATATATCCTATTAATTCCATATTAATAATTCTGTAAAATTAAAATATTATATTCTTTCTTACCATACCATTCGTGGATAATTGATAACATTATTTGTGTTTATGGTGGACTTCCGCCTAATGATGTGACGTGATAAAAGTTTTAAATAATGCGTCACATAAATTGTAGATGTAAGTGTATATAATGAAATTTAAATATTTATGATAAAACTAATATTATTTAATGATAAAACCACGCTCACAGTTATTCAATCGTGTTCATTGAAAAATGGAAGTGTTACACCTGCATAAATATAACCTATAATCTCAATAATTATAAAGTAGTACTTGTTTAATAAAAATAATTCATGGTTTGTTTTGAATGTTTTATTTTTTTTATAAAATAATTATTATTTCAAGATTAATAAGATATTGATTATGAAAAAATGATCCCTTTCTCCAAGATCAATGCATTTATTCCATTTTGAGTTAATGAACTGAACTTCCTCAAAACAGTCAAATGGACGTAATAAATTAAGAAATTAAATATTTAATTAAAATAAATGAAGTAAATGGTTTAAGTATACTATATTAAACCAATAAATTATTATTAATAAAACAAACAATTTACATATGTTTATTACAATTGAAATAAAGGACACAGACATCATGTCTGGACTCTATGTAATGGAGTTTTTCTTAATTTCCATTCATTGAAGCATATTTTAATCTTATACACCTAATTTATTTTAAATTTTCTATATAATGAAATTTTACATAGAATATCATGAATCCTTTATACCTTAAGGTATCTTAAGATAAAATTTATTTTCTTCATTTATGGATGTTATGATTCAAAATTCACCAAAGCGGTTAAATTTTATGTTTCAATCTCATTTTAATCTAAATTGTTTATACTAGAATTTACATGTAAGAAATTATTTGATAATTGTCTAATAAAATCCTTTTATTTTACCATACTTGGTTTATTCATGAAATTTTCAATTAATAGTTACATTTTTCTCTCTTTGGTACATACAATTGTGGAGAAAATATTTTTAATAAAAGCTATCTTTATTTATATTTTTGGGTTCAATATTTTTATCCCTTATATCCTTATTTTCCAGAAAAAATTTTAAGCAATATTTTATGTTTTCTAGGATTATTTATTAATTACATTTTTACCAATTTTTAATATTTTACAATATTTCAAAAAAAATATTCTTATCTTATTCTAAATAATGATATTTATTGTCTTTTTATAAAGGATTTTTTTAAACTTGTATAACTTTGAAAAAAAATCATACCATACTGAGAAATAAATTTTATTAATATTAATTTACATCTAATAATATTTTTTTAAAAATATTTTATATAAATGTTTGGAAAATTTTAGAATTTTCAGAAGTGATTTCGAATTGAAACGAATTTTTCCTTCTAAATTATTTCATGCAATATTTTATTTAAAAAAATCCATCATTGATATATAAATTTTATCATATGGTTTTCTTATAAATTATGTATATATGTCTCCAACATATATTTCTATATTATTCTCCCTTCCTTTGATAGTGTAATAAATTCCATATATTTATCTTTCAAATGCCTTAATTATTAAATGCCATTGATTATGTTATGAGGATAGATTATGGAACCCATTTCATTCCATCAGTTATTATTGTGTTTATACCTTATTATTGATTTCATTTTTAAGTAACACATAATCATTAACACATTTTGACTATCTATACTATATTAGGTTAAAATTCATTATATTAAACATTAGTATCATGAGATATTGTATATAGGATTAATAAGTAAATGTAATCCATTATGTGAAATTTTCTACTATGAGATACTGTCTACAAATTTATCATTGAATGATTTTATTTTCAAGTTATATATTGCTTCAAAATTTTCCATGATAATGAGAGCATATTATTCAATGTTATTTATGTTATGATTCAATGGTATTCCCTCACTAGCCTTCTATTTTATGATATCATATAATACTTTTGACTCACATGTTATGTTTCCTTATCAAATGATTTCCTTATGGGTATGCATAGCTGACCTATATATTTTATTAACTACATTGGATATCCAATACAATTTTATGAGATATAAAATATTTAGGATCACAATTATGAAAAGATAAAAATATATTATGTTATATTTTATTTTATGTTGTATGTGCCTATTATTCAAAATATAGCATGCCTCATTATCTTTGGGTAGTAATTAATTTATTATTATGTTAAAAATATTTAAAATAATATTTTTAAAAGTTATGGGTCACTATATAAAACCTATATATTCATTCCAAGTTTATAGGACACCAGTTTACACTCAACTTGCCTTACTAATGGAAGACTTATATACAGTACTGGTTGGAATCTAGAAGATACAAGTCTGTATCATTGAGATATACATAGAAAACATACACTAATATCTAACTATAAATCATATGATTCCCATGAAACACGAAAAAACAATAGGTGAGTAAGGAATATTACCCTATCAAACACACACCAAAAATATAATACTAGTCAAGTCATGCCTTTGACAGAACACAAACCACCCCCATAGTAATGGCCTCATTCCAAGTCATTTAAAAAAATAAAAAACAATTATATTGATAAATTCATTCCAACATAAATCCATTTTTATTTAGTCAAGAGTGTATAAAATTTTGTAAAATGTATTTACAAAAAGTTCCAAATGATCCATTATTTTTGAAATAAATAATGTCTTTCCCAAAATCCCATTGAGTAGAAATTTCAAAAATAATAACATTTTGAAAATACTTTTCCATTTTCTAAATGATCCTCATGTTTCAAATCTATTTTTTATAAAAAAATGTGTACACGTATATATATATATATATATATATATATATATATATATATATATATATATTGAAAACATATTTTGAAATCAAGTAGAGTTTGAAAAAACCTTTGAAATCATTGATGAAACCCCTCTTTAACACTAAATAAACACATTGAAACCATAAAAAAATAATTAAAAAACTTTTAAATAATTAAATAATAACAATAAACATGTTTAATTAAAACAAAACATAGGAAAAATTAAAAACACATATAAATCCATTTAAAATGGATTCCTTTGAAAAAAACCATGTGATAAGTAATAATCCCATTGTAATTTAAGAAATACCCATTTAAAATATCTATTTTGATTAAGATAATACAATTAAAAATTATAAACCTCAATATAAAATATAATTTTTACATAAATTATTTTATAAAAACCCATAATTACATTGATTTTAAATAAAAAATGAAAGGAATGAAAACACCTACCTAGGTTTAGTGGAGATGTAGTGAAACCCTTGAATAATAGGATGCAATGTTATGATGAGGATTACACACACATGGGAAACCAATTACCCCGATGATTAGAACCACATTGAACCTAGGATTTTGTTAAAATTAACCCAACGTAAGGGGAAAGAGAGATAATAATAATAAATAATTATGATAGAAGGAACTCTAGGTATTAAATACAAAAACACACTACAACTAAAGAGTGTTAAGACAAAAACCCCAAAAAATTAAGGGGAGGTCATGACTAGATCTCTATAGGATGTTCTAATTCCACGAGGAGAAGAGGAGGGGGTTTAGGGGTCACAAATTGAGGTGTGTTTTAAGATAAAATAATAATTAAAAATTCTAGGTGATCTATGATGTTTTCAAAACTATATATCAACCCAAAATACTCTATTTGAAAATAATAGGAATACATATGGTTTGATAATATGGGATAGATAAAATGGGTTCCAACTATGTAAACACCTCTATCAAATTTATAGGTTTTTCATAGCAGGGATGCACAAACATTTCTATAATTACACGTTACTCTGTAACACGAATCATTAAAAATAATATAATTTATTCTTAATTTTTCTGAAGAGGATTCAAATAAATAAATAATTGGAGAAGGTTATGTTCAGTCTTCAAAATCATTGACTTTATTCTAAACATTAGTAATATTCTATTTAGATCAATGAACTTAATCTATTTGTGAAAGGGGTTTCAATGGTAGGAATCTATATTGATACTAAAAGTTTAAAGGTGGTAATTTATTTTAGATATCCCATGTGTATATTTCGTATCTATAGTTTCATGGGAAATTTAGCATAACAACATTGATTTTCCCATAATTTTTACTAGACAAAGTCTCCAAATATTGGATTTATTAAGAAAGGGGTAATTATTTTTTGGTCAAATAAATTTTAGTAAGCCTTTAATAAACTATATAAGTTGATTATAATGAAACCTATAATAATGATAATATAATAAGGTAATAAATGTGTTTTATATCATGGTACTTCTTTAGTGGGTCTTAGTTGTGTTTCTAATTATGAGAATCATTTTCTGATTATGGTTTTCGACAACATAGACCATTGTAATGTAATTATTCAACTTATAATTTATCTTTTTCCATCATGATGAATGATTTTAATTACCGGCGACATGATTAATTTATAATAATATTTAATGAATAACGAAACCATAAAATCTTGAAGTATATATTTTTTAATCATATACTAAATTAGATCCAATTTCAGTGGATTGAATTCCAAGACAAGTTTTGTTTCTTATATATACATGAACATGGGGAAGGTATTATTGCTATGGAAGCTCTTCATAGAAAAAAAAGTGACTTAAAAAGGGGTACGTTTCCAAAAGTGGAAATAATGATTATAAAAAAATCGAGAGAGAATTTATAGTGGGGTGATTATCGAGGGAATGAATTAATAATTTTTCCGTTTCCTCTTTTTATGTGGAATAACTGTGTTTCCTACTACTATTTAAGAAAAATTCATAGAAGAATTCAATAATTTATGTTGGTAAATATAAAATTGAGTAACAAGAAGTATCTTAGTATATTCACAATAAATGGAGATGGATGTATATGGAGATATAAATAAAAGTATTTATTTACAAATCCATCATGTACCATAATGTTAATGTATAAAATTATCAAATTATAGGGTAATTTTTTAAAATTCATATTGCATTATAGAAATAAATTAAAATCACTATATATTTTGTGAAAATATTATCATGATCCCCAAGTGGTCAATATGAATTATTGTATGTTGTGGGTCAATTAATGAAAAGTGTCCTTTTTATACCAATCAAAGAGTATAGTTCCATGAATAAAATAGAAAAATAATATGTGTTAAATGTGGTAAATATTATGGGGTACTTGTTAATATTGTCTCAAATTTTTATTCATGGTTCACATCCTAATTTTGGAAGGGTTATAATGTGATCTTTAATCTTATTTAAAAGTAAATGAGAACAACCATTCTTAATGAAATGAATCATTATAGTGTTTTATATTAATTATGAAGTATATTTATTGATAATTCATTTTAGGAATCTATAGATCTTGGAATTATCAACTAAATTTAGTAGAGTTGGTTATAATAACAACTATCATTCCCATATTAAAATACCCAACTTTAAATCTCTCTTTTTCATAGATTTTTATTCTTCACTATTATTGATGGAAATTTTCAATTCATCATTGATTGGATCCAATTTATATGGATAAATTACTAAAAATGTGAAAATTATTTGGAAACTATTAATTACTAGTCAAATAAACCAAGTGTTATATGTATATTACCAGTTATTAACATGGGAAATTTATCTCAATTTTCTGGTATTATGTTTTGTTTCTATTTAGTTAAGACAATATATATTGGGTAAACAATGAAAGATAACATCTCCATTCGCAAAGAAATTTGATATTATGAAATGTATTAGGGATACATCTTATTGATTATTATATATTCATTACATTTAATGAATTAATGTTGTATTTTATGTGACTATACTAATAAATTATATACAATATATTTCTCATGTTATTCGGTTTGATGGTTTAAATATGGGAGTTCATTGTTCCAACATGGTATAATCAGTTTATATCATCATCTTGAGTGATAAAGTCTTATAGGATATTATTATTACATTATATTATGTATAACATATAGTGATTATCTTCATGAAGAAATATGATATTTAAAGACAATTATAAATGAACAATGACTGGAATTATTCTATCTAGAATCATGATGATGCTTCCTGAAGATGAGAGTCTTGATAGTGGGGTGTTTATAACAACCCAAATAATGTATGTTTTTTTATTAAAATATATTTTAATCATTTTGGTATCTTCCAAAGTAGTTAATTATTTTCTTTAGTAGAAAATAAAAGGGTGTTAAGAGTAAATAATAGGGTATTTTAAGGTAGACATGGAACTATTTTGGCAACTGATAAAAAGTATCCACTCAGGGGATTATTGGGTGGTGGGGGTGGTAGATGAACCCACTACCACCCCTAATGATATTGTAGGTATCTAATACAATGAAATTTTTAGAAACAATATGGGTGGTTTCCCCCATTAAAGTCTCGATATAGATGAATTTTTTAAACAGTTGGGATTTTTTTAATTATATGTTCTCTAAAATGGATCCATTGGGATTTTCTTCTAGAAACACCCCAAAATAAATCTATATAAACTAATTACCCATCTCTATTATATCATATTGATTATTTTATATCTACAGTCTGATTATTCATTAATAATGTATAAGAGCAATCTTAGAGTGCAGTTAAGGCATGGTCACATCCACATTCTCTAATTTTATCACTCCATCTATATTCAAGATGAAATACTTAAATATAAATTATTTTTAAATTATTATAATTCATTAAATATATGGTATATATATAGTAATAGTATTATCCACATTATGTGGAAGATAATCCTCCCCTCTCATATATTTTAACTGTGACTAGGTCAACAATGATATAAGGAAGTGTAAGATTTACTAAAATATTAATTTATTGTAAAAAAAAATTCTTAAATTTATATATTTTATGATTAAAGTTTTCAAGCTAATTATTCCATATGGTATGCATTATAATTTTATATTATTTTATTTATTTAGATAACGTATGAATTTTATTATCATTCATGATATTTATTTATATACTTTCATACTCTTATAAATTTTTTAGTGGAGTGAATTTTTTTTGTTAATAGATTCTATGAGTTTTTAAAACCATGAATTTAGTGTTGACTATTGTTTTTATATATAATATATTATGATGTTTGGGATGGTAGTGGTATAGAAATAATATGTTATATGTATATGGATTATGAGTTATTTTCACTCATGTATATTCCATCAAGGATGTATTGTAAGAATTTTTACCTAATGAAACATTCTTTAAAGTTGTTTAACTAATTATTTTTTCATTTAATGATCCTATTTTGGTAAGAGAGAATGGTTTCCACAGTGTCATGTTTTTCAAGGTAAAAATAATAATAAAGATACATGTTTTATTTATAATTTATATTTTCCTGAATTATTAATATTTTTTTATTACATTTCTATCTACTTAAATTGTGATGATATTATTTAAACCTTATAATAATTTAGTGTGGTTGAGTGGTGTCCAGCTATAGGGTATATATTACTCACACCCTATACATACACTATGGTATATGTGTAGATATTTTTATCTATGATCTAGTTATAGGAATATCCCAACACTATAGTGTTTATTGTTCTTTTCAGATGAGGAGAATTTGTGAATTTTAGAGTTTGTGATTGATTTATCATTTAGAGATGGTCTTGTGAAATTTTTGTTTATTTATTGGGCATTTTATATAATGATTTCCTATGCTGATCATGTATTGGGAATTATTTGTTTACAGAACCAAATTAGTTTTGATTAGACTTATTTTTTATATTTTTTATATATTTTATTGATGATATTTTTATTTTGAAACATGTTCTATGGTATAATTCATAACAAATCTAGGGAAAAACTCTTTTACTGTAAACTAAAATACCACTTGAAACTTTTTTCAACCTTCGAAAACCTGGAATTGTGCCAAGTGTCTCGTGGAAATTTAGGTCACACTAGGTGATTCGGGAAAAGTCACTACATATAATACAAATTACCTTAAATATAATACACTTCCCAATACTAATTTATTTAAGGGAAATATTTAACATGTTAAAAAAAACGTTTGGTATAGGTATAGATAATTACGTATTTATTAAAAAAATAAAGGGTTTAAATGATATAGATTAAATTCATATATAATGTTACTCTAGAATTTTAATTCATATAGGAAGGAAAAAATAGAGGGGTTCTTAATGATGTTTGGATTGAACCTGTCAAATATTTTATATATATTACCACCAGATGAAATATAAACCCATGTAGTCAGTGGAGTATCATTAATCCATGTAATAGCGCATATCCCCCATCCTTCATATACAAGGATTATAATTTTTTTTATAAAATACGTAAAAAATGGAATTTAAATACATATGAGTAGGTAATGGGACTAAACATTCAAATTGAGTATTATAATATAAATATGTAAAAGTGTAAATTTAATATATTTTTACGTCATATTGGTATGATGATATACTATGGTATTTAAGTTCATATATAGAAGATAATTCTATTCTTTTAATGGTTATGTGGGATAGACTATGTTTTAATTCTGTTATCTTCACGTGATAATGACCATAATTTTTTCCATTTAATTTTTTTTCATTATTGGATAATTTATTATTTGTTAAAGGCCTAAAACTAGTACATTTTAGATGACTGAGTAAATATATACATTAAAATAATCTAGTCCAATTATAATTTACTATAAAGATAGGGTTCTAATTGAGACTTATATGATCTCTTCCCATGATGCACCTTGATACATATGAGGTGGGAACTATAGGGGGAATGGTGGGATTATAATAAAGTACTGATAAATAATATATATTACTCATAAAGAGGAAAAATATTTAGAAATAATGTGAAATTACATTTAATATGATTCATCCATATTCATATGCTTTCCATTGTGTGATACAGATCAATTATAATGATAAAGTTGTGTAAAATCATCTTGGTAAATGTAAATATTATTAATGAGGATTAAAAATGAGAAAGCAAAAATATGAGTCCATATAAAAAATGGCGATGTTGTGGGACATAAATATAATAATCATTGAATACACCTATATCATGGTGAATATCAATGGTAGAATACATGAAATAAATTATAGCGATACAAAATTTTCATATAAAATTATTACATCTCATTATATAAATATTCAATACATTTCAAAAAGACACACCTAATGACCAAAAATTCTTATTATCTTTAGAGACTAGATTAAAAATACACTTATTTCCTGAAATATATTCAATATCTTCAATGAAAATATTTTCATATAGGACTCTTCATAGAGAAACCCTACTTAAATCATTCTTTATAACCTCGTGAAAGGAAGAAGACGAAATGTTGTGCTCGGATTCTCATCAAGAGTAAAAATGGGATGTGTGAGTCATTACTATGAAAATAAGGGTATTATAAGGTTATAGAACCCATAAAAATATATGACACAATCTTTAAAATCAATCCATACCTAGATGTGTGATAAATAAGGGGTTTAAAGAAGAAATAAATATCCAAGAATCATAACATAGCCATGTGGAATCAGAAGAATAATAAATAATGATTATATAAACATAGTCCAATTAAATAATTTCCACATATAATATTGTGAGAATAGTGTTAAGGATATTGTACTCATGCATCAAAATATGAACAAATCTATTCACAATCATGTACACATATTTTCCTGTTGGCATAGATTGAAAGTAATCATACTCATGAATCAGTATATTAACAAATATATTCACAATCCTATACCCAATTATCTTGAATATCTCATGATATGTCAATATCACAATACCCAATGCATTGGAGGTTGATAATAGACCCAACTATCATATAACCATAATTCATTCATATAATTGTTACAAGATCATAGAACATTCTCAATATCAGCCTAAAATTACTCATGGAATATAAATTGATTTCATAAAATATCATAATCATAATAATAAACCATAAGAGTAAAGAATAAATATATTATCATTAGATCATTACCCTAGTAAAGAAAATTTAATATAATAGGGTATTATCATAGATTATTTTTTTATAAGATCTCAGAAAAAATTCTTGAGGAAATCACACTTTTCACATTGAAATAACTTATTCAATGTCCAACAATTTCCCATATATTAAGGAAAAAAAATCTATTTGAAAGTGATCATGGAAACATATAAAAGAGGATTCAAATAATTGGATTTTTATGATGGTAGGGAATTCCATTCATGTCATATATGTTAAAAGAAACATTCCATTCCGATTTTTTTAAAAATAAAAAAATCGCATCATTTATAAAATGACAAGAAGATTCATTTTAAAAAATTTAATATATATCCAATCATGGATAAATATGAATTTATATAATCATTGATGAATATTAAAAAATTATTTATTTCTATTGGAAACATGGACTTTATAGCTAAAAGATATTTAGAAATTATATAAAAATATAGTTGGTTTTCTTTGACATAAATCATTTTATCTCATGAGTACATAAAGTGTTGAAAATTAAATAAAAATAATTATTCAATTGAAAAAAAAATCGGATAATTAAATTAAATCAATTTACCATATAAAGATAATATAATTTCATCAATAAATTTGTTTTCATTGATATATTTTTTTAAAGGTATAGATTTTGGAAATACACAAAGATATATGATGTAGAAAAAGAATATACTATGATATTTTGGTTGGTACTGGTAATTATATATCTCTAAATGTGGTGTAATGAAAAGGGAGAATGGGTTTCCTTATATAAAGGATGAAAATAACAGACTAGGTGTTATAGAAAAGGCTAAATTTTAATTAATCAATTTTGCATAATTCTAAAATAATATCATCCATTGAAATTTAGAGTATTTTTTCATTCATTTTAAACATTATATATTGGTATAATACCTGATTTACTACGTTTTAACTAAACCATTATAACAAATTTTTTCAATATTATAGTCCTATAATTTTACATATGACATGAAATTTGGCTCATAAATAAAAAAGTTATTAAATATTTGACCATATATTATCCCAATATTCCACATTAAATATTTCTAATAATTTTATATAATTTAAAAATATTATTTTTACAGAATATTTGTTTTATAAAATGTCATATATGTCATTTTTTAAATGATTCATTTAATTTATACATAAAGATAAAATAAAAAATGTAGTACTCAAAAAAAAAATCCATTAACACAACACTATTATATTGTATTTATCTATTTATTTTTTTGAAAAATAAATTAAAACCAAAGGTCATTACCTTTAATATTTTTAAAATTAATTATATTATTTTTCCAAAAATTGAATAAATATTGTGTTGGCATTATGTAGGCACATAGAGACATTATTGAATCACTAAAAATTAAAATTAAATTACCAATAATATTTTTATATTAATATTAAAAAAAAATCAAAACTGAACAGAACCCTTTTTTATCCTTAAGAACACAATTTAAAAATATTAAAGTTGATAGAGTACCAGTTTGTATTAATTATTTTCCTAAAAATTCTAAAAGTCATATTCTATGAAACATGGCACAAATAGGCCATATATTTGAGAATGTTTTGGAAATATAAGATCCTAACTCATATATTATTGTATAATAATGTTTTACAATAATTTTAAATCATTATCCTAAGGTTTTAAACCTATTTTAAATATTTTACACTTATCATGGAGGAAAAAATTTACTATGGTTACTATTAATTTTGACAAAAAATAAAATAGATTTATTTAATAAATTTCTTCATATAAATTCCCAAAATGATATCCATTTTAAAGATTCAATTTATAAAATAGGTTGAAATTTATTTTAATATTAGTGAAAAAACTCAATTAATTTGTTTTAGTAAAATACATTTTTATGAATAGAAATGGATTTATTATTACCCTATATCTAGATAAAATTATAGATGAATATTAAAACATTTTATTGAATAAATAATAAATAAATATTTAATTAAATAAATTAACTAATAGTTATTATTTTTATTTATTATGATAAAACCTATTTTTGCACAAAAAGTTTTTCCCAAAAAAACATCTCCAATATTTTCAAAAGTTTTTATCATTAATAAATAACTGATAACCAATAAATTCATTTTATTAAAATTTAGAAAAATATGATTTCATAATTTATTTAGTACTATTCATTACTTCCAATAAAACATCATGGAGATAATATTTTAGTGCTATATTATAGATTATTTAAACTCGGTGATGCGTGTAAAAATTCAATCCACAAAATTAATATTATTTATAGATAATTATATCAAAAAATCAATGGGTGTTGTATTATAGGCCAGTAAAATTAAGTTCATACTTTAAATAATTTTAATATGATACAAAAATTGTTGATATCTCTATTTCATCACATCCTTAGGTTCCCAAGTAGATTCTCCAAATTTATGATTCATCTAGAGGACATTGATCTGGAGAGTAGTCTTATGTCGTAGATCATTATCTTTAGGATCCAGGATTTTTACATGTTGTTCTCTATAAGAAATATAATACTCGTATGACATGGAAAATATGTATAGAACATGTGATAAATTATGTTTTTACTTATACATGAGAGATATATGGGACACATCACAAACTTGAGAGAGCTTTAGTGGATGTACCTTGAGATAACTTGTCATCCCTACTTTATCAAGGATCATGAAGGGAATAATATAAATTATGTTAAAAATTACAATCATTAATAATATAATAAACTTATTCATTGTAAAAAATCATAGTGAAAAATTCTCACCACCATAAAATTATATATTTTTTAGAAAATTGATAGCATACCATTTCTATCAAATCTAAGTTTCCTTAGTGTGTAACAAAATGGATCTGACTTTATCTACCATTTCTTCATCTAGATCTGGTCCCAACATCTTTCTTTATCTAACTTCATCAAATTACATTTGATTTCTAATATTATTTCACTAAATGGCTGTATAATAACCCATAAAAATAGTCAAGTTAAATCTATATTTCAAATAAAACTACGAAAGAGGATGTATTAATACTAGTCATCATTGAAATACAGAGAACTATATCTCAATATATAATATAGGGTTAAATATTTTCTCATATATTGAACATATATAAAAGATTAATATGAAGTACATAAACATAATTCTATATCTCGAGACAACTAATTATTTTTTCAGAACTTCAAGATAATCCTAAGATCCTAATCAGGTACTATTGATTATAGTACTCCCTAAAATATTAAAACGTACTTAATATATAACATGGAATATCGATTAGGAGATAAATATTATATGATGAAAATTAAGTTTCTGGACGTCATAAGGATATCTATTAGAAACCAAATATTGTTGTTTCAATTATATATTTTTTGGATTCAAAAAATAAAATCTTTGGTGAGGTTTTTCCATATTCAATAAGTTATGGGTAATGGTTATAACAAATTCTTAGAATTTTATCTTTCGCATAGAGAATGATAACATAAAAGGAATAAAGATATATACTCCAAAACAACTCTCATCATGTTGTACCAATATAAAAACTCATTTATATCTCTATAATTATTTATAATTTTGTAAATAAGTAGATAATTATGAACTACATGTTTTATCCAATGGCTCCTTATCCATGTTGAGTATGGTGGGAACACATATAGGGTTTCTGTAACTTATCATTCCATCATAACTAAGGATGAAATCAGTAACATTTCTCAACATCTTTTGTACTATACATCCTCTTTCTATTCCAATTTAATCATAACATGGATAGATGATTTAACACATAATTGATCAAGATAGTATTTCTATCTTTATTTAAATATTTCCATATCCACCCTTTTCAAATCTAGAAATATTAGATATTTTTCGATCCTCATTTTGAAAAAACCTTCATTTTCCATCCAATATAGAGCATCAAACAAATTATTCAGTTTCCCTGGGAAGTAATATTTTGAGTATTAATAATCATTAATCATCTCCAACCATATTATTTAGTTCATATTTATCTATTTCTGAGTGTATATATACATTAAAATTTTATTATTTGTATATATATCAAACCTATCTGCCTATGGAGAATTCATCCTTATCATTAATGAAAGAGTCCCAACAAATAACTCTAAATCATGATTTGGGTAATTTTTTTTCATGAGCCATCAATTTTAAGGAGGCATAAGCAATAACATATGTCTTTCATCATTATGAAACCTCCATGTATCTTATTTAATGCATCAGAATAGATCAAAGACCCTTATCCATTATAGGGTATTCTGAGAAAAAGTTAATTTCCCACACATCAATTGAATTCTATGATGTATTCCTCATATTCAACTGTACAATAGCACATGGTTCTTTTATTATTTTACTTGTTTTTTTATTGAACAAATATGGGAAATTTTATAAAAATATTTGATAATATCCAGCCAAATAAAGTAATAAATGGATCTCAGTCCTACTGGTCAGTATGGTCTAATGTTCAATAATATCCATTTTTAATGGATTCACTGATATACTTTCAATTGAGATAATATAACTGAAAATGAATGTTTTTGTAGCCAAAATTCATAGTTGGAATATTTTCCATATAATTTATCCTTGCTCAAGGTTTTTATAACAAATTGTAATCACTATTCAGGGTCTTATTTTCTCCTTGAATATATTAGAATAACATCAATAATGGCTTCTAAAAACTGAACAAGGTAATCAAGAAAGACTTAATTAGGTATACTAATGACGATAGTAGGGGTATTTTTTTTTGTCCAAATAGAAACACTATAAATTCATAATTCCCTTACCTTGTAAAAAATGTTGGCTTTGTTATATCCCCCATATTAACCATCAATTGATACTATTTATAATGATAGTAAATGTTAGAAAAGAATTGACATCATAATAATTTATGAAACAAATAATAAATATGGGGTATAAGATACTCTTTCTTGATAGTTATAGTTTTTAGTTCGTAATAATCAATTAAAATACTCATTGAACCATATTTCTTATTAACAAAAAGAATAAGTGAACCCCCTGGTGATTCACCAGGGCATATGAATCCCCTATCAATATTATCCTAGTGTTCCATATTTAATTTCATCAAATCAACTAGTCTGATTCTATAAGGTGTTTTTGAAATAGGTGTATCAAAAGGTATTAGTTCTATTTAAAGCACAACTTGATGATTTATATAAAAACTAGGAAACTATTCATGAAGTCCATCAAAAAACTCTTATACAGTAGGAAAATCAGTAATCTTTTTGTTTTTCCCCAACCATAACAGATAGTCACCCTTTATAGATATGAATTGAGACCCATAATATAGAATTAATTTCCATTGGATGTTCACGTTCAACCTCATACTCATAAATTAACATAGGTTCATTAAAAATATGAAATATAGACCCCCTTACCTAGAATTTTGATATGGGATCAATATAGAGATATCTAATACATTCCCAAAATATCATTACATTCCACAAGAGGGAGAATCAAATTATTTGAATAAAGAACAATAAAACAAATGTTTGTCTGAGTGGAGATATAATGTTCAGACATTATCATTATACCATTTAGAGTATTCAATTTTATCTCACCATCAAACCATTGATGTAATGATGTTATAGTATTAGAAAATTATGCATACAAAAATATGTGGGTGGATCCAAAATCAAATAATAAATTGGAATTTCTATAGTGTATGAAAAATACCATTCACTACATTATTCGCAAGAGCCTCATTAGTTGCGATAGTAAAATGTTTTACTTTATCAATTTTCATATGGTGTTTACGAGGTGAAACAACCTAATTGGATCTTATATTAAAACATTGATTGATATAATTCTATATATCCCTATATCTAAATAAATTAACTCCATTGTTTGAATTCTATTCATCATATAATGAATTTAGTAACATTTTCATCCCCAATTGAAAATAATTGGCCCGATAGCCATCCTCTACATAATTAGAGCATTTCCTAATATCATTCAGAAAATTTACTGAATGAGTTCCTACACATTTTTTCTTGCAGGAGGTTATAATTTTCCACTCCATGAGATTTACAATTATATTTCCAAGATTCTATACGTTTATATTCACTTCACTAAAATAAGTATAATAATTTGATTTCTCACTTTACATTTATTCATTAAGAGGACATTCAATGACTTATTCATAATTTTATATTCTCTTATTTCTAAAAAAATTTGAATAAATTGGTTTAGGACACAAATAAGACGATCATTTTTCATGAAGGTTCATATATAAATATAGAAACATACATTAAATATCTTGTATAGTCTACATTATAGGTACTAATCAATTCAACATCCCTCTAATTGAGCTCTTGTAATTCCCTTTCCGTTATGGTATGAAGGTTTTCATGAATATATTTGTTGAAATATACCCTATTAATATCCCCCAATTATAGAAGGTTTATTTATTCATCTTTCCCCATGTTCCTGATAAGAGTCCTCCAATGAACATATTTTCATCACAAATGATAGACTGCTAAGAGAACTTCGATAGGGTCTAAGAACTGAAGAATGAAAAATGTATTTTCCATATCATTGATCTATTACATGGAAACTAATTGATATGATTGCCCAAAAATGAAGGTGGTCATTGTCACATAAAAGATTCTGTGAAATGTTTTCCCATTTTTAGTGCATTTAGAATCTCAACATGAACTACGATACAATTCATAGCTTAAGAGAGTTGGGTGATCATAATCACATAATATATTATCCCAAATCCCTATCAAATTGGTCTCACTTATGTAATTACATTTAATTGAATATAAAAAAACATTTGATGAATATTTCTTCATCTAACCATTGACTATAACAGACATGAACCCACACACCAAGATTTAGTGCAATAATCATAATATTTACATTTATATATTTGATACATATAAATTTTATCTAATTTTTACCTTCTGAACCTTATTGTAACTACCCGGAACTTCTTTTTAGGTATGTTTTTCCTTTTTCTAGAGTTTTTGAGAAAAGTGGAGTTTCTGGAAATTTTATTAATTACACGACATCTACTTTATGATAAAACTCCATGTACTTCGTTACTGCAGGAGGCCGTGCGATGGCCGTGTCCTGGCCACACACACAGTCGTGTGGGGTGACGTGGAGCTTGCCTAAAGTGGAGTACAGAAACAGAAAGTACACACTATATACTCCAAAAGTACGCATAGTGTATTTTGTTTTTTTCATTAAATGGACTAGGGTCGTGTCTGATCTCCAGAAGTGTCTTTTTCCAGGTCTCACTCGACTGAGAGAAACCGTACGGCACCGAAACATCTCCAAGCCCCTGAGCCTCTATCTGTTTTCATAATCGACTGATATCGATTGCATTGGAACCGTAGTGGTAAGCTCTTCCTTCTTCTAGAGCATCGTTTTCCAATTCCTCATATTTTTCATGTTATCTTGGGTTGATCGTTTTGTGCGTTTTCGTAGGTCTACAATGTTCAAAGGATTTTCAAGCCTCGTGTTTCAAGTATATTGATCTCCTAACCCCAAGGTAGGTGGTTTGTTCCTTTCCATTCAATGTCATTGAGTATTATGTGCAAAGCTCACCAATACCCTTGAACAGGGGTATAGTGTGATTACCATTTTACCCCTATTGTTTTCCTGCCATTCTTGTATGCCTATGTAGAGGTAAATTGGACATTTTTTTGGTTGATTTCTATACCTTGGATGTTCTTCTCATGCATTGTTCTATTTGTGATTGTTTGGTCTTGTTTAGCCTATTGGCCGTTTACATGTTTCTCATGCCTTGTGATCGTAGGAAGGAGTGTTGATTTCTGACATGCTTGAAATGTTATAGACTGGTTATCCAAGTAGTTCTGTAGGTTTACCTTGGCCAAATAGCATTATTATGCATTGATGTACACGTGGTAGTGAGAACATGGAGTTATAGACTATAAGAGGATCGACCGAGTGAACATACTCAGAGAGTCTTTGGACATTATAGACTATAATAGGATAGACCAAGTGATCTTCTGCAGAGAGTCTCTGTAATTTATAGACTATAAGAGGATAGGCCGAGTGAGCTTCCTCAGAGATTCATTGGAAATTATAGACTACAGGAGGATATACTGGGTGAGATTCCTTAGAGAGTCTTTGAGCTTTATAGTCTTTAAGGGAATTGACTGAGTGAGCTTCGTCAGAGAGTCTTTGGATTACTTGAATTTCCGTGAACCACTCCATGCTATAAGAGGATTTGATAGGGTGAGCTTCCTCAGAGAGTATGTGAAAAACCTAAGGATATAAAGGGAATTGACCGAGTGAGCTTCCTTAGAGAGTCTCTTGACCTTGGGGATATAAGGGAAATTGGCCGTGTGTTCTTACTCAGAGAGACCCTGACTACCTTATAATATAGGGGGAATTGACCGAGTGAGCTTCCTCAGAGAGTCTTGTACTTTTTCGTAGGACCAAACCAGATGGGTTAGGCTGAGTGTACTTCCCAAAGGGTTGTTGGTACTTGTTAGGTAGGACCAGAGGGGATGGCTGTGAGAACTTCCAGAGGGTTACCTATTGTGGATAGTTGTTTTATTCACTGTTGCATGATTGATCTATGGATTGTTTACTGCGGAGTACTTTTCTGTTTACTATTCACTATTTACTATACTTTTACCTTCCATATACTCACTAACTGTTAGGAATAGATCTTTATGTGGTTTCCTACTAGGATTTAGTCTCACACCCTGTGTGGGTCATGCTTTTAGGCCCAAAAAGATTACATTGTTGCAGGTATAGACAAGGTAAAGTGCTCTTCTACTTCACGTACTTGACCTGCTGTGGATCTGCAGAGCATGGGACAAAGCTATGGCTTGTGATTCTGAGGTGTTTATCTATTTACCTTTATTTTGTACTTTGGTTTAGCAATATTATATTTCCAGCATTGTGACTTGTTTGGATTCTTTCCTAGACATATTTATCACGCATCATTTCATATATATGTGTTCTGCAGTTGTTTATTATTTTAATCTTCCGCGGTTTACTGTTGTTGGATATTTAATGCTTCCAATATTGTATGTGTTGTTTACTTCCACTGTGTACGCTTCAAATGAAGGCATAGTTTTTCCACTATCACACCCCAAGTCCCTCGCTGCTAGTCGGCATCCTCTGGTGTTCGGGGAAATGCGCTTGAGGCCATGTGACCAACCGGGTACGGGGTGCCTCTTGGTGGCTTCCGGAACCAGGATGTTAGAAAGTTGTATCAGAGGAATTCATTTCTCGTGATTTACTATTTGGAGCATATAGCCAGGTATATGACGGAATAGGTACTTTGTAATAAGCTGTGCCCGGGAGTAGAAAACCCGTGTATAGGGAAAATCCAATCTACCTCGATTATTTCTTTTCCATCTGGTTCTACAAGTTTATAGATGATCTGATTTTCACCAATGGGTGACTCACATGTTTGGTGTTGTTACTGCTGATATTATTGGGGTTTTATTTCTGTCTCAAACCAAAGAGATGAGGGTATGTCATCTCATGCATTATATAGACACTTGCTAGAAATCAAATATCATGCATTTTGTCCATGCCAATTAGGGGGCATTAGTGATTTCATGTTGTAGTGGTAGATGTTGTGTAGAATAAAAATATTTTGTGATAGATACTTGATAGAATAACTTCTATTAATTGGCATTGCTATATCTAAGGTCTTGTTTGAATGAAAACCAAATTTTGATTCTTGAGGTGTTATGGGCCCACATGAATCAGAACGTGGTGGATCATTGACTTGTTTCCCTTGTATATGACATGTATGAGATGCCAAGCTTTGATTCTTAGGGAGTATGGGCCCTCATGGATCGGAATTTGGCTCCTTAATGCTTGTTCTCTATGTTTTCTGGGCTCTGGAGTAGTTTCTGAGGCTACTACCTGGAAAAACCTAGAATACATGGCGTGTATTTTTTTCATACATGTCGTGTATTTTTTAATCATTTCACTGACTATGTGTGAGGGGATAAAGGGTTATGAAAAATCTTTCCAGGACACGCTATGTATGGTATGCACACGCTGTGTTGTAGTGACCATGTGTCTGCCCATGTGACTAACGACACGGATGGATGAAACTTCGACTATGGATGTTGTGTCCTGTTTTCACACACCGTGTCATGTATCCTAGGTACCTGGCTGTGTCACAAACAAAATGGGTCAGGGAAACCCTTCAAGTACATGCCGTGTGCACATGGGGCATGCCGTGTAGAGTGAACCATGTAGCCGGCAGTGTAACTAACAACATAGGTCGTTGAAACTTGTCTAGTAAATGTTGTGTTATTCATGAACACACCATTTAGTCTAGGATTAAGAAGACTATGTAGGTTATCCGTGTATGGAGACATGGGTAGGGGAATAGAGTTCAAGTACACGCCGTGTGTGGGGACAACATGCCATGTAGTTGGGGCGTTATGCGACCTGTTGTGGAAGAAGTACATGCCCATGTGATTGGATTAAAAGTACACATCTTGTAGTGTTTATACATGTCGAGTAGTCATGTTTTGTAATACATGAATTTTTCTATCTTTTGTTTCCTTCTTGTAATCTTCTGTTCTAAATCATTGATAATCTTGATCTAAGGTGTGCGTTTGAACTTTCAGAGTTATGCCACCGAGATGTCCTCCAGTTGTATGCCAGTTTCCAGACGGTGATAAGACATTGGATATGGTTGATCAGGGACTTCCAACAGATCCTCCTATTGTTCCAGCCTTGGCACCAGTAGTTATTCCAGTTTTAGGTGTTGATGCGCAGTTTAGGGATGGGTTTCTGTGGATGAAACAGACCTTCCAGGTAGTGCCACCTCCTGCCCCATAAATGGTAGAGTTGATGTGTGTTTTCCAGCTGTAGCATCCTCCCACTTTCTCTAAGGATGGAGGACCCCAAGTTTCATAATCATGGCTAGAGGCCACACTAACAATTTTCGATCATATGGAGATACCTCCAGAAAAGAGGATGAAGCTTTCGACCTATATGCTCCGAGACTCAACCAAGATGTGGTGGGAGGTGGTCTCATAGTCAGGAATCTAGTAGAGTATGACTTGAGATGAGTTTAGGCGCATCTTCTATGATTACTTCTAACCAGACACCTTGAGGGATGATTGAGCCTGAGAGTTTATGAGTCTAGAGCAGAGTCCTCTTTCTATTTTGGAGTACTCGTCTCGCTTTAATGAGCTGTAGTGTTTTACGCCTATTCTAGGAGGCGATGAGCTGTTCCTTTTGTGGAAGTTTGGGGATAGTCTGAGGCACGACATCCGATCATAGGTGAACATCTTTAGGTTGACATTGATATCCTCTATTGTCAACCAAGAGCTGATCACTGAGCACAATATGAGGGAATCTTGGAGCAGTGACTGAGGGGGGTTCAACATCCAGAGTTAGTGTTCCTCATACTGATAGCAGGAAGTGCCGGAGGGAGTCTGCTCGAGGAGATCAAAGTAGGCGGAATTTATCTTCGGGCAGCCAGGTAGTATGCTACCAGTGTGGGAGGAATAGGCATACTAGGCCTCAGTGCCAGAAAGACCCAATAAAGTGCCGATCATGCGGAAATATGGTCCATCTTTAGTGTTTCTGTCAGATCTTCTAACCTACAGCTGGTGGTAGGGGTTTTTCTATGACCCCACATTCAAGATAAGTATCACCAGTTTCTCACCAGTCTAGGAACTCGAGTTCTTCCTATCATTCGGGCCGTGGTGGAGGTCGCGGCTGTGGTTTTTAGTCACCAGGCTACCAACGATAGCAGAGTGGATCAACTCAGAGTGGTCAGGCAGGGTCATAGGACCACGATACAGGCTTGAATTTTGAAGTGGAGCAGACCCATTAGGATCAGGATCCCAGACCCTCTACATTTTGAGGTACGATCTTAGTAGCCTCAGTTTTAACTTCATCTCTTTTCGATATAGGGGCTTCCCATAGATATATATATGTTGCTTTTGTGGATAGTCTTAGTCCCTGCATCTTTTCTTCTGCCAAAATCTTGACACTAGACACACCGTTGGGAACTAGGACAACTAGTGTACGTCAGTGCAAGGAGTGCCCTCTTGAGGGTGCTGGGTGTCAATTATTTTGGGATCCTTATTTCCTAGAGATGATAGACTATGATGTCATTCTTGGAATGGACTGGCTAGTTCCCTTCTAGGAAGTTGTCGTCTGCTATCGCCGGAGGGTGAGTTTCATTTCACCAGAGGGTGGTTCTCTTCTTCATAAGGGTGAGTGGGATGTCTAGGCGATCAGAGTAGGTCAAGAGAATCATGGGTTGGAAGGAGTTATAGCCCAAACTTAAAGTCTTTATTTGGATTATTAGGGGATGTCACAGTTAGACTTTCCTCCAGTTGTGGATTATTTCAGAGATTTCTTTCAAGAGGAATTTTTAGGTTTTCCTCCGGAGCGTGAGGTAGACTTCTCAATTGAGCTTTTTCCAGGAGAAGCACTGGTGTCCATTACTCCTTATAGGATGGATACACCTAAGTTGCAGGAGCTCAAGAAGAAGTTGGAGGAGTTGCAGGAAAAGGATTTCATCTGACCCAGTACTTCTCCTTGGGGTTCGCCTGTCCTGTTTTTTATGAAGGCAGATGGTACCCTCAGGCTTTGTGTGGACTATAAGAAGTTGAATTAGCTGACAGTTAAGAACTGATATCCCTTTCCAAGGATCGATGATCTCTGTGATCATGTTTGAGGAGCCTGAGTGTTCTTGAAGATTGATTTGAGATCCGGTTATCATTATTTGCGCGTTAGGCCATCTGATATACCTCTTACAGCTTTCTAGAGAATATATGGTCTATACGAGTATATGGTTATGTCGTTCGGTCTCATGAACATGACTACAGTTTTCATGGCACTGATGAACCGATTATTCCATCCATACTTAGATTCCTTTGTGGTTGTTTTCGTGGATTATATCTTGGTGAAGTCTCACACTCGACACGACCATGCTACCCCTCTTGGGATCGTTTTGAGTACAATGATGGAGAATCAGTTATATGTTAAGCTCTCGAAGTGCCACTTTTGGATGAACCAGATTCACTTTGTATGTCATGTTATCTCAGTGACATGATTATCAGTGGACCCAGAGAAAGTAAGGGAAGTAGTTTCCTAGGAGAATCCAAAGAACGTCTTTGAGTTGCAGAGTTTTCTAGGGCTGGCTGGATACTACATATGCTTTATTATGGACATCTAATACATAGTAGCACTACTGAAGGGTCTGACTAAGAAGGGTGCAAAGTTATTCAGGTCAGATTCTTATGAATCATCCATTCGGGAGCTGAAAGGGAGGTTGACTTTAGCACTGATACTAGTCTTGCCAGAGCCTAAAAATATCTATAATTTTTATTGTGATTCTTCATGTATCGATTTGGGAGTTTTGCTTATGCAGGAAGATGGAGTCATTGCGTACAAGTCTCAATAGTTGTGGCCACATGAGAGGAACTACCAAAAACATGATCTGGAGTTGGCAGCTATTGTTCATGCCCTACACTATTGGAGACATTATCTTCTAGGAGATCACATTGTGGTTTTCGCTGACCACAAGTGTCTCAAGTACATTTTAACTAAATGATATGAATTTGAGACAACGAAGGTGGGTTGAGTACTTTCAGTCTTTTAACATTGACCTTGCCTACAAGCATGGGAAAGGCAATGTTGTGGCTAATGCACCGAGTAGGAGGACTCAGTTACAGGTAGTTCAGGAGGCCAGCAGTGAATGGAATCTTATTACTATTTTCTCTGAGATGCATTTGGAGCTTCATGATAGACAGAGGCAGACTTTTCTATCTTCTATAGCTGTTACCTCTACACTTATTGATCGAGTACGAATGAGACAACTATCAAATTCTGAAGGTCTAGTCAAACGGGAAAGAGTGTTAGGAGAGGACCGTATTCCTGGATGTACCATAGGTGAGGATTAGATCTTGCGTTTTCTTGGGCACTTTTGGGTACCAACAGATATACGCGAGGTGCTGATGCGGGACTTTCATTCCTCAGTTTGGGCAGTTCATCCTAACATCACCAAGATGTATCGCGATCTAAACCTTCAATATTGGTGGCCATATATGAAGAGGGGTGTTGCTGGTTTTGTCATCAGTTGTTCCACTGGTCAACAGTTGAAGGTGGAGAATCAGCGACCAGTAGGGCTTTTGCAGTAGTTACCCATTACCGAGTGGAAATGGAACAACGTATTGATGAATTTCCTGACCGGGTTGCTGAGGCCTCCTCGAGGGAATGTCACTATATAGGTTTTCATTGATAGACTCACAAAGGTTTCTCACTTCTTTCCGATCAATTAGACCTTCATTTTTGATAAGCTAGGGTGGTTTTACATCTGAGAGATTGTACGTCTTCATTGATTTCCACACTCCATTGTTTCAAACAGTGATGCACATTTTACTTCTCGGTTCTGGTAGGGGATTCATGAGGCTTTGGGAACATAGGTACTTTTGAGTACAGCTTACCATTCTATGATAGATGGCCAGTCCCAGCATACAATTTAGGTGCTTGAGGATATGCTCCGAGCATGCATTCTAGATTTTGGGAGGTTTTGGGGAGAAGCATATACCTATTTGGGAGTTTTCTTATAAAAATAGATTTAAGGTGACTATTTAGATGGAAACTTACGAGGCTTTGTATGGTAGGCCATTTTGACCACGTTTATGCTAATTAGAGGTAGGAGAGGAAGCTTTACTGGGACCTCGTCATGTTCAGCAGAGCTCAGAGCAGAAAGAGTTGATTCAGAAGAGGATGGCTATGGAAGAGTCATGAAATAATTCTTATGCTAATTCGCAGAGATGACCTCTGGAGCTCGAGGTCGGGGATCGGGTTTTCCTATGTGTCGCACCGAGGTTGGGACACAAGAGGATTTAGAAATAGGGTAAGCTTTCACCACAGTACGTCATGCCATTTTAGGTGCTGGAGAGAGTTGGGTCGGTTGCCTATCGATTGCAGTTACCTCATAGGTATAGGGATATGCATGATTTCTTCCACGTTTCTCATCTCTGACATTACTTTTCAAACCCATCTCATGTATTTCAACCTGAGGAAGTTGATCTTGAAGAGGATGCATAATTTGAGGAGCATCCTATCCGGATTGTCGATCATAGTATGAAGGTTATCTGTGGCTGGTCTTTTGCTCTGGTATGGGTGCTACGGCAGGATGGGTGAGTATAGGACGAGACATGGGAGAGGGATGCCTATGTACGATCGCAGTGGCTAGAGCTATTTGGGGTTTCTTCTTTTACGCCTCACTAGGGAAATTCGGGGGGAGAATTTACTTACGGGGGGAATTTCATAAGATCCTGGACCTTTTTTTCAGGTATGTTTTTCCTTTTTTCTAGAGTTTTTGAGAAAAGAAAAGTTTCTGGAAATTTTTGAAGTACACACTGTGTACTTTATGAGTACACGCTGTCGACTTCGTTGCCGCAGGAGGCCGTGTCCTAGCCATACACACGATCATGTGGGGTGACATAGAGGCCACCTAATGCAGAGTACGGAAACAATAAGTACACATAGCGTACTCCAAAAGTACACACCATGTATTTTTTTTCATTATATGGACCGGGGTCGTGTCTGATCACTAGAAGTGTCTTCTTCATGGTCTCGCTCGATCGAGAAAAACCGTACATCACCGAAACTTCTCCATGCCCCCGAGCCTCCGTCTATTCTCCAAATCGACCGCCGTAAATTGCATTAGAACCACAACGGTATGCTCTTCCTTCGTCTAGAGAATATTTTTTCAATTCCTCATCTTTTCCATGGTATCGTTTGTTAAACGTTATGTGTGTTTTTGTAGATCTACAATGTTCTAAGCAGATTCAAGTCTCGTGGTTCAAGTATATTTATTTTCTAACCCCAAGGTAGGTGGTTTATACCTTTCTGATCAAATTCTTTGAGTATTATGTAAAAATTCTATCAATACTATTGAACGAGGTGTTGAGTGTTTACCATTTTACCCTTTTTGTTTTCCTGCAATGCTTGTATGCCTGTGTAGAGGTAAATTGGACATGTTTTGGGTCGATTATTATACCTTTGATGTTCTGCTCATGCTTTGTTCTGTTTGCGACCATTTGGTCCTGTTTATCCAATTGGTCTTTTACCTATTTCCCATGCCTTGTGATCATAGGATGGAGTGTTGATTTATAACATGCTTGAGATGTTGTAGACTGGTTAGCCAAGTTGTTCTGTAGGTTTACTTTGGCCATATAGTATTGTTATACATTGATGTACATGGGGCCATGAGAACTTGGTGTTATAGACTATAAAAGGATAGATCGAGTGAGATTTATCAGAGAGCCTTTGGAAATTATAGACTATAAGAGGAGAGACTGAGCGAGCTTCCTCAGAGATTCTTTGGACATTATATACTATAAGAGGATAGACAAAGTGAGCTTCCACAGAGAGTCTTTGGACATTATAGACTATATGAGGATAGACCGAGTGAGGTTCCTCATAGAGTCTTTGAGTTTTATATACTATAAGGGAATATACTGAGTTAACTTCCACAGAGAGTCTTTGTTTTACTTGTATTTCCATGAACCACTCCAGGCTACAAGAGGAATCGACTGGGTGAGCTTCCTCAGAGAGTCTGTGAACGACCTGAGGATATAAGAGGAATTGACCGAGTGAGATTCCTCAAAGAGTCACCTGACCTTGGGGCTATAAGGGGAATTGACCATGTTATATTCCTCAGAGAGTCCCTGACTACCTTAGACTATAAGGGGAATTGACGGAGTGAGCTTCCTTAGAGAGTCTTATAATTTTTCGTATGACCAAACTAGAGGGGTTAGGATGAGTGTACTACCCAGAGGGTTGTTGGTACATATTAGGTAGGACCAGAGGGGATGGCTATGAGAACTTCCATAAGGTTACCTGTTATGGTTAGGTATTTGATTCACTATTGCTTGATTGATATGTGGATTGTTTACTACTGAGTACTTTCATGTTTACTGTTTATTGTTTACAGTACTTTTACCTGCCATATATTCACTAAATGTTAGGCACAGATCTTCGTGTGGTTTCCTACTTGGATTTAGTCCCACACCCTATTTGGGACATGCTTTTGGGCCTAAACATATTACATTTTTGCAGGTATAGATAGGGGGAATCTCACTTCTACTTCTGGTACATGACTTACTATGGAGCTAGAGAGCATGGGACCAAGTTTTGGCTTGTGATGCTGAGTTTATCTACTTACCTATCTTTTGTACTTTGGTTTAGCACTATTGTATAGCCAGCATTTTGACTTGTTTGGCTACTTTCCTAGACATATGTATCATGCATCATTTCATATATATGTGTGCTCTAGTTGTTTATTATTTTAGTCTTCCATTGTTTACTATTGTTGTATATTTACTGCTTCCAATAATGTATGTGTTGTTTAATTCTGATTTGAACACTGACAATGAGGGCATAAATCCCCAAATATCACACCCAAGGCCCTCGCTACAAGTCGCCAACCTCTGGAGTTTGGGGAAATGCGCTTGAGGCCATGTGACCAACCAAGTATGGGGTGCCACTGGGTGTCTACTGGAACTGGGTCGTTACACTTATATCATTAAATGCAGATGACCCTGAAGGAGTATGGTTGGTTTTTTCTGAAAAGAAGTCTTAAAAAAGTGTAGTTTTCAAATGTTTGACAATTATTTGGGCTCAAAATTGATATAATGTTTTTTGTAAATGGACGTATTTTCACAAAGGGGTTCATGGTTCATGGATTGAGAAGGATTGTTCATGGATAGTGAAAGGTGATACATTGAATAGTGAAGGAATTTTGGTGAAGGAAGTTTCCCTCATAGCATCTCTATGCAGAGTGTGTTGGACTGTAGGCAGATAGTGAACAGAAAATGGTTCACTGGGAGGCCTGTGGTACACAAAAGAAAAATGGTTTTTTGGATGGAAGCAATATATGGGATGGTGTTTCATCGGAAAATTTGAGACTTTGATTCTGGCTACCGTGGAGGAAGAAAGGTAGAACACAGACCATGTTGGGAAATAGTATGTGGAAGAAGTGGTATGCTGTGATGGTTGTACCACAAAGAAGATTTGTAGAGATAGGATTAGTGAGATTTTTTGATCTATTTTCTTATATAGGGAGTAGTAATACCCTCATTTTATAGAAATATTTTAATAAGAAAACATTTTTTCTCTGGGTATTCGGCTATGTTCATACGTGGTTTTCAAGGAAGGATTCCATGAAGTAAAGTAGTTCCTAGGAACGGTCACGAAAGAATTTTTCTAAGGCTCTAAAGACAACAAAAAGAAAGTGTCCCATGAATGAGAAGTTGTTTTGCATAAGAATTATTCAATGGAATAAGGAGTTACATAGAATTGGAAATGGTAAGAGAAAGAAGTACACTGAGGTGGTACATAGAGGTTGTTCGTGGGGGTGGTACATGGAGGTTATATAGGGCGATAGAAGTGAATGGAGTTTTTGTATGAGGTAGTCCATGAAGCTTATGCAGTATGTGGTTCACAGTAGAACTAGGTGGTACGTGAAGGGACTTAAGTAGTTTGCGAAATTAAATTCCACTAACTAACAGTACATTGAAAAGTGGATTTCATCGATGGGTGAAAAAAGGAATTCAACAGAACATATACATATAGTTTAGGATTCCATATTTCATGAAAATTAAGGGACCTAAATGTCCATAAACTATTAGTGGATCCCTTCTAAGATAAGTGAGCAATGGTGGAGGATGATGATGATCCTTTCCATTGGTAGTGAGCCAGAGAAAGAGACATAGGGCATGACCCTTGGGAATGTAGTAAGAAGACCCTAAATCTTGTAAAGGCAGTGAGCCTTGTCATGGAATTGATCTATCCCATACCTTGTAATTGGCAGGGATCTTTAGTGGATTTGGTACATCGGCACATCATTATTGTATGCTCATAATACGCAACCCAATGAGGGTGAACTAAGTAAAATCACCATGTCCTATGCATGAATTCATTTCGGTTCATATATTACTATGAGGGAAAGGGAAAATTACATTTTATTTAACAAAAAACAAGATATAAAGGGGATTTGGTTTTAATATATCGTAAACTGATTCACCCCACTCTCAGTGTATTTGACCTATTTTACTTAACATACACACACACATATATATATTTAAAATATCAGTTAATCATATTCATATCCTATAACACACCAAGACTTTTTGAAATATATGTTTCTAATAAATTTAATATATTTTATATTTTACATGACACAGAACACCAATGTTAGTTTTTATTTCACACGACATCGAGTTTATCAATCTTTACATGAAACACCGAGTTGTAAAGAAACATGACATACTATTAAAATATTATTATTTAATATTATTATTATCTACTAGACATTGAAATGGAAGGTATGAATATGATTTACTATATTATGAAAATATATGGTTTACACATGTACCTATAACTAATTTTTAAGAGGCCAATTAATTATAAATGTTAATAAAAACAATACGAAAATAATGGAAATCTTAATCTAAAATACAATTTTTAGGCATGAAAACATGTTTTCCATCAATATATTAAAAATATCTTTTTTGGAGAATGATTTTAATGAAATCTACATATAATATATTCAATAAATATTTTAAAAATTCATCTAATGGGTTTTCTATGCACAAGATAAGGATAAATTTTATTTAATGATTATGGACTATATTATTCTAAAAAGATGTTATTTCAAATTTTAGATGTTTTTTTGAAATAAATTTTCACACATTTTTTTTGAAATAATGAAATTAATTTTTGAAATAATAATGTAAAGATTATCTTTGGATGATTTTTTTAGTATTTTATAATGGTTAATGTTTTTGATTAATAGTGAAAATAGTAGTTTTTATTAAGAAGTGTCATTTTTTAAAGCTTTTTAAACAATAAAAAATATTTTAAAAACGTTTTAAATATAAAATTTGTTAAATTAAATATATATTTATAAATTTTTGGTCATTGGAATCAATTTTATGTTGAACTTTGTTATAAAAGATATTCATGCTTATGAATATTTTCTGTTTGGAAAAATTCATTGTCATCGTGTCTGTGAGGTTAATTGTAAATTAAAATTTTCCACATTTGTGAGTAGAATTTTGAAAAATCAAATAATTATTTTTAATTATAATAATTTATGTTTTTTAATTATCTCACCATAATTATTTGATCAGATGAATTACAAAATTTGAAAAATTAATTTCCAAGGTTAATGTAAATATAGGTTTACTAAGGAGCTAAAATAAAAAATAATTGTTCTAAAATTAACCAAAACATGTCAAAAAACATTTTTATGGAACTATTTATACCTTACCTATTATAAGTTTTATAATATAAAATTTTTATCCATTTTTTTAGCAGAAAAGTTTGTAAACATTTTTCATTTCAAAAATTTCAAATGTGCCACTCACCTAAATTTTAAATGGCCAGCCATATTTTATCATTTACTCTAATAAAAAACAATTGGTTCATAAAATAAATTGATAAATCACTTCCTAAATTACCTAATCTCATCTTAAAATAATTTTTTTGGTCAAAAATACAACATAGGGTTTCGATTTATTAAAACTAAAATAAGTTGTCCAAATAAGAGGTAACGTCCTTAAATGTGTGCATTATTTTATTTTTTTATCCACCTCAACAAATATTTATTAAAATGTGATTATAATATAACATTAGGATCATAGATATAATTCTTTTTCTTTTTTAATGGAGTTACCTATAACAATCTCTTATTTTCCAAATGTGAAATGATAACGTCGCTCTTGTGTATACGGAGGACTACCAGCTTGCAAACTGATGATACATGTTTTTCATAAACCCCTCACATTGTAGGTTATAATGATTGGAATATGGTATATATGTTATATTTATACTATAAATATATTTTTTAATTGTTATATCACATATACCTTCATATTTTCCCTTCCATGGGGGATACCATAATGTCGTTCATGTGTATGGTGGACTACTGTCTCGAGAAGAGATGTCTTTAATTGTTCATTAATACATGTAATAAAAAGAAATTGGGATTAATTAATAAAGATATTTAATATATATGAAATAAAAATTATTATTTATTGTTAGTATATTATTTACTTTGTTTATTTCATCATTTGAGAAAAATAAGACAATGTTCACGCCTACGTATATCCTACCATCTCTATGATGGGTGTATTTCATTTTCTATCTCTAAAATTAAAAGATTACAGAAAATACATATATAATTAATAGATAACTATTTTTGATTTGTATGATTCCCCTTTGAAATTTTATTTCATGAATATACATTTTTTCATGATATGAAAGGTTTATTTTTTTATTTAATTTGGTAATGGGTCTTATGATTCAAAAAACAATGAAACTGGTAAGGGATTTCTCTCAATATTCTTTCTTTGAGACATATGTTATGATATTAAACTATATTATTTTACAAGGTGAATATATATCACCATTGACATGTTATATCATGAAGATGATTCAATTCATGATATTTACTCTTGATTTTTATTTTATGTAATAATATGGATTATTATTAGAAAGGTAGCAATGTGGTAAAGGTCTGACTTTAAAATATCATTTTTCATTAAGATTTTAAATGATTATGATTTAGATGATGAAATATTATGATCCATCTCTCAATAAACTCTTGAAATTTATTCTCATTTGTTTATTTCATTAGAATTCATGTTTTCACCTCATTTTTCCCACTTTGTGTACTCTTGATTTCAAAGGAATTTTTGGGAAAACAAACTATATTTATCTATTCAGTCGAAATTAATTTTCCTCCAAAAAACATTGTTTTCCAAAAAAATTAATAATTGTTTTATAATTCTTAAAATAATTTACTGAAGACATGTTTACCCATGTTTTTCATTGTACAAAATGTTTTGAGATAAATCTCTGGGTCATTTTTAATAAAATTTCCATTTGGATTTTATAAAAAAATGTGAGTTGTGTATTTACTTTAACATAATTTTCTTTTAGGGAATTAACCAACTTCATAGTCATTATATTATTTCAATATTCCATTATATTTTTTCAAGGTTATTTTCAATGAAAATGATTTTATGATTTTTTGTTTTAGAAATTATTTTTCAAAATAGAAAGGATATTTTCAGAGAAAAATGTATTAAATGTACTTAATACTTATTTTAATATTAACAAAGTTATTTTAAATTAAAAATATATCAAAAAAATTTATAATGTTTTAGTTTTTTATCATTGTTTTTATGGAAAGGTTATTTTCATCACGAAATGATCCATGTGATCTTTGAAAACCATTTTTCATCAATAATGAATCCATTGTTGTTACTAATGAATTAACAGTCTGATGATATAATGATACGATTATTATTCTTTCTCTAAATTGTTTATATTTATTATGACATGATTTTTATGATAACCATTTATCATCCAGAAGTTATATAATTATAAACTATTAAAAATCCCACTTTTTTCCATGGGTTATGATATAATGAAATGATGAAATGTTTCAAGAACCCGTTTCTTTTTCATGGATGATTCTATTTAGAGTTGTTTAATTAATCCCATTTCTCTTCATGGGTTTTAAAATTATGAATGATTTATGAATCCCTTTTAATATTATGATTTATAATAGGTGAATTTTGGATGATTTTGTGTAACAATTATTTACAGTTTTCAATATGTGATAGTGGTTACATTATAACCAAGGATTGTGGTAACATTATAACTGAAGATGTGTGGGACCTATATCTACATATAATGAATTGTGTATTTATTTATATCCTTTGAGAGAAACATAAATATATTAGGTAGTGAACCAATTTTTGTATGAGACTCTATCCAATATGATAGTCTTGGGAGTGAACCTTGACTAATATGATGTTTTGGGGAGGTAACCCATTCCACCATGATAGTTATGGAAATGAAACATGAACATATAAGGAAAGTATTTTATATACTTATATTTATGCCATAAATCTATGTATATGAAAATTTTATGATATCATTTCTTATGTACTTTGATTCCATTATGATTCATGTCTTATGAGATTCTAATACTTTTAACATGACTCGAGTTTATGATCTACGATATGTAGGGTATGATTTTTAAATTTTATTCTCATGTTCTCATACCCTTATTCTAATGATATTTTGATATCTCCCATTCAATCCATGTTAAGAATATTAGTCTTACATTTCTTTTTATTCCTTTAAATAGATTATGAGTAATGATATTTTGTATGATATATATAAAAATGGTTTTAGTTATAATGAAAATAGTTTGAAATGAGGTAGCGTAGTTATGGAATATTTTTTTTATTTTTCAAAGTATCCAAAGTGTCTAGACCTAAACAATTATGGATTTTATATTTTAAATTTACTGAATAGTCATAAAAAATATTTAAGATTTAGGTATGAGATGTATAGGGTGTTTATAGTTAGTATCAATGAAAACATTTAGATAAAATTTAGTAACTAAGATGATAATCCTTTAGTAAGATCCATAGGGATATGTCTAGGGATATTTATAATGATATGTAAATGGTTGATTTTATGTACACGAGAATGTATTGGTGTTTTGGTAAAGGATTTAATGTATTGTTTCCAAGATATTACATCATTAACCAGGCTATTACATGTGGTTGTGGATCTAGAATATTGAAGCCTAGGGGGAATAACTTTAAAAAAGACATATTGATCTGGATTCAATGATCACCTAGTGTATGAAAATGAGCCTTGCTGCATATCTTGTTTGATACTCCCAAAATTTTCTATTTTATAATTCACAAACAATTTACAATCCATTATTAAGTATTTTAATAATGGACTAGGTTAAACGTTTTCTGTCCTAAAAAGATGAGATGGATTCCAAATTCATCAATCCAATAATTTTTTTCCAGATGATTTTATTTCTAGATATAATTATATTTTATCACAATATGTTTTTTATATAAATTGGAGGAAACCAGATGATACTAGTTAAATGTTGAATGTGATTGAAAATTTGGTGATGAGCGAACAAATGGTGTGATGAAGGGAGTTAAGGATATTGGGATTATTCCTTATCTTCTAACCCATTATATGATTATCATCTTGAACCTCAACCCACTATTGGAATCAAAAAATTAGGGAAGGATATAGTTTTCTAAGATCTCAACTTGTGAAGACCATTAACTAAATAAGAATCAGTTTACTATATGTCAATAATGATGGATGAAGAACCCAAATAAATGTATTAGTGTAATTGGATTATGTTTTTAATATGGAAATGAATGTAAAAAAGAATGTAATTGTTGATAAAATTGAAACGTTTGGTTAATGGAATGGATTACAATAATGGCCTCCCTAAGGTATCATAAAAAACTACATTAAGAAAATATGGGCTCTATAAAAATCTATTTCGTAGGCGGATATTCATGAAGGAAATAAGAAAGGTTTTATTTTTAATGATTATACTTTTAATGATGAAGAAACTATGAATTAAATAAAAAGGTATAAGTTTTTATAAAATTATTGTTTATGATAAATTTAAGAAGAATTATTAAATCAATGTTGAAAAATGTTTAGACATGATTCATATTTCATATTATTGGAAAGATGCATTATGTAATAAGATGATGAATCATATAAATGGTTTAATAATTATGTAATAAGTTTAAAGTGTTTATAAATTTTTATTCAATAACTATGATATAAATTTTTTGAAATATATATGGATTATTCTATAGAACCTTTTCATTATATATTTTCATGAATATGTTAAATGGTTCCAATGAACTATAAAATTTACTAAATAGTAATGTCATATTTTATGGAAAATACATTATTAAGGGAACATAACCATTAATATATTCTTATGGTTAAGAAAATGGCATTTAGTTTTGTTAAATATAGGACTGATATGGATCAATTAAATAGGATAGTATTGATGATCTTGAAACATATTATTGATTTGTAGAAAAAGTGGTTTATGTTGTAATTAATGGTGTTTAAAACATTATTGTAGGTATAGAATATATAAAATAATGTATGTTTTCATTCAAGAAACGGAATTATGTATTTTATCATAAATATTTAATTGTAATTGTGGTTGTTAACAAGTTTTATTAAAATATATGACCAAGGAATTATCATATTTTGTACATGATAATTAAGAGATACCTTGTGATATTTGGGGGATTTATGCTTGTTGTTTTTTATAAATTTAGTGACCTTGTTATTAAATTTTGAATATTACAACTGTAATAAGTATAAATATTTATGGAATGGTTTATTTTTATCTATGGATGATGTTTTCAAGAAAAATTTATTAATTTACTAATTGAATATTTATGAATATTCGATAACTAGTTCTGAACATTTTTTAATGATATCTTAAGATATAAAGAATAAAGTATCATTTTATTTGTGATTTTTAAGTGATTTATGAATTACAAAAGTCTTCTATTAATTTATTAGATTATGAAATGAAGTGGAATTTAATCAATTCACAACCAAATGAATAAATTGTGCTTCTAATATAAAAGAATGTTAT
Source organism: Viscum album (assembly GCA_963277665.1). Taxonomy (NCBI): domain Eukaryota; kingdom Viridiplantae; phylum Streptophyta; class Magnoliopsida; order Santalales; family Viscaceae; genus Viscum; species Viscum album. The sequence continues at coordinate 380,564,650 of OY728119.1, forward strand.
GCCCTAGGTTTATCGGTCCCTTCAGAATTCATGAGAATTTCAGGAAGATAGAATATATATTAGCGCTTCTATATGACCTATCTTAATTTCATGATGTATTTTATTTGTCTCCTATGTGTATGTTTATACCTGATCCAACTCATGTACTGGACTCATTGGTCATACTAGTGGAGTTTGACCTATTGTAGGAGGGGAAACTGGTGTATATGTTGGATTGTATAGAAAATGTTTTATGAAACAAGACCGCTCACTTGATCAATATATTAGGGTGAAACCACCTACTTGAGGAAGTTATGAGGGATACATGAGATTAAATGTGGATTAAGAATAGTTTTTTTCATACCAAGGTGATGAATTTGGAGGGGGAAATTCAATTTTAAGTGGGTAGACTATAACACCTTGAAATAATTTGATATTTTCTTTCCAAACGATTTTAATAATTATTATATTTTATGTTACATAGAACAAATTTATTAGCTTGATTTACACACAACATAGAGTTTATATTTCATACATGCATCACTATGTTTATCTTTTGGAAAACACAACACCAAGTCTTAACAAAACTAATAATACTATTAAAATTTTATTATTTAATATGATAGTTATCACATAGACAATAAAATGGAGGGTATGAAAATGAAAAACTAAATTATGAAAAGATACAATTTAAATACCCAAATACACACACACACATATAATTAATTCATTGTAAAGCAGCTAATTAGAAATGAAAATAAAAACTATTCGGAAATAATGTAAAACATTTTCTGAAAAAAAAATTTTATATAAAAAAATGTATTATATGTCAATAAATTATAAAAAATTAGTTAATTATTTCAATAAAATATATGTATTATATAATTGGTAAAGTTTTTACCATTAATCTTATGCTATTTCATGAAATGAGATATGAATAAATCTATATTTATGCTTAATAAATACATTTTTCGAATAAGATGTTCTATCGATTTTTATGAACTTATTTTAATAATCATTTTTTACAATTTTAGGAAAATTCTTTAAAAAACCTAAAAAATGTTTTAAAATTATGTTAGGGTAATGTTTTTAGAATTTTATGAAAAGATAATTTTTTTATGAATAATGAAAAATACTGGTTTTTATTATGAATATTAACTTCTTTGAAAACTTTTTCAAAATTGAAAATTATTTCTGAATATTTTTTAAAGAAATAGATTTTAATTATATATCTTTTTAAGCAATTTTGTTCTTTATAGAAAATCTAATTTTTTTATTATTTTTACAATCTTTTCATGATTTTCTTTTTAGAAATCCTCTTTTTCATTATATCTGTGTGTTTAATATTAAATAATAAATTTCAAATTCTATGAATGGAATTTTAAAAAATATATTCCCTATTTGGGATTAAAATAATTTATATTTTTTAATACTATCAAAATAATTCTTGACCATTATGATTAATAAAAATTAACTATCACGGTTAAGGTAAAATGAATTTACTGAGGCATTAAACTAAAAAATAATGGTTAAAGTGATCCTAAACATGTCCAACACCTATTGAATGGAAATATATAGATCTTAACTATTTTAGCTTCACTAAAATTAAAATTTACCATCCTTTTGTATTTTAAATAATGTTGGTACAAATTTTTCTTTTCAAATGTCCCAATCACATCACCAAAAAAGGCCACTCATCTCCTCTCATGGTCACTTTTCCATAACCCATTGGATTAGAAATCACATGCACAAAAAACATCACTAAAAACCTCTTCTAATACTGTTATCATTAGATTGGTCATAAATCCATCCTTGGGAGGCTATTAATGAAATCCAAAAGAAGTGGTCCAAAGAATAGGTAACATCCCTAACAATGTGTTTTATTTTTTTTTCTTCCTCGACCTCCACCAATTATTATTAAAAATGGTTTACAAAATAACAAAAGAATCTTATATATTATTATATGTTGATATGTTAATATAATTACCTATAACATTCTCCTCTTCCCTCAAATGGGAAATGATAACATCACTTGTGCATAAGGAGGACTACTGCCTCACGAACCGAGGTGAAATATTTCCCATCAAAACCTATAATTATTTCATTTGATAAATGGTATAATTTATATATATGATATTTTTAAAATAAATATACTTATAGAATTATGATATCACATATTCTGTAAGAACCGGAGTAATTCTATGAGTCCAAGTCCTTTTTTTTGAAGTTAAATTCTTGTTTTGGTTCTCCATTTGGCTTAGACATTGAAGCTAGGATCTTGGGTTGGTGGGGTTTTTTTGGAAAGAAAGATGTTGGAGGCTTGTCAGATAGCAAAAATAAAATTACATGACATGAATTTGGAAGACACTATGTGTATTGAATACATAATGTCTAATCTCCTTTGGAGGCCAATTTCTGACATGTATAGGGGTTTTCCCCTAGAGAAGATATAAATCATTCACTTGTCATGTAAATATTTGGGGCTAGTTTTTAAAATATGAGGTTGAGAAAATATGTTTGATATAATACACATCCCTCATTTATGTTCCCCTCACACATAGGGGATTCACCAGGGGAGCATCCCCTTTGAGTCTAAACTTTGATTTAGTGTCATTAAATGATCCGAACATAGTTTCTTATACCATAAGTATAATTGGATCCACCCCAGTATGTTATTTAATAATATTGTATTGTAATTCAGTTGATTTTTATACTGATGAAGTTATTTTTTTGAAATATAATATCTCATATTTCCAATTTTTAGTTTGTTCTTCATTTTTCTCCTGATATGGACCTAATTAGAGGTTATTACTAAATGATTATTCTACCACATATATATGATAGATAGTTTATAACATTACCTCAATGATTGGTGTTTTATATTCATAGTTTATTTTTTCAATCATGTATGAATTTATAGTGTTTCCCCTAACTTTAACTGTATGTCTCAATAAAATTTTTTGTGACCTGTTTATGTTACCCACTATTACATTTATGATCATTTTAAGTTTTTATCACCAACCAAGGCCACCCTTTGGATGTGTCTATATATATTCCCTATTTTATACCACCCCGCTGGGTGTATTTGAGATCACTAATGGTTTTTGGAGACATAATAAATTTAATTGGAATTGAATGAATGATTAGGAGAACATTAAGCCTCTTTTCCATGTTATTATATGATGTAAAATAATTTAATTGTTTAAATGGAAATTTTTGAAATGGGTTTTAAGAAATAATGAATTGTGGAATATTTTGAAATTTAATATCAATTGATTGATGAATGGATATTGGTGGTGGATACCTTGGATGAGCTCTATGAACCCTGATTCCATTGGATTCCATTGGTATTTTTACCCCATGGATCTATATTAAATATGGTAGTGGATTCCTTGTACATTTCTATTACTTGTATCATAATTTCATAGGATTCGAATGATATTTCTTCCCCATGGATCTCACTTTCATAGACACACATTGAACATTCACTATTAATATTGTCCTCAGAATCCACACAAACCTTTACCGAGTTTCCATTAGGATACACCTGGTACTTGATGAGGATTCCTTTTCATTCTATATTTTGGTCTTATCCCTTATTGGTATTACAATGGATTACACAACATGACTGTTGTGGAAGTTGTAAATTGATTATATGGAATGGAAGCTGTGGATATTTTTCAATGTGTACAGATAGTCCAGGTTTTGGGATCTGATTTCAGTTGCAAGAAAGGAAAGATTTACATCTTATTATTTATTATATTATATTCCAGTTTTTATAGGAGTTTTAATATTTATTAAAGGAAGCCTGTTTTGAATCGGAAAGATGAAAAATTCATTTAAACCTCTATTTACACTACTTTTATACCTGTGATAATTTGCACTATGATTATCTTTTTATACATAGAAATGACATGTTACAATGACCATTGTGATTTCCTAATAAGTGTTATATCACAACCAATTTTGTCTTCTATTGGGAAACATGATAAACTTCAGATAAGCATGTAGGGACCAAGAAAAGAAGCAAATTCACAATGCTTGATTTGTTCTATTCTTAAGAATAAGGTATCACAAGACTGAGCTAGGACTATGATGCTATCTAGAGATTGTTCCTTTTTTCTTTTTATATTTTGAAACATTTATTGTATTGGTTTTTTATTCCCATATATTAGACTCTAGTATTTTTTCTGACATCAAATGATCATCATTTTGTATATGAATATTTTGCTCTTATTTTATTTATTTTGATCTCTTAGATGTCTATCTTTTATATTAATTTTTATTATTCTTTCTCTATTGACTGATATATTTCCATTACAACATTAAAATCTGAAATAAGGTCATATCCTTCCCATAGACACACCATAGGCTCTTAGTGTTAGTCTACAACCTCTAGGATATTGGGAGTCAAACATGAGGACATGTGACCTACCAGCTTAAGGAACCATTTAGTGGCTCCCGGTTTGGGAAGTTACAAATTGGAATTTGATTAGTTTTATTTTATGGCCTTACTATTTTGAAACCAAAGACAGTAAATTACCAAGGTGTTGAAATTTTATAATGAGCGACGTTTGGAGTAGCTATCCCATGTACAGGAAAAATCCAAATTTTAATGAATATGATTTTTTTGAATTTTTCATATTAGAGATGATTTTATTCCACAGTTTGGTGAAACAGTTGAAATTTTATATTCATTTTGATTTTTTATTTTTATACTTGTCCTGATGAGATGAGGAAATGACATCTCATGAACCATTTTAGGAACATATAAGAATTCACATGCCATACATTATTCCATTCATTATAGGATGTATTTGTTAACTACATAACATTATTATTTATCCCTAGATTGATATATTTTTTTTGAATAAATTATTTATATACATAATTTGAAAAAATTGTTAGTACACAGAGTTCTTATCATAACCTAAATAGTGTTTTCATATATAGGCTACCACAAACACCTTTACTAGTAAATTATATAATGTTGATTCGTGTATAATTTGTCTAATGGATAGGAACATGTTACAGTTTAGATAATGTGGAAGCCAAACTTTTATATATTAGGTTTATGGGTATTTATAGATCAGAATTAGTGGCCCATTTGTTTCAACTATGTAATGATAATTGAAAAACATTAATTTAAATGAAATTCAAATTATAAATATAGATCATGACCTAGTCTGATCTTTTGAGTGGCTAGTAAGTACTATATCTAGTACTTTTTTATGATTGATTCTATTACTCATTCATGTATTTTGGATAAAAATGTGGGGTGTTCCTTTTTATAGGAAGTATTTTAATTTTTGTTTGATTATATATATACTCAATTTGTATTGATATTTTCATAGGAATATTTTTGGAATTGTAGGGACATGCCACCTTCATGACTTCCAGTTGTATGCTAGGAGGCTAGTGATGACCATGCTCTGGAGGGGGTGGGCCTTGGAATTTTATTAGATTGTATTGTATTTATAGTTTTCTAACAAATGTTTATAAAAAATATTAGTACAGAAGAAGAAATCAATTAGGGTTTATTATGGTTCATGCAGACTATTCAGGGATCAATGAAGCCTTCCTCAACTATGGTAGAGCTAACGTCTGGGTTCCACCAGCAGCATCCTCCCATGTTTTCTGGGGATTGATGTCCATTGGCTACTGTGATGTGGATTGAAATTTTCTTTCATGATTTTCAATCATCTGGAGACACCTCCTTAGAGGAGAGGAAATATTGTTTCATATATTAATTATAGGGAATCTACATGCAGGTGGGATATTTTAAAATAGGATAAGATACTCCGAGATAAGGTTTTGAAGGATTTCCAATCCAAGGCTTAGGATTAATATTTCCGATGACACATAGAGATAAAAGGGACATTGAGTTTTCACATATGTAGTTGGTATCTATGAATTTTATAGAGTTTTCAATACTCTTTACAAATTTATTATGTTTTGTGCTGATTTATCTTTATTGTGAACCATCATCAGATAGATACTTTGAGTAATGTCTCAAAAAATCCATTTAATCATAGGTAAATGAGTTTTGGTTGAATACTATTAAAAATACAATGAATTGGGAACTCATTAATGAATATAAAATGAGGGAATATGGGAATATAGAGATAGGATGTTTAGCCTCTTGACCTAGTAGTTCAGCTTCCAGTGGAAGGAAGCACCATTTTGATGAATCTCAAAATGAAATTACCAATTAGGCTATTAGTTCTGGTAGTTATAAATTTTTCATTTGTGTGGTATATGGGGACATAGGATGAATTAGTATGGCAGAGACCCAATTGAGCAATGATATTACTGAATATTGGTACACATATATAATTTTTAAAGGACCATCCATCCAGTAGATAGTGGAACAATATAAAATATGACTCCATGTTAAAGAGTGGGGTTCGCATCTCCACAATAGGCTTAGAGCTATAGTAGTGATAGTCAATCAGAATGATGTGGTGGTTGTGGCTGAGGCATCCATGCAATAGTTGTACCTTGATAGTAGAACTGGATTACATTGGGTAGTGAGGTTAATTTATTAGGTTGTGGTTCTGGATAGATTTATTTTATATAACCTACAATAGAGGAGAAGAGCACTGTGCCATCTATGGAGAGATATGAAATCTTATTAGGCTCTACTTTAGTATATTCTCATTTGAATACAAGTGAATCCAATAGAATCATATATATAACTATTCTTGAGATCCTCATGATTATTTTTTTGTTTTTTTGATGGTTTTATGACCAGAGATACTCTATTAGGGATTAGAAAGGAGGGTGTGTGCCTGTTTAGGGAGTTCCTGTTGAGATTTAGGCATGTAACTTCATATGGAATCTCTTTGTACTAAAGATGACAGGGTTCAAAGTCATACTCATGTTGGACCAGATAGTTTTTTATTGAGAAAATATTTATTTGTATCATTGGAGGGTGACATTGAAATCACCTGAGTGAGAGATATTTATTCACAAGGGAGAATGTGATGTCTATCTTGGTAAAGGTAGACCTTAGAATCATGGGTTGGGTTAGATGATAGTCCAGATAACTTTTTTGTTTCTATATTAATAGGGAAAAATCAATCATATTTCCATCTAGTGGTTTATTAGTTTAGGTATTTCACCATGGAATAATTTTCTGGTTTAACTCCAAAGTGATAGGTGGAGTTTTTCCTCATCCTATTTCTTGGAGATGCACCCATATTCATAAATCATTACATGATTGAAATTATAGAGTTTTGGTAGCTCAAAAGGAATCTAGAGGACCTGGAATCAAATTGGATTATATGACCCATCACTTATCTATGGGATTTTCCAGTCAATTTTACGAAAAAAATAATATGAAACCCCTAGGATATTATCAACCAGGGTCCCCACTTCTGACAGTGTATCTTGGATTTTATTTTGGGATATCTGTCCCCATGTAGAATTTACTTGAATTCAGATCCATTTGATATCTGTATCATTAGATATCTGCTTCATGTTGCGGATTTTTTCTTCTTAATTTATTGGTTTATCATTAGTGGGTTCTATTTTTGGGGTTTCCCCCTTTTTTTGGACTATTTATTCACTAGTTAGATTTTAGGATTTTTGGTTATTATTTATAGAATGTATCTGATATGTATGGTCTCTAGTTAGAGGATCCAAAGATAGATGTTCATGCTCTTGTTTTGATCTTCATCTATGTTGATTTGATGATGCGTGTAATGGTCTCTTGTTCACAATAGTAGTATTTCAGCAGGGTTTCCAAACTGTAATATACTTAAAATAAAAAATTTATGGGTGGTACCAATTAAATTCTTTGGGTCCCAAAAGGAGGTTTTCTTTTGATTCAATTTGATTGTTTTCTAGGCATGATTTGGCTGGTGTTCTTCCTTGGAAGAGGTCCTTCATGTTGGTATTTGTGGTTCTAGTGTTGTGGAAACAATGAAGTAAATGGTTATTTTAAATGGTGATCCATCCATTTAGAGGCAAAAACTACATATTATTTGAGGAGTGTGAGTCAGGGTTGGGTAAGGTCATTGGGATTGGGGGTTTTCATGTTGGTGTATCAATTTTTCTTTGTAATTTCATTTGAATTATGAATTTATTATGTGTTGTTTTGTTTGTTGTTTTTGGTGGATTAGTGTGAGGGTTCCCACTTATACCCTTAAAATGTGGATTTATGAAAATTAAAATAAATTATTTGGGTGATGCATTAGGTATTAGGATAGGAACGGTTCTATTATATGTGGATATAGCCAGGTTCAACTTTTGTCATCATTTGAGGCCACATGACTGGAATTACCCAACACACGATCTCGAGATAGCCACTGTTGTACATTCCTTATACTATTGGGGGTATTATTTAATGGTCTATAATTTTGTGATTTTAATTCACAAAAAATACCTAAGGTATATATTAATACATCAGGTCATGAATTTGAGGCAATGAATATAGTTAGAGAGTGAAAAGTAATTTTATTTTGACCATCCCTAGATGCCTGGAAACAGATGTGTAGTAGCTGATGCACTGAGCAGTAGGACTCAGATATATTATATTCAAGAGTCTATTAGAGAGTTGAAGATTATAATGTTATTATAAATGATTCACTTGGAGGTGTAGGATAGTCAGGGCATGTTGCTACATTTTTATTTAGCGATGAAATTCTTTTTTCTGGACAGAGTGAGGATGAGACAGTTATACGATTTTATGCGCCTAGTCCTATGGGAGTGTTTGGAAGGTGATGACCCGCATAATGGTTATAATATTGAAGATGATGATGTTATACTTATTTAATTTTATTTTTGAGTTCAAGAATACTTATGTGAGGAGATGATGTGGGATTTTTAGGCTTCAACTTGTGATGTGCATCCCAACATCACCAAGATGCATTGTGAATTTATTCATCAATAATGGTTTCCCAGGATGAAAGGATAAGTAGCAAGTATTTTCATAAGGTGTTCCATAATTCTATAATTTAAGGAATAACATTAGAGACCACCCGTAATTTTATAGCTATGACCCATTCTCGAGTGGAAGTGGGGAGGTGAGGGGAGTGAAGTGGTGTGATGGATACCCCCTCCTTCCCTAACAGTGATGGTCATTGAGGAAATACCTCCTCTCAAAGAGGGGGAGGAAACTTTTCCATCCATTAAGTAATCCCAACCTCATCCTTCCCTTTATTTCTCTATCCTTGATTTCATTTTTTTCCTCAAATATTAGTATATGTCTTGTATCTATTCTACTGATTCCTGCAACTCACACTCTTTATCTCAAACTTCACTAATGCATATTCCATTCTAAATTTGATGAAGATATCCTACTTAAAATAGCACTGACAGTCAGAATATTCTTTTGGCCGATATATAGGTGGTTCTTGGTTATTACAGGAGTATGAGGTGGTCAGCCTTATAGAAAACAAGAATATGTTGATACACATTTCATTAGATATTTCCTTGACCCCCACCCCCGCATCTGAAACAAGTCCTATTTCTTCTTCATTTTCTAGACCATCAACATTCATATGAATCACGACTCCTCAAAAATGGAGATTTGGGAAATGTTTCCCAAACACCCTATTCCTTTTTAAAATCCTTAAATTATTCAGATCATAAGTAATATATTTGGACACTATTTATGTTCCAACTGTAGAACTAGATATATGTACTATCTAATAACTCGGAGATTTTTTGTTGTGGTTGATTTCTCAAGACCGGTAATAGAATATGATTAAATCACCATCGGTGATTAGTTCCTTTTAAGATGAATATTGTTTTTGAATTGTGGAGCGAATTCTATTCTTAGTGAAAAATATTGGGCCATCGGATGGAGGAAATTAGGAATGGGATGATCAGTATCCCCAAGATGGATACAGTGCATGACTCTTGTGGTAGATATTTAGAGTGTTCTCCTAATACTACTCTGAAGAATGAATGAAAAAGTGTTTGAAGTTGTTATGTGAGGCAGCGTTAATTGGTCCACATGGGGACATAAAATCATTGAGGATAGATCTATTAGTTGGGATTGTATAGGACAAAATAGATCAATATGAAATAGTCATAGATATTTACTTTTATTATGGGGAAATGCCTCTAATTCCGGATTCAACTAGTTCTGGAATGGACACAACATATTCCAAAATAGTGAAAGGTAAGGGTGAGGATGCTACATAGTGTTCTGATCACTCTATGAGGGAATGGGGTGATCATGTAGTATCTTCTAAGCTAGTGGGTGTATATACCTTCCAAACTTTTATACAAGTCACTGATATTTCCTCAATTATTGGAGATCCAAAACAATATTTTTTTGAATCCCTCCATCCTTATACATATTAATCTATGAGAATTGAAAATATTGTGTCCGATGGAATCATGGAACAAGAAAGGGTTTTTGGTTCCACGAAAATGGCCAACACTCGAGTTCATGTTTCCTACAGGTTCTATATGTTAGGAGATGAAGGCTTGGGGGAGTTATACATATAAGGATGTTAATTTTTTAAGTCTAAAAGGTATAAAAAGGTGAAAGAGGGAGAAAAAGTGGTCCATGAGGACTTGGTCCACGACATACATAATCCCTTGAGTGATAAAGAAGAAGAGTCCAAATGTAATTCAATGTGAGAAAATCATAAAAAATTAATGACTGCAGGGTGTAACTCTAAGAGTGGGATGAAAGGAAATGCTATTAGAAATTTTTTGGTGAATTATATGAAAAAATCCATGTATCAAAAATACCGCTTCATCAATCCAAAGCCTATGGACACAAGATAAAATAGAAAATTAAAGATAAAGGAGGAAGAGCCTAGACCTGACCCAGCTTAGGTTCATAGAAATGTTACTATACGAGGGACAACAACACCTCCTCATGATGAAAATATTGACCAGATCATCTTCATAATTTTAAGGAAGAGTTATTTGATGAATATTTGAACATTAATGTTTTGATGAAGAATTATTATAGAATATTAGAAATATTGAGCATTATTTCTCTTAATCAAGACCAAAATGAGTGGATCAATAAAGAATTCCGGATATTGGAACATCGAATCAATGAGGTGAAAATCAATTTTGATGAATATGTCTTGATTTCGGACAAGATGGCCTATCATTTTGAGGATATTATCAAGGAAAATTCATATATGAATGTAAATTTTATGAAATGGGGATTATATAAGGTGAATTACTCTAATAATATTAGTTTTATTTGTTGTGATTCATCAATTCCTTTTGTGTCTAATGACCTTTAATCATGGAATTTTCGATTTCTCAATTTTTCCTCAAAAGTGATCGAGTAAAAATAATTAACTAGTTAAGATGAATCTAAGTGAGATGATATTTTGATAGATTTCATAACATCATTGTCGAGTTCACAAAAATTTAGTGATAATATATTGGTTATAATGGATAGGCAGACAAAGTTCACATATTTATTTCATATTATGGATTCCTTCTCAGTATACGTTCTTGGAAAATTGTATATCCATGATATTTTTTGTACCACCTGGATGTTTTTATGAAATATTTTCTTTAGATAATTTTTATTCCTCAGTATCATTATTTACAAGAAATCATGAGTTTAAACAAACTAAAAGATTCCCTTAATATAAAATTATCTTTATATCCAAGCCATTAGGTTAGAGGGAAGAATTATAACTAACATATGAAAATGCATTATGAATTCATTGGCTATTAATTACTTATGAAAAATGTAAATCAATTAGATATTTATATTTTTTTGAGTAAATTAATTTTTGTATTGAAATTAATGAGTTATATATGTGTTATTTACTTAATAATTATATTATATTCATGCAATGGATATTTTAGTCATAGGGTATTAATAAAGCTCTATTTTATATATTCGAACATTTTTTTAAAAGGATATTGTTTCCCCTTTGAATGGAGAACCCATTTTAAATTATGATTTCGAAACATTAATAATTTCTATAGAACAACATAAACATGTTATTTTGAAGTGGGATATAATAATTTTATTTGGTTAAATTTCTGGGATTTTTCTAATAACATTCATGTTTTGATGAATTATAAAAATATGTTAATTTTAATCAAAAACAACTTTTTTCATCGAGATAATTTATATGGTTAAATAATAATATTTAATGGTTTTAACATATAAATAGAATATATTTTTACCATATAATATAATTTATTTCATTATCATAAATTATAAATTGAATTCATATGTAAAAACATTACAATCTTTTGCGAAGTGTTAACTTTCAATACCCATTTTCTCATTTCAACAATTGGAATAATTTTAAATTAATTAATGTGAATTATGTATTTTGGATTTTTAAAAATGGATTCCATTTTTGGAATCATAAATTCCCAATTTTTTGAATAGGTACCTTTTATTTTTGGACATTATGAATAAAAATTTTAGTAATTATTTTATTTATCATGGTAAAATGATAAATCTAGTAAATAAGGGTAAACAAATAACAAATTAATAGTATAAAACTACCCTAAAACGTGTCCTAATACCATTGGATGTGATAATTCCTACCATTTTCATATTTGGGTCTATTTAGGGACCCCGTGGATTTATTTGGATGTGAAAATGACATTTTATAAGAATTAATTTAATGTAATGAGAATTATAACATAAACTTATATCTTTACTAATTCGATTTTAATATAGGGTTATATAACAGATATATATGTCTATATATATTCATTTGAAAGATAAAAATATTTCCCATGTCATGTTATTTTATTTATAATTTTTAGACATTAGATAAATATATTACTTTATGAGTCAATTATGATGTAGTGATTACCTCATTAATAAATGATTCAAATAAATGAATATATAAATATTAAAAAAATAAATTTGAACATTTTTATGCCATACACTAATTTTTTGGATTAAATTAAAATAAATGGGATTAGTTAATGCATTTTATTATAAGGAATCAGGTTGTTATGAATTTCTATAAAAGTCAAGTATGAATAGTGTCGAAAATTGATATAATTCATAACATAAAACAAAAAATTGTTTATCAAATGATATTAAATTCCAGAAAATATAATATTAGACTAAATGGTTAATATATGTACAAATATGTTATAAATATATTTTTGGGTGTATTTTGAAATGATATAGTAAATATATTAACCCACAATTTTTAAATAACATAATATCACAGTAAGATTAAAAATTCTAAAATAAGGGTTAAAACAACAAGATAAGGATAAAAAATATTCCAAACTAGTTTAAATATTATTGGGTGATGCGTATGCAAACCATAATCATATTATAGTATAATTATATAAGTTTTCACCATTTTTAATCGAAATTTAATTTATAATAAATTTAAATTTTGAGGGTTTCCTAAAGTGCCTCTCTCCTCTCTTGTAAAAGAGAACCTCCTGCCTCACCTCTTCACTCCATTTTGATCCTTCAAGATTGGAAAACCCATGAAAATTTATTTTTTAAACTTCCACATTTACATTTGAGAGGTTTTGTTCTTCTCAAGATACGAACCAAAGTTCCGTAAGAGGAAATTTAAAGGAGGCGCGTTGAGGAAGAGGTAATCTCTTCTACTGATTCTTTCAAATTTATTTATTCATCTACATTATCTTATTTGGTTTTTTATTGATAAATTAATTACATAAGTATCAATAATATACTTATATTTTATTATAAATTTGAAACAAAACTATTTCAACTTCATCCCATCCTACGAAAAAAGAAATCACGACATGTGTGTACGTACCGTTTACCCTCTCCACATCGTGGGGTAATCTGTTTTTCACCACCATCTTTCTTAGAGGAATATAATGGTGAAATAATTACTATATATGATTATTATAAAATTATAATAATTTATAGATACTCTACACTATCCAATTCCATATCATTCCACAATTATGAGAACGATATCATAACTTGTGCGTAAATACTGCTCACTTTCTCCACGGTGCGATATGATTCGTTCTACATAATATTTATTAAACCATGGTTATATAAATGAGTTGAATTAATAAATATGATAAATATTATACTAATACTTTTCTGTATATGATATAATTATAACCAAATAATAGGAATAATAACTTATCTGAAAAAACATAAATAAGAACATAAAGTAGTTAGTACCTTAATAACGAGTAACAATGAAATGTTAATAACAAATAGATGAAAATATGATCATAAATGTTATCATAAAAATTATTATGATTATATAATAAATCATTATCAATATTTAAATTAATATACAGGAGGTTTGGATACATATGAAGCATATCAGACCTAAGGTAATCGATAACTTTAAAAATATCATTTTTATCCAAGATTGTTTATTCGTAAGTATTTACTAGGGTATATTTATCATCCACATCCATGTTTATTAAATATATATTTCAAAATAAACTTTATATCATTCTAAAATTTATTAATGTAAATTTTATCTATTGGTTAATTTTTACTAAATGATATGAATGGAATATTTTTTCATTCTCGGTAAGAGGTACTTTTTGACATTTCCAACAAAAGTATGAGAAAAGTGTTTTTTAACTCATACATCATGAATGGGTTTTTAATGTTTTGTAACATATTATTTCCATGAATCATACTTTAAATATTTTCATTATTATTTTCAACTAAATTATTTTTTTTTATATTGTGTGGAATTTTGTGAAAGGAAAAAAAATTGAAAAAAAAGAAATGATATTTTCCTCCGGAATTTATTTCACATTTTTTCTCAAAATTATTTTCCATCTAAGATGTCTCATATTAAATTGGTTTATATTTATATCATTGTTATTACAATTATTTTATTTTGTTTATTATGCAATGTTATTTAGGAAATATAATTTTATATATCAATTATAAGGGAATGATTTTTATGAAACACATTTTATTTCATAGGTTATGCTATGGTAAATGTTTTTTATGTTTTTCTAAAACACGTACGAATTATTTATTTATGAGATTGGTGGGAGATATATCAACCTCAAATTAATTGGGTAATGATTTATATTTCATTATATAGACATTGTTAGAATGTCAAGTAACTCAGTGTCAGTGATACATGGCTGGAACGAGGTGTGAACTCGGTTCAGTAATGGACGTTGTTTTCTATGATAGTCTTGGAGGCGAGCCTTGAATACTATGAAATGATTTTCTATTAATATGGGTGTATGATAAAAAGATTCATGTCTTATGATTTTACTATTGGGAATACATATAACTTTTAAAAAAATTATTATGACATGATATTGCGATCTTTTATATGCAGGATAAGATTTTCAAATGTATCATTTCATATGAATATTTTAGGATTGATATTTAATTTTTTTTACCCTTACTCAGCATTTGACATCACCATTTAATATTTAATTTTCCTTGAGATATGATGAAGGGTATTGAGTATGATATTCCAAAAATCAGTCTAGTTATAATGAAATAAATGGGAGGCAATGTAGGTGTTTTATGAACAAGTTGTTTTTATTTCCCAGTTTCTAAAGACACTATATCTAAATGGTCCTATCATGGGTTTTTAAGTGTTGCAATAAATATACTTAAATTATGAAGTAATATTAATGTATGTAATTAATGGGTCATTTTAGTCGGTATCATAGGAATGGTATAGTTATCCATTTGAAACTAGGATGAGAATTCTTTAAGGATATGTCTATGTATAGGATACAATCGAAGTTTTATATAAATGACCATGAATAAGCTAGGATAAAACTATATTTTCTTAAATTGAAATTTTATTTTTTATTATGTGGTTTTCCTGTTATGATTAGTGTTTCTCACACTATATTTCTTGGTTTTTGTCAATGGATGGGACCTGAAGGAACCACATTAATGCTAAATACCATTGGAAATGAAATGATTTTACCCCTAAGAAACCAAATTTTATGGGAGATGGAATGAAAAAACTTGTATCCATTCTAATAAAACTTTCTCAAGATTGGAATCATTCCATACATCGAAATGAGAAAAGGAGGGAGGAATATTCTATTTAATACTTCTTGAGGCAGTGTCCACCTTTGTTCAATGGGTCTTCTGGTCCATTTGTGGTTGAACAATGGATCAGTACCCATAAAAAGATATTTTCAGTTCTACATTGTTATAAACATGATAAATTCATCTTAGCAGTATATGTTTTGGAAGTTGGAGCTGAAAAATGGTGGAATCTTATCAAGAATACAAGGAAAAGAGATGAAATTGAGTTTCCTAGAATGTGAAGACTTAAATAACATATTTTTCAATAAGTAATTTCCTCGTATTCTTCGAAAAAATATGGATAAGGAGTTACTTGAACATAAGATAAAGGATGATGAATCCATCGGTACCTAGGAAGAAAATTATACAAGACTTTCAAGGTATGCTTCCAGAATTATTATCCAGCCTAAGAGTAAGATTTACCGATTCTTTAGTGGCTTAAAATCATGTCCTTAAAGGGAATTAGCCAAAAGGGACTTTAATAGAAAAGGGGAAATTATTCTATGTTCTCTGATAGAGAAAATATTTTCAATTAATTTATATTTAATATCATTGTTTTAAACTCAAAAAAGTGTTTCTCTAAGATGAATTGTTTCATTTTTATGATTTTGGTGTTATTTTGAGCGGAATAGTAAAAATTGGCCATTTTAGATTTTTAACAGTTTTAAATTATTTTTGTATTTTGGACATAAAATTATCTACACTAATCCAAATTGAAAAATTATTTCTTTTCCAGATTCTACACATCCTGGGCTTCAGTTACTAGTTTTGGATAAAAAGTTGAATCGGTAATATGGAAGCCCAAAAGAAGCTCACAAGTGGGAGAACGAAAACTGTTTTCAGTTATGCCTTGTTTTGGTGTAAGATCCATAACTCATTCATGATGGGTCCAAATGTCGTTATATTCAGTGGGTAGATGCTTAAGGAGTTTTTGCACATCTTTTATGAAGTCAAGCCCGCGGGATTCTGCAGTTTGAGGGTCCATTAAAGCTTCATAATCCAGGGGTTGTCGTTTTGGAGAGTCTGACTGGACAGAATAAATGATCAGAGTAAAAGGGCCATAACTCTCGAAATACCTGTCCAACTCCGATGCGATATTTAGGGGACACGTCCAAGACAATTATGAACAACATTGAAGAAGGGATCAACGCGTGAAGAGGTCATTTAGTGGGTTAAAAACGCGACAACATTTGGAGGACGCAAATCTGGCTATAAAAGGAGGAGAGCTCCTCCTCCTCAAAACATCTCATTCTCCATCCCATTATTTCTGGGACACCAAGGAGAAGAACTTCTCAGCTTTCCCTTTTATTTATTTTATTTTTCTTTACTTTAAAATGTATCTCCTCTCCCGCATTATCTCTCTTACCCCATCCATGGAGGGGTAGTTTCATTTGAGTGATCGGAAAGAGGGGAGGATGGACCTATGTGTTGTGTTTGAGTTTTTGTGCTTGAAATGAATCAAATTTGTTCTTCTTTCTTCTTATGGTTCCAATTCATAATTTATTATTAAATTCCGAATGCAGTTGTGTTAAGGATTTGATTCTGAAATTATAAATTTCTTTGGTCGATGATCACATCTCCCTCCACCCAATTCTAATCTGTATACGGTGGAACATGATTAGGGTCGGGTGGTGATTGCTCGACGGTTGTCAAGCACGTGTGTAGGATTGTATGTCGAAATCTTGGTTTATTAGGGAACAACAATTCCAGGTTTGGGATTGCTCTAATTAATCAAGATACCTTCTACAACCCTAAACACATTGGAAGGAGGATAGACCAATCTATGGTTTTAGAATGGAAAATTCTCACCACATCTCTCTTACCAGTTTAAGGAAGAAGAAGAGATAAAATTAGGAAACCATGATGACACAACACTAAGTCTAGCTGAACCCAATCCGATCACCATCTTTATCATTTGTTAAAATCAATAAATTTATATTGTTTGTTTCTCTCATATTCATTCAAATTAATTAAAACCAACCTTTTTACGAAAACCAACAAAAAGTGACAACCTTGTTTTGTGTGCACTCCTCTTCGGGAGACTACCTAGGATCAACTTCTATACTATACTTAGGTAAATAAAATACTGTTTTTACATGCCCCACGACAGGCATGCGTCAAACTTAGCACCGTTTCCGGGGAGGCAGTGCCTGAAAGCATTTTTTTTATAAATCTCTTTTTAATGACCCGTAGTTCAAATAGCAATTTATTAGAATTCGATCCAGAAATTGAGAGCACAATAACCAAATTGAGAAATCAAAATCTTCCCAAAGCTTTTGAAGAAATCAATCTCACCAATTCAAGTGAAACCTTGAGTGAAGACTTTGAACATTTAATAATGGCTGTAAATCCCAACCAAACCTTATGTGACATCTGTGCACCTCAATTTGTCAATCAAAATTATCAAATTGCAATTCCTACCTTAGAAAATGATTTCGAATTGCGAATTAACATGATCTAAGTGCTTCCTAAATTTCATGGTCTTGCAGGTGAAGACCCGAATCGACATATTCAAGAATTCACCTATGTCTGCCCCAACTTCAAACCTCGAGCAGTCGCGGAAGAGCATGTGAAGTGGAGGGCCTTCCCCTTCTCACTAGAGGGAGAAACAAAGGAATGGTTGAACATTCTGAAACCGGGGGAGATCAGTGCTTAGGAAGATCTAAAAAAATGATTTTTACAAAGATTCTTCCCAACATGTAGGAGCACTGCAATAAAGAATCAGATTTATGCCATCCATCAACCAACTAGAGAAACACTCTATGAATTCTGGGAACGTTTCAAGAATCTTTGTGCAAGTTGTCCACACCAAGAAATAGAAGAGGACTAATTCCTTGTGTGATTCTACCAAGGATTTCTTGACAATGACAATAATCTACTAGAGGCCTCATCGGGAGGAGCCCTCATTGATAAATAACTTGCAGATATACAAATTCTGATTGAAAATATTGCACAAAATTCACAACAGTTTGACACTCGAGGTACGATCACTAGAGGAATCCATGAGGTAAGAACATATGATTTAGTAGATTTAATTAGGAATGAAATGGGTGAACTCACCAGGTTGGTGCGACAAATAGCTGTGAACCATGTGAAGGAACAACAAGGACCAAATCAGGTATGTGGTTTATGCTCTTCTAATTCTCATTACACTGATCAATGTCCAGAAGTGCAGGGGATAGAAATTTGTGCTGCAGCCTATCAACAAAGGTAATACCAACCGAAAACCCAACCAGGGTATGGGTTTCAACAGAACCAAGCCAGAGAACCTTTTCAGCAGCAATATCAGAACCCTATAGCATTCCAACAACCTTATCAGAAGCCCTTCCAAAAACAACAAACTTTTCAGCCACCACCTTTCCAGCAGAAGAATTATGAGAAACCATCCACAAGTGCACCGACAAATGAAGACCAACAACTGAAGACAAGATTTGTAGGAATAGAAGATAAGATGTACAAGCTAGCTGATCAATTTGCAAGAATTATGGATGCTCTCACCAAGAACCAAGGTAAGCTTCCTGCACAAAAAATTCCAAATCCAAAGGAGAATGTTAGTGAAATCACAACCCGAAGCGGGAAGGAGCTCAAACCACCAGAACAATATGAGGAGGATGAATCTAGGGAACCTACGGAAGCTCGTCCTGTCCAACCAAAAGATGGAGTCAACAACAAAGTAGAAAGAACAAGGTTCAAGAAAGATAGACTAGAAACACCATTGTAGAAAGCAAAAAATGGAGAAAAATGATATTCCAGCACCATTCTCATCAGCATTGGTTGAGTCAAAGAAGGGCGAAGAAGAACGAGTTCAACGGGAAATTCAGGAAACATTACGAAAAGTTGATATTAACATTCCACTACTAGATGCAATCAGGAAAATCCCTAAATATGCAAAATTTCTGAAGGAGCTATGTACTAAAAGAAAGAGGCTAGATGGAAATGAAAGAATCAACTTAGGAAGAAGCATATCATCATTGATCACACCATCAATACTGCAAAAATGTCAAGATCCAAGGACTTTCTCTATTCCCTGCACTATCAGTTCATTAAATCTTACTGATGCACTATGTGATCTTGGAGCTTCGATAAATGTGATGCCTCACTCTGTGTTTTCATATTATCAGATCGGAGAACTAAAATCAACTCGAGTGGTGGTACAAATAGCAAATAGATCCACCGTTTTCCCAGCTGGAGTCGTTGAAAATGTACTTGTAGGAGTGAGAGGATTAATCTTTCCAACAGACTTTTATGTCCTTACCATGGAGGATAACCAAGAACCATCCCAATCTCCCATCATCCTAGGGAGACCATTCATGAAAACATCATGGAAAATCATCAACGTACATGAAGGAACACTCACCATGGAGCACGTAGATATTACGGTACACTTCAATATTCTTGATACGATGAAACACCTCTCCAGCAATCACTCACTTTATGCAATCTCCCATGATGAAGGTATAGAACCAATTGAATACTCAGGTATGCTTCATGAATTTTTATCTATGGGAGAACACTCTTCTTTTGAATTTTATAACTCCAGTGAACCTGAAAATTCTGATATCATGTTGGAGGATGAGGTAAAATCTGATTTTTTTGATGATTTCTTAAAATGAAGTGAGATTATTCCTGAGAATTCAACATTAGAAATAGGAAACCTAAATGCAATATCATCCCTTGAATAACCCCCATGTTTAGAGCTGAAGCCTTTTCCATGGGACTTGATGTATTCTTACCTAATGGAAGGAGAGAAATTGCCAGTAATCATTTCCAATAACCTATCCCATTCATAAGAACAAACATTGATTGACCTTCTCAAAAGGAATGTCAAAGCTGTAGGATGGAGTTTAGGTGATATTCCTGGAATCAACCCTAAGGTATTCTCTCACAGGATATTTTCAGAAATTGAATCTCGGCCAGTTAGAAAAATTCAAAGAAGACTCAATCCCAAAATCATGGAGGTCGTTAAGAAAGAGATTGAGAAATTATTAGCAGTTGATATCATTTACCCAATCACTAATTCTCAATGGGTCAACCCAATTTATGCAGTCCCCAAGAAAACTGGCCTGACCACTGTTACAAATGAAATAAATGAACTGATCCCCATGATAATACAAAACAGCAGGAGAGTGTGTATAGATTACAGGAAACTAAATCAAGTTACCATAAAAGATCACTTTCCTATTCCATTCGTTGATCAGATGCTTGAATGGTTAGCTGGAAATACTCATTAATGTTTTTTAGATGGATTCTCTGGATATTTTCAGGTACCAATTGCACCAGAAGACCAGGAGAAGACAACCTTCACCTACCCTTTTAGAACATTCTCCTACAAAAGGATTCCTTTCGGGCTATGCAATGCCCCAGGTACATTTCAACGGTGTATGGTGAGTATTTTCTTGGACCACATTGAGGATTTCTTGGAGGTGTTTCGTGATGATTTCACAGTTTTTGGGAATTCATTTGATCATTGCTTGAAAAATTTGGAAATTTTTTTGAAAACATGCATTGAAAAGAACCTTGTATTAAATTTCAAAAAATGTCATTTCAAGGTTGAAAAAGGGATAGTGTTGGGGAACATAATTTCACAAAATGGTATTGAGGTTAATAAATCAAAAGTCTATGTAATAAATTCCTTTCCATATCCAACTTGTGTCATCCTTTTTAGGGCATGCGGGATTTTATTGAAGATTCATCAAGGATTTCAGTAAGATTTATCTCTCTCTCTCTCAAGATTACTTTTAAAGGATGCTAACTTTAATTTTGATTGTGCATGTAGGGAATCATTTGATTAATTAAAGGAAAGGCTGATAACACCACTAATAATGCATCCACCCAATTGGGATTACCCATTCAAGATACATTGTGATGCATCCAACCAAGTAGTGGGATCCGATCTATCACAGAGAATTGACAGCAAGCCTCAAGCCATCTCCTACGCATCAAGGACCTTGGATGAAACACAAATAAATTAAACAACCACAGAGAAGGAGTTCCTTGCAATAGTTTTTGCACTAGATAAATTCCGATCATATCTTCTGGGAATTAAAGTTGTTTTTTCTGATCATGCAGCTCTTAGGTAATTAATGAAAAAGGCGGATGCTAAACCATGGTTGGTGAGCAGGATGCTACTCTTACAAGAGTTCAATTTGGAAATCAAATATAATAAGGGGACTGAAAATCAAGGGGATGATCATCTGAGTCGACTACCCCACACCACTGAAATAGAAATACAAAAGCAGAACCCACTTAATAATGAGCTTCCTGGAGAACAACTCTACATCATCAACAGTGAAGTACCATGGTATGCCAACATTGTCAACTATTTGGTAACATATCAGGTACCCACTCATATAAGCTCTCATCGACAACATAAGCTTAAATTTGAATCAAGATTTTATATTCGGGAAGATCCGTTTCTGTGGAAAATTTGTAATGATCAAATCATAAGAAGATGCTTGCCAAGAAGTGAAATTGAATCATTGTTTTAATTTTGTCATAAATTATCTTGTGGAGGCCACTTTGGACCTCAGGGGACTCCCCGAAAAGTTTTAGAATCTGGACTCTACTGTCCCACCTTATTCAAGGATGCATATGAATTTTGTAAAAGATGTGAAAAATGCCAATTTTATGGTAACATATCCAAACGACATGAAATGCCAAAAAAACCAATAACCTTTTGTGAAATCTTTGAAGTTTAAGGCATAGATTTCATGGGACCATTCCCAATGTCATTTAGAAATTCATATATTCTTTTGGCTGTAGACTATGTTTCAAAATGGGTGGAAGAAATAGAAACCAGAACTGATGATGCAAAAGTTGTTTGTGATTTTTCTGGGGCTAACATTTTCTGTAGGTTTGGTGTGCCACGAGAAATCATCAGTGATCAGGGAACTCATTTCTACAACAGAAAAACGGATTCATTGCTGAGGAAGTATGGTGTGTATCATATAAAATCTACCCCATACCATCCCCAAACAAATGGACAAACAGAAGTATCTAATAGAGAGCTCAAATCCATTCTGGAGAAGATTGTTAAACCCAACCGGAAGGACTGGAGCCAAAAGTTAGATGATACATTATGGGCATACAGAACAGCCTACAAAACACTGATAGGGATGAGTCCCTATAGGTTGATCTATGGAAAAATTTTCCACCTTCCTGTGGAGTTGGAGCATAGAGCCTACTGGACAGTCAGAGAGATGAATCTGGACCTTGAGAAAGCTGGAAAAGAAAGAAGATTGCAGTTACAGGAGTTAGAGGAAATTAGAAGGGAATATTTTGAAAAATCAATGATCTATAAAGAGAGAACAAGGATGGCCCATGACAAGATAATTCAACCAAGAACCTTCAACCCTCGAGATCACGTGTTACTCTTCAAATCCAGACTTAAGCATATGCCAGGTAAACTTCGTTCCAGATGGGAAGGCCCCTTTACTGTTATTCATGTATATCCCTTTGGTGCTGTGCAGATTCAAAATGAAGGAGGAGGAAACACATTCACTATAAATGGCAGAGGCTGAAGAAGTTCCACGGGACCGTACCTGAAGAACCAGTGGAGGAGATCACACTCCTTCACCCTGAATAGAAATGAACACCTACCAGGTTGCATCATTCCTTTACACTTGACTAAATACAGTAACTCCATCTTTTTGAAACATACATAAAAAATTCCATTTACATGCATTGATAACACTGCATCAATTAAGTGTGGGGGAGGGAATCTTGTAGTCCAGGAGATTTTTCAAAAAATTTAATTTTTGTTTTTTTTTGATTTGTCGAGCCAACGACATTAAACAAAGGCACTACTGGGAGGAAACCCACATTTTCCCCCATTGTCCACTTGTCTTCTTAGTCATTTACCAGCATGATTGAATAGGTCTCCACTATCAATTGTTTTCATTTTTTTATTTCAGGTCCATTAATGAAGAGGTTGTAGTGGGATTATACGTCGTGAAGAAAAGAATCCATTTGACAGGGGAGTAAGAGTTTCAATTCTATATTATCCTACTTTATTCCCTAAATTATTAGTATTTTAAAGAATTAATCAAAAAAATGCATGCCCACGCTTGAATTCATGTTTTACTTGACTTCTCTAGGAGATATGGGTTTCATTGAAATATAGTGATTCTATGTTTTATATTTCAATGTTAATGAGATTGATTGATTAAAATAGATAATTGGATGATTAAAGTGAAGCAAGGATATTCAAATAAGGACTCATGATTTGAGGGAATTAATTGATTCATGTAAATGAAAATTCCCTTCCATTTTTAATTCTTTGAATTTATGAAATTCATGTGAATTAATTTGTTATTATTAATCATGCCATGAGTGATTTTCCCAAATCATATTCTCATTCCTGAGAGGATTTCTAGACAAAATATTTCCTATTTTATATTGAGCATATTTCTTGAGTGATCATGGGATGTGCCACCTGCTAGAACTTGTATTGAAACTTGTCAAAGCTATGACTGTACAAAACCACATTTAAAATGATTGAGGCACTACATTGGCTAGCCACATATTTACCTAAGACCCACCCTTACATTTATCCTTCATTATCCCATAGAATCCAGGAAATTCCTTATAGGTTTAAGCCACATTACTTGCTTATATTTCATTACCTACCAACACTTTTAGTATTTTTGCATAGTAATTCAAGTTTGAGTGTGGGGGAAGGGCCTTTAGTGTGTGTTTATTGGGATATGTATCATTTTTGGGCGGTGTAATGTCTGCGTCATCATTTTGGGCAATGTATTTTTAGAAAATTGGGCATGCGTCATCATTTCATTATGCTTCTTTCATTTCATCCGGTTCTCCATAAAAAAGAGGAAAAAAAGAAAAAAAATTCAAAATAAAGTTGTTCCTATCTAGAGCTTTACAAAAAAAGGAAAATAAAGTTGTGCGTTTCTGGAGCTTTACAAAAAAATAGGGAGATCTTGGATGATATCATTCTTTGTAATCATTTATTGACTCATGATCCATGTCATTGAAAGGGGAGTGGTGTTGTGATTCACATTTCAAGGGGATTTGAGTGAGGTTCATCTTGTGTTTTCACTTGATTAATCATGCATTGTACATAAGATTCAAACCACCTACTTATGGCCTTAAATTACTTCAATCATTTACCCACCAACCCTAAGCCACAGAGCCATTTTAACCTTTATTGCAAGTCCTCATGATTTTATGTGTTTTTTGTCTTTACAAAGTGTGGAAAGTAGTTACTTTACAAGCCTATGGGTAAGGAGCATGTTCTCATGATATGAGCATAACTGCACTATTAATTGTATCATGAGTGATAAGAGAAAAGATTCAAAAGTGAATTAGATCATGATTTGGCATGTTTAATAATAATAAATTGAGAAGCGTGAATGAATGAAAGGAGAAGCTTCATTATTTTTCAAAGGGGAAAAGTAAAATGCATGAATTGATTATTTCTTTGAAAAATGGGAAATTAAATTGGTATTTTTGAGGAACTGGAAAATTTTATTGGACGTTGATAATCATTTGATTTTATTTCATTTGAAATTTAAATATTGGTGACATTGGAGCCCTTTGAATTCCATGTTGAGATTTTATGCTTGAGGACAAGCACAGTTTAAGTGTGGGGGAATTTATAGAGAAATTATTTTCAATTAATTTATATTTAATATCATTGTTTTAAACTCACAAAAGTGTTCCTCTATGATGAATTGTTTCATTTTTATGATTTTGGTGTTATTTTGAGCTGAATAGTAAAAATTGGCCATTTTGGATTTTTAACAGTTTTAAATTATTTCTGTATTTTGGCCATGACATTATCTACACTAATCCAAATTGAAAAATTCTTTATTTTCCAGATTCTAAAAATCCAGGGCTTCATTTACTATGTTTGGAAAAAAAGTTTAATCGGCCATATAGAAGCTCAAAAGAAGCAAACAAGTAGGAGAAAGAAAACTGTTTTCAGTTCTGCATTGTTTTGGTGTAGGATCCATAACTCATTAATGGTGGGTCCAAATGTTGTGATATTCGGTGGGTAGACGCGCAAGGAGTTTTCGCACATCTTTTATGCAGGAAAGGCCATGGGCTTCGGCAGTTTGAGGGTACATTAAAGCTTCCTAATCTGGGGGTTGGCGTTTTGGAGAGTCTGACTAGACAGAATAAATGATCAGAGTAAAAGGGCCATTACTCTCGGAATACCTGTCCAGATCTGATGAGATATTGCAGGGACACATCCAAGACAATTATGAACAACATTCAAGAAGGTCTCAACGTGTGAAGAGGTCGTTTATTGGGTCAAAAACGTGACAACATTCAGAGGACTCAAATCTGGCTATAAAAGGAGGAGAGCTCCTCCTCCTCAAAACATCTCATTCTCCATCCAATTCCTTCTAGGACACCAAGGAAAAGAACTTCTCAGATTTCCCTTTTATTTCTTTTATTTTTAATTTAATTTAAAATGTCTCACCTCTCCCGCATTATCTCACTTACCCCATCCATGGAGGGGTAGTTTCATTTGAGTGACCGGAAAGAGGGGAGGCTGGACCTATGTGTTGTGTTTGAGTTTTTGTGCTTGAAATGAATAAAATTTGTTCTTCATTCTTCTTCTAGTTCCAATTCTTAATTCATTATTAAATTATTGAATACGGTTGTGTTAAGGTTTTGATTCGGAAATTATAAATTGCTTTGGTCGATGATCACATCTCCCTCCACACAATTCTAATCTATATACGGTGGAACATGATTAGGGTTGGGTGGTGATTGCTCGACGGTTGTCAAGCACATGTGTAGGATTGTATGTCGAAATCATGGTTTATTATGGAACAACAATTCTAGGTCTGGGATTGCTCTAATTAATCAAGAGACCTTCTACAACCCTAAACACATTGGAAGGAGGATAGACCAATCTAAGGTTTTAGAAAGGAAAATTCTCATCACACCTCTCTTACCAGTTTAAGGAAGAAGAAGAGATAAAATTTGGAAACCATGATGGCACAACACTAAGTCTAGCCGAACCCAATCCAATCACAATCTTTATCATTTTTTAAAATAAATCAATTTATGTTGTTTGTTTCTCTCATAGTCATTAAAATTAATTAAAACCAATCTTTTTACAAAAACCAACAAAAAGTGACAACCTTGTTTTCTGTGCACTCCTCTTCAGGAGATTACCTAGGATCAATTTCTATACTATACTTAGGTAAATAAAATATTGTTTTGCCACACCCCACGACAGGCATGCGTCAAACTTGGCGCCGTTGTCAGGGAGGCAGTGCCTCAAAGATTTTTAAAAATAAATCTCTTTTTAATGACCCGTTGTTCAAATAGAAATTTATTAGAATTCAATCCAGAAATTGAGCACACAAGAACCAAATTGAGAAATCAAAATCTTCCCAAAGATTTCTAAGAAATCAGTCTCACTGATTCAAGTGATACCTTGAGTGAAGACTTTGAACCTTTAATAATGGCTGTAAATCCCAACCGAACCCTACGTGACATCTGTGCACCTCAATTTTTCAATCAAAATTATCAACTTGCAATTCCTACCTTGGAAAATAATTTTGAATTGCGAATTAACATGATCCAAGTGCTTCCTAAATTTCAGGGTCTTGCAGGTGAACACCCGAATCGACATATTCAATAATTCACCTATGTCTGATCCAGCTTCAAACCTCGAGGAGTCATGGAAGAGCATGTGAAGTGGAAAGCTTTCCCCTTCTCACTAGAGGGAGCAGCAAAGGAATGGTTGTACAATCTGAAACTGGGGGAGATCAGTGACTGGGAAGATATAAAAAGATGCTTTCTACAAAGATTCTTCCCAAAATCTAGGAGCACTGCAATAAAGAAGCAGATTTATGTCATCCATCAATCAACTGGAGAAACACTCTACGAATACTGGGAACGTTTCAAGAAGCTTTGTGCATGTTGTCCACACCAAGAAATAGAAGAGGACCAATTCCTTGTATGCTTCTACCAATGATTGATTGAAAATGATAGGAATCTACTAGATGCCTCATCGGGAGGAGCCCTCATTGATAAATCACCTGTAGATATACGAATTCTGATTAAAAAGAATGCACAAAATTCACAGCAGTTTGGCACTCGAGGTATGATCACTAGAGGAATCAATGAGGTAAGAACATCTGATTCAGTAGATTTAATTAGGAATGAAATTGGTGAGATCACCAGGTTGGTGCGGCAAATAGCTGTGAACCATGTGAAGGAACAACAAGTACTGAATCAGGTATGTGGTTTATGCTCTTCTAATTCTCATTACACTGATCAATGTCCAGAAGTGCAGGGGACAGAAAGTTGTGCTGCAGCCTATCAACAAAGGAAATACCAACCGCAAACCCAACCAGGGTATGGGTTTCAACAGAACCAAGCCAGAGCACCTTTTCAGCAGAAATATCAGAACCCGATAGAATTCCAACAACCTTATCAGAAGCCCTTCCAACAACAACAATCTTTTCAACCACCACCTTTCCAGCGGAAGAATTATGAGCAACTATCCACAAGTGCACTGACAAATGAAGACCAACAACTGAAGACAAGAGTTGCGGGAATAGAAGATAAGATGGACAAGCTAGCTGATCAATTTACAAGCATTGTGGATGCTCTCACCAAGAACCAAGGTAAGATTCCTGCACAAACAATTCCCAATCCAAAGGAGAATGTTAGTGCAATCACAACCCGAAGTAGGAAGGATCTCAAACCACTAGAACAATATGAGGAGGATGAATATAGGGAACATGCTGAAGCTCGTTCTGTCCAACCAAAAGATGGAGTCAACAACAAAGTAGAAAGAACAAGGTTCAAGAAATAAAGACTATAAACACCATTGTAGAAACAACAAAGGGAGAAAAAGGATATTCCAGCACCATTCCCATCAGAATTGGTTGAGTCAAAGAAGGGAAAAGAAGAATGACTTCAACAGGAAATTCAGGAAACATTCCGAAAAGTTGAGATTAACATTCCACTACTGGATGCAATCAGGAAAATCCCTAAATATGAAAAATTTCTAAAGGAGGTATGAACTAAAATAAAGAGTCTGGATGGAAATGAAAGAATCAACTTAGGAAGAAGTGTCTCAACATTGATCACACCACTGATAATGGAAAAATTTCAAGATCCAGGGACTTTCTCTATTCCCTGCACTATCGGTTCATTAAATTTTACTGATGCACTATGTGATCTTGGAGCTTCGATAAATGTGATGCCTCACTCTGTGTTTTCATCTTTGCAGAACGGATAACTAAAATCAACTCAGGTGGTGGTACAATTAGCAAACAGATCCACCATTTTCCCAGCTGGAGTCGTTGAAGATATACGTGTAGGAGTGAGAGGATTAATCTTTCCAGCAGACTTTTATGTCCTTACCATGGAGGAAGACCAAGCACCATCCCAATCTCCCATCATCCTAGGGAGACCATTCCTGAAAACAGCAAGGACAATCATCAACGTACAGGAAGGAACACTCACCATGGAGCTCAGAGATAGTACGATACACTTCAATATTCTTGATACGATGAAACAGCCTTCCAGCAATCACTCACTTTATGCAATCTCCCATGATGAAGGTATAGAACCAATTGAAGACTCAGGTATGCTTCATGACTTTTTATTTGTGGGAGAACACTCTTCATTTGAATTTTATATCTCCCATGAACCTGAAAATTCTGATATCATGTTGGAGGATGAGGTAAAATCTGATTTTTTCGATGATTTGTTAAAAGGAAGTGAGATTATTCCCAAGAATTCAACATTTAAAGTAGGAAACCTAAATGAAATATCATCCCTCGAACATCCCCCATGTTTAAAGCTGTAGCCTTTGCCATGTGACTTAAAGTATGCTTACCTAATGGAAGGAGAGTAATTTCCTGTAATCATTGCCAATAACCTATCCCATTTACAAGAACAAACATTGATTGACCTTCTCAAAAGGAATGTCAAAGCTGTAGGATGGAGTTTAAGTGATATTCCTGGAATCAACCCTAAGGTATGCTCTCACAGTATATTTTTAGAAAGTGAATCTCGGCCAGTTAGACAACCTTAAAGAAGACTCAATACCACAATAATGGAGGTTGTTAAGAAAGAGATTGAGAAATTGTTAGCAGCTGATATCATTTACCCCATCTCTGATTCTCAATGGGTCAGCCCAATTCATGTAGTCCCCAAGAAAACTGTCCTGACCACTGTTACAAATGAAATAAATGAACTGATCCCCATGAGAATACAAAATAGTTGGAGAGTGTTTATAGATTACAGGAAGCTAAATCAAGTTACCAGAAAAGATCACTTTCCTATTCCATCTATTGATCAGATGCTTGAAAGGTTATCTAGAAATACTCATTAATATTTTTTAGATGGATTCTCGGGATATTTTCAGGTACCAATTGCACTAGAAGACCAGGAGAAAACAACCTTCACCTTCCCTTTTGGAACATTCGCCTAAAAAAGGATGCCTTTCAGGCTATGTAATGCCCCAGGTACATTTCAATGGTGTATGGTGAGTATTTTCTTGGACCACATTGAGGATTTCTTGGAGGTGTTTCTTGATGATTTCATAGTTTTTGGAAATTCATTTGATCATTTTGTGGGAAATTTGGAAAAAGTTTTGAAAACATGCATTGAAAAGAACCTTGTCTTAAATTTTGAAAAATTTCATTTAATGGTTGAAAAGGGGATAGTGTTGGGGCACATAATTTCACAAAATTGGATTGAGGTTGATAAATCAAAATTTGATGTAGTAAATTACTTTCCATATCCAACTTGTGTCAAAAATGATAGATCCTTTTTAGGGCATGCAGGATTTTACAGAAGATTTATCAAGGATTTTAGTAATATTTCTCTCCCTCTATCAAGATTACTTTTAAAGGATACTAACTTTAATTTTGATTGTTCATGTTGGGAATCATTTGATGAATTAAAGGAAAGGCTGATAACACCACCAATAATGCAGTGACCCAATTGGGATTACCCTTTCGAGATACTTTGTGATGCATCCAACCAAGCAGTGGGAGCCGCTCTATCACATAGAATTGACAGCAATCCTCAAGTCATCTCCTACGCATCAAGGACCTTGGATGAAACACAAATAAATTACACAACCACAGAGAAGGAGTTCCTTGCAGTCGTTTTTGCAGAAGATAAATTCCGATCATATCTTATGGGCACTAAAGTTGTTGTTTTTTCTAAACATGCAGCTCGTAGGTACTTAATGAAAAAGGTGGATGCTAAACCATGGTTGGTGAGATGGATTCTACTCTTACAAGAGTTCAATTTGGAAATCAAAGATAAGAAGGGGACTAAAAATCATGTGGCTGATCATCTGAGTCGACTACCCCACACTGCTGAAATATAAATACCAAAGCAGAACCCACTTAATGATGAGCTTCATGGAGAACAACTCTACATCATCAACAGTGAAGTACCACGGTATTCCAACATTGTCAACTATTTGGTATCATCTCAGGTACCCTCTCATCTAATCTCTCATTAACAACATAAGCTTAAATCTGAATCAAGATTTTACATTTGGGAAGATCCATTTCTGTGGAAAATTTGTAATGATAAAATCATAAGAAGATGCTTTCCAAGAAGTGAAATTCAATCAGTGTTTGAATTTTGTCATAAATTATCTTGTGGAGTCCACTTTGGACATCAGAGGACTCCTCAAAAAGTTTTAGAATCTGGACTCTATTGGACCACCTTATTCAAGGATGCATATGAATTTCGTAAAAGATGTGAAAAATGCCAATTTTCTGGTAACATATCCAAACGACATGAAATGCCACAAAAACCAATAACCTTTTGTAAAATTTTTGATGTTTGGGGCATAGATTTCATGGGACCATTCCCAATATCATTTGGAAATTCATATATTCTTCTGGATGTAGACTATGTTTCAAAATGGGTGGAAGCAAAAGCAACCAGAACTGATGATGCAAAAGTTGTTTGTGATTTTGTTAGGGCTAACATTTTATGTAGGTTTGGCATGCCACGAGAAATCATCAGTGATCAGGTAACTCATTTCTACAACAGGAAAATGGATTCATTGTTGAAGAAGTATGGGGTGTATCATAGAACATCTACCCCATACCATCCCCAAACAAATGGCCAAGAAGAAGTCTTTAATAGAGAAATCAAAGCCATTCTGGAGAAGATTGTTAAACCCAACCGGAAGGACTGGAGCCAAAAGTTAGATGATACATTATGGGCATACAGAACGGCCTACAAAACACCGATAGGGATGAGTCCCTATAGGTTGATCTATGGAAAGAGTTGCCACCTTCCTGTGGAGTTGGAGCATAGAACCTACTGGGCAGTCAGAGAGATGAATCTGGACCTTGAGAAAGCTGGGAAAGAAAGAATATTGTAATTTCAGGAGTTAGAGGAAATTAGAAGGGAATATTTTGAAATCTCAATGATCTATAAAGAGAGAACAAGGGTGGCCCATGACAAGATAATTCAACCAAGAACCATCAACCCTGGAGATCACGTGTTACTCTTCAAATCCAGACTTAAGCTTATGCCAGGTAAAATTCGTTCCAGATGGGAAGGCCCCTTTACTATTATTCATGTATATCCCATTGATGATGTGCAGATTCAAAAGGAAGGAGGAGGAAACCCATTCACTATAAATGGGAAGAGGCTGAAGAAGTTCCATGGGATCGTACCTCAAGAACCAGTGGAGGAGATCACACTCCTTCACCCAGAATACAAATGAACACCTACCAGGTCGCATCATTCCTTTACACTTGATTAAATGCAGTAACTCCATATTTATGAAACATACATAAAAAATTCCATTTACATGCATTGAGGACACTGCATCAATTAAGTGTGGGGGAGGGAATCGTGTAGTCCAGGAGATTTTTCAAAAATTTTAATTTTTGTTTTGTTTTGTTTTGTCGAGCCAATGACATTAAACAAAGGCGCTACCGGGAGGCAACCCAAATTTTCCCCCATTGTCCACTTGTCTTCTTAGTCATTTACCAGCATGATTTAACATGCCTGCACTATCAATTGTTTTCATTTTTTTATTTCAGGTCCATTAATGAAGAGGTTGTTGTGGGATTATACGTCATGAAGAAAAGAATCCATTTGATAGGGGAGTAAGAGTTTAAATTCTATATTATCCAACTTTATTCTCTACATTTTTCGTCTTTTAAATAATTAATCTAAAAAATGCATTCCCACGCTTGAATTCATGTCTTACTTGACTTCTCTAAGAGACATGAGTTTCATAGAAATCCAGTGATTCTATGTTTTAGATTTCAATGTTAATGAGATTGAATGATTAAAATGGATAATTGGATGATTAAAGTGAAGGAAGGATATTGAAACAAGGACTCTTGATTTGAGGGAATTAATTGATTCGTGTAAATGAAATTTCCCTTCCATTTTTCATTCTTTGAATTTCTATGTGAATTAATTTGTTATTATTAATCATGCCATGTGTGATTGTCCAATATCATATTCTAATTCATGAGAGGATTTCTAGACCAAATATTTCCTATTTTATCTTGAGCATATTTTTTGAGTGATATTGGGACATGCCACCTGCTAGAACTTTTATTGAAACTTGTCAAAGCTATGACTGTACAAAACCACATTTAAAATGATTGTGGCACTACATTGGCTAACCACATATTTACCTGAGACCCACCCTTACATTTATCCTTTGTTAGCCCATCGAAGCCATGAATTTCCTTATAGGTTTAAGCCACATTACTTGCTGATATTTCATTACCTACCCACACTTTTAGTATTTTTTCATGGTAATTCAAGTTTGAGTGTGGGGGAAGGGCCTTTCGTGTGCGTTTATTGGGATATGTATCATTTTTGGGTGGTGTAATGTGTGCGTCATCATTATGGGCAACGTATTATTAGAAAATTGGGCATGAGTCATCGTTTCATTATGCTTCTTTCATTTCATCCGGTTCTCTATAAAAAATGTGAAAAAAAGAAGAAAAAAATTGAAAATAAAGTTGTGCCTGTCTGGAGCTTTACAAAAAAATAGAAAATAAAACTGTGCCTTTCTAGGGATTTACAAAAAAACAAAGGAGAACTTGGATGATATCATTCTTTGTAATCATTTATGGACTCATGACCCATGTCATTGAAAGGGGTAGTGGTGTTGTGATTCACATTTCAAGGGGATTTGAGTGAGGTTCATCTTGTTTTTTCACTTGATTAATCATGCATTGTACTGTAGAGTCAAACCTCCTACTTCTGGCATTAAATTATTTCAATCATTTACCCACCAACCCTAAGCCACAGAGTCATTTGAACCTTTATTGCAAGTCCTCATGATTTTATGTGTGTTTTGTCTTTACAAACTGGAGAAAGTAGTTAATTTACAAGCCTATGGGTAAGGAGCATATTCTAATGATATGATCATAACTCAACTATTAATTGTATCAGGAGAGATGAGAGAAAATATTCAAAAGTGAGGTAGATCATGATTTGGCATGTTTAATAATAATAAATTGAGAAGCTTGAATGAAAGAAAAGAGAGGCTTCATTATTTTTCAAAGGGGAAAAGTAAAATGCATGAATTGATTGTTTCTTTGAAAAATGGAAAATTAAATTGGTATTTTTGTGGAACTGGAAAATTTGATTGTACATTGATAATCATTTGATTTTATTTCATTTGAAATTTAAAAATTGGTGACATTGGTGCCCTTTGAATTCCATGTTGAGATTTTATGCTTGAGGATAAGCATAGTTTAAGTGTGGGGGAATTGATAGATCAAATATTTTCAATTAATTTATATTGAATATCATTTTTTTTAAACTCACAAAAGTGTTCGTCTAAGATGAATTGTTTCATTTTTATGATTTTGGTGTTATTTTGAGCTGAATAGTAAAAATTGGCCATTTAGGATTTTTAACAGTTTTAAATTATTTCTGTATTTTGGCCATAAAATTATCTAAATTAATCCAAATTGAAAAATTCTTTCTTTTCCAGATTCTATATATCTGGGGATTCATTTGGTAGTTTTGGAAAAAAAGTTGAATCGCCATATGGAAGCTCAAAAGAAGCTCACAATTGGGAGAAAGAAAATTGTTTTCAGTTCTGCCTTGTTTTGGTGTGGGATCCATAACTCATTCATTTTAAGTCCAAATATTGTGATATTTGGTGGGTAGACGCGAAATGAGTTTTTGAACATCTTCTATGAAGGAAAGTCCGCGGGATGCGGCCTTTTGAGGGTCCATTAAAGCTTCCTAATCCAGGGGTTGGTGTTTTAGAGAGTCTGACTGGACAGAATAAATGATCAGAGTGAAAGGGCCATAACTCTCGGAATACCTGTCCACATCCGATGAGATTTTGATGGGACACGTCCAAGACAATTATGAACAACATTTATGAAGGGATAAATGTGTGAAGAGTTCATTTATTGGGTCACAAACTGGAAAACATTCCCAGGATACAAATATGACTATAAAAGGAGGAGAGCTCCTCCTCCTCAAAATATCTCATTCTCCATCCAATTCCTTCTGGGACACCAAGGAGAAGAACTTCTCATCTTTCCCTTTTATTTATTTTATTTTTATTTACTTTAAAATTTCTCTCCTCTCCCATATTATCTCGCTTACCCCATCCATGGAGGGGTAGTTTCATTTGAGTGAACGGAAAGAGGGGAGGCTGGACCTATGTGTTGTGTTTGAGTTTTTTTGCTTGAAATTAATAAAATTTGTTCCTCTTTCTTCTTCTGGTTCCAATTCTTAATTCAGTATTAAATTCCAAATGCGGTTGTGTTATGGTTTTGATTCTGAAATTATAAATTGCTTTGGTCGATGATCACATCTCTCTCCACCCAATTCTAATTTGTATACGATGAAACTTGATTAGGGTTGGGTGGTGATTGCTCGATGGTTGTCAAGCACGTGTGTAGGATTGTATGTCAAAATCTTGGTTTATTAGGGAACAACAATTCCAGGTCTGGGATTTCTCTAATTAATCAAGAGAACTTCTACAACCCTAAACACATTGGAAGGAGGATAGACCAATCTAAGGTTTTAGAAAGGAAAATTCTCATCACATATCTCTTACCAGTTTAAGGAAGAAGAAGAGATAAAATTTGGAAACCATGATGGCACAACACTAAGTCTAGCCGAACCCAATCCGATCACCGTCTTTATCATTTGTTAAAATCAATCAATTTTTGTTGTTTGTTTCTCTCATAGTCATTCAAATTAATAAAAACCAATGTTTTTACGAAAACTAACAAAAATTGACAACCTTGTTTTGTGTGCACTTCTCTTCAGGAGACTACCTAGGATCAACTGCTATAATATACTTAAGTAAATAAAATATTGTTTTGCCATGCCCCACGACAGGCGTGTGTCATTCTCTCAAGGTTGAGATTGATATTGGAGTAAACCATCATTCATATAGGTTTGATAAAAAGTGGAAAATGGAATTCAAGGGAAAATCTAAAGACCCCACTAAAAATAAGTCGATTATCCCCTTATTCTGAATGTGTAGAAATAAACATGGATGAAATTTTCTTAAAGGTACTAGTAAATATTTTTTATGTGTGTAAAATAAGTTTTTCGGGTAATTGAATGCCAAAGTGATGTGAAAAATATGTCTAATGATACGAACAAATAAAAAGGCTATATTGAATTCACCTCCTACACTTAAATGTTACTAGTTCATGGAAATGAGGCAGTATGCCAATCAATGCCCCAAACCAAGGGTTATTGAAGATGATCGATGTCATCAAACTCTTAAGGTAAATGACAAAGGAATATCACATGCAATTATTTTCCGTGATTTGAAGTAAGATAATTAAGTTTTCAAAGGTACACTTACCCTCCACTCTAAAGTAGAAAATGTTTTATTTGATTATATATCCAACCAGTATTTTATTTTTCAAAAATTTTCTAATTGTATCTCTATATTACCTCAATAATTAGATATTGACTTAGCTGTTCCAAATCTTAATGGTTCAACGGTCATATCAAAAGTTTATAATTCTTCTCTGGTTGATGTTTGTTGGAATGTGATTCTTTCAAATCATGTGACCCATCCTATAGTGGAATTTGATGTGATTCTTGGCATGATTTGGCTTTCATTTTATGGATCTCCTATTAATTTCCAAATAATGGAAGTCACATTTAATATTTCAGAGAAATATATGATCATCTATTGATGCAAGGATGAATATAACCTACTAGTAGAAATTTCTGTCATATAATGGGACATGATTCCAATTATTAAAGGTTATTTATCGCAAATTTTTATGGAGAGACACATGATTAATAATAATCCCATTGTATGGGAGTTTGATGATGTCTTTATAGGGGAATTTCTAGGTCTTCCCCCACAACATGAAGTTGAGTTTTCAATAGAAATCATTGAGGGTTCTATGCTTATTTCAAATACACCTTATTGAATGGCCCCAATTGAGATGCATTAATTAATGAGATAACTCTAGGAGAATCTAGATATGGGATTTATATTCCCTAATGTGTCACCTTGGGGAGCACCTATTCTATTTTTTAAAAATAAAGATGGATCAATGAGATTTGAATTTACTATCGATAACATAAATAGATCACTATCAAGAAAAAATATCATCTCCCACACATTGACGACTTATTTGACCAGCTACATGGAGAAAAATACTTTTCCAAGATTGATCTTCATTTATGATATCATCAATTAAGTGTCAAAATGTATGATATTGCAAAGACAATATTCCATAAAAGGTTTGGACAATATGAATTTATATTCATTCCTTTTGATCTTACTGATTCCCCTATTATCATAATGGATCTAATGAATAGATTATTTAAAAAATATATTGATCAGTTTTTTGTAGCCATTATAGATGATATTATTATATTTTCAAAGGGAAATGAATAACATTAATATCACTTGATAATTATACAAAATACCATGTGAAAGGAGAGGCTATATCAAAAATTTTACAAATGTGAATTTTGGATTCAAAAAGTTTCTATTTTGGGTCACATAATCTCAAGAGAGGGGATATTTGTGGATCTTGCAAAAATATAGGTAAAAGATGGTCAAGACCAACAAAAATAAACAAGATCTGATGATTTCTTGTTTTTGAAAGATATTATTGAAGTTCTATGAACAATTTTCCCTGATTATATAATCCACTCAACATGTTGACTTGGATAGAAGTCAACTTCGTTTGGATGGAGGATTGTGAAGAGAATTTAAATGATCTAAAAATAATGTTACTCAGTGCACCTATGCTCACACTACCTTTTAGTGGATAAAGATTTTTGATATAAAGTGATGTGTCCAAGAATGGTCAAGGGTGTGTTCTCATGAAAAATGATATGGCGATAGCTTATGCCTCACGACGGTTGAAAATCCATAGTAAAAATTTCCCAGCTCATGATTTGGAGTTAGCTGCGATAATCATTTCATTAAAAATATGGAGGAATTACCATTACGGTGAATGATGTGATATTTATTCTAATCATAAAACATTGAAGTATATTTTCACATAAAATAATATGATTATTCAATAAATATGATGGTTGGAGTAGATTAATGATTATGGATTCTCAATATATTACCATCCTAAGAAAGCAAACTAGGAGGTAGATGCTTTGAGTTGAAAAGACCATGCTAGCTTATCCATGATAAAGATCATGAAAGATCCTATATTTATTAATTTTCAAAGTATGGATCTTGAATTTTTAATAGAAGAGGATAAATATTATATTTCTCAATAGAATGTTCAACCATCTATATAAGGGATGATTAAAGAGGCACAAAAGGAATATGTAGAGTTACAAAAGAATATGAGAAATGTTCATAAATTAAACCTTGATGGTGATGAAAAAATAAGGAATAAGAACCAAGTTTTTATTCCTCCTATATCATAATTAAAGAAGGATCTATTTGATAAGGTGCATAATTCATCATTCTCTATTCACCCGAGAAACACAAAGAAGCAATTTGACGTGAAAGAGTAATTCTAATGGAATGACATGAAAAAAGATGTTGCTGAATATGTCTCTGGATGCATGGTTTTTCAGAAAGTTAAGGCTGAGAGATAAATGTCTTAGGGGATGTTACAACCTTTTCCCAAAACATAATTGAATTAGAAAAACATAACTATGGACATTATCATTTTACTTCCCAAAAAAGCCAATAGAAATAATGCAATCTGGGTTATCATTGATTATCATATGAAGTCAGAACACTTCATTGTTATTGGAGAAGATTTCCGTCTTGATCAGCTTTCTAGGATATATGTAAAAAATGTTATAAAATTTCACAGAATACCACATTAGATTATATCTGATTAGGATACGAGGTTTACCTAAATGTTCTGGTGAAGTCTTCCACATGCTCTGGATACAAAGATAAGTTTTAGCACTACATATCATCCTCAGATAAATGGTCAATCTGAGAGGACAATTAAAACTCTAGAATACATATTAGGAGCTTTCTTTATGGACTTCATTGTTGTTTGGGATCAACACTATAGTTGATGGAATTTTCTTAAAATAGTAGCTTCCACTCTAGTATTCAAATGGATCCTTGTGAATCCCTCTATAGAAAGAAGTACAGAACTCCAACTGGCTAGGATGAAGTTGTTGAAAGAAATCTATTAGGATCTTATATTGTTGATGAAATTGTAGAAAAGGCCAGATCTATTCAACAACACAAAAGAGAAGCTCAGAATCAAAAGAAATGTTATGCTGACAACCAAAGAAAAGACCCAGAGTTTGAAGTGGGTGATAAGGTGTTCTTATGAATATCTCCCTGGAAGGGAGTAATGGGATTTGGAAAGAATGGAAAGCTGATCCCATGTTATATCAGTCCTTTTGAAATACTGGATCGTGTTGGGAAGGTATCTCACCAATTAGTGCTTCCACGAAATCTCTCTCAAGTTCTTGATTTTATACATGTATATTTCCTGAGAAAGTAAATACTTTATCCTTCACATATACTATGCTCAGATGTCCTACCGCTAGAGAAAGATCATTCTTATGAAGAACAACTGATATAGATTTTAGATCATAACAAAAATGTTCTACAAAACATGACCACTAATTTGGTTAGTATTTTGTGGAGGAACCACCAATTTTAAAAAGATACATGGGAACATGAGGATTTTACGAGTGAGTGGTATCTTTATTTGTTTGATTCCAAGGGACAAATTTCAGGGATGAAATTCAGTTTAAGGGGGAACAATGTAATACCTGGATGTTTTTATGAAATATTTTCTTTAAATAATTTTTATTCATTAGTAGATTTCTTTGCACGTAATCGCAAGTTAAAAAAACCGGGATATTCTCTTAATATAAAATTATAGTTATAGTATATCTGTTAGTTTAGCAGGAATAATTTTAAGTAACATATTAAAATGCATTATGAATTTGTTGGCTATTAATTACTTATGAAATATATAAATCAATTAGATATTTGTATTTTTTTGAGTAAATTAAATTTGTTAATGAAATTAATGAGATATATGTATATATATATGTCTTATAAACATAATAAAATATTTTTTTATTCATCTAATGGATATTTTAGTCATAGGGTATGAATAAAACTCTATTTTATATATAAGAACCTTTTTTTAAAAATTCACTTTTTACACCTTTGAATAGAGAAACCATTTTAAATTATGATTCTGACACATTAATAATTTCTATATTACAAAATAAACATGTTATTTTGATATGGGATATAAATTTTTTAATTTGGATAAATTTCTGATAAATTCTTATTAAATTTCATGCTGTCATGAATAGTAAAAAACTGATAAATTGTAGTTAAAAACAACTTTTTTCATCGAGATAATTTATATAGTTAAGTTATAATTTGGAGTGGTTTTAAAGAAAAAATAGAATATTTTTTACCATTTAATCTAATATATGTTTTTATCATTAATTTTACATTTCATTTATTGGTAAAAACATTCTATTATTTTGTAATGTTTTAACTTTTAAAACATGTTTTCTCATTTCATCAATGGGAATAATCTCAAATTAATTTCTAGAAATTTTGTGTTATGAATTTTAAAAAATTGATTCAATATTTGGAATCATAAGGTTTAAAGTTTTTTAATATGTGCCTTTTATTTGTGGACATTATGAATAGTAACTTTATTAATTCATTTATTTACCACGGTTAGAGGGTAAATTTGGTAAATAAGGGTAAAATAATAATACCTTAATAATTTCAAACTAACCTAAAACATATCATAATCCTATTTTATTATATATTTAAGACCATGAGATTCCTTGGGTAGATTATGGGACCCTATGGATTCACTTGGATGAGAAAATGACATTTTATAAGAATTATTTTTAATTGAAGATAATTATAACATAAAAAAATATCTTTTACTAAATTTCCTTTAATATAGAGATATAACTAATATATAGATAAATAAATAGTCATTATAAATATAAATGTATTTTCTATATCATGTTATTTAATTTATAATTTTTATACCTAATATAAATATATTTCTTTATGACATAATTATGATGTAGTGATTACCTCATTACTGAATTATTCAAATAAATGAATTTATAAATATTAAAATAAATTTAATTTGACCATTTTGGTGCCATACACAAATTTTTTGGATTATATTAACATACATGGTATAAGTTACTTTCTTTTTTTTTGAAGGAATCAGGATGTTATAATTTTTTTTTAATGTCAAGTACGAATAGTGTCCAAAATTGACATAATTCATAAATTAAAACATAAAATAGTTTATTAAATGATATTAAATTCCTAAAAACCTATGATTCAACAAAATGGTTAATATAAGTCCAAATATGTATTAAATATATATTTTTGGGTCATTTTACATGATTTGGAAATTACATTAACCCACAAACTGTAAATAACATGATAACACAGTAAGATTAAAAAGGGTAAAATAATGGTAAAACCAGAAAGACAAGGACACAAAAATATCTAAACATGTATAAAAATTATTGGATGATGGGTCTTAGAACTATAATATTTATATCTTACAATTAAATAATTTGGTACTATTTTTTAATCTAAATATAATTTATAATAATTTAATATTTTGAGGGTTTCCTAAATTGTCACTCTCCTCTATTGTAAAAGGGTACCTCCTCCCTCACCTATTCACTAAATTTTGAGACTTAATGCTCATCCAAACCCATCCCATCTCGTTTATTAGCTTCACTAGTAACATTCTATAAGTTCTGGTCTTCCCAAAAGTCCATGGGAAGTTCCATAAGCGGAAATTTAAAGGTAGCACATTGAAGAAGAAGTAATATCTTCTACTGATTCTTTTAAATTTATTTTTTATTATACTTAATTTTATTTAGTTGTTTTATAATAAATTAATAACATCATTATCAATAATATTTTTATATGTTATTATAAATATGAAACAATCATATTTAACCTTCTATCCATCCGACGAAAAACAAAATCACCGTGTGTGCATACGTACGACTTACCGTCTCCATGATGTGGTGTAATCTGTTTTTCACCACCACCATACATATATGTGATTAATTGTGGAAATAAAAATTATATCTGATTATTTTAAAATGATACTAATTTTTAGATACTGTACACCATCCACGTCAATACCATTCAAAAATAATGGGAACAATATCGTCGCTCGTGCGTACGTACGACCTACCGTCTCTACGGTGCGATGTGACATGGTCTGCATAATATTTATTAAACCATGATTATATACATGAATTGAATGATTAAATATGATATATATTATACTAATACTTTGATGTAAATGATATAACTATATCCTAAAAAGATGAATAAGAACACATCAGACAAAAAATACATAAGAACATAAAGCAGTTAATAACTGAATAACGAGTAATAATGAAATGTTACTAAAATACGGATGAAAATATGATCGTAAATGTTATCATAAAAAAATTATAATTCTATAATAGATCATTAACATTATTTAAATCATTATATAATAGGTTCAGATACATACAAAGCATAACATACCTAAGGTAAGTGACAACTTTTGTGAATCTCGTTTTTATCTAAGATTGATTATTTGTTAGTATTTACTAAGGTATATTTATCATCCACATCCATGATTCATAAATATGTATTTGAAAATATCCTTTATAACCATATATAATTTTTTAAATTCAATTTTATCCTTTGGTTAATTTTTACTAAATGATATGAATAGATTCTTTTTTTCATTCTTGGTACGAGGTATTTTTTAACCTTTCCAGCAATAGTATAGGAAGAATGTTTGTTTAACATATATGGGATGAATAGATTTTTATGGTTTCATGAAATATTATTTCCATGAATTATCTTATACATGTTTCAATATTATTTTCAACTAAATTCTTTTCGTTTAAATTTCATGTCATTTTGTGAAAATAAAACATTTTTTTGTAAAAAAAGAAAGGATATTTTCCTCTGGAAATAATTTTCAAGTGTTTCCTAAAAATTATTTTCCATATAATACGTCAGTAATTAAATAGGGTTAAATTTATATCCCTATTAATACAATGATTTCATTTTTTATGATGGAATGTTATTTATAAAATACATTTTTTATAGAAATTATGATGGAATGATGTTTAAGAAACCCATTTTATTGCCTTGGTTATGCTATGGTAAATGTTTTTACATTTTTTGTGGAACATGTACGAATGGTTTCATAATGAGACGGGTGGGACCCCTATCTCCATCCAATGCATTGGGTAAAGATTTATATCTCATGAGATAGACATGGTTGTAACAAAATGTAAATACAGTTCAGTGATACATGGCTTGAATAAGGAGTGAACTCAGTTCAGTAATGGACTTTGTCTGCTATGATGGTCTTAGAAATCATCCATGACTAATATTAAATTCTTTTATATGCTTATGTGTGTATGCCATAATGT
This sequence comes from Viscum album, assembly GCA_963277665.1. Classification (NCBI taxonomy): domain Eukaryota; kingdom Viridiplantae; phylum Streptophyta; class Magnoliopsida; order Santalales; family Viscaceae; genus Viscum; species Viscum album. The sequence continues at coordinate 380,608,472 of OY728119.1, forward strand.
TTCATGTATTATCTCTTGTCTATTGGTATTACATTTCACTTTTATGATTTATCCCATGACATGATATTCTGATCTTTTAGATATGGGATAAGATTTTCAAATGTTATGTTCTTATGAATATGATACGGTTGATATATACTTTGTTTACCGTTACAGATCATTTGAGATCACACTTTTACATGTCTGTTTTCCACAGGTCATGAAGAAGGGTATTATGTATGATATTCCAAAAATGATTCTATTTATGACGAAATAAATGGAAGATAATGTGGATGTTTTATGAACCAGTTGTTTATGTTTCCCAATTCATAAAGACACTATCCCTATATGATCATGTCATGGTTTTTTATATATGAAATAAACATATTTCAATTCTGATGTAATGTCAATGTATATAAATAATGGGTAGGTTTATTTTGAAGCTTCATGGGGTTCCTCATACAATTTTATAAGATAGGGATTAATGGTTAAAATTTAAATTGTATTATAGATTAAAAATGTAATTGGGTATACATATGACTCTGAGAAAGACATAACACCCCTGGACTAATGTCTACTCAGAGTATATGAATAATATGCTTGATGAAATTAATAGAGAATGAGTCCTTTATTATAGGGGATCTTGGGAGGGGAATATATACATTTTTTAATTCACATAAATATATAACAATTCAGAGAATATATTGATTTTAACATATGAGTCATTATACGGTAGGCTATAAAAATCAAATCTATACTAGTTATAGGGTGGAATGGCTCAATTTCGGTCACCTCATCTCATTTAGGGTAGATTAGAGTAGGTACAGCTGATTTAGAAGTCAATGGATGCCACAAATTCTAGATATTAATCCTACAATGATCATCGTCGATAACCATAAAGTCTATGGATATGTATTGGGTCTTTTATATATCTCAGCGAAGTTGGGACACAATTAAATCATGAGATAGGGTAATCTTTCACTGTGATGTGTTCAACTGATTGAAATTCTAGAGGGAGTTGGGCTTGTAGAATATCAATTGTATTTACTTCAAAGGTACCAATCCATGCATTTCATATTTCATATATATCAGTTTCATAGTTATCACTTAAATCTATCACACACTCTTCAGCTATATCAGGTTGATTTATAGGAAGATGCATCCTACGATGAGCATTTTATAGTATCATTGGTAGGATCATGATTTTTTTCTATGGTTTGATAGTTCATCTAATACTATAGATATGGAATAATGACCATTAATTAGACGAGACATGGGAATGAGAGGCTAATATAAATTATCATTGTCCAGATTAATTCTTATACCATTCTTAAACACCCTTAGAATGTAAATTCAATGAATTTTTTTAAGGGTGAATATTGTAAGAGCTTGGGTTATTCAACTAGGTTTATTTCCATTTGTTTCTAGTTAAACTTTTAATTAGGTTCTCTATTTTTCTTAGAAAGTGAAGTTAGGAACGTTGGATAGTAGAGATGTTTTTAGAAAGGAATTGGTGGGAGTAAAGTTGGTTGGTTGTAGTCTGATTACACGAATTGTATTTGGAATACCTGGTGTGATTTAAATAAATGATGTGAAATGGATTGTTAAGTCTTATTGATGATGTGTAAAGTGTTTTCTCCTAGGGGGAAGACCCCAAGTATTACATGTTGCATACAACATTTACACAGTTTCTAAATTATGAAGGTTAATTTTGGAAATAATAGTCATGGAATCTATTTTTGAATGAATCCCCTCCATCATTTTTTTCACATGCAATGGAGATCCGCTAGAGAAGAATCCCCAATGATCCTATCTTAGGATTTGGTGCTAATTGACGATCCGAACTTTATTTCTTCCATCATCAGTCTCATTGGATCATAGTGGCTAAGTTCTTCATTCACTTATTCCATTATTCATTTTTCTCGTTATGGATAATGTTATTTTAGTGTTTGCTAATATGCTATATTCCATGGTTTTAATCCATTCTTAATTTTTCTCCTGATCTAGACCGAATTAGGGGATGATACGAGATGTGTGTTCTACCACGTGTGTCTGGTAAGTGTTTTATAGCTTTACCTCAATGTTAGGTCTTTTATATTCCTAGTTTTCATAATTAAACATAAACAAACTTGTAGAATTTCCCTTAATGTTAATTTATTGTCTTCATATAATTGTTTAAGACATATTCATGTTTACCACTAGTTCATTTTTTTATCATTGGAGGTTATTTTCCCTAATTTAGGCCACCCATGGGTCATGTCTTTTTATTTTCCCAATTTTATACCTCCCACTAGGTGAGTGTGAGCTCACATCTAATTTTTGGATCCTTAATCTATTAGATGATAATTGGATGTATTATATGGAGAATATTATTTGTCCTTGCCATTTTGTTATATGATGTGAATTAAATTAATTGTTTAAATAAAAAATAGGGAAATGGGTTGGATAAACTTATGAATTATAAATGACTATGAAATAGACAATGAATATATTGATGAATGGATAATGGATGTTGAGGACATGGATGATTTCTTATAATCCAAATTCCAATGTATTTTATAGATATTTTCGATATCACATATCCATATTTTTTATGATGGTGGATTCATTGGATATTTTTACTCCTTATATCTGAATTCCCTAGGATTCCGAAAAAATTGGTACAATATAGATCTAGATTTATTGGAATCTCAGTAATATTGATCTTCTCCTTGGACTACACATTTGTCTTTACCACTTTTCCATTGAGATTCTCCTAGGACTCGATGAGTATTCCTTAGTCTCTTATACCTTGGATCTAACCCTTCATGGGCTGAAACTACATTTCATAGTGTGACCATTTTTTATGTTATATACTTGATTAAACGGAGTATCCACTATGGATATTATTTTATGCTTATAGATAATCTTGGTATGGGTATCAAGTTTCAGTTTCTATACTTGACAGATTTACACAAGCTTATTTATTCTTACAGCTTCCGTTATTTATGGGATCTTGATTATTTATTGTAGGGAACCGTGTTTGAAAGTATAAGATTATATATGCAGGTCAACCTTACCTTACTTTACTATTATACCTATTAAATATTGCACACAAATTATTCTTTTATAAAAAAACATGACATGTTATAGAGACCATTGGTGGTATCCTACTATGTGTTTTCTCAATACCTATTGTGTCTATCATTAGGTACCTAGATAGACATAATGGATATATGTAGTGACTAGGGAAATCTCCAAATATATAATTCTTGACAAGTTTTATGCTTAAGCTTATTTGAGCATAGGACAGAGGAAGGATGTAAATGTTATTTAGAGATGGTTATTTTTGGTATTTTAGAATTTTGAAAGATGTATTATAATGGTTTCTAGTTTACATGGATTACATTCTATTTTGTACAGATACATGAAATGATCCTCCAATTGTATATGAATAAATTTAAATTATTTTTTTATTTAAATGTCTTATATTTTTTATCATCTCTATTAAATTATATTATTCTTCTACTATTGAATGTTATTTTTACACCGATATGTTACACTATAGAAAAAGGGAATAGTCTCCCCATGGATATACTCAAGGCCATAAATACCAGTCAAAAGCCTCTAACATATGGGGAGGAATGATTGAGTCCATGTGACCCTCTAGATCTCATAACCATGTAGTGGATCCTGGGCCAGGACATTAAATATACCTTCTTATGTTCAATTACACTTGGTATATGATAACATCGTTCGTGTTTAGGGAGTAACACCACCTTACGAAGCAATGTTATTAATTTTATCATTAAATATTATAATGGGAGGTAATTAGGGTAAAATAAATTGATGATTTGTGATATATGTGACATGAAAAAATTTATATAAAGGTTATATTTTATTTACTTATCATTCATTGCATCCATCGATAAAATGGAAACAATGTTCATATATATATATGACCCAACACCTCCATGAATGGTGTATTTTTTGTTAATATCTAAATTAGTATAAATACATGTATAAAGAATTTAAATTATATTTATATCATGTTCATCATTCTGAAAAATATATAACGATGATTAATGTTGGAGGACCAAAATCACCAAATCAAAATATACCTGATAAATGAGTAGTTATATTCACCCACAAAATTTTAACAACGAATTATTAATAAATGGGTATTAAAAAGCTATAGTTAAGAGATATATGGTATATTTTTATATTGATGGATATTTAATATATTTCTGGTAATATTATATTTATTATATAGGAGTTTTCATGGTGTAAAAAGGAAGTTGAGCCTTTTGGTAAGGGATTTCTTGTATCTCAATAATTTCGTAGTATCATGCACTATATTTAATAGTTGTTTCTTTTTAGAGTATATAATTCCCCATATATATGTTATATAATTAATATACTTATTATAATTATATTTTAATTTTATTATTCATTTTATTCTTTATTGAGTATGATGATTCAAAATACTATTTAACCAGTAAATGACTTTTGTCCCAATTTTTTTTCATTGGGCCAAACATTATGTTATGCTCCTATCTTGTTTTATGAGGTATATATACAGTAATATTGTTATGTTATATCAAGCATATAATTCTATTAAGGATATTTAATTTTTATTTTTATATTATGATTTTTGGGGTTTACAATTCAAAAGTTACCAAAGTCATAGAAGTTTGTTGTTACTATCTCATTATTTATCAGGATTTTTTAGGAATATGATTTATATGATGAACTATTATTATCCAACTGTCAATAAACTCATTAATTTTATGATTATTACAAAATATGGTTTTTTAAGAAATCCACATTAATATTTATCTTTAGTCGAACAATATTTTTATTCATAATCTATTTTTTCTGAAAATGATTCCAAAAATGTTTTTAAAATTATAAAAATGATTTATTTTTAAAACGTTTACCATGTTTGAGTTTATAGAATTTTTTATAGGAATAATTATTCCATTTTCCAAATAAGGCCCATTCATATTTTACCCAAAATGTGAATGGAAACTTTGTTTAAACATTTATGACCTGAACAAATGTTCTCACCATCAGGACAATTGTTTTATTTAATGATTTTTTATATATTTTCGAGCTTGTTTTCAATGAAATGTTTTTAAAATATCTTATGTTAAATTTTATTTTCAAAATGAAATATATTTTTACCTCAAGAAGTGTTTTAATTGAATCAAAAATCTATGCTAATATGTTTCCAATGTAATTTTTATATAACAGTATTTCAAAAATAATTTATTTTTTTTAGTTTTAAAAATTGATTTTAAAATAATGGTAATTTTCACCAAGAAATGTTCCAAGTTATATTTGAAAATTATTTCCCAACTGAGATGACATATTTTGATGTTACATATGATTTACTGGTGATAATTTTTAAGGATACCTTTGTTATTCTATCTCTGGATGGTTTATGTTTATCCTGGAATGTTATTTAAGTAATCTCTTTCACATCCATTGGATATACCATGATAAAATTCTTGTGAAACCCTATTTGTTTTCCATGTAGTATTCTATGAAGTAATGATATATTGTTAATGTAACATGTTTCCTTTCCATGGGTTCTATTATGTAGAAAAATGTTATGAAACCAAATTATTTTATGGGTTTTGATATGATGAATGACTTATGTAGACTATTTATTTTTTGGGTTATGATATTATGGAACATTTATGTGTAGTTTTCATTATGTTATGGTGGATAAATTGTAACCATTTATGGTAGTAAAATTATAACCAAATACAGGTGGGAACTATATCACCGTCCAATGCATTGGGTAAATATTGTTTCTTATGAGATAAACATGAAATGAATGGGGAGTAAACCCTATTTATGTAAGGGACACTATCGACTATGACAGTTTTGAGAGTGAATGTTGACTATTATGATGGTTTGGGGAGTGAATCTATTACTCTATGATATTCTTGTTAATGATACTTGAAATTCTAATGAAATTCTTTTATATGCTTACGAGTTTGTCCCAAATATATATATAATTCCACTATTTTGATCTAAAAAATTATGTACTTTTATTCCATTATGATTCATGCATTATGAACTCACATGATTTAATCCAAAATTCGTGTTTATGGTCTATGATATGCTTGGTATGTTTTTTAAATCTTATTCTCATGTTATCATACCCTTATAAACCTGATATTTTGATTTCTCCCATGTTGACCCTTACTGAGAAATTTATTTCACTCTATCTTATGTTTCCTCTCCCAGGGTTATGATGAAAGGAATTTTGTTTGTTATGTATAATAATGGTGAATTCTATGAAGAACATAGTGGGAAATTATGTATCTCACTTATGATCTAGTTTTTATGTTTCTGTGTTTCCAAAGGCACTATACGTAAATGATTCAAGCATGTATTTTTGAAATGTCTTTAATAGTCATCTTATAATGTAAAATTTAAATATGAGAGGGTTCGATCATAACATACCATCAAATTTAATGACCAAGTTATAACATTCATGTTTTAATAATAATATATCATGGTTAATTTAGGATTAATGCTAAATATTTTACATGTTATATAACATAATATCCTTTTAAAATATCATGATATTACATTATCCATCCTTTAATGAATTTCACCCAAAAATTTTTAACATATTATTCATAACCAAGGTATTGAAATTTGAAAATAAATTTTTAAAAATTCTAAATTGTAAAAAGGGATAATAAAACACTCTCTTGAATGGAGAGAAATCATTGTATGGATTTCAATAGGCATAATATATAACTATATTTAAAGGTTAGAATTAATTTCTATAAAGTAAATAATTTGGACATGTAAGAGAATAATAATGTACCAATAATCATGGAGAGTGACATATATTATTGATCACAATAATCATAATTATTATAACATTTTAAATGGACACAAAACCATAACTCGATGAAGTCTGATAACATCCATTGATTTATTAGAAATGAATCAATATGAAGAGTTACTCACCAATCATGGAAACATGGGTATGATTTCCCAAACTCCCTTTAACCCTTCATTACCCTTAGATCATTAGAATATTAAGGAGCCTTTTTGGTATATTCTTATTTTCCGACAGTAGAACGCATTCTATCTGTCACCCTATATATTCGAGAATCTATGTGGAAGTTGATGAATCAAGAGTTCCTACTGAGTTTCTGTGGATTTTAGTGGGTGAATAATTTCATTGCAGACATCCTATTGTTTATGAATCCTACATTGATTTTTGTAACCAATGTAAGAGAATGGGATACCCAAAGGCAACATATAGGTGGCCATCAAAGAACCATGAGACATAGAAGGGTGTGGATTTAGGGAGAATGGGAAAGGGATTGGGGTACAAAGTCGATGAGGCTTTGAATGTACAGAGGGCTCATGAGAACATGGCATTAGGTGGTTTTCATGGTGAGTGTTGCAAGCATATGGATATGGTTGATGAGGTATTTTTTGATGGTTGGGAAGCATCTAGTCGAGGCATTGGAAAGACTAGTGACACTGTAGGTTCCGGTGATGTAGTGAAGAAAATGAATGTTATGGTATTACATACTGAGACAAGGGTTTTTGGAATTTTAATAGGCTACAGAATGATTTGGAAAGTCCCCGGGGAATTACAATTGGATGGGGGGTATAGGACAGTACAATGGCTGAAGTAACTATGAATATGCACAATGAAGATTCTCATGCTCTAAGTGAATCTGTTGGAGCTGATGTTCCAAATTCTAACGGTGATGTGAGCCCAATTTCATGTTCCTATGTTATGGATGTGCATTCTAGAATATATAACATCAGTTAAATGTTGATACATTCAACTAGTGATGGAAATCCTATGGATGGTTAGGAGTGGGAGAAGCCAAAAATTGATGCATGTAGGAAGCTGAATACCAAATAGGGAACCAATATGAGGAGAACATGGGTCTTTCTCAAATTACATAACTATTTTGATAGATTGTGTATCGATAGAGGGATTGAATACTACACCATTTTTCCCTTATAAGTCATGTTCAACAGAGAAGGACATCCCCCAGATGACAATAAAATATAGTGATTGAGTAATGGTAGGCATAGTCCATGGAAGAAGAATAGAAATTTCGAAAACATGGATATGGGGACTTGTATTGTAACTATGAATCAGAAACCAAAATGATGCAATGACTAATCTTTTCATCCTAGGACTATAGATGCTCAATCGTCCAAAAAAGATTATAAATAAAAGGCTATTTAGATTAAGATAGTGGATGGTGGGGTGTGTTAGAAAGTAGGAGACACTGGGTCCCCAGAGCTCTACAAGAGGTTTACAATGACAACGACCCCAGAAGGCTTGGCAACCCCCATGAAGATGTAGACAAGATGTTAGAGGATCCTCAAGGAGAAGTAATTCTATTATCGGAGGATGTGGTGCTGGAGAAGGAGGATGCTCTCCCTCCTAGCTAGAATCTTGAGATAGAACAACAAGAATCTGATGCCATAATAAAATATACATTAGAATTGCTCATCAGCTCAGAATTGGTAACGGTCAAAACTATCCTAACCATTAATTCTCCTGATGCAGATGTTGAAATAATAATGGAAAGGGTTGTAAGAGTGCCTCCCAATGAGGATCAATGAAAATGGATTGATAAGAATAACCTAATTTTAAGACAAGGCATAAAAAAAGATATATAAGCATAGAGGAGTATATCCAATCTTGGGACAAGCAGGCATTATGGTTTGAAGATTTTATGACAGAGGAACCAAAAACTCAGGTAAACACCATCTCTTGGAATCTTCTTAGCGTGATATAATCTGGTAGGCTATAATTTCATTTTAATGAGTTATTGTCCTCTTTTTGTGATTGAACTTTTGGTTTCTCACTTTTTTCCTTAATAGAGTGTGATAATAAAAAATTTAATTTTGAGGATATATACTTACTTGAATAGTATAATTTTATATAAAATATCATCGTTTTCTCAAAATGATAATTATACAAGAAGTTTTTTTCATTCTAAAAGCACATGAATCAACATTTAATGGATCCTCTAATTCCAAAAATGGTATAAAAGTTATTCCTACTATATTTATACATTAACCAAAATAAATATTATTTTAACATAGGAATATATGACTTCATATGATGAAGTAATACATTAATATAAAATATTCAATAATAAAACTCAATATTCATCAATGATCCCAAAAAATTGGAATGATTTTATCACAAATTTTTCCCAGATTAATTGATCATTTAATTCATAATAATATCAATAGATAATATGGTTATATACCCAAATATTTATATTCTATAATCATATAATATCCAAAATATGACATTCGTTTCCATAAATTGACTGAATTACCATAAAACAAATTAATATCTTGTATGATTACAATATATAAATCAATATTTGATCCCAAAATAATATATCATGGTAAAATTAAGGGTTACATCGAAATCAACCAAAATAAAACATTTCACATAATATTATTAGTCACCTTCAAATTCTATCACTTATAACCTCAATATGGGCATCTAAGATGTTAACTATTTGATAAAAAAATATAATACCATGATGGTAAATATAAATCTTATGATAAAATCAAATGAAAAAATCTGAAAATCTAATTTCATTTGTACCCTTCTTTGATACCAATAATAGAAGACAAAAACCCATACTATAAGATCTGGTGCTAAAAACACAATCTTTACATTTCTATCTTTTGATACTGATAATTGTGACCTAATTTTCTCCTCAAATGATTTTATCATTGAAAAGAAATATTGGATCACTTACATACCCAATGAAATTTTAGGCTTAGTGATCTAGTAGACTGGAAAAACTATTAAATATTCAATACTCAAGGATTAACATGAATATTTCTCCCACAATACCCATCTTTTTATATTCCATATTATGTCTTCAGTATCTCCCAAATAATTCTGCACATATAAAACCATTACTGACAAAATTGATTTTACATTATTATTCATTACATAGGGAATCATAAACATAAAAAGGGTGATTATAAATGCTAATTAAGGGTAATCATAAGCATTGGAAATTGAATGTTATCAGTGAGAGTAGTATGAGAATAAGGGTATGGTGAAATAATGATACTGTATGAGACTAACAAAATAAAATGTATGCCAAAAATTACATGGTTTATAATTACTCTAATAAATCATTACATAATTTTAATGTCATTGGTTTTAATAGTTTCGAGCCACATAATATCAATATTGAACAATGGAATCAATAAAACCCAAATAAATGATAAAGAAATTTGTTGGTATCCTGGAACATTATCATTATAGAACCGTTAAAGAAAAAATACAGTGGGAATAACAATGTGTATGAAATATAATATAATTATTTGAATAATATTACCATTACCTAATAAATTCGATCACTACATCATCAAGACAATTATATATACTATATTGGGATCGATCGATGATATATAGGCACACCAATAATATATTGTTTATTGGTATAACATATGATATATAACAGGGGATAATCCAATCACATATAAAATTAAATAGATCTATATCATGAATAAAGTTTATATATTATAAATCTCTTCCTAAAACACAAAGAAACATCTATTACTCCTTACAGAACATCATCAACCCTTGGAAATGAAATGGGTTCCAAAAAAATATCTATAAGGCAATCCTAATCTATCCAAATAAATAATGATAATTTTATTATTAAAAAATATCCCCAATGGTGCACAATTAACTTTAATATTTTTTGACATTGATGAATGGTAATTCCAATAAAATATCACTGAAATGAATCATGAGGAAATCAATAATTTCACATTAAAATCCTTTTTAAAAATAAATAAATATAAAATATTATTAAAATAATTTTAATAGAAAATAAATTTGAAAGAAATTAATGAGAAACCTAAAAAATAAGGGTCTTGATGGTTGGAAAATCCGATCATCATTTGAACATTAAAAACTAAAAAAAATCAAACATTTTTTAAAAAGGAATTGAAAAGTGACCAATTTAGAAAATGTTAAGAAATATACCTTTTAAAACCATTTAAAAAAAGTAGAAATATCCTGTAATATATCATTAACAAATTTTTTGGTTTTTTGAAATTATATTTTTAAAGTAAAATTTGAAATCATGGAAATGGAAGATAAAGATTCCCAATCTAAAAGAAGTTACAAGATCAATATCACTTATAAAAACATTTCTTGTGGTTTTTTAATCAATAAAGGAGAAAATTGAAATTATATATTTTACATAATTTCATATCATATGATAATAAAATATATTTTCTTCAAGAAAATAAGATCATATGATATTCTAAAAGGAATATTGAATATAAACAATCTTGAAAATAATGGATATTGTAACATAAAGAATTTTCCACTTTGGTAACTTTTCATTCATATTACACTAGAAAGAATAAATTAAAATGAAAAATTAACTATCTTGAACAAGATTATATATTTGATATAAATGGTAAAAAGGGAAGTAAATTAACCTCATAAAAAAATATATGTGAATATCATAAATGTTTGTACTAAATAATTAAAATTTCAGAAGAATTAATCTTAAAAATATTGTACCATGGAATTAAGAACTAATTATTTATTTGATTAGTTGTAACAAATATAAATAAATAAGTGAAAAGGTTAAAATATTTAATAAATAAATTTAGATATCTATTCATACAAAATAATGGCATTAACATTTTATTGTAGTAGTGTTATAACACATTGAAATGATATTGAGTTAAGGAACCTTTATTCACTTGGTAATTTTTATATCAAATAATTTTAGATAAATTAATTAAAAATGAAACATAAAATAAATTTACGTATTTAGGATTCATGATATAATATATAAAATTATTTCATATACACTATAGAAAATAAATTATCTGAAAAAAAATACATAAATGAAACGAAATTGAGATTATTTACCTTACCCCCAGTACATACATTTTGTTAATTTCCTTTACCTCATGTATAATAAACTAATATAAATTATTTTATTTATTAAAAAATCTTTAAATATTTAATTACTTATCAATAAATGTTTTTATCATTTATGTTAGTGTCATTTTTTATTTCCTAATCAGTGAAGTCCATGTCAAGTACCTTGAGAATGTTCAGTCCCAAATTTCAAATGGATTTTGTATATTAACAATGGTAAAAAGGGGTAATTGTTCCATAAAAAGATGAATAATCATCATTAAATAATAATAAATTGTATAAATAGATAATAATATTAAAATTACTCATGACATATTCTATTAAAATTGAATTATATTACAATCATGGATAGAGTATGTCATACCAACACACGAATGACATTTCTATTTTGTCAAAAACATTTTGAATAGAATGTAAGTGTTATTATATATTTAAATAATTATAATCATAAAATAAATAATATAATATATCATTAAACATACTTATATATCAATATATCATTCATGTGATGTGGTGATGAATAATGAATCACACAACTTCGTTATGGTTGTTGTCTCTATGAATGCACGAATGGTGTTGACATTTTCAGTGAATGGAATGATAAGAAGGTAAAGGATATATTTTATTTTAAAGGTGATAAATATTTAATAAACTTAATATATATAAATTAATTCTATCATTATAAAAAGTCATGATAGGTGGTGATGGAAAAATAATTACATCGTTCTGCGATAGGGTAGTCCATCCAATACACGGAAGATGGATTCCTTTCACATTTGATAGAGTTTAAAGTTAGAAATTGGATTTGAAAATAAGGTAATAATATAATTGTATATATAATATAATTATATAATTATATTATAATAGTATATAATATTAAAATGAGGTGGAAGATGAAATAATAATAAAAAAGATATCTTAAGAACCATACATCATCCCCAAACAACCTCCTTTTCATTACACCTTAAGACCTCTAATATTGTTATTATAACCACTACAAGGACTCTATAACATGTGGAATGTTTTTAGTGATGTTTTTGGGTAGATAAAACTTGTAAAATTTTATTTTTAAATGTGATTAAATTAGAAGAAGATAAACCCATTTATAAAAGAGGGGTGGGTCACCCACAAAATTTTCATTAAATAATAAATAGATATAAACTATTTTTGATGTCCAAATGGATATAAAGATATTTATTTAATGTATTTGATGAATAATTTTTGAAATAATCTCATAAAATAAAATTTTAACGTGTATAATTTTAGGTTTCACTCTTATCTTCTGGTTTTGACCCACTTTAACAATTTTTACTTATAATATAATAACACAGTTTTTTACTTTTTCAGAGTCATCACAAATACTATAAATGGAAAAAGGATCATGTTGAACCACATATGTTATTTCAAACTACACCTTAATATTTTGACAAAATATATTAACATTAATAATTTATATCATTCAATAAAATATTATTTTCATAAAATATCAATAATGGCCATTTTAAAACTATTTATTTACTTTGACTTTTATAACCTCAAGAAAAAAAAGTTACATGAAAAAAATATTTCAAAACATCCAAAAACACTTATTCATATATATATAATTCATTGGTCAATTAATTATTTAAAATAATATAAATTATTATGTGTTAAATATTATTTATTTAATATTCACATAGATTGATTAGTTGATGCATCAATGTTTTTTAATAATTGAATGTAATTATTTTTTCACTAAAAAGTTGAAAAAAATTATCCTGATGAATATAAATAATTTATCTTCTAAGATATGTTTTATAACCTAATATGTCTTATGTTTATCTCTATCTAAAAAATATTATTGTTATTAAAAACAAGAGTATAAAATTTTTTACTTTTCATTACATAAAATATTATAAAGGTGATGATCTTTTCTAAATGGATAAAATGTCTTAAAAATGAATATTAGATTATATTGGATGGAATTAAGTAATATAATAAAATTAAGGAAATAATTACGATTATTTTCTTGTCCCTGTTATTTTATTATTGACTTTAACTACCTGGTTTACCATTTTCGGTGGTAACAAAAATTACAAATGTTTCAATTCATATTGAAAAATTCAAAAAGTTCTTATTTATGAATTTTAGGCCCACTAATTCCCAATATATAATATATTTTAAAAAATTAAAAATTCCAAATTGTTATAATTTTAATTATAATTAAATAGAAAAAATGTAATGAAAATCATTTTTCAAAAAAATGCATTTTCAAAAGTAAAATATTTTTATACTAAATTTAAGTATAAAATAAATTTGAATCCGAATAATAGGTCAATATTAATTTAGAATGAACTATTTTAAATTTTAGACTAATAAAAAATATAAATTTTCTTATCATATAATTTAAAATTAAAATTATATTTTAAAAAAATTAGTATTTTACACAATTAATTAAAAAGTGGAACTTTAATTGAAAATTACTACAATTCATGATAGTTTAATTTTTATATTATGATATAAAAAATATTTATTTATTTCATAAATTAAATTTTTAAATATTATATAAATAAATTATATAATTCTCTCACAAAAATAAGTAAAAATCCATTTTTGTAGAAAAAAATATCATTAAATAATAAAATAGCTTTACTAGAAATTGGGTACTAATTTCGCAAAAAGTAATCAATGATTTTTAATTGAATAGAAACTTTATATATATAAATATATGAAATATTATATATTCTTATTTATACCCATCAATGTAATATCAAGGTTATAATGACCATCTTTAAAAAATAATATTTTGAATTTCATTTAAGTTCAGTGTAGTGTGTCATACATATTACCGAGAAAAATTTCTTTTGCAAATTCCTAGATATTTCATTTACTATCTCAAGAAATAGATATATAAAATTTAATATTAAATAATTTGAGTGATTTATCATATAATCATGAAATACTATTCATATTATATTTAAATCATGAAACCTTATTTTGAATCAGTGTAACATTAGGTTTAACAATGGAAATCCACGATCATTACCAAAATGTTCGAAAGATATAATATACATAGTCTTATACCCTTGGATTTAATTGATAATTTATATAACTAATCTCAAAATATTGAGTAAACCAACCTCTAATATCATCTAGATAGACCCATACCTCCCATACATAAATAATACATATTTTTTTATGAATATGAAATAAATTTTAAAAACCTATTCCTAAGGGAAAAATTAATTTGTGTATACGAATAATTGATAAAAAAAATTTCTCATTTCTTAAAGGATCATAAATATCAACCATAATGAAATGTACAAATATTTATATTCATATGAATACCCAAATTAAACCATTATTCATTACCTAGAGAAAAAGTGTGTATGAAAGGGTGATAAAAGATCCTCAGTAACAGTTAACAAAGAGATAATAATCATTAAGATGATTATGAGGGTATGATAATGTGCTTATGTGCGTGTTTTCAACATACCACATTCGTACATGAAAAAAATTAGACCATAAGATTCTAAATCAATTCATATATAGAAGAATGATCATTAATAGTGTCAAAGTAGTAATCGACATCCTTGTATCATAATATAGGCATCTAGAATCAACATCACAATAAGTCATAATTTTTTGAACATAGCTAAATAAAGTCATGTCCAAGTATAATAATGTGAGATTAAATATAAATGAATCATATTCATTTATAAAAATTTGAAATAAAAAAATATTTATAATCATTTCTAGGAATTCAACTATTAGGATTGTAAGAAATAAGTTGTACAGACACATTAATATGTGAACAATTATGTTCACATTTATATCATGTCTTATCATTGTCATATCATGAGATATAAACATAAATTTTCCCAATTAATTACATGGAGAATTCTTACCCAACCATCCAATAATCACAATTTAATCATATAAATTGCATAAAATAATAAAAAATTATTTATAACATTATAGAATTACCCATAAAAATAAATGGATTTCTTAATAACCCCATAATAATAATCATAGACAACTTTGGGAAATAATAAAAATGTAAGCATTTAATCATAAACCAAATAAATAATAATTAAATTCATTGTATTTTATAATGTAAGAAAAACTTATTTATAAGTTCAGTAGAATAATTTTCAACAAGAATAACTATTACAGTTCAAAATAAATTATTTAAAATATAAAAATTTTTATCATTTTAAAGAAAAATATTTATTTTAGAATATCTTTGGAAACTTGAAAATGAATATTTAATAAATTTATTGGTCACAGTAGTGATAAATAATATTCATTCTATATATGTTAAAATAATTCATTCCTTTCATAATTTTTTAAAAATTCATAAATTTACTCATTTGGAAAATGAAAATTATTTTCATTTTACTCAATAATGTAGAAATTCAATCATGGGTAAAAATTTAATTTTAAAAATCTTAGTATAATATAATAATTATTCATAAAAACATTTTTAGAAAAAATCAGTATGGAATAATAATTATTTTTGAAAAGATATTAAAATATATTCAGTTTTCAAAAAAAACATTTTTTTCTCTTGAGTATGTAAAATGATAAAAAATAATATAAAACATGTATTATTTTAAATTATCCGTAAGAGAATAAAATTAGAGGTATTTATCGAATGAGGATAAAGTAATAACACAATAGAAATTTGAACATAAAAATCCCAATTAAAATATGAATGAAACATAAATCCCAAACAACAACTCTTACCTTTCATCATAGGCATTATATGTAACACCCAAATATTTGATGATATCTATCTTTAATATAATCGATAGCTTATGTTCCACACAAATCCACATTTAAAATCATGATATACTATAAAATATTTACATGATTATTAGAATTGTAATGTAACCATTATGTATAGTAATATGTAAATTACAATAACAACCTTTCCAATAAAAATATACATAAAATTTAGGTATCTTATGAATGAAAATATAATATATTTATGTCATGGAAAAATTAAATAACTATTTTAAAAATGATAAATAAATGTTGGTATTTTTTGTGAAGCATAATTGTTTATTTAAAATTTTAAAATTAATATAATGATATAAAATAACATTTAATTTTCTCAAATATATTCAAAATTTTAAATTTATTTTTAATTATATTTATAAGATAATTTAATGGGATCTTAATTAATTTTTGAATGTTTTATATAATCTGTTATAATTTTAAAATCCATATCTTTCAAATAGATTTATTTTTAATTAAAAATTGTATTTCTGATATTTATAAGTTTATTTTCATAAAATATATTCCATTTATTAATTATAATCATCCAAAACTGGTGAGGGTGATTTTTTGAGATTTTTCTAAAATAGTTTAATTTTTGGAGAATAGTGAAATATGATAATTTATGGTATATAAGATTGTAAGAGAAAAAACTGTTTCTTGAGAAATTTCTGATGTATGGACAATAATATTTGAATTCCCATATCTGTTTACTTTGTTTAGTCATGGTAATGGAAACTATTCATATTCGAGATCCAAAATAATAAACTAATGAATAAAATAATAAACTAATGAATAAAATAATAAACCACACCCCTCTCATCTACTATAAATACCACCGTCCACCACCTCTTTTATCCACAAATCCAAAGCCTTCAATCTTGTACAATTTTTTAAAAATCCACCACCCAAAATTCTCCACCAAATTCATTTTATTTTCGTCTCATCCAAAACACAATTTCAAATTTCATTACATAGGTTCTTAAAGAGAATAATTTAAGTGGTAAAATCACCTACTGTTGTTTTTTTCATTCAATTTATTTTATTTTATTATAATTTCATTACCATACCTATCCAAATTTGAATTATAGAGAAAATATTTTCTATATACTATAATTTTATTATCTTAATATACTATTCATCATCAAACCCCTTATACTCTCCCATTTTTTCTAAAAATTAAAACATCCACCATGAGGTGTCTATTGACCACCTTCATGGATTGTGATTTTCCATTTTCTAATCCCTCCTTATAAAATAATCATAAAACCATTATAATAATTAACGAAATATTTTAAAATTTATATTAAATATAATTTATTGTTATGGAACTTATATATATACATAACATTAATTTATAAAACAAAACTAGTATGTGATGATCAAAAAAGAGAAAAAATAATCTAAACAATTATCATTAATATTTTAACTAATAAACCATACTCATAGTTGAAAAATTGTATATTATACCATTTAATCTGTTATATGTTCATTAATAATTAATACATTCAATTCTGTATAACTATTCCCATTTTACATGATCTTTCGTACTTGTATACAAGTTAACCAATCTTGAAAACTGTGAAAATGAATACTTCCAATCGAAGAAATTGATTCTTATAACATATTATAATGAACAAAAATTAACATCATAAAATTAAACTAAATAAAATACATGTTTAATGGGTAAGTAATAGAATTATTAACTAATCTAATTTCATTATCCCATACATTATGTTCACGTGAAGAACACTTGCAGACATGTGTTAAGGGTTTCTTCCGGATCCTTTTACTTTCTTTCATGATATGGTTTCTCTAACGTTACCCCAATTTAATTCTTATGTCCTATTATATACTCCACATATATTCAGTTTTTATGTTTATAAAACATGGATCTATCTAAATTTTTATTTCTTTTAGGGGGAAATGCATGTTTTATAAGGTTCCATTTTTAATTCTTTCTGATAAACAATCTTGATTAAGGGGAACATCTTAATTTCATACTAATTTTAATGTATAGTATATAATCCAGTTTAACCACACAATATTTTTTAAAAATATTTTTTTATCATGAAAAACGATCTTATTTCATTTTTTAGTTTTATACAAATAGTTATTCCTTTTTCCTCTTTAAAGACGCTTATATTTTCCCTCAAACAGCACAAAATTTTCAAATTTTTAATGTTTCTTAAACACTCTTTGTACATGATTTCAATTCATTTCAGAAATATTATTATGATTATTATTATAATATTCCTAAAATATAATTTCATTCCCTTTTATTTTCATAGATATACTTGTTTAAAATCATATTTTTATGACAAATTGAAATAATTTTCTAAATAATATTAGTCATTCCAAAGTAAAAGTGTATTTACCTCAAGAATTACTTAATGTATTTTTAGAGTTTTTTCATATATTTAAATACCATCTATTGAAAATTATTTTTAATTGAGATGTATATTTTATGTTAAAATATACCATTTTTTATTTAGTGGTTTATGAATATTTTGGGTATATAATATCGTAATACCATTCTACATTTTACTCTAGATGGTTTATGATTATTTTTATTGTCTAGGTATATTATTTACATATAATATTTTAGTTTCAATATGAATGTATATGTTGATTTTGTTTCACCCTTTTCATTCATGGAATGCATTGGACTTAATAAGTGATGAGTGGGGACCGCTATAGACCCTCGATGCATCGATAGGTCTCATGGGACAAACATGACCAAGTTTTTACCCATATATGTATAGTGTCTTCGAAAAAGACTTGAAAGTATGTTTATGGTGTCATGTATTATGATTTTCTTCATTATGATATTATTAAATGATAATCCATGTCATTATTTTACTTACATAATATCCATGGTTATGATTCTTTCTTATGTGGTTATTAATAAAGAATTATTTATTCAAATTTTATTCATACCATATTATGCTCAATAGTATGTTTTAATGGAATGGGTTTTTGGATATTCACTTCTAATTGTTGTTGATGTTAATGATATATTCTATTGTATTTCTTATCGATACTGACTAGTTGCGCTCACCCATTTATTATGCATTATATTTCCCAATGATATGGTGATGGATATAAGGAAAGAATTGTATAGATAATATAGGATTTTTGGCTTTTTTTGATGGAGTTGATATTTTTCATTTCATTTAATAATGTAACAATTATGTTTGTATCTCACATTCCAATTAAACTTAACAATTTGGTCATTTGGGATTCCCATTTTGTATCTATGTCGATGTAATAAGTAAGGCACAATCTCCATGATATTGGGGTCTAGTTCTTTAAAGTTTTTATAATATGAATTTTATTTGAATCACTGGAAATGACATTTAGGGGAACATATGATAGAGAATAAACCCTATGTAAATATTTTTCAATATTCCCAATGAAAGAAAGCTTATGATTTATAGATTACATAGACCCAAATTTTCTATTTAGGATTTTTTTTGATTCGCTATTTTTGAGATTAAATATTATGTTTCATAATGTTATGATATAATATTTTCAATTAAATTGTTTAGAAATGGTGTCTACTAAAATTAATATGAACTTTATCAACATGCATTTACCATGTAAGGATTTTCCTCTTATGAAAGATAATGATGTTTGACCTGGAGCTACAACTTGAGCTAAGAAATGTATAACTATAATGGGAAAACTAAATCAGGTTATGAGAAACAACCTAACTTACATGTATTAGGCTGATACACAAAAAGATGTAACAATATTGGACCACTTTAAGTGATAAAAACAATTATCAATTAGTGGTACTTCAAACCTGTTTTTAGCTAAGAAATGGATAAGTTCATTATGGATTTTATTTCTCGTATTGGTATGTAACAAAAGAGAGAAGTTTATTTTGGTAGTCTATCATCTATTAGGAGATATAGAATAATGGTTTTCATTAGTTCATACCCCAAATAAGGATTATGAAATTCCTAATATGGAGTGGAAGGATTTTAGGGATATTTTATTTGAAAAAAAATCCTTATAAATAGTGAGATGATATAGAGAGGAAATTCCAGAGTCTGAGAAAGAATGATGATAAAAGAATTTCAATGTTTGAAGCCTACTTTACCTGTTTAATAAGACATGTTTTAGACTATATCTATAATACAAGGAATAAGATTGAAAATTTATTTCATGGTCCTAAACAAATTCTAGAAAGGGAACTAGTCTCCTAGAAATTCCCCTCACATGCGAATCTAGTTCCATATTATTTCATGACAGAGAAATAATTTTTATAGAACTTTGAATTAGAAGGGAAGAATTATAAGAAGAGGTATGATGATTTATCAAAAATGGAATTAAAGAAAATGAGAATAAGGGAGGGATATAATTTCCTAAAGAAAATAAATGTGGAATGAAACATCATGAAATATGCCTATTGGGAATGACAGTTTTTTAGAAGTGTGGATAAAAGGCCATTCAGGCCATGATTTCATAGGCATGAATGAACCTGACAATGTGAAATGATTCATTTGTATGAAATTTAGATACTAAAAAAATTGGTGCCCAGTACATTAGGGGATATTTCACCTTAAAAGGAAAAGAAAACAAGTCTATGCTTATGTTTTCACAAATTACAAGGTTGACGTTCCTAATGATGTGTAGGTTGGTACCTAAATAATATCCTCAAAATATTATCTAATGATTTATTAGATTATGGATCATTACATTAGTTTCTATTATAAAACATAAATTTTCTCTAATAGAGGATTTTATATCACACCATTGGATGATTTTTATATAATCATTTGTATTGATTTTTGTTTGATGTATAATGAAAATTTCTATCGTAAAGGGAAGGAAATGTTTACTTTTGAAGAAGGAATAACCATTATTATATTTAAGGGAGAGACTTAATCATATGATTCATATTTTGATCCATATCCAATAGCTCTTCTAAATGAGATTCTTAGAGAAGCGAATAATGTAAAACTTACAGATGGAAATAATGATCTTCAAATTAAGGATGTAAATATTTTACATAAATAAATTGATGTATCTTGAGAGGATTTTCATGGAAATCCTCTAGAGTAGTAAGTTGTGTTCTTTATTATTTTAATCCTTGATTAAGGAACTATATCAATGAATCCCAATATATTGACCATCGTAGAGTTAATATAGTTAATAAGAAAACTAGAGGAATTGACTGATAGGGGATTTATTTTCCCTGGGGTTTCACCTTGGGGAGAGACTATTCAAGTTGGTAAAAATAAATATAGAACCATGGGGCTGTGCAATGACTATAGAAAAATCAATGATACTAAAATAAATAACAAGTATCTTATACACCAAATTTATAATTTATTTGATCAACATCATAGAAATGAATATTTTTCTAAGATTGACCTTCATTTGGGATATCATCAATTGAATGTAAAGAGTGAAGATATTACAAAGACAACATTTCAAACTAGGTATGGACATTATGAGTTTATATTAATTATATTTGTACTAACAAATGAAAAAATTGTTTTTATGGATCTAATTAATAGAGTACTCTAAGAATATATTGATAATTTTGTTGTGGAATTTATTGATGATACCATTGTGTATTCCAAAAGATATTAGGAACATGAGAACAATATAAGAATTATTCTAGAGTCTCTAATATGAAATGAGTTATAGGGGTAGTTTATCATGTTTGTATTCAAGCTTTAAAAAATTAATTTTCTTTGAAATTTTGTCTTTAAGGATGGAATCTCATTTTATCTTTGGAAGAAAAAAGAATTCTAGGAATGACCAATATGAATGAACATAACTAATGTATATAATTTCATTGGTTCATAAAGTTCTTATCGGCGTATCTGTCATTATTTTTTCAGATTGCCTAACTTGTTAACCAATCATACATGTAATATCTTTTAGATTGTATGAATAAAAAATTATGAAGAATTTTTTCAACAATTGAAGAGGAGATCAGTGAATGGAGAATTCCTAAATCCTCCATCGATAAATGGTGGATTTGTGATTTATAGTGATACACAAAATAAACGACTTAGTTTTGTGTTTATGAATAATGATTGTGTTATTGTATAAGAATTAAGGTCATTAAATACTCATGAATAGAACTATCCGAATCAAGATCTTGATTTAGTAGCTTTAGTATTTTCTATATAGATATATAGACACTATGTCTATTGTTAATGATGTGAGATTTATACAGATCATAGGATTTTGAAATAAATCTTCGCACGGAAAGAAATCAATAGGAGAAAAGGCGATGACTCGAGCTACTCATAATTTATGATTGTAAAATACACTACCACCCAAGGAAGAAAAATAAGGTAGTAGATCCATTGAGCATGAAATATCATGTATTTGTGAATAAAATGAGGATAAAAAATATTATATGTACAAATATCTAATAAAGATGAATATGTGAATTATCAAGTATGGTGAAGCATCCCTAAATTTCTAAATGGTTCTAATCCATCCTTATTAAAAATGAAAATTAGCTCTCAGTATGTTGATGAGGGATTTAAAAAAGAAAATAGAACATATGAACGATGGGATGTTTTAATTATTCTTGTATGAGGATGGAATTATGAAATTTTGGAATAGGATTTCTATTCCATCTAAACATGTGAAGAATAAAGAATTATTGGATGATGACCATAGCACAAATTTTACTATACACCATTGTAGCACTAAGATGTATAAAGATTTTAAGGTATATTTATTTTGGGACTATATGTAGAGGGAGATTGATGACTATGTATTAATATGTATCATTTTCAAGGCGTGAAGGCTGAAATACAACATCCGAGAGGAGTCATTCAAACTTTATCTATTTCAACATGGAAATGAGATGACCTTACTGTGAATTTTTTCAATACATTATCAAATAATTCAATAATTAATTACTCAATATGAGTAATTTTTTATTGACTTGCCAAATTTTCACATTTCCTTGTCATAAGGGAGGAATTTCCATTGAAGCGCCTTACTGAAATCTATATTACTAATGTTGTAAGACTTCATAGTGATCCTATCTCATTTATTTATGATCATGATCCACAATTTACATTGAAGTTGTAGAATGGTCTGCATATGGCTCTTGATATCTAGATTCTTTTGATAACCATTTATCTCCGTCAAACAGACGGGTTGTCAGAAAGGATGTTTCAAACATAATATGACATGTTGAGGACCTGGTCACTTTATTTTCATGGAATATAGGATCTATATCTAACTTAGTAGATTTTTTCTAAAATAATAGTTTCCAATAATATATTAAAATGGCATCATATGAAGCGTTATATTGAATGTGACATCATACACAAACATGTTGCTATAAATCTAGTTAGAGGATTCTTATAGGCCTAAAACATGTGGAGTAAAAAACAAAGGTAATGGCTATTCAAATCCAAATCAAAATAGATCAATGAAGAAAAAAGTTTTATGATGAAAACATGAAAAAGGATCGAGAGTTTAAAGTAGGAGATCATGACTTTATGAATGTTTATCTATGGAAGGGTGTCATATAGTTTGATAAGAAATGGAAAATGAGGCCTATGTGCATCAAAACTTTGGAAATTCTTTATGGAATTAGAGTTATGGCTTAAAGTTGGAAAATACGCCTTGCCTTACTAAAGTATATGATGTTCTCCACATCCCTTTACTAAGGTAGTAAATTTCAGACACAACACATGTATTCACATGTACTAGAATATAGATGGATCCTAATTTATCTTAATTGGAAGAGCCTATGTAGATTATAGACACCATAGATTAGGAGTTGAGAAATCTGAGGAATCGATTGGTAAAGGATATATGTAAAATCATAAAATTGAAGAGGAGACATGGGAACTAGAATAAATTATGATTAGGAACTACCCATATATTTTTATTAGGTAACATTCTGGAAAATTTGTGGATGAGAGTTCTGCTAGATGGAAGAATGTAACACCCTTATATTTTATGGTATGGCATATTTACATCTATTGTAGCTTATTTTGAACACAACACCAAGTTTAAAACCATGATATATAATAAAATAATAACATATTCATTAGAATAATAATGTGACCATTATCAATTTTATTATTGATAATATAATATTAACCGTCCATATTAAAGTATATATAAATTTTAAATATCATATCAATGAAAAATATAACATATTTATATCATGGAATATGTAAATAAATGTTTTACAAATGAAAAATTACGTATTGGTAGTTTTGTGAAACATAACTTTATAATTACAATTTTATATTTAATACAATGTTTGAAAATAAAATTTATTTTCTCAAAATAGATTCATAAATTAATATGTTGTTGTCTTATATTTATAAGTGAATTCAATGAGACATTAAATATTTTTTGAATGTGCCATAAAATCAATTGTAATTTTAAAATCGGTATTTTTTAAATAAATGATATTTTTAAATAAAAATTAAATTTCAGATATTTTGATAATTATTTTAATAATATAGACTTTGTTTTTAAATTCTAAATTTCTAAAAATTGTTGGGGTGGATTTTTCAGATTTTTCTTTTACAGTAGAATTTTTAGTGAATATTGTAATATAGCAATTTACAGTATACAATATTATAAGTTAAATACACTATTTTTTGAGCCATTGGTAATGTATGTACCATAATCTCAATCTCCCCTTCTCAATTAACTATATTTAGTCAGTATAGTTAGAACTATTCATAGTATAAATTCAAAAATATTTAAATAATGAATAAAATACTGGAAAAACCCCACATCCCCTCCACTATAAATACCACCTCTCACCACCTCTTATCCCCATACCAAAAAATTATTGACCCTTTTCGATTTTATAAAAAATCCCTCTACCCAAAATATCATTTTAATGTTCACTATGGAGGTTCCCAAGGAAATAAATTCAAGAGGTAAAATCCCCATTCGTTCTTGTTCTTTTTCATTCAATTTATTTTAATTTCTTATCCTTTCCTTACCTACTATATCCAAAAATGGATTATTACTACATTATATTATATATACTATAATTTTATTTTTTTTAATTTAATATTTATCATCAAACCCCTTATCCTCAATGATTTATTCTAAAATTGAAAACATCGACCGTGAGGTGTTGATTTAACACCATTATAGAGGATGATTAACTATTTTATAATAAATCCTTTGAGGGTTGTCATAAAAGAATTATAGTGGATAAAATTGATTCTAAAATGTATATTTAAACTTATTTAGTGTTATAGATCTAGTATATATACATAATATTAATTAATTATGCAATGCTAGTGAGTGATGATCGAAAAACTCCAAAATAATCCAAACAGTTATCATTAATGTTATATATAATGATCCATCCTTGAATCTTGGAAAAATATTATTTAATACAATTTAACATTAATTATATACATTAATAACGTATAATTTTAATTTAGGATAACTATTCCCATTTAACATGATCTTTCGTACATGTATACAAGCAAAAAAATCATGAAAACCAAATAAATGAACACTCATGAGTGACAAAACTGAACCATATAACTCACTATAAAATCCATAATTTAAATTAATAAACATATAATAAATAAATTACATGTTAGCTTTGACATTAAGTGAAATTTTAGAACCCTTTTAGACATAGGGTATGTGTTTCTTCCAGAACATCCATTTTTTCCTTCGGGATATGATTTGTCTCTCTTAACCCCCAATGTAATTCGTAGTCATTCTTATGAAAACCTCCTATATTATATTTGTCTATTTAAAATATATTATTAAATATTATTTATTCTTATTATGATAAAGAAAATATATGTTTTATAATATTCCATTTTAAATTCCTCCTGATAAGAAAGCTCGAATAAAAGGAACTTCCCAATTTCATACCCACTTTATCATACACTATATAATCTATTTTTATCAAAAAATGTTTTTATAAAAAAACTTTTCTTATCATTATAAACTATCATAGTCCATATTTGGTTTTATGAAAAAAAATATTCCCTTTTCCACATTAAATACTCTTTTATATTTTCTCTTAAACCAAACTGAAGTGGCGTATTTTGAATGTTTCTTAAAAACAAATTAAAAATGTTTTCACTTTAGTTGAAAATTCTTAGTATGAATTTTATATAATTATTAATTGAATATATTTTGATTTCATTTTCTATTTTGTGATATTCATGTTTAAAATATGAGTTTTATGGACATAAAAATGATTTTCTAAAAAAGGATTCTTCTTTACAAAGTAAAAGGGTATTTCTCCCAAGAATTTCCCAGTGATTTTATTATAGTAATTCCACATATTTTAATATCATAGAATGAATCTTATAATTAATTAAAAATTATATCTTTTTTACCATCTACCATATTTTATTGGATGGTTTATAAATATTTTTTGTGATGTACTATCTTTATATCATTCACCATATTACTCTAGATTATTTATGATTATATTTATTTTTTGGGGGATACTCTTTACATTTTATATGATAGTTTCAACATGAATGTATATGTTGATTTTGATTCACCCCATTCATTTGAGTAATTCATTAGACATATAATGTAATGGGTGAGGCCTACTATATCCCCTTGATCCACCTATAGGTATCATAAGATAAATAAGACCGGGTTTTTACATGCTTATGTACGGTGTCTTGGTAGAAGCCTTGAGAGTATGTTTATGATGTTCCATATTATTCATTTCCTTATTAGGATATTAGTAACCGATAATAATTATGATTATTCGACTATTATAAAATCCAGGGATATGTTTCATTCTCATGCGGTTATTTATATGGAAATATTTATTCATTATTAATCCTACAATATTATGATCAGGAATTTTGTTTAATGGAATGGGTTTTTAGTTATTTAATTTGAATTATTATTTATATTTATCACGGATTCCCCTATATTTCATAGCCTTACATACCATTATATATCACACCTTTCTTATGTTTTATTTTTCCCCAAGATGTGAATATTTATATTATGAATTCTTCATAGGTAAAATCTTGGAGTTTATGGGTGTTTCCAATGGAGTTTATATTTTGTTTTCACATTCATGTTTTTATGTAAAAATTATTTATATATATTGTTTTCTAAATCTACTAAACTATTCAGTCCTTTTTAATTTTAATTTTGTATCTATTCCAATTTAATAATAAATGAACCCGCTCAAGGAAACTAGGGTCTAATTATTTACATTAGATACTTCTAAATAATTAATATATATTTATTATATATATTATTTAATAGTACATATATCTATAGTACAATTTATGACTTTATTATGAAATCTTATCACCTTTTTATTAACAATGGTTTGTTAAAATCATTTTTATGGGTGATAAGAAAATTGTATTTCATGCATGTTTTGGTTCGTTTGTCATGAACCACATACTTTTTTAATGGTTACATATTCTGAATAATTATAATAATTACATAAATATCAATATATATATATATATATTCCTCAATAAAAGGTATATACATAAACATTAATTTCACCATTCATGGAGACAGTAGGTCGTACATACACATGAATGTTGTTTTTAGTTTTTGATGATGGAGAAAAATAAAGGTAAATACTAATTCATCATAATAGAATCATTACTATATCATATATAAGATATATGTTAATAATATATACCCTAATTACTATCCATGTCAAAACAAAAACAAAAACAAATCTCATCTCTTCAAGGAGGTGGTAGTCCATGTGTACGCAAGGGTGGCTTTATCAATTTCCAATTGTTGTAAAGGTATTAAGGTAGATAAAATATTATAATTATATAAGAACAATTATTTCATAAATATCATTTATAAATATTAAACCCACAATTAAAATTATACATGTATGATGGTGATGAAAAATAAATTACACCTATACAACTAGACGATACGTAGTACTTGCACATGAGCAATTATTTTCATTTTCTTTTGGATGGAAAAGAGATGGTAACATGTTTAATATAATATTAATAAAATTTCTATAATATTTTTAGATAATTAATAAATTATAATTCATTGGATAACATATGTTTATAGGATATATAATAAGAATTAAAATTTAAAATACTAGGTTAAGAGTTAGACCATATTATTGAGATACTCTCACTGGATTCCAACTGAATACTTTGAAGGATTGTATTTTTGAAATAAAAAATATAGAATGTGAATAAGAAATCTAGGATGATATTAAATCATTCCCTGGCTGAAATAGATGGATCAATGTGGAGTAATGAAAAGTAAGAAGGGGTGTCTATTTATAAGGGTGGGAAATGACACACATATAATTTATATAACGATTCAAATATAAATTAGTCAATATTTTAAAGAGTACCTCAAAAAACAATAGATTAAAAGAAAAATGGGACAAGGTAAAAATAAAATCATCAAATGAAATTTATACATGTATTACTGTAATTGTATACATTATCTTTGGGTTTAACCCTTTGGTTAAATATTTTTTACCTTAACTGTAGTTACAACATATATGATATTAAAGGATAAAAATTTTACATATAATGTGAAAAAACTCATAAATCTCCATATGATTATATTTTTTAAAATATATTATCCCCATATAATATTTGGTGATTTACATTAATTTCATGTAATTTAATTAATGTCATATTCATAAAATATCATTAATTACATATTTGACACTATTTATTTACATTAACAACAATGAAATAAATTAAAATATTAAATTTGAATATAATCCCATTTATAAATCAATATTATGTTATATTTATATAAAAAAATTTGGAACACCATCTATCACAAAAAATTTATTGTTTTAAATATTTAAAATATCATTGATTATATTATTCTATTAAATGAATAATTACTTTCCTGGGGCTGCGTTGACATTTAAGTTAATTATTAAATTACATAAAATAAAATATACATAACAATGACAAAAAAATTATTAATATTACAACAGAAATTTAAACAGAACAAAACCTATTATTATATTTATTAAAATCTTCGATAGATATTAATGTTATGAGAGTGATATTTTTTTATTTATTTTTTTGTCAAATTAATTTAAAGGTCATATTAAATGTAGTATGAACCATGTGCCCAAATATTATAGACTTATATTTTATTTAATTAATTTCACTCGTCCAAGTGGATAAATTAATGTGTCTGAATAATTCAAAATCCTTATCCAAAAGTCTTAATCCTATACTATCCATTCTACTCTTATCGAGGTGAGAAATAATTAATACAGATACTATTCGAATTGAAAAAAAATAAATGGTAGTTATTTACCCAATTAATTAATATTAATTACAAATATGGAATCAATTTTTAAATAGAATATTTTAATAAGTGATATAAACTCAATTATCATCTAATGTGAAAAAATCGATGAGAACTATTTTTAAAAAAATGAAATTTGAGCATAAAACATGATTTATGCTTATCCCATGCCTAAACAAAATATTAGAGGGATGATAAAATATTTGATTTAATATACAATATATATTTCATTAAAATCATTTAACAATAGTTATTAATTTAATATATTATAATAAAAATTCACTGACTGCATTAAAATAGTATTTCTAAAAGAACATGGGTTTATTTATTTATTTTTTATTCTCATTTATAATTTATTGACGACCAATGAATTCATTTTATTCACATTGAAAAATAATGGACTTCATTATTTAGTGAATTCTATTTATAACCAACAATTTATTGTCTTCAAGATAATATTTTAATAGAATGCAAATTTTTTTCTTAACTCGATTTCATGTAATGAAATTTATCAATGAAATCATTTTTATTTATAGAGAATTATGTCATAAAATATTATGGTTTTATAGAAATAGAATTTCCAAGGAAGAGATCTTTCATATGTTCAAAATTCAACTTTATTATATAGTATTATAATTATATAATCTACACACATGTGGAATGAAACTAACACGATTCTTCCTTGGATTCAGGTGTAATCTGTTTGAAGTGGGTACATTGTGAAAACTAAATAAAAAATACCACATTTTTATTTCATACAATTTTCATTACAAGGTACAACACTTGCTAACACAAAATAACATTTAAGGTTTAGTTTCTTTGAAATTTGAAAATTAATTCTTGAATAAGATAAAAAATTATAAAATACACTTGAATGAATTCTTCATAGTATTGTCTCATAAAAATTTACTTCATTTCTTATCCTAGGGACATATATCAAAATAAATAGGTTTTCATAAATCCAAGTAAGGTAACAAACAAATTAGGTATTTTTCATGTGGACATGAGGAAGATAAATGAGTATAAGAATATGAGGTAAAACATAATATAATTATCATGAATCATAACACTGAAATATAGATAAAACATAAAAAAGAGACATTCATAAATTTATCACAAAGTTATATAACCCTGTTTTCAAACATCATAATTACCACGTTTATTCAACAAGGTATCCTAAAAATTCCATCTAGAGATATTATTTCTTTACCCTTTACATGATAGCACTCTTTTAGAGAACCCTCCATAGGTCTTAAATCGTGTGATCTACATTGATAATAATAAATCATTTCATTAATAACTTATGGAGAATAAAAAATGTGATTAAAAAGATCATTGTATACATAAGTGCTTAGATACTTGAATATTACAACATTTTTAACCCACATAAAGGGAATTTTAATATCATGCACTAGTAGAATAAAGACCATTAACGACCGCTAAACGATGTCGCTAAAGGCCTTTAGTGGATTCCTAGAATCCGCCATTTGGTGGACGAATTAGGCCTGTCGCTATTTCAAAAAAACATCTTCCATTTGGAAGATGTTGTAGACGAGCCAAAATAAACTATAATGACTGCCAAGTAGCGGTCACTATAGGTGATATCGGTGGCACCTATAACATTCACCAAATAGCAGACGCTTTAGCCTAGTTTAGATTTGGCTAAAGGGTCTGCATTTGGTAGACACAGTATATGCCGCCCATATCACCTATAGCGACCGCCAAATGTGGTCTCTATAAAAATTCTTCATTTTTTTAAAAAAACCCAGGAATACAATAATTAACCCTATATTTCAAAATAAAAAAAAATAATCTTTTCCAAAATATCTAAACTCATGCGCGCATAATTCTCTTCAGCTCATCATTATCCAAACATCCACATCCATCATCGAATATAACTGCATGAAAAAATTTGATAAAAAAATTAGTTCAAAAAAACCATTCAAATAAATTATTGAAATGCAATAACATAAATTTCCAGTCAAGCTTACTATAACAGATCAAAAGTATTTGATTTTGAAAATATATTAATAATATTGAATACATTTTTAAATTTGTAAAATTATTAATTCAATGGTTTTAATCATACCAAATTTTCGATTGATGTGTCCTTTGATTACACATGTCATTAATATTAATTAGAATGTTTTCCTATGATTTCAAGTAATTCTACTGCTGTTCGCTAATCATTTGACCGTTAAACGCATGTTTTGGTCATTTAGGGCCTCGGAAGTGCGTTTTCGGTCATCGTGGTCACATGAAATATCCAATTCACGTTTTTTCTTCCCAACCATTTCAAAATTTACTCACTGGTAGTTGTTTCTTGATTTCATGTCATTCTGAGGTCATTCATCTGGTTTTGACCACCCCATGAACCTTTTTCAGGCGCGCCAAAAACCAAAAAAACACACTTTTCATTGTATCGTGAAAAACTCATATCTAATTGATGTTCTATCTCTATATACATGTCACGTATTATAATTATAATGTTTTCTTATGATTTTTGGTCCTTCCAAAGTCGTTCGGTATGCATTTGACGGTTAATCGCCTATTTTTTGTCGTTTTTGGCACCATAAGTGCGTTTTCGGTCACCGCGGACACATGACACCTCCAAATGACGTGTGTTCTGCCCGAAAAATTTTAAATCCACTCTCTGATATTTGTCGCCAGATTTGCTAGAATTCTGAGGTCATTTGGATAGTTTTGACAACCCCACACACCTTTCTCAAGCGCTCTAGACACCTAAAAAACACATATTCATCCGTATTGAACAAACCACACGTCTGATTGACGTAACGTCTCCGCATACATGTCAAAAATAAAAATTAGAATGTTTTCCTTTGATTTAAAGTCATTCTTATGTCGTTAGTTATGAATTTGATAGTTAGACACCCGTTTTGGTCATTTATGGCAGCAGAAGTGCGTTTTCAGTCACCACGGTCACACAACACCTCTAATTGACTTGCTGTCTACCCGAATATTTCACAATTCACTCGCTGGTTTTTTTGTCTCATTTCAAGGAATTCTGAGGTTGTTTGGCTGGTTTTTACCACCCCACTCACCTTTGTTAAGCGCTCCACAAACATAAAAAACACATATTTAGTGGTACTGAACTAACCGCACGTCTGATTGACATGTCATCTCCACGCACATGTCACGAATAATAATTAGAATGTTTTCCTATGATTTCAAATCATTCTGATGTCCTTCGGTATGCATTTGATCGTTAAACACTTGTTTTGGTCATTTATTGCATCAGAACTTCTTTTTCAGTCACCACGGTCACACGAAACCTATGAATAACGTGTGTTCTACCCAACCATTTCACATTTCTCTCTCTGATTGTTATCACTAGATTTCATTGAATTACAAGGTCGTTCGGCTGGTTTTGACCACCCCCCACACATTTCTCAAGAACCCCAATCACCTAAAAAACACATATTTAGTTGTACCATGCAAAATTCACGTCTGACGGACATGTCGTCTCTGCGTACATGTCTAGAATAATAATTTGAATGTTTTAATGTGATTTCAAGGATTTATGATGTCGTTCGGTTTTCATTTCAAGGTTAAATGCATGTTTTGGTAATTTATGGCAACAGAAGAGTTTTTTCGATCACTGCGGTCATACGACACCTCCGATAGATGTGTGGTCTAGCAGACCATTTCACAATTCACTTGTCGTTTGTTGTTGCCTAATTTCATGGCATTTTGAGGTCATTTGGCAAGTTTTGAATAAACCATGCTCCTTTTTCGATCGTGCTAAACACCGAAAAACACATATTCTTCCATACCATGAAAACTGCATGTACAATTGATATGATGTCTCCACGTACACATCATAGATAATAATTATAATATTTTCTTATGTTTTCATGTAATTTCGATGTCATTTGGTATGCATTTGACCGTTAAACCCCTGTATTGGTCGTTTGTGGCACCAGAAGTGTGTGTTTGGTCACCACGGTCACACATAACCACTGATTGATGTATTGTATTCACAACCATTTAAAAATTTACATTTCAGTTGTTGTCAAATAATTTCATGACATTCTGAGGTCATTCTGCTAGTTTTGACCACCCCACGCACCTTTATCAAGCATGCCAAACACTGAAAAAACACATACTCAGTCGTACCGCACAAACCACATATCTGATTGATGTTCTGTCTCTACATAAATGTCATGGTTAATAATTAGAATGTTGTCCTATGATTTCAAGTAATTATGATGTCGTTCGGTATGCATTTGACCGTTAAACACCTGTTTTGGTCCTTTATGGAATCCGAAATGTGTTTCTAGTCACCACGATCACACGAAACCTCTTATTGACGTTTTCTCTGCCCGACCATCCCACAATTCACTCGGTGATTACTTTATCCTGATTTCATGGCATTCCGAGGTTGTTTGGCCAATTTTGACCACCCCATGCACTGTTGTTAAGCGTGTCAAACACGAAAAAACACATATTCAGCCATACTGAACAAACCGCATGTCTGATTGATGTCTTGTCTCTGCGTACACATCACAGATAATAATTATAAAGTTTTAGGGTTATTTAAAATATTTTAGATATCGTTCATTATGCATTTGACTATTAAACGTCTATTTTGGGGTTTTTTTGCACCAGAAGTGTGTTTTCGGTAATTTTGGTCACAAGAGACCTCTGATTGATGTTTCGTCTAGCGGACTATTTCACAATTCATTCTTCGGTTGTTTTTTCCTCATTTCATGGCATTCTGAGGTCATTCGGACGATTTTAACCACCCCACACACCTTTCTCAAGCGCTCCATTCACCTAAAAACATATATTTAGTCGTACCGCACAAAACACATATCTGATTGACATTCCATCTCCATGTACACATCACATATAATAATTATAATGTTATTCTATGATTTAAATTCACTCTGATGTCATTCGGAATGCATTTTTCATTAAACACTTGTTTTGGTCATTTGGGGCACCATAATTCCACTTTCAGTCACCACGATCACACGACACCTCTGATTGATGTATGGTCTACCCAACCATTTCAAAATTCACTCTCTGGTTGTTTTCGTCTCATTTCTTTGCATTCCAAGGTCATTCATCCAGTTTTTTCCACCCCACACACCTTTGTCAAGCGCTCCACACACATAAAAAATACAAATTCAGTTGTACCATAGACATTGCATGTCGGATTGATGTTTCATCTCTACGTACATGTCACATATAATAATTAGAAAGTTTTCCTATGATTTAAAGTCATTATGATGTCTTTATTTATGCATTTAACCATTAAACATATATTTTGTTCATTTATGGTACCAGAGATGCATTTTCAGTCATCGCGGCCACACGACACCTCTAAATGACCTGTGATTTGCCTGACCATTTCAAAATTCACTCAAAAATTGTTTTCTCTTCATTTAATGTAATTTCTAGGTCATTAAACCAATTTTGACCACCCCACGCACCATTCTCAACTCTCTACAGACCCAAAAAACAAATATTCAGTCGTACCGCGGAAACCGCATGTCCGATTTACCCAATCACACCCTAAAAATATCTGTTTAAATCCAAGATCATAAATAACATTAATAATATCCCTCAGTGATCCATAATAATAACCTTCACCAACAAAATAAAAACTAACACCGCTATTTTTTGTGTCTTGATTCATGTCAACATTGCTAATAAAAAATCAGAACCTGTTAGCAACCAAAGACTTATAGCGGCAAGTTGTAATAAATGTGCCATCAGCTAGTTGGTTGAGTTCTTCAGTCACACTATGGGTACTTAAATCATGTATCTTTTGAATCTTCAAATTTCACATAGTTCCATAGATAAAAGATTTTGAAAATACCAATAATTTCACTATAAAAATATTAAAGCAATTATTGATATGAACATGAGTCTTGTACCACTCATGAAATGTGTTGAAATGATGTTTTGGGATTTGATAGTCAGTTGCATGGGGCCTTTCACATTTTAAATTAGTGATATGTGTCCTAAATCACTACACAATAAAAGGTAAGTAATACAATAAATATAGAAATAAAATACACATCAACAATGAAACTTATAGTATCAATGGAATAACTAATGGAGTGTTGAACAACACATATCAATGATCTTGAACCCACTCATCATTTTGAATATCTAACATTATTCATTCTCCAATTAGACCCTCATCATTTGAGGAGGGATTATCTATATTTTTTTCAACCTCATCAATATATACAGTACAAAAATTAAAACACTCATCCATTAAATATTCCTTGGAAATTGAAGCTTTCAAATGAGCTTTGTTGCAAACATACTATTTCAATGTATTTAAGTATCACTCAATTGGATAAATCCACCTGAATTGCACGGGACCACCAGCAATGACTTGACTAGTTAAATGCACAGTCAATTGAATGATGACATCAAAAAAATATGGTGGGAATAGTTTCTCTAGGTGACATAGTGCAAGTACAATCTTATCCTGCTACATTGTAAAATCACTCATGCGGTGATTTCTTGAACAAATATGTTTGATGAAATTAGAAACATCAATCAACAGCTTAGTAACCTGGGAAGGTAAGAAATCACAAATTGCTATAAGAATAAACTGTTGAAGTAGAATATGATTATCATGACTTTTCAACCCCTGTAATGTCATGCTCTTCATATTGAAATGATTGGAAATATTAGAGAAATAACCATCTAGCACCTTAACGGTCTTCAAAATTGATATAAATGTTTATTTATCTCTTATACTCATTGTATAATGTGAAACAGATATGTATTCATTATTAACTTTACCCGGTTGTAAATGTAAATGTTTTACCAATCCCATTTCTTGAAAGTCATGTCGAGCATTAGAACTATCCTTGTATTTCCCCTTCAGACCTAAAATAGTTCATAGTATATTATCAAATTAATTTTTTTTCAATTTGTATCACATCCAAATTATATCTTCAAATATAATATTTCCAATAGGGAAATTCCAGTAATAAAATCTGTTTATTCCTATTATGATTGCATTGTGAATTTGTTGTAGGAATAAAAGTAAATGCATGAGAAAATAAATCTGGAAAATCATACATTGTATGGATATTTTTGTGATCTAGTTTTGCACAAATTTGATCTCTGGACAGTATTTGTGGTGATGGATCATACTCTCTATTCCCATCAAACTACACATGGTCGTTTCTGAACCTCTGAAATGGAGTAAGAAAGTGTCTGTGACCAATATATGTCCACTTTCTATAGTGATAAAGCCATATAGATTTCTTACTCTTATTACAATAAGTGCAGGTGATTTCTATTTTTGTACTCCAACCTGATAAGTTAGCATACGTCATAAAATCATTAATTGTTCATAAAAAAATCATTCGAGAATCTAAAAATTTCATTAGCTATTGAGTCAAAATTCATTACACCATTGGACAAAACTTCTTGCAGCTCATCAAACAAAGGTTTCATATAAACATCTAGTTTATTTCTAGGTCCTCTCGGTCTATCAATTATAATCTACTGTAACAAAAATGGTTTTTTCATACATATCAATGGGGGAATGATGTATGGAACCAACACCACTGGCCATGTACTATGTGTTTCACCAACGATGGAATTAAATGGGTTAAAACCATCTTATTCCAAACCCAGTCGAACATTATGATCATCCTGGGAAATGTTTGGGTTTCTATGATCAAACTCTTATCAAGACAAAAAATATTCTGGGTAAGTTAATTTATCAACCTATTTTTTCTCTTTGAATGCCTAGTCCACAATTTCGTAATTTTATTTGACTTGAAGAATCTCTTCAGTCTCAATTTCAGTGGAAAATTACGCATCTTCTTAACAGAAACTTGTTTCACTTGATTTAAGACTCTGCCAGGAAGAATCTTACAACCTTGATTAATCTCATTAGCCTTCCACCTGGATGTATAGAAAATAGAAAAATTATTTTATTTCCATTCACTTTTATGAAAAAACATACAATTATTTTGGAACGCATCAATGATATCATATGAAAAACCAAGATCATCGGTCAACTTGGGAGATTGATATAATGGATCTGGAATCTTTGCTCCTAGAGGGAGTACCTTCTTCAATAATATATACAACATGTCGAATGAGGTTTTTGACCACATGTTCAAGGCCATTAGGTGAAACAATTCAATGATGAATGGAAATTTTCTAAATTTAGTTCATCCATGATATAACTCAGTATGCACATCGTCAAGAATATCAATGAATTTCAATGCTTCTCCATCTGCAAAATAACAGGGATTTCTCGATACAACGTCTTCATTAATGAAATTGTTGTCTTTTGTTTGAAACTGATGCATTATATCATTAAGAATTATGTTCATCGGATCAACTATTCTTGAATCAACTTCCATATGAATATTTTCTGATTGATGAAATGAAACTGGCTCTTCTCCATGACATGTCCTTGTCTTATCATTTTTCAAAAACCCATTCAAAAACAGATGTCCTTTAACACTATCTTGTTTGATGAGATATCTATTTTCACATTTTCTGCATAGACAATGAATCAAATCTCTTGGAAATCCATTGGTGAAATCCATAAATTCCTTAATCCCCTCATAAAATTCAACAAGAAAACCTATCTTGTATATCAATCCAACTCTTATCCGTATCTATATTTAATAGAATGAAAATAATTGAAATATTTTATTTAAATTATAAAAAAACTCATATCCTTAAAACATAAAAACCAATGAGTTCAGTGATATTTTTAAGGACAAATAACCTATGTTGTAGTTTTGGTCATGAATAAAAAAATATTCCCTCTGAGAGGTCTCTTTGTGCAATACAATTTTCATAAATAACCTGCATAATATATTGCATAAGTAAAAAAATAACTTAGCTTCAGAGGACTCAGCCACGGGTAATGGGGTGTGACTCGATTTCAGATCTATGATGGCATAGCGGCTTGACAATAGGGGTTTGACGGCCAAACTCAAAAAGGGGCAGAATTGCTGGATGAAGCACGTGAGGTTTCTACACGATGAGGCACGATAGGCCAGGTCTGTTCAACGAAGGTGGGATGTGAGAAAAATAATAATGATCAAGAAAGTTCTATGACCTTTAGAATTACATTAAGATGTAATCTAACTTGGTATATAGAAACGTTAATGGAAATCATGATGATCATTGAGTAAATTTAATATATTTTATAGTGAAATAATGAGATATTCATAGAGTAATGGATGGTGTGGGGATTGATCATAAACAGAAGATTATAATTATCAATGAACTGTTAAAAGAAACCACTCTTATGAGGAATAATTATTTGGGAGTAGTTCAAATTTCTACTTAATAAGTAAAAAATACACATTATAATATAAAAAATTTAATTATTTATGGTGAAATATAGTTTATACAAAAAAATGGTTATATTGTAAAGAGGTTCATTAAGGAACAAGAGAAGTGGATGTAGTCATGTAGACATCAATACCCTCAATCTTTTTTATGGATAATATTTATAGTAAAAATTATATACATAGAAAGAAAAATATAAATAATTAGGTATGTGAAGGAATGTTATAATGGAGGTTGAAAATAATGTGGTGAAAAAAAATAAAGGATTCATAGAGTAAGATTAAAATCAAAAATAGGTATTCATATTTGACATATTAGGATGATCTTTCTCATATTGAAGAGGAAAAAATATTTTAACAATGAAATGATGTGATCTATAAAAGGATTAGATCAAAATGAATAGAATGTATAAGTCTATAACTACAAATGTTGTTTTGATAGTAATTTATTATGATATATTTTCAATTCATGTCAATATATTTAACTTTATATGATGGGAGAAAATATCTTATCACATGAATTAAATATGACATGAAAAGCGTCCTAAAGTATGAAAATTATAAATTTTTGGATATTATTAACATTATAATTGATAAATTGGTATAAAATACAACACCCCCGAGGGGCGCAGTGGGGCTGGGAGGGAACGACCACAGGAAATTACAGCGTGGAGGTGGGGGTGGGGGTCACTGGGGTGTCTTGGGGCCAGGGGCAACATAGAGGCAAGGGTTTGGGGGTCTTCGGGGTCGCTGATGTCATTGGGGGTGTAGTGTAGTGGCAAGGGGTGGGGGCCACCAGGGTCGTAGGGGTGTCTCGGGGATATGGGGGGCCCAGCGCGGAAGCATGGGGATAGAGGTCTCTAGGGGTATCAGGGTCACTAGGAGGGTGAACAGGGAGAGGGTAGTATGGTCAATGATGGAAATTCAGGGGAGATAATTAGGTTGTGGGGTTGAGGAGGGTAAATGGGGGTGAGGGTGGGGGGAATATTATGTTCGAGTTAGTAAAAATACAGCACCACCATTTGTCAGTCAATGTATTTAGCCCACCTCGAATTCCAAAAATTCTACTAGTGGAACATGTAAATACATGAATACATAATTTATATTTAAATGTATGTGAATTGGCATGTAATAATGAAATAATGAAATTAATGAAATGAATTCAACGACATGATGGATTAATATTTGTTTTATGGAAATGTAATAATATGAAGAGTTGAAGTAATATCATTAATAACAAAATATTTTAGATGTAATGTGATAATAAAAAACGATATAAAAATATTTTAATAAAACATTTTGAAATTATTCTACATAAGAGGTAGTTAAACAGATTAGAAGAAGTAGAGAATTATCTTACATTGAAGTTTTTATTTTTAAAACAAGAGTTTAACACCATGATGACTTAAGGAAACCATAGAGGGACTATTGTGGAGGTAATATGACCATAAATTCATGGAATATGAATTTTGAGTGGAGGAGAATGTTTTCTGAGTTGGTATTTATAATAAAAGAGGAGGAATTGTTTAATATTTTTCTAAATATAGGTCTTAGAATTCTAGGTTGGGGAAATATCAAAACCAATGGATTCCCCATGATTTTTTCTTATGGTTTTGGACATTTGAGTCATAATGTAAACTATTTTAATCAATTAGAACTGAAATCCATATTTTAATATTACATTAGACCATGAATTGTAGGTTTTCCAAAAAAAATATAGTTTTTAAAAATAAAATTTCTATTTTAGATCCTAGAATTTTATTTGTTATGTTTAATATTTCATTTTAATCCATTAAAATACACAATTTTAATAGAATACCATATTTTAGAACTTGTATTATGTATAATTAATTATCACATCATTAAGACATACATATGAATTTGAAAATCATACCAAAAACACTAAACTATATTTTTACTATTCACTAAATTATAACGAATTTAAGAAAATTATAAAAAATCCTCTATAATCTAATTTAAATGTTCACATTCCAAATATAATGTTTACATTATTTGAATAATTTCTTAAAAAATATAAAGTTATATTTTAAATAAAAAATCTATAATAATTGAAAAAATAAATGTTTTTATGACAGTCAAATTTCTCACACATATTCAAATTTCTTAGGCCATTGTAAAATTATATTATCATTTATATTTAGAAAAATAGTTTTTCAAAGGCCTATTTCATTAAAATAAAATGTATATAGAATACTATATTTTATTTAAAATGTTGACATATTTTATGAAAAGACTATTTTATTTGTATACAAAAATCATGTTATCAAATTGATATTATGTTCATGAACATTTTATTAAACTAAATAATACTGAAAATGATATTGAAAAAATAACCATTTCATTTATACCAATGAAATTACACTATTAAGAAAATAAGGTTAAGACACATAACACCTTATAACCCCAGAAAACTCCTTAACGTATGGTATATGATGGTGGTTGTTTCATGGGTTGTATAAACTAACATTGACCTAGTGGTGATATCAACTAACATAAAATTCTCCCATAGCTAATTTAATTTGATCCTCATTTATTAAATCATGAATTGTTCTTTTCATGGGTGTACCCAGTGTTTAATTCCTTCCTCCCACGTCATGACAATTGGCCATTGAAATGAATGAATCTACTAGTTGATCTCATCATTTCTTCTTTTTTTCAAAACATATTATATTTCATTGCCCTTGATAAAAACTAAACATAATGGTAACATTATTAAAAATGGTCATAATACTAAATAGTCATAATACAAAATAGTCATATTAACTAATGGTGAGATTAATATTCTAGTAGTCGTGTTACAATTTTCAATGGTTAGGTTATTATTCTCAATAGTCGGTTTACTATTACCAATTGTCAAATTACCTCATATAAATAACTATTCAGTTATTTATATATTATTCACATAAATTTACTTCTTAATTCTATTTTTTCCTTTTCTAAAATGTAAATTTCTTTACAAATATTTTTTTCTTTTTTATAGTGGGTTTTCAATGGGGTAAATAGTCCGAGAAGATTGACAATATCAAAATTTTAAATTAAAAAATTCAATATAATATATTTTTTTGACCGACTCTAATGTTTGGAACATTCTTGAGTTTAGCTACTGATTAACTTAATGTACATCATTAATTATGCAATTTTATTGTCATTATTATATGTGTTGTATGAGTACTATTATATATAATATTATATACAATTATTTATGAAAATGATTGAAGTATGAATTTAAAGGACATTACATTCATCCCCCCTTATTAATTTTCATGAATGAAATTTCAATTGATATTATTATTTGAGAATAGGTGAGGGAATTTTTTTTCACTGTTTCTTCAAGATCCTATGTCTGATCTTCATATTTATGGTCCCAAAAAACTAAACTTTTATGAATTAAATTATCTTGTTTTGTAGAACATTTTCACTATGTTCCAATATCATCATCTTCTAATCCGTATAAGCAAGTTCATTCTCA
The DNA here is from genome assembly GCA_963277665.1 of Viscum album. Lineage (NCBI taxonomy): Eukaryota > Viridiplantae > Streptophyta > Magnoliopsida > Santalales > Viscaceae > Viscum > Viscum album. Next base: position 380,651,229 of record OY728119.1, read on the forward strand.
AAATATACCACCTATAAATTTATTAAATGTGTTGATCATGTATATACTTCCTAAATATTTATACATGTAACACATTATGATCACAAACCATCTTCAGTGGCAGTTATAGTTGATAAGATACTAATCCATTGTGATAGAGAATATAAAATGGACCAATGTACATAAGGATATGATTAACTTTAATTCCAATCCACTTGGTTCTCTTCCAAGTTGATATTCAAATGAATAATTCATAACCAATATCAAAATCCAAGTCCGTTCATTTTTTTTGTATAAAACTTCTAAAAACGAGTATCTTGTATATGTTGTTGGATGGTATGATAGTTTTCTACTATATATTCCCCAATATCAGGTCTATGTATCATTCTTTAACCAACACAATCCCAATAATCATGAGTTATACATTTTTCCCAAACAATGATTCTTATAAAGAAATTTTAATACTCAAGTGGAATATTTATTTGAAAATGAATTCTAATATTCCCATACACCATTAAATATAATCAAAGAAGATCTTCACGCGTCTTTAAGTGATTTAATGGTCTTTTCAGATTGGATATTGGTTTATGGGTGATATGACATATCGAAATTAAATTTTGTATATAGAGAATATTAAATACTTATATAGTGTTTAAAAGTGAAATTTATATTATGAATAAAAATGATTTAAAGCAGTTCCTCGTGAAGCATCCCCACATCCTTTATTTATATCTACGAAACATAGTTAAGAGATAAATTTTATCGAATAATGATGTAGAGGGAAATCATGTTGAGTTGATCCACCACCACCCATATCATATTGTTTCCTTCATATATCTTTAGGAAAATAGTGACAATGATCATGGTGATGTTCTACCATTTTTATGAGGTCATGGGAAATGGTTTCATCATCCCCTTGGACTTATGATGCTCTAATTTAAATTTATGAAAAACCATTCACATTGATGAATAATCAACTATTTCATTTTCCATATCATCACAATCAAGTACATTTGAAAATAAATCTACATCTCTGTGCTTCATTGATGGATTGAGAAAGAAGAGTAATGTGTATTATATAATAAGTTTTTATTTATCTTAGGTGATGAAGGAATAAAAAATAAGGTTATAAACTAAATGACACCATCTAAATTGATGTTTAGGTCATGAAGCTTCCCACAATACATTTTTTTCACATTATTTCGATGTTCCAAATCATGCCTTTATTCCTCCTTATTTCAATATTGGGTAAATGGTTGGAAACTAAATTGGATAAAATAGAATGTATTACCCACTACAATCATTCAATGATCCATTATTTATATTTACAAGATGATAATATATTTTCAAAATCTACATCATGGATAGAGTATCATTTTCCTTTATTCTTATACCATCAAATACCGTACTCTCCTTTCTGTGATTCTGGTGAATATAGTAATAATAGTTCAGGATTAGCTATATTTTAATTTTTATTCATTTTGATCTCCTTATATGAGAATATATCCTTAAATATTGGTTTACATGTGTATATATAACATTTTACTCTTAAATACAGTGTCTCTATATCATTAGAGAAAATATGAATATAACTAACTCTAGCTCATGAGTAGAATAGTTCTATTCACGAGGCATTAACCATCATGATACATATTAAATCACTTTTTCATTTTTCATGAGTACATATCTATGTTAATTTAGGTATGTATCAATATAAATAAAAAATAATTCCCCATTAGAGGGTAATGTTATCATAGGTTCACTAAATAACATCTTATTTAGTTCAAAGAAAAAAATTCAAACTACCTTTTCAAATTAAACTTTACTCCCTTTAACATTACATGGTTACTAAAATAAAAATATCTGAATATTTTCTTCCAAACAAACTACAGTATATAGTTTCACTAAGGAAACTATGAAAAAACATTATAGTTTTAGGACATGGTCACTTCACGATAATTATGTTAGAAGGATCAACTGGGATTTCTTCATTTCTCATAATATTCACCAAGAATGAATCTTTTTCTACTAATAACAAAAATTTATTGAATTTAACAAATAGACTTTCCTTATATAAAGTTGTTAATATGAATCTTTGGTGATCCTCATATTCCTTTTTAAAATTTTAATATAGCATTATATCATCAATAATGATCACCAAAATATTATCAAGGTAATAGTTATTGATTATATTCATAAAAAACATAAATATGAAAAGGGAATTAGTCAAGACTAAAGGCTTAAAAACAAATTCATAATGCCCATATCTTGTTTGAAATATTCACAGAGGGGTAATCTATTTTTTCACCTTTAACAGGTGATACCATGATCAAATATTAATCTTGGAAAATAATTGAACCCCACAAAGCTTGTTAAAAAATTATCAATCCTTGGAAGTGGATTTTTTATTCATTGGGATTCCATAATGTTATTTATAATCAATTCATTGACATGTATATCTATACTCATTATTTAAAAATAGTAAAGGTACTCTCAAATGATACATACTGGTCAGAATAAAACCCTTCAACCAAAGATCTTGATGTTGAATAGTATATTCCTCCTATATTACAAATTCTATTCTATATGTGGTCTTAAATTTTTGGCAAGGATTTAGGTAGGATTTGGGTACATAAATCCACCTCCATTTCAGTGGGAGGTCCATGTTACCCCCTAGGAAATAAATCAATGTATTTAAGAATAATGTTTTTACCTTATGTCTTTAGAAGATGAATTTCTATATAACAAACACCAAAAATATCTATAAAGAATAATGTAGGTTGTGATTATAGATATTTATAAGGTCAGGATATCTTTACTTTGAAATCAAAACAATGTTTTATATTCATGGAAACTAAAATTTTGTTACATACATAGTTTATCATTGAATTATAGTTTGTTAAATAGTCCATCCAAATTATATTTCAGAATTACCCTATGAGAATTGAAACTTGATATGGGATGAAATTATAGTAAAAATTGATGGCAACAGATTTTAATACAACATTGATTACTTTATCATTCCTCTAATAGTTTTAACTGATAAATAATGTTCTATATGTTTTGGTTTTGATTATATATTCTTTGAAAAATTTGATGAAATAACGGAATGCGTATAACCTGAGTTAATCAAAGTACTTTGTAGACATGAGAGCATAATGAGTGTAAATTCCACATTATCAATTATAAAATCTATGTTAGCTATTGCGAATTTGAAATCATAAACTTTCTCCATTTTCATATATTGAGGTTAATAGTGGTTTCCCTCCATTATCATTCGATTTCAACATTGATATAAAATTTTCCTATGATTACCACCAATGAATAACTGAAATTTAGGATGTTCTTTCTCTATTTTCCATTTATATTTTTCAATGTGTGTTTAGAATTTACCTCACTATGAAAATTATGAGATATATAGCCTTAACAACCACAATGTTTACAAATTTTCATTATCAGGAATGGAGTTCCATGAATTTTTTTCAACACTTTTTTCACACGGTTAGTTCTAGTTTTTTCTTTCAACGTCAATAATTATAATAATTCCTTGATTTTGGAACCATTCTCTCTTCTTTTCATATAGAACGTGAGACCACTATATTTCTCTAAACTCTATTTCAACATTCAAATCACTTCATACAACCATATAATATATTTCACAGAATCTATTTTAAAGATTCTTCAAAATATAGGGTCCCACCACACCAAAAACCCTATCAAAATTTCCCTTCAATTAAGGAATAAAGATAGAGGTGTATCCTGAATGTCCTGTAAAGGTCATTTTATAGCTTCCCAAAAATTAATTTTGGTTTTTCAAAAACATTAAAAATTAATTCTATATTTTTTTCTCATCTAATAGTTAAAATATTTAATGAATAAAATTCTTTTAAACACTCCTGACATTATTTTATCAATATCCCTTCTTGAATTCATGTTCATAATCCATGTGTATCATTGATCAAAATCACCTTCTTATATAGTATACTACCCTGGTGATTGTACCTACCATTTAACAATAGAGTGAAATTTTTTTATAGTGGTAATTTTTTTTGTAAATTAATGGATCTATAGATCCTATGAAGGAAGTTATTCATTGATGCATGAAGGACTCAACTCTAAGTTGATCCCTTCATCATGAATTTGGATATTCAACATGATTCATGTCATTATTCTTAACTTGAGATTATTGATTCTTCATCGTCAAAGAGTTTTCCATTTGTGCTTACATCATATTAGGAAGTCCATTGGATAATATTCCATTTCACTAATCATTTATGTGATTTCTCTTATTTCACACCATTTTTGTAATAGAATAAAACCTTAGTGACAATCATGTTACTTTTAGTAATATTATAATTGTATAGAGTATTTATATCTTAAATCAACAAGCTTAATTGTGTATTTTTTGGAATATCCTCTAATAAAAATTAGATTTTATATATATCATTCACAATGTTTCGTAAAAAGAAACAATGTGATTATGAAGTCAAATCTCAATGCACCCATTTCAGGGTAATTACCCATAGTTACAACTATTCGAGAGACACATCCACTTGCAAAATCAAAACATGGGATTTCTAATGGTTTTTTTCCCCATTTTTAATTTTTTTAATGTTTATAGTTTTTTAATTTATTATAATCAGAATCCATATTTTATTATTACTTTTGACATGGAAATGTGATTATTCCACAAAATATAGTTTTTAAAATCATAATTTCTATTTGAAATTTGAAATGTTTTTTAGGTTTGAGAATTTATTTAAATACATTAAAATAAATTAAATTAAAAAAATAATATACTTTAGATCATGGATTGAATTTAATTGTTCATGAAATTAAAATTACATATAAATTAATTCACAAAACATATTGAAAGAAACTGAATATTTAAAATTCTCTAAAAAATAACGTATTTTATAAAATTATAAAAAAACCAAATCAAACCTTATATTAATGTGAATATATGAAATATAATGTTTTTTTTATCAGAATAATTTTCTAAATATGAAAATGTTGACTTGTAAATAAAAACTCATTAATTATTTCAAAATAAATGTTTTTTTATGATTGTCAAATTGTTTACAGATATATATATTTATTATGTAATGGACCAACCTAGGTCGACCCCAAACTAGTAACCAAATACAACTCATGAATTTTTGTGAGCCGAATTACCAATTCTCCATAATAGAAACTAGTTTTAGACAACAATGATAATACAATTGGTAATGATTTATATAATAAAATAGATGACATTACAAGAATAGAATAGAGTGCATAATATAAATAGAAGAATATATTAATCCCTATACACAAATAAAAACATAAACCGATCTAGATACAATGAACATGAATATAAAATAAAATGAAAAAAAACTCAAAACCAATAGGAATTGACATGATTGCCTGATGACTTATTGGTAACCACCATCAATAATACCAAACTGATCTGCATGCATACTTGAAAAAAAATTTCACTTACAAGACAACTCCAGTCTACTAAAAATGAGTGACCTAAGTAGGATGTCAGAATAAACTAGCTTTGTAATTAAGAACCATAGAATCCATATATGTTCTTTCATGAAAAAAATACATAAATAGTAGTTTGAAATATATTTAAGAAAATAAGGATTTTTATATTTAATGGGAGAAACTGATATTTTATTTTAAAACGAAACATAAAAAATAAAAAAGGAATATACGAAACAAAACCAAAAAAATTTACATCTGAAAAGGAAAATCAAGATAAACAAAATAGTATGGTAAATGATGTAAAAAACTGAGGGAAATATTACAAGTGAAATTATAGAAATAATAGAAGACTAAAAAACCATAGGGATTTAAAAAATAACTATAACATAAACATATGTATTCATTGGTATTTTTTAATAAACCCATGAAAAAAATCCCAGAATATACTCGGTTCATACCCACATACCATCAAATGGTGATCCTCCATATTTAGTAACAAACCTGGATACTCTAAACTTCCCTCACCAGTGGAAAATCCCAATGTGCATATCCCCTTTATAAGGGGTTATAATAAATCTAATAGGGACTAAAAATAAATCAACCTATATCCCTCTAGATTATTTCTAAGAAGACCATGAAAATATTATAAAAGGATACTGAATATGTCATCACATGCTTGGCACAAAAACAAATATCACAAAATTGATTGTGCATGCCTTGACCAACCCCAAAAATCTCTATGCGAACACACTCACATAAGAAGGATGACTGTATAGGTTCCCATCATACATATAACCATTCAAAAGTATCATCCAGGAATACACACCATATGAGTTTAAAATAAATTTACTAAACTTCACAATGTTCCAAACGTGTGTTACCATTTAAAAATTCAATCAATTTCTAGTTAAATTAACTATATTCTCATAGTCATTATCAATACTACAGCGGAAAAATAATTTATGACCAGATTGTTTCAAATGGGTATTTTTAGTTATTTGATTACTAACCATGTTTTAAGGTACCTAAAAAGCTAATTATTAGAGAACACATTTGGAAACTAGATTATAAGTTTTTTAGAAACCAAGTAGACATTTAGGATACATTGAGAATTTTAGAAAAATGATTTTGGGATATGGAGTGGGGGAATGAATGGAAATGATAGAAGGGTATTTTGAAAACTGTTGTTTCATGATGGAAATATTCATGGGTTCACCATTTATATACATGTTCTTATCAATATATACACCCCAAGAACTTATATATATTTACACATTCACTAGAATATATATGGATGAATATAAGAATACTTGATTTCTAATTAAGTAATTGAAAAAAACATCACAACCAACCTCATATATCCAAACATGAACACTAAACCATGAAAGGAACCAAAAAACACTCAATAATATAAAATTCACACATCACGTTACTACTAAGACTCAAATAAGGCCAAACACAATATCAATATACTCCAATCCATTTTAAAAGAACAAATTGATTTTTATGAAACACCTTTAATACACATAGACATGCGTAGATAGAGAAATACTTTGAAAAACTCATTTTCCTCAAATTGAAAACATATAAATGTCTTCACAAACCAATCTAACACACCAAAATATTGAATAGCAAATTTTAAAAATAATTTAGGAATTATTAAAAACCAAATGGAATTATGTGGAAATGAATTGGATGGAAACACCTACCTTAGCGAAATGAAAATGCAATGAAACTTCATGAGAGAGGAAAATGAAGCCAAAGAAGAAAATTACACACCCTAATATCAAATAAATAACCCACATAAGTCAAACATCACCATAGAGTATCTCTAAGAAAAATACATGGAAAGATAAATAGGAATAATAACTAATGAAGTGATAAAGTGGAGAGAAATAAAAAAAAATAAAGAGAATCATACCTATATTTTATGGAAGAGCACTAATGATCCAATGAGATCCATTAGAAGAGAGTTTGCAGATTCCCTTAATTAGTTTAAGACCTAATGGGGGAGGATAAACCAAAATAGGGGTTCAAACACAGTAGAGAAAAATTTAGAATTTCATGTTTTTATGAAAATAGGTATATTGAACGGATTAGATGTATGTTTGGTCAAAATATGAGCCAACTATGAACATTATAATAGAAAAAAGGGAAACTAACATAGTCTTCACACACTATTATAGAATCTATATTCCAATCATAAACACCATATCTTCAAAAAATGATAGACTCTAATACACACATACAAGATGGTTACTTATAAACATGTGCAAACCATGTGAAAGGTCCCAGACACCATTGACAAATCACATAGTTATTACTTTACCTAATATAGTTTTTTCCAAAGTATGTCATGATCATGACAGATAAATCATACAAGAAAACAATTAACTATAAATTTCATTTTCATCTAAATCTAATATGGTTCATTCCCCAACCATGCACACTTATCATGGACAGGGTCAATGACAACCTAAATCCTATGAAACTCAATTATTAACCCAAAAAATTATCTGGAACCTCTATATAAAAATATAAAAATATAAAAATAAAATGTGAAAAACAATAAATGAAATAAAATAAAATCGGAGTTAGTGTTTGATAATTTCACCCCCCACAAAAATATTATTCCCTTATTAATTCACATATCCAAATGAGGAACAATGCTAGAACCCAAAAATAAATGAATCCATACTAAACCATGATCTATAGTGTGAACCTTAAACTATAAAATTCACTATTATCCATCTCAATAGAGAACCAAAACAAGGAAAACCATGTATAAAAGAGAGGGTCCTCCCAACCATTTATAAATTGACTAGCACAACAAATTTAACACCAAAACTCCCAAAATAGGTAAACCCAATGAATTAAGATCATATCAAACATAGAATAATATAGAATTAATATTTTCTATTATACACAATCATCAATAAAAGAGAACCTCAAAAAACAAGAACAACCCATAAAATACATAACCATTCTAAAATTCACCTCTATAAAGTAGAACCTCAAAATATAGAGGTTTTTAGATAGGACCCATCCAATATCTATCTAATAAAGAATTATTTTACAAAAAATAAATTTTAATAACAAGGTCAAACATAAACCATCCCTTATACATCATTGGAGGTAAAATATGAGATGACACTCCATCACCAAAAAATTATTGACTGTGTGAAGAGCTTCAGTCTGGGGTCTATGGTCGGGGCCCTAAAGACATGAATCATATAATGCCTTGCTGGTAGGAGCTAGAAACATCCAATATACACTTAATCTTCTAATAAAAAATCATTCAGAACTTCTCTAAGTAAACTAAATGACCATATCATCATAAACCCTTCAGAGGATTTCAGAAACAACGATTCGAATTCCAAAACTGTTCACATTGATGGAAAACTAGTTGGTTTTATATCAAATTAAAATCTAGAACCAATATGAGTGACTCATTTGAAATATTTTCTTCTAGTTTACACTTGTCAACAGATATGGATCCTTTAAAAGAACCAATAGAAACTATATTTCCATATACTACGGTGTATGCTCTGAAAATTAACTCTAGTAGAAATGCCTCATTCACTACCTTCAAAAATATAAATTCCGTAGACAAATGAAATTGATCCCTAATATCTATAAAATGACCCCAGATGAATATTTCTTCTTTTAGCGGTTCTTTTGATTCCATCATTATAGAAAATGAAAGCATATCCTTAAAAATTTTAGTGTAGGCCTTCATTATTCATTGACCTTTCTGAACACCCATGTGCTCTAACAATTTCTTCACCTTCACATCCTCAGGAATAAATAATTGGATGAATTTGGTCTTAAAGGCTCCAAAAGACATCACATCTTGAATTTATGATGAGATTATTTCCTTCCATCTATACAAACTAGAACCCATATATGATCCCAGAAAATATTAAACCCTCATAGATTCAGGAGTACCAAAGGAACTGTAAACACTCATGACCAAATTGAGTTCCTCATAAACATCTATAAAACCTAAATCATGTTGGAAAACAAGAAAATATTGAGAGAATATTGACACCACTACCCCATCCGGATTCTAAGAAGGGGAAAAATTGAAAAGACCTTCTAAGATCCATCTCGGTATTTCTATGAGGAATACTCTATATAAAAAATAGAACGAAAACAAAAAATAATATAAAAATTATCAACCAGGGAAACACATGAACCTACAACACCAATATCATAAACAAAAACACTAAAAAGGAAACAAAAAATCTCATTTAAAATACCTATTTCGATTGAAAATTCAAAAACCATTTCCAATATAAATTATGTTTTCCATTGAAAAACACTAGTATTTTCAAAGGCCACGTCAATTTCCAAAAATTTGTTTAATTATAAAAACACTAATATTTACCTAAATTAACCCATACTATTACCAAAAAAAATTCTCTAAAATGTGGGACTATTATCTATTCACAACCCAACCCAATGATTTATTATACCATTTTCAAAGAATGAACCATCCATAGGAAGCTAATTGAAGAACATATTTGGCCTCCACAAGGTTTTAAAGTCCATGTATTTTGAGCATATAACAATGAATCAATTAAATTTTGATCCTAAAAAAATGAAAACATAAAAAAATGACAAAAACCCAAAAACCCAAAACAAAAGACTCATGTCCTAGACTACCCATTGAAACTCGAGGTTCAGGATGATAAATAGCACATGACGCTCTCCCTGTACCTTCAATTTTAGTTTCAGTAGTCATATCTTCAGTGTACTAAGAACCCTAAATAGTAATGGGTTCCTTTGGTACCTTTTCTTTAAGAACCATGCAAGGTCTACCCCAAACTAGTCACCCCAGACACCTTGAAAAATGGCCTAAGAGGCATTCCCAATCCTCCCTTCTTGAATTTGGTGTTAGGCATTAAAGGTAATATAATTGGGGAAAATGTATTCTATAAATTAGAATACATAACTAAATCACAACAAAGTGAGAAACAGAAGTATGAGAATATAATAATCATTGAACACAAATAAATAAATAAATCTATCTAGATATAATGGAAGGAAAAAAAACAAAATGAAAAACCAAACGAAAACAAATTGTAACTAACAAGATCACCTCGTGACCCCTTAGTCACTACCATCCATAAAACAATCCCATTCTACATGCATACCTAAAAAAGTAGAACTTGAAAAAAAGATTGGGAATACCATATTCAAGTGGAGAAGGTATGGTGTGAGCATAAAATAACTCAGTAAGTAAGAACCACAAAATATATAAAAGTTTATTCCTAAAATAGTCCGTAAATAATAGTTGAAAATAAATTTTGAAAAAATATGGGGTTTATCATCTAAAGGGATAAAATCATATTTTTTTTATAAAACCAAATCTAAAATATGAAAATACAACTAAGAAACACAAATTGAATATAGTATAGAAGAAAAATAAAATCAAGCTGAAGAAAATATTAGCTTAATAAATATAAATATATAAATAAAGGGAAACATTTCAAGTGAAATAATATAAATAAAAAAATATCAAGAACCCAAAGTATAATAGAATATAATATGAAAATACACATACATAATCATGGGTGTTTTCTAAACATCTATAGACAAAATCCCAGGACATACTCAATCCAGACCCACTTTCTGGAATATGGTGCACGTCCATAGTTAGTAACCAACCCAACTGGTCAAAACTGGACTCAACAATGCCAAATCCCACATGGCTTACCCAATTTATCAATGGTTCTATCCCTTTTAATCAGGACTGGAAAAAAATTATTACTCAACCCTCTAGTAAATTTTAAGGAATCCTATGATAATAGTATAAAAGGAAAATAAAGAGGTCATTCCATACTTCACACTAAACACAGCTCAAACATTTCACCATTCACCACTATATAGATCTCTAAAAATATCTATTAAAAGGACCACTAATCATAAGGATGAAAAAATAGGATCCCATAATACATAGAACCTTTTGAAATATCCAACTAGTATGACACATCATTTGAATTTTAAAAAATTCTAAAAAATAAAAAAATCTAATAGAGCCGTATGATTTACTAATACAAATAATTTAAAATAAAAATACAATTCATGTCAAATTAATTATCAAAACCGTGGTGGAAACATAATTGATAATCAAAAAGAGAAAAAAAGGTATTTTTTGTCATGTGGTTTCCAATCATGTATCAAGATGCCAAATAAAAAATGATTTTGAGAAAACATTTCGAAACCACATTTGATGTTATTTGGAATACCAGTATCCCTTTAAGAATCATTAATAGTTTTATAAATACCATATGGGATATAGAGTGGAGGAGAGAAAAGAAATGGGAGAAGGGTGTTTTCAAAAACTAGGGTTTTGAGATGGAAATATTTATAGAGTAACCTTTTATATGAATATTTCTATTGATATGGGATCCTTAGGAATAGATTTATATGATCACATTCACAAAAATATTAATGTATAACCATAAAAAACTCTATGTACAATAAATGAATTGAAAAAACCTCAAAACAAATACACGGATCCACACATTATTACCAAATCACGAAAGCCACCAAAACCCACAAAGAAATCCCAATTTCATATATCACCTAACTACCAAATCACAAACATCATAAAAAAATATCAATTTACTAAAATATTATTTTATAGGATAAAAAAGTGTTTATTAAACACATTAAATATATATTGATATAAAATAATTACAAGGGAAATACATTGAAAACCTCACTTTCAAAATATTTCAGGCACATAAATGACATAAAAAATACAATTACACAAAATAAAAATGATTTAAAAACATAAAAAATCCTTAATATAAATTAAGAATCTAATTGCGAGATTTAGAAAGGTTATGGATTGATACACCTACCTCATTGATGTTTTAATGAGATAAAACTATTAGGAAGGGAAAACCATTACAAAGAAGGAATCCACATGCCCTAGAATCAATGAAATCAATTCAGATAATCCAACCATCACCCTAGTGTTTTATCATGAAGGAACTGGGGTAACAGAAATAATAAGAACAATAGAGGAAGTCAAGAACATTATATAAATGAGAAAATATCAGTAGAATATTTTCTAGATTTTATGAAGGATCACCAAAGATCCAATGAGAGCCAAATGAAGAGGGGTTTCAGATTCCATTCATGGGAATATCATGAATGGGTGAGGAGAAACATGAATTGAGGATAAAAAAGGTGAAGAAAAGTATTGATTTCATGTTTATAAGAGTATGGGTTAGTCATAAGGTTTTAATGCATGGTTTAAAAAAACATTTCACCAACCATACACACCATACTAGATAGAACGGATACCTGAATGGGATAGCCCCAGAGTTTGAAAAACTATATACCTACAAAAAAAATATATCCTTAAAAATGATAGAATTAGTCACATTATTTCAACATAGATCCCTATAACTACACTGAGGCCAAGTTCTAGGTCAAATACATCACAAATAACCGACTAGGTTATTTTTTTCCTCACACAGTTGGTTTCAAATAGTGTGTTGATCATGCCTGACAAACTGTACAAGAAAATAATAATTAGAAACGCCCTTTGCATCCACATGTTTAATGGTTTCTCAAAATATTTCACACAATAACTATGAAGAGGGCCAAAGACAACCCAAATCATCAAAATCCCCAAAATTATCATTGGGAACTCTACTTTAACCTCAATTAAAAAAAGGCCAAAAAAATAAATGAAATAAAAGAAAACTGGGGATGTGGTGTGACATATTAGGACTTTGAAAAATTATATTATAATTTATATATAAATTAAAAGTGTTTTTAAACTATATTTCAGAAAATTATAATATATATAGAATTCCTGATTTTATTATAATTTTTTATATATTTTCAGAAGATAAATTTTATTTGTATCTAGAAATAAGATTATCAAATGCATATTTTTCATAAATATTTTATGAAAAAAATATTATTGTAAATGATATTAAAAAATAACCAAGTCATTTATATAGAAGAAATTAATATTTTTGATATAGAGGTATAAAAACATAACCCCATATCACCCGTGTATATTACCTAAGGATAAGGTGTGTGATTGTGGAAAATTTATGGGGTGGATTAACTATCAATATCCATGGCATGAATTCCACAAACTTGAACTTCTCACATAGTTGATTCCATTCAAGAATCACTTGTTGAAGTTCTAATTTTACATGTCTATAGATGAACTCCAATGACACAACCTCCATACCATGTTCTGATAAATGCTTTTGAAAAGTCATGATTCATCTGGTTGATCAATTATTTATTCCTTCGGTATAAATTTTCCTTTTTCATTGACATTTATAAAAAATAGACCAAAAAATAACATTATTACCAATGGTTACAGTTCCAAAATATCATATCGACCAATGGTCATTTTGACCAATGGTAAGATTAATACTCTAATAACCAAGTTACTATTCCCAATGTCTAGGTTACTATTCTCAATGTTCAGGTAACTATACCCAATGCTTATATTAACTTATATAAATGAATTTTAATTTATTTATATATTATTCAATATAGTTTCTCTCAAGGGTTCAGTTTATATATTTACTGAATTTTCAATTGGTTTTTTTGTTATAGTATTCTTAATTGGGATGAATGTCCTAGTAGATTATTGAGATCCAAATTTCCCAATTCTTTTTTTTTATAGTTTATGTTTTTGTCCCATTATAATTTTTGGGACTTTATAAGTTTAGTTATTGGATAATTTGACATTCTTCCATAATGAAATAAATTTCTATTCTTTTCTATATGTATTTTATGAGATAATTTCTATATAATAGAAGAAAAAATTAATTTGGAAAAAAATTATATAATAATGTTAAGGTCATTTCAATAAAGGGATTCAAATATTATAGGTTGATATCATTTATAACCAAGGGAAATTCAAATTTTTGTAATTGTGGGATGGTAGGAGCGACATAATCAATCCATATTCCCATGAATTAGGCTATATAATGGTCATACCACATGATCCAATTTTTGATTTAGAGAACAAAGTGTCCTTCACATAAATATAACTTGGGGGATATATATAACATTTTCTCTTGCATGGGTCTACTAAGGGGGTCTATGAAATTTTTTTTTCTAAATACATGACTTAATAATTCATAGTATTTATTAATGAGAGTAATATATTCCTCTTATAGGGGTGTGTAAGGCTATTACATAGGTATGTGGTTTTCTCTCCAAATACCTCATCAATTTTTTCCAAAACCTTAGATAATGTGATAGATCACGTACTTTTATGAAAATTATTTGAAATTTATATATCATTAAGATGGTTATTCAGTGCATGAGATATATATGAATTCTTATCCCCATTAATGATACATGATCATGGGTATTTATACCTCATTAAATTTTCACCATAATAATAAAAATTAATGAAATTCTCCGTAATATTTTTTATATATATACAGCTAATTTATGTATTTATATTCCATTCAAATAATTGGATCTACATAAGAATAAAATCATAAATATATGTGTTAAAATAGATAAACATAATGTATTTTATTCATTTTTAATTAAACTGGTTCCATAGGTGACATCTAAAGCTTTATAAATAGTAGGGTTCCATGTCCAAGAGGCTGATCCAAGGGTATTATGATAGAAAACGAATTATGTATCTGTTTATATGGGTTATTAATACATTTGATTGTGGTTTTTAAATTTTCTCATTTTAAAATAAGAAAATATACGTAGTTAATGAGATGGTTATGTGAATTGATCACCATGTATGGATTACATGAAATTTATCTATTTACAAAATTTAAAACACCATATTAAAAAAATTATTTTCCTTCTACATTAATTTTATTTTATTCCATTTAAAAAAACATTACCTCTCAACCATATTATAATCACTAAAATGTTGAAACTAAATTGTTACTGTTAATTTTTAAAGTTATTACTCAGATGAAACATCACGTTGTAAACAAACTCTACATAGTATTAATAAATTATATAGTAACAAGTCTAAGATAATACCAATTATAAAGACAATCATTGTATTATTGGTCTAAAATTCTCAATGAGGTCATCATACTCACATAGAACTGTAAAATTACAGTGGTAATGGTTTATAATGGAAACTAGTGTGGGATATGATAATATAATTTTCTTTGGAAATTATAATTGATAGGATAGTACCATGAATCATTACATCATTAAGAATTATCCTTTAACACTAAACAGTCATCCTATGTTATGGAGCCTACCATTTATATTTACTTTCCCAAAATACAATTTTAATTTTATTTCCAACAATTTCTATAGAGAACAATATGGGACTTATGAAGGGATGGTGGTTTTAGATACAACTATTCCTAGGAATACTAGGTTCGTAGAATTATCCCCAAGATTGTGTAGGGTTTTTTGTTTGTGGTAATATCTGTGTCCCTCTATTTATTTTACTTATTCTTGGATAATCCTAGATATTTCATACTTTGTATCTAAAATTATAGAGATAATTGAAGAATAGGTTCCACTTGTTTAATTTTGAAGTTATTATCAATATGGGATAAATTATGAAAATTAGAGAGATAGTTATCACAAGCGATTTATATTACCAAATTATCCCCACATCATTTTCTTGGATGGAATAAGAGAGTACTCCATCCCTATCATACCAACTATTTAAATCTTATATCTTATAAAAGGGAAATGATATATATATATATATATATATCATCCACCACATTTTGTGACATCATTCTTGGAAAAAATTTTACAACGATATATGATTCATGGCTAAGAGGATTCCCATGTAATCAAAACCAAGTAATTCCCTGAGCATACTAGCTTTCCCCAGAATAGATAAATTATGAATAATGGTTGGGAGATGCTAGGTTTATGTGAGTAGACAATGTTTATTAGAATGATTGATGGTTATGTGGATGATCATATAATCTATTCCATTTCATTAATCAATTCATGGGGTTCGAGTGATCATCTTTATAATTGTCATATAGCGTCTTAAATATCCTCCATCAACCAAGTAGTATCTATCTTAGATGAAAAGTGTACAATATTCTAAAATACGTATTAATAGGAAGCTCTATTTCACATGAATAGTACATCCTAAAACATTTCCAATATAGATTTCAATTCCCTTAATTTTCTATGAGAGACAAAATATCGAATCCATAAAATTATTCTAATTCTATAAGTTTATTTAGATGGTTTCCAGTGTTCATCAAATTTCAAGGGAATATAGAGAGTTAATGGCTTTACATTAGAACCATTTATAGTTCACATTATTTACATAGAGAGAATTTACCACATGATTAATTGTCTATAATGGGTACTTGAGTTATGAGGATATGTCGTATCAGATTTCTCTTAGAGACATCATGTTGGTGGATCAGATCGGTAATGAATCTAAATTGGAAGTATACATACCATGTCTATTCACATGAAAACACAACTATTTACAACTATTGAGTCTTCCACCACATGTTGAATTCTATATTAACATTTTATGGTGATGTGTGTCAACATTGGTATATAAAGGTGAGTAAATACTCTAAACCTTGGATAACCATTCCTCTATAAAACAATAGAGTTTAGCTCAATGAGTAAAATAAATAGGTGTTCATTTTCATGTACCCCAATGAAATTTCAAATTACCAAGTAAATTGTAATAAGAGGTGATATAACCATGAATATGAATATCCTAAGAGATTAGAACAGTTTGAATAGTTTATAGAATATTAAGAAATATAAGGACTTGAAAAACATAGTTTGCTTGACCAATGATAGGTAAAAGTGACCCAATCAAGGAAATTATTGAGTCACCATATGATACATTCACTCTCTATATATTTTGAGAAATATATCTCCATCCATTTGGATGCATGATATTTTAATACATGGTGTGTGAGAAATACTTATAGAGATGAATATTTATTTTGAGAACCTATAAGACTTCGTTAAGATACGAGTTGTCATTCTATCAGTTTGGACAATCATAACACCAAAAATCATTGAATTTTACATTATACCCTTAATGATCCAAGTCATAGTTAAATATATTTAAGTCATGGTTTACTTTTTATATTACTAGTACAAAGTATCCCTAATAGATTTTATCCTCTTTGGAGGTTCATAAAGATTTTTTACAGAGTAAGTCTTAGGTTCACAATATAAAGAGTTAATGTAACATATTTATCATATTTAGTTAATATAAACTATATATTATTCATTAACAATAATAATTATCTAGAAAACCTTTTTTATGATATCATCTCATTGGTGAGTATAATATAGACTTTTAGATGAACACGATTGTGGTTAACTCAAGGGAAAAAATTTACAACAATTGTTCACTTTCCAAAAGTTTTATGTTTGTGAAATTTTTAAATAATCAATTGTGGGTTTTTCCATTATGGAATCAAATAAAATTAGGTGAACCTACATTATATAAGTAAAACCAACATCATGATGATGTTAATAAATTTACTATCCATCCAAATTTTGATCTATAAATTTGACATAGACTTGTAATTAATGGTATCATTGATGATCATGATTTATGATTATATTTCAGATTTTATTTCATGTAGATATGGTGTAATTTGAAGAAGATTCCACTCCCCCTAGATCGAGATTATCTCTTATCAATGGAGGTTCTTTTTGTTTTGAATTTTAGGAATTAATAGAGGCTTCACATAGTAAGCACTCAGATCTACTTCTCATGGATTTGGTTAAAATCCCAATCTTACTTGAAGGAATACTAATTGTTTTTAGAACCGAATAGGTTGAAAAAATATATTCCTCAAAATTCCACTTTTGAGTAATTTATAATCCATAAATATTCATATATCCCTTTATACATGATGAATTAGAATCAAAATGAACACGCAATTCCTCATACACTACCTATAGTAGAGCAGATTATAGATTATGTCATACAAGGAGAATGGAAAATATAACCCTTTATTTAGGACTCATGATGTCAAATATTGAAAAATAGAGGTTTTAGATCACTCTATCATACACACATTACTTGTTTTACATAGTTAACAATTTAGAAAATCAATTTTATACATTGTTTCTCTTGAATTGATGCCTACAGATCTACTTCCAACAACACAAGGGCCAATGTGGCAAGTGGTTATAACCTCAACTAATTTTTTAACTTTACAAATAGAGTGTGCAATGATGTTTAAAGATTAATATTAATCTGTCCAAAAGTCCATTTGTACATAATGGATAACATTTATGAAGGTGTGATGTATCATTTACACACTATTTACCCAAAACTATATAGAAGAGTTGAGAAATGATACAGGGTTCCTTCCATGATAGATTATGATCCAAGGAGTTAGTATATCTAACTATTAAAATTTATATGTTTCTATCAATAATATATTGGATATATGAAAAAAATAGATGCAAGGTTCGAATATCACATTGAATTAAAAAATGGAGAACAATTTACTATGTCTTTGGCATTAGACCCACCAGAAAACTGAACAAAAAGAGGATTAAAGTTCACACATTCAAGATTTCATTTATCAATATAATATTTATGGGAAAAAATAAAATATAAAGAAAAATACATTTTATATAAAATTATTGAGGCCTCCCAAAGGATATAATGTTCTAGTGGTAGGGTGGCCATCCTAGAGAAATGATCTATGATAAAAGTTTTTCTTCCAATCATACATTAAGTGAATATTGGGCCAATGACAGACTGATTTTTTATATTAAACATATAAAAAAGAATTTACATGGGATGAACATCTTGACCATAGAATGTTTTCTAAAGAATATTGAAAAATTAAATCACAAGAATCAAAAGAAATGATCTCTTCACATAAATTTATAACTAATTTAAAAACAAGAATAATTGCATCAGTCATGGGTTAATTATTTGATACTAACATTCATCATAAGAGCATGGATTGAATTTATGTTGTTTTCTTGATGATGAATATAAGTAGATCCCTAATATTGGTGACACATAATTTCTCCTTTGATATCATAACACCGCTAATGGAGCTCGGAGTGCAAGCATGGAGAAACTGATCTTCTTGAATCACTACCTTAATCACTAAAAACTCAATTTTTCCAAGAAGGATCATATCTTTATCTATATATATTTAATGGCAGGATGGAAGAAGAGATAATATCTCGATATGGAGAAAAAATCTTAGTTAGTTTCTTTAGCAAGAGATAATTCTCTATGGAGGAGAATGTTTTTCACACTAATTAATCTCCAACAATTTTCAAAGGTGTCTATTCATAGATCTATTATTAGAGATTCATATTAATTAATTCAATAGTGAAATTTACAAATATATTAAATCTATAATATACCCCTATACAACTAAAATAATAATAATAATATTTTATTATTTTGGGTTTTCAAAACGAAATAATGATAAATAATATTTACAGTCTATAATATAAATATTTTTCACTAATATATGAACTATTTCTGATTGACCTCTTGAAATTTATTAAATTATTGAATAAATATCTTAAGTAAAAAATAAATTCAGGATCTTGAAATTAAAAAATGTATTTGAAATTTTTTGTAATTATATAAATATTTTGTTACTAAATTTTTGTTTATTATATTGCAAAAAATAAAAATAATATTGTAAATTCATTTAAAAAATAAATATTATACTGATAGTCCAATGAATAAATATTTCTTTGATATTCACATAATTAAATAAATTCATTAGGAATCAATTATTAATTATTTTATATGTTGAAAATAAAAAGATATTAAATCATTTTATATGTATCCATATAATCAAAAAAATATTTCTAAAATAAATATTTATTTAATATTTCTGATCAATTAAACTGGAATAAATATAATTTATTGATATGGAAAATAATATTTATTCAAATAGTTTCATGTAAATATTATTTAACATCGTTCAATGGAAACACATTTTGTGTGACCATCTGGGTTCTTCCTCTATGGAATTACATGGTCTTATTTAAAGGCCATGATTACTATCTACCAATGGGTTAAGGTAATCATAGAAGAAAAAGACATGTCAAAAATGAAAAACCACATATGAAATATCACTTTAAAATATATTCCCTTTGTATCAATATGTAATTATATAGGATATACACCCATAACATCAACCTATATACTCGTTACATCATTATTTGATTATATGAAATGAACCTATTAGTATAACATGATCACATAATTTAGATGAATAGTTTCCTTTAAATTAAAGAATTGTGATAATGAAATACATAAATATGGACGTTTAAAATGATTCCATGACTTTATAATTGATATCATTTCACTCATTATGTACAAAACCAACCCAACTTCTATATAAAAATATGTAACCACGGTTTATGAAAATAAATAAAAGTATACGAGTAATAAATTTCACTATAAATAATCTTATTCTAACAAGAAAAAGACATGCCCACAAATAATAATTTCCAATGACACCTAATCATGTGGAATTCCACCTAGTGGGTAAAACATCATTATCTCCCATTTTGATGATTTACATTTTCAAAATAGATGATTAAAAGTATCATTTTCTTATAAGTACTCACACATCATATTGGAATACTATTGGTATTGTTATATAATATTATCTGACCATGGAATGAATTATAAGAATATATTTATTTCTTATCATGGTTATCATCATTATGGAGGACTGCATACCACCTTTCTAATGAATCATATATTCTCTGACAAAATCATAGAAATTTCTTGGAGAATAAAAATCAATATCTGATTAGCTTTATAATTAAAATTTAAATCCATCAATACAAATGAAATATAATGTGAAAATTAGTTGATTTTTGGTAACCAACACCAATAAATATAATCTTGTTGTGAGGTATTAACCAATTATTTTCTTATTTACCTTTGTAATTCACCATTTCACAAAAATCATAAGTTCAATCTCTTATAGATGTAAAATTTTATTTTCATGTTTTAATGCCAATAAATTTATTAATTAAAATGAATTACTAATGTAATAATTAATGTTGAATTTATTATGAAAATATTAAATAAATTTTTAATGAAATTTAAAACAACAACAAAAAATGTTTGAAATAATGATGTTACTTCCTTGGCTGAGAACTTATATGGTACTTCATTATCATTTAGAAAACATTATTAATTTCACATATTAAACACTATTAATTTCCTTCATGTGATCATTCATCTTATCTATTATATATGAAACCCAAAATTCATAAGGATCCAATGTGAACAACATATAAATCACCTTGTTGGGTTAGTATGTAAGATAAACCTCAACTAAGATCATATCATACTTATTTCCATAGCACGAAACTGAAACCAATCAACATTTAATCCATTGGTTCCACCATTTAATAAAAATAATTGAAATAAGGAAAAATTATGTTTAATTGTGAATATGAAAATAAAAATGAAGTAAGAATGTACAACTATTATCACATATCAAATATTATAAAATCTCTTAGAAATCAATGAGTGTAAACAAGATGATTAAATATAGTTTAAAACCATTTGATAATTATAGTATCAACCCTATAAAAACTCTATAATAATAAAACCATGATTATATATATTAACGGTTGTAAAAATAAATTATGAAAGAAAAAACACATTAACATAAAATAAATTTGATGTTCATATTTAAATAAAAACCCCGCATTAAAATATGTGAATAGTTATAATGAAATATAATAGGTTCATTACTAATTTTTTTGAAAATTATTATTTATAAATAAAAAATATTTTGAATTTACTATTGGAAACCTTTGGTATTCATCATGGTGTACCTCACATCTTATTTGGATCACTGTTATGTAACTTCGGCTATACATTTTAACAAAACTAAGATCAACATTATGGTCACTAAATTATCTAGAAATCAGGTGGTCACATTCATTTTCTACCTTGGAAAATGATTTCTTCCTTGGGTATTCATAAAAATTAATTAGTCATCCTCGCATTAATAGCTCCAGTGTAGTTTAACACTATCCTAGTTCATCTTACTAACATGGAGAGCCATCAACAATAGTTAAGTTATATATTTCTTGGTAAAATTATTTTATAAAAAATTCTCTAACACAAATCATAAAAAGTAAAAATATTGTAATTAGAAACCAAATAGGGAACTATAATAAACCCAAAAACTCAAGAGAAAAGAAAAATATATTTTTATTTAACATTTGATTATTGATTACACCTTTTATTACGAACGAGTTAATTTTTCTTTCAACCATGTATGATTTTTTTTCCATTTAGATATAAATTATGTAAGTTTAGAGATCTGAGTACAATGGTTTTCAAATTCTAATTAGATGATAACGGAGGCATGAAGAGTTTGAGTTTTATTGGAGGGATATCTATAAGTTTATTCAGAAAATGTTTTTTTGTTTCTTTATGAAAAGAACATACTATTGGTGGAATATCAGTAGAAATTCAATCAGAGTTTTCTAGATTATCAGTCAAACAGAAGAAAAGTCATTGAAAAATATTTAGAGAATGAGCGAAAATATAATCTATGGTCATAATATATCAATGTAAGTATAAATTATGAATTTATCAAAGGCATTACTAAATGATTAAGTGTTAATTTATTATATGTAAAATAGATTCAAACCAAATGATGAAAACATTTATTATATAAACTATTCCATCTAGTAAATTATTTAGTAAAATTAATTGTTCTAATGAAAAGGTATAACCATAAGTTGTTTAGAATAATTTATATATAATTAAATCCAATGTTGGCATCTTAATGATTACATATAAAATAGTAATGTCATAAACATTGTGATAATGTTGTTATAGTTGGTAAAAAATCAAATATTCTTGAATGGGGCTTTTTGATCCTCTAAAACAACTATAGTATTATCAATAACTTATAATGATGAGTTTAAGAGTGGACTGGATGAAGTCAAAATACAATATAAAAGGATATATTTGATTGTAGTTTCCTTAAGACATAAATTGAGTGATTGTTTGAAATAAGATACTATGTCATCTACAAATTTATCATATAAGTATTGTTCATATAATGTGGGTACACCCTTCATGTATTTTCTAATATTATTTTAAATTATAATGAGTTTTTCTGAGATAGAAAGACTATAGGGATCCTGGACCATATTCACTGGAATATTAGTAGGGTTGATGTGTGAGACCACTAATGTTAGGTGACCAAATGTTAATATAATTATACATACATGTATTTGACATATAACATTCAACAAGATAAAGATTGGGAGCATGATATTATTTTTTCAAAAGTCATAGGGGGATTTTTTTTGAAACTATTATGAACTAATATTATCATCATGTCAAGACAAATTAGTATGGGATTCACTTTTCTATTATTTATTCTGTCTTCCCATACCATTATATTTGATAATTGATTATATTGGAACAAATGTTACTCAAACATCTGAACCCCAATATAAATTAGTTACCTTCAATGATGCTGACCCATATAAAAATAAACATGCCTTAATTTGTTATTTATTTTAATTCTTAAGAGTGAGACTAAGTTTAATTCGTGGGTGGATTAAGACCCTTTACATGTTCATTATTTTAACTTAAAATATATAGATGTTATAAAAAGGAACAAGTTTTTAATCCCCCCATTCTCAAGGATTTTTCATTCATGTTATCATAAGTTGTATAAAATAAATGTTCCCTATGTCATACATATTTTTTAAAGAATGAGAACATAAATTCTATTAATAACCCACACACTAATTGAAAACGTTTCCATTTCCATGGTTAGAGATCACAGATATAGCCCCCATACCATGGAAATAGTCTATTTCAAATGTATATATAGACCTTGATGAAATTTTCGTTGTTATAAGTGTCGAAACTATGTATATATATTCCTATAATGGTTATTAAACATTATCATTTATTTTATTCCATCAATATACACCCTACATACACAATCAATGTAGAGTGTGGACATACCCTTTAAAAAATGCTATATGATTTATTAATCCTAGAACCTACTATATAATAATTAAAATAATTTAGCAACATCATGAGTTGAAATGTTGATATATATAATTATATATAATTAATATTATTATGCATGGGTTGTGGGACACCTAAGACCATGTATTACACGGTCATAAGCCCTTCCTGTGATAGCTATGGGCACATTGAAGGTATAATTGTATCTGGAGGACCATTATGAGATTCTAAAACCATGGTCTATGGGTGTCCATCATGGTAGGTTTCCTTGGTAGGGCCTATGGGCACAATAACCTATTTATATAGGAATCCTTGGTAGGGACAAAAAAATCCATGGGTGGCCATGGAAGTAGTTCATTCTTAGGATCTACCTATCCAAATTATTTCTCGGTAAAAGAGAAATAAAAATGATATATCCACAATCACAATGGACAGTGGATATATCCCATCAAAAAATTTAGTCATTTTATAGATGGTGGTTAGAGGAATCTATAGATATAGTTAAAACAAACCTTGGATATAGGCCCATGACTATAATTAATTTTTCCACTAATGGTGATATCATAACTTTTAATGGAGAAATATTTCATGGATAGGAAAATAGGGTAATACAATATAATATATCTATTGTATTTTAAGTTATGCATTCTTAAATATTAGGTATTCCACCTAGAAAAAGATACACACCTTTGAATTTTATAGGAAAAAGGATCATCGATGTTTATAGTAATGATTCGAATAAAATTCTCTGGCCATTTTATTAAAATGATTACACTAAGATTGTGTGTATTTAATTAGAAATGGAAACAAAGGAAAAGCTATCATGTATCTTTAAGGAAATATTGAATTAATGAATGAAATAAAATTAAAATATATATTTTTGAATTTGATGACTTAATGATGACTAATAATGGTACCATAGACTATTATTATACAAGAGTAAACAAAATCATCAGAAACATAAAGTGTATTATAGATACATTGAGTGACCTGGATATTATAGAAAATTTATTGTGAAATTTATGAGAGGAATTAAATCCTAATGTCTCATTATTGTAATAAATATATTATTTATCTATATTTCAATATCCAATAATTCCATTGGCATATTATATATGGAAGGATCCATAACTTAAGAAAATAGATATAGAAGAAAATGATTTTGACACTATGCAGAAACTCAAACTCAATATACTAAAAGCTGAACCCTCTAATTAATTAAAATATAAATATGATATGTATAAGGAACATTATAAAATAATTCATTTTATCTTTTAAATTTTCAATAAAGGTAAATGGTTGTACAAGGATGAGATTCTATGGAAATTCTATAAGTGTCGAAGAGTTGGACACATTACCATAAATTTAACTATAAAGAAATGTATTATACATTAATAATATTAGGTTGTTGAAAATAATTTAATTACGAAGTGGAATAAAAACACAAATAGAGTTTGAAAAATAGATCATGTAAAATACATGTTTACCATGAAGAAAAAAAGGTATTTTCTGATATAAAAAAATGATGAGAACACATTTGATGGTGCATTATCTAATGATGAAATTCAAGATAAATTCATGATTGTCATGAGGAAACCAAAATTTAAAAGGAGGAATAATGTAAAATAACATACATAGAAAACATGTTGAATTAAAAAATAAATAATTAAATGGGAAAAATATTAAACTCAATAATTAACATTACATATTAAATAAGAAATGAGAGAAGAAGTCTCATAGTTAAGAATAGTTTCTCCAAAAAGAGAATGCATACCAAGACAAAAATAACCTCAATATGATGGTGGCTGACAAAGATAAATATGTTGAAGAAAAATTTTATAAGATTAAATAAATATATAACAAACTAGGATTGAATAATTATATATATATATATTGAATATGAAATGAATATGATGAATTTTATTAATTATTTCAATATGTATATAAAATTTAAATTTGAATATTCACAATTTGTAGAAAAGGTCTTATTGATAAGTATATAAAGTATTTCTCATTATAAATATAAAAAAATCATTTTAAAATATAATGAAATTGTTTATGCTAAATATGAGAGGATATGGATTCATTAGAAAAGTTTAAGCACATTTTTAAAATAAAAAATTATTAGATACAACATTAGATAAAATGATTCTCCACGTTATATGAAATTTTTTATGACATATTATGATGAATTACCATAAAGTTTAAATAACTAGAACATTTATCAACAATGATCATGGTGGTTAAAAGAATGTTTATGGTGATTTTGAAACTACATCCAGCAATCCTAAATTTTTTTGGACAATATGTTACTTCCTTGAAGAAAGTAAAATTTTATTTGATGAAACTCAAAAAGAGAAGAAAATATCAATTATACGATGAGATGATAAATATATTTGAAGGAGGAACATTATGTTAAGAACTATTCTTGTAAATATAATATTTATTTCATGAAATAAATATGTGGAATACGTGATCATAATTTTCATGGTGAAAAATAATTCATGACAACATTTCCTGTATAGAATCTATATGCTGGAAGATAAAAGAGGAAAGGAAAAAATGAATGATTAAAAGTCATTAAGAGTTGAAGTCACCTTGAACTATATAATTAAGGAGAAACCATTGATTTATGATTGTGGATTACCATCACATATGAAAGGTGAGGTTATAATCATAAGAAACATCAAAGAACCCAATAATCGAGTTGTCATATTTGGAAATGATTCTTCCTTAAAAATTGAAGGAAATTTGACCACTATTATAGATATTTAGAAGTTAAATCTATTTATGTATTATTTTATGATATATATAAACATAAAATAAAAATGTAATTCAAATTTTTTATGATAAAAACAAAGTGTTTTTCTAGAGAAAATATTATATCTGATGGTGAATGGAGAATACACAAACTATTTTTAATGCAATAAGAACTGAAGGAAAAATATTTCATATTAGTTACTGGAGAAACTGATGTTACATAATTGAAAAAAAATAAATTTTTGTACAAAAATTCTTAGTTATCATGGCTAATAGAACATGTGAATAATATCAAATGAATAATAAGTGAGATATTTAACTCACATGAAAATTTAAAGAATCATTTTTTGTAACACTTTTCAAAAAAGGTAGATGAATGAAAGAAAAAACAAAAGGGTAGAGAATCAGTGAACCAAACCTCATTAACATGTATATTTCATTGTATGTGGACTTATGATGAATAAATACATAATTTTTGTTTTATAATTTATCAGTATTATCAATGACTTCAACTAAATGAATAATGTTAACTTTTAAAACATAAATCTGATGCTTTTGAAATTATAATTATTTATATAAGGGATGTTGAAAAGGAATTTAGTACACATATCAGGAGTATAAAAAAATCAAAAAAATATTTTCTTCCCTATGTATTAAATAATATAATAAGACATTATTATAGTAATATATAAACCCATCATAAAATGTGGTTGTAGAAAGGTAAAATATAATTTTAGTTAAGATGGAAAATAACATGAGTAAATATTAAAAACATCCTAAATTATTCTTGAGGGAAACTATATGTATTGTGATACACGTAAAAAATTGAAGTTTACTAATGTCATAATATATAATTATTCTCTATGAAATGATATGAAAGAAGATACATATTATGAAATATTTTAAAGTTCTAACAAGTACTTTCTTAATGAAGATTAAATTTATAAAAACTGAATAATTTAATGAGAAAGATGAAGAAAAATATTTTAAAATGAATAAAATAGTCCATTGTTTTTGGATGAAATGATCACAAAAAAACTATGGAATCATTTCAATTTAATTTTAATGTAATGAATTTCATTTCAGTATAAGAAGAAAAAAGTGAATTCGATGAACACAGATAATATATCATATAATTTTCTAGAAGCACTATAATTGTGGATGTAATTCAAGAGTATTATATTAAAAAAACATAATATGCTGAATCTAGATATAAATAAGTTTATACTTAAAAAATATGTAAGTTATAAACATTACAGACGTAGGTTTAACCATGTAATATCATCGGTATTTGTGAAAATATAGTTCATAGTATAATAAACCTAATAATCAAGAATCAAATGATACTTATCAATTTAGGTGAACATTAGTTAATATCATATACAATTTATCACAAGGAATATATAAAATCCATGAATGAAAAGTTAGATTAAACTGAAATGAAAAATAGATTGTAATTTTTCTATAGACCATAAGTAATCAATATTATCAAAAATAATTTTTTAGGAATAAGATTAAAAAATGGGAATGTTTCATGAATCATAGAAATGTTTTTTTGAAAATCATATTCATGGGTGAAGGGTTTTAATTTAATATAAATGTTTTCCCCCATTTCAATAATTGTTACTGTCTGAAGTTTTTTGGATGTCAATTCACATCATAAGTTTTTCATTTACCTAATGGATTTAAAGTTAGAATTTTTTTAGTAATGAAGTTGAAGAAGTTTATATTTAACAATTAGAGGGAATCAAACATTATAGGGATTTAATTATGGTATTTAAATTGAAAAAATATTTATATAGATTTAAGTGGGCCCCTAGTTTCTCATACTCTAAATATAATCATTGATTGATGATATTAGACTTTTTTTAAATAAAATGATGATAAAAACTTATATATGATGGAGTAATGTTCACAAACTATCATTTGCATCGATTTTTTTGTTATATAATTTTTTTAGTAACAATTATCATGCATATAATGATTTATTTGATAAAATAAAATAATAATTTTAAATGTGAATACTTTTTAATATGAAATTATTTATCAGTCCATAGGTTGTGAAAAAATATAAGATATTTATTTATTTTTTTGTAAGCATATACGGTGGAGTTGGTGAGGAAATTTCAAAAGAATGATTAAATGGAGGATTATATTACAATTTCTATTTGATTTAATCTAATGAGAGATGGATCTTGTAAAATTGTAAAATAAATAAAATTTCATGAGATGATTAGAAGCTTAATCTATATTATTATATATTGACCAAATATTATATATGCATGCATGTTTTGTTTTAGATATCAAAGTGGTAAAATTTAATCAAATATAACCTCTACTTTAATTATTATTAGGTATGTTAAAGGAACATCAAACTATGGATTTATTTAACAATGAATATGTACGATGAATTTACATGGATCTACATACACTGATTAGGATAGACATTATGATAAAAACATTACCTTATAGATAAATTCATTTTGGTAAATTTATATTTGGTGGAATATAAAAAAATAAAAAATAGTTACATTGAGTACATAAATATCAAAATATGTGGATACCACTCGTGCTTTCAATGAAATTATATGGATGAATGTTTAGTTGGAAAATATAAGAGTGAATGCTGAAAATATATTGACAATTTTATGTTCTTATTAATGTTCAATTGATCAATGAGATAACATGTTTAATTACCCATATCAAAATATATTGATTCCATGTTTCATTTCATCAAGGGAAAAATGATTATAGAGAAATAATTTTTTTTCATATGTCCTCAAAGGAAAAAATTAATGATATTTTCCATAAAGTAATGCTAATGGAATGATTTGAAAATTTAAAGCTGAAATTTTATGTCCATCCTTACACAATAACTTAATTTTAGTATTATGAATTTACCCCAGTATTCATTGGATTATTATTTCAAAGGGTAAGATAAATACACCTCTTAAAAAAAAGAATATAAAATGTATATTTATATCATATGTGAATGTGAAGATGAATTTATCCTAAAAATGGAGAGGGAAAATAAAAGAGTATGAATTGAGTGAATGTTCATAAAAATAACTTGGCCAAAACATTTCTTATCATTGTGTGATAGAATTATCTAAAAAATTTCATTATCCATATCTGTGGTGATATTAAATTTTTACTTGAGAAAATATGGGATATGATGGAAATACAATGTATTGAGTATTGAATAATATATATAAATCCAATAAATCTAAATGGGTAAATTTATGTTCCACTAGGATTATGTTGTTACTGAGTTTATTTTCAACACTATTTGAAAGAATTTTTTTGAGGTAGGATATATGAGTTATAAAATCTAGATAAATGAGTCTGGAGGTCTTCTCGACTCCAAAAAAATATTATGGATACATGAAGAGTTGCATGATTATCTATAAGAGATCCATAATTCTAGTAATATGATTATAAACTATTCAATCAATATAATAAAAACACTTTTATGGAATACCAATAATTATTCGAGCCAATAGGGTCTAATAATAATTCGACTAGGAGAATGGTCATTGTCAAATATATCAACATGAACTTTTATAACAAAAATTCCTATTGGGATTTAATTAATTTTTTTATATATTATGTATGTAGAAAATACATGCACATATTTTGTTTTATTATATGCTATCATATTTAAAATTCTATTTAGTATCATAACAATTGATAATATATACATTGAATAGTGATCATATGATTATTATCAATATAAGGTTTTAAAAAATGAAATTGTCAAAGATAAAGGAAGTGATGGTCACATAAAGTCAGATCATACCCTATAAATCCTATTTTTAATAGATTCCAAGGGAGAATTCATGACTTTAATTTTTCCTTGACCAATCCCCAGTTGAGATCCAAAAACTTAAGAATGAGGGAATTTATTTATGGTATAATCCGTAGCTCTTCAAGATCACAACCCACACCATATATGTCAAACCGATCTAAGGAAGTATCATTATAGTTCACCATACTCTTATAGAATTTGTATAAATATAAATGGGATATGGATAAAGATACTATAAAAATGATCATGTACTTTATTTTTATATAAAAATTAATATATTTCCATCCTATTATTTTCACATTGTAAATGACTTTTATATTCATAAAATAAAACAAAAAAATTACTTTTTGGTAATATTAAAATTTAATTAAGAAAATTATTTTGATGAAATATTGTATTTTTCAAATTGATAATTTTTTAACAAAATATTTTTTTTAAATAAATTTTATTGAATAAAAATAATCATAAATTTTTTATGAAGTCCAATGTAATTTTAATAAGGGTTCGAAACTCGTTGTTGTAAAAAACCGATCATTTATCCATAAATATTGATTCATATTTTAAAAGTTGAAAGTCAAATATTTTAAAAATTGTTTAGATAAAATGAATATTATTTTTGGAATCAGAACATCAACATTATTCAATAGGTAATTTTTCATAATTTTCTGAGACAATAAAATTTTCCACTAAAAGTTAAGTATGATGTAAACATATGGCGTGTATTATGACATCATAACAACCAAAAATTATTTAATGAATGATATAACTTTTATACATGACCAAACATCTTTCCCCCTTTAAAATGATATTATTTTATGTTTATTTTATAAATTTAAAAATACTCTATGAATTCTCCAAAACCGTTAATATATTTTTAGGTTTTAAAATTATTTATTTCAGAGAATGACACATTTCCCAATAAAAATTTGTATTATTTAAATAAATAAAAAAATTCACTTATATAATAATAAAAACCAACCATAATTTGATGAAATTATTGGAAAAAACTTTGGGAAGATTTGTGGTTTTGTTTATTTTATTATATAGAGTCCAAAACATTCATTCAGGAAATAATAAATAATTTCCACCAATTTTACTATACCAACCCACCAAAAATCTAATTTAAAATCATTAAGAATACATTTATAACATCCTTACAATTCCATTTCCTCTCTATATTCCTTCTAAGTTTCATCCAAGATCTCTAGATTCTCCCCAAGCATTGGGAATAACACTCTTAAGTTAAGGGATACTTTCTATATCCACTTTATTCATGTATCATATTTATCTTATAACTCTTATCTTAATTTAATATTGCTTGGATATGTTATTATATATACCAATTACATTCAATTTAGTTCTAAATTATATTATAACCCTTTAACCCTCATCAATTCCTTACATTAACATTCATATGCTCATGTTATGTTGCTGATATTTTATTATGATATTTCTTTCTCAACAATTTTTTAATGGATACCTATACCCATTTAATATTAAATATTTTCACCTTTATGAACATATAACTCTTTATTTAGGACATAAAAATATTTTTTCACACTCATTGATCGTGTAATATAATATTATGATGGATGAATACATGTTTTATGATATATGTGGCACACTTAATCTTGAGAATGAAATGAAAATGACATGTGTGCCATGAATTATATAGCCCTCCTATGCATTGGGTAATTTTCTATTCTCAAGATACACCATAAAAGATATTTTGGAGTGAACTTAATCTATCATGGGACTTTTTTCATCATGATTTAATGTAATTTATCCTTAACATATGTTTATGATGCAATATTTTAATTTTATTCAATATTTCCCGTATTTTCATTATTTTATCATTTAATATCATTACTCATTGGTCAAGTTTCTTATTCTCACCCCTTATATGACCCATTTATATTTTAATCATTTAACATGTATTACATTACAAAAGTTACTCCATGTTAATTCCCTTAATGGGATTTATATACCACCCCTTTCTTATGTATATCCCCAGGTTATCTGAAACGGTTTCAAGTAAAAAAATGGTATGTCCATGTTAAGGTATTTTTCAATAATGATGATTTTATACTTGTTTTATGTTGTTATTTAATGTACCTAATTCCCCAAAACACTATACTTCTCAATAATTTGGGTTGTATAATGTGTAATCTTATGTAACAAATAATAAATTAATGTGGATTAAAGAATCGGTTTGTTCTAGTTTTTATCATAAGAAACTTTTTGTTATTTTTTATATTAGTATAATAAAACTATTGAAAAAGCATTATGTATAAAACTATGTATAATAAATAATCAAAAAAATTTGGTTATTATAGAGTATGTGGTTTATTAAGATAATACAAATATATATCAAGATTCTACAAGAGGATGTCAATAAATCATGAATGTACAGAGTGGTAAACCCTGAAAACACCACATTGATCTAAACTCAATCGGTAACTAGTTTTCAAAAATAGTCCTTGATGCACACCTTCTTTGACACTCCTTGTATATATTATTTTTAAAACTAATAATCTCATTATAGACCATTATTAAGGAAACAAAAATACTCCTAAGAATATAAGTTAGGAAATATATCATGGAAAAAATATATTAAGGCCTATAAATTAATAAGTTAATGAAATATACATAATTTATAAGTTATCTCATTATTTAAATTATATTGCTTTATATGAATTCAATAATTTAAAAATAATCATCCTTAATTTTCCCTGCATTCAAGCCAATGGACATTAATAAATGGAATCATATAAATATCCAATGTAATGGTCAATGTGATGACTGCCCAAACAAGATGGACAACCTAATGGAAGAAGGAATTATGAACATTATAATGATATTCTATTTTATAACATAGGTTTTGAATAGGAATGTAGATCAGGTTGAGTTCCCAAATCCCCTTAAGAAAGAAAAATATACAATTTAGAGCATTATGCAACAACAAAATATAACATTCAATGGAAAATATGATCCATTAATTATAGAAAAACTTATCAACTCTATTGAAAAGATATTATACATACGACAATGTTTTAATGAAAAAATATTTCTATTGGATGTATATAATTTCTTAGTAGATGCTGATCGGTGGGGGACATTGAGAAATAATATGAACCCTGAGGAATTGATTGATGTGATATGGTGGAATGATTTCTAGAAATTAGTTTTTGATAAATATATTCCTAGAACACTAGAACATAAAATGGAACAATATTTTCCTTACCTAAATTTAAAATATTAAAAAATATGTTTCTTAATAAAATGAAAACATCCCCAGAAGTGCGTGATACACATATGATTTTTTCTTTTTCATTGAATGAAAGGTTGACCACTTCTTTAGTGGGATAAAACCTAGTGTAAGAAAATACATGATGATCCAAGACATTGATAACTATGAGGAAATTGTATGATGTTCCCTCAAATTTGAGAATGATAACATCAAATATAATGTTTACAATGGGGATAGGATTAATAAGGTGGGTTTTATAATTACGGTCAGATGGATAAATCTAATGATGATAATAAATTTTAATAGCCCACATGTCAAAAGTGAAAAGTGAAGCACCCCAATAAATTTCTAAATGGGTTGAGGAAATGATTTTTTTTGGAAGGAAGGACAAATATCTAGTGATTGATGAAGGGTGAAACCCGCTAATGTGATAGAAGAATGTAATACCCTAGTCTACCCTCATCAAATTATTCATTATTTCAACTATAGGAAACCATATAACTTTCCAAACCAATTCACTAATTCATGGGTTTTCAAAGACAACCAACAACCACCAGGGAAGGAAGGGAGATCCTTTTATATCATAACCTCAATGGTGGATCATGAAAATTATGTTGTGAAAGGAAAAAATGTTATTTATTTAAGAATACTAATTATATTTTTTTATTCTAGTTCTACACAATCCTTTATATCACAAATTATTAGGTAAACTATTCAAACACCACATAAAATCATGTAAGTAGAGATGTATTAGAAAATGGGGAATGGGGAAATTATTTCATTCTATTTATATAACTCCTCCCATATCAAAATTTCTTGAATAATTTCTTAAATAATTTTATCTTACTCCATTTGGTGGAATTTTTTGAAATCCTGGGTATGGATTGTCATTCCCCATATAGATAAAATATAAATTTCTATAAGAAGGAAGTTGCTCACCATATTCTAAATCGTCCACCGATTATGTATATGTGAAATGAGGATGATAAATATTATTTAGCACTAACATATCAGTCATAGATATTATTTATATATAAATAAAAATATCAAGCTCAAATTATTTATTCTATGGAAAGAATCATCCTTGAATACATTCCCATTGTGATGGAATATGTGGAACTATTTCATGAAAAATTTCATAGTCTTCCTCTTTTTTGAGAGGCTCATAATTCAATTGATCATATACCTTCGGAGTTACCATTATCCAATACTACAAATGGACTGTATATTGTGGAGCATGAAGAGTTGAAGAAACAACTACAAGTGAATCTGGATAAATTTCTCATATGACCATGTCCTTCAACATGGGGTACACTAGTTCTATTCATCAAGAAGAAGGATGAGTCAATGACCTTTTACATTGATTACCATGAGCTCAAAAAGATAATGATAAATAACAATTATCATCATCCATGGATTGATGAATTGTTTGATAAACTATATGGGAAAATAATTCTCTATGGTGGATCGGCGATTAAGATACTACAATGTTTGAGTAATGAAGTAGGATATCCCAAATACTACTTTTTACATAAGTTACGATCAATATGAGTTTATAGTAATTCCATTTGGGCTCACTAATTCTACAGCTGTCATTATGAGCTTGATGAATTGAGTCTTTAGATGTTACCCTAAAAATTTTGTGGTATTCTTTATTAATGATATTCACATATACTACAAATTTAAGAAGGAGCATAAAAAGCATATAAAGAATTTGTTGAATCCCTTATGAAATCAGAAGATTTATGAGAAGTACATAAAATGTGAGTTCTAGTTGAAGGAAGTCACATTATTATGGAATATTATCACAAGAAATGGAATATCTATAGACCTTTTAGAAACAAAATAAATTGATAGATTTACAAGGCCAACATCTATGATAGATATCTGTTGAATCCTTGGATTATCTAGTTAATATCATTGATTTGTGATATATTTCTCATTATTATTAAACCCTCTAACCAATCTAACTCATAAGGGTTTCACATTTATATGGAATGATGAATGTGAAGATACAGTCATGGATTTGAATAAGGGATTATCAATGAACATATACTCACACTACCAACAAGTGTAGAACATTTAATATAATTTAGTGATGTTTCGAAGAAGTTACTGAGATGTGTGTTAATGAAAAATGGAAAAGTGATATCATATTCTTCATTCCAATTGAATGTTCCCAAATAGAACTACCCAATACGTGATATGGAGTTAGTAGAAGTGATCATTTCAATTAAAACACTATGACATTATCTATTTGGGGAGTAGTGTGAAATATATATAGATCACAAATGACTGAAGTATATATTAACACAAAAATTGATGAATATTCACTAACAAAGATGGTAATAGATGATCATGGACTACTATTTATTATTCCACTACAATCCTACAAATGAAATTAAAGTGGAAGATGCTCTATATAGAAATGATATAGAAATTTTATAATTTATTAGAATTGAAAAGGATCTGATCATCATACACTTCAAAAGAATGTAATTGGGAATCCAAAAGGAAGGAACATCATCAATCCATTTAAAAATTATTGTACAGCCATCCCTTCTGGAGAAGTCAAAGGATTATCAAACAGATAATGGTAGGATTTAGATGAATATGTATGTTATAATAAAAGATAAATCCTCATATTTCAATGTTTATGATGGAGTTTTAAAATTTTTCTCAATAATATGTTTACCATAAAATCTTAAAATAATGATGTATATTTTTAAGGATGAACATAGATTGACCTTCTATACCCAACCTTGAATCATGATTATGTATCATGATATCCAAGAGAACTCTTGGTGGGATATTATGGAGAAGGATATTGTGGAGTATACATCCATATTACTTGTATGTTAGAAAGTGAAGGATGCAAGGAAACAAATCGAATGGGATGAAAGAAACGTTAGCCACAACTATATTGAAATGGGAAAACATCACCATAGAAAGTTTCACTGGTATTCTAAATATATAAAGAGAGAATAATTCTATATGGTTTGTGGTTGATCATCTTACAATTAAATATCAATTCATTGTAATTAGAGATAACTTCTCATTTGATCAAAATGAAATAATTAAATTAGATAAGTGGTAAGGATACATGAAACAACACTTCTTATTGTAACTAATTGAGACCCAATATTTTACTATACATTAACCAAGAGTCTCAAACACACTATAAATATAGATTTGAACTTGATAATGAATTATCATCCTAAAACTGATGACAAAAATAAGAAGACTATCAAGGAACTTGAGAATATGTTGAGATCATGATCTCTTTCAATTAATATAGGATGGGATCAACATATTCTAGGAGGGAATTTTCATACAGTAACTGTTTCCATTCAAGAACCCAAATGGCTCCTTATGAATCCCATTAAGGGAAGAGGTGGAGAATGCATTCATGATGATATGAACTTGGGGACCCAAATTTCTAGGATTGTAATTGGTTGAGGAAATGTTTGAAAAGGTTATAACTATTCAACATCACATCAATGCTTCTCATAGTCTATAGAGAAGATGTGATAGAAATCATAGATGAGACCTTGAGTTTGATGTTAGAGACATATCATTACTCTACATATCTCTACAGAATAAATTCATGATATTTGGGAAGAGTGGAAATTTTATTTTCTGATACATTGGCCCCTATATGAAAATTTATCACATTAGAGCAGTGACCTATCGACTTGAACTCTAACCTAACCTACTCAGGTACATAATTTAATACATGTATTATTTGAGGTGAAGTACATACCAAAACCCTCACTTGTTCTCAATATATTGGTGGTAACTTTGGAGAATGATCATTCTTTTGAAGAGCATCAGATATAGATCGTAGACTGTAGAGAAAAAGTTCTAAAAAAGAAGTCAATGGACATGTTCAATGTTCATTGGATTCAAAAAGAATTTATAAGTGACTTGGAAACCATAAGAGGTTATGAAACATAATTAACCTCAACTTTTTTAGTTTTGGAAGTCAAACTTTAGAGGGTGAAATTTCACAAGAGGGAATTATTGTACCGACTCAAACCATTATAAATTAAATTCCCCTTGTGATTTAATTAAAAATTTTGTTAAATATTATCGATATAGAAGAAAGGTGCACTTATTTTTTTTATTATATCCTATAAAATTTATATTACTATTATTTATAATATTCTTTGATAATATTTCTATTGAAATGTTATTATATAATGATTATAAATATTTGGTTTTAACAAATAAAATTTACAAAGGCAAAGTAAGTGATTGGATAAACTAGTATGATCATACCGTATGAAGCCCATTTATCGATGCTTACAATGGATATATCATCACTAGGATTTTTACTTGAATATGACCAAGCTATGAGCTAATAACCTAATAATGAGACAAAACCATTTATAGGTGATGTTCAAGCTCATTGAGATCACAGACCAAACCATGTACGCCTAATAACCCTATGAAAGTCTCATTGTGGTAGACCATAATCTTATGATATTTTGTGTATTAGTGGTATATGTATTGAGACCCTATAAATATGATTATAAACATTATGTTTTATATAATAATAATTGTATTTTTATCATATTTTTGTTTCATTATAGTTTTTTATTTTGATTAAATAAAACACAAATTTTATTTTCGGATAATACTCAAATTCAATTAAAGAAAGTATTTCAATGAATTAATGGAATTTTGAAATAAATATCCTTTTAAAAGAATATTATTTTTAAATAACTTTTATGAAATATAAACGATCAGATAATTTTTATGAATCCAATATTAATTTTCATATGGGTTTGAAAATAGTTCTTGTAAAAAATACAAGCATTTCTCAATAAATGTAAATTCTTATTTAAAAATATTAAATTAACATTTTAATAAAATTATTTATATAAAAATAATATTATTCTTAAAATTATATCGTTGAAATTATCAAATGCTAAATTTCTTATAAATTGTTGACACATTTGAATTACCAGGTAAATAATAAATATGTTATAAATACATGGTGTTCATTATGAATTAATAATGAAAAAACCTAATGTAATAAATAGTATAAATGGTATGAAACACCAAATATATCTTTCCAATTTAAAATAATGTTATATTATGTTTATTTGATTATTTTTATAGGGCCTTTATGAATCCTTCAAAACCATAAATATATTCTAAGATTTAGAATAATGTCTTTAAGATAATGACTAACTTCCGCATAGAAAATGATATTATTTTAATAAGTTGATCCCTTTAAATAATAAAAAAATGAAAAAGACCCTATTTTTGATGAATCCATGTAAAAACCATTGGAGGGTTTGTGGGTTTTGGTTGTTTTGTTATATAGATTCCAAAACCAATGTTTTGGAAATAATAA
The DNA here is from genome assembly GCA_963277665.1 of Viscum album. NCBI lineage: Eukaryota > Viridiplantae > Streptophyta > Magnoliopsida > Santalales > Viscaceae > Viscum > Viscum album. Next base: position 380,690,848 of record OY728119.1, read on the forward strand.
ATTATTCCAAATCTTTTCATATATAACCACATCCAATATCCAATTTATCATCACATAGAATCCTTGGACAAAATATATAATCCTCCCTATAATATCTATAGACTTCCCAAGTTACCTCAAATCTCTCAAGAAGCTCCTCTCAAGCATTTGGAATCACACTCTCAAGGTAATGGATCCACTCATTCTCATCTTTATTCAAGTATCTTACTTGTTGCATGTATTTTATCTTCATTTCATAATGTTGGGATACATTCTTACATACTCCCATTTATTTATAGTTTATATGAAAATTATTATGGACCCATTTTACTCTCATCAGGGCCTCCCATGAACACTCATACACCCCCATCATTGGATTGAAATTTCAATGCAATTTTCCATGCCAAAAAATTGTGTAGTAAATACCTGTACCCATTTAGTATCAAGGTAATTCACCATTTTTAACATACACATATTTATTGGGGATATAAATATATTTATTCAAAATTATTGTATCATGTTATAAAATATGATTATGAATGGATCCATTTTGTAGGGTCTTCGTGGCATACATAACCATGACACTAAAATGAAAGTGACAGGTGTGCACAAAAAAATATTTCACACCAATGCTTTGGGTAATGAATTAAATAATGATAAGTATTTAAAGAGATTTAGGAGTGAACATAATCAATCATGATTCATTTTTCATCATTATTTATTGGAAGTTATCTTTACCATTGTTTATTATGTATTATTTGTAATTTTTTCCACATTTCCCATGATGAATTTATGTTATCATTCTATATCATCTCTCATTATTCATATTTATTATTTTAAAAATTTATATACACCCTTGATAGTCCTATTTTATTGCAAGTATTACATTATTAATTCTTTTCCATGTTTATTCTATTACTTGGTTTTATAGTTGAACCCATTTTAATGTATGTCCCCAGGTTATCCCATACAGTTTTATGTACGAAGGAATAATTTGAGCATGTTAAGAAAGTTTTCAATAAAGATAAGTTATTACTTTTTTAAATTTATTATATAATGTAGTTTATTCCCAACTACACTAGACTTATCAAAAATACATGTTTTATTATGTATTGTATTTTGTAATCAATCATGGACTAATTTGTAATAAAGAGTAAGGGTTCTCATATTACACCTCTATAGGAAAGAAGAAAAGTTGATCTGTGAATAAAAAATGATGGAGCAATGACAATAAGGAGGATGTTTTTAAAAAAAATAGGTTTACTAAAAGAAAAAAATGAGATTATCATATAAGTTTAATGGATTTATATAATCATATGGATAGAATTGATATTTAAACTGCATGAAGTACTGAAGACTGTAGGAGGATGAGTTGAGCTGAATAATATGAAAAACTATAATACATGAAGAGTTCATTCTATAGAAATACAAGAACCATGATCTTTTTAGTGAATTCACAAAAAAAAAAAATGTCACAAATTTTTTTTCAACAACTATATTGATGAAAAAATTTCGAATATTCATGAAGGGTATTTTTTTTATTCAACCCACGATTAGTTTAAGAGTTCATGACCATTGAAGTTTAGTTTAGAAAAGGATTTTGTGATGTCTAAATCAGATATTAGTGAATGTTTCTGAATTTTCTTCACTGAATATTTTAAGTGAGTGGGATTTTCAAACCACATCCCTTTTCCAAAACATTTATTAAATTATAATTTCTTCTTATAAAATGGGAACATCCTTTGAGTATTTTTTACTATTATATCCAATTAAACTAATCATTTTTATAGAAGAAGGACATTAAGAGCCAAAACTATATTAACAAGATAATTATGGTTCAATAAAAGAGATCAATGATTTATTGTAACCAAATGTATAATTAACATCATATAAAAATACTATTTATTTTATTTTCTATAGAATGATGTCTATGGGAAGAATCAATTTTTATATTCTAAATGATCAAAAATAATTTCTTATTATAACTCATGATAACATTTAGAATCATCATGTTGGGATACATAAGTGTGTGATGAAATTTTGGATTGAGGATGAACCCATCACAAGTAATTTAAATTTGTAATTTATTATAATTTAAAATCCTTAACTTTGTTTTCCAAAACACAACAAAGATTTGGTACACTCCGTGGGGTCAACTTTGAAAAAATAAGCGTGTCTTACTCTTTTGATTACATTATTATTTAAAATTAAGTGTGGGTTTATTAATTTGGTGTATCATGACCTTAATAATTCATAGAGGTTAAGTTTAATTTAATAATATTTTAAAAAAGGATTTCCTAATTTATCCTTCCTTTCTCAGTGGTTCACCCATTAATGAATATAATTTATTTACTAAAATAAACTATCAAACCTATATCAAATCTCCCTACTCCAAAAATAATCCTTAATCTAAAAAAACAAATAATAGATCTCTAAACAATGACTTTATTAGTAATTCTTAGGACTTGAACCCACAAACTAGATTTTCTCCAACTACCAATCTCATAAAGTAGTGAAAACAAATATAATATTTATTAAATGAAATATTTGGATCCCAATATATCAAACCATATTGGTCATAAATACTATGTTTGCATTATTATAGAACCCAAAACATCTACTATGAAACAGAATATGAAATTGTTCAAATTTATCTCTATTGAACATCTATCTTAACTGATCAAATCTAAAGTATCATCATCACTAATAAAAAAAATCCACATAGACTACCAAATTTTATGTTTTTCACATAATTTAATAAAACTTTATCTTTTGAATAAACTCTCTATAGGTATACTTGTTCAAGAATGTATTCTAGAAAATAAGCCAATTTTCAATCATCAAATATAAATCATTGAAATAAAATATGATTTCTTATTGACAGGTGGTTAGGAAGTACAAAATAAGTCATAACAATCCATTTTTCTCTATTGGTCTACATTGAATAGGCTCAACACTCCCATAGGTTGTGTAATACATTTAAATTTTATGATATCCATGGATGATTATTATGAACCAGGATTAACAAACATGGATATTACATCATGTTAGATGAATATTTGGTACCTTACAAAAATACTTGAATGAGGAACATAATAGTTTTGTGTATTAGGAAATGTGGAAAAAAATTTCTATCCTAGAGAAAAATCATCAACATATCCCATGATGATCTCCACCTTTAATACATGTACCAAAAACCATTCTTTATAACCCCTGGAAAGGAAACCTATGAATGAAGTGAGATCATATTCATAGTAAGGGTAAATAAAGTAAATGTGCAAGAATAACATGAAAAATTGTATGGATCAGAAGAATAATGTTTTAAGATCATACCCTATATATTAGAGATCATAATAAAGATTTTCAATTCATAAGACATAAATCACATGAGAATTAAGATAATAAATCCGAAAAGGATAATAGAGGAATAATACATGGGATTTGTGGCATGACTAATGGTTTATAACATTTGTTTTTGAAAATAAGGACATAAAACATTAATGACGAAGATCAGCTGACATACATATGCAAATCCATGAAGGGAAATTGTCCAGCCAGAGCTGGTTGTCATTAAAGGGGCCTGAGGCCGCCAGCTGATGGGCCGCATTGTTTCCTTCTCTTTGGATAAAGGAGAAGGTGCAGCAAGAGAATCCTTGGACAAGAGAGTGAATTCTCTTAATGATGAACCCAAATAACTGGAGTCTGCCGTCATTATGGTTAATAGCATCGATAACGCTAAGGCAGTTAGAATCAATGATGATATCAACCCATCCATGTTCTATAGTGAGAAGCATACCTGCATGGATGGCAGAGGCCTCAGCTACTGCAGGTTCCCAGAAGGCATGATGTGATTCATATTTTGCAGTAATGATTTGACCTATATGATTATGGGCCAGGAGATTGAGAACAACAAGCCCATCCTTGGGGAGAGATGAGTCCATGTTAAGATTAAGAATCCCTTTCTTTGGGGGATTCCATTGAGTGGGACAGGAGGGGTAACACCTGGCATATAGTTTCCATTGTGGTCCTTCCAGCACTCAATCCATGAGGTGGCATGTTCAATCCATAATTGAGGAGGTTTATGAACGTGGTGAAAACAGCATCATTACGCCGAACGCAAATGATCCAGGCCAGGGTGAAAAGTGAACCTACATTATACGATGAGAGAGAGGAGCACCAACGCATCAGATGATCAAAGAGGTCTGAGGCAATGTATAGTGACGCATCTGAAGTCAGGCCCCATTTATTCCAAATTTTCTTAGATCCCAGGTAGTGAATGATGGCGTGCAAAGGAGTTTCTTGAATATTCGGGCAGAAAGGGCAGGACTCCGCACTGGTCATGTGTCGGTAAACTAGCAGGCTCATGGTAGGTAGGGTGCCTGTGCACAACTGCCACCAAAATTGGCTTATTTTTTGGGGGACATTGAGCTTCCAAAGCGATTTCCATGGTCCCTCATCCAGGTCGACAGAGTGATTTCCAAGAGTGAGTTTGTAACCGAATCTCACCGTGTAGTCACCCGATATGTCATTGGTCTAGAAAAGATGGTCGGGGCCTATATCTGGGACCCATGGGATGCTCATGATAATTCTTTGGTCTCTTTTGTTAAACCATTCATGGATCTTTTCCATACACCACCCCGATCCCTCGTCAGAAAGGAGGCAACTGACAGTGGCATCTTCAAGACCTGGTTGGGCGGGGGATGTAGCCTCTATACCATCCTTATCGATCTTCCATGGATCGGTCCAGATTTTGATAGATGATCCATTCCCAATCCTCCATCCCAACCCTTTTTTCAGGAGATTTTGGCCACCCCAAATGCTTCTCCTGAGGAAGCTAGGACGGGGGCCAAGTGGGGAAACATGGAAGTCCGTGTGGGGAATGTAATTAGCTCGGAGCACCCGTGCACAGAGAGATGATGGACAGTTAAAATATGACATAATGGATGTGAAACCATGTCTGTTCATGACATTGTGAAAATGTAATCAAATTCACATATAACCATATGAACATGGAACAAGGTCCATGCATAACATATGGAACATGTAGTATGGTTCACATATAAACTTATGGACATGAAACCAAGAAAATTCATAATATTGTGAAAATGTAATTAGATTCATGAATAACATTGTGATCATGTATTCAGGGTCACAGATAAACATATGGACAAGCAACTTATACCATAGATAAAATTGTGAACAATAATCATGTTCATGGATAGCATTTTGTACTATAATAGGGGTCATGAATAAAATTATGGACATTCAATCATGTCTATAAAAAATTGTGGACATGTAATATGGTTCACTCATAACATTACGATCATGTAATCAGGTCCCCACATAACCTTATGGACATGCAACTAAGAACAATCATAACTTTGTGAACATGTAATCTAGTTCATTCATAACATTTATACTGATGAGTCATCCATTATTACCCAATGAATTAGAGGGAGATATAGGTCCCATAAATCTCATAAAAATATCATTCATACGTTTTCCACAAGATAATAAAACATTCATCATATCATGAACCCTTAAAAGAAATAGGTTTTATAAACATAAAATCATAATGCATGAAATAAAATGTGTATAATTAACATTTAACCTCACGATAACATATAGAAAATATATAGGTTTCATTACCATTTCATATAAGCATAACCCACAAAAAGAATCATGTTTCAAAATCAAATATTCTGTGTCAAAGAGACATGTGTCATAAGAATTATTCCTTTAAAACATAAGCCAATAAATAAAGTTGGGTAATTTTCCATATGGTCTTGATTACCATCAAAATAATTATTTGTATTTGTAAAACAACTTGGATATATATTTAGAAAAAATTTCATGATGAAATTATTCTTTCTTAGTTGAAGAAATATTTGAAAAGTATAATTTTTTTTAAAAACCATTTTCATTGAAAATAATTTAAAAACATAGAATGAAGGACTGAATTATTTTGAAAAAAAAATTCCTTCAGAACATAACAAATAATATTCAATTTTTTTTGAAAATTTTTTCATTGAAAAGTTTTGAAAACATAAAAATAAATCTTTATATTATTTTAAATACATTTTCACTTGAAAATATATAAAAGAATTCTGAAAATGTTTTGAAACCCATTTCGCTGAAAATAAAATTAACAATACATATTACTAAAAATTAACCATTTAAAAATTAAATGGAAACTTAAAATAAAGGGTGACAGGTAAAACTATATATGTCGTACATGGTAAAGGAAAATTACATTTACACGGTAGAATGGTTAGAAAAATGACTTATACAGCAATTGATAAGAAGAATCATTTGAAGAGATTTGTAAGATTAAAAAGGATAAGAAATATATCTTAAATATTATCTGTGAATGTTACAATATTCATGGATTCCTTTTTAGAAAACATATATTCCTGACCGATGAGAGGGTAATGTTTGGCTTTCCGGAAAGAACTTTCTAAAAAAATTATATACCAAAGAGTGGGAAAATGATATCAATAAATGAATAAATAATGTTTAACCATAGTGGAATAAAAGACATTAATTTATTGAGATATGGTTTTTAATATTTCATAAATGGTATTATAAATATAAACCAACTTGAAATGTGATGAGATTATTTCAATAAACTCTTATCACTTGGTAACATGGGATCATGCTCTCCATGTAAGAATAGAAAATTAAATGAAGGTTATAATATTATGAAAATATTTAGATTCATTATATATCAGAAAAATATAATTATACACACCTGAAAACTAATTTAGGATCATAACAAAACTTGATTCTCAATGTAGTAAAATTGAGACAAAACTATTTTACCAATTTGGTAGCTTTTGAAATAAAAACCCCATAAAATAAATCAAATAGATTAGATATGTAATTCCCCAAAAATTTAAATATAATAATAATTTTGTATATCCATGTTAGTTATACACACCACATAAATCAAATATTTGGTGAATAAAGAATCTATCTCCTAAAAAATAAAAAGTGGGATGAAATCCGATTACATTGTGTCTTGACACATGTCACACTGATTCAGATCACCTAAATAATAAATATAAATGTTGTATAACTCATTTATATAACCACATTATTGTATATATTACCATATATGGTTTTATTATGGCCTTATATTATCCTCTAGAAAACCAACCTATGTTAAGATTTCACTTTGCATTATATTTTCTTTGTTCTTCACATATGAATTAATTTGTTATATCATTGGTTCTTATACTTATATAATTATTTTAGAATGTACAAAATTGTATAAAATATATATATAAATTATATTTTTATTATAATATTCTAAATAATATAAAATAATAAAAAAATACACCGTTTATGGAGATATTAGGTCGTACATATGCATGGACATTGTTTTTGTTTTTATTGTTGTATTGAAAGACTGAATGATAAAAATATATATATATATATATGTATATAATATAATTATATTATAATTATAAGGATATCTATCACAAAAATTTATTAAATCTATCTTTAATACATTCCATGTACTATGTTCATGAATCGCGTCACTTTGAGGGGGCGATAGTCCACACTTCATCAAACCAAATTACGATATTTACACCATATAGAAATTTAAAAAAGATATGTGCTATAATATAAATTAATTAATTTAATTTAATAACAATTATAATATATAAAATAAATATAAATATTTTCCATCATTATGTACACCCTGAGAGGCGGTACAAAAAAATGAACAATCATAATTTTTTGAGGTAGATGTTCACTGTACAAATAAATAGTGTGATTGTTTCCTATTAGATAGAGGTGTGTGTAAGTGTGGGTAAAAAAAATAATATATATATATATATATTATTTTATTTTATACAATCATGAAACTAATAGAGTGGATTGGGTGTATTAGAAAAGAAAATGAAATGATATTAAGAAAAGGTGTTGCCTCTTAATCAAGAAACTCTGTTTAATGTGTACCAAAAGGATTTATTTAAAGGAATATTCCCAAGAATAGGATTCTTGGAGTAATTTATAGATGTCTATAGATTATTTTTTTAGAGTATGGGAAATACAAGGGTAATGTGAGGTATGAGGAAGTGGGAGGAGAGGAGGCCTTTTATAGTGGAAGTGGAGTGGCACTCTTGTTAATATTCGGAGAGAGAATTCAACCCATGTTTTTCATATTACATCTGTATAAAATAATAAAAAAAATTAGATCCAATACATGATAGGTTTGTAAATAATATGGTTCCTGGAAAATTTTATATGTCATTTTTAAATCTTAAATTTAAGGTTCAGTCCTTAGTTAAGCTTAATTTTACCTTAATCGATATAATTAATTTAATTACATTCACTAATTTTTTGGTAAAATCTATGTTCAAATTATTTGAAATTATAAATTATTCTGATTAAAAATATGGAATCCAATTTTCTAAATTCCAATAAAATAAGTATCAGAAATTAATTTAAAAATAATCTCGCAAATGGGACAACACTGTGGGTTTTACATGTGAAAATGATCACACATTTGGTAAGTTTTTATATCAAATATTCGATGTGAAATTGGTTCCAATGACCTGAATTATATTAATTTGTAGAATTATTATCTAATTGAAATTTTAAACAAATTTAAACTATATTTTATCCTTCTAAATAATTTAAACGATAATGTTGTTTTGCATTAAAATCCAATATTTTTAACTATTCATTAAAAATGAACATTTATAGAAAACAACCAAAAAAATTTCCTAACCTAATTTTAATGTTTCTCATCAAAAATGAAGTTTCGTTTTACATATTAAATCAATAAATGTTCCAAAAAATGTATTTTAAATGGTTTCACTATAAGAAGGTGGTATATTAGCTTTATAAGAAAATAGATTTTTATTCAAAAAATTGGATTTATTCTTATCTTATGCCTATCTAATATATTTGATTAATATTAAAAATGACTTAATGAATATATAAAATATTAATTACATTAATATTAATTACTAATTTTAATTAATTTAATTTTTTTTGTTAAAAATTATTTGTGACTATAATAATAATAAAAATTTCCTTTATATTCTTTCTATTTTAATATTCATTTATAATTTGTTGGTGTCCAATTTATTTATCAAATATTTGTATAAAATAACTATTTTCATGAAATAGTTAATGTGATATATAACCACTAATTTAACAGATAAATTATATCTTGTTATTTTATATAATTACATTTTATTGATATACCATTGTTGGGTAAAAATTTGTCATGTGTGTTATGAAATCCATCGAGGAAAGTCACTATTGTGTGTAACACATGGCAACCTTGATGTTTGGGTAGAGAAATAAACTTTAAAATTCATGTAGTTCATGATTAACATGGTGTTTCATATAATTCGAGACAATCACATGGAATTAGAATAAAATAATCTATTTTCAATGTTTAGTGAAATGAAAAATATCAAAAAAATTAAATTAATTTGAAAAAAATAATTCACAAAAAATAGGGATGTTACATTATACTCCCCTTAAAATTAATTTATCCCTCAATATTTTTCTAGGTTATAAAATTAATAAAACTTGATATTTTCACTCATAGAAACCCACAATTTGAAAATGAATATTAAAATTTCCATTAAAAGGGAGTTTTGGAACCATAATGGTTACCCAAAGTAGCATATAACCACATTTTTAAATATGGGAACATTGGTTGGATTTGAAAACATAGAAATTGATAAAAAAATAACTATCACGGTATAATGGATTATGATAGAGAATAAGGTCATGAAAAAATTTACAATCAGAAATCCATAAATCTACAATGAACTAAAGGAGAATCATATTCCTTCAATATAGATGTACTACGATAATTTTATTGGTTTCAAGCTCCTTTTTCATATATTAGATGATTTTTTAGGAATAAATAATGTTGCATGATTTCAGTACAATATTAACCTCTATTGTTTGTATATCCACTTCACCTCCTTCTATAAAAAGAAATGTGAATTTTTCATTCCTCATGTAATAAAAGATCAAGAGATCCATGATATCCCATTCCATTTTTCTATAGTTATCATCAACAGAATGTAGATTGAACAATATATCCAATATTCATAAATCCATATATAGAGAGATAATTGATTGATATTACTGACTTAATTTAAATTTTAACATAATCATTCCATAAATGGTTTACCTTATAGCCCTTCTGAAATATGGAAATTCAATGATTTGGAAATAATATCATGAAATAGACTTAACATTGATCCCCCATATATCACAATGTACCACTTGGTGGTCACATTCCAATCATGTGAAAACCCTCATCGTATATTCCCCTGAAAGATGGTAAAAAACTAAATTTACAATAATACTATTGGAAAACACACATCCTACCATATTCTAATGATTAGTTTATATATCTTTTAAATAAATGATGTTGTAAAATTAGTCCATGATTACATAAGGAAATTTGTTAACAACCAGTTCTAGGTTAATCTGCACCGTCCATTTTACTTATTCATATCTAGTATATCTTTATCCAAACATCATTATCGCAACATCAAGCATTACTTAATGGCTACCTTCCATTAATCAAAATATCTCCTTTCTATAAAATCAATTTTATTTTTCTTCATCATCACTCAACATGTCCATTTCAATCCTTAATGATAATTTATACTAAAAATAAATATATATTTAATTATTCATATAACATAATATATGAATTTCCAAACATTAATACTTAATTCATCCAACATTTTTGTTAAACAAATACATTTGCTTCATCAACTTATTCCTTAATACCTATATCCTTGAATATGAAATTATAATCATTTATTAATGTTTCACAATCTCTATATATTCATATTTCCTATTTTTATTTTAAAAATAGTAGGATAACATAACATACCATTCACATGTCATTTTTGGTCTCCTTATCTTCAGATGTAAAACCAATACATGTACCCCCTTATTGATTATCATTATGAGATTTCCATATGGGAAATTGATTCTCATGATTCCCATAATTGATTCATATGAAACTTTAAATTTCAACCATATTTTTTATAGTTTTATCCGTTATAAAAAAAATAAGAAAGCAGAATCTTAGAAACAGTTATCATATAGGGATACAATATAATCATGAAATATTTCTTTTAGGTTGCCTAAATCATGGACCTACCTTCTTTAATATATGAAGACATAGGTTTATCCTAGTTTATTTATATTCATCCTATTTTCAAATTCATCATGCAGGATAACAGTGTGTCTGTGAACTCCCAAAGCATATCCCTCAATTGTATCAAACCATGTGTGAAGTAAGACCCATTGTCTTATACCAGATTTCTCTGTGTTAGGCCCAAGACATCTTTTCAGAGTTTTAACCCCTAGGTAATCTATTATAGAGACATATATAGTTGTAATATCCCAACAGGGATGTATTTCCAAGAAACCACACACTCTATCCTAGAACAAAAATCTAGGAAATTTCTTAAATGTTTACTCATCCTTATACTTGGTGACATCCACAGAAATATGTACATAAATATACCTAGGGATATCACTAAAGATTTATCATTTTAGTTTCCAAAAATTGAAAAAACATTTCTTTTGATACCAGCAATAATGAATCAGGCTTAACAGACATGAATATTACATCATTTTATATTAATTTTCAAAATATTAAAAAAATACATGCACGAGGACCTTAATAGTTTAGTGTCCTTGTAAAAATGGAAATAAAATAGTAAATCATGTTGAATGATCATTAGCATCACTAAATAATATATAAATATTTATTACTTCTACATAAATCCTTTATTTATAACCTGGGGAAGGGAAACATAAGAAAGGGGTGAGCTCAGATTCTTAGTTAGGGTAAATAAAGGAAATATATAAGCATAACATGAATAAAAAGAGTATGAAAATTGAGCATAATGTTTGAAGGTCATACACAACATATTAGAGATCATAATAAATATTGGAAGTTCATAAGACATAGATCATATGATAATTAAGAGAATATGTCGTGAAAGAATATCATAGGAATAAAACATGGGATTTGTGTCATGCACAATGGTATATAACATTGTAAACATGTATAGATAGAAACAGGTTCACTCATCAAATTTTAGAGATGAAATTAGGACCCTAGATCAACTTATGGATATGAAATGAGGTCTATGAATAACATTATGAATGTGTAATAATGTTCATGAATAACATTTTGTACATGAAAGTGGGACCATGAATAAGATTGTGGGCATGTAATAGAGTTCACAAAAATCCTTATAGAAATGAAAAAAGTTTCATGAATGACATTATGAGAATTTAAACAGGTTCACTCATAACCATATGGACATAAATCCAGGTCTATGAATAACCCCGTGAATGTGTAATTAGGTTCAAGAATAATATCATTAACATGTAATCAAGTACATTCATAATTTTATGTACATGAAACCAGGTCCATACATAACATTGTGAACATGTAACTGGGTTCACACATATCATTTTTAACATGAAATCTGGTTCATGCATAAAATTATGAGCATGAAACTAGTTCCATTCATGACATTGTGAACATGTAATAAGGTTCGCTAATAATATTCTGAACATATAACCTGGTTCATGCATAACCTTATGAACGTGAAACTTATTCTATGCATAACATTGTGAACATATAATGAGGTTCACACATAACATTTATACTAATGATTCATCTATTGTTACCCAATTCATTGGACGGTGATATAGGTCCCACCCATATAGTTATTAAATCATTTATATATGATCCATAAGATAATGAAACATTCATCATATCGTGACCCATAAAAATAAATAGGTTTTATAAAAATAAAATCATAACCCATCAAATGAAATGACTATAATTAACATTTCATCACATCATAACCAACGTAAAATAGGTAGCTTTAATAACAATTTCATTGAAGTATAACTCATGAAAAGAGGCGGCTCTCAAAATCGTATAGCCTGTTGATGAGAATGAGTTTTCTTAAGAAATATTCCTTCAAAAAAGAATCCATTTATGAAATAATATTAATGGGATCTTGGGTTTATATACTATAAGGTATTGATTATCATCAATAAATATCATCATATGTGGAAAATAACATGTATAGATATTTTGAAAACATTTTTTTAGTAAAATATCATTGATTCATTAATGATTTATTTTTAAATCATTAAAAAAATTTCAAAACAATTTTCTTTTAATAAAATTTGAAAACTTATAATAAAATCTTGAAATAATTTTGAAATCCTTTTTCTGGAAAACATATAAAATAATCCTCAAAAACGATTAAAACATTCTTTAAAAACACATATAAAACATATAAATGAATCTATAAAATGTTTTTGAAAATGTTTTTACTTGAAAATATATAAAAAAATATAGAATTTTTTTCGAAATCCACTTCCATGAAAATAATTTTTTAAAAAAATTCTTCAAAATTAACCCTTTAAAAATGAAATGTAATCATTAATGAAATGACGGTGTGTAAATCCCAACATGTCATACGAGGTAAAAGAACATTCCTTTTACATGGTCAAAAGGTTATAAAAATTCATTATTTAAAATTTAAAAGAAAATTCCTTTTATGATATTGGTAGAAGATAAATTTGGGTAAAATTTAATGTAAATATTATATGAGAATGGTACAAAATTCTTAGAACCCTTTTTAGAAAATGTAGATTCCCACCCAAAGAGGGGGTAAATTTCATCTTTCTTGAAAACCCTTTCTTAACAATTTTTTGTATCAATGAGTATAAATATGGTAATAATACATGAATATGTCATAAATAACATTAGGTTAATAAAATTAATGAATTTTTTGTCAAGACCCATCCCCAGGGGGCCCATATCGTGACTACCCCAAGCCCACCTTCCATAGGCCAGGGGATGGCGACTAGCACCAAAGGCGTAAATCCCTAAACTGGGAAGGAACTTCCTTTATAAAAACAATAGAGTATGCTACTGGAAGTAAAACTCTAAATAAAACTGTATACAAAATAAGGTTCTGAAAGGAGAGGGGCTGGAAATCTAAGCCCAACAGTAAAGTACAAACAACTGAAAAACTAGTACAACTGTAGAAAAGTAAATCAGCCACTCATGAGTTGTCCCCCAGAATTCCCACCTAATGGGTGGGTACAGATGTCCTCCTCAGCACCCCAGGTCTATCCGTTCTCTCTATTTACGTCTCACCAAGTGGTCCACCTTCGGGTACCATCCAGCTCTACAACTCTCAAACTCGATCAGTGCTGTCTGTCATCTACAACCAACACAATTAAGTGCGGGAATAGCCCATGTAGGGGTGAGTATAACTATACTCAGTAGGGACCCCGAGACCCTCAAGGTATCACAATTTCCAACAATTATAACCCAAAAAGAAAGATACAATCACAAAGTATCAATCTACCCTACTTAGGTATATGCCCATACATATACCTATGTTACCAATCACAGTTCAGCTCCAACTCTTGAGCCCAAGAACAATTCAGTCCACAAAGGAAGTATAGTCAATCAACATGATGATAATGGTTGAAATACATGACTAATATCACACAAGTATGCCACAATAGTAGAGAGATATAGATGATCAGATGTAGCCACTAGATCATCTAATCTGTCAGACCCACACAGGATACAAGACAGCTAAGATGTCGAACCCACAAAGGATATAGGACCAGCAATATCATCTAAGTTGTCGGAGCCACACAGGATTCAAGGCCAGCTATTCAATAGTAATAGAGATGATCAGATGTAGTAACTGATTCTTGTAAGTTTCCAGACCCACACAGGATACAGGGCTAGCTAAGTTGTCGGACCCACACAGGATACAGGACCAGCTACTCTAGATTAGTAGAGATGATCAGATGTAGTCACTGATTCATAAAATTTGTTGGACCCACACAGGATACAGGACCAGCTATTCTGTCAGACCCACACAGGATCTAGGAACAAATTTCAGAACTTTCGGACCCACGGAGGAAACTGATACAGTAGTCATCACATTCACATCCAACACTAGGGTTCCTGCACATATAACACTCAATTCTGGGAGGTTCCGCTCCTTAAGATAAGTTTTGATAGATAAACAACCAAAAAGTCTTGATTTCATGTATCCCGTAGTTTCGTAGCAACCTAAGAAACCCAACGCGATAGGTGACGCGTCAATCAGATGCTCTGTCTGAGAGTTATTGGCATTTTCGTTCCAGGGGCCTGGTTGGATTTTACATTCGATCCAGCCTGATTGTTTTACAAATTTTAAAAAAACTCCACTAGAGTATCGCAAAAGGACTACCTCGTCCAGAGGTTCCAAGTTCCTCAGATGGCCCGTCAATCAGACGCGCGGTCTAAGAGATATTCGCATTTAAGCGAAGACGGGCCCGAGTCGTCAAACCCAGTGGGCTGGCAGGTCGGCCTGGCCCGGCTCGGCGAGGTCCGACACAACTGGGGGTCGGCCCAGCCCGGTGGGGTGCGGCCCACATGGGGACCCATCCCGCACTGCGGGCTGGTCCGGTTCACCAGGTGGCCCCAATCGGTGCTGCCTCCTCCTCTGCCCGATCGGTTCGGTGCGGTGCACGGGGCCCGCGGACGCGGGTTGCGATTCTCCTCACACAGTGCTTGCGGGCGCTGCGGTTCTCCAGCCCGGCCGGCAAGTGGTTGGCCAGTTCGTCCAGTCGAGCGGCCTGCGGACGCGGCATGCGTCCTCTTCCACACGGCGCCTGTGGGTGCCACGGTCTTCCAGCGGGCCGACCGGTCGGCGGACCGGTCATCCCGCAGTCTGGCTCCATAGCGGCCAGCTCGGCTTGCCGCCTCCGCACCTCCACCCCAGCACGACAACACCGCTATCCTACTTCCCTCCGCACGGCACGACGGTGCCACTCCACCACCTTCGTGGCCGGACTAGGCCGCATCATTTGTCTCCACCACACGGCGCAACGGCACCGCGCTTCTTCATTCTCCGCGGCCCTCCCGGTCGTGGTTACTCTTTCATCTTCCGTAGTTCTTCTCCGGGGTGGTGTGAAGGCACCATGCCATTTCGGCTCTGCCTCCGACTTCAACCAAATAAGATTCAACGGAGGCATGTCGGGCTGTGTTTCTTCGGCCCGCTCCCTCTGCGTTAGGTGATAACTATTTGGCCACCATCAAACAAAATCAAACATCAAAGAACGAGATATTATTCATACATTAAAATAACAAAATTTCCCCTACCTTGTATATGTCATTGCACATTGATGAGTCATGGAAGACAGGCGTCATAGAAGACGGACGTCATTCTATCAACATCGGAGGGAGTATAACTCAGTGAAGTTGAGTCGAGACGACGCCCTAAGTGTACTTCGTGGGCGGTAGTGCTTCCCTTCCTTGCTTTGGTTGAAGAATTTAGAAGATGTTGTTTTATGTTCTTCAGAGACGAGGAGCGTTCTTCGTCGAGAGGATGTTGTTCTTCCCATAGTTCTCCCAAGCTCTCCGACGATTATGCCAACCAAAAATAAAATAAGCTTATCCCATGTTTTAATGGTTGGAATAAGTTCAAATAAATTCAAATTAATTACACTGGTTCCCTTAATTAAAGTCCTAGAGTTGGAAAGAATTTCAATGGACTCAATTAATTAATTACAAGGAAGAGTCGGCACATTAAGATGGATGTTCAAGAGATAAAGGGGTTCGAGGGGAGTTGAGGGGGTTGAGCTCATGTGGACCCCACCACAAAATATCCTTCCATGAAAGGTTATGTGGGGGTGGGTCCTACCTCCAACTTCCCCATGGGGGACAAAACCAACACTTAAATAAAATTATGTCACACATATTTTTATTTAATTTATTAAGAATCCCCAAAAATTAACTTCCATCCTCAATAAAACGCAACTGCGTTAAAGGAGTCTCTAAGAGAATACAGGTCCTCTGAGTTCAACGGTGCTCTCGGATTTCAATTTCGAGCACCGGGTCAAAAGATATAAAAACCCACGCATACTTTTACTAAACGTACCCAAACAAAACTTCATAAATTGATTCCGGGCACACCGGGCTATGAAATCAAGCACCGTCAGAAACTGCGGACTCGTAAAATTCAAGTGTATTTAAAAAAATTCCCACAAAAATTCAAAGTCTTTACATTCTCCCCACCTCATGGATTTACGTCCTCGTAAGCTACAACATACACTAGGATAACAAATGGGGGTACTGAGCATGCATCTGAGCCTCCCTCTCTCATGTGCTCTCATGGAGGTTCTCGTGCTGCTAGCGAACGCGCACCAGAGGAACCCACCATCCACGCAGGACCCACTCTCGTCGATCCTCAATCTCCACTGGAACCTTCATGAATGTCTCCCCATCATTGATGTCCAGCTCCCCATGGTCGATGACGTGGGATGGGTCGTGCACATATCTCCTCAGCTGAGATACGTGGAAGACATCATGAACCGGGTGCAACTGAGGTGGAAGGGCCAGGCGGTATGCCACCTCTCCTACTCTACTAAGGACCTGGAATGGTCCAATGAATCATAGAGATAACTTGATGCCTCGGCTAAATCTCCATAGACCTCATCGAGGTGAGACCCGTAGAAAGACGTGGTCACCATCCTCAAACTCTAGTGGTCTCCATCTCCTATTAGCATAGGACTTATGCCTACTCTGTGCAGTCTTCATCCGCTCCTAGATGATATGCACCTTCTCCATTTTAGAATGCATCATCTCTAGTCCTACAAGTGCTGACTCCCCTAGGTCAGTCCCTCACAGAGGTGATATGCAAGGTCGGCCGTACAGTGCCTCATAAGGTGTCATCCCGATGGTAGAGTGGTAGCTGTTGTTATACGCAAACTCGACCAAGGGAAAGTGATCCTCCCAACTGTGACCGAAGTTGAGGACGAATGCACAGATCATGTCCTCAAGAGTCTGAATGGTCCTCTCAGTCTGACCATATGTCTGAAGATGGAAGGTGGTGCTCAAGTGAAGCTGCATCCCAAGAGCCTCCTGTAACCCCTTCCATAATCAAGAAGTGAAATGGGCATCTCGATCGGAGATGATCGTCGATGGCACACCAGGAAGCTGTACAATCTCTTGTACGTAGAGTCATCCCAAGATCTCTACTGAGCCTTTCTCTATGATCGGTAGGAAGTAGTCCGACTTGGTGAGTCGGTAGAAAATCAACCAGATAGATTCATGTCTTCTGGATTTACGTGGAAGCCCCATAACGAAATCCATGGATATCCCATCCCATATCCACTCTGGGACTTCTAAGTGTTGAGCCAAGCCTAGTGGAACATGTTGCTCTGCTATCACTTTCTAAAAAGTAGGGCATCGTGAGACAAACTCTGCTACTGGCTTCTTCATACCTGGACATCAGTGCTGTCTTCAAAGGACGTGATACAACATCGTAACTCCTGGATGTAACGCTAGAGGAGATGTGTGGAAATCCCTCAAAACTTCCTCCAGAAGTGAAACTGGTACCATGGTCCATTATCTGAAGTGAATGACATGCTCCCCACCTTTAGAAAATCCATCAGGTGCTTGCCCTAAGGATATCTATGCATGTCACATATCAGAGTCAATGTCCCCACGCTGTGGCTCTCTGACTTGCTGAAGAAGTGGAGGAGTGACTATGAGAGACTACAGAAAGGATGCTCCATCTCTATCCACAAAGGATATCTGCAATGTGGCCAGCTGCTCCATCACCTCTCATAGAAGTTGAATGCCTGATCGCCTGCTGAGATCATCTGCTACAACGTTCCCCTTCCCAAGAGTATAGAGTATCTCCAAGTCATTGTCCTGGAGGAACTCGAACCATCATCGCTATCAAAAGTTCAGGTCCTTCTGTGAGAATATGTACCTAAGACTCTGGTGGTCATAGTAGACTATAAAACGATCACCCATCAGATAGTGTCACCACATCTTCAAGGAGAAGACCACTGCTACTAACTCCAGGTCGTGGGTAGCGTAGTTCTGCTCATATTGTCTCAACTGCTATGAACCATAAACGATCACTGCTCACTCCTGCATCAGGACACACCCATGTCCGGTCCCTGATGCATCACAGTATACTACGTACCCCACACCCTCCTCTGGAAGCCTCAATATGGGTGCACTAGTAAACCTCTGCCTCATCTCCTAAAATCTCTGCTGACATCTCTCTAACCACACGAAGGGTTTTCCCTTCTTCATCAATGCTGAAAGTGTTACTGTAACTTTGGATAAGTCTGGCACAAATCTCTTACAGTACCCAGCCATACCCAAAAAACTCTGAACCTCCATCACACTCCTAGCTGGCTCCCAAGCAAGTACTGCCTCGATCTACACTTGATCCACTGCAACTCCAGCCTTCGAGATGAGGTGTCCTAAGAAGTGAACCTCTCGAATCCCAAACTGGAACTTCTAGAGCTTAACATAAAGCTGGTTCTCTTGGAGTGTATCCAGTACTACCCGCAAATGGTAGGTGTGCTCCTCCTCAATAGTCGAGTAAATCAGTATGTCATTGATGAAGACTACGAAAAAGCGATTGAGGTAAGGTTGTAAGATCTTGTTCACGAGACTCATGAACACTGTTGGAGCATTAGTTATGTAGAATAACATAACCAAGAACACATAGGGGCCATATCGACACCTGAATGTGGTCTTCTGCACACCCTCATCTTGAACTCTGAGCTGGTGATCGCCTGACTCGAGGCCTATCTTCGAGAACCATTGTGCTCCCTTGAGCTTATAAAAGAGGTCGCTAATCATTGGGAGTGGGTACTTGTTCTTCACGGGCACCTGATCCAGGCGACGGTAGTCGACACACAGTCACAAGAACCCATTCACCTTCTTGGCGAACAAAATCGAAGATGCCCAGGGTAAAACACTAGGTCGGATAAATCCCTTCCCCTACAAGTCCTCCAGCTGTACCCGCAACTCACAAACCTCGATGGGATCCATATGATATGCTGTAGTAAATATCGGTGTCATCCCGGGGTATAGGTAAATGTAGAAGTATAACTCTCTATGAAGAGGTAGTCCTGGAACGTCGTCAGGGAAAACATCCGCATACTGATCCACCACAACAGGAAAACCCGGACTCTGCACATCAACCCCTCCAAGGATAAGACTAGCCAACTGATGTATGATTGGTTGTCCCCTCCTCTTTGTAAGTCCATCCTGCACTGAAAAATATCCCTTAACACCAGTGATGGCTAACCTGGTCCCATTCATGCAGATACACCGCACATTGTGCCTAATACAGTCAATCTGATCATGAACTGTGGATAACCAGTCCATACCCCTGATGACGTTGTAAGGCCTTGACGCTGCTATGAGGAGATCCCAACCAAAGCACTCACATCCTAGAGTAATCTCACACTACCAGTACCAGTGTGTAATAATCGAGTCTGCTCATGTAGGAGTCTCTAGTCCTAAGGATTGATCCAACAACTCCGTCAGAATCTCTAAGCTCTGAACGAGGGCAGTGTCAACTAAAGAATGACTCACACCTATGTCTATAACTACTGTAGTAAGGGTGGAGTAGACATAGATAGTACCTCGAATCATCTTAGGTGCTCCATGGTTGTAGGCCTCAACTGCCAGGAGCTGAGCCTTCCTCTGTCTTCCAGCTACCTGTGGTCGGGGTGGACCTCCTAGTGGTGGTGGTGGTAGAGCCTCGAAATGTCGTCCACCACCCGCTGCTCAGATAGATACTCTGTCACATCTGCCTGCTCCAGGATGACCACCATGGTCAAACATCTGCCTCTACTTGGGAGGTCTCTCTACTGTCTGCTGCTCATCTAAAAGGCGTGTCGGGTAGTAATGAGCCATGTGAACCTGCCCGCCGCATGCATAGCACTGTCTGCTCCCTGTATATCTGGCTCTATCTTGTGGTCCCCCGCACAACCGAACATGTATCATGGGGTCGTCCACCTGACGACCTGGTTTTCTTGGACCTTTGGTACATTTGTCTACTGCGGGCTGCAGAAGAATCCGCTATGTGTCGCCCTGTGGTGGGTCTCACTACTGGTGTCTGCTTAGCAGAAAAAATCTCCACTAGAAGGGCTCGCTCCAGCACCCATGCCTGCATCAGGATACTGAGGGGAACCATCGAAGCCCTGATCACACGCATGAGTCCCTGCTCAAAGATCTGGTCCCTGAAGAATGGGTCCTATACCATATCCATGGTGTAGCGCGAGAGGTCGGCGAACCTCGCTGAGTACTGAGCTACTGTCATGTTGTCCTTTTACAGATGTAGCAACTCCTGAATCTGCACCGCACGAAGGGTGTCTTGAAAAAACTCTGAGTAGAAGAGACTCTCGAAGTCTATCCAGAGTAGAGATGCCTCATCATGCACCTGGAGTATCAGGCTCCACCATCTGCCCGCTGCTGCATGTTGAAGACTCGCGACATGGATCACCATGTGGTCGGCTGGTGTCCCTACCAATCTGAAGACTCTCACGATAGCCTCCAGCCAATCCTCATATTCCTGTGGGTCCATCTCTCCCTAGAACCTGGGTGGCCTCTTGTGCTAGATTTCGTGAAACACACTCAGGAGGCATGCACTCTCTGCTACTGAAGTTGGTGGTATCAGTGGCCCAGTGGGTAGTGGTACCACTGGTATCTCTGCTGTGATGGGGCCCTGTACCGAGGCCTCGTTGCTTGGTGGGCTACCATCTTGAGAATAACTCGGAACCCTAGATGTATGCCTTTGTGGGGTCATCCTGAAAAGAAACATGTGCTCCACGGTTCAAACAGTATACCTGGTGAGATGAAAAAAATTAATCATGAAGACAACTCTTGAAACACACACACAATCTGTGTTTTTGTGCACTAAGTCAGAATTCAGAGGTCAGGGTCCTGGTGTATGGATACGTCGGCCACCGCACCAACACTGGACTCCCTAGACTGAAAACCACACTCGATACTCTTAACTATATTGCTTAACGTAAATGAAAGATCAGAGTCCTGAGTTCTATGGTAAAAATGACACCTTTGATTCCAATTTGTCATGACCCGTCCCATGGGGCCCATATCATGACTACTCCAAGCCCGCCTTCCATAGGCCAGGGGCTGGCGACTAGCACCAAAGGCATAAATCCCTAAACTGGGAAGGAATTTCCTTTATAAAAACAATAGATTACACTACTGGAAGTAAAACACTAAGTAAAACTGTAAACAAAATAAGGTTCTGAAAGGAAAGGGGCTGGAAATATAAGCCCAACAGTAAAGTAAAAACAACTGAAAAGCTAGTAAAACTGTAGAAAAGTAAATCAGAAACTCTTGAGTCATCCTACGGAATTTCCACCTGAAGGGTGGGTACATATGTCCTCCTCAGCACCCCAGGTCTGTCCATTCACTCTGTTTACGTCTCTCCAAGTGGTCCACCTATGGGTACTGTCCAGCACTAAAACTCTCTACCTCGATCAGTGATGTCCGTCGTCTACAACCAACACAATTAAGTGAGGGAATAGCCCATGTAGGGGTGAGTATAACAATACTCAGTAGGGACCCCGAGACCCTCAAGGTCTCACAATATCCAACAAGGATAACCCACAAAGAACGATACAATCACAAAGTATCAATTAACCCTACTTAGGTATATGCCCATACATATACCTAAGTTACCAATCTTAGTTCAACTCCTTCTCTCGAGCCCAAGAACAATCCAGTCCACAAAGGAAGTATAGTCAATCACCATGATGATAATGGTTGAAATACATGACTCACCTCACACAGGTGTGCCAAAATAGTAGAGAGATATAGATGATCAGATGTAGCCACTGGATCATATAAGCTCTCTGACCCACACAGGATATAGGACCAGCTATCTCATCTAAACTGTCGAACCCACACAGGATACAGGACTAGCTATTCTAAAGTAATAGAGATGATTATATGTAGTCACTGATTCATCTAAGATGTCAGACCCACACAGGATACAAGACCAGCTAAGCTGTCGGAGCCACACAGGATACAGGACCGGCTATTCTGTTGGACACACATTGGATCCAAGAATTGAAGTCATAACTTTCAGACCCATGGAGGATCTCGGTACAGTAGTCATCACAGTCGCAGCCTGTGCTAGGGTTCCCGCACACAACATGCTCAATTCTAGGAGGGTCCGCACCTCGAGCCAAGTTTCGATACATCAACTGCCATGAGTTCTTGATTTAATGTATCCCATAGTTCTATATCACTATAATGAACCCATCACAGGAGACGACATGTCAATCTGATGATCGGTCTGAGTGTTATTGGAATTTTCACTCCAGGGGCCCGGTTGGATTTTATGTTCGATCCAACCTGGCCATTTTCCCAATTTTTCCAAAACTCACATAGAGTATTGAAAAAGTACTGCCTCTTCGAGAGGCTCTGATTGCCACAGACGGCACGTCAATTAGACGCACGGTCTAGGAGATATTCACATTTAAGCGAAGACAGGCCCGACCCATCAAGCACAGTGGGATGGAAGGTCGGCCCAACCAAGCTCGGTGGGGTCCGACCCTGCTGGGGGTTGGCCCGACCCAGTATGGTGCACTCCACATGCAGACCCGGGCCACACTGTGGGTTGGTCCGGTTCACCCGGCGGCGCAGCCTCCTCCTCTGCCCGCCCGGCCGTAGCCTATCGGTTCGGTTCGGCGCACGCGTCCCACAGACGCAGGTCACGGTTCTCCTCACACGGCGTATGCAGGCGCCACGATTCTCCAGCCCGGCCGACTCGCGGCAGGCCGGTTCGTCCAACCGAGTGGCCTGCATATGCGAGCCATGTACTCCTCCACGCGGCGCCTACGGGCGCCGCAGTCTTCCAGCAGCAAGCCGGTCAGCAGGTTGGTCGTCCCACTGTCTGGCTCCATGGCGATTGGCTCGGTTGGCTGCCTCCGCACCTACACTGGAGCGTGACAGCGTCGTAGTACTACTGCCCTCCGCACGGCACAACGGCATCGTGCCAGCACCGCCGCGGCCTGACCTGGCAACGGCTTTCAACTCCACCCCGCGACGCGATGGCCCCACGCTTCTTCATCCGCCGCATCCCTCCCAGCCGCGTTTACTCTTTCATCAGCCGTAGTTCTTCTCTAGCGCAGTGCGATGACACTGAACCCTTTCGGCTCCACCTCCCACGTCAACCAAATAAGATTCAACGTAGGGATGTTGGGCCATGTTTCTTCAGCCCGCACCCTTTGCGTTAAGTGATAAAAAATTTTCCACCGTCAAATAAAATCAAACTTCAAAGAACGAGGTATAATTCATACATTAAAATAATAAAATTTCCCCATAGCTCGAATTTGTCTTTGCACGTTGACGAGTCGCGGAAGACAGGCATCACATAAGATGGACGTCGTTCTGTCAACGTCGTAGGGAGTAGATCTCAGTGAAGTCGAGTCGAGACGACGCCCTCGGTGTACTTCATGGGCGGCGGTACTTCCCTTCCCTGCTTCGGTTGAAGAATGTAGAAGATGTTGCTTCATGTTCTTCAGAGATGAGGAGCATTCTTCATCGAGAGGAAGGTGTTCTTCCAAGAGTTCTCCCAAGATCTCCAAAAACTATGCCAACCCAAAATAAAATAAGCTTATCCCTTATATTAATGGTTGGCATGAAGTCAAAATAATTAAAATTAAATAATTTGGTTCATTTAATTAAATTCATGGATTTGGGAATAATTTCAATGGACTCATTTAATTAATTACAAGGAAGAGTTGGCACATTAAGAGGGAAGTTCAAGAGTTAAAGGGGGTTCAAATGGATTTGAGGGGTTTGAGATCATGTGGGCCCTACAACAAAATATCCTCCCATCAGAGGTTATGTGGGGGTGGGTCCCACCTCCAACTTCCCATTGGAGGATAAAACCACCACATAAATAAATTTATGTCACACATAATTTTTATTTAATTTATTAATACTCCCCAAAAATTAACTTCCATCCTCGATAAAATTCAACTACGATAAAGGTCTCTTTAAGAGAATACCGGCACTACGAGTTCAACAGTTCAAAATATATAAAAACCCACACATACGTTTACTGAACGTACCCGAACAAAACTTCAGAAATTGATTCTGGGAACACCAAGCCTCGAAATCAAGTGCCATTAGAAACTACAGACTCATAAAATTTATGTGTATTTGAAAACAAAATTCCACGAAAATTCTGGGTTTTTTCATTTTTTGAGACATGGGTTGTAATATTTCATCAAAGGAAGCATAAACCTGAATAATCTTGAAAAGCGATGATATTGTTTCAATAAACACTTATCACATGGAAATTTAGGATAATGCTCTCAATGTAACAAAAAGATCATCATTATAATATCTTGAAAATATTTATTATCATGATATATAAAGTAAAAGTGAATTATATTCACTTCAAAATGAATTTAGGTGTATAAAAAACATAAGTCTCAAAGAAGGAAAAGTGAGACAACTATTTTACTGATTTGGTAACAATTGAAAATTAAACCACATTAAATGGAGATCATATAATGGATAAATAAATACCCATAAATTTTACTATAAAAATAATTAATTACATCCTTGTTTATTATACACATCACATAAAAGTAATGGATGGTGAATACAACATGTATGTCATGAAAATAAAAAGTTAGATGAAATCCCCTTACCTTGTGTCTTGAATCTTATCGTACTAGTTCAAACCAACACTATAATGAATATAGATTTATTGTAAATATTTTATTGAACCATATTATTATATATAATACCATATATAGTTTTATTATGACATTATATTATCCTTTTGTTGACTATCCTAAGTTAAGTTCACACTTATGATAATATTTTCTTTGTTCTTAACATGTGTGTTTATTTGTTATATCATTAGTTCATATCATATATCATGATTCTAGAATATAAAAAATGATGTAAATATAATATATATCCATTATATTATTATTATTATAATATATATAATATAGATGTATGAAACGTAATGCACCATTCATGAAGAAGGTAAGCTGTATGTATGCATGAATGATATTTTTCTTTTTATTCTCGCATTGAAAGAAAGAATGAAAATAAAATGTATGTATATATGTATAAAATATCATTAAATTTTAATTATAATGTTATATTTGTAATATATGTTTTCTAAAATAATTCTTAATGCATCTTGTGTAGTTTGTGAATAAATCACATCTTTGATGGGGCAGTAGTCCACACTTACTCAAATGAAATTATCGTATTTACACCAAATGGAAAGTAAATGATATGTTTTATAAAATGAATAAACAATAATAATGGAATAATAAATATATATTATATTATATATTTATAAATAGTGTGTCAATCCTAATGTACACCATGAGAGGCGGTATGAAAAATTGACTATTCATCATTTTGTGAGGTGAAAGTTCAGTGTACACCAAAAATGTATGTTCGTTACGCATTATATGAAGGATTGTGAAAGTGTAGGTAGAAATATTTTCATAAAAATCCTATTATAAGTATTATACTTTTTTAATACATTAATGGAAAAATGAGTGTGGAGTGGGTGGAGAAGGAAAATAAATCAATGGAGCTTGAGAAAAGGTGTTATCTCCTAATCGAGAATCTCTTTTTGGTTTATGCCAAAAGGATTCTTCGAAGTCTTTATGCCAAATTATAGGCCTATAGTAAGATTATATAGATTTTGTTATTTTATTTTATTATAGTTTGGGAGATATATTGGGGCTTGAGAATTTTGAGTAAGTGGAGGAGAGGAGGCCATTTTATAGTGGAGGAGGAGTGGCACTCTTGTAAATATTTGATGAAAGAATTCCACACATATTTTTCATGTTGAAGTGAATCCCATAACAGACCAATGTCGATATAAGGGATGATATGGTAGAAATATGGCCATCCAATAGAATTTGGACAAGTGTATTGATCATATTGAATCACAAATTTAAATTTTAGTCCGTCGTGAAGAACATTTTTACCTTAATCATTGTAATTAATTTTAATTACATTCACTAATATTTTTGGTAAAAAAACTATGTTGACCTTATTAGAAATTATAAATGATTTTGATTCCAAATTTGGAATAAATTTTTCCAACTTCCAAGAACATATGTGGGAGAACATAATTTCAAATTAATCCTACAGACAGGACGACAGTGCTCCGATTTAAAATAAAAATGATCAAATGTTTACAAAGTCATTATATCCAATTTCAATGTGAAATTGCTTAAAATAATATAAATTATATTAATTAATAAAAATAAAAATATATTTAATATTTTATTCCAATTTAAAATATAATTTCACTTTATAAATAAATGAAATGAAAAAGATGTTTTGAAATAAAATTCGGATTTTTACCTATACATTAAAAATGAACCCTTAAATAAATTACAAATATTTATCCTAATTTTTTTTCTTTTTGAATAATACAAATATAATGTTTATTTTGAAATATTAAATCAATAAATTTTTCAATAATTGTATTTAAAATATGTTCACCATTAAAAGGTGTTAAGAGTACCTTAAAAATATTTATGCATAAAATTTTGTTTGTTCTTATATTTAGTCTATAAAATATGTAGGATTAATATAAAGAATATTTTATTGAATATATAACATATATATAATATTAATGTCATTAAATAGCTGTAATTAATTTAATTTACCCATTTAAGATATTTTTCAAACTATAAAATTAATAATATTTTCATTTATATTCAATAAGTTTTCATATTCATTTCTAATTAACTGGTAACCTATTAATTTATCTTATATTTTAGTAAAACATATATTTTCATAAATTAGATTATATTGTCCATAACCGATAATTTATTGACTATTTTATATCTTATTATTTTTCATAATTACATTTTAATGATATGCTGTTGTTCAGTAAGAATCGATAATTCGTGTTACAAAAGACATCAAGGAAAGTCATTGTTGTGTGTAACACCAGCTAACCCCAGTGTTCCATGTAGAGAAAGCTGAAATTTTGGTTGTGTGTTGCTCCCAATTGACTTGGTGTTTCGTATATCACAAGAAAAACATAGTGTATTACTTTAATGTAATCTATTTCAGTGTTGTGTGAAATGAAAAATATCAAATGGTTAAATTAATTCAGATAAAAATAATTCACAAAATCTCAGGATATTATAATGAACATAAAATAAAATACCAAAAACTACATATTTTATTGTCTAGACCACTATTATATACCATAATCAAGGAAAAATTTATTTTAGTTAAATCAATATTCAATTTTAGAATTTAAAATCATTATAGTTTCTTAATTAAATATGAAACGTTAATTTTAATTCAAATTACATATAAACAAGAAAGAACAATTATTTAAATAATAGATTTTATATTAAAATTTATATTTTTATTTCCATCATTTACTATACTGATATATAATTACATCTCCTCATATTTCATACAATATCTACTTTTTTGCAATTCCTTATACTTAATTACTACAAAATGATGTGCTCTAAATTTAATATATGGAGATGTAATTATATATTAGTACAACTATGGAGTTGTTTATTCATAACAAAATAATTAACCTTAATTTTCCTTCTTCTTTAGTTTTTGAAAGACAGTATTTAATATTAAATATCAATGATATTATTCCTTAATCAAATATATATAATACTAAAAAACATACACAGAGGACTCACTAATTTTCTTAACAAGGGATTAAGACACCCAACATCAACCATTTCTATAAAATCAATAATTAATTCATAAAAAAAATAATTTATTCACAAATTTTGTTAAGTAACATTATAATTAATTTGGATAGAACAATAAATACTTATTTCAATTTGGGTAGTTCTATAAATTCAATTTTTCAAAACAATTATATTATTTTTTATATTTTCAAATAAAAATTGAAAAAATATTGAATGAAAATTTTTACCTCCCAAAAAAGAACCTACAAGTATAATAGGACCTTAAGAAAAGATTATAATAAAATAATATTTATTTACATAAAATTAATTCAAAACTGACTTATGAACATGATGTTCTTGACACATTTAGGGAAACCATGGTTGTAGGTGTCATACTACCACAAATAAAGTTGCTCTTGGCCATAATTTAACATTAGAAACCCATTTCCAGTTTGGAATATCATAATAATAAAAAGGAATGTAACTAATCCCATTATAAAGGTTATCTATGGTTCTATACCCATGTTGATACCCATACTTACACGAGTGTAATTTATAGTAGTGTTGTTTCTATCCTGTAAAGGATAATTACACCCCTGAAGGTAGAGAATTAATTTAATAACATTTTCTCAACAATATAATAATCAAAATAATAAATATTATATATATATTTAACTGTAATAATATATACAAAAAATTACATTTAGTCAAGTGGTTCATGTCTACCCTCCAAAATAGAGTGATTTTGTGATCAAAACTTATTGGTGGGATTATTCTTGGAATCTTATCACAACAAATAGGTACCAAGACAGATATTTTGATGGAAATATCCGTAGATGCTATATCCATAATCCCTTACCAAAGAAATAGGTTCTTTTCAATTGACATGGAAATATATTTACCTGATCAATGCTTATAGACACTAATCTATCACCACGAGAACCTCCCATGGAAATAAACATTGTCCAAATGAATTACCACTAAGGATTGACTGTGGACAAGAGAATTTACCTTAGTGACAGATTTACACATCAATGACTAGATGCCAATTTACCTAATTATAGATGATAGCTAGAGTCCCCAGGATAATATCTATGGAAAATGTTTCGTTGGGTTAAGTCATTGTAACCATAGTATATATCCATAACTGTCATAGATAAAACCATAGTATCAATCCATAGACATAACAATTTTCTATAGATGTATAAGGAATATAACATAGTTTCCCAAACATAGGATCAATCTCTCATTAAGGCATATATTCATTCACAATTTCATTATTTCTATTTATTAATAAAATAAAAATAACAACTCAAGGAACAATAAATGATGAATGTATAGAGATTGTTTAAGGTAAACATAAAATAAAAGTGAAAAATTAGAACAACAATATTTCAAAAAAGAGTAAAAAATATTTCACTTCATAGAGTGAATACATTGAAGATTCGTTATAGTCTTCGAAAAATCCATCGGAATCATACTGAATTAACACTTTCAACACCATTAAACTAATATTCCTAGTAAATTAAAATACCTAACAAGAAAAGAATTATATTATTTTTAAGAAATATTTTATCACAAACATGACCATGATATTTTTTGTAAATAGTTTGAGTGAATTTATAAAAGCCTTAAATAAAACAACATTCATATCCCACCAAAAAGAAATTTTTTCCACTAAACCAAACTCTTTAAATGACATATTTAATATTTTCATAGGGAAAATAAGTTGTTAGAGAAGTAGTTCATAATCATTCCTACTAATCCATAAAACCAGTTAAAATAATTTTTAAAAAAACTAGGATTAATAAAAATCCTATGCATTTTGAAAAAGAAATATAAAACCCTATAAACCATTGGAATACATGAAAAACATTGAAAAGGTCATTTATTTAAAAAATATATTTTGATATTGAATAACTATTGCATTGAAAAATGAAAAAATATATATCTTTTTAAGTACTATTTAGTAATATTTCATGAATACATTGATGAAATAACTAGTAAGGATACTTCTAGAATAATATTCATATCACATGTAATGACACATATCACCTATAATTGAATAACCACAATTTGTTAATTCAAATATTATTTCTCAAGAGAATAAATCATTCCCCAATTAATTGAATAGACATATTAGACCCACAAAGAATCATATTTAATTTTTATTAACCATAACCTGAATAAAATACATACAATTTTGAATTTCATCATAAAAAATTTTAAACATACTTTTAGCACATTAACACTAACATTTAAGTAAACCATTATAAAATGATTCTAAATGAATATGTTATCCAATTATAGGTTGGTAAAATAATGAAATAGAAACATTAAATATTAATAATGAATAATAAAAATATTAAAAGGTAAATTAGTAGAAAAAATGTTGGAGATTGAGTTTAGAAAAGGAAAATAAAACATAAAAATTAATGGTTTAATGAAAAAACACTTACCTAGAGTCATATCTCATTTCAAACATCCCAAAACCTCCTAAATAATTAAAATATATTGATTATTAAATTTTAGAATAAACTTGTTCATGTTAATTACCACATTATTATTCCTTTTATTCAATTGCTTATCGCATTTACTTTGTTTACTAAATCAGTATAGTTTGTGTCAGTCATTTTGAGGTTGTATGGTTCATAACATCAAAAACATTTCATGTATAATTATAATGATAAAAGGTCATTTTAAAATGGTTCTATAATCCCAAAAAATCAAGGTATGGTTTCGATATAATTCCATAATAAAATGAGTTCAATTGGTTGTGATATAGTTACAATTATAATAATTATCCTTAATAAACCATTTTTATGGTTAAAAATAACATTGACTGTGTAATTTAATATCATTATTATGATGGATATTTTCTTATTAAATAATAATAGTCAGGAAATTAATATAAAATTAATTTTATATTCAATCTTCAAGCCTTTATTTAATAATATCCAAACATCACATATATTCATGAAATCATCATCATTTACTTACGTGTATGGTAAGTGATGTATTTCATATGAGTGTCAAAGAAGAATTTTTTTAAAATGATTGGGTTTTATAAAAAACAAAAACTTATAAATGATATAATAATTTATGGTTACTTTTTAATATTATCGATTCTTTTTAAATGAGTAAGCGATTAATTATAATGAAAATACACAGTTTTGGAAATCCCTGTATTGTTTCAATATTTAAGAATTCTGAAAAAAATAGAGGTAATGGATGAAATCTAATCATTAATGAACCAATTAATTTCCAATAACATTTAAATATAATTAGAACTTGAAAATAATGTATCTATTAAAATAGTTTAAATTAAGATAACCGTAATAAAATATTAGAGATAGATTCTTGGAATCCTTTACCTTTCACTTTTATTTTCCTTTTTTTAATTTAGTCTTAATACCTAATAAAAATATAGTTTATAAGGAAATTTCCCTATAAATGTAGGAAATTATGTTTTTATAAGGATTTGTCTAAAATATAGAGACAATACCTAACTTTAAATGAGTTTTGTAATGGTTATAAGGAGTCCCATTTTATAGAAAAAATTCAGTGGCATTTTTACAAATATTCAACATTTAAGGGATAGGAATGTCATTCTAAAATAGACATCAATCAATAATTTTTTTATAAATGATATTATAGAATAGTTCTTTTCTCAATTGGATTATATTAATTTTTTAATATTTTTAAAATTTATATTTTATTGTTTAACATTAGATATCCTTTAATGTCATTGCTTAGTCGTTTTAATACATTAAATTTACAATTATCTATATAAGTATGTAATTTAGATTATTAAATTTATATAATTTATTTGCAATCATTTTTATCCCAAAAAAATGTACAATATTATGATTTATCCAAAAAATATAAATTGAAATAATTTAAAATTAATTTACTTTGAATTTTTTCCGGTTTTCATGTGGACACTATCGACGCTCCATAAGTATTTTTTATAATTACCATATTAAAAAATTTTATACGTAAATTATTAAAATAGAATGATTTATTTATTATCTTTTTTTATCCTCTATAACATTTCATAGTGTAATTTATTCTAATCCTTACTATAAAGATGTCTGTAATTTATTATTTATAATTTTCTAACATTGCACAAGTGCTAGTTAATAATTTTGATAGCTATATTTTTCTATAACAAAAAAATCATAATTATTCAAAACAATACTTATTATTAACAAATTAAATAACTTATATCCAATATTAGATATACACATTTTTATTTACCATCTTAATGATATAAATATGTCTTCTCTTATATTATAGAAGAATTATATTAACACTAAGAAATGTTTTCACATTTATGTGGAAAAAAGATAATTAATATTAATTGAATAATATTTATTTATTATTTTGAGTAAATAATAATATAATTGATATTAAATATTGTTTATAAATATTTAATTCATATTTATATCATAATTATTCCATAAAATATATGATATTTAAAAAACAGATTTTTTTATTATTTTAAAGATGAAACTTGCTAAAAAACTAACCAGTTGATAATTATTTTTTAAAGAATGCAGTATTTAAATAATTTTTACCAAATTAAAATTATATTAATTATATTTTTTTATAAATAATATCATATTATAAGAAACCAATTATTTAGAATAAAATCAATTGAAATGAAAATTCATATTCCTATTTCATAACATGATAATTTTTTTTTAAATAATAAATAAAAGTATTAATCAATATATTTTAGATAAATATCAACTTATAATATATACCATAGTTAAATTGATATTTATAAAGTTAAAAATACTAATCACGTAAGGGAAATATTTTTTACCACTAAATAAGATATTTTATATCATTATGTAAATAGTGTAATTTTAAATATATAATTGATATATAATTGATTATATATTATATTAATTTTTTTTAAAACATATATACATTTTTAGTTTCCATATATAAATTCATATTAAGAAATATTAATAAAAAATATAATTTATGTATTATTAAAAATATTTGGGTTTTCACATTCCCCCATAGAGAACACTAAACCTTACAATTTTTATTCAGTCTCATTAAAATGTGTGTATCATAACCTAGGAATAATATCATAATTATATTTTTGTATTAATGTCATGTTATAGGCTTAAAATTGAAGCTTATCAATTATTATTATTATATATACATCTTAAACCACATATATTCCCATATAAGACTCAAACTTGTGAAGGAGTTTTCAAAGGAATACATTTATAGTTGTGTGTTGTTTTCCAAAAAATTTTGGATAGATTAATTTTAGCTTTTGTTAATTTTGTGTAATTATTTTACCATCATGACAAAGACTATGATAAATTATAATTTCTTGTTTTATTTCAAATCCATAAGTGAATTTCTATCCAGTGGTATTTTTTTCATCAGATACCACCACAGATTCACATAATATTCCAAATGAAGAATGCCCATGATAAATGATTCATTCTTGAATAATTAAAATCAATTATTAATAGATCATGAGATCTATTAATGGATAGTTTAATTTTTGTAGAAATTATTATATTATAATTTATTCCTTCTATTTCAAGGGATTTACTATAAACCAAAACTATTAGTGTGAGTATGTCCAAATACATTAGTAAACCATAATATGAATAGGAAAAATAAATGATTAAATATACTATAACATGAAACATCAAGTAAATAATTTTGTTTCAAACAAAATTGATTAATGTTTATCCTTCTTATTCTAATCTCAGTTCGATTTTTTTCATTGATTTTTTATGTACGGTCCAATCATCTCAATTAATTCTTCATATCTTGTGTCATAATTATATTTATGTCATAGTGATACAATATATTTATTATCTGATGATTCCGATATTGTTTCTCATTGCACTATTTTATGTTTGATTCTTAGAGGCTATATTTAGTTTGGTTGGTTGAAACTCTATTGTTATAATTGGTATGTAAAATCATATTTTCTCTACTAACATTTTGAGTATCAAAAAATTATTAAAATATGTTGCAACTAATGTCTACTAAATACTATAAAATTCTAATATTTCTCTTTCTTTCCTTGCATATATCACATTGTTTTGATTGCGAGAACCCAAGTGCGAGATAGCTTGTTTTGCCTCCAGATATTTTTAGAACTATACAGGATATAGTTTTTTAATATATTTTCTAAAAGAAAAATCACATGATCCATTATCTTCTTTAAAAGTGTGTGATATTTTTTTATAAAAGGCAACTTCCCATATTTTGGTAAATTAATGATGTTTTCAAAGCACCCGGAAGTTGTTTATAGAGTTGGTTTTCAAAGAATTATTTTTATAAAAAATGGTCGTTTGGAAACTATTTTAGAAACTTCTATGACAAATTTTAAAACATTTTTATATACACAACACATGGGATGCATATGTCCCTATGATGATGTTATAGTATTGAGCCTTTTTCTTATTTTTTTAAAGGGTATCATTCATGAAAGGTTCATCTTCTCTATAGTCATATTATTATAGGGACATCATTCTATATCACAATTAGGAGTTCATTAATGTGTTTATAATCTATTCTCTTTAACCCATTTTTCAATGACCACTTTTAGTAAACATTCAATCTAGAATTGAAACCTGTTGTATGAGAGAATCATTTAGCCCGGACCTATGTTATACTAACGGAGATCTAGTTTTTTCTTTTTCTTTTTTTTTTATTTTATATCAAATATAATAGAAATATTGAATGGTTTTATAAATAGTTTATTCAAAAATGTGTTTTTACAAGGGTTATATAGAATTGATTTTAGAAATATAAAAATGGGAATCATTTTTACCATTATTTTGATAAAAATGGGAAAACTATTTTACCAATCCATATTTTTCATGGATTGATCGTACTTGTGTTATTTGACAATAACTTATTATGGGACACAACAGTGGGATCTTATAAGTACTATTTTGATCATACCCTACGCACTAACTCAAGGGTGTGTATACCTTGTTTTCCCTAATGTAGTAAAACAATTAATCATTGTGTGGCAGAATATTTTCATGCCAGTATTTCATGGGAAGCATTTGATGAGATAGTGGTATATTTACCATGTAAAACTCAGAGTGTCTGTAAGTAGTTTTATTTTAAGTTAATTTTTTCTCGTATATTTATTATTGTTTTGGATTTAATTCCATAATATTATTACTGAAACTTATTGTTTTTAGTTATTTAATTCATATTTTATCATTATAGTTTTCCACATGAATTCAATGATTGTTATTTCATGTTGGTGATAATGATCTCTTTAGTTTTTATTGGATGATTGGGTGATCATTTTTATAACATGGGAATCATAAAGACCCTTTAGGTCTACATATAGTATAGTTTAGATCATATTATAGTGGGATGTCAGGTCTATGTCATAAAAATTTAGTATCAAATGAGGTTTATAATCAAATATTATATAATTTTGATTTTTTGTATGCAGGAGATTATATTTTCAACAATTATGTGGTATGTCGGGAGTGAGTTCCTTTCCATCTACCATCATAAATTTTCTTAAGTCACCACATGATGATGTTTTGGGGGTATCCTATATTGGTATTCAATCAATTTTTTATATTCCTCTAATATTCCATTATTGTAGACTCATATTGTTTCATTATGTGACTATCTCTATTAGTTATTTGTATATATAATCATGTATTTTAGACATCTTCTAATGATTCCATAAGATGATGTAGTAAGGAATAATCCTCAAGGTAATCATCCAATTATCCACAATATCAATGATGCCATCATATATGTAGTTCATTCCATTGATTTTAATGAACTACTTATTTTGAACCCTGATTATGAGATGAAACAAAGAGATTCAAGGGAGAAGG
Organism: Viscum album; assembly: GCA_963277665.1. Taxonomy (NCBI): domain Eukaryota; kingdom Viridiplantae; phylum Streptophyta; class Magnoliopsida; order Santalales; family Viscaceae; genus Viscum; species Viscum album. Next base: position 380,727,285 of record OY728119.1, read on the forward strand.
ATTGAGCATAATAGTTTCTACACTAGAATCCACAATATTTTAATGATATTAATGAATCTCATAATGTGTAGTACTATCTATAAAAATTGATATTGTCTTTGGATTCCTAGAGACACATGTATCTAGCAAGGTAATGTATAGGAAATTCTAGATCAATAGTCCTAGAGTGAGGTGGAAAGACAATATTTTAAGAGAATGGAAATGTGGGCCTAATATGGAAATACTTCAAGACACATTTATTTTAATATTTGTTCCAAAAATATTTGATAATAGTTAATTAATTTTATTTCAATTTTATTTTTTTTGGGATATCACTTCTTGATAGAGTACTCCATTTTTTTTTTGCAACGTTTGTTGTTTTTATCTGGAGGTTGTGGTGAATGATAAGATAAAGGCCCAGAAATACATCCAATGATTGTGACATGATATCTAGTCATATGTGTATTTATGGAATCTAATAACGTATTCTGAAATATATGACATAACTATGAAGTAAAGGAATTATGCGGTGGGGAATTCAGGTTTTCTAGGGTTTCCCCTTCCAGATAGTGTTACTTTTAGAGGAAAACATGGTAACTAGAGGAAATAAAACAATAATTGTAAAATGGGTAGAGGTAAATATCAATATTGGTCTCATTCTACACCATCAATAGTGGATATTAGGGTATCCTTTACTTACTACTTGTGTATAACAATAGGGAATAACTGATAATATTTTCCCACACATTCGAACACATTCAATTCATGTGGTAGTTGAGGACATCATTATATATTCTTATAGGATTTATTTTTTACTTGATACTATTATAGATAATCAAAATCAAATGGGACTACAACATAGTTATAAGTTTCTATGTTTATAGGGTTCCAACAATAAACCAATGAAATGAAGCATTTTCCCACTATTTAGGAGCTACCAAAGGAAGTTGATTCGTGTCCAGCTAAATTGAGGGGTAATAATTTTACTGAATACTTTGTAGTAACTACATTATTTAATATTGGTTCATGACTTTATATTATATACTAAAATTTTATGGATCGATTGAAAAATTTTACTATGCCTGTGTCTTATGTTTGGGAACAAAAAACCCCTCTTAGAAATATAAATGAGTATGGATTTTATTGTCCTTTAAATTATCTTTTGATAATTGATGTTGAGTTAGTATAGGAATTTATTGTTCTTGATCTAGAGTTTGTTAACATTTTCATCAGGATAGATTTGAAGGGTTCTCACCAAGAAGAGTATTATTTTTATCATTGATGTGTTTCATTTTATTCCACTAATAGGAGATCCAAGGTATATCAAGGGGAGTGGGATCTGAGGTCGATTCATGAAGGAACTAATTTCCTAGAGAATATGAAACCATTGTATATTGGTGGGGGTTAATATAAATTATGTATCATCCCATTCTGATCCTCCACTAATTATTTAGTATTTTTTACTAGTATCCCATATAGCATATTCAGTCTTCCAAAATAAAGGGAGGTAGATTATTCCATCAATATGATTCCTCATAGGTATCAATTTATGTAGACTTTTATTATATTGAACATGAGAAGTTGTATGATTTTATTATCATGTGGTATGACATCTTGTAGAAGGATATTTTATCTTGGTGTTTTATAGTGGTTATCTTCTAAGATATTTTCCAAAAATGATGATAGTTCTCTTCATCTGTACATAATTTTCTAGAAGCTAATTGTGATAAAATTTAAATACCATGTATCTTTTCCCTATGAATATGAGTTGATTGATCAATTAATTGGAGAGACATGACTTTTTAAAATTAATCATTGGTTGGGATATCAAAATCATTGGGTAAAGGAATTAGATATCCTAATGACTTCATTTAGGAGTAGGTATGGCCATCTTGAATACCTTATAATGAATTATGGTATGACTAACTGTCCTATAATTTTTATAGTTGTGAAGAACCAAATATTCCACTAGTATCTCAATATTATTATTTAATTTATCATGGATGTCATCCTAGATTATTTATGAACTCAGTAAGAGAATGTGAACCATATAAAATTAGTTTTTTGAATCATGATGATTCACTACCATTATTGAATGTTACTGAATTTCAATTTCTAGATCAGAGAGGAGAAGATAATAGGGGATTTGATTTTAGATCATGGACTCCTACTTCGTGCAGAAAATGTAAAAGATATGTTTTCATGGTAAAACTACTAAATATCATCAAGATACAGATCTTCTTTGGAATAGAGAAGTATTATCTGTTGTTTGTAAAATAAATATCTAAGATGACATCAGTATTGAACCTTATTACCAAGAAATGGGTGATATTATATTTAGATGCTATATTTCGAGACACATTTCATGTATTGATAAAATTATGGATATCAGCACTTATTTATATATTGAATTAATCTTGTATGTTAAATGTGTTTTATTGTGATAGGTTTGGTGCAATACTAGGATATGTGCTTATGCAGGATGATCACATGGTGGCTTATGTTTCCCATCAACATCGGTTGTATTAAAACAATTTTTTCACTCATGGCTTGGATATTGATGGAGTTATGATCTATCTCAAGTGTTGGTGATAATATTATTTTAGATAGAGGTTAATTATTTATTCATGTCACCAGAACATAAGATATGATATCAGTAAATAGACCTAAAATTCAAGTAGATGTGATGGGTGGAGTACCTCCATACATTTGAATTTAAATTTTCCAACACCGTTGACATGCTAAATGTTGGTTTTAAGACTCTAAATAGATAAATCAATTCTCAGGGAATCCAAGAAGTGAAACCGAAGTGTAATAATATATTGATTTTCGCTCACTAGAATATAGATGTACTAGAGAATAGTTAAGTTTTCTTCTAACTAGTGTTCCATTGTAATCATATATCCTTGAGTATATTCTGTTGGAAACACATGAAGAAGTTTATTTCAAAGTAAATATGTTACCCTTATATGATAGGGATATTTCTCTTGGTTGGTGTGTCCCATGTGATGGAATTAGTCTTTTTTTGGATCTGTTGGCTGTCCAATTTCTGTAAAATTTTATTATTCATGAATTTCATAGTTCATAATGTATCATTAATCTTGTAACAATGAATATGTTTTATGACATTAAATGATGTTTCTATTGGTAAAACATGAAGCATGAAATAGCTTATTATGTCTATCACTACTGCATCTGCAAGAATATTTTGTTACATAACCTAAATACATGTGGTATTATTCATCCACTTTAAGTGATTGTATGGAAATATAACGTGGTTTAAATAGAATTAAAATACAGATTACCATGGAATACCCAAGGAAATAATTCAATCTCGGTGGTTATTAAATGATAGAAAATATCATCTCATTGGATTATAGTTAGGGAGACCATCAATGTTGAGGATGTTAAGATATATTACATGAATGAAATTGTGAGTTTTAATGGAGTTCCCTGTACAATTGTGTCTAATATGGATAACATGTCTACATCATGGTTTTGGAAAGGACTCTATGAGGAATGGGGGACTAAGGTAATGTTGATTACAAGTTATCATCTACAGACATAAAGTCATACTAAGTGTAATATTAATGTGCTAGAGTATATAATACATTCCCAGGCCTTGAATTATTATTGATATTAGAGTAGGCATCTGGTACATGATGATTTTTCTTCTAATACTAGCTACCAGTCATTTATAAAAATGGTTCCTATTGAGGATTTTTTTGTTATACATGAAGGTCACCTCTTTGTTTGTCCTTGGTGTGTAATACCACTCTTATGGGGCTGAGTATATTTCAGAAGATGATAGTGAGGATTTCAAGTATATGATATTTTTTGTTTACATCATAGATTTAGTATAAATAATATAAGGATTATTGAAATCATCCTTTGGAGACTTTTATTTTTGACCAAGTCTTGGTTATGTCACTATCAGCAAGGGAGGATTAATAATTTTTATCTGAGATATATTGGACCATTCAGTATGACTATGAACACTAGCTAGATTTCTTAATAGTTTGTATTACTAGCTTTGAGGATGGTTATTCGTGATGTTTCCCACATATCTAAGCTCAAGAAGTATCATCTCAATAATTCTCATATACTAAATTGGGAAAAATATTAGATGGATGTACACATATCTGTTTCGAAAAAACCAATGAAGACCCTTGACATTTAAATGAAATTTTTACATGGGATTTCTATTATGCTATTCATAGTTTAGAGGTATCATGGATCAGATTCCATCTAAACATGGGAGTGTGAATCCTTATTGAGGGAGAAGTGGACTAATAACTTTTATGGAGAATCCTTCTTTTACTTAATGATAGATAGAGGAAATTCCTATGTTTGAGTAAATTTTAACATCCCAATTGATCCACATAGTTTTTTTATGATTATATAGATTTCATTTGGGTTTGAAAAGATATAGATGAGGATAAATGGAATTTTTTATTGGGTTGATCTAATTGGGGGGTTTTTGAATGCCACCAGCCAACCAATGGGATGCACTAGCCTAATTGTGAATTTGGACAGAGACATCCAAGGCTATATAGGCCTATTGGATAATTATTGGGACACATTGGGCCATCTAATGGGGGGTTATCTATAAGAATTTTGTATGTAGCCACTCATTATTCAGTGGGACTCCAATAGACCATCCATAGGTTGGGAAGGAGCTAATGAACTTTTTAGTAGCCACCGGCCAGCAATGGAATCTTCTTAGGCTAGGTAATAAAGGGAAATATCATATTGTATTTCCATTTAAACCCCATTTTGTCTCATTAATCTTTTATTTCAATAACTAATTTTTAAATGGATCTTAGAGAGGATCTTATTTGTAATTATTCGATCATCAAAATTATCTTATTATCTTTTCGAGATTAGATATATTATTTATCTTCAAATTAGTATTTATTGTCTCATATCCTCCGTTATTTATTTACCTTGTATATTTTCACTAAATCTATTATATGATAATCTCATCCATCAATCTTGTGATTATTCAATTCTAATTTCTCATAAATATACTTTCTGTTTGGTTCTTGGAGGTCAAATGATGTTTGGTTGGGTATGGATATCGTATTTGGTGTTGTTTGTGATCACATATCCTCTTGGACGATGTTGTTCTTATATAAAAAAAACTATAAGGTGTGCCAACTTTTTTAGGGCCTCCTATGGATTTTTTCTGTGTTCTATTCCCTTCAAGTTCATGGATAACATTATTATTTTATTGTAAACTCAAATGCATGGTACCTAGATCTATATATATTCTTTTATTGTTCAATCTATCATGATTTTGTTTTATAACATTTTTTACTAATAATGACTCGCATGATCCTTGATTTTTGAGATATGTGTGAATAAATGGGTTTTTAATAAATGATGTTTTCCCCATTTTTTATAACATATGTATGTTTTCAAATTATTATTAAATAGTTTAGGGAACTGGTTTTCAAAAATTGATTTTGAAGAAATTTGATTTTTTGGAAACCATTTTATGACATACTATATTCTCTTTTGGAATGTCTTGATATATATAGCACATGAAAAACCTGGGTACCTACTAGGAGGTTATATTATTGGGAATTTCTGTTATTTTCATAGAGGTAATTATTGTAGTGTTTCTCTATTACTAATTTCTATTATTCAATGGTCATGATTCACTAACACCTTAGTGGGTTTATCCATGTTGAGTTCTTACAATCCCTATGCCTAATTATTCGAAGGACTCACTTAGTATTCACTAAGTATTGACATGGTTATTGATGTATGATAGACATAGATTTCATACTATAATTCTATCTTTGAGGTTATCTCCATTAGTATTTATATTTTTTTGATATTCTTTTATTATGGACATGATATTAAAAATGACACACAAATTGAAAAATAGTTAATTTTAAAATTTTCTTTGACCTATGTTTTGTGGAGTCTGCTTTAGAAATCTTAAATGGGATATGTTTTTACCATTTATTTCATATAAATGTGAATGATGTTTTTTAATTCAAAATTTTTCATATATTTATAATATTGATATAATTCTATATATATATATATATATATTTAAAAACTTGTGTAGAATCATTCTAGTATTTTTTCTCACACCCTTCATGAACCCTTAGGGGTGTATAGACCTTGTTATATTTGATTTAGTGAAAAGATGAGTGTTGTAGTGAGAATTTTAAGTTTCATTTCAAAATGTAATGGGTACCTAGTTTTGATATGGATTGATATTTCTCACTTATCACACATATTAGCTTTCTATTTTTGGGTTTCCATTGGGTTTTTCTTAGATATTTACATTGGTTTTGGCTAGTTTTCGTAGAAGTTTTGCAATCACTATTAGTATTTATTTAGTACATTGTATTTTTTTGAGGCAGAAGAAAATAATTATTAAGAAAAAAGAGAGATTACAAGATTAAAAAGTATGAGACCATGTTACCGTTCTTTTCATTTATGGAAATCAGATCAGCTGGGATATCTTCAAACCAGGTGATATCTTGATTGATCCCCATGTTGGAAAGTCCATCTGTAACCATATTGGATTCATTATACACATGCATGATGATACAACTGAAACATGTAAGAAAACCGTTTTAGCCCATCCAACGAGTAGTAATTAGCCAAGAAAGGTGAGTTAATCCATTCCAAATCACTTGCACAATGGTCGACGAGTCACTTTCAATCCAGAGGTTGTTCTATCCAAAGTGGATGGAAAAGTCATTGGAAGGGATCAAACATAGAATATCATCTTCAAGGGAGGTTGCAAAGACACACTTTCACATGAAACAACCAAGAATATTCCCAAGATTGTTCATGTAGACTCAACCACACCCTGTAGGGCTCGAGTTTCCCTTGGGGGTTCCATCAATGTTGATTTTGGTCCATCCAAGAAGATGGGCCCTCTAGGACACCTCAAGAGTATGATGAGGTTGAGAGTAATTTAAATTTATCTGAATCCACCTCCAAATACTAATGTCATGTACGGTGTTATAGAGATGACCCTTTTGTAATAAAGCAGCACCATGTATATCTATTAGGATCAACATCCAACCTGTATTAAGATTGAGTGAGAAATTTTGATGGATAATATCATTATGATCATACTAAATCACATGGTGGAGTTCAGTAATAGCCATGAAGAAAAGATTCTATATGCATTGAGAGTCTTCCATTTCAGCCCAATTTTTTAGTTGAAGTCTAATAGAGTCAAAAAAGAACCATCTGCAGTAAACAATGTCGAGAATATAGTTCCAAAGAGCAGAAGCTGTAGCACAAGAAATAAAAAAATGACTCGCATCTTCCCTATGTTGGTTGAAGAATAAACACTTAGAGAAATGTTGATTACTAAAGGATTGGAGGAAAATTTTTTGTGGGAATTATATTATGAGAAAGATGCCATATGATATTTAATATCGAAGGTTTGATCCAAGGTATGTTAAAATGTTTGAGCTAGATGTAAATACTCTCTGAATAACCATAATGACGATTATAGAATTTTAGTATGTGAGCATTCAATTGTGAGATGGTTCCCATACCAAGAAGTCATCCATGTGAGAAAAAAATTAATTTTCAATAACATTAAAAATAGTATCGTTGAGGTCATCTTGTTGAGAATATAAAATATCTTTAATAGTGCAGGTACTATTATCAGGGGTGAAATAAAAAGAATCCAAATAAATTAATAGTGTACCCACTCGGTTGTCCAGCCAAATTTTTCGGAAGAGTCCTGAGAGACCATCCATCTGGAATTAATCATAATTTTTTTGAAGGAGTGTTTGATAGAGGGAGAAATGTAAGAATTTATGAAACAAGATTTTACCGTCTTAAGTTTGTAAGGAATCTTCTTTTAATAAAGGTGATAGAATCTGAAGAATTATAGTGAAGGTTCCAAGTGAGTCTAGCCCAAAGGGCTTCGTCGAAAATATTTAGATTTTTAAAACCAATACCACCATTATCAACGGGTTTGCAACAGGTTGAACAGGGAATAGTCACAAGCCTTCTTTCCAGGATACAACCAGTCCCGATAAAATTCATAACGGCGATGTTCATTTTTTTATAATACCAACATGACATTAGTAGATCATCATGGAGTAAACCATCTTGGAGACAATAGTTGGTTTAACAAGGCAAGCCCTAACAACCATGGAAATATCCTTACCATTCTAAGAGGTTAACTCTTTAAGGACATGATCAACAATAGATGTAAAATGTCAAGATTTAGGCCTACCCCAAAAGATAGGGACACCAAGTCAAATGAAAGGAAGTAGACCTTCTTTATGACCAAGTTTGTTGATGAAGTTACATTTCTTGTTAGGAGGAAAGTTTTTTCCAAAGAAGATGATGGATTTGTACAAACTGATGGTTTGGTTAGAAATATCTTCATAGTGATAGAGGGTATTTTTGAGTGTAAGGATGTTCCTTTTAACACCTAGGTGGAAGATGATGATGTCATCATAATAAAAAAGGGGAGTAAGAGCATTAACATTCCTAGAGACATGAATGTTTTTCAGCTTATTCGGGTTCACCAGACGATTAATCAGGAGACTAAGATAGTTTTTCGCTGTTGAGAATAGGATGATAGAGAGAGGGTTACCTTTTCAAACACCATTAGTTAATTTAAAATAACCTTTGGGTGATCCATTAATCATAATTGAGATAGACTATGATTTGAAGATAGTTATGATTGTATAGATAAAACAAGAATTAAAACCAATGCCTTAAAGAACATTGAATATAAAAATCTAGTCAAAGGTGTTACAGACTTTCTCGATGTCAAGTTTAGTAGAAACATTACCTCCTCTGTCGGTTTTGTTCAAGTTCTTTACACATTCTAACGCAAGACAGATACAGTCTTCAATGGATCTTCCCTTTATGAAACCAAATTGGTTCCATGAGGAATGTTTATGTGTGATGGAAGAGCAATGATTAGCAATGATTTTAGTGATAAATTTATACAGTGTATTTATAATAGAAATGGGTATAAACTAATGAATCTTAAAACAAATATCCACTTTAGGAATTTATGAGAGAAAATTATCATTGAGGAAATGATGGAGCACAACATTAGAGAAAAAGGATTTAACAAGATTACAAATGTCTTTAGGGATAATATCGCAATAACATTGAAAAACCCCATCATTAAAGCCATGAGGACTAGGAGCACTATCAGGATTCAAACATTATTTGTTACATTGTTAAAATATTGTAACATTTCCCTAGATGTCATCAAAGTATTTTATTTCATGTTGGGAAAATAATTTCTTCTAGTTATTGTTGGATCTATGAGTGCTATCTGCAAATCCATGATTATTAAGAGCTCCAATCATGTATTTTGATAGTCATGTTTAGTGAATAGTTTAATGGATTTTTTGGTCCACGTCATGATAACTCATCTAACAGCATTTAAACCACTAAAGTTTCCATAATTATTCATTTGTACCAAATATGAATACCGATACATAACCAACCCATCATTACATAGTTTTAGAAAATATTAAATCCTTTATACACATAACACATTCTGGGTTTAGTGTTTTCTAGAATTATGAAAACCATTATAATACAACATTCATAGGGTTCCTAAAATTGAGGAAAATTCTAATAAACTAAACTATTAAAATCATAAACTTTATTCATTAATGGGAATAATATCATATTTTTAGATAGTCTTAATAATTAATTATTCCCATCATTAAGACATATTAAAATAATTTAAAATCATGGGGTGATCAGAAAACCTAGAAAGGGGAGTAAAAAAGAAAGAGAATGTTTGGCCATTGAAATAAATGAAAAAAATTTCAAAAAAATTTCATATAAACAAATAAATTTCAGATGATATAAAACAAGATTTAAAAATTTAAATCATTTATTTTAATATTTAAAATTTCCATAAATACATTTCTAAAAAGTATAAAACAAGTAATCATTAATGTTGCTTGGTATAACATATTCATATTACCAATAATAAATTTAATCACCCATAATGGATTAATTGTTACTAGTTAATTCTAACAATATTTATCTAGAAAATAAATTATTATCCAATTCATTTGATGGCCATATTAGGCCCACTCATAGTTATATAATTTACAAGGACCATTATATGAAAAATTCATACTAAATCTTATTTTTCAAAATTAAACTCATAAAACATACTTTTCAACCCATTAACAAAAATTCTTCAGTTAACACATTAAAATAAAATGATTTGAAATATTGGATTAACTAGTAAACTATTGAGAGTAAGAATAATGAAAAATATAATATTAATAGATATTAATAAAAAACAAAATAAAATAGATTTTTAGAAATAATTATAGAATGTTTTAATAAAAATACTTCAAAATATTTCATGTAACGGTTTAAAGAAAAGAAACTACCTCGTTTCCCAACACCTCAAAAAATCATATTCCCTCCTAAATAAAAAAATTTATCATTTTTTTATTTATTTAATAATTTTTTCTTTTTTATTTCCCTATTATTATTCATTCTATTTTATTCTTTATTATCTTTCATTAATTTACTAAATTGAAATTGTTCACATCATTCATGTTGAGTTCACATGGTTTATAATCTATAAAATTATTTAGTATAATCATAATGGTCAAAGTTAATTTCCAAATGGTTCAATAACATCTAAAATTTTCATAGAATTTATATATATAATTCAATGGAATAATGATTACAATATGTAATGAAAATATTACCATGTAACGAATCATCGTCAATAAACCTATTTTTTACATTCCAAAATAACATTGATTATTTAATTTTAAAATTATTATTAAAATATTTATGATACCATTATAGAATCATAATAATGAAATTAATTGAATATTAATTTTATATTCAATCATGTAATTAATATTTATGAATATCCATGAACCACATTTGTTTATGTAAAACATCATTTTTTTACTTTGGTAAGGGATATGTACCTTGATAAGCATTGTTTATTTTATGAATTTAAAAGAATAATAGAATTAAAAAAATTTATTTTAAAAAATATTATATCATAATTAAAATAATATTATAGGATTACTTTTAATTATTACTTTTCTGTATGAAATTTTTATGATAAAAATTGAAATAAATTAACAAGGTTTTTGAATGATGTGTATTTTAGATGTAGTAACAGCTTTAAAAAAAGTCTTTGGTGAGAGGTAATTGATGATATATAATTAATAATGGATTGACTATATGTCTATTAAATAGTAATTTTATTATGAGAAAAAAATAAGGTATGGTTAAAAATATATTTAAGATAAATATTAAAAAATAAAAAGTGGATAAAGGCTTGGAAACCCTTAACTATATCATTGAAACAACTGTATTGAATACAGTCATAAGCATTTAGTGAAATAATGTTTTAATGAAATAACATTATAAAATAGGAAAAATTCAATTATAGAAGGATTTTGGGAAGAATATGGAGAGAAAAACAGACATGAAATGTGGTTTCTAATGGTTAGAACATGCCACCATTATTATAAAAATTCCATAACATTTTCCAGAAATATAAAATCTTTACGGTCCATGAACATAATTTTAAAATTTATTATGGTTACTTAATTGAAAATAGATTAAACTATTGAATATTTCATCACATTTTACTTAATATAGAATTTTTTTATAAATTTATAAAAACAAATAACATAAAATACCCTTTCATGTCATTTTCTGGGTTGTTTTAATAAAATGACCATAAAGATATATTTTTAATGATTTAATTCAAATTTAAAACATAATTAATTTCTTTATTATCATTTTTATTTAAAAAATTTGAAAATCCTAATTAATCATAATCCTACCATTTTAATTATATTTAAAATCGTGTACGTAGTCTTTTCTCCTACTCGCACCAGCAATGTACTGATGCCTCATAGGCATTTTGAATAATTAAATCATCAATAAATATTAATTATTAATTATTAAATTAAATAATATTATATTATTCATTAATATAATAATCTATAAGCATTAGTATTGTATTTTTTATATCATTATTATCTTGAAAACAAATTTTTGTTATTTTTTAACTTTTATTACAATACCCAAGTGCTGAGAAACCAGTGAATTTTTTTATCATAATATAATTATAATATTCATAAATATAAATCATCATAATTTATTTTTAACAACCAAAACATCATATTATTATAAATTTATTTTATTTTATTTCTTATCTTAGTTGTTATAGAGGGTAAATTCATTTATTTTCAGAACATTTATAATTTTTTCATCTTTTTTGCATATCGTACTATTTGGTAGCACAGTTTGTTGAACTATACGTAAACCATATAGATAGGGTCTGAAATTTGGTATTTCTGTTACATATATTAGAATCATAATTTTAAAAATATTATATACAAACCATATAAATACCTAAGAGTGATCAGTATAAATGAAACCATTGGCATACTATTTTGGTAAACCATGTGACAACCATGTTTTTTCCTGTATTTAAATATTGGAATTTTCCAAATCCCCCATAATTAATTTAATAATGAAATCATCATCCTTGTATTATCTATCACATTATACATATCCATTCATCCCATGGAGTGTGGAAACATGACCTCCCCCTCCTCTACCATTCACACATCAGTTCTGGACCTCCGTTCCTTATGATATCAACATGGGTCATCCAAGTTAGAGTTCCTTTCCCTCTTTTCCTCCCCCCTTATTTTATTTTTTATTTTATTTTTCAAATCAAATTTTGGTTTTCCATAGGATAAAACCTAAAAAGTGTTTGAGATATAAATAATTGTCTCAATAGATAAAAGGTTTTGTTATCTTCTCCTAAGTGTGTCTTATAAATGTTACTTAAGGTGTCACATCATCCATATTGTGTCTAGGAATTAGATTACATGTTTTTCTATTTTACATAAAACATTGAGAATTATTGGGATTTAAAAATAACTTCCCATTTAAATTATATTATGCATTGTTTTATAATATAATTTAATTGATTTCTGAATAGGATATGTATTTAGAGGGAGTATTTATATTTGTCAACCTAATTTCTGACGATCAAATTATTAGGGAAGTAATATAAAGTGAAATTTCAGGTGTATTTTGGGATTGATATTATGTTACATGAATACTTTTTATATGTGTGGTTTTTTTACTATCTTAGTTAATTTGTTATTTTTTATTCGATGGTTTTTTGAATTTATTGTCTTTATAGTGAGGTTATCATCACGGTTTTAAAAAAATTTAATTTCTTTTTTTCATTAAAATGAATTTTTATATGTTATTTGGTTATAATAAAATGTAGGGGAGTATATATATATATATATTAACATATTAATTTTAAAATATGTGAATATTTTCATTGAGATATTTGTGTATATACATATATGTAAATATATGTGTATATTTATAATGGGAAGCTTTTAAAAATTGAACAATATTGTTTAGTTTTTATTTCCAAATAAGTCATTATGGGGTGGTCAATATTTATTTATAGAGTATAATTTAAATACATTTTTTGATTTTTAAAATAAATTTATGAATAATGTTTTAAAATTAAATTTTTATAAATTATTATTTTTAATGTTATTTTTTTATCTTTAAATTCCCCATTATGATTGAAAAAATGGAAGTCTTTTTGTGATTTATAATTGGGAATCACTTATGGAATGTTTTAAAAAAATGATATGTTTAATTATTAATGTTTTATTATTCAAAGATCATGCGATCCTAGAGTACCTGGTTAGGTGAACATATAATTAAGTGAGTTGACATTCTACTTGTGAATATGGTGAAGTAAATGTGATACCTATAATATCCGGTGACATGTTACTCTTTATAGTAATTGAGTTTTCTACAATTTTTATTAATGTACTATTTGGGTTCCCTATCTTAGTTGATATTATTGTGTTTCTACCAAGATTATTATTTTATATCAACATTTTTATGATTCTTATTTTACACTTATAGTACATTATGCTACCTATTATTCATTACCTTCTTAATTTCCCTTTTTAATGTGTATATGATTGTATCATATATTGGGTTCTATTTTTCAACTACCACTAATTGTTTTTTCTACATAAGGATATTTAAGCATTTTATGATTTATTTGGGTCCATCGAGTGTGTTTTATAGATTTCTCAAGAATAAATCAATAATTGTTTATAAATGTATTTCTATGTATAGGTTTTCAAAAATATTATGGTTTATGAAAATGAAGTTTTAAAAGGGATTATAATGGATTTATTTACTTATTATATTATATATGTGTTGTGTTTGGCACACCATTCCTCCCTCTGATGCACCTAAATCACTAGAGTATGTTCTTTAAGATTCCATCCTACATTACCTAGTATATAGTTCCCTTCATTCTTCTACTCCATTTATTCTCATCATGATTTATTTCTTATACTACCTTCACTATGATTTTCCCTTGTCTAAACCCTAAATGGGATCCAGTTTCTAAATCATTATATATCTGTTTCTAAGAGAGTTTGATCTACTCTCGAGGGATTAATCTTATAGTTATTCTAGTTTTCACATCATCTGTACATAGTATAGGTAAGAGCTTCTGAATTTTTTTTATTTTTTTTACATTACATACTCATATTTGGTTTTCTATATAATATAATATAGAAAATATGTGTTCTATATATTATTTGAACTACATTAAGTGGTTTTTAAAATTGATAGGTATTTATAATAAGAATTTATAGTTTTAAAAAATATTATTGAAGATGTTATGGTAAGATAATTCTTCAACATTGGTATATAATATGGATTTTGGGATTGATTTTATGTTTGTTGATGACATTGTATTTTTTTTGTTTTTTTCAATTATTTTAGAAATGTTTTAATTTATTATTATATGGTTTATGGAATGTAATTTTTTTTAACATCCTAAGTTTCATTAAGTTTCTAATTTCTTTTACTCTTTTAAATTTATTTAAATATACTGGGTGATTATATATATATTGTCGTGTATATTTTTTTTTTTACATATTAACCTGAGAATTTGTGAATATATACATTAAGATATATATTTAAATATATATTTCTAATTATAAAATGAATTCTGTAAAATTTTAACTACAATATTAAATCTTGGTTCTCAAATAAGTCACTGATGAGGATTTTAAATATTGTTTTATAAATAGTCATTTAAATATCATTTATTATTCTATAATGAAATATATGAATAATTATTTAAAAAATAATAATAATATTACATTCATTGAAATGTCTATCGGTTATTGGATAAAGGGAAGTGTGTGATTGATCCAGAATTCAAATCAACGTTATATTTTTTCTAAAAATATGTAATGTTTAATGAATAAATTGGTATTATTAAAGCCACATGAAAACCCCAAGTACTTGTATGTGAAAACTAATAATGAGATGATTTATCACGAAACTAAAAATTCTAGTGATGTTAATTTAATATATCCTTTAGGTAGTGATGTGTTACTATATACCCCAATTAAAAGTACAACCTGAGTTGGTGATGTATATCTAGTTTCCCTCTACCTAGTCATCTTAGGGTGTTTCTCTTATGATGCATATTTTAAATCACCCTTTTAATATTTTTATCACACTTTTTTTGGTATTTCCTGTGACTCATTTCTTCTATAATTACTTTTCTAGTACCCAAATAACTTAGATTATGACTACCTTGGTTGTCTTTTGGGAACAACTATATCAATTTTTTTACTTATTTGGTATATTAATTAATTTTTCAATTTATTTGGTGGTTTTGAATTTCTATTAATGATTTCTCAATAATTAATCAATAATGGTTTAGAAACAGTTTTCATATAATAAATGTTTAAAATTGTATTGTTTATCGAAAGTATTTTTCAAAATGGAGGTCAATGTATTCAAATTCCAAAGTATAAACAAATCCAATTTTAAAAATAATTTATTTCAAAGAAGAATTTTTTGACTATTTGATAAATAAATTTCTTTGACAAATTTATTGAATAATAATGTGTTTTTAGCTCACCCCCACTTACACCACTTAATGTTTATACACTAATTGGGCCATGTAGGTTCTATCTATATTTATTTCTTCACAGTGGGATTTTGTAGTTTTTGGACTAAATATAGACATTAGGTCCCATGGGATATCCTCTTCATCTATGTGGGTATATATTTTTGTTAGTGTAGTAATTTTAATCAAAGAATTAAATTTTTATTGAATTTTATTTTAGGGGAACCGCATTATATATGTGGATTTGTGGGGGACATGACTAGGAATATTGTATTTCTTGGAGATGGAGTGGAGAATAGGATAATTCATTACTTTATGTCTATATTATTCATCTTATTTATTTATGATAAATCATTAAATTTTTTATTTGTTTTTTTTGTATCGACGTACATTGTTTGAAATGTTAGAATATATTTTCATTTTCTAGATTAACTTATTTTATGAAGAATAGAATTCCCAAAGTGGGTTCTTGATGCCCATACACTTGTTTCCCGATCATGGGGGTTGATAAATCTCATAAGGCCATGACATTGGCTGGATTACGTGTTTGATGGATGGATGAATCAGGTTGGTTCTTGAAATTAGTATTCATCAATTTAATCAGTTATGGCCTATAAAATACTTATCCATTCTTAGATACCATCTTAGAGATTTCACATTGACTTTTACAATTCTACACAAAGACTATGTTAATAAAAGTAAATGTTTTCATACGTATCATTACATAAAAATAAGAATATATTAATTGAATATTCATTATGATGTATTTTGACTATATTTTCATGAAATATAAATTTTATTATTTTCTTAAATAAAAATTTAGGATTTATATCATGATGATGAAAAACAAGAAATAATATTCACAAATACATTATTTTTTTACCCTTCCCCCGTAAATAAATGTGCTTAATTTTTTTTTAAAAACTACCCTAATAAAAATTATTCATTATTAATGTAAATATTTAGATGATTTTATCATAATAATATTCTATAATTTATTCATTTTAATTTTAAATAAAAGAATATAGTCTATATATAAATATTTCTTTAGAATAAACAATTTCCAATGATGAAGTATATTACGGTCTCTTTCCATGATAAAATTATTTAGAATAATAAATATAAATATAAATCCAAATATTAATCATTAATATAAATTTATAATTTATATAATAATAAAAGAACACTCATTATAGATACCAATAAAAATATGTTTTACCTTTAAATTAAAAATATTTTTTGTCATGTTGTAAATATTGTAATTTAAAAAGTATTTTTTGTATGTGATTGGTTATATTACATATTTTTGGATATGATATAAAAATCTATACACGTTTAATGTAAATATATAAATTCATATTAAAAAATATTAAAAATCGATTAAAGCATTGTATTAATAAATATACCGAGGTTGTCATAATATTTACCATATTGAAGAAATGAAAATATAATATATCTAAGTAACCTCATGTAAACTACATATACAAAACCTTTTAAATTTATAAATAATGATAATCCTCAAGTAAGATCATATCATAATTACTTCCTTTGAATTCAATCAAAATAATATAACTTCGAATCAACTTGTTTCAAGAGATAAAATGAACAAAGAGGAGTAAGAAAGTGAAAAACAGATACACATACCACCCATTTGAATTTTTTCTGGAATTATCAATGTTTTAACAAGATTCAAAAATAATTTTTATATTCTCAAATGTATTATGTTATCTCCCATAGAAGAAACTCTATAACTAGATCTCCATAATTAAATATATTTAAGAAAAAAATGATGAAGAACGAATAATAAATAATGCATTAACAGATTATTAATATACAAAATACAGTCACCGAAATACACTCCTCTAAAAAATTTATAATTTTATTAATGAAATAGTAATGTTTCATAATTGATGTATTATGCCAATTTTATATTGAACCATTAATTTTTTGGAAAATAACTTCATATATCCAAAGGTATTTCATGTGGATGAACTCACTTCATATTTATCTCACCTCTAGGTAATTTAAGTTTCACAATTTACCTAAAATGGGTTTATCCCTATGATTAACCACTAAAATACTTATTAATAAGAATTATTCATATCCCAACTAGAAATAAATCACTTCCATGGACATGATTTGACTTTTATTGTTCAACTTAAATTAAAAAAATCATTCCTGTTTTGTACTAACTTGATTCATTATAGTGAATAACTAAGATGACAAAAATAATAAAATATAATTCCTTATGAATATGGATTTATTATATTCAAAATATAAATAAAAAAATTGTTTTTAAATGACCTGAATTCCTTTGTCAAACAACACTAGAATGTTTTTAGTCTAATTAAATACCAATTCTTTACATAACAAAGAATACCTAATCCAAAAAAAATAATGAATTGACATCCATTATGGTTAAAATAGTTGGAACAATAATCCTACAACTACACTCTAGTGTTATATATAATGACCCATTCATTACATACATAGAAATCATACAGTATTTACGAAATACAGTAAGTATAACGCAAAAATATTCCAAATGACCATATTAATTTAGTTACATTGAAACATTGAAATATAAACCTATATACATGAGTCAGATTTATAATCTCCCAATAGGTTCTCCAAGACTAGAAATATTCTTAGAAATATCTTACATAAAATATATCTTCATAACCTAGGGAAGGAAACATAAAAACGGTGGAACTCAAATGCTACGTAAGGGTAAACAAGGGAGATATGTAGGCATAACAATGTTCATAATGGTGTGAGAAGGTGATAATAACATTATATGATCATACCCTACATATAATAGATTATTTATATGAATCGTGACATATTTATATGAAGTTCATAATTCATGAATCATAAGGGATACATGATCATGATCCCTAAAAAAATAAGAACTAAAACACATGGAATACCAGTAAACAAAGAAAATATTATGTCAAGGTTAACTAAGAAGAAAATCATAACATGTTATTCTTGGACTAATAACCTGGGTACCTTCTTTAGTATTAGTATTCCCTCCCATGTATGCTATTAATTATTTCTTGGGATTCCCTCCCATGTACCCTATTTTTTCTTGCCTAGAATTCCCTCCTACTGACCCTCTTGTTTTAAGCATAAGATCCCCTTGGGTTTTTTATTGTCATTCCCTCCTGTATACCCTCTTTTTCAGGATTTAGATTCCCTCCCATGATTCATATTTTTTCAGGATTAAAATAACCTCTTGTTTTAGTCTTTGGATTCCCTCCTCTATACTCTATTGAGCTCATAAAACATTTATCATTGCCCAATTCATTAGAGGGAGATATAGGTCTCATGCGTCACATAATAAAATCATTCCTACATATGCCACTGGATAATAAAACCTGCATCGTTACATAAACCATGAATAAAGTTGGGTTTCATAAACATCATCTCATAACCAATGAAATGAATTTTGTTTCATAACATTCTATCATATACTTACCTATGAAAAATATATTTATTTTAAAATTATATCTTCAGGGAATAACCTGTGAAAATAACTGGGTATTGGAATCATATAACCCATGAAATAAAACCAAGTTTCATAATCATCATTCAATAAAAACATAAACCATTATAGAAAGTAACTTAATTGTATTCTAGGATCAAATCAAAAAAATCATAAACTAACACAAAATATTCAATCATAGATAGATATGGATTTTGAAAGATAACATGGGAAAACTCTTAAATAAAATAACCTTTCTTTTAAAATCATTTCAAAAAAACCCATTAATTTTATTCCTTATAACAGAAGCTTTATCATTTAATTTAAATCATTTCTAAAGGAAATATCCATTATTTTTTTTGCAGAATTCCATTTATGAAATAAAAAGCATTAAAAACCGTTTATATGAAAATAAACATGAAAAATTATCATGAATGATTTAAAAATAATTTGAAATCCTTTTTACTTTTAATCTTATAAATGATGCTTCAAAGTATTTCCAAAATCTTTTTCCTTGAGCATATCTTTGAAATCATATATACAACTCTCGAAAACATTTTAAAAAAAATTCATGAAATATTAAAAAATAAACTCAAAAAAGTATATTTTTTTATTTGAAATAATTTGAAAACATATTAATAATATCTTCAAAATACATTAAATCATTCTCCTAGAAACTAATATTTTTAAAACATATAAACATTTTTTTGAATATATTTTAAATACCATTTAAAAAATAGAACATATTTAAAAAAAATATTTCAATGAAAAACACTTTGATATAATGAATTTAAATATTATTAAGGAAAAATTTACTTAGAAAAATAACGTTGTAATCCTGTATTATAATCTACAAGGGAATGATGTTCATTGTGGAGGTAAAATACATACATGATAAACATTATGGTTTGCAACATAAAAAGTTTCGAAAACTTCTTCGACCAAAAAATGAATAGAATATTCCTTTTTAAAAACCCTTTTTATAGTAAAACATGGGTGAAATATATTTTAATGATTATACTCTAATTGTAGAATATTTTTTAAGCCTTTTAGAAAACATGGGATTGATGAAACCCATATCTCCGATCGAAGTGAGTCAAAATGTAACGACCTAAATATTTACAGAATAAAAAATTTTCATATCTATTAATAATTATGAATAATATATTTATTTTATTTTAACGATGAAAATTTTTTTGATATCGTACTCAGCACACAACTATAGGTTTTTTTTAAATCATACGTTGCGCACAACATTGATTTATATGAAAAAAATAACATAATAATATTTTTATTTTAAATGATAGTTAATCCATAGCCACTGTATTGGCAGGAATGAAAAAAACTAAAAACAATATTATTACTAAATGTCTTTACACTTAGACAAAAAAATTTATATGCATAAAATGAGAATAAATCTTATTTAAAGTAGGAAGAACACTAATATTTTTAAAATTACATTTAACCGCCTTTTGAGGGAGAACCCTTTTTAAATCTAGTTTTTTCACTTTTATATGTTATATTTGAAAAAATATTAATTTTCTTTAGAATTTCGGCATAAAAATGTACATTGGATGAAATTTTTGTATTTTTTGGATACAGAGCATTTTTAATGGATAGTGATAAATACTTAATGTTTATTCCAATGTGCCTTTTAATATAATTTATCTATATAGTTATAATGAATTTTTCATTTGTTTTAAATTGAAATTGGATTATATTCTTATCATTTTATATAAATTTGTTCATTGGAAGTAAATTAACTTTTAAATTTGACATAAACATATGCAAATATTTTGGTAGTTTTTATTTCTTAAAAACATGCTTTTTGGTTTTGACAATGAGAATCAATTATAAATTAATTTTTGAAACAACTGTGTTTTGAATTTGGAAAAATGGATTTTCTATTTGGAATTATGAGGTTAAAATTGTGTAAATAGGTAACTATTATTTTTAGGAATTATGGATTTTAACTTTAGTAAATATTTTTTTTACCATGGTAAAACGGTAAATCTAGAAATATGGGTAAAACAAATATTAAAATAATATTAAATACCCCTAAAACATGTCGTAACCCTATTTTCTAATATATCTTCGAGCATGTTAATCATTGGGTCAATTATAGGACCCCATGGAAGAACTTGTGTGTGAAAATGGCATTTAATTACTTTTTATTTAAAGTTATAGAAAATATAACCTAAACATATATCTTTTGGTAAAACACTTTTTATATGCGGTTATTTAAGTGGTCTCTTAGACTATAAATATTACTTTGAATGTTAAAAATATTTCCTACATCATGGTTGTTTATTTATAATTTTTAGATATTATAAAAATAAATTTAATTATGACACAATGGTGATACATTGATTCCTTAATTAATGAAGGATTCAAAAAATGATATTATAAATGATAAAATAAATTTGATTTTGTTATTTTGATGATATCCACGAATTTTTTGGACAATAGTTACATGTTATATTTATATTATTGATTTTTTTAGAAGTAATCATGAATTTATGGTTTTTTACAAAATTCCCTGTTAGGAATTCTGTCAAAATTGACATAATTCATATTTTAAAATATAAGATATTTTATTAAATATCATAAAATTTCAAAAATCATATAATTTAGCCAAAGGGTTATCATGAGTATAATAATTTATTATTGACTATTTAATTGGATATTTTTCATGTTTTGGTAACTATTTTGCTTCTCAATGTATTAAATGCTTGATTAAAGGGTAAGAGTAAAAAAGGGTTAAAGAAAAATGATTAGGATTAAAAAATAAACAAAACTTGTCTAATTATTATTGGATGATTTTATTTAAACATATATTCATATTATATTTAATATAAATGAATTCATACTCATTTATAATCGAAATAGAATTTATAAAAAATAATATTTCACGATATTCCTTTAGGGCCCCTCATCCGTCTTATAAAAGGCTACCACCTCTAACCCTTATTCAAACCTCTCAAACCATGTATCTCATCCAAACTCTACCCAAATAATCTCCCAACATATATCTCACCCTCCTAGAATACTTAACACTAATATAAATAAATTCAACAATACCTTTTAGTTTAAATCAAAAGTAGTAACCCGATTTATGATAATGTCTTCCTTTAAGTTTATTCAATTTATTTTTCTTCTCAAACCCCTAAAACGCTCTTTATTACTTTATTTTATATAAAAAACAGTATCTTAAATATACTAGTCTTTTTTTATAAGAATTATTCTAACTAAAATTCCACACATGTCCATATAATGGATAGAAACATATTGTTTTTCTGGGCGATGAACTACTACCTATCGAAACAACAATTGTTCAATAATCTTATACCACCTCTCATGGTGGATATTATGATAGAAAAAAAATTACATATGGAATATAAGATATTTATTATATATCACATACCTTGTAATTATAATTTATAACATTCCTTTATGTTTTTCATGTTGTATAAATATAATAATTTTTTTGAGGAAGTGCGAACTACCGCCCCCTTAAAGTGATATGACTCATTCATGCTATACATGGAACGTATAAAAGATGAAATTAATGAAATTATGTAACATAAATAACCAAGATTTTATAATATAATTATAATATACCTATTTATCATTTAGTTTTCATTCCATTAAATATGAAAAATAAATGAAGGTAGTGTTTATGCCTACTTATGGATAACCGTCTCCATTAATGGTGTATTTCATTTTGTTATATCCTAAAGTTATGGAATATTCTAAAATAAATATAATATAGATTAAAACAAATATATACTGGATATATGTACTTTAAAATTAGGAATACAATTCTAGAGATAATGGAATTTTGACCACCTGGACAATTTTTAATTATAATAAGTTCATTTTTAAATCAAGTCAAGAACATCAACAAAAAGAGTGATATGAACATGAATAATTTTGTGACTATTATAGCAGGGTAATAATTGATATAAAAGGAATAATAAAATTCAAAAAATGTTCTGATATAAGTATAATTAACTTATGTTTATTATTGAGAGAGATAGAGAACGAACAAGATAAGTGATACACAAGGTAAGGGAACCTTTCACCCCCATATTCTAGTCAAAAACCTCTTCTATGATATGTATTTATATTTACTTTTTGAAATGTTGGGATATTTTCTTCTATATCATTATTTCTGAAAATTTTATTTCCATGTGTTGATATACCATTTTCTTTCTCATCAACTCATTTTCTGAATTTTTATGTGACGTAATTAGGCTGCTGAATTTTCGTAAGGGAACTTCTTAACCCAATTTCAATTCATTTGGATAATATTATACTTTTTATTATGTCGTAATATGATTATGTAAGAAATAAATATTGATGTACTATCTTTTATTTGTACATTAATTATATTTACCAATAGTGGATACACGTAATCGATCTATTTTATTTTCAAAATAATAATTTAAGGGAATTCATCTAAATCTCCTTTCATTGAGGAATATTTTGATTTATACACAACATTAATTTATACAGTGTATAAACTCCTTTTAAATTTCTTTTCATTCAATGGAAATATTTTTTTCTTTTTATTATTATACTAAATGACAGAATGAATGTTTCTTTTTAATGTATGCGATGATAATGACCTTTCCGCAGTCACGAGCATTAATTGATATCTAGCTTCAACAAAAAGTTGTAACAATTAAAAAAAGAAATTAAATTAAAAATACAATTTTTGATGTATTTTGGTATTAAAAATGATTTTGATAATGTATTTATTATTTCAATATCTTAAAATGTTATATTGTGATTGGAATGTTGATCTTTTATCTTTTTTTATGATTGTTTTATGTGTTATGGTTCTTGGGAATTATTTATGCATACAGGTGGTTCTATGATAAACCTAGGGAAAGTGAGCCCAATATTTCTCTCCAATTCATTGGGTAATGTGATGAAGGTAAACATTAATTTTTCTCCTAAGAGATTTAGGAAATATACTATGATGGGTATTCTAAACGTAACTCCCTATGTTACTATGAAAGATATAATGTTTGTATGATATGGATGCAACACATTAACTTTATGATTTATGATTTCTATGTTTTATTCATTAATATTATGATTTTGATGTATTATTATAGATCTTATGTTTTATGATTGAAAAGTATGATTTCAATGATTTGTATGTATTGATGGACTATTTTTTTCATTCCTTGCTTTATAACCCTTACTTGGCTTTTTATGCTCATCCCACATTTTGGAAATGTTTTTCACAGGGTATAAGAAAAGTTAAGGGAATGAAAAAATTCAATAAAATACATATCTAGAAAAGAATTCCATTTTTATTTAAGAGGATTTATTATTGTGAAAAAAAATTGGAAAGAGTATAAGTGTCAACTTTGTAATCATTTGAGATGTAATAGTTACAGCCAAATTCACTAAAAGTATAAACCTGAGAAGATCCTAAATTAAAATTTATGACTGAACTCCAGATTATGCAATGTTTAAGGGCGGGGCCTTACAATTGGTATCAGACGTTAGTTTAGATAATTTTATATGTTAGGGTGATATTTAATCATAAGTGACATGACCATAATGGTTATCATATTAGAAAGAGTCATAGTTATTTTAGATAAATTGACTGACTATAATATAAAATGATTAAGTATATCTTATTTTCTACCATCCATATAAGATAGTGTATTATGATTTTACTAATTTACTCACACTAACATTATTGGTTTTAGTAAATTGATGGATCTAGAAGGCATCAATGTAACCATGTATGTGAAGAAAATAGTGTTGGTTTTCTGAATAAGCAACCAAATGAAATAAGAGATTCAATGAGAACACTTCTGGTTATTCTAAACCAATTATATAGAGTCATGATTTACCACCTCAACCGTGGTGTTTTTATAAGGCATCGTATATGATAGAAACAAATCCCTACAGAAGTTCCGGTAATAATCATAAAGGTAAGTATATTCAAAATTCTAAGTGTAAAGGATGTGGAAAGAAACACGTAGGAAAATTTTTCAAAGGTACGATACGATGCTATATATGTGGTATTGAAGGTCATAAAGAAAAAACCTTCCATAAAAAGAAGATGAATACAGTTGACTCTAGGAATGGGAAAGAAGTTCTTTCCAAGGGATTAATTGAATGTTTTAAATGTGGTGTGCATGGTTATTTCACAAATAGATGTCTTATGAAGAAGGTTCATAAATGGGATTCGCATGGCCATACAAATATATGTTTACCAATACCTAATTCCATTCCAATTGAGGATGAGGAAACTGATAATGACCAATGAAAAGTTTGAATTATTTCTTAGCTCATGTTTAGACATTATTGATTATTAGGATATGATTAATGATTTTGTTTATAAGAAATATGTATTACATAATAAGTTTGAAAATAATGGTTAATGGTTCATGAAGAACTTTGAATGAATAAGAATCCTACATATAAGGGATTCCTAAGTTATGGTATATTTTTGGATGATGAAATGCATAAATGTACTAAGGATATTTTGATGACGAGATTACATTGGAAGACTTTTTCTATGTTTATCACTAATGTCTTATATGTTATAATGTTATTCAAGGAATAATTATATATTCTTGTGTGGACATAATGGATAACCTTAGGGGTTCATAGGATATTTTTTTGAGGCAATTATGGGTTATTATTTTTTGGGATTCAAAATGTGAGTATGAAATAAAATTTGAGTTTAAAACATGTTATGGATATTTTTATGTATTTTATCTAATTTTTTTAATTTTATGAAAATTATACGGTTCTTTGAAAAAGGATAACATGTAGACCATGTGACAACCCATCGTGTCAGACAAAGATGCGTGAGTCAGACCCACAACATATGTGCGACTAGGATTTATCACCTACCACTGAACTGCGTGATATTCCTAGTTAGTATAGCTAATTATTTTTAGTTAAATAATTTTATGGATCATGAATAAGTTGATTTTTTTAAGTTATGTTTTATCAAATGTATATCCATAGTATTGGAAAATAATGTGGTGATTAAGTGATAAAGGTTATTTTGGAAGACGTTCTCTCTTTTGGGGAACACTATATAGCTAAACAATAATAGAATATTATTGTATTTTATTTGTGGAGTAATTGTTGAATCATTTTATTATGGAAATATAGAAAAATAATTATTTATGTAAATGATTAACCTATCATAGAAAATATGTGATTAGGTTAATTACATTTTAGTATGAGACTTTAATGGTAGCTGATGTTATTTGGAGATAAATGTTAAGACATTTGTGGAAGACTATCTGATCAAATCCTTCTAAATTTTGGGTTTCAAATATAATTTTGATGGTTTTGAATAATTTAATGGATAATTGTGTATTGAATGGTCTTTGATGAACTTTGGGTACAATTTTTTGAATTTTGGAGATGAAGAGTAGTATTTCTTAAAAAAAATTATCCTTTTTGGGGATGATATGATCTTGTACTAACCTTTTTGGTTATGGTTAATGCCTAAAGATAGGGGAAATATATGGATCATCTTTTTTGGATCAATTTATTCTCTAGATGATTATTTCAACACTTATGGTGTGACCAAGGCATCCTGAATACTCATCGTTTGGAGAAAAGATGAGTTTTTGGAAGAAACATATTAAAAGATGGAACTCTACTTAAAAAATTAAGAATATAACATTATTTTATTAGTAAATATCATTAATAAAATCTCTAAATTTATGAAAGGGAACCTAAAACAAAAACACGTTTTTTACCTTTCCAACTTGGGAATCAAAGATAATTTAACCTATAATAATTTTGTGGTTTTCTTGGGGTTATATTTCTCCTGATCATGTTTTATAATACTAGTATGTGTTATATCGGGTGACCATTTTAAATCAATTTATTTCTTTTTTATTAATATTTTTATTGACTCTTTTTACGATGTGGGACTTTCAATGAAGTTTCTAAGATGAATTTTAAAACTGTGAGGATGTATTTTCCAAAAGGGGGGAAGGATGTAATGACCCAAGTATTTATAGAATAAAAAATTTTCATATATATTAATATTTATAAATAATATATTATTTATTTATTAAATAGGACACTTTTTCTAATAGTGTACTCAACACACAACAACAAGTTTCTTTGAAATCTTACGTTGCACACAACTTTGTGTTGTACCAAAAAAATAATATAATATTATTATTATTTTAAATTATAGTTAATGCCTATCCATTTTATTGGTCGTAATTAATATAAATAACTAAAATATGATTATTAAATGTCTTTACACATATCCAATAAAGTTTAGAGGCATAAAATAAGAATGAATCTGATTTTAAACATGAAAAACTCTAATATTTTTAAAAGGTTTTTTTTTGCCTTTCAATTGTGAACCCTTTTTAAATCTAGTTTTTTTCACTTTTAAAAGTTCTATTTAAAAAATAATATTCTTTAATATAAAAGGGACATCAATCTTAAAATTGGATGAAATTTTTGTATTTTTCTGATAAAGTTCATTCTTTAATGAATAGTGAAAAATACTGAGTTTTATATCAAAACTACCTTTTAATATAATATATTTATATAGTTATATTATAATTATAATTGGTTTTAAATTTTAATTGGATTTTATTTTTATCATTTAATTCAATTTTGGTCATTGGAAGTTATTTATCTTGGAAATTGGGTATAAACATATGTCAATATCTTTTTAGTTTTTATTTCGTAAAAAATCACTTTTTGGTTTTGACAAGAGAAATTAATTTAAAATTTATTTATGAAACATATGTGTTGGGAATTTGAAAAAATGGAGTCCGAATTTGGAATCATGAGGTCCAATTTTTTTAAATATGTGTCTTTTATATTTAGATATTATGAATAGTAACATCAATAAATATTTCATTTAGCATGGTAAAAGGGTAAATTTGGTAAATAAGTGTAACAAATAATATTATAAAAATATTAAATTATCCTAACACATGTTCTAACCCTATATTATGGGATATGTACGACCATGTAAATCCATGGTTGTATTTTAGGACCACATGGATCCACATGTGTGAGAAAATGACATTTAATTACTTTTAATTTAAAGTTGAGCAAAATATAACCTAAACATATATCTTTTAGTAAAACAATTTTTATATAAAGATATATACGTGAACTCTTAGACTATAAATATTCATTTTAAATATAATGAGATTTTCTAAATCATGGTATTTAATATATAATTTGTATACATTATATAAAAAAATTAATATGACATAATTGTGATGTAATGATTGCTTCGTTAATAAAGGGTTCAAATAAATAATATTATAAATTTTAAAATAAATGTTATTTTGTTATTTTCATGCCATCCAGAAATTTTTTGGGTGATAGTTACATGTTGAATTTTTATTAATGATGTTTTTTGAAGTAATCAAGTTTTATTTGGATTTTTAAAAATGGATTGATAGGAATAGTGTCGAAATTGACATAATTCATATTTTAAAATATAAAATATTTTTTAAAATATTATAAAATTTGAAAAATTATATGATTCTAAAAAAAGTTACAATAAGTCTAAAATATTATTAATTACAATTTAATTGGAAATTTTCCATGATTTGGTAACTATTTTTATTCTCAAAGAGTTAAATGCTTGATAAAATTGTAAGAGTAAAAAAAGGGGTAAATAAAAAAGATAAAGATTAAAAAATATCCAAAACATGTCTAATTATTATTGGATGACTTTCTTTCAACATATATTAATATTATATTCTAACTAACAGAATTTATACTCATTTATAATCGATATATAAGTTATAATAAAATAATATTTTAACATATTCCTTAAGTGCCCCTCCTCCCTCCTATAAAAGGCCACCACTTCTTACCCTTACTCACACCTCTCAAGCCTGATTGGATCGACCATCCTATTCCAAAATTATCTCCCAACATCTATATATTCCACCAAGAAGCCTTAACTTGGACATAAGGCAATTCAAGAATGCATTTTAGCTTCAATCAAACGGAGTTACCCGATTTAAGATAATGTCTTCTCTCAAGATTCTTACATTTATTTTCCTTCACCAACCCCGTAAACTCTATTTATTCCATTATTTTATAACAAATCCAGTATCTCCAACATAATAGGATGTTTTTATGAGAATCAATAAAACTAGAAATCTACACACCTCTATCTAATGGATAAGAACTTGTTGTTTCGGTGGACGGTGAACTACTGCCTCACGAAACGATGATTGTTCAATTATCACCTACCACCTATCATGGTGGCCATTATAATGGGACTGAAATGACATATACTATATATGATATTTATTTTATCTCTATATCTATGTAATTACTATTTATAACATGCCTTCATTCTTTTCAGGTTGTATAAATATGATAATTTCATTTGAGGAAGTGCAGACTACCACCACTCAAAGTGATATGACTCGTTCATGATATACACAAAACCTATAAAGGATGGAATTAATGAACATGTTTAACATATATAAAATATATATTATACTTTAATTATAATATACATTTGTATCATTTAGTTTTAATTCCTTGAAAAATGAAATAGAAGTGAAATTACGGTTCATGCGTACGTAAGACTTAGCGTCTCCATGAATGTTGCATTTAATTTTATTTTATCCAAATCATATAGACTATTATAAAATTCATATATACTGGATATAAATAAATATATACCTGATAAATTTGATATTTCAATCAGGAATAAAATTTTGGAGATAATGGACTATTGACCACATGGACAATTTGTAATTATATCAAGTTCATTTATAACTCAAGTACTGAATATAGAAAAAAATACAGATATAAACATGGATAATTATATGATTGTTATAGAAGTATAATAAGTGATATAAAATGAATAAAAAACTTGATAAAGTTTTTGAACAAAGTATTATAAACTTATGATTATTATTTTGGGAGATAAATAATGATCAAGACAGGTCAGACATATTGTAAGGGTACCATTCACCCTCCTCTTATAGTCAAAGACTTCTTTTATGTTTTGTCTTTAACTTTCAATTTTCAAATGTTGGGATATCTTCTTTTATATCCTTATTGATGTAAATTTTTCCCCTGTGATGAGAGACCCATTTCTCTCTCATCAAATCATTTTTTGTATTTTTATGTGACATCGTTAGGCTACTGAATTTTCTTAAGGGAACTTCATAACCCAATTTCAAATTATCTGGTTAATCTTATACTTTTAATTATGTCGTGATATGATTATGTACGAAATAAATTTTCATTTCCTATATTTTATTTTTACATTACTTATGTGTACCTATATTGAATACACATAATCAAACTATTTTATTTTGAAAATGATCTTTTTAAGGTACATCATCTTAATCTCCTTTCATTGGGGCATATTTTGATTTATACATGACATTATTTTATATGGTGTATAAACTCCTATGACATTTCATTGCATTCAAATGGAATATTTTTTGTATGTATCATTTTACTAAATGAATAAAATAATGTTTCTTTTTTAACATACTCGATGATAGAGACCTTTCTGCCACTGCGAGCATTATTTGACATCTAGCTTCCTTAAAAATCCGTAAAATTTCAAAAAAATAACAAATACACTTTTTCATGTATTTTGGTATTGAAAATGTTTTTGAGAAAGTATTGATTATGTCCATATCTTGAAATGTTATATTTTTATTGGAATGTGGAAATTTTATCTTACCTTTATGCTTGTTTTATGAGTTATGGTTCTTAGCCATTGTTTACATATATGTGTGGTTCCATGATAATCCTTGGGAAGGTGAGCCCAAGATAGTTCTCCAATGCATTGTGTAACGTGACAGAGGTTAACATTAATGTTTCTACTAAGATATTTAGGGAATATATTGTGATGGTCATTCCAAACACAACTCCCTATATATATGTGAAATCTAAAATGTATTTATAACATGGATGGAACAAGTTGCCTTTATGATTTATGATTTATATGTGTTAGTCATAAATCTTATGATTTTGTTCGGTATGTTAAAGAGCTTATGTTTTATGATTGAAATTTATGATTTCATTAATTTGTTTTTATTGATGGACAAAATTTTTCATTCCTTGTTTGATAACCCTTACTAATTATTTTATGCTCATCCCATGTTTTTGAAATATTTTTTCTAGGGTATAATGATATTTAAGAGAATGGAAGAATTCAAGAAGATTTATATCAAGAAAATAATTCTTGTTTAATTTAAGATGTTTTATTATTTTGAAAATAAATAGATAAAGTAGAAGTGTATACTTTGTAATCTTTTGAGATGTAATAGTTACTACTTAATTCTCTAAAACTGTATACCTGAAAAGATCCTCAATGTGAGTTCTTGACTTCACTGAAGATTATGTATTGTTTAAGGCAAGTACCTTAAGGGAAAAGTAAAAAATTCTTAAAAATAGTATCTTGATCATTTTATATACCAATGATTGATTTTTTTACCATTACATGAATATAACTTGAATAACCATAGGGTAAGAAAACTCATGATATTTCGTGTAACGTCCTGCTTCCAGAATCCACCTAGAGGTGCCCCGTACCCGGTTGGTCACATGGCCTCAAGTGCATTTCCCCAAACGCCAGAGGCTACTAACTAGCAGTGATGGCCTTGGGTGTGATGGTGGGGAAACTATTCCCTCATTGGAAAAGTACACAGCAGAAGTAAATAACAAATCCAATAGCAGAAGCAGTAAATAACCAACAACATTAAACAGCGGAAGAAAAAATAGTAAATAGTTCGAGTACATATATATATATATATATATGAAATGATACATGAGACATATATGTCTATGAAAGTAGACAAACAAGTCACAATTATGAACACATTACTAAACCAAAGTAAAAAAGAATAGTAAACAGATTACTCCTCAGCATCCCAAGCAATAGCTTGGTCTCATGCTCTCCAGCTCGACAGCAAGTCAAGTACCTGAAGTAGAATTGTGTTTTCCCTTATATATACCGACATCAACATAAACTATTTGGGCCAAAAATCATGACCCAAATAGGGTGTGAGACTGAATCCTATTAGCCAACCACCCGAATATATGGGCCTAACAGTCAGTGAGTATATGGAAGGTAAAGTGTAGTAAACAGTAAACAGTAAGCTATAAACAGAAATACACAGTAGTAAACAATCCACATGCCAACAAGAAATAAGGAAACATTCACCTAACCCTAAATCGGAAACCCTCTAAGTGTACTCACAGCCACCCCCTCTTGTCCTATCCAAAAAAATCACCAACAACCCTCTGGGTAGTACACTCAGCCTAACCCCTCTGTTTTAGACATACAAATTATAGACTCTTTGGGGAAGCACACTCGGTCAATTCCCCTTATAGTCTAAGGTAGTCAGGGACTCTCTGAGTATGATCATGTGGTATATTCCTCTTATAGCCCCAATGTCTAGAGACTCTCTGAGGAAGCTCACTCAGTCAATTCCTCTTATAGCCTCAGGTCTATCACAGACTCTCTTAAGGAAGCTCACTCGGTCAATTCCTCCTATATCCTGGAATGGTTTAAGGAAATTCTATCAAAACAAAGACTCTCTGAGGAAGCTCACTCGGTCTATCCTCCTACAATCTATAAAGATCAAGACTCTTTGAGGAATCTAACTCTGTCTATCCTCCTATAGTCTATAATATCCAGGACTCTCTAGGAAGCTCACTCGGTCTATCCCATATAGTTTATGAACATTAAGACCCTCAAAAGAAGCTCGCTCGGTCTATCCCCTCATATTATATAGCACTAGGTTCTCTCGACCCCATGAAATTCAGTGCATAATAATGCTATAAGGCCAAATTTAACCTACATAGCTACTTGGATAACTAGTCTACAACATAACAAGCAATGTTAGGGAACAACAATCCATCCTACAGTCACAAGTCATGGAAAACAGGTATAATGACCAATAGGATGAATAAGACGAAAAGGTCATAAATAGAACAAGTCATGGGAAAAACATTCAATCATAGCAATTATCCTTCTACATAGCCAAATTACCTCTACAAAAGCATACAATAAACGCAGGAAAACAACAGGGGGAAAACAGTAAACACACAATACCACGTTCACAGGTATTGGTGGAAATTGCACATAAAACTCAAAGACTTCGAATGGAAAGTCACAAACCACCTACCTTGATGCTATGAGATCAATATAATTGAAACATGAGTATCGATTCTCCTTATAGCGTCGTATATCTATGAAAGCACAAAAAACATTCAACCCACGATAACCCGGAAAAGAGAAGGAATTGGAAAACAATGTTCCAGCAGAGGAGATAACTCACCGATGCAGTTCCAATGCAATCAACAGAGTTCATTTCTAAGGACGGACGATTTCTCAAAAGTTAGTCGAAGATTTGTGTCCGTTCGGGAGCTCTCGGCTGAACAAGATCTAAAAAGAGGTTTTATTGGTGATTAGATGCGACCCTGATGCGTTTAATGGAAAAAAATAAAGTACACGGTGTTTACATTTGGAGTGCACGACGTGTACTATGATTTTATATACTCTGCTTTAGGAGGACTGCATGTCACCCCTACATGGTCGTGTGTGTGTCCATAACATGGCCAGCACACGGCCTAGAGTGGCATCAAAGTACACAGTGTGTACTTATAAAGTACACGACGTGTACTTAAAAAATATCCAGATTTTTTTATTTTTCCCAAAAATGACCAGGAAAGAAAACATACTTGAAAAGGAGGTCCGGGTTCATAAATTTTTAGATAGATGGATTATAATAATTATTTAATGGCACATAACCATACAAAATCTTGATAAACATTCAGATTGTATCTATAAACTGTTTCCAATTAGGTCACATTGAATCATAACATATTAGAAAGAATAACATAACATGAATCATAAAATATCATGAAAAAAAAGGATATTCATTATATAACTTGTCAACGTTAGTATATAAACATCATGGAAAGATTTTGGTGAATAACATGGAACATGTCTCAAAGAAGGAAAAATGATAAACAATTACTTTATAGATTTGGTATCTTTTGAAACATAAACCACATTAATGGAAGATCATCAAATGGATATGTAAATAACTATAAATTAAAGTTTAATAATCATTTAATAAATCCATGGGATGTATAGAGACCACACAAAATAATTTAGAGGTGAATAAGGCAAGAGTCTTAAAAAAATGTAAGATGAAATTCCCTAAAATAAAGTATTTTTTTCTTTTCAAATGATAAAACCACACATATAATTAAAATAATTTTATTATACATAAAATAAAAAACCACATTATTATATCTACTATAATTTATGATTTGGTAATGTCTTTATATCACCCATTTATTAACAACTCCATGTTAATGTTATATTTTAGGTAATATCTGCTTTATATTTTTTATATGAGTTGACTTGTTATTCATGATCCCATGACATAGATCATTATTGAGTAATATAAATTATAAGTCCCCAAACATAAGCATGACTTAATATTGAGTTATGTCAATAATTTTA
Organism: Viscum album; assembly: GCA_963277665.1. NCBI lineage: Eukaryota > Viridiplantae > Streptophyta > Magnoliopsida > Santalales > Viscaceae > Viscum > Viscum album. Next base: position 380,762,238 of record OY728119.1, read on the forward strand.
ATTTCATTCACATTAAGGATCTTTTCAGGTTTAGAGCTTTAGTGAAATAGCTCATAACTCATACATAACAACAAAAATATTACAAGTAGAAACTTCTAATAAATATCCATTTTTACATAAAACAAAAACATATAAAATGAAGAATTGTTTCATTTCATTTTTTAAAAAACATAAATACCATTGATCCCATCATTAAATCTATTCACCTATATGTCATGAGAAAAAAATTTCAAAACGTGGGACGAGCATAAAAATCTTAGTAAGGGATACACAATGAAAGAAACACTTAGTCTTGGGAAAACATGCAAACAATGAATACTTTATCAAAACATAATCATTTTCACCATTAAGAAATAATAATTAAACATTACTGAATATAATTTAATATCTTACCATTTTATAATCAAAATATTACACTAGAACCCTTAAAAAGTTACATGTAATTTAAAAAGGTAACCTGGGACATAGTCATACATAAATGGAATAACCATATGGTCGACATCAACAAATATCACTAAATGAAATAGCAATATGGATGACTTCTATACCAAATGCATTTGAGGTTATAATGTAACACCCTATACATTTTTTATCATGGAACCATGAATCTTGGGTTTATCATGTAACCGCACGTCTTTGGTATATTATATAACCATCCGCCAAATGTTTAAGTACCATTATATAACAACAACACATAAAATATTGAAATTATCAACATTTCACTCATAAAATATTGAATCGTAAGGATACATTACATTATATTTATATAATCAAACATTTCTTAAAACAATTTCAATACCAAAACAACTATAAAGGTAATAAGGTATTTCTTTTTTCCTTTTATAAATATTAAGCCTTTTAGAGGATGATAAAAAAAATTCATTTAGTAAAATGATTCATATAAAAAATATTCCTTTTTAAAACCTTTTATTGAAATTATAAGTCAACAGGATGATTATACACTGTAAAAAATAAAGCAGTGTATATTATCAAAATATATCTCAATGAAAGTAGATTGAGAGAAATTTCATTACCTTAAGTTTGATTCATCATGTATGTTCTTTTTTCATCCTAAATAATAAATCTTTGTTAATTTATATTTTCATGAGAACATTTTCATGTTTTTTATTTCATTAATATCAATTATTATAATGTTTTAAAAATTAATAATTATTTATGATCATATCAAATATTTTTTCGATATTCAGTACTTAATAATAAAATGAACATGGTTTGATTTCACAATTCCATGTGGTCAAAATTCCATAATTAGTAGAATAATATTAGTGAAATTATTTTTATTTTTATAAATAAATTATACAATTAAATCATATAATGATGTATGGTTATGAAAAATTAACAATATTATAATCATGGAAATGGTAAGTCATAAGTACACATGAGTAACATTTTCTATTTTTATTCATCATTACGGAAAGATGGTAATTATTATTTTATCAATATACAATTTTTATAACATCAATAATATAATATTAATTATTTTAATATTATTTAATATACCATACCAGTGAGATAAAAAAATGAGTCACATCGCTTCATGGAGGTGATAGATGAAGACATAATCAAAACCCATTCAGGGAGCGCTCAGATGATAGTCGAGGCCGATTCCATCTCTGGTCAGCACTGATGTCCATCGAAGACTCCCCCCCCTTCCCAGAGGTATAAGGGGAGAGGATGGACAACCTATGCCACCTCCGGATCTGAAGATCCCCTTTTCCCCTTTCTAAACCCTAATTTCCCCCTTGATTTCCCGACAATCTCTCTTTCTCTAAAAGTTTATGATTTGCGGTTTGGTGATCCTAAACTCTCGATATCTACCTAGGAGTTCTCTAAAGCATCGAGTCTTCTAAAGATAACCCTTATGGAATGATTCAATCATCGAAGACCCTCAGTGGAAGATTTTTCTCGCTTTGTCTTTGATAATTGGGGCTTACGTGACGGTGTGGTCTTGGGTCTCCACGATAAACGTCACATTATGATTCGCTTCTCTTCGGAAGAGGACCTGATTTGTGCGTGTTCCAGGGATCTTCATAGATGCATCTGATTTAAATTTTTCCTCTTCTGTTGGTCATACGATCTCTGTATGAACCGTGATTCATCCCTCGTAGCGACATTGGTTAGTTTCCCTTAGCTTCCCTTTCCTTTTCAAAACCCCGCGATTATTAGAATTCTAGGAAATATGGTGGGTCTCTACCTCTATTCGGACAGTCGAACTTCTTCGGTGTGCCACCCGATTAATATGAGGATCTGTGTTGAGGTGGATGTCTCAAAGCTGCCGGTAGAGTGGTTTTGGATCTCAGTTGGTGAGGAGTTCCATTGTAGGCAAGCTGTTGTTTTCGAATCCTGGGTTGATCAGTGCTCGGTATGTCTCGGGATGGGTCATGGGGCTGCCCTTTGTCATCGCGCTAAGAATGGGAGACACATTGGGGTGGAGGAGATCACAGTTTATGATCCTTCTCTTGGTGTACCAGTGCTGAAAAAATCTATAAGCATGCCTCCTCCTGAACCAAAGGTCAGTGATGTGTTCAGTAGGCTGCAGTGTGATCCTCTATTGGCCAATCTGTGTAGTGATCTCGTTGTGGCTACAGCGGGTAGTTCTTCAGGTGGAAAAAAGAATGCATGTGATGATGCTTTGCAGAATGGGTACTTTCTAGTAGGAACTGCTAAGGATTCCTTGGCTGAAGGTGTTGTTGGTGGGGGAGGATGAGTAGCTGTTCAGATAGGTGGAGGTCAGTCTCCCTCATCCTTTGCCGAGGCAGTTAAAGTTGGAAGGGGTGGCCAAAGAATTATCCAAATTTTAGAACTTGGAGGTGCGGTTTCTCAGACTGTTTTTAGGGCACTAAAGGAATCTCAGACTCCTAATGTGCATGATCCAGTGTCCCAGCTGTCCCCTTTTCACAAGGCTTCAAAGACGACTGAGGTGGATAATCGGTTCTCGCTGTTAGATGAGGCAGGGAAGGAAAATGAAGATCCCTAAGGATGGCTTATGGTCATTCCTAGGTGGAAACGCAAGCAGGTCAGGATTAGACACTCATAAGAGGAGGAATCGAGTGACCAAGATGGGGCCTCAAGGGACCAAGAGGGTGTCTCTCAGACAATTGCAGACTATGATCAAGAGGCTCTGGTTCGATCCGGTTCAAGGAAAGGGAAACAAGGAAACTCTTAACTAGAAGCCTTTGGCTCCCAAGGGTGGAAAGAAGTCAAGATCACACAAAGATTATTCATGGACTCCAAATACTATAGTTACCAGATTCGCAAGCAAGGCCAAATTCAATGTCACGGAGGCTATTCCAGGGGTTCCTTTCTTGAACAAGGAAAGGGTTTAGGTTTCAGGTTAGACCCCTACGCAGACTACTTTAGATGTTGGTATTTCTTCTATGCACGAAGCTGAAAATTAGGAAAGTGGATTGGTGGCTCCTATGGTGATCAGGAAGGGAGAGCCTTCAGTAGTAGGAGGGGAGGATTCCGCAGTTGTAGAAAACTCTTGGGACCTCCTCATGTCCTCTGAGGAACAGATGGTGGAGGGGGTTCTCCTCATTCAGGCCTCAAAGGAGGATGCAGAAAGGATGAATGGCAGACTTGTTCAAGTGAGTGTAAACAAGGAGCAAACTGCTTGGATCAACAAAAAAACACTTAATTTTGACCAGAGGCTTCAATGAAAGTAAGAATAAAGTGGAGGAGTTCTTATAAGTTTGGGGAAAGTTGGACTCTCATTTCGAAGTGATCATCAGTGACGAGCCGGGGAAAGAGGTAAGCGACCTATCCTGGAAATTATTCAGGGCAATCACATCCAATATTTTCAAGTTTGTCTCCTATAGTTATATTTTCTACGTTTGTGCTTGATGTGTTGTTGCCTTGCTGGTTTCCCACTTTTTTTCCATAAAAGTTGTTCTTAATAAAAAAAATTAACTTGGAGGTGATAGTTGACACATATGCATGAGAGACATTTTCATTTTTATGTGAATTGAATTATGATAATAATTGATGTATTATATCCTTTAATAGTAAATATTAAATTAATATCACATAAGAACATTAATTCAATTATTATAACCAATCAAGAAAGACGGTTACTAAAAATGAATTAGATCGGTTCATGGAGGTGATAGTTCACATGTATGCATAAAATATTATGTAATTACCCATTTAATGGATACGGAGAGGGATTTAGGTGATGATATTAAAATCATAACATATAAATATATTGCGGATACTAGAGTTATTATCTCACCAAGGTTATAAGATATTTTAATGATTTTTAGGAAGAAATAAAATTGAAATACTTAAATAAAATGACACCACTTCTTCATTTGAACACCTTGGAAGAACACCTTATCCCTTTTAAGAATGGTGTTCTACCTAAACTATGTCCTCAGGAAAGTAGAGTGGGACTCTAGGAAGAATTTTGTTAAGGTATTTTCTAATTAAAATTGATCTTGAAGTGTGAGTATTAGAGAATAGCGGGAACCTTTTTATTGGAGATTGAAGGGGCACCAATGGACACTCTTAAATTATTAAATTGATATAAATTATTTTATTAATCAAAATTTCTCAGAATTGAGACATGTAAAAGATAATATGTGAATAGTTATAAATAATCTCATCAAATAATGTTTAGATAGGTATTGTATAATTTTATACCTTTTCATTTCGGTTTAACATTAATTATTCACTTTTAAATTTAATTGTGGTAACAATATTTTCATTTTTAAAATTATACTAATTTTACACATATAGGGTCAATTTACTATAATTTGACATTTAATGAACTTTTATACCATATCAAATTCACATTGTGATTCAAAATATTTTTTGTATTTTTAAAAAATTTAATAAATTTCTCTTTTTATAAAACATCAATTATGTCAATTTTACACTATTCTTTTTATTAAATTTAAATCAAATATAAAAAAGGGTGATAACGTCAAACAAAACCATCCAATAGGATTATAACAAGTCATTTTTACCTATAAAATATCGTATGACATAAATTATGTCATATTATATTTATTTTACTATATATAATATCATTTCTTTGATTCCTTCAATAATAAAGCAATCACCCTTTTATTATGTATAATAATTAAATATAATTATTTAAATTCTAAAAACTATAAATTAAATACCATGCTGAAGGAAATATTTTTATCTTTATAATTACTATTTATATTTAAATATATAAATTATATAACCACATAATAATTTTTTTAAGAATATATATGTTTATAAAATATTTTTCTTTACCTTAAATAAAATGATAGAACTGTCTTAATCACACCCATGTTGTTTAAAAAAGAAATATTTTTGTCTAAATGGTTTTCTTGGTAAGCCATATCTCATACAATAATACTATGGCAAGTGTTAGGGTAGTTTTATAAAATTTTAATATTATTTTTATCCTTATTTACTTGATTTACCCTTTAACTATGGTAAATGAAAATAAATACTAATGTTACTGTTCATCATTTCCAAAAATAAAAGAGACATATTTACATAATTTGGATCTTTTGATTTAAAATATGAAATCAATTTTTTAAAATTCAAAACACATAAGTTTTGGTAATTAATTTAAAATTAATTCTCATTGCCTAATCAAGAAAATGGGTTTTTTAATATGTAAAACCCATCAAAAGATTCAAATGTGTTTATATAAAATCTAAATGTTAAATTGCATCCAATGGACAAAATTGCATTAAATGATAAAAATTAATCCAATTACACTTATAGACCAATTAAAATGAAAATATAAATATATAATAATATTAGAAAAAAGGCAGTTTTGAATTAAAATACAGTATTGTTTACTATTCATTAAAAATTCAATTTTATCCGTAAAATATAAAAATTCAGAAAAAGTAAATATTGATTTCCCGCTTCAATATAAGATGTTTATTTATTAAAATAAAACATATAAATAATGTCAAAAACTATATTTAAATAGGTTTCTCTATCTAAAGGTGGTAAAACATACTTTAAAAGATATTTGAGTATTATATGCTTAAATTTTGATTTATTCACATTTTGATCCTTTAAAATTTGTGAAAAATTATTTAAAAATCATGTTTAAGCATAATATTATTAGTTATGATAATTAAATATAATAAAACTCCTAGGAGTAAACTAAAATTTAAATTAATAATATTAATAATGTATTCTTTTTCTATATATCTCAGTTTTGTGTGCAACGTAATATTTCAGAGAATCCCATTTTTGTGTGTCGGGTATGCTATCAAAAAACACATCCCATTTAATGTATAATTATTATCTTATTTATAAATATTAATAGATATTAAAATTTCTTATTCTATAATTACCTAGGAAGTTACATCCTTCCCTCCTTTTGGAAATTTTGTCCCTGCAATTTTATTCACTTATCAAATTAGTGGGGGTATTTATCCATTATAGAATTTTCAGATTACCATGATGCCTCTTCAACCATTTTGTTTTTTACAAAACCATAACCAAGAAAATAACCATAATCATCAAAACTTTCGCTCAATGGTCATGAATCTGTATAGGTTATTCCTCATAAGAATGATTCTATTCCAATTAAACAACTTCTGGACTCAAAACATGATATGAATCCAGCGTATACTTTATTAACATTGAAATAAGAAAAAAAATGTGTAGTAGGGTTATACATAGAGCCAAATATACTTAGTATTAAACTGACCCAACATTATCCAAGATTTCATTGGGTCCAATGAACATCATACTCATCTTCCATTTCTTACCAAAACAAATCACACTTTTCCATGGTGAAAGTCTTAGAATGTCATTATCAACTACCTCGAAAGAAAGATCCTTCCTCTGGTTATCCGCATATCATTTCTACCTACACTAAGCTGACCATATATTCTTGTAAATCATATGATATTTTTCTTCCATATTTTATACCAATTCGGCTCCCATCAACTTCCTTTTACCTACTTCATCCGAAAAAGAAAGAGTTTTAAAAAGATTCCCATATTATGCCTCAAATGATGTCATCTATATATTGAAATTAAAACTATTATTATAAATAACTTCAACCAAAGAATGATATTGATCCCAAATTTAATGGTAGTCCATTGAATAATCACAGAGTATATCATCAAATGTTTTAATTGTTCATTCTTTCAACCCATCTGCTTGTGGATAAATAATTGTACTGAAATTTTATTCAGTTACCAATGACTTCTAATGGCCTTTTCAATAGTTATAAGTGAAATTTGGTTCATGATCAGATACAATGGTGATTGGAACTCCATGTAAGTTTTCTATCACATTACGATACAACTGAGAATGATGATCTAGATATAGAGTATCTCGAATAGAAAGAAAATGAGTTTATTTAGTCTATCGATAAAAAATAAACCAGATCACACTATTACGTCTGCAATTCTTTGTTAATACTGCAATAAAATATGTGGGTATATTTTTCCATTTCCACTCTGGAACTAGAAAAGGCTAAAGCATACTTTTTAATAACTTCCTTTTTTTCATTAACCTACTATAAAATCATATATCTCAAGGAAAAGCCAGCAATGTATCTTTTCCGTCCATCTAAGAAGTAATATTTCTAAAGGTCTCTATACATCTTAGTACTTCTAGGAGGGACTAAAAATGATGAACTGTGATCTTCACATATTAATTATTTCTTAAACTATGAATAACATGGAACACTTAATTTCATCCCAAACCTCAAACATTTTCTTTATCATTGTTATATTTAGGTAGCTTACCCTTCTAATCCAATTCTATCAGTTTCTACTACTCACTGCCTTATTTATCTATTTTCTTAATTCTCTCTAATAGAGATGATTTCACTATCACATAAAAAAAAGGAGGATTTCCCTACACTAGCAACATCTAATCCAAAATTCATTAAGACAATAACTAATGGATCTTGTTCCAAAAATAGCATGGTTAATGTATCATTAGTTTTTCATCTCAAATCATCGACCATTTTTTTTGGAATTTTATGGATGGTAATGAATCATGAAATCATAATCCTTGATTAATTATAGCCATCTCTTCTATCTCATGTTTAATTAATTTCATATGAATATATACTTGAAACTTTTTTGATCAGTATTTATTTCACACTTTACACCTAGAAAATTATGCCTCAAAATTTTTAATGAAAAAATAACAAAAAAATATTTCAAAATATTTTTAGGGTAATTTAACTCATATGGTCTTAATTGTTGCAACTCATAAGAAATTACTTGATCAATTTTCATTAGTAAACAACCCTGACCTTTAAATTAAGAATCACAATAGATAAACAATTCTGCATTCCTAGAAGGAAGGGCCAAAACTATAGCATTTACCAATCTTATTTTATGTTCCAGAAAACAATCATCCCAATTTTTTTTCTAGATAAACTTAAATCCCATACTAGTTAACATAGTTAGTGGTCTAGATTACCAAAAATTGTTTCCAAAAAAACATTATTAATAACCATATAATAAATGAAAACAACAAATCTCTGTGATATTAAAAGATCTTGGCCATTTTTTTACAACTTTTGTGTTAAATGGTTCAATATTTATTCCATCATAAAAAACAATATGACAATGGAATGAAATTTATTGCAACCAAAAGGAAATCTTAATAATATTTTCATATAATTTATTTTATTTTATGGTTTTAAAATCAATCCTTAGGTGACATTTATATTCCTTATGGATTTTAGAATAGAGAAAAATATCATCTATAGGAAGAACCAAAAACTAACCCAAAAAAATAATGAAAGACTCCATTTAAAAGATTCATAAATATATCAAGGGAATTAGATAAACCAATGGTCATAACTACCAACTCATAATGCCCATATACCATTTTGAACATTGTCTTTTGAATCTATTCCACCTTCACCATCAGCTAATGGAACCCATTACCGCAAATCAATCTTCAAAAAATATTGAGCTCCATAGAGATTATCAATCAAATTATTGGTACGAGGCAATAAATAATTTCTCTTAATAGTGATGTTATTCGAGGAACTATAATCAATAAAAATTATCATTGAACCTTATTTCTTTTTTACAAATCAAATAGGGGGACCCCATGGTGAAGTTATAGGTTGAATGAATGTTTAATCAAGAATAAATGAACCTATTTTTTAATTCCATCAATTAAACATGAGACATTCGATAAGGGGGGTTTAAAAATAGGTATCACTATAAGAGAACCACTGCTTAGAGACAGTTTTTTCTGTGTTGGGAGGTGGTTTACAGAAACCGCCGCCTAATACGGCGTCAGCAATCTATTCGCGGCAGTTATTTCCGGTTCGAGGTAGTTTCTGGAAAGCGTCGTAGCTGCCTCATTTCGCAGCAGTTTTATTGAGTTTAGCAGCGGTTTTTATGAGCCCTTGGTTTAGCGGCGGTTAAAACCGCCGCTAAATGTATATTTTTTATGTTTCGCGGCAGTTTTCACCGTTTAGCAGCGGTCTAAACCTCCACGAAATGTAGGCCAGAAAAAAAAATTTCTTCCGCTGCACCACTGCCCTGAAAGAGAAATCAAAACCAAAATGCCATATATTTTCATATCTACAGAGATAATACCATTAACATATCAAAATCAGCAAGTGGAATAAATCTAACCCCATAATACAAGTCATATATCCTAACTAGGGGTAATAGATCCCACTCTATAAAACCAAATAATTACTTACCACTGATCCCCCAAAACATAAATTCTAGAGAAAAGTGGTGCACAAAAGATTTAATATGCATCCAAATATCTAGTATACAAATAAAAAATTCTTTAATCTTTCATACCCATAAATTTCACCCACATCATTAAAGAATAACAAATAACCAAAGAAGTTTCATAGATCTATAAACCCCATATATCATTTGGAAATTTTCCTCTTTGAATCTTATTTAAATATGTAAAACAAAACACCCATTACATCGACTCAATTCCTTCATGCTTTAGTGGAATTTATATCATACCCTTATTTAGTGATATTACAGTCAATGGAATATGAAACAAAAGAAGTACAATGGAATTTGAAAATAATTGTAACATAAATGATGAAACAAACCATAATTAATCACCAAAAATAAAAGTGGTTTAAGGAAGAAAGTGGATGAGAAGAGTATTTAAGCCCCTACTTAATCGTACATCTCGACATTGAATAATCTAAAAGAAATTTTCTAATTTAAAACACCCAAAATGACTATCCTGCCATTATTTTCTAAATTTTTGAAAAACCATGTGGCATAATTTTTTTGAAATACTCTTAACATATACATATCCTCAAAGATGAATCTTGAATATCATCTATCTTTTTCACAATGTGTGCATCTATTATGCATTATCATTATGTATCTGCATGAACTTTTCATATTACCTATTTTAACCATTATGAATTCCCATATTTATTTCTATATATCATACGGTATATCAAGACATAATAAATTTTTTAGAACAATTGGATGACTATTATGTACCAAATTCTTAATATTATGCAAAAATATTTGACAATGTTAGTGACGTTTATATAACATTGGGTAACCAAGAGTAACTTTTACATGTCCCTACACTTTACCATTTTTGGAATCTTAATTTTTTTTAAATGATCCTTACATATACTAAGTGACCTAGGGAGAACCTTATGTATTCCAAAACATATCCATATTCTTAGTCTCACATAATAGAGGGAACATTACATTTATAGGGTGTATTTTATACATTGAGGACATTACAATTTTTCTAGAATAGATTGACCACTATATATAAACTATGGTGAACTAGATGACCCTTACATATCACCCTTTGTTAAAGATGTTCCCTTTATATATTATGTTGTTAAAATTATGTATTCATTGCGACTTCAACAATTATATTATTATTATTAATAGAAGGGCCATTAAATACTTGAGTACATTTATATATCATATAGGACCTCCCCAATATATATAGGGTAACCACAACACATCATACATGGAAACAATTTCAAAAAATATGAAACTTACTTATTTACTTAGGTATGTGTATGCATGGTTATTTTATATTTCACACCAACCCTTAAAATGGTTACTTTTACATTTGAAGACCAATATAAGAGTTTTCAATTATGGTTTTTCCTCCACTTTTCTAAATAATTAAACACCCACCATCCTATCAAAAAAATCCTAAGATCACACCCACATCCATGAAGGGCCTCCTAATCCCTACTACAATACCCACCATGGATTCAAGATGCCATTCAGGTATCAGATCATTTCCAAAAAAACATATCCTAGTGATTTTATAACATTTGAAATCATATTTCATGACAAAAATCTCCAAGAATACCTGATTGTAGAACTAAAAAAAAATCAAATTTCACATATGCTGACAAAACCTTAGAATACAAGTCACTAAAAAATCCCATCACAACTATTATAATCCCTAATAAGTCTCCTCATGATTCTTCAATAAACAATTTAGTCCCTAATCCTTAATTTATGGGACAAATTCTCTGAATCATACTAGTTATATTCATGCTTAAATTGCACCCTAACTATTAAACTATTTAAAACAACTCCATTTCATGCATTTAAATGGTATTTTTTTCTTCAAAATCAATGATCATTCAAAAACTAAAACATAATTAATTAATATAGATTACAAAAAACACAACCCAATAGTTGATATTGATGGTCTACACCAGTTTGTCACTCACTCAGTGTCACACTTGAGAATCAGCAAACCATTGTCATAAAAAAACAACATCTCACACTTGAGAATACATATATAATATAAAGAAACATATAATTATGTATGGAAAAGTGTATTCTATAAATCCAATAGATTTGGATGAATCCACTACCCCCTCACCACTAAAAAATAGTAAAACCATCTCAATATAAGAGAATATTACTTAGTTCAAATTCAAAATAGTTTAACATGGGAAATGACCCAATTTGTTCAACACATCAACAATGGGTTTAACTCCTAGTCATCCAAAATCTCGACTACCAATTCAAACATTGGCCTAAATGGAATGATGTATACCACACTCGAGAAATCAATACATAAAAAGAAACATCAGAAATCTGTAAAATGCATAAAAGGAAACTTGAGAAATCAAGGAAATTTTAGGACATGAAAATGTTTGGTGGAAACTATGTGCCACAAATGTTACATATACAAACCGATTGTTCCCATATTTTTTCAACACATGAAAAATAAAACTAATCATGGTCCGATGATGCATCGTCATCCTCGCCACCTTCATCACCACTTTCTGTTGTCATCTGTAAGAATATTATATTGAAAATTAAACACAGTTACATATTTATATTAAAAGGTAAAACTAATGAATGTTATAAAACTAAATATTATTGATTTTTTGTGATTTACCTGCATACCACCAGTCGATGCACTACCACCGGCGGAATATCTGCTCATATGATGACGTATTTCAATCAACTCTTCTTGCAAAGAAGATATCTGATCCCCCTGCTGGTGAACTGTGTTTCGTAGAGAAACAATCTCATTCTGAACATATCTGGGTATGGGCTGACTAAAGCCAGAAGTAGATGCAGCTTCCATCCCCAATGGCCTACTAAAAACCTCAGATGGTACGGGTCCCAAACCCATCCCACGCACTTTACCAGGATGCTCCTTCCCAACGACTTTAGAAACTAGGTTATCCTGGGAGACTGAGTAAGACTGTGAAGTATTGGAATCCCATAGTTCTTTAATTTTTACCTATAAATAAAATATCAATATATATTAACATAGTAAAAACTGATAATAAGTTATTATAATAAAAAATTGACTTCATAGCCCCAACTTCATTGGCAAGCTCATTAACAAAACTTCTATCTGATTTCTTGTGAACATCCAACCACAGTTCAGTTCGAGATGCTTCGTGCCCTAAACTCTGTGACTGCATTAAGCAAAGATAAATCAACAATTCAATATATTAAATAGATAATATTGTATTATAAATATTTAAACTAATTAAAAGATTACCAATGTCATTCAGCTTCTAGAAAATCTTGTTGAGCCCGTAGTTTGAGGGATGACTTGCTTAGCCCGGTTTAAAGCATTCTTTCTTGAGAGATCCTAAAATAAATAAAATGAAATTTAATAGTAATGTATTCAATGCCATGTATTCTTCATATACTTGTATAAATGTAAAATGAGGATAATATAATAATATATATTTCAATACAATCCACTTCTCATCATGATGTCCGTCAATAAAAACTTTCCACCGTTATTTCGGTACCCCACTAGGTAGCTTCTCATACATTTGTTGCATAGTAAATGAGGAATTGTTGACATCACACCACAATCTCCATTTGAAATCATTCCATTTCTTACCTAGATTTTCAACGTCCACTTCTGTACTATCACATCAGCAACTATAAAGTGGAAGAACATCTGTATACAGAAATAAATTTTGAACATATTAGAAACATGAAATTCAATTAAACCATAATGTAAAAAAATTACCTTTATTTGAGAATCAAAAAAATCATTTTTCCAGCTTGGAGGGATATGTCTCCAATCATCATATGAAATAGGAAAGGAAACGGGCTCTGCTGCCAGCTGGCCTAGAATATTCCCAAGTAACCCCACGACGTCATCTGTCGGGACCCCATAAGAATCAAACAGCACGACTATCTTTTCACCACTCATATTCCAAACATCTACACTTTTTATTTTTTTCTGCACGGTTGTATTTTTTCATCTTTAATGAGAAAACAATTAGTATAAACAAATGCAATAAATTTATTTAATTAAATTTTTTACCTATGACAGTGACGGTCTAGTACGCCCGTGATGAACTGGAATGGGCGTGTCGCTGCCCCACTGCTGAGGCTCCTTAAGGGTGAGTCGATGAATCACCCTCTAATGGGATATCCAAAGATGGTGTGAGAGATGGTGCAGGGGGAGATGGTGGAGGAGTATAGGCAGTTGGTGCCTCAAATATCGTGGGGAGGAAGCCAGATGGATCGTCATCTGCCTCAGAACTAGATGGAATAGAATACCGCTTCTTCCTTGGAATTCCTATCATTAAATCAAATAAAATAAAGTTTAGAATATATGTTTCAAAAAAAATTTGCAGAAAAAAAATTAAGAATGATAATAGATGCGCAGTACTAACAGACAAAATATATATAACAATGATAATGAATGACTGCAGAAATGAAACAAGTGGTTGCTGAATAAATAAATAATTGTACATACAATCATTTTCCCATTCAATCATGTCAGTTTCTAGATCCATTGCTTCATACACTTTATTCATCCTTTCTAGACTAATATTTTCAATATCATGATGGACAAATAATCCTGCTTCCTGTTGCTGATTAACTTCAATTTCAGAGGTTAAATTTTCCACTTCATCACCCATATCATACAAATCTCTTTGTATTACGTGAGCAACTAAACTCCACCCTTCATCGACAACATCATTCACATAATATACCATTTTTTCTTGCGATGCTAAGATATATGGATCATGCAGTTCACGATCACCAACATCTATCATGTGAGAGAAGTTCACAAAAGTAAATTGCAAGGAATCTCATTTAACACCTCTGATAAAATCGACCCATTTGCATTTGAATAAAAAACTGAAAAATGTCCATGGTAGTTTAATTCAATAATATCATGCAGATTTCCATAGTATTCCACTTCAGAAAATGTAAATATACCACTATTCTGTGTTTTCAAACCCACTTCTCGATCGACTATATGAAATCTAAATCCATTCACATTATAAGTGTCGAACTTTCTAACGTGTTTTAGAGGACCTCTAGAAAGAAAATTTAAATCTTCTGACACCTCTGCTCGAGTATCATTATTCATGATCTAAAAAAAGAAATATACATTATTAGATTTACAAAATGTATGTATCAAACTAATATTCATATTTATTGAAATATTTATGAACTTACACGTCATGAAAACCATTCTATAATCTATTTATAAACATATTTCGTTATATCTTTCTCATTTCATGTTTGGCCTCTCATTCGTATCTTTGTTTGTATACTTAATTCTTCAATAAATGGATCTGTAATATCACTATTTAGCATCACATATCTATTTGCCTTTAATAATTTCAATTCAGTCAATGTCACATTTCAGGTCCTCCAAACTGATCGGCCAATAGTAGGAAATATTTTAGATTTCTGATGTATTTGAGATTGAGTAGATGTGTCGTCAACGTGTCCAACTTGATTAAATCTTGTCTCAATATCATCCATGTATTGAGAACAAAAGGTCAGACACTCCTTAGCCAAATAGCCTTCAGTAGTAGAGCCTTCTGTTTGAGCTTTATTTCACACGTATGATTTCAAATGCCCAAGATATCTTTGAAATAAAATAAACATAATTATGCATTTAATTAAGTACCAAAAATTGTTTACTTAACTGGAAAACATTTAAATAAAGTGTCTATCAATTGGATACATCCATCGATAATGAAAGGGGCCTCCAAATTTAGCTTCTTCAACCAAATGCATAGTTAAATGCATCATTACAGTAAAAAACGACGGAGGAAATATCATAACTAGTGCAGAAAGGGTCAATACAAACCTCTCCTGGAGGTTGTCAAGATGAAATGGATGTACAGATTTCTCACATAGTTGTCTAAAAATGTGCAGAACTGGAGTACAACAGCAGTAATTTTTTCAAGTAATAATGTACGCAATGCCAATGGTAGTAACTGTTGTAACAAAATATGTGAATCGTGACTTTTCAATCCATGTAACTTACAATTCTTCAAGTCAACACACCTCGAGATGTTACTTGAATACCCATAAGATACCTTAACATTCTTTAACATTCGAAGGAATGCATCTTTATCCCAATTTTTCATTTCAAAAATTACCAGAGGATACTTTTCATTCTCATCTGGCCAGAGATCATGTTTTATGTTCATTGGTTGTAAGTCTTTGCGAGCATTGAGATGATCCTTCGACTTTCCATGCTAATTAAGCAATGTGAATATCAAATTTTCACAGACATTATTCTCAATATGCATCACATCAAGATTATTCCACAAAAAACTAAATTCCCAAAATAGAAGTTTGAAGAATATACTTTTTTCTTCCACTGTTGTGTTCCGGTTTCGCTTGACGATGCACTTCAGACCTGTTTTCTGCTCTCATTCAAATGATTAGCCTTCCCAAATTCTGTTTCAAAATTTTCAATCTGTGTCAATATTTTTGAACTAGTTAACAACTTTGGAGGTGGTCTACGATCAATGGAACCATTAAATTTTGATCTATTCAGTCGAAATCTATGAGATGCATCGAGAAATCTTCGATGACACAAGAAGCCCCATTTTCTACTGTGAGGTAGACGTTTGGGCTCAAAATCAAAGTTACAAACGGGACAATCCAAACCCATGTAATTGTTCCAATCAGATAAATTCATAAGCCCAGGGAAGTCACTAATGGTCCACATTAAAGCAGCATGCATTTTGAACATTGTTTTAGAAGAAGCATCAAATGTCTCAACACCGTTGCTCCATAACTCTGGCAATTCGTCAATTAAAGGCTGCAAGTATATATCAATATCATTTCTAGGAATTTGTTTTCCAAGAATAATCATCTAAAGGATAAAATATGATTTTTGCAACAAATCCAAGGAGGCAGATTATAAAGGATCAAAACAACTGGCCAAATGCTATAACTGGTACTCAATGTCCCAAATGGGTTGAATCCATCGGCAGCCAATACCAATAGAAAATTCCTATGATTAGATGAGAAATTGAGATGTAATGAATCAAATGTCTTCCACGATTGAGAATATTGTAGATGCTTCATTAACCCATCATTGTTATTATCTACAGAATTCCACTTCATATATTCAAAAGTTTTCGATGACATGAATAATCTTTGAAAATGAGTCTTCAAAGGAAAGTAATGAAAAACATTTTCAGGTGTGTTCCTTTTCTTCTTCTCCAGGAAATTATGTTCATTCAGACTTCCAACATCACCCTTTGCCTGCCATCTGGAAGAAGAACATTTCTTGTAATTCTGTCTACTTGAATCCTCTCCCCAATAAAGCATACAATCATTGGGACACGCATGTATTTTTTTATAATTCAGACCAATCTTGTTAACAACTTTTTTCTTATCATAAAAAGATTCTAGGACTTTTTCTTCAGAAAATGAATCACGAATCAATTTCAATATCATGGAAATTTCCTTATTTGAAATTCCACATAGACATTTGATATAGTATAACTTCAGGAGAAATGAAAGCATTGAATATTTCAAACACCCACTATACAACTCTTGATTTCCATCATCAACTAAATCATGAAACACATTTTCCTCAGTTAAGTTTTCTCTTACATTTGGCTCCACATAATCAAGAGGAGGATCCAATGATATGTTACAATCTTGATCTGCTTGTGTTACAGTCTCAGAAATATCACTTGTCACGTTGCAATTTTTAGCACCCTCTTCTGGTTGTTCTGATATGTTTTGATGTTGATAGTGGTGTCTTGCAGTGCCGAATGCATCATTTATGAGGTTTTGCATTTCATTTTCCATTATCGATGAACATGGGACCTCATGCTGTGGATTAATATCAGTGCTCAATCTTTCTGTAAAGTTAGATTCTCCATGCCAAATCCAACAAAAATATTGACCAGGGAATGGCTTCAGTATTAAATGTTCATAAACCTCATATCTCTTCAACCATGTTCTAAATTTACATTTAGGACATGGACATTTTATTCTCCCTTCAATGGATCTATTAGAAATTGAAAAATCTAAAAACTCATTCAAACCCTTAACATACTGAGGTGTGTTCCTTGGTAGTGTGATCCATCTTTTATTCATGTATATCACAATGTGCCTACACAATAATAAAAATAATTAAAACACATAGTTACTACTAAATAGAGAACGAGATTCATATATACGATAGTGTAACATTACAGAAACATAATATAATAAAGATGATCCCCTGATGGAAACTCTAGAACCAACCAATTAGAAAATATGGATGAAAATATTTTTCCTCCATACAATTTGTATATGTGAACCAACAACAATAGAGGCCACCATTACAGCATGTATTCCAACATGATTATCAATAGTCCTTCAAAACCCCTCCATTCCAAAGATAAAATTTAAAACCTTATAAAAGCTACCATTATGGAAAATTACAAGAGCCTTCCATGAAAGACATGCCGAGACAACTAATTAAAGCTCAAAATAGTCAATATACCACTCTCACCACTCATAGATCATAATTGAAGTAATTGAACTAGAAATTCATCCCACTCAAGACAAACCTCAATAATATGCTAAATCAAGGATCATGTAAGCTTATTGATCAACAAATTCCTAAAAATAAATAATATTTCAGCACTCCTTTTCCAATTGTTTCGGTTTTCCCTAAAGCACCGGAACTCCTCGATATTTATCCTAACCTTCAAATCTCGAACTTGGAGTTCTTGGAGTCTTAGGTGCTTCTGAACCTCACGCTGGTTGCTCGATTCAAGCTTAGGCATCCTTCCATTGATGATTTTGATAGGTTCGTATTAGGTTCATGGGATCTTCAAGAATGGGTGGTGGTTGGTTTGCTTGACAGTTTCCATATTATGATCCTCTTTGAATCGGAGGCGCACCTCATCCAGGCATGGTCCAGGGTGCTGCGAAGCTTCAACGGGATGAGTTTTATTCTCCTTTGCTAGACTTTCGATCTTCATATGAAGCGCGATTCTTCGTCAATGGTAGTTTGGGTCAATTTACCTAAACTTCCGCTTCCTTTTCAAAACCCTGCAATTCTCCAGTTGATCAGTAATATGATAGGAAGGTTTCTTTGTTTTGATAATCGTACTACAGCTGTGTTTCATCCTGTTAACCCCCGAATATGTGTTGAATTGGATGTATCTCGAACTCCATTCGAGTTTATATATATTACCATCGGTGATGAGTAAAGGTGAAAACAGAAGGTTGTTTATGAGAATTGGATAGATTTCTGCTCCATTTTCAAGCGGCTGGGACATCCCTCGTCGGTCTGCCATAGGAGAGAAACTTTGGGAAAGCCGAACTCAAAGGTGAAGAAGGTGAAGGGTGGTTACTCTTTAAAGAATATTTTAACATAAACTATGTTGAGTATACCATTGGAATATTTTAAGCCTATAAGAAACTTGTTGACCCTCATTAAATAAGTTCATCAAACATACATAATGAATGTTGTGACTAAATGATAGAATAGAGTGGATGACGAGCTGACTTAAACTATGTCATTAGAGCATGACACATATCATTATTTCCTGAGAAAATCCATTGGATAAATGGTTTATATTAAAATCATTTTCATTATAGGATAGACTGTAATATGTCATTATATGAAGTTTATTACAAGAAATATACACGGTTGAATTATCTAAGAGTTTTTGGAAGCACTTTTGAAATAAAAGTTAAAGGTGAAAATATAGGCAAGTTATAAATAAATGTTGTAGATGATATATTCCCAGGTTATCCACCAAATGTAAGAGAATATCAATGTTATAAAAAAATTATGAAATATTGTTGATTCTATTCATGTGAAAGTGACGGAACACAAAATTAATTTTAACTCTCAAGAATAAGAATGTTCCATAAGTGATGATGATGAATATATTTTTGTGAAACAACAAGGTGAAGTTTCAGAAAATGTTGAATATTTTTAGGGATTTCAAGTTGAAGAGGTTGATTCAGAAAAATGAAGTAATATATAATAATATTGTTGATTTTATCCATAAATTAATATTCATTTTCTGGTTCTAAATACCATTGGAGATAATTGAAATTAGATTCAAACTATAATAACTTTTAGGAAAAACTCTCATATATCATTGTTCCCGCATGTTT
Source organism: Viscum album (assembly GCA_963277665.1). Classification (NCBI taxonomy): domain Eukaryota; kingdom Viridiplantae; phylum Streptophyta; class Magnoliopsida; order Santalales; family Viscaceae; genus Viscum; species Viscum album. The sequence continues at coordinate 380,782,085 of OY728119.1, forward strand.
AACCAAGAGATGTTCAAAATGAAATGAAATAGAAATGTTGAAGAGAGAGATATATAGATAAAATAGAAAATAATGATACTTTGGTGTTAGAACCCAAGCCCAAAAGGAATAATATTATCAGAATAAAGTGGGTTTTCGAAACAAAAATGAATGAAAAAGGGGAAGTTGTGAAAAATAAATCAGGATTATTGTGTCAAGGCTATTTATAGGTTGGAAGAGTTAACTTCGAAGAGGCATTTTCACCAGTTTCAAGACTTGAAACCATAATAAATTTTCATTAATTTTTAGTATAAATCCATTGAAATATCTTTGAAATAAATTTCTTGGCATCCCTCCTTGGTGATGAATTGAAAGACAAACTCTATATTGAACAACCCTACGATTTATTTCATAGTGAAGATTAATTTTCTTAGGTTAAATAATGACTTATATGGTCTAAAGAATTCTACAAGATCCCGCTAATCTATTATTAACACATTCTTTATCAAATTGAAATTCAAGAAAGGAAGAGTGGATATAAATCTCTATATTATAGATAACAATGAGATTTTTCTCATTGTTATTGTTTATATAGATGATGTTATTTTTTCTAGAAATAAATAATGTGTTTTTTAAGAGTTATATAAATAAATGAAGAATAATTTCAAAATGCATATTCTTGGTGAGATGAGATACTTTCTTTAATTAAATTTATCTCAAAGAAAGGATTGTATATTTTTATATCTAGAGAATTATTCTAATAAAATGATGAATATTTTTAGAATGGAGGATTTTAATCCAACTTCTACACCAATTTTAGTAGGTACTAAATTTTCTAAGGATGAATAAATAATGACTGTGGATCTAAGGGAATTCTAGAATCTTATTAGAAGCCTACTATACTTAATAGCTTCAAGACTAGATATTATGTATGTTGTTACTCTTCATGATTAGTATCAAAGTGCTTCCAAAGTGTCTCATTTCAGGGATGGAAAGAGAATACATAAATAAATAAATGAAACTTTGAACTATGAATTGAAATATGAAATCAAATGGAATCATGATTTGTTTGGTTATTTAGATTCCGATTGGGAATGGTTGTTGATAATAGGAAATTGATATCTGGTGGAGCATTATTTCATGGATAAATATGTTTTTTTGGAATTTGGATAAGTTTAATTTTTTAAACATGAGCACTGTTGAATTTGAATATGTTCCTTCTACCCATGCTTCAAGACAACATATGTGCATTAAGACTCAAATAGAATATTTAAAAGTTGATGTGCAGTTTCCATTACTATTAGGATGTGATAATAAAATTTCTATTACCCTTTCTATGAACCCAGTTCAACAGTCAAGATTCATAAACATCTACATACATTACAATTTATTATAAGAAACAATAATAATAATAAAATAACTAATATCAAAATAAGAAAAAACTTAGAAATCAAACCCTGGGGTTCATATAGGCCGTCGGGGAAGCAGGGTCGCCGGGGTCGCGGGGTCACCGGGGTCGCGGGGGGCCGGGGTCGCCGAGGTTGTGGGGTGGCCGGGGTCGCGGGGGGCCGGGGTCGTGGGGGGATAGAGTCGCGGCGGAAGCGGGGGATGGAGCGGACGAGAAAGAGGTTGGGGAAGGGTCGGGATTGGTACAAATAAAAAATTGTTTCGCGGTACTTTATTATAAACCTTAGGGAAACCTTTTTTAAAAAAGGTTAAGCGGCGGTTCCTAGAACCACCGCTACAAAAATGCCACTAAACAGAGATTTTGTTGTTGTGTATAGATTTAAGAACTAAATAAATATTATATTCAACCTCATGATCAGGAAAAATACAAGGGAAAACATCAGGAAAAACATCATTGAATTAATTCACTACTTGAATATATCTAATCAAACCTATTTTCATTATTCTCAAAAACATGATTTAGATAACATTCACTGACATATTGAATCAATATATCAGATTCTAGGTATATTATCAATGGTATGAAATAATTTAACAAAATTATTCTTGGGTTTACAATCAATTTAAGAATGATAAACTGAATGCTAGATCATACCCAAAATGATATAAAATTCTACTATGTGGTGTTCAAAATTATTTGTAGGAAATTATTTCCCACTAATGATAATAGAAAAATTAATATAAATATTGGTTTCTTTTATACTTCTACATGGAGTTTATACCAAAATTAATATATCACATTCATGAGGATCTATTTCCTATTTACAAAAAAAATCTCTTGGAAATAAATGAATGTTATGAATAGAGTCAAATAGAGTTTTGGAATATTTTGAAAAAACTTGTATCATACCTATCAACACTTAATTTTATGGTCCCACATCAATCGTAGTAGTAGAAAATTATTTTTTCCTACCCTTATTCTTTCGATCATTCTAGTTTCCACTATTCATAATCAACTTTGGATACACATTGGAATAATGACTTTACTCATTGTAACTGAGGCATCATAACATGAGGTTTTTATTACTATAGTATTCATCTTCCTTACTGTTATGAGAAATATAACCGATAATAACACATTATAATTTGAGAGAAATTATCTTGGATTCTATTTACCACACTTCTCACAAGTTGGTAATATTGTTTTCTTACATCTGAACACTTTTCATGAATAATTTCCCATTAAAGTTTCAACTAGATCACTTCTTTTATTTTCTCTCTTGGGAGACATGATCATCAGAAAAATACATTTCTATCTCCACATAAAGTCAAACTAGTTTCTCATAGATTTTGAACTCATGAGAGGCAAATTAAATTTGGTATTTCTGATTCAATATTTTGAAAAACCGATTTATTTTATCATCAATATCATAGAAATAATTTTATACATAAAATAACAAATGGGTCAAATTTTCTTCATATATAGCCATAAAATGTTCCTCTTTGGTCTCAATTCCAAATATTTTTTTCCATCCTAAGTCAAACAACCTTAGTAAAATATTTCTCAAGGAATATTTTCATAAATTAATCCTATTCCAAGGATCCAATCTCTTCACTTACTCATATATTTTCAATCTTTTACCACCACTTATCGAATTAACCTTCAAAATGATAAAAAAAAAGACTAACCATATGATTTTATGAACACCCCATTACCTCAAAAATATTTTTTAGTGATTTAATCCACCCTTCATTATGCCTATGACCATATGATTCTTTGAATGATGGGTGACATTTCCTCACGAAATGCTTCACTACTAACATATTCTTTTGTGGATGAGCTGGTGGATCTCGTGCATGGAAACAACCTCTATTTATAACCATATTAAAATGATCCATTTTATAAAAAAAATTAGTTCTGATTCCAACCATCTTAGGATATTGATTTGGATTATGGTCTTCATATGTATGTCATCCCAACACGGCTTCCTAATCTCCTCTACAGAAAATCATTATGAACAGTCATATCTTAGATAAAGAAACATTACAATCATAAAATTATATATCATTTCAATTAGACCATAAAGTTAAAATAATTTATGGATAATCTATTAACAATATCCTAACCCCTAATGTTATCTTAACCCACCTTTGATACCAACTATAATTCCCCAGCCACAAACATTTCTAAATAATTAGTTATGTCACTAATTTGACTTTAAATCACATATATGATCATTTTATGTTTAAAAGTTTAGATAATTAGGTCATATATCAAAAAATAAAAATTAATTATTACAAGTATAGACTTCTACTCATTATCCATTTTTTCGAAAAAAATGTTTAAAAATAAACATGGTTTCATTTATTATTTAAACATCATTACTTTCCTTGATACCATACTTAACTATATTATTCATTAAGTCATGTGAAAAAAAATTCAAAACATGGGATGATAATAAAAATAATACAATGGGATTAAAAATTGAGAAAAACTATTAGTCTTGTGAAAATATGAAAACAACGAAAACATTATTATAAAGTAATCCTTTTCAACATTAAGAAGTTGTAATTACACATAACTGAATATAAGATCATTGCATAACTGTATTTAAACAAACTATTACATTATAACACATTGAATGAAACCTAAAACATATAATGTTAACTTGGTAGATAATAAAACAAAAATGAAAAAACCATACACTCGACATCCACAAATATCACAAAATGGAATATCCATAAGACAGACATCCAAACCGAATGCATTCGAGGATATAATTTTACAACCCATCCTTGGTTTATCATGAATATAATTATATTTGGTTTATCACATATGAACCCATATTTTTTGTATCATGTAACCACCCCTCAAATGTACATGTACTATTATATAATAATAACACATAAATGATTGTAATTATCTACATTTCTCACATAAATTTTTCAATCATAAGCCATCATTAATGGATATTGATATAATCAAACCATCCATTAAACCATTTCTAAAATAAAAATTCTCAAAAGGTAATATGTGATTTATTTTTTCTTTTTAAAAATATTATATCTTATAGAGGAAGCCAACTATCAAATTACAATTATAGTGGCAGCGAATTTATTGTCCCCACATATATTAAAAACATTAATTTTTTTATTTACTGAAATTGGTCATATAAAAAACAATTTTTAAAACCTTTTACTAAGTTTATACATCAAGTGTTTGATTATACAACATATAAAATAATGTACTTTATATTAACAATATAATCCTCAATGAAAGGATATTGAGAAGAATTCCTTTACATTAAGCTTGATTCATCATTTATGATCCTTGTTCTTCCTGCATAATAAACATAGGTTAGTTTATAATTTCTTTAAAACATTTTTAAAGGTTAATATTTATTTAATATTACTTATTTTGATGTTTTTAAAATTATAAAATGATTTAAGTTCTTATTAGACGTTTTTTCGATATTTGGTACTTGAGTCGAAAATGAACACGGTTTAATGTGACTTATCCATGTGGTCATAAGTCTATCATCTCTAGAATAGTATTCATGAAATTATTATAATTTTTATACATATATTATACTATTAAATCATAACATGAATTATTATTATTAAAAATTAATGATGTTATAATCTTGGAGACGTTAAACAGTACAAACACATGAGTAAAGTCTTCAATTTTTCACTGATCGTCATGAAAAGAAGGTAAGTATTATATTTTCTATAAATAGTGATCATAAAACTATTATTATCATATTATTAATTTAATTATACTTATATATATAATATAAGGGATATAAATAATTATAAATGAGTCACATCATTTCATGGAGGTGATAGATCACACGTACACACACACGACATTATCATTTTTATGTAAATTAAAGTATGTGAATAATTTATATATTAAATCCAATAATAATTAATATGTAATGAATATAACATATCAATATTAATTACATTATTATAACTAGTCATATGATATTGTTATGGAAGATGAATTAGATCGGTTTGTGGAGGTGATAGGTCACATGTATAGGCGAACAATTAATTCTTTTACTATTTAATAGAATTTTAGATATATTTTGGTGATGATGATAAAATAAAAAAATATAATTATATTGAGGATACTTTATTTATTAGTTTATAATGGTTATAAAATATTTTAATGAAGTCAAAGAAGATATAAAATAGGAATACTTAAATGAAAATGAAACCTCTTCTTCGGTTGATCACCTTTGAATAATACCTTAACAACACTAAGAAGGATGTTCATTATAAAATATGGCCTCTAAAATGTTTATTGGGATTATAAGAAGATATTTGGAAAGTTCATGTCCAATCGAAATGGTTATTGATGTGTGAGTATTAGAGAATAGTGTGTACATTTTTATAGGAGAGGGAGGGGCAACCTAAGAAAGTTTTAATTATTAAATTAATATAAATTGAATTTTTAATTCAAATAGCTAAAACCTGATATATGTAGAATATAAGATTAGGATAGTTTGAAAAACACTAATCCAATAATTTTTATACAATTATTTAATTTCTTAAAACCTAATCTTTTGAGTTTACCCATAATTATTCTCCTTTGATTTTAAATTTGGTAGCAACATTTTAATTAGTAAGAGGCTTTTAATATTACATATATGAGGCCAATTTCCCATAATTGAATAGTAATTATAATTTATACCTTATCATATTCAACTTTTGATTTCCAAATATTTTTAGGATTTTTAAATAATTTAATAAATTACATTTTTCATAAAACATCAATTATTTCAATTTTAGACTATTCATTTTGTTAAATTTAAAAAAAATATAAAAAGATATATAACTTCGAACCCAACTTGTTAATAGTATTATAAAATGTCATATTAATATAGAAAAATCATTTATGACATAAATTATGTCCTAAAATATTTATTTTACTATTTATAATATCATTTATTTTATTCCTTCATTAATAAACCAATCACCATATCATAATAAAATTTTATTATAAAATGTCATAAAATTATACATAAAATACCACGATATAGGGAAAAAACTTATATTTCTAATAACTATTTTTAGTTGGTGAGATAACTTATATTAAACCATATTGAAATTATTTTATTAAGAAGATATATGTTTATAACATATTTTCCTTTACTTCAAAATAGAAGTTTATGTGCCCTAATCACACCCAAGTGGCTTACAGAGGAGAAATTTTCATCTCAAGGGATTTCTTGGTCAGCTATATCTCATTAAATAGTATTATAACAAGTGTTAGGGTATTTTTATGTCATTACAAGATTATTTGTACACTTATTTACAATATTTACCCTTTAACTATGGTAAATAAAAATTATTACTAAAGTTACTATTCATCATGTTTGAAAATAAAAGGGACCTACATATATAATTTGGATCTTATGATTCCAAATTTCAAATCCATTTTTCCAAATTCAAAAAATAGGAGTTAAAGTAATTATTTTTAAATTAATTTCTCTTTTCAAAATGAGAAAACTATTTTTAAAAAAATAATAACCATTAAATGGTGGACACATGTTTATATCAAATTTCAATGTGAAATAACCTCCAATGACCAATATAATATTAAATTTTATAAATATTATCTATTTATTCATTAAAAAAATTTAATGTACAATCTATCAATATAAAAATATTATAGAAAAAAGGTTTTTTGAATTAAAATGTAGTATTTTTAAACATTCATTAAAAGATAATTTTTATTTAAAAAATACCAAAAATCAACCAAAGTAATTTTTAATGTCCAAATTCTAAATAAAGGGTTTATTTTTATAAATATATCATTTAAAATTGTTTTAAAAATATATTTTAAAAGGGTTCACCATCAAAATATGTTAAAACTACCTTTTTAAAAAATATCTGAGTATTTTGGGATTAAAATTGGATTTATTATGATTTTAAGCCTCTAAAATTAGTGTAAAAACTTTTAAAGAATATGTTTAAACATAATATAGTTAGATTTGTTCATTACCTCCAATACAACAGTGAGGAATTAACATCCATTTAAAATAATAATATTAATAATGGATTCTTTTTCTGTATTACACATTTTTTTGTGGAACATATGATTTTTGAAAAACCCATTATTGCATGTTGGGTACGCTATCAGAAAAAGTGTCCCCTTTATTATAAAATTAAAATCTTATTCATATATATTAATAGATGATTAAATGTAATATTATATAATTACTAAGGATTTTACATAAATAATGGATAATATGGAATAAATATCACATAAATTCAATATATTTGTTTTTGTAAAACTCTTGGAATGATATAGGTATGAAATAGAATATATGATTCATGGACATGGTAGCCCATATTTATGCATGAATGTTATTTCTATTTTATTTATGTATTGAAAGAATGAAATTAAATGACATATTAATATATATATATATTATAATTAATTTAAAATTATTATTTCAAACATATCATAGGATATTCACTAAATCATCCATAATAAATTCAATGTAATTTCTGGAAAAATCACATCGCTTTGAGGAGGTGGTAGTCCACACTTCCCCAGATGAAACTATCATATTTTCAAAAAATTGGAAGCAAGTAGGTTTCTATTATATAATAACTAAAAAAATAAATACATCATAAATATAATATATAAAATTTAAAAATACAGTTTCTATCACAGTTCCCACTCATGATAAGTGGTAATGGAAGAATGAACAACATTATTTCATGGAGTGGTATTTCATTGTACAAAATAATGGTATGTTCCTTACCCGTTAGATGGAATTATGTGTAAGTATAGTTTAAATAATTATAAATAAATCATAGAAGTGTATTGAGGATACCTGTGTTATTATTTAATAATATAATAATAAAAATATAAGGACTATAGGATGGAATAAAACTAAACAGCTTGAGGATGGATGTTATCTATTATTTGGTAAATATTTTTGGTTTTCACAAAATGGATAACTTGGAAAGCTTTCTACCCACAGTGAAGATTCTAAGTTGAGGGTAGGGATGTTTATGACCTATTTTAGGATATCTTGGTCTATAAAAAGTTTCTTGAGAGGTGTGAGGGTTTGGGTGGGGCAAGTGACTTTTTTTAGTGGTGGTAAAGGACACACCAGGTATTTTTGACAATAATTATGTGTTCCCAAAGTATTACTAGTTCCCGAAGTTCCAAAATACACCATTATTGAATCCTGAGATTTGTAGTGGTAGAAATATGACAATAAAATAGATATTAGAAAAAAATTGATATATTTACCCTTAGGATTAAGGTTTATTATATTGTTAAGTGTAACATTACCTTCATCGATGTAATTTATTTTAATTACTTTCACTAATCATTTTAGTGAAAACATAATTTAACCATACTATAAATTATAAATTACTCTTATTCCAAATATGAAATCCTTTTTTCATAATTCCAATCAGATATTTGGTAGAAATTAATTTTAATTGAATCCTGTAGATGGGATAACAATGCGTGGTTTTAATGTAAAAGCATTCAAAAGTATACTAATATTTTATATTCAATATGGTTTTTAAATAAATTAAATATAGCTAAATTCTATTAATTTAAAAAAATAATTAAACTTTATAACCAATTTCAAATATAATTTATCATTATAAATAAATTAAATGATAAAGAAGTTTTTAATTAAAATTTATTATTTCTAACTATTCATTAGAAAACTGAAACATCGTAGAAAAATACAAAAAAATAATCCAAACATAATTTTTATGTTTCTGTTTGAAAAATAATATTATATTTACATATATAATTTATAAGAGTACCAAAAATTAGATTTAAAATATTTTCTCTATTAAATGGTGGTAAACTAGTTTTATAAAAATATACGTTTTTATGTGTAATGTTGGGTTTATTCTAATCTTATGCCTATAATTTCAATTGGTTGAATATCTATAATATTTTATGTAATATAAAACATATATATTTAATTGATATTATTCAGTAATATTAATTAATATAACTTATTAACAGAATCATGTTTTGTACATGAAAATCGTCTTTTATAAGATCATTCCCTTTATAATCACTTGGTTTCTATATTCCTTTATAATATATAGGTATCCAATGAATTTAAATATATATTTTTATATATTATTTAATACTATAATCATAATTTTAACAACATGTTTATATATTTTTATATTATTTATTTAATTTTTTAATAAGATATTATGGTTACGTAACACGTGGCCTTGTGTGTTACAAAAGACATTCAAGAAAGTCAGTCTTATGTGTAGCGTAAGCTAACCTCAGTGTTCCCAATTTATTTAGGTAAAAATTATGTTGTGTGTAGTGCATGTTAAACTTTAGGTTTCACTTAACAGAAGCTAAAGATAATGTTTTAATGTAAAATAATATATTTCAAGTGTTGTGTGAAGTAGAAAATATAAAATATGTTTAATTAATTTTGAAAAACTAATTCCCAAAATACAGGTGTGTTACATTGTATCCCACATAAAATTATTTTCACCCTTGAAATTCATCTGGGTTATTAATGGTTTAAAAATAGAAATTTCCTTTCATAGAAACCCACATCATAAAAATTAATTCTAAAAATTATATTAAAAATGAGTGTTGTAATCGAAACGGTTACCCAGAGTGACCCATATCATTGTTTTAATGTAGAAAAACATAGATCAAGAGTGAATATTGGAAATGGAGTAAATGAATTAATATTTATATATAGTGACTGAGTTTATCAACCACAAACAGTTTAACTATCAATGGAAATTTGAGGGGCTCAAATTCATAATTTTGTGATGATTCAATGGGCGGCCAGTTCAATAAAAATTAAGTTATTTGGTCAAAAATTTATTTGATAATTTTTCTAATGTTATTAATTATTTATTTTAAAATAATATAAGAAAACATTATTACTTGATATATTTCTATAACCAAATTTTCATCCATTATTTTTGATTTATTAATTTTAAATTCATCCATTACTTTATGAAATTGATATCTAAGAATTATCATTGAAAAATAAAGCACAAAAATACACATTTAAATGATCTTATGGACAATAAAAAAAGTGAAAAATCTAACTAATTATATACAAGTATACTAAAAAGTAACACTAAAATTTCGACATTACAATTTATTATTCATATGGTAAAAGAATTACACATTAACCAGAACATCACATTGGCTAGTGGTAGGTGTGAAACCCATTTCATTCTTGGACTCGTTATCTTCATCTGTATAACCCATAATAATGGACCTTATTGATTAAATTTTAGAGAATTCGGATATATTTTCATCATTCCCATACTTTCTAAATATAAAGCATTCAATGTTAACTTAGTTCCTTATAGTTCCCTCTCTTGATTAAAACCTGAAATCATAGGGTGAGAAACACTTATCACAGCCGGAAACCACTTAATATGAAAAGGATTTATTCATAGGATGTCTAAATAATGAAAAATACTTCATTAATATATGAACCCTTAGTTTTATCTGTGTTTTTTCAAATTTATATTCTATTTAAATCCTTCAAGATAGTTCATAATGATTTTCTGAATTCCTAATGAATATCCACCGAGACTGTCAATCTAGGTGTACTATGAGTCCTATTGTCGTATACTAGATTGCGCTCGAGTCATGAACTATGCACCGTGTCAGCGTTGTTACAAATAGGTACATTTGTTCTAAAACCATATATACTGTTAGTATTGAGACAGGGATGTATTTCTATGAAACTACTCACTCCATCATTAACAATAATTTTAGGATATTTTCATATAATTTTCCTCATCCTTAATCATATCCAAAAAACATCCATATAAATATCCTTATAAATATTTAATGGTTATCACTAATGTTTTATCATCCTAATTCCAAAAGGATAGATAATCCTTTTCTTGGATACCATCTATAATGAACTTGTTTTAATGTACATATACATTATATCAATTATTATTAACTCTCAAAACGTTACATATACAGTGTACATAAGGCCATATTACTATAGTTCCTTTAGAAACATCAGAGCATAATCACTAATAACTAAGGGAGCTACAATATCTCCCACTAGGTTCTCCAAGACTACCACCCTTCTTAGACATATCTTAAATTAATTATATCTTCATAACATGGGAAAGGAAACCTAAAAACTCGTAAGCACATTTGGTCAGTAATGGTAAACAAGGGATATATGTTGGTATAAACATGATCATAAGTGTATGATAATGCGATCACAAAATTGTATGATTAGAACCTACATAAAAACGATCATAAAAATAAATCATGGAAAATGTATTAGATTTTTATAAGTCATTAATCATAAGGGATACAGGATCAAGTTCTATAAAGGAATAAGACACGAAACTCATGGAATATACATAAACATTGCACATTATTTTTCAACGATACCTACCATGACCTTGATGATATTTTAGGCTCAGTATAATAAATCATTTATCTACTTCGGGCTTGGGATTCCCTCTTATGTACACTCTTGTTTCAAACTTGAGATACCCTCTCATAAACCCTCTTATTTCAGACATGGAATTCACTCCAATTTACAATCTTGTTTCATGCTTAATTTTACCTCATGTTTCAGGCTTGGTATTCCCCCCATGTAACCTCTTGTTTTTGTATTAGGATGCCCTCCCATGTACCCACTTCATTCAGGAATAAAAATACCTTGTGTTACTGTCTTGGTTTTCCCTCTATTACACCATCTTTAGCTCACAAAACACTTATAGTTACACATTTAATTGGATTGAGATATATTTCCCTCCCATCACATAATAAAATCATGTATACATGTGTTGTAATATAATAAAACATTCATCATATCACATCCCATAAAAAATATGGGTTTATAAACATCATATCATAACCTTTAAAATGAAATTTGAATCATAACATTATTTCATATCTTCACTATGTAAAAGAAATAGGCTTCAAAATAATTTAATCAAAGTATAACCCAAGAAATTAAATGAGTTTAAAATCTGTATAATATATAGAAGAATAATGGGTCTCATAATTATCATTCCATCAAAAAAATCCAATAAAGAATGTATATGAATGGTATTCTAGAATAATTTCAATAGTAAAGCATAAACTATCGAAAAAAATTCCATCTTAGATAGAGAAGGATTTACAATGATCACATGGATCATTTATTAGGGTAAAAATAATTTCTTTGAAAAGACTTTTAATAAAACCATTTCCATAATTATTTTTTTATAAATAATTCTTTACTATTTAATTTAAATCATTAATTGATTCAAATATCCTTTATTCATTGAGATATGGCTTTTAAGAAAGAAAACCTTTTGAAAATCATATCATTAAAAATAAAATTTATCACATATCAAGGAAGTTTTAAAAACATTTTCATATCCTTTTCCATTAAAAATCATAAAAGATTCTTTGAAACATTTTAAAACTCTTTTTCTTCAAAAATATATTTGAAAACATATAACGAATTCATGATTTTTTTTTGAAAAAATCCTTTATTGAAAAAATATAAAATAAATTTGAAGAAAATTTAAAACCATTTTTCGCTGATAATAATTTTTAAACATAAAAATAAAGGATTCAAAATCATTGAAAACATTTTCATTGAAAATAACATTTAAAAAAATAATCTTTGTATTGAAAATCATTTAAAAAATCCTAAATAAAAAAAAAAATTAGAAACCAATTTCATTGAAAACTATTTTAAAGCTATGAATTTACAGAATAATAAAAAAAATACAAATAAAAAATTCCTTGGAATCATGAAAAATTATTTTCAAGGGAATGAAAGTCACGATGGTTGTTAAATCCATACATGTCGAAGATTACATTTTCTGGAGTAAACATTTTAAAAATGATCCATTCATAGAAAATGAAAATAAGACTACTATTTTAAAATCCATTTATAAAAGGTAAAACATTGGTAAAAATTTCTTTTAAATATAATAGGTTAATTTTATAATTTTTTTGGAAACCGTTAATAAAACATTGTTTTGATGGAACACAGATCTCCAACTGAAGAGAGAGGTAAATGTATACTTTCATAAAACACTTACATGATAATATTATGTACCAAATATTGAAAAAATGCCACCATAACATGGATATAAAATTAATTTATGGATATTAATAATCTTAATGTGATTTATTAAGATATGTATTACCATATTTCATCAATTTGAGAAAACCCATAAACAATCTTAGTAAATGGTGAGATTATAGTTATAAACCATTACCAATTTGATAATTTTTAATCATACCAAAATAAAAATAATAACATTACTTGAAGCAAAAATTACATGAAAAATTTTATATTCATGATATAGAATTTCAATTTCAGTATGTACAACTGATTAAAAAATATAGGTGTATAACAAGGAATGTCTCTTGAAAAAGGAAAATTGAGACACAATTAATTTACCTATTTGATAACTTTTGAAAACTAAAACCCATGAAAGGAAGATTATAAGATTGATATCTAAATAACTATGAATTTATTCATAATAATCACGAAAAAAATACTTGGTCATTATAAACACCACAAAAAATAAATGACTCGTGAATAAGGCATAAATCTCACGAAAATAAAAAGTGAGATAAAATTCACATACCATAAGTCTTTAATTTATTTGTACATGTTGAAACATCTTATATAAGAAATATAATGTTACTATAAATCCACAAAAGAAACATAATATTATATCTAATACCATATAAAAATTTAAATATTTTTATATGTCTTATTTATTAATTACACCATGTTAAGGTTAAATTTTGGTTAATATTTATATTATTTTTTTTATATGATTTGACTTTTTATTCCTGGTCCTTTTACTTGGATCATGATTAACATTTTTAAAAATTTTAAATAAATTTACAAATATAATATTTATTTATTATATACATATTTATAATAATAGTTATAATAATGAAATACTAAATGGAATACACAGTTCATAGATATGGTATATCCTACATACGCATGAATGTGGTTTCCGTTTTATTGATGTATTGAAAGAAAGAAACTAAATACCATATATATATATATATATTAAAATTAAATTATCATTATTATTTCATATATATTATATTCTTATCACTAAATTCATCCTTAATATAATCTATGTAATGTGTGGATGAATCATTTCTCTTTGAAGAGGTGATAGTCTACACCTCCCCAAACAAAATTATTATACTTACACAAAACAAATAATGAATGTGTGTGTCATATAATAATTAAATTAACATAAATAAGAAATAAATATCATATATAAAATATAAAAATACAATTTCTATCATAATTATGAATTGTGATACGTGGTAATGGAAAAATGAAAAACATCATTTCATGAAGTGATAGTTTACTATACAAAAGAACCATAAGTTTGTTACCCTTTAGATAGAAGTCTATGTAAGATAATATATGAATATTATAAGAATAAAATATAAGTATATTTATGATAATAATGTTATCATACAAAAATTTAATAATATGAATTTAATTATTGAAGAAATGAATAAAACTAAAGAACATGAGGAGGGATTTTACCTCTTATTTGGGTAACTAATTTTGGCATTCCACAATGGGAGTACTAGGATGGAATTTTGCCAAAGGTTAGGATTATAGGTTTTAAGGAGGGATATTGAAGAGATTATTTGGATGATCTTTATCAAGACAATGTGCCTTGAGAGGAACGAGGAATTGGGAGGTGTGAATGCCTTTTTGTAGTTGAGGGAAAGGAAAGACTTCGTGTTTTGAAATAGAATTGTGTGTTACCAAAGTATTATTTATTAAACAAGTTCCTAAATGGACCATTATAGAATAATTAGATGATTAGTGTTCTGAATATGTCAATAAATGTGTGATTAGACACATTTATAGTTCATTTTCCCCATTAGAATTCTGAATTTGTCTATTTGTAATCTTAAATTTACATTAATCGATGTAATAAAGTTCAATTACATTCAGTGAAATTTTGGGTAAAAAACCTTTTTAAACATATTGAAAATTATAAATTATTCTAACTAAAAATATGGTATAAATTTTCCCAATTTCTAATCATAAATGTTTCAGAAATTAATTTAAATTTAATCCTGAAAATGGGACAACTATACACGTTTTTAAAGTTAAAAGGTTACAAAGATTTCTAAGTTTCTATATTCAATTACAAATTGAAATTGATTACAATGACATAAATGGAATTAATTTAAAAATATTAATATATTAAAACATTAAAACCATTTAAAAATATAATTTATCCTTATAAATAAATTATATGATAAAATAGATTTGAATTAAAATTCATTACTTTTCAATATTCATTAAAAAATGAATCTTCATATAAAAATAAAACAAATTCACCATAACCGTTTTTAAATATTTCAATTTAACAAAATTATGTTTATTTTTACATATAAAATTTATAAATGTGTAAAAAAATTATTCAAGATATGATCTCCATTAAAAGGCGGTAGAAATACTGTTATAAAAATATCGGGTTTTAAGAATAATATTAGGTTTGTTTTCAAATTAAAACTATAAAATTAATTGGATTAATATAGCTTATTTTTTGAATATATAACAAATAGTTTTAAGTAATAATAATAATAAATTGTAATTTTTTAATATATAAATATAAATATCATTTGGAAAATTAAAATACTATTTTTTGAAATCATTCCCTTTATATCCACTTGTTTATATATTCATTTCAAATTAATCAGTATCCAATGGATTGAACAGCATATTTTCATATGTTATTTAATACTATAATATTATATTTAATGATTAGGTAAAATATTATTACATTAAAAATATTTTTTTTAAAATATATTAATTTTTGGTAACACTTGGTCTTACTTGTTACACAAGCTAATGTGGAATGTCAGTCTTGTGTGTAATGTAAGATAACCTCAGTATTCTGTGTAGCATAATCTAAACATCATTTTGACTGTAGCTCATGATTAATGTGGGTTTTTCAGTTAATTATTCCCAATAATAGTGCATGATTTGAAAATAAACTATTTCTAGTGTCTGTGAAATAAAAAAAATTAAATTAATTTTAAATATATTAATTCATAAAATCATGGTGAGTTAAAATCTCAGACAATATAAATGAAAAAACCATGATAAATATACAATTAACCCAAATACATGATCTGAGTGACATCCAACAATAGTATTCGCTTCATCTTTAATATAAGAATCCCAGAAACCTAACTTGAATCACTTACCCTATCAAAAGAATTTTATCATGAATATATACATATAAATATATATATATATATAAACATCATTATATGAAAACATGATCTTAGTATAGTAACACGAAAACTAGATTACCCATACCATAATTATTGACTAGTAGTGACAAAAACATTAAAAACACTGAATAAAATCAATGGATATAGATATGTGACACAATATTGGAAACAATAACAGGATTATTATTAACAAAAAACATATGATCATCTATCAAGAAAAAAACATGAAACATCATTAACTTATCTCAATCCATCTTCCATTTCATACGGTTGATATGAAGTGTCACAGTTTCCAAAGTACAGGAAATCCCCCTTGACATCAAAATCATAATTAGTGAAGAATCATTAATATTAACTTTTTGGGAACAAAAAAACTCTAAAATCACATTTGGATTAGTATAGATTAATGAAAGTACATTTTTCTCATTCTCTATTTTATGAGATGATAAATAAATATTAATAATTCCATAACTTTTTTAGATTATTTTGACCAATTATGTCCAATTTATTTGTCTCTAGTGAGATCCATTAAACCAACTAAGAGCCAATATTGCTCCAACCCAACATCTCAATTATCAAACAGCCTTGGATCGACATCTAAATTATGCTCAATAGCAATATATTTTATTGGGAAACATAATATTACTTATCATAATCAAGAGAAAATTTATTTTTGGAAGATTAATATTTCATTTAATTTTTTAATATTATTAAAATTTTATAATACAACATTAATAATTAATTACAACTAAAAATTTCTATGAATAGAGAAAAAAATATTTTTATATATAATATCAATAATAATTTTAAAAATATTTTATCATTGAAATTAAAATTTTATATGATATAATTTTATCATTAAAATCAATATATTAATTAAAATCAAATTATTTAGTAAAAATAATAAAAATTTAAAATGTTATTAAACATATAATGTTAATTTATTTTAGCATAATATATTAATGAATTAAAAATAATATATTCATTAAATATTTGAGTTATCAAGTTATCTAACTACATTCATTAGAGGATACTGAATGCACATTATTCCAAGAGTTAAAAAAAGAGATTGATTCTCATCACCACTTTTAGATAACTATGTGTACTAAATGATGAAAATATTATTGTAATCATGTAAAATCCAATATTTTATTTTATTTTTATTTGTATATTACATTAATAAAGCATATAAATACTATATTTATATTCATTTTTATCTTAATTGAATCTAATTATGCTTTTGAAATATATTTTTTCTTACCACACAACATTATACAATAAAGAATTACTTATGAGGGTAAAAAATTAAGGCATCATGATACGTGTGATTGAATGATATGCCTGATATTAGGTATTTTATAAAACCTATATTATGTAGTTCTAATTGTGGATTCAGCATAATGACTTTCAAACTGGATATAGAGTATCACCAAAATTAATTGAGGACACGTTTACTTGAGAAGCGGTGAATTTTACAAATCAATATATAAAATATTTAAGCTTATGGTAGTTTAGTATAGAGAAGAATTATATTTCTAACATATATTCTTGGAAAAAAATAGGTGGTTCATATAAGGGAAGTATTTTCTATAATCATAAGTCAAGGATATATAGTTTAAAAAGTAAAGAGGTTCTTTTTCTTCCCATGTGTAGGAAACTGAATAGATATAGGTGAGCTTAATATCGAAAAATATGCTGGTACTCTAAACCATGATTACTCTATTTAGAAGAGGGATGAAGAGTGAATTATATATTTTAGGAAATTTGGACTTGAATGAATAATTTTGGGATATATATGGGGTTAATGTCCTATCATCATAATCGAAAGATATTCTACTCAGATTTGCAAGGGTGAAAATAATCATGACTATTAAAATAATGTAGAAGGTTTGGTGAAAGGAAGGAAATTTATAAGAATGGTAAATGTACACTATGTTACACCATTATTACTTCATCATGATATCAGAGGAAATACATATAAGGAACAATGAGGTGCTATATTCATTTCCAAGGTCTAGAGAATTAAATATCATATATTGAATTTTCTTAAGTTTAAATATGGGTTCTATACACATTTTGCATCTTTTATTTTGTGATTTATCATTTTCTAAATCCATAAATTCTTATTCGTTGAAGGAAAGGACGTAAATTTATCTCAAGACTCTCAGTATAGGTTTTAAACATGACAAGAAATTATATCAATTTAAATAATTTTTTGTTTCATACAATTTACAATCAATATTACTATATAGTTTAAATATCATACATCTGGTAATGAAGTTATTTTTATCTATAACTCAAAAAGAAAATGATGTAATATATTGGATACAGTAAAACATAATGTCTTTACATAGATGACTTTGTGTCACAAAAAGTCCCAAATAATATAATGTGGTAAATGTGGTGTTTAATTTACGTTCGTATGTCATAGACATATAGTAATTTCTAGTTTAAGGTATAAAATCTCCGAAGAGATCATGGTTTCAAGTGTATGTCTATACATCTAAAAAATGGTGCTATCCAATTTAGGTTCATATATATTATAAAAAATATTTTAGTTTTTTGAGGTTATTGTTTTTAGATAGAAATGATGTCTGTTTGTTTATTGTAATATATATTGGACCAAAATGACATGTGGTTTATACTCTTGAAATATGGAGCATTATTTCCATAGTAATTGAATCCATATAAAACTCATAAATTAGACCTTATGTGGATGAGTAATTAATCCAGTGATAGTGTGAATAACGAGGGGAGAAATTAGGTGGTAAAATTACTGATGATATTAAGTGGAGAATAATGTTTAGGATGAAGGAAATTGTTAAATACTATAGGTCTAATCATATTTAATGTTTTTATAAACTCAAAAATTCACCATAAAGATAATTAATTTATTGATTAGAGAGTCTGAGTTCAAACACTAGAGAAGAATTTGAAAATTCCAAGGAAACAAATTAATATTTATAGATTTTATTTTATCAAGAACAATAGAAAATGAAGTGATTTTGTTTGAAATCAATTTATTAAAATGGTCCATGTTCTAGAATTATTAGTTTTATATTATAGTGATTTATTAAGTAAACCCATTTAGTTTTTTTGTCAATTGAATTGAATCTATGAACACACTTGGTTATGTTTCTTTATATCTTGTTAATTGGCCTTGCAATACAATAGAGTTATTTACTATCGGTAGATTAATTAATTTGGGGACTCAAAACCATATTTAACCATAATAATCCTGATTCATATAATGGTAATTCATGAATTATTTTAATATATGTATATTTGGTGATTCATTCGAGTTCAAATATCAATGGCCATGATGAAATAAATTGGGGAATATATAATTTTTAATTGAATATGAAACCCATCATAAATGAAAAATAAATTTAAAACAACCATTTATCATAATCCCTTTATGATGAAATCACTTGAAACATGAGAAAATTTACCCATCATGCTAGTCAAGGGTGAGGGGGGAATCCAAAAAACATGACGGTGCACCATAACTGATGACACTTTGGTTAGACAATTTATATACAAGGATAGAATTAATATTTAAAATAATTGTAAAAGATCCCAATCTCTGTATATAAAAAATAATTTGGATCACCTTTCTTGTCAAAAATCTAAAAAATCCCCCAAAAATGGGTAAAAGTAAACATTGGGGGCTATCAAAAAAATTAGTTGTGGGTCTGGGGTAGAACTCATTCATAATTGGAGTAAGAATTTCCAATAATCAAGGTTCACGACATGTAATATAGTGTCAAACCGTAACAATTTAGTCCCCACGACCATCATTTGTTTTCCACTGTTCTTCATATAATTATGTGTTTCTGATAATTGTCAAATCATGAATTGTTATTTCATGAAATGATTATATTTTTATAGTTTCTTGGATCTATTTTTGTATTTATATTCAACTATTGTACATTGACTCTTTCCTGGACTTATTTTTCATCTTATAGAATCATTTTTATAGTAAATTAAATTTTATTTTCCTATTTTTCAATAAAATAAAAGTTTAATGTCTCCTACCACAATATGTTAAAATAGTAAACAACTAAGAAATAATTTTCAATTTTAAATACCAAAATAATGAATTTTATTGTCTATATAATTACACCTAAAATGTAAACATAAAATACACCAACACATGGACGCATGCTTGTCCTCAAGGGTGAAATCTCAAAAAGGTATGCTATATCAGCTTAATTTAAATAAAATTTCAACAAAATAAAGGGATTAAATGGGAAATTAAATTTTCAAGCATCTCATGAGATAATTTTCATTAAAACTTCATATTTTGTGGAAATAATTTATCCAAGTATTTTACTATTTCTATTTTCATTTAACCATTCCGTTACATTTTTCATTTCATATTTGTTTAAAAAATTTTTAGTGTGCATTACTCATGAAATTTACCTTGATGTAATTATTTTCACACAACAACAGGGTATAAATTGGAAAGGAGTTTTTATCATACTTATAATCATGCTTTGTACCATAGATTTAAAATTTATATGCTTTATCTATCTTGTAGATAAAAAATAATAATTTATCATGGTGGGTTCAACATTAGGATCACATGACTTTTAGGTTTTAGGATACTAAGGAAATGAAATGAAATACTTAAATCTCAAAATGAGGTCTATACCATTGTAATTTTTCATTATAGTCTAATATATCATATTGGAAAAGTATCCTTTTATAAATGACATTTCTCCCAAATCTCAAGGATAATTCATAATGTAATGAATCATAAATAATGATAGACCCTCTTGATTTTATCTCTCTTGTTTTTACATTTTTTAATTTTGTATAATTATGTTCAATAAAGCCTCACATCCACCATCCAACCACAAATGATTAACATCATTGATCAATTTAATGGTGATTTTATACCCTCCAAGGAATACACATTTTTTTAAATTTTAGAGAGGGTTTGTAATAGATTATAATAAGTGAATAATCATGAACCTTCCAAATTTCCCATAAAAGAACCCCCACACTTATCTATTATAATAAAAACATCCCAACCACCATAGAATCATCTTGTCTACACTAATATAATGATAACAATTCAAAACACATAGATCTAGTTAGTAGAAAAACATAGGTTTGTAATATGTATTATAAATAATAAGGATGTTCATGATTTTTATGATATAAGGAAGGATAAATGTATAGGTAGGTCCATAGAAAAGGAAAAAAATGATATTAGACAATGATAATATATTTAAATTTTTATAATTATAACTTCAGAAAGAAAAAAAGAATGGTCTATAAGAAATCATACTCTCGTCTCACTCAAGAAATATAATGATGAAAATTATTAAATCCATTAAGCATATAACATTTATATAGAATTAGATTAAAATATTATGACAATCACTTTGAACAGTATACACTAATAATAAAATAAATCCAAATAAATTTATGAATTTTATGACATGAAAATTTTTAAGAAATTTCATTTAAATAAATTTATTGGTTCCCCAAATCTTGATTTGTCAAAAAATAACCATTTTTGTATCTATATATTCACTACTATTTTTTCTCATATAAAATTATTGAAAAAAATTCAAAACATGGCCTCATGTTTATCCTAAGAATTGATTGTCTCCTCAACCAATGGCAATGAAAAAATTTCAATCGGGAGGAATCAATTTTTTAGATATAAGTTATTAAGAGGATATTTATACGATTAGTGGAAAAGTATAAATTGAAAACTCAAACACCCTTATTGAATTTATATTATTTATATTATGACATCCAGTTATTATATTTTATTTTTCGATTTTATGGAGATAAAAACTAAAATTATAAGTGTTATGGTTCATTTCCCTTTTTATAATAAAATTAAAAAATGTATAGTTAAAATTCACTAGGCCAGATAATATGTAATTAAAAATTCATTAAAAATAGTGTCTCCTCCCAAAGTAATTTTTTAACATTATTGTATTTACCTCACCTCTTCAACTCATGTGATTGTGGGTTGAAATTTTTGTTCCTGATCTGGATCCACAAATAGCATTCATTGTGTCATATAAACAAATTTGGTCATCCATCATTATAAAGAAAAAAGTTTAATTATTTCTTGGGGTGTAACCTTCTCAACTTCCATCAAGCCAATCTATAAATTATTTTCCAAACAATTATATCCTAAACCGAGGTTGTGAAGTCTCCAAACCTATTTGAATTCATAAATGTTTTTTTCTTTCAATTTTCCCTCATACATTGGTGATCCAATATATTATCATTCGAGTTCATTTAAAGATTTTCCCATTTTCATTACTCTGTAAAAAATGTATTTTTTTATTTACACATGGGATGGAAACCTTCTCAATTTCTGGATTTTCATCTTATTCAATGTCATCCTAATATATTTCATGGTTCCTCATTTCATAGTGTAAGTTTAAACTAACATTCAAAAATCACACATTCATTCACTACACACCACTTTTCACATTGATCGATGTTAAACCAAATTTCAAAAAATGGACCCCCAAGAATGATTGTTGTCAAATATTCATCCTTCTCCAAAAAACATCCATGATTAGGACAAACTTTTCTCCTTTAAATTGAATATATTTGATCAATACTCATGCATATTAAATTATTGAATAAATTTTTCGAAGCTCAAATCTTGTAGGAATGAGGTCCTTGATTCCCAATCTTTTGAAGGTGATGTTGGACATGATATTTAATCCCACATCTAAATCACATAAAATAATTCCAAATTTATTATATCCAATATAAATATGATTTGATAAAATACCATGTTCATAATTAATTTTCGGTAGATGAATTGGTAATATGTTATACCACTCTCCCTTGAGTTGGATAATTCCAATTAATTACCACATTATTTTCTTCATCGCCAATTCCTTAAAAAATACTGATATCTAATTCATGTTGTGTTGTGACATTAAAAATGGAATAAAAATTTTCTAATTTTTAAACTATTTAATTAATATAAATTTATTCAATTCAAGATTTTCTTATTTTAATCTCTAAAGATATGGTTGAAGTGGATTCAGCAGTAGTGTGGTTCCTTCATTAAATGTTCCAGCTATTTTCCTTAATGTTCATTTAGTAATTTAACATTTTATTATTTTAGTTTGTTTTTTTATTTTGGTTGATCTTCTATGATTTTTATTCTCATTAATTTCATTTACATATCTTCTTCACATAGGTTTCTTTTTGGGATTCATAGAGTGCACAAGAGTCCTCTATTGTGGTTTTTTAGTGATTTTCCTTGCATGGAACTACTGATTTAATTAGTAAGCATTTTGTGATCTTTAATAATATTTATGTTGAATGATATAATCTCTAGTGGGGTTCATAAATATCATTAATGACACCTATAAGGAGTGAATTTGGCATGTTAGTGATGCACCTTTAGGTTCTTCATATTGGTATAAATCTTATCTCTGATGGAATCCTTGAGTTTATGATTGTTGTGGCCTCCACTCAAAAAAAAATGTTTGGTGACTTTAATCAAAATAATTGAAATATTTAGTATAAATTCCATTTGATAAATGATGATATTCCATTTTTTATAATATTTATACCATGGAATCCATCTAGGCTACGATCAATCATTTTTTCCACCATGTGCATTACTCACCTAGGTGTTCCTTCTATTTCCCACTAGAAATTGTTTCTAGAAATTTAATAATTTTTTTTCTCTCATAGGGTGATTTCCACTTCAATTGTCTTCATGAGGCAATATCAATGATATAATTTTTTTTATTTGATAGAACATTATAACAAGTTCAATTTAATTTCCAAATTTTTATACAATGATGAGGGTATTTTAGGGTAAAATAATTAAATATTTCCCAGACCTTGTAAAGATATTATTCATAGTATTGGTCAAAATTTAAAATGAATACTCTGATGTTCTTTTATTTTTAGGTGGAATGAATCATATCAATAAATACCCTAAAAACCTATCACACGTAGTGATGGAATGAGGTGGAATGCTCTGAATAAATTATATATCATTATCATTTATTGAAAAATAAAACAAAGGTAGTATTAATTAATTCATTGAAAAAAAAATTAATTAAAAAGTATCTCATAGTTCATGGGATATTCCTATGATAGAATTCAGATCCATATGCGGTAACCCTTCTAACTAGATTTAATTTAAGATCATCTAAATTATGGATGATTTTATCCCAAACTGATGTGATCTGAATAGAGTCACTAGAATAATGGGATTAACTCCCACACTAGTGGGTTTCCCATTTTTCATGATTGTTGGAATAATTGGTGTTCTATCTGGTACCCCTCTAATAATTTGACTATTTTCTTTTCAAGTCATACCATCTTTTTGGTTGTTTTTCTATTTTCATATCATTCTTTCTAAATTGAGATCATATGTGAGGTCCGCATCTTTTCATTTACAATGAGTTTAGTATTCATGAATTATAGTATGATCTGATATCGGAACACTAAAAGGGAATGTGTGTACTAGAGAAAAAAATAATTTTTTTGGAAGTATTTCTAGTGACCTAATCATATTCAATAACAATCCCCAGAAACAACACTATAAATTTGAACCTTTCTAAGAGTTTCATTAAGTCTTATGAGTCTAATAATATCTTATAATTTTTTCCATCATAAACATATGTTATAAATAAATTAAATTTAATGATTTGAGTGTTTTAGGGCGAACAGTGGTGTTGAATTTGAAAATATTATTTCAAATTAAAAAATAATGATTGAATTTGATTGAGATAATTTTTGAATATATAGATTTGGTTTGAAATAAATTTGAGGAAACATTCCTTGTTTATAAATTTTCTTTTTCAAATCCTAGTGGATTATCAATTAATCCCATTTAGTTATGTTTTGTACATAATTGAATATATAAATTCTCTTGGTCTTTATTATTCCTCTCTAAGTTATTAATTTATCGTTATCAAATGGTCAATCACATTGGGTGTATTAATTATTTATGTGACTTAGAACCATGTTTAAGTATAAATAACCTATTTAATACAATGTTTATGCATAAATTAGGTTAATTTTCCACATATTTTGAGATTCATCCCTAATTAATTATCAATGCTCATGATTAATGAAACGGGAGCGATGGAATTGTTGTGTGAATATATCCCAACATAAACTGAAAATATATAAAAACATAAGATTATAACCAGACCATAATGATTAAATCACTTTACAGAAGATAAAATTTCCCTCTCATTGTAGTCATCCAAAAGAGAGAGAGGGGGAAAAGAAAATAAATCCAAAGATAAATGATGGAGTAGCTTGGAAAAATATTATAAGATGCAACAGTTCATAACTAGGGATCCTTTTTCTCTTGGAATTATTTGAATAAGATCCCTATACATGTATTTTTATAGAAAATTTGACCCCCAGTTATCATAAATTCCTTCAAATAATCTAATAATTGATTTTATGCTAGTTTCTCGAGTTATCAATTAATTAGTTATGGGGCCAGGTCAAAAACTCCTAAAAACTAGAGTTAAAATTTTAGTTCGATAAGGTTCATGGTGGGACATATAGTGTCAAACCCAGAAAAATACAGTTTATACCCTATAATTTTCCCTTCATTATTCCTCCCATCATCTATTTCTAAAGATTTTAACTTTCTTAATAAGTATTTCATGATGTTAATTAATGTTTTCCAGCATTTTTGGATCAGTTTCTACAATAATATTCAATTCTATGGATCACACATGGTTGTTAACTTTTCACTCATATTTGATCATCATTTTTGTCATGAATTTCACATTATTTCTCATTTTTTCTTCCATATGTTGATAAAATTTTTCCTCCCACTATAAATTAATAAAATAAATATTCAGAAAAAATTATCCACTTTACTCTCTAAAATAATAAATTGTAAAGTATAAAAATGTATTCATGAAATGTAGATATCTACTAATAAGTAAATTATAATTTGAATAAAAATAATATTAATTTAATAAAATATATAATATATGAGGTTATAACATATAGAGATATTTTTAGTCATTTTGAACACAAGAGGTTTAAATGACGTAAAAGATTGTACATGAAATATAAAGATGATTTTATATTGTTTAGGAAATTGGTTGAACGAGTTTGAATAACCATATATTACCATACCGTTAGACATGTTAACCTAGGATTAGTGTTTAAAATATTTATGTAGCTGGTTCCACTATAATTTTGTGATGGGAAAATGAAATTGTACATTGTTAACTCCTTAACATGTATATTCCCTTGGATTGATAATAATGATACATATTATAGGAAATATTTTTTTTACTCTAGAGAACTGTTTTTCTAGATTTGATGAACATGTTAATAATATATGTGTATGATTTACTGTGATACAAATATTAAATAAATTTAGTATGTTAAAAGGAGGTTAAAATATACATATGAGAGTTGGAAAATTCTATATTTATGTAATAATATATTAGATAATCCAATATAATAAAATTATAAGAAAATAGTGAATTTGTTTTATAAATAGACTATAGTGTAAGGAATATTTTTTTAATTAATTTCAAATAAGTAATAAATTAATACAAATATGGTTTAATAAAATTCCATGTGAGGTGAAAAATGACCATTATGATCCTAAGATGGGATATCTGAGAATTTCTATATATCCTATAAATATAAAAATAAATGTGATGCCCTGACCCTTGTCTTCCCCAAAGCTAGTGTGGATTTGAAATAAAACATGGTAAATTTTTTTTTTTAAAATAATAGCTGAAAAAACACCTACATGTTCCACTAGAGAGGATATTTTTTGTTTTGGTCCTGTAGAATCAGATACAATTATTACAATTCCTTAAAAACTGAACAAAAATGTCTTCATTAAACAATCACTAAATATATGGACCCCAATCTATTGAACCATTAAATGAAAATAGATTGAAATGTAGGGTGAGCATACGAATGCTGAGTAAGGGGTTTGAAAATAACATAATATACAAATTAATACATTTTAAAAACCTTCCTCGAAAATTTTCCATAAAACATTTTAATAAGGAATAATGTAACACCAGTATCATAAAATTGCATTTAGTATAATAATTATAATAGAACATTTCATGGAATACTAAAAGAGTTATAAGGAAACAGTTTCCTTTTATAAGCCTGCTCATACAGATCATATGGTGTACATAATAATAAGTAAAAGTCATTCTAAATTTAATGGGTGTGACTTGTGATTATGAAAGTAAAAAATTAATAACTTAGATTAATACTTTTTCAGAGTTGAGTAAAAAATAATAACTTCAATTTCATCCTTTATAACTATGAAACATACATTGCCTGATAAATCTTTGGGTGCTAAATATATAATATTCGCTTAATAAACAATATGCCATGTCTTTTACTTCTTCTGATACTCATTGGTACATGCTATTTAATAAGCATATTCTCCAATTGAATACACACTTGGTCAATCAAATTCTATAAATATCTTAATCAGTCATATTCTCCAGTTGAATAATTACTTGATTTATTTAATTCTATAGACAAAATGAGGGATCATATAATGCATGACCTCGTCTAGACCTCGTGTCAAGACCTGAAATTTCATTGGACTCATTTCATAACCTAATTATCTCATGAGAACTATCAATACATCAAGGGGATTTCATTAACTGATCTACAACCCATTATACCAAGAATAATACATTCCTCCTATGCCAAATATATTCAAAATATCACATACCACATTGAATATTAAATTCCACATTCCGTATTATTCAATGTGTCCCATTCCACTTCGAATAATTTAATACATAATCCATAAAAGGTCATAATAATTTAATTTTATTATTTATCATTTACATATATTTAGTGAATTAGATATATAAGTGTTAATTAAAAACTATAAACTATATGGGTATGGTATTAAATAGAATGTATGATAAGAATATTTTAGCATATGTGATGGCAAATAATGCACAAAAATAAATACAAGTTTTGTCACATAAAATGATAACCCAAAATTATAAAACCTTTTTAATCAAATACATATTGGAATTTCATCATGGATTGGATACATAATTAATTAATATAAGAACTAAATATTTATATATGGGGTATTAAACAAATAGTGGCCGAAACATTTATTTCTGGTACGCTTATGTTTAACATATCACAAGGGTACACACAATGTTAAAGGTGAAAAGCATGAAATTAAAGCATACCTAACACCATTTAATTAGTGATTCATACATATGAATATATATTATCAAACCAAAAAAATTGTACTAAATAATTCACCATCATTACTAACTGATTAGGGTTTAGTGATGTATAAATCTATTTATACACAATAGTGTATTTAATGATTTGTATTTTAAAATAAAAACCATTCATGTTTCAAAAACCACATTTTCCGTTCATCCCCATAAATCATGGAAAATATAAATTAGATTTAGAATCCAAATGTATTTTTACAAATATATATATATATATATAACCGAATATACATGGTATATATAAGGGACTTACACCAAAATTTTAATAACTCTTACATCTTTTGTGTATATGGGGAACATTTGTTACATGGGTTCATTAACATAAAAATGATCCATTTAATATAAAAGGGTTCGGTTATGAAACATATAAATATATAATTTATGTGTATAATTGAAATATACAATATATATATAAGGGTCTTACACCAATATTAAATGACACATACTTGTTTTAAACATATTAGGGACATTATTTTAAAGAAACAGGGGTACATAAATTTCCAAACGTGGCATTCAATATAAAGGTTTTGTTTATGAATTATATATATATATATATATATATATGCTTATGAATAATTAAATTTATATAGAATCCCAAAAAATCACATATCCTTTGCATGATAAAGAATTAAAAACTACAAATAGGATTAAAGACATTCCATCTTAAGGAATCGACAGTCTTGTACTCAACCTTTTATATATATATATGTATCTATGTATGTATATACGTCTATATGTACTTATATATATGTACAAAAATCAAACCGAGACATGAAAAAACAACATAAAACCCTTACCTGATTTAAATGAGGAAGATAGGCTCAGGGAAGCTCGTCGTAGGCTTGAGTAAAAATGAACACCCATAGTGTTCAAATGAAAAAACATGATATAAAATATAAACCGTATATATTATATGTTTAATACAACTTGTGAGGAAAATCATGACATACTCAGTTTATAATATGATCGTGGGTGTTGGTATTTTTGGAAGACTAGTGAAGGAAGAGGTCACCGGTGTCACGGGTGGGTAAAACTAAACGGAGATAGGGGAATAGGTCACCGGTGCAGCGCATTTGGGAGGAAGAAGAGGAGAATGCATCGGGTTTAGGTGTGTAAATTAAAGGATGTGTCAGATTAAATCTTTCCCTGATCCAATGGATGAATCATGATCATGGGTTTTAAAAGAAATGATTTGTTGAGATCACATGGGGAGTATATCAGACAGCTACGAGTGATTCCGAGTTTTTAAAAATATAAAATTGGTCCAGATTAAATCATATTAGATCAGATGGGTCAGAGTGACCCGATGATTTTAAAAGACTCAGACGGCCGATATTAGATCCATTATGATCAGAGGGAACACAAAAAACATGGTTGATATACCGTGTCCATGGGGGTTTGATTGTCGGACCAATCGAGCAGCATAGATCATGCCCGACATGACCGAATGTCCTGGATCTTCTCCCAGCTAAAAATAATCATCCCACATTGAAATGGAGCAAGCTATGTGTCTCATTTATAATCCTGGAGGTCCCATCCTATCTCTAGATTACTCTTTCTCCCCTCTCGGTACCACCCCATAATGGGTTGTTTTACGGGCGTGCTCTGCGCCCACCCCTGCCACCCCTCACAGCGGTGTGCAGGTTCCTTTCACATGCAACCATGCACCATTAAAGGTAACTATGCCCCTATGTGCACTAGATCTAGCATGCACCTTTCATGCGCACCACCCTAGGCCATTTCTAGGGGTTGTATGACAATCCCAACAAGGCCTAGAGGGATTCCTTCAAGGTGGCCCTCAACTATGTAGGGTACTCACCTAAATTTTAACAATGTAGATGTTTATTTTTTGATACATATAAAAATAGGTTTTCATATATATATATATATATGAATCTTCAAAATATGAATTATCTATTATAATTATACAAAGTCCTAAAACCAATATTTCCCTTAATTTTATAAAACACAATGATATAAATCAATGTTATATAAACCCTTATACTAGTATTACATTTCAAAATCCAACACATATTTTTAGTTAAGACCTAGTTTTAAACATCAAGAATGAAAACATATATAAAATATTTTCAACACATTTGAAATATTTGAGAAATATTTGAAATCCATACCTCATTTTTAAATCATACTATGTGTAGCTAAAATATTAAATCATTAACCATTTTAATTTTTATAAAATGATTTTATATATTTAAAGTTTTAATTTCAATGCATACTGTAAATATTAATGAAAAACAAATTACAAATTGATATTTTAAATTAATCAAAAAAAATGACCAATGACTATAATTATAGCCTTTAGAAACTCAATGGTCACCTGAAGTGGTAACGGTAGGATTAAGGCTTTATTAAAAAATGAATTAGTGTTTTCCATCTCCAAAACGACTTGGTGGAGATGGTGTTTATCATCCCATTGATGCTCAGTACAGCTGTCATGGTTATGGAAGTGATATTTTTCATTCTAACTAACCTGAATGATCTTTACTATTTACTAGGACTCATTGTTGTGTAAGGTGGCCTTCCAGTGGATCTAATAGGGATTTTAGTAGGTATTTTTGGTTATTTTGATTCTCTTAGTTTTGAAGTAGTGTAATAAATTCAATGTTTAATAAGAATTACTTTTCCTTTTTTCATATGTTTTGTTTGGGTAGCAAGAAAATTAATCTGAATAAAACCATAATATTATTATTACCTGAAAAATAAGTTTTGGAGTGTCACATTATCCCCCCTTCAATGAATTGCGAATTCGCAATTCCAAAATACTCATACACAACCTACTATAAAAACACACACATCACTTATGACTTCCCTTCATTGGGACCACCACCGAGGGTAGGTTGTTGATGACCTCAAATGGATTTCTAAGGTAGTATTAAGCTCCTAGATTTACTAGGTCCAGATACACTATGGACAGTTTAGGTCAAACCTATTTATATAGCACTTGGACTTCCATTTAGAGGCATGAGTGGTGTGGAGGTTGGATATTTCAGAGTGAATTTTCTTCCTATAAATCCCTCATACTACATCGTGCATGAAAATAATGATTTCATAGAGTTCCCCATACATAATAAAACTCGGGACCTGGAATAGATAGGCTGATGTTTTCACATTCAAAATCAGCTTCTAGAAAAATACCTACAGCTCAGAAGTTATCAGCTAAAGTGAAACTTAGAAAAAGGCCCTCATGATACTTTCCTCATTGCCTATATTCTGAAAAATTTTCATTTTTTATACATTAATAGGAGAAATTGTCTCCTTGGTAGAGATAGAAGATATTTGACCAGTTTGACACCCGATGTAGTTGTTTGCTGGTCAGGTGAATGTTTTTATAGTGTTGGTATTCCTTTGATCATTTCATGAAAATTATAATCTATAAATGTTCGGTAGGAAGTGATAGGAGATTGGTAGGTGAACTCATGTCTTCTATCTGAAAATTTCAAGATGTTTGTTTTATTCAGAAAGTCATATCCATATCAAAATAACGACTTTATTTGAAATAGCATGTTATGAAATCAAAACATATAACATCATTCAGTTATATAAATTTCATAACCCCAAGAATTTACATAACTACTTGATCACTATCACAACACTGGTATGGATTTCCTAACACCCTCCATTAACAGGGCTACCATCATCATAGACTTTCTTGGTAGGTTCTTCAAGTTAGATTTATCCCCAAAATATTCTTAAACACCTCAATTTCATTTGCCCAAATAAACTTCCCATAGATCGAGTCAAACTCATGCGGGAAATAGTAGGTCTTCGAAAGGGTGGAATGGGAGGTGTAGAGTTCAGATATATCGAATTGAATGTGGTTCTGATAGACCAATCAGATGACCTGGTTTTATAAAAACAAGATTTCTTAAAGCCTCCCATACCTACTAAAACTCAAGACATTGAACATATAGGCTGTGCGGGGGTCTCCAACCTCTGCAGCTACCTAAAACTTATCTAGGGCCAAATAACCCTCAGATATAGTGAAACACAAGATGAGGCTGTTATTGTAACTTTCCTTTTGTGCATAAAAATAGAGTTACGCTTGCGACACGTGGTAGTAAACATGACTCAGTCCTTGATAATGTCAATGGATTTTTGGGTTGATAGACACATGATAATGGCGTTTACAGGATAGACGCCAGTTCACAAATGGTAGGTACGTCTCAGAACATCACATGACAATTACTTGTTATAGTAACTCAGTGGGGAGAGACAAAATACTTGTTTTATCATCCGTATGAAAATTAAAAGAAAAATTCTACATAGTGAGACATTAACAATTTTTTAGTATTGTTCTAATTTTCCAGGCTTGTCTAAATAAATTCTCTGATACCAACGGTCATGCCCCAGCCTCGGGCTACCCCGAAGCTAGTGCGGAGTTGAAATACCACATGGTAAAAAATTTTATAGAAAGATAAGATAAAAACACACCCATGTGTTCCACTAAAGAGGAGCATTTTGGTTTAGATCCAAGATAATCAGATACAATTATTACAATTCCTACAAAAACAGAACAAAAATGTTTTCATTAATAAGTCACCAAACAGAGGGTCATAAATCTACTAAACATGTAAAATAAAAAAATATTGAAACTTAGGGTGCGCATACGAATTCCAAGCAAGGGGTTTTAAAATAACATAATATAACAATTAAAACCTTTTGAAGCATTTCTTTAAAATTTTCCCTAACACATTTTCCTTAACAATGTTGTAACACCTGTATCACAACATAGAATTTAGTTTAAAAATTATAAGAGCGAATTTCATGGAATACTAACAAAGTTATAAGGAAACTTGTTCCATTTATAAGAATGCTCATAAAAATTGTACGGTATATAGAATAATAAGTAAATGACATTCTAACTTTAATGGGTATGACATGTGAATATACAAGTACAAAATTAATAACTAAGAGTAATACATGTTCAGAGATGCACAAAAATAATAACTTCAATTTCATCATTTACTACTGTGATACATACACTAGCTGATAAATCTATCGGTACAGAATAAATAATATGTGCTAAATAAACAATATTCCATGGCATTTAATTCTTCTGATAGTCATAGGTACATGCTCTTTAACTAAGCATATTCTCTAGTTTAATACACATGTGGTAATCAAATTATAAAAATCTCTTAATCCAGCATATTCTCCAGTTGAATACACACTTGATTAATTAAATTTTATAGAAAAAATGTGGGAACGTGTAATGCCAGACCCTGTCAAGACCGTGTGTCCATACCTGAAATGTCATTGGCCTCATTCCATGACCTGATTTCATCATGAAAACTATCAATGCATCGAGGGGATTTCATTAACAAATCCACAACCTATTATACCATGTCTAATACATTATTGATTTG
This sequence comes from Viscum album, assembly GCA_963277665.1. Taxonomy (NCBI): domain Eukaryota; kingdom Viridiplantae; phylum Streptophyta; class Magnoliopsida; order Santalales; family Viscaceae; genus Viscum; species Viscum album. The sequence continues at coordinate 380,816,398 of OY728119.1, forward strand.
TAATATAGGGTCGTAAATTCAAAATGTCCCATACCACTTTGAATATTTAATTTCGCAATTCATATTATTCAAATTGTCCCATACAACTTTGAATAATTTACTACTTAATCCATAAAAGGTCATATGAATTTAATTTTGTTCTTTAGCATTTATATATATTTAGTGAATCAGGCATTCAAGTGTTAATTAAAAAACCATCAATTTCATGGCTATGGAATTAAATGGAATGTATTATAAATAGATTATAGTATATGTGATTAAAAATAATACACTAAATAAAATACATGTTTTGTCACATAAAATTATAACCCTAAATTATAAAACCTTATTAATCAAATTCATTTTGTAATTTCATCATGGATTTCATGCATAAATTATTAAATGATAAACCAAATAATTCATGTAGGGTATTAAACACATAGATTCCGATACATTTATTACTGGTATGCTTATGTTAAACATATCACAAGGGTACACACAATGTTAAAATTGAAAAGCAAGAAATTCATCCATACCTAATAACATTTAATAATTGATTAATACATATGTATATATAGTAGCAAACACCAAAACAATTTCTAAATAATTCTACACAATTACTAAAAGATTAGGGTTTAGTCATGTATAAATCCATTTATACACAAGGGTGTATATAATGATTTGTATTTTTAAATAAAAACCTTTCATGTTTCAAAAACCACATTTTCCATTCATGCTCATCAATCTTGGAAAATATAAATTATATTTAGATCCCAAATTTATATATATATATATATATAAATGTATAACCAAATATACATGTTATATTTAATAGACTTACACCAAACATTTAATGACTCTTACATGATTTGTGTAAATGAGGAATATTAGTTACATGGGTTCATTAATATCAAAATGTTCCATTTGATATAAAACGGGTTAGTTATGAAACATATACATATATAATTTATGTATATAACAGAAATATACAATATATATAAGGGTCTTACACAAAGATTAAATGACACATATATGTTTTAAACATATCAGGGACATTTTTTTAAGAAGATATGGGTACATAAATTTCCAAACGTGCCATTAAATATAATAATTTTTTTATGAAATATAAATACATATATATAATTGTGTATATTTCATATTATATAGAATCACAAAACCTGACACATCATTTTCATGACAGAGATTTCAAAACTACATATAGCATTAAGGACTCACCATCTTAAGGAATCGGTAGTCTTGTACTCAAGTGTTTTTATATATATATGTATGTATGTATACATCTATATAAAACATATATATTAAATTTTTAATACTACTTGCGTGGAAAACCGAGACCAACATGGTTTATAATATGACAGAGGGTGTCAGTCTTTGTAGAAGATGAGTGAATGATGGTGCCATTGGTGTCATGGGTGTTTAAAAAAATAGAGAAAGTGGAATAGGCCATGGGTGCAGTGCATGTGGGAGGAAGAACAGAAGAAGGCATCAGGTTTAGTTGTGGAAAATAATGGACAGCTCAGATTAAATCTTTCCCTGATTAAACTGTTGAAGTGCGATCGTGGGTTTTAAATGAAATGGTCGGTTGAGATCAGAGGGGGAGTAGATCAGACAGCTACGACTGATTCACAGTTTTAAAAAATGGATGAACAGTTCAGATTAAATCATATTAGATCAGATGTCTCAAAGTGACGTAGTGATTTTAAAAGACTCAGATGGCCGAGATTAGATCCTTCAGGATTGGACACTGCACAAAAATGTGATTGACATACTACAGTTGTGGGGGTTTTATAGCTGGACCAATCGAGTGTCTTAGATCACGTGTGGCATGATCGGACAGCCTGGATCTGCTCCCAGCTAAAATTCATCATCCCAAATCAAAACAATGTAATCTCCAGGGCACCTTATAAGCCTGGAGGTCTTGTCCTATCACCAGATTACTCCCTCTCCCTTCCTTGTACCAACTCATACTGGGTTCTTCTATAATCCCACAGTGCGCCCACCCCTACCGTTGTGCCACCCCGTATGGTGGTGCGCTGGTTCCTTTCACACACACCCGTGCAACCTTAGGGGTAACTATGCCCCCTAGGCATGTTGAACCTATCATGCACCCAGCATGCGCACCGCCCTGTGACATTTCTAGGGGTTGTGTGAGAATCCCATCAAGGCATAGAGGGCTTCCATCAAGGTGTCCTTTAGCTAGGTGGGGTACTCAACTAATTTTTTACAATGTAAATGTTTATATTTTTTGTTAAATTTAAAAATAGGTTTTCACAGATATATATATATAGGTATCTTAAAAATGTGATTTCTCTATTATAATTAAACTAAGTCCTAAAACCAATATTTCCATTGGTTTTATAAAACAAAAAGTTATAAATCAATGTTTTAGAAACCCTTATACTAGTATTAAATTGCAAAATCCAACACATGTTTTTAGTAATGGCCTTGTTTTAAACATCAGGAATTAAAAAATTTATAAAATATTTTTTACACATTTGAAATATTTGAGAAATATTTTAAATCCATACCTCACATTGAAATCATACTAAGTGTAGCTAAAATATTAAATCATTATACTTTTTAAATCCTATAAAAAGATTTTATATATTTTAAGTAATAATTTAAATGTGTACTTTAAGTATTTTGGAAATACTAATTATAACAAGATATTTTAAATTAATCCAACAGAATGATCAACAAATATACTTATAGCTGTTAGAAACTCAACAATCACCTAAAGAGGTAACAATCATATTAAGGCTTTATAGAAACATTAATTAGAGTGTTCCATCTCTAAAATGAATTTGCAAGAATGGTACATATCATCCCACCTATGCTTAGTATAGTCGTCATGGTTCTAGCTGTGATGTTTTTTCTTCTAACTGACCTGAAAGATATTCACTATTCACTAGTTCTCATTTTTGTGTTAGGTGGCCTTCCAGTATCTTTGATATGGATTTTAGTGGGAATTTTTGGTTTTTTGGATTCTCCTAGTTTTATTCAATTTAGTCAATTCAGTTTTTAATATGAATGCCTCATGTTTTTGTCAGATGTTTTGTTTTGTTAAAATGGATATTAAACAGAATAAAACCATAATACTATTATTACATGAGAAATATGTTTTGAGGCGTCAGAATAAACCATTTTTATTTTGAAAAAATGATTGCACCTTAGTGCAAATGTAGTGAATAACTCTCCATACGAATTTGATAGAAGCTCAAACAGCATTAAAAAAACTATAAAAAGGAATAAAAATAATTGATGAGTGATGAAAATATATCATTGGAAACCTAATATAAATAATAAATAAACCGAAATGGAAATTTATAAAATGTGAATATGTGGAGATCCTGACATCACTATGAATTTTATAAAAGCATGTGATTGGAAAAAATATATATGATCTATGAATCCTTATTTATAATATAAAAAAATAAATCTAGGAATAAATAACTATATTTATGGAAACCTATATATAGTAAATGAAAATGATTCTTATCATGAATCATGGGTGGGAGAAAAACTCAATGTAAATTAAGGTTATCTAATCCCTTTCCTTGGCTTTATCTCACTATTAAGATAATTAAGGTTTAAGTCTCACTGTGGGGAATATAGAAAAATATATGAACTAATGGTATGAATTCCAGGTAAACGATATAATTAAAAACAATATATATATAGAGTGGGATTATACATGTGAAGATTATTGTCATGTAGGTAAATATTTTTCACATTTAATACCTCTATTCAGTTCTAGATCACATAAGAAATATTGTTCCCCACATAGTTCAAGGTCATACGGTAAAAATCATATATGATGTACATTAAGGATTTGTGACTAGGACCAGACTATATAGATTAGGTTTATTTCAATTAATCCACTCTAAGTAGATTAGTTTTATATTAAAATAACCACTCCATTTAGTTTATAGTCATACATGAAGGATGGTTTTAGGTAGTTTATGTTTATAAAGAAAAAAATAATATAATGGTCATGATGGGTGGAACATTTTTCCGAATATTAGGGTCAAAAAAATTATTTTATTTAAAAACCTAATATTAGTATGACATAAATAAATGATATATCTATGATTATCATAAAGTATACTACAATGGAGAAAAACCTATGTATGATATTAGGACATTCCCTTTTGGTATCTATTTTTAAATGAATCATTGATGTTACATGTTGTATCCTCAATATTAATTACAAGTCTCCTTGTATAAATTAGCATTGATGAACCATACATTTTAATACTATGGTAGCATGATTCTTATTAGACTCAATAATTTACAATAATGGTATCATTATTTTATTGAGATCTTCTAATTCATCTAAGCAATGATGTGAATTTTTTTATTAGACAATTGGTTTTAAAGATTAATGGGAATTAAAGGAAATTGAAACTTAATAGAAAATGAAAAATTTTCATATACAATAATAAATATAGAGCCTCATAGCTAGGTCTAATTATTTTTATTGATATGAACAGAAATTGTTAAGATGCTCATCAGGAAAAGAAATTTTTTCCTTATCCTACATATTTTGTGACTTATTTGATAAAGTATTTTTCAAGGTATATAACTACAAATTTTTATATACATGATAATAAAGGGACTGTTTTTATTGAATATTGTTTTCAAATTAAATTTACTAAACACATTATAACAGAATTTTCTTCCTTCTTCTACAACAATAGGTTTTAGAACTAAAATTCTAGTGAAAATAATATATTTCATAAATATAGGTATCAATTTTTATCTAATCTCATTTAGTGGTATAGATTAATTCCAATTATAAATGAAATTTGAGGTAGTAATGCTGAAAATAAACAACCTATTGATATTCACTAAAAAAGGGAGTCATATTTATGATTTCCTTGAATTAAAAATCATGGTTTTTAGGTGTTTCATTTCATGCATTATGGTTGGACTAAATCACATCATATGATATAAAATAGATTATATCATAGCATATAATAGGTTGATATTATATAAAAGATTCATATTCTATACTTGTATTACATCACAATGTATAATGCCTCATTATTTCCATTGCATGTGATTACATGAATGTGGATTCCAACCCGTATGGTATATTGAAATTATATTCGACCAGATAGAATATTTATTTAATAAAAATCAATGAATAAAATAGAACATAATATAACATATGGGTTCCATGATATTTTTGATGGTATTTTCTATAGGGATATCACTCTTAATTAAATAAAGAGCATCATGAATGCCTATAAATGTATGTGATCTTATCCTTTTCAGTGGAATTGTTTTATTTTATACCTTATAAAACTATATATTCTTTTTATGCATTATTTTATAACTTGGGAGGGTTTTAGATCCCCTTTAGTGCTTCATGGTCTTCAATAAGTATTTTCTGATCAATGTTTTTTTATAATTTATAACATTTAGGAAGCTTATTTTATTTCATCAGTGATCATCATCAACCATAACCCATCAAATAAAAATATGGAGGCCACTCCTACTACATTTAATGTAAGATGTTATTCTTATTTTCATTTGTGTTGAATCATTGAAGATAGATCAATCTAGATATAGGATTTGTTTCACTACCTAAGAATATGTGGTGACCCTTTAAACCCATTAGTTGTATCATAGCCTTGTTTCTTAGGGAATCAGTGTTTCAAATATACTATTTTTTAAAGAATTTATTATCATAAAATATTTTCATTCATATCATATAATAAGATATGATGATATAATTTGTTTTGACTAGCCATAAAAAATGACAGATAAATATCATATGGTAAGATATGTAGTAAATTAGGGGATTTGAACAATGATTTATCATACGATATTCTGTTTCATAAAATATGATTTAAAATTAGGGTTTATAAAAATTATAGGATCATATCATAAATATGATATCCACTAAGTCATGGAATTCAATAGTGGTAATATGAATCATCTAATTCTGTTCAGTGATACTATTATAACTTATTTTTTGACCTTTATTGTTGAATATGAATGAAATGTAGTAATTCATCTCTCACGTATTTGTCATATTATTTGACTTATAATAGGGTTTCAGTAGAAAAAATCGACATGATTAATTATTTCTTAATAAATTAATATTTTGATAAAAGTTTCAATAATATATTAGTTTAAAAAATATATAAGTGTCATGTATTTTAAAATGGGGGCTTTCATACATAAATAAAAAAATCTTTATATTTATTAAACATGATTTGAACAATAAATAAAGTTTTCATTTCGTTTTTTATTCACTTATATTATTTATGTTTACAGGTTGTTCATAGAATTTTAATAATTTTTTGTTCCTTAAATTTATTTTTTATGTGAATCCTATGGGATAGATTTATTCATTACAAGTTGTAGATAATATCAAAAGATTTCATTTCCTTATATCATGACCTTGGATTGTTTTTAGTGTTTTTTCCATGATAATTATTTTGAAATGTAGCTTGTACATATAATTTTTCATTGATATCATGAGCTGTGTAATCTCTTGAGTAATGTCTCCCCAAGGAGAGGGACTTATTTTTAGACTAGACACTACATTTACATTTTCTGCCTTATTTTATAATGGTATAGGGTTTGATATTGATATTTCAAGGCTTAGAAATGTGAATATTTTAAATCTCATATAACTCAATTACTTTACATGAAGATTTAATATTCATTATTGATGTGATGAATTTGGATTTATATGAATTTTTGGGATTTTCTTTTTAGTTGGATAATAAAATTCTATGGGTTATATAAAAGGGTTACACATTAATTTAGTGTGAACAATTTAATTTTATAGTTGAAATAAGGAATCCAAAATTAAATTCATAATATAATTCATATTTAATGGATGATATTTTGAGATAATAAATATTTCCTGAGCTTTTAGGTATTTTATGTGAATGTTATCTATATTAAATGGGAGACTCATTAAAAAGAAACACTTTAAACTAATACCAGTGAGATTACATCATAAAAAGTACTTGTTAATACTGAAATCATTTAGTATGATCAATCCTAACTATTATTTTCCCATGAATTAACTTTTCTACCAAATCACATTATAGATTTACCCGAGCAATTAGTATTATTATTCATCATGTTTTATTTGGGTTACAATTAATAAAGAAACCCTAAATGTAAGGATACCATCAGAATATATTTTACTGAATCTTTATAATGGATTTTGATAAACTGTTATCACATTGTATATCTAATAATCCTATATAATCTGATTGACATGTTTTTTCAGCTAGATATAGTCAAGGATTATTTATGTTCATAACTCAGTTTAAGCCAGAACGGTGGGTGGATCGTTGTAAAATAAATAGATATGATGTATGGTTTCATCATTTTTAGTTAGAGTAATTTTATTTAAATTATGTTATAAAAATATATAAAACACGATATTCACACATAAATATGAAAATTTTCTTTACTATGTTTATTTTGAGATAATTGTATCAATATCACTTAAAGATATGTCATATGAGATAGTTTTAAATTAGAATATAAGGTTGTAAAGTGTTTTAAGAAAAGAATCATTCTAATCATTTGAATATGAATGTTATAATGGTAAATTTCACTATCTCTAACTCTTTATAATTTCATAATGGGTGTGTTTCACACATTTTTCTAAAAAATGTGCTTAATGATTTGGGGGAGTTAAAAAAAGTTAAATTGGAACATAATTTCAATAATGGAAAAAGATTTGTCACATTAGATGTTATAACATATAATATTAATTTACCATGTTGATTAATACTTGAAATACAATACTCTTATTATGTTACATCAATAAATAGATATTTTATTTCTTTATCTTGATTAGAATAGGGGTTTTTAATTCACTATTAAGAATAAAAAACTATTATATATATATATATATATGAATAAAAACTTTTGTGCATTTCGGAACATGATAGATTCTATATAAAATAAATATGTGGATTATCTGGTTTAAAACATTCAAAATAATAAGTTATTATCTTATTCTAATTCAATATATCATTAGAATTGTCTTTTTGGGAATATTAATGATAATTAATTCCAATGTCTCTATTTATATGGATTATTTTAAACAATTTATTATGGATTATATGAAAATTGTGATTTTTTTATTAAGAAATTTTAAAAAAGAAACTCTTACTGGAAAATATTAAGGGTATAGTGGACTCTTTATATCATACATAGTGATGTATATAGACTAAATATTACTCAAGAAAGTGGGGTCTATAGGTACCTCATTGCATTTACTAATGAATTAAATTGTTATAGATTTGTGTTTTCAATTATATGCAAGAATAAAACATTGGAAAATATTATAGAGTTTCTATAAAAAGAATAAAAACAATTTGAAAGTGAATTAATATCCACTAATTAGATTAATATGGAATGCACATTATCAAGAAATTCATTGATTAGTAGATGGAAGGTAGAATAATTTTTCTACTCACTTCTACCAGGGTTTAATAGTTGAATGGTATAACTAAGTGGATTAATCAAACATCATTAGAAATTATTTAATCAACAATGGGATAGTGTGACATTTAGGGAATAGTTTAGGGATATTCTATATGGAATGATAAATATCTACTGGACTCTATTGCATCTAAATAATTCAAAAAGACACCGTATGATATATGATATGTTAAATGTCCTTTTATATCTTAGGGAAATATTTGGGGTTCTAAAGACAATGTAATAAATTTATATTCTAATAAAATCAACCCTAAATATAATAAATTATTATTTTATTGGTTATCCCATAGTTATTGATGTATATTACATTCACAATTCCATTGACCACAATGTTTGTTAACCTAATTATGTGTTTTCATTAAAAATGAACATGCTATTCAATGAGTTTATGTTTGGAAATTTGATCGTGGAGAATATTACAACCTCAAAACTACTACCCTGGATTTGATAGTTAAATTATTACATTGGGACTAGATATAAGAGGTCACATCCTGGGACATAGAATAGTTTAACATTCTTAGGAATCAATATACATGATTGAATCTCATATCACACTTGAATGCATAATATATAACACAATAGTTTCTTTGATAACATTTTTATTACTTCTAAAATATCCTTACATAATAACTATAGTGCACTCTATAATAACCTAGACTATGGGGAAAATAAAAGGGTGAGATCTGATGATTAGTAACAGAGTTGTTACTATAGAATATATCATTAAATAAATAAGGAATGAATAGTATTAAAGGAATAAAATATGATCATATACTTCCATATAAATAATCAAATGAATTTGAAACTTATAAAAAGTTATCATAACTACTAAAATAATAGTATAGAAATCAATAATTGATATCCTAGTGATGGAATGCATAATTCCATATATTATAAACATATCATCAGAACATCGTGATGTGGAATAATTTATAAATTTATATGGAATATGCGATATACTGAACTACTTTGTCATATGATACATACTGATTAATACAGGGGCTATATAAATTCATACCATAACTAATGATTATTAATTATTATGAATTCATCACATGAATAAACAATTCATCTAAACAAACATTCATTAATAATCAATAACTACATGTATTGGAATAACTAGCATAGAGAATGTCAATACATTTAATAGTGGAAATGATGATTATTATCATAATCCATATAGAGTAAAATAATCGATGGTTCCATTAAATTATATCATTAGTGAAGAAAATTATTCACTAACATACATTTATATAGATAAAAATAATTTACAATGATCAGTGGAATATTTCATAGAGAAAATAAACATTTCATTTTGAAATCAAATATTTAGGAAAAAAATTACTTAATAATGTGGAAAAAATGCTTTGCAAGAAAAATGTATATTATAATGGAATCATAAATGATAATACTATCTATTAAATATGGATGAGATTATAATGTGGTAAACATTAAAATAATGATTATATTCACATCATTATTAAAACTTCCTCATTCATAAAATGAAAATAATATATATTTTAAATAGTTTTAAAGAGATAAAAAATGGGTAAAAATGAATTTTATAAATCACTAGAGAAAAATAAAAAAAATAAAAAAAATTAAATGATACATTTAATGAGAATTTTGATATCAATGAAATAGATTCTTGAATGAATATAAAATTATAGTTAATTTCTTTATAAACATTCTTTCATACTTTTGAGTGGATAGTGTGATAGAAATGAAATTAAAACCTATAACAGACATAAATAACTATAGGATAAGAAGATACTTTGGTTTTATGATATAAATGTAATATAATTCCTACAATATAAACTAAACATAAAAATTATGAATAAGGATAATATTGTGAAATAAAACCTTACTACATTGGTGTCATTCGAGTCAAACCCCAATGGATGAAATATTTTAAATTAGAACCCTAAAAACAATGAATTAAGAATAATCCATGATATAAAATTTCATAGGGGTAGTATATGAAACTTATTAATAGAAATAGGATTATAATATAAAATATGTACAACCAAAAAAATATTAAGACGAATAACCCTTAAAAAGAACATAATATTGATGTGAGAATTAATATATAAAGTGATTATGTGAAACAAATTTAAATCTATATAAAACAACTGAAAATAAAAAATAAAATTATTTTTCTTCATTAAAAATATTATCATGTCACAATATAGGCAATTAAAGAATAAATATATCCAAATTAAATGAAATTTAGGTAAGAAACCTGTCACCCTGAGTCTAACTCACCACATTATTAAATTAACTCTTTTATAAAAGAACATTTTAATTTTATTCATTTTTAGGAAATTTTTTCTATTATATTTTGTTTTATATAACCATTTTATTTCATTTTTTTACATTCCTCATATATTCATTAAATCAGTTAAGTTCGTGTTAGGCGCTTGGTCCATAATCGCCGAAAAAACATTTGTAGGTCGACTAAGGTCAAAGGGGTGATGATTACATCGTATTACAAAAAATTAATTTGGTAATGTCTATAATTTAAATACATTAAATAAAATATTAGTATTATAAATAAATTATGGATATGATAAAGGAGTAAAATAACTATATGCCAGTGGTAGTCCACATGTACACACAAGTGACATTGTGACATTTTAATGGGTATAAATTTAAGAAGGTATGTAATATAATATATTTATAGAATCATAATCATTTCATCAATTTAATATAAATTTATATAAGCCACTATAATAACTAGAATTTTTTTAGTGATGATAACTTACCCATCTCTTCATGGACGTGATAGTCCACACGTTCGCATGAGAAACATTTTCATTTCCTATAGGATAATAATGTAGATGAATTTAGGATATACCATAGAGCTAATATAATATCATTATAGAGTAAATATATATGTTATTATATAAATATGGTTATCAAATAATTGATGAATTTATAAGAATAAATAAAATGTAAGAACACATTTAAGAGTTAGACGTCTTCTTTGGGAATCCATCATTAAATTACACATTATGCGATATAAGTTGGTCTTTTAGTGACACAAGATCCTCTCGGTCATGGGTAAGATGTATTATAAAAGATTTTTATAGGTATTTGATGTCATAATTATCTTATTAGGTGTTAATAATACATGATATGTGTCTCCCTATTAGAGGTGGGGGAAAAGATACACATCGAATTACATAGTAGATTAAAATATAATATTTTTCATAATGATGTAAAGGGTTACCAAATGGACATACTTTCAATATTTGGTCATGATGAGGTCTAAATTAGTTCTTCTAATAAAATTTCAACATATTTGTGTTGTATGTTAATCCTTATCCTCATATTTTATCCAATTGTAATCCCTTTTATACCATAGCAAAATAAACACATTTTTTGACATTAAGGGAAATAAATTTACTTCTATGGTGACAAGTGGCTCCAAAATGGTTAATGGATGAAATTTTATAAATTATATAATGTTAATATTTCTATATCGTAGTTTTTTTATATCATTTAATAAAATATAATTTTACAAAAAAATCATTGAATTTATTTTGGGAGTTATTTATTACATATGACATAAAATACACCAGGACAATAATTGATATGAATATAAACCCACATATAATTATTAATACATTTTCATTATGTATAAAGTATTTTCCATCTCATAATTCACAAAAAATACTTAAATTATTATTTTTACTATCATTTACCATGATTTTTCTGATGGTTTCACGCGAGCTATATTAGTATTTCATAACTATTTAAGGTAATTATATCATCACCAAAATATAAAAATAAATTAATATAATAAAAATAATAAATTAACATGAAATATAATTGTTTATAATAGATCATAATTTGTTTACCCCAATGAAAATATATTGAAGATATTAAAATAATTAGAGTGAAATTTCATAATTTTCATAACATAAAATAATATAAATAGAATTATCAAAGGAAAACTTTGAAAACATGACATATATTCCAATTTACGATAGATATAGTCAAATTAATTTCATATAATTTAACAAAACCATTTTTGGTTTGATTGTTAGGAATTGTATGATAGTTTTAACCCTATTTTACTTATTTTACTCTTATAAATATAACAAATATTTATCACGGTTATCATTAATAATGACCAAAAATAAAAGGGACCCATTATAAACATTTTAGCCACATGATTACAAATATATAACTCATTTTTCATGAATTAGATTTTGAAATGTGTAAAAATATAATTTTAATATAAAATCATAAAAGATGATGAAAAATAGTTTTTAGAAAAATGTTGTTTTTAATCCTCAAAATTCTCATAAACCAAAATTAAATATATTAATAATTTTTATATTATTAAATTTATTATTCCTAATTCAAGGAAATATATGCTAATTTTTTATTAAATATAAAACATAATAGGAATATTAAATTATATGATTTTTTGAAAAAAATTGATAGGATTGAAAATATATATATACTCACCATTCACATAAAAATCAATTTTTTTAGAAAAATATTCCTAACACTGTCTTGAAATGATAATTTTTAAAGTGATATCCATTTTTTCAAATAATTTATATAAAATTTTCAGAAAAAATTATAATATCAACAAAAAAATGAATTACAAAACGTTTTGATGAAATTATGTTTTGAATTATAAATGACTTTAATGAAAATTAGGCACTCGTTTATTATTATTTATCAATAGAAATAAATTATATCAAAATTCATATAATCATTTAATTATGTTATAATTATGATTCAGACCATCAATTTAACAACTATGTTAAAATGGTCACATTTAAATATTTATATTATTATTGTACACCAGATTTCTCTTAAAACTCGGTGTTGTATGATAACAATGATTTCTATTTAATTATATTTGTAAACTATATTTTTAAGCTGTTATAAATAATTTCAAGAAAAACAATAAGAAGTGTTCTCAGGGTGTAAGTAATAATTGTTTTAGAAAGAGTTTTTGGAGAAGAACCAATGATGATACACATGAACCTTGAGGGTCTCGTAGGATTAACTAAGAGATCATGAGATATGGATATATCATAGATAATGATAATTAGGTAGGTTTCTTAATAATTTTCATAATACAAATTAGGATTCCATTGGATTATCTTTTTCCTGGAAACAGTTGAAAACTATTCAAAATGAAGTGAAATTCATGGACACTAACCTTGTTTGGAACATAGTGGATGAGATTAATCAGTTGAAACCCATAAGGTGAGAGTAGGTTTTCTATTTGAAAAATGACATGAATGGAAATTTTTTAACTTATAAATAATTTCAAATTATAAACTCTTGAAATAGGATATCTGTTATTTATTATTGTAACCCCCCTTATTTTTACTATATATTTCCCTTTAAATAAATATTGTTTTGAATAACATATTTCTCATATAAAAACAAATTAAAGGAACACCAAAAAACGTTAATGAGATAAAATATCATAATTTTATACAAGAATTAATAATTTATGAGAATAAAATAGGAAACTTCATTATGAAATTACAATTAAGAAAAATCCAAAATTATGTAAAAGTACCATGAACATAAAATCATTGTCCACATGGTTTTCCAGGAAGATCATCACCTAGATTACAACTATAGAATGAATAAAAAAATTTAGAAATATTAAAATTATTTTTATAGAGAAGTAGATGGGATAAAATATTTTAGTAATATTTTAATTCAACACATAAAAATGGAATATGATTGATATGTATATATATGTGGTTTTCAGATATTTAATAGTTTAAAATATGGTCATTGGAAATATAGTCATTGGATATATGTTCATTGGGGATTCATTAATCAATATGTATATATATTTTTTAATCATCTCTTACAAACTATGATTAATATAATATGTAAATGATATATAATTATGGAATGAAATAATTACATAGTAATTAATTAAAATATATTGTTATAAAAATATATTTCTTAACTATTAAAAAATTATTATTATTATAGTAATAATTATTATGAAATTAATGTATGTATTTATAAAAATCATAGAAATATTTTAATACATTTTTGTTTATTATTATTAGTTTTTGAATGATAAATATTTATTTTTAATGGGGTGTGATTAACATCATTTAATTTAAATAAGTATATTGTTTAAAGAACTAATTTTAAAGGGATATGTATTTTTTATTTAAATAAACATAAGTGATTAATTTAAAGGTATGACTATAATTTAATGATTCAATGTTAAATTTTACATATGAAAAAAATAGTTAGTAATTCACATGAAATTACATTAATAACACATAATGTTTAAAATTTTACTTTTTTTATAAAAAACGTTTTCATTCAATATATTTTAAGATTTCATCTAAAAAAGATATTTCCCATATATTAAAACATAAACTCGTTTAAATGGAATAAAAAAGTTAATCATAAAATATGTATTATATAATGGGCCCAATTTAATTTTTGACATAAAAATAAATTACATAGGTAAAAGTTCAGTAAACCTGATAAGATTAATGAGGTAAAAATGGTTAAACTAAGTTGTAATGACTAAAAACATCATAATACCCAATATATAAATATGTGAATGAGATTTTTTGTTATAAAACCTTATCAAACCTCAAATATTTGTCTACTTTTTATCAACACTACATTTAAAATGACAATTGTATACATTAATGAATTTATATTTACTAAAACACCTTAGAAAAATCACGTATAAATGGACCACTCAACCACCACATCAAAACCATTATTATCCTTAAAGAAATTATTTTATAACTATCCATTTGGATTCTATTAAAACATTAATATAAATATTTTAGTCTCTAGTTCCAATAATCAATCCTCAATCAATCATTTAGAATGAACCTATATAAAAAGGGAGTGAATTCATCAAAATAAATGCCATGTTCTCCACCATAATTTTCAATTATAATCTAAACACCCCATTTTTCAGATATCTTTATCTAAATTAATGATTTTATATTGTGACATTATTATTCCATGTAAGATATATTATTATTATATAAACTTACACCCTTACTCACTCATTAGTGTGACATATTTTTTTGGGGTTATTCAACCACCTAAAATAATGATGCTATATAACATCACCATTTAAATAATTAACATGTATCAGGACATTAATACTAGAAATTTTTAACATTAGAGGTAAATTGATTTTATTAATATGGTTATGTTTTTGTGATATCAAAAATTAATTATCAATATAAAGTAGCACATTGCTATTGGTAAATTACCCAAACAATATCCATCATGTATTTCATTCTAATAAATTGTACCTATATCTTCCATAAGATTAACATGGGAGTACATGAATCATTGAAAAAAATAATTCCTCAAATTTTATTAATTTTATAATGATAAAATTGTTATCAAATAACGTGGATCGACATCTTAATTATGTGATTTATATGAAACAATCAAAATTACTAACACATGTTTATGAAAAAAAATAGATAAAAAACAAATATATACATAATTAGTGATTATAATTAAATATTATAAATTTTAATTGAAATGAATATGTTTCTAAAATATTTTATTATGATGTTTTTTTCATTATACATAGGGTAAAATTTATTCTATTGAAGTCATAGATAAGGGTAAAGGTTTATTATCAAATTTCACTATGAAATCATGTTTGATTATGTCTAACCATATATTGAGAGATATTATATATCATTTTTATATATAACCCAACGTATTTCATTCTAATTGGGTCATTTATATGGTTTACATATCTCCCTACCATTTGGTCACCCTTTCTTTCATAAATTGATCACAAGGATGTTTCAAAGTGTAACTAACTTTGGTCTTCTTTTTTGTTAAGAATATTTCCCATCTCTGTAAATATTTATTATATTAATTTATGGATGTACTTATCACAAAGTGAAATATTGTTTAATGTGTTTTCTAATGGACTTATCTTTTATTACAAAAGGTATCTTCTTTTAATGTTTCTATTACAAAGGTTTTCTGAAAACCTTTACTGTCTTCAAAAAAAGTGTTTCTTTATAACACATTCAACCTAAATTCCATTTTTAGATTTAGTAAGAAAATTTATTAATAGATATTTATATATATGAATCCATTTTATCCAAATTAATTTCTATTTAAAAGTTTTTTTCAATTTTTTTCACATAATATTTAATTTATCAAATGTAAATGATATTTTGATATATTTTTCATTGAAATTTTATAATTCTCTTATAAAATTGTTTTTCATATATTCATACATCAATTAATTTTTATTATAAATTTATAGATATATTACTTAATGATACTATACACATCATATCTCTATATATCATATAATAATTTCATATTCAGGTTTTCATGAAACTCATTTATCTCCCATGAGTAAATATGTTATGAGTCATTTATGATAGTTTTTTATTAATATGGATTTCATATATGTGGTTTATCATTAAGATACTAGTGGTACATTATATACCTCTAATTCATTGTTGAATGTGTTTTATCTCATTATATAATGTCTGGGAATGATTGTTTTTTCTCGCAACCTATTTTATGGGAATTATTGGGTTTTATAACAACATAATCGATGAGAATGAATGTGTTTTCTCCAAATTATATTATAGAGAATTAAATAGTTTTATCATAGATAATTTATTTTTCATGGCTAGATTTATCAATATTTTTTTATTTTTGATGCTTATTCTTACTCCATAGGTATATTTTATACCTCATGACTATGTAATTATTTAGGGATCATGTTTATTGGCATAGGTTTCAATAATTATATGTCTCATATCTTATATTACACAAAATATTTTTACAATGAGACTTGATTTTATGATCTATATTTTAGTGGGAATGATTATCTTATTTATTATTAATACACTAGGATTATGTTTTCATACCACACATGACAATTTTATTAACAATTATGATCTTCAATTATTATCTCTCATTTATATCCTCACTAATCATTTCCACTCTTCTCTCTCATATGTTTCCATTCAAAAGGTTATGAAGAATAGTATAATATATGGTGTGTCAAGAAGGGTAGCATGTGACAAGACTATTTGATAGAGTTTTTTAAATTGTTTAAAATGATTTATTTATGTATTTTTTATCAAAATACACTAATGTTTTCAAATATAGGGTGAGATATATTATGAGATGTAATAAATATTAATGTAAAATGATTTCATATGTATGTATGTTATAGTTGAGTATTAAAAATTGATATCAAATAATGGTTTGGTTATTATATGGCACTATTATATGAATAATTATATTATATAACTTAAGACAACCAATGATGAACCCAATGTGATGTTGGGATAACCAAAACTATCATTGGGTAAAATGTGGGTGACATAATTATGGAATATAGGGATTTATTTTATTTAGCATATATTTTATTAATATAATTATTATTACATGATACTCACTCGAACAAATTTTTTTTAGTAAATAAATGGAATAAGAAGGAATCATGTTAATAAGAAATGTGATGGGTAATTCAATGACTTTCACAATGAGACACCAAATCAGATGGGTATTGGAGTGAAAAATATGGATTTTCTTCCTTCAAAATGCTCTGTTGATATGAATGGTAAAATCAAATAATTTTGAAATCCAAAACCTAAAAATTATATAACAAATATATGTTTATTCTTTCACAAGGAAACAACCAACTTACAATAATGGGACATTCGATGAACTAATTTATGAGAAGTGGATCCACACAATTAAAAATATGTTTTCTATTATCTAATTCCCAAATAATATAAACATTTATTCAACTATTTTTTATTTTTATGGTACTTTTGACCAATACTAGAATCTCATTAATAATAGGAGGAAATATGGTGAAATACAATCCATGTAATGGGGTGATTTTAGGATGGTAATTTCGAAAAGAAAATAAATTTTTTAATATATTTCTACTGATATGAAGAGGGAATTCTTTGAGCTAACATTAAAGGGGGATGAATCCATTGGTAATTAAGAATAAAACAACATGAGACATAGAAGGCACGATTCTTGTTTTATCATTGATTATGAAAGATAAATCAATCATTTATTTAGTGGACTAAAACCAATTTATTAAAAGGGAATAGCTTCAAAAGAAATTGATATTAAAGAGGAAACTGATTAATGTGCATTTAATGAGGGAATAGAAATTAGATCCACTCGTAATTTTACGGATATAATGAAAATAAATGGAAAATTTATTTTTATGAAACCACATATAATAAATAACATGAATGGAAAACATAAAACTACCTATATTCTAATAATGTGGGAAAAATAATCCAAGAAATTACATAAAATGATCTGAAAAAGGTTCTATATATAGTAAATCATGTGATAAAGAACATAAAAATTGAAAAAATATAGTGGGGAAAATTAATATGTTGGATTAGAAGAATTTATAAAAGAATGCACAACTCACATTTCAATTCCTATAATTAATGGTGTTTGGTCATTATGAAAAATTAATTCCGAAATCTAGGGTATTATAAGGATAATAGGCATTGAAAACCTCTATGACCAACGGAACAAGGAAAAGAAAACGCAATCACCACTACTTAATAGGACCATGATAATGATATTGTCAAAGGTACACATATTATCTATGTAATAAGTATGAATTCCTTATATGATTCTAGTTTTATACATTCATTAATATCATGCATGTTTTCTAATAATATTGATTCACCACCTCAAACACTTCATATTGAATTATCGATAAAAAAAATGTAATGTGATGATATAATCCAAGTAATATAACTCTTCTTCTATCATTATATTTGGAAACCAAATTCTGTAAAATAGAGATACCCTTTCCTTAGTGGAATCTATTGTGATAATAGGAAAGGATTGACTCTCTATAAAAAAAATATAATATTAATTTTCATGATAAGGAAATGTTACAACACCAAGAGAGTATATAATAAATTTTTCATTAATAAATAAATGAATTTGATATATTGTGAATAAAAAATCAGAAATTAGGTTAATAATGGTTTTAGATTCGAAAATAAATCACATTATATGGGTTTAAAATGAAATATAATTATTGAAAAAAATTCAAATTCATTTAAGAAATACTATTGATCCCAAAGAACTATTTTGATGTATTTTTTAAGAGATTGGTTATTATATGTTTTTTATGTTTTAAAAATTATTTCAATCTCCAAAACTTATGTAAAAAATATATTTTACACATTTAAATAAATAATTTAATTGTAATCAATTACATATAAATGAAAATAAAATCAGTTTAAGGTAAAATGGATGGTTTAAAAAATTGATCTTATATCGGTAATGATTAAATATATGAGAAAACTAAATTAGTCATTATTAATGAATAATTTTAATGGAATATTTATAAAATATTTTAACTAAAATAATTTAACATCCAATTAAAGATTTTTATTTACAATGTAAGGATAATAAATAATGTTTTTTTATTGAAATTTTATTTTTATAAATATAGTTTTTATTTTGTTTTTCATTCATATTTAAAAATTAATTTATACAACTTAAAATTGTTGAATGTTTTTAATGGTTTTTATATGTCAAATCTGCATGTCCATATTTATTAAATAAGTTAATTTTATTTTGGTTCTAATGAAGAGTATCTGATGTAAAAATTTAATATT
This sequence comes from Viscum album, assembly GCA_963277665.1. NCBI lineage: Eukaryota > Viridiplantae > Streptophyta > Magnoliopsida > Santalales > Viscaceae > Viscum > Viscum album. Next base: position 380,836,548 of record OY728119.1, read on the forward strand.
ATATTAATGGTTTTAAGGGGTAACAAGGGGTTAAACTGAAGAGATAAGGGTAAATTTGAAATAAAAACAATTCTATATACTAGTTTATTGTGTTTATTTCAACGTCATATCTTCCAATCATATAAAATGATTAAATTTGGAGCCACATGTCCAAGAAAGTGACATTATAATATTTTATTGTTTTTAATACATAAATTTGTTTCATGAAACTCTATTAAAAATTTTATCTTACCTCATACCTTATTTATATATTCATGAGATACATATCTTAACCAGCCACTACCTAAACTCATCAACTTCCCTATCATGTTCTGGAGTTCCTCGTCTTCTTAAAAGTCTATCCCAAGGGTCGTTAAGAGGTTATTTAAAGGAGGTTTATCAAAGAATAGGTAATAGTATTCACATAATACATTTAGGTTAATTACTTCTTAAACCTATTAATTTACCATTGTTTTCAAAATAAATATTTTGTTTGATAGTGTATAAGATATGAAACATGGTGCTTAAATGAACCGCAAAATACTATTATTAATTTTGACTTTCATAACACAACCATATAATCGGTGGGTATGAATATGATTAAAAAAATTATTTAATATATATAAAGGCCCTAATCAATGATTTTGTATTTGTTCTTTGAAATTCCGAACCTGATTTTTAGTAATGTGATCTTAATCCTAAAAAATGTTTTATTCTAAAATATTTTTTATTAATTTTTATGAGTGAATATTATAAATAATTTATGAAGAATTAATAAACACTATTTATTTAAATATTATATCCTCTTTTTATGAATCATTTCAATATTATCTTATTATTATTTATTTGAATTTTTTAGAAAACACTGATTTTCCCACAAATAGTAAAAATAGTGATATTTATTAGAAACTATATTTTAGTTTCAATCATTATAAAAGTTTATTTTTATAAATGGTTCAAAATTAAAATTAGTTCAATTATATGTTTAATAATTCAATTATGTTCAGTAGATCAATTTTATATTTTAATTTGATATAAAATTATTTTTACACTTCAAAATGGATTTTTATTAAAAAAATTCTTTTAATTTTTCATCTTAATGTATAATTATTTTAATTCAATTCTAGAAATTGAATCATGAAAAACATTTTCCAAAATTATAGCCATTAGGCCAGTATTTTTATGTAATTCCCTTTTATTTTTTATCATTACAAATAATATCCATAATAAATAATTTTCACCAGGATAAGTGTAAATTGTGTAATGAAAGTTAAAAAAAATTATAAGCACTAAAAGAAACCCTAAAACATTCCTTTATCTTATTGGATGAGTTTAGTTCGGCCATGTATATACAATGTTGGAAATTTTCTATTTTAGTTCCATATTTATTTTATTTTTTCCTTTATTAATATTTTTGTTAATGATAAAGTAAAAAAATCAGTTTATTACTTTAAATTTAAAAAATATTTTTTTATTGTGATGATATCAAATTATGTTTTGTCATTAATATTTCACCCAAGTATAAAGAAATTTTTTTAATTTAATTCATATATAATATTTAGTGATGAAGTAATTACCATAAATTATTACTCAACACTGACACAAAATTTATTCAATTAATAGAAAAATGAGATAAATGATTTAAAAAATATAAAAAGTAATGTATTTGAATGCATTATACTATTATAAGAATATTTTATAAAAAATTATGATATTATAGAAGTTTTAAAGGATTATATGTTAATTTCAACGTTTTCATGTTTTCTTCAAAGTCAAATTAAATGAATAGTTCCATGATTTCCATTAATGATATTTTTATAACAAATAATATGTTATTAAATGATTTAAAATTTATAAATATAGTATATTTTGATATTTTATTTGGATATGGTATATATTATAATCTATTTTATATAAATGGTATATGTTTCCTTTTATATTAACTTTAATTACTTCAAAACAATGAAAAACACTATTATCTCAGTAATCGTCAAAACGGTTAACTGAGGTTAAAAAATGATATAAGAGTGAAAATATATCAAAAACATATACAATTTTTATTTATGACATTATTATAAAACATCCACATATTTTTTTCTAAATATATCAATTTTATCTATTTTAAGATGAAATTAATATATATTAAGCAATTCCATGAATTCCACTTCCATTATTATAAAAGGGAACCTCATATCCTATGTTCTAAACATGCCAAGATCCATTTTTTCATCCTATAATAGCCAAAAAACACATATATACATCCCCCCCACATTATATAGGAATTATATTTGTAACAATACTAACCATATAGCGATTAAACATTAAATCGAATGAAGTTGTCTCATGAAGAGGTATAGATTTTAATTGAATATTTTTTTATTTATTCTTGTAACACATTAAAATATTTTTTAAAGTTGATGAAATAATTAAATAAAATTTATATATATACTTAAATATTATTTTTTTAATTTCAAAAACTATATATATATCCTCTTCAATCAAATGAGGGTCCAAAACATGGTTTGTGTGTATGTGTGTATTATCGCCATGTGAACATATGTGATTAGTTTTCTTTCATCTCGATTAATGGATGGTTATAATCATGTATTTAATTTAAATATATTATATTCAATACTTAATTATAATTCTGTAAAATTAATATATCATTTATTTTCGTTCTAATCAATTTATTGAAAATTGATATGTCATTCATCGATATGTGTGGACTACCCCTTGACAAAGCGAGGTGATTCATTTTTCATCACCACGTGAAATCAATGATAAATTTAAATAATTATATTTAAATTATTAATATGATATTTTTAATAAATGTATCATTCAGTAAATATAAAATTATACTTAACTTAATTATATCATGGTTGTTGAAAATTTTAAATGTTACTCATATGTATGTATGGCATACTATGTCCATGAATTTCACATAATTAATGTATAATTAATACCATTAAAGATTGGTTTTATAAGTTCAATTGATATATAAAATTGATAATTATATCATGATTATTTTTTTAGATGATGGAATAATGACCCCTTTAACCAATGTCAACACAATGAAGCAGTTTTTGGATTATGAACCAGACAGCCTCAAAACACATGATGTGAAATTGCTGTTTAAGTAATTAGTCATTAAATTTATAATAAATTATATACATTTATTAAGGATATGGTAATAAACTTGTAAAAGGAACTTGAGAAAAAAACACATGATATAATTCTATTATATTGGAGTTATATGACATTCATGGCATGTTTGGACTTGAGGTAGGGGATTTCATCTCAATTTCACTTAACTAAGGTCTGTTTTAATGTTATACACTTATTTTACTCGATATAGTGTATATATTGACCTTTTATCGTGAATCCATAAAAATTAATGGTATTTTATGTTCTAATTAATGTTTTTTTATCCAAGGATAATTGACTTGAAAGAAACCAAATGGTATGAGATTTTTTAACTCAATTTCCTTTCATAGGGTTATACTTCTACTTAATTTATGTGTTTTTTTGTGATATTATGTGAATTTAACATTATTTTTTTATTATGTATCTCCATTTGTTTTATTTGGATGTACATATTTTAACATAATATATTCACGTGTTAATAATTGCTATAAAATTTGGATCTTGGCAATGGTTTTCATTCTCAAGATTTCAATTTCCTAAGATATGTTTCATATCATAAACCATAATTTAATTTACTGGTGTAATTCACACAACATGAATTAATTTTGGAATATTACCTTTTCTATATCACGGTATTTATATATCCATATCACACTCATTATTTCAATGATATGTGATTCAAATGTTATGAAAGCAGTTAGGGATTTATGTTGCGATGTTCATTCATTTGAAGATTATTAATATTAAAGGTTTTATTAAAAGAAAAAATATGATATTATTTTTCTAAAACACGTATATTTTGTTCTTCACTTATTATGAATATTTTTTACATGTTTATTTTCCATTTCATCTCTCATTGATTCATGAAACATCATGAAAATTATATTAAAGTGATACTGGAAATTTATATTCTTTTAACACGAGAATCATTTCCTACCATTTTCATGTGTTCTAAAATGTTTTCCAGAATTTGATTTTATAAACATAAATATTTTTTTAAAATTAATTTAAATTATATTTTACTTATTTTTAAGATGTTTTTAGAAACCTCATCATATCATTTTTCAACAGGAGTCACATTTGACACAAATTAAGAAATGTGTGAAAATATTTCTTCATTATGAAATAAAAGTATTTTTCCACTATAATGATCATTATTTTATTTTGAGATTCCACTATAAGTTTATATTTTTATTTTAAATGAATACTATTTTCAGAACACTTTTTAAATTTTTTTATTTTTAAATAGGATTTTTAAAATCAAAATGGTATTTTTTCATGAATATTTTTAATGATATTTTTATAATAATATGATTCCTCAATAAAAAAACACATTATTTTTTATTTATTATCCACTTTGTATATATTATAATGATACCGTATGTATTATTCCTATGGATGGAGTTAGTTTTTGACAATGATATTTTATTGCTACTAATTTCATTTATGTGGGTTAGGAATGAAATGAATGAAATTGTTTTTGTTTAAAAGAGTTTTATGATAAAATAAGAGATCTATATAATTTAATAATTTTATAGTTTATGGAAATTTGTTATGATTATAGCTGGTTCCATTACAAACATAGGATGGGTGGTTTCATTATAAAAAAGGATGAGTGGTTCCCTTGTAATTCAAGGACTAGTAGGCACATTATAGTCATCAAGTAAATTAGCCAGTGAGTATGTTCTCTGAAGAATAGTATGATAAGTTGATCATATCAGTTGTTTCATATATAAGGTTTCTTAAATTTGTTAAAGGAAGATAAAATTCCATGATATTGAAATATTTTCATTATGATTTCTATGAGATATTAATGGTTCCTTCGATAATGATTTATATCTCATGGATCATGATTGTTAAAAATCATGACTATTTATTTTGATAAATGAAATTGCATTTGGCATGTTTTATGATCTAATTTATGACGGGTATGAATTCTATTATTTCATACACCTGGAAATTTATTATGTCAACATAAACTTATGCTCATATTATTTCCAGTAATGAAATTCAATTATTAATTTTTATATTTACCCTTACTGAGCACTTGAGCTCACCCATCCTATGATTAGTATTCCCCATATTTTAAAGAACTATTTTTCAGTATGCTAGCCTAATATTATTACCAATATGATATTATTCATATTTTTATGAACTAGTTATTTATGAATGAAAATTTTCATGTAATAGTTTCTCATTGTTATCTAAAACTATAAACCTAAAAGGTACTTGGGTATGTAAGTGATCATACATTTCATTTGATTTTTTATATTTTAGATCATTGAAATTGGGTCACAATTATTTGTATCATATCTAAAAATTTAAAGATATTGGTTTTAGCACTATATATAGGAGTGAATGTATTATAGTTGGTATTAGTGTATGGTTTAGATTATGTTAGAGATTAAGATATTTTAATGTGATGTTAACTTCAGAGTTATAGATACCATCTTGTTTTTATAAGTTTATGTTTGATCATATAGTAATATATTAAAAACCCCCTATTTTGGTTTTAACTGAATAAAGTTTGTGCCACTTAATGATATTTTGTTATACTTTTTATTAGCTGGAGAGATATTCTACCCTTAGGCCTAAGTTGAATGTTTATTTTAGAAATATATTGTTACATTTTTTGGAATGTATATTAAGAGTTGAGAGGTAACCTATTTGGTTATGACATAATTTTATATTAAGGATATTGAATTTTTTTATGTATATAGGGTTATTTATTTATGGAATTATCTATATTGAACGTTTTTTTATTATTGAAGTTTGGAGATTAATATTTTAGGTCACCATATGATGGTTTATTAATTTCGAGAATTATTTAACATTTTCTTAACCATTTTGGTTGTAGTTAATTTCTATTGACAGAAGGAATATATTTTCATCCTTTTTTATAATTATGTGATCAGTTAGAAGATGATTTTTGTGATTCAGGAATAATTAATTCATCTTCGGTACTCATCGTTTGTGGTGAATGTATGATATTTTTGTGGAAATTGGTTAATGATGAGATTTTACTATTCATGTGTGAATATTTATTTATTTTTGTATAAATGTTAAATGAATTCTTAATCATTAGGAAACAAGATTTTTAACTAAAAATTATATCTTATTACTTTAATTTATGATGAATCTAAGGTTTTTTCACTCCTATTTGACTTATGGTTTTGTAGTAACTAACAATGTATTGATCATTCAATTTCTAATGATCAATTTTTTATGTCACACTCAATCCTATTTTGGACATAATTTTTTCAGCCACTCTAATATTTTCACATATGTCAAATGTTAGACTATTTGGAAACCTAATATGTATTAATTCAGATTACCTTCGTACTTCAATTTCTCCCTTTTAAAGGGGAATATTTGTTAATAATTTTTTATTTGGGATATGAACTATGGTATTTAAAAATTTAAAGCATTTATTTCTGATATCATGTTCAAATTTTGAGAATTAATCTTATTAGACGTTATGAGAATATAATATCATGGAATTTTTAAAGTAAATACTATATTGGATTGCATACAAGATATGAAGTGCATAGTTTAAATAAACCATGAAATTATATTATAAAAAATTACTACTTTAACTAATTCAATGAATAAGTGGGGATTTACATGTTTAAACACATTATGAAATATATATCATTTTCCAAATAAATAATAATGTATTGATCAGTACTTTAAAAATAAGCACTCATTTTTTTTAAATTCATTATAATGTCCAAAAAATACGTTTTGATCAAAAAATATTACTTTTTGTGGGTGAAAATTATAAAACATTAATAGAAATTTTATAAATTTTATTTTTCAAAAACATTCAATTTTTTAAATCATTATTTTAAAATTATTTTAGATGATGATTTGGTATTTTTCTAAACTGATTGATTTTACTTTAAATATTGAAAAATATTGGCTTTTAATGGAAACTGTAATATTTTTTATTAATATACAATGTTCTACTTTATTTTTAAAATATGTTTTATAGGATTTTTTAAATTCCAATTAACATTATATGAAATAAATTATTGTTGAATTTGGTATGAAAAATATTTTATACTTAAGATAGAATTTTTCCAAAAATATTATTATGGTTGTGTTTTTTGTTTTAATATTCAATCCATTTTTTCTACTTATAGAAATATTATATTGAAAAATAGATTCAATATTTGTAATTTAGAGGTCAAAATTTCTTAAATATGCCCTTATTATTTTTTTCAATATGTATAGTGACCCTGGTAAATAATCGCCATCATAGAATGGGTAATTAAGGTAGGTAATGTTAAAAACAATATGATAAGGAATAAAAAATGACCTTAAAACATACTTTTTCCATATAGAATGAGTGTAGTTTTGATACAAACATCCTTGAATAAAAAATAGATCATCTTGGTCCCATATGTATTTGTTGTTTTACTTTTAAAATTTTAAGTAAAAGAAAAGGTAAAAAATGTTAGTTTCTACCTTTTAATATCTATAATATTTTTTATTAAGTATGTAAATAACTTTGTTAAGTAAAAAAATATTTTAAGGTTAAATTATCAAAAAATTTAATATAAATTTTCTTATAATTTTTAGTAACAAAGAAAATACATTATATTCATAGAAACATAGACATGATATTATTTTGAATTAATAAAAAAAATTAAAAAAATTAAATGGAAAATATTATTTATTAATTATTATGTTAAAATAATCTTATAGATAAACATTACATATTATAGAAGTTTTAATATATTTTATTCAAATTCAATTTTTTAGGTCATTTTCCTTGTAAAATTAAATGAATTGTACTCAAATGGAATTAATTGTATTTTATAATAAATAATATTTAATTAAATGATTTAGAATTACTAAAAAACTATTCTTCCAAATGAATGGGATATTATTTATATTAGAAACTATATTCAATTAATGATCTAATTTTTTGTTGGTCATAACAATATTGACTCCAAAAGAGTAATAATCATTATTATTTTGGTAATCATCAAAGGGCTTAGCAGATGGTTTAAAAAATGAAAAGGGTGAAGACAACACATAAAATTAGCCAATTTTTATTTAAATAGAATATTACTAATAATATAAATATTTTATTTTATTTATATCAATTCGGATCCATTCGAACTTGAAAATTAATTTATATTAATTTAACATTGTACAAAATTCCAAGAAGGCCTCTCACCCATATTATAAAAGGGAACCTCCTCTCATATTTTCTTCAAACATCAAGAACCATTTGGTTCATCTAATACCAGAAACATTTCTCATAAAAACATCCATTCATAAAGTATTGAGTTATTTGTTTGATAATAATATAACCCTTATATGGATTAAGGTGTAAATAAAAGGTGGTTCTCCAAAGAAGTGGTATGACATTAAACAAAATGTTTTAGTTTTATTTCATCATATACCTCATGAAAATATTTTAAAATCCAGATTAAATAATAACATATATATATATATATATATATTATATATTAAGATACTAATAAGTTCATTTTGGAACATATATTCATATCCTCTTCTATAAAATGAGAAATGAAAACATATTTCTTTCGTACGTGAGGACAACCACCATGTTAATTGTTATATTTAATTCATAATCACCACCTATCATGGATGATTATAATGATGGATTCAATGGATATATATATATTATCATAACTAAATAGTTATAATTCTTTAAAATAATTATTTTATCTATTTTCCTATCATTTTATTTAATCAAAAATGATAACAATGATCATGAAAACATGTTGACTACCTAATCCACAAAGTGATGTGATTCATTTTTCAACACCAAATCTCATGGATAATTTATATTAATACACAAAAGGAATTTATACAATAATTATGATACAATTATTTTGAATAATGGAATGATGTCACTTACCTTTTCTCTATAATGATAATTGAAAAATGGAAAAATTACCCATGCACGCATACGATCAACCGTCTCCATGATTTTAACTTAGTTCAATTTTGATAAACATATTTCATTATTTCTTATAATATAATAGTTTATTTCTTGAGGTGATATCTAAATCATGTTTTCATTAATGTAAATGATATAAAAATGTCCCAATTTACCACATAAATTATGAAATGAACGTTCTTAAAACACCAGATGTGGCTGTAAAATATTAAGTAATAAAATATTTCAAATAAATGTTTTTTAAGGATAAGGTATTAAACATATAAATGGTTATTCTGAAATATAATAATACATAAAAAAAATTCTTGTGTTAAAGTACATGCGTACAAGTTTGGACTCTACGTAAGGGATTTCATCAAATTTTGACTCCATTGAGGGATGTTTTAATTTTTTGCACATAATTTCTTTTATTCGGTGTATATAAAGAACTTTTATCCTCACCCACTAATATGTAAAGTTATTTTATGTTGCGATTAAAATATTTTCATCCCAGGGGATTTTATTTAATAGTTTTTATGTGGTAACGAATTTCTTAACTCAATTTCCATTCATTGGTTTATACTTCTAATTCGTCAAATTTGTAATGAAATGATTACTTGTGAATTGATCTATATATTGTTTTATTATGTATTTCACAGTGTTTTATATGGATTTAAATATGTTGATATAATCAAATAATGAGCTAATTATCAATTTAAAATAAATGATCTTTGTAGGGTTTTATTCTCAATATCATTTTCCTGAGACATATTTCATGTCATACACCATAATTTCTTTAAATTGTGTACTTAATTAAACATGAATGAATTTTGGAATAATAAAATATGTTATTTATTTTATTTATATATCCATATCAAAATATTTATTTCAATTACCTTTCATTAAAAATTTACTTAATCAATAATTACTTTGTGTTATAATCCTCTACATTTATTGTGGTTGTATATATATTATTATTTTAGGGTAAATGAGATGCTCTATTTGGCTTGAACAACATGAAATTTATTCACTACTTTCTATGAATATTTTTTACAAGTTTAGTTTCCATTTCATCAATTTTTTCATTAAATAATAATCATGAAATTGTTATTATAAGTGACACAAACAATTAATCGTCTTTTAGATCAGGAATATTTCTCCTCCCATTCAATGATTTCTAAAATGGTTTCAAAATTTATATTTTATAAAAATAAATAATATCATGAAGTTAATATAAATTATATTTTACCTTCATTGAAATTTTTTAGGAGGATGTTTCTTTATGTTTTTTTATGGATCACCTTTAACTCTCATTGTAAAATGATTGAACGGAATGTTCATTTATAACATAATTTTTTTTCAATCATAATGACATCATTTTTTGAATCATACATTATGTGATTCCATTTTTATTTTAAATGGATTTTATTTTCACAATTTGTGGTGAACTTTTAGTATTAAAAGTGATTTTCAAAATAAAAAATTGTTTTTTCAAGATGTTTTTAATTATAATTTTATGATAAACCAACACATCAATGAATGAGGACCATATATATTAAATTATCCTCAACATGGGATAAATTGTAATTATATCATAATCATTATTCCACCATATAGATTATGATTTTTTCAAATATATTTTTGTAGAACCCATCTTGTTTCTATAGTGTATTCGTGTTATGAATAGTAAAATGGCATTTTCAATGAATTTTATGATTAAATGCATGATATATTTAATTTCTATATTTTATGGGTATTTTAAATTGATTATGTTGATAGTTGGTTTGGTTATAAACTATGGACCAGTGGTTTCATTTTAATCAATGGATCGATCAGTTTTTTATAGCTCTCCAATGTATTAGGAAATGATTATGTTATTTAATGAATTAGACAGGTGGTTGAACAAAATTCTTATTCGATATGTAGTGGTTATATGAAGATAGTTATAAAAGGGAAAATGATATTTTTTTTATGATTTCGATATATTTAATGGTTCCTTTAATGAATATTGTTATCACGTGGATCATAGTTATTGAATCTCAAAACTGTTGATTTTGATAAATCTTATTCCATGTATCATGTTTTAAAATCCTAGTTTTGATGTGTGTAAATTATGTTATGTTATATACATATAATCTGAATATATCATTATACCCTTATGGTCTTATTATGTTCACTAATGAAATTACATTTTTAATGCTTTTATTTACCCTTACTATGATTTCGATATCACCATTCTTGTAACACACTGTGATTTTAAAATATGACCATCATAATTGAAAATTTTAATGAAAGGAAATAAATAGAGGATAAGGGAATATACCAATAAAATACTTTGGGATATGTTTATTTTTAAATAAATTCAATATCTTTAATATCTTGCAACACAAGAAACAGTGGGTTTTAAAAAAACATGATACTATATTAAAATATAATTATTTAATCACAAACATCATAACCTAGATATTAATTACAGAGGTATATGGAGTACTAAATAAATTAATAAATTTATAGATTTATATTTATTTGAAATAAAATAAGATTTATTTAAATGAAATACAATTTTTGTTTTCTAAAAAAACTATTTTTTCTAAAAGACTCTTAAGAAATTCATTGTGAACATAATTAAAAAATAATTTTAGAACTTTTGGAAAAATTATTTGATAATATTAACTTATTTTTTACTAAAAAAATATCAAAAATTCAATATGAGGAATGTTTTGGATATTTCTTGAGTTGTTTCTTTTTACGATGAATAGTAGAAAATAATGATTTTTAATTGAAAACTACATTTTATATTAACTATTTATAATGTTATATTATTTTCTAATTTGATTTAAATTAAATTTAGTTGACTAATATAAATATTAGGATCCAATTTAGGACATTTGAATCTTTTTATAATTGAATTTTTATTTAAAAACATTATATATCATTGATTATTTATTATGTGAAAACTCTCTTTCTCATCATATTTGTGATATTAATCTTAAATACATCTATTTAACAATATTTTATTTAATTATAAAAATATATTCCTTTTTTTAAACAATAATTTATATTATATACTATTTTTAAATTAATTATTTACCAAAATGAATAGTGAAAATAATAAAAATAATTTATGTTGGTTAAGGTAAAAACGGATTCACTAGGGATTAATCTAAAAACGTAAGAGTTAAAATGACATAAATATTTATTTAAAATATATTTTATATCCATATTTAAACATTAAAATGTATGTTGTTAGAGAATACTTCATTTTGGACCCTTAATATTAGTTAAAAATGTGGGTATACCATTTTATCATAAAAAATATTAAGTGTGCCACTCATGTCGCTTATAAAAGGCCACCCATATCCTCTCTTATTCCCACGAGAAAATTTATTTGGTTCATGAAAGCCTAAAAAACCTACTAAATTTTACCTCCCCATCATAGAATCATTGGTTTTAAAATGATCCAAAATAGGAATACTTTATGTATAATCTTCAATAGGTTTTTTGAGAAGTTGTAAATTTCCTCACTATGTGTTTATTTATTTATTATTCCACCTCCTTAATGTCATATTTATTTATTATCTTATAAAAAAATAATATATTCTATATACTAAGATTTTATTACATTTTTAAATGACATATATCCATCTCATCTTACATAAAATAAGAATCTATAATTTCAGTCATGTGTACGACAGACTAGAACCTCATAAACTGGTGTGACACATTTTCCATTGAAACCACTCAATTTTGGGTATGATGATGGATATAAAGTATATATATGTGTGTTATTTATAATATAATTATACCACTAGATTCATTATATCATATAAATCATTTCTACTTTTTATTCTGTTGGGGATATTATAACGTCTTTCCGGTGTACGATGAATTACCCCCACACAAAGAGATGCGATTATTTTTTCAATAAAACTTTATATGGAAGGAAATAAGGATAATTTTTATGAATATATGTGATTTAATAGAAATAACAAATAAATTAATTACATATTTATAATTTTTAAAATATACCAAATTAATTTATTTTTTACACTGAAAAACGATATTGATGTTCATGTTTGTGTAGACTACGGCCTTCGTGAAGTGATGTGAATATCCTTTAACAACCATACCACATAAATTATATATATAAATATTCTTCATGAAATAATATGGTATATATTATATTGTTATGATTATGTAAATATAAAATATTATATACCTTATTTCCATAATGATCATTGAATAAATAAAATGTTACTCATGCATATGTATGCCCTACTACCTACCTCATTGTAAAAGAGGTCATTTTTCCTAAATATATATTAATATTAGTTTTAAATGTATAATTTATGTATAAATATTATAATTATTTCATTACTGTTACTCTTTATGTGTTTATAAAATTACCTCTTTGACTGTACACCACTTACTAAAGTCATTTTTGACACATATTCCAAATATCATCAAAACATCCGATTTTAAATTTATTCATTTAGTAATAATTTATATCATTGTAATAAGTGAAATAAAAGGATCAATAAACATTAAAATTTTCAAAATAATTAAATCACAAACATTATTTTATTTTTCAAAATGATTAATAATGTATGTGATGAGTCAGAGTAATGGTAAGGGTTCCTCATCTCACTTTTACTTCTATAATACATCCACCACATTCACACTACATTTTTTGTATGGAATGTGTTATAATTTTTTTATATAAAGGATTAATTTATATCTTAATTGTATTTAATGATTTATTTAATGTTATTTATTTCATGGGGTATATTATTCAAAAGTTACCAAATTTATCATGGTTTATTTTACAATATCATCATTTTTAGGAAAAATATTTAACGTATCCCTAAGGGGAATTATATGATATTTCTATCTTAAAGAAAATATACTTTCTTTACATATGGTTATTCCGGAACTATTTCAAGTAATAATACCCATTTATCTCTTTTTAGTACTAAATATGACTATGAAAATGGTTTCTGAAAATATTACATTATTTCTCACATCTGTTAAAAATCCTTTTACTTCTAAAACCATGTTTTGAAAAGATGGTTTCACTTATTTTATATAATTCTCAAAATGATTAATTAAGGAAATTTTAATCAATTTTATAATTTTTATAAATTTTTTTAAAGAGACTATCTTCTTATCTTTGGAATTTAGAACTTTTTAGTAGTTTTATAGTGCAAATGTACAGTTTTTTTAAATTATACAACATGTATGGAATTACCCACTGTCCTGAAAATCACTTTATTGAGGCTTAATTTTCATGTTAATAAGGTTATTTTTAAATAAAATTCTTATGTAATATTCTAGAAATTTTTATTTTTAAAAAGTTATTTTCATAGAAAAGGATTTTGATAATATTTAATGAATATTCTAATTTTAAAATAACTGGGTGATTTTTGAAGAAAGGATATTTTCCATAATAAATGATCCAAGTGAACTTTCAAAATCCTTTTCCATATATGAAGAGATTATTTAATGTTTTTTATATTTTAATGGGGATATACTACTACAATACCGACCTTATAATTTCTTGGGAAGGTTTATGATCAATATGAATGGGGATGTACTATATTTAAACCATTAATTTTACTTTATATGGTTTATATTTATGTTTATTGATTAATGAAAAGTATTAAAATATTTTATGCGGGTTGAAATAGAAATGTATATGTGTATTATGTTTTCCCCATTATGAAGAATCCATTAGAATTATTAAGTGACATGTTGAGCCCACTATGGACCCTCGATGCATTGATAGGTCTAATGAAACAAAATAGAATATGTTTTGGGGAAGGATTTAAATATTTAAATAGATTTCATTGTTCAAGGCCTCAACCGTATTCGATATCATGGAATGTGTCCTTGATGGAATATTTCTGATGTCCAAAATTATAAATTCTGTCATTATTAATTCAGTTATTAACATCCCGTTTAATTATTATAATATTTATAATATCCATAGTTATGTTTCAAACATGTATGATTAATTATATAGAATTATTTGACCATCATTTATTTCTTCCATATTATTCATAGGTTACTTATTAAATGGAATGTGTTTCAGTAATTTACTTTCCCATATTGATTTTTATGATTTATTCGTAGCTTATGTTGTACTCTTACCCTTACAGAGATTATAGTATCACCTCATACTAACATTTTACATTACCCAAGATATGTGTAAGTATATTTAAATTGATATAAACGGAAACAATAAGGGGAATAATGGAATTATCAGAGAAAAATCATTGTGTAATTTATGTTTTAAAATTTAATATAAATTTTAGGTATGTATCTAGTTTAATAAGAATAGTAAACTACTCAATACTTTGAGATATGATTCCTTATACCCTCTTCCATTTTAATAATTGAGGCTCTACGTCCATGCTATTGGGGTTGGGGTAACTACCATTGGTATTAGAGGAATTTATGTGGGAACCATGGGATCTATATTTGGAATAAAAAATACTAAGAAACATAAACATTTGATATAATTTCATGATAAGTATAATCTATACTAATAATGTTTTCATAACAAATATATCAAGTGGTATTCTAAAACAATGCATCCATATATATAAATTTCATATAGATTTGGTTTTGGAAATGATTTACCGAGGGTAAATACCCTTAAAAAGGGTGCATTGTGCTTAACCTTCAACTCACCTGGTGCATGAAAATGGACTTTACTACACACCTAGTTTTCCATTATTGGGGGATATTAATCTAATAAATCACATATTATATAAAACCACTTATTAAGTATTGAAATATAGTTTTATTATTTTAAAACATTACCAATAAAACCATGTTTATGATCATTATACTTGATATGCATAATTTATTCAGTTAATATAATGTGTTTCACTAGTTTTCCTATTAAAATTTCAATTTCATAATTTTATGATCAAATCTAGTTGATGAATTTTTTTTAAATGGAACATAATGGAATTAATGGATAACATATCATCAAATTTACCCTATATAGGGACTTCCCTCCAAGAAAAAACAATGAAGCTAAAGATGGATCTCCTATGAGAATGGGTAAAATTGTAACAATATTGGGGTTCCTAACTAAGTTTATGAGTAATAATCGTTCCTGTATGAAGAAACATCCTAATTTACTAGGTTGTGTAACGATGGTAGAAAACTTCTTGAATAAAAAACTTCCATAATTAAAGGGGACTAAAAATCATTTATTTTCAGTGAGTAATTGATTAGTTCTATATAGGAGAAATTTCTCTTTTTGGGAAGTACTGAAAGATATAATTTTTTCATGTATTTTTTCTATAAATTGTGATTTTTTGATCATTGGGGGTAAATAATTTAAAATAATAAGGATATTGAAAAAATAGAATGAATGGAGTGGATGGATTTTAGGGTACTATTACTTTAAATGTATTTTCTTTGTGACAAATAAGAAGATAAGGAAAGAAATTTATTCAATACAATCCATAAAGAAGAGACAAATGTTTCTATGTATTAATAAAACATTATAATGTTTGTTAAACATTATGCAGACTATGTACATAATACAAAGAGAAATATTGAACATTATTTAATTGGATTAACAAAATCATTTAAAGAGAACTGGTTTCCCAAAAATTATCCTCATTTGAGGACAAAATATCATGTGATATCATGAAAGAAAGTACATTCTCCAAGTATTATTTCTTTAAAATGAAGTAGGGGAAGGGGAGGATGATAGAGAAAAATATTGTTAATTGGATGAAGGGAAATCGGGATTTTCCATCATGTGGTACCTTTGGAATGAAATAAAGTATTAAATGCTTAATAGAAAAATGATTTTTATTTAAATATATAGAAACATTACAGCCTTATAATTTTTATAGGCGAAGGAAAAAATATACCAATTTGATATACTTACACTATAAGAAGATGGGGAAAATTATTTCCCTATGATTCTAGAGATTATACCTCTAAATGACCTAAGGAGTCAAGTTCAATATTATTCTATTACAATAGAATATGTGCAATGATTAATTTGATCTTTTTTAGATTCAATAGTTATATTATATGAGTATTTTTAACAATTATATTATAGTATTTTTAATTATAATGTGTATAATTATTATAATACAGTAGTATTTTTCTTTATGATTTGAAAATGTGTGTTCAATGATACAAATAAATTTGATTCAGTATGAAGTAGAACATATTTATAATCACATTATTGATTGAGAATAACCGGCAATATGGTCCCAATGTTGACATAGTAATGATATTTATGATGTAGTGTGGGTGAACCTGAAATTTATTAGTGAGTTGATAGTTTTTTAACTTTTGTATAGATTACATCCAGTATTTATTTATGGAATATTTTTGAAAAACTGAGTTTTTATATGTGAAAGAATTCATGTTTTTCTTAAGCTATTATAGTGATAAAGTTATTAAAATATCTCAAATTTGACATCAGGAGAAACTATATATATATTTTAGGGAATTTAATTTTATTTATTGGTATTCCATAAAAAATTTGGGACATCGAATTTGGATAGATTTATTTTGTATGAGTCATAAGGATAAAAATATGTGGAATGGATTAAGTTTAACATTGCATGTTTTTTTATAACTTCTTCTAACTATTTTTGTTTTACCAAAGAGAGGAGGAATATCTTGTTACTCGTCTATAGATCATCTGATCTATTAATTTTTTTTGATTTTGGCATAAAAAATCATCATGTATATTTTTTACCTATAGTAATAAATGAAGTGTGAAATGAATGAATAAAAAAAAAATTTTGTCAATATGTGACAACTGGGTCCCGATGACAGCACAACCACCCCGCCTTAACATGGCCGTCGGCTCCTGGCCAACCAGGTACCACCAGTTGCCCCCGCAGACGCGTGGGGACCACCCCAGGGTCCACCCACATGCCTGAACGGGTCATCTGACTAATGATTGTCCCCACATGCCAACACATTTCCTTTAAGTGTGTTTTGTCCTCACTCACACACACCCTGAGAAACATCCCAGGAGGTCACCCATCCTGATCACTACTCCATGCCAAGCACGCTTAACTGTGAAGTTCTAATCAGACAGACTCCCGAAAAGGAAGGTGCACCTTGTCGACATGAGTCATATCATTTAGTCATTTAACCCTTTATCATTTGGGGATGTTACAATCACCCCCCCCCCCCCCTTTAGAGCACAATGCCCTCATTGTGGGACCTACATATCAACCCAGGAAGTGCACTGCACTTAAGGCTGGGTACCACCTCTGATACCAAATGTGACAACTGGGTCCCGGTGACAGCACAACCACCGCGCCTTAGTTATTCCCACCAGGCTCAGGGAGCTGGACGGAGGAAGAGTGCGGCTGCATGCGGTCAAGGAGTGTGACCAAATGGCTCTAGAAATGATTCAAGGGACAGTCTGTGTCCACTAATAGCTGCTGTAGTAACGGACGTCGATATGAATCATTCCTTTCTTTCAAAAATCTTGTTCCAGACCTAGAGTTTCTGGTAAGCTGTGGACTTGACCCTCACGTCTAGAGATACCTTGGGAGGAGACTCGATAATCACACTTACGCCGACGGTGTGGTCAAACCCTCGAGGCGAGAGTTCTGGTTGGAAATCTCTTGGTGGCAGCGTCGAGGCCTTACGAAGTTAGTTTGAGTATGGAATGGGAAATAACTGTTCATACACAAATTGACGGTTTTAGGCAAACGTCAGGATGGGTTTTCCTTGTTCGTCGAAAAGGAAACCCTGGGCAGCACAAGTTAAACTCGTGCACGGGAGGGTGCGACCGATCACTCTTGAGTCGGCCAACCTTACCCTCGTGGCGGCAGTCGTTTTGAGTTCTAGTTCTAACAGGAATTGGAGACCTCTAGAGTTCTAGGATGACGATCACGTCCTTATACGGGTCTCACCTCGACGAAGTTTACGGAGTTATGGCCAAGGCGGCAAGTAAACTCTGAGGTTCAACGGACCGTTCTAGGTCCACATCTGGATAGGCAAGGTGGTTTACCGCTTGACCCATCCACCTTAGTTGCACCAGGTGCACGATGACTT
Source organism: Viscum album (assembly GCA_963277665.1). Lineage (NCBI taxonomy): Eukaryota > Viridiplantae > Streptophyta > Magnoliopsida > Santalales > Viscaceae > Viscum > Viscum album. The sequence goes on from OY728119.1 coordinate 380,855,653, forward strand.
CCACGTATCTCAACTGAAGAGATACGTGCTCGACCCTTCGCATGTCATTGACCATGAGGAGTTGGACGATGGCGATGAGGTGTTTTCCACGGAGGTTCTATTAGGGATCAAGGATTGAAAGGAGCGGATCCTACGAGGACGATCGATTCCTCAGGTGCACTTTCTCTTGCAGTACAGAAACATCCGGGTGAGCACATGGGAGCGGAAGGCTCAGATGCGTGCTCTGTACCGCTTTTGTAACCTTAGTTTTTGTTAAAGCTTTACGAGGATAGCACAACACAATCCACATAGGAAAGCAAAACGTAAATCCAGACAGGATAGCACAACACAATCCACATATGAAAGAAAAACATAAATCCACACAGGATAGCAAATAGGATTCATCTCACACAGGATATACTTCTTCATAAGACGATAGAGATGATCAGATGTAGCCACTGATTCATCTAAGTCGTCGGACCCACAAAGGATCGGTAGGTACTAACCCCTGCAATGACCCACATAGGATCGATCATGAAGTGGAAACCTTAGCTATTGGAAACTCCTTCTCCATCAAGTACAGTGGTTATGACGCTATAACCAAGCGCTTCCATCTTACCTTGGATTGCTGTAGAACTCCACCTATTGGGTACTGTGGGTCTGCTGCTACAACCAAGCGCCCCCCTTCGTGGGTCTGCCGCTACAACCAAGTGCTCCCCTATGCCGCTACAACCAAGCGCTCCTCCGTCGTGGGTCTTCCGCTACAACCAAGCGCTCCCCTGTGCCGCTACAACCAATCTCACCTCTGTCGTGGGTCTGCCTATACAACCAAGCGCTCCCCTATGCTGCTACAACCAAACGCACCTCTGTCGTGGGTCTGCCGCTACAACCAAGTGCTCCTCCGCCGTGGGTCTGCCACTACAACCAAGCACTCCCCACTAGGCTATCCATAACACACTGAGTTGTTCGATCAACAGTCGTCAAGTCTCAACCGGCTCTAGGGTTTCCGCACACAGCATGCTCGTTCCGGGAGGGTCCACTCCATGAGCTAAGAGGTCGATGCATCAACTGACATGTAGTCCGGAGTTGATGTATCCCAAGATGTACCGTAGTGGTCACTGCCGAAAACACGGAGGATTCCCGTACTGTTTTCATCATCGTCATAGTCGAATCCACCGAGGATCTCTGTATAGTCGTCGTCGTCGAAGTCACAGCCAGCACTAGGGTCCCCGCACACAGCAAGCTCATTCGGGAGGGTCCGCTTCACAAGCCGAGAGGCTGATACATCAACTGAAACAAAGTCCAGATTTGATGTATCCCAAAGTTCTGTATCGTCAATAGGAACTCAACGCCGCAGACGGCGCGTCAATCGGACGCCCGGTCTGAGAGTTATTAGCTTTTTCGTCCAGGGGGGCCGGTTGGTTTTTAAGGCAAAACCAACCCGACCGTACTCCACCTGTGTCCAAATCTTGGGCGGAGTATTCCAAAAGATCCGTATCACTTAGAGGAATCCACCAAAGTCGACGGCACGTCAATCGTACGTCCGATGCTCAAGATATGAGCATTTCCGCTCCGAGGGCCCGGTTGGTTTCGTGGACGAACCAACCTGGCCGCACCCAAAGTATTCAGAAACCTTGAGTTCAGTATACCAAAACGACCGTCTTGATCCAAGGACCGTGTTGCCGCTGACGACGCGTCAATCGGAGGCCCGTAGCTCATGTTACAGGTAAAAGACCGAAAAGGTCCGGGAACGGGGGGTCTGGGCCCGGGCCGACCCGGCCCGACCCCCCTGGGTCGGCCGAACCGGGTCGACCCGAACCGAGTCCGACCCAGCTGGACCCGGTCCGGCCCGGCTCGGCTCGGCCGAGCGGCCGAGCAACGCGGGGGGCGCGCTGCCCCCGCGTGACAACACCGCGGCCCCCGCGGGGGGCCGCCCTGGTCAACGGACGCAGTAAAGCCGCGTCCTGTGTGCGCCGGACCCGTGTGGCCGCGGGTCCGCTGGCGCTGCCGCCTCCGGCTGCAGATGCCGCCGCGCCAGCGACTCGTGCCGCCGGTGGCTTCCGCGGGCCACCGGAGTTTCTCCGGTGGTCCGATTCCATTCCCATTTGCGCTGCTGCTCCTCCCGGGACCCGTTCTTCACTGTGGAATCATCAAATCGCTTTTGCGGCACGTTTTGTCATCGCCCGCCAAATCCGCACAACAACGAAGAACTGCGGAGGGTTTTCGGGCCGTGTTTGTTTGGCCCGCACACTCCGCGTTAGATGATACTAACGGGAAGAAAAATAACACAAGACAAACGTATCAAAAACAATTTTAATAATTTAAAATTGCACTTGATCCAAGTTCCTTTGTTTTAGAAGAAAACAACTACGGGAATAAAAAGTTATTTCCAAACAAAATACCTACCTCGTCAAGTTTTCGCACGCGCGTTCTTCGCGGAATTGACCGTCGCGGAACAAGTGGAGCGTCGCGTCGCGGAAGGGCGTTGCGTCGTCGCGGAAGGGCGTCGCGTCGACGATCTCTGAGGATCAAGAAACAACAGATTTAATTATATCGATTAAATCCTTGTGTTTGATATAATCCGCAAAGAAAATTTAAAGAACCGCATCCTCTCACCTCAATGGATGATTCAAGATTTTGTTGCGGATGAAGGAACGTCGCATAAGAACGTCGCGGGAGTGGAAACGTCAGCGTCGCGGCACATGACGTCACGTCATCGATTTCCGCGGGTTCAGCATTCTTCATCGGAGGTCGGCGTTCTTCGCGTTCTTCGTGAAGGAGGATGAAGGCACAAGATTTCTGTCAAAAGCCTCTCAACGAGAAATCCTCAAGATGTCGTGCGTTGGTCTTATTTTATTATTACGCCAACGGATTTCAAATAGGTTAAGAAACGATTAAATTAATTCATAGAATTAATTCAACGAAGAAAACCGCCCAATTAATTGGTGCGTTAAGAATTTAAGAAAACGTGTCAGTTGACTTTCATAATGATGGGTTTTCGCGGATGCGTTACTTAGCGGAAAAGAAACGGTGGGGCTCGTGCGGGCCCCACCTAACAAATATCCTACCAAGGGGGTAGGATATTTTTTGATAGCATCCTATCTGTTTCAACTGAGCTTAGATAGCTTAAAGTGGTCTTTAAGCGGCTTTAAGTGAAATAAAAATAAAATTGTCGTAGAACTTTATTTTATTTCATTACTTAAAACCCAAAAAATTAAAAACCACAACCAAGCAAACGCAACTCCAGAAGAGGCATTTCTAAGCAAAAACTGGTGTTGCGATTCCATCGGTGCCCTCAGAATTTGATTCCGGGCACCGGTTCAAAAGTCAGAAAAACCCGCTCGTCCGTTCACTGAACGTACCCGAGCCAACCTTCGGAAAGTGATTCCGGGCACACTGGGCCTCAGAATCAGGTGTCTTCAGAAGCTGCGTCCTTGTAAAATTCCAAGGAAAATTAAGAAAAAAATTTCCTTGAAATTTACGGGTCTTTACATTACTCCCATCACGAGGATTTACATCCTCGTAAAGCTTCACCATAAACATAGGGATACAAAGGCGGTACTGAGCACGCATCTGAGCCTCCTGCTCCCAAGTGCTCTCCTGGAGGTTCCCGTGTTGCCATCTGATTCGCACAAGAGGAATCGATCGTCCACGTAGGACCTGCTCCTGTTGATCCTCGATCTCCACCGGGACCTCCGCAAGGCTCGCCCCATCATCAACGTCCATCTCCCCATGGTCAATGAAGTGTGACGGGTCGTGCACGTATCTCCTCAGCTGAGATACGTGGAAGACGTCGTGCACCCGGTGCAACTGAGGTGGTAGAGCCAGGTGATAAGCCACCTCGCCAATCCTGTTGAGGACCTAGAAAGGTCTGATGAAGCGTGGAGACAACTTGCCGCCTCGGCCAAATCTCCGTAATCCACGTCGAGGTGAGACACGCAAGAAGACGTGTTCGCCATCCTCGAACTCTAGTGGCCTCCGCCTCCTGTTAGCACAAGACTTTTGCCGGTTCTAAGCTTTCCTCATCCGCTCATGGATGACTTGGACCTTTCTGGTCCTACAAGAGCAGCTGAGATTTCTTCTTTGCCGATAAGAGAAATCTGGTCTCAACCCCTAGATGAACCATGTTCTTCGCCTAATACAGTCAATCCCGACATGGATGAAACTAATCCATACCAAGGATGACATCGTAAGGCCTCGACGCTACTACCAAGAGATCCAACCATTACTCTCACCTCGAAGGGTTGAGTCACACTGTCGGCATCAGTGTGTGGTAACTGGGTCTCCTCCAGTAGATGTCTCACAAGTGAGGGTCAAGTCAACAGTCTAAACTGGAACCTCTTAGTAACAACACAAAAGAGGAAAGTAATGAAAACATCACAAAGGCATGCGTCTTTTATTATTGCAGCTCATAATACAAAGACGCTACACTACAGCAACAAGGAACTAGAAGTACAAAAGACGTATCCACTAGTTCCGCTCCTATCCATCTACTTCCAGAGCTCCATGATCGAAGGCCTCAGCTGCCTGAAGCTGAGCTCTCCCATGTCCACCGACTCCCTGTGGTCGGGGTGGACCTCCTGGTTGTGGTGGTGGTAACACCTCGAAGCGTCATCCACTACCTGCTTCTCGGCCAGCTCCTCTGCCATGGTCTCCTGCTCCATGCAGTCTGCCTCGATCGAACCTCTACCTCTGCCTAGGAGGTCCTTCGTTCATCTGCTGGTCATCCGTATGGTGAGTCGGATAGTCACGAGCCATGTGACTAACCCCACCGTAGGAGTAACACTGTCCGCTCATAGTAAGTCGTTGTCCACCCCGGGTGCCTCGCACAATCGACCATGTGTCACGCGGTCGACCACCGGTAGGTCTAGTCCTCTTGGACCCCTGTGTCATCTGACTAATGCCTGCTGTAGAAGACTCTGCAGCATGCCGGCTAGTTGTGGGTCCTGCTGCTGGAGACTGCTCAGCAAGGAAACTCTCCACTAAGAGGGCTCGCTCCAACACTCCTGTCTGTGTCGGAATGCTGTGAGAAACAACTGAAGCTCTGATCTCTCGCCTGAGCCCCTGCTCGAAGGTTTTGGCCCTGAAGAATGGGTCTCATACCATGTCCGTGGAATAGGACGAGAGATCGGTAAACCTCGCCGCGTACTGGGCTACTGTCATGTTGCCCTGCCGCAACTGTAGTAGCTCCTGAATGCGCACTGCTCGGAGGGTGGCTGGGACGAACTCTGAGCGAAAAAGGCTCTCAAAGTCTGTCCAAAGGAGTGATGCCTCGTCGTGCACCTGGAGCATCAAGCTCCACCATCTGCCTACTGCCGCATGCAGGAGGCTCACTGCAAGGACCACCATAAGGTCCACTGGTGTCCACACTAGCCTGAAAACTCGAACAACTGCCTCCAGCCAGTCCTCGGCTGCCTGGGGCTCCATCTCCCTGTGGAACCTAGGTGGTCGCTGGCACTGGAACTCATGCAGTGCACTAAGGTGATGTGCATCGTCAGCGGCTGGGGCTAGAAGCATCGGTGGCTCGGCAGGTAGAGGTATCGTCGGTGCCTCTACTGACAAAGGGCCCTGTACCAAGGCCTCATCGCTCGGCAGGCTGTCGTCACGTACAACACTTGGAACCCTAGCTGGCTACCGTCATGGGGCCATCCTGAAAGGAAACAGGTGTGCCACGGTCAGAACAGTATACCTGGTGAGCTGATAGAAGTAATCACAAAGAAAACTTGAAACACACATGCAATCAATGTTTTCATGCATTAAGTCGGAAATCAGAAGTCAGAGTCCTGGTGTATGGATACGTCGGTCGCCGCACCGACACTGGTCTCCCTGGATTGATAACCACACTCAATATGCTTAACACTATTGCTTCACATAGAAGAAATATTAGAGTCTACGGTAGAACCAAACACCTCTGATACCAATTTGTCACGACCCGTCCTCGGGGCCCGTGTCGTGACTACCCCAAGACCGCCTTCCATAGGCTAGGGGCTGGCGACTAGCACCAAAGCGTAAATCCCGGTAAAAGGGAAGGCATTGCCTTTGTAAAATAAACACTAAGTAAAAGCTGGTACAACAGTAAGTGCAGAAAAGTAAAGGGGGTCGGAAATAAAAGCCCAAATGTAAAGTACAACTGAAAGGGGAAAAACAGCAACTGAAAGGAAAAGCCACCGCGTCGAGCCGTCCTCTGGAAGTCCCACCTGAAGGGTGAGTACAGATAGCCTCCACAGCTCCTCGGTCCAGTCGTCCGCTCCGAGTACACCCCGCCCAGTGGTCCACCTCTAGGTACCATCTTGCTCCGCAAGCCTCCCCCACGATCAGTGTTGTCCATTGTCTGCAACCAACACAACGTAGTGCGGGCATAGCCCGTGCAGGGGTTAGTATAAGCTACTCAGTAGGGACCCCGAGACCCCCGAGGGTCTCCCAGAATCCACAAAGGATAACCACAAAGGAAAGATACAATCACAAAGTAACATCCGACACGGCTTAGGTATATGCCCATACATATACCTAAGTTATCAATTCTCGCTCGGCTCCAACATCCGAGCTCAAGTACAACCCAGTCCACACAGGAAAGCAAAACGTAAATCCACACAGGATAGCACAACACAATCCACATAGGAAAGAAAAATGTAAATCCACACAGGATATCACAACACAATCCACATAGGAAAGTAAAACGTAAATCCACACAGGATAGCACAACACAATCCACATAGGAAAGCATAACATAAATCCACATAGGATAGCAAACAGGATTCAGCTCACACATGATATACTTCTTCGTAAGACGATAGAGATGATCAGATGCAGCCACTGATTCATCTAAGTCGTTGGACCCACAAAGGATCGGTAGGTACTAACCCCCACAATGACCCACATAGGATCGATCATGAAGTGGAAACCTTAGCTATTGAGAAACTCCTTCTCCATCAAGTACAGTGGTTATGCCGCTATAACCAAGCGCTTCCCTCTTACCTTGGACTGCTGTAGAACTCCACCTATCGGGTACTGTGGGTCTACTGCTACAACCAAGCGCCCCCCGTCATGGGCCTGCCGCTACAACCAAGCGCTCCCCTATGCCGCTACAACCAAGCGCTCCTCCGTCGTGGGTCTGCCGCTACAACCAAGCGCTCCCCTGTGCCGCTACAACCAAGCGCACCTCTTTCGTGGTTCTTCCACTACAACCAAGCGCTCCCCTGTGCCGCTAGAACCAAGCACACCTCTGTCGTGGGTCTGCCGCTACAACCAAGCGCTCCCCCTCATAGCCTCCAGAGGTACTCCTTCTATTGAGTATCACGGGTCTGCCGCTACAACCAAGCGCTCCTCATGTAAAGAACCGTAAAATTCAAGGGAAATTTTTTCTAAATTTTCTTTGGAATTTTACAAGAATGCGGTTTCTCACGGCACTTGATTCTGAGGCCTGGAGTGCCCGGAATCAATTTCCGAAGTTTGGCTCGGGTACGTTTAGTGAACGAATGATCGAGTTTTCCTATATTTTGAACCGGTGCTCGAAATTGAAATCTAATGGCACCGATGAACTTGAAACACCGGTAATCGCTTAAGGGAACCTATACCATAGTCGCGTTTGTGCGGGAGAAGAAGTTAATTTTTGGGGATTAATTAAATAAATTGAATAAAATTGTTGAATCAATTTTATTTCATGTTATGTGGTTAAATTCTCCCATGGGAAGTTGGTGGTGGGCCCACATCCATCCAACTTCCCATGTGTGGATATTTGAAAGGGTGGGGCCCACATGAACCCCCCACCTTTTCAAATTACTTAAACTCCCTAACCCTCTTAACCCCTCACTTTCCTAACCCCTCTAAACCCCCCATTTATGTTTTGTTAACTTATCACCTCATTAATTTTATAACATCTTATGTTAATAACTTAAGTGAGTTAAATGTGGGTTTTGAATTTTCAAACACTTGAAATTCAAATGGTTAGGTTGTGTTAATAAAATAAGACTTGGTCTTATTTTATTATTATTAGAGTTTTGAAACCTTGAGAGGATTGGGGAAGCGGTCTTCTTCTTCTTCAACCTCGACGAAGAACGTGAAGAACACCGTTCTTCAACGAAGAACTTCTCTGCCGAAGAACACGGTTCTTCCGCGACACCGTATCTGCGACGCGACATTCTTCTTCCGCGTCGTCTCTTCCGCGACGGTTTTCCATGACGAAATCGCCGTCAATGACTTCGAATCCTTGCTTCACGACGTCGAAGTTCTTTTCCCGCGATGCCCGACCTCCGCGACGCTCGTCTTCTGTGGCTCGTTGATGAAAACTGTTCCTGAACCGAGGTAGGGGATTATTTTATTTAATTATTTTCCGTTCATGAATCTAGTTTATCGATTATCGTGGATTTTCGACTAGATGATATCATTTAACGAGAGGGGGGTCGGACCGCACAAACACGGCTGAACCCCCCTCCTATGTTCATGTTTGATTCTTTGTGGATGGAACGGAATGACGAGGTGCCGTCGCACCATGCGGGAATCACACGGCAAGTATTACGCGACGACGTCATGCCGCGTCGTGGAAGGAAATTTAAGAATGTGACGTCGTCACGCCGCGTCGAAGAAAGCCAAAGAACCACAGTCGGAGTCAGCCCACGGCGAAGGGGCGCGGCGCCATCGGGTCGCCCTATAAAACTACAAAGACGACGCTTTTCGTTTTGACACGTGGATTGACGGGCGACGACGAAGCAGACCGTTTTGGCGTTTGAATCCCTTCGCAGTGAAGGTGGGGTCCCGGGGGGACCATAGGTGAAGATGACAGGAAGAACGGACCACCATAGAACGTTCGGTGGTCCGCGGAAGGCGGCGGCGGCGCGGCGGCGGCGCGCCGCCGGAGGGTTGGCGGCCGGCGGATCCGCCGCCGGCCTCAATTAGCGGTGGGCGGGGGAGTCGTGCACCCCGCTCCGTGAATCGGCTCGGCCATGCTGGCCGAGCCGCGGCCGGCCGGTCGGGCCGGACAAAGCCGGACCGAGCCGGGCCGGGCCAGGTCAGATCGACCCGGGTCGGCCCGGGCCCAGACCCCCATTTTTTGGACCACTTTCGGTCAAATGCCCATATCTTGAGCTGTAGACCTCCGATTGACGTGCCGTCAGCGGAAACGCGTTCCTTGGACCAAGACGGTCGTTTCGGTATTTTACACTCAAGGTTTAGTAGAACTTTGGGTTCGGTAGGGTTGGTTCATATGCGAAACCAACCGGGCCCTCGGAGCGGAAACGCTCGTAACTTGAGTTCCGGACATCCGATTGACGTGCCGTCGACTTTGATGGATTACTCTAAGTGAGACGGATCTTTTGGCTTACTCCGCTTGAGGTTTGGATGTCGTCGGAGTGTGGTCGGGTCGGTTCGCTCACGAAACTAACCGGGCCCCTGGAACGAAAAAGCCAATAACTCACAGACCGGGCGTCCGATTGACGCACCGTCTGTCTCATTTTTTCCTCTTGATGAGATGGAACTTTTGGCATACTTCACCCGAGATTTGGATATAGTTGGATAGTGGCCGGGTTGGATCGCACCCGAAATCCAACCGGGCCCCTGGAACGGAAAAGCTGATATCTTTCAGACAGGACCTCCGTTTGACGAACCGTCAGCGGCGTTGTTGATCATGTGGAGAAACAGTCCCAATGAGTATTCCCTATGAGAGTTAGGGGTACAGTTGATATATGGTCGGGATTGGTTCGCTCACAAAACCAACCAGGCCTCTGGGATGAAAAGGTTAGAAACTCACAGACCGGGCATCCGATTGACGCGCCGTCTGTTGAGTTGAGACCCCTATGACGAGTCGGTCCTTGAGATACTTCTTCATGGGACTTTTATATTATTGGAGTATCGACCAGTAGCTCTTGGAGCGGACCCTCTCAGAGACGAGCGTATGGAGTACGGAGACCGTGTAGCTGGCTGAGACCTGACGATTGCGTGACCGACTCGACTTGGAGTGATTCGACTAGCCCAGTGGACGGAGCACTACTTTGTGAGGTGTAGACCCATGGAAGATGGAGCACTACCTGTGTGACAGTGCAGACCCGCGGTACTCGTCCGGAGAGTACCTCAGCAGGATACTAGGGGGTGTGCACTACTGTGTTTGGGTGACATACCTCGGCGGGAAGCACTACTGTGTCTGGGTGGCTGACCTGCAGTACTCGATAGGAGGAATACCTCAGCAGTCTTAGGTTAGTGAGCAATACCTCTGAGTCATGACAGGACCACTGTACACTCCAGAGACGGATCTCTTCAGCAGTTACGGTTTCGATAATGAAAATCGTGGTTTGAGCTGAGACTTTTGACCTTTGTGTTTACCTCATGATTGAGATGGGTCACTTGATAACTTAGGTATATGTATGGGCATATACATGGGTAGTGGTTATCCATTGATTTCATGATCCATGTGTTTCCTCATGGTTGAGATGGGTTACTTGATAACTTAGGTATATGTATGGGAATATACCTAAGTAGAGGTTATCTGTTGAGATCTTCTTTTTGGTTATCCTTGTTGGTTTTAGGGAGACCTTGAGGGTCTCGGGGTCCCTACTGAGTATCATTATACTCACCCCTGCACGGGCTATGCCCGCACCTCGTTGTGTTGGTTGCAGACGATGGGCAGTTCTGACATAGGCCGAGTGTTCGAGGACTCGATGGTACCCGGAGGTGGACCACACGACGAGTACGTATATGGAGGAGGACTTCACGGCGAGACGACACACGGAGGTGGTTGACGGGCGAGAGCATTGAGGAGGCTATCTGTACCTACCCTTCAGGTAGGATCCGTGGCAGACGATAGCTGCGCTATTTGTACCTACCCTTCAGGTAGGATCCGAGGAGGACGACCCAGGAGCTGCTTCCTTCTTCAAGCTGTTTCATTTTTCTATTGTACTTTCGTTCAGTGGTAGTTGTAGTTTCTTTTGGGTTTGTATTCTGTCCCATTTACTTTTCAGCACTTCTCTTGTACTTAGTGTTTACTTTTTTCACTTTCTTACTCTGTGGTGCTTGTTTTCTTTTATAAAGGAAATTCCTTCCCAGTCATCGGGATCTACGCCTCTGGTTCTAGTCGCCAGCCCCTGGACTATGGAAGGCGGGCTTGGGGTAGTCACAGAACGGGCCCTGAGGACGGGTCGTGAAAAATTGGTAGCAGAGGAGTCGGTTATACCGCAGAACTTATAACTCTGATATTTTCTTTCTGTGAAGCAATAGTGTTAAGGGTACCGAGTTTGGTCTTCAGTTCAGGGAGTCCAGTGTTGGTGCGGGCGGCCGACGTATCCATACACCAGGACCCTGACAACTGATTTCTGACTTTGTGCACGAAAACACTGATTGGGTATGTGTTTTCAAAGTTTTTCCCTTAAAACAGCTCAAACCAGGTCAGCTCACTAGGTAAAATCGTTTGACCATGTTACATTGTTTCTTTCAGGATTCCTTTTCTCGGATGACCAGCTAGAGCCCCGAGAGTGGTTTGTACTGACAGCCCGCCGAGCGATGTGGCCTCAGTACAGGGCCCTTTTCCAGTTGAGGCACCAGTGGTACTACTACCCGTTGGGCCACCGATGCAACCAGCCCCAGCAGTAGAGGGTGCACGTCGCTTGAGCACACTGCACGAGTTCCAGCGCCAGAGGCCACCCAGGTTCTAGGGAGGGACGGACCCGCAGGCGGCTGAGTATTGGCTGGAGGATGAGGTGAGATTCTTCAGGCTAGTGGGGATGCCGGCAGACTTCATGGTGATCTTTGCTGCCAGCCTCCTTCAGGCAGCAGCAGACAGGTGGTGGAGCCACTTTTTTCAGTTTTGCGATGGGATGCCCTTCGCATGGGAAGACTTCAAGACCTTCTTCAGGGTGGAGTTTGTGCCAGTAGCTCTACACCCCGAGCGTGTACAAGAGCTTCTGCCTTTGCCGTGTGTTTTTCGATCAGTAGCCGAGTCATCAGTGGGCAGTAGACAGATGATGCAGAGGTCCAGGAGGACCAGACCAGCAGTTGGACGATCTCGGGTTTTAGGACCGGTGGTGCGGGGCACCCTGGGTGGGGTGAGAGCGAGGCGTGCCAGAAATAGACAGTGTTACTCATGCGGTGGGAAGGGTCACCTGGCACGTGACTGTCCGGCTCCTCATACAGTTGATCTGCATGCGTTGGAGGAGCCACCAAGGCAGTAGAGCTCCGGGAGCAGGTGGACATGAGCAGAACTAGTGGATACGTCCCTTGTACTTCTAGTTCCATGTTTCTGTTGTATTCGTGTCTTTGTACTATGAGCTGCAATATTAAAAAGACACTTATCTTTGTTTGCTTTCCTATCCTTTTGTTTGGTTGATACTAAGTGGTCCCGGTTAAAACTGTTGACTTGACCCTCACTTTCGATATTTCTACTGGAGGAGACCCAGTGACCTCACACTGATGCCGACAGTGTAACTCGACCCTTGGAGGTGAGAGTGATAGTTGGATCTCTTAGTAGTTACATCGAGGCCTTACGACGTCATCTATGGAATGAATGCGTCATTCATGTCATGATTGACTGTATTAGGCAATGGGAGTGGTTCATCTAGGGGATGAGACTGAGTTTCTCTTTTCGGCAAAAGAGAAATTTTAGCAGCTCTTTCAGATCATAGGCAAAGCAGGTGCAGATCATCCAGGAGCGGATGAAGACTGCACAGTGCAGTAAGAAATAGGAAACCGGCTCCAGTCTTAGAGACTCGAGCATGTTAAATTTTAAATAAGAGGAAGCTTAAAGGAGAGATGAGTCTACGAAGCACCAGACGTGGAGGCAAATCTAGGAGAGCAGCATGAGGTGGTGTACATCCTAACATGGTACAACCACCCGCCTTAGTTATTCCCGCCAGGCTCAGGGAGCTGGAGGGAGGAGGAAGAGTGCGGCTGCATGCAGTCAAGGAGTGTGACCCAATGGCTCTAGAAATGATTCAAGGGACAGTCTGTGTCCACTACTAGCTTCTGTAGTAACGGACGTCGATATGAATCATTCCTTGCTTTAACAAATCTTGTTTCAGACCTAGAGTTTCCGGTAAGCCGTGGACTTGACCCTCACGTCTGGAGATACCTTGGGAGGAGACTCGATAATCACACTTACACCGACGGTGTGGTCAGACCCTCAAGGCGAGAGTTCTGATTGGAAATATCTTGGTAGCAGCGTCGAGGACCTATGACGTTAGTTTGAGTATGGAATGGGCAATAACTGTTCATACTCAAATTGACGGTTTTAGGCAAACGTCGGGATGGGTTTTTCTTGTTCGGCGAAAAGGAAACCCTGGGCAGCACAAGTTAAACTCATGCACCGGAGGGTGCGACCAATCACTCTTGAGTCAGAAAACCTTACCCTCATGGAGGCAGTCGTTTCGAGTTCCAGTTCTAATAGGAATTGGAGACCACTAGAGTTCGAGGATGATGATCACGTCCTTAAACGGGTCTCACCTCGACGAAGTTTACAGAGTTGTGGCCAAGGCGGCAAGTAAACTCTGAGGTTCAATGGACCTTTCTAGGTCCACAGCTGGGTAGGCGAGGTGGTTTACCGCTTGACCCATCCACCTCAGTTGCACCAGGTGCACGACAACTTCCACGTATCTCAACTGAAGAGATACGTGCTCGACCCTTCGCATATCATTGACCATGAGGAGCTGGACGATGGAGATGAGGTGTTTTCCACGGAGGTTCTAGTCGGGATCAAGGATCGACAGGAGCGGATCCTACGAGGATGATCGATTCCTCGGGTGCACTTTCTCTTGTAGTACGGAAACCTCCGGGTGAGCACATGGGAGCGGAATGCTCAGATGCATGCTCTGTACCGCTTTTGTAACCTTAGTTTGTGTTAAAGCTTTACGAGGACATAAGGCCCTGAGGTGGGAGTAATGTAAAGACCCGTAAAATTCAAGGGAAATTTTTTCTAAATTTTCATTGTGATTTTACAAGAATTCGGTTTCTGACGGCACTTGATTCCGAGGCCCGGAGTGCCCGGAATCAATTTCTGAAGTTTGGCTTAGGTACGTTCAGTGAACGAATGAGCGGGTTTTCCTATCTTTTAAACCGGTTCTTGGAATTGAAATCTGATGGCATCGATGAACTCACAACACCGGTAATCTCTTAAGGGAACCTTTACCGTAGTCGCGTTTGTGCGGGAGAAGAAGTTAATTTTTGGGGATTAATTAAATAAAGTGAATAAAATTGTTGAATCAATTTTATTTCATGTTATGTGGTTAACTTCTCCCATGGGAAGTCGGTGGTGGGCCCACATCCATCCAACTTCCCATGTGTGGATATTTGAAAGGGTGGGGCCCACACAAACCCCCCACCTTTTCAAATTCCTTAAACTCCCTAACCCTCTTAACCCCTCACTTTCCTAACCCCTCTAAACCCCCCCATTTAAGTATTGTTAACTTATCACCTCATTAATTTTATAACATCTTATGTTAATAACTTAAGTGAGTTAAATGTGGGTTTTGAATTTTCAAACTCTTGAAATTCAAATGGTTAGGTTGTGTTAATAAAATAATACTTGGTCTAATTTTATTATTGTTAGAGTTTTGCAACCTTGAGAGGATTGGGGAAGCGGTCTTCTTCTTCTTCAACCTCGACGAAGAACGCGAAGAACACCATTCTTCAACGAAGAACTTCTCCGCCGAAGAACACGGTTCTTCCGTGACGCCGTATCTGCGATGTGACGTTCTTCTTCCACGTCGTCTCTTCCGCAATGGTTTTCCATGACGAAATCGCCGTCAATGACTTCGAATCCTCGCTTCGCGGCGTCGACGTTCTTTTCCCGCGACGCCCGACCTCCACGACACTCGTCTTCCGCGGCTCGTTGATGAACACCGTTCCTGAACCGAGGTAGGGGATTATTTTATTTAATTATTTGACGTTCATGAATCTAGTTTATCAATTATCATGGATTTTCGACTAGATGATATCGTTTAATGAGAGGGGGGTCGGACCGCACAAACACGGCCGAACCCCCCTCCTATGTTCATGTTTGATTCTTTGTGGATGGAACGGAATGGCGAGGTGCCGTCGCACCACGCGGGAATCACACGGCAAGTATTACGTGACGTCGTCACGCCGCATCGTGGAAGGAAGTTTAAGAACGCGGCGTCATCGCGCCGTGTCGAAGAAAACCAAAGAACCAGGGTCGGAGTCGGGCCGCGGCGAAGGGGCACGACGCCATCGGGTCGCGCTGGAAAACTACAAAGATGACGCTTTTCGTTTTGACATGCGGATTGACGGGTGACGACGATGCAGGCCGTTTTGGAATTTGAATCCCTTCATAGTTAAGGTGGGGTCCCGGGGGGACCATAGGTGAAGACGGCAGGAGGAACGGACCACCGGAGCGCATCCGGTGGTCCGCAGAAGGCGGCGGCGGCGCGCCCCGTCGGCGCGGCGGCGCGCCGCCGGAGGGTTGGCGGCCGGCGGATCCGCCGCCGGCCTCAATTAGTGGCGGGCGGGGGAGTCGTGCACCCCGCTCTGCGAATCGGCTCGGCCATGCTGGCCGAGCCGCGGCTGGCCGGTCGGGCCGGACTGAGCTGGACCAAGCCGGGTCGGGCCTAGCCGGGTCGGCCCGGGCCCAGACCCCCGTTTTCGGACCACTTTCGGTCAAATGCCCATATCTTGAGCTATAGACCTCTGACTGATGCGCCATCAGCGGAAACGTGATCCTTTGACCGAGACGGTCGTTTCGGTATATTACACTCAAGGTTTCGGAGAACTTTGGGTTCAGCCGGGTTGGTTCGTACACGAAACCAACCGGGCCCTCAGAGCGGAAACGCTCGTAACATGAGTTCCAGACGTCCGATTGACGTGCCGTCAACTTTGATGGATTCCTCTAAGTGAGACGGATATTTTGGCTTACTCCGATAGAGGTTTGCATGTCTTCGGAGTGCATTCGGGTTGGTTCGCTCACAAAACCAACCGGGCCCCTAGAACGAAAAAGCCAATAACTCACAGACCGGGCGTCTGATTGACGCACCGTCTGTCTCGTTGTTTTCCTCTTGATTAGACGGAACTTTTGGCACACTTTTCCCGAGATTTGGATATAGCTGGATAGTGGCCGGGTTGGATCGTACCCGAAATCCAACCGGGCCCCTAGAACGGAAAAGCTGATATCTTTAAGACAGGACGTCCGTTTGACGAACCGTCAGCGGCGTTGTTGATCACGTTGAGAAACAGTCCCAATGAGTATACCCTATGAGAGTTCGGGGTACAGTTGAGATACGGCCGGGATTGGTTCGCTCACGAAACCAACCAGGCCCCTGGGATGAAAAGGCTAGAAACTCACAGACCAGGCGTCCGATTGACGTGTCGTCTGTTGCATTGAGACCCCTGTGATGAGGCGGTCCTTGAGATACTTCTTCGTGGGACTTTGAGATACTTGGAGTATCGACCAGTAGCTCGTGGAGAGGACCCTCCCAGAGATGAGCGTACGGAGTACGGAGACCGTGTAGCTGGCTGAGACCTGAAGACTGCTTGACCGACTCGACTTGGAGTGAGTCGACTAGCCTAGTGGACAGATCACTACTTTGTGAGGTGAAAACCAATGGCCGACGGAGCACTACCTGTGTGATAGTGCAAACCCGTGGTACTCATCCGGAGAGTACCTCAGCAGGATACTAGGGGGTGTGCACTACTGTGTTTGGGTGACATACCTCGGCGGGAAGCACTACTTTGTCTGGGTGGCTGACATGCGGTACTCGACAGGAGGAGTACCTCAGCAGTCTTAGGTTAGTGAGCAGTACCTCGGAGTCGTGACAGGACCACTGTACACTCCAGAGACGGAGCTCTTCAGCAGTTACGGTTTTGATAATGAAAATCCTGGTTTGAGTTGAGACTTTTGACCTTTGTGTTTACCTCATGATTGAGATGGGTCACTTGATAACTTAGGTATATGTATGGGAATATACCAGGGTAGTGGTTATCCGTTGATTTCATGATCCTTGTGTTTCCTCATGGTTGAGATGGGTTACTTGATAACTTAGGTATATGTATGGGCATATACCTAAGTAGAGGTTATCTGTTGAGATCTTCTTTGTGGTTATCCTTGTTGGTTTTAGGGAGACCTTGAGGGTCTCGGGGTCCCTTCTGAGTATCGTTACACTCAACCCTGCACGGGCTATGCCCGCACCTCATTGTGTTGGTTGCAGACGACGGGCAGTGCTGACAGAGGCCGAGTGTTCGAGGACTCGACGGTACCCGGAGGTGGACCACACGACGAGTCAGTATCTGGAGGAGGACTTCACGGCGAGACAACACACGGAGGTGGTTGACGGGAAAGAGCGTTGAGGAGGCTATCTGTACCTACCCTTCAGGTAGGATCCGTGGCGGACGATCCAGGAGCTGCGCTATTTGTACCTACCCTTCAGGTAGGATCCGAGGAGGACGACCCAGGAGCTGCTTCCTTCTTCCAACTGTTGCCTTTTTCTGTTTTAATTTCTTTCAGTTGTAGTTGTACTTTCTTTTGGGTTTGTATTCTGGCCCATTTACTTTTCAACACTTCTCTTGTACTTAGTGTTTACTTTTTCCGCTTGCTTACTCTGTGGTGCTTGTTTTCTTTTATAAATGCAATTCCTTCCCAGTTATCGGGATTTACGCCTTTGGTGCTAGTCGTCAACCCCTGGCCTATGGAAGGCGGGCTTGGGGTAGTCACGGCACGGGCCCTGAGGACGGGTCGTGACACAATTAAATATAAAGATATCAAGTAAGTATATTTTTATATATTCTAAGTCTACACGGAAAACGAATTCATCAACATTATTAAAAGGATATTGAAACAAGATGTTATCATAATATCCTAATTTTTATTGAACCATATGTCTTGTAAATAATTATAGATCAACGGTATTTTAGGATTATTAATTTCCATTTCAAATTCACATTCTTGTGGTCAATGACCTCTATCACCCACTAAAATTATTTATTCTTCTCTTTAATTTATATATCTTCACATTCCAATAATGTTATCTAATATAGAAACCTATTAATGTGTTCTTACATATGACCTTTTTATTCACATTATGTTTTACCAAGAGGTTGGTTTATCAACCCTTATCATAATGTGGGATTTCAATAATGGTATATTCATCTGACAAACTATTTATTATAGAGATCAATAGTACTGTGTGAGGACGCAATTATTTTAAATGGGGTAGAATATAACATTGCGAGATTTTAAAACATGAAAATAATATTTGATACTATGTATAATATTTAGAAAAAATTTTATAATGGAGTACAACATCTTTATACATTGTTATGTGTTTATTTTTAAATTAATTCAATCTCTTTGATACCTTACAATGCGCACTTCATCGGGTTGGAATGAAACATGACACTATTAAAATATTATTACTTAAACATCTCCATAATAAACTAATAATTAATTTGGATTATATTAATAGTTCTAATAAATTATGAAAATAATGGTTATATATTTATTATAATTATAATAATAATCATTTAAAAGAAAAATAAATTTTTTCTTAAATATTGTAATTTTATCAAAAATGGTTTTCTCATACTTTGCTAACATAGTTTAACATTTTATTAGGAACACTTTTACAAATTATCATTGTTAAAATTATATACATTTTTTAAATTCAAATATCATAATTTTATTAGGGTGAATTTTTTTTATTTTTCTAAAATATTTAATTTTTTGATGATTTGAAAAAAAATGATGAATTTTAAGTCAAAATTACATTTAATTCAATTATAACACAAGGATGAATTATATTTTGAATTGGTTTTAATATAAATTTTATTACATTATAAATATATATTTTAATTTAATTTAGTTCATTAAAATAATTTTCACATTGAATTTTTATAAAAAAACATTATAAACTTTTGAATATTTTCACCATGAAATCCTACATTCTTTCCACGTTTGTGAGATTAATTTTCAAATAGTTTTTCCCACATACATTAATATAATTTTTAAAAATTTAACAAATTTTTTGGAATAATCATTATTTATATTACATAATAATGTAAACATAATTTTCCCCCAAATAGAATAGTGAAGAGAGAGAAAATTATTTATAGCGGTTCTCGTAAAAATGGATTTACCTTAGGGATAAAATAAAAAAGAAATATTGAATTTGAACCATTTTTTTTAAATCAATTTTAAATAAAAAAATTACCATAACATGTTTAAATCTCTATAATAATTTTTTTTGGACATTTGGGGAATGTATAAAATGTGTTTTCTCCTTTTTCTATTAAAATATTACAAGTGGACCGCTCTCCTGACTTATAAAGGCCACCACTTTCATCTCTTCTTCACACCTGTGAAACCAGTTTTATAGGATATGACCTACCCAAATGACATTAAAATTTCCAAAACCTCATCCATAAATCCCTTTATTTTTTATAAATATATTCTAGAAGTACTTTCGGTAAAATTCTAAAGAGGTTGTATGAGATTATGCAAAATTTATAACAATGCATTTTTTATTAATTTTTAAACCTATTTAAAATCATTTTTATTTATTTTTATATAACTAAAATAGTGAAAAATATTGACCTATATTTTATTAATTTTGGATCATGACCTATATCCATCTTCACTTCCCTAAAATTGAAAACAATAATATCACTCAGGTTAATAACTAATTGTCTCCTAACAATCCAATGTGACATGTTTTACATAAACACCTCTCACAGTTTTTATGATAATTGATAACAACTATATATATATATATATGTATATATGATATTTATAACATTAATATTCTCCTAGATTCAATGTATAATATATAAATTTATACCTTCTATTTCGTAGGCAACATGATAATATCGCTCGTGTGTACGGCAGACTACCACCACTCAAAGCTATGTGATTCGTTTTTTAATAACTATTAACTAAGAAGGTAATAAGGATAAATTTAATTAATATAGTTGAGATATATTTATGAGTTATTATATTAATGTAAAAGTATTAATTATTAAAATATAATATTCTATTTTCATTATTACATTCAAAAATGATTCTGTCATTTATGTATTTGTGGACTAATGCCTTCACGAAGTGATGCGAATCTATTTTTATGACCAAAACACATGGATATTATGTATATGTTTATTTAATATAATAATATGTTATATATGATATTATGATCAATTTTGTAAAGTTAAAATATTTTTTTACTTTTTTTCTATAATGATATTTGAAAAATTTAAACGGTACTAATGTATACATACGACCTTCCATTTAAATGTTTGAAAGAGAATTAATTTTTTATAAACCTATTTTATTATTTATTTTCAAAGTATAATTGATTTATAAATATGATAATTACTAAATGATTACTATTCTGGATATGTTTTTTGAATTACCACTTTGACCACAATCAAACTACAAAGCAATTTTTTAAACACCAAATATCGTCGAAAAAAATGATATAAACATTACTAATAATAAATAATATTTAAATTATTTAAATTATTTAAATAAATGAAATAATAATTTTTTTAAATTTAAATAATTAGCATTTGTTTTTTATTCAAGAAGATAAAGAACATATGTGTTGAGTTAGACTGAAGGGGTGAGTTTCTTATATCACAATTACTTCCATGTGACATACACCATATTAACTACTTATTTACATTGTTATAACATATATACATCACTTTATGAATAATTTATCATTAATTCAATTATATTAATTTAATTTAATTTATAATTTAATGATATTTACTTTATCGGTCTTGTGTTCTAAATGTAACCAAAATGGTGAGGGTTTTTTCATAATCTCTTCATTATTAAGTATTGCATTTGTTCAAGTATACAATGGGTGATATTTTTTATATTCATTCCATAAAATAAATCAATTTTATACTAAAACTGTAATTCATGAACTTTTTCATGTAATATTAAATCATCCCCCCTCATTGGTATATAATATTATTCATAATTTATTTATAAAATCCAACATTATTGCATACTTCGGTTTAAAATCCTCTTTCTTCCAAAACCAAGATTTCTAAAAAAATATATTTCTAAAACTTATTTATTAAATATATCTTTACAAATTATTTACCGTTTTTACAAATGGTGTGAAAATATTCTTCTTTTGGTTTTCTGAACGAGGAACTTTTCTATCCTTTTTACAGTACAAACAGAATGTTTTTTGTAACATATACAGTATGTACTAAATTACCCACAATCATTACCGTGTTTTATTTGAAGATTCATTTTCAATATACTAAGGATATTTTTAAATAATTTTCCTTCCTAAATGTTATATAAATTATTAATTTCGAATTATTATATCAAAATAAAAGGATTTTTACAATATTTTTTATAATTTTCTAATATAAAAATTAAAAGATAAATTTTCAAATAAATGATACTTTTATAAAGAAATGTTACAAGTTCTCATTAAAGATAATTTTACATCAATGAATTTATTATTTGATTAAAGATTATGTTTTAATGGGGATACAATAAAATTATAGCATCCTTATTATTTCTCTGTATCTTCTACGATAAGTTTGACTAAGGATGTACTATGTTGAAACCATTCATTTTACTCTGGATGGTAAATAATTATGTTTATTGATTGGTGGAAATTATATCTATATTTTATGTTATTTTTAATACTAATTTATATGTTCATTGTGTTTTACACCATTCATATTCTTAATACATTATACTTAGTACAATTATAACCACTAAATACATCAGTTGGTCTCATAAGAGAAACTAAATTGGTTTTTTGAAAGGTCGTTTACATTTATATAGATATCTTGGAAAAAGAAATTGCTGGCATCAGACTTCTTGGCATAAATCCTAAATAGTTTGTTTTTGATTTCCAACATCATTCATTCCATCATTATGAATTATGTTATTGATTTCCCAAGTTATTATTGTATTATATGGAACACACATTATTATGTTTTAGTCTCATGTGACTGTTTATATGGGATTTTTTATCATCATTTTTTTATTCAATATTATGATAATGTTATTGATTAAATTTAATGTTTTTCTTTCATTTACATTTCCTTATTAACTATTTCCTTTTTATTCATATTTTGTTCTTCATGCCAACACATATTGATCCTATGAGTTGATCCCATTATTATGGTAAATTTTCCCAATTATATGATAAAGTAATTTTTTCTTGATATGAATTGATACAGTAAGGGAAATATTTTCATTATAAAATTAAAAAACATTTTTATTTTATTTTTTAAAATATAAGGTGAACTTCAAGTATGTATATACTTTACCGAGAATGCTAAACTTCTCGATCCATCAGGATGTGATTCCTTATATTTTATGAAAATATAATAATATATACACTAGATTTAGGATGTTGGGGTTATGGTATTTACACGTCCTAAGTACTATTTTTGATATTTAGTGGAGATTGTTTACATATATTATCCTAAAAATATTACAAAATTATATGATATAGATTTTTTTAAACCATTTTTTCTATATATCCATGTTTCCATGTTTAGGATTTTCATAATTATGTAATAATAAAAACCAAAAAGGTCCTTGGGAATTTATTAGATCCAACATTACCTTTTATTTTTTTCAATTTCAAATTGTTGAATTTTTTTCTCATTTACTAGTTTTAAATAAAAACTTGAATATGATGTTTTTAGCACCAGATATGATATTTATCAGTTCGGGAGTACAATATACCCCTCCAAATATTCTATATCACATCATAATAAATATATTAACATAATTTTGATAGTTAATTTTTTTATATTAATTTTGAGACCATTTTCTACCTCATTTTTATCCAATTATGAATAATAATGTTGTTCGTGTGTACTTATGAACTACACCCTTCATGAAGCGATCTGAATCAATTTTAGTTTCATCCTTATAAGGATGGTTATATAAATTTATTTCAAAATATATCTATATCTCCTTATGGTAAATATATTCATTTTTACTATATTTGCTTGGAACCATTCATTCCTTTTTTGGGGTGAGTTTTCTAAATTTTGGTTTTTTCTGGGAATTTCCACATTTGGAACACTCTTAGGACAAACTATGCTGAAATGTTAAGAAACTTTGTTACTTTTGGGGGTCTGTGATAGTGTAATTTCACTTGGTTTGTGTATGTTTATTCCAATGGTACGACCAAATCATGTTTATTTTCTATTTAATAGGAACATGAACATGTTTGGAATATGGATTTCGAAACCATACCACTAAGGTTTTTTATGTGAATTAATTAATACAAAAAATATATTCAAAATCATAAAAATCAAGCAATGACCCATTATTACTCTTAAAACCAAGGATATTGATCATAAGGATTGCTTTTGGAAATATTGGTGAATTTAAAAATTCCAAAGTGTGATTCTGATGGATCTTTAGGCATTGAATCTCAAAAGCTGATGGAAAGATCGCATTATTCATTTTGGCTCTATATCACTAAAATTATTATTAACATAAACTATATATCGATAGAATTTATGACTATATATACGGATTATTTCATGATAAAATGGGTTTTCTTTTTGATCCACCGTGATAATGGATGTTAGAGACTAGATCTACCTCGATCATTGAATGATTTATCAAGATTTTTCATGGTATGTGATTTTTCCTATAGTAATTAGTAAAGAATTTGTTAAATCATGGTGTCTTGATATAAGTTTGATAGTTTAAGGATCCTATTTTAATTGTATGATCCATCATTCCATAGTGTATTTGGTTTCAAAACTATTATTCATTGTACTGAGTATTTGAGGCCTGTAGTTTTATATAATGGATATATATTAAGAACTTTTCATGAAAGATAATCATAAGTTACTTTCTAAATTATTCACATTTTTTAGATATAATTTATTGAAATATTTTTTTGGATACATATTTGAAATTTATTTTTCATTTTATTATTTTTTATGAAAATCAATTTCAAACCATGTTTGTATATCATATATGGGTCGTTTAATTATTCATGTGTGAAATTACCTTTGAATAATTTATGATATGGAAATGGAAGCCTCATAGTTTGGGTTATTTGTGAAATTTAACTCCTATAATTTTGGTATATAATAAATTTTGACCTAGGTTACTTATGAGGGGAACAAACATGGGACAATAATTATTTTTAGGATGGGGATACCTAGCATTAACATATACTAGAACACTATGTAAACATTGTTATGATAGGTTGTCCACTTATTAGAGTGTTATAGCATTCTTATTCCCATATTATAGAGATATGTTCAACATTATTTAGTTTATTATGGACATGTGGGGATCCTAACAGTCACAGTCCTAACATACCAAATGGTATGTTTTATATTCCCTCATTTTGAGATAAATATTTACGAATCCTTTAGAAATTTTTCTTATTTTTTAATTCCTTGTGAGATGTTCTAAAAATGATGGATTCCCTAATAATTAGAAACTATATAAATATATATTTTATGTTTTATCTATCTTTAAATTAGTATAATTGGGTTATTTTACATGGAGTAATTATGAACACATAGTGAGATACTAATGGGATAATTTTTCTCACAACTGTACATACCTTTGGGTGTTCATGCATATTGTTTTATCATACATAGGTAATGGTAATGAAATATGTACTGGTGGATAGAATCTATATTAGCTCTTATATGGTTTGATATTGGGCCAAATAATCAATAAATATGGGTTATTTTGGGCCTTTAGAACATTTTTTTACCTATTTTGGTTTGGAACTTTTATTTGATTTGTACAAAATCTCTTTATCCCTATTTCATTTTATTACAATGGTATATTATTAAATATGTTAAATTAATTAATTTGATAGTTTAATGAGGGAATGATGTTCCCAAATGTATTCATAATTCCAATGAGCTTTTCCCCATACCTTGGGGATCTGGAACATCCTTTGGGCCATGCCACATGATGTATTTGGTGTCTGGTTTAAGGTTGACATGGGTTTCATCATAAAAATTGGTAGCAATGGCTATTCTTTGCCTATGTTATTTTTTTCATGGTATATTTTGTAAGACAATATAAATAATTTCTTCCATATGAGGAGTAGTTAGTGAGTGAGATCATTAAAATCCATTAGATCCATGAGTGTTATGTTTCCACAAGTTATTTGGATTTATATCTATAATTTCTAGTTTTTTTTAATATTAGTTCTTTACCTATGTTCTATAATATTGAAATAAGATTAAACACCTATATGATAGAATTTCCTTTTTATCTAATATATCATAATTCCACCTAGAATGGTTTGTAGAATTTCTTTAGAGGGTTTTTAAAATTAAATTATATAGGGAAACAATCCAATTGATAAAAATATTATTGATGTATAAGTGAGATCATTTGTGCCTATGATCAAACTATTTTACCCACCCCTAACCAAGCTAGAAAAGTTAATCGAGGTACTTTTGAAGAAAATGATTAAAACCAAATGTTTCTTCCCCATAAAATACCATTATTTTATAGAATGAATGATCCAAAAGAATAAGATAATTAACCTACATATGGTTAAGTATATTTTAGGCTTCATGGAAAACTCATATTATTTTATAGTAAAAATCACCACCTTTATTCTCAAATTCCCTAGCATGAAATTGTGGGACATGATATTAAAAGAAAATACTAAGAATTTTTAGATTTTAATTAATTCAATACATCAATTTTCTAGTAAATTTTCCTTAAATAATTGATAATGGATAAATCCATAGTGTTCCTCACCTTTTAATAAGGATATTGGACTATAATTAAATATTGAAATCACTAAATGAAACATATTCTTTGTTACTGGATATTGTTACAAATTATATGTCAGAGGCATAACAGTCTAAAAAGGGATTTCTATAATAGCCTCAAACCTGTACTATCAAATACAATGAAAAAACATCATCTTTAGATTTTTAGACATGATATCAGTAATCATGAACCACTATTATTTATCTAAAACATAAAACATCAATTGAAAATATTTCCTGATTTACATACCCAAGGACCTTTTAAATTTAATTTTTTTGATAATTAGGTCAAGTAATTATATTACAATACCCATTCATTCAAATAATAATTTTCTCCACTTTTATAAAAAATTATTTCCCATAAAATATTAAATATATACAATAAAATTATTCACACATGAATACTTTATAGATATAATTCATTAAAAGATATTAATAACCTAACAAAATGGAAAACATAATAAGGGTGTGAAAAAAAATAAGTGTAAACATAAGAATTGCTACTTTAGTTTCATTGGTGAGCATATGATTGAAACAAGGTAAGAAAAATTACCATAGTGAATAAGAATAATGTAAGTGAATTGATTCCAATCAATAAATGGATCATAAATCCTTAGAAAAGAAATACATGACTAATATAATTAAATATTAATATATGCTAATAATCATGTTCATTGCTTAAAAACTACTTGAGAATGGGATCCTTTATAACTCATAGAAAGATTAGAATGGTCATGCACATTCCTTAGGTAATTATCTTCATAAAATTCTTATAATTGGAATATCCAACTCGATTATGTAAAAAATAGTATCTAAAGAACATAATCATTACTACATTAAATGTATCACTATATTTTTTTCACCTATAATCATAAATAGTGTTTAGGAATAATAGAAATAATGAAACATTTAAAGGTCGTCACTCTTCAATATAACACCCATGAAAAAAACAATAATTATTTTTTATCCAGATTAACACATTAAAAAAAAATTAATTCTATTAAAATAATTTTGAAATTTTCATCAACCATAAATAGAGAAAATAGTGACAGTATCAATGGAACATATTATCATTTGATCATAAGAAAAAAATGATATATCCAGAGTTGAAAATACATTTAAAAGAACATTTCAAAAATCAATTTTAAAATAATGAAAATATCGTTTTCTTTGGAAAGCATTTTAAATAAAAACAACATGAATATTGATAAAATTGTTATTTTTTTAAATAACCTTGGTAATGTCAAAATGAAATTTTGAATAAAAAAATATTTTTGAATTTGGTAAAATAAATTCATTTAATTAATGATTATTTGAAGAAACATTTCACAATTTTGGTGAAAATAAAAAGGTGCAAGTTTGGAAAACTAAAAAAATATTAATTTTAGAACTTTGTAATGAAATTAAATTTTTGTAGAAAATTAAAAAACATTAATTACCTAAAATAAAAAAATAAAAATATTTTAATGATCAAGAATACTGATTAGAAAACATTACCAACTAAAAAGATAAATAATGTTAGTTTTACTTAAACATTTACATTTATCATCATAAGTACATATTTTTGTAACATGAAAGTAAATGATGTGAATAGTAGAAATAAAAATAATAAAAATAATATATATGTTTCCATGATATTAAAATCAAAAAATTTCTTCCAAATGAACCTAAATCATAAACGTTCCTTAAAGGAATTTATATTTGAACATAAAATGATTAAATACTTGGTAACTTTTTAATCAAAAATTATTGAATGAAATAATATGAAATGTCTATATAAACCTCATGAATTAATTAAATAAATAATTAATATGGTAGTAATAAAACAATATAAAGAAACCATGTCACACGATATTAAAGATGACATAATAAAATGAGATTGGGATAATGAAAACACTTAAGAAGACCAAAACATTTGAATTTATAATAAATCAATGAATTGTTTATATGAATATATTTTAAATCATATAAAAAAGTTTAAATACCTCATAAAAAACATTATATCTATTCACAAATAATCATAAAATAAAAAAGTCAATGAGGATGTGTTATAACCTAATATGAGGAAATTGAGTTAAGAAACCCTATACATCGAGTCTATATTTTCAATGCAAAACCATTAATTTCCACAAAAAAGGATATATTGTATATTTATTTTGTAATACGGTTTTATAGGTGTATTACATTGCCTTTAAAATATATTATTAAATTTATTACAGTAATATATTTAATTTCTAAATCAGTTAGGTCCTCGTTATGTGTTTTGAAAACATTTGGTACACAAAGAATGTAATTTGTATAATGATCATGGTAAACTGGATAATTATTCCATATTATCTAGAATATTAAAAATTATATATTTATCATTTTTATACATAAAATATCATTTTAGAATAACCCATGAATTGGAGACAAGAATGACAAATCACATCTCATCTTGCAAGTGGTATTCCATAGGTACACACGAGCGAAATTAGAATTTTTAATAGGTGGAACGGTAATAGTTTGATAAATATATTAAATTTAAAGAATAATAATGATTTATATAATATCATATATATATATATATATTAAATTATTCATAATAACCATCATTTTCATGTGGTGATGAAAAAATAATCACATTGATTTGTAGAGGTGGTATTCCAAACTTACGCACAAATGTTTATTTGGTTCCCTATAGGATGGAAATATAGATGTATAAGGATATTAAATTATTCATAATAACATATAAATATATTTTAGAGAAAATTATTTTTATGTTTTAATGTTTTGTAAATAATTTAGATATGTAAATGAATAATTAAAATGAAAGTGATCAGTTAAAGCGATTTTTTCCTCTTTGAGAATCCAATTTTATAATTCTTCTTATGGAACCTAGGGACAATCCATTGAGGATATCTGAACATATATATATTTTATAAGAATATATATATGAGGTTATTTTTGTTTTTGGTCAATATATTTGGCTTATTATGGTGTGACTAATAGAGGTGGCAGTGGGGGTGGAGTCCCTTTATAGTGAATGAATGGGCATCCTTTGAATTGGTTATTAGAATTAAATAATATAAATTATTTTCCAAATTAATGTTGAATAAATTGGGATTTTTTTCCAAAATAAGTAATTATATATGCTAAATAATTTCAGATAATAAAATATTGAGTGTTTTATATGCATTTTTAAACATTTTTGTTGAGTTTGACTCCTTAGTTAACAAATTTTAACCTTAACTGTCTAAACACCATTTTCAACGCTAAAGACATATAACTTTAGTCATAAATTAAAAAATAGATCAAATAATTTTAAATATATAACATTTTAGACCATATCCCAACCTTGTTTCATGATTTATATATTTTTATTATTTTTAAATCATTTAATAATGTATTTTATAACATGAAATATCATTGAAGTTATTTAATTAACTAATCAAATATTTTTACTTTAAAGACATCATGGTTGGTTTATAATTATAATATATACTCCTTCACTATAAACTATACATTATTAATAACAATAGAATTCATGAAAACACATAATTCATCGAAATCAAATTACTTTTTATGTTTTTAAGTTATTTATGCTTATTTTCAATCTACCTATATAAGTATTACACCGAAGTTGTGTAGGAATTGAAGTTAATTATTCCATCACTAAAAATTAAAAAATAAATTAATTAAGATAAATAGAAAAAATTTATTCATTCATAACAACCTCAAACAACTATCTGAATTTAGAACATAAATTTCATGAATGAGAGTAAAATTTTTTAGTTTTTCATTACATAAAATAATATAAAGGTATTCATAAAAAGGTCACAAAAATAATTATTTTGTTATATATGGTAGATTGATATAACTAAACACACCCAATATAAATATTTTATATATAGGACATATTTTAATTTCTTTATCATAGTTTTTTAAACTTAATTACTCGATTTTCCCAAACCATGGTGAAAAATATTTACCATGTTAAATTCTATTATTACAAGAAACTATGTTGAAAATTTTTCCAAATTTTTAATTCTTATTTTACAAAATTTAATAAATCAGTCATGTTTCAATTTTTATATATGGAAGAAATTAAATTTAATATAAATGCATTAAATGCAATGAAAAAATGTTTTTAAATAAATGTTTTTTTAATCCCAATGACGGTTAAATATCATATTTGGGTTAAATATGATCAATATTTAATTAATTATATTTTTTTAAAAGTTGGGGCAGAAACCTCATTTATTATTAAAGAAAAGAGAATACCTCTTTAACTGGGTAGAGGTAGACCCATTACATAGCCCAAAGGCCTAGTGGGAATTTAACCCATTACATTGCCCGTGGGCCTAATTTTTTGGCCCAAGGCCCTTTCTGTGAATAGTACTACTTCAGTACCAACCTGCTACAGTACCACACAGTACTCGCCGCTACTACAGTTCCCTAGAACTGCTTTAGTACCTACCACTATTATAGTGTCCGTCGTTTCTACAGTTCCACCGTTGTTGTAGTGCACGACAGTACTGCTACAGTGCCCTGCACCCAATTGGTTTTGAACCCCCATTTTTTATATAGGATTACAGGGTGCTAACCACTAAGACAAACCCCAACTACACTATTAAATTAATTATATTGTTTATAACTAAAATATAAATATATAATATCAAATTAAATGAATAATACCATATTTAATGAAAATAACTGAAACCTTTACAAAAATAAGTAACATTCAATATTCACTAAAGATTTAATATTTTGAGAAAAAATATTAAAATTTCACCCTAAGATAATTTTGATATTATAGTTTCAAAAATCATATTCATTATTTCATATATTATTTCAAAAATTGGGAAAAATTAATTATAATATTCACTCACAAAAATAAATAAAAACAAATTTTGATGAAATCATATTTTGGAAGCATTAAATGGATTTACTAAAAAACTATTTATTTCCTATGAAAAAATAAATAAATTTTTCTTTAGTATTAACATTAAATATATAGATATATATACAAATTCTAGTAATCATATTAATATCCAACAAATAAGAATGTTTTTAATTTTGTATATATTTTATTGATAATATTTCACTATTTTTTCAATCTTGATGTTATATGTATTACATTCTATCAAAAATAGATTTCTTTTAAAATATTAGGCTGCAAAATTATCCCCCAATTTAATAATTTCCATCCCCAAAATATTAACATCATACATGTAATAAAGGGTTTAATATTTGAATTTTCATTCATTGAAAACCTACTTAAAAGGATTAATACAACATAATTTTGAAAATATCAAAGGGAAATATAAAGGTAATCTCAAGTAACACATAAATAGGGTTCTAAATAAGAGACCATTAGTGTGAAGTGATAAAATATACATGGAAGAAAAATTATGGTCCAAATAATGATATCAATTAAAAGCTAAAATTGATCACAAGAATGTGACAGATCAAGATATAGTTATTAACTATAATACAATAAACCATTTATGTTTAAAAAACCATCAATTCATCCAAAATGATGGCATTAGAATAATGTTTTTATTTCAATATCAATTCCCAGTATTTGAAGAATTCCATTATCATCTAGACTATGATTTCTGGGAATCATATGTACTATATTTTCCTTAAAAAATAAATGAATTTTCATCCATTTGTTTCATATTTCAAATATTTTCCACCATATATAATATTTTTATAAAAATGAATAATATAAATATTTAATTCCCAAATCATTATAATCATCATCTGACAGACTATGATTTACAAAATAGGATAAAGTTTATTTCATAGTATTTAATAAACCCAAAATTATTATCAAAAGGAATGATATTACCCAAAATGTGTAAAACTTCACATAAATACCTAATAAATTAATATCCAAAATTAAACAATAATACCCAGAATCGTAAATTAAATCATTCCAAAATCAATTATCCCCATTTTCCAAATAAACATAATTATAACATATTAACAAAAAATATTACACTATAAAAAAAATCCTAATCACAAAAATTCAGTAAAATTATTCCCAAATAATTTTTCATGTTAAATTACATGATACAAATAATAGTTACAAGTGCCTCAACTGAATATAATGTCCCCCATAATTTCATTAATCACATTAAAATCCAATTACATAAACACTTAAAAAGATGTATTTATTACATTGAAATTATGATGAACCTTCAACTATTAAAACCGAGATATGATCCATTACTATTAAGGTAACTTCCCATGAAAACAATATAGTCTCCAATGTTATAAAAACCCTATTATAATATCTACTATAATGTCACCAAGCATGCACTCCTAGATGTAGTGATAAAAACATTCTCTTTTCATATCTAAATTTCATATAAATAATAAAAAAATAATTATCACCCAAAACATAAAACATCATTGGAATTATTGGATCAATAATTTACCCAATGACCATTTAGGTTAAAATATTTGAAAAGGTAGGAAAATATCTTACATGATAATACAAATTCCTTCAAGTTATTATTTTCCACAAAAATAACATGATTTATATTTTTCATTACTTATAAAACATGTACCAAAAAAGTATTCACACATTAAGCCTTTCAAAACATAATTCATTTAACATAATTTTCCATAAACTTAGGAATAATAAAACATAAAAAGGCTGAGGTAAAATGATTATTAAGGGTCAACGTAAGCCTTAATATTTGAATTTAATCACTGGTCATAAGTTAAGAAAAAGTGTATGATGAAATAAACCAAGTTCATTAGTACAACATAAGATAATTCATATACATCAAAATATTAATATTAAATCATTACACATGATAGAAATCTCTTACATTAAAGAAGAGTCATAAAATATAATAATAATGATCTATATGAAAATAATACTTGACTGATGGATCTAAGTAAACTCATAGAAATCATAAACAATTATCATATAGGTTCCTTTATAAATTTTTATTCCAGAACCCTAAAAATATAACCATACAAGACCCATTATGTGTGGATTAACCTACACAATAAATTCCAAAATAATTCTCCTAAGAAAAAAATTTGTACAAAATGCATTGGAGAGATACATTGGGATTCCCCATAATCCTAAATAATTTCCATTGAATATATAATATAAAAAACATATAGCATCATTAAATATACAACTTAACACACTTAAAAACAGCCATCAATCCATTTGGGTGCAAATGAACATTTGAAAAAAATTGTTATATAAAAATAGTTTTATAACTATCATAATCCATCGATAGAAATAATAATTATAGAATAAATGGAACATATCCCCATTAGAGAACATGAAGGAAATAAATAACACTACCAACAATGAAATAAATATTATAATTAACATTTAAAAATTTTATTTGGAAATAAGTAAATTGTCCTTCTCTATTAATAAAATTTTAAATAAAAATAAAAATTATATTAAGAATAATAATATTTTTTTAAAAAAAATAGACTATTAAATAAAAGTTCAATGAAAATAATATCTATAAAGACAAGATTATCAATTCATTTCTTAAATGCCAATGCAATGATCCATTTCACACTTCAGTTGAAACCCCAAAGTATTATGTCTAGAAAATAACAGAAAGATTCATTTAAAACATTATAAAGAAAGTAATATACAGTATAACATTATATTATTAATTATTTTATTTTAGATAATAAATTTATTCAATACATTCTAAAGATCGTGGTTAAATATGTTAAACATTACCCAACTAAAAAGAGAAATACAATCTGTTTTAATTAAAACCAATTTGTTTAATATTGTTAAATAATAAAGAGATGAAAATGAAAGTGAATAATGTAAACCCTATAGAAAAAATTCATATAACATTTAAAATTTATTTCAAGAAATTAATTTCATCCATTTCCCCCGAAGGATCCATGATGATAAACAATCTTGAAAAGAAATTATATTTTAACATTAAACTACTATTTCTTTGGTAATACAGAAATAAATTTACATTTAAATAAATAATATATAATTCCCATATAAATAAATTATAATAAATTTATTAGTACATAAATAATTAAATCATGGTTAAGTAATTACACCATATAATTAAATAATGGTTCACAATGTGAATCATGTCTCATGAAAATAAGGTTGAGACAAATAAACCATTAAAAAGATCTTAACATTTGAAATGTAAATAAAGAAATGATGTGATGAAGTGAAAATATGATAATACATATACAAAATTATTAAAACAACTTAAATATAGTTAAAGATAAATTAACACCTAATAATCACATAACCAAGTCATTAAAGAAGTTTTAGAACCCAATTAATGGAAATTTAGTTAATAAACACCTTACCTTGAGCGAAGACATTCGTTGTACATAAATTACCTTCTAATATAATAAATTAATATTAATTATATACATGTTTAAGAAACATTTAATTTCTTAATCACTTATCATTAAACTATTAATATCTTTTATTGCAATGGTACATTAAATTAATTTATTAGTTCAGTCCACATCTGTTGTTTTGCGGAAATTTGATTCACAATTGAAAATAGACTTTTTTAGGTTGAATACTATAAACTAGTCCATCTTTCAATATCCTCAATAATTATAATATTTACATAATTATCATTTTTATCTCAAATACAATGATATAATAACCCATTAAATGTGGATGTGAAAAAAATTACATTGGTTCTCTGAGATGTTATTCCATACATATGAATTAGAAATATTATTTTTTTTAATCAAAATAAGGGTAAGAAGGTAATTAAAATATAATATTAATATAATAATAATAATTTCATTAACTTGAAATATATTTTTTATATAAATTATAATAACGATCCTTCTGAGGCAATGATGAAAAAACACTACGCTATGTGGAGGTTGTATTAAACATGTGTGCATGACAGATGATTTTGATCCACATATGATGGAAATAGAGATGAATAAGGATATGAAATTAATAATAATAACATTAAACTATACATTATATACTGATGTTATTATATATTAATGTCTATTATTTAATCTGAGGGGTAAAAGATGAATTAAAATAGAAGAGATCGTTTCAAATGATCACCTTATATTTTATATACCTTTTTAAAATTTCTTCATAAGGACACCTAAGATTGTCTTTTGAATAAAATAGAACTACTATGACATGGATGAGTATGTATATAAGAGAATTGGAAGAGATAGGTTTCTCAAGGTGGTGTGATTGATGGAGTAGATGTGGTATACTTTTATAGTAAATGAAAGGACAGACTTGGAATTACATAAACGATTCAAATATCATAAATTATTAGTAATTGGAATGAGAAACCAAGCTTAATTTTTCATGAATATAATATATTTTATAGTTGAACTACTTTTACCAAATAATATTTGGAAAAGTTAATGTGGAATTGTAATCCTTATATTTAGGTTTAACCCCTTAGTAAACGAATTTAACCATAACCATAGTAACTACTTATTCAAAACTAAGTGGTTATAAATTAACATATTAGGTAAAAATTATATCAAAATGGTAAAGTGATAATATTTTAGAAAATATCACATTACACCTGTCCTATTTTTAGTTTTTTACAATTTATTAAATCATTTAATAATATATTATTTCTGATAGAGTACTATTAAAGTCGTTTTCTGAACTAGTAAAATATATTGACATTAATGGCACAAATAGAGGTATTGAACATGAATTTAAAATCATTCACCAAAAATTATACATTATTATTTAACATAAAACCCCTGGAAAACATATACAGTCCATTTTTTTACTTTTGATGTTTTTAAAATCATGATTTTATAAAAACTATTGCATCGTTGTGTAAGCGTTTAAGGTCATTTTACCATGAATAAAAAGTAAAAACAAAGTACCATCATAAAAAAATTTAAATCAAAATATTATTTTATTAACTCATTAGGTATTGATATCTCTATGTAGGGAAATGTGTGAAATTAAGAGCAACAAACTGATATTTTCAAATTTTTCTACACTTAAAATAAATTAAGGCATTTATCAAAGTAAAAAATGGCTAATGAGATCCATTTTTAAGAACTTGTGAAGAGGTAAGTATAAATAAATACAAAAAATAGAAATAATGGAGTGGTTATTTAAATTATTAGATCATTGTTATATTATTTATAATCATAATTTCCTAATTTACCCTAACTGAGGTAGCAAATATTTACCATGATAACTACTTATAATGAAAAAATTATAATTTTGAACTATATAAAAAAATTGAAACTCATGATTAAAAATATGATATTAATTTTTAAATATTAAACATATAGAAATGTCATAAATATTTTTTATTATAAATTCATATTATGAAATGAGAAACAGTTTTTTGAAAAATGTATTTTGAATCTACAAAATGTAATTATACTAAAACCATGTATTTAGATGAATACTATATAATTATTCATATTATTTCAATGTTATATATGACTTTTATAAGATAAAATAAAAATAATAATAGTATATTTCTATGAAAGGGAATTGGGTATTTATAAAAACTGATGTTGTTCACTATTAAAAATAAAATCAATATTTTTAGAAAAATCCTAAAGTTTCACCTTTATCTAATTTTTTATGATGATTTTTATATAATATCATCTTTTATAAAATAATATTTGTTAAATTAGAATAAATTAATTATATTATCCATGTAAAACCATTATTACCCAGTTTTTTTAACACATATTTTTGAAGCATAAAATGACTTAACTAAAAACATTATACCTATTTTACCGAATTAGTCAATAAATTTTATTCAATACGAAAATTATATATATAATTCATAATTAAAATACTATTATTTATTTCAAAAAAATAAATTGTTATGTTATAATTAACATATATATATTATAATATTTTTGGGTTTACTGAAGCCCAATATTATGTTTCATATACACAATTAAACAAATTCTCATTTTAAACTCTCATAGTTTAGAACTTTCACCCAGATAGTTGATTTTAGGTTTATATATAGAATATTTCAACCTATGATTATGTTGTGGATAAATTTATTATGAAATAAATTTACACAGCAGGAAAGTAAGGTCAAATTAGGACTTCTCTTCCTCCTAGTGGTGGGGATGATGGTTCTTATGGAATGAAGAGAATATAAAATGAGATATTAAAGGTTAGATAATGTGACCCCTGATTTTGGAATTAAGAAAAACAATTAAAAATTTCTAGTAAGGTACCTTTTACTGGGTATTACTGTAGAAATATAGGGAAAATGACACGTAATTTCCCTATACCTTTTAAAATATGTAACTCATGAGGATGTGAAAATCAACTATAGATATTCCATTACAAACTTTCTCCTCCAAATTATATTCCTGACTCATTGATACCCAATGGGACTATGATATAGTAGATGATTTAAATACTATATAGTTCCTAACATATGATTCTATAATGAAGTAGTTAAAGTAGTAAAAATGTATAAAATAGAATATTATATGTCCCATTTTATGTTGTGTGGATATATATTTTTTAATTAATCTTGACAATACACTTTATTTGATATTATTTCATTCCATTCAATTATATCAAACAACATCATTAATATTTTAAAACATCCAATAGAACTCAAGCATTTTTGATGGAGTTGAGCAGGACTCCTGGAATGAATAAGGGGAAGGGTTTTTGATGCTCCTAATATCCCCTTATGATATCTAAAGTTGAGTTAGGGTGGGATTTTAAGGTTCTATAAATTTTTATATTTGATTATATCATTCATATATATTAGTTATATTTCTATAAATAATATATTTATTACTATCGTTGGTGGGTATTATATTGTCCCTCCAATGAGAGATCCTGGGTGATTTATGGAGAATGGCATTCAAGATCTTGTTGAGTAGGACCACCATTAATTTAAAACGGAAATTTATTTCCTAATTTTATTTGATCATAGGGATGAACCTATAGGTATTAATCTTAAACTAGTATTTAATGAATTTCTTAAATTGTTTCCAGATAAATTCTTTAGTTTTCATCTAGTGTGGGAATTCTTTTTCTCTATCGATTTATTAATGATTGTTCAGGAGATAAATATATTTAAACCATATGGATACATTGAAATTGAAGTAATTGAGGATTTAGTTAGATGATTTAATAGAGAAAATATGTCTTCATACAATTATATCACTTATTTCAACCCCTATTCATTTCTCCAAAAGTCTAATGGGAACCTCTGTTTGTGTGTCTATTAATAAAGTATCCATCGGGTAAATTTTAAGAACAAGTATTTATTAACTATATAAAAAAAATTCGATTAGTTAATGGGATAAATTTGGATCATGAAAATTTACTTTCATACACGATATCATCATCTCAGAGTTAAGTAGTTTTATATTCAAAAGACTACCTTTGGGAACAAGTATTTCCACTTTAACTATTTTTTGATATTTTTTGGTCTAAATAATTATCTAGAACATTTTATATCCCAAAAGAATATAATTTCTAATGGTAAAACGATTATTTTTTCATGGTTTTAATGGATTACATTCTAGTTTACATACAAACTGAAGAAGTGCATGTTCTTCATAAGAAAGACTTTCTGAGAATATCAAGGGATTATCACCTTTTTAATAAGATATCCAAATATCATTTTAGGATTTGATAAGTTATATTTGTTGGAAATATCATTTCAGAACATAATATCTCAATTTATCCTAAGAATGATAAAGTTTTCTTGTATTGAGAGGATCCTTGGATTGTCTTTAGGATTCAAATTTGCATCTGTTTGGTAAGATATTATGAATGGATTTTATGGACTTCTCAAATCATGCATCATCATTGAGTACCCATACCATGAATGGGTAAAATTCATATAGTATTCTGAAGGTTATACTTTGATTAATAAAACTGTATTCTAAACTATGAACAAATTTTTATTTTACCAGAAGTATAAAATAGATATGTGGTCTTTTTTGTGATGAATTTTGTGTTATTTTGGTTTTTTCATTATATAATATGATAATAAGATGGTATAAAACTCTCTTCAACTTCAGATGCCCAATATGAATTAGAAAACACATAAATTATAACTCATAATATTTATGAACTCCTTGGGCATTGGTGGAATTGCGTCTTTGGAGAATTTTTAACTTAATATTATGAATATAAGAGTTTTAGTTACATCTATTCAATGGAAATAAACCATATATAGACTTGATGAGGGGGGTGTATTTATACATTCAACGTACCGAAATATATGTTTGGAAATTCATTCTAGGCACACCAAGCCTCAAAATCATATGCCTTCAATTTTCATGGACTCCTAATATTTCTATATAATTAAAACAAATTACATGGAAAAATCCAAATCTTAACATTCACCCCCACCTTATGGATTTTCTTCCCTGAAATCCACAACATAAACTAGCGAAATAAGTGATGTACTGAGCACAAATCTGAGCCTCCTAACCCCATGTGCTCTCTTGGAGGATCTGTTGCTGCGAATGAACGCGCACTAGAGGTATCAACCGCCCAAGTAGGCCCTGCTCTAGTTGATCCTCAATCTCCACTAGAACCTCTAGAAACGTCTCCCCATCATCTATTTCCAGATCACCCCAGTCAATGATGTGAGATGGGTCATGCACGTATGTCCTCATCTCGGATATGTGGAAGACGTTATTCACCTATTAAAATTAAAGTGGAAGAGCTAAGCGGTAAGCCAGCTAACCAACTCTGCTGAGGACCTGAAAGGGTCCGATGAACCTTGGAGATAACTTGCCTCCTATGAAAAATGTCCACAATCATCATCGAGGTGAGACCAATAGAAAGACATGCTCTCCATCATCGAACTCCAGAGGTCTCCATCTCCTGTCAGCATTGGTTTTCTGCCTGCTATGTATAGCCTTCATCTGCTCTTGGATGATCTGCCCCTTCTCTCTGGTAGCCTATACCGTCTTTGGTCCTACAAGTTTTGAATCCTCTGGTTCAGTCCCACATAGAGGTGATCTACAAGGTTGTCCATACAACGCCTTGAATGGTGCCATACCGATAGTGAAGTGATAGATATTGTTATAGTCGAACCCCACCAATGGCAAGTGATCATCCCAGCTACAGCCAAAATCAAGGACGCAAGCATGTAGCATGTCCTAGAGGGTCTAAATGGTCCATTCTGTCTAACCATCCATCTGAGGATGGTAGGTGGTGATAAACTGAAGCTTCCTTCCAAATTCCACCTGCAACCCCTTCCATATCCAGGAATGAAAACGTTCATAACGATCAGAGACAATTGTAGATGGCACTCCATGAAGTTGTACAATCCCCTTCAATTAGTGGAATCCCAAGCACTCTACTGATCCATTCTCTCTGATAGGTAGGAAGTGGGCTGACTTGGTGAATCAATCAACGATTACCCAGAGAGAATCATGACCCCTTGATGTGTGGGGAAGTCCTGTCACGAAGTCCATGGAAATGAAATCCCACTTGTTGGATTGAATATGTATATATGTATGTCTATTAGATGGAACAATACAAGAGGGGGGGTGAATTTTAGGTTTAAAAAACTTTTAGTTTTAGCAACTAAGAGATTAGTTTAAATGATCTTAAACTAAAACAAATACAAACAACCACAAATGTATTGAATATAAAACGGTATAATGTATTGTAATACTAATGTAATGTAAAACAATTATATTCAAGATGAACACAATAATCAGATTAATATAAAGATGAATGATTCTACATTAAAGATTATAGAATCAATCAATACAATATGTAATAGAATTATTGTAATTGAAACAATTACAATTGAATATGTAAAGAAGAAAGGAAACAATACAAATTCCTTTCTAATACAAGTAACAGTGGAAATGTAAAAGTAATAAAATTATTTTGACCCAAAGAGAAGGGTTATCCTTTCACCTTGGATAAAAGGTATGTCTCACCAACACCTTGGTAAGCCCTTGATAAAAAGATCAGTACATCCGTCTGCCTATCCCCGATAGCCCTCGATACGATGATCGGTTCGTCTGTCTGCCTATCCCCGGCAGCCCTCGATACGATGATCGGTTCATCTGTCTGCCTATCCCCGGCAGCCCTCGATACGATGATCAGTTCGTCTGTCTGCCTATCCCCGGCAGCCCTCGATTTTGTAGGTAAGTGGCACCTCTGTCTTTCAATCACTTGAAAGCCCTCGATGCGATGATTGGACGCACAAAGCACAAAGCATGAGAGAAGTCACAGCATCTCTCTCTAGAACTTGATAGGAGCAAAGTATCGCAGTTGTATCACGCTTGTTCTTAGTTATCTGTCGTCTACTATTGCTCTTAGCTTCAAATGACCTCGTATTTATAGGCCTCAGGTTCCAACGGTCACATCTCCTCCAACGGTCATATTTCTCCGAAAAACTCAGAGGGACTCGGACACCTGGCATCATAACGGTCATATTGAAACAGAAAGCACGACATCGTTTTGATTAGTTTGTAACTAACTCAACGACATCGTATTGGTTAGAACAAGATATATGAATAAGATAATCAAGAGTACGATTTAAAATGAAGCATGTCTTTTTGACAAAGTATCAACAAAATTATGTAATGAAAGATATGAGAAGCAGAGTCAATGTAATTTCCATATTCAGTACGATCAGCTTGTTCAGTACGATCTGCATGGTCAGTACGATCAGCATGTTCAGTACGATCAGTATGGTTAGTACGATCAGCATGGTCAGTATGATCAGCATGTTCAGTACGATCAGCAAGGTTAGTAATATCAGCATGGTCAGTACGATCAGCATGATCAGTACGATCAGCATGATCAGTACGATCAGCATGATCAGTACGATCAGCATGATCAATACGATCATTATGGTCAGTACGATACAATAGACAAGGTTAGTCTGATTAACAAGACATTTGTGATTTTCAAAACAAAACATAGAAGTCAAAAGAGGGCGTTTGACTCAACAATCTCCCCCTTTTTGGAAAGCACAACACACAAAGTAAAAACTAAAAGAAATACTTATCTCCCCCTGGGTTATTGGAAATTCTTCTGAATAAGAAATTGAATACAACTAAATCCCCCTTAGGTATGGAATTTCCTAAGGATTGTATTCGTAGACTTTCCTTAAGAGTGTTGTAAAGCATTCTCCCCCTTTATAACACATTCTCCCCTTTTATAAACATTCTCCCCCGTTGTGATTTACAAAAAGAAAGGGGTAAACTTGAATTGTCTGAAAGAGTTAGAAAATAAACACCAGACAATGGATAAAAGAAATTTCATTACGATAACAAACAACACTAAACTTGAGAACAAATACAAGTCACTTGTTTTATCTTTCCTTCTCCTTTTTGATCAGCTCATGAAGAACTACCTTCATCTTTTTTATCTCCTTCTTGTCTTCAGAAATAGCATCACCCTGAGACCTGAGAAGGTCTTGTTGATCGGCAAAGAGTTGATCCTGATTTCTGATTGTCTCTTCCTGAACATTGATTATTTCTTCAAGAGAATCATTTTTATCTTGCAAATTCTTGTAATCTTTGGATAACACAGAATTTTGTTTCTTCAACAAAACCACTTCATCCTTGAAAGATGAAACCTTCAAGAATTCAGATTGAAAAGCATTCATTCTCTCCTGCAAGTATTTTACTGAAGGAACATCGGCTCGTTGGGAAGACAAAAGATTTAATCTTTCAACTGTTTCTCTGTCAAGCTTATTGAAAGCAATTTCAAGCTCATTTGACAACCTTCTTATATCTTCAATTGCTATATCATGATCATTGATTGAGCTTTCTGTTTTGTACGACCAGTTGGTCATCTTGTTGCAGGCTTTCTTATGAGAAACTGAACTTTCAAATCGGCTTCAACTGACAAAACTTTCATTCTTAATTCTTTTACAGAGCCAAACTTCTTCTTTTGATTGTCAGTAATAAAATAAATCATCCCTTCGAGCCTAGGGAAATATGGAATTGTCTTCTCAACCCTTCTCAAAACATGGACAATGTAATCACTCTTCTTGCGAGAGATTGTATGTTCTGAATCAGTATCTTCATCATACGAAGCCAGTTCATTTGATCGGCTTGAGTCAACAACTGGTTGTTTTCCTTTTTTTTTCTTTATTATTTCTTTCTTCTTCCACTTTGTCACCAATGATAACAACTTTATCAGTGTGAGAGGATTCATCGCCTTGCTTCTCTTGGGACGAAATTCTATCCGGAGTTCGTGCTTGATCGGTATGAGGGACTTGTTGAACACCTTCACTCAGCTTTCGAACCGATTCCTCCCTACTTTTCTTCGAACTTTAAAGGAATTCTAAAAGAAAATCTCTTTCCTCCTCTTCCACTTCTTTTATATCTTCCATCATTTTTTCCTTTTTCTTTCTCAGGAAGATTTTGTACGATGGGCTCTTGATGCACTTCTTCCGTCAGTTGAGAACTAGCATCCTCAACCATTTTCAAGACTTTAGAGATATCAAAGTCTTGAGCCTTTCTTTTCAACACAGTTTTCTTTTTCTTTTCAGCCTTAAGGATTTCTTCTACCCTTATTCTTTCTGGAAAATCCTCAGTCGGGTCAAGACCGAACTTTGGATCACCTTCCTTTCTCTGTTCCTTATCCTTTCTCCATTTTGCTACAACATCCTTACTGTACTTTGGCTTCTTCTTAGGCTTTGAACTGGTTTGCGGATCAGACTTTTGAGTAATACCAGTAGACTGAATTTCTTTGGCTGGCATAGGTGCCGATTGATTCTGAGCCGATTCAGCTTCTATATCTCTAACAAAAAGTTTTGAATTCTGATCAAAACAAACATTCAACTTCTTCATAGTACATTTGCTAATCCAGGAGGGTTTTAAATCTATCAGGGTTCCTTTGAAAGGGATGTTGCAAAACTTCATACTCTTGAGAATAAACTTTGTAAGAATGGATAGATACATAATCAAATGATATTTGATTGCCCCTGACTTTACATTCTTAAATGTTTCGAAAACATACCCCATGAGTTTTACTTTTCTCATATTGACAAGATAGTCCAACATGAAGATATCAGATACTTTCAAATTTTCTCTATCCCCTTTCCTTGTGATAAGAAAACCTTGCATCCATAAAGCCACGAACCTATTGTCCAGAGAAAGATGAGACACGTTTCTCTTCTCTTCATTTATAACAAACAAAGACTTTTCAGCACTTTCTCTATTAAACGTACCGACTTCCTCTGGTAATTTATGAGATGGACAAAAATAATCCCCTTCTGTTGGGACATTCAGAAAATGAGCCGCTTGTTTCACAGACATAGATAACATTCTATCGTACATAGAAAAATTGATAGTCATGTCTTTGTCGAAAGATACGGGTTTATAGAACAGACAGACTTCATCAAAGATAATCGGGTCTTGAGAAACAGGGTTTTCAACACACAAATTCTCCCATCCTTGAAACCAGATAATCCTCTTGATAGTAGAATCATACGAATCATAGAAGTCTTGGGAGACTAACCTTTCCCTTATAAGGTCTTTTTCTGAGAAATCCTTTGAATACATATCGGCAGGAGTGTCAGTAGAAGACTGAGACATAAGGATCATGCCGATGAAAGATCATACGATGACTTAAAACAATGAGGCAGAGCTTTGACGTAGATCCTGAAAAAAAACGATGTGGGTTTGGGGAGGGGGGCTATTTATAGGTGATACAGGGATGACCGTTGATCTTCTACGGTCAGGATTAGAGGAAAACAGATCAATGGTTAGGATTAAACGAAAAAGAAACAAAATAATAAAAGAATGAAAAGTACCTGCCGGAGAACGTAAGGTAGTTTTTGGTTTTAGTAGAGCTAAAAAGAATACACAACCGTACGAAATAAAATAAAACTACATACCAACGGAAAAAAATTCATTACCATTAACTGACAAGCCTATGGAAAACAATCTTGTTACCATGAAATGATAAGCTGATGGGAAACAATCTCGTTACCATGAACTGACAAGCCGATGGGAAACAATCTCGTTACCATGAACTGATAAGCCGATGGGAAACAATCTCTTTACCATGAACTGACAAGCCGATAAGAAACAATCTCGTTACCATGAACTGACAAGCCGATGGGAAACAATCTCGTTACCATGAACTGATAAGTCGATGGGAAACAATCTCGTTACCATGAACTGACAAGCCGATGGGAAACAATCTCGTTACCATGAACTGACAAGCCGATGGAAAACAATCTTGTTACCATCATCAGTCAGT
Source organism: Viscum album (assembly GCA_963277665.1). NCBI lineage: Eukaryota > Viridiplantae > Streptophyta > Magnoliopsida > Santalales > Viscaceae > Viscum > Viscum album. The sequence continues at coordinate 380,900,516 of OY728119.1, forward strand.
ACGATGGAAAAGAAATTCATTACCATCATCGGTCAGTACGATGGAAAAGAAAATCATTACCATCATCGGTCAGTATGATGGAAAAGAAATTCATTACCATCATCGGTCGATACGATTGAAAAGAGAGTCATTTCCATCATTGGTCGATATGATGGAAAAGAAAATCATTACCATTATCGGTTGATACGATGGAAAAGAAAATCATTACCATCATCGGTTGATACGATGGAAAAGAAAATCATTACCATCATCGGTTGATACGATGGAAAAGAAAATCATTACCATCATCAGTCGATACGATAGAAAAGAAATTCATTACCATCATCGGTTGATATGATGGAAAAGAAAATCATTACCATCATCGGTCGATACGATGGAAAAGAAATTCATTACCATCATCGGTCGATACGATGGAAAAGAAATTAATATAATAAAACTGTCAATACGATAAACAGAAAAGTAAATGATACGATAAAACTTTCAATACGATAAACAGAAAAGTAAATACACATACCAAGAGAGTAAACAATTAAAGATCATAAGATAAAAACATAGAAAAAAATATGTCCTCCCTCTTTCCGAAGGAGTTATTTAATGTTAGGAGAATTGTAAAACATGAAGTGGATATGAATGATTATTTTAATGTAATCATTCCTAGCTTCTGTTTTATAAACTCAAATCTATCGGAAGGTAAAGGTTTTGTAAAAATGTCAGCAAGTTGTTCTTGAGTTCCGATAAATTTTAGAATAATATCTCCTTTCATAAACAAAACATTTGAAACAATATTACATATACCAACAATATTTCCTTGAGCATTATCTCCAAAGGTAACTTTTCCACCTTTTGTATTGATAACCTTTTCAAAGAGATCTTTGTTTCCAGTTATATGTCGAGAACAACCACTATCCATGTACCAAATGTTCTTATTGGTACACTTCTCATTTTCCTGAAAAAGAAACATTTAGATTTTCAGAATCCAAACTTGTTTGGATCCAGAAGGGTTAGATAAAAGAATTTTAGGAATCCACATTTGTTTTGAAAAATGAGCTTTATGAAATCCTAAGGATTGAGTTCTGTTAAGAGAACAATATCTTCTCTAGTGTCCACCACATTGGCACTTAGAACAAAAATAGGTTTTTTGAGGAACAAAATAGTTATTACTAAAAACAGGTTTGGAATAAGTATAACCAAGACCAGAACGATTTCTCAAAGGACTAATTTGAGAATACATTTTGTCAAAATTTTCCTTCCCATGAGTAAAGTTTGACAAACATTTTCTCAAGGATAAAATCTCTGACTTTAGTTTTACAACCAAATTCTTATTTTCCAAAACATTTGAATTTGAACTAGAGTTAGGCTCTAAAATATTTTTCTTTAAAATTACATTTTCAAGATCCTTAGAAAGTTTATCTTTATCAGATTTGACTTTCTCAAGGGTTTTTAAAATATTTTAAAAATCATAAGTTTTCACATCAAGATCCTTAGAAAGATCTAATACTTCTTTAGTCAAGATTGAAATTCTAGAATTAGCTTTCTCAAGCTTCTTCTTGAATTTAGAATTTTTGTTTTCAAGTAATTTCGCAAATCTAGATACTTCATCAAAAGAAGGTAATGTATCATCCTCTGATTATGAAGACTCATCAGTTGAAGATTCATAATATCTATTATCAATATAATTTTCATTTAAAGAGACATTTGTAATAGCTTCAGCATTGTGTACCTTAGCCATGAGACATTGATCTTCAATTGGTAGTATGGCTAGAAGTCCAATATTCCTCTGTCCTAAGGACTCATATTCTGAAGAATCATATGAAGAATCACTACCACTTGAACTCTACGTATCATTTGCCTTTAAGACTTTCTTTGTCTTATAAAACCTTTTCTTGTTTCTTTCATAGTGTTTCTCCTTTTTTTTCTTTCTTCTTTAGTAATGGACAATCAGGCCTTATATGTCCTACTTTCTTACATTCATAACAAGTTACCTATGAGTCTTTCTTATCCTTCCTATCTTTCTTTTTGAATCTATATTGGAAATCATTCTTTCCCACAATCTTGTTCATCCTTCGAGCAAGATTGGCTAACTCATTATCCAAAAGATTACAATCACTTGAATCAGATATAACAACTTTCTTGGCTTTAGACCTTATAAGCATTTCAGGTGTTTTAGCTTTAGAAGCAAAGGCTACACTTCCATTCCCATTCTTCTTCTTGTTGAAATCAAAATCTCTCTTCATTCTTATCCCGTGTTGTAGAAGAGTTCCAAAGAGTTCATCAAGAGTAATCTGGGAAACATTTTTATTTTCATCAATAGCTGTCCTTTTTTACTCCCATTCATTTGGCATTATATCTATAATCTTATCAACAAGAGCTTCATCATCAAGACCTTTTTCTCCCATTGATTGTAAGCTGTTGAAAATTGTCATAAACCTTTGTTTCACTTTACATACTGGCTCTCCATAAGGAAAAACAAACCCATGATACTCTGCACGAAGCATTGCTCTTCTTCTTTCTATAACCTTGGATGTTCCAAAGTGAGTGACTTCCAATTTCTTCCAAATACAGTTGGCTGTTTCACATGAAGATATCTGACTGTATATATTCCTAGTCATATAACATAATAAAGTATTGCATACCTTGTAATTCAGTTGATATTCTTGCTTCTCTTGGTTAGTGAAAGTACTGACTTCTTTGTCAGGAATTTTGTAACCTCCAGTAAGCATTATAAAGTTGTCTACACCAGTATTGATAACAAAAGTCTTCATATGATCTCTCCAGTACTCATAATCATTCCCATCAATGATAGGTGGTCTAGAAGGATTCAGATTGTCTATTGACCCAATATTCATTCCTACATTCTAATACAACAAGAACTTTTCCACTCCACACGTTAGTGTAGTAAGTAGTTAAAAAGAAAGTTTGAAAGAAATAAAGCTAGTAATACAAATCAGTGGAAAACCTCCTCTGATACTAATTGTTGGATCGAATATGTATATATGTATGTCTATTAGATGGAACAATACAAGAGGGGGGTGAATTGTAGGTTTAAAAACCTTAGAGTTTTAGAAACTAAGAGATTAGTTTAAATGATCTTAAACTAATACAAATACAAACACCCACAAATGTATTGAATATAAAACGGTATAATGTATTGTAATACTAATGTAATGTAAAACAATTATATTCAAGATGAACACAATAATCAGAGTAATATAAAGATGAATGATTCTACCTTAAAGCGTATAGAATCAATCAATACAATATGTACTAGAATGATTGTAATTGAAACAATTACAATTGAATATATAAAGAAGAAAGGAAACAATACAAATTCCTTTCTAATACAAGTAACAGCAGAAATGCAAAAGTATTACAATTCTTTTGACCCAAAGAGAAGGGTTATCCTTTCACCTAGGATAAAAGGTCTGTCTCACCAACACCTTGGTAAGCCCTCAATACAAAGATCGTTACGTCCGTCTGCCTATCCCCGGCAGCCCCCGATACGATGATCGGTTCGTCTGTCTACCTATCCCCGGCAGCCCTCGATACGATGATAGGTTCATCTATCTACCTATCCCCGGCAGCCCTCGATTTTGTAGGTAATCGGCACCTCTGTCTTTCAATCACTTGAAAGCCCTCGATACGATGATCGGATGCACAAAGCACAAAGCATGAGAGAAGTCACTGCATCTCTCTCTAGAACATGATAGGAGCAAAGTTCCATAGTTGTATCACGCTTTTTCTTAGTTATCTATCATCTATTATTTATCTTAGCTTCAAAATGACCTCCTATTTATAGGCCTCGGGTTCCAACGGTCACATCTCCTCCAACGGTCATATTTCTCCGAAAAACTCGGAGGGACTCGGACACCTGGCATCATAACAGTCATATTGAAACAGAAAGCACGACATCGTTTTGATCAGTTTGTAACTAACTCAACGACATCGTATTGGTTAGAACAAGATATATGAATAAGATAATCAAGAGTACGATTTAAAATGAAGCATGTGTTTTTCACAAAGAATCAACACAAGTATGTAATGAAAGATATGAGAAGCAGAGTCAATGCAATTTCCATATTCAGTACGATCAGCTTGTTCAGTAGGATCTGCATGGTCAGTACGATCAGCATGTTCAGTATGATCAGTATGGTCAGTATGATCAGCATGGTCAGTACGATCAGCATGTTCAATATGATCAGCAAAGTCAGTACGATCAGCATGGTCAGTACGATCAGTATGATCAGTTCGATCAGCATGATCAGTATGATCAGCATGATCAGTATGATCAGCATGATCAGTATGATCATTATGGTCAGTACGATATGATAGACAAGGTTAGTCCGATTAACAAGACATTTGTGATTTCCAAAACAAAACATAGAAGTCAAAAGATGACTTTTGACTCAACACCACTTCCACTCTGGAACCTCTAGTGGATAAACTAATTCTACTGGAACCTAGTTCTCTGCCTTCACTTGTTGACAAGTGAGGCACTGAGAGACAAACTCTACCACTATTTTCTTCATTCCCAGCCACCATTGTTTAATCGTCGAATCCACCGTCGTAAGAGTCTCTAGCCATATGGATCGAGCCAACAGCTCCACCGATATCTATAAGGTTCGAACGAGGGTCTTAAAAATAAAAGAATGGCTGGAATCTGTGTCTATAAGTACTAAAAATAATGTGGAGTAGACACATATCATACCTCAAATCATCTCTGTATCGTTGTGATCGTAGGCCTCAGCTGCCTAGAGCCGAGCTCGTCCCTGTCCACCTGCTCCCTGTGGTGGGGGTGGACCACCTACTGGTAGTGGCGGTAGAACCTCGAATCGCGGCCCATTGCCTATGGCATGACCTTCTCCTTCGCCGCATCCACCTTCTGCCTAGGCGGCCATTCGACCATCTGCTGGTCATCTGTATGTTGGGTTGGGCAGTTGAGAGCCAAGTGACCCTACCCTTCGCACGAATAACACAGCTTGTTCCTTGGCGGTACCGTCGGTTGTAACTACTGACCAATTGGTAGTGAAATAACAGGCACACTACCCAAAGGTACCATATCGGGCAATGATCCAAGTACTAAAGCCTCATTATCCTACCGACCATCCTCATGATAACATACTGGAAAAGACCAGCAGCTAGACTCACCATCTTCTCTACTGGTGTCTCAACTAGGTAGAAAACTCTAGCCACTACCTCTAGTTATACCTCATCTTCCTAGGAATCTCACTCACCTTGAAACCTCAGAGGCCTCTATCCCTGGAACTCGTGCAACATGCTTAAGCGATGTGCACCCTATTCTACTAGGGCTGGTTTCATTGGATGCCTAATGGGTAGTGGTGCTGCTGGTACACCACACAATGCTACAACTGCCATAAGGGGGCCCTACACCAAAGCCTCATCACTCGGTGGGCTGTCATCACTTACTCTAACTAAGAATCCTATCAGCATGTCTACGCGGTGGCATCCTGATAAGGAACATATGTGACATGGTAATTAAGTTATACCTGGTGTGCTGACTGAAGAGAGAAAAAAAAAAGAAAACCTTTAAAAACACATGAAATCAGTGTTTCCATGCGCTGAGTCAGAAATCAGAATTTAGGCTCCTGGTGTATGGATACGCCCGTCGTCATACAAACACTGGACTCCCTAAACTGAAAACCACACTCATAACACTTAACTCTATTGCTTCAAAAAAAAAGATCAGAGTCCTAGTTCTTTGGCAGAACTGAACTCCTTTGATACCATTTTTTCATGACCCATCCCTCAGGGCCCATGCTATGACTACCCCAGGCCCGCATTCCATAGGCTAGGGGCTGGTGACTTCCACTGGAAAGGCATATCCCTTAAACTGGGAATGCATTTCCTTAAGAACCTATAAACTCACACAACCATGCACGCATAAAGATACAAGCACAAAGGAAACTATATAGTAAACAATGTCAGTAAAGTAATTAAAAGTCACTGGAATACAAGCCAAACTAGAAAGTATAAGGAAAAATGAATAGTATATGTAAAACTGAAAAACAGCTCTGTTGAACACCCATCGATGATCCTACCTAAAGGGTAGGTATATCTCTCAAACAGTCATCTTTGAGTTACACCACATCTAAGGTCCATCCTGAGCAGCCTCCAGTCCTGGTAGCCTCATCCTCAGTCAGTGTTGTCTGTCGTCTGGACAAGACACAACAAGGTGCGGGCATAGCCCATGCATGGATGAGTATAACGATACTCGGTAGGGACCCTGTGACCCCCCAAGGTCTTTCAAAATCCACAAAGGATAAACCATAAAAAATGGAAACAACTATCATTCCTACTTAGTTATATTCCCAAACATATACCTTAGTTATCAAGATAAACTCATCTGACATAGGACGGATGAATATCAAAAAGGTAACACCACAAAGGTTGGAGTACCACACATGTAACTCCATGATGATATAGTACCACACAGGTGCACCGTGAAGATATAAGACTCATCTCACACAGGAGGGATGAATACCACAAGGGTAACACCGCGAAGGTAAGAGTACCACAAAGGTAACTCCACAAAGTTATAGGACCACACTGGTACACCATGAAGATATAAGACTCAGCTCACACAGGAGGGATAAATACTACAAAGGTAACACCACGAAGGTAGGAGTACCACACAGGTAACTCCAAGAAAATATGGTACCACACAGGTACACCATGAAGATATAAGACTCATCTCACATAGTCATAAGTGAAGTATAGAAGTATAGATGATCAGTTGCAAAGCAAGATCATCTTATTCTCTCAAGATCCACTGCTTCTGATTTTACAGAGTCTGACCCACAGAAGATCGATAGGTACTAACCCCCAGGATTACCCACATAAGATCTGACCCACATAGGATCAGTATGGGATGAACCACACAAGATCGTTGAAAACATACCCACCTTGGATCTGTCCCACACAGGATCGGTATGTGCTGACTCACACTGGATCACTGAGCGCTGACCCACACAGGATCTGACCCATAGAGGATCGGCATGCACTGACCCACTCAAGATCGCTAAGTGATGAACCACACAGGATCGATAGGCACTAACCCCCGCAATGACCCACATAGGATCCCACCCACCTAGAGTAGATAGGTAACTAACCTCCGTATTATCCTTCTCTAACCTCCACCTCACTGCCTGCCAATGTATTTCTCGCACCCAGGGCGCTTGAGTTCTGTAGAATCTATTCCACGAAATATTAGTCATACCAAAACCACCACGAAATCCCACGGATAAATATCCCAATGTTATGTCACATCATAAGGGACTCAAACCAATAGACGGCGTGTCGATTGGACACCCGGTCTCTAAGTTATTAGTGTTTCCGCTCCGAGGGCCCAGTTGGATTTGGGGTTCGATCCAACCCGGACATACTCTAACATTATCTAAAACTCAAGTGGAGTATACCTGTAACACCCGAGACTTTTATGAGAAATATTTTGTTTTTATGTTATATAAATCATCAGAGGAATCTTTCACTACAGACAACACTAGATTGGCTTTCTTTACACGCAATCGCGGCCTTCCTCGATAGCTTGCATCATACGCAATACCGAGTTTCACTAAACAATGATATGCTATTAAAATATTATTAAAACTACCCGTTATGAATAGTAATATCCACTTTTTAAAATTTTGTAAATTTTATTTTTCAAAATGGACTTCATTTTAGGATTTGGAATATCGAAATTAGCCTAGGGTGAAATTTTGGTATTTTTCTGGAAACTTTGATTTTTTGATGAATAGTGAAACCACTAAGTGGTAGTTAAAAAACTGAATTTTTCATAAAACTTAATTTTACCACTTCTGTGAGTAGAATTTCGAAAATACGAGAGACACATTTAATATAAAGGACTAAAATGTGGTTCAATGAGATGAAAATAATTTTTGGTGAATAGTAACTTTTTACTTTTATTTACCACGGTTAAAAGTAAATAGGGTAATTAAGGGTACAAATGATATTATTATTACCCTAACACATGTCCTAATTCTATTCGATAAGTGTAATTCGACCAAAAACAACCTTAGGAATAAAATATGACCATTTAGGCCCACTTGGATTAGATTAGGACATTTATTATTAATTTATTTAAAGAAGGGTTAAAATAGTTAAAATCAAATTTTAATAAGTAAATCATTTGTAATATGGGGTTATACATAATATAAATTCGACTATAAATATTAATTAGAAAGATAAAATAATTTCCTACATAATGGTATTTTATTTGTAATTTTTAGATATTAAATAATTTAATTTATTTATGACACAACGATGATGTAGTAATTATCTTATTAATGAACTATTGACATAATTGATGTTATAAATACGCAAATAAATGTAATTTGAGACTTTTTATGAATTCAAATAATTTTGTAAGTTAATATGACATGTTAGTATTGATTTAATTAATTTTTTTCGAACTAATCATTCTGTTATGATTTTCACAAAAATCAATTCCTAAATAGTGTCAAAATTGACATAAAATAGTTTTTAAAACAAATATTATATTATTAATTGTTATTTTATTCCGAAAAATCTAAGGTTCGGCCAAATGACTTATATAATGTTATATATATTAATAATTAACAGATTGGGGTTCTTTTGGCTTGTTATAGTATGTTTATTAACCTTATAGTGTAAGAACACATGAAGACACGGTAAAAGTAAAATTATTTAACTTAATGTTAAATCTAAATGATAAGGTTAAAATAGGAACCTAAACTTGTCTAAATTAAATTTGATGAGATTATTTAGACCCATCACCACATTAGCTTAGAAATAAATAAATTTGGAGCTATTTAAAACCGAATTTGTCTTTTTAATAAAATAATATTTTTAGTTTTTCCAAAGGAGCCCCTCTCCTCCCTTATAAAAGGGCACCTCCCCCCCCCCCCCCCTCTTCCTCACACCACTTTGAGCCTTCATGCTCGGCAAACACCTGCCAATTTATTCTCTCCACTTCCCTAGAGACATACTAGATGTCCTGGTCTTCTTCAAAGACCAATTTTAGTGCCCTAAAAGGAGGTCTCAAAGAAGCACTTCAAAGAAGAGGTAATGTCTGTTACCGATTCTTTCATCCTTATTTCTTCTTCCACTTATTCTTCTTTAGTTGTTTCATTATGAAGTAATAACATCAGTATCAATAATATAATGATATGTTATTATAAGTATGAAACAACCCTATTTCACCATCTATCCATCCTACGGAAAATGAAATCACCGTGCGTGCGTATGTACGGAATACCGTCTCCACGCCGTGGTGTAATCTATTTTCCACCACCACCTTACTTGGATGGGTATAATGGTGTAAATAATGAATATATATGATTATTGTAAATTGATATTGATTCTGAAATAGTATACATACACTCCAATACAATTCCACGATCATGGGAACGATATCATCGCTCGTGCGTACGTACGGAGTACCGTCTCCACGATGTGATGCAGCTCGTTCTACATGATCTTCATTGCATAATGATTATATAAATGAATTGAATGAATGAATATGATATATATTACACTAATAACATTATTTAAATGATTTATCTATAACCTAAAAAGAAGAATAAGAATTTATTCGACAAAACATGCATAAGAACAAAAAGTAATAAACACCCGAATAACAAGTAGCAATGAAATATTACTAATAATAAGCTAAGAATATGACCATATATGATATCATAAAAATGAGTATGATTCTGGAATAAGTCAATGACATTATTTAAATCATTATATAGGAGGTTCGGACACTTACAAAGCAAATCGGACCTAATGTAAGGGAAAATATCACAATCTCATTTTTATCTGAGATTGTTTATACTTTGGTATTTACTGGGGTGTATTTTATCATCCACATCCATGTTTCCTCAATATTTAATATTGTTTCCATCCACCTAAAATTTTTAAAATCCAATTTTACCCTTTGGTGAGTTTTTAGTAAAAGATATGAAATGAATCTTTTGTTATTTTTTGTACGAGGTACTTTTTGACTTTTCCAAAAAAAGTTCGAGAAGAATGTTTTTTTTAACTTATACGGCATGAATGGATTTTTAAAACATTATTTCCAAATAAGCATAATTTAAAAGTTTTCAAGTTTATTTTTAATCAACTTCTTTTAGTTTAAAATTTTATGACATGTTAAGAAAGGAAAATGTTTTTGAAGTAGAAAGGATACTTTCCTCAAGAATGGAGTTCAAGTGTTTTATCAAAATTATTTTCCATCTAAGATAATATAGGGTTCTGTTTCTATCCCTATTATTACATTGATTTGATTATGTTGTGATGGAATTATTTTTATGAATTCCTTTATCTTATATTAATTTTTTTATGATGTCATGTTGTTTAAGAATCCCATTTTTATTACATGGGTTATGCAATGATGTATGATTTATGATTTTGTGGCACACATAAGAATTATATCATTATGAGATGGGAGGGACCTATATCTCCCTCCAATGCATTGGGTAAAGATTTTATATCTCATGAGATAGACATGGCTGGAACGGCAGGTTAAACCGGTTCAGTGAAACAGGACGGGAACGAGGAGTGAACTCGGTTCAAAAATGGACTTTGTCTGCTAAGATAGTCTTGGAAATGAGTCTTGACTACTAATAAATGATTCTCTATGATTATGTGTGTATGACACAAACTTTTATGTTTTTTGTTATGATTATTGGGATTACATTTCACTACTATGATTTATCCCATGTTATGAAATTATGATCTATTTTTCAGGTTAAGATTTCAAAAAGTTATGTTCTTATGAATATGATGTGATTGATATTTCTTTTGTTTACCCTTACTGAGCATTTGAGCTCACCCTTTTGTATGTTTTCTTTCCCCAAGTCAGGAAGAAGGTTATTAAGTGAGATATGCCAAAAGGGACTATATATATGATGAAATAAATGGGAGACAGTGTAGAGACTTTATGAAGCAGTTGTTTATGTTTCCCAGTTTCTAAAGACACTATACATATACGGTCCTTTCCTGGTTTTGTTATATGTTGTAATAAGTGTGCTTTAATTTTGAATTAATAACAATGTATGTAAAGTATGGGTTGTTATAGTTGGTATCAGAGGAAAGGTATAGTCAACCTTTGGAAACTAGGATGTGAAAGCCATAGTAAGAACCCTAAGGATAAGTCTAAGCATAGAACACAATCTTAGTATTTTAGAAATGGAAATGAATAACCTAGGATAAGACCTTAAGTGTGAAATTTTATTCTTGATTATGTGGTTTTCCTATTATAATTAGTGTTTCTCAAACTATTCTTCTTGGTTTTAGTCAATGGCAGGAACCCGAAGGAACCGTGTTAATGCGGAATGCGATGGGCAATGCAATGGTTGTTTCCCTGAGCAACCAAACATTATCGGAGATGGAATGAAAAATATTGTAGCCATGCTCACACAACTTTCTCAAGCTATGAATCATGCAGGACTTCAAAATAAGCAAAGGAAGAAGCAACATTCTGTTAAATCCTTCATGAGGCAGCATCCACCTTCATTCAGCGGGTCTTCTGATCCATTAGTGGCTGAACAATGGATCAGTACCACTGAAAAGATATTTTCAGTTCTTCAATGTTCTGAACATGATAAATTCATCTTATCAGTGTATCGTTTGGAAGGTGATGCTGATCAATGGTGTAATATTATTAAGAATAAAAGACAAAGGGATGAGATTGAGTCCATGGAATGGGACGAGTTTAAGAACTTATTTTTCAATAAGTACTTCCCTCGTATTCTCTGAACAAAGATGGAGAAAGAGTTTCTTGAACTAAAGAAAAAGGATGATGAATCTGTTGTTACCTATGAAGCAAATTTTACAAGACTTGCAAGGCACGCTTCTGGTATTATTATCCAACCTTATAGTAAGATCGATTGATTCTTTAGTGGCTTAAAACCAAGTCTTAGAAGGGCGTTAGCCATAAGGGACTTCAATAGCTATGAGGAAATCGTTCGATGTGCTCTCAAAGTCGAGATGGAGATTGGAGTAACCCATCAGTCATATGGGTTTGATAAGAAGAGGAAAATGGAATTCAAAGGAAAATCTAAAGAGCACACTAAAAAGAAGATGAGCTTTACCTTATGCTCAAAGTGCGGAAAGAAACATGGAGGGAGTTGTCTTAAAGGGACAAGTAAATGTTTCAAATGTGGAAAGGAAGGTCATCGGGCATGTGAATGCCGAAATGATTGGAAGAATATGTTTAATGATGCAAACAAAGGAAGGGATACACAGAATGAACCTACTACACTTCAATGTTTCAAGTTCAAGGAGATGGGGCATTATGACAATCAATGCCAAAATCCAAGGGTTGATGATGATGGTCGACGTCAACAAACTCTTAAGGATAAATACAAAGGAAAGTCACATGCAATTTCTATCAGGGATGTGGAGTATGATAACGATGTGGTGAAAGGTACACTTACCATCCACTCTAAAGTAACAAATGTTTTATTTTATTCTGGATCCACCCACTCTTTTATTTCTGAAGATTTTTCTAAGGATATCACTGTATTACCTCAACAATTAGATGTTGAGTTAGCTGTGACAACCCCTAACGGCACAACAGTCGCATCAAAAGTTTATAATTCTTCTCTGATTGAAGTTTGTGAGAATGTGCTTCCTGCAAATCTTGTGATCCTTCCTATAGTGGAATTTGATGTGATTCTTGGCATGGATTGGCTTTCTTTATATGGAGATCATATCAATTGCTAAAGAAGGGAAGTCACATTTCATATTCCAGATCAATCTAGGATCGTCTATCGATGCAAGGATGAACATAACCTTCCAGTGAAAATTTCATCCATATTATGGGTCTTGATTCCACTAAATGAAGGTTATTTATCTCAAATGGTTGGTGAGAAACTCATGATTAAGAATATGTCCATTTTACGGGAGTTTGATGATGTCTTTTCGGATGAATTGCTGGGTCTTCCTCCAAATCATGAAGTTGAGTTTTCAATAGAACTTGTACCAGGTGCTTTACCTATTTCAAAGACACCTTATAGAATAGCCCCAATTGAGTTGCAGGAATTGAAGAAGCAACTCCAAGAGAATCTTGATAAGGGTTTCATACGCCCTAGTGCGTCACCTTGGGGAGCACCTATTCTGTTTGTTAAGAAGAAAGATGGATCAATGAGACTCTGCATTGATTATCGAGAACTTAACAAGATCCCCATCAAGAACAAATATCCTCTCCCATGCATTGATGACTTATTTGACCAACTACGCAGAGCTCAATACTTTTCCAAGATTGATCGTCGTTCAGGGTATCATCAATTAAGGGTCAAAATGGAGGATATACCAAATACGGCTTTCCGTACAAGGTATGGAAACTATGAATTTATAGTGATTCCATTTGGTCTTACTAATGCCCCTACTATCTTCATGGATCTGATAAATAGAGTCTTTAGAGACTATCTTGATCAATTTGTGGTAGTCTTTATAGACGATATTCTTGTCTATTCAAAGAGCAAGGAAGAACATGAAGATCACTTGAGAATTATATTGAAGACCCTAATAAAGGAGAAGATTTATGACAAATTTACCAATTGTGAATTTTGGCTTCAAAAAGTTTCATTTTTGGGTCACATAATCTCAAAATAGGGGATATCTGTGGATCCAGAAAAAATAGAGGTTATCGAAAGATGGTCGAGACCAACAATAGTAACTGAGATCCGAAGTTTTCTTGGTTTGGCTGGATATTATCGATGTTTTGTGAAAGATTTTTCACGATTATCTAATCCACTCACCAAGTTGACTCGGAAAGGAGTTGAGTTTGTTTGGACGAAAGAATGTGAAGTGAATTTCAAGGAGTTGAAAAGAAGGTTATCCAGTGCACCTGTGCTCACACTGCCTTGTAGTGGAGAAAGGTTTGTGATCTATAGTGATGCATCCAAGAAGGGATTGGGGTGTGTTATTATGCAAAATGATATGGTGATAGATTATGCCTCACGATAGTTGAAAATCCATGTACAAAATTATCCAACTCATGATTTAGAGTTAGCTACGGTAATATTTGCATTAAAGATTTAAAGGCATTACCTTTATGTTGAAAGGTGTGATATTTATACTGATCATAAAAGTTTAAAGAATATTTTCACACAAAAAGAGCTGAATATACGCCAAAGAAGATGGTTGGAGATGATTAAGGATTAAGACTGCTCAATCCATTACCACCCTGGGAAAGAAAACAAGGTGGGAGGTTCATTAAGTCGACAAGACAATGCCAGTTTATCCATGATGAGTATCACAAAAGATCCAATATTTATGGATTTACAAAGGATGGATCTTGGAATTATAATGGAAAGGGAAAAATCTTATCTTTCTCAAATGAATGTTCAACCATCTATACATGTGAAGATTAAGTAGGCACAGAAAGAAGATGTCGAGTTACAAAAGAAGGTGAGAAATGTTCCTGAATTCAACCTTGATTGTGATGGGATAATAATGTTCAGGAATCGGGTTTGTGTTCCTCCCATCCCCGAATTAAAGAAGGAGATGCTGGATGAGGCTCATAGTTCTTCATTCTCTATTCATCCTGGAAGCACGAAGATGTATAGGGACCTGAAAGAGTACTTCTGGTGGGATGGCATGAAAAGAGATATTGCTGAATATGTCTCTCGATGCTTGGTTTTTCAGCAAGTTAATGCTGAGAGAAAGAAGTCCAAGGGGATGTTACAACCATTACCCATACCCGAATGGAAATGGGAAAACATCACTATGGACTTTGTCATAGGACTTCCTAAAACATCCAAAGGCAATAATGCTATCTGGGTCATAGTTGATTGTCTTACAAATTCCGCACACTTCATTGCTATTAGATAGGATTTCTATCTGGATCAGATTTCCAGGATATATGTGAAGGAAGTGGTAAGATTGCATGGAGTACCACTTTATATTATATCTGATAGGGATCCGAGATTTACCTCGAAGTTCTGGTGAAGCCTTCAGCATACTCTGGATACAGAGTTGAGTTTCAGCACTGCTTATCATCTTCAGACAGACGGTCAGTCTGAGAGAACAATTCAAACTCTAGAAGATATGTTGAGAGCTTGCTCTATGGATTTCAAAGGTGGTTGGGATCAACACCTACCTTTGGTGGAATTTTCTTATAATAATAGCTTTCACTCCAGTATTCAGATGGCTCCTTATGAAGATCTCTATGGAAAGAAATGCAGGACTCCAACTTGCTGGGATGAAGTTGGGGAAAGAAAGCTATTAGGACCTGATCTTGTTGATGAGATGGAAGAAAAGGTCCGACCTATTCAAAAACACATAAGAGCAGCTCAGAGTCAACAAAAAAGTTATGCCGACAACCGAAGAAAAGACCTAGAGTTTGAAGTGGGTGATAAAGTGTTCTTACGAATATCTCCCTGGAAGAGGCTCCTGAGATTTGGAAAGAAGGGGAAGTTGAGCCCTAGATATATCGGTCCTTTTGAAATACTGGATCGTGTTGGAACGGTAGCTTACCGATTGGAGCTTCCACCAAATCTCTCTCAAGATCATGATGTGTTCCATGTATATCTCTTGAGAAAGTACATACCTGATCCTTCACATGTACTCAGCTCAGAAGTTGTACCGCTGGAGCAAGATCTTTCTTATGAAGAATAGCCGATAGAGATTCTAGATCGTAGCGAAAATGTCCTACGAAACAAGACCACTCGCTTGGTAAAAGTTGTATGGAGGAACCACCAATTAGAAGAAGCTACATGGGAGCTTGAGGATATGATGAGGGAGAGTTATCCTCATCTGTTTTTTACTAAGTGATGAATTTCGAGGGTGAAATTCATTTTAAGGGGGGTAAAATGTAACACCTGAGACTCTTATGAGAAATATTTTATTTTATTTTATATAAATCATCAAAGGAATCATTCATTACACACAACACTAGATTGGCTTGCTTTACACGCAATCGCGGCCTTCCTCGATAGCTTGCGTCGTATGCAATACTGAGTTTCACTAAACAACGATATGCTATTAAAATATTATTAAAACTAGCTGTTATGAATAGTAATAACCACTTTTTGAAATTTTGTAAATTTTATTTTTCAAAATGGACTTCATTTTTGGATTCAGAATATCGAAATTAGACTAGGGTGAAATTTTGGTATTTTTCTGGAAGCTTTCATTTTTTGATAAATAGTGAAACCACTAAGTGGTAGTTAAAAAAACTGAATTTTTCATAAAACTTAATTTTACCGCTTCTGTGAGTAGAATTTCGAAAATCCGAGAGACAAGATTAATATCAAGGACTAAAATGTGGTTCAATGAGATGAAAATAATTTTTGGTGAATAGTAACTTTTTACTTTTATTTACCACGGTTAAAAGTAAATAGGGTAATTAAGGGTAAAAATGATATTATTATTACCCTAAAACATGTCCTAATTATATTGGATAAGTTTAATTCGACCAAAAAAACCTTAGGAATAAAATATGACCATTTAGGCCCACTTGGATTAGATTTGGACATTTATTATTAATTTATTTAAAGAAGGGTTAAAATAGTTAAAATCAAAGTTTAATAATTAAATCGTTTTTAATATGGGGTTATATATAAGATAAATTCGACTATAAATATTCATTAGAAAGATAAAAAAAGTTCCTACAAAATGGTATTGTATTTTTAATTTTTAGACATTAAATAATTTAATTTATTCATGACACAACGATGATGCAGTAATTATCTTATTAATCAAATATTGACATAATTGATGTTATAAATACCTAAATAAATGTAATTTCAGACTTTTTATGAATTACCCAAATTTTATAGGTTAATAGGACATGTTATTATTGATTTAATTAATGTTTTTCGAACTAATCATTCTGTTATGATTTTCACAAAAATCTATTACTAAATAGTGTCGAAATTGAAGTAAAATAGTTTTTTAAAACAAATATTATATTATTAATTGTTATTTTATTCCTAAAAATCTATGGTTCGGCCAAACGACTTAGATAAGGTTATATATATTAATAATAAACAACTTTGGGTTCTTTTGGCTTTTTATAGTATGTTTATTAACCTTATAGTGTAAGAACACAAGAAGACACGGTAAAAGTAAAATTATTTAACTTAATGTTAAATCTAAATGATAAGGTTAAAATAGGAACCTAAACTTGTCTAAATTCTATTGGATGAGATTATTTCGACCCATCCCCACCATAGATTCTAAATAAATCAATTTGGAGCTATTTAAAACCGAATTTGGCTATTTAATAAAATAATATTTTTTGTTTTTCCAAAGGAGCCCCTCTCCTCCCTTATAAAAGGGCACCTCCTCCCCCTCTTCCTCACACCACTTTGAGCCTTCAAGCTCATCCAACCCCTGCCAATTTCTTCTCTCCACTTCCCTAGAGACATCCTAGAGGTCCTGGTCTTCTTCAAAGACCAAATTTAGTGCCCTAAAAGGAGGTCTCAAAGAAGCACTTCAAAGAAGAGGTAATGTCTGTTACCGATTCATTCATCTTTATTTCTTCTTCCACTTCTTCTTCTTTAGTTGATTCATTATGAAGTAATAACATCAGTATCACTAATATACTGATATGTTATTATAAGTATTAAACAACCCTATTTCACCATCTATCTATCCTACAGAAAATGAAATCACCGCGCGTGCGTACATACGGAATATTGTCTCCATGCCGTGGTCTAATCTATTTTCCACCACCACCTTACTTGGATGGGTACAATGGTGTAAAGAATGAATATATATGATTATTTTAAATTGATATTGATTCTGAAATAGTATACACACACTCCAATACAATTCCACGATCATGGGAACGATATCATCGCTCGTGCGTACGTACGGAGTACCGTCTCCACGATGTGATGCAACTCGTTCAACATGATCTTCATTGCATAATGATTATATAAATAAATTGAATGAATGAATATGATATATATTACACTAATACCATTCTTTAAATGAGTTATCTATAACCTAAAAAGAAGAATAAGAATTTATTTTACAAAACACGCATAAGAACAAAAAGTAATAAACACCCGAATAACAAGTAGCAATGAAATATTACTAATAATAAGCTTAGAATATGACCATATATGATATCATAAAAATGAGTATGATTCTGGAATAAGTCAATGACATTATTTAAATCATTATACAGGAGGTTCGGACAGTTACGAAGCAAATCAGACCTAAGGTAAGGGAAAATATCACAATCTCATTTTTATCCGAGATTGTTTATACTTTGGTATTTACTTGGGTGTATTTTATCATCCACATCCATGTTTCCTCGATATGTAATATTTTTTCCATCCACCTACAATTTTTTAAATCCAATTTTACCCTTCGGTGAGTTTTTAGTAAAAGATATGAAAGGAATCTTTTGTCATTTTACGTACGAGGTACTTTTTGACTTTTCCGACAAAAGTACGAGAAGAAAGTTTTTTTTAACTTATATGGCATGAATGGATTTTTAAAACATTATTTCCAAAGAAGATTACTTTACAAGTTTTAAAGTTTATTTTTAATCAACTTTTTTTAGTTTAAAATTGTATGACATGTTAAGAAAGGAAAATGTTTCTGAAGTAGAAAGGATATTTTCCTCAAGAATGGAGTTCAAGTGTTTTATCAAAATTATTTTCCATCTAAGATAATATAGGGTTATGTTTCTATCCATATTATTACATTGATTTGATTATGTTGTGATGGAATTATTTTTATGAATTCTTTTATCTTATATGAATTGTTTTATGATGTCATGTTGTTTAAGAATCCCATTTTTATTACATGGGTTATGCAATGATGTGTGCTTTATGATTTTGTGGCACACATAAGAATGGTATCATTATAAGATGGGTGGGACCTATATCTTCCTCCAATTCATTGGGTAAAGATTTTATATCTCATGAGAGAGACATGGCTGGAACGGCAGGTTAAACCGGTTCAGTAAAATAGGACTGGAACGAGGAGTGAACTCGGTTCAGAAATGGACTTTGTCCACCAAGATAATCTTGGCAATGAGTCTTGACTACTAAGAAATGATTCTCTATGATTATGTGTGTATGCCACAAAGTTTCATGTTTTATGTTATGATTATTGGGATTACATTTCACTACTATGATTTATCTCATGTTATGAAATTATGATCTCTTTTGCAGGTTAAGATTTCCAAAAGTTATGTTCTTATGAATATGATGTGATTGATATTTATTTTGTTTACCCTTACTGAGCATTTGAGCTCACCCTTTTATATTTTTTCTTTCCCCAGGCCAGGAAGAAGGTTATTAAGTAATATATTCCAAAAGGGACTATAGAGATGATGAAACAAATGGGAGACAGTGTAGACACTTTATGAACCAGTTGTTTATGTTTCCCAGTTTCTAAAGACACTATACCTATACAGTCCTTTCCTAGTTTTGTTATATGTTGTAATAATTGTGCTTCAATTTTGAAGTAATAAAAATGTATGTAAAGTATGGGTTGTTATAATACCAAAAGGACCTTCTCGGTCCAAGGATTCTAGTTCTGCAGATAGTTCGTCAAACGAACGCTTGGTTCTCAAGATATGGCCAAAAAGGAGAAACTGTGTCTGGTTGGGCATGGGTCCCATTCGACCAAGTCGGACCAACCCGTCCCAACCCAGGTCCATCTTGGATGGCCTGGGCCTCGGCAGTCCGGGACCACAGGGCCGTGGTCCAGCCCTTATGGCCATGGTCCAATCCAGACCATGTAGGGGGGCGGCCCGGCCCATCCTGGCCCGGCACGCCGGGCGCGGCCCGCTTGAGCTGGCGCTGAAGGGGGACCACCTCCCTTCCGTTTGGGACACCAAAGGGAAGTACCTTAGGGCACTTCCACATCACTCGTGGGACCCAAGTGGGTCCATCATATCCTCCATGGCTGACTGGGTGGTCCGGCCGGTCCTCCTCCCTACGGCGCGGTTGTGCGTCGCTGCTCCACCACAACCGGTCAGGTGTCGGCCACTCTCCAGCCTCTGTTGTGGCCAATCGGTTGCGTTCTTCTGCTCATCTAGTGGTGCGAACACCCTCCTCCCTACCTTCATGTGTCCAAGCGTCCACGTTCTTCACCGTATCTCCGTTCCTAGTCTGAAAAAATAAATTATCACATATTCACAATCCTCGGATCGAGGGCTCTGTGTCCATATGTCATGCTAAACAAAAAATTGTGTTTTCAGCATCATTAAATATTTGGTGCCGAACAACGCATAAAGAATGCATGGAGAATCAAAAGATACGAGGCAAGTTATATGCGCGGGATGATGGTCATGTTAGTTTGGCCATAGTCATTGAGAAACCAAATATGAATAATTATCAAATAAATTCAATCATATTAAAAACAAAACCCTACCTTGACGTTCTCCCATATGAGTTTTTGTGAGGAAGACGACGATGTCGATGAAGATGGTGTCGTCAGCGTTCATCGTTCCCACAATATGTTTCTGATCCAGGCTAAAGCGTCGTCCTCAGTCTTCAATTCCAAAGGTCGGTCTTCATTGGAGAGGGTTTTCTTCATTGAATAATTTTCTCCCAAATCTCATACCCTTTGAAAATCTTTTCCCCTACGAGAGATGAGGTGCCAAATTAAAAAGATTATGTTTATTAATTAGTCAATTAATTTTTTGGCTCATTAATTTTGGAATTCCCAAGGTTAAAGTTGATTCATTAATTCAGAAATATTGAATCCTATTAATTAAAGAGGAATGTGGTCACACATTTTGTGTAACCGGGCATTTAATGTCGATCATTAAATGCTCGACCACCCTAGTGTGGTCCCCGCCTTCATGTTTCAAATGTGAGGATTCAATTTCAAAAATAAAATAAAGCAATTTTATTTTATTTAATCCAACGAAAAGTCCTAAAACAAATTTCCACCCTTGACATACTGTAGTCGAGGTGAAGGTCTCCTTAAGCGAATATTTGTGCTATGAGTTCAACTGGCTCCTCAGATTTCAATTCTGAGCACCAGTTCAAAAGTTAGAAAATTCCACTCATGCATTTATTGAACGTACCCGAAAAAAATTCATAAATTCATTACGGGTACACTGGGCCTCAGAATCACGCACCGTCAATTTTTTCAGACTCTTAATATTTCCATATAATTAAAAAATACATAGAAAAATCCAGGTCTTTACAAGTAATAAATAATTAGAATCATTCTATTAAAATCTGAGACACCATCCGAACAGTTTATTGGGAAAATTTTATATTTATGAGATCAAGTTTATTCACAAGGATCCATATGATATTATTTTGGATAGGGAATCAGATTTTACCTCTGCATTAAAGAAAGGCCTATAGGATATGATGGTTTCTCTTGTTAAATAGAAAACAAATTACCATCAATAGACAGACAGAAAGATAGCAAGAACATCTTAGATTATAGAAGACATGATAGGTGATTGAATCAATAATTTTAGGGGTTTTTGAGATATCTATCTCGAACAAATTGAGTTTTATTGCCACAATATTTACTAGTTATCCATTATAATGGGTTACTTTGAGGATTTTTATAATCAACATTTTAAATAATAACTTTTTCCGTGTGATATGGGTGATATTTATATTGTGATGTTATATATTATTTAAATGAAATCAAAACAAAATTAAAAGTATAATAAATAATTATAAAAATATCTTCAAGGGAATAAATATTTTCTTGATGATTGGTCTCATCCATTAGATTTTTTGGTTGGTGGCTAGGTTATATTAAATGATTCAAATCAGGTGGGTCACCATTGTCTTTGGTTGTAATGGATTTTAGCTTTAGGATACATGTGACAAATTTAGACCATTGAGCATATTTGAATTTTGTTTTATCAGTGATATTATACTTCTTAATCAACCTTATCTATGATATTTTCCATGTTTCCCTACTTAAGAATTATTATCTAGGCCCCTTTAAAGTTTTCAAATGGGATGTTCGTGAATTGGATATAGATATTTAAATTTTTTGAGAAAAACTTTTGGTTTTAGTTTCAAAATATAAGGTTTTATAAAGGATTTTTATTCAAATAGTTATAGTGTTGTGGCTCTATGGAATAGATTCTCATGAGGCATTAGAATGGAAATTGACAATGATTGACAAGTGGACATATATTTTATTTAATTATTATTCTTCGTATTAATTTATAGAAACTAAAATTGATATTATGGGGAGGATTTCCACATCTATATATTAATTTTAGGTATATATATTCAATTATTTTTCCATATTTTTTTGAACCATTCTAGTAACACCCCAAAAATCTGTAAATAATGACATTGTATTGGTTAAAAATCATGACATACAACACCCTAAGAATAAGTGAATATAATTTCCTAATAATTTTTTTTAATTTTCTATTATAAATACATTCAATCTATTCTATATATTTCAATTCAAGAAACATTGATTTTATCTTTCTTTGTACACAACAACTTTCTTCGATTTCTTATATTACCCACAAGACATAATATTACCAAATAATGATAATATTAATATTTAATATAAAATTATCCTAAAGTTGTAAATTTAATAGATATGTATATCATTAAATAACTTATGAAATTATATATTTGAGATTATTAGTTATTAATCTAAAATAAATTAGTATTGAACCTGAATGAATATAAAGCACATGTTTTTATAAACCAACATTTTATTTTCCAAAATATTTTTATCTTATTAAAATAAATTAAGTACTATTAGAATATGATATTAATGATATATATATATATATTAATAAATAAAATATTAGTAACATTTTTCCAAAAGATATTATATGAATATGATAATAATAATTCAATTGTTATTCATAAAAAGATATATTATTTTAAAGGTAGTGTTAACTCTTTTTAATGTGGATCCAATTTTAAATAAAAAATTTATCACTTTTAAAAACCATGTTTTTTATAATAAAATATTCATTTTTGAAATCTTATGATTGAAATTAACTTAGAGTTAATTTTTGGTATTCTTATGAAATTCTTCATTTAGGATGAATAATGAAAAATACAGATTTTTAATTAAAAACATATTTTTATTCTAAATTTTGATAGGGATAATTTTATTTATGATTAATTATCTGAAATTTTAATATATTAATCTAATTTAGGTCATTTAACTCAATTTAACATTGAAATTTAATATAAAAACAATTCAAGCATTTGAACATTTGTACATTAAAACCCGCTTTCTCATCAAATATGTGAGATTAATTTTAAATTAATTTCTATAACATAAGTGATTTATATTTGTAATATTGAATTTCATATTTGTAATCATCATAATTTATAAATTTTAATTATTTTAAATGATTTTTTTACCATAAATATTAGTGATTTCAATTTTAATTAATTACATCGATTAAGATAAAAACATGCTAAACTAGGGACTAAACATAAAACATAAAGGTAAAAATGTTCTTTAAACATGTCCAAAACCAATGTTATGGAAATATTTAGACCATCTACTATATTTTATATAATATTTTTGTTACATGAGGCCTATTATGTAATGGATAACTCCCAATAGTGGTTTCCTTTTTATACTTACAAGAATGCCAGTCCTACTCCACTATAAAAAGACACTCACCCCACCCACTTATTCACACCACTAAAGCCATTTTTATAATCCATAAACTAAAAAATAATCTTCCAACATATCTAAAATCATAATATAATACTAAATTTAGATGTAATAAAAACCAAGGATATCCTTTTCTATAAAGTAGAAGGATTTACCCAAAGAAGAGGCAGCATTCTTCAATGACCTCTTTTGTTTTATTAACCCCTCCCCCCCTGCATAAATTATTATACCATGATTATAAATATAATAGTTGGAATAAATATAATTATATGTTTTATATTAATTTTATGACCTACACTTTCATAGTCTTTCATCAAAAGGAATACACAATCATTGTTCTTCTTTACCACAAACTACCGCCTCACAAACTAATGCCATTCGTTCATCTATTAACACCATTAATGAGTGGTAATAATTACGGTTTTATTATTTAAATATGTTATATATGGTACTTATAATGTATTTATGCTTTATAAATTTTTATATAACACATATCTTAATGATTTCTGTTTTGTGGGAATATGATAGCATCATTTGTGGATGTGTGGACTACTACCTCTTCAAAGCGATGTGATTCTATCACACTATAAAAGGAATGTATTAAGTATGTTTTTAAAAAATATATGTGACCTAATTCACAAATATAATATAATATAATTATAATATAGATATATTTCATTAATTATTCACTCTTTTAATATGACAAAAAAATGGAAAACAATATTCATGCGTATGTACGACCTACCATTGACATGAAAAATATATTTCATTCCATATTTACATATTTAAGGGATTATTATGAATATATATATACATAATGAATATATATGATATTTAACTAATGTTTTACATCGTAGATATTATTAAATCAAGATATAAAGAATAATAACATAGAAAACAAGTCCAGATATACTTTAAAAAATATGGAATTAACAGCATGAAGATAAAAATAATGAGAGATTATTATCAAAATAGAAATAAGTTAATATAATATGATAATAAATGATATAATAAATATTATAGTGTTTATATAATTAGTTATTACCTTATTGAACCAGTATATATGAGGTTAAACACCACACAACTAAATAGATATATAAGGTATGATATTTTGTCTAAATTTACATTCCATTTAGACTTACTGATTATTATTCCCCAATTCACATAAATGTGTTTTATATACATCACATTTGTTATTTTATATCATTTTTAACTCATAATTCATGGTATTTTATGTTTAAATTTGAACTATCTATTCCAATGGTTCTTGACATGAAAATTACCATGTGGAAAATAATATCTTTACAATATCACTCTATTTGGTGATTATTAACATTATTTTGAAAAAAACTCTAACTTATCATAATTTTCATTTTAAATTAATTTTATTTTAAAATTACATATTTAAATGAAATTTTTATTATTATTTCATAAAAATATATACCATTTTCAAATATATGGATCACTTTTATAGTAATTTTATTAATTATGGAAATAATGATAAATCTATATCTTATACACAATACATATATTTGATGAGAATTCATGTTGTATATTAAATAAATCAATTATTTAATATTTTATGAATGATTTTGTGATGCACTACATGGGTTGGGTATCATTTAATGCAATACCCTTCATGTATCATTAGTCTCATTAGATGAAATCATTAGCCCAAATTATATGAGATTTACCCAGTATGTTTTAACATGTCCCATGGATAGATCATGATGCTAAAGGTATCATGTGTTTGGTAAAAATGAAGTCCAATAATTAAGAATTAGTTTTTTTGAGAAATTTTTCTCTATAATTACTAATGAGGTTTTTTATTTGACACTAGAAATAGATACATTTTTTCATAGATAATTGATTAAATGGAATGTGTGTGTTTTTATTTACTCTTTTATATTTATTTTTCATTATTAATTAATGATAGGATCTAGTATACATAACCCTTATTGAGAATTATAGCTCACATTTATTTAGTTTCCTATCCCCATGATATGATGAATAAATATTTAAATGATCTTTAAAGTATGAAATTCATTTCCCTGTATAATTGATCGTGTTTTATTTTCTATTTTCCCATTGTTATATGGGTATTATATTTTTCATATAGTGTCCCAAGATTACTAAACCGATCATTAAATTAATATTTTATTCTTTTAATCATTAAAATTTAAAAAATTAAGGCACCGACTCTCAAATTATGGGGTCGGGCGTTACAATTATTATGTTTTTTCAGGTGTTTTATTCATAATTGTGGTGTTATCTGACTATGTGCATGGTTGTCACATTGTTTGTATAAACCGTGTGGTATTCTATGGAAACTATTTTAATTTTCACAGTTTTGGAAAATGGATTTTCATAAAATATATATATTTATATTTATAAAAACCATGATACTGTATTTTATAACATCACTAGTGTATAGAAATAGGTGTATACTTGGGACATATTTTCCCAAACTGTATGATCAAACTATTCAACATGAAATAATTAATATACAAGTTCATTTTTAAGACTATTATTCCACCCAACAAACCTATTCTTCCTTTTATTTCATATCATATCTACCATATGCCTTCCACATTGTGATTTTGCTAATCCTGACCCTTCAAGAGAGTGGTTTTTAGGTATCTTGATTCATTGGATCTAGAAAACTCAATGTGAGATTTAGTTCATTGATGTTCATCCTCATTATTCTATATATCCTATATTTTTATTGAAAAAACCCATATATTAGAGATTTAATGGATAAATATATGGGTTTTTTAATATATAATTAGTTTTATTGTAGATCTATTGTAAGGAAGGAAAGAAATGATATGGTATAACTAAATAATTATTTACTTCTTCATGAATTATCCTTGAATTTTGTTTATATTATCATTATTGATCTAGATTTTTTTGAATATAGGTTTCTTAATATAGGTTTCACAGTTTAGGGACATTATGTTCATTATAGGATCATTTATTACTGTTAGTGTGTGTATTCCATTTGGCTGTTAGGAATGCCCTATGTTTGAGGTAGTTGATTTTATAAAAAGGATTTGTTTCTTGAATATATCATACATACTCATTGTAAATAAATCAATAAATTCTATAAAGGAATATATCATGATTTATGAAATTGTGATGGTTTTGGTTAATATTATGGAATGGATTTTAAATTTTTTAATTTTTTATTCAAGTGTATTTCAATGCATTTTTTGATGCGTTATATGTGACGTTTTACTCTTCTTGTGTGAAATTGCACTTCTATAAATAATGATATTCGTATAGAAGCCTCCAGGTGAGGTATGTTTGTGAACTTTAATGACCCTATGTGTTATATGAGGAATATAGGAACATGGGGATTATTGGAGAGGGATAAATTTATGAAAATCACATTAGGATGGATTTTAGTTACCTAGAAGAGACACACGCAAAAACACTATATGAACAATATTATGATATGTGAACACTGATTAGGGTAATCTCTCATAACATGGACCTTGTCATACGGATATTTGTATAGTTAGTCTTTTTATCACCGAGGATTGTGGATACAAGCTAACCTTGACCAATCTAACCCTTAGGAATAGAATCCATGATTTCAATGGTTTGAAAAATATAATTATGCATACATTAAAAAATTGGATTTATTTGTTAATGAATTATAATCTGTTCTAATTATGGTGAATTTTCATTTAAATGACCATATTTTTTATGTTTTATAAATATATGTTTTCTGAAAAAACTAGATGGGAACATTCTAGGTTTGTTTTTCACACACCCTTAACATACCTATGTGTATTTATAGATCTTGTTTTATCCAATTTAGATTAAATTAAGGTTCTAAATAGTGGAGGAGGGTATCGATATTAGCATGGTTTTTTAGCTATATGAATAAATTGTGTGAAATTAATCCTAATATCTTATGGATATGGGATACTTTTAGTCATGGAAACATAGTTTTTCTTATTTTGATTTGGATCTTGTATTTTACTTATACTCTTTTTCTCCCCATATCTGACATTATATTGGAATATTTTATTTGTTTTATATATTTTATCTATAAATAATTTCATTATTGTTTTGAAAACACATTCCCAATTATAGTTCTTGATACCCACCAACTTTTCTCCATCTTGTTCTGATTGGGGACGCCCTTTGGGGATTCCCATGGTCTTACTCGAGTGTCAAATTCAGTGATGAACCAAGTCAGCATGTGATATATTTGATGAATAGATATTATATTTATGATATTTTGTATTATTATAGAATAATATATTATTATTTTTAATTCTTTCTTTGCATTGATTACAAAAATGAAATCATTACTCATTCATATAAACTTATTACCATCTTCACAATCTGATGTAATCCATTTTTCTTCTCCACCATTTATGAACAGTTAAAATATAAAATATATTGAATAAATAAGGTGTATATATAATTTTTAAAATTCTATAGAATATTAAAATATAAAAAAGGTTAAAGGAATAGAACTGTCAAACCAAAACATATATAGGAAACAAAATAGTCAATACTCTGGATGTTAATTTAGATGAATAATTGTTAATAAATGGTTTATTAAAAATTATAAGGTAATTTGATATTGTAAGATATGTAATTGTATGATCTTGGTATTGATTAATAATAATAAAAAATTATAATGTAATTTTAGGGTATATACAATGAAATTCAGGACTTGAGGTAATAGTATATATACAATATTATTTTTAATATTGATTTTTTTTCTTGGATATACTTTTGGGTAATTATATTCTCTTTATCAATTAAACCCCATATATTATATTATCCTATAGTAATTTATTGGTTTTTAATTATATCCTTTTATTCCCCGCTCAGTGGTACTTAGAATGTCTAGGAAAATGTTTTTAATAAAATATAGCCTTATTTCATCATTGTTCTCTGAAGTTTTTATTCTATATCATTATTAATTATAATTACTTTAGGAATGTTAACATATATGATTCCAAAAATATATAATAACATTTTCATTAATATTTTTATTTCATTTACATTTATTAAAAATGAATTTTTTCAATTTTTTCTAAACATTTTATTAAAGATTTTTTTGAAAAAAGAGTGAAATAATAGTTTTTATATGATTTTAATGGTTGTAATTATTTTTTCTATTATCATTAATACTCAATTCATTGAATGTTAATTCAAATGTTTCCATATATGTTTTCAAAAAAAATAAATCTATCAATATTCTAAGATTTATTATTTATCATATTATCAAAATAATATGATACTTTTCTCATGTTTACATGGAAAATATTGAATATTACTTTGAATGTTTTATTCATATTTTTCCATATCCTTGATAATTCATATAATTCACTGTGGATATTATAGAATGATATAATCCCAGTTTTTTATATTTATTTATTATGATTATATGATATTGAAATCCTTGTGAAACTTGTTTCTTTTCAATGGGTTGTGCTATGAAAACATGATGAATATGTTTATGATCTTAGGGAGAACATATATAACATATTCATTATGTGATGGGGTATCCATTAAATACCTCTAATACATTGGGTAATAATTAAAAACTGAAGATTTATAATGGAAAGGTGATAGGGATTGGACCCATTCCATGAATAAAATAGGATTTGGAGTAGAACTACTTCATGATTGAAATGTGGATGGTGACTGAACTCATTAAAATAATGAGAAGAGGCTGGGAAGTAAACCCAATCCATAATGAGACCTTTTCTGCATTGTGATGATGGCCTTGAAAGTATTCCTTATGTAATGTAATGATTTTATATACATACAGTTATGCTAAAATTCCATTAGAATATTATTATTCACAAGATATTCTATCATGAATCATGATTTATTATTGATTATTCCCCACTCTTATGAGTCATGTCATTTGAAATGATAAATAAATATTCTATGACTCATGATCTAAGATCTATGACTAATTGGGTATAATAATTTTACAGTGTAATTATATTCCATACATTTTTTCCTATATATGAAAACCCATTGATATCTCCAATTTTTGCCATTACTAAGTATATGATATCATAGATTATTATGTTTCCATTTTCATCAGGTTATGAAAAAATGTTTTAATAAGGAAATTTGAAAAATGGGTACTATGAGACTATATAAATTTAGGATATATTGAAGACCTTTAATGAAATGAGTCGATTTTGTCTCTCAAATATAGTGTCACATATCCTTTAGAATTATTAGGAATGAATATTTGTGTAATATATTACTTTTTGATCTATGTTTGTGAAATTTTTATGTATATTTTTCAAATGTAGCGTCTATTGTTATCAGAGTTTGGTTTTTTAGAAGCTAGTTTATGATTAATATGGGGATACAACATTATAAAACCTGCAGTGGCCTGAAATAAACGGGGTTTGAATGAAAAGTTTCATAGGTGGATTTCCTAATTTAGTATATATCATGAATTATTTTTATGATTATTTTATTTCTCTATTCTATTAACAATTCATGTTGTTCAATAGAACCATTTTGGTTTCATTATCGGATTGATTATTGAATAATGATATTTATGTGGTGACAGATATACTCAAATATTTATGTATATTATATGGTCATAGTCAATTTAGTTCCTTTAAATCATGAAACGTATCTATGAATGTTAACTTATATATTCCATTATTAGAAGTAGAATTATTAATTAAAACTCATAATGGTACAATGGTTACATCTCAAGTCCATAACTTATCTATAATTGATGTTTTTTGGAATGTGATTTCTATAAATCTTATGATGATCCTAATAGTTGAATTTGATGTGATTTTGGAAACGGATAGTCCCTTTCTATATAGATCCCATATCTATTTCAAATGAAGTGAAATAATATTTGATATTTTAAATGAAAAATGGATTTTTTATAGAAGTGTTAGGATGAAGATGAACTCTTCATATAAATTAATTCCATTATAAAAGTCATATTACCTATTTAAGTAGAGTATTTATCTCAAATTATTGAGTAAAATTTGGAAATTGAAGATATTAATATTGTGTGTGAATATACTCCTGTATTTCTATAATAATTTCTTAATCATCCACCAAATAAAAAATATTTTTTAAGAACCATATTCCTTGTTATACATCAATTTCAATGAATCATTGTACAATGTCCTTCATTATGTTCATGTGTTAAAAAATATACTCATGGTGAATCATGATATGGGATTTATTCGAACAAGTGGGTCACCATGGAGTCACCTGTTTTTTTTTGCTGATATGAATTATGGTTCAATGAATAATTACCTTAATTATTTGAAACCTAAGAATATTACTATCTAGATAAAGTGCCTTGAAAACTATCTTGATGACCTTTTGATCAGATATGAAGATCTCAACAAATTTCAAAGATTGAACTTTGATCTAGATAGCAATTATTAAGTGTCAATAAGGAGTTCGTATCAATGATAACATTCAAAAAAAGTTATGGATGTTATGAATTCATTGTGATTAAATTTTGACATAATCAACCCCCAATTACCATCAATGATATAATGATTAAAATCATTATAGATTACCTTGATCAATTCGTTGAAGTATTTATATATATTATTATTATATATATTATATAAAAAATGAATATCATTAATATAATTTTAGGATTGTGTCTAACAATTTGGGAAAGGAAATTTTGGATGAAGAATTTTTTAAATGTGAAATGTTTCTATAAAAATTAATATTCTTTGGTCACATAATTAAAAGAGAGGGTGTATTAGTGAACCATTTAAATAATTATGTTATTAAAAAATTTCTAAAACCAACCACGGTGATTGGAATCCAAATTTTTATTAGGTTGAATATATATTACCAATATTATGTAAGAAATTTATTATGAAAATAAAATCCACTAAACATGTTGATGATGAAGGGATCCAAGTTCATTTAGATATATGACTAAAAATATAATTTTAAGGAATGAAGTAAAATTTGTTCATTGAACCTATCCCACTATACAATGTAGTGGATAAAGATTTTCATTCTATATTAATGCATCAAATAAGGGGATGTGAGGAGTTCTATTGCAGAATGACATTGTGGTATGTTATATCTCCGAATAATTGATGGTTAATGAGAAATATTTCTATAAAATTTATTTGGAATAGGTAGGAATAATTTTTTCCATGAAGATATAAATTTAATATATATATATATATATATGTGGTGAAAGGTATGATATATATAACCATTATAATATCTTTAAGTATATATTCACATTGAAAGTGTTGAATATGTTCCATAGGATATGGTTGAAATTGATTAAAGATTATGACTTCTCAATACATTATTGCACTATGAAGGAGAACAAGGTGGATGATGATTTAAGTCAGAAAGACCATGTTGGTTTTTTCATGAAGAGTAATTAATGGTTTCATATACGTATGGAACTTTATAGGATGGATCAAGAAAATTTAAATAATGGAGAAATATCAGACCTTTCCCAAATTAATGATCAACCATATATTCATCTAAATATTAAAGAGGTGCATAATGAAGTTGTAGAACTACAATAAAGGTATGTAATGTTCATGAGTTTATTCATGATAGTGATGGAATGGTAATGTCTAGTGATAGTACATGTCTCTTATCTATACTAGAACTAAAGAAGGAGATGATAGAATAATCTCATAATTCGTAATTCTCTATACATCATAGAAGTATTGTGATGCATAGAGATATAAAATAGCATTTTTGGTGGTATACCATGATGACAGACATTAAATTTTATGTATCTTTATGCATGATATTTCAGCAAGATAATGTTGAGAGAAATAATCCTATGGTTATTTTATTAATATTATCCATACTTTAGTTGAAATTGGATTGAATCAAAAAGGATTTCATCATGGGACTCCCCAAGAAATATAATGTGTATAAATATATTTTATTTAGTCATACCACATTAAAAATAGGCATATTTCATTATTATCATAGAAGATTTATCTCCCTATCATCTCACATGGATAGAAATTAAGAATTTGGGAAGATTTCATGATGTACCATTATCAATCATATCATAAAATTATATGAGGTTCCTCTCAATGTTTTGGAATGATAATTATCAGTAATAAAATATTGAGTTAATCTTTTCTAATTTCTATCATCCTCAAATATAATTTTATTCTAAGTGGACCATTAACACCTTTAAAGATATACATGGAGCTTGTTCTGGGGTTTTCAATGGATGCTGGGAGAAACACCTTTCCCGGGTGGAAATTTTAGACACCAATTTATTTCAATCAATAATTTTAATGCTTCGTTATTTTTCCCTATATATAATGTTATATTGGACTCCAAAATACTGGGCTAAAGTTGGTTAATGGATGTAATTAGGAAAAGATATATATGTAGAAATTTTAGGCATGGTTAGATACATTTACCAAGTCTTTATGGTAGTTTACTATCATAAAAATATATAATGACACTCAAATATTAAATCTATTGTTTAAACTTCCTAATAAGTTTTTTTTATCCATGGAATAAAATTATTATATTTATATATAAGGTAAATTCAATCCCCATATATACCAGTCTCTATGAGATTCTTGATTGTGTCTGTTTCTGATGCTTCCACTAGGGCGTGCGCGTCCGTCTCATTTGGGGACGAGAGGCGTAGTTTTTGTTGCCCCAAATTCCCACTTTCCAAAGGCGGGTCACATCTGCTCCTTATTCAGGGATGTCTTCTCCTTGATCGAAATAGGATGATGGGATGTTGGTTCTTCCTTCCATGGATTCCTCCTCGGAACTCGTCACCTAGTCCGGGTCTCCCTCAAAGACTTAAGACATTGTTCCTGAAACTCTTCATGGCGCCATGTCTGCATTGACACCAGTTAATTACACTCCTTCTGTAAGGACATTCCAAGGGTTTCGGTCAGGGCAGCAACCTTTGGTTAGGGGAGTAGTCATGTTGGGCATCATTGGTGTGTCCGGACACTGGGGGATTGGCGTGTCTATCTTATGTCCCTTATTATAGGGCTTTTCGAGGGCACGAAAGCTCGAGGCATCCAACATCGAATGTGGAGAATCGTATGCCATGGGAATGTATCAGAGGTTATCCTCAGCTTCCCATGTTTAACACAGGGTGTGCCACAAATTTAACGTCCAACATAGATGGATCAGGCTGATCAGAACACTGACTAGAGTGAATCGTATGGAGGAACCCCCTGGAGGGAACACTGATACTAGGTCCATTGTGTGGGTGGCCTTCCGAATGTTGTTGGTGGGAACATGGAATGGTGTGTCATGATCCCACCAGGATGTAGTTGCCCTGGTAAGAATCAGGTTGGATGATGGAAGGTTTCGTGAGGGGGGTGGTGAATGGGATGGAACCTTCATGAGGATGATGGTGGTTTTGGGCTTGATCCTCGAAGAGGCTTCCTACGTATCCTCGTGGAAAGGAATCAATGTCCATGTAGTTCAGGTGATGGAATTTGGGGCTTATGCTCTAAGGCGGACCAGGGTGTCGGTGAACCAATGTGGAGAAGGACATGGGGTCCAATGGTTATGAGGATTGAACCTCATGGAGGCTTCCTACGTACCCTACCTTGGCAAGGATCAAAGGACTCATAGTTAGAATGGGTCATTTGGGGATTACGCTTAGAGGCGTCCGAGGGTGTCGGTGAACCGACTTGGAGGAGGACCTGGGGTCCAATGGTTATTGGGATTGAACCTCATGGAGGCTTCCTACGTACCCTGCCTTGGCAAGGATAAGACCTCGTAGTTCGGATGGGGAATTAGGGTATTACTCTTTGGGCTGGCCCAATGAGTTGTTGAACCAACGTGAAGGTGGTCGGAATGACCAGTGTTGGGCTTGAACCTCGTGGAGGCTTCCTACATACTCTACCTTGGCAAAGATCAAAGACCACATAGTTCATGTGGGTGGCAACCTATGTGAAGGTGGACCTGGGGTCCGATGGTTGTTGGGCTTGAACCTCATGGAGGATTCCTACGTGCCCTGCCTTGGCAAGGATCAAAGACCTCGTAGTTCAGGTGGGTGGGAACCGACGTGAAGGTAGACCTGGGGTCCGATGGTTGTTGGGATTGAAACTTGTGGAGGCTTCCTATGTACCCTGCCTTGTCAAGGATCCAAGACCTCTTAGTTTAGGTGGTGGTGTCTGTGAACCATTGTAAAGGAGGACCTGGGGTCCGATCGATGGTGGGATTGAACCTTTGGGAGGCTTCCTACATACCCTGCCTTGGAAAGGATCAATGTGCTTGTAGTTCAGATATGGGTTTAAGTGATCTGACGTGAAGGGGATCAGAATGACTTGGTGTTGCGCTTGAACCTCGTAGAGTCTTCCTACATACCCGGCCTTTCCAAGGTTCAAAGACCTCGTATTTCATGTATGGGTATGGAGATTACACTCTAGGATACCCAGGGTGTTGGTGAACCGATGTGAAGATGGTCAGAACGAGCAATGGGTGAATGGTGGCCTTGAACCTCAGGGAGGATTCCAACGTACCTTACCTTTTCTAGGATCAAATACAACGAAGTTTAGATGGGTTTGGGAAAACCTACATGAAGGGGATCAGAATGACTAAGTGTTGGGATTTAACCTCGTGGAGGCTTTTTACATACCCTACCTTGGAAAGAATCAAAGACCACGTAGTTTAGTTATGGGTTTGGGAATTACACTCCAGGATGCCCAAGGAGGATGACATGGTCAGTGCTCACTCAAAGCCCATGTGAGTCATGATCGGTGTGAGAAAAAGAGATAGAAGAGACCTGAATATCACGTCATGAAAGGTGCATCTATGGGAAGTGGAGTGGGGCCTACGCGTGATTAGCATCCCAAAGAGGAAATAAAGGATTTTGTGTGGTTAGCAGCCCAAAGATGTTGGGACTTACTCCAGGATGGAGACCCGTGGGTGATAAAGCGCAGCGCGAGAGGGATTTGGGACCGAAGAAAGTATAATCGATGTTCCCCATCATGCCCTTTGCTGGCCCTTGGGACCGAAGAAGAAAGGAGAAGTAGGGATATTTCCTCATACAAGAAATCTAGGGGCATACACCAAGATGGTTTCCCTTTCCCCGTGGACAAACACCACTCCCATAAGGAGGATATCATCCCCTGTGGAGACCAGTCGGCGTGGGTAATGTCAAAGGTGAGGGTACCCCGCGTGTGAGGAATAGGGAGAGGTCACAGTTTAACGTCATGTGTTGAGGATGAAGGTGCTTTGTAGTTTAACATCATGCAGCTCAGAGGAGGTGGGTTTACTCCGCACCCCTAGGACTCACATAACTGGTACCCTCTGCTCCTTGGTGCAGAGTGGGGACATGAAAAGCTGTGATGAGGGGGTGTCATGGAGAGAACCATCGGGGGGTCCACGTTAGCGTGGCTATGTGAATACAAAATAGCCATTAACGTGCCTATACGAAGAAGCAATAGGAGAAACAACACAACAGTCGGTATCGTACAGGGGACTTTGAAGATACATCATGTGAACCGAGGAGGTTGCATGGGAAATTAGTATAATGATATGGTGATATGGGCATGGGAGGAGCCTGAAAATGGTGCCTGGAAGGGGGACATCACAGCCGCACAAGGTAGGAGGCTTGCGTGCAAAGGGGGTCATTGTGTGAAAAAGGGGTCAGGCTGGAACGCCAAAGGAATTGTGTGCGTGAAAAATTCTGGGCCGGCGTGCAATTGATCATTGGTAGAGAAAAAGATCAGGTCAACATGAAAAGGTAATTGCACATAGAAGGCCTAATTATGCACAATAAGAAGTAATTGCGCGCAAGGAAAGGGGCTCGAGGGAATTTGGAGAAGGATCAAGCCTGAGTAGTCGCACGCAAAGGCGGACCCCGGGCATCCTGGCACGAAACTTTTAATATTTAAGAGCCATATTTTTGCGCGCATGGGAGATTAATTTCACATGGGGGAGATGGTTAAGATTATTTGGGCTGAAGTCGAAGGGGGTGGCCTTCTATTTATAGGCACTCGGGATCGTGGATCCGTATGAAAAACACGTTGGCCTGAAATATTGTGTGCCTCGATGTCGGTAGTGAGGAGATCAACTACGCGAAGCGGTGGCGCGAAATAGTTCCACAACCATGCATAATACTCTTGCAAATCCCGTAGTTTTTCACGCGTGACATATATTTTTCGTGGAACTCCTTATTTTTTTCGTGTCGGCCCTCCGGGACACTGGGAATTGATCGTTGATTCCAAATATTTCTTTGCTTTGTCTCGTTCAAACCTTCCTCATCCCTAGAGCTCTTTTCAACGTCTACAAATTCCCCCACTCAGAATCAGATCAGCAGGGGTCTGCAAAGGTAGGATTCTGAGGTAAACACCGAGATACACGTCTCCTTGGGGCCATCGTGCGCTTAAAACTAGAGCGGCGCAAAAAACCGGTCTGGTGCGCGCTATCCACTTTTCGCGCATGCGTGGAAACCACTCCTCATTCTTATAAAAGGTCCCATGGGTCCCCCATTTTGAATGGATTTTCTCATGGGATAAGACCAGAGCACTCGTGCCTGAAAATAGTCCTCCACATACTTGAAAAACGATTATTTTGAGCGTAATTCGCCGTGATCAGGCATCTGTTTTCACGCCAACTCGGGATTTTCCGCACCCGTCCGGATTTTTCATGTTGGTCACTGATTTATCTCTCTAGCTCTTGGTTTTTCAAGCTGGTCACTGATTTTTCACGCCGTCTCCTGATTTTTATCACCAAATTCTGCCTTTTCATTCTGACTCCTTAAAAGCTTGCCGGTAGTAGATAGACGCCAATCGAGATAATGAGGAGAGGGAAGCCTCATCTATTGCTCAAATGGATGAGATGGTCACCAAACCTAATGTTTATGGTGCCCGAATTATCATATCCAAAAACCATACTCTCTACAACATGTTGACTCCAGTGTAGAAGGAGTATGCACTGTCTTCCAATCTGCCGATTTGGGACTTCGGAATCCTGGAGGTGGTACCTGTGCCAAGTTTTGAGGTTGACACACCGCAGTCATGGGTGACTAGCGATGATGACCTACCCCGGTATAACATCACCTACAATGGAAATCCTACTAGAAGAAATAGAAACATGTACATTTAAATCATGAATCATAGGACCAAGACCATCTCAGGGAGTGACCATGTCACGGAGAGTTCTTGAGAACTTTAAGCAAGCACCTTCTGTCAGAGTGTTACTGAAGAGACCAATGGCTAGCTGCAGGATTAGGATCTTCGGTCTGGAGGAAATTTCACCAGTGAATGGTCCTGTGCATATTGGGTTCGCTAGACATGCGACCAGTTTGGGGCCGAACTGTGGCACATCGGTTTGTTTGAGGTAGTGTGGTCGTCGCAGTTTCACTTCTACCGCCAGCCTAAGCTCTGTAAAAAGTTGTTTACTTGATGGTCTCTAGACACCAATACCTTCAAAATTCATCATGGGGAAGTCGTCATTAGCCTGTGGGACATCTATTTCATTGGGGGTATCCCTCTGGATGTGCGTCGGTACGATGAATTCCTCCCGACGAGGAACAACTGGGGTGATGGATCATGAACCGCTATGCTAACATTGAACCTGATAGAGCTATCCATGGAGAGGCTGGGGGTCAAGGATTTCATGAAGGAAATTTCTTACAATAAATGGTTCATCTTGTTCCTGGAAAAAAATCCATAAGTTAAGAAGTCGGGGTGAGGAAGATGGTGTCTGACTACGGAAAAAAGGAGCAAGAGCAGATCATACTAGAGGATCCTGGAGGTGGTGGACTATCTGTCATGGGGCTTCAGCATAAATGAAAGTTGGGACCCGAACGTCCGATACACCGGATTCCTTACAACATTTCTGATCAGGTGGCTCTTGTTGGTGAGGGACGCAAGGATAGGAGTCCACCCAAAGACC
Organism: Viscum album; assembly: GCA_963277665.1. Classification (NCBI taxonomy): domain Eukaryota; kingdom Viridiplantae; phylum Streptophyta; class Magnoliopsida; order Santalales; family Viscaceae; genus Viscum; species Viscum album. Next base: position 380,938,985 of record OY728119.1, read on the forward strand.
CTAGTGATGGCAGGTATCATGGCCGCTAATCAAAGATTCAATTTGGGAGTCCCTGTGTTGGCTCGTCTGTATGTAATTTTATGATGCATTTCGAGAGGAGGATCACTGAGGAGGATTTGTGGCCCCTTCCAGATCTTTTATGGCTGGGTCATGGCCCATTGTGGCGGGTATACCTTCTCGAACGCCATTCATCATCCAGGTAATTTCCTACAACCTTCCTTGCCGAACATCGTCAGGTTCATTCCATTGATGCTCAATGAAGAGGGAGTAAGGATCATAATCATCAATCACACCAAATTCACTTTCATCCCATTCCCCACCCTGACAGGCCAGATGATAGATAACGGGAAAGGATCTCTAGAGCAGAGGGAACACTTCCAGAGCATTAGAGGTGGGGTGCTTGTGGCCCAGATTGACGGGAAGATCTTTTACAAGCCCTACGTGCCGTCCTGGTTTTCTAGGCAGTTCATATGCCTTTAGCGGATGCCGAAGAAGTTGTACATGGATGATTGGGAAGAGAGGCACCCCTGCGTTCTTCTCCAAATGTGGCTGATGTTCACAGCCCAACGCACTGGAGATGTCATTACCTTTCCACCCACCGGAGTTGACGTTGGCCTCTGAACAGAATATGCCAAACATTGGGTTATAGTGTACCCTGATGGACTTTTGAGGAATCGAGTCCAGAAACTCATGGTATCCAGTGTAGTACTTGGGCGGCGAGAGAGCAGATAGGGTTTTGTTGGGATGGAAAGGTTATAGGCACGTCAAGAAACTGGGCCCGCATAGGTCAGGACTTCAGTAGCTGGGATGTCGTGTGGCGCAGCCAAGCCCTCGTCATCTAGGGGTAGAGGGTCTCATGTAGCATCCGGGGAACTCCTATGGAAGCAGATAAGGTATCCACTTCAACCCTCCAATGAAGCAATCTTCACGGATTTGTGGTCATCCTGTATGACCCTACGACTGTCGATGGGTACTAAAACTCTTTGGAAAAAGAAAATTCGAGACAGAATTCAGCATTCGGAGGTCGGACTCATTCGGGTTGTTGACATGATGAACATTCATCGTCAGCATGCATACCTGATGGATATGTATGAGTATGGATGCCAATGGGGTTAGTGTGCAGAGCCACCCTTCTTGGTGAAAGTAATTCTTGGACAAGATCATGATCTAGAAAAGATGTCATCAGAGGATGATGATAGTGAAGGGGAGGAGGCGCCAGTAGAACAAGTTGGGGAACTAACACCCATTATTGAACTGACGAGCGCTGAGGGATTCCCCACTATAGAAGATCCTATATTGGCTAGAACACCAGATGTTGATGCTTTGGGCTCCTATAAGTTCATTACTTCAACACCGGTTAATCACTATTGGAGAGTTCAATTGATCATGGTGTTCCTTGTTTGTGCAGTAATCATTGCCTTGGAGGCTTGTCGGGTTGTCGAACCCAGGTCGCCCGCAATTGATTCAACTGCAAACATGACGTCCCATTTAGGGCACACTTCTCAGACTAAGTCGGCCCCGGCACACGGTGAGCAGAGAGTGGTGGACATCAGCGGTACTCGTGTGGGGGAAGGGTCGTAAGTCGGAGAGGGGGCTAATGAGACTAAGGCATGAGGGAACAGTTTACTAGGCATTGAAGAGCCCAACCCCATGGGAGGGGCACCCAAAGAAGACCTTGCTACTGGTCTGTTGGATGCTTTCCCCGACTATCGGCCTTCAGACCCCAAGTAAATTGATGATTCAGACTCAGAGGTGGCTAAGGAGAGACGAATGATGCTGTGTAAAGGGTGGAAGTGCATCAAGAACATTCTCAGTTATCCCCATACAGAATGGATGAAATGGGTTTGATCACTCAAAACCTGGCTGCGCTTCCTCTATGCTGGAGGAGTGGATGCTCAATGCCTTCATTTGACAGTCCGTGATTACATGGCGGAGAAGCTGCATGAGAGCAGATACTACTCTGACCTTGCCTAGTGTCAATAGGAGTCAGGGAGTACCAAAGTATTCATCCAGGTAGAACAAGAGGCCTGATTCCTTGAAAAACAGGTGAAAGCAAAGGAGATATTCATTGCAAATAGTTTTGAGCTTGTGGAGTAGTTGAGGGACCAGCTCGCAGATTCCCAAGAGCAACTAGTGGAGGTGGGTCACCAAATATCTTCACATCAAACTGAACAGGCACAAGAATGGGCTAGAGTCAGTGGACTACTCTCTATGGATGCTAAGGAATATAGAGTCCTCAAGGGGTGGGAAGAAATCCTAGAGGCCACCAGCGAAAGGGTAGCAGTTCTGGAATGATCCATCCAAGAAGCTAGCCCTTAAGGGCCCTATTTTGGTCGAACTCATAAACTCATTTCTCTTTACTGCTTCTAATTCTGAACTGCATGTATGTATTAATTTATTCACGTGTCCATTTGTTTTAACACATTCAACCACAATCCTAGAATAAACAGAAATCCATTCCTAAGCCCACATAGGTCTCCCCCAATGTGAGAAACAAGGGATGTTCGTACTATTACTTCACTTGATCGTGGGAGATTTAACCAAGCTTCGGGAATCCAGGGTTCGAATAACCAGCCCGGATTCCAAGTAGGAAATGGGAGAGACCTGACTGTAGGATAAAGCTCTCAAAATAGCGGAATTACCATTTTCCTAATGTGATCTTGCGCACGAACGAGATAACGCCAAGGGTGATGGAATCAATCTGAACAGATGGGAATGGAAGGTGTGAATCACGTTACCCTGGATTTGGTACTCTTTGGGGGTGGTGTGACAATGAATAATAACTGTTGACCGCATTATAAACATAGTATCCTTATTGTTTTATCCTGGAGTGGGGATATCAAATCAGGTCTGACCACTGACCATGTTCAAAACACGAGGCCTGACTCAAAATGTCATCTGTTAGTCTTCCAGAATGTTGGCCCAAGACAATAGGTGGGCCATAGGCCAAGCATCCATACTGTTAGGGGGTTCCCCTAAACATGAAAGGGGATGAGGGTCTGAATAAGGGGAACACAAAGCATGGAATGTGGAGTGATGATTTGTTCAAACAGAATCCAACTCTTGAAATTATTCCATCGTGTTAGGACCACATTAGATGGGTGCATCATTTTGATTATGGATCATTCCTTCTTTTAGACAATACCTCCCTGGCAAGGGAGATGTCGCTTCCTAATGTCATCGTGGGGAATCCCGAACTTGTTCAGGGAAAAGCTTCAGTTACATGGTTCCCCACAAGGGGTCAGGTCAGGGGGAGGAAATGAGGAGGAATATGATTTATGATTTTTGGGGTAGGACCCAAGGTGAAATTCATGGGTGTCTCTACGTATACCATGAGGATGAGAATCAATCCATACGTAGTTTTGGAAGATGTCATTCAGTTTAACATATTGTGGTAAGGACGCAGAGTGGTCTTAGTCTATGGTCATAAAGCTCAAACCATGGATGGTAGGAAATGCGGGAGACACATGGTGGGGTTATTATAAAACCCGATGTGAATGGGAACCTGGGGTTCCAAACACCACGTGTTCCCTGGGAAGGTTTTAGGGCAAGGGACCTGAAATGAGAGTTATGCTAGGCCCGAGGCAAGGTGCACGGGTGTTCCTACGTATCCCATGAGGATGGGGATCAATCTGAACATAGTTCTGAGAGGTGGAACGATAAGGTACTAGTACCCGGAATAAAGGGGGCATGTGGGTGTGGCCTTCACACTAAAACTAGTGGTATTTGATAAATCTTTTTTGTTCTTTAAGGTGAATGGTTTTTTATGTGAAGCGACAGGCCTAGGGTAGAAAGTCCTCGCATCGCCACAAGAATCAAGCCATGTACAGGTGTTGAAAAATAAAAAGGCATTTGAAAGATATCAAACATGGTGTCCCCTTGAGTGAGGACATCACATTGTGGTGCCATTTTTCATCATGCGGTCAGGACGATAATGTAACATTTTAGGGTCATGTGATAGGACCAGGCATGCATTTTAACGTCATGCGGCACAAATGTTACACTGTACATGATTCCACAAAAGAAACCTCGGGCCAAAGGGCCAAAATAGAGGTGAAGGGTAAGGGGTAGGAGAAACTATCTCCCAATTGAAATGGACCCAAAGATGAGATGTTCGAGTGTTCCTACATATCCTCTGAGGATGGAAATCAAGCTATACGGAGTTCTCACAAAGGGTTAATATGAATAGATCTCAGTTTAATGTCATAAAACTCAGACCATGGAGAAGGAGGACTATCCAAAGTAAAGGTAGAACTTAACCCAATCCCTAAGCCTACTTGAATTGAAATCGGTGTAGCAAAACAAGGGCAGCAAAAGTATTTTCAATACGTGAAATACATGAAAAGGGGGAACCAGTGAAGCCCAGAGTGATTACCTTATCGTGGATTTTTTTCCCTCCTAACACGCGGATTCACACTAAGGAATAGTACCAAGAGTTTTGAAGTTCTAATTGAACATGATGAGGTGGAGAAGGATGTGAATCATGTAACCGATATTTCGAGCTTACTAGGGATCACGTGATGATAGAGAATGATAGTTTACCATGTTTGAAACACAGCATCCATATCATGTTAGCCTGAAATGGGGACAAAAAATGAGCATCATCCATTGACCATATTCACAACACGGGACTTGTATTAATTTTTTTCTAAGACCCTCGAGGAAGTTGGCACATAATGGTAGGTGAGACCTTATGACTATCATCCATGCCACTTGGGGGTCCCTTAGGGTGTGAAAGGTTGCGGATGTCCTAATTAGGGAGAACATGAAGCCTGAAAAACTGATGAAAGCATGTCCAAGTAGAGTCCGACATTCCAAGTATTAAACCAGAGTACACTTAGGCACATTTTTGAATCGCCTAAGAGGGTCGAATAGGGTTCTCAACTTGAGAGTAACCGATTTGAAAGGATGAGTATAGAATACAGGGATAGAGAACTCCCAGAAGGGAGAGGTATGTGGCGTGGTTGTTACAAACCCGACGTGAATGAGGACATAATCCCATACCACACAATATACTCCCCTCTCTGAGAAAGGGTTGGCCATGTGGCCAAGGTGAAAGGGAGATTTATGAGACATGTGGATGGACACGAAGTCTAGACATTCGGGTGGTCATACGTATCCCATGAGGATGTGAATCAAGCCACACGTTGTTCTGGAATTGCACATAGGGGTAGGATACCCCAATGAGGGGGTGTATGGAATGGCTAGTAACCTGACTTGAATGAGGACATAATCCCATACCACACCATACAACCCTAAATAGTAACTTGGGCCGAGGGCCCAAAAAGGAAAAGGGGCCTGAGACAGGGCCTCGGTCGGAAAGGCCCAACCAGTTTGTAGTTTAACGTCTTGCAGTGAGGACGAATATCAGAGTAAGATACCCCAAACAAGGGAGTTGTACAGCATGACGAATAACCCGACATGAATGAGGACATAATCCCATACCACACCATACACTCTAGGTAAGAACTTGGGCAGAGGCCCGAGAAGGTCAAGGGTCCTGAGGCTAGGCCTCAGTCAGAAAGGCCCGACCAGTTTGCAGTTTAACATCTTGTAGTGAGGATGAAGGGAGGATAAGGTATCTCATCCGGGGAGGTGTATGAAATGGAGAGTAACCCGATGTGAATGAGGATGTAATCTCATACCACACCATACAATCCTGAATAAGAACTTGGGTCGAGGGCCTGAAAAGGCCAAGGGGCCTGAGGCTGGTCCTCGGATGGGAATCCAGACGTCCTCTTGTGCAGTTACTACCTCATCACAGCTCCTATGCCCACGTGATCAATGCTCGGTGTGGGAAACAAGGAGCTGGTCTCGGCTCTCCCCATCATATGGGGTTTAATATCTAGCATTTCCTGAAAGGATTTCATCACTTGGAGATGTAATTGGGTAGAATAAACCACTACACTCAATGTTTGGGACATCTTAGGGTGGTTCTAATGACGCATGATAGCTGTTGACCATGATCAAAACACATCGTCCCTATAGTGACCTGAAATGGGAACAACAAATGAGCATCTACCGCTGACCATATTCGTAATGTGGGACTTGTATCAACTAGTTGCGCAAAACCCTCGAGGGCGTTGGCCCGAAGTGGTAGGAGAACCCTTAGGCCTAGCATCCATGCCATTCAGGGGCCCTTCCTAGTAAAGAGGATGATGGAGTCCCAATCAAAGGAGTGGGTGAAGCATAGTTGTAACCATCTATGAAAGAAGTGAACGACTCCAGGGAGCAGGACATATTTCTAGATTGAGATTAGCTTGATGTGAATTGGGGAAAAAGTCTGAACCCCACCATATGTCTTGACCCGAGGGGAAGATCCGGCTTTTGGGCTAGGACAATAGACAAAATGTCCGGGCATTCCTACGTATACCATAAGGATGGGAATCAATCCATAAGCAGTTCTAAGGTAGTTGTTTAATGTCTTGTGGGATGATGCACAGTTTAAATTCATGTAGGAATGGACAGTTTAAGGTCATGCTAGACCATTTTGCAGTTTAAGGTCATGCAGGACCATCCAGTTTAAGGTCGTGTAGGACCATCGTGCAGTTTATGGTCATGCGGGACCAAATAGTTTAAGGTCATGTTAGAACATTGTGCTGTTTAGGGTCATGCAGGACCAGACAGTTTAAGGTCATATTGCTATAGTGCAGTTTTGCGTCATGTGAGACCAGACAGTTTAAGGTCATGTTTTACCATCATGAATTTTAGTTTCATGCGGGGCCATCAAGTTTAAGGTCATGCAAGACCAGTAGGATCAAGAAAAGTATTTCTTAAGGAACTTTTCATTGGTGGCTGGAGTTATACACTCACCATCCATGGTCACTAGGGAGTATGATCCATTGGGTTAGACTCTGTGAACTATGTAAGGTCATTCCCATTTGGGCTCTAACATGGGTGGTTTCCTACTAGGTATCATTGGCGCTCGGAGGGCCAATACCAGGTCACCTTGTAGAAAAGAGAATAGGAAAAACCTTCTTGTAGAAGGCTCTACCTATCTTATTCTAATGCCATCCAATATTGTGCAGGGCACGAAGCCTATTCTCGTCATGTTCTTCAAATTCAACCAGACGAATTTTGGCTACCTCATTTGGCGAATGCTGGTCATAGACCACTATGCGTAATGAAGGTAGCTAGATCTCGATGGGTAGGATGGCCTTAGCTCCGTACCCCAGGGAATAGGGGGTCACCTGGGTGGAATTGCGAGTTGTCTTCCGATAGGAATATAGGGCGTTTGGAAGCTTGTCCGGCTAACTCTTCTTGTTCTAACCAACCATTTTCTAAAAAATGTTAGATAGGGTTTTGTTGAACACCTTGATCTATCCATTCTCCTACGCATGGTAGTGGGAGGTATGGTTCAAACAGATGTTGTACTTGGCGTAAAATTTCTTCAACTCGGCTGCACGGAAGTAGGTGCCATTATCGATGAGGATGGCGTGTGGGACCCCAAATCGGTAGATGATATTAGAGCTCATGAAATAGACAATAGAACAGGCCTTGACCTCCTTGATTGGAACTGCCTCTTCCCACATTGAAAAGAAATCAGTGGAAGTTTGGATGATTCTTCATTGGCCAGCTTTCACCGGTGGATATGGTCCCACAAAATCGATTCCCCACACCGCAAATGATCAAGAATACTCGGTGGAGTTGAGAGGATATGGAGGCCGATTCATGAAGTTAGCATGAATTTGTCATGCGTGACATCTCTTGGTAAACATGATACAATCATGGATCATGGAGGGACAGAAGTACCCTAGTCTCCAGATCTGATGAGATAGCTTCGGCCCAGCCTGGTGAGCCCCATAGGAACCAGTGTGACCCTCATGAATGACCTGAGGAACCTCGACTCCTTGGATGCAATAGAGGAGAACACCATCAAACCCGTTCTTGTAGAGGATCTGCTCAAGACTGGGACCACTCTGGAGGGTAAACTGTAGCACGCAGTGTCGGATTTTCTCGCGCTCGGACCGATCAGCTGGGAGGTAACCATTTTGAAGATACTCAACAAAGGGGAATCTCCAGTCAGTGGTCACTTCCACCACTACCCCTGAAGAACCTGGGGGTCCTGAATTGGAGGATCCGGCGGTAAGATGGCTTACTCGTAGGTCTTTGTCATCATCTGGGGTGATGGGAGCAATGAATCTTTGATGTTTCAGTGTATAATCGGATTATCCTTCTCGGGTTCCACAAGTGATGCAGCCAGGACGGCCAGGGCATCAGCTCGAGCTTTCTGAGATCGAGGGACATGAGTAACTTTTGTCCGAGATAGAAACTGGGCCATTAGCTGGAGGGTGCGCTCCAACAATGGTATGAGATCTGGATTTCTAATGACATAGCCACCGTTGAATTTCTTGATGACTAGTTCAAGATCCCCATTCAGATGAAAATTCGGCACATCGATCTTGAGGGCAAGCTCGAGGCTAGTGATAAGAGCATGATACTCTACCTCATTGTTGGTGTAGCCTTCTGACAACAGAAATTAGTTTGACCGAATGGATTTCACCGGGGTAATACAGAAAATACCCAGGCCCACTCAGTCGAGCCTAGGATCATTGATCCACCTGCCATTTGGGCTTCGGGAGGCAACATCAAAGTGTATCTGCCAACACAGGATGGCATGATCTACCTAGAGGATTGCCTCGTCGGGAAAATCTATGTTGAGGGACTGGTCTGCGGAGGTTGGATGGGCAGCAAGAAAATCTACCAATGCTTGTCCCTTGATGGATTTCTGGGGGAAAATCCTGATGTCGAACTGCTAGAGGATTACTGCACATAGTGCTAGTCATCCCGTCAACATGGGGCGGTTTAGAATGTACTTCAGTGGGTCTACCTGAGACACCAACTGTACCTCGTGGTGTTTCAGGTAATGTCGTAAATTCTACACAGCAAATACCAGTGAAAGGTAGCACTTCTCGATGAGGGAGTATCTATTCTTCGTATTGGGGAGCATGCGGCTGAGGTAGTAGAGGTTTTTTTCAATCTCTTCATTGTTCTTTTGTGTGAGAAGGGAACCAATAGATTGTTCCAGGTCAGTCACTTATAGGATTAGCAGCTTTCTGGGGACGGGTGGAATCAGGACCGGAGGTTGGAGTAGATACTGCTTGATTTACTCAAACGCGTTCTGTCACTCTTCATCCCATTTAAAGGTAGAGCCTTTCTTCATTTTCTGAGAAAACAGCTTACACTTGCCGGCCAGATTCATAATGAATCAGTATATGTTGGCTATTTGGCCTTGAAAACCTCGAAGCTTCTGAATATTGCTTGGGGTGGCATTTGGATGATTGCCTTGATCTTCTATGGGTCGCTCTTGATGCCCCGATACCTGAAAACAAATCCAAGAAACTTCTTGGAGGTGACCCTAAAGGCACATTTCAGCAGGTTCATCTTCAGGTGGTGGGAACAGAGGAAGATGAACACTTTCTCAAGGTCCATGAGATGGTTTTGGCGCTGGTGAGATTTTACCACCAGATCATCCACATATCATTCCACCAATGTCCCAAGGATTGGCTTGAATATGCGGTGCATGTCCCACTGATAGGTGGCACCTGTATTCTTCAGGCCAAAAGGCATAACCTGGTAAGAGAAAGTACCTTGGGGTGCCCTGAAAGCAGTGAAATCTTCATCCTCGAGGGCCATCCGGATCTGATTATATCCAGAGTAACCATCCATGAAAGAGAGTTCTAGGAACCTAGTAGTAGTTTCGATCAATAATTCTGTCACCGGAAGGGGAAAATCATCATTCAGACAGTATTTTTTGAGATATCGGAAGTCGATGCAGACTCTGATCTATCCATTCTTCTTCTTGACTGGAACAATGTTGTTTATCCCCTTGGGGTACTATAACTCCTTGATGAAGTTTGCTCTGATGATCATGTCAACTTCAGCCTTGACCATGGAACTGTGAGAAGGGTTCATCACCCTGGGAGGCTGTTTGAACCCACGATGATTTGTCAGGAGACCGAGGCAGTGGAAGTATACTTATTGATCTAGCCCGGTCATCTTGCTGTAACTCCAGGAAAACATGTCACGGTGTTGTTTCAGGAAATCTACCTACTATAGCTGCTCCCTGAGAGACATGGTGGCACTGATCAATGTGGGTCTCGGATCTGCCTTGCTACCAAGGTTCACCTGTACCATTTTATCAACCGGGGCAGAAACGCCTTCTTCAAAGGCAGGGGGAGCATCCTCCAAACCATCTTCATCAATTGCGGGGGAGGGATTCCCAGTGGGTGAATCTTCCTCTAGGTCGGCAGATCCTGATGAGAGGCTGGTACCAGCCTGTACAACGATGTAGAACATATCAAGAGATTCACATGCCGCTGAGACCATAGCGATGAAGGAAGCAGATCTGATCCCATCTAGTCTTCGGCCCAAGGGGCCACACTTGATGATATCGAATAAATAGTTTCTCGTCGGATTCAGCTGATTAATACCATCCTGGCAAGATAGACACATATGACGTACTTCTGTTTCCTTGGGGCAAACATCCCAATAACGTACAGGGTAGGAGGCTCCAAGATAACCTGATCCTGGTTTGTGTAGGTGTACGAGGTGATTTTCCATCATCGGGTGGACTTGGGAATATGCTTCCAACGTGTACTAGAGACAACAAAGCATTGCCCCATATTGGGGGTTGTGGCCTCCAATCGATGGATCAGGAAAATGTATGTGTCATCCAGACCTACACAGGGGTCAGTTGCAACCGTGAAAGGTTCGACTTCACATTCCAGAATTTGCTTATCCTTTATCTTATAATAGTCGGCATCCATGTAGCGGGCTTCAAAATAGGAGAAAGGATATTCATCACCTTGGAGTACCCCTACTTGACCATTCAGGGAGTACTTGAGGCACTGGTGATACGATGAGGTGACCACCGCCTGCAGGTGGAGCCATAGTCTACCCATTAATGAATTGTATGTGGTGTCCTGGGAGACAACCATAAACTTGGTACTAGCGACTAGGCCACCGAACTGGGTCTTCAAAAGGATCATGCTGACCGGGGTCTGCTCGGTCCTGTCGTATCCCTAGATCCTTTAATCATAGGGAGACATGTCATCCTTGGATTACCCCAGCTTCCGCAATGTCTGCATCGAGATAAGCTTGATCCCGGAGCCAATGTCAATAAGACAACGGCAAACCTCCACGCCATTAAATTGGACGGTGACATACAGTAGGCGGATATCCCCCTGTATGGGAGAGACTTAATCTTCTCCTGAGAATGAAATGATGTCCTGGCATTCATCGTCCTCATCCTCTTCAGCAATAAAGGCTTCTGCAGCTGCTACATCCGTCTCAAACTGGTGGGGGATTCCTAAAGCCTCAGTGAGGGCCTTGCGCATATCTGACAATAAGAGAAGGGCTTAAAGGATGGAAAGCCTCACTGGGATGTTGCTGAGGTTCTTGAGAAAACCATATTTTTGCACCAAGCAAAAAATTCTGCTTATAAGAGGCTGCTCTGTGATTGGAGGCAAGGCGGACCCTGTCGGCTGGACCGATGGCTAGCTGGTGCTGGGAATATCCCGCTGCTCACCAGTCGAATCCTGAATAGTAGCTGACAGATGAGGACCAGATGAATGAGATCGTCCTGTAGGCAGTAGAGGCTGGTCGTGACCTGGATGAGGTAGCTATGCCTGATCCAGTAGCACAAATGGTGGCAGAGGTGGTCCTGATGACACCGGATGAAGAGGATGCACGTGCTGAGTTATGCGTTGGGCCTGCTGTCTGGTCTCGGTGGCATGCACGAATTGGATGGAAGTGCCAACTAATGTTCCTTGACCACCCATATGGTCATGGTTCCGCCGATATTGGTGTTGGCTTGTGATGTTTTGGAGGTTCGCCAGGCACTCCCTGTTTTCAGGAGTCATATAGGGGTTTACCAACTCCACGGTATTAACCGAAGCATACCCTTGACTGTCACTTGAAGTGTCATCCACTACTAGGCGGATTCTGGGATGGATCCCCATCTTCGGGGGAATACAGTTTCCAAGAGTGTGGGAAAATGATGGAATTTGCGGGGCACATTGTTTTTTCTTGCGTCATCGATGCTTGCTCTTGTGGGAAGAGGCTGGCTGAGATGATGTTGCAGAAGTGGTGGTCGCAACTTCTGAAGGTTTCTACTGATTTAGATGTGCCCGAATGATGATATGGGAGCGAGCAACCATCTTTCAAGCCATCCAATCGATGTACTTCTGGGACCCACAATAAGAAACCTGCTTCCACTTGCCTTTGTTGTCTCTACTGCTATCTAGCCTTACAAAGACACATGCCAATAGTGTCAGGGCCGGGCCCAGCCTGACTATATTGTTATCGACCTTGTCTTGAATCAATTATTTGAACACATATCATGTCTTGAGGGTGTGCCCTAGGATATGATGATAGGGGCAGTAGTTGGGGTGATCGGTGAGATTCGCCTCTTCCGGCCTTCTGCACTCAGGCAAGTGTATAATCCCCTGCTCTACGGCACATTTGAAATAGTCGGGAACCTGATTCTCACTGAATGAGTAGCTCCGATTTCTTCTATCCGGAATGGGGTCCCTTGGGGCCTAGCCATGATGAGGAGACAAAGGGGCATGTTGAGGAGGCGGAGCCTGGTTGTCCCGCTTGAGCGGTGGCGGCGCATTCCACGGAGGTGCTTAACGATTATGAGGCGGACGCTACTGAGCCGGAGGCTGCCCCTGAGGAGGAGGGCCTATATGAGGCTGCTGGTCCAGTGCCACTGGTAGTAACTCCAGCTGTTGGGGGGCTTCTATTTGGGCCACCGTGGTGGGCTCAGCTCTAGAATCCCTCCTTGCTGGAATTACATGGGGCAACAGACATGTGTGGCATGCATGTTACAGGGCTTCCTCCAGGTGCTGGGCTTTATCAAAGAAGTCTCGGGGTCCTCCAAGGTATTTCTGGGTAATCATAGAAGGAACCAGTTCCTTCTTGACATTTTCTATGCACATATTTAGTAGTTTCTCTTGAGTCAATGGCATGTCAAGGGAGTATGTGAGCCCCTTCTACTGGGCGATAAAGTCTACGACTCGCTCATCAGGCATTTCCTTGCACTTGAAGAGGTTTGTGATGCTAGTTTTCTAGGTGGTAGAGATGAACTGGTAGAGGAATTGCCTGCGTAGGTCCTTCTAGAAGGTTATGGATCCGACGAGGAGCTGGTTGTACCAGACGAATGTTGGACCCTCCAATGTCTCAACAAAACAGCAGATCCTGGCAGCCTCCTGCTACGCTAGAGTCCCTAACATGGGCCCACACCTTGAGTTGAAGTGGACCAAGTGCTACGATGGGTCCCCCATCCCATTAAAGGGGGAAAAGGTGGGATTCACGAAGCCCGGATGTGCCGAAATATCATCCACCCATGCCAGGTATGGTTCATCATCAGGTGAGATTGCCACCTAACGCATTTCCAATGCCTCGAGGTGGGCTATGAGTGCCGCCATAGGAAAATCTGGGAGGTGTTCCCTATCTTGATGGGGATTCTTAACTACGAGTGCGTTGGCGTGTTCTTCAACATGGTAAACAGGCTCAGCAACTCGTGGAGCATCCTGTCGGGCAGCTGGGGGAACCTAGGCTGGATTCCATGAATTTCTGCGCCATTCGGGAGGGTTTGGCGAGACATACTACGCCCTATTTCCATGAGCTCCGGCCTCAGCCCTGTCCACAGGAGCAGCATGATTAGGGTTTCTTGGAGGCAGATTGCTGAGGTTTATTTGTTCCCACCCCTGCTCTACTGGACTAGGATTTCCGTAGTCGGGCCGTCGCTCTACAGTGTGTTCGTCTAGGAGTTCATCGACCAACCTCTTATGCTCAGTAAGTTTTTTGCGCAATGTGGCCTTCTCGGTATCCTCCTCCATCTTCTGCACTGAGATAGATGGGTCGGAGTTTTTGACAGCTACAAAGTGCTCTTTGCCCTTACCAGAATTCCTACTGACTACCAATGCCTTGGTGGGCGCAGGGAGACCAAGTAGGTTCCTCTGCTGGCGCATAACACTTCTCGATGGGTCCAACATTGGTGGCACTCTATTGGGAGGTAAGTCTCCATCGAGAAGATCCATCACATCCTCATCATCCATAAGGTCATCCCTATTGATCGTGACCCTTCTTGGGGTCATATCCTCGATATTGACTAGCTGGTTGGGCTGCCACTGGATAGGACTGAAGAGGAGGGCGGAAAACTGCCCCCAGCCAAGGATTTTCACATTGGGGGTATCCTACCTGATAATTTTGTGGAGTATTAGGATACTCTGAATTCATTGCTACTGGAGGGCCTCATGGAGACCAGGTGACTCGGGGCACTAGGCCATAGGGAGCGCAGCCAGATCAACCAGAAGACATTTCTCACTGATGTCTTCAAAATTCATTTGGGACCTTGGATAAACCATGCACTGATGATGAAGACTGAAATGTTTCACCTAGAGGGTGTAGTGGAAACACTCAACTTCCTCTAGGGTGAGGGATTCTGGTATGTAGAAATTCTATGCTGCCACGGGCCAGAACTTATCAGGGAAGTGGTAGACTACAAGGATGTTCCAGAAGCTCCTTGGCTCCAATTTAGGGTTTAGCCCTTGATTTCCCCAGTCGTCTACTAGAGGTGGCTGTGGAACTGGCAGCAGTATTGTGGAAGACCGTTGGGACGGTAGGCTGGATGGTGTAGAGTATGGCGAACGGGCTGACTAGCTGCCATATCTCAGGCCTTCTTCGGAAGAATGTGGCGACATGTCCGCTACATTGCGATTGCACGGGCTGACGGCCACAGTTCCAGGCTTAGGGGCTAGGGATACTGGTAATAGGCCGAGATGTTGCTCGCCAACCATTGGTCCCTATAATAGCTCTATGTGATCTCTTGTAGAGGTATAGAGTGCATTCGGTGGCGATGGTTGTGATTATAAGACTGTATCTTGTGAGGTCGCCAGATTTTCATCCTCCTGGATATAACTATGGAGGGAGGTGGGAATCCTATGGGCCATGCATTCCGGGAGTACTAGGTTGATGTGCCACATCCCTGTCCTAGTCCTTGACTCAGATGAGTGATGGGAGGGTTCCTGTGTTGAGTCATACTCTGTTTCAGAGTCTGAGAAGTGGACCGGTCTGATATCTGTCTGGGAATCTCCTAAATTCCTCTTATGGCGGCGAAGGCCCACCTTCCTGCCCTTGGGTGGGTCCTTGGGATGGGGATGATTTCTGACACAGGGTCCTTCGGCCACACTGGTGCTAGGGAAAAGAGGGTTTCAACCCAAGAAAGCCAGGGATCGAGGAGCACTGAGACAAATGTCAAAGGGGACATGGGGAGGACATCCATGGATATCACTAGAGCAGGAAAAAACTCCACTGGAACTGGATGAATCACGGGGAGGACCTCCACACTTATTTTTCCTAGAGACTTTAGTATGAGTAGGGTCCTTGTACCAGTCAAGTTGAACATGGTTAGGACCTCTGTGCAGGGTGCGGGTGGAGCAAGACTGACCTTCACCCCTCTGGTTTCCAGGGCAAGGATGACCTTCACTAGCTGTTGAAAGGATATGGGGAGGGTCCTTGCATGGAAGATAAACCGGATGTGCAATCTCCCTGCATCGGCGGTCGGGGGTAGGATTAATGACACCATACCCAGTGTAATGGGCACGAGAGAGGCTTTCGTACCGAGTATCACTGCTACGGGTCAGACCTTAATTTGGATTGGGGGTGGCATAGGGTGGACCTCCATGCCAAGCCTCTAAGCGGGGAAGGCCCATTCTCTCTATGGTAGTGGTATGAGGAGGACCACCGTACGGGGTGGCATCACTGTGGGTTGGTTCGTGGTGACCACTGCTCATGCCTGAAACCATGAGAGTCAACCCAGCCTTCCCATGGGGAGGTTGGGGCCTCGATCCCGGTCGGGCGTATAGGTGACCCTCCTCAATGTGTGCATGGACCTGATGATATGAGTTAGTGGTGTCTTGAGCCACAGTACCTGTCAGTGTTGATTCCCCTTGGCGGGCATCCTTCTTAGCTTGCGCCCGACACTAGCATCGGGTCGGACGAACTGGGGCAGGTGGTGGAGGCACGTAGCTTACCTGCTCCTCCTCCAACAAGACCGGGTGGTGGCAATGATGCGGTCGGGTGGAAGCCCTCGCTGGGAGCCCCTAGAATGGGACTCTGACTAGGCTGGGTCGGACGTCACCTACCTCATATGCATAGGGTATGGAATCGCCGAAGTGTTCTGGGGACAGGCTCCTGAAACTGTTGTATGTCAGGGTCGGAGCAATGTCTCCCTGTGCGGCCCTCTGGGGAAGTGTTTTCAATGAGGTGTGGATGCCTCTAGATCCAGTCGGGCCATATTTTGGGTTAGGATTATTCCCTCCTCCTTGTAACGACTCACGAGGTCATTAATTACCCTTCGTTGGATAACATCTCATGGGGAGAGGGGGCGTGGGCACCCTATGGTCGTAGATGTAGAGGCCATTGTGGAAGTAGTGGAACCACATAGGATGACCATGTTGGTGTTGCCCCAACCCCTGCATACATGGGCAGGCGGTGATCATGCCCCTGATGCAACAACCTGATTCCTGAAAAGCAAGGAGATGAACTCGTCTGTGGTGAAAGAAAAAGGAATAGACAACCAATAACCCAGCGCCATCCCATCTCCCATGATTGGTAAGAGGTATCCACACTAACAATTTTGTATAATGGAATTTAAAATGTTCTACTACCCCAACTTCTATGGAGTTTAACACCAGGATCGCTATTTTCATGGTGGGACCTGGAACCGGATAACTGGATCTGGTGACACGTCAATGCATTGATGCCTCAAGAGATACTAATCTCTATATTGTGGAGAATAAATTCACGTCAGGTTCATCATTTTTGTTTCTGACACTTCCGTCAGGGAACGCACGTCCGTCTCATTCGGGGACGAGAGGTGCACTTTTTGTTGCCCATCATTCCTACTTTCCAAAGCCGGGCGATATCCGCTCCGTATTCAAGGATGTCTTCTCCTTGATTGAAATGGGATGATGGGATGTCAGTTCTTCCTTCCATGGATTCCTCCTTGGAACTGGTCACCTAGTCCAGGTTTCCCTCATAAACTTAAGACATTGTTCGTGAAACTCTTACTAGGGTCATGTCTTCATGGACACCAGTTAATTACACTGCTTCTGTCAGGACATTCCAAGTGGTCTGGTCAGGGTAGCAACCTTTGGTTAGGGGAGTAGTCACGTTGGGAATCACTGGCATGTCTGGACGTTGGGGTATTGGTGTGTCTGTCTTCTGTCCCTTATTATTGGGCTTCTCAAGGGCGCGGTAGCCCGAGGCATCCCACATCGAATGCGGAGAATCGTATTCCAAGGGAATGTATTTGAGGTTTTCCTCATCTTCCCATGTTTAACACAGGGTATGCCGCAAGTTTAACGTCCAGCGGATATGGATCAAGCTAATCAGAACACTGACTAGAGTGGATCAGATGGAGGAACCCCTGGAGGGGACACCGATACTCGGGCCATTGTGTGGGTGGCCTCCCGAATGTTGTTAGTCGGTACGGGGAATGGGGTGGCATGATGCCACAAAGATGTGGTAGCCCGGGTAAGAATCAGGATGGATGATGGAAGGTTTCGTGAGGGGGTGGTGAATGGGATGGAACTGCCATGAGGATGATGATGGTTTTGGGCATGAGCCTTGAAGAATCTTCCTACGTACCCTTCCTTGGAAAAGATCAAAGATCTCGTAGTTTGGATGGGGCATTTGGAGCTTACGCTCTAAGGCGGCCTAGGTTGTCGGTGAACCGACATGGAGGAGGACCTGGGGTCTAATGGTTATTGGTCTTGAACATCGTGGAGGCTTCCTACGTACCCTGCCTTGGCAAGGATCAAAGACCTCGTAGTTCAGATGGGGCATTTGGGGCTTACGCTCTAGGGAGGCCCAATGAGTTGGTGAACTGAAGTGAAGGTGGTTGGAATGACCGGTGTTGGGCATGAACCTCGTGGAGGCTTCCTACGTACCCTACCTTGGCTAGGATCAAAGACCACATAGTTCAGGTGGGTTGGAACCGACGCGAAAGTGGACCTGGGGTCTGATGGCTGTTGGGATTGAACCTCGTGGAGGCTTCCTACGTACCCTGCCTTGGAAAGGATCAAAGACCTCGATGATAAGGTGGGTGGGAACTGACGTTAATGTGGTTGTAACTACCAGTGTTGGGCTTGAACCTCATGGAGGCTTCCTACATACCCTATCTTGGCAAGGATCTAAGACCAAGTAGTTCAGGTGGGTGGAAACCAATGTGAATGTGGACCTGGGGTCCGATGGTTATTGGGATTGAACCTCGTGGAGACTTCCAATGTACCCTACCTTGGCAAGGATCAAATACCTTGTAGTTCATGTGGGTGGGAACCGACATGATGGTGGACCTAGGGTCTTATGGTTGTTGGGATTGAACCTTGTGGAGGCTTCCTAGGTACCCTACCTTGGCCAAGATCAAAGACCTCGTCGTTCAAGTGGTGGTGTCGGAAAACCGTTGTGAAGGAGGACCTGGGGTCTGATGGATGGTGGGATTGAACCTCAGGGAGGCATCCAATGTACCCTACCTTGGCAAGGATCAAAGTCCATGTAGTTCTGATATGGGTTTGGGCGAACTGACGTGAAGGGGATCGTAACGACTGGGTGTTGGGATTGAAGCTCGTGGAGGCTTCCTACGTACCATTCCATGGAAAGGATCAAAGACCTCGTAGTTCTTGAATGGGTGTGGGGCTTACACTCTAGGTTTCCCAGGGTGTTGGTGAACCGACATGAAGTTGGTCAAAATGAACGATGGGTGAATGGTGGGATTGAACCTTAGGGAGGCTTCCTAGGTACCTTACCTTAGCAAGGATCAAAGACCACGCAGTTCAGATGGGTTTGGGTGAGCCGACGTTAAGGGGATCAGAATAACCAGGTGTTGGGATTAAACATCATGGAGGCTTCTTACGTACCCTGCCTTAGAAAGGATCAAAGCCCACATAGTTCAGGTATGGGTGTGGGACTTAAACTCTAGGCTTCCCAAGGAGGATGTCATGGTCGGTGCTTACTCTAATCCCATGTGAGTCATGATCAGTGTGAGAAAAAAGATATATTCGAGACCTAATGATCACATCGTGAAAGGTGAGTCTGTTGGAAGTGGAGTGGGGCTTACGTGAGATTAGTGACCCGAAGAGGAAACGGGGTCTTATGAGTGGTTAGCAGCTCGAAGAGGTTGGGACTTACTCTAGGATGGAGGCCCATGGGCGACAAAGAGCAGTGGGAGAGGGATTTGGGAATGAATAAAGGAGAAGCATTGTTCCCCATCATGCCCTTTGTTGGTACTAGGTACCGAAGAAGAAAGGAGGAGAAGGGATGTTGCCTCCTACAAGAAAGATAGGGGAATACACCCAGATGGTTTCCCTTTTCCCACGGTCAAACGCCGCTCCCATAAGGATGATATCATCCCCTGTGGTGACCAGTGGGCGTGGAGAATTTCCAAGGTGGGGGTACCCCATGTGCGAGGTACGGGTTGAGGTCACAGTTTAACGTCATGTGTTGAGGATAAAGGGGCTTGGCATTTTAACGTCATGTAGCTTGGACGAGTTGTGTTTTCTCCGCACCCCTAGCACTTACATAACTGGTACCCTCTGCTCCTTAGTACAGAGAGGGAACAGGAAAATCCAAGATGAGGGGGTGTCATGGATTGAACCATCAGGGGGTCCATATTAGCATGGCTATGTGAAAAAAAATATTCATTAGTGTGCCTATGCGAAGAAGAAATAGGTTAAGCAACACAACGGGCGGTATCGTCCAGGGGACTTTGAAGTTACTTTGTGCGAACCTAGGAGGTTCCATGAGAAATGAGTATATAGCAAAGGTGTGGTGGGCACGGGAGGCGCCCGAAAATGATGCCTGGAAGAGGGACATCACGGTCACACAAGGCGAAAGGCTTGCACACAAAAGCAGACTTTGCGTGAAAAAGGGGTTGGGCCGACGTGAAAAAGGAATTGCGCATGCGAAAATGTCCGGGTCAGTGCGCAATTGAGCGTTAGGCGTGAAAAATAGTGGGTCGTTGCGCAAAGGTAATTGCACGTTGAAGGCCTAATTGTGCGCAATCAGAAGTAATTTCACATGAGGAAAGGGGATTGAGGGAATTTGGAGAAGGATCAAGCCTGAGTAGTTGCGCGCAAAGGAAGACCCCCAGGTGACCTGGTGCGAAAAATTTAGTACCTGAGAGCCATCTTTCTGCACGCAGGGGAGAGAAATTCCGCGTGCAGGAGACAGTTCAAATTCTTCGGGCCAAAGTCAAAGTCGGTTTCCTTCTATTTATAGGCACTCGGGATCATGGTTATGTGTGAAAAAAAACTTCGGTGCGAAAATATTGCGTGCCCCGATGTCGGCAGTACGGTGATCAACCACGCGGAGCGGCGGTGCGAAAGAGTTCCACTCCTGCATGGAAAACTCTCTTGAATCCCATATTTTTTCATGCGGGACATATTTTGTTCGTGAAACTACATATTTTTCCGCGTTGACCCTCTGGGACCCCCGGAATGGATCATCGGTTCAAAATATGGCTTCTCTTTGTTGCGTCCGAACCTTCCTCAGCCTTGGAGCACTTTTCAGCGTCTATAGTATCTAAATGTTAGATTATTTCATTTTTCTTCCTCTACACCTCCCCAAGTTAATGATGTATTATATGTAAAACTTTTTTGAATGTAAATTTAAATTTGTTTATATATACTAAACATAGAGTACATACCATTGGATCACGAAAATTCTTAAGAGGAGAATATATTAGAAATAATTGATCATAGAGATAATTTTATATTGTACAAGACTACTCTCATTGATTATATTTTATGGAGGAATCAAAAAATTTTGGATGAAATGTGGGAACAAGGGGATGTGGCATGGTTGTGGTATTCTTAGATGTATGGATCATATTGACCTGATTTTTAGTGATAAATTCCTATAGGGGGTGATAGAGTGTAACACATTCATATTTTAGAATATATATCACTTTAATAAATAAATTTTCATGATAGATTACAAAGAACACAACCCTAAACCAATTTGAATAATGTGTATATATTATAAAATTAAGAACATAATATTTTACTTTTTTAAAGGCCTCATGAAAGAACCTTTTTATTAAACGATGAAAACAACGCTTTATGTTTTAAATGTAGATGGGAACCCATTACATAGAATTTTAGAACTGAGGGTACAAGGGCCCGAGACACATGGCCTAAAGGATTATAGGTAATTAAATCCAAATAAAATGCCTATATGGAAATGGAATTTCCACAATAAATCCCACCTCATATTATACTCTCATTACCCTAAACCATTAAAGACCACCTCCTATGTGTTATTAATCATCGAATCATTACATTTGCCCTTGGAATCGCTCTGATGAACACACACCACTGGTCTCTCCCCACCATCATCTATGTGTTTCTTAACCACTCGTGTAACCCCCAACCCATCATAATCTTATCCACATACCCCATTATCTGCCCATTTTATCTTCCCTACGTTCTAACATCATATTGACAAAACCCCTCCTATTCATTCTCATGCATAGAGAAGAATGTTCCACTGCCCAAATAAATAGAGGAACCATAGGAAATGACTTTGAATAAATACACATCCTTAGAGGATATACCTAGAGATATACAAAAAAATAGGTTGGGGAGAATTTTAAATCCCACTATATTGTATTTAATTTAATTATCAGTTTTGAAAATAATTTTTCATTCATTTTCGAAATACTACTAATTATAAAGAACTATTTTCATATATGTTGTTTATAAGAGTTGATTTTAAAATATATGTTTTAGATAAAAAATAATTCAGAGTATTAAATTCTAGGAAAATTAATTTTTATACATTTAGAATATTAATTAATTAGTTATCATTTGGTTATAAAGGAAAATAATATAATTTGAAGGAAAAAATAAATACTTTATAAAAAAATTCTTTTATGCATTAAAACATTTTTTATCATTATAAATTATATTATTCACTATTTATGAATTATTTTAATGAAATATGTAGATATTATATTAAGTAAAATATTTTTCTCAACCATTGAATAGGTTTTACTAGCTAGAGAACATGTATAAATATTGTGTAATGCTTAAGAATGTATTTTTTTAAAAGGGTATTATTTCACTTTTCATGGTTATTTTCAAATGAATTCATGAGAATTATATGATTTTAATTTGATAAAATTATTTTCATACATGAAATTATAATATCCAAATTTTATATATAGTTTAATTATATTTTTCAGTAAACATAAATAGTAACCATGGTTAAAATTCCTTATTATTTTCAATGATTAAATGGTTAATAAGGGATTAAACTAACCAATAAAGGGTAAATTTTACCTAAAATCGGGGATAAATTGTATTAGTTGATTTTTGTATGACCATATAAAATCCCATATTTGAAATTGGGATAATGATAAACCAATTATCCCTCAAAGTGACCTTATAGTATTCTAATGATTAGAATAATTTAATGTGTTCTAATCCCCTCACTTTTTAAAGGGTACCTCCTATGATCTATTACTGAATACTTTTTTATTCAAATAGCACCCAAAAAAATACATAAATCTATTTTTAAATTCCATAGACACATTCTATATGTTTTTTTTAAATTACCAACCTATGTTTCCTTAGAGTATATCCAATAGAGTTTTCTCAATGAATAGATAATCATATTCACTGAATCATTTTATGTTTATTTCATATTCTACATAATCCTAGTATTATATAACCATATTTACATGGTGTAATCAGTATGATTAAAATATTAAATTTCCATTACGTTAATGGTACAACCATTTTTTTCTTCCTTTTCATCCTTTGAGGAATGATAACACTATTCATGTGCATGTGAGGACTACCACATAAACAATTAGATATGATTCATTTTTCGTGATTGTAATAATTGGATTTTCATATGAAAGGATTTGATGAATACATATTATATTAGTGATATTTTTATGATTATGTAATAATATATTATTATTGACCTTTCTTTCTTTACAATTGATTGAATATGAATAGATTAATTGTGTGTATGTACAGATTACCATCTCAACAAAGTTAAATAAATAGTTTATCATCCCTAAATTATTTAAATGGTTATAAAATTTTTTATAATGATTAAATATTAATCACATAATATTATTGTTATTCAAAATATTATGAAACTATGACTAATGTTCAAGGAGTGAAACTGTCAAATGAAAACTTGTATTGGAAATGAAACCAAACAAGTTGAATATGGATTTTGCTGGAATAATTTTAATAAATAATTAAATATAAATTATTAGGGTAATATATATTATAACATATGTATGTTTATATTTAAAGTATATATGTATGAAAATATCAATTTATTATATAGGAACACAATAGTGTTTATGAGGAAAATTAGGACTTGGGGTAAGAGTTTATGTTGCAATATTATTTTTAATAGGAAATGTTTATGCTCTAATCTCTATTGAGGGAATTATTTTATATATATCTATTTTCAAAAAAAATTACAATGGATATTTAGGTTTTTTTAGGATTTCTTTTGTTTATAATAATTATGGTACATAAAATGATTAAGTAAATGTTATTAATAAAATCCTTCCTTATTTTATATTTATTTTCTGAGGATTTATTCATCCATATGCATATTCCATAATGAAATTCCATGAATATTAATTTATATGATCTATTGATAATTTAAATATAGTTTCCAACATAATATAATTTATTTTAAAAATTATTAAATTGAATTTCATAGTGTTTCTCAAATAGTTTATTTATGACTTTAAAAAAAGTACTATAACATTTGTTTTAATGTTTTCAATATTACCATATTTTCTCACCATCATGATTGTTATTTTCATTGAATATTACCTTAATTGTTTTAAATTAATATTTAAAAATTAAATAATTTTCTCAACAATATTGTACTTTTTAATTAAAATATTATCATAAAAAATGATTTTTTTCTTAGGTTTTCAAAGAAATGTTTGAATGTTATTTTAAAGGTCTTATTCATCTATATTGACATCCCTTGATGTTTCTTATTCCTCATTGGGGATACAATGTTATGATTCCACCAACATTATTTCTCTGGATGGATTATAATTATGTGATGTTTAAATACTTATGAAACTAAATTCTATTACACAATTTATGCTATAATGAATTTATGAATGGTTTTATAATCATATGTAACAGCTATGTAAGATTTAATTATATGAAAGGTTAGTACATTATTACTCAACAATAAATTGTTTAATGATAGATATATTATGATATAATATGAAAATAGTATTGAGAGTTAACCCATTCCAAGAATTAAATATGATGGGGGGTGATCCCATTTCCATAATGAAAAGGAAATATGGAGTGAACCCATTCTAATATTGTAAAGTGTTTTGGTTGTGAACCCATCCATAGTGAGACTTTTTCTGATATGTGATGGTGGTTTTGTATTGGTACTTGTGTAATGAAATGATTTTTTATACACAAATTTTTTCTTTAATTACAATGAAATATTATTAAGTTTTTGATATGATATTATGAATCATGACTGATATATTATTATTCCTCACTCTTACGACTCATTTATTTTAAAATTATATTTCATTATACTATATCAGATGATTTATGATCAATGAATGATTGTGTATAAACTCTTTATGTTATTATCTTGTGGTCATATGTTTATACTAATATTATTTGGTATATCAAAATCTATTTATACATCCCATGTTTACCCTTACTAAGAATATAATATCTCCATTTATTATGTTTCTATTTTCCATAGGTTATGAAGATATGTTTTAGGTATGATATATATAAAAAGGGTTCTATAAGAGAAGAACAATATTGTACATGATTAAAAAATTTAATGAAATAATTTTATTATGTATCTTGTCTTCAAAGGCACCAAACCATTAGGGATTTGGGGTATGAATTATGGTTTAATTTATTATGTTTTAAATTATAATAATGAATTGCATATGTTAGTATATCTAATGTCTCCTGAAATAATATTTCATATAATAATTCAACCCATAATCAAATATGGAAGAATGTGTGATGATAGAATCCCTTTGGAATAATATTCATAAATATGTGTCTTAATATAGACTAGTGAGGGATTCTTTTTTCCAATGACTGGGGAGGAACTAAATGATAGTGATGTTCCTGTTTTGAAAGACTATGACGATGTATTTCCTATGAAATTACCCTATATTCCCCTAATAATGAAATTATTATTTTAATTAATCTCATACTAGGTTTTATGACTATATGAAAGAGTCCCTATCAATTAAACCCCATTGAATTAGAATAATTATTTTAGAAACATCAAGAGAACTATGAAAAGAGTTTAATAAGCCTAGGTTAATCACTATGGGGTGAACTAGTCCTATTTTTCTAAAATAATGGTTGATCAATGTGCCTTTCTATTGATGATAATGAATTGAATAAAATCATGATCAATAAAAATTATTATCAACCTCATGAAGGTTCTTTATTTGATCATCTTGTTGGGCTTCAATACTTCTCAATGATTGACCATCGATCCCAATATCATAAATTAAAGGTGAAAAGTGAGTATATAACCAAAAGAAACATTAATATAAGAAATAAATATTATAAATTCATAGTGATTCTATTTGGATATATAAATTTTCCCTCTCTATTTATGTATATGATGAATAAAAATTTATAGACTTCCTTAATCAATATATAGCAGACATTATATCTGATATTATCATATATTCCAAGAGAAGGTAGGATAATAAAAACCATTTTATTATTGTGATAAAGACCTTGGAAATGATAAATCTTATTCCAAATTATTAAAGTGTGAATCTATCATTACTATGTCCTGTAATTACATGAGAGGGTATTCCTATAAATCATTTAATGAATGAAGTAATTAAATAATGTTCTGGGCTAAATCATGTATGTAACATACCAGATAAACAAATAATATGATATTTTCATATTTTTTAATATTTTTTAATTAAATATTAATTTTACATTAAAGGGGATTCTATGTCTGATAGCATACTCAACATGCAACGACATATTTCCTTGAAATCTTACGTTGCACAAAACACTGAGTTATACCAAAAAATAATATAACAATATTATTATTTTAAAAGGTAGTTAACACCTAGACATTATTATAGAAGGAATGAAAAAAACTAACTACAATATGATTATATATGTTTTTTAAATGCTTTTACATTTATCAAATATATTTTTGGGGATTATAATTAGAAAAAATCTAATTTTAAGCATAAATACTATAATATTCTATCAAAGGTTGTTTTGATGCCTTTTAATGGAGAACACTTTTTAAATCTGGTTTTTTTCACTTTTATATGTTTTATTTGGCAAAATAATATTCTTATTTGGGATATAGACATAAAAATGTACTTTCGATAAAATTTTTGTATTTTTCTGATAATGTTCATGTTTTAATGAATAGTGAAAAATACTGATTTTTAATTCAATTCTACCTTTTAATCAAATTTATTTATATGGTTATATTATCTTTTTAATTTTCTTTAAAGTGTAATTTGATTAAAAATTTTATCAATTAATCCAAATTTGGTCATTGGAAGTAATTTCACTTTGAAATTGGATATAAACAATTATCAATCTTTTGATAGTTATTATTTCTTAAAAACAAGCTTTTGGTTTTGACTATGGGAATTAATATTAAATTAATTTCTGTCACTTATGTGTTTTGAATTTGGAAAATTTGATTCCATATTTGGAATAAAGAGTTCCAAAATTGTATAAATAGGTAACTTTTATTTTTAGCCTTTTTAAATATTTACTTCAGTAAATATTTTATTTACCATGGTTAAAGGGTAAATATGGTAATTAATGGTAAAAAATATTATTATAATAATATTAAACTACACTAACATGTGTCCTAATCCTATTGTTTGATATATTTCCAACCATGGGTATCCTTGGGCCAATTTTGGGATCCCATGGAGCCACTTAGGAGTGATAATGACTCTTTATATCAATTAATTTTAAGTAAAGATAAAAAGGACATAATAATATATCTTTTAGTCAATCATTTTTTATAGGGGTTATATAAGTTATTACTTCGACTATAAATATTTATTTGGAAGATAAAAATATTTCCTATATCAAGGTATTTTTTATAATATTTATACATTAAATAAATAATATTATTTATGACATAATAATGATGTAGTGTTTACCTCATTAATGAATGATTTAAATAAATAAGATTATAAAAATTAAAATATATCCAAAACCTGTACAATTCTTATTGGATGATTTTATTTAGAATATGAGTCATCTTATCTTCGACTGTAATGAGTATTGGACATTTTGAAATAGAAAATCATTATATAATAAAATAATATTTTCAAACTTTTCTAAAGAGCCCCTCCTCCCCCTTATAAAAAGCCATCACCTCTAACCCATTACTCACACCTCTCAAGCCCCTTGGATCATATAAAATCTTCCCAATTAATCTCCCTACATCCCTATATTTATTCTAGAAGCCTTACCTTAGGCAGAAGGCATTTCAATAAATCCTTTTGCTTCAAACCAAAGAGAGTTACCATATTTAAAGGTAACGTCTTCTCTTAAGTTCATTCCTTTAATTTTACTTCTCCACCCCCTAAACACTTTTTATTAATTTATTTTATAAAATTAGAATTATCCTAAATATATTAGTTTTTTTATAAGAATTATTCTATCTAAACTTACACACACCTCTATTAAATGGGTAAATAGCATATTTTTTCTGTTGACGAAGAACTACTGCCTCACGAAACGATGATTGTTCAATCTTCTACTGTCACCTCTTATGGTGGAAATTAAGATAGAACTATAATTATATGGGATATATATTATATTTATATTATTTCTAGTCTTCTGTATTTTTAATTTATAGAATACCTTTATGGTTTCCATAGTGGGTAAATACGAAAATTTCATTTGAGGAAGTGCCGACTACCGCCCCCACAAAGTGATATAACTCATTAATGCCATAAGTGGTACATATAAAGGATGGAGTTAATGAAATTATATATGATATTAACCTGAAATTATAATATACTTATGTATCATTATGTTTTCATTCCATTAAAATATGAAATAGAAATGAAAGTAGCGTTCATGCGTACGTACGACTTAGCGTCTCCAGGAACAGTGCATTTCATTTCTTATCTCCAAATGTTATGTACTATTATAAATACATATATATAATAGATATATATGATATATTTTATATCTAAATAATGAATATAATTTTTGAGATAATGTACTTTTGACCACATGAACAACATGTAATTATAAGAAGTTCGTTTTTGACTCAAGTACCTAATATCAACAAAACGACCATTATTAACTTAAATGATTATATAATGTTTATTAAATAATAATAAGTGATATAAAAGGAATAATAAAAGTGAAAACGGTTATTAAGTAAGTATAAATTATATTTTGTTTATAATTCAAGAGATTAAAGAATGAACATGTCAAGTCGGACATGAGGTAAGGGACTTCGTCCCAATCTCTATTCATTGAGGCATATTTTGTTTTATACACGAAATTATTTTATATGGTGTATAAGAACCTTTGACATTTCATTTCATTGAAAGGAAATCTTTTTCAAAGTGTCATTTTACTAAAAGATAATTAAATAATGTTTCTTTTTAACATAAGAAGTGACAATAACCTTTTCACTGCCGCATGTATTATTTGATCTCTGGATTCGTTAACAAGATGTAAAGTTTCTAAATGAAAATAAATACCATATAATATTTTATGTATTTTGGTACTGAAAATGGTTTTGATAATGTATTTGTTATGTTAATATTTTTAAATGATATATTGTGATTGAAATATAGAAGTGTTATCTTTCCTTTATGATTTTTTAATGTGTTATGAATATGTTATGGTTCTTTTTCATTGTTTAAGTATATGTGTTGTTCCATGATAATCCTATGGCGGGTGTTCCCAAGATATCTCTCCAATGGATTAGGTAACGTGATGGAGGTAAACGTTAATTTTTCGCCTAAGTGATATAGAAAATACACTGTGATGTGGATTCCAAATGTAACTCCCTATGTGGCTGTGAAAGCTACAATGTAAGTATGTTATAGATGCCACAAGTTACCTTTATGATTTTTGATTATAGTGTGTAATTAAAAAATCTTATGATTTCATGAGGTATGTTAAAAATCTTATATTTTGATGTAAAAATGTTTTCTTTCTTTATTTTATAACCCTTATTGAGCTTTGTATGCTCATCCCGAGTTTTGAAATATTTTTCATAGGACCTAAAGAAAAAATAGGGTCTAAGATGGAATTAAGGAAAAGTTATGATGACTAAAAAATGGAACATGAAATGACTCTTTTTTTAGGTGTTTTTATTTAATGAAAAATATGGAAACTAAGTATAAGTGTCGACTATAAGAACCCGGATCTTCTTTTCAGTGTTTTTTTCTTTTCTGGTCATTTTTGAGAAAAAGTGGTTTTTCATGAAATTTCATTAGTACACACTATGTACTTTATGAGTACACGCCGTGTACGCGTTTACTAGGGTAGTCGTGTACTAAACAAGTAACGACCGTACACACGGCTGTGTATGGTGACCTAGAGACCTCCTAATGTGGTGGCCTATAAGGTCAAGTACACGTAGTTTACTTATAAAGTACACACCTTGTACTATCGTTTTTTTCATTAAGCGTACTGGGTCACTTATGATAGACAGAACCATATCCTTCTAGGTCCGGTTCGACCGAGCGAGATTTTACGGTGGATGAACTTCTCTGAGCCCCCGACCGAGTATTTGTTCTCTAATTCGACCTCCATCGATTGAATAAGGATCACCTTATTAAGATCTTCCTTCTTCTAGAGATTCGTTTCATGATTCCTCCCCTTACTCAAG
This sequence comes from Viscum album, assembly GCA_963277665.1. NCBI lineage: Eukaryota > Viridiplantae > Streptophyta > Magnoliopsida > Santalales > Viscaceae > Viscum > Viscum album. The sequence goes on from OY728119.1 coordinate 380,968,925, forward strand.
TTATCTTCAATTGAGAAATTTCAACATTTTTATAGATCTACAGTGTTCTTAGGCGATTCAAGGTTTTTGATTCATGTATAATGATCCTACAACACTGAGGTATGTGGTTTGTACCTTTTCTTTCAATTTCCTTGAGTTATATGTGCAAATTTTCTCAATTCCTTTGAACGAGGTTTAAAAAAATCATTGCTAAATCATTACATTTCATCTAATATTTACATTTTTCAATCTTTAATTGACATAGGATGTTCCTGAATCATCACCCAAACTGTCCCCCACTAACCCAATGAGCATTCTCAATACTCACAGGATGATTAAAAGTGACAGGGAATCCGAATATACTAAAATGTGATGAATTTTTCCTAGAAATATATTATTTTTTAGTCATCATAATGATTTCAAAAAATTATAATAAAACTTCTATACGTTTGACATCCATGTGAAAACAAATATGAAGTTTATAATAAACATAAATAATATAAACAGACAGTATATCTTATATACAAAAAATAAATCATGTTGCTCAAATATTGATACCCAACACACAATAACTCTTTTCATATACTCTATAACCCCACTTTTATGATGCACCAGCCTTAAACAAAATGCTTGAAATTGGATATTTGGATTAATGTAAAAAAATAATTAATAAAATAAAATAAACACTAATATACCTAATCAAAATATCTTATATGACCCAAGGTCACTTTCCACCCAAAATCATATCTTATTCTTTGAGTCCTAAACAGATCCTAAGAACGCACACTTTTTATAAATACCGAGTGGTTTTAGTATTGTCTTATTATATAAAAAACCAAATTGGTAAGAATGTTAGAATTGATGCATTTTGTTTTCTAAAAGAGACCAAGCATGATAATTTAAATTACATTAATATACACATATTTTTTTCTTTTAATTTTTAAATATGAACCATTTGATTTATTATAAAAATTATATTAATGAAAAAGTAAATTTGAAGATATAATATTGTAAAATTGTTTGTAAAAATTATTGAATTCTTATTAAGAAAACTATAAAATAAACTGAGAACACTAAAATAATTCACTGGAAGCATATATATAACTAAACAGTGGATGAAGAAAAATGTATCTTATATAATATGACCCATGAAATTATGAAAAAATAATACAACTCCATCAAAGGTCATGGATAAATGAACTACATAATGATACAAAATAAAATGTATAATATGGGTAATATGAAACCAAAAAAAATTAATTCGATACTAGCATCGTAGATGAAACACACTAGGATTACTAAATCTTGGGGGAACCTATAACTCAGATGTCACTAATTGTAAAGATACGAAATAAGTGGGAGGGTCCCAAATATATTTCAATAGGATAGTGAAATGTTCATGTTAAAACTTATGGAATGTCTACAAAACTACACACTTAGTATCGGTAATACACATAACTAGTTTAATGAACTCCAACTTATCTTGGTTATCCTACCCAAGTACTGAAAGTTTACCATCAGGTTAGAAAACATAAATTGCTAATAGTAGAAGATAAATCATATGTATTAAATGAAAAAATCAATTAATAAAACATATTTCATGAACACATGATACACCGTTCTTTTTTTTCAAATATTCCACCCAAAGAATGAAAAAATATATATATAAATTAAATATAATAATTTTAATGTAATGAATATAATAATAAAAATTTAATTTGTTTCATTCTTTCCTTTGTGAAGATCAATAAACTGTTCTATAAAACATTCAAAAAAACTAAAAAAACCCTTTTGTATATATACTAGAAAACCCAAAAAAAATATCAAACATAAATCTGATGACCCCCTATCCATGAAGTGTACCCCACATTGGATGACAAGGTGAGAAGAGATATAATAACCCCTGCTTCTTGCCTCCAGTAGGACTTAGGTTAACGACTAGCATCGAAGGTATAAAAAACACATAGATGGAAAGCATTCCCCTCTAATATAAAACATTTGGAAGAGAGAGATAAGATGGAAACCAACCAACTCTTGCTCAGAGTAAAATATAAAAGAAGTCATATTTTAACAGATCTATTTTCTTTCAAAAATAATACAACTGGAAGGGAAAACTACATGTACCAAAGGAAAGTAAAATGGTAGCAACCACAAATCCCAAACAACCTCTGAAAGCCTCCCAATAATGTTTTGACTTTCCTGATTTATAACCTCCTATAATTGACCTGAAAAAGAGTTTATATACAATTGGGTTAGTATGTTTCGGTGCGGATGTGCGTCGGGTTACGCTGTTCCGCCAGGACGCGTTCGCGCGTGCACCCGTCGACCCGAGGGGATGGGCGCGCGCGGCTCGTGGTCCCGCAGTCCCGATTTCCAAGGGCGGGCGGCATCCGTCCCTTATTCAGGGGCGTCTGCTCCTTGATCGAAACTGGGATGATGGGATGTCGGCTCCTCCTTCCGTGGACGTCTCCTCGGAACTCGTCGCCTAATCCGGGTCTCCCTCATAGATTTAAGAATGTTCGTGAATCTCGTTCCCGGCGCCATATCTTCATGGACACCTGTTAATTACGCTGCTTCCGCCCGGACGCTCCAAGGAGTCTGGTCGGGGCAGCAACCTGCGGTGAGGAGACCGGGTGGCTCCGGGTGTCGGGGGCGTGTCTTAACACTGCGCCTCTGCATGTCTGCCTTCCGTCCCTAATAGGGCTTCTCGAAGGCGTGATGGCCCGAGGCATCCCGCACTTGGCGCGGGGAACTGTGTTACCTGAGGTTTTCCTCAGCTTCCCATGTTTAACACGGGGTATGCTGCGAGTTTAACGTCCAGCGGGGACGGCATCGGACTGATCAACACGAAGAGTGGATCAGATGACAGAACCCCTTGCGGGGAACCTCCGACGCTGGGGCCAGCACATGGGCGGCTTCCCGAGTGAAGTGGAGTGAAATGAAACGGCATGACCCCACCGGGATGTGGCGGCCCGGGTAAGGATCAGGATGGATGATGGAGTGAAGAGCTTGGACCCCGTAGGGGCTTCCTACGTACCGTGCGTTAGCGCGGATCAAAGTCAGCGTAGTTCAGGTATACAGTTTAACGTCATGCTGGACGTCGGCAAGCCGACTCACAAAGAGATCGAGGCCGCCGGGTGGAGGATTGAACCGAACCACCTCGCACAGAGGGGGATGGAACGGCCGGGTGGATCACAGTTTTACGTCATGCTGGACGTTAGCAAGCCGACTCACGAAGAGATCGAGGCGGTGGGGAAGCACAATGGAGATACACACGTGCAGTCCCCCACAGAGGCGGATTCATAGGTGAATCAACGCAAGTGTGAACCCGGGAGGGGTTCACTGATGGACGAACCGACGTAAATATGACCGGGACGACCAGGTGGCGGGCTTGAACCTCGGAGAGGCTTCCTACGTACCCTGTTTAGAAGACAAGGATCAAAGTCCACGTAGTTCGTTCTGTCAGGACTTACGCACTGAGGCAGCCCGGATGCGGCAAAACTCAGTTGGAGAGGGACTTGGGCCGAAGGCGAGAGACCTTGATCCCTGTCACGCCCTCTACTGGCTTCGGCAGTGGGGAAGCACAATGGAGATACACATGTGCAGTCCCCCACAAGGAACTAGGGGTTTGTAATGCCCTACCCCCGTGGGCGAAGGCCACTCCAATTAAATCGTCCCTAAAGAGGGGAAATCCCGACATCCCTGCAGAGACGAGCGGGTGGGGGCCACATCCAAACCGGGGGGACCCTGCGTGCGGGGCACGGGATCGGGTGATGCGGACGGTTTAACGTCTTGCCGGACGAAATACAGTTTAACGTCGTGTGTTGAGGACGAAGATGCTTGGAAGTTTAACGTCTTGCAGCGCGGACGATGTGCAGTTTAACGTCGTGCGGGACGTATGCTGAATAGTTTAACGTCTTGTAGCTCGGACGAAGTTGCCGCCGATGGGTCCGTGTCACTTCGCGCGAGCCTGGAGGGCCGCACGGGAAGACGACGCACGGTGCGGGCACCCGGGATGAGGGTCATCGGGCGCCACGCAGGCGGGTACCCAAAGGGGGGCAAAGGGGGCGACCCTGGTGGTTTGCGCGCAAAAGAGGGGCTTTGCGCGCAATACCACGGGTCGGCGCGCAAATAGGCGGGCTGGCGCGCAATTGGGCCAGCACTTTGCGCGCGGATGATCGAGATTGCGTGCACCGGGCTTCAGGTAGCGCACGGGGGCAACGGCTCATTCTTTAATGAATGGCCACTTTGAAAATGGGGGGTGCGCGCAATCGGGCTGGATTGCGCGCACCCTGGGGCAATTGCGCGCAAGAGGCTTCTTTTGCGCGCAAATGCCTTTGAGTGAAGGGTTATTCAAGGGAAAGGAGCCAAAGGGATTCCGCGCGAAGGCGAACCCCGAGGCTTTCTTACGCGAAAGAAAAGAGGTTACCTGAAGATCGGCATTGCGCGCGGAAGGGGTTGGATTGCGCGCACGAGATACCTTTCGAATTCCGGCAACCCTCAAAACGTCGGGGGTCGCCTTATATTTATAGGCAACCCTGGGCGCGGAATTCTCATCGCGGGCGCGGAATTCCCTTCGCGGGCGCCGAATCAGGACCCGGCACGCAAGGGAGTCGCGGGAGCTCGGGGCGCGCAAAATTGTGCGCCGGCCCGGCGGATTGTGCGCATCCCGGGAGGATTGCGCGCCGCGACTCAACTTTGCGCGCGGGACTCTAAAATTTCGCGCACGCCCTCCGGGCTCTCCGGAACAGGCGTCTGACTCCAAATATCACTTCGCTTTCCGCATCCGGAACTTCGTTTGGGGATCAACGGACTTTTCTGGAGTCTACAAAAGCCCCCCCTCGGAATCTGATCGGCGAGAGGTCGCAAGGATCGGGTTCCGAGGGAGACGCCGGAATGCCGAAGTCCTGGGCGGCGCGGGACTTAGGCGCGCAAAAAGGGGCGCCGGGCGCGCAATTCGCCGCCGCGGTCGCGCAATCGAGCGTTCCGCGCGGCGCGGGATCCCGGCCTCGTCTATAAATAGGGGTCCGGGGTTCCGCGTTCCGTACACAGGCCTTCCGCGCGATAAGCTTCAATGCTCTCGTGCGCTAAATTGCCTTTTCCGGCGCGAAATTCGCCCGATCGGCGCGCAAAACCATCCGGATTTCGCCTTGTCTTTACGCGAAAACCCGGAACTTTGTGCAACATTCTTCCCGATTGCGCGCCGTCCACTTGGATTTCGCGCCAACCTTCAAACTTTTCTACCAGCCTCGTCCGATCCCGCACGCTTCATCCCTTTACCCTCACGACTCCCGGAGCTTCTGAGATGGCCGCGAATCAAGGAAATGAGGGGGATGCCGCCACTCGCAGAGCTGAGATGGCGACGAACGAGGAGGTCTACGGAGCCAAGGAGATTGTTTCCAACAATCAATCCTTGTTCAACTTGCTGACGCCGGCCCAGAAGACATATCCACTGTCGGACAACCTGCCGCTCTGGAACTTCGGCATCCTGGATGAGGTTCCGGTGCCAGGGTTCGAGGTTGATGCGCCACGGACCTGGGTGACTCGAGAGGACGAGCTTCCCCGCTATAACATCACCAACAATGGGCATCCTGCCAGGGAGACCAGACATTTAGATGTCTATGTCCTGAACCCGAGGACGCGAACCATCGTCGGAAGTGAGCCTACTGCAGAGAACTCTCCAGCCCTCTACTCGAGCATATATCGCCAGAGTGTCACCGACGACACCAAGGGCTGGCTGAAGGACTGGGACTTGCGATCTGGGGGCAATTTTACCAGTGAGTGGGCCTGGGAGTTCTGGGTACGTCACACCTGCGATCACTTCGAGGAGGAGCTGCGGTACATCGGCCTGTTTGAGGCGGTGTGGACGTCGCAGTTCCACTTCTACCAGCAGTCCGAGCTCGGGCTGGAGCTGTTCACCCGCTGGTCCCCGGATACCAACACCTTCCATCTTCACCATGAGGAGGTCGGCATCGGTCTCTGAGACATCCACTGAATCGAAGGTATCCCGCTGGAGGGTTACCAGTATGATGAGTTCCTGCCTCCGAGGAACACCTGGGGTGACAGGTCACGGACTCCCATCCTGACGTGGCATCTGCTAGACCTGGCTACAGAGCGGCTCGGGGTCAAGGAATTCCAGAAGGACATAGCCTACAAGGAGTGGTTCGGCCAGTTCTTGGATCATGACCCAGCGGTCAAGATGCCAGGCAGGGGGAAGCGGTGCCCGACCGTGGCTCAGAGGAGCTGGAACGGGTCGTACTGGCGGGTCCTGGAGAAGGGCGACTACTGCTCATGGGGGTATCGCGTCATCGAGCCACGGGACCCAAATGTCCGGTATGCGGCGTTCCTGGCCGCCTTTCTGAGTGGGTGGCTCCTGCCAGTGCGGGATGAGAGAATGGGCGTTCGCCCGGCGACACTGGCGATGGCGGGCGCCATGGCTGCCAACAAAAGATATAACCTCGGGGTCCCAGTACTGGCGAAGCTGTATGCCATCCTGGGACGCATCTCACGAGGGGGGTCGCCACGAAGGATCTGTGGGCCCTTCCAATTCTTCCACGGCTGGGTGGCTGCTCACCTTGGTGGGTACACGTTTCCGAATGCCATCATTCCTCCGGGCAACGGCCTGCGACCCTCCCTGCTGAACATTGCGGGGGTCGCTCCGATGACCCTAAGTGAGGAGGGCGTGAGGATTCGGATTGGAAATCACGCCAATTTCAACTTCAGCCCGTTCCCCACTCCCATTGGCCAGATGATCGACAACGGGCAGGGTCCGCTGGAGCAGCATGAGTACTTCCTGAACATGCGGGGCGGGGTGCTCGTGGCTCGGATCGACGGGAAGGTGATCTGCGAGCCCTACGTGCCAACCCGGTTCGCCAGGCAGTTCGGGTGCCTTCAACGGATGCCGAAAAGGGTATTCACTGCTGTCCGGGAGGAGATGAACCCTGGCGTCCTTCGCCAGATGTGGCTGATGTTTTCCGCTTTCGGCTCTGGCGACGTCATCACTCTCCCTCCTACCGGGGTTGACGCAGGCTTGGCAACCGAGTACGCCGAACACTGGGCCATCGCGTACCCCGAGGGGCTTCTACGGAAGCCAGTTCGGCGGCTCGAGGTCACCCGTGCGGAGGCCGGGCGTCAAGGAAGGAGGCGAGGCGCCGCCACACGGGGGAGAACGGAGGCGCGCCAAGCAGCGGAGCTGGCGCGAGCAGGGACTTCGGCGGCGGGCACATCGCAGGCTGCCGCCACGACTTCAGCGCCCAGAGAGAGGGCACATGTGGCGGTCGAAGAGTGGCCCGGGAAGCAGGTAAGGCGTCTGCTCGAACCCTCCCACGATGCAGTCTTCCCGGCGCTGTGGTCGGCCTGGATGACCCTGCGGCAGTCACTGGGGTCCGACGCCATCTGGCGAAAGATACTCAGAGAAGGAATCCATCTGCCAGAGGTCGGGCACCTCCAGATCGCCGACAGGGTGGACTTCAACCGGCAGTATGCGTATCTGACGGCCATGGACGAGTACGCGCGCCAACGTGGTCAGCGTGCGGAGCCATCCCCTCTGGTGAAGGTGATGCTCGGTCTAGAGCCTGCTCCAGAACAGATGCCGCCGGAGGAAGACAACAGTAGCAACGACTCCGAGGAGGAGGAGGAAATGGGGGAGGATGAAGGCTCCGAGGGAAGATCCCACCAGGGGAGCCCACGGGAGAGCGGCGAGGTGGCCAGCTCTGACAATGTTGACATCACTGAGCTCCTCGAGGTCCGCTTCTATCCCTACTCAACCTGCTTCATCCATTCTCTTATGCAGCCTCTAACCCATTTCTCCACCTTTCTCAGGAGCACACGGATGTTGGTCAGGTGTCCTCAGCGGGAGTAGGAGAGGCGCCAGCAGGACAAGGCGGGGGCCAGGCACCCATTATCGAATTGACAAGCGCGGAAGGGTCCCCTGCTGCAACTGTTCCTGCGGCGGTCGGGATAGCGGAAGATGCCGCTCTGAACTCCCGTAAGTCTCCTTACTTTACTGCTGGTGCTTGCCATTGACGATCCGTGACTAACCACGGCATGCCCTGCGCAGTGATCTCAACACTGGAGGCTCGTCGGGCTGTCGAACCCGGGCCATCCACGAGTGGACCGGTGGCAGACATGCCGCCTGCTCCGGAACAGACTTCCCACACCGAGCCGGCCCCGCCAACTGCTGATCAAGGGGCTACGGACGTCGGCGGTGCTGCCATCGGAGAGAGGTCGGGGGCTGATGAGGGTTTCAACGCCGCCGGGGCGGGAGAAGAAGGTCGCCCAGATGTTGGGGAACCTATCCCCCGTGAGGACATCCCAGGGGCAGACCCTGCAGCAGACCTACTGGCTGCCTTCCCTGCCTACCGGCCTGCCGACCCTGAGGAGATGGACGACTCAGACGTGGAGGTGGTCGAGGAGAGCCGGATAACGCGCCGCAGGGGGTGGAAGTGCATCCAGCGCTTCCTCAAGAGAGACTCATCGGAGTGGCTGGGGCGCATGGGATCACTCCAAACCTGGCTGCGCTTCCTGTGTGCCGGGGGAGCTGATGCTCAACGCCTCCATCTGACGGTCCGTGATTTCATGGCCGAAAAGATGCGCGAGAGCCGCCGGTGTGCCGACGTCGCACAAAGTTGGGACATGTCGGAGAGCACGCGGGCGCTCCTCGTGGCGGAGCAGGAAGTTCGGCATCTCGAAGGGCAGGCGGCAGAGAAGGAGGCCTTCGTCGCAGCGTGCACTGAGCTTGTGGAGCAACTAGCAGCCCAGCTGGTTGACGCCCAGGTGCAGCTGACGGAGGCGGGCCAACAGATGGTCACAATTCAAGTCAAGCGGGAGCATGCACAGGCCAGAATCGACGAACTGCGTGCTGCGACCGCCGACGAGGAGAGGGCGCGCAGAGAGCGAGAAGCATCCCTGGAGGCCGCCAGCCAAAGGGTAGCGGCGTTAGAAAGACTTATCCAGCACGCTAATCCCTAGGGGCTTTGTTTTTGCCACTCCCAGAACATTTGCTTCCGCTCCTCAATATTTCGATCCATTTGTATGAATCGCCATATTTATCTGCATCTTTTGGCTTAACATGCTCAACCACAATCCATTGTCTTGCGAGAGCGTCAACCAAGCTTCAGGCATCCATAATTGGGCCTGGATTTCTAAAGAAAAGAGGGAGGTCATTCCTAGGAAAGGAGGCCTCAAGCCTAATCAATGTATCATCCCCCCAACTTGTTCCGACACACGAGCGGGACAACGCTAGGGGCGTTGAGATTTTGTCCGAACATAGGGAAATGAGAAAGGGTGAATCGCGTGTCCCGAATTCAGAAATCCACAACGGTTGGCCTTCCAAGAAATGCCCAAGACGGCAAGCGGACAATGGATCAATCGACCATACTACTGCGATAGACGGACCGAAGGTCATCATCCATATTGCAGGAGGCGGATCACATGTCATCATCAATACCTCTTTGGGGGTTCCTTCAGGCACAAGGGTGGAAATCTAGATCAACAGGGCATGCGAAGCGTGGGGCGAAGTGACAATTTGTTCGGACAGAATCCAACGCTCCCAAAATTGCGCCACCGTGGGGAAAGCGTATTAGGCGGATGCACTAATCTGGCCGTGAATCACCCCAATTCTCAGACAGAACCTCTTTGACGAGGAAACTGTCGCTTCCCATCATTGCGATGGGGCATCCCGAGCTGAATCGGGGAGAATATCACAACTGCACCACTCTACCTGAGGTCAGGCCAGACGGCCAGCGACGAGGAGGGGCGGGACTTAGCGATCCCTGAGGCTAGACCCGAGTCGAAATGCTCGGGCGTTCCTACGTACTCCATCAGGCTGGAGATCTAGCCATACGTAGTTCTGCGAGTGCAGTTTAACGTCATGCAGGATGCAGAACCCTGTTTGGGGAGATCTTAGTTTAAGGTCGTAGAGCTTGGACCATAAGGGTAGATCTTAGTTTAAGGTCTTAGAGCTCGGACCATAGGGGTAGATCTTAGTTTAAGGTCTTAGAGCTCGGACCATAAGGGTAGATCTTAGTTTAAGGTCTTAGAGATCGGACCATAAGGGTAGATCTTAGTTTAAGGTCTTAGAGCTCGGACCATAAGGGTAGATCTTAGTTTAAGGTCTTAGAGCTCGGACCATAAGGGTAGATCTTAGTTTAAGGTCTTAGAGCTCGGACCATAGGGGTAGATCTTAGTTTAAGGTCTTAGAGCTCGGACCATAAGGGTAGATCTTAGTTTAAGGTCTTAAAGCTCGGACCATAAGGGTAGATCTTAGTTTAAGGTCTTAGAGCTCGGACCATAAGGGTAGATCTTAGTTTAAGGTCTTAGAGCTCGGACCATAAGAACCTCAAAGTACGCCGCCTCGTGGTCCTATCCCCTGGATATGCGAAGATGCACTGAGGGATAGTGTCAAGAGTGTCGAGATTTCGCCTGGTCAGAATGGGAGGTGGAAAATGTGAATCATGCGGCCATTCACTCAAGGACTAGGGGCACCGGCGTAACGATATGGGAGTACTGCCGACCGTGGCGGAAAAGCAGCATCAATATCGCACTAACCGTTGATGGAACGAGGCAGCAAACGAGCATCGACCGCTCAATCGCAGGATTCATATCGATTTGCTGCCCGAGGCCATTGGGGGCACCAGCCCGAGTCGGTGGGAGAGCACTAAGGCATTGTGTCCAAACCGTTCATGGGGGCTCCACCCAGGGCGTAGGTGATGGGTCCGAATGAAAGGGATCACGAAGCCTGAAAATGGAAGGAACCTGACCAAGCTGAACCTGACCCTCCTGGCCATAAACCAGAGTACTCTTGACACCAGTGGACCACTGCAAGGGGTCGAGGGACACGCCTTGAGGGTGGCCTGAAGGCGGCGGATTCCCCAGAGAAGGGGGAATCTCTAAGAGGTGGGGCTGGACCCGAAGTTTCAAACATCCGGGCGTTCCTACGTATCCCATAAGGATGGGAATCAAGCCACACGTAGTTCTTGAAGCGCGGCGCAACACAATCGGGCACCAGCGCGGGGAAGGGTGCGGGTCTGACCCTCGCACACAGAAGAAGCGGTATTTGATATTTCTTGTTTGTCCTTAAGGATGGATGGTTTTTCTTTGTGCAGCGACATGCCTGTGATTAAGGAATCCCTGGCGTCGCCACAATAATCAAGCCATGAAAGGCATTGATGAATGGCGTGGTTATTAACCAGCGCCCAACGTGAGTATCCCCTGAGGAGAACATCACGGTGCAGTGCCATTTCTCGTCGGGCGGCCAAGACGATCACAGTTTATGGTCGTGTGGTAGGACCAGACAACACAGTTTAAGGTCGTGTGGTTCGGACCATGGAGGAATCCGCTTATCGCGATACGGCGGACTCAGCGGAGGTGGGAACATACCCAGCCCTGCGGTCACGCACGATTCCAGAAAAAGGATCCTGGGATAGGGGCCCGCGTATGTCCATCACCCGAAGGGCAGAGATGCTAGCCTCCAGCTATACTGGGCCCAGAACGCGATTGTTCGGGCGACTCCTTCCTCCTTATGGGGATGAGGGTCCAGCTACACATGGCCCTTAGGGAGGACATCCGCATATATCCTTGGTGCTCAGATCGTGGGAGCCTCGACAGACACCATTACCCTGGTTGGCCTGCCTAACGTGTAAAGGTGTACTGAAGGCCAGTATGAAGAGAGTGTCGAGATTCCACTACAACGCACAAAGGCGGAGTGTGATGAGGACCACGCAACCAATGTTCAGAGCCTAAAAGAGCCGACATGGCGATCAAGGATGTCGCTGACCATATTCGCAACACAACATCCGATCGCGTCAGCCTAGAACGGGGAAAGCAAACGAGCATCAACCGATCAATCGCAGGATTCATATCGATTTGCGGCCCAGGACCCGCCGGTAAATCGACCCGGAGCGGTAGGAGAGCACTGAGGCATCGTACCCAAACCATTAACGAGGATCCCTTTGAGTGAAGGCTCGAACAAGAGGAAGTGCGCGGCCCGACAAGCAACACAGGACTTGCCGGGATTGCATCCGACACTACGGGCCATAGACCAAAGTACCCAAAACATGTTAATAGATCACCGGAAAGGGTCGGAGGACTCACCCTGAGAGCAACCAAAAGATAGCAGGTCCCCGTGATCGACCAAGAGATGGGGCTGGACCTGAAACACAAGCGTCCAGGCGGTCCTACGTATCCCATAAGGATGGGAATCAAGCCGCACGTAGTTCTTGAAGTGCAGTTTAACGTCATGCAGGACGATGAGGGGTGTGAGGTAGTCCCACACACGGGGGAGGCATACGGCGCGTCCAGTAGACTGACATGAATGAGGACATAATCCCCCGCTCACGCGATACGCCTCGCACAAAAAGGAGGGGAACTTGGGCCAGAGGCCCAACGCGGGATAGAGATTCCCGGGAAATGGGGCTGGGCCTGAAACTTGAATGTCCAGGCGGTCCTACGTATCCCATAAGGATGGGAATCAAGCCGCACGTAGTTCTTGAGAGGCAGTTTAACGTCATGCAGGACGAAAAAGGAAAGGGGGGAGCAGAAGGCATCCCCAAACGTGGGGGGCGTACAGTGTGGCGAGAAAACCGACATGAATGAGGGCATACCCCGCGTTCACAGCATACGCCACATACCCAGAGGCAACTGGGCCAAGGGCCCGAGATGGGATGGAAATTCCCAAAGGATGGGGCTGGTCCTGAAACATGAATGTTCAGGCGGTCCTACGTATCCCATAAGGATGGGAATCAAGCCGCACGTAGTTCATGAGAGGCAGTTTAATGTCATGCAGGACGAATGCTGAACAGTTTAACGTCTTGTAGCTCAGACGTAGTACAGTTTAACGTCATGTTGGGCGAATACTAAACAGTTTAACGTCTTGTAGCTTGGAAGAAGGTGCTTGGCAGTTTAACGTCTTTCCGCGCGGACGATATGTTGGGCAGTTTAACGTCGTGCAGCTTGGACGTAGATGCTTGGCAGTTTAACGTCGTGCAGCTCGGACGTAGATGCTTGGCAGTTTAACGTCGTGCAGCTCGGACGTAGATGCTTGGCAGTTTAACGTCGTGCAGCTCGGACGTAGATGCTTGGCAGTTTAACGTCGTGCAGCTCGGACGTATGCACTCAGACAAAGTACTGCTTGAGGAACCTAGCGTTGGTGGGAGGAGTAACGCGCTCACCATCCATAGTCGCTAGGGAGTACGCGCCATTGGGATAAACTTTTTGGACGACAAGAGGTCCCTCCCACTTGGGCTCCAACTTGGGCGGCTTCCTGCCGGGGATCATTGGCGCTCTTAGGGATAGCACTAGGTCACCCTGCAGGAAGGAGCGGAGGCGAACCTTCTTATTGAAAGCTCGAGCCATTCTGCTCTGATGCCTCTCCATGTTGTGCAAGGCGCGAAGTCTATTCTAATCCAGTGCTTCCAACTCGACTAGACGGGCTTCAGCAGCTCTGTCCGGCGCTTGATGGTCGTAGACCGCAGTGCGCAAGGACAGTAACTGGATCTCGATGGGCAGGACAGCCTCAGCTCCATACACCAGGGAATAAAGGGTCATCTGGGTGGAATTGCGAGTCGTCGTCCGATAAGCCCAGAGGGCGTTGGGGAGCTTGTCCGGCCAACTCTTCTTGTTCTGACCAACCATCTTTTGCAGAATGTTAGAGAGGGTCTTGTTGAACGCCTCGATCTGTCCATTCGCTTGCGCATGATAGCGAGATGTATGGTTCGAGCGAATGTTGTACTTGGCGTACAACTTATTCAACTCGGCTGCTCGGAAATTGGCTCCGTTATCCGTGAGGATAGCGTGAGGCACTCCAAATCGGTGAATGATGTTGGAGGTCACGAAGTCAGTGATCGAACGGGATTTGACCTCTCTGAGCGGAATCGCCTCTGCCCACTTGGAGAAGAAGTCCGTGGCGGTCAGAATGAACCAGCACTGGCGAGCCGTCGCCGGCGGGTAAGGTCCCACAACATCCATCCCCCAGACTGCAAAGGGCCAAGAATACCTGGTGGTATGGAGAGGCTCCGGCGGCCGATGCACAAAGTTCGCATGAACCTGGCACGCATGGCACCTCCTGGCATACTCGATGCAGTCATGGATCATGGAGGGCCAGAAGTATCCCAACCTCCGAATCTGGTGGGACAGCTTCGGCCCAGTCTGATGGGCACCGCATGAACCAGCATGAACCTCTTGCATGACTCGTGGGATCTCAACTCCCTGAAGGCAACGGAGGAGAACACCGTCGAATCCGCGTCTGTAGAGGATCTGCTCCAGGCTGGGACTGCTCTGGAGGACAAACTGCGATGTGCGGCGTCGAACTCGCTCACGCTCGGCCCGATCCGACGGGAGAATTCCATGTTGGAGGTACTCAACCAAATGCGTCCTCCAATCAGGGGCTGGTTCGACTGTCATATCTGTGGTACTCGGGGATCCGGGCACATGGGAAACCGTGGTGAGATTACTTACCGACGGGCCGCGATCTCCCTCCGGGATAACGGGAGCGATGAGCCTGCGGCGCGTCACGCGGACGATCAGGTTATCCTGTTCAGGCTCTGCAAGTGACGCAGCAAGGCTGGCCAAAGCATCTGCTCGACCGTTCTGCGGCCGGGGAATATGGACAATTTCTGGCCGAGAAGGGAACTGGGCCATCAGAAGGAGGGTGCACTCCAGCAATGGCACAAGTTCCGGCTTCCTGACAACATAGTCGCCATTGATCTGCTTAAAAACTAGCTCGGAGTCCCCTTTCACGCACAGATGGGGCACGTCGATCTCGAGAGCTAACTCGAGGCCGGTGATGAGGGCATGGTATTCCGCCTCATTGTTGGTACAGCCCTCTGACAACAGGAAAGAGTATGGCAGCACGGCTCGCTCCGGGGTAATGAAGACGATACCCAAGCCCACTCTGTTGAGCTTAGGATTATCGAGTCTTCTACCGGTGGGGCTCCGGGAGGCACCGTCAAAGTGCATCTGCCAGCATGGACCGACTCGATCGACCGAGAGGATGGCCTCATCAGGAAAGCCTAGATCCAGCGGCTGATCCGCAGAGGTTGGGTGAGCAGCCAGAATGTCTGCCAATGCTTGCCCTTTGATGGCCTTCTGAGACACATACCTGATGTCGAACTGCTAGAGAAGCACAGCCCACCGCGCTAGACGGCCAGTCAACATAGGCCGGCTCAGGATATATTTCAACGGGTCTACCCGAGAAACCAACTGTACCTCATGGTGCTGCAAGTAGTGCCGTAATTTCTGTACGGCAAATACGAGCGCCAGGCAGCTCTTCTCGATGGGGGAATACCTGACTTCCGCATCGAGGAGCATGCGACTGAGGTAATAGAGGCTATTCTCCGTTCCCTCGTTGTTCTTCTAGGCGAGAAGGGCACCCAGGGACCGTTCCAGGGCGGTCACATAGAGGACCAGCGGCTTCCCGGATACAGGCGGCATCAGAACCGGAGGTTGCAGTAGGTACTGCTTGATTTCCTCGAAAGCGATCTGACACTCTTTATCCCATACATAGGTGGCACCTTTCTTCATGAGCCAAGAAAAGGGCTTACACTTGTCGGCCAGATTCGCGATGAATCAGCGTATATAGGCTAAGTGGCCTTGGAACCCTTGCAGTTCCCGGATGTTACCTGGGGGAGGCATCTGGCTAATCGCCCTGATCTTCTCTGGGTCGATCTCAATACCCCGGTATCTTACCACAAATCCAAGGAACTTTCCGGAGGTGACCCCGAAGGCACACTTCAACGGGTTCATCTTCAGGCAGCGAGACCGGAGGAAGCCGAACACTTTCTCAATATCTTTGAGATGGTCCTGACGCTGGCACGATTTGACCACCAAGTCGTCGACGTAGCATTCCACCAGTGTGCCGAGGATTGGCTTGAATATGCGGTGCATCGCCCGTTGATAGGTGGCACCTGCATTCTTCAGGCCAAAGGGCATGACCCGGTAACAGAAGGTACCTTGGGGGGCCCTGAAGGCAGTGAACTCCTCATCCTCAGGGGCCATCCGAATTTGGTTGTATCCGGAGTATCCATCCATAAAGGAGAGGGCTTGGAACCCTGCCGTGGCATCAATAAACAGCTATGTCACTGGAAGGGGAAAATCGTCCTTCGGACAGTGGCGGTTGAGATCGCGGAAGTCGATGCAGACTCTGATCTGCCCGTTCTTCTTCCTGACCAGCACAATGTTGGCCAGCCATTTGGGGTACTGGACTTCCCTCACGAAGTTGGCTTTGATAAGCTTGTCAACTTCGGCCTCAACCATGGCACCGTGGAGTGGGTGCATCTTCCTGGGAGGCTGCTTGAACCCGCGATGGTTCGCCGGGAGACCAAGGCGGTGGACGGATACCTGAGGATCTAGCCCCGGCATCTCGTCATAGCCCCAAGCGAACACATCACGGTGCTGCCTGAGAAAGTCCACGTACTGCTGCCGCTCCTCAGAGGGAATGGCGGCACTGACCAATGTGGGTCTCGGATCTGCTTCAGTTCCAAGGTTCACTGGTACTAACTCATCGACCGTGGCGGAGACGCCCTCCTCAAAGGCTGGGGGTGCATCTTCCACATCCTCTCCACTCGGGGAGGGATCGTCCACGGGAGAGACTGCGTTGGAAACTGCATTGGGGCTACCAGATCCTGCTGGGCCGCTGGTGCTGGCACGGGCGGTCGCGGTCATCTCATCAGGAGACTCACAGGCCGTCGAGACCATGGCTACGTACAACCGGTGAATCGGGAGGACGTAAGCGTCATCCAAACTTTCCCAGGGATCACTTGCAACAGCGACAGGCTCGACCTCACCAGCCAGGATCCGCTTATCCTTGCTCTTGTAATAGTCCGCGTCCAGATAGCGGGCTTCACATGAGGCAAAAGGAGAGGCATCTCCCTGAAGCACGCCTACTCGACCATTAAGGGAGTATTTGAGGCATTGGTGGTAGGACGAGGGAACCGCCTCATGAAGGTGGAGCCATGGCCTGCCCATCAATGCGTTGTACGCAGTGTCTTGAGAGACTACCATGAATTCGGTGTTGGCAACCAAGTCACCGAACTGGGTCTTCAAGCGTATCTTGCCGACCGGAGTTTGCTCGGTGCGGTCATACCCCTGGATCCTGAGGTCGGAGGGAATTAAGTCATCCTCAGACAACCCCAATATCCGGAGCGTCCGAGTTGGAATCAGGTTAATCCCGGACCCCGTGTCGACAAGACAGCGTCGGACTTCAAGGCCATTGAACTGGCCGGTAACATACAGCGGACGAATGTGCCCCTGTATAGGAGGGTCTTCATCCTTACCAGAGAACGAGATAACTGCCTGGCATTCGGCGTCCTCAATCGTTTCGGCGTGAAAGGCCTCTGCAGCCGCAACCTCTGTCTCAAACTGGAGGGGGCTCTTCAGGGCTTCAGCGAGTGCCTCGCGCATCTCAGATGACATGCACAGAGCCTTAAGGATGGAGAGTCTCGTTGGGATGTCGGCCAAGTGCTTCAGGACATCATACTTTTTGGACAAGCGCGAGCCCCTGGTTGCAGGAGGTTGCTCCGCGGTTGGAGGCATGATGGGCCTTGCCGGTTGGATCGGCGGCCGACTGGTACTTGGCGCATCTCGCTGTTCACTGGTTGAAGCCCGGGAAATGGTCACCGTACTGGGGTCAGGAGGCCGGGATGGACTCGTGGCAGGGCGGAGCTGATCGCGACGCGGCTGAGGCGGTTCTGCCTGATCCCACACCACAAACAGTGGCGGAGGCGAATCCGTCATCCCCGGATGGGGGGGCTGCGCACGCTGAGCTCGATCTTGAGCCTGCTGCCTAGTCTCAGTGGCGTGCACGGCCTGGCTGGAGGTACCAACTGCTGTGCCCCGGCAACCCCTGTTGCTGCGGTTCCTCCGACGGTGGCGACGACCGGGGACACTAGGGAGGTCCACCTGGTGTTCTTCAACGTCGGGAACCGAAAAGGGATTTACCAGCTCGACGGTATTAACCGAAGCGTACCCAATACTGTCATCGGACGAATCATTCACCACTGGGCGGATCCGAGGAGGTATCCCCATCTCCGAGGGCATGAAATCGCCGAGAGTGCAGGATAGTGGCGGAACTGGCGGGGCGCGCTCTTCCTTCTTGCGCCGCCGCCGTTTGCTCTTCTTGGAAGAGGCAGGCTGGGACGACGATGCCGAAGTAGCACCCGCAGATTCTGGGGGCTCAGGCTGATTCAAGCGCGCACGGATGATTCCATGGGCGCGAATGATCGTCTTGCGGGCCATCCAGTTCTTATACTTCTGGGACCCGCGGTCGGAGACCAGCTGCCATTCGTCCTCATTGCCGCTATCGTCGTCTGATCCCACGAACACGCCCGCCACTTGTGCTGGAGCTGGGCCCAACCTGATTACATTGTTGTTAATCTGGTCTTGGAGCCAATCCTTAAACACATAGCACCGCTGGATGGTGTGCCCCAGGGCCCGATGGTAGGGGCAGTAGCGGGGGTTATCCGTGAGATGTGCCTCCTCTAGCCTCCAACACTCAGGCAGTCGCACAATCCTCTGCTCCAGGGCGCTCCGGAAATAACCGGGGACCTGATCCTCGTGAAATGAGTAGGTCAGGTATCGCGGGCCCCTGGGAGCGTGGTCTTGACGAGGGGCTGGAGGGGTCTGCCGAGGAGGTGGACCCTGATTATCTCGCCTGGGTTGCGGCGGTACATTACGCGGAGGGGCCGGCCGGTTCTGAGGCTGCCGCTGCTAGGCCGGGAACTGAGCCCGTGGAGGCGGATTCATATGAGGCTGTGGAGCTGGTCTCACTGGCAGCAACTCCAACGGCCTGGGAGCCTCTATCTGGGCAACAGCAGCGGGCTCAGCCCTGCTGGCTCTCCTTGCAGGAATCATAGGAGGCAGCGGGTGTGCCTGGCTGGCCTGTTGCAGGGCTTCCTCAAGACGTTGAGCTTTGTCTGAGAAGTCCCTGAACCCTCCGGGGTAATTCTGAGTGATCAAGGAAGGGACCAGCTCGGTCTTGACGTTCCTGACGCACATTGTCAGCAACTGCTCCTGATTCAATGGCATGTCAAGGGAATACGTGAGACCCTTCCATCGGGCGACGAAGTCCGCGACTCGCTCATCAGGCCTCTGCTTGCACTTGAAGAGGTCTGAGATACTCGTCTTCCGGGTCGTGGAACTGAACTGGTAGAGGAATTGTCTACGAAGATCCTCCTAGCTAGTGATCGACCCGACGGGGAGTTGGCTGTACCAGACAAATGCTGGCCCTTCCAGTGTCTGGACAAAGCAGCGAAGCTTAGCGGCCTCTTGCTGCGCCGGAGTCCCCAACATAGGCCCGCACCTCGAGTTAAAATGGGCCAAATGCTGTGGCGGATCTCCAGTCCCGTTGAAGGGGGCAAAAGTGGGATTCCCAAATCCCGGAGGCGCCGGCATGTCATCCACCCATGCTGGGTATGGCTTGCCGTCCGGTGGGATCGCCACTTGCCGAGTCTCCAAGGCCTCCAAGCGGGCGATGAGTGCCACCATCGGATCGTCCGGACATGGGTTCCAGTCCTGGCGAGGATCTCTAACCACGAGCGCATTGCATGGCCCTTCAATCGGGTCGTCGACCGGGTCGTCGAACTCAGCAGCTCGTGGGATGGCGGGCGGAGCGGCCCTTGGGGCAGCGGGAGGAATCCGAGCGGGGTCTCTCAGGTAGTCACGCCGCTCGGGAGGGTGTGGTTGCCCCGCAACTGCGGCTGCTGGGACGGCTGCGGAACGGGCGGGACCGCGCGGAGTAGCCGCGTCGGTGTTTCCCCTACCCCTGCGCCAGTGGGCGGGTGGCGATCGGGCACTGGATTGGGCGACCTGATTTCTGAAAGCAGGGAGAAAAACCCATTAACACTGACAGGAAAAGGAATCGACAACCAACCATTAGTGCCACAACGCCTTCCGTGGGGGAGACCCAGGCCATCGACGTCGCGAGACGGAGTGCCCGATTTCCCTTCCCCAGCCCCTGGCGGGTAAAACTGAATGCTCGGTCGAGCAGCATGCTGGTCTTCCAACACCTCTGAAAGCCATCGGTCTTCGTATTGAGGAGAAGAGATTCACGTCGGGTTCACCATTTTTCTGTTTCGGTGCGGATGTGCGTCGGGTTACGCTGTTCCGCCAGGACGCATTCGCGCGTGCACCCGTCGACCCAAGGGGATGGGCGCGCGCGGCTCGTGGTCCCGCAGTCCCGCTTTCCAAGGGCGGGCGGCATCCGTCCCTTATTCAGGGGCGTCTGCTCCTTGATCGAAACCGGGATGATGGGATGTCGGCTCCTCCTTCCGTGGACGTCTCCTCGGAACTCGTCGCCTAATCCGGGTCTCCCTCATAGATTTAAGAATGTTCGTGAATCTCGTTCTCGGCGCCATATCTTCATGGACACCGGTTAATTACGCTGCTTCCGCCCGGACGCTCCAAGGAGTCTGGTCGGGGCAGCAACCTGCGGTGAGGAGACCGGGTGGCTCCGGGTGTCGGGGGCGTGTCTTAACACTGCGCCTCTGCATGTCTGCCTTCCGTCCCTAATAGGGATTCTCGAAGGCGTGATGGCCCGAGGCATCCCGCACTTGGCGCGGGGAACTGTGTTACCTGAGGTTTTCCTCAGCTTCCCATGTTTAACACGGGGTATGCCGCGAGTTTAACGTCTAGTGGGGATGGCATCGGACTGATCAACACGAAGAGTGGATCAGATGACAGAACCCCTTGCGGGGAACCTCCGACGCTGGGGCCAGCACATGGGCGGCTTCCCGAGTGAAGTGGAGTGAAATGAAACGGCATGACCCCACCGGGATGTGGCGGCCCGGGTAAGGATCAGGATGGATGATGGAGTGAAGAGCTTGGACCCCGTAGGGGCTTCCTACGTACCGTGCGTTAGCGCGGATCAAAGTCTGCGTAGTTCGGGTATACAGTTTAACGTCATGCTGGACGTCGGCAAGCCGACTCACAAAGAGATCGAGGCCGCCGGGCGGAGGATTGAACCGAACCACCTCGCACAGAGGGGGATGGAACGGCCGGGTGGATCACAGTTTTACGTCATGCTGGACGTTAGCAAGCCGACTCACGAAGATATCGAGGCGGTGGGGAAGCACAATGGAGATACACACGTGCAGTCCCCCACAGAGGCGGATTCATAGGTGAATCAACACAAGTGTGAACCCGGGAGGGGTTCACTGATGGACGAACCGACGTAAATACGACCGGGACGACCAGGTGGCGGGCTTGAACCTCGGAGAGGCTTCCTACGTACCCTGTTTAGAAGACAGGGATCAAAGTCCACGTAGTTCGTTCTGTCAGGACTTACGCACTGAGGCAGCCCGGATGCGGCAAAACTCAGTTGGAGAGGGACTTGGGCCGAAGGCGAGAGACCTTGATCCCTGTCACGCCCTCTACTGGCTTCGGCAGTGGGGAAGCACAATGGAGATACACATGTGCAGTCCCCCACAAGGAACTAGGGGTTTGTAATGCCCTACCCCCGTGGGCGAAGGCCACTCCAATTAAATCGTCCCTAAAGAGGGGCAATCCCGACATCCCTGCAGAGACGAGCGGGTGGGGGCCTCATCCAAACCGGGGGGACCCTGCGTGCGGGGCACGGGATCGGGTGATGCGGACGGTTTAACGTCTTGCCGGACGAAATACAGTTTAACGTCGTGTGTTGAGGACGAAGATGCTTGGCAGTTTAACGTCTTGCAGCGCGGACGATGTGCAGTTTAACGTCGTGCGGGACGTATGCTGAACAGTTTAACGTCTTGTAGCTCGGATGAAGTTGCCGCCGATGGGTCCGTGTCACTTCGCGCGAGCCTGGAGGGCCGCACGGGAAGACGACGCACGGTGCGGGCACCCGGGATGAGGGTCATCGGGCGCCACACAGGCGGGTACCCAAAGGGGGGCAAAGGGGGCGACCCTGGTGGTTTGCGCGCAAAAGAGGGACTTTGTGCGCAATACCACGGGTCGGCGCGCAAATAGGCGGGCTGGCGCGCAATTGGGCCAGCACTTTGCGCGCGGATGATCGAGATTGCGCGCACCGGGCTTCGGGTAGCGCACGGGGGCAACGGCTCATTCTTTAATGAATGGCCACTTTGAAAATGGGGGGTGCGCGCAATCGGGCTGGATTGCGCGCACCCTGGGGCAATTGCGCGCAAGAGGCTTCTTTTGCGCGCAAATGCCTTTGAGTGAAGGGTTATTCAAGGGAAAGGAGCCAAAGGGATTCCGCGCGAAGGCGAACCCCGAGGATTTCTTGCGCGAAAGAAAAGAGGTTACCTGAAGATCGGCATTGCGCGCGGAAGGGGTTGGATTGCGCGCACGAGAGACCTTTCGAATTCCGGCAACCCTCAAAACGTCGGGGGTCACCTTATATTTATAGGCAACCCCGGGCGCGGAATTCTCATCGCGGGCGCGGAATTCCCTTCGCGGGTGCCGAATCAGGACCCGGCGCACAAGGGAGTCGCGGGAGCTCGGGGCGCGCAAAATTGCGCGCCGGCCCAGCGGATTGTGCGCATCCCGGGAGGATTGCGCGCCACGACTCAACTTTGCGCGCGAGACTCTAAAATTTCACGCACGCCCTCCGGGCTCTCCGGAACAGGCGTCTGACTCCAAATATCACTTCGCTTTCCGCATCCGGAACTTCGTTTGGGGATCAACGGACTTTTCCGGCGTCTACATAGTATAACAATAAATTTAGTAGGATCATCCCTCAATCCTATCAACAAAATATAAGAAAATCATGTTAAAGACAATGAATAAAAGGTGAAACTTGATTGTCACTTAAATAGTTATAATATTTTCCTAGAATCACACTAACTACTCTCACCATGTATCTTATACAAGATTATATAATATAACAATGAATGTCAAGGCTACATTCTACCACTTCCATAGTAGTTTTCCACTTTTCCCAAACATTGCATATCTTGAGCATCTCTCACCAAAAATGTTATCCCATAGACACGTGGGTGAAGCAACACAACATGAACCATGTACAACTCAACACCACAACCACACAGCTAAATGTATTCAGGTTGTTTCTAGAATCCACTACAACTAACATTGACTGTATTGTACATTGGGTATTTTACCTCAAGCCATTATAGCTCATACACTGAGTAAGGATCCATAATCCATAACAACCTACGCACATTACACCTATAGTAGTTCATAATAATCTATATCTAGAATATATGTGTGTTAAATAACCACAATTCCATTACAACCCTCTCCACACATATACGGGGAAAACTAAATATTTTTCAAACCAGGACATGTATGTCCAAAGAGAAGAGAGAAGGGCCAAAGGGGGTAGTCAGCCATCCATCCTCCCACTAAGGATGTTGGGGAAAACACACCCCCACCCCAGGGTTCATAATCCCTTGGGTGTCAGTTGAACTAACTGACAAGGTGGAGTACTATATAGAAACACAAAATGTACATAATATAATATAGCTATCAACCACACTATGAGAATAACCTATTCACTGACTCAACTATAGTGAACGTCTCTCGAACTCCCCACTTCCACTATTAATACTATATATCATATAAGCACACAATCATATAAAGATCTATATTATGTTAATTTATCCCTTTTCATCAATTCCACTTTACATTAATTAATTTATTGAAAATTAATTTACTGTTATCAATTTAACATTACATTCCATTATCATTTAAACAAAGATCAATTCTATCTAGAAATAACTAAACTAAGTCAACAAATTCTCAGAAACACAACCTCATCATTGAATCCCAGCAATCTCCAACACCCATGTTTTAATTAATTATTCATTTATCTATTAAAAAAATTACTACTTCCCATATTACCATATTTACAGGTATTATTTGAAGACCTCATAATCTATCAATCATATGTTGATCGACATGGTGAGTATGTGAACTACCCATCATGTTTTTCCCTTTTATAGAAGAAGCATAAACCCATCAATCCTCAAGAATCTAAACATAGAGATCACGTGGAATACCCCACACATTTTATTCTTTTTTAGAAGGTGGGTAAGAAATACCATCTACCTCAAGCACTGGGGAAATTAATAGAGATAAAAAAAACAACAGATTTAACTAGCTTTGAATTTCATCTGAATGGGTAAGCCCAGCTTCAACTTGTTCCACCATCTCTGATGTCCTCTCTGACACCCATTTAAATTAACTGATGCATCTCACCATACTAGGGATTAATTGCTGCCATAAAAAATCAGGCCTCCTTACACCACATACCACAACATCCCTCTAGGATCATCCATCCTTGGATCACATCACATCCAGCCCTCCCTACCACCATAACCACAAGTCTCATATCCAGAGAAAATCACAAGTTGAAGAAACAAACATAAAAATGTGATCTCCACCCTAAACAAGGAATCCATCCTTTAAAGAAAATAGGCTATCACGGCTCAAAAGAATAAGTAAATAATCCTTTACCTAAAAAAGGAATCTCAGGCCCTACTATTCATTATATTTAACACACAATAGGTTCTTATTACATCTTGAATTAACATGTTGATTATTCATAGGTTCCAACTAAAAGAAAACTAAATAACAAGAAATCACATTTTGTCACCAAATTAAATAAAAAATTAAATTAACATTAATTTAATCCATTATCAACAAGAATCCACATGCTTCAAGTTCATCAACCCACTCCATTAATCATTCATACTCACATCAATTTGATTAACATAAAATTATAACAACAACAACCGAATTATTAGACATGCCTGTTAATCTTTTAGAAAATTAATTATCAATTAATTTTGTATTTATGTAATTTAACAATTTCCATATATAATAAGATAAATAAAGAAAGAATAGATATCAATCTATCTAAAAATTTATGATGAAAACCATTATAATAGTACAAAGAAACAACATCACTATGTGATTGATACCAATTCTTTATTCTGGGTCATGTATTTAATTCGGTCAATATCATTGCGATACAAGGGGATAAATCATTATAACACTACAATTGCATCTAAATAAATAGAGAATCACCAAATCCCATACCTCAAAATGTCATTTACATTTCTCTCATGCAAACAGATCAATGCAATAGAGCACTACCACCTCTTCTGCAACAATTACATCTTCAAGAGGACACCCCAATACAAATACCCCAACCAATAACAAAAAACTCATTTAGAAACATGGATATCATGCACCATCATGTGGAAAATTTAAATGGGAAGAAACAGATCGAAGAAACCTAAAGAACAATGGTAAATCATACTTTATATCGACAAAAGAACACTATAGATCGAATAAGGGTAAAACGTGGCATTGATTGACGAAGGAATACCAAAAATTATAAAGATAGGTTTGTCACATCGCCTGGGGTCAAGGGATAGCCACTGCAGCTATAGGTTTTAACAAAAACAGAGCTACTGGAAAAAAAATTAAAACATACATCATCAGGGAATTATAGGATGTGTAATCCCCTTTCACGTCATGTAATTCCTTGAGGTTTATTTCCTCTAAAAATTACATCACCTTGATGATTTTTTTTTCAAACCCCAAAACATTTCATGCCATGAATCACTATATCAAATTGTGAAACAACCAACAAAATAGGATGTCAGGTTGTGGAATGAAGGTACATGACGTGTAATATCCCCTTCCCAGCTTTTACATAATCGAAGATCTCTAGACATCTTTTGAGCCACCTCTAAGAACTTAAATATTTGAATACATGAAAAGTTATTATCCATGTAGATATAGGACTATACGTCAGATACCTAACAAAACATTCTCAACCTCAAGAATCCCAAACCAAACTAGAGAATAAATAGAAAGGTTTCATCCGAATAGTGACCCTATGAGATAACTCTCAATTCTATCACCACCATAAGAACTCAAAATGTTCACTAGAGGAACAAGGGAAAAATCACCAAAGAACCAAAACTAGCCCCTAAAAGAAATCCTTGGGGAGATACCTCTCAAAATAGATTAATCCACAACATGAAAGAAGATAATTCCATCTTATAACTATAAAGGGTCTACAACCACCAAACAAAAAATGTTAAAAGATAAGAGATGCACATAAAACAGCTTGTGGTACTGAGAATTTATATACGACTCATGTTACCATGTAGTCTCCTCCACACCATTGTTCCACAACAATACACAAACCAAGGTGATGTCACGCCCATGTAACACCTTCTCCTGGTAGTCGTCGATCTCTACAGGATGATTCTTGAATTTTTCATCAATGTTAATATTAATCTCACCCAAACATATTATGGGAGAGTCTTAATGATAATGTTGGAGCTATAAAACATGAAAAACATCATGTATCTAGATAATCTATGGGGGAAATTCTCTCTGGTACACAAAGATTATAATGAGTGCCAACACGTTGAAAGGACCAACACACTTGGGAGAATGCTTACTCCCGCAACCAAACCATTTCTACCCACAATGGTTAGTAACCTTCAGAAACATGTGATCCCCGGTGTAAAAATACAAAGGACTCTTACAATGATCAGTACAGGACTTCAGATGATCTTGTGCTTCTTTCACACACCTGTGAATCACCTAAACTATCTCTATCATATTTTGTACCAGTGTTGATCAGATAATTGATGGATTAACAAACATAGTTGAGAAAATGGAGAATGATAAGGTTATCTATACAAGTATTGAAACTAAACTGTATTGATGTTGGAGTGAAAATAGTTGTTTTATGTGAACTCTACCAAAGATAAGTGCCTTAACCATGAACTTCCATAATCCATAAAACAAGATCGCAATATGTCTTCAAGGGTCTGGATGGTCATCCCTATCTGACCATTTGTATCCTGATGAAAATCAGTGATAAGGCATAGATGAGAACCAAAATCATCCTAGAGACCTCTCCACATCCTGGAGGTAAAATGAGTATCTTAATATGAAGTAATCATCCTCTGAAGACAATGGAGTCTCATCACCACCTCCAGATATTGTCTCAAGAAAACCTAAGCTGAGCTCGTCTCCTCGAACACTATAATGGGGGAAGAGATTTTCAAATGATCCACTACTACACATATTTTTTAATAGTCTCTGTAAGATCAAGGTAAATCGGTATCAAATTCTATCGATATTTCCTCCCACTTCTACTATAGCACATATAATAGCTAGAGAAAACAATCGGGAACACGGTGCTCAACCGTCAACTTATAGAGTACCAAACCTCGAGACATAACCTCCATATCTATACAGATCAACCCATGCCACCACAACTAAATCCAAAAATCATGGCACATCCTTTTCACACTAGGATGTACCACTAATTTAGAACTATGGAACACTATTTAAACCATCTCACGCAATGGAAATGGAATGAAAACCCTTACCTGAAACAACACTCAATGTTGTTCAACCTCAGACCAACCATCAAGGGCCTCGCCACAAACTTCTCAATCTCTTCATATCTCCACCCTAGGATCTCTCAACTATGACACTTCCACCTACTGCACAAAAGATGACTACACCACCAACTGAAATGGAAATCCTCTTCCCCCAACATCTCCCATGTCCAGATTTAATGCTGATATTTCTTTTATCAGACTCTAGGATTCACCAGATTTAGGAACTACATCACTATGCAACTTCATACTCAATGCATCAGCCACAAAATTCTTTTTCCACACATATAAAAAAAAATTAATTCATAATCCTGTAAGAACTCCATCAACTGAAGCTATCACATGTTGAAGTCACACTTGGAGAAAATGTTCCACATGATATTATGATCGGTGAAGACCAAAAAATGTCTGCCAATGATGTAATGTATACTCAATCTTAGGTAAAACATCAATCCCACCAACTCGAGGTTGTGGGTGGAATATTTATGCTCATGAGGGTATAACTATTGATACTTGTGGAAAATAACCGATCTCTTCTTCATCTGAACACAGCCTAACCCCATAAATGAATAATCACATAAAACCTCAAACCAAACTTCTTCTACAGGCATACAAAAAACCAGATCACTGAAAAACATCTCCTTATGATACTTGAATGATTATTATAAATGACCACTCCACATGAATGCCTGATCTTTTCTGGTAAACATTTTCAGAGGATCTGCAAACCAAAATATTTAAGTTATGAACCAACTATAATAGCCTACATGACTGAGGAAACATCTCACCTTTTCCACTATCTTGGGGGCTACCCAAGACATCACTGCTTCTATATTTGACAGATCCACAACTAATCACTACTAGGATACAACATTTCCTAAGAAATATTCTTCTCAACTCAAAAACTCAAACTTCAACAACTTTAAAAATAGTTGATATGGATGAAGAACTCCCAAAACAGCATGTAGATGCTTTTAATGGTCCTCTTTAGATGAAGACTACACACTCTTGTCATCGATAAAAACCACTATAAACAGATCCAGGAACTCATGAAACACAGTTTTCATCAACACCATGAACACATCTGGAGCATTTGTCACACCGAAAAACATCACAATGAACTCGTAATGCCTATAGAGATAACAGAAAGTAGTCTTTGGGATATCATCATCCTTCACCAGTATATGTCGATATTCTGACTATAAATTAATCTTTGAAACCCACATTTCACACATCAGTTGATAGAATAAATAACCAATCTGTGCAATAGGAGAGTAGTTCTTCACTATCACTCAGTTCATGTGATGATAATCAACACACAACCGCAAACTTTCATCAGCCTTCTTCCAGAAAAAACATTTAGCCATGCTACATGCTTGACTGAATGGAAATGAACCGTAATAGACCATTGAGCTATATACATAGCTCCCACAACTCAAAAGGATGCATCCAATATGTATTCATCCCAATAGGATACATTCTTGTTGTAGCTTGATCTCAAACTTGATCTCCCATCGAGGGGGTAATGATACAAACTCTTCTAGAAAGACATCAGGGTAATCATCCATAACCCTATAAAATACTAGCTTCTGAACATCTGAAAAAATAAACATCTTTTTATACATAAAGGATGAAACAGATTGAAGAAATCTCTACCCATCTGAGGGTCTCACTCTCCAATAGACACTACTGGACCTCCATCATCATCGAAGAACATCACCTGCCTCTAGAAGAAATCCATGAAAGTTTGCACCAAATACAACCAATCCATGATGAGGATGACATCATATGGTTGTATCTGTAAAATTAGGAAATATCCTCAAGATTGGTGCTTCCCCCACACTTGCTAATTGTCTCTGCATTCTTCAAAAAAGTTTTCATGACATCCAACTGGCATAGTCAACACCAAGGGAACTAGAAGACTCTCTACCACATGTCCCAAATCATTGAAAAGGGTAAGAAATATGAAGGAGTGGGTCGATCCTATATAAAACAAGGCATGAAACTATGTATAAAAAAGAAAAGGTTACCTCTAATGACATCTTACTTGCTTAGAGAAGGTAATGATAATGCATTAGGGTGACCACGACCTTCTCCACAACATCTCTAACCCTACTCATGACCACCTCCATGGTCGTGTTCTTCTCTTTGAAGACAAAGAGCATCATGGGGTTGTCCTTTTCCTTCCCAATCTACTCTCTGCTGATCCAAAACTGGTGGAACCAGCTGCTGATGCCTCAACTAGAACTGCCTCAATGGAGGAACCCATAGTGGAACTCCAGGCAAACACATATTGCTCTGATTTGTTGATAATAGTTTCTTTTGATGACCTCGACATCTATAAGTAAAACAAGCACATGCCCACTTAGAATAGTTCTAAGAGATTCCCTCGATGAAATGAGATCTATAAGACTATGTCCTTCTCTTAGATGATCTGAAACATATCAACCCTAAAAAATAGTAATCCTGAACTACATCTCTTCTTCATGAGGAATCATGGTTACTCACTTCTCGTGATGATATGGTTCTGGATATTGTCATCTAGATGACCAATGACCTCATCAAAACCTCGATATATGTAGTCATAATTAATGGGGTGACCTAGATTGGGATCTATGGATAAAAATATCCACCCCCCAAATTACATTAAATGGTCTCATCATCCAGAAATAGGTATAAATCATATCGCAGAAGGTCCCAGAAATGGATCCCAAACTCTCGCAAAATGAAGCACCCTTTCTAAAGGGAAGTCAACACATGGAGACTAATTTCTTTCACCTTCAAAGAAAGAAACTCTCCTCTAAACTACTCTTAGAAATTATCCCATGAGACTAATGTCTCCTCGTGATCCTTGAGGAATAATATGAAACACTGCCTCACTAACCCACACAACATCATCACAACAAATGATACCTTGTTCTCTATCTGAGAATGAATTGAAATGAATTATATATGAACCACCTCCAACCAATATTCTATGAATGCATCTGAAATAGAGCCCTCGTACATCGACATACACTAGCAGTGGAAATATCAGAGTGTTTTCATCTATGTGACATCATCATCAACCTCTACTCTACGATGATCTGCGAGCACAACCTGCTGGACATCTTTTGTGTGAACCATATGGGGATGCCAACTTGGATCCATACTAGTAGATGGAAAATGGTTTTTGATCCAAAACTGGGAATATGAAATACTATAATATTAATTAATTTTTTTCATTTAATCATTTTAGGTAAACCAATTCCATGGTCTACCGATTCAAACATAGTCACAACTAAGAATGATGCATGATCCTTTCTAGTTATGTACCCTGAAACATGCATCACCTCATTTATTAGACATTGTAAACATAATGTTCTGTGCATCTGACCACAAGGGGACCTAAATACTTATGTCTATGTTTTATATAGTGTTTACAGTGCTTGGTGAACTGTTCTGACACCATTTCCCTACCATCCCATGCAACCTCACCAGTTCTGAAATCCAAACACTGTCTTATCCTTCAACCAGACCCTTGATACCACTCTTTCAAGACCCCTCCCTCCAAAGTGTACCCCTCCATGACCAGAAATTTTTGAATAGTGATAATATCCCTGACTCCTGTATCCATTAGGCCTCGGGATGGTGACTAGCAATGAGGGTATAGTAAACACATAGATGGGAGCCATTTACCACCAAGAGAAAACATGGGGAAGAGAAATATAAGATAGAAATCAACCATCTCCTTCTCATAATCAAATATAAAATAAATCCAAATTACACATCTGTAATTTCATGAAGAACTAATACAACATGAAGGGAAAACTACTTGTACTAAAATAAACTAAAAAGATAGTGACCACAAAGACGCAAAAACTCCTACAAAACACCCAACCTATTTGCAACCATCTTTATCTCCAAACATCACTAAGTGACTGGAAAAACAGTTTATATAATGTAGGGTGAGTATAATAGTATACTCAGCTGGATCCTCCCTGTATCCTCTCATGAAAAGGTAAGGAAATCATGCTAAAGCATAGTGAACAACAGGTGAAACTAACTCGTCATATAAATATGTATACTATATTCCTAGCCTCACCATGGATACTCACACCAAGTATCACATAACAGAGTTTATAATATAATAATGAATATCTAGGGTACCCCGCTACCACTACCCCACTATTTTTTCATTTTTCCCAATATCGTACATCTAGATCATCTATCTCTAAAAGGCATGACTACAAACACCTAGGCGAAGCAACACAAAATGAACCTTGTGTTTCTCACCATTAAAATCACACAACCAAAGGTATCCATGTTTTTTTATGATGCGCTATAGCTCTCATTGTGGGTATTATACATCAGGTATTATACATCAATTCATTATAGCCCATGTACCGAGTAGGGTGGAGTAGCATATAGAAACACAAAAAGTACAGAATATAGTATATCTCAAACCCACACAATGGTCATAACCAAGTCTTAGACTAAATTTTATCTAACATCTCTCGGACTCCCAGCAGCCACTACTATGACAAGATATCCTCTAGCCACACAACCATTCAATGATCTATATTGAGTTACCTTATCACATTTCATCAATTTAACATTATATTAATTAATTAATTAATCATTAATTAAGAATTATCAATTCCACATTACATTCCATTAGCTTTTCAACAACGATCCACAACCTCCATGTATAACCAAAACGACTCCATGGCTTCTCAGAAACACAACATCAGCATTGCATCCCAGCAAGCTCAAACCCCCATAGTTTAAAAAACTATTCATTTATTTAATAATAACATTACCAATTTCCATATTTCCATATTTCCATGTATTCTAGGAAAAAATTATGTGCTACCAAATACAAGGGGATCAACAAGATATGTATGTGAAATACCTTTCATGTCTTTTCCACCCATAGAAGTGCATATACCCATAAATTCTCTATAATATAACAACCGAAATCACATGGAATACCTCATACATCCTCACTTATTTTGGAAGGAGGGTATGGAGGACCATTTTAACCAAGAATTGGGGAAAATAAAGAAGATAAACAAACAATAGATTTAACCAGCATCCACTTTCGCCTCAACAGGTTAGCCCATCTTCAACCCCTTCCATCATCTATTGTGTCCCCCACCCGACACCCATATTCAGAAACCAATACATCTTTCTACTCAAGGAATCAACTACTACATCAACTAATGTGCCTCCTTGCCCCACATACCACAACCACCCTCAAAGCTCAACCATCCTAGGCTCACATCAAATCTCAGCCTCCCGACCCCCAAAACCATAAGTCTCGTATATAGAGAACATCACAAGAAGAAGGAACCAACATATAAATGTTATATTGGCCCTAAACAATGCATCCATACTTCACACAAAATTTTATCTCATGGATATAATGCATAAGGAACTCTATATTTACAAGAAATCAGGAAACTCATGCCCTAAATGTAATTATTTTCAACATACAACTAGTTCATATTCTATCTTGAAATAACTGATTCATTATTCAAAGGATCCAACTATGGGAAAACTAAATAAAAAGCTATCATAAGATGTCACCAAATTAATTCAAATATTAATTTTACATGCCTTTAATCCATTATAAACAAGCTTCAACAAGCATCAAGTGCATCAAACCACTCCATTAATCATGAATGCTCACATCAATTTTATTAAAATCAAATTATAACCACAACAACCATATCATTGAACATGCCTCTTTATCATTTATAAAATTAATTATCCATTAGTTTATGATTTTTTTCTTTACCAATTTCCATCACGAAGAGACTAAATACAAACGGCATTGATGTCAGATTATCAATAAAATCAATAGGCAGCCCATTATCAGGGTACAAATCAACAACCTCGCTATGAAATC
Source organism: Viscum album (assembly GCA_963277665.1). Classification (NCBI taxonomy): domain Eukaryota; kingdom Viridiplantae; phylum Streptophyta; class Magnoliopsida; order Santalales; family Viscaceae; genus Viscum; species Viscum album. The sequence continues at coordinate 381,002,123 of OY728119.1, forward strand.
ATCAATTTTTTTAATCTAGTTAATATATTTAATTAGGTTAATTTCATTGTGATCCAAGGGGTTAAATAATTATAACATTACAATTCCATGTAAGTAAATAGAGAAAAATTGAATCCCCTGCCTCAAAAGGTTGTTGAGGTCCTTCACACGAGAATATATCAAACCAACATATCATTATCCCTCTCTAAAAACAACTACATACACCAATGGACTCTATGGAATAACCACACCAAAAAACCACCATAAATATCCATTTGAAACATGGAGATCATGCACATCACATGAAATGTAGAAATGGGAGGAAACAGATCGATGAAACCACAAGAATGGTGTTAGATCATACCTTATAACAAAGAAGGATCACTAAACATATAAGGAGGGATCTAGGTATTGTTACATGAAAATGGAATCCCAAAAATATCGAAGAGAGGGTTTTTAGGTCTTCTAGGGTCGAGGAAGAGCTGATGTAGCCGTAGGATTTGAAAAAAACCAAGCTGCTAGAAAACAAATAAATCACATAGTGTTAGGGTTATACACGATGTGTAATCCCCTTTTACATCATGTTAATCCCCAAGGTCAAGTTTTATGAAAAATTGTGTCACCTCAATGATTTCTTTTATTTTTTGAACCCTTAAATATTTCATCCAATGAATCCCTCTTTAATGTCATGAAATAAACTGTGAAATAAGATGTCATGTTGTGTAAACATTTAAAAGTTTGATCCACATAGATCCTACCCCTTATAATAAATTTCATGGATTCTATTTTAAAATCATTATAGACATATACAATTATATATATATATCCCTATCTCATTGTACATGTCCAACTGTTATCAAATGGATATGTATATACCTAAATATATAGACTCCCACACATATGTTCATAAATGATAAACATTAAATAAAACATTCTCAATGTCATTCATAAGTGAATCACATAAAGGTAAAATGAGTAAAAATAATAAAATTCTGAAAATATATGACTCAAAAAATTTTACCTCTTAATATAAAAAATTATCTAATTATTATTTATTAAAATGATTTAAATTGATTTTAAGAAAAACATTTCATCATAAAATTTACCATAAAGGAATCCTTCTTGAAAATAATTATTTATTCATTACATGCATAAAAAAATCAATGAAGAACCATTTAGAAATCAATTATAATTTCAAAAAAAAATGAGAAAAATGCATTTATAAATACACTTAAACCTAAATGGTATATATAATTATAAATAAACTATTTTGAAACATCCATGAAAAAGTGATATATCAGGGAAACGTTAATGTGTAAAAACATAAACTTAGGGATTGAACAAGAGATGTGAAACCTTCAATAATAGAGAGTTCAAGGTTTGAAAAACCAATCACACAACATTGAAACAAGTTACATGATGATTTATATCACTCAACACCACCAATGGGTTGTATAGGGTATTCAAATAAATGATTAAAAATAAAAATAATGTGTGATGGATAATAATAGGTAGGATAATTAGATAGATTCTTAACTGAATAGATATCCCCCTGAAATCAGAAAAGGAAACAAATATGTGTCATTGGAGGAGAGGAGTGGGAGGTTATTGGGGTGGTCTTTATCATCCTATTTCATGGAAGGGATAGGGGATGTATGTGGTAGATATTTGGGTAAAATAAAGGTGTTGAAATATTTATAATTTTCCAATTTCTATGATTCTTGGTGTATTACACCATTGCAGTATGATTTATCCAAACCTTACTCTAACATTGAAAAAATAATTGGTAAAAGTATGGTAACTATATAGATGGCTGATATGGATAGACAAACCATGTTCCAACTATGAAAATTGGCTCCATCACATTCCATACCCCATTCTCACGGCTAAAGCATGGTTAGAACTATTTTTGCGTTAACAATATGACATTCCAATATATCATAAAATCTATTTATTTAAATTATATCAGAAAATATATGGATAGAAAAAAAATAAAGGAAATTTGGTTTTTGGTATTAATATTCTCTCTATCGTGACCTTATCTACCAATGGAATGGAACTAAAATTGAGGAGACTCGGAGAAGGATCTCACACAGAAGAAATGTAAAAGCTTTGACATGATCTCACAAATCTTTCTTCCAAATAAAACACATGATATATTCTCTAAAATTAAACAAATCTATAAACCCTCAATAGAAACCAAACAACTGACAAATCCGGAGGTAATGAAGATTAGATACCAATAGTGGGTCTCTTAACCAATTGTGAACTCAACTAATATGGGGGAACAAAAAAATAATAGTGTCTCTAAAATATTTCAATGAAAAAACACCCAAAACCTCAGTTAAAGAGACTCGTACATCTAATAGATAAAGTAATAATTCTCTAACTCATAGAAAAAATGATTTACCCTCCAATAATGAATAGCATATAACTACTCAAATACAAGAAAATAATCATTGATCTGAAAAGGAAAAGAGAAAAAAGAACCTCATAAGCCCCACCAAATAATTGAAAAAGGAGATCATAAAATTTATAACACTCAAACATTTATATAATAAGTTCCATTAATCAATACAAAATCATTATCTAACTGAGAATATATAGAAGAAGTAATAATCCATAAATATGCTTCTTCTAGAATGTCAATTCAAAACATTTTTCAATAATTAATAAATGGTAGCCTTGGACCTCATACCTAAAATACTGATCACAATGTTCCCATCAAAATAAATAAAAATCAGTTAATGTGTAATCTTAACAATTTCAGCCTCCATCTAGGATACTTGAAGGTAACCCAAGATTTTCCTCAAAATTCAAATAGACAAATTTAAACCACTGCAACCATAACAACACCCAAAAATACAATGGATTCATGCATTCCAATGAGACATGATAAACCCTAAAATCATTTCATTTTAGGAGATTTTTAAAAAAAAACTAAAAAGTTAAAACCCAATACTAAATTACCCCTAAATCTATTTCAATAATACCATTGAATTAAAAGATCACTAAAAATAAAATATCACCATTTTAAATGATATTTTAAATTCAAAAACATTTCAAATCCATTTTGAAATGAACATTTCCATTTGAAAACCATAATAATTTACATGAAAATAATTTTAAATATCAGAACATCAACCTTAAAATGTAATAACACATGATTAATAAACAACATTCCATATAAGGACAGGACAAATGGGACTACTAACCCTTTATGAGTTTGTATAATTTATTATTGGGTCATGTTCCAATCATATAATCATTACACGTAGCTACAATGTAAATTGTACATAAACATTACATTTGTTAACAAGACATGATAGTTAACCATTTACACCCATTTTAACTTTTGTTCCATCCCCAAAAAGACATGAATCCATAACAAAATTAAAAATACCATTGATAAACTAAAATTGAAAATAAATTATTCAAATCAAACATTACATGGTAACTCTTGTTTTAGTTTGTGAAAGAATCAGACAAATTATTCATACCCCTTCTGCTCAATCCAAAAAGTTTCATCCCATGTATACTTGATATAATAAATTATAGATAATAATTTGAAACCAATGTCCTCTTAAAAACCTATCTCCTATACCATTTATCCCAAACCATCCTGAATTTTTATGTAAGTCAAACATAAACCATCCATCCATTATCATGAGGGGTATTATCAATCCCAATGTGATGGAAAAATCCACAAAAAATCATAATACACTAAATGATAATTCTTTTTTCCTATATAAACATGTTTTAGTAAGAATATAAATTATATATAAATTAAGTTATTAACCATTTTTAAGTTGGATGTTTATGCCAAAATAAATAACCAGTTTAAAAAATATGAAATATTTAAATAAACAATAGATAAAATAAATGTAATATAAATCCCATGATTCATCTATTTCCCCAATGAATAAAACAATACCTTCTTGTCCATACTAACAGCACATATATGATGCATCACCCTTAAACAAAAATTAATGAAGGAAATGAAAAAATTGATATAATATAATTAAACTCTAAAAATAAAATATACACCACTATAACTGATCAACTATATACTATGACCCAAGGTCACACTCCATCAAAACTCATATCCCATTATGATGATGAAATATAGATCCAATAGCACATGAGCCTCATCCAGGTTGGTGATGACTCGGTAAGTGAATCAAAGAGACCCAAGATCAAATCTGGGTGGAGATATATTTTCCAGGTTATTATAGCAATACTGTAGTAGGCACTGTATAAGGTAATGTAGAAGGTATTGTTCGATATTGTAACAGCCAGAACTATTCATTCATTTGGGCCTTGGGCCACCGTTTTGGTTCTCAAGTCCTGTAAGTCATTCGGGCCACCCAAGGCCTTTGGGTAAGTTGTCTCTTAAGTCATTTGGGCCACCTTAAGGAATTAGGGTCTCCATAATTCCTTTGGGCCACATGAATTTTCAAATGTACCAGTCAGACTAAAAGGGACAATGCTCTAAATGAAGATTCAAAGCAGGTGCATTCACCAGAGCAGAGCTAATTGAAATTTGAAGAATGAGAGGGTATGTCATTTCCATCTGTATCGGGCATGTGTAGCTCTGCACAGGATAGCTAGCTGACCAGATTTGTGAAGGTGGAGTGTTGATATCATGACATGTCCTGGGGAGGATTTGTTCTGATATGTCTTATTTTGTTTATTTCCTCTAGAACTACGTGTCATGTAGTTATATAAAATAATTCGGGCCTTGTAAGGGTTCCACCTCACCCATTGAATGGTGTATTATCGAAATAATAAAAAATAAAGGCCTTCAGGACATTCATTTAGTCAAATATTGATACAGTAGGGTCAATAATTCTATAAATACTCTATAGTGTGAGTATGATGTTAGCATAAGTATCCTACTAGGTAATCACTAATGAATCATTGCATTTACCTTTCATGAATATACCAAATATTATAGTTTTAATTATTTTATTTTAAAATTGGTTTTTCTTATAATTTTGAAAACTAATTCATAATACATATTTTAAAACATATTTTTATTAAACAATAAATAATTAAATATATTCATGGAAAATAGTATCTAAAACATTGTAGATTAACTATTGAGAATTATATAAAAGAAACTTAAAAATAACAAAATAAGTCAAAAAATAAACAAACAAATCAATATAGTAGAGGATGAAAATGATAAATATATAAAAATATGAAGAAGTTATAACCAAATTAATATAATTGTTAAGAAACGTCAAGGTAAAAATAACTATATAAACATGGGTAGTATAATTTAACTCAAGGTTAAGCAGAAAATATTCAATTAATAATTTAAATGAAGGATCATTAGAGAAACACCCAAGATCACTAAATCTAGGGGGAACCCCGCACTTCTCCCTCACTAATTTAGTAGACCCTAAAAAATGGATTGCGTGTTTATCTAAATTACTATGCTAGTGGAATATCTACATAAACACCAACAGAATTTTCACATAACAACCACACTATTCTAGGTGATATACATACGTAGTGGAATGGTCCCAACTAATCTAAGTTATCATAACCAAGTACCTATGCTTTCCCAAGAGGTTTATAGAACCTTTAAAACCAATATTATAAGTTATATAATTAAGAAGAAAATGAAAATTTCCTTTCATAAATCACATTTGAATACATTTCAACTAACAATTTTAAATGAACATAACTGACAACAACATTCCCTTTTGAAGAAATACTCAACTAAAATAAATTTTTTATAAAAAAATATCATTTGAAACATTTAAATGTAATAACTATTAAAAAAAATTTATTTATTCTTTTGAAACTTTCAAAGTATCCATGAATTTAATCCTTATCGAAAAAAACAAAAAATTATCTTCTAATAGCATAGTTGTAAAACTAATTTAAAATGACTTTTAAATATAATAGTTTCTCTTTTAAAATAATCATTCAGATATGAAATTATATATATATGTATATATATTCATCTCTCAATGTAAATAACCATATATTTTCTATCGTATGTATGCATATATAGAAATATATACAACCACACATATATGTTTTAATGCTAATAATAATATAAAACATTCAAAACATAAATCATATGTGAATCACATAAGTATGAAACAAGTAAACATAATGAAATTTATAAACTACTGGTTTATATAATATTAACCTATTGAACTAAAACATAATAAACTATTATTAAAATGAATGAAACTAATTTCATGACACTCATTTCCTCTTTTAAAATAGCCATAAATATTTCATTAGTCAAATGTATAATTGATTCTTTATTTCCAGATAGAAAACAAGGTAAAAACTATAACAACGGATTATTAAATCAATTATAATTCCAAAACCCTAGAGAATGTGACTTTATAAATACTATTGTATCCAAATTGTATATATAATTTTAGATAAATTAATATGAACATCCAAGAACATATAAGGTGTTATGGATACAAAAAATAAAAGAAATAATTACCATTGGATGGTAAATACAGTGTGATGTCTTCATGAAGGAAGAGTGAAATGCATAAATAACATATTCCACAACATGAAAAACACCACAAAAAATATCAACCAAATACCCCACATATTGTTTGGTGAAGGAGAGTAAAAAAGAGGGAGGTGAAAATATGGAGGGAATCTGATGAATAAAAATGAGTTAAAGGTGGAGCCTTACCTAAATAAATGTCCACTTAAAATCACATGAATAAAATCCAACAAATCATGCGAATAGAGGAGTAAGAGGTTCCATGGAGGGGGTTACTTTTGATGATGTTGGAATAGGGAGAGGGGGAATTGTGAGGAAACAATATGAGTAAAATTTAGGGGATGGAATCATTTAATGTTTAAAATTTTATGATTCCGGGTCTATTTTATGATTACTAAATGGGTTACCCAAGATTTAACCCCGAACTTTTTACACTAGGGAAACCATATGGTTGTACCATATATTTTTCAAACCATGAACATGTTTTTAAAAATGTAATTATCTTATTATATACTCCATTCACATGTTCACTACATAGTTATCCCTTACCTTATGTTAATCATCCGATATGGTAAATCTGTATAAAATTATAAATTTTTTATTGGATTAAGGAAAAAAAAGTTAAGAATATACACCCAAAATAATAAAAAAAAATTAAATAAAATAAATATTTGTGTGTCAGAATTTTATGTATAAAAAATATATTATGTAAATTAGAAATGAATATTGGATATTCTGATAGAAAAACCCTTCCCAAATCAATCATATGGACTACCTAAACTCCATTTGGTGTCTTAACATTTATGGTATCCTAGATAAGTAGATTATAAATATAATTCTTGATACAAACGCAAAATAATAGTAGGGTCAACTATATAATACTTCAATTTAATAAGATAACTTATAAGAACCTTGTTTTAGAAGAACTGACACATGTGGATGATCCATGTTTGGATAAGTGTTTTCTATAGATAGAATGAAATATCTAGGGTAGTGTTTTTATAGGGATTTTAAAATCACACTATATTATCTCATGTATTCCCTTTAGTTATTCTATATTTTAATAATTTATTTCTGTATCCTATAACATAGACTATATTTAAATTTTATAAACATATTAATGTATAAAATAATATAAAACCGAGGAATAATGTTACTTACCTAAATTTTTTTCATAATATTAGAACATATCTAAATGTGTCTTTTTGATCAGGTTCATGAAACATTTTTTTGTAAAGGGATGGAATCATTCAATTCTAATTTTCAAATAATTGTATGTATGGTGTAATAGGAAGCAGTCCTCCACTTTTTTAAATTGTGACTGAGCTCCCATGACAATGAGAAATCCAAACCAAAGTCTAAACCAAACAAAAATTGTATTCTTTGTTTAGTGTAAAAAAATATTATTTTTTAATTAGCATGTAACTCCTCATATGTATGACTTGAAATTTATAAGAATTCATCTTAACACTTTACACTGTGTAATAAATATTTTAATTATATATTCACATTACATTGATGAAGAAAATAACTAGTTAAAAATTAAGTCAATAATCAATTCAAAAATATATATATTAGATAAAAATATATGAAGATTCCATAAATAATAGAAATATAAGAAAATTAAAATTTTTACAAACTTTTATAGTCATTTCATAATATATAAACAAAACTAAATATTTCATATTAATTTTAACATTTACTCATTTATATAATCATTTTACTATTTATTATATATAATATTTTCCCTATTTTTAATATATAATATTTATGAACTTATAAACTCATTTATACCCCACAAGAACATTTCATAATTTATCTAATTTTTTTAAATATTAAAAATAATTATTTAGAATTTTATAAACCATTTTGATATATGAACTTCTCATTTAGAATATAAAAATCTGAAATCATTTTCATAAGGTTTAAATAAATTTATAAATAAAACCTTTAATTAATCATTTCAGAAAACAATATTTTATTAATATTTAGTCTTACTTAATAATTTATAAGCACAATTAAAATTATTAGAAAATTAAAAATCACATTTAACCAAGATCCTATCTTTTAGAACTATTTTGGTATGATTTGATCATCCATCGTTTTTATTGTTGAAATATTTTATGATTTTTATAAAAAAACTCATGCATTACAATAAAACACATCATAGTTCTCCTAAAATTACATCAACTTCTAAAATATCCACACCATATTTCATATTAATTATCTTTTTCTGAAAAATAACTCAAAATCCTCACATTTACAACCATGAGTTGGATTCTTAATATACATTATAGTTTTGATTTTGGAAATTAAATTCCTATAAAATCTATGAAAATTGTTTATAAAATGATGACATTAAAATCATATTTTTACGATTCTCTATTTTTTAGAAATATTTTATATATAATATATTCCTTATATCATTTTATACTTTTTTATTTTCATAAAATACAACCTTTATTCTTAGATTCAGGCTATGAATTTGAAAATATTCATGAAGCCTGTTTTTTTAAATCTATTATGGATATGTAAAAATTCATTTTTACCAGTTCTTAAATTATTTAGTATTCAATCCCAATATAATGGATTAGTTTATAATAACTCTATTTGGATTTTATATATATTATTGTTATCCAAAACCAGTGGAAAAAACTACTAAAACTCATTTTTAATAAGATATATCCCTTCATTTGAATTTAATATTATAAAAATGAAGTACATATCCCATCATTGTGAACTCAAACACTATAGAATATTCCATATGATATTGTGGTAGACCCATAAAAATTATGATAATTCTTCATTTAAATGTATCCATGGGAGGAGTAAATATAATTTTAATTATAAAGTATTTTCTCCTAATGATGACCTTCCAAAAATATTATATAAAAGAAAATAGATAAATTCGATTCATGACATGGACTTTTCAAAGTATTGTAATGAAATATAAACATACATCAATTGAATTATAGATGCACCATTTTATGTAACCTATAATTATGATTTTCATAATACTAAAAGTTTTATGAATGTTTGGATACAAATGAAAAAAATTCAACATGTTATGAATTTTTATAACGTATAAATCAAACTTCCATTAATTATTTAACATTTCAAAAATCGATATAAACATTCAAACTCCTTTGAACCTCATGATATATTATTATAAAATTATTTTTGAAAGATTACGTGGAATAAAAACATTGAATATTTGTTATAGGACATCACATACATTAACATACATATAACAACAACAATGTTTTAGAAACTAAGATGTGTCTTAATTTTTCACAAATCATAAAATCATTAAAACCAAAAAATCAATATTTTTATATTTTTCATATTTCTATCATGAAATTTAAGGGTGGTGGGGATCTCTAAATTTACTATGATGGGATTATATTATGAATTAGATTCTTAGATATACCTTGCCTTTGGGGTAAATAATTTATTTTCACATTAAATGTCCCTCTGATGTGATCAAAGTCTCTCATTAGTTAAATAGTCATTGATTTCCATAGATTATCTTACACTGGGTAAAAAATGTATAGTAACTCGTTTTTATGAGATTTATTATTATATTGTTTTGTTTTATTGGATTTAAGGCTCATGGGGTATGTGTTATTAATATATTTATGAATATCATTTCATAGGAAAATTGTTTCTTATCATATTCAAAAATCAGTTCTGGGATACCAATTAATTGTCTAATATGAATATTTGGTCATGGGATTATTTTTATTTATATTATATAAAAATTAATTCTTGAGATGCTTGTTATTTATTTTCTTCTCAAATTTCAACATGTTATGTTTTTCTCTAAGTAACAATTCATGGGTGTTTTGATCCCAATAAACCACAATAGATTTGAATTAAATTTTGTGGTGGTGGTGGAATGAACCAATATGTAAAAAAATCCAAATCCTTTCATGGAGGTTTACAATGGGTTTTATTCATTTAATTAGAACCACCTAACTATTCCTTTATTCTAGATATATCATGAGCCTACATTCCAAAAGAAGAAGTTCAGTGGAAAATGGATCCAACAACACATAGGTACATATAATTGTAGAGTGGATGGGAGGTCGGCCTCACTGTATATTTCAAAGGGGAATAATTTCCTATGATTGGATACTTTTATATATTTGTTACATATTCATAAATCCATTATTAAATCCAAAATATAAAACTAGACACCCTTATATAATCAATAAATCTTTTCAATTTAATGTATTTAGAATCATCAACATGTTTCTTGTGATATTAATTTATGGATGAATCTATATGCATATGAGGTTCTCCATCAATGGTACGCCTTTTGTGAATATTAGAGATTATTGTTTCAATTTTTATCATGATTATGGTTTGAAACTACGTAGTTGGGCACCCTAGAATTTATCATCATTTGGGAAGATGAGTGTTGTTTTATAATTCGGATCATGACCCTACAAAAGGCATCAAATGTATCATTGTAAAAGGAATCCAAACCCACGTAGTTTTTTCACTTCACATGACACATCTTATATTTTATGGTAACGTGATGACGACCATACCATAAATTTTAACTTCATCCAGAAATAATTTCTAGATTAAAGGTGCCTAGTTAATTTTTGGTGTAGTACTTACACTAAAGAGGCCTATGGAACTTAGAATGGATGTATCCCCCTAGTCTGGATGTAATCATACTATTAATATGGCCCATATATTATTATATTGAATTTTGGGTGTTGGGTTTGAACCTAATTGAGGCTTCCTATATATCCAATTTTGATAGGAATCAAATCCCCCATAGTTTGGAAGGGTTTGGCTTCCATGTTAACTTCTCAGTTGCATGTGGTTGGGTCAGGGTGTAAATACTACCAGGGGGAGTGGAAATTAGGAGGATTAAGGTATTTTATCAATGGTAATATATCCATTTGAGGCGTTGACATGGTTGTAAGGTATATACCGAATAGTACGTCATGGGTAAGGTGAGATAATGATCTAGATAAGGATTTCCCTCCCTATATTATTGTTTGATCATTTGAATGTCACGATCATCACTAACCACTAAATACATGTGAGTCATGTTCGTTGTGAGAAAGAGAGAATGTGAAAGATCTTGAAAACAACATTATCCACATTATCAAATGGTGGATGAGGCCAGAGCTATGGAAGGTTGGGAAATACCCTATAATAAATACAAGTTTATCACTATGATTGGTTTTACCTAGGGTAAAATTTACCCCTCATCTGCTGGTAGAAAATGTTAGAGTCTTCATGGGGGAGTTAGGGAGAGTTAAAGGGCATCAATGTTCTCATGTACTCTCATGATTTCAAATCCAGTGTCTGGTCATTATCCCTAATATCGAGGTCCACATTACAATGGGAATATATAACCAAGAATACTTTGAGGATCCGATGTATTTGGTAGAAAAAATGAAATACCTCTTTTACAATGGGAATGTATAACTGAGATGACATACTGATGTTCAATTTTCTCTAATTATACATATCTAGTGGCTTTGGGGGAGGATGTATCTTGGTTCCCTTAGATTAGGGATCCAAAGAATACTTTGGGGATCCGATGTATTTGGTAGAAAAAATGAAAGACCTCTTTTACCATGGGAATGTATAACTGAGATGACATACTGATGTTCAATTTTCCCTAATTATACATATCTAGTGGCTTTGGGGGAGGATATATCTTGGTTCCCTTAGATGAGGGATCCATCTAAATTGGTTCCCTTCCATTGGAGGTGTTAAAGGGGGTCTCAAAGGGTGACTTTTGTAGGTGAGGCCATCACATACAAAATGTGTATCGCATAGGTGAGGCCAGGGAGAGGTGAAAGTTATTCTCACTGATGAAGCCTTGGTGATCTGAAGATTCTATTTGGTGATAGAAAACATTGGAATAAAACATGGAAAATTCCTTAATATAGTCTCAAAGGGTCTCATCAGGTGTCTTTGGATTAATTGCACTCTTGTTTTGATTATTGTAAATATCCTTATCCATAGTAGTCTTTGATGGGTGGAATTACCTATCAAGTATTTTTGTATTATAGACCACAAGGGAACTCAATTAGTTGATTTCTACTCATTTATCCTTTTTTCTATGATTAATGAACTACATGAGTGTTCATTGGAATTTGATGTGAGACTTGGATGAGTAAATATTCAAGGAGAATATTCTTTATTTAGTGGTGTTAAATGAGAAGGAAATCAGTCCTATATATAGTCATATATCATATCCTAATTTATGTAAGTCACATACATCATTAATTCATGTATATTATTATACAAGACCTTCACACAAGTATTGGTTTCTCATTCTAGTTCATGTAGATTGTGGCTATAGTGGCCACATGGAATGACTGTTTCATGCACTTCAATGATTTTCATGAGTCTCGACATAACAAAACTCGATCACATTTCCCAACATGGGATACATGGATACCTTAATGGATTTTCATTGAGGTACATTCCATTTTTTAAATTTCAAAAAAACAAATTTGTGAAAAAGGAGTTTGAAAAAAAGTTCCCTAGAAATATTGTATCAGATTTGAATAAGAGTGTTTAATCCTGAGGTAGAGAGATACAGATGTGTGTGAATCCTTGATTCATTGGGCTCAAAATGATCTTTAATACCCTAAAATTTAATTCAATCCTCACTAATTTTTTTGTGAAATAGGATGGTTGAAGGTCCTGTATAGATGTCAAGTGTTATTATGAGGTTTACATGTAATCCACACAAGTTAGCTATATCAGTCACCCACATTGGTCAGCCATGAAGGTGACTGGGAATTTATAAATAGGGTCTCTTATATGATGATTTTCTCCTCAATAAATTTTTTTCTATAATCGTTCATGTACTTTTCATATATTCACATGTGTTTCCTATTCATGATTCCCTTCTCACATACCATATGTATGTGTACTAAACCCTTGATGAAGTGACCTATGTAAGGCAACTTAAGTAACTAACATGCGTGAGGTTGCATTAGGGAGTGATCTACGTGAGGCCACATAGGAATGTGACATGCATTATGCCACATGTGAATGTAACCTGTCTGAGACCATTTGAGAATCTCACCTATACGAGGTCATTCCTTTGATGAATCATCACTCTGGTAAGATAACATCAATCTAAAGAATTATTCCTCATATTTTCTTAATATATTTCTAATGTAATCTCAATTTGATTTTGATAAACAATATACTTCACCTTTTTTGGAAATTATCAAAACCACATTTCCATATTATAACTATATGTGTGATTCCTCCTATCTATAAATTGAAAAATACTTTATGAAGTACCAGCATGAGTACCCAAAATGTGATCAAATTTTGTCATATTACTACAATCATTTTAGAGAAGTAATAATCTGGAAGCCACGAAATTATTTTACAATGTATTGGTACATGTAGTACACTAACTATACCACTGAAAAAAAATCCTCTAGGGTTTTATTTATCTGTGAAGGATCACTACCCTCTATATTCATTAGGAATCGTAGCATATACGCGATCAATTTTAATCCACAAATCCTAGAATCAAAATCAAGTTTCTACTAGTCATTCATTTTTTGTTCCTAGAATGATTAATAGATATGAATGAAGGAGGACTGGTACATCTATTCGGTAGGGTGATTCAAGGATAAGTTGATGTGGGCATACTGGTTTCCCCAAACCTATAGAGAATTTTAGACTAAACTACAGGAATTTTAAATCTTTGAATATTTCTGGGTGTCCCATACATATTTATACAAAAACCCATACTTGAACCCTATGTTTTTGATCCAGTGGAGCCCTCAAATGAACACATTCCATCTAACACTTGGTGAGTTTTTCATTATCATATGGTATGTTTACATTATCCTAGGAGAAACAATTCATGTAGACATGTACAATGAATTCATCCAATCAAAAGCATCATCAGACAATATTCAAAGGACAACATATTCAACAGGTGAGATGTTGAATTTTACTAATAAAATAAAGAAGTAAGTCCCTTTACCAAGGGCCCATGTCTATAATGAAGCATGGTTTCTGGAATTCATCGAATGAATAGGACAAGGAACTAGCTACCCGCAACTAATAAGATACTAGTTTTTGGTAAAGTGGAGTGTCCCTGGAAACTTTTGACATACCTTGTAACAAGGCCAGTATAATTGGTGGGGATATACAATCATGTCCTAAATTCTTGAAAGTACACACCTATCCATTTGTATATGTGGTTGAGCACCAATCTGATGTTAGTCCATGAATAAAATGGTGGTGTGAGGTTGGGGAATTATGTTATAACAGAAATTTTAAAAGTAGTAAAACACATAGGGTTATGTTCCCTGATCATTGAAAATATTTACGATTGTTAATTGAATGTATATATAGTTATGGATACCTAACAAATTCCAAGAAAATTTTATGTTCTATGTGGGATTTTTATAGAACACATCAGTTTGTATTCCATGATGAGAGGAGTTGAAGTTGTGGTATGACAGTTTCATCCACTTATTCTGGATATTTCTTCTATTAAGCCTTTACCTCTGAGACATTTTAAGGATTTAAAGAATATGAAAATGTCGGGACTGAATAAATTATTCCCCTATGGTGATCTTCCTACTAGATGATTCATTGAAAATGGATATGGTGATTATGATCTGTGTTCATAAAAGTTTGAGTTCATAGGAAGTGTGATGGATGTTCGTATTTATAGTGAGATAAAATTTAAATCATATGTTCTATACCAATTCGACCACTAATACAAGTTTCTACAACATCTAAATGTATCCTCCCACATGATCTATTTTAGAAGAACCCAAATGCGGCTTAGAAATTCTAGATCCTCAAGGACTTGGTGGTATCCCATGCATTGATCATTATACCTCCTTCTAGTGTATCAATCAGTATAAAATATAGGTATTCTAACACCTTTATTTATTCCTACATTCATGGAGCATTAATTACAAGTGTCCCTTGGGCAGAGACCCAGATAACTTCTAGGTGTGATACGAATGATAGAAAGGAAATCCATTGGGTGATGATGCTAAAGATCCAAGATGTTATAATTGATCTCGGTCAATGGCCATGGAGCAGGCTAATGTTGAAAATACCACATACATGGAGCTGATTCTGTCTTCTCATCATCAGAAGAAGAAGACTGAAGCTCTATTTTCCCAGCCTCCTTTATTAGATGATGAAAAGAATATAATGTCTAATGATGTTGGATATTCTTAACATTCGGCCGTATCCACATTAGATTATGTTTTGACTATGGAAATCCATTCTTGGAATGCCTCAACCCATGACATCATAGATTTATGTGTATTTTTTGACATTGGAATATGTATCCTACAGCTTGTGGGTTTTCAATTGTCCTTTGTTATTCACATGAACATAATTTTTGAAGTGGTAGTGAAAAATATTATAGAGCAATGGATATTGCCATAGAAAAATGATGAAAATATCCTACACAATATGAGGTTAATAGATATACCATCTCAAGGTTCTATTGAGGGAACATATGACCAATATAATGATGGATGGGGGAATTTGATGATGTTGGTGATGTAATACTCATTACCAATCCTAGGGTTTACAATAATTTTTTATAATTAGAGGAACTAGTAAAAAAGAGAAATATTTAATTACATAAGGTAGTGTTAGTGTAACCATACTCCCCAAGATACACATCAATCGAAACCCTATTCAGGGCTGAGGGATCTACCCATGAGCCTATGGAGTTATCGCAAGGTCGGATTGAAACATAAAAAAGATGGTGTCGGACCTTTGATGCCTTCATTACCTAGTTTTGATAAGACATAAATGGGACCCTCACTATCTCAACTGAAGAAACAAAAATAGGAAAATATTTTTGTTATGCATGTGTTTCATTTTAAGTGTCTATAATATCATTCAGTCCATTAACTCTCATGATGTACCAATCTAATTATGCACTCATTTTGTAGGATATGATTCACTTTCCTCCTCCCAAGGGGTCTGACCCTGATCATTCAAGGGCTGAGTGGGGACATTTTAGATGACACAAAAACATGAACTAGAGAGTCTATTCCTATGACCAGATATGTTCCAATAGACTTATCTATGTATTCTATTATCATAGTAGATAAGAAAGTATATCATGACAATGTCATGTATTCTTAATAAGAAATCATGTATAATCACTGACATCTTTTCTTTATGATATTTTCGATCTGATGCAAACACTAGGGGACCATGTGACTGCTAACTCTAGTCTTGTTACCATACTGGAGGGGATAATAGTGACCCTAGACGATATGATAATGTTATTTGAGATAATCCAAATTTAGCAGTGCCCAAATGGGTTGTACTTGACATGATGGATGAGGACGGAGCGGATCGTGGAGAAAATTTATTTTCTTAACAAAATGTATCAGATATACTAGTTGGTGGGGTGCTTTGAGACTTGAAGCGTCATATAATGAACTAATTATAAAGGAATAAATATTTCATGATTTTGATTTTCATTACTCCTTAATTGAGTTTTATTAATTCAGTTAGGAATTGGAAAATAATGAGGTAACCTATTTTATTATTCCAAACACCACTAACCTCATTACATATGATGTCTTATGAAAAGTATTGACTAGTGTGTCTTTGTTCATAGAATCCATTTACAAGGAGATCCATTACCAAGGTATCAAACCAATAATTATCCCATTACTAAGGGATCAATAGTTGATGGTCCCAAAATGGTGGCTTCAAAAAATCCTTCAATATCTTTTTTTGATCATTCATAGAAGTATGTCCCATATTTGGAGATCCTTATCCAAAATGATGAGAATGGGTTGGTATCAATATAAAAAAGTGATACATCAGTGGGTAAGAATTATTAACATCACTGATTGTATCCTTTCCCTTTTGATCTGTTATCCCCAAAGGTTAATGATGGGACCCATCTATTATCCTATTCCATTGAATTCGGTGGCTAATATTGAAGGATAATCCTTTGGTCATATTAATCCAAAAGAAGATGGTGAAGAAAATATTAATTTTTATATAGAGTAATATGGTGCTTCATTGAGTGTATTAATCCCACTAATTATATCCCCCTCATAATGTTTCTCTGATTCAAGCTTGGATAAACAAGATTCCTTTCATACCCCGTGTCTTTTTATTTGGATAGACATCTAGAATTTAATATTAGATATTCCTATCAATGTTATTCGATAGAAACTTCATCGAATCCCAACCATGTTTATCATTTCAGAGAATGGATGATTTTATTACAATATGATCTTCCTTGCTGTGAAGTCATTCATTTGGAAATGTGAAATAGAGAAATGATCATAGTAGGATGAGGCATATATTGAGATGTTGTTTTAAAATATTAGATATTTTTTTTATCCCAAGAAGAGAACATTTCTAACATATAAATAGAGGAGAATAAGCTATTTATTGATGATAAATTGCTCCAAATGGTATAAATTAAAGAATAATTAGATTTAATTAAGCGAGAGATGGTCGAACTCAACTAATCCTTGAAGAGGTTCTTGGAACAAGGAAGGGGTTAATTTGTTGTGGTGGGGAAGAAATTTTATCATTTCAAGGAGTCTGATTCCACACAACTAGATGAGTTTTGAAAAATATTTGATAAGTCTCAATCCTCACTCCAATAGATCAATGAATATAATGAGAAACACTGGTAAAATTTTCTGTAGAAACTCCAGTAAATTTATGGTCCTTTAAATTTAAATACATGAATGAAAAGTATGTTATTACCTATCATCTATTTCTACTTTAATGTCCTCATTGTAACCATAAAATAATACTGAAACTAACTCATTTGATTGAACATCCTTGTGAAAATGTGTTATAATTATAATGATAGGAATTCTAGGATGATCTAGACTATTCCTAGGCATTTGAACCAAGAATGCATTGTTCAACTATTTTTGAAATTTCATAATAGTGTCAATGAACTATTAATTCTTTAGCATCATTACCATAATTTATTCATAAGTCAAATATAAAGAATATTTGTTGACCAAGACTTAAATTTATCTTTGTCCAACCTTTATGGGTTTTCAACCTAACAGATTTTATGCATATTTAATTTCATTGATCACATTTTTTGTTACAATGTATAGTTCTCCTCTAGTGAGATTAAACTCGAATCTTTCCCAGGGTTCCCATTTTAGGATTTTCAACATGGTGAGTACAAAATATCTTTTCATGGGTATTTTGGATTCCTACAAGATAAAATAATGCGACATGAGTTTAAGGTAAATATCTTTAACCATGTGTTATGATAGTAATGACCCCACCTTGGTTTACTATACCCAAATATATTGACATTTTTCAGGTATACAAATAGAGCAACTATGTAATGATTTTTTTCATTTTTATATTTTAATTGGGATATAGAAGAAGTATTTAGGGAACGACAATGGAGAATTTTCAAAATTTGGCTTCAAACATTATGAAGTCACTAATTATGAAGATAGTAGAGGTTTCTCCCAAAGATTAAGGTTCCTATAGTTGATAGGACATTTGAGGGTGGCTGGTTCCAGGAGATAATGAGGCGTATCAATGCATACTCAATAAAAAGGTATCTTCATGAATTATATATTTTGACACTAATGGATAGAGAGTTTATGAGTATCCATATTTATCAACACCAAAAAGAATGGGTTTTTATGGTAATGTGTCTGTGAATCAAGGGAGCATCTTTGTTGGCATTATCCCTGAATGAGGAACAACACTTACACAAATAATGTCTGTATGTAGAGAACGAGAATTATGTTTTGACTATGAGAACACAAATGAATATCCACAGGAGAAATAAAGAACATCCTACCAAGAGAAAGGTTGTGTCTATGAATGGATGAACAAACCTGTTATGACAACTTTGGTGGAAGGGGAAGTAATACCAGATCCTAGAATCACTGCATAACTCATTGATATCATAATCAATAAATTTTTTGTTCTTGGTAATAATGTATTTGTATTGATCTAAATTGAAGAATGAATTTTTATTTTATAGATATATGTTTGGCCTTGGATGACGTATACATGTTATAATTCATGCCTTAATGAAATTGGAATAATGTTATACACAATCATTTAGGGGGATGTTATAGATAACCAACACCCGGAGGATTGGCTCCTCCCCAAAGAGGTCTAAAGCATCATGTAGTTTAATGTCATGCAACTAGGACATGGACCATTCAGTTTAACAAATTACAATAAGGATGTGTATTCATGTAATTTAAGGTCCATTTTCTTTGAATTGATGATAAGTGTGTTTTCATTTTATGGTGATCTATCCAATAATGTTCCATCATAATTTAGGCATGAAGAGGCAAAATTATAAGCTACAACCTAGGGGTTTATAAATATAGAAAGTGAAATGGGTCAAGTATATATGTAATGATCATGTACAATGTTCAATAATTTCTTTCTAGTTTGAATTTTTTAAGGCATATAGGGATTGAATGTGTTTTAATGAAGAATGATGCTTTTGTGGATAGAAGACCATTTTGAGGATGATTATTTCATAGTGAGATTGAGGAGTGTCAATGAATATTAAAAAATGGTTTCCATAGTAATAATACATTCTATAATTAATGGCTTGAGAAATCTTGTGGATATTTTGATTTACCAAGGAACATATTTTCATTTTCACAATGAATGATCCAGGGTATAGAATGATCATTTCATTTTGATATCACCCATGAATGGGAAAAAACATTCATGTGTGGGATTGAACCATATGGATGATAGGGGATATAGTTTTATAGTATGGTAGGGATATGACATGTGATCCATGCATATCAACTTATCTCATTAGATTGATAATAAAGCCAAACAAAGTTCTAGTCTATATTCCCCAAACTAATTGAATACTAAAGTGGAGAATGTAATTTTTCTTTGAAAACAGAATCCAAATAAATGTGAAGACCCATAATAGATCTTTCCTTGAAGATTTGGATAACACATAGGAGAGTAATTGAAAATTTCTAATAATATAAAATTGAAGTGTATATAGAATCTGGGAATCACTATATACCTCATTAATGTGAGATTCATGCCCCGTGTAGTTATTAAAAGGAGTGCGGTGCGAGAACAAAACCAAGGATAGTGGTCCTCCCATGTGTAGTCCATAGTAATGAAAAATTTACGTCATGAAACATAATTCAGAAATTTAGTTTAACAGTATGTGGTGATGTAGTTATTTGTGCCTTTTAAAAAATATCATCCAAGCCCATACTAACCCTAATGAGAAGTCACATTCCATTATCATTTGGGGAATCATTTACCAAAACTATTATACTCTTATGAGCTTTGATTAGTGTGAGAATCAAGGACAGAATACTTTTCATTCACTACAAAGAAGAATGTAAAAATAGTGGATAAGGGTATTTTGATCTTTCGAAGGTTATAAAAGGATGTATTATCCAAGGGTCGATACGTATCTCATAGGGGTAAGAATTAAGTCGTATGTAGTCTTAGAAACATCAAATGAATTGGACCTTGACCATGTAGTTTAGTGTAGTGTTTAATGGAAAAATTGTTTTTTGTAGTTATATGTCACAAAACATTGACCATATGTATGTAAATGATTAGATACATATGGGTTACTAAGCTGAGGATGTTTTAAACACTTCATATGTGAATATGGAAATCATAAACCACAATTTTGTAGATTCTCGGATTTGGAGGAGTGATGTGGTAGAAGTAAAAAAGTCATGATCACATACCATGTTCAAGAATCATTTTTCAAAACAATTGTTTCCAATATTATGTAGGTAGAAGTGGTATCTCATGAGGAAGAATGTGTATGTTGTTTATTGGTCTTTAGAGGCTGCATTATGTAGATCAAGATAGGGACATACAATTAATAGTCAAAACAAATGACTCCATATGAATCATACGTTCTATTGATAATGGATTGAGAAACATTATGGAGATCCAAATTTACCTAGGAATATAGTATGATTTATGTAAGGGACATATATGAGAATAGATAAATAAATTTGAATGGTATTGGACATGGAGTGTGAAGGTACTTGTAGAGATTTTTTTTTGATTTGTATATAGGAGAGGGGGAATTTAATATTGCATGTCCCATGACATAAGATCATGATGTCACTATGTGTTGCATTGATATGAGAATCATGAAACACATAGTTCTAAAATGGGGTTTTTTGGGAGACTATAACCAATGATTATGATTTTCACAAGCAAATACTTATATTTCAGACATTTTTATGCCATGAAACAGGGATATGCACCATGTAGTATTAAATCATACAATAAGGAAATACTTTTACATTTTAATGTATTGTGATTAGGATGTTAGGACATGTCGTTTAGAATTTTACATATTGGACTATGGTGTAATTTAGTTTTAAATTGTAAAAATGGGACAATATTTCATGGTATTAAGTTTATGTGATGAAAACCATTCTTGATTACAAAAAGTATTTAATGAGAATCATTGTGTTGGTAACTTCTATAATAGGATATACATCCATCTTAATTAAATAATTAGATACATTATAGTGTATATTATGTATAAAATAGGTTCCCACAATCTTTACCTCATGATTCAGATATTTCCTTCCTAGTATCATTGGGGTCACGAGGACTAGAACCAGTTCCCTTTTGAGGAACTAGTTGAGGCAAACATTATTGTTAATACCCATACTATTGGTTTTCATAGACCTCCAGGTGATTAATCGAATTTAGTAATTTATAAAATTGTTTCTCAAATTAATCCAGTTATTTTAGGGATTGATTATCTACATATAGTTGATCATGGTTTATAATGTGAGGTGATGGAAATTGGACCTAAATGGGAACTGATGATTCTCTCCACTATACCAACAAATACAGGTCCACCTGTGTGGTTTTCTGGGTTGTATTTTTGTATTCCCATAAGTTACTAATTAAATTTTCAGGAATATAATTTTTATATTTATCCACCTTTTTCTAGATTATGTTTGATAGGGTCTTGTTTAAGGCCTTTATTGGTCAATTAGTTGTTGCATGATAACAAGATGAATGGTTGTATTTGATATTATAACCCCAATATAGCTTATCCAAGATACAATAATAGACATTGGTCCTATTATCCATTAGTATCGTATAAGGGAAACCAAATATAGTGATTAAATTTGTTTTCAAGAAGCTAAAAATTCTTTTGGTCACAACTTCATTCAGGTGTATTACTTCAGCCCATTTGTAGAATATTTTAGTAGCATTGAGTATGTATTTGAATTTCTTGGACATAGATGGAGTATATATCCCTAAAAAATTTCTTCCACATATGTAAAATTTCCTAGAGTGGTTTTCTATGTGTAGGAACTCTGCAGGTTGATGGATGAAGTTTCTATTCACATAGAAAGAATGACACTTTTTGGTGATTATTTTCGACCTCATGGCATTGATGGTTTGAAGTATCAAATCCACATAATTTTATGGAAAAGAATAAATATTGACTGATAGGCACCATACATACCTATGTGTATGAATTTTATAACAACAAAAGTGTATTCTCCATCAATGTAGCTAATAAATACTATGTTTAATCCATGTTTATAGAGGAGTTTCTAGTGATTTCTGACACTATAATGATTGATGTTGATCAATCATCATCAAGATTTATATTTTCTACATTTTTCATGCGAGAGTACTCTATTTATAAGTTTTCTCATAAGGATAATTTTCTAAATGGTTTATGGAAAATCTAGTTTATGTATTGAATTAACATTAGTAATTACTTATAAGTCCACTCGATGAAAATAATACACATTTTGGCGATGAATGATGATAATGACAATTTTATCCTTCAATAAATACACTAAATATATAGCCTCATTTACAAATGAATTATCCTGGGAATTACATGATTGTGGGTTGTGAGTTAATATCATCTCTAAGTATAATTCTATCGATACTCATTAGACAAATACATTTAAGGATATTAACTCATCCTTTCTGATGTAATTATCACCATTTATCTCCTTAATCACTAACATGGAATATCAATTTACCATCAAGTAGTCCACTAGAATTTGATTTTCCATTTATTGGTTGGTGATGGGGGCCTAATGCTCTGCTACATTCTATTGTAAATTATACTGGAAACATTAATGATTAATGTAAAACTTCCTTCTCTAGGGAGATTATCATGACTCGCTGCATGAATTTATTGATATTGGGGTCTTCTACTCTACTCCCAATTGGGATTATGAATGTTTCATCAAAATACATCTCTAATGTTTGTGGTCCCTCTTGAATAGAGAATATCTCTTTATTGATGAATTCATTATGCAACATCATCTCTAACGAGGGATGTTATGAAATGAATTATGTCCTTGCTTGGAATTTTACAACTTTTTGAGGCACGAACTGAATCTCAAACTATTTAAGACAACTTACCATCACACAAATCATACAATCATCAAATTATGGGTGAGGATATATTTTATGGGGTTATTATGAGAGACCAAATGGACCTGATTGGTATTTTGGTAGTGCCTCATCTTCTAAATCATGAGGATTAATGACATACATCTCTTCTCTATATCTGAATAAGGAGTCTCGTTATCGAGTGCGGTTGAACTAATATAATAACGATGATATTTATTCATGTTTTCATTATTCCATATGCGGATATCACAAAGTAATCATTCCATGGATTTGAAAAAAAATGGGAATCTACCCCACAACAAGAATCATTTTCACTTAGAGACCCAAATAATATTAATTGCCACTATACAATGTTTCTTTATTTTCATTATTCTACTGATATGTAACCTATTTTTCCATCAACTAAGTGAAGGGAAAATACCTTCCAATGAGGTTTTATATAAAGAAATCAATATAAGTATGGAATAATGATATTCCCCTCAACCAATTAAGTTTTCTTGGAGGTAAAAAATAAATGATTTGGTTTTTCTTCTCTAGATCTACTTCGATGACATGATGATGTACAATGAAGCTGAGAAAATTTCCCAAGGTAACACTAAAATCATATTTAAAGGTATTAATATTTAAGATATTATGTTGTAGTTTATTTAATATAATATTAAGATCATCCATGTGGTTAACATTTAATCATTAATTAACCATCATATCATCGAAATAGCACTCAACAAAAAAACCAACAGGGGTTTAAAAATGAAATGCATGGAACATTATTATGTAGTGGTGTCATTCATTAAACCAAATGGAAATACCAGATAAAAAAACATCCATTATGGTAATATTAATGTAGTATATTCCTTATATTTAGGGTATATCATTATTTGGTTGTACTTAAAATAGACATACATTAAGTAAAGGGCCTCACATTTGGTTGTATCATCAATAAGTAGTTCCATGGACAGATATGATAAATCATATTTCAGAAAATGCCAATTTATTCTTCTAAAGTCAATCCTAAACCTAATTTTCTCATTCATTTAATTTACTGGGACAATATTTGATTGAAATTTCAGATAAAATAATTCCCATGTGAAATTGGAAATTATAATATTTTCATCATTTTCCTAATTGTTTAGGTATGAGTCGAGTGAGTCCTTATAGCACCATGTTTTAAATCATGTTGGTTTTATTAATATCCCTGGTTATGGGTGGCCACTTCATGATTGAGCCCATGTTTTTTGTGTAATTCAATGTAAATAAATAATTATTTTTCACTATAAAGTATGTATATACCTCTTGTTATTTTTATAATTGTTTAGGATAATAAATGTAGGTCATGGGTCTATATTTGAACCCAAGTCTAATTCTTTTTTTTTGAATTCATAAATAGAAGTAGATAATCCTTTATAAAATCCTAGAGGGAATCCCGGAGGTCCTCATCCCATTTCTCAACATATTCCTCTTCCTCTTCCACCTCACTATTTGTTTATGTAAGCTATTAATGAAATTTCCCATATTTAGGAGAGGATTTAAAAATTTTACTTTCGGAATAAAAATAATCTCCCTATAACTTGAATAATGAGTTTGAGTTTCTTTGATTCTTAGGGGATGTAGTAAGGGAATTTTAAATTTATACTTTACCACATTTTAGAGGGTCAATGACCATTTTGGAATGGCTGGGCTTAGTATTGATGGATGATATCATGATGGTTTTTGAATATGCACCAAAATTTGGACCCAAATTATTAAACTGATTGACGGTAAACACATACCATTTACTGAGAAATTTGATGGAATGGGTTAGGGTCATTTATAGACCATCAGATGTAATGAACTGGGAAACACCATCATTCAAGGGTTACTTCCCTTATCTCTACTATAATCATATATTAATATGTTAATATTCACATCATTCAAATGGGGATTTATTACCCTGAAACATAAAAATTTATCCATTAATGAAATATTTAATGCATTAATGGTATGGCAAGGGGACATCTGCGTGATGATGAAATAATGTTCTTTATAGAATAAAACTGAATCCACTTCTTTTCAAACAACTTGTAATTATCAATTTGATATAATGTGCAAAAATAGAGCAAGGAGCTTGATTCTATCAAGAGGATTTTACTCTATTTTATCATATCCCAATATCAATAGAGTAGAAGGGGATTAGTGGGAATCATTATAACCAAGTTGATGATATTTTAAAATTGTAATGAGATTGAATATTGAGATATTATCAATGGAAGAACACAGCATGTCAATATCATTAATCCTACCAGCCACATAGAAGGGTTTTATGTGAGCCTGTATAACCACATCTTGTCATCCAGAATGAAAGATAAGATGATGTGGAACTCCATTGGATTGTTCTCTAAATAATATAATTCATCATAATAAACCATAGCTTCCAAATCATGAGGGATCAACAAATCTACTCTAAGAGCTTTTGTTATGTCATTTGACAGACATAGAGGGTCTAGGACTGTTTTTACTAAAACAGGTTGGGGACCATCCCCTTTATTAAAAACAATGCTAAAAAATATCCCTTTTGAATAGGATAATGGAGAAATCAATAAATTCAAGAAGGCTAGTGTAAAACCACCATATATTTCAGTGGAAAAATTTTATCGGTACAATGCCAATTACAAGTACAAAAATCTAATACTGGGTCAGTTTGAACACATCCACTATGTCGTCTACTGTATCACGCCAAACTACCCTATAATTTAGGCCATAAATAGTTGAACTGCATAGCCTGACATCCACCATTACACCCAATACATCCTACTGCCTCTCATCTTGCACTCACACTACCTGTCACACACATACCACTTCTCTCATGTCCCACCACCTGCCTCTCACCAATCCCATAACCCACCCCCAGTCGTAGCTCGAGCCCCATAGAACCAGTGAGAAGCCCCACCAACAAATAATTTTTGGATAATATGATGCACTAGATATAGGTAGTCCATACTTTAGAAAAGGTGATGAAGGTTCTCTGGTCGTTTGTGTGTTAGGCTGAACACGTCTGACTTTTTGCTGAGGTTGATAATATAATTCCACCCCCTCATCTCGGTCTTCCATGATGATTAGTGAACAAAAAACCCTAGATTATGTGAGGGAACTATCCTAATCCTATTGTATCCATTATAGTGTTTTACTATGATTTCCAACTTCATATAAAGTCAATTAAGGAATGTGGTTGAGATATTGTGTTCTTCCAAGATCGTTTCTTCCCTTGTATCCTCAACTCTGATGGAATCTTTATATTATTCCCTAATCAGGTTCAAGGAACATGAGTTCAAGGACATATTCATCATTGGATAAGGGATCCATTAATTTAATTAAATTAATGTATCCAAAGATAAATTTTTTTCAGATGAGGATTTCATCTCATGAGTCAACTCATGCGGTACTATTCGAGGGGGATGGTATCCATGATTTAGGGACTAAAGGCATGAAGTATGATAAAGTAAAATCAGTATTTTACTTTGGTATAGAATCATATTCAAATATTTGTTGTCTATCCTTATGGTGATGTATTTTTTATGTATATTGGACATGGTAAGGAATTAGTGCCGATAAATTCATATGTGACATAGTGGAAGCAGTTGGGGGTACAGTTGGTTGTTTAAAATATTATTAGAGGAGAGTATGATTGTGAGTTATTATCTTCCATATCATTAAATTATTTAAATTTTATAAACCTTTTTTAGAAACTTTAATCCAATAACCTTCATCATTTTGGGTTCTAGAAGAAAGATATTCCACTTATACTAGTGGTTTTTTTAGGTTCACTTTCTTAGGATCAACTATATTTTGCAGAAAATCATTGAAAAATAAATTTTCCTAAATGGTGAGAGAAAATATTCAGTGAAAGGATAAATAATTTGGGTTATCATCAGGGCCAACTTGGTCAGGTATTTTGGGTTACAACTTATTTTGAATGTTGATTTCTGAGGCTGCTAATAATTATCCTGAAATGTTGCCATCTTAGAGGGAGTAGAAATTTTTCTTCTTATTTCTATATTGAGAGATTTTAAACTCATTCCTTTCATCCCAATGAGGATACTATTATGAATTATTCTATTTATTAGGAGGTACTATGTTAGGAGGTGCATGTGTTGGAGTTGGAGATTATGTAGTGGTCGGTTTCAATGTAACCATTACTACATCCTCTCTATGTGCAACCCATGTACTTATAAAATAATTTGTTTTCATTAGATAGTTAAATATTTTAATTAATTACAAACATATATTGAAATATGTCATATTTATATAATTTAATGAGTCTAAACTAATGGAATAGTAACCTGACTATTGAAATAGTAATGTGACAGTTAGAAATAGTATTATAGCCATTAGAATTGTAACTCATGTTTGAATGAATAAATGAAATTTATATATCTTATATATGAAAATTTATATATTTTTATCAAGGTATGTGTAAATAAATGTTTTAAAATGATAAATTAAGTTGTATAATTTTTATTAAGAATAAATGTTTATTTACAATTTTATAATTAATATAATTATTTAAAATTTTAATTATTTTCATAATGTAGATTCATAAATTAATATTTTTACTATTTTTACTATAAGATAATTTTATAAGACCTTAATTAATTTTATAGTGTTTCATAAAATCAGTTATAATATTACATAATATATTTTTGAAAAAAATAATGATTTTAAATTAAAATTGAATATCTTATATTTATAAAATTATTTTCATTAAATTAATTTCATTTTTGAATTCAAAACATCAAAAAAATTATTGGGTGAACTTTTGGGATTTTTAATAAACAGTTGAATTTTTTGTGTATAGCGAAATAATGTAATTTACTTTATTATTAAATAAATGAATTATTGATTCATGCATGCTATTTTGATGAGGTTAGAACCCATTAGTTCAAAATCAGATTCACTTTTTTATTTCAATTAGTCTCATGAATCCACAATACTAATTGTCTTAAGAAAAAATAATAAACAAATGAAGAAAATAATCAAAAACACCCCTCTCCTCTCTTTATAAATACCAACCCTCACCACCCTTTATCCTCAAACCTCCAAAGACATGTGTCATTTTATTATTCTACCCCAATCCCTTTCCAATCCACATATCCACATCCAAAACCTAATGTTCTCACTAAAAAACTAAAACCATGTTCTCTTAAGGATATTCTCATGGAGACAATATTCAAGAGTTGAATTCTGGTGATCTTTCTTTCCTTATTCATTTCTACCTTATCCTCACCTTCATTATCCAATGTTAAATGATAACTATAGTATCACACATATTCTATAATTTTATTTTGTAAATGAAATATCCTCGATAAAACCTCTTCTCTTCTCATCTTATTCCAAAAAATGAAAACATCATCTATGATGTGTCGATTCAACGCCTTCATGGATGATGAGTTTCATTTTACTTTTCATCCTTCATGGATGGTCATTAAACCACTATTAAGGATGAAATAGTTTTTAATATGTTTATTATAACTTTTTTAGTGTTTTCTAACTAATTTACTAACATAATAAATGAATAAAACGATACTAGTTTGTGATGGTTTGAAAACCCAAAAAAATTAAACCAAATATTTATTAGTAATGTTTTATCTATTTAACCACCCAAATATAAAAAAATCTATATATATAGTCATTTAAAATTCTAGAAATGTTTTAATACCATTTCAGTCAGCTTTTGGATATTTTCATCCATTTTAAAAAAGAACTCCTTTAATTTTACTAAAGGGAACCAACCATAATTCCATGAAACGAACACTCCTTGAATACCGATTGTGATCTTTGTAACTCATCATAATTTATATAATTGAACTTAATAAAATGGTTAAAAAATTATATGTGTAAAAGGTTATATATTAGGTAATTAATTGACCTAATTTGATTATCTAATATATTAAGTACAAGTTTAGAAAACAATTAGAAAAAAGGTATTGGAATTCTTAACCCAATTTCAATTATTTGGGTTCACCTTCTACTTTATTGATTATGTATTTCTATGATTATTTGAAAAATGGGTTTTGATTATTTTATATTTTATTATGTGCTTTAATTGTGAAAACACATATTATTTTCATTTTATTTATTCTCACTTCAATTATAGGATAATTTTAAGGGACATTAATTTTAAAAAAAATTCTTTTCATGTTATAACTCTTTTTATTTATGACATTTTTATTTTTCTTATACTGATTGAGTGGATTTCCCTATTCCATGATTCCATTTTTATTTGACGTTTCCCTTACTATTTTACAAGTTTTTTTAAAATTAAAATGTTCTCATTTATAACTTTGGGGCCATTTAAAAATGATAATTGATTTCAAAATCGAAATTTTTTTTCCTCGAGAATGTTTCTTTTATACAAGATTTATGTCTTGTGATAAATTTATGGTTCTTGGTAATTGTTATGATAAAAACTGATTCTGTGAAAACCCGTGGACAGGTAATCTTGTTATATATCACCAATGCATTGGGTAAAGGGATGCAGTTGATAGGTTAGATTTCTCCAAAGAGATTATGGGAATATACTGCGATGGTTATTCCAAGCATAACCCCGATTGTTACAACTGCATATCTAAGAGAACTTATTTATATGTAAGAGTGAATTAAAATGACATCACAAGTTACCTTTATTTAATTTTGAATTTTTTATATGATTTTATAGCAAATTTATGATTTTATATGGTAAGGTAATGTGATTATGATTTATGTTTAAAAGTAATAACTTTGTAAAAATGTTTTCATTCTTGGAAAAATGACTTCATTATTCCTTTATATGACCCTCACTATACATTTTGTGCCCATTTGAATTTTTAATATGTTATTATAGTGTTTATTGATGGATAATTTAATGGAATAATTCATGTTTAATTTCATGACCTCTCGATATGAAAATAAATAATAATTTATTGTAAAATTTTCATATTCGGTAAAAATAGATTTGGGAATGTAGTGACTACATTGTAATATATTAGTTTCTATATATGATTTTATAACCTAATTATATACATCTATAAACCAAAAAATATCATTGGGAATTTAATAATGTGAATTAAAGTTGAATTAAATAGATTATGTAATGTTTATGGTCATGTCCTTACATTTGTTATCAAAGGAATCATTAGATAACTTTAGGGGTTAAGATAAGGTTAATATATTTTCCATAAATGATCTTTACTTTATGGTTAATTTGAAACTATATAGAAGTTAATGTTTATCATGTTTCTTAATATATGATATTTTTGTTTAGAATTTTTTCTATTGAAAAATGATGGGAGGTCAAGTAAGAAGTAACTGAGAGGATGATATCCTTTTAAAACTGAAACCTGGAATGGTGTGAATTAGAAAGTAGGAGTTTGTGACAGTAATGGCTCAATTGATGTAGGCTACAAATTAAAGAAGTATATATACATTAGTTCACCTAGATAAACCACAATGTAATATATTAGTGGTGGAATATTGTATGTTGAAACATTCTCATACATTTAGTTGATCTTCTAACCTAGTGGTAAATAAAGGGTGTAATAATCCCTAGATTTTTTTCCATGGGGTGTTCAGTACATCAATTGGATAGTTTTTATATTTAAAATTTTTAAGCTGAATCTATTTAATGGTGGTCAATGGTATCAAAAATAAAGTATAATGAGGAGATTGATTCTTTGGATTAGGATGAATTTAAAAATATATTCCATGAGAAATATTTTCCTACGGAGAGTCAATTTAGGATGGAAAAAATCTTGAATTGAGATAGGAGGGGGATTCAATGTCATCATACAAAGAAAAAATTACATGATTAGTAAGGTATGATAACATTCTTATCCAAGGACTTGACAGTAAAATCAATCATTTTCACAAAGGATTAAATCCAAAATAATGAAGAGAAATGTATTCTCATGAATTTAGAAGTTTCATAAAACTTTTTTGATGTGTAAATAAAGATGAAATAGAGTTTATTAATGATCAATTTTTATTTCAAATCCATAAAAACATAGGTTTAAGTGGTAGGAAAAATGAAACAATTCATCAAGGTGGTTTGATGGTAATAAAATTAAGTATTGAGTTTATGATAACTATGGTAAAAACCTCACTGGGAAATGGATTTTCATGTCTAGTAAGTGTTTATGAAGTGGTATGTTTGGTAATATGATTGATAATTGAAATTAAAATGACTATGGTAATGGTATTAAAAAATTTGATATTTAAAGAGTTAAAATTTTTAATGTAATGAAATGGGTAATTTTTTAATGGTAATCTCAAGAGGAAATTAAATGATGAAAAGAAACCAGACTATATGAAGAAAGATGTGGTGAAATTCATTGAAACTATTTTAGAATATTTTGGGCCATCCAATTATATGGTATCTGCTACATTGTTTATTTACTCAGATTTTTGTAATGCCTTTTTTGATTTTGGGTCTACACATTTTTTCATATTTGAGAAATATTAAGGTAAATAATAAATTCAATCTCATGAAATAAAGTTAAAACTTATGGCAAGAACACATAGGGGATATATTAAGGGGATATGAAATTATAATAATCTTTATATTGATTTCTGTGAAATGAATTTACATTGAAACCATATTTACTTTCCCTGGGTATAATTTTATTTATTGTGGTTATGAATTAGATTTCTATTTACCATGAAATTATTAATTGTAAAGGTCAAGAAGTTGTTTTATAGAAATATTCTCAGTCTGTAAAAAATAGTGAACATGTACTATTAAAAAAATATTTAAAGGATGAGAATATATTAAAATATGTAAATTAATTTCATCTTGTAAATATTCTTGAAAACTAGGGAACTATTCATATGAATGATTTTCTGGTGGTAAATGTGTATCTGGATATTTTTCCTATGGATATTCTTAGTATTATATCTTATCATGAGGTTGTGAATACTGTATTTTTTTCCAAATGTTAAAGTTGTTTAAAAACCCCTATATTGAATGTCTCAAGTAGAAATATCTATAGTTGTATAACAAGTTTCATGAGTTAATATAGAATCGTATTATTCATATAAGCACTCCACCTTATGGTGCTTCTATCTTGTTAGTTAAAAATAAATATTATTCCACAAGTCTTTTCAATTATTATATATCATTGAATAACAATACAATTAAAAATACATATTTTTCCTCATATTAATGAATTCTTTGATCAGCACGAGGGATCATAATATTTTTTCATGATTGACTTGAGTTCTATGTACCATTAGATGACGGTCAAGGAGTATAAAATTTTGAAAAAATAATTTTGTTCTAGATATGGTAATTACGAGTGTTTTTATGACTACTGATATTACAAATTACCAAGCTGTATTTATGGAAATTCCATGAACACTTCGATAAGTTTTTTTGTTGTTTTTGTTGATGATATTTTGTTTTCATAAAATTGTTATGAGATCATGAAAACATTATATTGATTTTTCTGAGAAAACTAATGGAAAATATGTTGTATTGGAAATTTAGAAAATATGGATTTTTTTACAATAGATTTATTTCCATGGGGACATTGTAAATAAGGATGGAGTAATAGTGGATCCTACCAAATAAATTTTGTTGATGAATGGAAAAGACCTAAAAATGTTTCATAGTTTCATAGTTAAATTGGATTCTTAGGATATTAAAGAGTCATTGATAAATTATTTCACAGTTTTCTAACCCTCTAACTAAGATAACATAAAAAGGTTTTAAATTTATTTAGATAGATAAATGTGATGTTTGTTTTTAGGAACTGAAAAAAAGAATGGTGAATGATCTTGTTTTGGACATTCATTCCGAAAATGGAGAGTTTTTCATATATAGAGATTATATATTAAAGGTATATGGTTTAGTTTTAATGAATAATAATAATGTAATTGATTCCACTTCATGATAAATGATACCTCATGAGTTAAATTATCTGAGACATGATTTGGTATTATCTTTTTTGGTTTTCAATTTTAAAAATTGGAGACTAAATATATATAGATTGATGTGAGAAATATATACTTCTCATAAATTATTGAATTATATATTAAATCAACTGTAATTGAACATTTGGTAGAGAAGATGGATTGAACTGATAAATGATTATTATTAAAGAATCAACTACCATCTTGAAAAAAAACAATGTGGTGAATGCCTTGATTCGAAAAAATCATTATACATTAACCATATTACGTTGGGAAAATGATCCCTTTTTAATGATTTGATTAATTTTTTAATGTTTTTGGTGTTGGAAATTCCTCTATTTTTTTAGGTCTCAGTGAGATAATCCCCACCAGATAGAATAAAGTAATTTTTAAATAAAGACTCTTTGGAATAGAAAAAGGTATATTTTTATAAAAACAGTAAGAACCCATAATTTAATGTTGATAAAGAGTTTTTTTTTATTTTTGAAGATATTATGTGTTCATTGTGGTTAAAATATGAAGAACGAGATATTAAGTGAAGATCATAGATCTCTAATTTCTTTTCCCATTGTAAACACTATTATGTAATAAAACCATCAAGAGTATTATTGTTGGGATAAAATGAAAATATATATTGAAAATCATACCATGAGATGATTGACTAGTCAATGGGTAAGAGCAGAATGAAAATTACTAAAGGGGGAGCCTCATAATTTTCTAGTGCTATAGTGAAAGCAGAAATTATACCCAGGGATTTTGTATTGGGATTACGAAAAACAACAAAAAGTTACAATGAGATTTGGGTTGTTTTTTATTGACAAACTAAATCTGAATATCTTCTTCCTATTTGAGATACTATGTGTTCATATCAAATTTCTTTATTATACCTTCATGATATAGTTAGGTTTTATGGAGTTTCTATCTCTATAATATCTAATCGTGATATCAGGTTTACTTATAATTTTTAGAAAGGACTTCATAAGTAATTTAGAATGGAATTAAATAAATTCATGGCTTTTCATTCTCAATCTGATAGGAAGTCAGTGTGAGTAATTCAGACAATCGAGGATATTATTCGAGCATGTTCAATGGAATAACAGTGATGTTGAGATCAATATATTTCTTTTCTTGAGTTTTCTTATAATAACAATTATCAATTTAGTATATAGATGGTGCCTTTCGAAACATTATATGGAATGTGGTGTCGAAATCCAGCATTTTTTGATGATGTTAGTGATAGAATATTGATGGGACCAATATTGGTAGAGGAAACAAAATATAAATTTGAGATTATTCAACAACAATTGAGTAAATCTCATATATATCAAAAAAAGTTATGCAGATAACTGGTTGAAGAATTTTTCATTCAAGGTTGGTGATCATGTCTTTCTCAATGCTCCTCCATAGAAAAGTGTGATAAAATATGGTAATAAGTAGAAGCTTAGTCCACAGTTCATTGGAAACTATTAAATCCAGGAAAATGGTGGATTAGTTTCCAACCATGTGGCCTTGCCAATGATTTTTCCCTTGTGCACAATTTTTTTCTTGTTTCAATGTTAAGAAAGTATGTTCCTGATTCATCATATTTTATGAGCCCTAAGATAGTTTTATAGGAAGATAACCTTTAATATAAATAAAATATTGTTTGGATTCTTGAATATGGAGTGAAAGTATCACATAATAAGATAATTCATTATGTTAAGTTGTTTTAGAGAAACTACATGGTTGAAGAAGCAACATGGGAATCTGGAAATGCTATTCGGGAACAATATCCACAATTTTTTAATTAGTGAATTAAAATAAAAAGGTTAAAATTTCCATAAGGGGAAGAATTTGAAAACATGGGTACTTATGGAATAATTTGGTTTCATTTTGGAATTAAATAGTTAAATTCGTTATAAATGTATAATGAAATATGTGGTATTTATATAAATTAATAGATCTATACTAATAGTATTCTAACCTAACAATTTGAATATTAGTATAACCATGAGGAATAGTAATCTTCCCATTAGAATAGTAACATCTCCTATAAAAGTATAAATAAAACATATGTATCTTATAAATGATAATATGATATATTTATATCATTGAATAAGTGAATAAATGATATAAAAATGATACATTAAGTGTTGATGTTTATGTGAAAAGTAAATGTTTATTTATAATTTTATAATTAATATAATTATTAAAAATAAAACCAATTTTCATAAAATATATTCATAAATTAATATTGTGTTATATTTTAATTATAATAAAATTTTATGAACCCATATTTAATTTTTCAAAATTTCATAAAATCAAACATAGTATTAAATTTAGTATTTTCAAATAAATTATCACTTTAATTGATAATTAAATTTCTCATATTTAGAAAATTATTTTCAT
Organism: Viscum album; assembly: GCA_963277665.1. Taxonomy (NCBI): domain Eukaryota; kingdom Viridiplantae; phylum Streptophyta; class Magnoliopsida; order Santalales; family Viscaceae; genus Viscum; species Viscum album. Next base: position 381,038,307 of record OY728119.1, read on the forward strand.
AATAGAGATTCTATTTTTGAATTCTACACTTTGTAAAATGTTTTGGATCATTTTTTGGGATTTTTCTAAAATAGTAGATTTTTATGAATAGTGAAATATGATCATTTACAATACAATTAAATAAATGAATTAAGGAGTCATGGGTGATGTTTCTATGAGGTAATAAACCATTATTTATAATTCCCAATCACTATTTAATGTAATTAGTAACATGAATCAACACTATTTATAGTCTTCATCTAAAATAATAAATGAATGAATAAAAATCAAAAACAACCCTCTCCATTTCCCTATAAATATCACCCTTAAACACAACTTAATATCACACAATTTAAACCTTATGGATTCAATATATTATAATGAATTCCCTTACAAATATTCTTCACCATGGATAATACCTTCTAGTTACACAAAAATACCAAAACCAAGTTCCTTAATGAGGATCTCAAGGAGACAATATTCAAGAGGTAAAATCCCCCATTATTATTTTTTTTATTTATTTAAAAATTATCCAAAAAAAACCTATCCAAAGTTAAATGACAAACCTAGTATCATACATATAATTTATTTCTATTTTTTATGTAATATCCATTATCAAAAAAATTCTCTTATCCTATTATTCAAAAAAATAAAAACATTGTCTCTGATTTGTTGATTCACTGTCTTCATGGATGATAAGTTTTTATTTTCTATACCCACATAAATATTGTACAAAAAACAATTATTATGGTTAAAAATTATTTATTAAATATATTATAACTTTTTTAATGCTCTATAACTAATTTAATGTCCTAATAATTAAATAAAGACAAAATAGTTTGTGATGGTCGGAAAAACTACCAAAAAATTAACCAAACATTTATAATTAACATTTTATGTAATGAATCATCCTAATAATGTAAAAGAAAATCATATATGGTATCATTTAATATTATATAAAAATATTAATACTCTTTATTTCAACAACTATTGTTTCTCATCAATCTAACAATAAAACCCATAATTTTACGTAACAGAACCTTGCATAAATACATGAAATGAATGCTCCTTGAACAAGGATTCTATATTTATAACTCATATAAATGGATATAAATGATATTAATAAAATGGTAATAAATAAATAAAAAATTTGAAAAGGTTTTTAATTATGTAATTAAATAATATAATTTTATTATAGAGGACATCAAGAAAAAGTAAAAAACTCTTTTGGATATACAGTAAGGAAATTCTTAACACAATTATCAATTTTTAGGTTAACCATCTACTTCATTGATTATATCATTCTAGTATTATGTATAAAATAAATTTTATTATATAATATTTTATTATGTATATTCAAATTGAATACATATAATCCAATTTTTTGATTAATACTCGCTTCAATGATAAGATAATTATAAGATGAATTCTTTTTAAAAATCTCTATTTCATGTCAAATTTATTTATATAAAAGAAATGTGTTTTATTATACTAAATAAGATGATTTTACCAATTTAATAAAACATTATTGGTTTTATGTTTCATTTACATGTTGAATGGTTTATTGAGATGTAAATGTTTTTCATTTATAAGTGATCGAATTTTTAAAAATGAAACATTATTTCAAAATGGAAAATTATCTTCATTAAGAATGATTCATTTATAAAAACTTTATGTATAATGATCATGTTATGGTTATGGAGAATTGTTATGACGATGTGTGATTATATGATAATCTATGGGTTGGTGATATTGTTATGGCTCTCCAATGCATTAGGTGAAGGGATAGAGTATATAAGTTAGGTTTCATCTAGGAGATTTTGGGAATATACTATGGTGGTAGTTCCATGTGTAACGACGATGGTTACACCTTGTATAGCCGGGATAGAAAATATATATGTAATATTTATTTTAAAATAATTGCACAATTTACCTTTTATTGTTTATTCGTTCCTTCTGTGGTTTTACATCAAAATTATTATTCCATTTAGGTATGATAAGGCGCATATCTTTTATTTGTAAAAGATATAACTGTGTGAAAATGTTTTCATTCATAGACTAGTAGTTTTTTTCTTCCTTTATAATCCTTTTACTGATATTTTTGTGCTAATCCCGGGTTTTAATGTGTATTTCATGGTGTTTTTTGGATAGGGAAATTATATTAATAATTCATGTTTAATTTCATGGTGTTTTCACATAGAATGAAATTGTATTTTTAAATTTATTGTATAGTGAAAAATGGTTTTTGGGTAGAGGATTGTACTTTATAATATATGAGTTTATATATATAAGGTTATTAATAAATTATAAAAAACAATAAACCTAAAATTTGTTTGGGAATGTATGAAAGTGAATTCTAGGTGAACTAACTAGGTTCCCTATCCTTTATGTATGGGTCCTCACACTATACCTTTCTTCTTCCCTTGAGATTTCAGCATAGGATAAGTGATATATTTTTGTTAGAAACATAGAATCTTACAACTTTTGTGCTACTATGGAATGATATCTAAATACACATAGATACTTTACCAATATATGTGGTTTTTGTAGCTCATCTCAACAATTCTCTCTAGAAAGACCGGCCATATCTTCTAGAGAAAGATGCATGTTCAAGGAAGAAGGTAAGATATTCCTCCTATAAATAAAATCCAACACATTGTAAATTTATTATTCTATGCATTTGGAAAAATCATGGATTTTTTTCTTCTTAATCATAGAGATGAATTGATAGAGTAATTTTCAAAAAAAAATCCCATCATTTGATTGATCTATCTAGTAGACTAGTATACCAAGTGAAGGTTGGGACATATAATGTCTTTAAAAACATCCAATATTGGAAACATATTATTACTTCTGGGTCCCCATTTAGGTTTGGGTTTCCTCTTTGGTTGTGCTTTCACATATCTTTCATTGACATCTTCTACTTGAATTGTTAATTTTTTCATAAAGGCAATGATCTTGGAAGTGAATTTCAAACTAGGTAGGAGCATGATCTAGTGGAATAGTAAGTTAGGCTATCTTGGATTGTTATTCATGAACCTGTAGTGGGTAACCCATAGAGGGTATGTGATGATTTCTCTGGCCTATCACTAGTCAATTAACCAATATAGGGAACTCCTAATAAGCATATATTTTAGGTTTAAAATATATATGGGTTTGGAAACCCACATTGATAAGATGTTCTGGAACCATTTTATTTTATACAATGAACCATATTTGTTTATGTTCATTGGTAGGGAGTGTAGGGTGAGCTGATTCTTATAGAACATATTGATTTGGGATGTTTCCTTAGAGGTGTTATATATTTAGTTTTCCCAATTCATTTATCTCTACCTCACAAAGAGAAAATATTTCCTCAAGTTTATGAATTTTTAACAATTCAAATGGTGGGTTGGATATAGCAACATCATTTACTTTTACTATGGTAAATGCTGAACAAGGAGGAATTAATGTAATAGTTAGCGGAATCCCAAAATTTAGATAAATCCTATGGGTTTGGGTACAAACAACATCTTTAGTAATTTTAGTGTGGGATATATTAAAAACTTGAACCTTGTCCTCTTATTCTTATATATCAATTTAATTTTCTATAGGGATTTCAAGGGTGGTTCTAATGATGTTCAAAAAATAGTATTGCATTACATGTGTTTCAACAAACTATATTTAATAAGAGGGTTTATTTTCTCAATGATATCTATTAAAATAATTTTTTTCAATAGTAGTCGTACCATATAGATATCACTTTTGTTTTTTCCCATAATGAGAATCATCCTCTCTTTAATTAGATTTCTGGGAATTATTTAATGAAGTTTGATCCTAATGTAATCTATAAAAATTTATTTCATGTGTGTCCTTAGTGGAGAAATTATTTCACTGGTTTGGACAATATGGGAAGATTCATTTTTCATCACCCCCACATAATGGGAAGATTCTAACTTCCTCTGAGGTTGATGTTGAGGTAAACAATTCCCCATCCATGTGGTCTGGGGATGCTCCCATTATATCTCTACAACCATTAATTCAACATTTTTCAGCAACAAATGTTGTTTTAAAAAGTCCTCAGCCTTGTAGGGATGAAAATACTCCCAAATTTCCTTGGATGTTTCTACTGAGACTGCAGTAAAGACATTATATAGAATTGTTTATTAATGGGTCAGATTCATTATATAATTCAAACATAATCCACCTGCTTCTAAAGATATTGCCTCTAACTGAATTATATCTTCTCTTAAGTGGGATACTTTATCAACACTTTTGGATTCATGATGAAGGATTCCTTTGATTACTTTATCTCTTATAGACCAACAACATCATGAGTAGTTAAAGGATTTGTTTTTTAGTGTACCCCATGTTTTTGGAAAATCTTTTTTCTGGAAGCAAGCATGAAGCTATGAAATTTCATGATGTCACATTTGGAGGTCTTTACAAATCTGGGAGAAAGGTAATGTAATACCCAGTGTTCTCTATATCCTCTGATACAAAATCTATATGGTTCATTAGTGATTATTTTATTTCCTTATTTTAATGTGTTAAGACATGTGCATTGAAGGTATCCCTGTTTTTTCCGAATTTTGGATGTCGTGCAGCTAGGAGGGCCACCAATTCAATTTAACGATGTATCTATTCAATTACCATTATGTGGAATAAATATTCATCATAAAAAAATACTTATTCTTTTAAATGATTAAAATTTTACCATAAATTCATGAAGTTGACATGAACACATTCTCTTAATAATGCATCTGGATTTCTATATTGGCGAGTGCCTAAAGGATAGAACATTACTATTATATTTTCATTTGACAATTGTATCTTCATTTGTAATGTGTCTTCTACGTCATTGGAATGAGGTTCCTCAACATAATATGGCCAAAGTGGATGTTTCCATACTATTTTATTTGTAAACCTTGAGATTGGTAGGGGTTTCCAATATCACATTTAAATACAGGAGATCTAAGGGTGGTTCAGAGAATGATCATTATCTTGGGAATTCATTGAATTGAAAAGGGATATCAATTTTCAATGACGAGGCATCATGAATAACTATACTCACCTACCCAAGGGCATCATAATATAATGGGTTTATCATAGTTAATTCAAAAAGTGTAGGACCTCTTTATCAAAATGAAGTGTTATAATAGGGAGTACATTCATGTTGAATGTCATCATGTGGAGGACAACCATAATGGCTTGATGTCTGACCACAAGGGGAATTCATGTAGTGTATACCATCAAGAAGACCTATGTGGAATATTATAGAAAGGGGAAGGCCTTAGTTCTATTTGATCATCTCTCTAAGACGAGGTATTATATGTCCCTTATCAGGATATAGTCTCTCTTGATCTATTAGATTATTAGAATGATGCAATAATTCTTGGTAAGATGCTTGGGGAGGACACCGAAATTGATGGAATAATGTTACCATGGTGTCCTTCTAAATTGCAGCTACTATTTTAATAATTCAGAAAAAATGATTGGGATCATAATACACTATATATAAACATCTTAGGGATTCAAGAACACCTATACTAAGAAGACTATGATCGTAGAACGATTCTTAATTTTCTAATCCCCTTTAGAGAGGATTATTTTTTGGATTCCCTCTGGTTGTTGACTAGGGATGATTATTGTGGATAAAGGCTTTCATATATAGAGATCTATTTGATTATCTCCTATTTTTCTTCCAAAATTTTCGGATAGATTTATGGATTTTTTTAGGAATATATTCCTTCCCTCAAGTGGTCACTAGAATAGACTAATGACATCCAGTTTGTATGGGGGTATGGGACCAATATAGTTTTCCATTCATCAAGGGATTTTTCCCCACAACCACTTTCCCATGAGATGATATATGTGACTACACTAGTGTGTCCCTCGAACAATGTTAATGATTCACCTAAATTGTGGGGATGGATTTCTATGTCTTTCATTCCAAAACTACCATTTCTATAATTATATCTTGACATGTTTTTAGGATGTGGGTACGGATTTTAATCCATCATTTCAACGTTTTCATGAAATGATGAATTCTTTTAGTGGCTAGAACAAGGATATATTCCCATTCCATGGTTTAAAAATGGGTGTGAACTTGATCAAATCCTCTATTTCCTATCAGTATAAATAATTATTCTTCATGTATATGGGTGGAGATATTGTCCCACCAAATATTTCACACAATGATTCACTAGATGTTTTCAATAAATGTTGAGAAAATAATCTGGAATAATTGATTGATGATGGTAGGTGTGTTAATCTACTCCCAATATTCCAAATCATTCAAATTGTTGGCTTCTCTAGAGTAAAAAATGGTATGATATTTTCTCTTATTGCATGGTTGTTTCCCTTATTGAGATGTCTTGGGATCCTGGGGATAGGTAATATGGGATAGACTCCCAAGAAAAACGACCTCATCATGATAAGAGTTTGACACTTCATGGAATTGGTATGGGTTCCTGCTAAAAGGATACACTTTGAGGGACCCTTATGTTGTTGGGATGATCTCATTAGTGACCACTTCATTAAAATCCCTATAATAAGTGAGAAATTTGTTTCTATGTTCCTGGGATAGGATAACAAAATGGTTTGAAATAGAAACTAGTTTCATTGAATTCTTGACCACCATCCATCATTGAGTGTATGGTCAGTGGGGCTTCATTATCAAGAGGTCTTTTCATGTAGTATCTGGTGTTAAGATAGTACAATTGAGGTGGTACTCCAAAATAATCAAGTTTGATGACCCGTGTTGAAGGTGCTGGGTTAGTGACAGCATCATATGATTGTAAAAAATCCTGCCTATACAATGGCTAACCATATGTCTATTTAAACTAGTATGATTCCATTTGGTTTTATGGTAGTTGTAGAGAATGTTTATATAGATTATATGAAAAATAAAACAAAGGAAAATCCCATAAAAGTATCATCTTAATAAAAACACATGTGTAATCTATGATTTTTAATCTATGTTTGGGATACATTTGTTTTTTATCGACATGAAAGGGGCAGGACACTTGGGAGACACAATCATTTTGGTTAAGGATTCATATCAGTTTCACCATTTTAGTTTCGATCCCAAAAAACTATGTGAAAATTGAATGGTGTATTATGGTGGTGGTGGGAGGACCCTTCATATCAGACATATATTTCCACATCCTTTGTTGGAGGTCTCCAAAACAATTTATTCCAAGAATTAGAAGAATCCAATGGTTCCCTTATTCACTATATTTCATGAACCATCATTCAAAATGTAGTTTGTATTTGGGAAATTACTCTAAAATTGTCTAGGGAAACATATTGGTTGAGTGTATAGGAGTTCAAAATCATCACAACTTTTTTTGGAGAATTATTTCCTACCCCATGAATCTATTATATATTGAAGACATATTCATGAATCTAATAATTAATCTAAAATATAAAATGAGTCACAATTATATTAACAATTGATCATTAAAATGTATTGGATTTATAATCATCTAAATTTATATGAGGTTCTCCCATAATGGAGACTTCTTTTGTATCTAATTTTATCTATAGATAGTGCCCTATTTTTTGTGGATTATAGATTCTATATATCATTTATTATTATGACGTCGGTTTTAAGACACAAAATGGGGCACTCTATAATTTATCATCATCCAAGATGATAGGAGTTTTTTTTTGATGTCAGGATCAGGACCTTGATAAATTATTTATATGTATCATTTTGAATGAAATCCAAACCCATGTTGTTCATTTCCATTTGATAAGACACATAACACCTTTTTTATTCTTATGATGATGATCAAATAGTGTAGTTTAACATCATGTGTCAAGGAAATATTTTTGAAGGATTATTATATAAGGACTGGTGTGTGACATGTGTAGAAGTGTAATGATAGACCTAAAAGGGATATATCCTACTAGGTTGTTGTCACCCTACTAGTAATATGAACTGAATAAGATTAGAATGAATTTGGGGTGTTAGTGTGGATCATTAAGGAGTCTTCCAATTTATCCCATTTTGGAAACAATCAATGAACATGTAGTTTGGAAGGTTTGGGGATGAAACCTATGGAGGCGGCCTAAGGAAAGGAGAGAGAAAGATATAATAAAGGGTTCTATGACATAATAGTTATTTCATTACCCTCAGTGATTCAGCCATTAGGTCTTACATGTTCACTATCCATACATCTCTTGATGGGGCATGGTAAAAATACTACCATGGAGGAGTGGGAATCCGAAGGATGAAGGGGAGTCCTCATTTGGAGTATAAACCCTTGAGGTGTTGACTTGAATTTGGGGATTATAACTAATAGGATCCCCTAGGGAATGTGATAGGAAGATCTAAAGATTAATCAACTCTAAATACATGTGTTTTTTTATATTATCTTTATGATCATAAATAACCTTTATCGCACATGAGTCATTATCTTTGTGATAAATAATAGGAAGTGGATGATCTGCAAAACCACAAAATCTAATTTGTTTTCTAGGGGAAATATTCAGGGATATGGGTTGTGGTATAATATGTTAAAAAAATTAATTGGTATGAGGGATGCCCTAGAATGAAATTTAATCCTCATCTCCTAGTAGATTATGGTGGAGTCTTAGAATGGTTTTTAGAGAGAGATAGAGAGAATGGTCTTTGATATGCCCATATCCTCTATAATTTTCAACCTCAGGGTATTATCAATATCCCTAATGTTAATATCCTTTTAACCATAGGAATTTATAGTCGAGAACACTCTGAGGATACAACCTATTTAGTAGAAAAATTCAAGAAATCTATTACCAGGGTAATGTATAATCAAAATGACATGATGATGTTCCTTGTTCTCTGATCATACATATTCGTTGGCTTTTGGGGATACCTTATCATGGTTCAAATCATATGAGGGATTCAAGGAAAGGGTTTACCTACCAATGGTGTCATGAATGGGGGTCAATGGGTGGCTTGTATAGGTGATACCTGGGTGGATAGGATGTCAATCAAGTAAGTGCGGCCTGGGAAAGATAAACTTTTTGATCACAAGTGAATTGAGGGTGAGTTATATATTCCATTGGGTTATAGAAAACCTAGGTAACGCTCTTGGTCAAGGCCTTTCTCTATGTTCCAAGGGTCTCCTCGGGTTTTTTGGATAACTGGTGCTCATGTTTTGAGAAGTTGAAAGGTCCTTCAATCATGTAGTTTTTGAATGGGGGTGTTTCGTCTCAAAATTCAATTATTATATAACATGAGTGAGAAGAGCTTCAATCCCTATCTTCGTTGTTTATCATATCAAATGATGATCTCAGAGGACAATTTATAATCAAACATTTGACCCTAGTTGAAGGAGGTTACTCGCTTAGATTTCTCATGTTGAACCATCATGCATGTATTATTTTCTCATGCTTAACCACAAAAATAGGGCCTATACAAGCCACTTGGTGTGTAGGTTTCTCACACTACAAAGACCTGTATGACACTCTAGATCACCTGAGAGGTATAAATTACTCAACTTGGGAGAATTGGTTCCTTTTATTTGTTATTCGTTGATTTACATTCCTTTTTATCAGTTACATCCTATTTTAAAGGAGGTTAAATGATGGGATAATTTCGATTTAAATTTTTCAATTATAAACTCATAAGGTATATATTAACTAATGTACTGTAGAAATAGATCTAAGAGTTCTTTTCATTAATATCATAGTGTTTTTTAATATGGGATAACTAGGTGAATATTCAATATTTATTTATGAGTGAAATATATTTAAAAAAACCTCTATAATAATTCCAATAACTGATATTAATGAATAATATATCATAATGACCTCTAGAATTATGCTTATGTGAATAATATTTTATTTTATAATTAAAGGAACCATCAGGTAAAATTATTACTTTTCATTTTATTTTCATCAATTTTTTATAACTGACTATGATATAGGATTAAAAATCACTATATATAGAGAAATGATAAATGGTATAATAATAGATTTTTTGGATATGCTTATTTTAAATAATAATCCATAATATTGAATCTTGTATATTTGTGGTCTATGAACCAATACATTGGTATCTATTTGGTACATGGATCAATTTTCTATTGAAATTTGGTGATAGTTTTGAGTGTAATTTTTAATGAGGCACTACTAGAATTCAAGCTATTTGCCACAGGTTATTTGCGATGGGATCCCATCGCAAATAAGCTTTAGCGACGGGGCCCCGTCGCAAATAGCCCGTTGCAGAAAACGTCATCACAAAAAATATTATTTACAACGGGCCCATCGCAAATAATATTTTTTGCGGCAGGAAAATTCACTGTTGCAAATAAGTCTCTGATTATATACTTATTTATATATAATTTCTTTCATGATGGGCATGTCGCAAATACTCTTTTGTGACTGGCCTGTAATCCCGTCACAAATGCATTTTGAAAATATTTATTCAGACTATTTGCGACGGGCCCGTCGCAAATAGTTTTTGTGATGGGCCCCTAATCCCGTCGCAAATACCTTTTTTAAGAAAAAATTGTTTTGACTATTTGCGACGGGATCCTGTCACAACATATCCTGTCACAAATAATAAATAAGTTTTTAAAAAAATAAATTAAATAAAGTTATGATTATTGAAAAATTAATTTTAAAATTATTAAAATAATAAAAAAATAAAAAATATTAAAATTCTCCATATTCTCAAAAAAAATATTAAAAAATCATTAAAAATTATTATGATTATTGAAAAATTAATATTAATATTATTAAAATAATAAAAAATATTAAAATTCTCAATATTCACAGAAAAACTATAAAAAATCAAAAAATATTATTATTAAAATAAACAAATATTAAAAAATATAAAACTGAAAAAATATATTTAATAAAATTATGATTAATTAAATAATAATATTAATATTATTAAAATAATAAAAAAATAAAAATATATTAAAATTCTCAATATTCACAAAAAATAATCATAAAATATTAAAAATTAAATTATGTAATAATCGCACCGATATAAAAGACAGAAACTGTAAATAGTTCATATTACAACAAATTTAAATTCAAATGTTTTTTACATAAAGAAAATCACTGGGGGGTCGTCTTCTGGAGAAGGTGGAGGAGGTAACGAAGCTGGTGGGGGAAACTCCATCCCTAAAATACAAGTCAGATGGCGCATGTACTCCATCTGCTCGTGATGTTGCTGCTGCCATCGACGTATCTCCTCCACGTGTTGTTGTTGCTACTGTCGACGCATCTCTTCTTGCTACTTCTGCAAACTCTCTATAAGTTCATTCTGATCTCGGAATTGCTCATGATACGGTGAACCTGAAGATGATGCATCTCCACAAGATCCTCTCAAGCTGGACACCGACATCGCAAAAGTACCATAATAAGTACCAGGAGTCACATGAGAGCTGATACCAACTACTCAGCCCTTCTAAAAGCCATACTGAGTAGCCTGCATCCATGCCGTCTCTTTGAAATTGTGGGCATTGGTTTGATCAGTAGCCTCATCCTGACCCTCAGCCTGTGTTTGAGAAATTTCAGCCTCATATTACTCCTTCAATTCCAATTTGAAATTAAAATTTTAAAAATATTATTTGCAGTTAATTTCCAACTGAAAATGAATATAAGACTAACCAAAATCTAACGCTGACGATCACATCTAATCTCTCTGATGGCTGGATCACTGTACATCCTCCAATAAACATCGTACTCTGTAATATCGGGATGCTCGACTGCCTATATAAATATAAAATAAACTGTTTATATTTGAAGTTATATAAAATATTTTAAAAAAAATACTTAAAAGATGCTATATATGCATACTGAATGTACGGCTACCAGCTCAATGTGTCACCTCATGTCTCCCTCGGTTCTGCCGACCTAATTAATACCTCCTCTGAAATCCACCACCCATCCAGTGTGCACATAATCCATCCCAAACCTGAGATGAAATTTACTCTAGTCAGTGGGCTCTACACGACACATCAAATACTGTTTCTCCTGATTTCTTAATGGTCGTGTTTCTCAAATTGTGCAAAAAATGATGCAAACGCTCACGCATAGCCACCTCCCATGCTACATGGATAGCGTCACGCATTCTATCATCGATGTGATATCATAAACCCTACAAATAATTTATAATATCAAGTATTTAATAAAATAAATTTCAAAATAAATATTACTTATTTACATACCGGCCAATGATTGTATATACCGAGCTGCACATCGACGGGAATCTGTTCCCATGTAGTCCATGGCTGAGAAAAATAATTGTGCAAGATAGCGCTCCCCTGTCCAACAGCTACATGCACAAAACTGTGAAAAAAGAATAAATAATCAAACAATTAGTATATATATAAATAAATTAATGAAATCTAACAAAAATATACAAGTTACCATACCTCTATGTGCGTGGATCGAAGCGAATATGTGGATGTTGCTCGGGGATAGGGTCAGGAATCATCAGTCGCGCAAGACCGTGACCCCTCCACGTCCCTCCTGAACCACCAGTAGGCTGAGGGTCAGATGATCCCACATCCCCATGATCCAAAGGTAGCTTAGCCTCCTCTAACTCACGCAATAGATCAGAGTCCATTTGAAACAAAAAATTATTATTTTTAGCATATAGTTGAAAATAACTATTATATATATATATATATTAGTTATGATTATAACCAGCATTTAACTATGTCAATGTTCACCTTCATCATCATCTTCATATCTGACAACATCAATGTCTTCATATTCCTCCTCGACATTATCAATATCCATATGAGTTTCACTTTCATCATCCCTTGTCATTTCAATTTCATTTGTAACATCATTAACATATTCATCACCATAGACCCTTAATTGTGGGGTTTCCTCATCGATATTCACATTTCTTTGTGAAAAAGATGGATTTTGAGTAGTCGCTTGAAAATTTTCAATTTCTTCCAATTCAGCAGAACCACGTTCAGTTTGAGTAAATTTATTTCCACGAGATTTCATTTTTATTATGCTCCACCAATCACCCAGGTCTCTTGAAGTAGCACAGTACTTTGCGTAACAAACTTGATGTGCCTGTTGAGTCAGTAAAAATGGTTCATTTACTACAGGAAGACTTTTATATTTAATATCTACAATTCCATGAGTCGGATGAACACACAAGCCTCTCTTAGTATCCCACAACCGACATTTAAACATCATTATGTAATTTTATCCAAGATAACATAGCTCAATAATTTCATCCAGAATGTTGTAAAATTCAACTTCAGTTTCTCTATGATGCGATCCTCTCAAACAAACTCCATTGTTCATTATTTTTTTATTCCCCATATGCACGTATATGAAATTGAAAACCATTAAAAACATATGCATTATAAGATTTAACTATTTTGGATGGTGGGTTACTCAATATACACAGTCGCCTATCAATTTTATCATCATGTTGAGACACCTAAAAATTTGTAAAACATTTATCCATATAATAAATAGTAAACCGAATTTATATTAAACCATCAATAATTTATGTTACCAGCTTTTGAAACCATTGACAAAAAAAATTTGTCTGCGTTCTTCAAGAGCAGCTGCTGTAATATGTGGAAATTGTTTCTTGATATGATTATCATATAACCTACAAATAAAATAAGTTTACAAAATGTAACAAAAAATATAGAATAAGTGATTGAAGCACTTATAGAACAAATACTGTCATTTCTTCACAGTTGAGCAGAACATATGTATGAGCTTTGTGATGTTCATCATCTAAAATCCATCGTTCTTGAACTCCACTAAAGCCAATATTTGGATGATTAAAAACTAATAAATGATTGTACATTTCATCATTAACATTTCCCTCGTACTATCCCAAGTGATTTTGTTTTGAGGGATATTCAGATTCAAAATAGTGAGAGAAAAAAAAAAGCAATTTCTCTTGCAAATAAGCTTCAGCAATTGAGCCTTCAACTGATACTTTGTTACATACTTTTTTATTCAATTTCTGCACGCATATCTTGAATGGGTATATCCATCGAAACTGTACTGGACCTCTACATTTAGCTTCATGTGGCAAATATAATATCAGATGTTCCATTGAGTCAAAGAAAGCAGGTGGAAATATTTTTTCCAGTTTACATATAATTACAGCAACATCTTCTTCCAGTTTTCTTAGTGCATCATAGTCAGTTGTCACTGTAAAAATGTCTCAAAAAAAATATGATATGCCTATTATCGAATCCCAAATCATAGAATTCAATAAATCTATTAATCCAATTGGCATAAGTCTTTCCATTATAACATGACAATCATGACTTTTTAATCTAGTAATATGACCAGTCTTAACACATCTGCCCAAATTGGAAGCATAGCCATCTGGAAGTCTCAAATCTGCAATCCACTGAAAAAATAAAAAATGACTCTCTTTGGATAGTGTATAAGATGATTTTGGCTTCATTAACCTCTGTGATATAACATTTTCAAATAGTTCAAGTTTTAGTCACCTGCAAATTTGGGCAAGATCTAATCGTGCTTTTACAGTATCTTTAGTCTTATCTAGTGTATCCAAAACTATTTGAAATAAATTATGAAAATAGTTCTTCTCAATGTTCATGACATCCAACATGTGGCGGACCAACAAATCAGACCAATATGGGAGATCCCAAAAAATGATTCATTTTATCCAATTATGTTCTTTCCCAAAGCCATGAATTTTTTGTTGGTTTACTGTGGGCCCAAATGTGATGGGAGGTAATGAAAATACAACAGATTTTAACTCTGTACCTGAGATCATTTTTTGAGGTTCATCCCTTTCAACTGTGCCTTTTCTGAAATGATATTTGTTCCTTCAAAAAGGATGATCGGTTGGAAGAAATTTGTGATGACAGTCAAAATAGCAAGGTTTTTTTCCATTGATGAGCATAAAATCTTTGTTGTCTTTCATATAGTAAGGACATGATTTTGAACCATGTGTACTCTAGCCAGATAACATTCCATATTCCGGAAAGTCACTAATTGTCCACATCAATGCAGCTTTTAATGTGAAATTTTGTTTCGCAAAAACATCATAAGTACTAACACCATTACTCCAAAATGAATTTAACTCATTAATCAATGGTTTCAAATAAACATCAATATTATTTTTTTGGATGTCCCAGGATTAATAAGGTCAAAAAGATATAGGGATCCATCATCAACATCCATGGAGGTAAATTGTACGGAGTTATAAAGACAGGCCAACCAGAATACTGACTACCATAAGAACCAAACAAACAAAAACTGTCAGTAGAAAGACGCAATCGTACATTTCGGGCTTCTAAAGAAAAAGACAGATGTAGACGATCAAAATGATTCAATGAATCACCATCAGATTGATGATTCAATCTTTTACCGGTTGAAATATTGGTTTTGTGAAATGACATCATTGACACTGTGTTATGAGACATAAATAAACATTGAATCCTGGATGTAAGGTGAAAATATCTCAACTGTTTTACAGGAATCGATCCAGACATTCCTAGTTGAGCATCTTTATACCTCGATTTCCCCCATACTGGACAACTATCCAATGACTCATTTTCACCAGAATATAAGATGCAATCATTTTCACATACATGAATCTTCTGATAACTAAGGCCTAGATTATGAACCAACCTCTTGCTCTCATAGTAATTTGTAGCCAGCACATTTCCTTTAGGTAATAGTGTTTTAACCAAAGAAAATATCTGATCAAAACTGTGGTTTGACATTGAATTATCTGATTTAATAGCCATAAATTTTTCTACCGCTTCCAATTTTTTTATCTTGTAAATAGGGTATAATGCATCCTTAGCAGACCTCAACAACTCATAAAATTCAGATGTTTCCAACTCAGGTGTTAAATCAATATCATCGTTAGTTTCAGTTTGTTGAACAGATGGACCTACAACAACATATACAAAATTTTGGAACTGTGATAGATCCGGAATCATGTTATTAGTATCTTCTCTGGAACTATGTTCACCATGTTGATACCAAAAAAAATAATCTGGTTGAAAACCAAACCACAAGAGATGTCCTCCAACCTTGTCAAATGTGTCGAACGTTCTCAGAGCACATTTTTTACAAGGACACTTAATTCTGCCTTCTGAAACATATTCTGGTTTTGATGATGTAAATGCTAAGAAAGATTCAACACCCTCAATATATACAGGATTTAAACCAGAACCATTTGGATTTCTATGCTGATTTATCTAAGCGTGATCATCTAATAATGACTGATGTCGACTTCTTTGTTCCATATTTTTCTACAAAATATAAAATCATCACTATTTCTGAATAATTTGAAATTATAAAAATACTATCTGAAAAAAGAAGATAAATAATTACTACTACTTATTAATAATTACCATTAATTAAAGGCGACACAATTTCCAGTGGATTGACGGCTACTCTTTTGTCTGATGGCTCATTTACTTGCATATTTCTCACACTAAAATCACAATGAAGAATCTGGTCAGAGGTATGCATATTCATTCTCATATTCACAAGAATGAATATAAGTATCTCTAACCAGATTCTTGATTGTGATTTCATTGTGAGAAAGATGCAAGTAAATGAGCTGTCAGACAAAAGAGCCCCCTTTTCGTCGATGAATTGTCTTCTTCCAACTGTCACCTTCTGAAAACATTATAAAAATATGATCCAATGAATGCATATCCAATCTCGTGTATACGAGATTGAATATGCCTATGTATTAGCACATTTTTCATATTTTTTGAGTTGGTGAGAGGTAAAAGGAGAAAATTCATCGAGCAAAAGGGGTGTCATCAATCCACTAGAAATTGTATCAGGTTATTGGAATTTATTAAAATTTATTAAAATTTCTTTCTAACTGTTCCTAACAAATTATTACTATTTATTACTATTTATTGCTAATTATTACTAATTTAGCAATACTTAGCAATACTTATCAAAATGAAAACTGCTTGAATAATGAAAGAAAATTTGGTAATCATCGTTGTGGAGATGATTACAAATTTTCCCTTCATTATCCAAGAAGTTTTTGTTTACTAATAATAATTATATCTAATTATTACTAATAAAAAAATTATATTATCAATATTTATGAAAAAACCATATTAATATTATTAAACAAATAAAAAAATTATAAAATATTAAAATTATCAATATTCGCAACAGGATCTGCTCTATTCTTAACATGTTCAAACCTCAAAGGGTCACCAATTGTTATGTCATGTGAAATAAAAAGTTTGTGTCAGACATGTCCAATGTAAATTCTATAATTTTCCTTGCAAGATTGATCACCTCGCAAGTAGTGTTGCAATAGGACGACCAAAGTAATGTTGTTCTCATCTCTAAGAATCATCTCGCTGTATTTACATAGATCATTCATCCTTAAAAATTTGAGGGGACATCAATATCTTTCCCTTAAATATTTAAGGAAGAATGGTCTATGTAAAGGGTTATGTGAGATAATTCTTATAGATGAGAATGACATGACTTGGGTTGTCCTATTGCAATGCCACTTGTAAGGTGATCAACCAAAAAAGGACAATTATAGAGTTTACATTGGACATGGATGACACAAACTTTTTATAGCGCATGACCTGACAATTGGCGACCCTTTGAGATTTGAACATGTTAATAATAGATCAAAGCATGTTGCGAATATTGATAATTTTAATATTTTATAAATTTTTTATTATTTTAATAATATTAATATTGTGTTTTCATAAATATTGATAATATATTTTTTATTAGTAATAATTAAATATAATTATAATTACTATTTATTACTAATTATTACAATTTATTACTAATTATTACAATTTATTCCTATTTATTACCAATTATTCCTAATTATTGCTAATTATTCCTAATTATTGCTAATTATTGCTAATTATTGCTAATTATTGCTATTTATTTCTAATTATTTCTGATTAGTTCTAATTATTCTTAATTATTCCTAATTATTTCTAATTATTACAATTTATTCCTATTTATTGCTAATTACTGCTAATTATTGCTAACTATTGCTAATTATTGCTAATTATTCCAAATGATTTCTAATTATTCATAATTATTCCTAATTATTAGTATTTATTAGTAATTATTACTAATTATTAGTATCTATTAGTAATTATTTCAAATTATAACTAATTATTACTAATTATAACTAATTATTCTTAATTATTTCTAATTATTCCTAATTATTGCTAATTATTACTAATTATTGCTAAATATTACTAATTATTGCTAAATATTACTTATTATTAGTATTTATTCCTAATTATTACTAATTATTCATATTTATTACTAATTATTCCAAATTATTACTAATTATTCCTAATTATTACTAATTATTCCTATTTATTAATATTTATTTCTATTTATCACTAATTATTGCTATTTATTACTAATTACTACTAATTATTGCTAATTATTCCTAATTATTGCTAATTATTTCTATTTATTTCTAATTATTTCTAATTATTGCTAATTATTGCTAATTATTGTTAATTATTGCTAATTATTGTTAATTATTGCTAATTATTGCTAATTATTGCTAATTATTACTAATTATTGCTAATTTTTACTATTTATTTCTAACTATTGCTAATTATTTCTAATTATTTCTAATTATTCCTAATTATTGATATTTATTACTAATTATTAGTATTTATTGATAATTATTAGTATTTATTAGTATTTCTTACTAATTATTAGTATTTATTACTAATTATTACAATTTATTACTAATTATTACAATTTATTACTAATTATTACAATTTATTACTAATTATTACAATTTATTACTAATTATTACAATTTATTACTAATTATTATTAATTATTCCTAATTATTGCTAATCATTACTAATTATTGCTAATTATTCCTAATTATTGCTAATTATTCCTAATTATTGCGAATTATTACTAATTATTAGTAAGTGTTACTAATTATAAGCATTTATTCCTAATTATTCGTAATTATTCCTAATTATTACTAATTATTCGTAATTATTCCTAATTATTACTAATTATTCCTAATTATTACTAATTATTCCTATTTATTAATATTTATTTCTATTTATTACTAATTATTTCTATTTATTGCGAATTATTGCTATTTATTTCTATTTATTGCTAATTATTTCTAATTATTCCTAATTATTGGTAATTATTGCTATTTATTTCTATTTATTGCTAATTATTTCTAATTATTCCTAATTATTGCTATTTATTGCTAATTATTAGTATTTATTAATAATTATTAGTATTTATTAGTATTTATTACTAATTATTACAATTTATTACTAATTATTACAATTTATTCCTAACTATTACAATTTATTACTAATTATTACTAATTATTCCTATTTATTACTAGTTATTCCTACTTTTTACTATTTATTTCTATTTATTACTAATTATTGCTATTTGTTGCTAATTATTGCTAATTATTCCTAATTATTGCTAATTTTTGCTAATTATTCCTAATTATTCCTAATTATTGCTAATTGTTCCTAATTATTGCTAATTATTGCTAATTATTGCTATTTATTTCTAGTTATTGCTAATTATTTCTAATTGTTGCTAATTATTCCTAATTATTAGTATTTATTGATAATTATTAGTATATATTAGTAATTATTAGTAATTATTGGTATTTATTACTAATTATTAGTATTTATTACTAATTATTATAATTTATTACTAATTTTTACAATTTATTACTAATTATTATTAATTATTGCTATTTATTGCTAATTATTACTAATTATTTCAAATTATTACTAATTATTCCTAATTATTCATAATTATTACTAATTATTCCTAATTATTACTAATTATTAATATTTATTCCTAATTATTCCTAATTATTACTAATTATTCCCAATTATTACTAATTATTCCTATTTATTACTATTTATTGATATTTATTATCAATTATTATTAATTACTATAAATTAATTATATACATTACTAATTATCGTTACTAATTAATAATTACTTCTAATTATTAAAAATTAAAACTAAAAATTTCAATTTATTAGTACAAATAAATACTAATGTCAAAATAATTTAAATTAAATTAAATTACAACTAATCAACAATAAAAAAAATTAACAAAAAATGAAATAAATAATAAATTAAAAAATCACATTTAAGACTGATTTTCTATTAATGCAGACGGCTTCACAACTTCTTCGTCAACAAAAAAAATAAACTTAGAAAAATTCTCTCTCTAAAATCCGAGTTTAGAGAGTAATAGGATATAAAATTAGAGAGGAATGAGAGGAAAAACGGATGGGTATATATAGGTTAGATTATTTAGGACGGGATACCCGTCGCAAATTGTATCTTTTGCGATGGGACCCGTCGCAAATACCTACGCCCGCATTAATTACTCTCGATGGTTAAAAACTTATTTGTGACGGGACCCGTCGCAAATAGTCCCTGCCGACACACCTTTTGCAACGGGACGACATCCCGTCACAAAAGGCTATAAACTGCCGATGGTTATTTGCGACGGGGCCCGTCGCAAAAGGTGTCTCGTCGTAAAAAGCTATAAACTGCCACCGGTTATTTGCGACGGGTCCCGTCGGAAATACTTAACTATTTGTGATAGTGGGATCCCACTGTCACAAATAACCTTCGTGCGGTTTGACGCGCTATCCGTGCCAAACTATTTGCGACGGGAGACGGAATCCCGTCACAAATAGTTGGTTATTTGCGACGGGTCATTACATCCATCGCAAAAAGCCCTTTTCCCATAGTGAGGGGCCTTGGTTGGTATAGAGGATATGGAATTTTTCTAAATCATCATTCAAGGGTTTATTTCTATTTGTTTTTGGTTGTAGATATTTGGATTAATAATAGAATATTTATATTTGACTATTTAAATTTAAATACCAAATCACATGTATTCACTTCATTTACACCCTCAAGTGGGAGTTATTCTTTTTGGATATCTTAATAAGTTTCTATACTCCACCCCTAAACTATTTCATTTCCACTTCACCACGAATAAATGAATTTAATCTCTATTATTATAATATTTCTAGTGTTAGAAGACTGTCATCTAAAATAAATAATGATTTTTTTTCTTTTTTGTGAAAATAATGATGTAATCTGGTTATTGATGTCATCCCTTTATTTTATTTATTTTTATTATCTCTTTATTACTGAACCAGAATAAAAAATTATTATTGTTAATTTTTAGTTATTTTTATAATTTTTTAATTAGGTATTGGATATTATTCTACATTTTCAATTATACAAGTATGTGAATCACTCATGGTTAGTTTTTAACAATAATAAAATTAAAGAAAATTTTAATTTATAGATATTTCATGTCACAATGTTCGATTGATTTAATATATTATTGAATATGGTGCTATAAAAAGAAAATTGTCACTAATATTATATATTTTTCCTTGAAGAAAATCAAAAGCCTCTAGAATTCAAGGAAACATTCTTAAGCATAGTGGGAGTCTGATTTTTGGATTTTGGTTCTTTGATTGGGTTCATCAAATAAAATCTGTTTTTTATATTAATTTATATTTTATTTTTTGGAATAAGTTTTTAGGGTTGCATTTGGGATTAAACTTATATGTTGAGTCTATTTATTTTATTTTTATCCAATTTTTGGGCTTAAACTTTTTTATTTTTAGGAAAAACAATATATTGAAAAATATTGGAATTTTAGTTGGGATTAAGATACTAATGCCATGTTAGACAAGAAATATATATCAAATTTGATGTTCATTTCTCAGTTTATAATAACATTCATTGTTTTATTGATTTCATATTCTATAATTTTATATAATTTTTTTAAGGATATGATAGTTACACTTCATAAGTTTTAAAATATGTTTGGAAATTATATAATACCACTAACTATTTTATTTTTATATTATAATTTAACTTAGTAAGATATTGAAATATATCTCAATTCCTATATTAAATAAATTTATTTATTTTTAAATAGGAAAATACATATTTAAAATTTTTTAACAAAAATTGTTCATCCAATTTCATCCTTTATTGATTTTATAAATGTAATAATATTCAGAATTATATATGTTTTAATCATTATTTTTTGTTTTAGACATTGGAATAAGGAATGTCACATTAATTTATTGAAAACTAATGGTAGATTGGAAGTTAGTTCTACTTAAAAATCCTTTATTATAATATATATATATTTTATCATTGTAAAATCAAAATAAATTTCCATATTCAGAGCTTAAGATTTGAGTATATATGTTAAATATTTCATTTCTTTTTAGGTAAGAGATAGATGAGATGAAATACATAATCATACATGAGATAAAAAATAAAAATGTTTGTATAAATATATCAATTGATATAAATGTAATTATATGTTCATTGTGAGATGAAATATTAAATAAAATATATTCATGAACAACTATGTTAAGGAATTTACTTTGAATAACAATGATACTTATTTTGATACATTAAATATGATACCAAATGGGTTTATCACTTAAATGTTTATAAGATTCAATGATTTAGTAAACACTATAACTTCGTTCAAAACCTAGATGGACAATAAAAATCAATTTCATTCCCAATAATTAGATAAGTATATCAGGTTATAATAAATAATTAGTTAACATTGAAAACCTTCTTACTTGGCTGAGAACTATTTGTTTATTTCGAAGAGACCCATCCATATTGAATGTTTTCATAGGTTAACTGTGAGGGAGACCATGGGGACCCCCATAATGATTTCATTACTATTTGAGGGACAGTAATCTAATGTAGTATAAATTATTATTTGGAGATGCTCATCTCCATTAGAATCTATAATGTCCTTGTCTTTGTTTCCCTCCTAAAAGGTGTACGGAAATATTTCCATATGATAAATTAACCTCTTTCAGTCTCTAATTAGATATGAAATAAAACAAAAAAGTAAATAACTGGCTTCCATGTCATTGGAAATGAGTCCAAAGTCATCTTAGAGAACCACAAAAGATAGCCTCATTGACATGATAATGGAAATTCTAGAATAAAGAGGCAATTTATTCACATATTGAGGATTTACACTACTATAAAATGTAATGAAGGGAAAGATCAACAAGCCATGCCCATCCCTAAATAAATTTTATTCTATAAATTCCAAAAAGAAGGATTTTTTTCAAAACTAATTAACAACACTATGTATAAAAAAAATGATAAATTTAATCAACATTATACCAAATATGACCTGTAGAAATTAGAATTTCAACTCTAGGAGTAAAAAATAATGTGGTATGTGATATACTAATAAATTTTTTCTTATATAGTTAAATATATAAAATTACAATTACTTTCACTTGTTTTGCATATTTTAAATGTATATTATATGATATGATTTAAAATTCATAACAATTTATACTGTTGTTTTTGTCCATGTTTCCTTTGATGGTAATTTTCAATATAAATTATTATCCTATGAAATTATTGTACTTAAAACTCATTTAAAGTTTCAATTGTATATTATTATTTTTATTAAAGTATAAATTATTGAGTATTAGTCAACTATATGATATATGATTAATGTAATGTTTCAAAATCATGGTTATATAAATAATAATTTAAAATATAATTTTTTTCATAAAAAAATTAATTATGATCATGTATAAATAGTATATTTTATTTATTTGATTCTTCGTGATTATTAAAATTTGAGTGAATTTAAAAAACAATTCTGGTATTTAGTATAAATGGTTAGAAATATAAAATATAAACTCGCTTATAAATATTTTATTAAATGTTTTAAAAATAATATCAAGTTGTATTATAAAAATTATAAGGTATTCTAATTATTTCATTAGTGAGATCAATACAAAGAATCCTTTTAATATTTTTCTATTTTTTAGATAATAAATATATAATATTTTGTTTTTATTATGATTTGGGATAAAAATAGGGAAGAAATATGGGTTTATATTAACATAATTTTTAAGTAACCATGCAGATGAGATGAAGAATAATGAGTTTGATTCCCTTTTTCTCTTATGAGGGATTAAACTATTATATCTTTTCCCTTGGAAGAACTATTTAAACTATGTTTGTTATATGAGGGATGCAAATATCTATGATATATCCCAAAACATTCATAGTGTGTATAAACTATATTTTATATATATATTATAAATATATGGTGTTATGTGAAAAATCAAGTTTTTTAGGATATATTTTAAAAATCATTGTAAATTATAGAGTGGAAGTGAAAACATTTGATTTATATGATAGTGATTACGAAAAAATATTATTTCCTATACAATAGATATTTAGAAATCATTTATCCAATATGTTACGATGAAATTTTACATTGTTACACTAGTAATTCAATTTCATATAGACTGTTGAATAATTAAATAATTTTTTTAAATAATATATTAACATAAAAATAGATTATACAAATCCACAAGATCAAGAAACCATTTAGAATGACCTACAAATTATTTTTCCATGTTAAATCATTTAAAAATCAACTTGGATCCTATTATATTCATAAACAAAATAATGTAAATGAAAATATTGTTATAGTTTTTGAAATTTATAAATGAAATATAGTGAACATGTTTTGTTATGAATATCATTAGGATTAATGACCATCCCTTGGATATGATTACTCATTATCTAGATAATATTATTTAAACTATATTATCTTTGATAAATTAGGTTGACATTATATTATATCTTTCATAACACAATTTAAGAAAATATTTATGAATCAAATTATGATTAAAATTTTTTGATGACAATGCATGATAAATTAAATTAATTTAAAAATGATTTTTTATTTCAAGATTTTTGAACGTAAAGATGAATATCTAACTATAGTAACTTAGTGTTGTTACAAATGAAGCCATGTAAACTAAATTTCTCTTGTGTATTCTAGAGAAAATCATTTCAACATGGGAATGTATTTATTCTCAATATTGGATTTTATTTCGTCACTTGATTCACATTAATAAACCTATGAAAAATGGTAATTGAGGCTCGTAAAAGAACATTCAAGTTTTTCTTAAAGCTTTGGGACATTTTTTTGTATAGAGAAGAGGATTTTAAGAATAATATCCAGGAATAAAATTTTCATTTTCAAGGAAATGCAATTTTTATGCATTATATGAGAAGAAAATATGATCCCATACGATATTTGAAATCCATTGAAACTATTACAAACTATCAATAGAATACATAGAGTTGTGGTTGTGTTATTGTTTTCTAAAAAACATCCACTAATTATCACCATACCTTTTTGTGTGTTTTGGTATAAAATGGTCATTTGATTGATTTTATAACATGTAATCATTTTAGTATATATAGAACACCATATTTTCATATTATGATACAAATAACATGCATAAAGGGTTATTACTAGATAAAAACATGGATATTGTCAAACTCAGATAGAGGAAATGGTTTGATATTTTTAAATTTAAAATTGGTATAGTTATTGGTTTCTTAAATTGAGTACATGCTGTCAAAAAAATTAGAGTGTCAAATAGTAATGATAATATAAAACAAGTGACTGAAGTGAGATAATAGTTACATATAATTTACGTTATTACATTTTTAAAATTTTGAATACATGGATTTGAGAGTTAATTATCATTATTTTAAGGGGGATAAAAACAAATATGTTCTATACATAGTTAATTTTATATTATTATTTAAGTATGATTACTGATGGATTATTCATTCATCTTGATATCTCATTTAAGGAATAAATAGGTTTTTATGGATGTAAAAGTGTTTTTTCTTGACTAAATTTTTAAATAATTTGTTGTTTGAAGAAGCGAGGTGATGTTGGTATTCATTTGTCGGAATTTTAAGATCCTTCTTAATGATTGATGAACATTATTGTTATATTATTAAAGACCATAATTCTTATTATGTGGTAAAACCTTACATCCAATGATATATATTTTATTGTAACGTTATATTCAGGATAAATAAATCTTATTTTATCCACCCAAATAAATCTAGTGGATCATATTATCATTATATTTCTAAATAATTCCATGGATTTTCCCATTCATTTTGAATGGTGGACCCTCTAAATCATTGTACTCTCTATAATTTCATCAATAAAATATTGAGGTTTCTTAATTTAATTTATTAAAAACATTTAAATTATATATTAAATAAGGAATAATTAAAAAACTATTTTTATTTATCATAGCTGGTGACAAAGATCATTTTGTTGAAAAATATAAAAAAAAATTAACTAGAAGATTGAACCCCATCTCAGAGAAATTTTATGGATCCTATAAATCATTTTTATTATATAATTTATAGTAAAACCCCAAACCCGAATATATCACCCTATCTAAGGAACACCAAATTAAAAATACTTCTCACATTGATAACTAAATGTGGGATACCGGTTCTATTGTATAATAAATGATTGATAGAGATTTATTTACCCTTAAAAAACCTAAAACATCATGAATTAAATGTTATTTCTTATTAAAACAAAATTTAACTCCCAAAATAACATTAAAAATAATGAGTTTATAGTGAAAATTTAAGGAAATATACATTTAGAATTAATAAAACACAATGTAAATCAAATTAAAAATATCCTCTATTTATGGCACATATCCTCTGTAAAAATGTTGATAAGCACTAAGGGAACTCTTCTCCCTAGTAACTATTAATGTCCACTATAATTAAAAATTAATACATTCAATTTTCGTGTAGTATTAAATAGAACATATCTATACACATCAATATATGCATGTATGGGTGTATAAAATATTTCATAATGAGATTCCTCAAATGTTTTCCTTGAAATCATGTCACAGATTTATCAAATTAGTATTAAATTGATATAATTTTAGAAAATATATATCATTTATATATGGAAATTTTTTTATAAAACCATTTTATACAAAATTCATCATAATATCAAATCTAACTCACCCAATTGTTTCCAAAATAAGTGTTACCCAACCTGATCCACCCAAGGCACCATAAAAAATTAATGTTATAATATAATAATAATATCAATATTATATTATATTATAAATAAAAAGTAATAGTGATCAATAAAATATAAACCACGCATATATATATGTTATTATTATTCCATCATAATCATCTTTATCTATTAAGTTATTTAACTTCCCCATCCTTCTAAAAATTACATGGACTTTTGGTCCACATCAAATATTGGACATAATTTCATTTACCCCAAAAACTATAAAAATTTTAGTTAATAATTCCACTACGATTATGAAAAAACAATACATTATACATATCCTATTTATATTAATTTATCATAAAATATATTTTCATTATAGGAATTTTTTTCTCAAAACAATATAATTTTTCTTAAATACATTTCATGTTAAATTATTATTATAAATCCAATTTTGACTTAAACCAATTTTACATTTTAAAAAAAATGTAATATTAAATAACCATATAATTTTAAACAGTAAACTAATTTTTCATAAATTAATTTTCCCAAAATTTACTAGGAAAATAAAATATAAAACAAAATTCCCTGATTTCAAAAAAAATAATTTAAAAACAATCCCCTATATTTCCCAATAAAAATTCAAAATTTTCATTATATTCAAAATCCTATTTAAAAAAATAAAGATTACATTAATTTTCATGTAAATTAATAATATAGAATTAATTAAGGAAATCATTCCATTATCAATTAAACAAAAATCACCTAATTTATATATCAATGGATCAAAACTATCATTTGAAAAAATAAAATAATCCTAACATAGACAAGAATTATAGAAATACCATAAATCTAAATCTGGTGATCACATATGTGATTTGAATATTCTATTATAATATAAAAAAATAAACCATATGATCCTTCAATTAATGATATATTTATCACATAATAGTTTCTAATGGAGAGAAAAAAGTGAAATTAGAGAACAATAAATATTGAATATATATCACCTTTTATTGAGTGTTGATCCATCACATCCTCAAGAAAGAATACTTTTTTCAAGGGTTGATGGACCTGAAAATCACCATAGATATACCCT